>JAPQWV010000011.1:14667500-17167500 GCA_027422505.1 Craterostigma plantagineum | reverse complement strand
TGACGTGCGATGAGTTCGAAAAGAGAATTACGTCGCTTGAGAAGACGGTGAAAATGATGAAAATTAGCCTGACAGGTGCTTTGATTGTTATATGTACAATATTATGCAGGTGTCCATTCATTTACAACTACTTCCAACGTACTATTGCGCCGCAGCTATATTTTCCGACCAAACAATTGCCATATATCATTGGTCCGAAACAGAGACTCTCTAAAAGGAGATAAAAAGCGCATACTTAGCAAGCAGAGATATGAACACGTATTTTAAAGAGACGTACATTCCGCTAAAGCCTTCTCAAAAGAGTCGATCATTTAGTACAACAACTTTTACCTGCTAACTGTCTACGTTATACAGCTCGTACCCTGGGGAAATTCATATAAAATACAAACCGAGAAATCCCCAGACTCACAGTATTCACCAAAAAAACTATCCAAAACACAGCAGGTAAACCTCAGGCACATGTATAATTCAGCCCAAGACTCCCATGAAAACAGTCTCCCAAACAACAACCGCACCCATTTCACCACATAACACCGAAAAACACTACCAACAGAATCAAACGACGACGGACGGTCTTTCATTCCAAGGAGGCCAATGCCAGCATCTGTAGAAAACAGCACAGCAAGATACCAGCGGAACTCCGTCAACTGAGAAGGAAGGAAATCATGAAGTTTGTCCTTGCGAAACATTGTGGAAAATGCATTCCGGAGCACATGAATACCGCATTCTCCCCTGCATAAAGCAAACAGAGACACGTTCAGCCATATTAGAATGAGAAGGTCTGTCAATAGACGAATTAACCAGACATTACCCAATTCCGTGTTGAGGAGTTCTTTCCAACTTTAAAACTGAACTCAGAATGTACTACCCCGATGACCTTCAACGCTAGTGTATCAATAGCACTTCCCAACGAGGAACGTATGAGCCGCATATCAGGGTCGTACTGCACGTTTGAATCAACAACAGCAAATGTCCTTCGCTCAGGCACAGCAGCACATAGGACCCAGTGCTCGTCATTCAGATTCAGCGGGAAAACTATAACCCTGGCGTTCTTCCAGTTACATGACGGCCAAGCAGCAAACTGCCCCATAATGAACGGCATAACATCACTCAAATCAGCCACCCCGTCTCTCACAGCTATTTGCGTCACGAACTGACTGAATGCCATATTGATAAATGCAGTTCCCTTCATTGGATGGATACACAAACTTTGCATCTCAATGAAACCGCGCAGACACTCATCAATATGCTGCAATATTTATTTAACAAAACCCTCACGATGCTTTCAACAACCAACAACAAACTTATATAGAAATGTAATTTGATATAAACATCTATGAAAACAAACTCACAATATCACGCAGCCACGTCCGCGGTTAATGAGTTCATTGAAAAACTCAGATTTAAGGCTCTCACCCAACAAACCCCTTCGAAAATACTCCGGCCTCATCTCTCTTATGTATCTCTCTGCATCAGGCCACATCCGCAGCTTGTACAAAACATGCTCGTCGATTGCATGGTTCTTGTACGGCACCCTCTGACTATTTGGAACGACAGACAAACTTACTTCATGCAATCCGCGCCTCTTTGCAGACTGGATCCCTTCAATCGACTCCTTATCTGCATCCATTACAATTAATAACTTATAGGAGAAAACAAACAAACGAATCAAAATAAACATTAAACTAATGTAGTGGGGAAAACAACACCGAATCACGTGGGGCTTCAGCAGAAGGTAGCCTACATACCAGTTTGAGATTGGCCGAACTTCTTTATTGTTTCATTCATAATACTGAGCTGACTTCCAACCCACCCCATTAGGTTCTCAACAGGTTTAATTTTCCGATCAAACCACTCCTCTTGAACATGAATACTGTCAGCCGCTTCTATGTTCGACAACCTCTCATTAACTTCAATGAAAGATGTTTCCATCAGTTTTTTTATACACAAAACCTTTTCAGCGTGGTAATCAACCATACTCCCCACACCAGCAACTTCGTTCAAGATGTCAACAGCTCGTGAACCGATTTCGTCGCAAGCACGATCTTGGCCAGCTTCAACTCCAACTCTCCCTTTATTCAAATTCTCTGCTCCTTCAGCAAAACAGTTGCAACATTTGGTATGATCGCTTCTTCAACAGCCACATGCGGATGACTTGTTATTACATGTTCATTATCTTCATCAGAGCCACCAGAAGAGACCTCAGCAGTATGAGTTACGGGGGACAATCTGGAGTGACTATCGTCATTCAACCGCCTGCTCACTCATCATCTGATCTGCAGATCGGAAATCATCATTAAAGCACGCCTCCTGATGAGGGATCGGCCATCGGGCCTTCCAACATCCAACACATTTTCTTCCATTTGACTCGTCGGCAAAACAGATTCCTTCTCCCCAATTATTAACGGATTCATGATTGTATCGATAACAAGCTGCCCACCGCTGTCCTTGACTATTACACCCGCACCGAAACATTGATCACCATTTTGAGCTGTTCTAGACTCATCTTCTTCAGGATGCATTCCGCTCACAACAGCATGTGCATAGTTAGGACGCTGCTCCTCACTTTTAACGATCGGATCCTCCCGCACAAAGCCAGCATAAGATGATGTGTTACCACACTCGGGTACCCCACCAACTCCTCCCATTTCCAATTGCAAAACAACGTCCGGAGATGCCACCTGACGTTCAACAGAAGCTTCCTTGCCATAAGCCCTTTTTTCCTTCAACAGGGCCGATCGCAGCTCAGTCAAAATTTCATACAGAGTTTTTGATTGCCAATCGGCGTCACTAGATTCAGCCACCGAATCACAAGAAAATACGGCATCCGATTGCAAGCAACGATCACTCTCGTAGTCACGCTGATGTTCTTGAGGAGGTTGTTCAGCGGCCTCATTATCAGAATGTTTATTGAACGAACATCCAATTTCGTCGTCGAAACCAGACTCAGAGGCTGATTCATTTTCGCTCGATGACGACAGAGTAACGCGCACGGGAGGTGTTTTCTCAGTCTTTTTTTGGATGCGATGAACCTTTTGCCCCTCAGTCGTTTTCTCAGCCTCTTGCCGCGATGCAAGGTTCTCCTGCACGAACGTCTGCCAGGCAAACACTGAGAGACACTTGGTTGATCCATTTCAGTCACCACCGGCCGCTCATCACAGCCATCAAAATTAGACTGAACATGAGGCATGCAGACGAACTTGACACCGTTCAATAAATAATTCGTTATCCTCTCGATAACTTCAGAAGTGCGAATCCGTTCAAAGATACTTCCTTCAAAGAACTTTGACTTACGCTCAGATGTTGTAGGCTGCAAAAGCCCTTTCTCGACACCAAATTTTGAAACTGCCTCAATTACTTGATCCATCCTCGGAGACGCCTTAGAGCTCCACTGTTTTGTCTTCCACAAACACATGCGAGGAACCACCCGTTCTGGCCTATTCATGGCAACAGCAAAGCTCTGTGCAATACCAGGAATGCATTCATAAGCAAGAATCTACGCAACAAAGGATCAAAGACGCACTCGTCAGTTCGCCTCGGACTTGCAAAAAAACACCTACGAAGACATACGGAACTTCACGTACAATATAACAGCTAAATATACCTGAAAGGGATGGACGAATCCACCGAGAGTCAGTCCCTTATATTTCTTACTCGCACTTGACCCATTGACAACTGTACGTCGAGAAACGTCTTTTCTCAACGACTTGAGAGCGTCCCCATATGCAATGGTTCCCCATGGATAATCATTGAATCTGGAAAAGTCATCCACTAAATAGAAAATTTCTGGCCTGACTATGACATTTTTCTGAGAACTTCACTGTTCTAGTACCGCAACAATGAATATGGCGCAGGCTAATTCAACTTCTCCACATCAATCCTGTCCGACGGACTTCGCCTGCATTTTGAGAACCGTTCATGAACGTCATCTAGGTGTATGGTACTCTTCCCAGGAAAGTGCCTTGAAAAAAACCCACTGTCATCGGCAATATCAGGAACGGGACCAAACTTCATACCCGTTAATAAGTAGTACTCCAAACACGAAAATCGAATGGGCGATTTTCAACAACCATCCACAGCTCGTTTGATTCACTAACTGCAACATGCGACTTCATCAAATACCACAAAATCTGGCCCGATACGCAGAATTGATCGGCACACTTAATAAGGTTTCCAAATTGAATCCTAGAAACCAGCTCTTCAAGCTCAATATTGTTCAATTTACTGACGATGACCTGGCTAATCGACTGATAATCAGCACACAGCGTCAGCTTATAGGGCACAAACACGTCTGGAGGAATTTGAGTTTCAAGAAATTCCTGAGAAAAACACAACCCACATACGTTAACAAAAAAACAGAAGCAAACCGCACCCATGCACACACGCATCACTCGAACATAAATACAACAAAACCAAGGGCAAGAAGAGGAAGCTAACTCTTATAACTATGGCATTAGTATCAGCTTCGTTGGACGCCATTTTCGATCTTCAGAATTGTAAAATGCGGTAATTTCTTTTTTGTCAGGGAAGAACCGTGAGTAGCAGTGAGCTGTTCGAATTTATTAGTCAAGGAGCATGTAATAAAGAATCCATTTTATTTTCGATTTGGGTAAACTGAATTTCCCCTCAACAGTGACGAAAATAACCCTTGCATAAGAGGTAAGACCTAAACGTAACACAATAATCGAAACGGCGACCGGGTTTAATTAATTGGTCAAACTACATGGTACACACCAATAATCTTAATCGAAACCGATTATTTAACTATACAAATGTAACATATTTTTCCGAGACCAGTAGTAAAAAATACATGACACAATTCCGAATTTCATAATAATTAGGGCCAGAATATACGATGACAACAGCCGTAAATCACGTACAATAATCGAAACGGGGGCCACAAAAGGATAACAGATCATACCAGGTGAGTCAACGTTTTACGCAATACTCACATAACAAAACAATACTAAACATTTAGCCGCGCGAGACTGGGCAGTGACGCACCAACCAAACAACTAATTAGACCACAGTTGCATCATAATTCAATAGATAGATGACAAAGACTTGCAAAACATCGAGCCGTTAATAACCAAAAACCGAATGAGGCGAGTAGAATTGAAAGAAACAACCAAAAACATCCCGAGAATCATAAGTTAAAGACAAATAGATCATCGTAATCACGTTTTACGTTTCTTGGAAACACGATCAAGATTAACGGGATCCTTCTTCGGGGGACCGCCGGTGCCGTCTGCAACATCGCCGGCCATGCTGTGCGCGATGACCCCACGCCCATCGGAAGCGACTTCTCCCGCACGAACAGACTGGGTACCAACATAAACATTTTCACTTTTCACAGCCTTTTCATTGTACACAGGCCCGCGGTTCACGGCAGCATTGGTCGAAATGACATCGAGAGACTCGGAAGATAAACAACCCGTCAAAAGACCGGAACCACGCGAAACATTAGGAGCCGGCGCATCAGTTTGCACATCAACCTAATAAGATGAGGAAGGATGGGAATTATCAGTCGGTAAGTGAAATATGAGCACACGACCGACGATTAGAATAAACAGAATCCATACCAGGAATACCGCACAGTCGTGCGGGACACATTCTTCAGTCATAAGGTAAACGGTAAAACTTCGGTACATACTTCGAAAGTCGAATGGTTTCACCTTCACATAGAACTTAAGGGTCCTGCCAACCAACCCTAATATACAGTCTGGCACATCAGCCAGGCCGAAATCATCAACGGGACGCTTTTCAACCTGGTCACAGTGCAAAACAGAGCGCGTGAAAGATGTGTACAGAAATATAACCCAGCCATAAGGGTACAGTGAAGACCGTCGAAGTCACCAATTCCTCAGCGGTCGTGCATGTAATTTTTCGCCCAGGCCCATCAAAAATAACAAATGTTGCAGTATCAGAACCATCTTCAACTACAACTTCTATGCGAAACCTGTCATCAGCAGTCGGAACGATATCACGCGAATGTAAAACCGTCACATAAGGGACTAATGAATGGTAATACCGTAGGATGCCAACTGCATTGGCGTTGGAACACCTCGCGCAGTTCAGAGGAATCCCAGTTTTATCGAGCTTGCTTGAACATCTAGAACACGATATATAGTACCAGCCATTCCGACCAAGAACCTCGTTTATCCTTGCAATGCCTACGAAACCTTCACCTATAGGAAAGTTGTCGCCGTGAATAGTTGACTACCATAATACAAATGCATTACACACATAAACTGCACCTGCTCAGCCTCACTGTATAAAAAATTGTTAATCCGGAAATAGGGGACACCGGGATGTCCGACCGAACCATAGTCTGGAAAATTGTCTGCGGCAGTTCGGTAGCGACCAACCTGTCATTGTAATACGCGTAAGCTTATAAAGCGGGTGATGTAGCATAAAGCGTTATCACAACTACAACTAACCTCCTGCGAAGCACGTAGACATCATCAACATCATAATCAAGGTACAGCTTCGATGAAGTCGTTGTATTCAAATACAGATTACCTGCGGGATGACATTCGGTGAGGGCAGACGTAACACAGACAAAACTGAGAAGATCCATATACCTCCAAAATACTTTAAGTTGACAGACATTACGATAGCAACGACGTTTTGGGTACCTGCAGAACGGATATCGCTGCAAAACTCCAGTGCCTTCTCAGCCCAAACTGTGACGATTGGAGAAATAGAAGGAACATGTATAAGCATCTTTAAAACTGCAAGGAAACCACACATCGAAATATGATCTGTCGAGAACGAACAATGATCGATATAAGATACCATAATACGCATACCCCTACATAATGATTTTGAGAACAGCTCTTCTTGCAACGTCCTTGTCGCCAGCTTCTGGCTCAATTACTTGCGTAAGCAAGCCAATCACATCTGCGAACATACAAAGAGACCATTTAACATCAAAGAAGGGGGTGTGACGGAAACATCAAAGCACGACTCAAGCATACCAGGTAACTCCTAATTACGACCGGCTAGGGTAATAAATGCATCGTAAGAACGAAGTGAAACTTGTGGAGGCCTATAGAATTAGAATCTCCAGCAAGCGCACAAATAGTAGTATTCTCATTGAACCTCATCATGAAACGGTGATCAGTAATACGGTAGCTAGTAGGTGCATTGACAACCTCAAAGTTTGTTATAGAAAATAAAAGACCGTCCTTCAAAGAATCCTCGAACTTGTGAGCCATCTGGATTCGAATTGATCGTCGTGTCCTGTCCCAAATCAATGATAACTTCAGAATAGTCAACGACCACCACGAAATTATGCGACGGTAAAAGAGGTTGATTAACAAAACAAAAAATAAGCCAACTAACCATCTCATCCAAGAGAATGAGATCAAGACTCATGGGCGCCCCATTTCTTCGCAAGTTCCTCGATGTCCATGAACGGAGGAGTCGCACGACAACAGAGACTAAACCAGACTTAGGGGTCAGCTCACCAAGGGCGCATGACTTCACTACATCACCCATGTTGATGGAACAATTAGCAAATATTCGGGAAGTCCCGACGACATAATCAGCGAGAAGGCTGAATTTATAGTACGTGAAGGAGGAACAAACATTTAAACATCATCAGGAAGACGAAACAATCCAGGATCATAACACGAAGGACGCGCACTGCTGCCAAGAAAAGTATGCAGCATAACGTACGACTGAAAACGACCCGGTACAACGGACAGTACATAACGAAGCGACCTCGGCTGACAAAGAATACGAAACAGTCAGGAATAAATGCGCCCTTTGTGAAGTGCAATCCCGCCAAAGAATGTAAGCAAAACGACATGAACGGCCGGCAATCGAGCAGACACGACGAAAAGTGCAATCGAACAGTCAATCTTAAATGCCAGACAGGGCAAGGAAATGAAATGGGAGACCAAAAGTGACCCCTTTAAATGGGATGCACGACCGCCAATGCAGATAAATAGACTCATTAAATAGTTGGATCCCAAACACTAACTAGGTACACCGACGAATACGATGCTCGACGACCCTTGGTGGCACAATGAATAAAGAGCAAGACCGTCATAAAATACAAGAACATCATTAAGGGAGTAATAAATATTGCCATTGCGACAGGTACATTGAACGCATCTATTACAAAGACGATTAGATAGGACTAACATACGTTGCGTCTGCAAACATAACCCAAACCGAATAAAATAAGCATGGGGACGCCACGTAGGCTCTAATTGTGGTAGCTAAACGGTCGTGCACCATATGTGGACATAAATGTCATAAAACGACATCGTGTTATGACATTAATCGAGGGGGGGGAATATTTTGCCGACGTGTCAGCACAGTAGAGACCCTTATCAACTTTTATATATATGATTATTTCTATTAATTGTTTTGTGATTAATCTAAAATAATATTTGTAGTCTAATTTGTAAAGTGATAAAATATGTGGGTAGTATTGAAATTGTAAAAATTGGTGTGGAAGTGAATATACAAGATAGTCTTTTGAGTTTGAGAATGAGTTGAACGGTTGGAGAAGAATTACTGCATTTTGAGTTTGAGTGCGCTGCGTTTGAGAATGCGTTTCTCGGTTGGAGATGGTCTAAGAGCGACGAATATCACTATTTCTTGCGCGAAAGATATTTAGTCCTCAATGTTTGAGCCATGAGCATTTCTGGTCCCTCATGTTTCGAGGTGTAACTTTTAGTCCCCATTATTACCGATTTTAGACGATTTTGGTCGCTCGATTTAAACGCTAATTTAGACAAAATTTAATATGTGAGAGCCCATAATCTCCTTTTACTCGACGTAAAACCTCACAGCACATCTTATTCGATTTAAACGAACATGAACATCACTATAAATCACATTTGGGAAAAGATAGACCACCTTGAAAATGAGTTAAATGTGATCACGTGCATTTTAGTTGAAGAAGATGATGAGTCATGAGGTGTTAAGTCAAGTTAAAGGAGATAATGTGCTCATGTGTTAAATTCCATCTAAATTAGTGATTACGTTAATCGGAAGACAAGGGTCCAAAATTGGTAAGATTGGGGACTTAAAGTGGCACCTCGAAACATGGTGAACCGAAAACGCCATGCCCCAGATTTCGGGGACTAAAAATGTCGTTCTCCTTTTTTTCTTCACTTCTGTTTTGAAGCTATCGAGTATCAAATATCTCTCTCAGTGATATACAACTTTTAAGACAAAGTAGGAAGGCTAATATTGTAATTTGAATGCGAGGGAGTTAAAACAAAATTTTTAGTACCTATTTACAAAATGAAAGCTGCAGGGATTGAATCTTAAGATTAAACTCTTTGGCCGTGTTTGCTTTAATAGAAATGCACAGAAAATGGGTTGTAATATTATTAGTAACATATTATCTCAAGTTTGCTTTTATTACTGAAGCCTAGGAAAAATAAAGAGCCCGCACCATATTAACGGGCTCCTTTATTATATATCTAACATCAATACCTAATATTATTTTATCCTGCATTTTCATATATATTGGCATATTAGACGGGCTTAGATCATACTTTAACCTAGCTATAAAGTGAACGCAGCTAGAGCCGTCAAAATGGCCCGCAGCCCGCAGCCCACGGGCCGGGCCGGCCGCCCTGCCCATGGGGCGGGTTGGGCTGGAATTTTTAAGGCCTGCCTAGGGCCACCCCGCGCGGGCCGCGGGCTAGACGGGGCGGGGCGGGCTAGACAGCGGGTTGGCCCGCTGTGCCAGCCCATATTTTTTTTAGCCCAGCCCAGCCCAGAAAATAATTTTCCCTATTTCAAGTCCAGTCCATGAATAAGGAAAAAAAAAACGTCCAGCCCATGAAAAACAATAATTCCCAAATGAAAAATGCTTCTTCCCAAACCTAGGCTAGCATTTGCATCGCCGCCTGCTTCTTCATGCCCTCTTCTAATTGCTGCTTCGTCTTCTTCTTCAACAGTCGCCTACCTTTTCTCTAGCACTCTGCAGCCCTTTTTTTTCAGTCGACGGCAGCCGCAGTTCGCATACCCTCGCTCCTCAGGTGGCAGTCCTTGATTCGTTGAGGTTGTATGAGGTTGAGGTCCACCTTCTGTTTGATTCTTCTCTTTGGATTGTAGCTCGTATGGATGCTTATTCTGTGATTTGCTTGTTTAATTTGGAACTGGTTTTGTGTGATTTGCTTGTTCCAATTAGAATTTGTTAAGATTGATGTTTGGTGACTCTGTTTGACTTCATCGAAGGTTTCATTTCTACCAATTTTTGTTTTCAAAACTGGCCTGCGGGCTGCTGGCGGGGCGGGCTGGGCCTAAAATATATGGCGGGCCAGCCCGCCCCTCCCCGCCGGCCCGTTTTGACAGCTCTAAACGCAGCCTATATTATGTATTTTTTTCTTGAAAATCCCCACTATAATAATTAGTAATAAAAATGACATTATTTTTGTTGTTCTCTCCGGTCCACGCCAAAGACTTGCGAGGCGTGTGCTTAAAAAACAATCGCCGGTGAACAATGGTGGAGACAGCGATAGCCACCGTCAGGAAAAGGTGCGCCGCCCTAATCGAACGGCTCAATCGCACAACCACGATACCACTTACTTCTTCGGTTAAAGCCACCCTCTTACGGTTAATCCACTCTGAGCTTTCGTTTCTCGATAGAACTTCTGAGCCTTATTACCTCAGGTACGCTGCTAATTCAACCTCATTCGCTATTCATTTTCTTCTTCTGCTCATTGTATTATTGAGAGGATTAGCAGTGAGTTCAAAAGCTGCAATTGTTTTGTACATCAACGATATATTCTTTATTTCCGGCATTTGAGCTAATTTCAGACAAGCTTAGAAATCGAAGGCCTAACTTTTAGCATCCCTCCCAACTGTGAAAGCCCTAATTTTCTCTTATTCTCAGCTCTAACATAGGTCATATGGAGGCTGTGTTGCATGTGCTACAGCAGCCGTGCGTCAGCAGTGTGTCTCGTGCCTGCAAGCCACTTAAGATATCGTCCTCATGTAGGGTGTATGTCGATATTGTTTGCTGTATGAATGGTAGGCCAGTTTGGATTATAGTCTCTGATAGAAACCCTATTCTTGTGAGATGGGAATGTGGCGAGAAAAATGATGGGTTAAAGAGAAAGATCGATGGAGTTATTGATGCTGCACGCAATTGCCCTGTGGCGTTGAAGCCATCGATGATAGTGCTTTTCTTTGCCTGTGGAGTTGCGGGCGACGTTTACGAGGGAATCACGTGTCAGTTTGGTGGATTTAAGTTGGAGATGGAGAGATTTTCATGCGATGAGGTCGAAGTGGAAGATGGGTGGATTGATTTAGTAGCCATTGGAAGGTCATTTTGCGAAGCTTGCGTTATTGGGATAGAAGTCGATGCAAAAGATAGTTGCTTGAAAGGTAGTACTAGGGATAAAACTGAGGTGGTTTCCTGTGAAAAGTGTGACAATAATGTTTTTTTGGAGAACTCGGGCAAACTGTTGAGCTCGTTTGTTTCTCGAATGAAGTGTTGGTGCTGCGCCATAGGTGATTTTGGCTTGGTTAATTTTGATACGACGGCTATAGTTGCGATTGCTTCGGGGATCAGCAATGGAGGATCTGGGAAACTCATGGCTAGGCCAGAGGGTGAACTGAGAGAGCGGTTTAAGGGAAACTATGAATTCGTGATTGCCCAGGTAATGATTTTCTTGGGATGATGAAATGTCGCGTTTCCTCACACGAAGATTGTGTTGATGACATTCGCGTTCGTCTGAAATGATAGGTTAACTCTGAAACTGAGAATCCAATGCGCCGTGAATTGGCTGATACTCTGTCGGGGAAGCGTGGGATAGTGTGTGAGAGCGTTTTCTTGGAGTTTAAGGAGCTTATCTCAATGTGCGGTGGACCGAACGAAAAACTAAGAGCCCAACACTTTCTCAAGTTCCTCAAGTGAGTTCACTTCCTCTGTTATTTTTAATGCCTTCTGCTACGTTCGAACTTACCGATTAAAAATGTGAAAATAGAGAAACATATGAAATCTTTTTACACACATATACGCAGGATTGTGCCAGATTGTCCATCGACAAGATTGATGAGCCTCCCTACTACAAGAAAGATAGCTCTCAAAAACAAAGTGGTTTTTGGGACGGGCGATTATTATCGTGCTCCTACCGTAACGGCAAACATGGGTTTTGTGAGGGCAATTTCACAGACGGGAATGTCACTGTGCGTAATAGAGCATAGGCCATGTGCCCTAATCGGCGACTAGAGCGTTTATTTTCATGTTAGGATATGATGAAAAAGAAAGAAATACTGCGAAAACTATGAGATTCACAGAGCACTAATGTAGATTGACATTCATTACAGGTTTGTATCGTAGATTATTAACCCCTTTTTTTCCTTAGCTTGCCGAGTAGATGTAATAAAAAAATGGATTGTTCATTGTTTCGTTTATGGTAGGGAAGAAAAGTCACACCTACCGATACCAAAAAATCCTAGGAGAGAGATTGATCAACCAAGTTGCCACTTACTCATGTTAGTACATAAATATACAGATTCTGAAGCCTGTACGGACACTAGAAAGGTTGGCTTTGCAGCCATTTAATATAAGATCTTTCTCGTACGTAATATTGCATAGTTTTAAATGATAATGTTGATACCCCACTATTCAATGATTTGTTTTTAAGGAAAAAATCTGGATACTGTATAATTGCAGAGGAAAAATGAAAACCTGATTCTATAACAGACGGCAAAATAGGTTAAACCTATCATAATGAGCCATTATTTATACCGCAGCGAGCAACAAACCTCAGCTGCGTGAATTCTTTAACTTTCGATGGTCGATTGAAAGTGGGGCGAATCGATGTTGGAGAGATCACAGTCGAGTAACAAGCCATTATTCATATTGCAGAAGTGTTTGTCAATATGAGTTGCATAGATATGGGTACCGGTCCGTTCCGAACCGGTTCCGTACCGGATCTACCGGTTCCGGACCAAAAATACCGGTTCCGGTTCTAACCGGTATGGTACCGAACCGGTTCCGGTTCCGGTTCCGGTACTGATATCCCGGAATCAATTCGGAACCTGTCGTGGATCCATTGGATCTTACCGGTTCCGAACCGGTTCCGTACCGGTTCACCCGTTTTTTTTTTTTTTTTTTTTTAATACCCATAAAATTGGAAAAAAATATATACAAACGACATAAGTAAAAAAATGAAAAAAAACAAAGATTAAATACAAAAAAAATAAAACAAACACAAAATAATACTATTAAAATACTACAATACATATTTAAAGGGATAGTGTTTGTTGATTTTGAAGATGATGAAAAAAACAATCCATTTTTATTAATATACCTAAAGTTACAAAAAAAAATTCAAAATAAACAAGAAAAAAAATACAAAAAAAGAAAAAGAAAAAATACGAAAAAGAAAAAATACGAAAAAGAAAAAAAACATAAAAAAACTACTTAAAGTACCAAATTACATCCTTATTAAGTAAAACACAAGACGTCGCCTCCTCATCGTCTTCGGAACTTGATTCTTGGAACTCGTCGATCGCATTTTCCGCTCGATTCTTGGACTCGGCGGTGAACCAATCCTTAAGCAACGTAAGCATCGCAAGAGAAGTCGGCTTAAGGTTCGTTCGCCTATCTCCAATAATCCGACCGGATGTCGAAAATGCGGATTCTGAAGCGACACTTGACGCTTGCACGGCTAGAACATCTCGAGCGATAGCCGCTAGCGTCGGGTAAAGAGATGCGTTCGACTTCCACCACTGGAGAACGTCAAATCCTTCCGGTGTTTGGAAGTTGTGACTCAAATAAAGTTGAATTTCATTTGAGTTTGCAGGTCCGGTCGCTTTTCCTTTCGACCTTTGCATCTTCAATCGCCTAAGGACATCCATCGGACCACGGCCACCGCTAGAGGACTCCGTAACTCCCTCGGTCGCTCTTTCCAAGAAATGTCTCGTAATACTCGAAAAAAATATCGAATACCACAACTCGGGTCGAGTAAAGCCGCCAAGCCGTGGACAATTGGGATATTTTCCCAATACTTCTTGAACTTTCGCTCCATGTTCGTAATAAAATGGCGCAAACTTTCATTTTTACGATATTCAATAAATTTATAGCACATGCTAAAAAGCAAAGGAATAAATAATGGCGATGTAGGATAATGAACGCCGGGAAATTTCTCCGTTGCTTCCTTGAATACCGCAAGTAGTGACACACATAAATCGCAAATTTCCCAATCACTATCTAGTAATAGAAGTGATGGATCGGAAGTCGTACCAACTCCGTTGTTGTTCCAAAAATGGGTGACTAAATCCTTATAACGCATAAATGTGCTAAGAAGGTGATATAGAGAGTTCCACCTAGTCGGTACCGGTAAGGGAAACTTCTTATTCCTAAGCCCATTCGTCTCGACCGTTTGTTTCCACGAATGACCGAGACGTCGTTCACGTAGTTGTTTACCAATGAGTTTAAATTTTTCTACTACAAGACCTAGTACTTCATCGAATGCACATTTGACACATAAGTTAATCACATGGCAAGAACACCTAACATGAAGCAATTTACCGTTCAAAGGCAAGTTAAATTGGGAACGAGGGAAATCCATAGCCGCGTTATTAGAGCTTGCATTGTCCAACGTGATAGACATAATCTTATCTTGAATCCCATATTTATCGCCACATTCAAGATGTACATCGCAATAGTATGTCCCGAATGCGACGAATCTAGCGGATCTAACGAAAGAATTCTCTTTCGCATCGTCCACGTCTCATCTATCCAATGTCATGTAACAACTAAATATGATTGGGAAGTAACATTCGTCCAAATATCAGTAGTTAAACTAACCCTACATATGTTAGATAAATGCACTACTAAGTTCGATCTATATTCTTCAAAGGTTTCTAACACATGCTTCCTAAGTGTCTTACGACCTACTTGATGGAATCCGGGTTGTATCGAACTTGTAAAGTTGATAAACCCTTCATTTTCCGCAATACAAAATGGTTCTTCACATTGGACCACAAACTTAACTAGCGCCATCTTTGGAATCTCCCTAGTGATAACGAAATTCCTACCGGTATGCACGTCTATTTGTTGTTGTGTTCGCTCCGTACCTATGGGTTCTAAAGTAACCGAATCAAATTTATGGAAACCCGTTAAATGTTTTATCATAGATCCCGTACCCCCTGGTACCACCACCTCACGACATATTTTTCAATAAGCTTTACCTTTGTTGGGGTCACCGGGTTCGAGTTGTAGGTCGAAATGGTTCCAAACCTTCGAGCGCTTCGTCCGGGTGCGCGATGTCGCCGTGGCCATGGTGGATTCTTGGCTCGGCCCGGTTTCGCGTCGTCCTCCGTCGCCTTCCATCTCCTCGACCTCGTCAACGTCGGGATCGACCTCGTCGGGCATATCAGCCATACCGGCACGAAGGTGACCAAAACCTCGTCGTTCGGGTGCGAACTTGATGCAATGTTAGTAAAATAAAGTGTGTATACATTTCGAGTGTGTGTGTGTGTGTTTCGACTTCGAGTGTGTGGTGTGTCTGTATCGAGTGTGTGTATGTGTGTATTTTCATATGACGTATAATACGAGACGAGAGAGAGCGATAGATAGATTATGAGATTAGAGAGAGTTTGGGAGATTAGAAGCGAAAAATTTATGAAATATGATGTGGTATATATAGAGTTTTCTTTTGTTTGGAATCCCCGAGGATCCCTGGACCCACGTTCCCAGAACGGCGGAATTTTAAAATTTTACGGGATTTCCCGCCTATCCAAGATCGCTCGGCTACAAACACGAGAACGTATTGACATAAAGAGATAAGGGATCAGCCATGATACCTTGTCGAAATCTCTTAACGATGGCTAGCTTCGAATCCCCGAGGCGTGGTCCCCCTCTCCTACGCCAAAAGCACACGAACGGGACGCCTTCTTTGCGCAAGATCGTCACGCCGGCACCTTACTAACGTCGCAGCTGTTCTTGCATGTGCGGCTAGGCCAAGAACGAACTGCTTGTTGCCCCCGAGAGAGAGAGTGCGAGAGAGAAAGTGGTGAGAGGAGAAAACTCTTAGGTTTTCCTCTCTTTGGCTTGTATTTCGAAAATTTAGCTTCCACCCACTTTAGGATCTCGAAAATCCTTCTTTATACCTCTTAGGATTAGCCAAAAATAGGTTAAGGTGGGTGGAGAAAAATCCTCAAACCTCCCCTTTTACCAAGTCTTCGTTTTACCGAGTAATGAATTCAAAATTTAAACTTTATATTTAATTAATTAAATATCCAATACCTTCATTAATTAAAATATCATATTTAGTATATTTTAAATATATAATATCCAATATAGATATATTTAATAATTTTCTAAATTTTATCTAATAAAAATTCGAAAATATATATATATATATATATCCGATATATATTATTTAATTCTAAATTAAACAATATATTTCTCTAAAAAAATAATAAAGATCTAAATCAAATGTTAATCATATACTAAATATTCAATATCAAATTTTTTATTTCAAAAATATATCGTGAGGTGAAAATATCATTTTACCCCTCATTAGTTAAACTTGGTATTTTCGGCCGATCAAGGTTTTGGCCAAGCCCCAAACCCTAATGTCACAATCTAGGACCTAGTCTTGTCTCTCTCTGATGACGACGTTGTATCGGTTGCCCTCTTTAAGCCCGACTCTCTTGGTTCGTCTCAACCGGCCCAGGAGGTATCTAGTTCGGTATTCACCTAGCCAGCCCCGTGGTACCGAAGATCCCAAGTTGAGTACGAATTTGATCTAATCATAATCCACGAACCGACTGTATATTTTCGTCATACGTATAAACCCTTTACGTTTGTCCCGGTCGAGTGAAAGTCACGCATAGTCAAACTTACAGAACTCGACTCTATGTCGTTTGTGTCGGTGAAAGTTCTGAAACTGCACTCCACGACTATCGTGAGTCAGTTATATGCTATGACCAGAGACTTGGATAACTTCCCGCACATTAAACTTGCCATAGGACGTTAACCTCGAATTTAATCGAGACCGTAAATCCCGCTCCGCGGTTCAACCGGCAATCACATCAAAAAGTCAAGACCGCATTTCGCCGCTGACCCATGCCACCGCAAGACGGGCCTAGCAAACTAGTGACAAGTCAAGACCTCAAGATCAACCCCAAGTTAACCCTTTCGGTCTAAGGTTCACGCATACTACTACAATCAATCGATCGATCAAGGACAATCCAAGCGTTTTATCGTTCAGTTACGAGTCAATGTTGTGACGTCCGGGGCCGATGAGGGCGGGGAGTGATCGCCGGTGCTAGAGAGGTGCACGGACAAGGAGCGGCTCCTGGCAGGCTTCTAGGCGAAGGGGTACGTGAACGAACCGATCCTACACCCGAATGAGAGGGGATCCTGAGACTGACAATGTATGGGCGTGTCATGCTAAGAATCGTATAAAAGAATTGATAGTACTACTCATATCACCAAGGTCGACCTACCTTTTCGGGAGTCCATCTATAGAAACTCCGAAGTTAAGCGTGCTTGACTTGGGGCAATCTAGGGATGGGTGACCCCCTGGGAAGTTTCTCAGGGTGCGTGTGAGCAAGTGCACGAAGCACGCTAAAAGGTTAAATGGTGGTACAGTGGGGCCAGACTATCAGTCGGAGTGTGGTGGGCCCAACCCCACTGGTCCCGATAGGGACCGATGCTATAGTAACACCCGGTATGGGACGGGTCGTTACAGTGGTATCAGAGCACAACCTCTCGCAGTACGGTGCTGATTCGGGGACGAACCAGGCGGAAGCTGGTGGGCATGTGACGTCCGGGGCCGATGAGGGCGGGGAGTGATCGCCGGTGCTAGAGAGGTGCACGGACAAGGAGCGGCTCCTGGCAGGCTTCTAGGCGAAGGGGTACGTGAACGAACCGATCCAACACCCGAATGAGGGGGGATCCTGAGACTGACAATGTATGGGCGTGTCAGGCTAAGAATCGTATAAAAGAATTGATAGTACTACTCATATCACCAAGGTCGACCTACCTTTTCGGGAGTCCATCTATAGAAACTCCGAAGTTAAGCGTGCTTGACTTGGGGCAATCTAGGGATGGGTGACCCCCTGGGAAGTTTCTCAGGGTGCGTGTGAGCAAGTGCACGAAGCACGCTAAAAGGTTAAATGGTGGTACAGTGGGGCCAGACTATCAGTCGGAGTGTGGTGGGCCCAACCCCACTGGTCCCGATAGGGACCGATGCTATAGTAACACCCGGTATGGGACGGGTCGTTACAGTGGTATCAGAGCACAACCTCTCGCAGTACGGTGCTGATTCGGGGACGAACCAGGCGGAAGCTGGTGGGCATGTGACGTCCGGGGCCGATGAGGGCGGGGAGTGATCGCCGGTGCTAGAGAGGTGCACGGACAAGGAGCGGCTCCTGGCAGGCTTCTAGGCGAAGGGGTACGTGAACGAACCGATCCAACACCCGAATGAGGGGGGATCCTGAGACTGACAATGTATGGGCGTGTCAGGCTAAGAATCGTATAAAAGAATTGATAGTACTACTCATATCTCCAAGGTCGACCTACCTTTTCGGGAGTCCATCTATAGAAACTCCGAAGTTAAGCGTGCTTGACTTGGGGCAATCTAGGGATGGGTGACCCCCTGGGAAGTTTCTCAGGGTGTGTGTGAGCGAGTGCACGAAGCACGCTAAAAGGTTAAATGGTGGTACAGTGGGGCCAGACTATCAGTCGGAGTGTTGTGGGCCCAATCCCACTGGTCCCGGTAGGGACCGATGCTATAGTAACACCCGGTATGGGACGGGTCGTTATAAAAAATGTAATACCCGTAAATTTTAATGTGGGGTTTTGATATAATTATGTAATTCGTGAATTAGGAATAATGGCATGGGAATTTATTGCTTTGAATCAAAGCTATAAATTTTGCTAATATTGAATTAATTCAAGAAATTTACTTAAGGAATTAAACAATAAAATATACTAAATTGGGTTATATCTAATTGTTGAATTTTCGAAAATTTAAAGCCCAGCCCATGTATATAATATAAATCATGAAATAAGTTACTTAACCCTAAGGTAAGTTGTCTAATCAACACCACTATCGAAAAACTTGTTTTAATATATATCCAATACCTTGATATATATCGAGCGTTCTTGAGTAAGTTTACTAAAAGAAGGAATTAACACTTATCTAATTCCCACCGTATATCAAGATCAGCAAAAGAAAAGAAATTTTTTTTAGAAGAACAAGTCAACACACGACTTGATCACCTCATATATCGAAAGCTAAACTCCAAGTAAGGTACAGTTCCTTGTATGTAATATTGAATTCATCATCGATATTTATATGTATAGTATTACATGATTTCATTAGAACCCTAAGAAGAGTGCGAAACTTACATGTTAGTGGCGAATTATGAACTGTGATTATATTCGATATATACTGTATCCCCTAAGGACTAAGGTCTTAGATGGTACTAGTTTCTGAAGTTAGTATAAATTACAGAGGTGATTGCAATGAATTTTAAGGTGTACTGTTTCCAGGAAAAAGCAGGGTTTTGACAATAATCTCGATAAAAATTGCGTGTGTCTTCAAATGTTTTGAAGATGACGAGATGTCGAGATGCATATACATGTCGACATATGATAATTTTAGGAAGATGTCGAGATGTATCATAAAAAGGCGATAAGTATAATGGCCAAAGATTTCGACATTTACATTTTAAAGACCTCGACATTTATAAATCTCGAGATGTATAGCAAATAAATGTCGAGATACACAGTAGAAAAATTTTTAGATGCTACAGTGGTTCTTCTTATACCAAGATGTCGAGATAGAAGTCGATATATATAATACAAATATTTCGAGATGAATAGCCAAAAGATGTCGACATGTATATCATAGGAAGAACTCGAGATATATCATAGAAATTCTGGGATGATTTCAAGATATCATTATTCCCCATGGAAGAATCTCGAGATGAATAATAAATAGAATTCGAGCTTGATAGTTCTTCTCTTACACGAAATGCACCTTGGAAATATTTCAAAATATATCATACAAAATCACGGAAGGTGATAACTCTGGCATGGTAGGATCTCGATATTATGCTATGTCTCGACATTAGTGATTTATGAGATTTCGAGGTATACATAATAAAAGGTCTCGACATTCACAAAGAAATTTTCGGTACTTAGATTAAAAACTGTTCGATATCATTTATTTCAAAGTTTTCAATATTTATTGAGTTTTTAGCATTTTTAGGAATTCTAGGGCTTTCATTATTTTAGGGTTTTGATAATTCTATAATTTTCGAAATTTATATGACTTAGTAAATATATTAATATGAAAATGTTTATTATATTCAGAGGATCGATATATAGGGACTACACCGGACTTATTTGACAATAGCGGGAGGACAGGTAGGTGGATCATCCATCTACAATGCGTAAACACATATGTGATTTATGTGCTTTATGTGATTCGATGATTTCTGTGACTTACGTGAATTACATGATTTATATATGTTTTATGTGAAACCACGTTTTTATGTACCATTATATATATGCATGGCACGTGCATATCACGTGAGGGCGAAAGATGGTTTCCACCGTATTGAGACGGTGATGATTTGAGGTATTGTTAAGTGGGGTAGATTGAGATTATTATGACAACTTGTTAGGCTCACAGATTACTTGGCCGAGACAGACGTGATCGATCTGTCTACTCGAATGTGGTCGGTTCGAGGTGCAAAATGCCAGATGATTATATATATATATGGATACGGGCTTTATCGCCCATGATTTATTGTGGAAGAGACAACCTGGTAGGTGGCCATTGACGTGATCGATCAGTGCACTACCGGCGTAGCTTACCGCTGATTACGGGTGGAATCACGTGACCACCCATGATATTTGTTGCGCGCGTGAGCCTAACCATGGGCCCCATATTGTGATGTGAGATAGGAATGTGGGAAAAGAAAGAGTGTGCATGGCATGTGAGATATGGGGATTGGGATTGAGTGCACACTTGCATACATGCATTTTATTCACCTACTGGGCAAAAGTGCTCAGTGTTTACGTGTTGTAGGTACTGGGTCTGACGCTGCTATGCGTCAAGGCTGAGGCGGCTGGTGGCGGTGCTCCACGGACTTTTGAGGGCGGGGCGGTACATGGATGCGACCTGTGGAGCGGCTTTAAGACTTTTGGTTCTTTTGATATTTTTGGGGCTTCGGCCCGGGTACAGAGATACGATGTAGACGGATTTTTAATATTAGTATGTATTATTAGGAAAAAGTTTTAATTAGACGGGCCTTCCGCGGCTTACGTTGCGGAAATCCGCCACTAATCGTAATTAGAAAAGTAGGGTCGTTACAGGTGGTATCAGAGCTTAGGCTTTAGATTCTGAAGACTTTCCATGCACTGCCGCTCAAAAGCCTGGAGAACCAGCCTGGCCTGCAAATTCATTACTTGATTACGTGATTATGTGTTATCTGATATATGCCTTATGTGAATGAGTGTAGAACTAGTTAAAAATGCCGAAGGGACGTCGAGAGGTAGGCAGTTCTAGTCGTAGGGCGGGATCTGAATCCCTACCTAACGACAATTCTATCATCCATCAGCTGACCGATCTGATCCGACGACAGTCAGATCAGATCAATGATCTCATTCACCGTCAGAACTCTTCTGAACGTCATGCATCCCCGGGACATGAACGTATAGAAGCGGCCGGGGAGAGGTTCCGCAGACTAAATCCCCTACCTTCGAGGAGGCTGCCGATCCTACTGACGCAGAGGATTGGGTCAGAACTATCGAAAGTATGTTTCGCGTTAGCCATATGCCTGATACAGAGAAGGTGACTTGTGCCACCTTCATGTTGCGTGGGAACGCGGGTTACTGGTGGGATACTATTCAGGTACTCGAGGATCCCACTACGATGACCTGGGAGAGGTTCAAAACACTCTTCCGCGGAAAGTATTTTACGGCGCCGAATAGGACGCGGAAGCTGAACGAATTTATCAATCTCAAACAAGGAGGAATGTTGGTGGCGGATTATATCCGTAAGTTCGAGCAACTCTCGAGATTTGTGCCACATATAGTAGCTACCGACGAGCTGAAGATTGAGCATTTTCTGGAAGGTCTCAAACCCGAGATCTTCCGAAACGTAAGTATGTACGATACCGAGGGGAAGACATACGCACGCATCGCTGGGCGAGCAATCCTAGCCGAGCAAGCGGAGAGCAAGATTACAATGGCACAGGACGCAAAGCGGAAAGCAGAAAGACAACAAGGAGAAGGAAACCAGAAACGCCAGTTCTTTGACAAGGTACCAAACTATCACGGAGATCAGCAGGGTCAACAGAATCGGCGACCGAGGCCGAACCAAGGACCGGTGAATGTTCCAAACCGACCCCCAAACACCGTACCGCAGTGTAAACAGTGAGTCGCCACCACTACGGCGTATGTCAGAGAACATGACCAAATCTGACTCCACAGTGTTTTCGCTGCGGAAAGGTTGGGCATTTTGCTAGAACGTGTCACGTGAATGTGCCTCAAGTTCCGAAACAACCCCTAATCCGACCCCCTCTAGTGCCAGCGCGAGTTTTTACTCTGACTAAGGAGGAGGCCGAAGCGAATCCTTCTGTAGTAACGGGTACGTTGACTATCTATAACGTGCCCACTTCTGTGTTAATTGACTCTGGGGCCACGCATTCATTTGTGTCGGCCAAATATGTGGAAAAGGTGGGAGTTTCTCCTACCTTATCTGAGTGCAATTATATAGTTACCCTACCACACGGTGATCCGACACGCACTAACCAAGTGCTGGAAATATGCTCCGTTAACATTGAGGGTAGAGATCCGAGCGTCGACCTGATTGTGATCCCAATGAACGACTATGATGTTATCTTTGGGATGGATTGGCTTTCGAGATATGGAGCCATTATAGTTGCCACAAGAAGGTCGTAAAATTTCAACTGCCCGAAGAAGAGGTGTTCACTTTTTCGGGAAAAACTACTATGAATCATATTCCACGAATTTCTGCTCTAAAGGCTCAGCGACTTTTGAGGTCCGGTCGTGAGTCTTATCTCGTATATGCGGGGAAGGCAGAGGAATTACCTCAGCCAGAACTGAAAAGCGTAACGATAGTTAATTAGCATGCTGATGTATTTCCCAATGATCACTTGGAGTTGCCCCTTAATCGAGAAATACGGTTCAGGATAGATCTGATTCCAGGGTTTGCCCCTATTTCTAAAAACTCCTTATCGCCTAGAGAGCGCAGCGGAACCGTGATGAGAATAGAAATAAGTATACCTAGAGGATATGGGGAATACACGAATAAAGGCTAGTCGTAGAACCAAACGTGAGTCCTCCACCATTGAATTTCGGGGACGAAATTCTTTAAGGGGGGAGAATGTAATACCCGTAAATTTTAATGTGGGGTTTTGATATAATTATGTAATTCGTGAATTAGGAATAATGGCATGGGAATTTATTGCTTTGAATCAAAGCTATATAATTATGTAGTTCCGGAACCAAACTTACAGACTGACTTTTATATTAGTGTATATTATTTTAGGAAGTTTTAATTAGACGGGCCTTCCGCGGCTTACGTTGCGGAAATCCGCCACTAATCGTAATTAGAAAAGTAGGGTCGTTACAGGTGGTATCAGAGCTTAGGCTTTAGATTCTGAAGACTTTCCATGTACTGCCGCTCAAAAGCTTGGAGAACCAGCCTGGCCTGCAAATTCATTACTTGATTACGTGATTATGTGTTATCTGATATATGCCTTATGTGAATGACTGTAGAACTAGTTAAAAATGCCGAAGGGACGTCGAGAGGTAGGCAGTTCTAGTCGTAGGGCGGGATCTGAATCCCCACCTAACGACAATTCTATCATCCATCAGCTGACCGATCTGATCCCACGACAGTCAGATCAGATCAATGATCTCATTCACCGTCAGAACTCTTCTGAACGTCATGCATCCCCGGGACATGAACATATAGAAGCGGCCGGGGAGAGGTTCCGCAGACTAAATCCCCCTACCTTCGAGGAGGCTGCCGGTCCTACTGACGCGGAGGATTGGCTCAGAACTATCGAAAGTATGTTTCGCGTTAGCCATCTGCCTGATACAGTGAAGGTGACTTGTGCCACCTTCATGTTGGTGGGAACGCGGGTTACTGGTGGGATACTATTAAGGTACTCGAGGATCCCACTACGATGACCTGGGAGAGGTTCAAAACACTCTCCCGAGGAAAGTATTTTACGGCGCCGAATAGGACGCGGAAGCTGAACGAATTTATCAATCTCAAACAAGGAGGAATGTTGGTGGCGGATTATTTCCGTAAGTTCGAGCAACTCTTGAGACTTGCGCCACATATAGTAGCTACCGACGAGCTGAAGATTGAGCATTTTCTGGAAGGTCTCAAACCCAAGATCTTCCGATACGTAAGTATGTACGACACCGACGGGAAGACATACGCACGCATCGTTGAGCGAGCAATCCTAGCCGAGCAAGCGGAGAGCAAGATTACAATGGCACAGGACGCAAAGCGGAAAGCAGAAAGACAACAAGGAGAAGGAAACCATAAACGCCAGTTCTTTGACAAGGCACCAAACTATCACGGAGATCAGCAGGGTCAACAGAATCGGCGACCGAGGCCGAACCAAGGACCGGTGAATGTTCCAAACCAACCCCCAAACACCGTACCACAGTGTAAACAGTGCGGACGCCACCACTACGGCGTATGTCAGAGAACAGGACCAAATCTGACTCCACAGCGTTTTCGCTGCGGAAAGGTTGGGCATTTTGCTAGAACGTGTCACGTGAATGTGCCTCAAGTTCCGAATCAGCCCCTAATCCGACCCCCTCTAGTGCCAGCGCGAGTTTTTACTCTGACTAAGGAGGAGGCCGAAGCGAATCCTTCTGTAGTAACGGGTACGTTGACTATCTATAACGTGCCCACTTCTGTGTTAATTGACTCTGGGGCCACGCATTCATTTGTGTCGGCCAAATATGTGGAAAAGGTGGGAGTTTCTCCTACCTTATCTGAGTGCAATTATATAGTTACCCTACCACACAGTGATCCGACACGCACTAACCAAGTGCTGGAAATATGCTCCGTTAACATTGAGGGTAGAGATCTGAGCGTCGACCTGATTGTGATCCCAATGAACGACTATGATGTTATCTTTGGGATGGATTGGCTTTCGAGATATGGAGCCATTATAGATTGCCACAAGAAGGTCGTAAAATTTCAACTGCCCGAAGAAGAGGTGTTCACTTTTTCGGGAAAAACTACTATGAATCATATTCCACGAATTTCTGCTCTAAAGGCTCAGCGACTTTTGAGGTCCGGTCGTGAGTCTTATCTCGTATATGCGGGGAAGGCAGAGGAATTACCTCAGCCAGAACTGAAAAGCGTAACGATAGTTAATTAGCATGCTGATGTATTTCCCAATGATCTCCTGGAGTTGCCCCTTAATCGAGAAATACGGTTCAGGATAGATCTGATTCCAGGGTTTGCCCCTATTTCTAAAAACTCCTTAAACAATAAAATATACTAAATTGGGTTATATCTAATTGTTGAATTTTCGAAAATTTAAAGTCCAGCCCATGTATATAATATAAATCATGAAATAAGTTACTTAACCCTAAGGTAAGTTGTCTAATCAACACCACTATCGAAAAACTTGTTTTAATATATATCCAATACCTTGATATATATCGAGCGTTCTTGAGTAAGTTTACTAAAAGAAGGAATTAACACTTATCTAATTCCCACCGTACATCAAGATCAGCAAAAGAAAAGAAATTTTTTTTAGAAGAACAAGTGCAACACACGACTTGATCACCTCATATATCGAAAGCTAAACTCCAAGTAAGGTACAGTTCCTTGTATGTAATATTGAATTCATCATCGATATTTATATGTATAGTATTACATGATTTCATTAGAACCCTAAGAAGAGTGCGAAACTTACATGTTAAGTGGCGAATTATGAACTGTGATTATATTCGATATATACTGTATCCCCTAAGGACTAAGGTCTTAGATGGTACTAGTTTCTGAAGTTAGTATAAATTACAGAGGTGATTGCAATGAATTTTAAGGTGTACTGTTTCCAGGAAAAAGCAGGGTTTTGACAATAATCTCGATAAAAATTGCGTGTGTCTTCAAATGTTTTGAAGATGACAAGATGTCGAGATGCATATACATGTCGACATATGATAATTGTAGGAAGATGTCGAGATGTATCCATAAAAAGGCGATAAGTATAATGGCCAAAGATTTCGACATTTACATTTTTAAAGACCTCGACATTTATAAATCTCGAGATGTATAGCAAATAAATGTCGAGATACACAGTAGAAAAATTTTGAGATGCTACAGTGGTTCTTCTTATACCAAGATGTCGAGATAGAAGTCGATATATATAATACAAATATTTCGAGATGAATAGCCAAAAGATGTCGACATGTATATCATAGGAAGAACTCGAGATATATCATAGAAATTCTGGGATGATTTCAAGATATCATAGTTCCCCACGGAAGAATCTCGAGATGAATAATAAATAGAATTCGAGCTTGATAGTTCTTCTCTTACACGAAATGCACCTTGGAAATATTTCAAAATATATCATACAAAATCACGGAAGGTGATAACTCTGGCATGGTAGGATCTCGATATTATGCTATGTCTCGACATTAGTGATTTATGAGATTTCGAGGTATACATAATAAAAGGTCTCGACATTCACAAATAAATTTTCGGTACTTAGATTAAAAACTGTTCGATATCATTTATTTCAAAGTTTTCAATATTTAGTGAATTTTTAGCATTTTTAGGAATTCCAGGGCTTTCATTATTTTAGGGTTTTGATAATTCTATAATTTTCGAAATTTATATGACTTTGTAAATATATTAGTGTGAAAATATTTATTATATTCAGAGGATCGATATATAGGGACTACACCGGACTTATTTGACAATAGCGGGAGGACAGGTAGGTGGATCATCCATCTACAATGCGTAAACACATATGTGATTTATGTGCTTTATGTGATTCGATGATTTCTGTGACTTACGTGAATTACATGATTTATATATGTTTTATGTGAAACCACGTTTTTATGTACCATTATATATATGCATGGCACGTGCATATCACGTGAGGGCGAAAGATGGTTTCCACCGTATTGAGACGGTGATGATTTGATGTATTGTTAAGTGGGGTAGATTGAGATTATTATGACGACTTGTTAGGCTCACAGATTACCTGACCGAGACAGACGTGATCGATCTGTCTACTCGGATGTGATCGGTTCGAGGTGCAAAATGCCAGATGATTATATATATATATGGATACGGGCTTTATCGCCCATGATTTATTGTGGAAGAGACAACCTGGTAGGTGGCCATTGACGTGATCGATCAGTGCACTACCGGCGTAGCTTACCGCTGATTACGGGTGGAATCACGTGACCACCCATGATATCTATTGCGCGCGTGAGCCTAACCATGGGCCCCATATTGTGATGTGAGATAGGAATGTGGGAAAAGAAAGAGTGTGCATGGCATGTGAGATATGGGGATTGGAATTGAGTATACACTTGCATACATGCATTTTATTCACCTACTGGGCAAAAGTGCTCAGTGTTTACGTGTTGTAGGTACTGGGTCTGACGCTGCTATGCGTCAAGGCTGAGGCGGCTGGTGGCGGTGCTCCACGGACTTTTGAGGGCGGGGCGGTACATGGATGCGACCTGTGGAGCGGCTTTAGGACTTTTGGTTCTTTTGATATTTTTGGGGCTTCGGCCCGGGTACAGAGATACGATGTAGACGGATTTTTAATATTAGTATATATTATTTTAGGAAAAAGTTTTAATTAGACGGGCCTTCCGCGGCTTACGTTGCGGAAATCCGCCACTAATCGTAATTAGAAAAGTAGGGTCGTTACACGTGTACAAATACAGATAATCCTCTGATTCATCTTGTATCATTGTCATGGGCTCCCACCTTCCAAGTGAACGGTTGGCACAACCATATTGGACCCATCGACAAACAAGTTGTACTTGTCAATCCAGTCACCTTACTGGAGACTTTGACTTATGGAAAATTTTAATATTGCAGTATCTCAGCTTACCGGTGCCCCGCTCTGTCCCCACAGAATCAGTAAACTGAACTGCCAATATTTGGGTTTTATTAATTTGTCTTATCCACCCAGAGTGCAAGGTGAAAATTTAGACTAATTAATAATTTGCCTTTTAATTTATTCATTCAATAATTAATTAATGATGAATAAAATCATTTCATTAATAGAAGTAATCAAATTACATCACTAAACACTACACAATTAGCAAATTGCCCTCGTACTCCCAGTCATCGTACGACATCTAGGGCATATACCTCAACAATCTCCCACTTGCACTAATGCCACGTGTTATCATATCTTAACCCCATTCTATCGAGGTGCCGATCGAGCACTGCCTGTGGTAGTGGCTTCGTGAACGGGTCCGCTGCATTCTCTACAGAGGCGATTTTCTGCATGGCTATTGAGCCATTTTCAACAAACCCACGCAGCACGTGGTATTTTCTCTCTATGTGTTACTGTGAGCACGTGGTTCCTTAGCTTGTGCAATAGCCCCGCCGTTCAACAATCCCATGCCTCATAGGTAGGAACCCTTTCTTAGACACGTCCATTTTAAACCTTTTAAGGACTTATCTAAATAAAGGGCCTGGGACAAGCCTATTGACCTTTTTCGCCCTATCTCTATATAGGCGAATTCCTAGAATATAGGTCGCTTCTCCGTGGTCTTTAATAGAATTCGTTTGAAAGCCAGGCTTTAATCTCTGAGAGCATTCCAATGTCATTTCCTATAAAAGGATATCATCTACGTACAATACTAGAAACGACACCTTACTCCCACTGGCCTTTCTGTAAACACAGGGCTTATCTTCATTCTTTATGAATCCGTAGTTCTTAACTACTTCATCGAACAGAAGATTCCAACTTCTTGAAGCCTGTTTCAGCCCATAAATGGACCGATTCAGTTTGCACACTTTTCGAGCATCTGCTTCTGATGTAAAACCCTTGGGCTGCTCCATATGTATTTCCTCCTGGAGAAATCCATTCAGGAAAGCGGTCTTTACGTCCATCTGCCAGATCTCATAGTCGTAGTGTGCTGCTATCGGAAGCATGATTCGAATGGACTTTATCATTGCGACAGGTGAGAAGGTTTCCTCATAGTCAATTCCCTCTTTCTGACTATACCCTTTCGCTACAAGCCTAGCTTTGTACGTCTCCACCTGTCCATCAGATCCAATCTTTTTCTTGTAGATCCATTGATTGCCAATTGGTCTAAAACCATTAGGCAGGTCTACAAGAGTCCAAACCTCGTTTGTGTGCGTCGAGTCCATTTCGGCCTGCATAGCCTTAAGCCACTTGAGGGAGTCTGTACCAACAATTGCCTGGTCATAGATGATGGGATCGTCCCCGACGCATCCCTCAATCGCCGCATCCCCATGCTCGACGTGTACCATACCATATCTCTCAGGCATATAAGATATCTTACTTGACCTACGCAATTGTGGCTGAGCCGGGTTTTCTGGAACGTCGTCCAACGACTCTGGAATAGGAGTCAATTCATCCTCTAACTCTCTTAGAATTATTTCTCGTCCTTTACCGCCTTCGCCTACGAATTCTTCGTCCAAAAAAGTAGCGCGTAAAGCGACGAACACCCTGTGTTCGTCTGGGACGAAGAAGCAATACCCCATTGAGTCCTCGGGATATCGACGAATCTTGCCATTAATGATCTTGATTCAAGCTTATCTGCCATCAACTGTTTCACAAAGGCGGGGCAACCCCAGACCTGATGTGATTCAGACTCGCCTTACGATTATGCCAAGCCTCGTAAGGAATCTTGTCGGCAGAGCGGGTAGGTATCTTGTTAAGGATATAGGCCGCTGTTTCTAAGGCATATCCCCACAACGAAATGGGGAGATCTGTGTAACTCATCATCGACCGAACCATATCTAAAAGCGTTCGGTTTCTCCGTTCGGCCACGCCATTCAATTGCGGCGTGCCTGGCGGGAAAAACTGTATGATGATGCCATTTTCTCTAAGAAACGCATCAAACTCAAGGCTCATGTATTCACCGCCTCGATCTGACTGAACGGCTTTAATAAACTTGCCAGTCTGCTTCTCCACTAATGCTTTATACTCTTTGAACATTTCAAGAGCTTCGGACTTTTGTCTCATCAAATAGACATTCCCGTAGCGGGAGAAATCATCCATGAACGTTATGAAGTAGCGGCAATTACCTCGGCTTGTTACTTTAAATAGTCCGCATACGTCAGTGTGGATCAAACCCAACACTTCCGTGGCCCTAGTGAAAGTCCCTGTGAAGGGGCGACTTGGTCATTTTCCCTAAGATGCAAGACTGACAGGTAGAAATTGGGCCTGTTCGCACTATGCTAATCAGACCGTCCTTTTCCATCTGTTCAATCTTCGCTTCCGCTGCGTTACCTAGTCGTAAGTGCCACATGTATCGATCGTTCGACCCAGTCGATGATTTGGTGATTGCATTTATAGTTTTAACATTGTCTTTTAAGTTGACATAATATAAACCATTTATTAACGTCGCACTTCCAACATTTTCATTTCTGAAATAAATATGACAAAAATTATAAATGAATCGGAATTCATAACCCAGTCTGCTCAAAAGAGGAATCGAAATAATGTTTTTAAGCCCCTTGGATAAAACCAAAACGTCAGAAAGTTCTAAACAATGTATTGACGATAAGACTAAGGTCTTCGATCCCATGTATGTAGCTGGTACACTATGTCCACTACCTACGTTGATCAAGACCTCGCCAGCTAGAAGCCTCCTACTTCGTTCTAGACCTTGGTTCAAAACACAAATGTGAGAACTAGCCCCTGAGTCAAGTATCCACGAAGTAGAATACAAAGAACAATTAGCTTCAAAAACTAGTTGTTTTCCTGAGGCGTCAGATGCCTCCAGCTTCGGACACGCTTCCAATGGCACAACTGCTGGCAAAGGAGGCACTTATCCGTGGGCTTTGCGCCCGACCTTTCGACCTTGGTGCTCTTCGTCTTCTTTCCGACTCTACCATTGGTCACGCCTGTCTTGTTCGACTTCTTCTTCGATCCCTTGGACGTAGAAGTCGCAACAAGCATGTAGACGTGCACCTTCGCTGAATCTTCAACCCACTTATCGTGGAGTACAATCTCCTCATTAGTGGATTCAGTTGTGGGCAATTTAGGCTCCTTAATGTCCAAGACATAATCCAGTTTTGCTAATTTGAGGACGATCCTCAAATTTCTGAGCCAGTCTACATAGTTCGGTCCCACCAAACAATGTTTCTCCAAGAGTGTAATTAATGGGTTTGTCATCGTAACTAATAGAGAAGAAAATAAAGCGCATAAAATAAACAGATAGGATTTGTAGTGTTTAATCAGACTAAATTAGGACTTTAAATTTTTGTCTGACTCCCACTCTTTTTCTCGAAACTCTTTCTCCCGCTAGGCATTTCGGAAACCTTGTTGAGTGGTTTCATAGTGGCGTTGAGTTCCCCACGCTACTACAAACTAGCCTCAACTCAACAGCTTATTGGCTCGTTTGGTTAGCCGAGGTCGTGCCCCGCACGTTTTTGTCACGCAGAAGATTCAACGTCTTCGTCTCAGCCAGGGTCACCCAGCCGTAACTCGGATCATATTGGGAATGACTGTCCAATGCAACCTATCAACGTCCTGCTCACCTTCCACTTTTCCGTGAACTTATCCCCCGTAGGATAACTCTTTATTAGAGGGTGAAGAGTGGTCGGTGAGCGGCAATTCATAATTGAATCCAAACCCGTTCACGCAAAGGCGAGGGTTTTGGCGCCGTAACTCGGTCAACCGCAACCGTACCGCTAAGTTGCAACATTTTTGGACTTGATAGAAGACAGGAGCCTAGCCCCTTTACTCACTTGATATTAAAGGTCTAATCTCGAGAGAATCCTCACAGTTTTAACACGAGCACATTATGCACATTATCATGTTCGAAACCAACACACACATAATGGACTTTAATAGTAAACCTAGTTTCTACCTATTAAAGTAAATGTGAAAGATCGGTGATATTTCTAGTTCTGTCCTAATTGTACAAAACAATAAGACTCTACGTCTTCGGGCTTTGCTCGAACGGATGCCTCGGCTACCAGCTCGTTCGTCCGGGTTCCTCTCGATCGACACTCGTACGGCCGTCATAACATTACTACAATAGCCTATGACGGGGAATCTATTCCTAATAAAACCGTCCGTCTTATCTAATAAAAACTGTAAAGTACAACCCGGGGAGGACCTTGTCACCCTTAACATATCACCCGGCAAAAACCAGAACCTAATCCCCAATCAATCACCACGTTATTCAAATAACATGCATCACGATAAATTTAACACATTTCCGAGAAGAAATCGAATTTTGGCTTTTAAATGGTCCGGGCCTAGTCCAATGTATATCTGGTCGTAGGATGGGCTGGACCAGGCCTATCGGGCCTGTGTCGAGGATGCTCGCGCCATGCGAGTTGCCAGCCTCGTGCCGCGTGCACCATGCAGCCAGTCCCGATCCGCGTGCGCTTTTAGCCTAGCACAGCTCGCACACAAGTGCACGGTCATACCTATTTCCGCGCATCCACGCGCGGCTTTCCCGAGCGCTGCGTGCACCCATGTGTGCAGCCCGTGCCTCTTGTGCCACATGCTCCGCGTGCGGTCAGCCCTATGAGCCGCGGTACGCCCGTAGCCAGCCCGTCTTGAGTCGCGCACCCCGCGCGCCTTGCCCGCCGGCTGCCCGTGTGTCGTGCGCACCATGCGCACGGCTAGGAGCAGGCCTCAAGCTGCGTGCAGCCCGCCCTGAGTCGCGCTTCGCATGCGACTTGACGCAGCCCCGCTCGCCCCGCGCGCGGGCTGCCCGGGCGCGGTGTGCGCCATGCGCACGGCTAAGGCTTTCGGGTTTTTCGTGGCCTTTTGTCATAGTCTCGTGACTTTAACCGAGCCTATAGCTCTATACCACTGTTGGGAATCACTGAGGGTCCCCGTACCCACGTTCCTAGAATGATGAAATTTTAAAATTTTACGGGGTTTCCCGCCTATCCAAGATCGCTCGGCTACAAATACGAGAACGTATTGACATAAAGAGATAAGGGATCAGCCATGATACCTTGTCGAAATCTCTTAACGATGGCTAGCTTCGAATCCTTCGAATTCCCGAGGCGTAGTGCCCCTCTCCTACGCCAAAAGCACACGAACGGGACGCCTTCTTTGCGCAAGATCGTCACGCCGGCACCTTACTAACGCCGCAGCCGTTCTTGCATGTGCGGTTAGGCCAAGTACGAACTTCTTGATGCCCCTGAGAGAGAGAGTGCGAGAGAGAAAGTGGTGAGAGGAGAAAACTCTTAGGTTTTCCTCTCTGTGGCTTGTATATCGAAATCCTTCTTGATACCTCTTAGGATTAGCTAGGTTAAGGTGGGTGGAGAAAAATCCTCAAAACTCCCCTTTTACCAAGTCTTCGTTTTACCAAGTAATGAATTCAAAATTTAAACTTTATATTTAATTAATTAAATATCCAATACCTTAATTAATTAAAATATCATATTTAGTATATTTTAAATATATAATATCCAATATAAATATATTTAATAATTTTCGAAATATTATCTAATAAAAATTCGAAGCTTATATATATATATCCGATATACATTATTTAATTCCAAATTAAACAATATTATTTCTCTAAGAAAATAATAAAGATCTAAATCTAATTTAAATCATATACTAAATATTCAATATCAAATATTTTATTTCAAAAATATATCGTGAGGTCAAAAGACCATTTTACCCCTCACTAGTCAAACTTAGTATTTTCGGCCGATCAAGGTTTTGGCCAAGCCCCAAACCCTATGTCACAATCTAGGACCTAGCCTTGTCTCTCTCTCTCTGATGACGACGTTGTATCGGTTGCCCTCTTTAAGCCCGACTCTCTTGGTTCGTCTCAACCGGCCCAGGAGGTATCTAGGAGTTCAGTATTCACCTAGCCAGCCCCGTGGTACCGAACAGATCCCAAGTTGAGTACGAATTTGATCTAATCATAATCCATGAACCCACTGTAGATTTCGTCATACGTATAAACCCTTTACGTTTGTCCCGGTCGAGTGAAAGTCACGCATAGTCAAACTTACAGAACTCGACTCTATGTCGTTTATGTCAGTGAAAGTTCTAAAACTGCACTCCACGACTATCGTGAGTCAGTTATATGGTATGGCCAGAGACTTGGATAACTTCCCGCACATTAAACTTGCCATAGGACGTTAACCTCGAATTTAATCGAGACCGTAAATCCCGCTCCGCGGTTCAACCGGCAATCACATCAAAAAGTCAGACCGCAGACCCATGCCACCGGCAAGAAGGGCCTAGCAAATTAGTGACAAGTCAAGACCTCAAGATCAACCCCACGTTAACCCTTTCAGTCTAAGGTTCACGCATACTACTACAATCAATAGATCGATCAAGGACAATCCAAGCGTGTGATCGTTCGAATACGAGTCAATGTCCAAATACAGATAATCCCCTGATTCATTTTGTATCATTGTCATGGGCTCCCACTTCCCAAGTTAACGGTTGGCACAACCATATTGGACCCATCGACAAACAAGTCGTACTTGTCAATCCAGTCACCCTACTGGAGACTTAGACTTGTAAACTATTTTAATATTGCAGTATCTCAGCTTACTAGTGCCCCTCTCTGTCCCCACAGAATTAGTAACTGAACTACCAATATTTGGATTTTATTAATTTGTCTATCCACCAGACTGCAAGGTGAAAACTTTAGACTAATTAATAATTTGCCTTTTAATTTATTCATTCGATAATTAATTAATGATGAATAAAGTAATTCCATTAATAGAAGTAATCAAATTACATCACTAAACACTACACAATTAGCAAATTGCCCTCGTCCTCCCAGTCCTCGTACGGCATCTAGGGCATATACCACAACATCTTTAGGGACTAAAACAAATTTGCTTTTTGGCCCAAAAGGGCCAAAATGCAAAAACAAAAAAAAGACTTATAAAGAGCCAACGGCTCTTTAACGGCTAATAGCCGTTATGAAGTTTTTATTTTAATTTTTTTATATATAGCCGTTGGATGCCAACGGCTAAATCCATCTTTTTTTTAAATGTTACCGGTTCTTACCGGATCCTAATGGATCCGGTGCCGGTTCTGGCTAGGAACGAGCCGTTACCGGATTACCGGTTCCGGAACTGGAACCGGTACCGGTAACGGTCGGTTCCATTTTCCGGAACCAATCCGGTAACGGTATTACCGGATTGGTTCCAGTTTCTAACCGGTTTAACCTGTTCCAGGTCTGAACCGGAACCGTTTGCCGGTTCCGTGCCGATTCCGGGCTGAACCGGCCCGATAGCCATGTCTAGAGTTGCACAGCAAATAGGTAGGGTTATCGTTTTTTCACTAGTACACAAACAGCAATAGGCGACGACACTATGGGCGTCCGTTGCCTGCGAAACATTTTTAATATTTTTTAATTTTTTTTTGGAACTATCGGCGACTGTTACGGGACAAGAACAGACGTCGAAAGTTTTCTGTTTTTTTTTTCATTTTCACTTTTGGCGACTGTTACGCCGCACAACGGTCGCCCATGATCTTCCTGCTTTTATTTGTTTTTATTACTTTACCTTCGGCGACTGTTATGTTTAACAACAGTCGCCCATGATTTTCCGTTTTTATTTTTTAACAATTTCAGCTTTGGCGACTGTAAAGGACAAGAACAGGCGTCGAAAGTTTCTGTTGTTATTTTTTCTATTTTCACTTTTGGCGACTTACGCCGCACAACGGTCGCCCATGATCTTCATGCTTTTATTTGTTTTTATTACTTCACCTTCGGCGACTGTTATGTTTAACAACAGTCGCCCATGATTTTCCCGTTTTTATTTTTTTTTTAAAATGTCGCCCATAATTTTCCAATTTTTATATGTTTTTATTATTTTTAACCTTTGGCGACTGTTACGCTTAACAACAGTCGCCATGATATTTCCGTTTTTATTATTTTTATTATTTTAACCTTTGGCTAGTGTTACTTTGCAAAACGCTCGCCCATGATTTTTCGTTTTTATTTTTTTTTATCCTCTTTACCTTTCGCTGCGCTTCGCCACAACACCTTGACTATCGGAATGTTCTTGTTCCGAAGTCGCTTTTGTTAGGAATATTTTATAGTATTCAATTTCATTGTGTTTATCTTAGTTGGTTTGTATTTAGTTAACTTTGGGCTAGTTTGTAATATTCTAGTTCTTAGTTACTAGGGGTATAATATATCAACTTATGTGGTATATATACCCCCAAACCCTAATTCATTAGGGTGTGTGTTTTTGGTGTAGTATGTGTGAGTGTGTGTGTGTTGAATAGTAAGAAAGCATTTCAAAGCATTCATCGTCTTCACTGTCACACCCCACGCACAAGCTTTAAATCTTTCATCATTAGCGCGGTAAATCGTCCTAGGTCAGTATTGTTGGATCCAATAGGGACCAACAAGTGGTATCAGAGCAAAACACGTTCGGATTTGAACAATTTTCGAATTTTTTGGGTATTCTTTTTTTGTTCGAACTTCTGCCATTTCTTGAGTTTTTGAGCTGATTTTACTGATTTTGGAAGCTCAGGAGGTAATTAGGTTGTTTTGGAGTGATTTTAAGTGATTACCCAACTTTTTTTCAGTTGATTTGGGTGGGTTTTGGGTAGAAATCGCGTCTGCTTTTGTGTCAGACCTGAAACATCTACAGTACCAATTTACTCAGTTTCGGGCGTTTTATTTCAGTTTCGGGCGAATTTTGACTGGTCAAACCCGAAACTGGACTGGTCAACTCGAAACTGGAGTGGTCAACACCCGAAAGTTGACTGGTTAATCCAATTTTGACTGGTCAAACCCGAAACTGGACTGGTCAACATCCGAAATTTGACTAGTTAATCCAATTTTGACTGGTCAAACCCGAAACTGGACTGGTCAACATCCGAAATTTGACTAGTTAATCCAATTTTGACTGGTCAAACCCGAAACTGGACTGGTCAACCCGAAACTTGACTGGTCAACCCGAAACTTGACTGGTCAACACCCGAAAGTGGACTGATTTCAAAAAAAAAATCACTGTAGCAGTTTCGCCCGAAACATTTTAGCAGTTTCGATCGAAACACTGTAGCAGTAGTGTTTCGATCGGAACACTGTAGCAATTCACTGTAGCAGTTTCGCTCGAAACACTGTAGCGCTTCATTGTAGCAGTTTCGATCGAAACACTGTAGCACTTCACTGTAGCACTTTCGATCGAAACACTGTAGCATTTCACTGTAGCACTTTCGATCGAAACACTGTAGCAAATTCGCGATTCACTGTAGCAATTCGCCTGAAACTGCTACAGTACCCGATTTTAAAAAAAAAGATTCTTTCAGAATTTTCTGAATTTTTTTTTATCATTGGGTAAAAAAAAAAACTCAAATTAATATTTTCGGTTCCAAAGTTTCGGTGTAGACGATGTTTTCGTAAAATATTTTTTTAAAGCAAATCCGCAAAACGAGTCAACGATTATTTATATCCAACAATCAACTTAGGACATCATTGGCAAATTATAGAAAAAGTTTGGTCATTTTCTCGAAGTTTTCGAAATCATCACAAAATTTTTCGGTCAACCCGAAACTTGACTGGTCAACCCGAAACTTGACTGGTCAACACCCGAAAGTGGACTGATTTCAAAAAAAAAATCACTGTAGCAGTTTCGCCCGAAACATTTTAGCAGTTTCGATCGAAACACTGTAGCAGTAGTGTTTCGATCGGAACACTGTAGCAATTCACTGTAGCAGTTTCGCTCGAAACACTGTAGCGCTTCATTGTAGCAGTTTCGATCGAAACACTGTAGCACTTCACTGTAGCACTTTCGATCGAAACACTGTAGCATTTCACTGTAGCACCCGAAAACACTGTAGCAAATTCGCGATTCACTGTAGCAATTCGCCTGAAACTGCTACAGTACCCGATTTTAAAAAAAAAGATTCTTTCAGAATTTTCTGAATTTTTTTTTATCATTGGGTAAAAAAAAAAACTCAAATTAATATTTTCGGTTCCAAAGTTTCGGTGTAGACGATGTTTTCGTAAAATATTTTTTTAAAGCAAATCCGCAAAACGAGTCAACGATTATTTATATCCAACAATCAACTTAGGACATCATTGGCAAATTATAGAAAAAGTTTGGTCATTTTCTCGAAGTTTTCGAAATCATCACAAAATTTTTCGGTACACGCCAAAAATTTTCGACGCTGACTTTCTTCGATACTTCACGTTACGTCTCGATTGAACCAAACTTTTCGTCACTGAAATTTCAAAAGCCAATTTCTATTTTCTAATTAAATATAAAATCAAATTAAAATGGATGCTCAAGCTAGGAAGATTGAGGAATTAGAAGCACGCCTTGCTAATAATTACTCCGTGTTGCTTAAGCAACAAGAAAGCCTAGCTTATGCTAATGAAGATTGGTGAAATGCAAAGTCAAATATAATTAGCCTCGAAACTAAGCTAGAAGATAGTGAAAATAGGGTCTGCGAGATGACTAAAAATTTACGTTCTTGCGAAGCTGAGCGAAATGAAATCTCATCAAAATATGAGACCGTCTTAGAGGAACAACTTATGCTTTACTCTAAGATTAAACGATTAGAGAATGTTATTTCGAATATAGGTCCAGCAGGTCAAAAATCTCCTTCTAACTTAATTCCTAACGGGGAAAATATTTTATATGATCAAAAATCTACCCTATGTGATACTCCAGAGACTCTTCGTAAATTGAAAGATTTACAAGATACTTTGGACTCTGAAAAGATAGGTTTTGGCACTGAAAAGGAAAAGCTTTTGTCGCGACCCTACTTCCTAATATAATATTTTGGCGGATTTTTTTCGCAACGTAAGTCGCGGAAGACCCGTCTAACAAAAACCTTATAAAGAAATATTGTACATTTATTATAAAACGACGTCACATAAACACATCGGGTCGAAACCCCAAAAGTCTAACCCGATTACATTATACTACACCACTCCACAGGTCGCGTCCCATGTACCGCTCTGCCCTCAAAAGCCCGTTGAGTCACCGCCGCCAGCCCGCCTACAGCTAACCCTGACACCCATCGGTGTCGGGCGCAGTCTCACCTATAAAAATAAAACCCTGAGCAAAAACGCCCAGTAGGTGGTAGTAAAAACATGCAATGCATATGCGTGCGTGCACTCAACCCAATCCCATGTCCTCACACATGAAATCTGCACGCTCGACCTATCACACGTCTCATCACATATCAGGGCCCTAGGCTAGACTCGGCACCCACGTGCGCATGGCAAGGTACGCCATAATCATGCGGTAGCCCACGCCGGCCTCGCCGGGTCGCTCCCTCCGCACACAATCTCATCCCGACGGTGTTACACCTCGGTGTAACACCCCGAGTAGTCTACCACTACCCGGGTAGACAGGAATCTCACATCTGTCTGCCGTCCCTGAGCCAATATAAAATTGGTGGTGTGCACCTCGGGTGGCTCAATCCCGAGTAGATGGGTGTCGCAAATCCCCTCTCCCACCAGGTGCCCTATCGAGTCTAAACCTGACTACCAACATCGGTAACTCTACCCCACTCATCCGACACCGTAAGTCGTCACCGTATAATTACGGTACATCATCACTCTCACCCGTGCATGTCGTGATATGCACATTATCAATCACATGAACACATCACATTTCATGAAATCGTAAATAGTAAAACACGTAAAATATTATACTTTATTAAAATCCGATACTAGGCCGAAGGTTTTAAAATCCCAAAATATTATTTATAATTTAAAATATGGGTTGACTCTAATTATATTTCATAATATGAAAATATTTTATTTTAAAATGGACTTGGGCTTAAAATAATTTTATTTAAACTATTTGGGCCAAAAATTGGGCAAAAGCCCCAAATTTAAAACGTCGGTCAACTCACTCTAAAATCGTTCAAAGCCAAAAAAATATTAACTAAATTTCGAAAATATTTTATTTAAAATAATTTGGGCCGAAATAAATTTATTTAAAAATATTGGCAAAGCTTACACAAATTAATTAAGACCCAAATCTTAAATCACTTAATATCTAAAATCGCCCAAATCTATCACTCGTCCGAAGCTTACCGTTCATCTACTTCTCTTTAAAACTTCATAAATGCTATAGTTACTAAAAATATAGATTTCACATGATCATCACATAAAAACACATTCGTATCACGTAATCATTCAAGAACCCATATGTTGAGTCCGGATACACATTAAAACACGTCAAGAGCATTACGAAAACGCCAAAAACTCAATAAAATATTTCTTGAACCCGGGAGACCTTTCTTCCGAATCCAAACATTTTTCGGGACTTAAAAATTGTAGGGGTTAAAAACCACCTACCTCACGTCCAAGCTAAATTAACGGGTTGTTGATGGCGTTGAACTAGCCGAAACTCTAAAACTCCTTAATTTTGTGACCTCGGCTAATTCATTAAATCATGTAGAATGTTAGATACATGAACTAATAGGAGAGTTGTATGTTAAATAGGGTTTCTTTTTTTTTTATTACCTCCTTAGCTTAGTTTGGATTAGATCTTCTAATTTTCCTTCATGGCTTTTATTTCTTCCATTACCTCCTTGGTTGCCGAAACTCTGCGTCTCTTGTTTCGTCCGCCACCTATTTTGCTCTAACTTCCAACAAACCATGTCAAGCACTAAAAAAATAACCTTATAGAATTATTTAGGAGTTTTAAGTAGAATTCTCACCTCTAAGCTCGTTGGAACTTACATCTAGGTTGAAACATGGATCGAATTGCCCAAAACCCTCCTTTTCTCCTTTCGTTGATTGAAGGTTTTGTATATGAGGGTTTTTTCTTCTTTTGTTTTTCTTTAGGGTTTCGTTGGTTCATGTAGCCAAAATGGGACTTTACATATGGAGCATAGGGGGCATCTTATAATTGATTCTAGTGGCAAGGTGGTGACAAGTTGTCACATGTATTTCCTCCCCACTAAGTGATCTTCTTTTGACTTGACTTTTGTATTCCACTTCCTAACTTTTTTTTTTTTTATTATTTTTCCTTCCTTCCCTACATGATTTTGTTGTGGTGTGGTCTATTATTGGTGCTTTGTTACTTATGGTTAGGAAATGATAGCTTTCATGTATGGATTTCAAGGTGGATAGATCACTCACATGGCTTTCCTTAGCCATTAAGCAATTCTCATGTCATTTGGGCTTAATTCTCACTTGGGTCATATTTCATATTCTTGTTCCACTTTATCTCTTGGGCTTTCTAAGCTCTTTGGCCCATACTATTTAACTCTCGAGCCCAATTAATATTTTCGGCCCGAAAAATTTGTTGTCCGAAAATCAACTTCATTAATTTCAAACATTACAAAAATAATCCCGTATTAATTTTACGGGTATTACATCTTTTAAAGGAGATTTTATATCTCAAAAATTCCCCGTCTTTATCTGTTGCCAATAATTTGTCAAGTAATACATCTTCCTCGAAACAGGTAAATAAACAAAAATTAAAAGAATCATCCTTGTTCCTAAACTGAAAAGGATCATTCTAAATCAATTTTGACTGAAGCTGAAACGTTAAGTAAAAGCAAAGCGCTAAAAATAGCTAAGGAACAAATAAAGATTAGGAAGGAGAAAGGAAAATCAGTATTACTCCCAAAATTAAAGCCAAGAATGTTTAAGGTTTTTCCTCTCCCACTCCTATCAAAAGGGAAGCGTGCAACGAAGAAGTTCCAAGCTTACATAGACAAACTTCTCAAATCCCGCACACTCATCATTATAAAGTGAATTATGTGAGATCTTATAGGCAACATGACTCATCATCCAAGGACGCATATAGCGCCATAAGCTCATATTGCTATTTGAAATATCCAGTCCAGATTCATTCTAGAAAGCATCTTATGCGACTGGCTAGGGAGAAAATCTTTAGGTTTTCTACACCTAGGCACACATTCACCGGCGCTGAATTGTCATTTCCCTCTAAGGTTCACCAAACCTGGATTTCTAAATCACAAATCAAATTGGATAGGACTTTAAAGGATGATTTAGGATCAATATCTGAACCAAATGTGCTTAACTTGTTTTCTGCTAACAAGGGAGGACCCATCCTAAAATGGGTACCAAAATCCCGATAAAGTTTTTGCAGTATCCCAGCATGGGTAGGTACTAAGAGAGCTGCTCCACACTCATGACTGGTATGCGAAGAGGGCAGCCAAACATCCCAGCGTGTATGGTATCTTGGGTTTCTCCACATACGCGGCTGGTTAGCGGTGCGAGCAACCAAACGAGGGTACACTATAGTTACACATGCTTCAAAATGACTTTAAATTTCAAATTTTGCATGTAAACATGAGCTGAAATGCATAAACACCCTATTATAGGTATATTTCATTATGCATACAACTTATAGAATTTTAGCTTAACGTTTACCTATGCATATAAGCTGAATTGATAAATGCCTATGTCTTCAAATTGTACATTGTAACTATGCATATATCTTAAGGAACTTTGAGCTTAAACATTCACGTATGCATATGAGCTGAATTGTCAAAAATACCTACTTATTGGGAGCGATAAAAAGTGAAAAACGTACATTCTAATATGCAATTCTTAAAGAATAATAATTCTTTGGGTTGCATCTGAGCTGAAAATAGATAAATACGTTCACGCTTATTGGGATAGAACTTATATGTTTTGAATGTGCATGCATTAAGGGGGAATATCACTCCATATTTATGAGGGGAGGGTAGGGGGAGTACATCTTAGGTGCACGATTTGAGGGGGAGAAACTTACTTTAACCCATATACATATACCTATACATAAGCCTATATCTATTACTATTACGATACTACTTATCTACTACTATTACGATAATATATATATATATATATACATAAAAAAAATGAGAAAAGAAAAGCAAAAAAAAATAAATAAAGAAAAACCCTCTCAGATGCTTCCACCTCACAAGACAGACTTCACCTGAAAACTCGACTCTCAAGAGTTCGAGAATTACAAAAGGCGTGACATCCATACACAAACACGGCTGACACACTTGTTCCCATCCTACTAGGCTCATCTTCTTTTCTTCTCGGCTTGACCCCCATAAGAAGCAAACGATCTCAACCGCCCTGCTCCGACTTGCTGATGAAGCAGCACTCACCAAAATTGACGGACGCATGGATTCTAGGTTCCCATGGTTCAGTTAGACCAAACTTAACCTAACCCCGAAACATAGCCGAGTGTCAGTGAAGAATTCAAGTCCATAAGCCACATCCCTATTTGGCATTTCTTGATAAGACCAAAGAGCGGAAGATACAAAATTCCCTGAGCTCTCAAATTACTCGGATCATCCCATATAGGTGCAGGAGTTGATTTCTATCAGCTCCCGGGTAGAAGTCGCCTCATTTGGTCCAATGGTGCATGCACAACCGAGCCTTACCCACTCATCGATCTCCCTAAAGACCGTGTTTCATCAAATCACGGGGAGCCACGCATGCTATCACCGCTTCACTTGGAAGCGGGAGATATTGAAATAAGTGGTAGTTAGCCCCACACCACTGAACTTCCTTGAACACATCGTGTTGCGACCCTACTTCCTAATATAATATTTTGGCGGATTTTTTCGCAACGTAAGTCGCGGAAGACCCGTCTAACAAAAACCTTATAAAGAAATATTGTACATTTATTATAAAACGACGTCACATAAACACATCGGGTCGAAACCCCAAAAGTCTAACCCGATTACATTATACTACACCACTCCACAGGTCGCGTCCCATGTACCGCTCTGCCCTCAAAAGCCCGTTGAGTCACCGCCGCCAGCCCGCCTACAGCTAACCCTGACACCCATCGGTGTCGGGCGCAGTCTCACCTATAAAAATAAAACCCTGAGCAAAAACGCCCAGTAGGTGGTAGTAAAAACATACAATGCATATGCGTGCGTGCACTCAACCCAATCCCATGTCCTCACACATGAAATCTGCACGCTCGACCTATCACACGTCTCATCACATATCAGGGCCCTAGTCTAGACTCGGCACCCACGTGCGCATGGCAAGGTACGCCATAATCATGCGGTAGCCCACGCCGGCCTCGCCGGGTCGCTCCCTCCGCACACAATCTCATCCCGACGGTGTTACACCTCGGTGTAACACCCCGAGTAGTCTACCACTACCCGGGTAGACAGGAATCTCACATCTGTCTGCCGTCCCTGAGCCAATATAAAATTGGTGGTGTGCACCTCGTGTGGCTCAATCCCGAGTAGATGCGTGTCGCAAACCCCCTCTCCCACCAGGTGCCCTATCGAGTCTAAACCTGACTACCAACGTCGGTAACTCTACCCCACTCATCCGACACCGTAAGTCGTCACCGTATAATTACGGTACATCATCACTCTCACCCGTGCATGTCGTGATATGCACATAAATATCAATCACATGAACACATCACATTTCATAAAATCGTAAATAGTAAAACACGTAAAATATTATACTTTATTAAAATCCGATACTAGGCCGAAGGTTTTAAAATCCCAAAATATTATTTATAATTTAAAATATGGGTTGACTCTAATTATATTTCATAATATGAAAATATTTTATTTTAAAATGGACTTGGGCTTAAAATAATTTTATTTAAACTATTTGGGCCAAAATTGGGCAAAAGCCCAAAATTTAAAACGTCGGTCAACTGACTCTAAAATCGTTCAAAGCCAAAAAAATATTAACTAAATTTCGAAAATATTTTATTTAAAATAATTTGGGCCGAAATAAATTTATTTAAAAATATTGGCAAAGCTTACACAAATTAATTAAGACCCAAATCTTAAATCACTTAATATCTAAAATCGCCCAAATCTATCACTCGTCCGAAGCTTACCGTTCATCTACTTCTCTTTAAAACTTCATAAATGCTATAGTTACTAAACATATAGATTTCACATGATCATCACATAAAAACACATTCGTATCACGTAATCATTCAAGAACCCATATGTTGAGTCCGGATACACATTAAAACACGTCAAGAGCATTACGAAAACGCTAAAAACTCAATAAAATATTTCTTGAACCCGGGAGACCTTTCTTCCGAATCCAAACATTTTTCGGGACTTAAAAATTGTAGGGGTTAAAAACCACCTACCTCACGTCCAAGCTAAATTAACGGGTTGTTGATGGCGTTGAACTAGCCGAAACTCTAAAACTCCTTAATTTTGTGACCTCGGCTAAATCATTAAATCATGTAGAATGTTAGATACATGAACTAATAGGAGAGTTGTATGTTAAATAGGGTTTCTTTTTTTTTTTTTATTACCTCCTTAGCTTACTTTGGATTAGATCTTCTAATTTTCCTTCATGGCTTTTATTTCTTCCATTACCTCCTTGGTTGCCGAAACTTTACGTCTCTTGTTTCGTCCGCCACCTATTTTGCTCTAACTTCCACCAAACCATGTCAAGCACTAAAAAAATAACCTTATAGAATTATTTAGGAGTTTTAAGTAGAATTCTCACCTCTAAGCTCGTTGGAACTTACATCTAGGTTGAAACATGGATCGAATTGCCCAAAACCCTCCTTTGCTCCTTTCGTTGATTGAAGGTTTTGTATATGAGGGTTTTTATCTTTTGTTTTTCTTTAGGGTTTCGTTGGTTCATGTAGCCAAAATGGGACTTTACATATGGAGCATAGGGGGCATCTTATAATTGATTCTAGTGGCAAGGTGGTGACAAGTTGTCACATGTATTTCCTCCCCACTAAGTGACCTTCTTTTGACTTGACTTTTGTATTCCACTTCCTAACTTTTTTTTTTTTATTATTTTTCCTTCCTTCCCTACACGATTTTGTTGTGGTGTGGTCTATTATTGGTGCTTTGTTACTTATGGTTAGGAAATGATAGCTTTCATGTATGCATTTCAAGGTGGATAGATCACTCACATGGCTTTCCTTAGCCATTAAGCAATTCTCATGTCATTTGGGCTTAATTCTCACTTGGGTCATATTTCATATTCTTGTTCCACTTTATCTCTTGGGCTTTCTAAGCTCTTTGGCCCATACTATTTAACTCTCGAGCCCAATTAATATTTTCGGCCCGAAAAATTCGTTGTCCGAAAATCAACTTCATTAATTTCAAACATTACAAAAATAATCCCGTATTAATTTTACGGGTATTACACATCGAGTCTAGGTGTCCTCACTACCTAAATGTTTTATAATTTTTAGGACACATACACTTTTTCTTATCTGGATTTCGTGACTAGATCCGAACTTCCACAGACACATCCTCTTAGATGTGATTCCATGGTCGGAAGGAAGTCCTACCGTTGTAACATCAAAACAACAACGGCATCAGGCCATGTCTGCGAGCTACGCTCCTAGATCGATGTTAACGGAACGCCTATGTGGTTCCGGTTCTAAGCCCTGTGCTTACAGGCCGCGTCTCAGAGTTTAACTCTGAACTCGTGTCGATGGATTGCCTTAGTGACTCCGTCTGGTTATTACCCACACCGACCTGTCATTTGTTTATTCCTTCGACTCCTATACTAGCATGCCGATCTCGTTAACACGAATCGCCGTGAGGGGGAGAAGGGGATACATATAAACAAACAGGTCGGACCACCCACCAACTTCCGCCGCGCGTACCACTATGAAGTCGGGCTCTCCTTCACTTCAGAAGGAGCCTTGTCACATTTTATAACACATCCCACGCTCACCATCAATATTCCACCGCGCTTTCCACGATGAAGCCGAACTCCACTGGAACCTACAATGTCACATTCGAAAGGAGCTTTGGCACATGTTAAAAGACACCCCACGCATATCTTCTTCTGGAGCCAGACAAGCTTCCTCGAGGCAGAACCAGACAACTTCCTTCGACGAAGACGAATCTGGCGCCGAGAAGAAGAATGAAGAAGACTTGACGACTTCAAAATACGGAAAAACGAACAAGATGCAAAAAGAATTTCAAAGATCTGCGACATCATCAAAGAACGAATATCGGGGCGTGGATCACAGCATAGATTCGAATCGTTTGACGCCTCTCATTGGAGATATTTTCAAGAACACCCGATCGCCTTCCGAGAACTCTAGCAGCCTTCGTCGTTGATTGCGGCGACCCTCCTTTTCTAATTAAGATTAGTGGCGGATTTCCGCAACGTAAGCCGCGGAAGGCCCGTCTAATTAAAACTTTTTCCTAAAATAATATACACTAATATGAAAATACGTCTACATCGTTATCTCTGTACACGGGCCGAAGCCCCAAAAATATCAAAAGAACCAAAAGTCCTAAAGCTGCTCCACAGGTCGCATCCATGTACCGCCCCGCCCTCAAAAGTCCGTGGAGCACCGCCACCAGCCGCCTCAGTCTTGACGCGTATCGGCATCAGACTCAGTACCTACAACAAGTAAACACTGAGCAATTTGCCCAGTAGGTGAATACAATGCATGTATGCAAGTGTGCACTCAACCCCAATCCCAATATCTCGCAATATGATTAAATGCACACTCTTTCTTTTCCCACAATTCCTATTTCACACAACACAGGGCCCTAGGTTAGGCTCGACACCCTCGCGCGCAAAGACTACTGGGAGGCCACCCCCAAGTCTCGCGGCAGCCTACCCTGGTAGTGCACTGGACGATCACGCCAATGCCCTCCTACCGGGTCGCTCCGCACCAAAAGTATACACTGATAGTGCACTGGACGATCACGCCAATGGCCTCCTATCAGGTCACATCAATATCTCCGGTGGTATGCACCTCGGGACGGTCACGCCCGAGTAGACAGATCGATCACGCCTGTCTCCGCCAGGTGCCCAGTGAGCCCAACCTCGACTCCTCTAAGAGTCACCAATCACAAGCATTTCATTCTACCCCGTACGTCAATATCTCATATCACTACCGTCTCACTACGGTACAACCATTTCTCGCCCTAACGTGATATGCACGTGCCATGCATGTACTAGAAATCTCATATAAACATGATTTATATTAAACCCGTGGAAAACAGGTATAACACATAAGTCACGTAAGTCACGTAAATCATCAAATCACATGGAAACACATAAATTCACTTTTGTGTTTACGTATTGTAGATGGATGATCCACCAACCTGTCCTCCTGCTATAATCGAAATGAAGTCCGGTGTAGTCCGTATATTTCGGCCCTCTGAATATAATAGAAATTTTCGTATTGATTTACTAAGTTATATAAATTTTGAAAATGCTAAAATTATCACAACCCTAAAATTCATGAACACCTAAAAGTAATGAAATTTCTAAAAGTAAATAAACCCTAGAATATCGAAAAACCCTAGAAATAGCTAAACCCTAAAATACCGTAAATTTATTAACTAAAACAAAATGTCGATCGCTTCTTGGAATATCGAGGACTCCTCTAACCTTTGAACCATAATAATCTCGAGACTTTATATCTCAACCTTACAAAATGTCGAGACTTCTTAGGATAAAATATCGAGATTATCATAAAGAAGCTATCGAGATCTTTCATAATGTCACTTATAATGTCGAAGTGTTTCATAGAAAATGTCGAGATCTTATTAACTCTATATGGTGTCGACATCTTTTTCATACAATGTCGAGATCTAATATCAATACACCTCGAAATCCTTCTCTAAAGCCTCTCGAATTTTTTTATATTGTAGACCTCGAGATCTTCTAATTGAATTCATACTAATGTCGAAAGCTATTAGACATCTCGATGTTTATCAATTATAGAGATCAATTACGAGTCACATAAACATCGAGACCTTACGAGACCTTACTAATATTAATACACCTCGATATCCTTCTTAAAGTATTTCGAAATCTTTGTAATGCAGACCTCGAGATTTTCTTATTGAATTCATACTAATGTCGCAAACTAGTATACCTTTTGAGATCTTTATAAATGTCGAGAACCTTGCTAACATGGTAATGCCGAAAACCCTAAAATTTATAGAAACCTAAAAATAATGAAATTCCCAATAAATAAATAATACCCTTGCAAAATATTGGCTCTTACGAAAAACTTGGGTGCTTCAAATCTTAGGTTTGCGAAGACTTTCCAATAATTTAAAATCCTCACCGAAATCCCACAACTGCCCAAACTTAGGACAACTCAAAACTTAAATTGCTAAAACACCTCTACTGCCCAAGAACATCTTAGGGGTTTTGGATTACTTAACAACCTAAACTATTTTAAGTATTGAAACTATTTCATGCCGAGAATGTTCAAGTCAATCATTATTCATATCTCGAAAACCCTAAATACCAAGACATTTAAAAACTAAACATGCTCACTATCGAAGACAACGGTCACATATTCAATTAACATAAATACACACATGAAAGCATAATTAATCCTAAGATCTGGGTTTTTACCATCCAACATATAGGTCATGAAAATTCCACCCTAATATCAAAATCACGTAAGCTATATAATACCACATAAATAACATATTTCAAGTAGTTCATACAACACAACAAAAGCACATAAGGGAATAAACATATTCTTGTCTTGTAAACAAAATATCTACCTTACGTTCGAATATTTGGGCTGAAAATTCCTTTGTTCCTATATGATATTCTTCTTATTTTCATGGTATGCCCCTCTTTTGTCGATAAGGGTCCTAGCTCCTTTACCATATATACTAAATCTATATCTACCCGTATCGTATTATCTGTGTAGGGCATATTCTATATAGATGTTTTATAAACAGTGATGTCGATTCCCTTCTAGTTAAGAAAACAGTTCTTAGTCATACGTATTAGTATTCTTAATAACCTCCACGTGTTCTTCTTATTATTATATGCTATGTATATCTATTTACATGACCACCACGTATACTTCCTATTCTTTAATGGGTTATTATCGTTTTGTAAATATATTACATATATATATATATATATATATATATATATATATATATATATACATGTATGTAGCCATGACATAGTAATAATCATGACATGACATAGTAATAATCATTAAATTTCCCTATGCCTTAAGTAAAATCATTACCGTAGTACTTTCGAAAGTTTTGGGCTCCAACTACTCTCAATTCACTAATTCTAGTATGGCCCAACTCACTTGGTTTCATAATCTAAATTTCATTACCGAATATTCTAACTTACAGGAATTCAGTTAATTATATCCAAAACCCCGTATTAAATTTTTACGGGTGTTACATTCTCCCCTCCTTAAAAGAATTTCGTCCCCGAAATTCGCCGAAACGAATAATTCGGGTAACGATTTTTTTTCTCCTATCCCTTAATTTATCTGTATCTTACTGCAGGATTTATTCCCACCTTTATATCACGCGGTGACAGTACATTTAAATGTGTGGCGCAATTTTCTTGGATCAACAATTTCATATTCTAGACTCGCATATATATTTTCTACATTCTCCAGGCACACTTATTCTTATTTCCGTCACGCTTCCGCTGCGCACTCTAGGTGTACTTGAATAAAATACAATATTATACCTAAATAATTATTTTCCTCAAAACATTCCAGCTCTACCCGAAAATTCTATCAAAACCAATACCCAGCAAAGCCTAGTTCGGCGAAATTAACTAAGGTCCAAAAGTTTATTTTTTATCCGAAAATCAAATTGAACTACCCAAAAATCAAAGCTAGGTCACATACCAGTTAAGCTACCCAAAATCGTGCCTTTAAATACTAACGCTTAGTGCCCGAGATTAAACTAGAAAGGACACAAAAACTTAAGTACCCGAAATTTCCCAAATTAGCTGCTATTGCCTTGCCACCCGAATTTCTACTTCAAGTTATCAGAAAATTAAAGCTAAATCACATACAAATTAAATTGCCCGAATTTGAGTTAAAACTCCTAAGCATTTAACTGAACCACATGATGAAACGTATATCCGAAAATCACACCAAACCGTATAGAGATGTCCATACCACCCGAAACTCATTCCTCATCGTTCTACAATTGAAATTTTGTGTTCAAGAATTTTCTTCTACCTATGTTCAAGAATATCATGCTACTTGTGAATAGTCTCATCTCATCTGCCCGAACTTTCCCATTATTCGACAGAAATTGTATACTCAAAATAAGTTCAATTACTCGAAGAGTTAATTCCTCTACTCGAAATTGTTTTACAAGTCTAAGCACACACAAAATATGGACAGAAAATGTCAACACATATTCTCCCAGGGTTTTCGTGTACATGTAGTATCAACAATTTCATCTAGGTCAAATAAAATTCATCGAACATGATAACACATAAATCAAATTAAATCATGATGGCATCTCATTAATCATTAACTCGAAATTATTTAAGTGTTGTAGATGATAAATTCATCTACATGCTCTATTCTTTCTCACATCATTTTCTAGAATTATCTATCGTCATTCATACAAAGCGCATTTCAAATAACACGTAATCATATAATCAACCTTTAAACTTACAGGCCAGGCTGGTTCTCCAGGCTTTTGAGCGGCAGTACATGGACAGTCTTCAGAATCTAAAACCGAAGCTCTGATACCACCTGTAACGACCCGTCCCATACCGGGTGTCACTATAGCATCGGTCCCTACCGGGACCAGTGGGGTTGGGCCCACCACACTCCGACTGATAGTCTGGCCCCACTGTACCACCATTTAACCTTTTAGCGTGCTTCGTGCACTCGCTCACACGCACCCTGAGAAACTTCCCAGGGGGTCACCCATCCCTAGATTGCCTCAAGTCAAGCACGCTTAGCTTCGGAGTTTCTATAGATGGACTCCCGAAAAGGTAGGCCGACCTTGGTGATATGAGTAGTACTATCAATTCTTTTATACGATTCTTAGCCTGACACGCCCATACATTGTCAGTCTCAGGATCCCCTCTCATTCGGGTGTCGGATCGGTTCGTTCACGTACCCCTTCGCCTAGAAGCCTGCCAGGAGCCGCTCCTTGTCCGTGCACCTCTCTAGCACCGGCGATCACTCCCCGCCCTCATCGGCCCCGGACGTCACATGCCCACCAGCTTCCGCCTGGTTCGTCCCCGAACCAACACCGTACTGCCAGAGGTTGTGCTCTAATACCACCTGTGGCGACCCTACTTTTCTAATTAAGATTAGTGGCGGATTTCCGCAACGTAAGCCGCGGAAGGCCCGTCTAATTAAAACTTTTTTCTAAAATAATATACACTAATATGAAAATATGTCTACATCGTTATCTCTGTACACGGGCCGAAGCCCCAAAAATATCAAAAGAACCAAAAGTCCTAAAGTCGCTCCACAGATCGCATCCATGTACCGCCCCGCCCTCAAAAGTCCGTGGAGCACCGCCACCAGCCGCCTCAGTCTTGACGCGTATCGGCGTCAGACTCAGTACCTACAACACGTAAACACTGAGCAATTTGCCCAGTTGGTGAATACAATGCATGTATGCAAGTGTGCACTCAACCCCAATCCCAATATCTCGCAACATGATTTAATGCACACTCTTTCTTTTCCCACAATTCCTATCTCACACAACACAGGGCCCTAGGTTAGGCTCGACACTCTCGCACGCAAAGACTACTGGGAGGCCACCCCCAAGTCTCACGGCAGCCTACCCTGGTAGTGCACTGGACGATCATGCCAATGGCCTCCTACCGGTTCGCTCCGTACCAAAAGTATACACTGATAGTGCACTGGACGATCACGCCAATGGCCTCCTATCAGGTCACATCAATATCTCCGGCGGTATGCACCTCGGGACGGTCACGCTCGAGTAGACAGATCGATCACGCCTGTCTCCGCCAAGTGCCCAGTGAGCCCAACCTCGACTCCTCTAAGAGTCACCAATCACAAGCATCTCATTCTACCCCGTACGTCAATATCTCATATCACTACCGTCTCACTACGGTACAACCATCTCTCGCCCTAACGTGATATGGACGTGCCATGCATGTACTAGAAATCTCATATAAACATGATTTATATTAAACGCGTGGAAAGCAGGTATAACACATAAGTCACGTAAGTCACGTAAATCATTGAATCTCATGGAAACACTTCAATTCACTTTTGTGTTTACGTATTGTAGATGGATGATCCACCTACCTGTCCTCCTGCTATAATCGAATACAAAGTCCAGTGTAGTCCCTATATTTCGGTCCTCTGAATATAATAGAAATTTTCGTATTAATTTACTAAGTTATATAAATTTTGAAAATGCTAAAATTATCAAAAACCTAAAATTTATGAACACCTAAAAATAATGAAATTTCTAAAAGTAAATAAACCCTAGAATATCGAAAACCCTAGAAATAGCTAAACCCTAAAACACCGAAAATTTATTAACTAAAACAAAATGTCGATCGCTTCTTGTAATATCGAGGACTCCTCCAACCTTTGAACCATAATAATCTCGAGACTTTATATCTCAACCTTACTAAATGTCGAGACTTCTTAGGATAAAATATCGAGATTATCATAAAGAAGCTATCGAGATCTTTCACAATGTCACTTATAATGTCGAAGTGTTTCATAGAAGATGTCGAGATCTTATTAACTCTATATGGTGTCGACATCTTTTTCATACAATGTCGAGATCTAATATCAATACACCTCGTTTCTCTAAAGCCTCTCGAATTTTTTTATATTGTAGACCTCGAGATCTTCTAATTGAATTCATACTAATGTCGAAAGCTATTAGACATCTCGAAATCCTATAAATATTGAGAACTTGTCGACATCATTGTTTATCAATTATAGAGATCAATTACGAGTCACATAAACATCGAGACCTTACGAGACCTTACTAATATTAATACACCTCGATATCCTTCTTAAAGTATTTCGAAATCTTTGTAATGCAGACCTCGAGATTTTCTTATTGAATTCATACTAATGTCACAAACTAGTATACCTTTTGAGATCTTTATAAATGTCGAGAACCTTGCTAACATGGTAATGCCGAAAACCCTAAAATTTATAGAAACCTAAAAATAATGAAATTCCGAATAAATAAATAATACCCTTGCAAAACATTGGCTCTTACGAAAACTTGGGTGCTTCAAATCTTAGGTTTACGAAGACTTTCCAATAATTTAAAATCTAATCACCGAAATCCCACAACTGCCCAAACTTAGGACAACTCAAAACTTAAATTGCTAAAACACCTCTACTGCCCAAGAACATCTTAGGGGTTTTGGATTACTTAACAACCTAAACTATTTTAAGTATTGAAACTATTTCATGCCGAGAATGTTCAAGTCAATCATTATTCATATCTCGAAAACCCTAAACACCAAGACATTTAAAAACTAAACATGCTCACTATCGAAGACAACGGTCACATATTCAATTAACATAAATACACACATGAAAGCATAATTAATCCTAAGATCTGGGTTTTTACCATCCAACATATAGGTCATGAAAATTCCACCCTAATATCAAAATCACGTAAGCTATATAATACCACATAAATAACATATTTCAAGTAGTTCATACAACACAACAAAAGCACATAAGGGAATAAACATATTCTTGTCTTGTAAACAAAATATCTACCTTACGTTCGAATATTTGGGCTGAAAATTCCTTTGTTCCTATATGATATTCTTCTTATTTTCATGGTATGCCCCTCTTTTGTCGATAAGGGTTCTAGCTCCTTTACCATTATTTGTGTATAGGGCATATTCTATATAGATGTTTTATAAACAGTGATGTCGATTCCCTTCTAGTTAAGAAAACAGTTCTTAGTCATACGTATTAGTATTCTTAATAACCTCCACGTGTTCTTCTTATTATTATATGCTATGTATATCTATTTACATGACCACCACGTATACTTCCCATTCTTTAATGGGTTATTATCGTTTTGTAAATCTATTACATATATATATACACGTATGTATCCATGACATAGTAATAATCATGACATGACATAGTAATAATCATTAAATTTCCCTATGCCTTAAGTAAAATCATTACCATAGTACTTTCGAAAGTTTTGGGCTCCAACTAATCTCAATTCACTAATTCTAGTATGGCCCAACTCACTTGGTTTCATAATCTAAATTTCATTACCGAATATGGAATTCAGTTAATTATATCCAAAACCCCGTATTAAATTTTTACGAGTGTCATTGATCAGCGTAGCTTTTCTGGCGACTTTGGGCTGTTCGCATTCTTTCTCGGATTTTGATGATCGCCTCCGTCATTTCTCGTATCATATCGGGACCTAAGAGTGCTCGCTCACCGATCTCGTCCCAGTGTATCGGGGATCGGCATTTGCGCCCGTATAAAGCTTCATACGGCGCCATCCCGATTGAAGAATAATAACTGTTGTTGTACGAGAATTCGATCAGAGGAAGGTATTTGCTCCAGTTCCCTTTGAAGTCTAAAACACATGCTCGGAGCATATCTTCGAGGGTTTGAATTGTTCGTTCTGATTGCCCGTCGGTTTGGGAATGATAAGCGGTGCTGAACGAAAGCTTCGTCCCCATTGCTTTCCGTAAGCTCATCCAGAACTTGGACAGAAATCCCGAATCTCGATCCGAGATGATGGACGAAGGATCCCGTGAAGTCGACAATTTCTTGAATATACAATTCAGCATGTTGCTCCGGGGAGAAAGTCGAACGAATAGGTAGAAGAATTGAGATAGTCTGACCCCGTTGTATCACCACTTAACCTTCCAGCGTGCTTCGCACTGCACGTACCCTGAGCTACTTCCCAGGTGGTCAGCCATCCCTAGATTGCCCAAAGTCAAGCACGCTTAATTTCGGAGTTTCTATAGATGGACTCCCAAAAAGGTAGGTCGACCTTGGTGATATGAGTAGTACTATCAATTCTCTTATATGATTCTTAGCCTGACACACGCCCATATATTGTCGGTCCCAGGATCTCCTCTCATTCTGGTGTTGGATTGGTTCGTTCATGTACCCCTTCGCCTAGAAGCCTGCCAGGAGCCGCTTATTGTCCGTGCACCCTGGCACCGGCGATCACTTCCCGCCCTCTTCGGCCCCGGGCGTCACATGCCCACCGGCTTCCGCCTGGTTCGTCCCCGAACCAGCACCATACTACGAGAGGTTGTGCTCTGATACCACTTGTAACATCTCGTCCCATACCGAGTGTTACTTGTAACATCTGTCCCTATCGGGACCTGTGGGTTCGGCCCACAACACTCCGACTGATAGTCTGACCACACTGTATCACCACTTAACCTTCCAGCATGCTTCGCACTGCACGTACCCTGAGCTACTTCCTAGGTGGTCACTCATCCCTAGATTGCCCAAAGTCAAGCACGCTTAACTTCGGAGTTTCTATAGATGGACTCCTGAAAAGGTAGGTCGGCCTTGGTGATATGAGTAGTACTATCAATTCTCTTATATGATTCTTAACCTGACACGCCCATACATTGCCAGTCTGAGGATCCCCTCTCATTCTGGTGTTGGATTGGTTCGTTAATGTACCCCTTCGCCTAGAAGCCTGCCAGGACCGCTCATTGTCCGTGCACCCTGGTACCGATGATCACTCTCCGCCTTCTTCGGCCCAGGTGTCACACACAAAGACAAACTCAAGCCCACTGCTTCCACAAGAAGACACAGTTACAGCATCCTCCAGCTCAACCGCTCCGGACGAGTCGAATACTTCGACACATCAGTTCGACCCACGTGACACCCTTGACAAATACATATTCGATGGGAAGTGGCTAACACACAACATACCCGACGCGATGGCAAGGCAAAGGCTCGAGAATGTTCGCCACATTCTACGCAAAGCTTCGGTGGACCTCGTCCTCACCGAAGACGAAGAGCTTAAGGAAGGCGTGGACTATAGTTCTGATCCCCCACGGCTGCAAGATCTGATCTCACAACGAGTGGACACCCCTCAGCCCATGACAACAGGGACCATTCGGATTGAATCGGCCTAGGAGAACGTGCAGATAGAAGTCCCGTTCCTCGAAGAAGCTCGCTACCAAATTTGGAGGTCACCGGACATAATCAAGAAAGTTAACGAATTTAAACTCAGAGACATTGCACATTGGGACCAACAAAGAAGAATGGACTAATTTACAGACTCGTCCATCTCGGTCCTAGTAGGCGGCTGGGAATTCCTGAAAGTAAAGTAAGGAGCTATTTCAAGAAGCTGCCTCTGATATTTCAGCTGATAAGTGTCTACCACTCGAAAGGACCGTATCCAACTCCAATCTATGTCATCGAAAGGACTAGCAGAACTCGAGAGGAGATCGACGAAAGCGACCTCCCATACCTTCCAGCATACGAGATTCAGAACCTCTTCCAGATGAACATGGAGAAGTACAAAGATCCTCAGGGCTACATTAAGAAGGAAGGACTCGAGGGAATCAACAGGATTATGGTGCGCCAAGTCAAGTACTTCGCAGCACACGACCTTCAGATGACTTTGGAAAGTAATATGAAGTAGGTCAACCTGACAGCTCCACACATGAAGCGCCCTGAGATCGAAGGACTTCCTATCAATCACATCTTCTTGGACAAAGTCACAACCATCACCTATCTCAACATAATTGCCAAGACGAATAGGTTGATGCTGATGACTGAAGTTCGCAAATTTTGTGATGAAACGCTCAAGATCGTCAGGAGGAATATACAGAAGAGATTGGAAGAGATCGATGAAGACACCAAGCTTCCTAACCGCAAGCACATAAGAGAGAAACCGCTTCTGAATAAGATTCTCGAAGCCATCGAGGAGCGCATCGAGTTGAGGAAACGATTAGACACTACGAGATTGTGCTGGGCTTACGGAAGTCGATCTACGCCCGACAAAGATAGACAGAGCAGAAGAGGAATCAAGTGTAGCACCCGAGCCCCGTAGGCCAATTAGCCGATGAATTTGCGCGCGCATTTTTATGTTTATTTGATTTCATAAATTTGCGTAGCGTGTTTTATGTTCATGTGATTCCGTGAATTTGTTGCTTTGAGTGAATTTCATGAAATTATGCGTTCTTGATGACATTTAAACTTAGGAGGGATTTTCGAAAATAGGGATAGTAATAATTGTGAGAAAAGAAATTGGACTTAGTGAAATTGGGTTAAATTAAATTTATAACCTAGGCCCAAGTGGAACCTTAATTCTTGGCCCAAAAATTCCTAAATAAAAATCTTGGAGACAAAGCTCCTTAAATCATGGGTGTTCACGTCAAGCTAAGTCCCTTCCCATACCTATGTTTAAGATATTTTATTTCAAAATCACAATCCACTTCTCACACTAAGACACAAAGAAGAGAGAGGAAGGAAAGCATCGAACTTAGCCTTGAAGAAGGTATAAATCATTGCAATGTTCTTCTATTTTTATTTTTTATTTTTATCTTATGATTTTAGGTTCTAAGTTCTAGATGTACATGCTTTAGGATGGAAACACACCAAAACTCACACAAGCTCACAATTAATGTTAAACTCAGTTTTAGGATTTTGATATTCAAATAACCTTCAACATGTTCTTGAGGAAAAAGGGATAGTTTGATCGATAGTTTTAAGAGTTCGCGAGTCAAAAGATGTTTTAGGTTGGGGATCGTGAAGCGTGGAATTCGCGAACTCTTAAGTCACGAATCTTTGGCCAACTGAGAGTGGCGAATTGAATAGGTAAAATGGTGACTTCGCGAAGTGGGAAAAACTTGGCGAATCCATGAGCTTTGCGAATTGGTGGCACTTCGCGGGCCATGAGAGGTTCACAAACCCTAAACATGTCGCGAACTAAGTTAGGAAAGGTAGGATTCGCGAAGAGAGGTTTGGCGAATTTAACTTGTAAGGTATCGTGAATTGATAAGTCACGAATTGGGGTTAAACTTCGCGAATCATAGGCAAGGATAGGCACTTCGCGAGTTAGAGCGTTTCACGAACCGTGAGTGAGAGGATTCGCAAACTCGTGAGGTTCGCGAATCGGCCAAGTTCGCGAAAGAATATATATAATTAAGGGATTCGCGAACTAGGAGCTGAGATGCAATTTGCGAACCGAGTGCGAGGGTATCAAGCATGGATTTGCAAAATGGGAGGTTCGCGAATTGTGTCCATTTGGCGAATCACGTGAAGGTTCGCGAACTATAGGAGCTTAGTTGGCGAACTCAACTTGGCGAATTCCGGTTTGCGAATGGTGTGTGTATGGAATAGAATGTTTCGCGAGCTTGAGAGATACGGGATGGTCCACATGAGGTTGCTGCGACGGAAGGAAGGCATAGACGATTCCACTACCTATGACCAGTAATCAGGGATAAACATTCGGAGAAATGGCTTATAGCTATGCAAGCCGGAATGGATTCTATGCACGAAAACCAAGTTTGGACTCTAGTAGATCTCCTAGATGGTTTAGACCCATTGGGTATAAATGGATCTACAAGAGAAAGATTGGATCTGATGGATTGGTTGACACATACAAAACTAGGCTTGTGGCGAAATGGTACAGTCGAAAAGGGGGCATTGACTAAGAGGAGACTTTTACGCCTGTCGCTATGATGAAGTCCATTGGAACATTGCTTGTGATAGCTGCGCACTATGACTATGAGATCTGACAGATGGATGTGAAAACAGCGTTCCTAAATGGATACCTCAAGGAGGAAATATATATGGAGCAGCCTGAACAAGTCCATTATGGACTTAAACAAGTCTCCAGAAGCTGGAATCTTCGATTCGCTGAAGTGGTCAAGGGCCACGGATTCTTAAAAACGAAGACGAACCTTGTGTCTACAAGAAAATATCTTTCCTCGTATTGTACGTGGACGACATCCATTTGAAAGAAAATGATATTGGAATGCTCTCGATGGTGAAAGCGTGGCTTTCGACCGAATTCTCTATGAAAGACTTGGGAGAAGCTACCTACATCTTGGGTATTCGCCTTTATAGAGATCGAGGAAATCGTATGTTAGGACTCTCCCTGACCCTTTACTTAGAGAAGGTCATGAAGCGATATAATATGGACAACTCTAAGAAAGACTTCCTGCCTATGCGACATGGGATTCACCTTTCCAAGGCTAAGAGCCCTCAAAGTGAGTTGGACAGCAGTCAAGACTATCCTCAAGTACCTCAGACAAGCTAAGGATATGTTGATGGTCTATGGTAATGGAGAATTGGAAGTGGAAGACTATACGGATTCAGATATCCAGTCTGAAGTGGACTACCGAAAATCCACTTCAGTATTCGTCTTTGGGCTCAACGGTGTAGCGGTGTCTTGGAAAATTTCCAAACAGAGCACTACTGCGGATTCCACACGCGAAACAGAGTATATAGTGGCCTCAGAGGCAGCTAAGGAAGGTGTTTGGATGAGAAAGTTCTTGGAAGAACTTGGTGTCGTTGCTGTAGCAGATAGGCGATTGCCATTAAGGTGTGACAATACTGGGGCTATTGCTCGGGCGAAAGAACCGAGATCTCACAGCAGGTCCAAACATATAGAAAGAAAGTACCATGTGATACGTGGATTAGTTGAGAATGGTTACATAGCTGTATAGAAGATTTCGACCGCGAAAAACATGGCCAACCCGTTCCCCAAACTTCTATCACAGGTAGTGATGGATAGATATCTCGAAAAGATGGGTATTAGATACTGCAATGCATGGCATTGAGTACAAGGGGGAGATTGTTAGGAATATGCCGTCGAATGCTAAACGAGGATTAGATTGTACAGAGCATTAGCTTATTTATCGTGCGACCTTTTGTGTAATAAGATATTTTCGTGTGCTTATTGAAAGGCATTGTTCGTTTATTGGATATAAGAGTTATTTACTTAGCATCCGGTAAAGCAATAAATGAACAAATCTAAATGTGTTGAGTTGAGTCACTGTTCTCGATGGGCATGAGAGAGGAGGGCGCCAGTGGACTCTTAACCTCAGACATTAAAAGTCCGTAAGCCTGAGGCTCCAGTTGGGTACTGGATAATCGATCACGGCTTATTTGTCGATGACCTATCGTGTGCCGATATCCTGCTTGGAAGCGGAGGTCATGACTTGTGATACGAATCGAATCAAGGATTGAATCGGTTCATGGACACTGACTCACGGGTCGTACGGTCGAAGATGGCTTATTACTCAAGGAGTGTCAATGACCGACGACAACACTATAATAGTCTACGTGAACCTTAGACCAAAAGGGGCTTTGGAGTTGATTTCGAAGTCTAGACTGTCACTGGTTCCACTCTGCCCGATTTGTATTGCATGGGTCAGCGGGCCAGATGCGGTCTGGATAAATTGATTGCCGGGCTCAGACCGTCGAGTACGAATTCACACTCCCGCAAGTAATCGAGATAGGTGTCCTATGAGGATGGCAACAGGAAATTACGAAATCCTTGGCCAATGTATTGAACTAACTCATGTTAGACATGGAGAGTGTTAGGTAATTTTCATCGTCTCCGTTTTATCAATAGAATCGAGTTCAGTGGTTTGACATAGACCATGGCTCTCACTCGGTTGGGACATAGCTGAAGGGTTTATACATAGTACTATAATCTATAGTGAGGTTCCGGAATAAAGACTGGATCGAAATTCGCACTCGAATTAGGTTACGGTCCGGTATCGCGGGATTGGCTAGGTAACTACCAGACTCTTGGATTCCTCCCTTGCCGATTGAGTCGAACCTAGAGATTCCGGCTTTAAAAGGATCATCAATGTGTACCGATAAGGAGAGAAAGTGTTTTGGGCCTTAACAGGCCTTGGGCCGTTGGGCCGCGCCTTAGTGGTCGGGCCGTTTAATGGACCAAAGTCGGACTTCGTATGAAACTAACTCTAAGACTTGGGCTTGGCCAAGTGCTTGAAAGGCTTGAGGGTAAAATTGGAATTTAACCCAAAGCTGATTTTCGAATTATGCCTTGGGAAGTGATTTTGAAAATTAAATATAAATATCAAAAATAATATATTTGGAATATTATTTATTTTAAGTTGGAATTTCGAATTTAATCTAGGATTAAATTTCGAATTTTAATACCATATTTAAAGATACTTAGTTTGACTTGGTATTTAAGTTAGTTGCCTAATTGTGGTAAGTTTCCTTGTATAAATTTTGAATTCAAAAGATGAGAGATATATATGACAAAAATCTCTCAAAACCTTTAGGAGTAAAAAGCGAAAATCTCAAATGTCTGAATAAGATTTCGATCCTAACCATTATAAATAGGGCAGCCCTATTTCATAATTCATAAGTGATTTTCGAAATTACTAAGGCTCAAAAACACACAGAACGCACACAATTTTCTCCCATGCGACGGCTCAGTTCTCTCTAGCCATCTTTAGAGAACTGATTTCGTGGTACACTGCGAGGTCAGCGTGACGATCTAGTGCCATCCACCACCATCGACGAAATCTTGAAGAAAAGGACAAGGAGCTGCCACTCGCTTCAACTGGTAATTCTCTACGGGTTTGACCCGCCCTAATACGTGTCTAAGTGTTACTATTCTGATCCGAGCTACGAGGGCAATCGGAGAACCCGAAAAATTTTTGTTCCGCAACGTACCCGGGGACGTGGCGTCTCCGGGAGACACCTGGTAACCCAACAGAACATTGGATAGCAGTTAAGACTATCCTCAAGTACCTTAGTCGGACTAAGGATATGATGCTGGTCTATGGTAATGGAGATTTGGAGGTGGAAGGGTATACGGATTCGGATTTCCATTCAGACGTGGATGACCGAGAATACACTTTGGGATTCGTCTTTACGCTCGAAGGTGGAGCAGTGTCTTGGAAAAGTTCCAAGTAGAGCACTACTGCAGATTCCACCTGCGAAGCAGAGTATATAACGGCCTCAGAGGCAGCTAAGGATGGTGTTTGGATGAGAAAGTTCTTGGAAGAACTTGGTGTCGAATCTGTAGCAGATAGGCCATTGCCATTGTGGTGTGACAATACCGGCGCTATTGCTTGGAAGCGGAGGCCATGACTTGTGGTGCGAATCAAATCAACGGATTGAATCGTTTCATGGCGTATTACTCAAGGAGTGTCAATGACCGACGACAACACTATAGTAGTCTGCGTGAACCTGAGACCGAAAGGGGTTTTGACGGTGTCAGGAACCGAAAAATCATATCATAATTTCATGTATTTATAGGACTTCATGTATTTGCATAATTAGTTTCATGGTATATGCATATAAGGTATTACGATTGAGACTAAGGTATAATAAGCTAGGTTGTTGAAATGAAACTAGTAATATGAATAAATGTTAACTCGTGAAGTTTATTAATTTGTGAAGTGATGATGTCCGAAGTGTTAATTTGTAAATTAGAGGATTCGTGAAGTTGGTTGATTCGTGAGGTTGTCAATTCGTGAAAGATGTTGATTTGTGAATTGAAAGACAAGTTGATGAATAAAACATTAATAATAATAAAATAAAATGAATGATGATTCGTGAAGTGTTGATTGGTGAAGTTGATAATTCGTGAAGTTGAGGATTCGTGAAGTCGACAATTCGTGAAGTGACCGATTAGTGAAATGTTAATTTGTGAAGAACGTTAATCGTGAAGTGATGGATTAGAAAAGTGTTGATTAGTGAAATCGTCAAGTGTGAATAATATTACTATAGTTCGTGAACTTTTGGCCAATTATCTATGTTTTTTTTTTTTTGCAAGGAGCCCGTATATATATAAAAGAAGAACAAAAGAATGTACATGCGAGAATGAAAACACACACAGCTACCACGCAACATGCCACAAACGTCGAATGGCCGCCATCTGTAAGGCATACCTAGTAGACGTGCCATTCAAACGCAGACAACACAAATCAATAACACAAGCAACAAGATGCTCAGGCGTAGTCGTAATGCCCTCCCGCCAGCGCTTATTGCGAGCAAGCCAATTGTGGTAAACCAGCGAAGCAAGCAGGTGTCGAGAAGCTAGAAGCAGTAGATGCGTACCCCTCCACCGTCTAGCAGCCCAGGCAAGCCCCTGAGTCCAGTCCCGAAAAGGCCAATCCCATCTGATCTTGCGTTGCAGAAGCCGCAGGCAAGTGCGGGAGAAAACACACTCAAAGAAAAGATGGGTGGTCGTCTCCACAGTAAGCGAATCACAAAGCGGACAGGCGTGAGTACCCGCACGCAAAGCCGCCCAAGGCTTATCCCTCGTCGATAAGCGGTCTCGAATACCCAACCAGAGGATGAATTCATGACGTGGAACCCTAAGAGGACCCCCAAAAAGAGAAGCCCAAGGCACCACAACCCCACGCGGCCGCAAGGCGTCCCTGATAATACGAGTGGATGGAGTACCATGCGGGGCACCAACCCAAAGGATAGAATCACGCAAGCCGGCCGTACGCTGGGAAGCTCGCGGCTGAGCTCAATGTACTCAACAGTGGTGCGGCCTGGCCAGTTCCAACCAGTGGCCGAGACAACATCGCTCAGACGAGAGCCCACAGGAAGCCCCATCACATGCCAAGGTGGTTAGGATCAAGACCTTAGTGGGAAACATCCATGACATGCATCTTAATTTAAGACATAAAGATATAAAGAACAAGGGTGCAATAATTGATATCTACATGCAAAAGTTTCGACATGGACTTTAAGTAAATAAAGTTCTCGTAATCAAAGATATGTATGCAAAGCTTTTGCAACTTGGGGGCAGCATTTCTAAGTCAAACAATGAAAAATCAATACCAAGGGAAGACGAGTATGGTAATTTAATAATAATAAATAAGTGCATGATTGTTAAGATATTAAAACATCAAATATCACTTGTTTAATAAAACGGTAAGAACACAGAGAACTGAAGCATCATTTTGGACTAATTTTGAAGATAAGAGAAGAGAGAACGAAGAGCTTAAATAGTGAGCACCAATTAGCTTTGGGAAGGGGTATGAATTCTCACTTTAACTTTACGTTTTTAGTTAATTAGGGTTATCATGTTTGGAGGTATTTGTAAGCAGGAAAATTTCATTGTCTGAAATATATCGATTTTAAATTGTAGGATTTGAGCGTGTTTTTGGTTCTTAGGAGACTTATTGTGTTTTTTGAGAATTACGGTATTTTGATCTAAAGTGTCAAGGTCTTAAGTGTTATAAGTGACTGGAAAATTTTCGGTAGATGAAGATTTTAATGATTAGGTGATTAAGTATTTCAGGGTTTTAATAATTCAATTGTAAGGATTACGGTAATATATAATTTCGGCATAGTCTTTGAAGTTTGTTATATATAGAGTTGCTAAGGTTACAAAGTTTATAGGGTTTTCTAATGAAAGTTCATATTTATTCATGTTTATTTAAGTTTGATGTTCGAAAGTTTAGAGGTGATTGAATATTTTCTTAAGTTTTAATGTTCTTGGGAATTTATGGTTGATCGAATGATTTGGGACTAGTGAACGAAAATCAGTTTAAGGTTTTCGAAGGGAAGCTTTCGCGAATTGTGGACATAAGGTTAGGTTTCGCAGGTTGAAAAGACTTCGTGAATTGGAAGTTGTTCGCGGGCTGATCGATGAGTTCGTGAAGTATAAGACTTCTGGCGCCGATCGACGAGTTCATGAAATATAAGTGGAGAGACTTCGCGAATCAGAAGTTGTTCGCGGATTTATAGATGAGTTCGTGAAGTATAGGGTTTCATGGTAGATGAACTTCGCGAATAATAAACATTTTGTGGGTTGATAAATTTGCGAAGTGTAAGGATTTCACGGACTGAAATGGTTCGCGAATTATAGGATTTTCGTGGGCCAAAATTAATTTGAATCTATTGAATCTTTGGAAGAAAATTTTGAACTTGCATTAACATATCATATTTCGGAAACGAGAACTTCTCAATATTTAGGAAATTCATGAAAGCATACAGTCATTCTGTTTAGCGAAGCTTTTGATATTGATTAAATGTAACGTGTTGGACAGAAAGTTAGTATGCTACGAATATTAAAAATTAACAAGAATCGATCACGCATAATAGAGCATGCATATGGCATACATGACATTTTATAGAGTTATATTTATCGAAAATAATATTTTAATAGGTTCGAGTTCCGAAAAGGACAAGGGTAAAGTCGAGTAACGAACGAGGCCTTAAGCTGTATTGTGAGTATGATATGCAACACGTGTTCCGTTTCTATGTGTTTTATGTGCTTATATGTTTATATGAATTTACTGACGATATATGTGCTATAAGGATGGATTGGATTTATATGCTGTAACATGCCCTTGTGTGACAAGGTGGTTTGGTAGATTTACGAAATATGTGAAATAAGGATGTGAGTATACCAATGCATACATGTAAACACGAAATGAATAACTATTAGTTGAATGATCAAAGATTTTGTGATTTACGTTCTATATGGAATTGACTGGAATTTTATGGCTACATGTTTTTATGTGATATACGTGACTTGAATTGTACGGCTACAACGTGTTTTGATATATGTGACTCAATGGATATATGATATACGTTCTATACAAGGTTGCATGTATAGTATTGCATTCATACATGAAACGGTGGGAGAAACCGTTATGACTGCTACGGCTTCAGACTACATTCCACGGTTACATCCCTATAAATCGGGGGATATCTACGGTTATATTCCTACAAATAGGGGAATATATTTATGGACATAGTCCCATGCGTGGGCCCCCACGGGGTCATTAGTACGAGTCTAGCCAGTTCATAACGGGAGTATCAAGTGTACACGAGCATATAGAACTGCATACGATCTGCGGATCTTAAGGACAATGGTTATGTGGTCGAAATGTGCATGGACTACGTGGTTTCGTGATTGAAAGAAAGTTAAAAATGAGACAATACATGCTATGGAAAAGTCAATGCGAACATTGACGATTATGAAATGGAATGGACACATGGTTGGAATGTTACGGAAATGGAAATTAATTTATTATAATTATAGAGTTATTTGTTGTATCAGATCTACGGATTATATGAACGATGGAATATTATATGACTGAATTGTTTACGTGAATGTTGTTCATTTCATGAATAGAGATGAAAAGTAATTGATTATTTGTTAGAATGGGGCATATAATGGAATTGTTTACGTGGATATTAATAGAAGGAAAATGGTTACTTGATATGATCTATTATTATATTGGTAAACGCTAACGGAGAGGAAATGAGTGGTTGTTATAGTCGTATTACATGAATATTAGTGAAAATAACTATTGCGTGAACATGGGCGAAAATGTATTTGCTTATTTGTTAAAATAGTTACGATGGAATATGTGATAAAGATGGCCTACGTGAGAATTGATAGAAAGAATTGTTTATTTGTGAAGTTTTACTTATTGTAATTGATCTACTGAATTCGAATAATCGGTACATGAGGGCTTATGAATGATAATTACAGGAATCTATGAATAATAATTTATGATCGATGATTATATGCTTTTATAGGCGATGATTATGATGGAAATATGATGGATTTGTTTACGTAAAAATTGATAGAGGGGAAAAGATTTCTTGATACGATTTTATTATACGAATATCAGTTGAAGTTAATTATTTAAAGTATTTTTATTATTATGATATCATGGAATAACATGTTGCGATCATACTCAGTGAAGTTATGTTGTCTCCACAGTTTTGTAGATAACTAATAGGCATCGTAGAGGGCATTCTCTCATAGCGCATGGATTTGAGGTCTGTCGGTTACGCTCTCATCCTCCTACTCCCCAGAGTTCATTGAGTTCATTGAATGCATATAGTTTAAGGAACATTAGCAATTTTTGTATAATGCTAATAATTACGTGTGATCATATGTGTATTATGTGTGAAAGTAAATAGAACAGATGCACGCCCCTGTTATGTTAAAGAAATGGTTATGGAAGGAAAAGAAAAGCGAAAAAATGTCGAAGAATGTTATAGATGCGTAAATACGGGAAAAAGGAAAACGGGGCATTACAGACGGAGTTGACTTGGAAGTCTCTACTGTCGCTGGTTCTCCTCGACCCGATTTGTTGTTGCATGGGTCAGCGGGCCAGATGCGGTCTTGATAATGATTTGTGATTGCCGGGCTCAAAGCACCAAGTACGGATTCACAGTCTCGTAGGCAATCGAGACAAGTGTCCTATATGGATGGCAAACAGAAAATTACGAAATCCTTGGCCAACGTATTGAACTAACTCAAGTTAGACATGGAGTGTAGTTTGATTATTTGTCTTGTCTTAGTTTTATCATAGAATCGACTATAGTGAGTTTGACATAGACCATGGCTCTCGCTCGATTGGGACACGGCTGAAGGGTGTATACGTAGTACTATAATCTATAGTAAGGTTCCGGAATAAAGACTAGGTCGAAATTTGCACTCGAATCGGGTTACGGTCCGATACTGCGGGTTGGCTAGGTAACTATCAGACTCTTGGATTCCTCCCTTGCTGATTGAGTCGAACTTAGAGATTTGGGCTTAAAATGGATCATCAACGTGTACCGATATGGAGATAAAGTGTTTTGGGCCTTAACGGGCCTTGGGCCGAGGGACCGCGCCTTAATGGGTCGGGGCCATTTATTGGACCGAAGTTGGACTTCATATGAAACTAACTTTAAGACTTGGGCTTGGCGAAGTGCTTAATGGGCTTGAGAGTAAAATTGGACTTTCACCTTAAGCTAATTTCGAAATAGCCTTTGAGGGTATTTTCGAAATTTGCATATGTAATACCCGAGTCCCGTAAGTAAGTCGACCAATAAATATGCATACATATTATATGACTTATGTAGCGACCCTAGTCATCGCCACCATTTCTAACGTCATCCTAAGTGCCTAACGACGTATTTAAATGAAGGAACTGCGGATATGCGTATGAAATTTTTCATTTTTCATTTACATAACGGAACCTTGTCCAAACCATGCCAAAAATGCTTCCACGACAAAAGAATTTCTTTGAGTGCTAATATTACACTAATCCTAGTTAAAGCTGCGCCCGGCCTCACATGTCGTCATCCATACACAAACGTCCACCCCAAAAGCACTCGAAAGCTTCAAAAGATCGGCCTTGCCAGCTAGGCGATCACGTACCGTGATCGTATGTACCTACAACACATAACATAAAGGAATGAGCCGTCGTGGCTCAGTAAGCAGAAATATATGCATGTATACACGTGTCACACCCCTGCAGCGGCAAACCACGCCGATGCATATAACACTGGCATAGGCGATACGCGCCGATGTAACACTCGCAAAGGCGATCCGCGCCGATGCATATAACAATTGTACTAACGTACTCAGGGCCCTCGGCTAATCTCACTATGCACCAGAATGAGCTCACGTCCATCAAGGACAATACGACAGCGGTCCACGCCGGATGGCCATACACACTAGGATGCACATCGTTCCCCTAGGTCGCCATATATGCCCGGTCGTCCCCTGCTGTCCGGTGGTCGCTCACGCTGGTAGCCCACGCTGAGGTTGCCTACACCAGGGTTCCACCCTGTGTCGCTTATACCCTCAGGTCGCACCCTCCAGGTCGCTTCCTACCGCCACGGGCATTGCCTAATCATATCATAAACATACATATGCACGGCCCTTTCGCCAACGGGCATTGCCCTAATATATTTCATTACATGTACCATAATAATAATATATGTACGGCCCTTTCGCCAACGGGCATTGCGTAATATATTTCCTTGCATATACAATAATAGTCAACGACCCTTTCGCCAACGGGTCTCCGCCCTATTATATTTCATTGCATATACATATACATATTTACATAATATTTCGACGACGCTAAACGCCTCCCTAGTAGCATAGTGGACAACCCTTGACTCAACTGCGAGTCGACAACCAATGCCCATATCGGCAATGTATCCATTGCTTTCAAAGCGATACATCATATACACATACTATACTCATATAACCCTCCCGCATATGATCGTGTATGCACGTGAGTATGAAATGCAACTGATGCCAAATATGCTTACCACGTGAAAACATATCAATTACGGCACGTAAACATGTAATCACAGAGGCACGTAGTCACAATAAGCAGGTACACACAAACATGTTATGTGTTGTAGTTGGATTTCTACTTACCTGGCGTCCGTAGGCTAACTGCTACCTAACCCAGCGAATTTCCTAAGTCCAAACCTTAGGCGGAAAATATTGGCGTCAGCAAACTATTTTAGTTAATTGCTTAAGTATGCTAAATCTCTAAGTTAGGAACTTATTTAGGTAATTCTAGTCGGGTTCGCAAACTCTCACATGATCCGTGAAGTTCCTAAATTTATTAAGTCTGTTTCGCGAGTTCTAAGTTCTTAAATTGTTCTAATTCGCTAAGTATAGTTTGCAAATTATTGGACCCGCAAATTGCTTGAATTCTCCAAGTAGGAATCGCGACTTGTGGAGTTCGCTAAGTTGCTCGGCCCGTGAAAATGGAGGAGTTCGCGAAGTGCTTCCACAATTCGCAAAAGACCTACTTCGCGAAACTAGGTTCCAATTCGCAAAACTCCAAGCGGGTGGTCTGGTTCGTGGTATGAGTTCGCGAAATACTCGGGTTCGCAAAGTCTTCAATTCGCCAATCGTTAGTTGTATGGAATTCGCCAATTTTTGTTTGGCCGGTGCAACGTCTTAAATTTGCGAAGTAGGGTTTGCATGGGTTCGCAAACCCCACCCTGCGACGCCTTCGATTCGCAAAACGTGGTCCGCAATCCCTCCTTGTCTCTCGATTCGCAAAGTACCCCGAGTTCGCCAAATTGATGGTTTGCGAATCTTCATGCCCCCTTGGGTTCGTGAAATGGAGTTCGCCGATTGCATGGATTCGCCAAATGGAGTCCACAAAACACTCGAGTTCGCGAAGTGGGTTCGCAAAATGGCATGGCCCGCAAAATGTATAGGTTCCTCAATACTTGGATTCGTCAAATTATGGGTTCGCGACTTTAGGGAGTTCGCCAAGTGGAGTTCACGAACCGAGGCCCTCGAAGTACTTCCCACCGTTGATTCGCCAAGTGCTAGATTTGCCAAGTCCCGCCACTCAATTCACGAACCACCCATTTTTGAGAACTCTCTAAGTCAAAATTTCAGTTCGTGACATTCATGGAGTTCGCGAACCTCGTCATGCCTAGGGTTCGCGAATCAGAGTTCATGAAGTTTACACTTCACGACCTTGCACCTATCCTAACATCTTTTGGCCCCTTAAACAGTTTTAGTACCTAAAGCTCTTGAGAGCTTCGATCCAAAAGGTAACTTTCTAGGAACAATATAAATATCACATGAGTTTTATATCCTCTAACCCTCCTGAATTTATTCATATAATCCTTAGTTACGCACATACCTAAATATGCTCACATTAAATCTCATGAAAATAGCTGTGATCTTTAAGAATTACTAAAATCATCCATCGAAGGGCTTTTCTTTGTAAATATCCTCTATATTTGACTTAAGGAGCTTGAATTAAGGAGCTTTGTCCCAAGATTTTTATTTATGAATTTGGGCCAATTAAAGTTCCATTTTGGGTCTTAAAATCTTGGACCACTTTTAATATTTTTGGGCCAAGCCTATGAATCATCTTGGGTTTAAGTTGGGATTGAATTCTACCCCAATCACACCCAATGAGACCAGCCATGCTCACGTCTCTGTACAGTTTTGGCTTCAATCCCTCGAGGAAACGCTCAATTTTGGGAGCATTTGTGCTAAGAATATGCGCTGCGAATTTCGAAAGCTACTCAAACTTTCTGATATATTCAGTCACTATCATTGCTCCCTGTCGGAGATTGATGAATTCGTTTAGGCGTTGTGCTCGAACTGGGGCTGTAAGGTATTTGCCCCGATACAACTCTTTGAACCTATCCCAACTCATTGTGGCGGGGTTCTTTAATACCATAATAGTGTCCCACCAATGCCCGCGCTTCCTCGTAGCAAGAACGCGGCGCAGAGATCCTTCTCCACTTCTGGGACACGGCCATATACGAACATGCTTTCTAAGGTCTTTAGCCAATCTTCGGCCGCATTTGGGTCAGCCGTGTCCTCGAACGTCGGTGGGTTCAGTCGGCGAAATCTTTCGCCCACTATCTATGTCCTGTCAGCTTGGGTCTGCATGGAGTTGTTCTGCTGTATTAGTTGTTGGATTTGTGCCGATTGCTGACGTCAGTTCTGTGAGTTGGAGAATCGTCGTGTCTCGACATCGGTAGGGGTCGTGTTTCCCATGTTCTGTTCATCTCCTCCACTAGTTTCTCCCCTAGTTCTCACATCATTTCGTATCCTATCCTAAAGGTCCTAAGGCCATAAAATTATACAACACAGAACCTGTGACCGAAAGCCCTTTAGGTGTGTGTGTATGGACGGTCTACAGAACCTGTGACCGAAGCCCTGATACCAACTGTAGCGACCCTAGTCATCGCCACCATTTCTAACGTCATCCTAAGTGCCTCACGACGTATTTAAATGAAGGAACTGCGGAAATGCGTATGAAATTTTTCATTTTTCATTTACATAACGGAACCTTGTCCAAAACATGCCAAAAATGCTTCCACGACAAAAGAATTTTTACACTAATCCTAGTTTGTAATCACTCGAGAAGGTTGCGATGGCACAGCAAAAGCTCCTATACGCCCGGCCTCACAGGTCGTCATCCATACACACACGTGCACCCCAAAAGCGCTCGGAAGCTTCAAAAGATCGGCCTTGCCAGCTAGGCGATCACGTACCGTGATCGTATGTACCTACAACACATAACATAAAGGAATGAGCTGTCGTGGCTTAGTAAGCAGAAATTTATGCATGTATGCACGTGTCACTCCCCTGCAGCGGCAAACCATGCCAATGCATTAACACTCGCAAAGGCGATCCGCGCCGATGCATATAACACTCGCAAAGGCGATCCGCGCCGATGCATATAACAATTGTACTAACGTACTCAGGGCCCTCGGCTAATCTCACTATGCACTAGAATGAGCTCACGTCCATCAAGGACAATACGACAGCGGTCCACGCCGGATGGCCATACACACTAGGATGCACATCGTTCCCCTAGGTCGCCATATATGCTCAGTCGTCCCCTGCTGTCCGGTGGTCGCTCACGCTGGTAGCCCACGCTGAGGTTGCCTACACCAGGGTTCCACCCTGTGTCGCTTATACCCTCAGGTCGCACCCTCCAGGTCGCTTCCTACCGCCACGGGCATTGCCTAATCATATCATAAACATACATATGCACGGCCCTTTCGCCAACGGGCATTGCCCTAATATATTTCATTACATGTACCATAATAATAATATATGTACGGCCCTTTCGCCAACGGGCATTGCGTAATATATTTCATTGCATACACAATAATAGTAAAATATGTATGCGGCCATTTCGCCGACGGGTCTCCGCCCTATTATTTTTCATTGCATATACATATACATATTTACATAATATTACGACTACGCTAAACGCCCTGGTAGCATAGTGGACAACCCTTGACTCAACTGCCAGTCGACAACTCATGCCCATATCGGCAATGTATCCATCGCTTTCAAAGCGATACATCATATTACACATACTCCTCCAGGTCGCTTCCTACCGCCACGGGCATTGCCTAATCATATCATAAACATACATATGCACGGCCCTTTCGCCAACGGGCATTGCCCTAATATATTTCATTACATGTACCATAATAATAATATATGTACGGCCCTTTCGCCAACGGGCATTGCGTAATATATTTCCTTGCATATACAATAATAGTCAACGACCCTTTCGCCAACGGGTCTCCGCCCTATTATATTTCATTGCATATTCATATACATATTTACATAATATTTCGACGACGCTAAACGCCGCCCTAGTAGCATAGTGGACAACCCTTGACTCAACTGCGAGTCGACAACCAATGCCCATATCGGCAATGTATCCATCGCTTTCAAAGCGATACATCATATACACATACTATACTCATATAACCCTCCCGCATATGATCGTGTACGCACGTGAGGATGAAATGCAACTAATGCCAAATATGCTTACCACGTGAAAACATATCAATTACGGCACGTAAACATGTAATCACAGAGGCACGTAGTCACAATAAGCAGGTACACGCAAACAGGTTATGTGTTGTAGTTGGATTCTACTTACCTGGCATCCGTAGGCTAACTGCTACCTGACCCGACGAATTTTCTAAGTCCAAACCTTAGGCATAAAATATTGGTGTCAGCATACTATTTTAATTAATTGCTTAAGTATGCTAAATCTCTAAGTTAGGAACTTATTTTGGTAATTCTAGTCGGGTTCGCAAACTCTCACATGATTCGTGAAGTTCCTAAATTTATTAAGTCTGTTTCGCGAGTTCTAAGTTCTAAAATTGTTCTAATTCGCTAAGTATAGTTTGCAAATTATTGGACCCGCGAATTGCTTGAATTCGCCAAGTAGGAATCGCGACATGTGGAGTTCGCTAAGTTGCCCGGCACGTGAAAATGGAGGAGTTCGCGAAGTGCTTCCTCAATTCGCAAAAGTCCTACTTCGCAAAACTAGGTTTGCGACACGTTGAACCTGCGAAGTTCCAATTTGCAAAACTCCAAGCGGGTTGTCTGGTTTCGTGGTATGAGTTCGCGAAATGCTCGGGTTCGCAAAGTCTTCAGTTCGCCAATCGTTAGTTGTATGGAATTCGACGGTTTTTGCTTGGCCGGTGCAACGTCTTAAATTTGCGAAGTAGGGTTTGCATGGGTTTGCAAACCCCCACCCCTCGACGCCTTCGATTCGCAAAACATGGTCCGCAATCCCTCTTTGTCTCTCGATTCACAAAGTACCCCGAGTTCGCCAAATTGATGGTTCGCGAATCTTCATGCCCCCTTGGGTTCGTGAAATGGAGTTCACCGATTGCATGGATTCGCCAAATGGAGCCCGCAAAACACTCGAGTTCGCGAAGTGGGTTCGCAAAATGGCATGGCCCGCAAAATGTTAGGTTCCTCAATACTTGGATTCGTCAAATTATGGGTTCGCGACTTTAGGGAGTTCGCCAAGTGGAGTTCGCGAACCGAGGCCCTCGAAGTACTTCCCACCTTTGATTCGCCAAGTTGCTAGATTCGCCAAGTCCCGCCACTCAATCCGCGAACCACCCATTTTTGAGAGCTCTCTTAGTAAAAATTTCAATTCGTGACATTCATGGAGTTCGCGAACCTCGTCATGCCCAGGGTTCGCAAATCAGAGTTCGTGAAGTCTCGCACCTATCCATACATCTTTTGGCCCCTTAAACAGTTTTGGTACCTAAGGCTCTTGAGAGCTTCGATCAAAAAGGTAACTTTCTAGGAACAATATAAATATTACATGAGTTTTATACCCTCTAACCCTCCAGAATTTATTCATATAATCCTGAATTACGTACATACCTAAATATGCTCCCATTAAATCTCAAGAAAATAGCTGTGATTACATATTAGGTGCTATTAGGGTAACTAACCAAGTAGAAGAACTAAGTGAACTTTGAAAGCGTAGAATTCGATATCAGTTAAGATAAAAATTGAATTACTAAGATTTCGAAAGCTAACATAAATGTCGCGGAAGTAGATTTCGAAAAAGGCTAGATAAGATCTCGATATATTAGAATTCCAACCTTTGAAAAAAATGAGGATGTCCAAGTTTATGAAAATCTCGAGAGAGCTAAGAAAAATTTCGATACATATGAATCTCGAAATCTTTTAGATTTCGAAACCTTTGAGAAGCTCGAAATTTATAAAGCTCGAAATCTTTGAAATCTGAAATCCTTAAAACTCGAGATCAATTAGAAGATGTCGAAAAGAGAAACCAACAATTTCGAAAGGTAGAATTTCGAAATGAGTAAATATTGAACAACTAGATGTCGAGACATTGGGACTCGATTTCTTAGCTACAAAGAAAGGTAATAATATAATACATAAGATGAGATAAGAACTAACTAAAAATGTCGATGTCACTTGTATAGTTAAACACGTCAACTTGGGGATAAGAAACGAAAACTTCATTTCATTAACAAAAACCCTCGAGAACTCAAAACCAGAAGAAACAAGGAGCTGATTGCTTTAAGCTAGGAGTGCTATGAAATTTCTATCCTAACTTATATATTTAGATTCAAGTTTAGTATATTAAGTGTTACTACCATATTTTACAGAGCACGAGCTAGTAAGAGTAATTTTTAGTTAATGATCTTATATGAAATCCTAATCGCATGTTCTGAAGTTTATATGGTATTCGAACTGTTCTTGAAAAAGTACGGAATTTTGATCGAAAGCTTAGACGATGAAGGATCTTTCCACATTATGAATCTCGAAATGAAACTCGAGAATCATGTCGAAATCCATGTTGGTATCGACTTTGAAATTTTGTATAGAATCTCGAGATCAAGCTCGACATCCATGTCGAATTTTACTTCGAGATTTTGTATTGTTCAAATCTCGAAACCATGTACATACTATGTCGAAATCTATGCTAAATCCATTGTTGAAACTGACTTCAAAATTTTATGTAAGATCTCGAAATCTAACTCGAGATCCATGTCGAGATTTAATTCTGAAATGACTTCGAAATTGTGTATGGCTTAAAACTCGAAATGTTGTATACTATTAAATCAAGCTCGAAATCTTTGTGTGTAATGTCGAAACACATCTCAAAATCCTTATACTTAATCAATCTCGAAACATTGTTTATGTTACTTCGAAATTCCATTTAACCAAGCTCGAGATCCATTTTATAATCCATCTCGAGATTCATGTCGAAACCCATGTCGAGATCCACTACAAGATTTGTTTCGAAATGTTATATACTACTTGATCAATCTCGAGAACAATGCCTAATAGAATTTCAAAATGGTACTTTTCAATTTAACTTTAGGATGTCGAGAATCATAAAAGTCGAAACTAGGGTTTTCAAACTAAGCCAGTTTCGTGAAACTGCAATTAGACTAACAAATCCTGATCTTATATATTTCTATATTTAGGGTTCGAAGGTTAGCAACTTACAGTGTAAAGTCCAGATTATCCAAAAACACAGATTTAGTTCAATGGATTAAAGCTTTGATAGTTCCTGTGAACAGTGCTTTGGAGGCGTGTGAGTTTTAGAGTTTTGAAAATGGAAACTTAATTAGTGATTGCTAGGGTTTAAGCTTAAATACCTTGAAAGGTATTTAAGCCCATTGGGCCCCTAACAAGCCCATTACAACTACAACCCAAACTAATTAGGAATAAAACAATTAAAATACATCATAAAGAAGTGACTGTCCAGATTATCCAAAATCACAGATTTACTTCAATGCATTAAAGCTTTGATAGTTCCTGTGAACAGTGCTTTGGAGGCATAATGTGAGTTTTAGAGTTTTGAAAATGGAAACTTAATTAATGATTGTTAGGGTTTAAGCTTGAATACCTTGAAAGGTATTTAAGACCATTGGGCCCCTAACAAGCCCATTACAACTACAATCCAAACTAATTAGGAATAAAACAATTAAAATACATCATAAAGAAGTGACAGTCCAGATTATCCAAAAACACAGGTTTACTTCTGTAGAGTATACATTTAATTGTGCTTGATATTATTAGTTGTCCTTGTAATTAGGGGCGTTTTGTATAGTAGTCCTTAGATTAGAACTAGTTTGATATTTATACCAAGTTTGTTTGGTATAAATACATGTAAATCAATTGAGCTTAATAGAGAAAGTTTTGAAGATTGATCCGAAAGGCTTGCAATTCAATTTCTAGAGAGAGAAACAACAGTAACTTTCTCACTCTAATCGAATTCTCTCTCTCGTTCTTCAAATGAGTTTTTCGATCGAATCTTATTGATTGTCATTATCATAGAATTACTTTGAATACTTGCCTAGGATCTTAGAGTTATTAATCGTAGGATCTAACAATTTGTATCAGAGCAGATTCGTTCTGTTTTGAATCAAAAATTGTTAGATTTGGATCGAAAATTTAGTTCTGTTCATCGAAGAACAGTTTGGCGCGAAATCTGTTTTCGATCCAATAGCATAATTCTGTGCCTAATTGACTTGAATTTTATGTTTCTGTGCTCGTTTAAGTGTCAAATGATGATTACGATCAAATCCGTAGCTGTTTGAACTTCGTGTTTGGATTAAATCGAATTTGTGGGTTACTGTTTGCGTAAGAACATGAAGAACACGTTCTGATTTTGATCAAATTCGACATATTGTGCTTCATAACGTGTTTAATTGCGTGTTCGTGCGTAGTTAGTAATCGATTGCGAGCAATTACCTGAAAGTTCAGTGTCTAATTCCCTGTTTTTGCTTGAATCTGTGATAATTGTATTCTGTGTTTTTTTCGATCGTTCTAATTTTTCTCGCTAAGTTTAGCGATCGGATTAATTTCTCGATCGAAAAACTTGGCGCGATAATTTTTCTCGGACATAATATCTCTCGAGAAACATTTTCGGTCGGACATTTGAAGTTTGAGCAAGCTAAAAATCATTTACACGCGAGAAACTTTTCCAGTCAATCGATTTATTTTGACTTTCGAGAAACTAACGTATTGTTTCTTTTCGATCGAAATAAATTCACGATCCGGAAATTTTTCTCGACCGAACGATTTTGGGCAATTTATTTCGCTCGAATCACTGACAAACTATCTTGCACGTAAACAGTACACACTATATTCTATTTGGACGAAATTATTTTTGATCAAACTTTAAAGATTGAGTCGAAAATAATTCTCGATCTATTTTTCGAATCAAACGCTACTAACGAATTTTGTCACTTGTGACGCACATTACATCATCTTCAAAAATTCAAAATACTTAACGAAGATCCTTCAACAACTCAACTACAAAACAATGCATACTCGCTCGGAAATGACAACCATCACCGATTTTGCAACGAGGCGAATATACCGTGTGGAGAAGCCGCTTACTCAATTTCATCGCTCTAAAAGATCAAGCCGAAAATTTACTGAAGTCACTAGAAGAGGTACCCGCACAGTTTTGGGTACATGTCCCCGGTGACGAAACGGCAACTCCTCAAATTCCCGCATCTAGGCGACTGAAGGAGCCTAGGGAGTACACAATCGAGGATAGGGCCCGAGCTAAGGCTGATCTAGTAGCCATGAACACCCTCATGCAGGGCATCCCCAATGACATATACCGACAGATTGATAGCCTTTCATCGGCTAAAGGAATGTGGGACGAACTGCATAGGATGATGCAGAGGACGGAAGTTGGCATAAAGGCCAAAAAGGCGAACATTCTCACCGCTTACGACTCCTTCAAAGCAAAGCCTGAGGAGAGTCTATATGAGATCTACAAAAGATACCTCACTCTTCTCAACGAGATGAGGAAGATAGAGATCACGAAGACCAACATGGAGACAAACATCAGATTTCTATCTTCTCTGCCCGCGGAATGGAAGAAAATATCCACTCAGATTCGACAAAATAAAGATCTAGAGGAGTTGGATGTCCATGTCGTGTTTGACAATCTGGCACAGCATCAGGATGATATAAGCGAGATTCTCAAAGAGAAGAAAGGCAAACAGAACGAAGACACTGTTGCCTTAGTCTCGGAGAAGAAGAGCTCAAGATCAAGAAAGGAAAAGACTGTTAGGCCTCCTTTACCTTCAGCGTCAGAAGAAGAGTCGGACTCCGACGTTGAGCCAAATCTGAAAGCACTAGGAAAGCAGTTAGCTCTCATAGGACAAATGATGAGCAAGAAGTACTTCAAGAAGAAGTCTTCAACCTCAGCCAACCGACTTCGGACTACAAGCTCTAAAAACAAAGAACGTGCACCAGAGAGCTCCGATGTCAAGAATCCTAAGGAGGCTAACAAATGCTTCAACTGTGGCAAGCCAGGTCACTTCGCCAGAGAGTGCACTCTTCTGAAGAAGAGAGATGCCAACTACTACTCCAGGAGGCTCCAATTGACGAAGCAGAAGGAAGGTGGAGTAGCTCTCATGGCCGAACAGGACCAATGGCTCGAGGATACATCGAGTTCTGAAGAAGAGAATTTAGCTCTTATGGCCCATCTCGACAACGAGTCAGACGCCGGAACATTTGATCGTACGGACGACGACGCAGCATCCACTTCGTCACAAGAGGTAGTCTCTTCTTCCACATTATTGACCCTGTTAGATTCTTATAAAAAACAATATGCTAACATTAAACGTGAGCAGAAGAGTATTAAGGAAGTAGAGGATAAACTTGCGAGATCACAGGAGAAGATAAAAGTGTCGAATCAGAACTTAGCAGCTCTAGCGCAAAAATAGATGAACAGAGCCTCCATTCTAGAGAGACTAGTCAACCTCAACTACGACAACAGAGCGAAAAGATTAAGGAATTAGAAGATAGGCTAGCAAATAACTACAAATGCTTGGTTAGAAATCTCCACGAGAAAGCCATTTTAAATTGTAGGATAACCGAAGCTACCTCTAAGATCACTAACTTAGAAGCTCAATTAGAAACATCAAATGCTAAGGTTAGTGAGCTTAGTAAGGATCTAGATGCCTGTCAAGCCGCCAAACTGACGGTAGAAAACAATTATGCTCTACTAGGTGAGGAATGCAAGAATGTTAAAATTAAGAAATTAGATGACATAGTTACGCGTAGGGGACAATCCGAACATACGATATTTTTGAACAAGCCCAAGGATGTAGAGTTTTATAACCCAATAGAAGACATAGGTTTCACTAACCCCCGAGTTCTACGGAAAAAGGAAATATATGATATTAAGAACATGGGTTTCGGAGTAACCTCTCTTACAGAAATCACTGAATCAACGTATCAAAATAGTTATGATTCCTCTATAAGACAAGCCTCACATGGGCCTGAGATCCCCTTTGACTACACAGCACTAAATGAAAGAGACAGAAATACGAAACCATCTTTAACACTTGTCTCTGATTTAGTACAAGTTCGTGCTCCTGACTCTCAAACACAGGACGAGGAAGTTAAAGACGTTAATTATAAAAATTCTATCTACAAACCCCCTATCATAAAACAGATGGAGGAGTCACAGGCAAAGTTAGATAAACAACGAGAGAATTCGAAGCTGAAAAAATTCTTAAAGGAGATGGAAAATCTCAAGGCTTCCTCGTCTCCCAAACTATCTCTCACGCTATTACAAAAAGCGTGAAAATCGAAAAATCGCCTTTGAAAGATGAAAATTGTAAAAATAATTCTGTTAAAAGTGCTATGACTAATTTAACTTTACCTACATCTACAGGGAGTGTAGCGTCAGCACTAAAAACAAAGGTGAGAGTGTCTAGCACTAAGATAAAGAAGGAGCCACTAGATTTAAATGTTTCTGCGCATGTTACTCCTTCTATTACAATAAAAGACACTCGTAGAAATAAAAGAGCTATTTCCACGTTTAAGATAGTTGCTTGTACTTGTTCACTTCAGCCGATCACCTTTAGAAGCACAAACTTCGAAATAGGCTCTACTTCAAAAATTAAAACTAATCATTCTGAAACAAATGCCACTAGAGACACGTAGAAAACAAGATCCAGCCATAAAGAAAGCTTATGGCACTGTACATGCTTGTACTCACCTAAGGTATCCCGTAGAGATTAAATCCCCCAAGCACCTTAGGGGATTACATCAAGAAAAGATCTTTTCCTCAACCAAACCTAACAAAGCATTTGTACGTGCTGAAATTAACCTTCCCTGCAAGGTTCAACCCAAATGGGTTCCTAAATCTCCGCCTAGGTCGACAAAAGCAGAAAAGGCCAAGTAACCTAAAAAGGTCAAATCCAAACCCACTTCTCCTAAAGTGGATCGGGTTATCAAAACTCCCTCAAGTAATAATTTAGGAACTATATTAGAACCAAAAAATCTGCTAACCTGAGAGAACCCATGTTTAAATGGGTACCTAAAGCTCTCTGATTTGTTTTTGCAGATCCATCATGTGTGGTACCTTGACTCTGGTTGCTCCACACACATGACGGGAAATCAAGAGCTGCCGAGCAACTACAAAGACCAGCCAAACGGCAAAGTCAGATTTGGGAACATTGATTAAGCCCCGATTCTAGGACTTGGGGACATCATTCTGAAGAATCTGACTATGAAAGATGCCTCATACGTCGAAGGCCTCCGCCATAACTTGTTCAGCATAGGCCAGTTCTGTGACAAAGGGTTCCAGGTGGTCTTTCATGCTGACCGATGCAGAATTTTGGTCAGTCAGGACACAGAATTCCTCTATGGACTGATCAATCTTTACACGATCAACCTGACGTCCGTGCGGCCCTCGAAAGCTGTATGCCTCATATCTCAGATTGATTTACAGAGGAACAGCTTATGGCATCAACGACTGTCTCATCTGATATGAATGCTCTCCAACATCTTTCTACGAAAAAGTTGGTTCGTGGGCCAACTATACTACTACAAAGGGAGCATCAGTGTTCGGCATTCCGGTTAGGCAAAATGAAGCGAGCATCCCATCACGTCAAGCAAATTGCGTCTATATCTCGACCATTAGAATTAATCCACATGGATCTCTGTGGACCGATGCAGACTCAGAGCTTAAATGGAAGAAAGTACGTGTTAGTGATCGTCGATGACTACTCTCGCTACACTTGGACAAAGTTCCTCCGAACCAAAGATGCGACCGGTGACTTGATTATTAATTTTGTGAACACCACCCAGGACTTGCTGCAACAGATTATCCAAGTCATTCGCACAGACACTGGCACTGAGTTCAAAAACAGACGTCTCAGTGAATTTTATCAGAAACTTGGAATAAGTCAACAATTTTCAGCCACTAAAACACCTCAACAAAATGGGGTCGTTGAAAGGAAAAATCGAACCATGGTGGAAGCAGCTCGGACAACCGTGCTTAACCCGATGGCTCTGCACACCTCAGTTCAGGACCCGTATCCAACCAGGTAGCTTCTGAATATAACAGTTCAGAACCTGTTTTCACTGGTGTGTTGGCACAAAACCAACAAAAGATGGCAACAACTTTGAAATCAACGTCAGAAGAAGCATTAAGACTCGCATTAGACGATCTGGACTCTCTCTTCGAGCCCGTATATCGGTCACACATTGCTACACCTATAGTGGATTCTCCACCAGACGAGATCGATGTACCTAGTACTCCTCAAGTCCCTACCTCGCCCGACTCAGATTTGCCACAGAATAATGAAGAACCTACAATGGTTACTGAGGAAGAATCATCAGAGACGATCGTTCCAAGTGCAGAAGTGGAACTTCCTCAAACAGTTGAACAATCGGAGATAATTGGAAATATAGAACCACAACTGGCTGACGTATCTTCCTCAGCCCTGCCGCATGAGCACAAGTGGACTAGTTCCCATCCAGTTGATCAGATAATTGGCGATCTTTCGAGCGGAGTAATGACACATCGTCAGCTCAATCTTTTCAGTTGCTTCTTAAGCCAAAATGAGCCTACTAAAGTAGCAGACGCACTACGAGACCCGGATTGGATAATTGCGATGCAAGAAGAATTCATCAATTCGTACGTCTTCAAGTGTGGACCTTAGTACCCCGTCCACATGGGAAAGCAATTATGGGAACCAAATGGGTATTCAAGAATAAGAAGAATGAAGATGGTGAAGTGATCCGGAACAAAGCAAGGCTAGTGGCGAAGGGCTACAATCAACAGGAAGGCATCGACTAAGACGAGACATATGCTCCTGTTGCCCGAATCGAAGCTACCGCCTTCTCCTGGCTTATGCGGCTCACAAAGACTTCAAAGTCTATCAGATGGATGTTAAGACCGCCTTTCTAAACGGCGTGTTAAAAGAAAAAGTCTACATCGCTCAGCCGGAAGGCTTCGTTGATCAAGAACTTCCCGATCACGTCTATCGAATGGACAAAGCTCTCTATGGACTAAAACAAGCCCCACGTGCTTGGTACGATGTCTTGAGTGAATTCCTCGTGAAGTCTGGAAAGACACAACCCTCTTCATCAAATGGAAAGACAAAGATCTGATGGTCGTTCAAGTAACGTCGACGACATCATCTTCGGATGAACTAATCCACGGCTTTGCATGAAGTTTGGAGATCTAGTGAAAAGCAAGTTCGAGATGAGTCACATGGGAGAGATGCAGTTCTTCTTAGGACTACAAGTCAGGCAACTCGAAGATGGAATTTTCATCAGTCAGACGAAATACATCAAGGATATTCTGAAAAAATTCCATCAACATCAGAGCAAGCCTCTCAGCACTCCTATATCACCAAGCTGCAAGTTGGATGCCGATCCCTCTGGGAAGACGGTCGACGTCACACTATATCGCAGTATCATTGGATATCTTCTCTACCTCACTTCGAGTCGGCCAGACATCATGTTTGCCACGTGCTTATGTGCCCGATTTCAAGCCGATCCCAAAGAATTCCATATGCTCGCGGTCAAAAGAATTCTGCGTTACCTTAAGGGCACTTCTACCCTCGGACTATGGTATCCAAAGGGTACGAACTTCAATCTTATCGGCTATACTGACGCTGATTATGCAGGTTGCCGAATAGACAGGAAAAGCACGTCCGGTGACGCTCGATTTCTAGGCGAAAAACTGGTCTGTTGGTCATCCAAAAAGTAGAACTGTGTGTCAACTTCGACTGGCGAAGCAGAATATGTGGCTGCTGCCAGTTGTTGCTCCCAGATGTTGTGGATGCGAACTCAGCTTCGCGACTATGGGTACAATTTAAGTAATATACCCATATACAGTGATAGTCAAAGTGCCATCACTATTACTTGCAATCCTGTTCATCACTCACGCACAAAACACATAGACATTAGATATCATTTTATCAAAGATCATGTAGAAAAATGCACCACAGATATGTATTTCGTGAACACGGAGTACCAACTAGCTGACATTTTCACCAAAGAATTGGATGAAAAACGATTTCAATTCCTTGTCGGAAAATTAGGCATGTTGAATCTTCAGTAATATGTGCTTTACCTGATCTTCTGTGCTACTAAATATTCTATGTTATGTGTTTTCTTTGCTTATATGCTTTATCTTGCGTGAATTTAATAAATAAATAAAATATTAATACATATAAAAATTTACTATACATATACCTATAATATAGGGGGATGAAGAAATTCTTTAGGATGCTTTGATCTAAAGTCACTTAGAATTTTACCCCGACATGGGATCGATTTAATTGCTTAATTTTGTCAGTCTAAGTCGCATTCTTGTGTCTAAAGGTCATTAGGTTGCTCCACTAGACACAAAGCCACTATACATACGTGAGGTCTCAAGCTCCTTGGATCTATTTCTCGAGTGAGTCACACATCAATTGCTTGTCTTAACTAGTGATACTTGGCTTCATACTCACCTTGCCTTAGATCGTTAGGAAAATGATAAGGGCACTTAGGTTGCACTCGGCCTTTTAAAGTTTTTTTCCTCACATTAGCCTTTAGTCATCCACTTTGAGCCTTCTTCGATGCCCTTTTCTTCCTTTGAATCCCATTCCTAGCCTTCAACCGTATTATATACTCTTCGGATGGTTGTTCAAACAAGAAAAGGAGGGGGAGAAAATAAGGGGGATGATAACAAAAGAAGGCATTGCTCAATGCGCAAAAATCAGATCAAAGGAACCTGCCTTCCGACTATTTCTTAGAAGGTGGCATGGATCCTGCTGTGTTCCAGCGATAATCTCGTACGCTCGTCAGAACGACTGGAAAGAGGAGAAGAGGAGCACAGCCTCGGGTACGAATTCCATAACCGTGGACTTTCCAAATAGATAATCTCTGAAACCTCTATAGGGATTAAGAGGAGAGGAGCACGGTATCGGCCCGAGAAACAACTAGAAGAACTTCGCCTACGATAATCTCCTATAGCCTCGTGGAGAAGCGGAGATTCAGCTTGGGCATAGCATAAAAAGGGATAATTCTTAAAAGAAAAAGAGGGAGAAAAGATTGACGCAAAAGGAGACCGACGTAGAAATGGAAGAGGACGAAGAGATAAGCCCATTCTCCTCTAAATTCCTTCCATCTAATTCCTAGCCAAACTAAAACCCTTACAACCCTTTGATTCCAATCGACGGTCTCTCGCTTAGGTGAAATGATTAAAAAATGCCTCGATCACATGTAAATTGACTTAAAATTGCTTGTGTTGACTTGAGTGATATAAATATAAAAATCCCAAGTTAAAAATAATTGAGTGCTAGAGCGAATCTAGTGAGAGTTGTCGAAATGGACCAGTCTATGAACTTAGGACTTTAGTTTGACGACATGACTTGACAGCATTTTCTTCTTTCAAATGTCTCGTAAAATTTTAGGCGTGACGATTGGCCGAACCAAAATAATCTGACCCTATACTATAATAATAGTAATATACATTAAAAAAATTTAAATTTTTCGCACATTTTGACATGAAATGTTATATTTCATATGCGTTGAATTGAATAAATGCGAATTTATTTTGTCATCGCACATTCTAAATGTAATTTTCAATTGCATTGGTACTGAATAGTTTAAATGGGATAAAGTTTTTCTCACTGCTCTTACCCCCACACAATACCTCTAGTACATGTTTTCGGGAACCATCTATATGTGCTTACTAGGCAAAATTGTGTGATATATGCTCGTTAATTGAATTGATTTCATATGCTTGCATATTTAATCAATTTTTGCGCATCATTTGAGGGGGAGCAAATATAAAAATAGTGCATTAGCTCCAAATATTCTTGACGTTCTTCACTAAGTGTTTCAGATTCCTTCTAACAAAATTAAGGAGTCAGATGTTTACACTACAAGGAACGGAGCCAATCACAGACCAAATTAACTCCATTATTTCTAACGTCTTTCTTTCTCAGTTATACAGATTTTTTATTTTAGCCAGGGAGGCTAGACGTTACTTCTCATAAAATACAGGGAGTTAATTGCATTTATATTAATTTTGAGGGGGAGCTTTACAATGTGATTTTATTTGAAATAGGGATCAATATGAAAAGTTTAGAAGCACTTATCGAGAAATTGGATATAAGAATTAATTTGCTATCATAAGTTTCTCGATCGTAAACAGTGTTGGGAATGATTGTTGGTTAACCGCGATAATTTGCGATCGAGAAAATTGAATTGAAGAGCAATCTTCGAATCGAAATTTTCTCGCGCACAAAAGTTATGGGCCTGTCCATTTAATCGCAAAACGTCCAATCGCAAACCCAACATTGATTTACAGTTAATAAAAGTGCACTTTCTGTCAGTCGAAAAATTTTTTCTCACACAACCCTTAATCGCAAAAAATTCTCTCTCGAGAAACTTTCACAGACAGTTTCATCTTCACCAAAATCTTTCGATTTTTTCCACAACAAATTGTCTGTTTAAGGTAGAAATGAGATTATGTTGATAGTTGCGTGTGATTTAATGTCATTAGCATGTGCTTTTTGTAGTTTTTCGCATGTTTAAGATTAGATTCTCGACTGTTCTTCGAAAACTGAGAAATCGTATACTGTTTTATAGTGATTTAGGCTTGATTATGAGTGCTTTATGAGATTAATGCCTGCACTTAACATAGTTTCGATGTTCTTCATGAATCTGGTAGTATAAATCTTCGGGAAATCTGCATCTTCGACTGAGATTTGAGTTTCAATAAAACTGGGTTTTTGAATGTTTAAAGGTATCGAAGAACTTTGTCGATCGCAAACAATCTTAATTGAATTCCGATTCATTAAGATACTGTTTGTGTCAAATTAGTTCTCGATCGATAAAAATCTGAATTAGTTGTTAAGATAGATGATTTTGACCGAAAAATTACTTACCATCGAGAAATCTAATTAGGATTTTCTTTGAGCGAAAAAATTAAGCACTGAATAGACAATTCAGATGCAAATTTTATCGAGCGCAAAACTTACTATCGCAAAATTGAATTTCGATTTAATCCCATTCCGGTCGCAAAAATTTAGCAGCGAAAATTTAATTTTTCAACGCTTAATTTTTCGATCGAAAAATTCGCCGCTTAGGACTTAATTGATTGAAAATTTTCTCGATGGTTGACTTAGTCTTTCGTTGACTAATTTCTCGATAGAAATATATCGCAGCGAAAAAAAAAATGTTACTTACAATCGAAAATCACATACCACTCGACAAATTTCAAATCGAGATTTTTATTCAGTCTAGGAAAATTTCTCGATAGTAAATTTATCTGAGGAATAATTTCTCGATCGTAAATTTACACGGAATTTTTCTCGACCGTAAAATTGATCGACTATAGTCTTGATTTCAACTTTAACACTTAGAAAATTTTTCTAAGTGTTTTACTCTGTAGTGAACATTAGCGAATAAAATTTTCTCGATCGAAAAATTAAACTGAGTCATTACAAGTGAAATCAATGCATAGCAAATCAATTTAAAAACCAATTTTATCAAGCGAAAAAATTTCTCGGCATGAACAGTGCCATTACTCACGATTAAACACTTAGAAAATTTTCAAACTATTTTTCACGCGTTAGGTGTTTAACTCGAAATTACCTTCATGCCATTACATTTTTTTCAAAATTGAAATTCCTATATGCATATGATACGATTTCAATTCAAAATTCATCAAACATGTCATGACTTGATACAATATTATAGTCTGATGAAATTAAGTTCATTCTCAACTAATATCAAAAATTATGAACTAATGATTTGTTATATTTTTTCAAATGGATCGCTATCCAACATATAATCACATATACGGAAGTCCTTATACCTCAATGTCCACTACACGAACTTCCAATTGGACCTGGCCACCTGTCGGTGTCCAGACGACATTATCGTGTCTATCCTTCAAGGCCATCCACTATGGCATGGACTTACCGTGACGGCATCAGTGCCGATTGTCTACCTCCAGCAGTTTTGAGGGATGGTCAAGAGCATAATCTTGGACGGGGCATACCATTTCACGACGGTTGTAGGGACGAGGCACATCTGCATGGGCAAGAATGAGTTCAGAGCTCTACTTGACCTCCCTCACGGCCAAAACTACGACCCCCTCCCAACAGATGAAGAACTGGTGCCTGATTTCCTTCAAATGGGTACCGTCCGCCGCTCACCAAGCTCGCTCAGGTTCAGAGCAACGGTATTCCCCACCCATGGAAGACACTGTTCGGGATCGTGAACAAGTGTCTGTCTCCGAAGCACGTCGGCTTCGACAAGGGCAACGGTCACATCCTTCGAATTTTTCACGGAGTCATGTTCTCGCGGAATTACGATTTCGCCCAGCTGATCTGGAAGGACCTTGCATAACAGATCAGACAAAAGGAGAACAAGCGGTCCAAGAACGTGTCGTACGCGAGATGGTTCTCCGTCATCATCTGCCAACACATGGAGATGTACGCGCAGAACATTCCTCGCCTGCCCCCGGGAGGAAACTATCAGCCGCCCCAGCTCAAATTCTTCCACAACCCAAGGCTGGTGGACCTTGCCCAGCCTTCGATGCCTATTCCGCTCCACCTACTCAGGCTCACCGACCCCGCGGGAGCTGAGTATCAGAGATACTGCCGGGAACATCACCTCACCGAGGAAATGATTACAGGGCCCCCGGCAGTGTACATATGAGCCCTCCCCAACCGCAACATCACCAAAGCCCCGACGACGCGATGGTAGATGTTGTCGTCCAGGAGCTTCAACAGGAGTCTCCATTGGTCGAAGAGCCAATGCCCGACGTAGATGATACATTGATAGACGTCGTGGCTACTGAGATGGCGCTCGAGGCTCCTAAACATGAATACCAAGTGGAAGTGCCCATTAATGTTGGCGTGCTCGAAGAAACCCTTGAGGAGGTTCTTCCACCAGTAGCACAGCCCCAAAGTAGCAATGGGGCAAAGCTCTCTTCCACCGGTGACAGATCAGGTACTGGAGGACGTCCATCGTGACCTCACTCCTCATACGCCCACCCGTCTGACACGGAGTCAGACGAGGAAATGAGCCTGATAAGGAGGACTCTCAGGAGACTTAGCATTCAACTGGAGTCCCTCTTCCCAGCCGTCACCAACGCACCAGATACTACGTTGACCATATCTACAAGTGTTTCTGGCACTTCTTCGCTTAATCTTAAGCCGCAACAACCGTGGTGTCTGGTTCGCAGGCGCAACCTGAGCCTGCAATAACGCCCATAGAGCTGAATCTTCAAGATTCGACTCAAGGATTGGGTGGAAGTCTCATACAGTCACAACCTCAAGTGACTGTGAGCCAACCTGAAGAGTCGGTGTCTACTCAAGGGTCCATCCAAGGAGGCGTCCGCACCCTTTGTGACGAACGAGCAGTTCCAGGCCGCTCTCTCTGCCGATGTACAGTCTATGAAAGACAAAATCACGGAGAGAGTACTCTAGGCAATCGAGACATCCCGAAGAGATACCGCAAAAGCACTCTGAAGGCACCTCGTCACAACCCAACCTCACACCTCCACAACCCACACCCACCGACCCTCTACAACACTCTTCCATCATAATCAACCCATACACTTTCCCAATCACTGAGCTCCATGACATCCTTCTGGCCCGCCTCATCGGTCTTACCATACGGTCGCCTCAGGAAGAGTCCCTCTATAGGTGACTGGTAGACCATCCTGAGCTACCTACCCAATCATGCCGCGGCCAAAGCTCCCACTCCAGGCGCAGTCATGACGGTCAGGACCATCATGAGGGGGAGAAGAGGCCAAGGACATCTACAACTGGCCAAGGACAAGGCTCGGGCGCTACACAGACAAGCGCTGGAGCTTGTGAATCCCAAACTACCCACCAAACCCAAACTACCCACCCAACCCAAACACGAACCATCCAAACCCAAACTACCCACACCACGCACCACATCGCCCATATCGACCCACCAACTTTTCACCTCAGGACGCCTCCGCCCACACCACCGATCTACTCAAGCCCCTTGCTTCCGGAAGAATAAGCAATTGCTGTGATGCTTGTACCCCTCAGCTACCCAAGCCACTCCCTCCATCGCTCCAGACCAACCGGGACCCTCTGGACATGGCGTCAATCCACACGAGGCCCTAGACAAGTATATCTTCGAAGGACAGTGATGACCCATTCCATGCCCGAGGAGCATCAAAGATGACGGCTTCAAGACGTTCGGTGCTTTCTACAACAAGCATTTATAGACCTCGTAATCATAGAAGACGACGAGCTTCAGGAAGGTGAAGACTATGAGCAAGATATCCCAAGGCTACCAGAGTTAATCGCTCAACGGGCGGTTCCCTCTCCAAGGCTATTCCAGGGACCATTCGGATCGACACGCCATGGGAGAACATCCGAATAGAATTCCCTTTCCTAGAAGAAGTTCGTGAGAACATTTGGAGGTCTCCGGACAGAGTCAAGAAGCCGAACGAGTTCGAGCTTAGAGGGATCTCTCATTGGGATCAGCAGAAGAGGATGACCTACCTTTGGATGCTGACCAAACTAGGACCTGATATAAGGCTGGGTATGACTAAGGCACAAGCCAAGAGCCATTATAAGAGTCTCTCTCCAATAAGACAACTACTCAGCGTCTACTGTGACAAAAGAGGACTTCCAACACCTCATTACACGATTGAGCGCATAGATAGAACTCGAGAAGATCTAAGCGAGAGCGACCTACCGTACATCCCTCATGAAGAAGTTTACAACTTATATCAGCTGTATGTGGAAAAGTAAAAATGTCCTCAAGGCTTCATCAAGAAAGAAGGTCTCGAGGGTTTCTACCCGTTCATGATGCGCCAAGTTAAGTACTATGCCGCACACGACCTTCAAATGGCTCTGGAGAGCAATATGAAGAAGGTCAACATGACCGCTCCGCTCAACAAAGGATCTGCGAAGGGCTTCCCAACAATCACGTGCATATTAGGTCAGTCCTAGGCATCACCTACCACAATCCAATAGCAAAGAAGAATAGGTTGATGCTGAAGACTGAAACAAGTTTTGTGATGGGACGCTCAAGGTCATCAGGAGGAATATCGTGAGATTGGAAGAAATCAATAGACACACCATGCTGAGGATCCACAGGTTCGTGAGAGAATAGCCGCTCCTAATAGAAATGCTTGAAGATATCGAGGAGCGACTGGAGCTGAGGAGCATGCTAAGGAACTACGAGTATGCGCTGGGCTTGCGCAGATCGTATTACGCCCGACGAGGACAAACGGCGCGGAAACGCAAGCAAGCACAAAGGGAGAGATTGTAGAGTATACATTTAGATGTGCTTGATATTATTAGTTGTCCTTGTAATTAGGGGCGTTTTGTATAGTAGTCCTTAGACTAGGACTAGTTTGATATTTATACCAAGTTTGTTTGGTATAAATACATGTAAATCAATTGAGCTTAATAGAGAAAGTTTTGAAGATTGATCCGAAAGGCTTGCAATTCAATTTCTAGAGAGAGAAACAACAGTAACTTTCTCACTCTAATCGAATTCTCTCTCTCGTTTTTCAAATGAGTTTTTCGATCGAATCTTATTGATTATCATTATCATCGAATTACTTTGAATCCTTGCCTAGGATCTTAGAGTTGTTAATCGTAGGACCTAACAATTTCAATGGATTAAAGCTTTGATTGTTCCTGTGAACAGTGCTTTGGAGGCGTAATGTGAGTTTTAGAGTTTTGAAATGGAAACTTAATTAATGATTGTTAGGGTTTAAGCTTAAATACCTTGAAAGGTATTTAAGCCCATTGGGCCCCTAACAAGCCCATTACAACTCCAACTAATTAGGAATAAAGCAATTAAAATACATCTAAAATATTCCTAACATTCTCCCTTAACTGTCCAAATTACACATAAGCCTAACATCTAAGTCTTCACTTCTTCTTTTTTCTCGAGCGGAGGAGGCGGAGGTTCCCTGTGAGCTAAGTATGTCTTTCTGAATCCAAGAGCGGTCTCAAATTGTCTGACATCATTTTGGAGAACAAGTCGATCCCTGATTTTCTTAATGAATTTATCCAGTACTTGTTTTTCTTCTAATTCTCTACCTTTAAGCTTTGCATCGTCAGGAATCGTCTGTTGTCCAGGCACGAGTTGGTTTAGGATTATCTTCAAAGTCCCATCAGAGAACTTCGCGACCTCTTATAACAACAAAGCCTGCATCTGATTTCGCTGATGTTGTAGATAACTGATCGCAGGTTGTGGTTCCAAGAAGATGTGTCCCTCGCCGAACTTCTCGAGATCTTGTATGTGTTGTCAGGCTGAGTCAGGTTGACTTTGCTTATATTACTTTCCAAGGCCATCTGCAAGTTGTGCGGAGCATAATACTTGATCCGACATCATTCACTCTTTGATAGCTCTATAACCATCTCGTTTTGTATGAGCTTCAAGAGTGAACTTGTTGCTATATATGCTGTACATCTTGTTTAGTTCGCTCAAAGGGAAATAGGGAAGATCTGCTTCAGTGTATTTCTCAATTCTCCTGTCATACCTATCAATCACGTATACAGGTCTTGCATATCTCCCCATCTCCCATTCTACGTCTACAATATCACTTATGGCCGTTTGAGCTCTGAGATGTCTTCGCCATTGTTCCTTACTCATTCTGCCTTCGCTAGAGTCTTCCCTGAGCATGATTCGATGATGAAGACCCCTGGTAGTTCCTTTTAGGTGCTCAAGACCTCGGAGATCGAGTTCGTTAACGCCCTTTATTTCTTCCTCCTTCCGCCAGATCCTTGGATAGCAGTCTTCTAGGAACGATGTTTTGATCTTCGCATTCCTCCAGAGAGTTTCTATGAACTTGTAACCCGGTGTAGGTCTTTCTTGGACTTGATGTCGAAGGAGGTCTGGAAGTTCTGGGAGATCAGGTTAGGGTTTTCTCCTTGCTCCTCTTCTTCTCCCTCAATAAAACAGAAGTCTGAAGCCGCCGCTTTTAGGAAATGGCTGACGCTTTCAATTCTCAGGCGGGACTCTTCTTTTGTTTCCGTTCTCGTCAGCCATTCCTCTTCCAAGATGTATCTGTCGATGTAGATATGAGGATCTCTGGGATGAGGCTGAAGGGTTGTGGTTGTTTGGACTGATCGGGTGGAGGTCCTCGAGGGAACAGATTCGACTTTGCCAAGGGAAGTTGTCTGGTTCGGCCCTGGCGTAACTTGTCTGCCTCTGGAGGACCCAGGTGGTGGATTGGATGGTCGTGATGAATTGCCTCCACGAATCTGAACTCCACGTCCTCGTCCGCCGCGAACAACCGGAGTGGTTCTCTGCTACTTCTCTCCCTCAGGACGATCCTGGACGTCAGGATCGTCATGACGATGCTTTTGACTTGAGCCTTCTTAACGACATGAAATTGGGTGAGGTATGATTCCACCCGCAATAAGCTTTTGGTAGAATTCTTCTTCTGCTAGAGTCCGCTGATTGTCGAGTTCAAGAAGGCAAGAAATTCCGACGTCGAAGAGTTCAAGTAGAGGCATATGATAGGGACTAGGTTCATGGGTTTCTCGTGGTGGTAGTGAGATGATGCGAGGCTGTGACGCTTGTAACGGCGGTTGTTCTACCATCGGGGCCTTTCCTTTGTCCGTGGAGGTGGCTTGGATTGCGGCTTTGATGAGTCCTTGAACATGTGGCAGAGTCACCGTTTCGAAGAACTCGAACAGACGATTCTCCAGGTAGGCCGTCGTTACAACTGAAGGGATGTACCAGCACCGCTAGCGGTAGCCGTTATCACACGTTCAGAACTAGGTTATGTACGGTGGCCCTCTTCTACGGAAGTTTGTGGAACTTCAGTATCCATGGGTCTTTCGCCCTGTCCTTGCGACGCATCTCCTTGAGATGGTGCTCGGGGCGTTGAGGCCACGTCACTTTGACGGGCTTGTGTGGAGCTTTCATCGGGGCCCACTTCCTGTTAGCACACGTCCAGAACTAGGTTTTAGACGGTGGCTCTCGGATGGTGAGCTGCTGATGTCATCATCATCCGTGAGTCTGCCGTCCAATCTTTGAAGAGCTTCAATTGTTGGCTCTTCTATGAACGTTGAGGCATGTTTGTCAGGCTGTGGTTCGAGTAGTCTCGTAGAAATTATGACATCTTCAAGTGGAGCTGACACTCGACCCGAGGGGTTGTGTTAGGAGGATGTTCGGGGGATTTTGAGACGCTTGCCTGTTGGGAGGCAAGCGAATGGTCGGGTTGGGGTTGTGCATGCGCCGTTGGGTCAATTTCGGCGTCTTCTACACTACGGGTGGACCCGGTCGTTTCTGACTGTGGGAGCTCGGATGCTGTTTCCTCGTGAACAACTATTTGCGGTCGTTTTGTTTGCTCAGGTCGTTGTGGTGGTTCGAGTGGTTGTTCAGGGACTATTTCTTGAGGGGTAGTTTGTGGTTCCTGAGGAGTGGTTTCTATTTGTGTGGTTACTCGCTGGTCAGTGGTTTCTCTCTCACTCTCACTAACCCCTGGGTTAGACTAAGGTGGGTTGTCCTGAGTCGTGGGGTGGGTAACGTTCTATTTGTGGCAGTAGTTTTCTATGTGGTCTGGGTTTGCAAGGATTAGTAACTCGTGTGGAATTTTCATCGATGGACGCGAGTACTTTTCATCGGTCTTCCCTTTCTGGAGAAATTTGAGTTTGGGTGGCGTGTCGTTTTCTTCATGTGGTCGTGGTGGTATCCCCGGCGTTGTTGTAATGAAATAGTGGATGATTAGAGCGAACCACCGAGGATATGGCAGGTTCTGTGTCTTCTTCGATTTTGGCTTCATCTTCTAGTGAAGTTGATCGTCCAGGTCGACTGTGATCCGTTTTGCATAGTCATAGTTTTTATTGAAGACAGTTCCATGGAAGATCCGTAAAATTGTGAGGTTGTATCTGTCCCATCCTGAGTGCTTTGGTGAGAAGCACTTGTTGACAATTGCAAAAAGGGTCCCCATGGATGTGGAATCATTGATTGCTGAAAACGGGAAACAAACTCGAGTGAACTATAGTAACCCATTTTGAGCATATCTGCGATTAGTTCGTCTTCAGATGCCTCCGCTTCATATTCAGGTTGCTGAGGCGGGCGGAGGATGCTTCGGATGAGTTCTTGGGTAATTTGACTGTCTCATCTGCAATCTTGGCCTCGTAGAATATTCTATTGTCCTGGCCGATTTTGGTGGTCATCGTTCCCCAGAACTGTTGAAGATAGACAGTGGGGGCTTGGACGGATGCCGAGAAGGCATATCCAAGGTGATGTTCCTCAAGATGGATGGAATGATTTCTTCTTGACATTTGAAGGAGTTCAGGTAAAGTTGGAAATTATTGTCTTTGATCACAAGCCAATTTGACGTAGCGTACACATGGTCTACCGGTGTCGTCATTTTCCTTTTTCTTAATCACTGGGAAATCCTGCTTAACTGCAACATAAGAGACAACAAGGATTAGAATAAAAGATATAATATGTGTGTGTCTGAAGAGTGTGGACTTGTTTATTTGTATAAAAATGAGATTGAGTTCGGCCCATCACTATTCGGCCCAAATCAATGGAAAGATTAGATTAAAATTTTGCTAAGTGTGGTTCGCGAATTACCTTCCAACTTTTGTAAAGTTTCGCGAATCAGTTTGAAAGGATTGACTTGGTCAAATTTTGACATCGCGAAATGTTGGAGTTCGCAAAAAAATTTGATTAAAAGGTTTTGCGAATAACAGATTATGAACTTGATAGTTCACGAATTGTCCAGCATGAAATCTCAGCTCGCGAATTCCAAATTGCAAACACGGAGGTTCGCGAAATAGAATTCGCGAAACTGAAAAGTCAGAAAGTCAAAAGTTTGTAATTCGCGAAACAACAATTGGCGAATTGACAAGTCAGTGACTTATTGGAAAGTAAAAACACATTTTCAATTCGCGAAACAGGATAAGACCAAAAGTAATTTTTTCAGAAAGAAATTTAAAACCTAATTTCGTTTTCAGAAAAAATCGTAAGCACAAAGAGAAGAAAAAATTTCGACTGCGAAACTCAAATCTGGATGGAACGACGACAATAAATATTGAAGAACTGCTTAGAACCTAGAACCCCATTTTAAAAAAAATTCCAAAATAAAACCGTGAGAAGCCTTGTTCTTCAGAAATAGAACGAAACACGAAATCTGCAAAACAAATAAGAAAACAACACTAACAAAGGATTAGAACGTGTTTTTCTTACCACAGATGAATCAGTGAGTGTGGGCGAAAATGTGAGGACGATGAACCACATCAACAAAGATTTGGAAGCGTTTTTTTTTTATTTGCGACAGAGAGAGTTTGAAGGTTTTAGAATTCGTCGATTTGGGAATTTCGCGAATTAGGTTAAGTGAATTTTGCGGGCCGAGAGATTATGACTTGGGCCGTGAAATTTTGAGAAGGGCCCACTTATGGTTTGAGAATTCAATGAAGTTTTATTTTGCGAATTGAAGAGATCTTTGAATTCGCGAATTGAGAGGTGATGTGCGAATTGCAGTTCGTGAAGTTTCAGATTCGCGACTGGCTGAACAACATAAGAACTGATTCGCGAATTGATAAATTTGCGATTCAGGGAATTCAGCAGCAGAGTTGACTAGTCAAATTTCATCGGATTTCCAAAGTATGTATACTATGTATTCGCGAATTTAAGGGAATTTTACTAATTTTAAGAACTAATTCGCGATTAACTCTATGAAACACAAATTTGACTCAATCAACCACTACAATAAATATCGAATCGTTGAGCTATCCAAAAGATTGAATTTGTCGTGAGAAAAAAATCGGACAAACGACGAAGAAAATATCACTTTCTCTCGAAGCGCTGAACCCTTAAGTCAAATTTCCGTCTGTCTTTTGTGGAACAATAATGAAGTTATTGTTTAATTTGTGCTTATAAATAGACACAAGTCGAACCATACCAAAATACCAATACTCTAACACTTATACGCATTTTCACTCGCACAAATGAGTTGGTTGCAGAATCAAGGCCATGACAAGGAGAACGAAGAACCCTCCGAGTCAAGACGCAATTTTGAGAGCAATTTGGATAGTTTAGCGTTTCTTATTTTTGTTCTCATATGTTTAATTGTCATTTTACTGGCTATGCTGTTCTGTGCTCTCACAGGACATGTTGGCTTTTGAGTTTTTGTTTGTATTTTGAGTATTTTGAGAGTTCATGGAAGCTCGTTGAGATGTTTTGAGAGCGGTTTTAAGAGTGTTTTGTAAGCTTATCCTATTTGTATTATGTAGTTTGAGATTGTTTTTCGCATTTCTGAGAGACTAACTTTGAAATATCAATTAAGCGAAAATAATTACTCCCCCTCAATGTTTTGGAGTTTGGAATAGTTACCCCAAACTCCCCCTAAATACTATGCCTATCGAGAATCTTAGAGCATTTGATCAGTTACTTGCTTCCCCTCGATGCATGGATATACCATTTCTCCCCCTCGATGTAATGCCATCAGCATTGGCTTTACATCGACTTATTGGAAAGCAAGAAATAAAAATTATTAGTGAAAATAAACTAAAAAACTAGAGCAAATAAAATAATAACTTAAAACAGAAGAGATGGACATGGAATGAACCGTAGGGAAGCATAATCGAAATTAGAGATTGAGATTCAACATTCCCAGTTTTGCCACTAAGAATTGGAATCATTCTCATCCAATGCTTTTTGTGAACAGATCGGCTATTGAATCTTTGTATTGACAAAATACATTTCTATTATGCCTCTTTCTACTTGGTCTTTTATGAAATGATAGCGTAGGTCTATGTGCTTAGTGCGTGAATGGTGAACAGGATTGCAAGTAATAGCTATGACACTCTTATAATCACAATAAATAAGAATTTTATTGAAATCAAACCCGTAGTCTCGTAGTTCGGTTCTAATCCACAAAATTTATGAGCAGCAACTGGCGACAGCCACATATTCTGCTTCTGTCGTGGAAGTTAACACACAATTTTGTTTCTTGGAAGCCCAACAGACAAGCTTATCTCCAAAAAATTAGATGTCGCCGTATGTGCTTTTCCTGTCTAGTCTCCAGCCTGCGAAATCTGCATCAGAATATCCTGTTAGTTTCATACCTTAGTTTTTAGGATACCAAAGTCCAGGGTCTGGTGTTCTTTTCAGATACTTCAATATTCTCTTGACAGCATGAAGATGCGACTCCTTAGGATTGGCTTGGAATCGAGCACATAAACATGTGAGAAAGAGAATATATGGCCGGCTGGTAGTGAGATAGAGCAGAGACCCAATAATTCCTCTATAATGCGTTGGATCTACGGGCTCACCCAAGTGATCTGCATCGAGGGTGCATGAGGTTGACATTGGAGTGCTGGAAGATTTGCTCTTGTCAATCCCATATTTTTTGAGAATGTCTTGGATGCACTTTGACTGATGATAATATCCCATCCTGAAGTTGCATGATTTGCAGTTTAAGGAAAAGGGACATTTCCCCCATCATACTCATCTCAAACTGTGATTTCATCAACGTGCTGAATTCGACACAGAGTTCCGGATTTGTAGAGCTGAAGATGATGTCATCCACGTAAATCTGCACAAGCATGATATCGGGACCAGCCTTTTTGACGAACAGTGTGGTGTCAATTTTTCCTTTTGTGAAGCCTGAGTTAATAAGGAAGTCGGATAAGACCTCGTACCAAGCTCTTGGTGCTTTCTTTAGCCCATATAGAGCCTTGCGAGTTTGTAGACAAAATCTGGATGTTCTTGATTGAGAAATCCGTCTGGCTGTGAGACATATACTTCTTCCTTCAAAATCCCATTCAAGAAGGCAGTCTTTACATCCATTTGATAGACAGTAAAGTCTTTGTGTGCCACATATGCTATAAACAGTCTGATGGCTTCAATTCTTGCAACAGGGGCAAAAGTTTCATCATAGTCAATTCCTTCTTGCTGATTGTACCCCTTAGCTACAAGTCGAGCCTTGTTACGGATTACCACACCATCCTCGTCTTTCTTGTTTTTAAACACCCATTTTGTTCCGATTATTGTCTTGCCTTTTGGACGAGGAACTAAGTTCCAGACCTTGAGACGCTTGATCGAGCGAATCGAGTAATAAAAATAAAACGAATATCGACAAACTAACCACGCTCAACAGGCAAGTGTACCTATCGATAATAGTATAGAATGGCGAGTATTCGAGTATCGAATCCCAAGGGAACTAAATGATTAGAAAAACTTGAATTTAAATATCCGAGTGAAAATGCTTTGATTGCTGTAAAACTGAAAATATAAATGAACAAAACTAATAAAAATGATGAGAATGAACGACGATAAGAAAGCGAAACGTATTTGAGACTTCGACTCCCCCTAGCTCGATCGATCTGCTGAAAACATATATCAAAGTTTTAGCTAAACGTTAGACCGTGAGGATTACCAAAACATGCGTATGAGTTCATATGACTGACGAAACTGCGCCTTATCACACGAGGCTCGTAAGCAACTAATCTACGTCTTAAATAGCCGAGCAAGCTTCCCTAACTACTTAATCGAAGATTGCATTAAATCATTATTAATCCCTCTATTAGATTTGACTCTAATCCAGCGGAGTAGCTCAACCTATCTCTAGTGACGAGTTTATTCCGCTCGTTTACGAGTGTTCTAATCGTTCACCCCTCTCTCGAGCGCAGCGTACGATTTCCCAATTAATCTATCTTACACACATAGACATGAATAAGATAAATAAGAATTTCAATCACATAGACATAATCGAAATCATATAAATTCGTAAAAGAGTCTTAACAATAGCATAACATTAAATATACTTAAAACATACGATCGATCTTGCCAGGGTTCATCTCATCTCAAATACACAAGAAATTAGCTACTCATTTTCTCAACTAAGAACATAATAAACATCAAAGAAAATATAGATTTTCCCTGTTTATGGCTTCGTACCCTTGTTCTTCGTTGAGCCGTTTATCGAATACCTAGCATACAAGCTAAGTGAATGAGCTAACTTTCTCTCTAGCCTTTCTTTCTCTTCTCTAAGTGTATGTGTGTGTTCTCTCCCAATGATTCCTTCCTCTATTTATAGCAAGGGGAGCTCATACTCATGTACATGCAAGTCTTCTTTGCTTTAACTTGTTCACATTGAAGAAAGCTAACTTTGTCCCCCAATTCCTTCAACTTTAGCCTCCTTTATTGAGTTCAAATGGAATGGGGTGTTTCAATGTCGAAAGTTAGGTCTAAAGCATGCCTCTTTCCTTGAATAATGGTTGAACTTTCGACCAAGAAGAGACAAGTTAGGTAGGAGTCATTTTTAGTGTGTTTTGACCTCCAACACCACCTCTAACACGGCAGTAACTTCTGAAATTAATATCTCTCAATCTAGAGCTCCAAATCCAAATCCCTCCGGTAAGAATCAAGATTAACAAGTCTTCTATCTTTGGTTAAAATTTCAGCTTCATTGGACAACCTTTACCCCCTCATCTGTTAAGAATCCGAAACTGTCGAAAAACTTGGAAATCATGCAAACAAAGCTTGACTTTGATTCACTAAAAAATTTGCATTAAGTTCAAAAATTAATATCTCACGATGTAGACATTCAAATGCAGATCCCTTTTGCGAGAATTAAGATCATTAAGTATTCTAGCTCCCCTCCAATTTTCAGATCTATCGGTCAACTTTAACCCCTTATTTTACGAGACATGCTAAACTGCCGCAAAACTGTCCGAAATGATGTAAACTCATAATTAATTACCAAATTTGACATGAAGACTCCTTTTTAACTTGCAAATACTTCAATTATAATACCTATAAACGTAAGAAAATACGTTTATCAAATTTCCCCACACTTAAGCATTTGCTTGTCCTCAAGCAAAGAAGTGCAAATGGCATATAAAAGGATAAAATCATGCAACGTATCAATCAAGAACGAAATCACGTAGGAGATAATGCAAATAAAGTCGGAAGGCATATTCCAAATCACCGACTAACTTTCACGATTTCCTTTAGCGATACCTATCGAAATCCGAACCTCACAAAGATTCACTCAAATCACTCAGTGTATAGGTTAAAATGTCTATGAACTCTCTCGGGCCATGCACTTAATCTAATCTCTACCATAAGCTTGCAAATGATTCGTAAATCTACCACTTTCAATGCTCAAGCGTGAATCGGAAGGTCTTTATCGGGTTATAATATGGCTATGATATGTAAGATATGTAAGGAATAAGCATAAAAAGGATATAAGCTGTAGTCGTGTCAGAATCATGCCATCATCTCGAATGCGCCAAAATTCGTCGTTTTTTCATTTTTTTCTTTTTCTTTTTTTTTTCATTCACCAAGCCCTTCTTCTTTCGACTTCTCGATCTATGAAATAGATAATACGCTTCTGAGAGCGAAAGATTATCGGAGGAAGGGTTCTTAGTCAAAAATATATATTTTTTCTTTTTTTTACTTTTCTTTTTCTTTTTTTTTCCTTTTTTTTCGACGCTCAGCTCGAAAAGTTAGCACGTGTTGTGCTTCTTAAATCCGGCATTCAACCTCCACTTCTACTATCGCTCCGATGGGTTTATGTCTTAAGGCTTAATCAGGTCGGCAATTTATAATCCGGTTTCAAATAAAAGGCTCAGGCTCAAAGTGGCTAACTACGGGGGTCAGTCGTGGTTGGATACTTTGGCTATGGACTAAATTCCTAATGCCATCCTCATTTTCACGCAATCACACTTTAAGTAGTTTCAAAACGTAATACACAAGCAAGTTCTGAAGAGAAATAAACTAAGCATGATTCACACAACCAAAGAAATGAGCAAAAAGCTCGTAGGCTCAAACATCTCACAAAAAAAGGGTTATGTGTACGAATCTCTCAAGTATCGCCAAGTTCATCATGTAAGAAAGACGTAGACTACGCATATGCATCCTAATTACTCACACAATTTCTAACATAAAGTCATCCCTTCATGATAAGAAACATAATTTTCGAAAAAACATTTTATGCCAAATTTTCGAAAAAATTTGTACCAAAAATCAAGACATGCATATATATAACATGTTCGCATCAATTTCGCAGAAATTCCCCTCCCCACACTTAAGATTTACGTTGTCCTCAACGTAACAATTATGTGACACAAAGAAGAGGAAATTAATAGATAAGCAAACTTCCCTGAATTGTCCGGTGTGCATGTTTTGTTCGGCTCCTCCCCACACTTGAGATTTTGAATTCCCTGCGATCATCGAAATATAGAAACATAAAAAAAAAGGCATAGAAAAATAAAGGAAAAATATAGGATAGGCTTGGGGTGCTTCCCAAGTAGCGCTTTCTTTAATGTCTTTTAGCTAGACATTGTTCGGTGATTTTTAGCTCTGGGTGGTGGTGAGGTGGATCGTTTCCTTTCCAAGCGCTTTGATGTCACCGCCATAGTAATGCTTGAGGCGCTGTCCGTTCACCTTGAAAGTCCCTCGTTCTGGGTGTGTGATCTCGACCGTCCCATAGGGAAACACCCGGGTAACCATGAATGGACCCGACCACCTCGATTTTAGCTTTCCCGGGAATAATCGCAGCCGCGAATTGTACAGCAAGACTTGGTCGCCTTCTTGGAATTCCCGCTTCATTATTTTACGATCATGGTAAAGCTTCGTACGCTCCTTGTAGAGGCGGGTATTCTCGTAAGCCATCTGGCGCCACTCGTCGAGTTCGTTAATCTGCAAGTTCCTCTTTTCTCCTGCGAGATTCAAATCAAAATTTAATTTCTTTAGAGCCCAATATGCCTTATGTTCGAGCTCGACGGGTAAATGACAAGATTTTCCATAAACGAGGCGATAAGGTGTGGATCCTATAGGCGTCTTATAGGCTGTCCTATAGGCCCACAATGCGTCATTCAGCTTGTTCGACCAATCCCTTCGGTGCTGCTCAACGGTTTTCTCTAAAATTCGCTTCAGTTCCCGATTCACGACTTCCACTTGGCCGCTTGCTTGAGGGTGGTATGGAGTGGTAACTCTATGCTTAACGCCGTATTTCTCGAGTGTCCTAGAAAACTGAGTGTTACAAAAGTGAGTACCTTTATCGCTAATAATGCAACGAGGAGAACCAAATCGTGAAAACAACGTTTTTAAGAATTTAACGACAACCCTAGCATCATTAGTGGGCAGCGCTTGCGCCTCTACCCATTTAGAAACGTAATCAACCGCAACTAAGATATATCGATTAGTGAACGAAGTAGGGAAAGGTCCCATGAAATCAATGCCCCAAACATCAAATACCTCGCACACTAAAATAAAATTTTGCGGCATTTCATTGCGCTTCGAGATATTACCTGTCCGTTGGCACCTATCGCACATGTCTACATACCTTTGAGCGTCCTTGAAGATTGAAGGCCAATAGAAACCACATTCGAGTACCTTATGGGCTGTTCGATTCCCCCCATAGTGGCCTCCGGTCGGTCCGGTATGGCAATGGTCTAAGATTTTGATCGTCTCGGGAAATGATACGCATCGCCTGATCATTTTATCAGCACAAGTCCTAAACAAGTATGGATCATCCCAAAAGTAATACTTCAAGTCCGAGAAGAATTTCTTCTTCTGTTGGCTTGAGTATTCCTTTGGTATAATCCTTGCCACGAGATAGTTAGCAATATCAGCATACCAAGGAATATCATCGTTTACCTCACGTAAAGCATAAAGATGCTCATCAGGGAAGTGGTCCTTGATGTTATCCTCGTCCTTCTTTTCGTAATGTGGTTCCTCTAATCTCGATAAGTGATCGGCTGCAAAATTTTCAGCCCCCCTTTGGTCTCGAATTCCCACGTCAAATTCTTGAAGTAGTAGTATCCATCGGATTAGTCTTGGCTTTGCATTGGGTTTGACGAGGAGGTGCTCGAGGGCCGAGTGATCCGTGTAGACAATGACCTTGGAAAGGATGAGGTAGGTGCGAAACTTGTCGAGTGCGAACACGACCGCAAGCAATTCTTTTTCAGTGGTAGTGTAATTTGCTTGTGCCTCGTTCAAAGTCTTTCTTGCGTAGTATATCGGCCGAAAGTGTTTGTCCCGTCGCTGCCCCAAAACTGCCCCTACTGCAAAATCACTTGCATCGCACATGAGTTCAAAAGGTAGACCCCAATCGGGAGCTACCATGATAGGAGCATTAATAAGCTTATGCTTAAGTATCGAAAATGCATGCATGCACTCGGATGTAAACTCATATGGCACGTCTTTCTCAAGTAATCGGGTCAAAGGTCTAGCAATTTTAGAGAAGTCCTTAATAAATCTACGATAAAAACCCGCATGTCCTAGGAAACTTCTAATTGCTTTTACTGACGAGGGCGGGGGTAAACGCTCGATAGTCTCAATTTTAGCCCTATCTACCTCAATCCCCCTAGACGAAATCTTATGACCTAGCACGATTCCCTCTCTCACCATAAAATGGCATTTCTCCCAATTCAACACAAGATTGGTGTCCTCGCATCGCTTAAGCACAGCCTTAAGGTTAGAGAGACATACCTCAAACGTGTTACCAAAAACCGAGAAATCATCCATGAATACCTCCATTATGTCTCCTACTAGCTTGTCGAAGATGGCCATCATACACCGCTGAAAAGTGGCCGGAGCGTTGCATAGTCCAAAAGGCATCCTTCGGTATGCGAATATCCCGAACGGGCATGTAAATGTAGTCTTTTCTTGATCCTCGGGCACAATGGGAATCTGCAAATATCCTGAAAGACCATCAAGAAAGCAATAAAAATCATGACCCGATAAACGTTCAAGCATTTGATCAATAAAAGGTAAAGGGAAATGATCCTTTCGCGTCGCATCGTTTAACTTTCGATAGTCGATGCAAACGCGCCACCCCGTGACGGTTCTCGTCGGAATTAATTCATTCTTCTCATTGGGCACTACAGTTATTCCTCCCTTCTTAGGTACCACTTGAACTGGGCTCACCCACTTGCTATCCGAGATCGGATATATAACACCCGCATCGAGCAACTTAATCACCTCGGCCTTCACGACTTCTTTCATGTTTGGATTCAATCGCCTTTGGGGTTGCACCACCGGTTTGTACTCATCCTCCATGAGGATCTTATGCATGCAAAAGCTTGGGCTAATTCCTCGAATGTCTGAGATCTTCCATGCAAGCGCCTTTTTGTGTCCTTTTAGTACGTCCAAGAGCATGCTTTTCTGCTCCTCTTCTAGATCTGCGGCCACGATGACGGGTAACTTCGAATTTTCTCCTAAGAATGCATACTCCAAGTGATCGGGTAGTTGCTTGAGTTCGAGCGTCGGTGGTTCCTCGATTGAGCTTTTCTCCCTTTCTTCTTCGTTGCTCATCTTTACCTTGACGAGTTGCTCGTCTTTGATGTTGTTGTCTTCATTTATGTGAACGTCCGTCATTAAGGCAACCTCGGGCTCTTCAAATTCTTGCACTAAAGAGAGTGAGTCGGCTTGTGAGAGTCCCTGCAAAGTCAGGAAGTTATCCCAATTAATAATATCCATGTAATAGCATTTATCATCGTGCTCTTCGGTGTTACTCATCGACTCTGTCATATCAAAGGTCACTTTCTCGCTATCTATAGTCAACGTCAATGTTCCATTACGAACATCGACCATCGTTCCCCCGGTAGCGAGAAATGGTCTTCCTAAAATAAGGGGAATATTCTCATCCTCCTCCATGTCAAGAATAACAAAATCAGTTGGGATTATAAATTTATCAACTTTCACGAGTACATCCTCGATGATACCCCTAGGATACTTGATAGATCTATCGGCTAACTGAATACTCATTCTAGTGGGTTTGGGCTCACCTAAACCTAGTCTTTTGAACATAGAATAAGGCATTAGATTTATACTAGCACCTAGATCGGCCAATGCCTTATGAACAACTAAATCTCCTATAAGACAAGGTATAGTAAAACTCCCTGGATCCTTAAGCTTCTTCGGAATCTTGCATTGGAGAATGGCCGAGCATTCCCCTCGAAGGCAAACGGTGGAGATATCTTCGAGTTTGCGCTTGTTCGTTACCAAGTCCTTGACGAATTTCGCCCAACGCGGCATCTGTGCAAGAGCCTCGACAAGCGGTAAATTAATATGTAATGCTTTGAAAATGGAGAGAAATTTACGAACTGATCGTCTACTATCTCCTTCTTGAGTCTGGCTGGGTACGGGACCTTTGGTTGGTACGCCTTAATAGTCGGTTTGACTTCGTCCTCCTTGTTGGCCTTCTCGTCCTCGACATTCGCCTTCTCGATCTCGACATTCGCCTTCTCGATCTCGACGTTTGCCTTGGTCCTTGGTACTTCCTCGAGCTGTCGTCCGTTGCGAAGTGACACCGCCTTCACATGGTGGTCCTTTGGGTTGGTCTCGGTGTAACTTGGCAATGAACCGGAAGGACGTTGTTGGATTGATTCGGCAATCTGTCCCACTTGTTTCTCCAAGGCTCGTAGAGAAGATTCGGTGTTTTGCAACCGCGCCTCTTGATTGTCCAAGCGAGAGTCGAGCTTTCCCATTAGCTTCTCGAGCATTCCCTCCAACTTATCACCGCGACCTTGAGGGGCAACTTCGGAATTTCCACCGTGGTATCCATGCGACCTTTGATTTTGAAATCCCGGTGGAGCTTGTTGTTGATTCCCATAGGCGAGGTTAGGATGGACACGATTCGGGACGAAATTTCGCTGACCTTGGTAGTTTCCCATGTAATCGACTTGCTCTGTTAGAATAGTGGCTGGGCAGTGATTTGCATCGTGGCTCCCTCCGCATATAGTGCATGGTGGAATATACGCCGTATATGAATGAGAAGGCGCAATAGTTGTGGGAGGCCTCGGTGTGGGTTGTAATTCGACAGCATTAACGGCCGGTTTCATAGGCAAGAGCGCATTCATCAAAGTCTGCATTTGTTGTTGGAGAGCGTCGAACTTGGCGTTGATTGCGGTAGTTTCAGCGACGTCGTACATTCCCGGTGGTTTGCCTCTATTGCCAGAACTCCCGCGCCGGAAGCTATTAGCGCTATAATCCTCAATCAAATTCCAGCCTACCGTTGCGCTAAGATTACACAGACCTCCATTGCATGCTCCGTCTAATAGTTGTACAGTGTGGTCGTTCAGTGACTCGTGGAACCGCTGGATTTGTTCGCTTTTCGTCATCCCGTGTTGAGGGAATCGGTTCAAGAGCGCCTTGAATCTGGTCCACACGTCATAAAGATTTTCGCCCTCCTTTTGCTTGAATGCGGTGAGGTCCATCTTTAGTTTGAGAGCCTTGGAAGGTGGAAAGAAATAATTGATGAAGGTGGCATGCATCTGGTCCCAAGTGGTGATAGATCTCTCGGGAAGTAAGTTAAACCACTTCTTCGCGTTCCCTCGTAGAGAAAATGGAAATAGATAGAGTCGGATGGCTTCGGCGCTTACGCCTTGTACTCGTATTGCGTCGGTGACAGATAAGAAGTCTCGTATGTGTCTGTAGGCATCCTCCTCGGAGAGTCCGTCGTATTGTGCTGTCGTCTGAAGCATTTGAAGCCAATGATGTTTCAGCTCAAAGTTGTTCGGGACGTGAGGAAGGACTATCGCTGAGCCGACCGACCCTACGGCGTTGTTTCTCCAGAACTCTCTCATTGGAGGTTCTCTCGTTGCTAATGGCATCTCGTCGCGATTCTGCTCCGTCATTTTCACTCGCCTTGCGTTTTCTCGTAGGTTGTGTCGGAACGTTCTTTCGATCTCCGGGTCTCCTTCAACTAATGGTAGCGAATGGTTTCTCCGGGTCATGCACCAGAGTACACGTACCTAGACCAAAAGAAATTCGATTAAGCAAAATAATAAAAATAACAATAAAAATATTTAATTAAAAAATAATAATACTAATTAAAGTAACAATAAAAATTGCGAAAAAAATAAAAAAAAGTAAAAAAAAGTAAAAATAACAGTAAAAACAATAATAATAATAATAATAGTACTAATAAAAATAATATAATAGTAATAATAATATAATAACTGACACACAATAATAATAAAGAAAATAATAATCACTATAATATAATATATATATTTTTTATTTTGAGGATGATAAAAATAAATAAGATAGTTTGAAGAAATAATATTAATAATAATAATAGAGCTAAAATAATAAACTGAAGTTTTCCAAATATCAATAGTTCCCCGGCAACGGTGCCAAAAACTTGATCGAGCGAATCGAGTAATAAAAATAAAACGAATATCGACAAACTAACCACGCTCAACAGGCAAGTGTACCTATCGATAATAGTATAGAATGGCGAGTATTCGAGTATCGAATCCCAAGGGAACTAAATGATTAGAAAAACTTGAATTTAAATATCCTAGTGAAAATGCTTTGATTGTTGTAAAACTGAAAATATAAATGAACAAAACTAATAAAAATGATGAGAATGAACGACGATAAGAAAGCGAAACGTATTTGAGACTTCGACTCCCCCTAGCTCGATCGATCTGCTGAAAACATATATCAAAGTTTTAGCTAAACGTTAGACCGTGAGGATTACCAAAACATGCGTATGAGTTCATATGACTGACGAAACTGCGCCTTATCACACGAGGCTCGTAAGCAACTAATCTACGTCTTAAATAGCCGAGCAAGCTTCCCTAACTACTTAATCGAAGATTGCATTAAATCATTATTAATCCCTCTATTAGATTTGACTCTAATCCAGCGGAGTAGCTCAACCTATCTCTAGTGACGAGTTTATTCCGCTCATTTACGAGTGTTCTAATCGTTCACCCCTCTCTCGAGCGCAGCGTACGATTTCCCAATTAATCTATCTTACACACATAGACATGAATAAGATAAATAAGAATTTCAATCACATAGACATAATCGAAATCATATAAATTCGTAAAAGAGTCTTAACAATAGCATAACATTAAATATACTTAAAACATACGATCGATCTTGCCAGGGTTCATCTCATCTCAAATACACAAGAAATTAGCTACTCATTTTCTCAACTAAGAACATAATAAACATCAAAGAAAATATAGATCTTCCCTGTTTATGGCTTCGTACCCTTGTTCTTCGTTGAGCCGTTTATCGAATACCTAGCATACAAGCTAAGTGAATGAGCTAACTTTCTCTCTAGCCTTTCTTTCTCTTCTCTAAGTGTATGTGTGTGTTCTCTCCCAATGATTCCTTCCTCTATTTATAGCAAGGGGAGCTCATACTCATGTACATGCAAGTCTTCTTTGCTTTAACTTGTTCACATTGAAGAAAGCTAACTTTGTCCCTCAATTCCTTCAACTTTAGCCTCCTTTATTGAGTTCAAATGGAATGGGGTGTTTCAATGTCGAAAGTTAGGTCTAAAGCATGCCTCTTTCCTTGAATAATGGTTGAACTTTCGACCAAGAAGAGACAAGTTAGGTAGGAGTCATTTTTAGTGTGTTTTGACCTCCAACACCATCTCTAACACGGCAGTAACTTCTGAAATTAATATCTCTCAATCTAGAGCTCCAAATCCAAATCCCTCCGGTAAGAATCAAGATTAACAAGTCTTCTATCTTTGGTTAAAATTTCAGCTTCATTGGACAACTTTTACCCCCTCATCTGTTAAGAATCCGAAACTGTCGAAAAACTTGGAAATCATGCAAACAAAGCTTGACTTTGATTCACTAAAAAATTTGCAATAAGTTCAAAAATTAATATCTCACGATGTAGACATTCAAATGCAGATCCCTTTTGTGAGAATTAAGATCATTAAGTATTCTAGCTCCCCTCCAATTTTCAGATCTATCGGTCAACTTTAACCCCTTATTTTACGAGACATGCTAAACTGCCGCAAAACTGTCCGAAATGATGTAAACTCATAATTAATTACCAAATTTGACATGAAGACTCCTTTTTAACTTGCAAATACTTCAATTATAATACCTATAAACGTAAGAAAATACGTTTATCAACGCTCGAACTGATTGATTTCCTCTTGCATGGTTACTATCCAGTTCGGGTCACGTAGTGTGTCTATTACTCTGGTAGGTTCTGTTTGGCTCAAGAAACAAGTAAAGTTACACTCATTTGACAGCGAACCTCTAGTCTTTACTCCAATAGTGGGATCTCCAATTATTTGATCTGCTGGATGACTTCGAATCCATTTTTTTCTTATGAGGTAGTGTTGTATCATCTGTTTTCGATCCCTCATTTAGTGGATACTCGATCACAGAAGTAGAAGTGTTGCAAGCGGAAGTCGGTGAGTCCTATGTCTGTGTTGCTGGGATCGAGGTTTCTGCGTTTGAGGGTGGAAATGTTTGTAGGAATAGGTTCGGATTCAGGAGGTGATGGAGTAGTATTGAGACCACCTTTTTATCCTTCATTTATGGGAGGAATCGTCGGGAGGAGAGGTGCGAGCTTTGGGAGGATATTGTTAGTACGTCTGCTCTACGCCATAACGACCCGTGGATTGTCTTAGGTGACTTAATGCTATTGTTGATGCTGCGAAAGGAAGGGGAGGAGTTATTACTGATCGTGATACTCGTGATTTACGCGACTGCCTTCTACGAGCTGATTTGATGACTTTACCACATACCGGACAATTTTACACGTGGTATAATCAGCAGCGGGCCGAGGCGGGAATCTGGCGAAGACTTGACCGCGTGCTTGGAAATCCGGTGTGGTTCGCCAAGTACCCCGACTGCTCTTATAGGGCTGACTTCCCGGGATTTCTGACCATAGCCCGTTGCTTCTCGGTGAAGTCCGGGGTACCCCGAGGTTATCGATGTTTCGTTTCGATAACCTTTTGATCCATGATGCATCCTTTTTAGCGCAGGTTCAGCGGGTTTGGGATGTTGCGCGATCGGGCTATCCTATGTATGTTTTCACGCGGCGCCTTAAGGACCTCAAGCCTTTATTCCGACAGATGCGAAGGGCGAAGGGGGATAAGACCTCGAACGGGACCAGCCTTTTTGACGAACAGTGTGGTGTCAATTTTTCCTTTTGTGAAGCCTGAGTTAATAAGGAAGTCGGATAAGACCTCGTATCAAGCTCTTGGTGCTTTCTTTAGCCCATATAGAGCCTTGTGAGTTTGAAGACGAAATCTGGATGTTCTTGATTGAGAAATCCGTCTGGCTGTTAAGGACCTCAAGCCTTTATTCCGACAGATGCGAAGGGCGAAGGGGGATAAGACCTCGAACGGGACCAGCCTTTTTGACGAACAGTGTGGTGTCAATTTTTCCTTTTGTGAAGCCTGAGTTAATAAGGAAGTCGGATAAGACCTCGTACCAAGCTCTTGGTGCTTTCTTTAGCCCATATAGAGCCTTGTGAGTTTGAAGACGAAATCTGGATGTTCTTGATTGAGAAATCCGTCTGGCTGTGAGACATATACTTCTTCCTTCAAAATCCCATTCAAGAAGGCAGTCTTTACATCCATTTGATAGACAGTAAAGTCTTTGTGTGCCACATATGCTATAAACAGTCTGATGGCTTCAATTCTTGCAACAGGGGCAAAAGTTTCATCATAGTCAATTCCTTCTTGCTGATTGTACCCCTTAGCTACAAGTCGAGCCTTGTTACGGATTACCACACCATCCTCGTCTTTCTTGTTTTTAAACACCCATTTTGTTCCGATTATTGTCTTGCCTTTTGGACGAGGAACTAAGTTCCAGACCTTGAGACGCTCGAACTGATTGATTTCCTCTTGCATATTTACTATCCAGTTCGGGTCACGTAGTGTGTCTATTACTCTGGTAGGTTCTGTTTGGCTCAAGAAACAAGTAAAGTTACACTCATTTGACAGCGAACCTCTAGTCTTTACTCCAATAGTGGGATCTCCAATTATTTGATCTGCTGGATGACTTCGAATCCATTTTTTCCTTATGAGGTAGTGTTGTATCATCTGTTTTCGATCCCTCATTTAGTGGATACTCGATCACAGAAGTAGAAGTGTTGCAAGCGGAAGTCGGTGAGTCCTATGTCTGTGTTGCTGGGATCGAGGTTTCTGCGTTTGAGGGTGGAAATGTTTGTAGGAATAGGTTCGGATTCAGGAGGTGATGGAGTAGTATTGAGACCACCTTTTTATCCTTCATTTATGGGACGAATCGTCGGGAGGAGAGGTGCGAGCTTTGGGAGGATATTGTTAGTACGTCTGCTCTACGGCATAACGACCCGTGGATTGTCTTAGGTGACTTTAATGCTATTGTTGATGCTGCGGAAGGAAGGGGAGGAGTTATTACTGATCGTGATACTCGTGATTTACGCGACTGCCTTCTACGAGCTGATTTGATGACTTTACCACATACCGGACAATTTTACACGTGGTATAATCAGCAGCGGGCCGAGGCGGGAATCTGGCGAAGACTTGACCGCGTGCTTGGAAATCCGGTGTGGTTCGCCAAGTACCCCGACTGCTCTTATAGGGCTGACCTTCTCGGGATTTCTGACCATAGCCCGTTGCTTCTCGGTGAAGTCCGGGGTACCCCGAGGTTATCGATGTTTCGTTTCGATAACCTTTTGATCCATGATGCATCCTTTTTAGCGCAGGTTCAGCGGGTTTGGGATGTTGCGCGATCGGGCTATCCTATGTATGTTTTCACGCGGCGCCTTAAGGACCTCAAGCCTTTATTCCGACAGATGCGAAGGGCGAAGGGGAATCTTGTGGTGAATGTTGTCGAAGCCAAGCGCTTCCTTGACATCTGTCAGGATTTTGCGAGTAGATTCCCGGATGAGGCGTTCTTCCACGACTTGGAGCGAGTGTGCCGAGTCTTATACACGAGGGCTGTGGATATGGAGCACTCCGCATTGTCGCAACGGGCCAATCTCTCTTGGCTCAAGGAGGGCGATCAGTGCACGTCTTTCTTCTTCCGACGTGTTGCCATGAGACGTGCACGGAATCGGATTCTTGCCTTGGATTCTGAGAGTGGGGAGCTGATCCATGGTGAGGAGGCTGTTCGTGATGAGTTGGTACGTTTCTATCGAGAGCTGTTGGGAGTTTCGGCGAGGCCTAATCCGGTTACCCAATCGGATCTCGCGCCTTATATCACTCGATCTCTTTCGGGGGATGCGGCTTCTCATATGATCAGACCTATTGAGCCGACTGAGATCAAGGAGGCTCTCTTCTCTATGGGGGAGAGAAGGCTCCGGGACCGGACGGATTTACGGCCGCTTTCTTTAAAGCGGCGTGGAGCATCATTGGGGAGGATCTCATACTCTCGGTTCAGGACTTCTTTTTGACGGGCCGGCTGCTTAAGGGCCTCAACAGCACGTCCATCACGCTCATTCCGAAGGGAGACTCACCGAGGAGAGCGGCCGACTATCGTCCTATCTCGTGCTGCAACGTCCTGTTTAAGGTAATCTCTAAGGTTATTGCTAACAGGTTGAAGCCTGTTCTTGGGGAGCTCGTTCATCCGACTCAGTCGGCCTTTATTCCGGGACGGAAGATCAGCGATAACATTTTGTTAGCCCAGGAGATCTGTTTGGGGTATAACAGTATGAGCCGCCCCCCTCGGGTAGCGCTCAAGGTAGACTTGGCTAAGGCTTACGACAAGGTCGAGTGGAGCTTTTTGCTTGCTGCTATGGGAGCAATGGGTTTCCATCCGACATTCGTTGAGTGGATTCGCTGTTGTGTCACTACTACGACCTTTTCCATTAACTTACATGGAACGCAGGCAGGGTACTTCCATGGGAAGAGAGGCCTTCGACAGGGGGACCCGCTGTCCCCGTACCTTTTTACGTTGGTGATGAAGACATTACGGGGGATGGTTACTTATCGCATAGGCCAGGAACCGCGTTTTCTTTATCATTGGCGCTGTGAGGCGTCGAAGCTGGCCATGCTTGCATTCGCGGACGACCTGTTACTTTTTTGCCATGCTGATGAGGTTTCGATTGGGGTTCTTAAGGATGCGCTGGATGACTTTGCGGGGGCTTCGGGGTCCGCCAAGAGCGAGATGTTTGTGAGCAAGCGTGCTGAGAGCCTTTCGCCGCACTTCAGACGATTCTTGGCATTCCACAGGGGCAGCTGCCTGTGCGCTACCGGGGGGTTCCTCTAATTCCAGGTAGACTCTCTATTTCTGATTGTGCGCCTTTACTTCAGAAGGTCGATAGGAGGTTGGGATCTTGGCTGAATAAGTCGCTCTCTTACGCCGGGAGAGTGCAACTTATCAAGTCAGTCCTTTCTTCTCTTCATATCTATTGGGCGGGTATTTTCCTCCTCCCGAAGGGTGTTATTCGGGCTATTGAGACGCGCATGAGGACATTCTTATGGGGTGGCTCGCCTGCGCGAGTTGCTTGGGCTGATGTTTGTCTTCCGATCGCCGAAGGAGGACTTGGGATTCGGTCCATTGAGACTGATAATCGTGCGCTGCTCCTTCGTCATTTATGGGGTGTGGTTTCACACGCTCCGGACTCGATTTGGGTTGACTGGTTGTACAACACTAGATTGCATAATAGGTCTCTTTGGGAGCTGTCGCTGGAGAATAATGCTTCTTGGAGTTGGAAGAAGTTGCTCAAGCTTCGGAATGTCATCCGCTCCTTCATTTCTTATCAGGTGGGTGATGGGAGTTCCATATGGCTATGGAAGGACCCTTGGCTGTTGATGACCTCGCTGCTGGAGAGACACCCTAGGGGGCCGATGGTGATGGGTCTGCCTCATGATTCACGACTCAATGAGGTCATTACGTCAGATGGTTGGTCTTGGCCAGCCATGACGTCCTCCGAGTTTATGGAGATTGATCCTCTGCTGCCTCCGGCGGAGCCGTCGCGGCCTGATCGTGTTTGCTGGATTGGGACGCTTGATGGACGTTTCTCTGCGAGGGCGGTTCGTGAGGCCACTCGTCCTCGGCGGGACAGAGTCATTTGGGCTTCTCTCTTCGGGGGCTGCTTGCGCATACCTCGCCATGAGTTCATTCTCTGGCTTCTATTCAAGGACGTCTCTCCGTTCGCAGTTTACCCTGGGTGGCTCAGTGCGCGGGAACGGATGCCTGCCTCCTCTGTGATACCGGGAATCGGGAGACGATTTCCCATCTTTTCTTTTCTTGTCCCTTTTCTTTGAGATGCCGACATATGCTCAGGGACAGGATTAGGTGGCAGATACCATATATTGACTGGGATAGGAGCTTTCACTGGGCTGCTCTGAAGTGGAGGAGTCATCACTTATTTCATATTGCTTATCGACATGTCCTTGCGTCGATTGTTTATCACATTTGGCAGGAACGGAACAGGCGATGGAGGGAGAACATACGTTCTACCCCTGCCCATGTTGTGGCCACGGTCCTCGGCATCCTTGGTGCCCGTCTTGGGACTATTGGAGAGAAGCATGCCCTACAGCAGGCTGCTATTCGGCGTCTTTGGAGAGTAGCTTGGTAGTTGGTTTTCTTTTACCATTCGTTTTTTGTTCACCAGTAACCTGTTACTGGTTGCCTGTGTCGAGTTTTACTCGTACCCATTCTGTACACTTTCCATTATATATATAAAAAACCGGGACCTGTTCCAAAAAAAAACGGTGGTTGGCTTGTTTTGATTTAGAGAGATGTACATGTGTTCAAATAGTTGATCCAGATCCATCTATTCTTGAGCTTGTTGACTGAAACATGTTGAGTTGCTGTGTCGAGATTCGTCAGCTGCATGTTGTTGGTCTTGCCCCAACTTTGCTTTGTTAGAACCTAGTTCTGAACGATTGTGTTCAGAAGTGCCTCTCGAAGATTCTCCTAATCTCATACGAGATTGAGTAGAATCTGGCATTGTTGATTCAAGTCTCGAGCTGCTGGGTTCAGAATTAATTTCTAAACCTTCATCTTCACACTTTCAATGATCATGCTTCTTTCCTTAGATAGACCCTGTATGCCTTAGATTGTGCAGAGTAACCCACAAAGATTCATTCAGTAGCCTTTGGATCTAGTTTAGATTTGTTCTCGGTCGTTGGCTAAAAGCATTTGCATCCAAAAATCCTTAAGTGGGCAATGCTGGGTAATCATGCGTTTGTTAGTTCATAAGGCGTCTTTCCAAATCTTAGATGAATATTCGTATGGTTTTGCGTATAGCATCCAGTGTTCATAGCTTCCCCCAGAGAAAGTGTGGTAGGGAAGACTGTATTAGCATGGTCCGGGCATCTTCCACAAGTGTTGGGTTTCGCCTTTCTACGACTCCATTTTGTTGTGGAGTGTGGACAGCGGAGAATTGGTGAGAAATTCCTAGGGATTCGTAGAATTCGCTGAGCTGTTGATTCTTGAATTCCGTTCCATTGTCAGACCGAACTATTTTAACACTGCGTTGTAGCAAAGTCTGCGTTGTCCTGATGAGATTTGGAATATGTTCGACTGTCTCTCATTTAGTTCGCAAGAAGCGGACCCAAGTATAGCGGGAATAGTCGTCGACAATAACCAGCATGTATCGCTTTCCACTGATGCTATCAATTCGCATTGGGCGCACAAATCCATATGTAATAGTTCCAATGGATGTTGAGTGGATGATGTGTGTTTTGTAGGATGTGTTGCCTTTTTCGTTTTTCCTCTCTCACAAGCAGAGCACATATGCTCCTTTTGGTACTTAGTGATGGAAGTCCAATAGCCAATTTGTTGGTTGACAGCTTGTTGAGGGTCTTGAAGTTAAGATGGGATAGCTGCTGGTGCCATAGGTTATTTTGAACTGATGTTGCTCGGGAGATCAGACATATATTTGTCTTTGGTCTGACTGTCCTTCAATGGTGTATAGATTTGTTCTGCGAGTTCCAGTTAGAAGTACGTCACCATTGACATTGAGAATTTTGCACGTTCTCTTTTGAAACATAACTTGGAGTCCTATGTCACTAAACTGTCCTATAGAGAGGAGGTTGTGTGTCAGCCCTTCAACATACGAAACTTCCTTGATTGTGAGTTGATTGCATCGCCATAACCAAGAATTATGCTCCATTGCTATTACCAAAGCGTACCAGCCCACCCGGCCTATCAACGTAGTTGCTCAACAGTTCCTTCTTCCCAGTCATGTGTGTGGAGCAACCAGAATCTAAGTACCACACATGAGGGGCCTGTAAAATAAAAACTAGAGGGTTTTAGATACCCATTTAAATATGGGTCCACCTCTATTGTGCTTGTTAGTTCGTTTAGTCTCCCTAGATTTTTCTTTGTTAGTGGATGACAAGAGTCACTAGTTGTTTCTAGGGCTAGGGTTTGGGTTTCCTCAATCCTAAGCTTTGGAACCCATTTTTGCACTAGTGAAGATCTCTTTGTCTTAGGCTTAGAGGTGAGTTTTAGAGGTTTTGCAAGTTTTACAGGTTCCTTGGTAGTTTTTGGTTTTGATTCTTTCCTTTTCTTTATATTTTGGTTTTTAGGAATTGTTTTGTAAGTTTGTTTGTAGAACTGATCATGCATGGAAAACTTTGTTTTTGATTGAAAAGATAAGTTTTGCGATACATGCTGAAATAAAGATGGTACAAAAGTTTTTGAAGAAAAATAATCAATAACAAAAGGTGTATTAAGATCGCATTCTCTTTCAAGATATGTTCCTTTCTAACCCATACTTGACCTTTCAATGGCTCTTTTGTGGGTCCTGTAAACTTCAAGGCATTAGTGCAAGAAATTTTGTCATGCGAAACTACGGTAGAAGAAAGTGTATGTAATCTTAATTTTTCTTTCAGTGAGGAGATTTCCACTAGAAGTTTCTGTCTTTCTTCATCAAAGGACTTTCTCTCTCTTTCGAGAGTGGAGTGTAGATCACTGATTTTCTTTATGCATTCAGGCATATATCCTGTTGCATACGTAGTTATCGGTGCCTCACTTGCTAAATCTCCTGAGCTATCTCCTTCACTTGGACGTGGGTTATCGGACTCAAATTCTATTATTGCTGGACAAATCCTTTCTTTATAACTATCATTTAACTCTGTATAACCAAATGATGTTTGAGATTTACTGTGTGTTGGTGTCTCATTTTCACTAATAAAGGTCATGAGATTTGCCAGGCAACCTGTCTGCATGAATTTTAGATCATATAGATAAGGTGCACTTGATATGCCTTATTTTAACTTATATGGGTTTTCAAAACCTAGTCCCTTATGAGGATTGTAGAAATCCACGTTGGCTGGTTTGTTGAAGAAGATCGTTTGTTCTGACTGATCTCGTCGGGTTAAGATGTCCTCTAATTTTTTGATTTTGGAGTACAATCTTTCCCGTTCTTTACAGAGTAAGTCATATTTAGTTGTAGCGTCCATTGCCTGATCTCTATGAGATTTCATTTCCTTTTCTAAATCATTGGCTTTAGCTTCGAATTTTTGCACTTGTACTTCTAGCTTAGCAACCTTTTCATTTGCTACAATTAGGGGTGTTCAAAAGTTGGTAAACCGACCGTACCGAACCGATACCGAAAGTTCGGTACAAACCGAATACCGAAATTTCGGTTCGATTCGGTATAGAAAAATTTGAACCGAAATTTTTTGGTAATTTCGGTACGGTAATTCGGTTAGGTAACCGAATTACCAAAATATATGTAATAATATATAATTACAGAAATATATATTATACATAATTCAACTTAGCCTTAATGGAAGGCTAAATTCTACCGTTAAACTACACCAAGATGCCTTAATACTTAATCGTGGTTTTATATCATATTTCTATACATATATTAATATGATGTATTTAATATTTTCTTTTACAAAAATCTTTTAAAAAACGATTAAAAGAATTAAATTTTGGATAAAGGTTATGGAAAAATTTGATTTTGATTAATTCTATGTCGGCTCTTGGCAAAGCCCGTGTTGCCGAAAGAAAGGCGTTTGAGGGCATGGCTGTTACAGATTGAATTAGGGAAAATGAAAATTTTGTCATGTAAAGATCCTTGTATCCGATAATTTAATTCTAATAATCACAAAATAAAATTTTAACTTTGTTTTGGAATTATGGTATATAGGCTGGAATACCTTGGGTCCGAACGGGATCAAACTGTTTACAGCTTGATAACTTGACTAATAGGTTTAACAACGCCACGTAACTTTATCCAATTTCTTTTTTGTTGTTTGGTATTTTGGTTGAACTACTTTTGAACAAAGCTTTCTAACGAAAGTTCGACTTTTGGTATGACGGCTTGACTACCTTAGGTCCGATTGGACTAAACAAAGTCCGTATATCATTATCGAGGTTCGATAAGTTGTTTTTATCATGTATCAATCATCACTTTTTTCTTTAATTTTTAAAAATTTTGTAGAGATCCTCCCAGTATGGTATCAGAGCCACGGTAGGGTATTAAGAAGTTAAGGTGTAGTTTAACGTCATTTTCAAATGAATTTGATGAGAAGAAAAGATACTGTTAAAAACAGTATTAAAGAGGAATATGATGTTCTCAAGATTTAGACAAATTAAATCGTTGGACAATTCCTAAAATAGATCATAAAATAATCTATGAATTAGGAACCTTTGAAAAATTAGGTTTGAAACAGGTAGTCAAAACTACCGAAAAAACTATCTCTCTTAACAACGAAGAGATGGTTATTAGGCTTCTAAGTAATAGAGACTTAGAAAATATAGAATAAACCATAAGTTTATTCATATCGGGTTAGTTCAGGTAGCCTTTAAGCCTTTGACTTTAGAAGGTTTACCAGAAAGCTTTATAGCAGCTCTTAGAGACGGTAGAAATATTGACTGGAAACAATCCCTTATGGGAATAATTCAGTCTAGTCTGGCCCATGGTCCATATTTTATTGTTTATCCAAATCTCCAATTATCATTGACTGATGTCAATATATTGGATGCTCTGACATTAAATGTCAAAACTCACGGATATAATTACGCTCCGGGATCGGAAGTAATTTGTATTTGTTATAGAATTTATTATAAACCTTTATATACACTGAATCCTCAGTGTAAAATTGTTGATAAACCTATCAACGAAACAATTTTAATAGAAACCAATTTTAGTAGATCTAATATTACAACTCGTAGATCCATTAAATGGGAAGAAATTCAATTCCCAGAAAATTGGGTTATTGAACGAGCTATGCCTCTGCAACCCAAAATTAAGAAAACTCCTACTCAAATAGTACAGACAACAGATGGAACTGTTCAAATACACTTTGAGCAGAATAGAAAATCTGTAGATGTAAAAACTCCGAGACTAGAATTATTAGATCAAGCTCTTCACATTATCATATATCACCATGTGATTATATGATAAGATCTCCTTCTAGAGCTTCGACTTCTAAGGTTAGAGAATCAACCTTTAGTGATTACCTTCAAAATAAGGTAGAAGAATTTAGAATTAATCCTGATAATATTTTTCATGGTGTTTTTAAAAATCAAGACGAGGAAATAACCGAGTCAGAAATGGATTTTCGTGTTTAATGGATTTTAAACCAAAAATTGATTTTAGTCCGGGATCACCGGCAAGAAAGAAAATTCAACAAGAATTTAATCAACCCAAATGGGAACTTTTTAGAAAATGGTTTTTCGAAAACTTTAATAAAGAATATAAAAATATTATTCAAGAAAAATTTTATAAAGACCTTGAAAAACGAAATGAAAAATTACCTTTCGTTCCCTGGTTTTTATCAAGATATTTTAAAAATATGATTTCTGTTCTTGAAAGAAATTACAAGCTTTCGAATGGAAAAATATTAACTCTATTTTTCCTCCTCAAACCAGTTTCCAAATGGAAAAAGAAAATGAATAGGTTTTTTAATGCTTTTCAAAAATTATTTGAAAAAGAAAATGATACACTTTCTATTACTATTAGTCATTTTAATAGTCTTTTAAAACAACAAAATTATACAAATATGTATGTTATTGTTTTAGGAGAACAAATTTCTTTATTAAAAATGAATATTGAAGAAATTTCGTCTTCTATAAAAGACATAAAAAATTATCTTTTAATAAACAAAGATAAAGTTGAAGAAAAAATAGCTAATAAAGCTTCTCCGAGTGTTCAGCCTCCTCCTAAAATTATCGATTTTAAATTAGAATCAATTTCTAATATTGAAAATTTACTTAATGAAAAGCTTAAAGACTTAAAACTCAATACTTTAAGCGAAGAATTTGAAGAAAAACTTGAAAATCTTGATAGTATTTATAATACTTTTAATGAAGAATTAAATAAAGTCAAACAAGGAAAATATTCCAGTAAACCAATTCAAACAAAATTTTATTATCCAAGACCAACCCCTCAAGATGTCTTGTTCGAAGAACAAGAATTAACACTTAATAATTCTTATAGTGGCAGGAGTATTTATGAGTGGAACCTAGACGGTTAACTCCAAGATAAATTTTTAACATGATACATAGAATGCTTATATATAGTACAATATGCAAAGCTAATCATAATAGTGACAGAGTAGTTGCTAAGATGATTGTTGCTGGCTTCACTAGTCAGTTAAAAGAATGGTGGGATAATTATCTTACTCCTCGAGAGCAAGAAGAAATTTATCTTACCATGAAAGAAGAAAATGACGAATTAGTCGAAAATGCAGTTTATACACTGTGTATTAATATAATAGAACATTTTACAGGCCGATTCTCTGATAATTCTGAAAATATCAGAACTCTTCTCCAAAACTTAAGATGTAAAACTCTTACATCTTTTAGGTGGTATAAAGGTACTTTCCTTAGCCATGTGATGGAACTTCCAGAGTCTAATAGTACTCACTGGAAATCCAAATTTATTGACGGTTTACCTTCACTCTTTGCAGAAAGAGTAAGGAATAGTCTTAGAAAGGGAGAACTTCAAGCAGCTACACTGCATTTCTTTCATGCCTGAGAGTTCTCCAATTTTCTTAATCAAGTTTGAGATTATTTGTCTGAGATTTTGGTCCGAAAGTGAAAGAACAGCTTCAGCTCATCATTTGTTCTTGATTCGCAATCGGCGTCTGCGTAGGGTTTAAGGAATTCGCTAATTTTCAAGAAATTTTGCCGATTCTAACCTTGGAAGAAATTTTGCGAATCCTTGTCCGTTCTTCAATTTGCGAACTCGTTCTTCAATTTGCGAATCAGTTCAGTTGATCACTTTTGCGAATCCATCTTTGACGAATCCAGTTTTCACTACGCAAACCCTCAATTCGCGAACTCTCATTTTGCGAACTAGGCTAATTTCACGAACTCTGACTTTCCACGATTAAGTCCAATTTGCGAACCCTTCTCATACCATTTCGCGAACTTCACATTTCACGAATTTAGTCACTTCGAGATTTGGTCAAATCGCGAATTTCAGCTTCAATTCGCAAATCTGAGTCACTTCGCGAACCTGGCTCTACCAACGCGCAAACCCTGATTCGTAAAACCCGATCAGTCCGCGAACTGTAATACCCGTAAATTTAATACGGGGCTTCAATGTAATTAACTATGGGATCTTGTGAATGAAGAAGCGTGATAAAGAGATTTAGTTATGACACGAAAATTTAAATTTCAATAAGTTCGAATTAATTTAAAAATTGATTAAAATACTGAATAAAAGTTTAAGAAATGCAATAAATTTAATTGGGCTATATTGTGTTTATTTATATCATAACATATATATAGAATAAGTTTCCTTAAGTCTAAGGGAAAGGAAATCGTTATCCTTCCCATGTCCATCAGTGTTGTTTTCAATGGCTTAGTAATTATCTAATACCTTTGATATTATAAGTCATTAAGTAAGAAAACCCTAAAAACAAAAGAAAGAACGTGATAGAAAGAGGCTCCCAACAAAAATTGGCTCAACAACACGAGGATTAACAATTTGAGGACCGTTGTTTTTCAAGGTAAGGTACGGTAACCCTTTTATACACATTGGGATGAGGTCGGTGAACGGGCGATGTTAGGCCCAGAAATGGTACGAGAAATGACGGAAATCATCACGACGATACGAGAAAGAATACGCACAGCGCAAAGTAGACAGAAAAGCTACGCCGACCGACGACGTCGACCACTGGAATTTGAAATCGACGATTGGGTTTTCGTAAAGGTATCGCCGATGAAAGGCGTTAAGAGGTTCGGGAAGAAAGGGAAGTTAAGCCCGAGATACATAGGTCCGTTCAAGATAGCGAAGAGAGTGGGCGAAGTAGCGTATCAATTGGAACTACCAGAATCGTTGTCGCAAGTACACGATGTGTTTCATATCTCGATCCTACGAAAATATATTGCTGATCCGAATCATGTACTGAGGAACGAATCTCTGCACCAACAGTTGAAGCCGGATCTGAGTTACGAGGAAGTACCAGTAGAGGTCTTGATGTACGAAATGAGAAGACTCAGGAACAAGGAAATTCCGTTAGTGAAAATTCTGTGGCGGAATCAGTCGGTAGAGGAAGCGACCTGGGAAAGTGAGGATGAGATGAGGGTCCGCTATCCTGAATTGTTCCAAACGGACTGATTTCGAGGGCGAAATCCTCTTTAAGAGGGGGGATGTAGCACCCGGGTCCTCGTAAATAGTAGGGCCAATAAATTTGCACGAATGTTGACTGTGATTATATGCCTTTCGTGCATTAATTTCGTGCCTACGTGACTTACGTGAAAATTCGCGTGGAAAATTACGTGCCTAAGTGATTTTGTGAATTTTGGTGCAATTAATTTGTACCAAGTGACCCTTAATTGGTTTAGAAATTTTCGAAAATAGGCTAAAGGAAATTTGGGCCATGAATAGAGCTTGGACTATAATTAAGAATTGGGCTAAATCAAAACCTTGGGCCCAAACTCAGTTAGGGATATTGCTAGAGACAAGCCTCCTCAATTAAGGGGATATTTTCGTCCCTCATGTCCCCTCATTAACAATTATGTAAAGCCATTTGAAATCCAAAACTCCATCGATAAGAAAATCAAACGCAAGCTTAAGCCAGGGAATAAGGAGACCGAAGTGTAAATCCAACAAAATCAAGCTAGGTACGTTCCTTAAGCATATCACTCACGTTTACCTAGGATTTAGGGTCGTACGATTTCAAATAACGAAGGCCTCGATAGGGATTTAAGTTTTAAGGTGCAATTTAGGATCCGAAGGGTTTTCTGACCTTGATTTGGCATTTTTAGCTCTAAGATAACCTGTTTAAGGGATATTAGGCACGGAAATGTAGGAATTAGGTTGGCGTTTTTGTTAGGCTCGATTTTAGGGTTTCTGAGGTTCATACGGCCTTCAAAGGTGTTCTTATAAAAGCAGCTTTTTGATCTTTAAGTCGATGCGTCGCGAACTAAAAGTTGTTTGGCAATAACTCGCAAAACATAAGCTTTGCGAACCCATGGTGGCATAAAGATGGCGAATCCATAGCTTTTGCGAACTTACACAAGCACGCGGGCATTTTCTATTATGCGAACTCGGCCGGCAACGAGGCATTTTGCGAACCCTTGCATGGATGGCGAACTCATCCATTTCACAAGTCGTGGTATGCGAATCCATTTTGTGAATTGAAGGTCTTTGCAAATTCTAAAGGGACTTCAGGAGTCGTTGCGTCTTCAGAGCAGAGATTTGAGAGACTTTATTTCTGTTCGTCTTTCCGAGAATACGAATTCCCCTCGGTCGGGCAATTGGAATTTCACTACTTTCCTAGATCAATCGATCATGGCTCCGTATTTTGAGAGCCAATCCATCCCGAATATGATGTCATAATCGTTCATCGAGATCACTATCAGACTAACGTGTAGATCTCTACCCTCAATGTTTACGGGGCAGTTTTCTACCACTTGATTCGTTCTAGTTGGGTCCCCATGGTGTAAAGTCACACATAATCACACTTAGAATGGGCAGGATAGATTCTTACCCTTGCCACGTAATCAGCCGACACAAACGAATGTGTGGCTCCAGAATCAATTAGGATGCACGTGAAAGATATTCAACGTACCTGTCACTACAGCCGGATTTGCCTCCACCTTCTCATTAGTCAGTGTGAAGACTCGAGGTGGCACAGGTGGAGGTCAGATAAGTTGTTGAGGTTGGTACTACGCCAATGGTAGATTCTCCGTGCAAGCTCTGGCAAAATGTCCCACCTTTCAGCACCTAAAGCACTGCTTAATTTGTCTCTGTCCAAAGCAGACCCTGAAATGGTAACGCCCACATTGTTGACACTGGGGAGCAACATTCGGAGGTGGATTAGGGATAATCGCTGGTCGCTGATTCGGTCTCGGGCGCCAATTTTGTTGGCCCTGGCGGTTCCCTTGATTATTAGCACCCTTGCCGAACCACTGGCATTTTCTATCTCCTCATTCTCCACTCTGCTGATTCTTTCTCCTCTTCCTCGCTTCCTGAGCCTCCATGACCACCCGCTCCGCTTGTTCGGCTATTAGGGCACGTTCCGTCACTTGCATAAACTCCAACTGACGTGCACCCGCAATACTCAAGTCCTGATAAATTTCAGGTTTGAGTCCTTGAATAAATCGGGTCACCTTCAATGTGTTGGTCGAGATTAGGTGTGGAGAAAATCGGCACAACTCTTCAAACTTGCGGATATATTCGTTGAAGAAGAGCTCCTTGAATCTTTCCCAAGTCATAGTGATTGGGCTCTCCAACACCTTCACGGTGTTTCACCAGTAGCGCACATTTTCCCGAAGTAGGGAAACGGCACAAAGAACCTTCTCATTGTCAGGCATCCGGCTATAGACGAGCTTGCTCTATAGTGCCTATCTTCAACCACTACAGGGTTGGTGGTTTCAGTTAATAGTGGGGGGTTTAGTTTTCGGAAACATTCCCGATTATCTCAACTCGCTCTGGCTGCGGGGAGGAACGATGCTCCGACGAGCTTCGATGATGGATTAAATCGTTGATTTGATCCGATTGCTGTCTGATTAAGTCAGTCAATTGGAAAATGGTGGAGCGTTCATCATTTGGTGGGGACTTAGATCCCGCTCCACGACTAGATTCACCTGCAAGCTCTCTACGTGGTCTCGACATTTTCAATTAAATCGATAATAACACACACAGACACATAATGATCAACACGCATGTCTATCAAGTGTTAAAACTTACAGGCAAGGCTGGTTCTCCCGGCTTTTGAGTGGTTGTATATGGACAGTCTTCAGAATCTAGAGCCGAAGCTCTGATACCACCTGTGACGACCCTACTTCTTAATTACTTAATTTGGCGGATTGTCCGCAACAGAAGACGCGGAAAGCCCAATTTATAAAAACTTCGTAAATTAAAATATAATACATTTCATAAAATATTGCCGTTTACAAAAAGGTATCTCTACATGGGCCAAAGCTCCACAATATCCTAACTGCTACGCCGCTCCTCAGGTCGCATCCATGTACTGCTCTCGCCCTCAAAAGCTCGTGGGGTCACCGCCACCTGCCGCTAACTCAGCCCTGACGTTCATCGACATCGAGCTTGTTCGTACCTACTGTAGCGCCCCGTTTCCTATTACCTTTTTAACGCAACTATAAAATACTCACAAAATTTTTCGCTTTTCTTTTCCAAACCTATTCCCTTTAACAAAACGGGTACGTACATCTGGTCTAGTTCCTTTCACAATAATGTTCATGTAAGTACTTATCATACGAGTCACAAAATATGACAGTTTGTACTATTTCTACACTATATTCTATCGATGAACAGAGGGAAGCAGGAGGAGCGCATAGCCGGCCAACCTTGTGCTTTAGCTAAGGATGCGCTTTAGTGAGCCTGCTATGTAACTACACAACTGTGGAAACAACTATCCAGAGTATAATCATAACAATTAATAACAAGTAATAATAATAATCAGTAGTACATTCATTTCCGTAAATATCTTAACCATTCAAATCATGAAATCATCGTTCACATAGCCGTCATTCATAAGATTCGAAAACCGTATTCCATTCTATATGTCCATATATTTTGATACTCCCGTTATAGACTGTTAGACTCGTACCGTAGGTCCGGTGGGCGCCCATGCATAGGACTCTGTAACCATTCCGTAATCCTTCGATTTGTTGGGATATATGTGTGCCTGTACAGGACTGTCCACCAAATTGTAGGGATGTATGCCGTAGCATCCATGTAGCGACCCTAGCCATCGCCACCATTTCTAACGTCATGCTAAGTGCCTAACGGGTTAGGAACTCGAAAGACACACTCAAATGGTATGAAAATTTTTCCATTATATAATGGAAGTCATTCCTGTACAAGACAGAAGAATTTCATCTACTTCATAATTACATTAGTGTCCTAATTATACGTGACGTGTACACATGCACAGGAAAAGAACTCCTATGTGCCCGGCCTTACAGGTGATCACGTACCGTGTACACACCACCCCCAAAAGTTGCTCGAAAGCTTCAAAAGACTGCCTTGCCGGCTAGGTGATCACGTACCGTGTCCGCTTGTACCTACAACACATAACGTAAGGGATGAGCCGCCGTGGCTCAGTAAGTAGAAATTATGCATGAATGCACATGTCAACCCCCGCAAAGGCAATCCGCGCCGATGCATCTAAGACTCGTACTACCTTCACTCGGGGCCCTCGGCTAATCTTACTATACACCACAAATGAGCTCACGTCCACTAGGGATAAATGTGACAGTGGTCGACGCTGGATGGCCATACCTAAGATGCACATCGTTCCCCTAGGTTGCCATATGTACCCAGTCGTCCCCGACTGCCAGCGGTCGCTCACGCTGGTAGCCCACTCTGAGGTTGCCTACACTAGGGTTCCACCCTGTGTCGCTTATACCCTCAGGTCGCACCCTCCAGGTCGCCCCCTACCACCACGGGCATTGCCCAATCATAACATAAACATACATATATACGACCCTTTCGCCAACGGGCATTGCCCTAATATATTTCATTACATATATAATAATATATACATATATATAATATATATATACATATATATGGTTCCACCATGTGTCGCTTATACCCTCAGGTCACACCCTTCAGGTCGCCCCTACCACCACGGGCATTACCCAATCATAACATAAACATACATATATACGACCCTTTCGCCAACGGGCATTGCCCTAATATATTTCATTACATATATATATAATAGCCTTTCGCCAATGGGCATTGCCCTAATATATTTCATTGCATATATAATAATATATATATACACGGCCCTTTTTCCAACGGGTCTCTGCCCTAATATATCATAAACATATATATATATATATATATATATATACATATATGACGACGCTCAATGCCGCCATGGTGTCGTAGTAGTTAGCCCTGACTCAACTGCGAGTCGACAACAAATGCCCATATCGGCAAATATCATTCGCTTTCAAGCGACATAAATATGCATACTCATCTCTCATTTCATCACATATGATCGTGCATGCTCGTGAATATGCAATATAAACAATAGCCAAATATATTTACCACACAGAAATGTATCAATTAATTTACGAAATCATGTAGGTCATGGAGACACGTAGTCACATACATTAGGCACATAGTCATGTAACGTTAGGCACACGCAAGCAAGTTATGTGTCGTAGGTGAATTTCCACTTACCTGTTATCCGTAGAATTCTAGCTACCTGCCTCGTGGATCTCTTAAACCCCGACCTTAAGCATAAAATATTAAAGTCAGTACACTATCTTAACTATTTAGCTAAGTACTCGAAATTCCTAAGTGTCTATATATATTATATTTATTATTGCCTTTAAAGGATAATTACTTAGGAAGAGTTCAGTTAATCGTGAATTCGTGAAATCTCTAGGTTCGTGAAGTTATAATAGTTCGTGAAATTCAGTTCGTGAAGTGTCTAGCTAGATCTCTCAGTTCGCGAAATAAGTTGCTATCACTTTTAATGATTCGCCAAGTCTACACCTCGCGAACTCATGTGCGAAATCCTTATTTTATAGTTCGTGAATTGCCCTATACTAATAGTTAGCAAAGCCTTCATCACTCATTATTCACTTTTAATGATTCGCCAAGTCTACACTAAGGTTCGCCAACCTCATCGGATTTGCAAAATGCCGACCCCGCCAACCTGGTTCGCAAAATGGGCCCGATTCGCGAAACCCTTAATTTGCCACTTTTAGGGTTCGCCAACTTGCTTTGCCAAGAGTTCGTGATCTTCAACCCGCGACTTGTTGGACCCGCGAAACCTTTATTTCGCGAATTCATGCACGTGAAATTGTTTGAGTTCGCGAAGTTCACACCTCCCGAACTCACCCATACTAAAACACTTCCTAATTCGCAAAACGCTAGCTATAAAGATCAAGAGTTACTTTTTTTTCAAGAACACCTTAAATGTCGAATGAACTCAAAACCCTCGTGAACCTAGCCGAGTCTTACATCGTTTGTCTTGCCTAATAGCGCTTTAAAGCATGTCAGCGTGGGGCTGAAACACAAGATTAGGGTGAGGAAATTCACACTCATGACTTAACATTGATTCACTCTAGCATATAATGTTTCGTGGGCTTATAAGGTACCCTATTTCTTGAAATAAATACAAGAAATTATTGTAAGGAAATACCTTTCTCCAACCTTCTTGAATGTGGTTTCGATCTCCCTTATCTTCTTTCTCTCAAAGTTCGATGGCTTTCTTGCAAATGGAGTTGGTTAATATAGGTAGGTATGGTGGGGGTTTTAGGTTGACGTGGGTTCTCACTAATTTAAGGATCTTGTTTGCAAAACTTCATTTCTAAGGATATTGGGCCCAAGTTTGAATCCAAAGTTTTAGCCCAACTATAATTATGGTCCAATTCCTATCCTTATTATTTTCCTCATCATCCTTTGTCTAATATTTCGAGAATTCCTAATTAAATTAGAAGTCACATGGCATAATTTAAATGCACCATATTCACACAATCACTTAAGCACACATTTGACACACAAATTTCACATAACTCACATAACACAAAAATTAATGCACATTATCCATGAAATCACATCGATACGAAGTTCAAATTAGTCACACAAGCACAAAACGCGTACGCTAATTTATATAGTCACACAGATCATGAATGCATATTTATTGGCCTTTTTTAGCTTACGAGGACCTAGGTGCTACAATCCATATCGTGTCATCCGTAGTCATAGCAGTCATAACGATTTGTCTGTTCTTTTTATATATAAGCAATGCTATACAAATACTTTATGTAACACGTATATCATATGAGAACATGTTACGGTCACCTAATTCATGTATCAATCGAGTAATCCATATAGAGCATATAAGCACGTAAGGCACATAAAGTACATGTGCAAATCATACTCACAAGGTTTGCCTATTTGCCCGTTCTTTTACTCGGCCTTTTCCTTGCCTTTGCAGTCTCCTGACCTATATAATTATTTCATCTGGTAAATATGAACTTCCTATAATGATATGCGTGCGTGATATGTATGTTTTACTATGCCTAATCTTTCCCATGCATAGTCTTTACCTTTCTGTTTGTTTATTTTAATCATTTTGATATACTATACTTTCGGCTTAAACGTTCTATTTTACTTAGTACTGAAATATTACGAAAATGCTAACTCTTATTGTGTTGAAAACCCTAAAATATTAAAAACTTATTAAATGCCGAAAACCTTCTAAGCAAGCATATGCTGAAAACTTTCTTTGAAAATTTGATACCGAAAACTTTATAATATAACAATACCGAAAACTTCCTAATTAAATAATGGTACAAAAAAAATTCATAATACCATGCCGAATACTTTGAGCTTATCGAAAACATCATGGATTAAAATATTGTGCCGAAAACTTTCATGTAAAATATCAAAAACTTTATAATGGGACAATGCCGACAACTTAGATAAAACACCTTGCCAAAAAAGTTCATGCATGCCGAGAACTTCGCCCCGTTGAAAACCCTTTTTCTAAGATTAAATCATCTAAATACCGAAAATACTTCAGATGTGTGTACCGAAAACTTTAGCGTTGTAATATCTAAAGCTTCATAAAGTCAAGACTACTTTATATCCATAATATCCCAAACTCCAAGGTGTAACTTACCGAAAGCATTGAAACACTTAAATCATATGAAAGCTAAAGGTGTTTATGTATCGAAAACTATTCCCCTAACCAAAAATATTTAATATCGCTTTAGCATACTCATTTCAAAAGACATGAACGTTTACGTACTAATATGTTCTAATATTGAAAATTATCTAAATAGGCATGTAGGAAATCTAAAAGAAAATCTAGAAAACCCTAGCTTATATAAATCCACGAAACCCCACATAAGCCAATATATCTAAATAGGCATGTTCCAATACATCTATGTTTATACGAAAATTCACCTATTTCACATCCGTGTTTTTAAGCATGTTAAGGATGTAGACTTACCTCAATTTTGTTGTTCTTTTTCTCCCTTTATTCGAAAGATTTTCCCCATTGTTTTATTGTTATGTTCAAGAAAGACAGGATTAACCGAGGCTGTTCAAACAGGTCCAATCCATGAGACGTTTTGCTTAAGAAATCGTTGTAGATATATATCACAAGAGGTGATTTGACAGGTAGGTCTTTTTACCTTTCATGTTAAGAAACCTTATAATAGTGTTTAGGGGTGAGCAAAATCGGATATCCGATTTTTCGGATATCGAAAAATGGTATCCGTATCCGCTCCGGTTTTAATCGGATATCCGAAAATCGGATATCCGGTTTATTCGGATATTTACACCGGATATCCGCATCCGGTTTTTAAATTTATTTTTCTTATATTTTTATTATTTTCTTTTGAAAATCATATTTTTATCTTATATCAATCAAAAATATGTTTTTTAATATAAGAATTTCTACACATAGTAATTCACTTTACATAAAAAATTATAAACACAATACTACAAATTCACATTAATTTTTTAACTTGCATCTCGATGTTTTTATGCATGATACAAATCGGGCGAAAGTAGACTTCAAATGTGAGAATCGGCCGATTTGAGGAGCTAGAAGGAATCAGGCGAAACTTGTTCCATGCATGATACAAATCGGGCGAAACTAAGAGCCATGCGTGATCACTTGGCCATTTTGGAATCGGGGCGACACACATAATCGGGCGATTTGAACAACTAGGCGAAACTAAGATTGAAAGGGAACAAATCGGGCGATGCTATGACACATGAAGAATCGGACGACTTGAGGCAATTCGGCCAATGTGAACTCCGATCTGGCGAAGTTGGAGCTTGATGAATCGGGCGATTCTCAGGCTTAATGAATAAGCTTTCGCCGAGCCATATGAAATATTAATTTGTTAGATGGGATCAGACGACGTTGAGAATAGAAATCGGGCAATTATAGAGTAAATGTTGAAATCGAGTGTTGACTTAACTTAGACTAGTATTATATATAATTATTTTATACTAGTACAGTTCGAGAATTAATATGGATACTGATAATATTATTTTGTGCTCAGAGGTCCAAAATATTAGGGAGTTACCAGTTGCTAATCTGAGGAGGACAGGTTGGTGATTTTACATCTACGACGCGTAAACCTTTTCCTGATAATTAAAATTTCATTCGCTAGGTATCGCTACAGTGTAAAAGACTTAGAGAATTTTACTAAGTGCTGAGAGTTATTCGCGTGGTACTGTAGCGGAAAGATTTTACGATCGAGAAAAATTTCCGTTTAAATTTACGATCGAGAAATTTGATTTCGCGTAAATTTACGTTCGAGAAATTTTTCGTGCATGAATAAAATTTCGCTGTGTAAGTTTTTTTTTCCTTTTTTAAAGCGAGAAAGTATCTCGATTTTAAGAACAGTTTTTCGCTTTGAGATTTTACAATCGAGAAAATTGACAGCGAGAAACTCGGTGACTCGCAGAGAAAATTTTCGATCAATAAAAATCATCACTGTGCATGTTTGCGATCGAAAATTTTATCATCGAGAAATTAATTCTATCGCCGCTAAAATTTTCGACCGAGAATAAAATTGAAATCGAAATTACTCTTTGAGATTGTAAGTTTTGGGCTCGAAACTTAAATTGCACCTATTTGATCTATTTCGTTCAGTAATCTTCCGCTCGCATAAAATTCAAAATCAATTTCTCGATTGTAATTATTTTTCAATCTATGTTATCTTTCTTAACGACTAAGTCAAAAGTTTAGCGATCGAAAAACTTTTATAGTGCAAACAGTAGAACAATTGAAATTCAATTGACACTATTTGCAAGCGAAAAAGTTCTTCGACGCCTTCAAACGTTAAAATCCCAGTTTAGTCTTTCTCTCAATCGAACTCAAATAACGCAGAAAATAAAAGCAATCTACCCTTAAACCGATCAGGAAACCAAAACTTTCTCAATATGCAGTTCTTAACCTAGATTTTTCCTAGAAGCTGGTCTTAAGCACTGCAAACTAGCATTCGTGTTTCCGCATTGTGAACAGACGAGAAATTTTCGAAAAAAACATGCAAAAGATTGCAGAAAGCAGATGTAAACAGAGTTGAAACACACAAAAATCCCTAAAGGATGTCGAAACTATCTCTCAAAGACGAAAATATGTGAAAGAATGTAAGATTTTCAATGATTTTGTCTTTGCGGAAAACGTTTTGCTCGAGAGAAATTTTCGACTGATAAGTTTTTCGATTGAGGGTTTTGCGCGTATTTGGGGATTTTCTACTGCAAGCATTAAATTCGTTAAATGGGCTGATTAGACGTTTTTCGATATTTAACAATTTCGAGGCCCATTACTGTTTACGATCGAGAAACTTACGATCGAGAAATTTCATTTGGTTACTCGCTCGACAAATTCCAATCGAGAATTTTCATTTGGTTCCTGTTTAATTTTCGCTTGTTAGTATGAAAGCGAAAATTACCACTTGGTCCCAAATCAATTTTCGCTCGAGAATCTGTGAATGAAAAATTTACTAAATTCGCCCGGATTTCTCGATAGCAAGTTTGTTCGTGTTTTCAAATTGTCCCTAAGTTCAACCCCACAGTTGCTGCCCTATGTATGTAAATAAACGCAATTAACTCCCTGTAATTCAGGTTAGTGTCATCTGGCTCCTTCTTCAAAAATTGTAAATCTGCAATACTTAGACCAAAAGATGTCGAGATGATTAGAGTTAATTTTTGGAAGCAATTTTCTATTTAAGCTCCCCTTGATTTATTGTACCAAAGTCGTGAGCTCCAACCCGTAACGATTCGTGAAGTCCTCCTCAGAAGTGCGTTGTTCAAGGAAATTCAAATTGGAAATTTTCTGCACTACTTAGAGAAAGATCATCAAAATTATTTGGAGTTCAAGACATAAATGTTGTAAATGCTCCTCCTCAAATAGTGCACTTCAATTGATTTATTAAGCAAGTACATAAATCAATCTAAAAGTAATAAATTATTAAGAACATGCGATTTATCAAGATTAACCTAGATACATGGTCCTCTAAACATGTAACTATACTTTCGCATGAGAGTATGAGCATGATCAATATATCGCATTTAGTCAATTCCACATAAATGCAAAAAAAAATGCATATTGGAATGAGGGATTAAAAGTATTTTTGAATATAAAATTTCTATTACTATTATTATTATTTTATATTATATATATACTAATTTTATTAATAGTATGGGGTCATATTATTTTGCTTCGATCATAGTCACGCCTAAAAATTTCACAGGACAGTTGAAAGATTTTTATGCCATCTAGTCACGTCAGCATACTAAAGTTCTAAGTTCAAAGTAGTATCCATTTCGACAACTCTCACTAGGTTAGCTCTAGCACTCATTTATTTTTTACTAGGGATTTTTATATTTATATCACTCAAGTCAACACAAGTCTATTAAGTCAATTTCCTGTGATCGAGGTGCTTTTAATCATTTCACCGAGCGAGAGACCGTCGTTTTTGGAATTAAAGGTACTTTTGATGGTTTAATTTGGTTATGACTAAGAAGGGAAGGGAACTTATTGTGAAAAGTGAGCTTTATGTCTTCTTCCATTCTTTCGTCGTTCTCCTTTTCTCCGGCGTTCTTCTCTTTCGTCTTTTTGTCTTTTTCATCCTTTTTATCTCTTTTAAATTTTCTGCACTTGCTCAAGCTGAAGCTCCGCTTCTCTACGAGGCTGAGAGATTATCTATGGCGAAGTTCTTCTTGTTGGTTCTCGGGCCGATACCGTGCTATTTTTCTCTTAATCCCTAGAGAGGTTTCAGAGATTATCGATTTGAAGAAGTTCACAGTTATGGAATTCGAGCCCAAGGCTGTGCTCCTCTTCTCGTTGTCTCGATATAAGACCAGATTATCGTCGGAGAAGTTCACAGCAAGATCCATGCCCCCTTCATAAATATTTGCGATTGATAGTATCGAGAGGCACGTTCTTTTGGTCTGCTTTTTGTGCGTTGAGCATTCCTCGTGTGCGCTTTCCACCTTCTTTTATCATCTTTTTCTTTTTTGTCTCATTCCCCCCCTCCTTTTCTTGATTGAACATCCAGCCGAAAATTTAGATAGTCGGTTGAAGGCTCAAAGGGTTTTCAAATGAAGAAAAGGAATTTGGAGAAGGCTCAAAATGGATGATTAAAGGCTATGTTAAGGGATTGAAAACTATATACTTGGCTAAGTGAGGAAGTTCCTAAGTGCCCTAATCATGTTCTAACGTTCTAATGCAAGGCGAGTATGAGACCAAGAATCACTAGTTAAGACAAGCAATGATTGTGTGACTCGCTCAAGGATAGATCCGGTGAAAAAAAATAAAAGGCCAGAAATCTCACTCATATAAAGTGGCTTTGTGTCTAGTGGAGTCTAGTAAAGAACTTTTAGACACAAGAATGCGACTTAGACTGACAAAATTAAGCAAATACTCAGTCGGATGTCAGGGAAATTCATACGTGACTTAGATCGAGCATTCTAAAGACATCGTCATTCCTCTAGTATTATACATATATGTATAATATTTTTGGATTTTTATTATATTAGTAATTTCTAGTAATATAAGATATTTCACGCAAGATATGACTTTTAAAGTATAGAAAACACATGGCATAGAACATGTGAAAGGACAAAGGATCACGTAAGCACAAATTACGGAAGGTTCAATATGCCTAATTTTCCGACAAGGAATTGGAACCATTTTTCATCCAATGCCTTGGTGAAAATGTCAGCTAGTTGATATTCCGTGTTCACAAAATACATGTAACTGGTGTCTTTTTCTACGTGATCTTTGATAAAGTGATATCGTATGTCTATGTCTTTTTCTACGTGATCTTTGACAAAATACATGTAACTGCATTTCTCCCATGTGACTCATTTCAAATTTGCTCTTCATTAAATCTCCAAATCTCTTGCATAGCCGTGGATTTGTTGATCCGAAGATGATGTCGTCTACAAAAACTTGGACGACCATCAAATCTTTTTCTTGCCAGAAGAGGGTCGTATCGATCGTTCCTCGGATAAATGTGGATTTTACGAGGAAATCGCTCAAGACGTCATACCAAGGACGTGGAGCTTGTTTAAGTCCGTAGAGAGCTTTGTCCAGTCGATAGACGTGATCGGGATGTTCTTGATCAACAAAGCCTTCTGGCTGGGAGACGTAGACTTCCTCTTTTAACACGCCATTCGAAAAGGCGGTCTTAACATCCATTTGGTAGACTTTAAAGTCTTTATGAGCCGCATAAGCCAGGAATAGCGGAGCATATGCCTCATCGTAGTCAATTCCTTTCTGTTGATTATATCCCTTCGCAACCAATCTCGCTTTATTCCGAATCACTTCGCCATCTTCATTTTTCTTGTTCTTAAATACCCATTTAGTCCCGAAGATTATTTCCCATGCGGACGGGGTACTAAGGTCCACACTTGAAGACGCTCGAATTGGTTGATCTCATCTTGCATTGCTAGTACCCAATCCGGGTTCTTTAGTGCGTCTACTACCTTGATTGGCTCATTTTGGCTTAAGAAGCAGCTGAAGAGATTGTGCTGATGTCTTATCCTAACTCCACATGAAAGATCACCAATAATCTGATCAACCGGATGTGCTCGAGTCCACTTCTGCTCATGTGGCGGAGCTGAAGGAGATGCATCAGCCATTTGTGGATCGAGATCTCCAATGATTTCAATTTGAGGTAAGTCAGATTCTGCATTGAGTGATTCTGATGAGACTTCCTCATTGACTGTGGTAGGTTCTCCATTTATCTATGGTAATTCGGAATCGGGTGAGGTGGGACATTTGAGGAGCTTGGTATATCGGCCTCATCGAGTGGGGGATCCACTAAATGTGTAACAATAATGGTTTCTGGCCGATATACGGGCTCAAAGAGCGAGTTCAAGTCTTCCAACGCAAGTTTCAGAGCTTTTTCAGACGTTGAATCCGGAGTTGTTGCCATCTTCTGTTGGTTTTGTGCCAACACGCCAGTGTATATGGATTCTGACTGTCGTATTCAGAAGCAATCGAGTTTGGCACGGGCCCTGAACTGAGGTGTGTAGGAGCCATCTTGGCCACTTCGTGGAAAGTGACGTTGGAGCTTTCTTCGATTGAACGGTTGGACTTGATGTAAACTCGGTGCGCCTTGGACGTTGATGAATACCCAACGAATGTGGCTTCGAATGCTTTAGGGTCAACTTAGCATGTTGTTCTCTGTCGCTTGCCACAAAGCACTTGCACCCGAAGACCTTGAGAGATATTGGGTACTCGCTTGTTTATAATTTCGTGCGGAGTCTTATCGAAGCGCTTGTGAACCACCGCCCTGTTCTGAGTGAAACAGACGGTATTTACTGCTTCAGTCCAAAGGAAGTGTGGGAGGCCGGAATGGATTTGCATTGTACGAGCAACTTCCACTAGAGTCATGTTCTTCCTTTCAACGACCCCATTCTGTTGAGGCGTCTTAGCGGCTGAGAATTGCTAACTAATACCATGTTTCTGATAAAATTCACTGAGATACTTGTTCTTGAACTCAGTGCCGTTGTCCATTCGGATGACTTGGATGGTTTGTTGCAACAAATTCTGAGTGGTGTTCAAGAAATTAATTATCAAGTCCCCTATCTCATCTTTAGTTCGGAGGAACTTTGTCCAAGTGTAGCAAGAGAAGTCATCAACAATGACCAGAATGTACTTGCGTCCATTAATACCCTGTGTTTGCATTGGTCCACAAAGGTCCATGTGAAGCAATTCCAGTGGACGGGAAGTAGAAGCAATCTGTTTTATGTGATGAGATACTCGCTTCATTTTTCCTAATTCGCACGCCGAACATTGATGCTCTTTCTGTAATACTATAGTTGGAAGACCGTGAACCAACTTTTTCGTTGAAATCTGTTGAAGAGCTTTAATGTTGAGATGACACATGCGTTGATGCCATAAGCTGTTCCTCTGAAATATAGTTTGATAAATGAAGCAAACATCTGTCAAGGGCCGCACGGACGTCAGGTTGATCGTGTAAAGATTTGATTTCCGAAGTCCTTGGAGGAGTTCCTTGTCCTGACTGTCTAATATTCTACACCAGTTAGCAAGAAAGACCACCTGAAATCCTCTGTCGCAGAGTCTATGCTGAACAAGTTATGGCGGAGACCTTCAACATAAGAGACATCCTTTATTATTAGGTTTTCCGGAATGATCCCAAATCAAAGAATGGGGGCTTTAGGTACCCACTTATAAATGGGTCCTCTCAGATTAGCAGATTTAGGAGTTTGTTCAGATATGCTTCCTAAATTAGTACTTGTAGGTGATTTAGCGACCCAAGTCATTTTCGAAGAAGTCGACTTGGGTTGCCCTTTGTAGAAAACTTGGCCTTTCCGGCTTTCGTTTTCTTAGGAGGAGTTTTAGGAACCCATTTAGGTTAAACCATGCAGGGAAGATTAATTTCAGCGCGGACAAATGTTTTGGTAGGCTTGACCGAGGAAAACATATTTTCAATGGATAATCCTAAGGTGCTTGGGGATTCAATCTTAACTGGATACCTTAGGTGAGAACAAGCATGAATAGTGCCATATGCTTTCTTTATGCCTGGATCCTGTTTCCTACGGGTCATCCTAGTAGCACTTGTCTTAGGATGATTGATCTTTGTTGCTGAAGTAGAGCCTGTTTCGAAATTTGTACTTCTAAATATGGTAGGCTTTAAGGAGCAAGTAGAAGCAACTATTTTGAGAGAGGAAACAGATCTTTTATTTCTACGAGTGTCTTTTATTTTTACAGAAGGAGATATATTGTTGAGGAATTCAAATCTACGGACTCCTTCTCTAATTTTATTTTAGACACTCTCGCCTTCAACTCTAGTGCTGGCCTTACGCTCCCTGTAGACGTAAGCAAAGCAAGATTAGAGTTAGAATTTTTCTGATTATTTTTTATTTTCCGATCCTTTGAAGGCGCTTTTTCTTTTTTCACGCTTTTCAGAATAATATTTTTGATTGGTGGAGATGCGTGAGAAATAGTTCTTGGGATGGAGGAAGCTTTGAGATTTTCCATCTCTTTTAGGAATTTTTTCTTTTCAGCTTCAAAATCCTCTCTTTCTTTTTCTAAGGCGGCTCTTAATCCCTCTATTTTCTTACAATGGGAGGTATGTAGAGAGAATTTTCAGAATGATGAGCTTGTACTTCCTCGTTTTTAGAATGATCTTAAAGAAAATCAACTGTTTCAAAGCTTTGTCACGTTGATTCAGTCCGATGTAGGAAAAAGGAATTTCAGCCCTAGTATTTGCTTGTCTCTTGGCTTCTTATCATATATTACTTTTGCGTTAGTAAATTTCGTGACAGAAGTTAGTCCAATACCCATGTACGAGATATCATAGATGCAGTTAACTTTCTTCAAGTTACGTGGGTTCTCAAAGCGTAAGCCATACTTATAATCATAAAATTTTAAGTCTTTGGGCTGATTCAAAAATATACTTTGATCATTATGTGACCTTTTCACAAAAGATCTTCTAATTTCTTAATTTATGTATAGCTTCTTACGTTCAGCGTCTAAGGTAGCATAGTTATTTAGAGCAGTGCTCTTTCGGCTTGACAGGCGTCTAGACTTTTTCGTAGTTCACTAATCTTAGAATTTGACTTAGTCAAAATTCTTCTTTGAAACTAGTGACCTTCTTAGTTGCTTCCTCAAGTCTACTTTTAACAAGACTCTTTTCTTCTAAGTTCCTTAGTAGACATTTGTGGTTATTGTCTAGTCTGTCTTCTAGTTCCTTTACTACCGAACTATGCTTCTCTAACAAGGTATGCTTAGTTTCTTTTGATTGGAGTCTCTTAGTCAATTCATCTATTTTGAGACTAGGACTCCTAACTTGTTCTTTGAGACTCGCTATGGTTTCCTTAGACCTAAGAAGCTTTTTCTCTACTTTTATTCCTCGTTTCTGCTCAGTTATCATGTTAGCAAATTTGGAGTTTAACTCATCTAACAAGTCAGAATTTGTAGAGTCTAAGGTTTATACCTCCTGAGATGATGTGGATGCTTTCTCGTCGTCCGTCTCTGCAGAACTATTATTTTTCCTTTTCATCATCAAGGCGTGCCATTAGGGCAAGATTGTCGGCATCAGAATCTGAGCTGTCCTCTAAGCCAGTGGTCCTTCTCTGCCATAAGAGCTACTCCAGCTTCCTTTTGTTTGGTTAGTTGAAGCTTCCTGGAGTAGTAGTTAGCATCCTTTTTATTTGGAAGGGTGCATTCCCTAGCAAAGTGACCTGCTTTTCCACAATTAAAACATTTTAGTGTGTCTTTAGAGATTGTGGCTTCTGAGGACTCAGGTGGCTTCTGTTTATTCTTCGAGCTTGTAGTTCGAAATCTGTTGGTAGAAGATGATGACTTCTTCTTGAAGTACTGCTTTGTCATCATCTTAGCTACTAATGCCAGCTGTTTCCCAAATTCTTTGATTTCAGAGGGAAGTTCTGAATCAGATGTGTCTCCTTCCTCTGAGGAGCTAGGGAGCTTGATGTGCTTTTCCTTGTGTGAGCGGGAGCTCTTCTCAGAAACTAGAGCTATGGAGTCATCGGTCTGTTTGCCCTTTAACTCGTTTTGTATCTCGCCGATGTCTTCTTCATGTTGTGCGAGGTTACCAAAAACAGCATGAATATCCATCTCATCCAAGTCCTTATTTTGGAGAGGTTGGGTAGAGATTTTCTTCCATTCGGTGGGCTATGCTGACAGAAACCGGATATTCATCTCCATATTCGTCTTTTTGATGTCACTTTTTCTCATTTCATTGAGAAGGGTGAGGTACCGCTGATGAAGATCGTGTAAGCTCTCCTCATCTGCGTATGATTGATCGCCATATGCTTGTTTTGTTGATTGGTTTATCAGATCGAGAGGTGATTATACCGTTTAGAATTTTTGGCCTTGAAGGAGGCATACGCTGTGAGTATATGTTAGCCTTCTTAGCTTTGGCGCTGACTTCGGTTCTTTGCATCATCCGTTCCAGTTCATCCCACATCCTTTAGCAGTTGGGATGCAATCTATTTGTCTATAGATATCATTAGGAATGCCCTGCATCAGTGTGTTCTTGGCTATAAGATCTGCTCTTGCTCTTCTTTTCTTAGCTTCATCGTACTCACTTGGTAATTTTACTCGCCTAGTGGGTTCGATTGGAGGATTGTTTGAGCTATCACCTTCTTAGTTTATGTAATATATTTCCGGTCCCTCATGAAGTGATTTGAGTGGATCTTCAGCCTGATCTTTAAGCTTTATGAAGTTTAAGAACTAACTTCTCCATACTGTATATTCGCCCCTTTTGAGAATTGGAGGTCGATTATCATTTCCTAGAGAATAGGCATCCATTTCTTCTTCGAGTTGATGTAGGATCTACGTTTGTTGTTTTGGTTGGTTTGAATTGATGTGATGTGCTTTACAAGTAGCAGATTAGTTAGTAGCGTTTGATTATAGAGCAGTTTCAAGAATAATTTTTGACTCAATCTTTAAAGTTTGATCGAAAATTAATTCGTCGAGAAAAATTGTCGTTGTTGCTGTTCTTGTGCGAGAAAGTACGTCAGCGAAAAATTTTTCGAGCGAGAAAAGTTGCTCACAATCTTTTGGTCGAGAAGTTGCCTACTGGAACAGTTATCACCTGGCTAAAAGACTTTGGCTGGGAAGAATTCCTGAGTATCAACAAACCCTACTACCCAGAAGCCGTCAAGCTTTTCTACGCAAACTTCGACTATGATGAGTATGAAGAGCACATCAACGTCCGCTCCTATGTGCTGGGAGGCAGAATCAACTGGACCACCAAAAGGATAAATGAGATGCTAGGCGTCTCTGATGAACCCTTATGCCATTACGACATGAACGATTGGTGCCGCGATAATGAATTCAACCTCAGTAATGTCCTACAGACTCTCTGGAATACCAGTAGTAAGCCTCACTTCTCGGACGGTGAAGCCCTAAACCAACTACCCATCGATTTTTCTTTCTGCACAAACTACTCAACATGACCTTATGGAGTGCGAAATCGGTAGCGGAGGCCACTCTACGACGATGAATTTCATGAGCACGTTCGTTGTCTACATGATATCTTAGAATCACAAATTCAATCTCGGATATGTGATCCTGAAGCACATGATCCAGGCCTTCGAAAGCAGAGACAAAGAATTCCCTACGAGATGTTGCTAACGCACTTCCTTGAGTGCGAAGAAATCATGATGCCGCCGGCATGGGAAGACAGGGCCATCCACATCGTGGATTTGGTGACTCTGAAGCGAATGGGACTCATTACTAGAAAGGTCAAGGTTGGTTCAAGGCTAAGGAGAATAGGTAAGTGAACAGTGCCCAGAAAAGGTCCGCAGCAAAAGGAAATGCGAAGGTTAAGAGCGACGGCGACGACTACGAAGACGAGCTCAGCATCGAGAAGGAAGGAATCTCAGCGATACGCCGCGGTATCTCTGATATCAAGGCTGATAACCAGAAGCGCTTCCGCAAGCTCAAAGAACAGTAAACTGAGTTGTCGCTGAAGCTGTCCAAGCTCTCCAAGTTGATCAAGAAGTCACTTCCTAAATCTGCCGATTTCGAAAGCTCTTCAAGCTAGTAGGCTGCCCCTCTATTCCATTCTGACCCTAGTTGCTTTTAGGATATTCCTGTCTGTTCCGTTTCTACAAGTTCAGTTTTTAGGTGTCCCTCCCGCCTTTTTGATAATGAAGGGGGGGGGGGGGTAGAAAATTTTTTTGGCGTTAAGCGTCTAAGAGTTCTGGTGTTTGGGAGGTAGGTCGTGTGTAGGGAATCTCGTGGAACCCTTCTATATAATATTTGCTTTTATAATATATCCCTGATGCTTCTATGCGATGCTTAATGTTTTGCTCTGATTTTTGGATATATCTATGATGCCTTGACTGATCTTATGTTCTGATATAGTGATACTATGATACTTATCTGTGATAATGAACGTGTGTGAGATTTCTTGATGAGTGCTAAAGTGCGTGCTGCGATGATTATCTGATTGCTTGAATCATGCTTGGAAATGCGCACTTATGCAGGGGAGCGCACTCACGGGTAATTTCGAAATTTTGCATTCATGATGTAACTCTATAATTGACATGATATATCCGCACTTAGACAGGGGGAGCAAATTCATTCATGATATATCTTCGCATGTCATATAGATATCTGCACTTAGGTAGGGGGAACAAATATGTATCATATGTTATTAGGAAATATCATATGCTCTTGTGATTATGAAACACTTAGACGCATGCGTTAGGACTTGCATAATCGAATATGCTTACATGCTTCCGTGCTGCATCAATTACATGTCATCATAAAAAAGGGAAGAATGTTGACCTTTTTGGTCCATGAGCGTTAGAGAGTTTTGATGGACTATGTAATTGTAAAGACGTTAGGTCTATAAATTAAGCAATTCAATCTGTGATCAATATAACGTCTAAGTTCATGATAATATTCGACCATGCATGATATATAAGCTAAATTTGATTAGATTGTTGAATATTTGATTCACATGTGATTCTGTGATTATTTGGTGAAACTAGGTGATCGCATGTTATATACAGTCCATGTGATAGGATATATCGTTCTGTGGTATATATGAAAATAACTCATGAGATATCCTACTGAGTTATAAAATGAAAATATGTCGTTTATATATGGAAAGTGTATATACATTGATAGTTGTTTATTTCTGGATAAAATTGAATAGAAAATCGTTTGCATGCATCCAACTGAATTAAATGTGCGAAATCGTTCTTGATATATTTCCTTATACTGAATATGATGTTATATTTAGGAAAGAATTGATTGATTGACTTTTTGGATAAGATGCAATAATATATGCTATGTGCTGAAATGGTTGTGATCTCGATATATGGAAGCTTAGCTATGGCATAACTCGTGATATAGATGCTATAATTTGAATTATGTGTTAAAACATGGAAAATGCATTGATATGCTGCTATCTCGTGTGCCACACATGGAAAGTAAATCTGGATTGATTGAGTATATAAACTGATAGCAGGGAATATGTTGGTCCCGAATGTACCAAACAAGGAATCAAAGAGGCTTTAATGGAATGAAAAGGGAGTATTCTCACCTTTGAGTGTGTGTAGTGTGTGAAAAATTTGGATAAGCCTTTGATCTTTGATTACTTTCAAAAGTGAGTTGGTAACACCTTATATACCACATTAACCCTAGGTATATTAAGGCCCAATCACTAAATATTAATTAATTACAATCTTGTCTAAAGCCCAAGCTAAAGATAATTACAAAATTAATCCCAAGACTTAAACTATTGACACAATCAATTAAATATCCTAACAATCTCCCCCTTTGTGTCAATTGTTGGGAGTCTTGAATCTTGAGCGTAGCAGTGGTGGATTAGCGTGTGAGTGTGTCGCGAAGCCCTAGCTTGAACTCGAAGGCGCGGAGGTTCCTTCGAAGTACCAATCGATTAGCTATAGCGTCGATGAGCTTCGCGAACTTGGATCGGCAGAGAGGATCTTCTTCTGAAAGTATGCAACAGATCTTCATTAGTTTGTCTTGGATGATGGTGAGCGTTCCATCCGAGAACTTTGCCACTTCAGAGCAGCGCAGCATCCTCATCTTTCCCTTATAGTTCGAGTAGGCGACCGCCGGATCGTCTCCGTCGATCACATCGCCCTCTCGGTAGTCGTCCGCGTTCTTGAAAGATGGGCGAGTCAGATTCACCTTCTTCAGGTTGTGCTCCACCGCCATCTGCAGATCGTGGGTGGCGAAGAATCTGACCTGTCGGAGCATGTGGCGTTTGATAGCCGCATATCCCATGGTGACCGGTTCAGCACGTATGAGATGTCCAGAACTTCTGAGGACGAGTCTGAACTGCTTCATGGATTCCAGCATGCTGTACAGGTCGCCCAGGCGCAGAAACTTGAAGTCCGCCTCACTGACTTCACAGTAGCTCTCATCCTGCCTCATTACCGTGAATACTGGGTAATGGACAGGTCCTTTGGACTCTTGGCGGAGGTCAGTGACTTTGCAGATGGGGGTCCGACTCATTTCCTGAGCGATGTTTTCCTCATCGGATAGCGTCCTATTTGTGCATTTGTGGCACAGAAGGCTCCATCGATAGAGTTGCTTCTTTCTCTCGCTCCAACTTTGGATGTTCATCAGCTCATACTCGTCGAAGGTGGTGATGATCTGCTCCTTGCGTCGCCAGATCCTCTTCCTGATCTCTTCTTGAAACGGTGTGGTGATCTTTTTGTTTTCCCACGGTGCTTCCGGTATATCCACCGTGGGTACATCCGTTTGAGCAGCAGGGGCCTCTGTTTGCTGCGCTTGGAATTGCAGGATGTCCTCAAGCTCGGCCGGTTCAGCGTCGTACTCCTCTCCGTCCTCGTTGTCTGCTGTGTTGATCAGCGTTAGTGAGGCTTCCATCAGCAGACGTCGAGCATTTTCCACCAGCTTCCTGGCTGCTACTGCATCGACGGGTGTGTACAGCCATTCATCGTTGAAGATGTAGGCTTCGATCTCGTTCTGTGCGCAGTAGACGTCCTCGGGAGCTACGTTGGGGTCGGTGTTGAGAGGAGTGTCGCTGTGTGGTGACGAGGGTGTTGCGTCGGAAGAGTTTGTGGATTGTGGGGATGGTTGTGGTGGAGATTCTGGTGGTTCAGTTGTGGTGATGGTTTTGGCAAGGATGATTTGGGTGTCGGGTGGTGTAGGTGTGGTGGTGGTCTCTAACATCGATGTGATAGTTAGAGGTTCGGAGACTGTGGGTGGAGACGGTGTGGGGGTGGTCTCTAACGTCGATGTGACGATTAGAGTTTTGGAGACGGTAGTGGATGGTGGTGAGGGTGATTTGGCTAGTGACTCAGGGTTAATAAGGTGGGATTTTCGGCTATTGGGGTGTGAGGTTTCTGTTACGGGCGTTGTTTCAGGCCCGGAGGAGGAGGACGACGTCGAGTGAGTGAGTCCTTGGGATTGTTGGCCTAGCTGCCTATTCTCCCCCTCGCGGCGATCTTGATCATCGTCTTGATCGTCGCGCCTGATCCCGCTGGACTCGCCCTGAGCGCGGCAAGTCATGGGCTGAGTCATCATTCTCTTCATCTGCCGTTTCTCGTCGTCGAGTTCCGTCATCGACTCGAATCTTGCTCGTAGGAGGTAGAAGAGCTCCTTCACGGAGATGGCAGAGAGAATGGCTTCAGCGTCCACATCTTGAGTCGGTGGTGGCGTCTCCGGGGCCACACCTTTCCCTTTGTCGGCGGTGGACGCATCGAGACGCGCGTAGACTTTATCGAGAATCGACGTCTCAAGAGTCTTTGCAAACTCTTGAAGACGTGTCTCTAGCGCGGTCTCGGTGATGAATTGGGGTAAATTTAACAAGTTGGAATCACGAAGAACTCCAACTGACACCGAATCGGAGAATATAGCCGATCGGCCGCCCGTTTGCACAGGACTGGAAAAGACGGGGTCACTTAGACTTCCCGTTGGCATCATCGATGAGACAGACTCAATCGTATGATGGCCTAGGCTCACGGTTGTTGTGATGTTGGCCGTGCTAGGTCTTCCGCTCTCAGTCACAGAGACATCACCGAGCGTTCTGACAGTCACGAAGACTCTGTGGTGCGGTGGAAGGTGTATGTGTCCTAGAAACGTATGAAACTATGGGGAGTGAGGGCACTAGACTCAAGGTGCTTGAAGAGGATGCAGTCTGAGGCGAGGGACTGCTTGTTTCAACATCGACTATCTCCAAGTGGGATGTCGATGGTATACGTGGCTCCTCGCGGAATGAAATATCTTCCTGTAGAGAGGAAGATAAGTGGGTTGGTGGGGTAGTTTGCGTGGTTGAGCCAGATGCCACGACTTCTACTCGGGAGGTGAACACATCACCTCCTGTACCTACTGGTTCGGCTCGGCTTATCTGTGGCTGAGGAGGTCAATCGTGCTTTTGTTTCGATCGACGCTCCGTGGGGCGGCTTACGTCATCCTCTCGCGACCGTTTTTTCGGAGCGCGGGTGGAAGAGGATGCGGCGCGACTCGAGGACTTTTTGGAGGTGGTGGTGGGGTTTTGGCTAGTCCCGGGGTTGGGAGCAGTGGGGTTGATCTGCTCCGTAGGGACAGAAGATAGTGGTCTGGGGCTTTCTCGGAATGAGGCGGTTGACATGCGATATTCGCGGACGTGTGGATTTGTCTGGTCGGCGTAGGCGAGAACTTCGTCCGGAATTATCATTGCGTTTCGATCCTTCGCCGGAGTGTTTTTCTTGGCGAACTTCTCGACTGTGGGGATGGGGAAGTGTTCGGCTGCCGGCCGCATGCGAATGCTGGTGGAGTGCATGCGGAAGTGTTTGATGAAGGCTGGGAGCCACCGCATGTAAGGTATGAAGCGGTTAGTGACTCCCTTTGCGACTTCCCGGTCGCGACGTTGGATCATCGCGACAAGATCCATCCAGATGATGTCCGCGTAGTTGTACTTCCGGTTGTGGGCGATGCCGGTTAGGATGGTGAGGATCTGAAGGTCGCGGTCCTGACCGGCATGCTTTCCTGACATGCACTTGTTCACCAGCAGGTACAGTGTTCGCCAAGGTTGAGGTAGGTTGCGGGTGGTGACTTCACTGAGGACAAGTGGGCCCTTCTTCTTCTTGGTATCTGGTTGATAGCCCAGTCGGTCAATGTCTTCAATGAGTTGATCGTGCGTTGGAAGTGGGTCATAGGGTGAGTAGACGGGGAGTTGAAGCACTTCTTGCACTATTTTGCGATTGAGGACCACCATTTCTTGATCAATTTGTGCGGATAGGTTTTTGGCAAGATGGAGTGGTCCCGCTATCTGCAGTGTATGCCAGAATTGCTGAAGGTACACCTGTGCTTCTGGCTCGCCATGTGTGAGGGCGTGGCGAAGTGGGTGCCCTTTGAGGATTTCTATGATGACGGGGGCATCGCATCGAAAGCTCTGCAGGTCCACCATGAAGTTGTTGGGAATCAGGGCCGCCCATTGACTCAGTGGGAAGATCTGCTCGGGTGGTGGGACATAGAGACGTGTGTTGAGTTCGATGCGAGCAATGTCCCGTTGGATTGCAGCCGCCTCAAGTGCTTCAATTGTACTTTGATCTTTTTCCGTCATATCTGTGCTTGACAGTAATTGTGATATGATTAGTATGAGTCATGGGTGAAATGATGGAAGTGGCCTCAAATTGCAAATGAAACATCGACAATGTTTTTAAAGGAGATGAGAAAGTTCGCTAAGTATAACATATAGGGAGGTTGAGGAAAATTTAGCATTTTGTGTCAAATTTTGCATGTAATGAGAAATTTCGCAGATTATCACACAAAGGCATGTCGAGAGAACATTTTCGCAGATATAAAGGAAATTTCGCACTCAGTTTTATTCATGAATTTTGCATATACAGGGAAATTTCGCATTCAAAGGAAATTTTCGCATGTAGCATGGAAATTTCGCATTCAGTGTAAAGTTTCGCATGTATTGGGAAATTTTCGCAAGTTATAACACAAAGACATGTCGTGAGAAAGTTTCACAGGTTATATGAAAGTTTCGCGGAGGTAAAGAGCTTTGTGGACTGCGAAAATTTTTGTTCACTGTAGTTGCGAAATAGTGAAGATGCGAAAATATGTAATATGAAGTGATGTGTTATTAGAATTTCGCGGGGCTAAACTCACTGTAGCAGGGAAAGTTTTGTCGTGAGGGAAAAAGATTTTCTCAGATAAACTTTCGCGGTACTTAACATACTGTAGCAGCGAAAAAAATTTTAACACATGTAAATTCTCGGGCGAAAGTTTCGCAGTTTCTTAGTCACTGTAGCAGCGAAAATTTTTAACATAAGAAATTTCTCGGAGAAAATAAAGTTTCGCGGGGCTTAACTCACTGTAGCAAGGAAAGTTTTGTCGTGAGGGAAAAAGATTTTCTCAGATAAACTTTCGCGGTACTTAACATACTGTAGCAGCGAAAAAATTTTAACACATGTAAATTCTCGGGCGAAAGTTTCGCAGTTTCTTAGTCACTGTAGCAGCGAAAATTTTTAACAAAAGAAATTTCTCGGAGAAAATAAAGTTTCGCGGGGCTTAACATGCTGTAGCAGCGAGAAAAATTTTAACATATGTAATTTCTCGGAGAAATTTTCGCGGAACCTCACTCACTGTAGCGCAAGAAATTTCTCGGATAAAATAAAGTTTCGCGGGGCTTAGCTCACTGTAGCAGCGAAATTTAACGTTTTAAAGCAATTTTTCTGAGAATTTTTTCGCGGTGAAGAACACAGTGCGATATCGTGCGAAACTACGCAATGTTTTAGCCTTAGACCTACGCAAATCTCAACCAAAATGCAATAATCTGGACTCAATCAACTCGAAATTGGATGGGCAATGCATATTTGAGGGTATTAAACATCAATAATCTAACATGCGTTTGATTTAGAGCCGAGAAAAATTAATTCAAACCTAACAAATTTAACTAAAATGGGGCAAAACAGGATAAGACGAACAGATATTTGGATTATTTAAGGTGTATTCATACCGAAAAAGCTTGATTTTGAAGTCGAAGAATGCAGATAAGTGGATTTTGAATGCAGATTGGACGTCGACAATGATGCGAGGGGTTGCGAAATTTTGAAAGAGGGGGTTGCGAAAATTTTGAATTTTTCTCGGGAATTTTAGGATTGTAAAATGTGTTAAGTGTTTAGGGTTTTAGGGGTTTTAGTCACTGTATATGCGAAATTTTGAGTTAATGGGTCGAAATTTCGTGGGCTTGGTCAAAGCCTCAACTGAGCAGAATTTTCGCGGGTTTGGTCAAAGTTGGGTCCAATTGAGGTTCAATTGGTCCAATTTTGACCCTTTTTGACCAGAAAAATTAGAAATTCAACCCAAAATATTTTAATCGGTCCAATTTTGACTCGGTTTGACCAAACTTTAAAATTTCAACCCAATTTTTTTTTTAAAAATAAAATAAATAGAAAAAATCAGAAGCTCCCCCTTAATCGAGAAACTTCCCGTTTTAAATAATGGAAGAAAAAATAGATGCTCCCCCTTAATCGAAAACTCCCCCTCAAAAGACATAATTCAGAAGACACATAGATAATGAAGTGAAGTGGAAAAAAAAATATGTACACTTTATCAAAGTTCATGTAGGGTCGATTGATCACAAGTGAATATTCAACATGCCCAACATAGTCACTAGGTGTTGGAATCGTTTGACATCCAACGGTTTTGTGAAGATGTCGGCCAGTTGATCTTCGGTTGTGATGTAGTGCAATTCAATCGTGCCTTGTTCGACATGTTCTTTGATGAAGTGGTGACGAATATCTATGTGTTTCGTTCTTGAGTGATGTACTGGATTACTCGTCATCGCAATAGCACTTTTTGAGTCACAGTAAATGGGAATTTTATCAACATGAAAATTAAAATCTCGTAGTTGGGTTCTCATCCACAAAAGTTGTGAACAGCAACTAGCGGCGGCGACATATTCTGCCTCCGTCGATGAAGTTGAGACACAGTTTTGTTTTCGAGACGACCAACTTACAAGTTTACCTCCCAAGAAGTGTGCAGCTCCAGAGGTGCTTTTTCGGTCCATCTTGCATCCTGCGTAATCCAAGTCAGAGAATCCAACTAGTTTGAAGTCCGATAGAGTGGGGTACCACAAACCCAGATTGGGTGTTCCTTTGAGATAGCGGAGGATCCTTTTGACAGCAGTGAGATGGGATTCATTTGGTGTTGCATGAAAACGAGCGCCGATTCCTGTCGAGAGAACGATGTCGGTCGACTAGCAGTAAGATACAAAAGAGAACCTATTATCCCTCGATAGATGGTTTGGTCAACGGGAACACCAGATGGGTCCGCGTCGGGTCGGCCAGAGGGTGACATAGGTGTAGCAGCAGTCTTGGCATCCTTCATTCCGTATTTCTCGAGGATGTCATGGATGTATTTGGACTGATTGATGAAGATTCCGTTGGGGAGTTGCTTTACTTGAAGACCAAGAAAGAAGTTCAGCTCACCCATCATACTCATTTCGAATTTCTCTTTCATCAATTCTGCGAACTCTTCACACAGTTGTGGTTTAGTCGATCCAAAAATGATATCATCGACATAAATCTGTACAATCATTATGTCCGGGCCACTCCGCTTGGTGAAGAGAGTTGTATCCAGGGATCCTTTCTTGAATCCAGACTGAACAAGGAAGTCTGAAAGGACGTCATACCAAGCTCTGGGAGCCTGTTTTAGTCCGTAGAGGGCCTTGTAGAGTCAATATACGTGATGAGGAAACTCTTCGCTCAAGAACCCTTCAGGTTGATCAACGTACACTTCTTCTTTGAGAAATCCATTCAGAAATGCAGTCTTCACGTCCATTTGGTAGACTTTAAAGTTCTTGTGAGCAGCAAAGGCAAGAAAAATTCGTATGGCTTCGATCCTGGCAACTGGGGCGAAAGTTTCATCGTCGATACCTTCTTGTTGGTTGTACCCCTTAGCCACAAGTCTTGCTTTATTGCGAACAACAACACCGTCTTCATCCTTTTTGTTCTTGAAGATCCATTTTGTGCCGATAATGGATCTATTGCGAGGTCGTGGTACGAGTTCCCAAACTTGTAAACGTTCAAACTGATTTATTTCCTCCTGCATTGCAATCAGCCAATCGGGATCGTTGAGAGCTTCAGCTACTCGTGATGGTTCGACTTGACTGAGATAGCAAGCAAACAGACTTTCATTCATCGTAGCCGAACGTGTCGAAACACCGGATGTGAGGTCCCCAATAATCTGGTCTGTAGGATGAGACCGAGTCCAGAGTGGTACATTGGTCTGTGAGGAGCTAGCCGCATTTGTGTCTATTGGAGGCTCATTAGATTGGGGTCCGGTGTCCAAAGAAGAGATCTCAACCGTAGTGGATGGAGAGGGTTCATCATCAGGATCAGCAATGTTCCCAAGGTTGGGTAAAATGTCGTCTTCATTGAGATTGAGTGCATCCAAGTTTGGAGGGACGACGTCATTGCCGATAACTGGTGGTGTAGGTGGAGTGGGTGCAGCGGTAGATTCAGTGGTGGCGGCGGGAGTCTTGGGAACTTGAGAGAAGTACTCGAAAAGTAGATCGAGATCCAGCTCACCAGAGTTGCCCTCAGATGAGGAAGTTCCCGTCGTTGAAGGTTGACCTTTTGTCAACGAATGTAGAAGACCTGGTTCTGGACTAATATGAGCAGAAGCCATGAGGTCGCCTTCGCTTTCGTCAAAGGTGACATTTGAGCTCTCAATGACAGATCGTTTCTCCTTAAGATAGACTCTGTATGCCTTCGAGTTTAGCGAATAACCAACAAAGATTCCTTCGAGTGCTTTTGGATCAAGCTTCCCAAGATGTTGGCGATCATTGGCAACAAAACATCGGCATCCAAAAATCCTTAGATACGATATATCTGGTATACGACGGTTGTTCAACATCTCGTATGGAGTGCGGTTGAATCTCTTGTGGATGGAAGCCCGGTTCTGCGTGTAACAGACTGTTTGAATAGCTTCGCCCCAAAGAGAGTGAGGAAGGCCGGATTGGATGAGGAGAGTCCTAGCTGCTTCAACTAGTGTTCTGTTCTTACGCTCAACGACACCATTCTGTTCCGGTGTCTTCACAGCTGAGAACTGCTGAGTGATGCCCTGAGTGGCATAGAAATCACTGAGCTTCTTGTTCTTAAACTCAGTTCCGTTGTCAGTTCTGATAATCCGAACCTTCTGTTGATGGAGAGTTTGGGACGTAACAACAAACTCGATAATTATATCAGGAACTTCATCCTTTGTACGAATGAGTTTCGTCCATGTGTAGCGTGAAAATCGTCGACAATCACAAGAATATACCGTCTTCCTCCGAGTGTGGCCGTAGGCATTGGGCCACATAGATCCATATGTAAGAGCTCGAGGATTAGCTTAGAGGACGGTGTTTCCTTGGATATGTGAGACGATATCTTCATCTTCCCCAATTCACAGGCAGAGCAGAGGTGTTCCTTATGATATGTTAGTTGGGGTAGACCGTTGACGAGTTTATCTTGACGCAGTTTGTTGATAGTCTTGAAATTGAGATGAGAAAGACGTCGGTGCCATAGATCATTCAACTTGGGTGCAGCCCGAGAGAGAAGGCATACTGGTCGAGAGGTCGTGAGATTGAGTACGTAGAGGTGAGACGTGCGCGTTCCAGAAAGAAGTGGCAGTCCCGAGGCATCTATAATGCTGCAGATGTCAGATTCGAAGAGAACCTTGTATCCTTTGTCGCAGAAACGACCAATGCTGAAGAGATTGTAGCTCAAACCCTCAACGTAAGAGATGCCCTTGATCGTCTGTTTGTCATGGACGAGATCACCAGTTCCGAGAATTGGCGCCATTTGACTGTTTCCGAAGGAGACCCTTCCGAGATAGCGCTCGGAGAAGTTGCTCAGCAGCTCCTTGTTCCCTGTCTTGTGTGTGGAGCAACCCGAGTCTAGATACCACACATGACAGACCTGCAATCATTAGCAAATGTTGGGTCCCCGTTTACTGACGGGGCATTCTTGTGATACAAGTAAAATTTTCATGCGCTTAATGGGAAATGTGGATTCTAAATCAGATTGTGTTGATTCTAATTTAGTTTTCCCTTTGTCGTTTGTTTGATTAGGCGGGATTGTGGTTTTCCTAACCCATATTTTCCTAATTCGTGCTTGCATGTTTGGCGCCGTATACATGAATTGACGTGGGTAACGTTGTTGTTGTTTTCGTGCTTCGGTTTTGGTCGCCTTTGGCTTGCGAGTAGTAGGTGAGTTTGCGTTTGACGACGAGAGACGTTTTCGCTTGACCTTAGGTTTTGGCGAGATGGGAGAATTCCAAGACGTCGTAGAGAAGGTTCGCTTGCGAGGTCGGAGTGTTGCGTGTTCATGTGTTTCATATTCATGAAATCGTGGGAGAACAAAATCATTGCAACAGCACATAGACATAAGTTTGGTAAAGAAAGATAAGTTTTGGCAACATAATTGTCTACGACCTTAGGATATTGGGATTCAGTACATAGAGAGGAAGGACGAATATAGGATGGTTTTTTCTTCTTGTCATCGAAGAGTGGATTCGCCTTTGTCTGATACGTACTGCCCTCCAGAGACGTCGAACTCACATTCTCTGTATCCATAAGAATACTAGAGTTAGTGTTAGAACATATGTCAGCTTCAGGAGTCATTTTCGCCGTCCTCTTACATTTACATGTTTGAGAATCGGGTACTTGACTCGATGTGGAGGGATAGTTCGTATTGAGAAATTTTTCTAGTGTGTAGATTTTGCTAAGTAGCTCATCTCGCTCTTTTGCAAAGGCCTTCCTTTCTACTTCTAGTTGTCGTTCTAGTTCTGCTATGAGTAGTAGTTTCTTTGGGATGTAAGTGCGAGAGAGCACGTCTTGAAAAGCAACTTCCTGTTCTTTGTTTGGGAGTAAGGTTTCGACATCCTCCGAGAGTGAGGATACCTTAGTCTTATCTCTATTGTTCAACTCTGTGTAGTCATACGCGATTTCTGCCCAATGAATGTTCTGTTCTCTTGTTTCTTCTGAGATGGCAGCGGAGGATGATCTCACAAATGGCTTAAGCTGTGGGGGAGCACCATTTCTTGTTTGCAAGAATGCAGTGTTGCACATGTTGTATCTTTTAACTGTTAGCGGTGTTGGATTGCAATTGCTAGACAGTCCGATCCCCCCCCGTGCGTTGTAGAATTCTGTTTCCACTGGTTGGTTCAATAGGCATAAAATGCGTGAGTTTTCGTTTCTAAGGTGAAGTTGCTCTTCAAGTTCTTTCACCTTGTGGTATAGCCTAACTCTTTCCTTCGTAAGCAGTTCATATTGGGAGGCCGTCAGGAGGCGAGAAGTTTCACATGAACTAATGGCTAGTGTAGTTTCCTTAACCTTAGTCTCACTTTGTTTGTTCTTGCTTTGCAGACGTTTGACTAAAGCTTCAGAGGCCATTAGACGTTCGTTTGCACAGGCAAGTTCTTCTACTTTTAGACTAAGTAAGGGATAGTTGTTTTCAAATTTTAGCTTAAGTTCATCATAATCCCTAGCGTCTACGGTGGGATTCTTAATGGCGTGTCGGTGAGTAAACACATCATCGAGGTGTGAGATTCGTACCTCAGACTCAGCGTTGGTAGGAGTATTAGCTGTGTTTTCACCGGTGTGACCCATCTCCTCGTCCTCGTCATGTTCGACCAGCCTTGCCATGCAGCAATCTTCATCCTTAGGCTCCTCGTCTTCTGAAGTGTCATTCACCCATTCAGCCTCCTCGGTGAGTAGAGCTTTCCCACTTTCCACCTTGCGGGTCATTCTGGCCTTACGGTCGTAGTAGCCGGAGTCCTTCACGCGTGGGGCGTGGCATTCTTTGGCAAAGTGGCCTATCTTTCCACACCGAAAGCACTTCACAGACTTTTGAGGTGTGGAGTCCTCTTCTTTCTTTGTTGGCTTGGCTTCCTCTGTGGGAGTGGTCTTTTTGGTGCCGCTATAGGTTCTTTGGCGATTGGAAGAGGATGAGGATTTTTTCCCGATCTTCTTTGAGACCAACTTAGTGAGCATTGCCAGTTGCTTGCGTATATCACGAACATCTTCGTCTGATTCTGTATCAGCTTCGGATCCTGAAGAAGTGTCAGATACAACAGCTGGTAGCTTTCCTTTGTTCTGTTTGGTCTTAGTGGTGGAAGATCGATCATTGGTTTTGTTCGAGAGGAGGGCCAGTGGGTCGACTCGAGTGTTGGTGGACTGAGGTTGCACGTATGGAGCATAGGCAGACAGACTGTCATAAAGAGCATGGATGGAAGTGTTGGAGAGGTCCTTACTCTGAATCATCATCACGATTGCATTGCCCCACTGTGGTTTGAGGCTTCCAAGAAAGCGGTTGTTGATATCGAATTTGTCCCTCGAGATCCTGGCTTTCTTGAGTTCATTGATGACCTTCAGGTATCTGAGGTACGTGTCACGCAGCTCCTCTCCTTCGTAGGCTTGGAAGTGTTCATACTGTGAGAGACAGGCTGATTTCCTCCCTTGAGCACTTTCAGTTGTGCCTGCCATGATTTCTACGAGTTCATCCCATATTTCTTTAGCAGTTGTGCAGCACTCGATGTGAGCATAGACTTCGTTGCCCATAGCCTGGAAGAGGTATCCATTGGCAGTCTCGTCGGCCTGTACGCGAGCCAGTTCATCCTCATTGATGGGACCTCTTGGAGTGCGGCGTTCATCCATGGGAGGGTTTGCGTTTGGCTGTGCAGGGATGATTGTCCAGAACTGTGCTGGGCCGTTGCATATGGAGTCCAGAAGGTATTGAGAGAGTGGTGCGCCTTTGTTCCTGATGAACGTGAGGAACCGGTTTGTCCATATGCTGTAGTCGCCTTGTCGCAGCATCGGAGGCCTGGTGTCGGAGCCCACTGTGGAGATGTCATTCGTGGTAGACATGGTTGGTGCAGTCGAATCGTCCGTGGTTTTGATCTTGTATAGATAAGAGAGTTAGTAACGAACGATAAGAGAAATACGAGTTGAATGAGTAGAGTCTTGAGAATAAAACTTGTTTTAAAGAATTTCCTAGAACTAAGTGAGCGTGTGTGATGGTCGATAATGTGTGGAAGAGAAATAAATCTTGAAATTAGGAGAAGTTCTAGGAATTTAAATCGAGACTTGAGGAGCAAAAACAAATTTTATGTCAAATGTGGTCTAGGGTGTTAGGACTGAAGTGTTGGGATCAAATCTTAAATAAGTTTGAGAAAAGTTTAACCCAAGAAGATTTTAACACGAGAAAAAGTCTTAACACGTCAAAAAAATTCGCAGTTCGAAATTTTCTCGGATTCTAAAATTTCGCATGTGAGAATGATTCTCAGTTGAGAGTTTTAAAGCTTCACAAGAGAATTTCGCACGTTAAAAAAAATTTCGCATCGAGAGTTGACGTGTGGTCTTAGAAAATTTTCTCGGATTTGAAAGAGGTGTGGTATTGAAAAAAAAACTTTCTCAAATTAGATAAATTTCTCGGCTTTGAAAACTTTCTCGGATGTAAAAATTTTCGCAAAGTTCAAAATTTTCTCGGTCTTGAAAGAAAAATTTCGCAGCTCAGAAAGATTGGCGGAATCAGCTTTCAAGGGTATAAAGTTTCTCGGATTTTAAAGAGTACGAAGTTGAGAAAAATTGGGTCTAAGTGAAATTTTCGCGGTTTAAAAATTCTCGGCTGAAAATTTCTCGACCTGCGAAAATTTCTCAGATTTTTGGAAAGTTTCGCGGCTTAGAAAAATTCTTGAATAGACTTTCTCGCATATAAAGTTTCTCGGATTTTAAGCATAGGCCGTTGCGAAAAATGCAGTGAACGTAAATTTTCGCGGTTTTGAAAATTCTCGGATTTGAGCATAGGCCGTTGCGAAAAATGCAGTGAAAGTGAATTTTCGCGGTTTAAAAATTCTCGGATTTAAATTCGCGGATATGAAACTTTCGCGGATTTGAACGATTCAGAAAGTTTCGCGGGCAAGAACACCGAAGTACTGTTCCATTGCTTGTCGCGAATCTTTCCCAGAAAGCCGTCCGTTTCACTCAAATCTCAACCAAAATCGCTCAAACTTGATCCTAAACTTCAGAAATTCTTCCCTAAACACATAATCGACCGATTTGTGAGCTAAAAACACCAAAAAATAGGTCAAATCGACCAAAAACAGAGAATGGCCGAGATGTCCTTTTCTGAAAAGTTTTTGCTTCAATCTTGCTAAAAACTCGTTAAAACTGATCCAAAAGTGTTCTAAAAACATTTTAGGCATATACTCGATCTGGGGGAAGGTTTTAAACACAAAAACGAAGCATCAAAACCCCAAAACAAGCTCGAAATGCCGAAAATAATTTTTTGCCCAAAAACACCTTTGATCTTTCTTGGAATCGAACGAAACTGGATTCAAATCAATGCAGATCGATCCACGTTTGCTCTGATACCACTTGTTGGTCCCGAATGCACCAAACAAGGAATCAAAGAGGCTTTAATGGAATAAAATGGAGTATTCTCACCTTTGAGTGTGTGTAGTGTGTGAAAAATTTGGATAAGCCTTTGATCTTTGATTACTTTCAAAAGTGAGTTGGTAACACCTTATATACCACATTAACCTAGGTATATTAAGGCCCAATCACTAAATATTAATTAATTACAATCTTGTCTAAAGCCCAAGCTAAAGATAATTACAAAATTAATCCCAAGACTTAAACTATTGACACAATCAATTAAATATCCTAACAGAATACATGTCGAAATGATTGAATATGCCTTGATAACGAATCTGAGCTTTATATGGAATATGATCCTGCATTAATGAGCTAATGACTATTGTGAACGTTGATTATGAGCATGATCTACATGGCATGTTGACTTTCGAATATTGCATGGAAATTATGCTTAATTTGATGATTATTATGTGCTATGATTTTCCATGTGAAGTGCTGATTGAAAAAGTTTATGTCCATGCTACGCTTTATAATTTCAGGTACTTAGAATTTGCGAACATACGTCTATGAGAGATTTTTTGAGTAGAAATCTATTGAGAGATTCCTGACCCTTCACTTGCGATAGCTTTCTGCCATACTGAGCTTTAACTTGTGATTCCATCACTGAGCGAGTGATTCATCCTGATATTCCTACATCTCACCATATATTCTGTCTTCGGACGTGAGCAATACCAAGGAGGCAAGGTCGACGTTTACGTACACGTAAAGGGAAGGACGAGTTCCGCCGGCCCTTCGGTAGCGAGCTGTGTCTGTCGGGATCAGGAGATTCCGAGGAACGCAACTCGGCGTGTGGTAACCTAGTGTGTCTAGTGCTCGACTTGTTTCGGTTGTATATTGGGCTAACCAATCAGTTTGTATCCAACTACGGTGCATTATAGTGATTGGTTAAACTCTTGGGAAGTAAATCTCAAGGCGATGAGTAAACCCCAATTGGGGATATAACCTCTATAAAAATCATGTCTCGCATTTACTTTTCAGTTATTCCTTTATCATTGTGAGACAGACCCGACACACATCCGACGTAAATAGGATATATCAGACATACTCATTACAAGTATCAATAGGCATCTCTAAGTCACCACATACTAGAATTGTGAACAGTAGGCATCTCTTAGGCACGTTTTTTTATCTTCATTTGGGTACATTACTTTGAATATTAGTTATTTTTTAGAAAAATCGATCTATATAAAATGCAGGGTCGTTTAAAAAATTGGCCTTTGACATGGTCAATGTTAAAAAAATAGCCTCAAAGTGTATAATGACAGTTATACCCTTACTAAATGGGTCCCACTTTTTGAAATCGATATCTGTTATCGGGGTCGTGGGTGGGCGGGTCGTAGTCCAGTGGTTGTGTAGTCAGACGTTCAAGTAGTAGATCATGGGTTCAAATCCCCAATAAGTAATTTTTTTATTTTTTTGCAACATGGGCGGGGCCCCTGCAGCATGGGCGCAACCCCAGCCGTGTGTGTGGGGGACCCCTGCGCTTTGTGCAGGGACCCTAGCGCTGTGTGCGGGCAGCAGCGCAGGGGTCCCCGCACACAGCGCATGGGTCCCCGCACACAGTGCAGGAGACCCGCGCACAGCACAGGGGTCCCTGCAGCCGCACACAGCACAGGGGTCCCCCTACACACAGCGCAGGGTTTCCGCACACAGTGCATGGGTCCCTACAGCCGCACACAGCACAGGGGTCCCCCTGCACACAGCGCAGGGTCCCCCGCACACAGCGCATGGGTCCCGCCCATACTGCGCACAAGATGGACGGGACCCCTGCTATATAGCACAGGTCCACTGAGCAGGGTACCTGTGCTATATAGCAGGGGTCCCCCTGCAATTTTTAAAAAGATGCCCTGTCAAATAACGTAAATACCTTTAATTCGAATTTTTTTAAAAAACATAAAAAATCGACGGAGCTATTTTTTTAACGTTGACTATGTCAAATGCCATTTTTTTAAATATTCCTAAAATGCAAGAAATCGCAGAAATTCGCCGGCAGTTGTCCGGACCAAGCAGTCGACGGAGCGCTTATTTCCGCTTTTCCAACACCGTTGGTGAGCCGAGAAACATAATGGATGTCTTGGAAGTAGATCGAGCAGCTGATGCCAACGGCCACCGACCGATTATCCATGTTTTCGATGCTTTTTTCCGAGGTACGTGGATTGCTTAGATCAAACCCTTATCCATGTGATCGTTATATCTAGCGGGCATTTTACTGATGGGTAATAATGTTCTGAAATCGTAGTAAAGACAATAACTTGAATATTTGAGTTGAGAGAGATGGAATTGGATTCATCGATAGCATCGGATATATCATTCTCCAATTCATACATATTGTTAGCTGGCTTCAAAATCATCAAGTAATACCCATTTTTGGATCTAATCAGCAAGTTCCAATCTCATCTCCTATATATATTATAATGTCTGCACTCCAACAAAATAACACATATCGTGATTCTCAGTCAAAGACAGGGGCATAAATGGCTTCTACAGTGACGAGAGAGGCGTTAACACGATCAATGAGTCGAAAGGCCACAAGCTGTTCGTCACCGAGCATGGGAGAGAGGGCTTCGGCCAGCCTTAGGGAAGTCTTTGGTGGTGAAGATGCTTTCGGAAGTAGTTGCAGATATGAAGAGGACGAACAAGAGCTTAAGTGGGCAGCAATTGAGAGGCTCCCAACATATGATCGTGTGAGAAAGGGGATATTGAAACAAGTTTTGGAAAATGGAAAAGTCGTTCACGAAGAGATTGATTTCGATAATCTCGCCGAGAGGGAGAAAAAGAATATCATGGAAAAGATGATCAGAGCCTTTGAAGATGATAATGAGAGGTTGCTTTTGAAGCTTCGGGAGAGAATTAATAGGTAATATGGTTTTGCAACCTGGTTTTTATCTCATGTTGTTTTTTCTTTCTTGGACGTGTGTGAAATATTTCTTCTCTCTTCGATGCTGGTTTTGTGTGAAACAGAGTTGGCATCGTTGTGCCACAGTCTGAACTGAGGTTTGAGCATTTGTCAGTTGAAGTTGATGCCTTTTCTGGGAATCGTGCGCTTCCAACTCTCTTCAATTCTACAATTAATGCTCTTGAGGTACTTTTTTTTTTCCTACACAAACCTTTACTTTACGCTCTTGATTTCATATTTTGCTTGAACTTCAAGTTTGACAATGAATAGGGAATTCTCTGTTACTTGAGGCTGTTCCCATCAAATAAGAAGACTGTGAAACTGCTTAGCGATATATCAGGGATAGTAAAACCATCAAGGTATGACATAGGAGCCTACCTTCATTGCTGTTCCTAGAAGTATCTTAGCTGTAATAATAAATATGTCAAATTATTTCACAGAATGACACTTCTTTTGGGACCTCCTGGTTCTGGGAAGACCACACTGCTTAAGGCACTAGCTGGAAAACTCGATCAAAATGTTAGGGTAATGCCAGTTATAACAGTTTCATTGGCTCTAGTGAGTCCATATATCTAAATATTATCGGTTGGTTTGAAATCCGACTTATGTATGATTTTCCAAATGCTAGGAAAGTGGAAAGATCACTTATTGTGGGCACGAGTTAAGGGAATTTGTACCTCAGAGAACTTGTGCTTATATTAGCCAGCACGATCTACACCACGGTGAAATGACGGTTAGAGAAACCTTGGATTTTTCAGCTCGTTGCTTTGGTGTTGGCTCAAGGTATGAGCTTTTGGCTGAATTACTGAGACGCGAGAGAGATGGTGGGATCAAACCCGACCATGATATTGATGCCTTTATGAAAGCCATTTCAGTAGCCGGGCAGAAGACTAGCATGGTTACGGATTATGTTCTCAAGGTTCCCACGCTTTCTTTTTTCGCTCAGCTAGCATTTGAGTCTTTAGTAAAAAGTTTCGAAATACAGTGTTTCTTTTTTGTTAACTGATGAATGTTTTTGGTCTGAGTCAGGTACTTGGACTCGATATTTGTTCTGATACCATGGTAGGCGATGAAATGAGGCGAGGTATTTCAGGAGGGCAAAAGAAGCGTGTCACAACTGGTTAGTGAAAATAGCTAGATTTGATCTAGTCTAATGCTAAAAAATTTGAAACTTCTGTATATCATAGTTGTTTCTGTGATTCATCAATTCATTTTGTTTGTTGTTTCTCTGTATAAATAAATTAAATTGCAGGAGAAATGTTGGTTGGACCAGCAAAAGTGTTTCTCATGGACGAAATCTCGACTGGCCTCGACAGCTCCACTACTTTCCAAATCGTAAAATATATGTGCCAAATGGTTCACATAATGGATATAACCATGATTGTCTCTCTTTTACAACCTGCCCCTGAAACATTCAATCTCTTTGATGACATCATTTTGATTTCGGAAGGACAAATCATCTACCAAGGTCCTCGAGAGTATGTGCTTGACTTGTTCGAAAGTGCTGGTTTCAAATGCCCCCAGAGGAAAGGAGTGGCAGATTTCTTGCAAGAAGTCACTTCGAAGAAAGACCAAGAGCAGTATTGGTCCTCAAAGGACGAAACTTACAGATACGTATCGGTAACAGAATTTGTCAGAAAATTTGAGTCTTTCCATGTTGGTCAGAAGATTTTCGCAGAAATTAAAGTCCCTTACGACAAGAACAGAACTCATCCAGCCGCTCTAGTGAAAGAAAAGTACGGTATCTCCAATAAGGATCTGTTCAAGGCTTGTCTCTGTCGAGAATGGTTACTGATGAAGCGCAACTCGTTCGTATACATTTTCAAGACTACGCAGATCACTATCATGGCTTTTTTTACCTTCACGGTGTTCTTTAGAATGCAGATGAAGACTGGCAAAGAAGACTATGGGGCAAAATTTTACGGTGCACTTTTCTTCAGCCTCATCAATGTGATGTTCAACGGAATGGCTGAGCTTGCAATGACAATCTTTAGGCTCCCAGTGTTTTTTAAGCAAAGGGATGCTCTGTTTTACCCAGCTTGGGCTTTTGCTTTACCGATATGGCTTCTGAGGATTCCCATCTCTGTTATGGAGTCAGGTATTTGGGTGATTCTTACATATTACACTGTCGGATTTGCTCCTGCAGCTAGTAGGTCAGTGTTTGACATTTAGTTTCCTCAGTTGTTTCTTATTTTTGAGAAGAGGAAATTTCTAAATTTGTTTTAAAATTAAACTATTTTCCAGGTTCTTTCGTCAGTTCTTGGCTTTTGTAGGAGTTCATCAGATGGCGTTGGGCCTATTCCGTTTCATAGCAGCGCTTGGAAGAACACAAGTCGTGGCAAACACACTTGGGACGTTTACGTTGTTATTGGTATTTGTCCTCGGAGGATTCATTATAGACAAAGGTTGGTTCTTAGTTGTTATTTATCCAATAATTCTGCTGCCCAATGATCTTAAATCGTACCTTTTCCCCAACTTATTATTTATTATTCTTGCAGATGACTTGCAACCATGGATGAAATGGGCTTATTATCTTTCACCCATGTCGTACGGACAAAATGCAATTGTTCTGGTCGAGTTTCTTGATCCAAGATGGTCAATGGTGGGTTTAAATATGAAAGTTGTTTTCTAATCATTTTCTCATTCTTTACATTAGCCACATTTTATGTGAAATAATACATAGTAAATTTACCGTACAGCCGAACGATGACCAGAGATTTCCAGGTAGTACGGCCGGTAAGGAACTATTAGCTGCCAGAGGAATGTTTACGGAAGAAAAATGGTATTGGATATGCGTCATCGCCTTATTTGGGTTCTCTCTTTTCTTCAATCTATGCTTTGTTGCAGCTCTCACATTCTTGAAACGTAAGATACAACTTCAAAGCTTCTCATCCTTACCCGAGACATACTCTTGCACTCCAAGGAGCTTACTGTAAAAATCTTTTTTTCCTCTTTCTTCGAAACATCAAATGTAGTACCTGGAGATTCCAGATCCGTTAGTTCAAATTCAGAAGACAAAAGCCGAAAGCAACGGTTAGCCTTGTCTGATGCTAACGTGGCAGCAGCGAATTGTTCGTCGGGCGAAACAAATGTTAATGATGCAGTTTCGGGTAATAACTACAAGAGAGGAATGGTGCTTCCGTTCAAGCCCTTGTCTCTCACTTTCGATCACGTCAACTACTACGTCGATATGCCAGCGGTATGCAATAATATTATTCTTTCGATCTGCTTCTTTTATAAATAGCTGCTACATTTTGTGTGAAATTAATTACTTTTTCCTTCTATCAGGAGATGAGAAGCCAAGGAGTTGATGAAACAAGGCTTCAGCTTCTGAGAGACGTAAGTGGAGCCTTCAGACCTGGCGTCCTAACAGCGTTGATGGGCGTAAGCGGCGCTGGAAAAACAACCTTAATGGACGTATTAGCTGGAAGAAAAACGGGTGGATACATCGAAGGAGAGATTAAAGTATCAGGTTTTGCGAAAATTCAAGAAACTTTTGCACGCGTGAGTGGCTATTGCGAACAAAACGACATCCATTCTCCACATGTTACTGTTTACGAGTCGCTGGTCTACTCAGCTTGGCTTCGTCTTCCATCCGAAGTAAACAATGCAGCAAGACAGGCACGTTGTCCTAAACATCATATTATGTTTGATTTGGACGTAATCAAAATTCAATAAAAAATTATCCTATATTTTTTTTTCCTCTAGATGTTTGTTGAGGAGGTGATGGACCTAGTTGAGTTAAACTCATTGAGAGATTCCCTCGTGGGACTTCCTGGCGTCGATGGGTTATCGACCGAACAAAGGAAAAGGCTAACAATAGCGGTTGAATTAGTGGCGAATCCATCGATAATTTTCATGGACGAGCCGACCTCGGGTTTAGATGCTCGGGCAGCTGCTATAGTGATGCGTGCGGTGAGGAACACGGTGGACACAGGTCGAACTGTGGTTTGCACCATTCACCAGCCAAGCATTGATATTTTTGAATCTTTTGATGAGGTTTGTGCATATATATACGCTTATAGAGCACTTGCCCGTTCTTTGTTTTTTCAGCTATTAAGAGATTCCAAGCTTTGTTATGTGTTTTGTCCGTAGCTATGTTTATTGAAGAGGGGAGGCCAAGTCATTTACGTGGGTTCTCTGGGCCACGATTCTCAGCATTTGATAGAATACTTTCAAGTGAGTGTTATTATGCTATTTCGAGTTCTTCGATATTCCCAAAGCAAATCATCGATATGTGGAATGCAAGATTGTGCGTATTTTCTTGCAGTGTGTTGAAGGAGTGCCCAGTATTAAAGAAGGATACAATCCAGCGACGTGGATGCTTGAAGTTAGTTCTGCGTCAGTAGAAGCTCAGCTCGACGTAAACTTTGCTGAGATATATTCCAACTCTGATCTGCACAGGTAATAGAATGGGTTATACTAATACGCATCATATCAGAGACCTAAGCTTCTTTCATTGCATGGTTTCGAGTTAGAAAAATCGTCTACCTTTTAGGAGAAACAGAGATCTCATAAAAGGGTTGAGCAATCCATCGCCAGGCTCGCATGACTTACACTTCTCAACGAAATACTCACAACCATTCCTCGTTCAGTTCAAGGCCTGTCTTTGGAAACAACACCTGTCATATTGGAGGGATCCACAGTACAATGTGATCCGCTTCTTCATGACAACAGTCATAGGACTCATATTCGGAGTCATCTTTTGGAGAAAGGGAAAAAACATGTAATAATGCGTGATCTCTCTTTGTCCTAATTTTGGTTTCTCAATATTTTCACAATCTCCCAACCAGAATCTTTTCTTCTTCAGGCACAAACAGCAAGACTTATCCAATCTTTTGGGAGCTATGTACGCCGCTGTCCTTTTCCTAGGAGGTACAAACACTTCGGCTGTACAATCAGTAGTGGCAGTTGAAAGAACCGTATTCTATAGAGAAAAAGCAGCTGGGATGTTCTCAGCTTTACCCTATGCCTTCGCCCAGGTTTGATAATTGAATAACATCATTCTCTATTTAGCATAGCGCAACTTCTCTTTTAATTTTATTCCTCTTATTTATTAGGTGACTGTGGAAACATTCTACGTTGGAATCCAAACACTTGTGTACAGTCTTCTCCTATACTCAATGATCGGTTTCGAATGGGGAGCCACGAAATTCATGTGGTTCTATTACTATGTATTCATGTGCTTTGTGTACTTCACACTCTATGGTATGATGCTCGTCGCACTCACACCAAGTTATCAGATAGCAGCTATCCTCATGTCCTTTTTCCTCAGCTTCTGGAACCTTTTCTCGGGATTCCTCATTCCAAGAATGGTAAGAAAAATTTAAACTAAGTTTACACTGTGTTTGGTTAGAAGAAAGTACAGTGGAAAAGAAAATTGAAGAGAAAATGGCTTTGATAAGTTTTTCTTTCGTTTTTCTCACCAATGAATAATTTGGTTTCCATAGTTTTAAGTATAACTTATCTTAGCTATTTCTTCAATCAACCAAACATAAAAACTAGTTTTTCTTTTCTTTTTCCCTTTTAGTTTGTTTACCCTACTAATTTCCAGTGGAAATCAATTTCTTCTTCATCAAATGGTGAGGAAAAGGAAAGAGAACCTAGTGAATTCGTTTTCTCTTCAGTTTTCTTTTCCTAGCCACTTTCATTATCTAAACACAACGTTAAGTATCTAAAACGTCTTGTTGTAAGTAGAGCTACAAATAAAGCTTACGTGATTTGATTTGCTATAATAATAATAACCGTTTTGCAGCAAATACCGATATGGTGGAGGTGGTACTATTGGGGTTCGCCTGTTGCTTGGACTATTTACGGGCTTGTGACTTCGCAGGTCGGGGACAAAACGGACAATGTACATGTGCCTGAGCATGGAGACATACCTTTGAAGGACTACCTTAAACAGTATTATGGTTATGAGAAGGATTTTCTGGGATATGTTGCCTTGGCGCATGTTGGATGGGCACTGCTTTTCTTCTTTGTGTTTGTCTATGGGATCAAAGTGCTCAACTTTCAAAGGAGATGATACAAAATCAGTGTCCGCTTTTTATTAAATGTTGCCGGGAAATTATACAATAATTTCACTCGAATAATCTGCTTTTGCGGGCTGCTGTAGTCTTTCTGTCATTTAAATAGAACACCTCCCACTTGTAAGGATCTTAGCACGTTTTAAATTTGTTGCTGGTTGTTCCACGGTTTTGATTATATTCAAGAAAATCCTCAATTCTGCACGTTTTGAACCACCGCTGTCACCAACATCTGGCTTCACCACTTGAGATAACAGTCCAATAACATCTACATGGCGGATCAAACAAATTATGCAAGAGACACGTAAAAAAATCAGCTGCACTGAATCGACATGACTGTGGAGTAAACATACGTGGGGCTAAATGCACGGAAATTACATTGCATGACCGTAAAACAGACAGCAACAAAGACTGCAAGACTGTACGACAAAGATAATACGATAAAATATAGTAGTAAACACGCATGTATAAGCGAGTAAACATACGTGGGACTAAATGCACGGAAATTACATTGCATGACCGTAAAACAGACAGTAACAAAGACTGCAAGACTGTACGACAAAGATAATACAGTAAAATATAGTAGTAAACACGCATGTATAAGCTACACATCAACAAAGAATGATAGACAGTACAACAGGGACAACATAGCAAACACAATCGTAATGCACGCAACAACACACAATAGCAGGTACCAAAAATGGATGCCTGTAAAACAGAGACAACACTGTCAAATGTCAGCAAACACGCATGGATGCCAATCTATATACGATGGTCATCCATACGCATGTAAAGGAAATACTGTATAACACAGACAAAACAGGAAAATATAATTGTAACGAACGAAACACGTCGGAATACCAGGTAATTCCTTATTGCGGTTGGCGAGCTGCATCAAGACCTCGTACGACATGAATCGAAATTTGTCGACACCTATTGACCGCGACTTGTCATCCACCTCAGCCACTACAGTACGATCAGTGAATCTCACCATACACTCAACATCAGTCATACGGTAGTTCCTAGGGGAATCAACAACATCAAAGTCAGTTATTGAATAAATATGGCCATCCCTTAGCTTCGATGCATATCGATCAGCCCTTTCGACGTGGATAGACGCCTGCATCACAGTATCCTGCCCACACCAAATAAAAAAAATGAAATGATAACAACACAAAATACAATATGGAACAAATAGAAACAACATCGCAAGCATATTGAACAAATACCCTCTCATCCAACAACAACATACCTAGGCTCATGGGCTCTCCATTCTTCTTAGTGTTTCTTGCGGTCCATGAACGGAGGACGCGCACCACAATTGTTCCACATTTGGTCCTAGCCTTTAATTCACCTAAAGCAGAATGTTTCGTTGGAAGACTCATTTTACACAAAGCACATTTCAATAAATTCAACTCACCGGACAGACAATTATATAGTGGGGTTTAATGCGTCTACTACTCCTCATTCCCGTTCAGGTCACCCGCGAATTTCAACAGTCTTGCAACATTAATGAATAAGAAGTTATTGTATTTAATGTCTTTATGGATCATTTATTCCATCATTCCATAGTCGGCTATTGTTACAGGAGTTGAACAGGTTTTGACTACATACAAGGCAATCTACCAATCGTATGACCGTACACCTGCCAGACCATTAATAGCATAGACGATGAATCTAAGACTCTAACAGTCACGCATATGAATCGTTAATGAATCATGAATACTGCAAACTTAATGTAATATAATTAATATCTCCGGCCAGAGAATAGCGTCTTATATAGTCCAATCGCCCGAAATAAAATATAAATTCATTCCTATAACGACACGTAAGCACTTCTAGGCAAATTTAAGTCGGAAACTAATAGGTTGAACTCAGAATATTAATCAGAACTACATTCGCGCACTTTGATTGGATGGGGGGGGGGGGAAACCGTTGCACACGTGTCAGCACAAGAAAGAGTCCATCCAACTTTTATATATATAGATTATGTTTTTTATCATATTATTAATTTGGCCCGATGTTTCTATTGTGTGTGTTTTCGATTTTTATTAATTCCACTGTTATCCCTTGACCTTGCCATAAACAAAGTAAAATTTTTTAATTAAAATTGAATGTTTTAGGTACCCTTTTTCATCCCTAAGCGTCTTATATTCCATGTTATTTACCTGCCTGCCATGTGATGTATGTAAATACGCCTGTGTCAATAGGATGTAATATTTCATAGAAGTAATTACATGTCAAGCCCAAACAATAAGTTTGGTTTATGTTTTTGTAATACACGTAAAATTTATATGGGATTATTTCAATGAATGTGTGGAGTCGATGTTCGAGCAAAATTGATTTCTTTTCGAATCGAGCCACGAAATTAGAATTGGACCCGAAAAGTTTAAAAAATGGCCGAAAAATTTATTATGGGCCAAAAAAAGAAGAATATTGGCCTAATTTGCGAGATGAATGTAAGGTTGGGAATTTGATCTAACAATAACGATAATACTAATAATAATAATAATAATAATAAAAATAATAAAATAATATATATATATATATATATATATATATATATATATATATATATATATATATATATATATATATATATATATATAAATGGTCGAAATTAATTAGGAGCCAAATTATGAAAATAAAGACACCTCCATGGGAGTTTAGTACAATAAAACAAAATCCCATTTCACCTCCATGTAGGGTTGGCAATGGGGCGGGGATTCCCCGTCCCCGTGGGGATCCGCCCCGAACGGGGCGGGGAATCCCCGAGATTTTATCCCCGCGGGGCGGGGACGGGGAATGATGTCTTCCCGTGGGATCCCCACGGGGATCCCCCCGTCCCCGAACTCTCTTTTATATATTATAATATATATAATATTACATTATAATTTAAATAATAGTAGAATAATATCAAAATATTGATTAAAAAATATTAAATTGATACAAATAATATATAAAATTATAATTTATAAAATATTTATTACACAAATATATTCAAATTTATATATTATATTAAAGATATTATTTTTTTAAAGAAAATTAATGGGCGGAGAATCCCCGCGGGGACGGGGAAGGGGACGATTTCGTCCCCGAATGCATCGCGGGGACGGGGATGGGGATTAGATCCCCACCCCCGCCCCGCCCCATTGCCATCCCTACCTCCATGTGAGTTTAACACAATATAATAAAATAGGAAAAATATATACCAATAAATCATTACCTACTAATCATAACACGTTGAGGTGATGCTCCTCATTGATGGCATGAGGACAAAGAATAATAGATCATTTTCATGAAGGGTTTCGTTGACTTGCATGAGACAAGAAAGCATCTCCATAATAGTACCTTCCATGCATATGCCTTCATGTGAATTGGTACCATAAATAAATAAACCTAATACAACACTTTAAACCACAAAGAGAAGACCTAATTAATCAAATAGGGAAAGAGAGAAAGAGACAACAAGAGAGGAGAGAAGAGAGGGGGAGTTGGGGTGAGAGAGAGGGAGAAAAGAAATTTAAAAAAAAAAGAAATATATAATAATAACACCTAATGCCACCTCTCTACACACATTAGGACAAGATAAATAAATTAAGGGAGAATAAAGGAAGGGAGGAAGAATCACGTTGGAGAGAGGGAAGAGAGGAAAGGAAAAGAAAGAAAAAGGACAAGATCTACTAATATGCCACCTCTTTTCACCTAAGCCACCTCATTAAATTCCTAAGGACATATTAATAACTAATAAATCCAAAGATATTAGAGAGGAAAGGAGAAAAGGCCGTGAGGGAGGAAGAGAAGAAAATGGCCGAGAGAGAGGGAGAGAGGGAGAGAAAGAAAACGAGAGAAAGAAGGAAAGGAGGAGGAGGAGAAGAAAAATCTTCGGAAGCTCGGGATCGAAGCTCTGGGGTCGGAATCACACGAAACAACCCGTTACGTAGCTCTCTACGGGATTAAGGTAGGTGGAAATCATCTACATACGTAAGCAAAATTAGGAGTCGTGAATTTTACGTGATTGCATGATCTCTTTCGAATTTATACTTGTTTATGTGCTAAACGTGAATTTCTTGCATGTTTTTCGTGATAATGCTTACATGCTAAAATTCGGCCAGCTTAATACCTTAATCTTTATGAAGTTTAGGTCCATGAAACATAAGAGTAGAGTTAGAGGACATGTAATTAAGAGGATAGAACAAAACTTGGGAAGGATTAGTGTTTTCTAGGGTTTTCTTATCCATTTCGGCCAAGAGGTTAAAAATTCATGTCACACAATCTAGACATCGGATTAAAAATCCCTTTGGACAAAGTCAAGATTGCCAAGTTCTTTATCTATGGTTAACATCTAAGGTCCATCGGACATCGTTTACCCCGTGATCATTGAGAAATACCAAACTGTCGCAAAACAGCCGTATCTTTGAAAATTTGGGGACTAGATTGAAAAGTTTTAATAATGTGGGGGCTTAGGATGTAAAATCCGAACAGGGGAGATTTTTAAAGAAATATAAAGATTTCGAGGCAGATCTGAGACTTAGGAAAATTTTCGGGTCCTAAAAGTAAATTAAGAGATTTTGGGGTTTTAAATCCAAAATTTAGAAAGACATTTTTAAATTAGGAATTTAAGTGACGTTAGAATTTTAAAATATTTTAGATTAGGGACCAATTGTGAAATTAGCGTCTTAAAGTGAAAAAGATTAAATTTTTGGGAACTCTTAGTGAAATTTCGGGGAGAATTTCGGTGGTTAAGGTTTTGGGCCGATCAAATCGGAACGTGGGCTTCGGGCCCGAATTATTTGGTGTATGAGGATTTTTGAAATCGGGCCGAGCTAATATCTCGGGCCGATACGTTGCATTTATATGTTGCGTTGTGATATGTTGCATTTTACTTGCATGTCATATGCATACACGTGGTACGAGGGGAGTTATAACCGTGCGGGGTCACGGTAACACTGTATATTGTCGATGAGTGGGGTAAAGTGATCGATGTTGGTGGTCAGGCTATGATTCGATGAAGCGCTTGCGGTTGAGACCGAGATGCGGCCACTTGTCACTATTTTAGGTGCGGTTGAGACCGAGATGGGACCGTTACCACTTGCCATTGTTATGGTACGGTTGAGACCGAGATGGGGCCGTACTATCATGGCATTATATGACATTTATGCGTGGCTTCCGAGTCTAGCCTAGGGCTCTGTTTATGAGTTGAGAGTTGATGTATGAACGAGCGTACGCTCGAGAGATGTCGAGTGTGCATTTGTGAGGTGTCGAGTTTGGGATGTGAGAGTATTTGCATTCATGCATATTTTCATCTACTGGGCAAAAGCTCAGGGTTTACGTGTGTAGGTAAGGCGGCTGATGGCGTTCACTCCACGAACTTTTGAGGGCGGCGTAGTACATGGGACGCGACCTGTTGAACGAGTTTATATTTCGTGTTTTAAAATTTGGGCTTGGACTTCTTGGGCTTTAGCCCAATGAATAAAAAAAGTGTGTTTGGGTTTGGACTTATGGATTTAGACATTGAACGTATTGGTATTATTATATTTTAAAAAAAATTAATTAAATGGGCTTTCCATTGCTTACGCTCGAAATTCCGCCAAAATACATATCTAGGAAGTCGGTCGTTACAGTTTTGGGCCATATTTATGTTTTAAATAGATAGAAGTACTTCAATTGAAGTTTCATTATAAAGTCTTAATCCATGATAAAAGACATATTTGTCCACAATAGACAAAAAAAATTACGAACCATTGCCATCGTCTTCTTCAAACGAGCAAAGCAACCATGAAGAAGTGGTATACAGTGTACATGAAGTGGTACTGAAGATCCATGAAGTGGTACTGTAGACCCATAAAGTGGTACTGGTGAACAGTGAAGTGGTATTATAGACCCATGAAGTGGTACTAGTGACCAGTGAAGCGGTGCCTCATTCGTAGACCATGAAATGGTACTATTGAACAGAGAAGTTGTTAGGAAATATTTTGTAGTGTTCAATTTCATTATATTATCTTTGTTGGTTAGTTTTTAGTTAATTTTGGCTAGGTCGTAATGGGCTAGCCCGTAGCTATTTTGTAATGGGCTTACACAAGGGCCCAAGTATTATATACCAACTTGTGGTATAAATACTAAAACCCTAACACATAGTTAGGTGTTCTTGTGTGTGTAGGGAAAATAAACATATGTTAGAGTGAGAGAGCCTCCTCAAGAACACCGCCAAGCCCCACGCTCGTTCTCGATTCCGATCTATTAGGCGTGTTTAATCCGTCCGAAGTTGTTCGTTTGGGTGAAACTCGGACCAATAGAAGTGGTACATCATTTGTAGACCATGAAATGGTACTATTGAACAAGAAGAAGTGATATTGTAGACTCATTAAGTGGTATTGTGAACAGAGAAGTGGTACAACATTTCTATCCGAGAAACTTTTCAGTTGCGAAACTTTCTCAGTTCACACTTCACGATTTTTTCGCGGTCTCTCTCACACAGGTGCTTTTCTCAACCCGCGAATTTTTCAACCTGAGAAACTTTTAAAACTGAGAAATTTTTCGGAACTTCGAAGTTTTCGCGACTCACTCTCTCAACGAAACCTCTCGGACAACATTTTTCGCACATTTTCACATATCATTTTTCGCACCCCCCGAGAAATTTGCACCCCGACCTTTAAACTTGATCCAAACCCAATTTTTGGCTTCAAATCTTGCAAAATCACTCTTTAGAAATACACTTAAACGTTTTTTACCACAAAACATTTCTGGCCCCCCTTCGGATTAAATAAGGTTTTAAAAAAAAAAATTGGGTTGAAAATTTTTTATATCATTAGATAGAGAAAAATTTTCTAAGCCCATTGGACTTTGTCTATTTTACACTTCTTAAAATTTTCCGAAAATAAATTTTTTTGGGCCAAAATTTTCGGTATAGACGACGTTTTTGTGAAATTTTTGAAGGCAAATCCAAAACGCGGCAACGATCACCGTACCCAACGATCGACCTAGGACGGTATTGGCACATTATAGAAAAAGTTTAGGTCACCCCCAAACTTTTCGGAGCGGAATTTCCAAATGCGAATTTCACACACCCAGCATGTATGGTACCCGGGTTGCTCCACATACATGACTGGTACACGACGTGAGCAACCACTCCCCAGCATGAATGGTACGTGGGTTGCTCCACATTCATGACCGGTATGCACTGCGAGCAACCAACCCCATCATGCACGTTACACGGGTTGCTCCACGTGCATGAAGGGATGTCAGAGAAGCGAGCAACCATCATGGCTTCTGTACAAATCCGTGCAGAACCCGGACCTACAAAGAAGGGTTGACAAGAGATCAACCAACCATCAGTGGGCGCGCCATCCAATCTCGATGCTTAGACGATGTGGATCTCATGTTCCAGACTCCACCGTCCACCCACTGCCATCCATTCCATCATGGCGTGCTACATGGAGACGTCCTCTGCCACCATGCTCTTCACTACGCCCTCACCTTCCACCAGACTAGTCCCTGAAGTGTCTTATCAACAGTTTTGGGTCACCCTCGTCGACATCGCTCGTGGTCGCCATTCAACGCGATCACGCCACGCCACCACAGTTCCCATGGATCGGTGAAACCCCCCTGATCCTAACCCAGAAACGAGACTACCCTAGCCTCTTATCTAGGTCTAGGTCGCGCGACATCCTCCTCCACGCGAAGATCCAATCAACGATCTCGGGAGGATGACGTAAGTCACTTGCAGGAGTTGCGAACCAACGACGACATGATCGCACTCCTCTGTCATATCTCACCACAACCCGGACCTCGCCCATAGGTACAGGAGACGACTCATTCGTTTCCCGAGTAGAAGTCGCGGCATCTGGTCCAACCGCGCAATTAACCCCTCCCAACAACTCTGCTATCCTTTCGCAGATAGCTGTTTCATTCGCACAAGAAGAACCATGTTAGCAATCACCGCCCCACTTAGAGACGATTGATGTTGAACATGCAGTGCCCCGCCTCTCACTGCACCTCTTCCACCCACGTCGAGTCTAGTGTCCTCACCCACCGAAATTTTCCAATTTCTAGGACACAAACACTCTTTACGCACCGCAGGTTCTTCGTGAACTTGCCCGAACGCTCGGTGATGTCTCTGTGATTGAGAGCGGAAGACCTAGCACGGCCAACGTCACCACAACCGTGAGCCTAGGCCATCAATCGTTTGAGTCTGTCTCATCGATGATGCCAACGGAAAGTCTTAGTGACCCCGTCTTTCCCGTCCTGTGCAAACAAGCGGCACATCGGACACGCGTTTCGATGTCGTGACGATGGAGCGTCTTTGTGACCCCCGTCTGGTTAGTTACCCCGTTCGTGATGGTGACCCGACTCGTAGCAATCAGCGAGGAACTTACATATTCCATGCCGCACTCGAGTTCACGAGGATCTATGAAAGACAAGGTCCCATCACCGACACCACTCCTACGCCTACGCCTATGCCACCACATGCTGCTCCGCCTCTTCCAAGTTTCGAAATGAAATTGGAGGAAAGCCAAATGCTGCTACTCCTGAGAATCCCACATGATTGCCCCACTCAACGCCACACCACATCACCATCACCACCATCAACGCCAGAGGCAGACTCGTCCCACGGATGACGTGACGATCCCAAAGACGGAGATCATCTCAAGGGGGAGTAAAGGAGAAGAACTGAGTTGAAGATCGTACAGCAGCATCAGCAGCAACCATCATCCACCTCTGCTCACACCACCTATGCCACCTCTCACAACACCTACTCCACCACCTACGCAAACTACGCCACGCCGGAGGCTTCCACTACCTCCGCACACATTCTGATGTGGCTATTTGTTCATAATGGAACACTCGAATGAGCCATAGCACATCTCACCCACCACATTCCGCCACCACTGCGCTGACCACTCTGGAGACCGGGCTCCCTACTCTTGAAAGTCACATTTCAATGGAGCCTTGGCACAATTTTTACACCCCACGCCTCCCTTCTTCTGGAGCCAGACGAGGCAACTTCGTGGCCGAACCAGACAACTTCCATTCGAAGACGACGAATCCGGCGTCGAGAAGAAGAAGATTGGAGAATCTTCACAAGTGAGTCCTAGTCGAGCCATCAATGCCTCCTCAAGAAGAGGAGATATCCCTTGTATGGGGAGTTTGTTAGGACTCGAAATTCCTCCAATACGCCCAACAAAGATATCCCGCGCTGAATTGAAGATTGAACACTAAGGGGGAGATTGTTAGGAAATATTTTGTAGTGTTCAATTTCATTATATTATCTTTGTTGGTTAGCTTTTAGTTAATTTGGGCTAGGTCGTAATGGGCTAGCCCGTAGCTATTTTGTAATGGACTTACACGAGGGCCCAAGTATTATATACCAACTTGTGGTATAAATACTAAAACCCTAACACATAGTTAGGTGTTCTTGTGTGTGTAGGGAAAATAAACATATGTTAGAGTGAGAGAGCCTCCTCAAGAACACCGCCAAGCCCCACGCTCGTTCTCGATTCCGATCTATTAGGCGTGTTTAATCCGTCCGGAGTTGTTCGTTTGGGTGAAACTCGGACCAACAGAAGTGTTACATCATTTGTAGACCATGAAATGGTACTATTGAACAAGAAGAAGTGATATTGTAGACTCATTAAGTGGTACTGTGAACAGAGAAGTGGTACAACATTTGTAGACCCATGAATTGGTACTGTTGAATATATAAGTGGTACAACAGAACCCGTAAGTGTTTCTGCAGAAATTGGATAAATAATTTTGATGCGATCCAAAATTGAAATGTTTGGGAATTAACACATTTTTCGGATAACCATTTGTGCATATTTGAGTAACACTTTCTACAGTGACTTTAACGATGTTGCCAAAAAATAACACTTAATTCATACGAAATAACATGTTCCTGTAAATAGCGAAAGTGTTTTCCAGAAATAAGGAAGTGTTATCAAGGAAAGATGAAGTGTTTCCCAACAAGCTTCTAACTAAAAACTATACCAAATAGAGGACAACATAACAGTTAAACCTGTTTCAAAACTACTTTTAAGTAACATTTATTTACGCCAAAATTTCCAGCGATTTCATTTTCAGCTCCATTAACATTGAATGACGAACGATTGATCCGACACGGTGGCGCGACATAATATCGAAGCTATGGGTCTCTCGAATTTATACATATTAGCTGCAATTTTAGCCGAAAATATGGACCGATTTACTCTTTCTTATTTGCCTCAATTAGATTCGAAGCATACCCTCGCAAATTTTATATTTTACGACGTAATATCAATATAAACTCTTATATTTGCAGCGGATGCTTATTTCGATTGTCAAAACTCATTTTATTCTGTTAATAACACTTATTAGCCATATAGTAACACAATATTTGTGCTAAGTAACACTTCTTGGTATGTGATAACTGATAACAATATACTGCAATTTGATAACAGAACTGGAGCACTGGATACCACTTCATAACTACTTTTCTATAAGGGTATTTTCGTCCAATAACCTTTATTATAAGTTAAATTTTGAATTGGGTCCCTAAAACTATATTTTATCTGACATGGGCCTGGACCCTATTTAAAAAATTACATGGGGCCTGACCCCAAATCGCCCCTATTTTATAAGCATTCATGTTTAATTGGACGGCAAGACGGTCATACATTTGGAAGGTGTGGGACATTATCGAAACACAATATTGCTTCTTCACTTCGATATCGTATTCCAACGAATCCTCGAAACTTTCTTGCATGGTTAGGGATTGGGGATGTGATCACTACTAGAATGCTATGAATGCAAGGAACATAATTATATCAATTGATGCTCTCTTGGGGCGAGTCTGTTAATAAATGCAACAACTCTTAGACTATTGACCAGTTAACCTTTTAGGAAAAGTGGTCACTTAACATGATATCAGAGCATAGGGATCTATAGGTCCTGCGTATGAATCCTCACGACCACCCATACACGTCTAAGGGTAGATAATAGAGAGCCTGGACGTGAGGGGGCGTGTTGGAAATGAATTATATAAATTAAAAAGTGATGCACCCCCTTCAGAGTTAACCTTTTAGGATAAGTGGTGTGGCGACCCGCCATCTCTTACTCATTCTTATTGCTATTTTATGTGAACTGCTATTGAAATAGAGTAACAGAATATGCGAAAGTGCGTACAAAATTTTTCCTGTTATTTAAAGGAATCATACTATACAATACAAGATGTGCTTCGGATCCTAAATAAGTGAGTGCGCATGCGTGTCAAAAGTAATCTATCGGCCTGCCATATCGATCGCATCCATGTATACACTTCCACCACAAAAGGCCTCCGGAACCTTCAAAATATAGGACTCGCCTTTATAAGGTCACGAGCTGTGATCACGTGAACCTACAACACATAAATACATGGAATGGGCTATAAAGCTCAGTAAGTGGAAACCATGCATGCAGCGCACGTGTCACAAATAGCAAAGACATCCGCGCCAATGCTTCCTAGGGCCCTCGGCTAACTTACTATGCACCATCATGGAGCTCAAATCCACTAGGGATATATATATTGACGATACACATACTGAGAGGCTAACCCTAAGGCACCTTTCAATCCCAGCGGTTTATCTATCACGCTGACGCTCACATTGGTAGCCTCCTAGTGCCCTCGGCTAACTTACTATGCACCATCATGGAGCTCAAATCCACTAGGGATATATATATTGACGATACCCATACTGAGAGGCTAACCCTAAGGCACCTTTCAATCCCAGCGGTTTATCTATCACGCTGACGCTCACATTGGTAGCCTCACTCTGAGGTTGCTAACACCAGAGATACCCTTGGTGCTGCTAGTCCCCTCAGGTTGCAATCTCCAGGTTTCACTTGCCGCCATGACCGCATTGGCCCAAATACATGTCTTGTCTTGTCACCTGTCTCATCTTGTCTTGAAATTGGTGAAATAAAAATCACCATGGTAGCATAGAAGAGTTGTGACTTAACAGTGAGTTGACATCAGCTGCCCGTATCGGTAACTATCCATCGCTCTCAGGCGATCTTGTACCATGCACGCTCTCATGTCCTGCCTTTGATTCTAATCGTGCATGCATATGATCATGTCATGAATTATACAAATATGCATGTCGTGTCATCATATATGGTAAATGAATAATGTCACGTATAGTTCACGTACTGTCATAGCAACACATAAGCACATAATTCATGCACATAAAAATTATGTGTATATAGGGCATAAGCCCTCGAATGCTATACGTGGATTAGATTGTATAGGGCATTAAATTATTTATCGTTCGACCTTTTGTGTAATAAGATATTTTCGTATGTTTAATGAAAGGCATTGTTCATTTATTGGATATAAGAGTTCTTTACTTAGCATCCGATAAAGCAATAAATGAACAAATCTAGAAGTGTCAAGTTGAGTCAATTTTCTCGATGGGTACGAGAGAGGAAGGCACTAGTGGACTCTTAACCTCGAACATTAAAAGTCCGTAAGCCTGAGGCTCCAGTTGGGTGCTGGATAGCCGATCACGGCTTATTTGTCGATGACCTATCGTGTGCCGATATCCCGCTTGGAAGCGGAGGTCATGACTTGTGATACGAATCGAATCAAGGGATTGACTCGTTTCATGGACACTGACTCACGGGTCGTACGGTCGAACATGGCTTATTACTCAAGGAGTGTCAATGACCGACGACAACACTGTAGTAGTTGATAAACGTAATTTATTACGTTCATATTTGTTAATTTTAAGTCGTTTGCATTCATTAATGGAGCCGTTTTGAATATTCTAGCACTTAAATGTGATTAATGGCAATATTAACGTTTTTATGGCAGTTTTGCGGCAGTTTGGTATTTCTTGCAGATTACAGGGTAAACGATGTCCGATTGAGCTAAACTTTTAACCGATGATAGAAGACTCGTTGATATTGATTCTGCCCAAAGGAATTTCCATTCTGAGTTCCCGATCAAAAGATATGAATTTTTGAACAACATCTACTTTGGTGCGCAAAACAGCCCGTTTTGATTGGCCAAAGCCCAATAGTTCAGCCCATTTAAAACCCAACCCACTCAAATAATTTTGATATTTATAGCTGGGGCAGACAAGAAACGATGGCAAGGAGCTAAGGGGTATTTCTTTCCTTAAAACAAGGAAACATCGATGCTAAAAAGAGGACGACACTTAGCCAACATTGACCCATGCAATAATGCCAAGATGCTTTCCATGTACCTTGAATATTCGACCATAGCTGAAAACAGGGAAGAAAAGCAGGCAGAAGGGGCTCAAAGTGGCTCACAGCTGAATAAAAAGGAGAAGCTCACAACTGATTCAAGAACTCCCCAACCTGAAAAACCACCTCACCATCGACCTCTTTGCTCAACCACACCAAACACCCACCTCACCCATCGACCACCTCACCACCAACGTTGAAGAAGCCTCCCAAAGCAACCACCACTCCATTCAACACCATCACAAGCCAAGCTCTTCACCATCAACACCTCTCAACCATAGATCGAACTTCACCATCAAGGAGGACCACTCTCCGAGCAAGCAACCACCTCTCAAGTAAGCACCTCAAGGAAGCACCCACCTCAATAATGGAGGCATCTTGATTCACGCTGCCATCGACCCACCTCGCAAGCACCTCTCAGCCCACATCAACACGTTGCACATCCAACCATCAAGCAAGCACCTCTCAAGCATCCTCCTCGAGCTCGCAGCTGCCACGTCAAACTCCCGCAATCCCCCTCTGAGCAAACTGAAGTATTTACAAGCATACAAAGCTGAGGAGAAACTGAGTTCGCAGCTCCGGGGGCTGCTCGTGCCGAGGGACGGTAGAAGGAATTGAAACGACAGCCATCTTCGGTCGCTCGCCACCCGCTCGACGAAAGTACCCAACGACGGACGCGCTACCGCAGCGAGTAACTGAAGCTCGTATATCACACATCCGTAGGAGGGCAGCGTTACGAGGGCAGCGTTACGAAGACCGGCTGAGACGTGACGTGAGATAGAACCGAAGCGGGATCGGGAAACTTGGAGGGGACGCGACGTTGACGGAGCCAAATATCAGGGAAGAAATTATGTTCTTGTCTTTGATATTTACTTATTCCCTTGTTTCCGTCGCAAATATGAGTAGCTAAGTTTATCGGGTGCTTGGGATGAGATGAACGCTGGGTAGAATTATTACTGGACGTAAAATACTCGTGAACATGCTATATTTTGACTATATTATCGTTTATGATATCGTTTTTCAAATTAATATGTCTATGTGTTAATTTGAATATCACTTCGATATGTCTATGTATTGATGTGATTCGTGGTAATATCGTTTAGGGCGACAGCTAGAAAAACGATTAGTCCTTTCATAAAATGATAGGAAATCGATTATAGGGCGACAGCAAATAATTGACCCACGCTGTAGGTAAATTAATATTTATTCTCACAACCGTTTAGGGCGACAACAATTTCGGACGTGAGTAGGAATTACCGCGACTTAGTCATTATTTTTGTGGTAAAGATAATTTACGTCCTCGTTAATGATACCTAGCGGGATTCGCAATCCCGAGCACTCCCGTTTTATATAAAAAAGAAAGTATTTTTTTATATATATATATTTAAGTTCAAGCTAGTTGGAATTTATTTCATAAATCAAATATAACTAAAACATATTTAAATATTTAAGTTGTGTTTAAAGCTTGTGGTTTTGTTATGTTTTTCTGTTGGATTTAATAAATTAAAATACAAAAAATATTTATTTAGGTTAAATATCAAACGATAGGTTATTACTAGTACTCAATTTATTCCTCGTGTTCGATACTCGGATATTCGCTATAGCTATATTACAAACGATAGGTACACTGCCTATCGCGCGTGGTTTTAGTTATAATATATTCGTTTTAATTATTACTTGACGCACTTGCACGAATTCTTATTTAAATATACACGCACGCGATCAAGTTTTTGGCGCCGTTGCCGGGGAATAGATTGATATTAGGAACACCCTAGTTCGGTAATTTAGCTATTTTCCCAGTTTTTGGTTAATTGCGTTATTTGTTTCTACATCATTATTAGTCTCGTTGCCTATTCTACGTATTTGTTTAGTTCATCGCTAAATTTCAGTTTCGCTTATTGAAGGTGCAATTCATCGGTGAATGACCCGAAGCCACCCATCGGGTCCAATCGTTGAAGGAGATCCAGATTTCGAGCGAAAGTTACGAAGACAACTCAGATACAATTCTGAAGGAACGGCTAGTAACTATCAAGAAGCGTTAGTAAGTTACTCAGAGGACAACTCTCAGGAGTCGGCAGAGAATTCTCGAACAGAGGCATCTGTAGACGGTCGAGAGACGGAAGTCGAGATGGCTGAACGCAGAGTACCGGTCCACCATGACCAAGAAGAGGAACAATCTCTACAAGACCTACTCAAGAGCGCCTCCCTCGGGGGTACAGAATCGGCAATTGTTATTCCTCCGATTGCGAACAACGATTTTGAGTTGAAGCATGCCTGGCTTCAGATGATCTTTCAGACGGCTCAGTTTGAAGGGAATTCCGATGATGATCCGTACTCCCACCTGAAAGCCTTTCTGACAGTAACAGACACCATCAAAATTAATGGGGTCCCGAGTGATGCGATTAAGCTAATGTTGTTTCCATTCTCACTCAAGTACAGGGCGAAGGACTGGTTGGAGATGCTACCGCCCAGATCAATCACTACGTGGGAAGAGCTGCGAGCAGCATTCATCGGCCATTACTTCCCGCTATCAAAGGTACTAAGGTTGAAGACGGAGATCTCCCTTTTTCACCAGAAGGATTCAGAGAATCTCTACGAGGTGTGGGAGAGGTACAAGTCATTGTTGAAGAAATGCCCACAACACGGGATGTCGAAGGCCGCCATGATCAATCGATTTCACGAGGGCCTCAATGATCAAACTGTTCATATGCTAGACGGAGCCGCGGGAGGAGGGCTCGTGAAGCTCAATGCCACAGACGCCTGGAATCTAATCGAAGACTACTCAAGGAACAGCTTCATGAGAGGCAATACAAGGATAAAGACTCCAGGAGTGTTTGGGGTAAGCGAGGAGACGGCCACAAATGCCAAGTTCGAGGCGCTCCAGCAACAGATCGCAGCAACCAACTCTCAACTTCAGACGGTGATTAGCGCACTACTGCCAAAGGCCGGGCAACACAATTTGTGAATTCCGTGACAACACCCACAACCACCACGCTACCTCAGCGTAAAACATACATACCACAGTGCGGGATTTGTGGCGCAGCTCACGAGACCTCAGAGTGCCAAGTCGGACAATCACTGGAGCACGTGGACTACATGGGGAATTACCAAGGCCAGCGGAGTTTTCAACCTAGTGCGCATCCAAATCTGGCGTATGGGAACCAAAACCACCATGGGCAAGGGCCACCGGGATTCCAACCTAGACCTTCTGGTTTCCAAGGCGGAGCACCACATCAGTATCAGAACGCATCCGCGGGGTCGGGATCCAATGACATGGGGGAGATGAAGGATATGATGAAGGCACTCCTCACGAACTTCAACAACACCACTCAAGCCCACGAGAGTCGAATGACAAAGATGGAGGAATATATGGAAGCCAACAACGTACGTGCTCAGAACACAGATGCCTCGATTAAGAAGTTGGAGCAGCAAGTGGGCCAGATGGCGAAGCAATTGGCGGGGCGAAACCAAGGATCACTCCCAAGCTACACTGAGCCAAACCCAAAGGAGTATTGCAAGGCAGTAACACTGAGGAACGGGAGAGAATTGCAAGAAGTGCCCATCAAAAAGAAATCAAAGGAGAATGCTGACATCGAGGCCCACGACGAGCCAGAAGTGAAAGCAAGCAGAGACGACGATGTCGAGAAGAACGAGGCTGAGAAGGAGAAGGTCGAGCCTGAGAAAGGAAAGGCAAAGGAGATCGAGCGACCACCGGTAAAGCCATACCAGCCAAAGATCCCCTACCCAGCTCGGTTGAAGAAGGACAAAGACGAGGCGCAGTTTGGTAAATTTATGAACATGTGTAAAGAATTACATATTAACTTACCATTTGTTGAAGCTATTACGCAGATGCCCAGCTTCGCCAAGTTTTTGAAGGACCTATTGACGAACAGGAGGAAGCTCGAACATGTTTCCACGGTATGTCTACGAGGGGAATGCTCAGCGATACTTCAGAACAAGATGCCAAAGAAGCTCAAAGACCCAGGGAGTTTTACAATTCCCTGCCTTATAGGAGATTTAGTTGTTGAACGTGCTTTAGCCGATCTAGGAGCTAGCATTAATTTAATGCCGTATTCCATGTTTAAGCGCTTAGGACTAGGTGAACCACGACCAACTAGGATGAGTCTTCAATTAGCTGATCGATCATTAAAATACCCTAGGGTTGTCATTGAGGATGTCCTAGTAAAGGTAGGTAAATTTGTGATTCCCGCCGACTTTGTTATCTTAGATGGAGGAGGATGATAACGTTCCATTGATTCTAGGTAGACCATTTCTAGCTACCGGTGAGACTATGATAGATGTTAGAAATGGGACGTTAACTTTGACGGTAGATGGTGAAAAAGTTACGTTCAATATGGCTGAGTCGATGAAGAAGAGTAATGAGCATGACGATAAGTGTTACTACTTAGACGCTTTTGAGCATGATTTTTTCTTTTCTGTACAAGGTCTATCACAGTTCCCCTACGGGCAGGATACACAGAAAATTTTGGCAATCGACGAGTGTGGGGAGGAAGTCGACGAGCCCATCATAGCTATCGACGAGAGCAGTGAAGAGGACAAGGAAAAGAGCTCGGTAGAGGAGCCACCCGTCCTAGAGTTGAAGCCGTTACCTGACCACCTCGAGTATGCGTTTCTCGGAAACAACGGAGGGCTACCAGTCATCATTTCATCGAGCCTCGACGATGGACAGAAGGGCCAGCTCTTGGAAGTGTTAATAGCGCACAAGAAGGCAATAGCGTGGAAGATATCCGACATCAGAGGGATCAGTCCGAGCTACTGTACGCACAAGATCCTGATGGAGGACGAGTTTAAGCCAGTCGCCCAACGTCAAAGGCGACTCAATCCGAATATGAAAGATGTCGTGAAGAAGGAGGTTATTAAGCTACTAGACGCAGGGATGATCTACCCTATCTCAGATAGCGCTTGGGTAAGTCCAGTCCAAGTGGTCCCGAAGAAGGGAGGAATAGCGGTCGTCACTAACGATAAGAATGAATTGATTCCAACGAGGACCGTGACTGGGTGGCGCGTGTGCATCGACTACAGAAAATTAAACGACGCCACGAGAAAGGACCATTTCCCTTTACCATTTATCGACCAAATGTTAGAAAAATTATCTGGTCATTCATTTTATTGCTTTCTTGATGGTTTGTCAGGATATTTACAGATCCCTATAGCGCGTGAGGACCAAGAGAAGACCACATTCACCTGCCCGTTTGGTACGTTCGCGTACCGGAGGATGCCATTCGGTCTATGCAATGCCCCAGCCACCTTCCAGCGATGTATGATGGCGATATTTGACGAGTTGGTAGGTGAGGTAATGAAGGTGTTTATGGATGATTTTTCTGTTTTTGGTTCGTCGTTTGATGTGTGTCTATCTAATTTGAAGCTTGTACTCGCACGTTGTGAGGAAACGAATTTGGCGCTTAATTGGGAAAAGTGTCACTTCATGGTTCGAGAGGGCATAGTTCTTGGCCATAAGATTTCCTCTAAAGGAATCGAAGTGGACCGAGCTAAGTTAGAAACTATAGAAAAGTTGCCCGTCCCCTCGAACGTAAAGTCGATTAGGAGTTTTCTAGGTCATGCTGGTTTTTATCGTCGATTTATTAAGGATTTTTCTAAGATTGCACGACCTATGACTAGACTACTCGAAAAAGATGCTCAGTTTGAGTTTAATGATGAGTGCTTGCATGCGTTTAATTTACTTAAGGAGCGACTTATCACAGCACCTATTATGGTCGCCCCCGACTGGGGGCTGCCCTTTGAACTAATGTGCGATGCTAGTGATACGCAGTGGGAGCCGTGCTAGGGCAGCGCAAAGAGAATCATTTTAGGCCGATTTACTACGCTAGTAAGACGCTCGACGCAGCTCAAACCAACTACACGACCACTGAAAAGGAGCTTTTAGCTGTCGTGTTCGCCTTCGATAAATTTAGGTCATATCTAATTCTGTCGAAAGTTATTGTTTTTACTGACCACTATGCCCTTAAGTATTTATTAGCAAAGCCGGACGCCAAGCCTCGGCTAATCAGATGGATCCTACTCCTTCAAGAGTTTGATATAGAGATCCGAGACAAGAAAGGCGCGGAGAATCTGGCGGCGGATCACCTCTCTCGACTGGAGGAGTCCGAGATCTATCATAAAGACGAAAAGGCGATACATGACCGGTTCCCAGACGAGCACCTCTATTCGATACAGGTGGTAAGTGACGACACTCCCTGGTTTGCAGATTACGCTAACTATATTGTTGCGAGGGTCCTACCAAAGGAGTACACCAGTCAGCAAAAGAAGAAATTCTTTTCTGATTTGAGGTACTACTTTTGGGAGGACCCATATCTTTTCAGGCGATGTGCAGACCAGGTGATACGACGATGCGTTACCACTCCAGAGACGACACAGATCCTGAGGCACTGCCACAATGGACCGACCGGAGGGCACTACGCAGCCAACAGAACCGCCCAGAAGGTGTTGGAAAGCGGATTCTACTGGCCTACGATCTTCAAGGACGCCCAAAGGTACGTTGACACTTGTGATCAGTGTCAGCGCGCAGGTAACCTCTCAAAACGCGACGAAATGCCCCAGAACTTCATCTTAGTTTGTGAAATTTTTGATGTATGGGGTATAGATTTTATGGGTCCATTTCCCAGCTCGTACAACAATAAGTACATCCTAGTCGCTGTCGATTATGTTTCCAAGTGGGCCGAGGCACAAGCCTTACCCACGAATGATGCTAGGGTAGTCGTTAGATTTTTACGAGCATTGTTTTCACGTTTTGGGGCGCCTAGGTGCATTATTAGTGATAGGGGTACACATTTCTGTAACACCCAGTTTGCACGCACGTTAGAACGTTATGGTGTCAGACACAGCCTCTCCACCCCGTACCACCCCCAAGCTAGTGGCCAAGTCGAGGTAGTAAACCGCGAGTTGAAGCGCATTCTAGAGAAAACCATAGAAGGGAACCGTAGGGAGTGGACAAATAAGTTAAACGATGCACTTTGGGCATATAGGACTGCATATAAGACTCCTATAGGCACTACACCATATAGATTAGTCTATGGAAAGGCATGTCATCTTCCCGTAGAAATAGAGCATAAGGCATATTGGGCCCTCAAGTCCTTGAATCTTGATTTGGGGAACGCCGGCGGAAAGCGGCAACTCCAAATAAACGAGTTAGACGAGTGGCGTTTATCGGCTTACGATAACGCTCGCATGTATAAGGAACGCTCCAAAGCCTATCATGATAAAAAGATTAGGCAAAGACGAGAGTTTCAGGAAGGAGACCAAGTCCTTCTTTTCAACTCTCGACTTAGGCTTTTTCCCGAAAAACTGAGATCACGTTGGTCGGGACCGTTCACTGTTACCCGTGTTTTCCCTTATGGCACTGTTGAGATTTCAGGTATGGAGCAGTGTACTTTTAAGGTGAACGACCACAGGTTGAAGCACTATTACACAGGCGAGGAAGACGCGACCGAAAAGGAGGTGTTGTACCTGGACTTCCAGACTTGAGCGAACGAAGAGACGTCCGGCTAAAGACGGTAAAGTAAGCGCTTCTTGGGAGGCAACCCAGGTATTTTAATTTATGTTATAGGTATTATAAATAAAAAAATAAAAATAAAAATATATATTTAATCTAAAACTATATAAACTAAATTAAATAAAACAACAATAATAATAACAGTAATATTTAATTAATAATAAATTTATTGCGAATATTGAAGATGGGTACAACGCAGAGTCTAGACGAGATAGGAACGATAGTTTTACTTCATAAAAGATGGTTACAATACCATTACAACGTGTGAAGGTCCAACACAAAAGCAAATTAAAATTGCGAATAACACAAAAGACAGAACAATAGTTTATTTTGCTTCATAAGGGCGGTTACACACAAGTGCACCTTGTGATAACCCAACACACGAAAGCTAGTAAAACTCCGAACAAACCCAAAATAAGAGCAAGGTAGAGTGATAGCATATCCAGATTATGACGAATCCTTGCATATTCTTCACTCTCATTCTCACGGCCTTGCTGCTGTCCCCAATTCATAGTGGCTAGTTAACTCTGAATATCGAAAATAAGATTGTTGAAGACGTGGGATTTATGGTAGATGATGATATTGTGTTGTTCCACCAATGTCTATTTATAGGCACAAATGGCACAAAAATATCATTATCAAACCCAGCAATCAAATAAATGATACAGACGAATTTTTGACTTGGAAGATTTGACGCCGCGTGAGAAAGTGATATTTCCTTTGTCGATTATCATATTTTTCCTCGCGCAAATCGTTCTCGAAAAGCTCGTCGATTACGTGTTAATCTTAGTAAAAAAAATATAGATATAATAATAATAAGAAAAAATAAAACAGAAAAAAAAGAAAATAACTAAAAAGAAAAAAAAAATCACATTTATGTTTTCGCACGTACTTAAGAAAAAAACAAAAGAAAAAAAAAGTTGGGATTGGTGATTTATCCGAGATGAGTATCAGTGTTGTCCCATTTTCCCTTAAGATGCTTATTACTTTTTTCTATGAATTGTTTTTACGCCCTATTTTCTTTAAGTCTATTTTGTGAGGTCAAATGTCACGAGTAACGCCATCTACGAATAATGCAATGCGTAGTCTTATCCAAGCCAGCCAGAATCATGCCAAACGCTTCTGCAACTAAGGGAATTCAAAACCTCAAGTGTGGGGAGGGCCGTTTGCAAAGCATGCACATCGAACTATTCAGGGAAGTTCGTTTATTTATTTATTTTCCTCTTCCTTGTGTTCCAATGTTTGTTACGTTGAGGGCAACGTAAATCTTAAGTGTGGGGAGGGAAATTTCTGTGAAATTGATAATACGAACATATTTATATGTGCATGCTGTGATTTAAAAAAAAAAAACATGGCATAAATTTTTTCGAGATTTAAAATATATATGGCATAAATATTTTTCGAAAATCATGGTTCTTATCTACTAAAGGGTGATTTCATGTAGAAATTTTGTGAGTGATTACGATACATGTGCCTAGTCGATCTCTTTCTAGCATGATGAACTCAGCGATACATGAAAGATTCGTACACATAACCTTATTTTTGTGAGATTTTGAGCCTACGAGCTTTTTGCTCATTTCTTTGGTTGTGTGCGTGCCTAATTTACGTCTCTCTAGAACTTGCTCGTGTATTACGTGCTGAAACTGGTTAAGATGACAATGTGTGAAAATGAGGAATGCATTAGGAATTAGTCCATAACCAAAGTTTCTGACCGCGCCTGATCACCGTAGTTAGCTACTTTGAGCCTGAGCCTTTTATTTTCGAAACCCGATACTCATAGCTGCCAACCTAAATAAGCCTTCAGAATTTAACCCCATCGGAGCGATAGTGTAAGTGAAGGATGAATGACGGAGTCACGGTGCCCAATTTAGTCAAATGTCTGACAAACACCAAAGTTGAAAAAAAAAGAGAAAAAAAAGAGCTGAAAGAAAAAAAAATGAGAAATAGCTAAGAACCTTTCCTTCGATAATCTTTCACTCTCTAGAGCACATTTTTAGAGATGTCGAAAGAAGAAAGGCTTGAAAAAAAAAGAGAAAAAAAGAAAGAAAAAGAAAAGAAGAAGAAAAAGAAAAAAAAGGGAAAAGAAAAGAGAAAAAAAAAGCTGGTGGAAATCAGATGGTCATTGGCGTATTTGTGACAAAGGCATGATTCCAGCACGACTCTAGCTCACACCCTTTTGCGCTTAGCCCTTGAATATTTTGGATATTTAGCCATGCTATAACCCGGTTAGTCATTCCGATTCACACTTTATTACTTTGGGTAATAGATTTACGAATCACTTGCAAGCTTATGGCAGAGATCAGATTAGTGCATGAACAGAGAGATTTCACTGACATATTTAGCCTATACACTGTGTGAATTGAGTGAAACCCTGTGAGGTACGAATCTGGATTGATATTGTCAAGGAATTTATGTAGTTAGACGTCAGCTTCAAATGTGTTTTCCGATATTACTTGCATTATTTCATCACATGTTTTATTCTTGAAAGATAAGTTGCAGGATTTAAATTAATTTTATGCCTTATTATTTGTTTGCTTGAGGACAGTTGTGAGCTCGTATATCACACACCTGAAGCTCGTAATGGATATCGACGAAAGTACCCAACGACGGACGCGCTACCGCAGCGAGTAACTGAAGCTCGTATATCACACATCTGTAGGAGGGCAGCGTTATGAGGGCAGCGTTACGAAGACCGGCTGAGACGTGGCGTGAGATAGAACCGAAGCGGGATCGGGAAACTTGGAGGGGACGCGACGTTGACGGAGCCAAATATCAGGGAAGAAATTATGTTCTTGTCTTTGATATTTACTTATTCCCTTGTTTCCGTCGCAAATATGAGTAGCTAAGTTTATCGTGTGCTTGGGATGAGATGAACGCTGGGTAGAATTATTACTGGACGTAAAATACTCGTGAACATGCTATATTTTGACTATATTATCGTTTATGATATCGTTTTTCAAATTAATATGTCTATGTGTTAATTTGAATATCACTTCGATATGTCTATGTATTGATGTGATTCGTGGTAATATCGTTTAGGGCGACAGCTAGAAAAACGATTAGTCCTTTCATAAAATGATAGGAAATCGTTTATAGGGCGACAGCAAATAATTGATCCTCGCTGTAGGTAAATTAATATTTATTCTCACAACCGTTTAGGGCGACAGCAAATTCGGACGTGAGTAGGAATTACCGCGACTTAGTCATTATTTTTGTGGTAAAGATAATTTACGTCCTCGTTAATGATACATAGCGGGATTCGCAATCCCGAGCACTCCCGTTTTATATAAAAAAAAGAAAGTATTTTTTTTTATATATATTTAAGTTCAAGCTAGTTGGAATTTATTTCATAAATCAAATATAACTAAAAAATATTTAAATATTTAAGTTGTGTTTAAAGCTTGTGGTTTTGTTATGTTTTTCTGTTGGATTTAATAAATTAAAATACAAAAAATATTTATTTAGGTTAAATATCAAACGATAGGTTATTACTAGTACTCAATTTATTCCTCGTGTTCGATACTCGGATATTCGCTATAGCTATATTACAAACGATAGGTACACTGCCTATCGCGCGTGGTTTTAGTTATAATATATTCGTTTTAATTATTACTTGACGTACTTGCACGAATTCTTATTTAAATATACACGCACGCGATCAGTAGTCTACGTGAACCTTAGACCGAAAGGGGAATTGACGGAGTTTACTTTGAAGTCTCGACTGTCACTGGTTCCCCTCGACCCGATTTGCTATTGCATGGTTCAGCGGGCCAGATGCGGTCTTGATGACGATTTGTGATTGCCGGGCTTAGACCGCCTAGTACAAATTCACAGTCTCACAAGTAATCGAGATAAGTGTCCTATGAGGACGGCGACAGGAAATTACGAAATCCTTGGCCAGTGTATTAAACTAACTCATGTGAGACATGGAGGGTAATTTGGTATTTGCCTCGTCTCCGTTTTATCATAGAATCGAGTTTAGTGAGTTTGACATAGACCATGGCTCTCACTTGATTGGGACACAGCTGAAGGGTTTATACGTAGCACTATAACTATAGTGAGGTTCTGGGATAAAGACTGGATCGAAATTCGCACTCGAATCGGGTTACGGTCCGGTACTGCGGGATTGGCTAGGTAACTTCTGGACTCTTGGATTCTTCCCTTGCCGATTGAGTCGAACCTAGAGAGTCGGGCATAAAAAGGATCATCAACGTGTACTGATAAGGAGAGAAAGTGTTTTGAGCCTTAACGAGCCTTGGGCCGTTGGGCCACGCCTTAATGGGCCTCGGGCCATTTATTGGATCGAAGTTGGACTTCTTATGAAACTAACTTTAAGACTTGGGCTTGGCCAAGTGCTTAATGGGCTAGGATACAATTGGATTTCACCTTAAGCTAATTTCGAAATATGCCTTTGAGGGTGTTTTCGGAATTTGCATATTTGATATAAATAAATATGGAATAAAATATTTGGAATATTATTTATTTAAATTTGGAAATTAATCTAGGATTAAGTTTCGAATTCCATACCAGATTTAAATATACTTAGTTTAACTTGGTATTTAAGTTAGTTTTCTAATGATAGCAAGTTTTCTTAAGTTTGGATTTGGAATTCAAAAGACAGTAAGATTTGGCAAAAATCTCTCACACTTTAAGGACTAAGATATCGAAATCCAAGCCTTTAATAGGCTAAGAATTTCGTGCTCCAAAGGAAGAGAAAAAAGAAGTGATTTTCGAAATCAACAAAAGACACAAAACACACATCGGACGCACACACGTTTCTCCCACGCGACGGCTCAGTTCTCTCTAGCCATCTTTAGAGAACTGACGCCGTGGTACACTGCGAGGTCGGCGTGACGATCTTGTGCCATCCACCACCATCGACGAATTCTTGAAGAAAAGGACAAGGAGCTGGCATTCGCTTGTGTTGTCTTGTAGTTTATTTTCCTAGGGTTAATTTACTACCTACGTGCGTGTTGGTTTTTGAAGTGATATGTATGTTCAATGTGCTCTTATGTGAGATGATTTATTCCCCTTTGATAAATACTAAGTGGGTAAAGGAGTTGGATTCCTATCTTCTGTCATGCTCGAGATGTCAAGCGTTGGGGAGTTCTGCGATTTGTTCCGAGTAAGTTGGCGTCGTATATCCCGCCCCAATGTTAGCGTCTGGGGTGCGTCATGGACGCCGCTCGTCATACCAGTCCGCCCCCCACGAAGCGTATGGCAGCTAGGGGCGGTACATTCTGTGCGATTTGAGCATAAGTTGATAGGTTACACTTAGGCAGTTGTACCCAATACGCAGGGTTAGCCGTGAGGCTCAATGACTGAGACAAAAATAGTTGAAACTCTTGTTGGATAAGTTCACGTTTGACGTTACTTAGATAAGACTAGATAAGCCAAATATTGCGCTAAAGGCTGAGGCGAATCTAGTTGAGTCGGGGACATCAACTCCACTATGAAACTTTCAATGAGGTTTTCGAAACTCTTCTCGGGAGGATAGTGTTTTCGAGAAAAATAGTGGGAGTCAAGCAAAACAAAAAGTCCTTGTTTGCACTTGATGAATGATAAGATAAACCTAATTAGATTTTCATTTTCTGCAGCTTTACGTTTCTTTCTATTTACTGCGATGACGAACATTATTACTATGCTGCTTGAGAGATATTGTTTGGTGGGACCAAACTACGTGGACTGGCTCCGTAACCTAAGGATAGTCCCAGGTATGGAGTCGTTAACTTATGTCCTCGATTCCCCCATACCGCAAGTCCCAGGGGCTGATGCGAGTAACGAAGATCGGGCTGCTGATGCCAAGTGGCAGATTGACGAGTCAAAGGTCAAGGGCTATATACTTCTTTCCATGAGCAATGAGTTGCAGCGCACTCACTCGGAAATGGAAGTCGGCGCCATTTTGCTTCATTTGAAGGAGCTTTTTGGCGAACATTACAGGAGTGCTCGCTATTCCCTTACGGAGCAACTATTTCATTGCAAATTGGCTGAGACATGTGCTCAATATGATCGATTGGATCGAAAGACTCGAGGCACTGGACTTTATCATGGATAATGAGCTCCAGAACGATCTGATACTTCAGTCGCTCCCACCTTCCTTCAATTCGATCATTGTGAACTTTAATCTGAACAAGGCCGAGATGATGTTGACTGGGTTGATGAACCAGTTGTCGGCGGCGCAAAATCAGATGAAGAAGGTGAAAGGAAAGGAAGTTGTTCTTGTCGCGAATGCTAAGACTCGAGGGTCGAGTAGAAAGAAAAAGCCGAACAAGCCCACTAAGCCCAAAGGACGAATTTTGAAAGGCAAGGCCAAGAAGAACGTGTTCAAAGGCGCCAAGCCGACTGACAAATGTCTTCACTGCAATGAGCTTGGCCATTGGAAGCGCGATTGCCCAAAGCTAGCCGACTCAGGTAAAGAACTTTACGTTTTAGAAACTAATTGTTCTATGACAGTATAATCCGCTTCGTGGATCTTAGACTCGAAAGCTAGTGTTCACATCTGTGTTTCGAACCAGGGTCTGGAACGAAGTAGGAAGCTGGCGGACCGAGAGATCATGATCAACGTAGGAAGCGGACATAGTGTACCGGCGACCCACATACTCTTGTTTATCCACTAGACATAGTTTACTACTTTCCGATTGTTTAGTTTTGCCCAAGGGGCTTAAGAATATTGTTTCTATTCCCGTTTTGCGGAAACGGTTACGAGTTTCATTTTAGTAATGATATATGCAATATTTATTTTGGTAATAATTGTGTCGGAAGTGCAAGTTTACTGAATGGATTATATTATCTAACTGTCGAAGATAAAACAAAAACTGTGAATGCAATCGCCAACAAACGAAAATTGGAGTCGCACTCGAGACTGCTGTGGCATCTTCGACTCGGACACGCTGTAGAACAGAAGATTCTCGAGTTGGAGAAAATCAGCATTATAAAGCCGCTTGGGTCTGATCCCTATCCGAGTTGCGAATCTTGTATCCTTGGAAAGATGACCAAGTTGGCCTTCACAGGGAGTTTTGCGAGAGCCGCAGAACTTCTCGGTATGATCCACACGGATGTTTGTGGACCGTTCGGGGTACTGGCTCGCGGTAACTTCCATTATTTTGTTACCTTCACTGATGATCACTCTCGCTTCGGCAAGATGTATCTCATGAAGTACAAGTCTGATACTTTTGATGGTTGAAGAGTACAAGACTTTGGTGGAAAATCAGACTGAAAAGAGCATCAAAGCCGTTCAATCAGATCAAGGCGGCGAGTACATGAGCCTCTGATGAGTTCTTGAAAGAGAACGGGATCATTTCACAGTTGACACCGTCCGGAACACCGCATTTGAACGGTGTGTCGAATGTAGAAATCGAACTCTGTTGCATAAGTTTCGATCTATGCTGAGCTATATAGACTTGCCCATATCATTGTGGGGTCATTCCCTGTTGACAGCTGCACATTCTGAATAGATGTCCTACAAAGTCTGTCGATCGTATTCCGTATTATAACACACGTAAAAATTTAATGCGGGATTCCGATATAGTCAGAATAATAATTACGCAACTTAGAAATTTTAATAAAGAACATATAAGTTTTGGAAGTTTGAATAAAATTGATTGTTTTGATAAAACATGTATCCGAAAATATTAACTAGTCTAAGAGAATATTTTTGGACTTTAAAGTAAATAATCGTTATAAAAAGTTCTCGTGGACCTACGTAAGTTCTCTTCATTGCACATAGACCCAAAACTTTCGTATATACAATTTACATATAGAAGTTCTCAGGCCCTAATTTTAAACAAATACATCTAGAAGGTCTTCATGGTATTAATATAGTATATACAAGTAAAATGATTGGTGGAAAAGTCTTGAGCACATATAAGTTTTCGTCGTCATTCATCAATACATATATAAATATGATTGTACTTTAGTTGTAAGTATTAAACCTAAAAGAGCTAGGGTAACACGTGGAGACCACTTATATCATTGTAGAGATGACTAATATGGTGTTTTCTTAATCCTAAGGTAAGCCTATACGTGTGTATATACATTATAAAGTGGAAACCCTTATGAACGAGAGTGGAACGAAAGGGGAAGAACAGGGAGAACTTCATCATGGTGATAGGATATTTCGACAACTCAATTCCTTTAGCAATTTTAAGGGTGGGATGTAAGGTAGGTGAAAGCACATCTACACACGTAAATATCATATTTTATATGCAAATACCGTTCTAGAGCTTATGTGATTACAAATGATTTTATGGGTGGTTTTCAAAATATTTACGTGATGTACGTGGCTCATATGTTAGATGAGGCATGTGATTGAAGTGATGATTAATTTTCGTGGTTCGTATGAGTTTTATTCATGTTGGAGAGGTAAATTATGCGATATTTGATATTTGTTGTAGATTCCTATGTGTGATATGGTGTTTAAGGATTCAGATTAATTGTTGAGTTAATAAGTGCCCTTACTCATATATTAGGATGCGCATCAGTATTGGGAAATTTTCGAGACTAGAACATTAGTATTTTGATAGCATTTTACGTGGATGACATGATTACGACAATTGTTATGTTGGCAATGAACTCAGGGATCATTCTGTGACGTTTCGTGACCTATATATTAATGTTGTTTTATTATTTTATGAGAATATGGATTAGATCTGTGAAGTTTCGAAAATGCATATCTGAATTTCGAAGCACGATCTTTACATGGAAATCCATATTTTGAATCTTAATTACGTGTTTATATTTATATGTTATTATTTCTTAGGAATTGAAAAGCTTTCTGTGTATGAGTACTTTGAATATTGAGACAGTGGTTTAGGGTTTTTGGGATTTTTGGGTTTTTGATAATTAGGGTCCGGAAACTTTTAGACTTACGTGATTTAGCAATCACACTGATATAGATATTTTCAATGCTCGAAGGTTCCAACATAAAGAGTTCCCAGATTTCGTGACTGACTATATCAGGAGGACAGGTAGGCGACTTTTCATCTACGACACGTAACTCGTTTATGTGACTATATGTGTACGTGTCTTAAAGTCTGTGTCTTATACAAATTATGTGATTATATGGTTACGTGAATTTCTTAAATTACATTTTGTTTTACATTTATACACGTCATTTGTATATTATATGCATGGCATATGCATATCATATCACAGGGGTGAGATATTAACACCGTATTGAGACAGTTGATTTGAGATATTGTCGAGCGGGGGTAGAATGAGATGTTTGTGATTTTTATTGTTGAGTCGTTGAGGAGTCGAAGTTGGTACTCAATATGACACTTGACGGCAGACAGTCGTGATCGATGTCTCTACCTGGGCGTGAACGTCCCGAGGTGCAAAACCGTCGTGATTGTATTTTTAGCGGAAGGAGCGACCTGACAGGGCAGTTGCGTGAACGTCAAAACACTGTCGGCGTAGGCTACCGCTTACGGAAGAGCGGCCTAGTAGGGCAGTTGCGTGAACGTCAAAACGCTACTAGTATAAGCTTCCGTTATGTTATAGGCGCGCGAGGTGTCGAGTCTGACCTAGGGCCCTGTGTTGTGTGGTTTGAGATAGGGTTGTGGGAAAAGAAAGAGTGAATATTGAATGTGAGATATTGGGATTGGGAATGAGCGCTCACGTGCATACATGCATTTTTATTCACCTACTGGGCAAATCGCTCAGTGATTACGTGTTGTAGGTACCGAGTCTGACGCTGACGCGCGTCAGGAACTGAGGCGGCTGGTGGCGGTGCTCCACGGACTTTTGAGGGCGGGGCGGTACATGGATGAAGACCTGTGGAGCGACTTTAAGATTTTTGGTTCTTTTGATATTTTGGGGCTTCGGCCCGTGTACAGAGATAACGATGTAGACCGACTTTTATAGTAATATATATTATTTAGGAAAAAGTTTTAATTAGACGGGCCTTCCGCGGCTTACGTTGCGGAAATCCGCCACTAATCTTACTTAGAAAACGAGGGTCGTCACAGGTGGTATCAGAGCAGGCTTTAGGTTCTGAAGACTGTCCATGTACTGCCGCTCAAAAGCCTGGAGAACCAGTATAGCCTGTAAGTTCAGTAATTGATTGTGTGATTACGTGTTATTTGATATGTGTGCTTTATATGATTTCGAAGTGTTGGTGAGATCTGTGAGTTATGCGATATTAAATGATTATGTGATTTTTGATTTGCGATTTGAATAGACTATGTGAAGTTGTTTGTGAATTATGTGTTGGATAATAAGAATACGGATTTTGGATTAATTACGTGTTTATATGTCTTTGGTAGTTGAGCATGTTTAGACTTTAAATGTTATGATTTTGAGGGTCTTCGTAAGATTTATGCTTATAAGAATAATATAATATGTTTTCGTTGATATGTGGGTTACGTGACTTGAATAGGTGCTAATGTGAGTAAGAAGATGTTTCTATGGTTTGCATATGTTAGAGTTGAATTCCAGATTTTTAAAAATTACCGTGATGATTAGTCTGTCGTTTGTGCCTATATAATTAACTACTGGTGTTAGAATAGCTTACTAAAATAGTTAAGGTTTTGAATTGTTATTAGGTATGTGATCGATTGTTGAACATAAGAGAGAAGTAGATTGCTGGAAATATATACATTTTCAATGTTCTAGGCTTTTGGCAACATATGAGTTTTGAAAGTTAATCCAAATAGAAGTTTCAGTGAGCTGATAGTTTTTTTAACATTAGGAAAGCTTTCGGTATTGTATAGTTTTCGGCGGTAGGAACTTTTCGGTATCGTGAGCAATGACCTTTAGTGAACTTTGGGGGAGCTGGACTATTTTGAGGGAAATAATCATTTAATTATAATATTGCATTTTTTATTCAGATACGCCTAGAGTGCGCAGCGGAAGCGTGGTAGGAATAGGAATTAGCATGTCTAGAGGACATCGAAAATAAATGAAGGAATCTAGTCGTAGAGTCGAACTCGAGTCCCCTACCACTGAATTTCGGGGACGAAATTCTTTTTAAGGGGGGAGAATATAACACCCGTAAAAATTTAATGCGGGATTGTGGTATAGTCAGAATAATAATTACGCAACTTAGAAATTTTAATAAAGAACATATAAGTTTTGGAAGTTTGAATAAAATTGATTGTTTTGATAAAACATGTATCCGAAAAATATTAACTAGTCTAAGAGAATATTTTTGGACTTTAAAGTAAACAATCGTTATAAAAAGTTCTCGTGGACCTACGTAAAGTTCTCTTCATTGCACATAGACCCAAAATTTTCGTATATACAATTTACGTATAGAAGTTCTCAGGCCCTAATTTTAAACAAATGCATCTAGAAGGTCTTCATGGTATTAATATAATATATACAAGTAAAATGATTGGTGGAAAAGTCTTGAGCACATATAAGTTTTCGTCTGTCATTCATCAATACATATATAAATATGATTGTACTTTAGTTGTAAGTATTAAACCTAAAAGAGCTAGGGTAACACGTGGAGACCACTTATATCATTGTAGAGATGACTAATATGGTGTTTTCTTAATCCTAAGGTAAGCCTATACGTGTGTATATACATTATAAAGTGGAAACCCTTATGAACGAGAGTGGAACGAAAGGGGAAGAACAGGGAGAACTTCATCATGATGATAGGATATTTCGACAACTCAATTCCTTTAGCAATTTTAAGGGTGGGATGTAAGGTAGGTGAAAGCACATCTACACACGTAAATATCATATATTTTATATGCAAATACCGTTCTAGAGCTTATGTGATTACAAATGATTTTATGGGTGGTTTTCAAAATATTTACGTGATGTACGTGGCTCATATGTTAGATGAGGTATGTGATTGAAGTGATGGTTAATTTTGGTGGTTCGTGTGAGTTTTATTCATGTTGGAGAGGTTAATTATGTGATATTAGATATTTGTTGTAGATTCCTATGTGTGATATGGTGTTTAAGGATTCAGATTAATTGTTGAGTTAATAAGTGCCCTTACTCATATCTTAGGATGCGCATAAGTATTGGGAAATTTTCGAGACTAGAACATTAGTATTTTGATAGCATTTACGTGGATGACATGATTACGACAATTGTTATGTTGGCAGTGAACTCAGGGATGATTCTGTGACGTTTCGTGACCTATGTATTAATGTTGTATTATTATTTTATGAGAATATGGATTAGATCTGTGAAGTTTCGAAAATGCATATCTGAATTTCGAAGCACGATCTTTACATGGAAATCCATATTTTGAATCTTAATTACGTGTTTATATTTATATGTTATTATTTCTGAGGAATTGAAAGCTTTCTGTGTATGAGTACTTTGAATATTGAGACAGTGTTTTAGGGTTTTTGGGATTTTTGGCTTTTTGATAATTAGGGTCCGGAAACTTTTAGACTTACGTGATTTAGCAATCACACTGATATAGAATATTTTCAATGCTCAAAGGTTCCAAAGTAGAGAGTTCCCAGATTTCGTGACTGACTATATCAGGAGGACAGGTAGGTGATTTTTCATCTACGACACGTAACTCGTTTATGTGACTATATGTGTACGTGTTTTAAAGTGTGTGTCTTATACGAATTATGTGATTATATGGTTACGTGAATTTCGTAAATTACATGTTTTACATTTATACACGTCATATGTATATTATATGCATGGCATATGCATATCATATCACAGGGGTGAGATATTTACACCGTATTAAGACGGTTGATTTGAGATATTGTCGAGCGGGGGTAGAATGAGATGTTTGTGATTTTTACTTTTGACTCGTTGAGGAGTCGAGGTTGGTACTCATATGACACCTGACGGCAGACAGTCGTGATCGATCTGTCTACTCGGGCGTGAACGTCCCGAGGTGCAAAACCGTCGTGATTGTATTTTTAGCGGAAGGAGCGACCTGACAGGGCAGTTGCGTGAACGTCAAAACACTGTCGGCGTAGGCTACCGATTACGGAAGAGCGACCTAGTAGGGCAGTTGCGTGAACGTCAAAACGCTACTAGTGTAAGCTTCCGTTATGTTATAGGCGCGCGAGGTGTCGAGTCTGACCTAGGGCCCTGTGTTGTGTGGTTTGAGATATGGTTGTGGGAAAAGAAAGAGTGAATATTGAATGTGAGATATTGGGATTGGGAATGAGCGCTCACGTGCATACATGCATTTTTATTCACCTACTGGGCAAATCGCTCAGTGTTTACGTGTTGTAGGTACCGAGTCTGACGCCGACGCGCGTCAGGAACTGAGGCGGCTGGTGGCGGTGCTCCACGGACTTTTGAGGGTGGGGATGTACATGGATGAAGACCTGTGGAGCGACTTTACGATTTTTGGTTCTTTTGATATTTTGGGGCTTCGGCCCGTGTATAGAGATAACGATGTAGACCGACTTTTATAGTAATATATATTATTTAGGAAAAAGTTTTAATTAGACGGACCTTCCGCGGCTTACGTTGCGGAAATCCGCCACTAATCTTAGAAAACGAGGGTCGTCACAGGTGGTATCAGAGCTTAGGCTTTAGGTTCTGAAGACTGTCCATGTACTGCCGCTCAAAAGCCTGGAGAACCAGTATAGCATGTAAGTTCAGTAATTGATTGTGTGATTACGTGTTATTTGATATGTGTGCTTTATATGATTTCGAAGTGTTGGTGAGATCTGTGAGTTATGCGATATTAAATGATTATGTGATTTTTAATTTGCGATTTGAATAGACTATGTGAAGTTGTTCGTGAATTATGTGTTGGATAATAAGAATACGGATTTTTGGATTAATTACGTGTTTATATGTCTTTGGTAGTTGAGCATGTTTAGACTTTAAATGTTATGATTTTGAGGGTCTTCGTAAGATTTATGCTTATAAGAATAATATAATATGTTTTCGTTGATATGTGGGTTACGTGACTTGAATAAGTGCTAATGTGAGTAAGAAGATGTTTCTATGGTTTGCATATGTTAGAGTTGAATTCCAGATTTTTAAAAATTACCGTGATGATTAGTCTGTCGTTTGTGCCTATATAATTAACTTCTGGTGTTAGAATAGCTTACTAAAATAGTTAAGGTTTTGAATTGTTATTAGGTATGTGATCGATTGTTGAACATAAGAGAGAAGTAGATTGCTGGAAATATATACATTTTCGATGTTCTAGGCTTTTGGCAACATATGATTTTGAAAGTTAATCCAAACAGAAGTTTCAGTGAGCTGATAGTTTTTTTTTAACATTAGGAAAGCTTTCGGTATTGTATAGTTTTCGGCGGTAGGAACTTTTCCGTATCGTGAGCAATGACCTTTAGTGAACTTTGGGGGAGCTGGAATATTTTGAGGGAAATAATCATTTAATTATAATATTGCATTTTTTATTCAGGTACGCCTAGAGTGCGCAGCGGAAGCGTGGTAGGAATAGGAATTAGCATGTCTAGAGGACATCGAAAATAAATGAAGTAGTGTCGTAGAGTCGAACTCGAGTCCCCTACCACAGAATTTCAGGGACGAAATTCTTTTCAAGGGGGAGAATATAACACCCGTAAAAATTTAATGCGCGATTGCGGTATAGTCAGAATAATCATTACGCAACTTAGAAATTTTAATAAAGAACATATAAGTTTTGGAAGTTTGAATAAAATTGATTGTTTTGATAAAACATGTATCCGAAAATATTAACTAGTCTAAGAGAATATTTTTGGACTTCAAAGTAAACAATCGTTATAGAAAGTTCTCGTGGACCTACGTAAAGTTCTCTTCATTGCACAAAGACCCAAAATTTTCGTATATACAATTTACATATAGAAGTTCTCAGGCCCTAATTTTAAACAAATACATCTAGAAGGTCTTCATGGTATTAATATAATATATACAAGTAAAATGATTGGTGGAAAAGTCTTGAGCACATATAAGTTTTCGTCTGTCATTCATCAATACATATATAAATATGATTGTACTTTAGTTGTAAGTATTAAACCTAAAAGAGCTAGGGTAACACGTGGAGACCACTTATATCATTGTAGAGATGACTAATATGGTGTTTTCTTTATCCTAAGGTAAGCCTGTACGTGTGTATATACATTATAAAGTGGAAACCCTTATGAACGAGAGTGGAACGAAAGGGGAAGAACAGGGAGAACTTCATCATGGTGATAGGATATTTCGACAACTCAATTCCTTTAGCAATTTTAAGGGTGGGATGTAAGGTAGGTGAAAGCACATCTACACACGTAAATATCATATATTTTATATGCAAATACCGTTCTAGAGCTTATGTGATTACAAATGATTTTATGGGTGGTTTTCAAAATATTTACGTGATGTACGTGGCTCATATGTTAGATGAGGTATGTGATTGAAGTGATGATTAATTTTCGTGGTTCGTGTGAGTTTTATTCATGTTGGAGAGGTTAATTATGTGATATTAGATATTTGTTGTAGATTCCTATGTGTGATATGGTGTTTAAGGATTCAGATTAATTGTTGAGTTAATAAGTGCCCTTACTCATATATTAGGATGCGCATAAGTATTGGGAAATTTTCGAGACTAGAACATTAGTATTTTGATAGCATTTACGTGGATGACATGATTACGACAATTGTTATGTTGGCAGTGAACTCAGGGATGATTCTGTGACGTTTCGTGACCTATGTATTAATGTTGTTTTATTATTTTATGAGAATATGGATTAGATCTGTGAAGTTTCGAAAATGCATATCTGAATTTCGAAGCACGATCTTTACATGGAAATCCATATTTGAATCTTAATTACGTGTTTATATTTATATGTTATTATTTCTTAGGAATTGAAAAGCTTTCGTTGTATGAGTACTTTGAATATTGAGACAGTGTTCTAGGGTTTTTGGGATTTTTGGGTTTTTGATAATTAGGGTTCGGAAACTTTTAGACTTACGTGATTTAGCAATCACATTGATATAGAATATTTTCAATGCTCACAGTTCCAACGTAGAGAGTTCCCAGATTTTGTGACCGACTATATCAGGAGGACAGGTAGGTGATTTTTCATCTACGACACGTAACTCGTTTATGTGACTATATGTGTACGTGTTTTAAAGTCTGTGTCTTATACGAATTATGTGATTATATGGTTACATGAATTTCGTAAATTACATGTTTTACATTTATACACGTCATATGTATATTATATGCATGGCATATGCATATCATATCATATCACAGGGGTGAGATATTTACACCGTATTGAGACTGTTGATTTGAGATATTGTCGAGCGGGGGTAGAATGAGATGTTTGTGATTTTTACTTTTGACTCGTTGAGGAGTCGAGGTTGGTACTCATATGACACCTGACGGCAGACAGTCGTGATCGATCTGTCTACTCGGGCGTGAACGTCCCGAGGTGCAAAACCGTCGTGATTGTATTTTTAGCGGAAGGAGCGACCTGACAGGGCAGTTGCGTGAACGTCAAAACGCTACTAGTGTAAGCTTCTGTTATGTTATAGGCGCGCGAGGTGTCGAGTCTGACCTAGGGCCCTGTGTTGTGTGGTTTGAGATAGGGTTGTCGGAAAAGAAAGAGTGAATATTGCATGTGAGATATTGGGATTGGGAATGAGCGCTCACGTGCATACATGCATTTTTATTCACCTACTGGGCAAATCGCTCAGTGTTTACGTGTTGTAGGTACCGAGTCTGACGCCGACGCGCGTCAGGAACTGAGGCGGCTGGCGGCGGTGCTCCACGGACTTTTGAGGGCGGGTGGTACATGGATGAAGACCTATGGAGTGACTTTACGATTTTTGGTTCTTTTGATATTTTGGGGCTTCGGCCTGTGTACAGAGATAACGATGTAGACCGACTTTTATAGTAATATATATTATTTAGGAAAAAGTTTTAATTAGACGGGCCTTCCGCGGCTTACGTTGCGGAAATCCGCTACTAATCTTACTTAGAAAACGAGTGTCGTCACACGTATCAGATATAGATAGCACGAAGACCGAGCTTGAATAACATTAGAGTTTGGGGTTGCCCGCATTCGTGAAAAAGCTCGAGACAGATAAACTGGAATCGAAGCAGTGAAATGACGATGATTAGAGAATAATTGTAGCCTTTCAGGCCCACTTTCTCGGCTTCAGGAAGGTGAAGACTACGAGCGAGTTCGTCACGGCTTCAGGAAGGTGGAGCGGGTCGTGAAGTAACTCTTGGAGAGTCGTCAGAAGCGCTTTCACAGACATCAGTGTCAGATGACACCGTAGAGCAGTCCGAGACGCAACCTGAGCTGCAGGTCAGGTAGAGTATCTCGCCAGCATGAGAGATATGGGACGGTCCACATCGAGCACGAGGTTGCTGCGATGGAAGGGAACGTCGGAGACGATCCCACTACTTATGACCAGTCAATCAGGGATAAAGTTTCGGAGAAATGGCTTATAGCTATGCAAGTCGAAATGGATTCTATGCACGAAAATCAAGTCTATACTCTAGTAGACCTCCTAGATGGTTTCAAACCCATTGGGTGTAAATGGATCTACAAGAAAAAGATTGGATCTGACAAATTGGTTGATACATACAAATCTAGGCTTGTGGCGAAAAGGTACAGTAAAAAAGAAGGCATTGACTACGAGGAGACCTTTTCGCCTGTCGCTATGATGAAGTCCATTCGAACATTGCTTGCGATAGCTGCGCACTGACTAAGATCTGACAGATGGGTGTGAAAACTGAGTTCCTAAATGGATACCTCAAGGAGGAAATATATATGGAGCAGCACAAGGGTTTTACATCGCAAGGAGATCCTCATAAAGTGTGCAAATTGAACAAGTCCATTTATGGACTCAAACAAGCCCCCAGAAGCTGGAATCTTCGGTTCGATGAAGTGGTCAACGGCAACGGATTCTTGAAGAACGAAGACGAACCTTGCGTCTACAAGAAAAGCAGTGGGAGCAAAATATCTTTCCTCGTATTGTATGTGGACGACATCCTTTTGATAGGAAATTATATTGGGGTGCTCTCGATGGTGAAAGCCTGGCTTTCGACCGAATTCTCCATGAAAGACTTGGGAGAAGCTACCTACATCTTGGGTATTCGCTTTATAGAGATCGAGCGAATCTTCACTTGGACCTTTATCCATTATATTTTTTGGGTAAGCAACTTTCGGCCATCCTATATAAATTGGGCTTTTATTTATTCGTTTGGCCTCCTTACATATCTTTATCTCCTATTTATTTCTTGGTCTCTCTATGCTTTTTCGGCCCATATCATTTTATTAGCTCTCGGACCCAATTATTATTTTCGATTCGATCCCGAAAATTCATTTTGTCCGAAAATTATCTTCACTAATTTCGAATATTACAAAAATAATCCCGTATTAATTTTACGGGTATTACATTCTCCCCCTTAAAAGAATTTCGTCCCCGAAATTCGGTGGTGGGGAACTCGAGTTTAGCTCTACGACTAGACTCGTCCAATCTAGTTTCTACGTTCTCTAGATCTTGTTATTTCTATTTCGATTATGCTTCCGCTGCGCACTCCTATTCCCATTGTCCGGTTTCAATTGCTGGTGAAGTTCCTCGCTTCGCAGCACATGGCTCGGGTCCGGAACGTACTTCCGTAACGTGGACACGTGGAAGACGTCATGGACCTGTGCTAGTGATGTCGGCCGTTCTAGTTGATATGCTACCTCGCCGACTCTGTTCAAAATCTTGAAGGGTCCTATATACCTCTGACTCAGCTTTCCTTTTCGTCCGAAACGTTTAACACCCTTCATCGGTGATATCTTTAGGAAAACTTGATCACCTTCCTCAAATTCCAACGGCCTCCGTCTTTTGTCTGCATAACTCTTCTGACGACTTTGGGCCGTTTGCATTCTTTCTCGAATTTTATCAATGCTTTAGTCATTTCACGAACCATTTTGGGACCTAATAGCGTCTTTTCGCCGATTTCATCCAAATGGACTGGGATCGACATTTACGTCCATACAAGGCTTCGTATGGCGCCATCCCAATCGTCGTTTGATAGCTGTTGTTACATGAAAATTCGATTAGCGGGAGATACTTACTCCAGTTTCCGCGGAAATCCAGAACACATGCCCTCAACATGTCTTCGAGCATCTGGATCGTTCTTTTCGATTGTCCGTCCGTCTGGGGATAATATGCCGAGCTAAAAGACAATTTAGTTCCCAAAGCTTTTTGATCCGGAATTGGGACAGAAATCTCAAATCCTGATATGAAACGATCGACATCGGGGTCCCATGAAGTCGCACTATTTCTTGGATGTACAACTCTGCATACTTCTCCATGGAATAGGTTTGATTGATTGGTAGAAAATGGGCAGACTTAGACAATCTGTCGACAACCACCCAAATTGAATCATGACCTTTTACAGTCTTCGGTATCCCGACGACGAAATCCATTGTTATGTGATCCCACTTCCACTCGGGTGTCGTCAAAGGCTGCAGCATCCCTGCCGGTCTTTGATGTTCTGCCTTAATCTGTCGACAGGTTAGACATCGTCTTACGAAAGTAGCAATGTCTCTCTTCATTCCTCGCCACCATTGACTCGCAAATCTCAATACATCTTTGTTGCACCAGGATGCACCGAGTAGATCGTCGTATGCACCTCCGTCATTAAAGTTCGGCGGATTTCTTCATCTTTAGGCACATATAAGCAATTTCTGAATTGTAAGCTCCGTCGTCTTGAAATTCGACTCTGACTGGACATTTCCACCTCGATCTTCCTTTTGTGCTTCAATGATTCGATCTAACAGCGTCGGCTTAAGTGTCGGCGCTGCTAATTTTACTTCAATCTCCCCAAAGTTGATTACCTCAACTCCGAGTTGGCACAATTCGACACTTATGGTTTTCTGGCTCAACGCGTCTGCGACCACGTTAGCTTTCCCTGGGTGATAATTTATCACGCAATCGTAGTCCTTCACCAGTTCAAGCCACAGTCAAATCTGAATTACAAGGAGTTAATAACATTTATTTTAATACTTGGGGGAGTAAATTTGTGGTTATTAAGTAAAATAGGGGTTAATCTGAAAAGTTAGAAACTTACAATCGAAAAATTGGATCGCAAACTTAATTTTCGCTTCCAGTTTCTAGAGCGGATAATTTCAAATGGGCCTGTCCAATCGAGAACCCAATACGTCTTATCAGCCCATTAAGATTAGTTAACCTTTTTGCAGTCGAAAAAGTATTTCTCATGCAAAACCTAATCGCAAAAGCAACAGTGTCTTCTCAATTTCTCTATCGCAAAACTTAAAAAGAAGATTCTATTTTCACTCAAATCCTTCGATTTTTAACATGAAATTGTCTTTTTAAGGTAGAATAGACATTTATATGCTGTTTGAGTGTGATTAATGTAGGACCCCAGTCCCGCAAACTAGGTCGGCCAATAAATTTCGTTTATGGTTAGAATGATTTCATGTGAAATGCGTATATGTCATATGGTTATGGGATCTTACGAATTTCATGCTCGTGATTATTATGAGAATTAAGTAAAATTATGTGACATTAATTATGTGTTTGCAATGACTCCCAACAAGTAGGAAATTCTCGAGAATGGTATATAGAAATGCGGACTAGGATTTTATTGGACCATGAAGCATCGAATTTGGGCTAGGAAGTCACTTTGGACCATGAACCTATTATGATGGGAATTACCAAGTGGGCTAAAAGTAGAATTAGGCCCAATCCATAAAGAGAGACCAACTTGGGGGACTAACACCCCTAAAACAAGGAATGCCCACGCCACCCCATTCCTTACCCACCATAAGCTAAGGAAAATATTTAACTAAAAATAATCTAAACTTCCTAATCCCACTCAAAAACCCACGAAAATGGAAAGAAAGGAGAAGGAGGATGAGCTGAGACGAATTTCGAACCAAGAAGCACCCAAGAAGCTTGAGAACCGAAGTTGGTAAGGGAAACTACTTCCTCGAGCTATTTCGATTTTTATTTCATGGTATAAAGCACGTTTAGGATTGAGGAACTTCAGGAAATCTGTGTAGAAAGTCATAGCCGATATGTTTTCTTGAAGACTTGCTAGGATTTAATTAGTTAAACTTGTTCCAGGTTTGAAACCTTAACATTTGATGACCCCAGAAAGACAATCGAAGTTGTGAGCTTAAGGAAAACCATAGAAATTAGAAAAATTTGGGAAGACAAAATTATGAGTTAGTTTCGATGGGATGAAGATTGAAGCTGATGATAAATGTCGAGGGTGTTAACGAAAAATGTCGAAACTTTGTTAGGAAAGATGTCGAGATCCGTTACGATAATTATTTAGAAGTTTATGTGAAATCTCAAGGTCTAGCATTACAATGTCGAGATCCATATTTCTTAATACTCGAAATCCTTATATACACTATATCTAGATCTTTACACACACTACATCGAGATTCATATCGACAACTAACCCATGAGACATATCGACTTCGAAATTATTAAAATAAAACTAAGTGACATCTCGAAATCTTTACATGTTCCATGTCGAGATTTACCCTACATTTGATACCGAGATTTATCAAAATCTATGTTGTCGACATTTTGGTAATGTTCGACAATCATGCTAAAAATTATGTCGAAATTTTGTTTCAAATGTCGAAGTACATGTTAGAATTGTGTGTTGATTTAAATCTCGAGATTTAAGTCGAAAATCATATCAAAATCTTTATGCGTTGATAAATATCGAACTCATGTAAGAAACATGTCGAGATTTATTCTTGAATATCGAGACCTATGTAACCCTACCTCGAGGTCTCACTGACGAAGTTGACCAGGAAGAATACGCCATTTCAGTGGACCACAGAATGCGAACAGAGCTTTCAAGAGCTGAAAGAACGGCTTACAACGGCCCCAGTTCTCACAATACCTTCGGGAACTGGAGGGTTCACCGTGTATAGTGATGCGTCGAAGAACGGGTTAGGGTGCGTGCTAATGCAGAATGGGAATGTAGTAGCACACGCTTCTCGTCAACTAAAGGAGTACGAGAAGAATTACCTGACGCACGACCTAGAGCTCGCGGCAGTGGTCTTTGCTCTCAAGATCTGGAGGCATTACCTCTATGGAGAGCGGTGTGAGATATACACCGACCACAAGAGCCTCACGTATTTCTTCACGCAAAAGGAGTTGAACATGAGGCAAAGGAGGTGGTCAGAATTAGTTAAGGATTACGATTGTGTAATCAACTACCACCCAGGCAAGGCGAACATAGTAACCGATGCCTTAAGTCGAAAAGCAGTAAGTGCAGAGTTGCAATTACTGGAAGTAGAAGTTGTACAACTAGGCGAAGTTGAAGAGCAGCTAGCAGCTTTAACTCTGCAACCAACGCTGCTAGAGCAAATAAGACGGCGCAGGAAGCAGACGAGCTTTATACAGAAGAGCAACCGGAACAACTGACAGGAGATTTCATAATACGGGAAGATGGAAGGCTGTACTTCAAGGATCGACTATACGTGCCAGAAGATGCTGAACTACAAAGAACGATAACGGTGGAAGCACATGCCACTGAATACTCAGTACATCCCGGAGCAACGAAGATGTACAGAGGCTTAAAGGAAAATTACAGGTGGCCAGGTATGAAAAAGGATATTGCGACTTTCATAAGTCAACGCCTGACGTGCCAGCAGATAAAAGCCGAGCATCAACGGCCGGCGGGAACCCTAGAACCGTTACCCATTCCGGAATGGAAATGGGATAACATTACCATGGACTTCGTAGTAGGACTGCCGAGGAATGCGAAAGGGCACGACGTAATTTGGGTAATCATCGACCGACTAACCAAGTCGGCCCATTTCCTACCAATCAGCGCGACGTTTTCCATGGAACGGTATGCGGAGCTCTACATTTAAGAGATAGTACGACTGCACGGCGTACCATCACCAATAATCTCAGATCGCGACTCCAGATTTCTGTCGAAATTCTGGACGAGCTTGCAAAAGGCCATGGGAACGAAGTTATCTTTTAGCACCGCCTACCATCCGCAGACGGACGGTCAATCCGAGCGAACGATTCATGCGTTGGAGGACATGCTCCGAGTGTGTGTACTCAATTTCAAAGGAAATTGGAGTAGGTACCTCCCCCTGATCGAGTTCTCGTTCAATAATAGCTACCATGTTACAATCGGGATGGCACCATACGAAGCGCTATACGGGCGTAGGTGCAGGTCCCCAGTACATTGGGACGAGGTCGGAGAACGGGCAATGTTAGGCCCCGACATAGTACGAGAAATGACGGAAGCCAGTACTACCATACGAGAAAAAATGCGAACGGCACAGAGTCGACAGAAAAGCTACGCAGACCGAAGACGGCGACCACTGGAATTCGAGGAAGGCCATATGGTGTTCGTAAAAGTATCGCCGATGAAGGGCGTGAAAAGATTTGGGAAGAAAGAGAAGCTGAGTCCTAGGTATATAGGACCATTCAGAATAGTAAAAAGGGTTGGCGAGGTAGCCTATCATCTAGAGCTGCCAGCGTCATTATCGCAAGTGCATGACGTGTTCCACGTGTCAACCCTACGAAAGTACGTAGCTGACCTGAACCACGTTCTAGGAAACGAGTCTCTACATCAACAATTGAAATCGGACCTAAGCTACGAAGAGATTTCGGTGGAGATATTGATGTACGAGGCAAAGAGACTTAGGAATAAAGATATCCCTCTAGTGAAAGTGTTGTGGCGGAACCAATCTACGGGAGAAGCCATGTGGGAACGGGAGGACGAAATGAGAATTCGTTACCCTGAGTTGTTTCACACGGGTTGATTTCGGGGGCGAAATCCTCCTTAAGGGGTGGAGGATGTAGGACCCCAGTCCCGCAAACTAGGTCGGCCAATAAATTTCGTTTATGGTTAGAAGGATTTCATGTGAAATGCGTATATGTCATATGGTTATGGGATCTTACGAATTTCATGCTCGTGATTTTTATGAGAATTAAGTGAAATTATGTGACATTAATTATGTGTTTGCGATGACTCCCAACGAGGAAATTCTCGAGAATGGTATATAGAAATGCGGACTAGGATTTTATTGGACCATGAAGCATGGAATTTGGGCTAGGAAGTCACTTTGGACCATGAACCTGTTATGATGGGAATTACCAAGTGGGCTAAAAGTAGAATTAGGCCCAATCCATAAAGAGAGACCAACTTGGGGGACAAACACCCCTAAAACAAGGAATGACCACGCCACCCCATGCCTTACCCACCATAAGCTAAGGAAAATATTTAACTAAAAATAATCTAAACTTCCCAATCCCACTAAAAAACCCACGAAAATAGAAAGAAAGGAGAAGGAGGAAGAGCTGAGACGAATTCGAACCAAAAAGCACCCAAGAAGCTTGAGAACCGAAGTTGGTAAGGGAAACTACTTCCTCGAGCTATTTCGATTTTTATTTCATGGTATAAAGCACGTTTAGGATTGAGGAACTTCAGGAAATCTGTGTAGCAAGTCATAGCCGATATGTTTTCTTGAAGACTTGCTAGGATTTAATTAGTTAAACTTGTTCTAGGGTTTGAAACCTTAACATTTGATGACCCTAGAAAGAAAATCGAAGTTGTGAGCTTAAGGAAAACCATAGAAATTAGAAAATTTTGGGAAGACAAAATTATGAGTTAGTTTCGATGGGATGAAGATTGAAGCTGATGATAAATGTCGAGATGTTAAGGAAAAATGTCGAAACTCTGTTAGGAAAGATGTCGAGATCCGTTACGATAATAATTTAGAAGATTATGTGAAATCTCGAGGTCTAGCGTTACAATGTCGAGATCCATATTTCTTAATACTCGAAATCCTTATATACACTATATCTGGATCTTTACACACACTTCATCGAGGTTCATATCGACAACTAACCCATGAGACATATCGACGTCGAAATTATTAAAATAAAACTAAGTGACATCTCGAAATCTTTACATGTTCCATGTCGAGATTTACCCTACACTAGATACCGAGATTTATCAAAATCTATGTTGTCGACATTTTGGTAAAGTTATGTTCGACAATCATGCTAAAATTATGTCGAAAGTTTGTTTCAAATATCGAAGTACATGTCAGAATTGTGTGTTGATTTAAATCTCGAGATTTAAGTCGAAAATCATATCGAAATCTTTATGCGTTGATAAATATCGAACTCATGTAAGAAACATGTCGAGATTTATTCTTGAATGTCGAGACTATGTAACCCTACCTCGAGATCTTTGTCTATAATATGATATCAATCTCGACATCTATCCCATATCGAGATTTAACTAGTAATGTAGCTCGAGATTTACAAATAATGCCGAAATCCATTCCATATCGAGATCTAACACAATACCTATGTCGAGATCCCACAAATAGAACTTAAGAAAATATATCGAAATGCTTGTGAAAAATCTCGAGATCAAGCTCGAGATTTATCCATCATGTCGAGATTCATCTATAAGATATGTCGAGATCCATCCAAACCCTAGCTCGAGATCTTTATAAATTTAAAGGTGGTATTTTTAATTTGAGTCAAATTCGGAATGTCAGGATTTCGGAATTTATAAGTTAAAACTAGGGAATTTATACAAGCCTAAATAACTAAGTATGACGAAAATTACTATTTTGACAAATTAGCTGGGGAAAACCAAAGTACTAACATCATAACCCTTTTATTTTAAAAGGTCGTACATTAGGAGGTTCACGGGGCAGTACGCTAGATTAGCTTGGACGACATGTAAGTAGAAATTCAACTACGACACGTAACTTGCCTGCGTCTGATTATGTGATTACGTGCTTACGTGATTTTATGTGAAATGTGTACGTTACGACATGATTTAATTTTATGCATGATAGCATGATCTGCATATCTTCATAAGCATGGCATGAGCATTTGCACGCATGCGTAGTATATAAGACGTGAAGTACGAGCGTGCATAAGATCGCCTGTGTGCGATGTATACTCGCCAATTTTGGCGTTTGTGTCGAATGAAATTTTTCTTTTTAAATGCGTGCGGAAGCCATACATACAAGTCAAAAGAATGTTCTCAAGTCATTCTGTAATTCATCATAGTCGTATCTACACAAATACAAGTGCGTGTGTGCAGCAAAAGCTTCCTATGCGTGTAAGCAGAAGTTATGCATGTATGCACGTGTCCTAACGATCGACAATCCACGCCGTCATTTTCTAACACTCATACTCTCTTTCTTACACTCGTACTCTTTTCCTGACTCATACTCTTTTTCTCATACTCATACATCATATGGGCCCTCGGCTTTCTATCCCACTATGCGCCATATCATAGAGATCTCAATCCACTAGGGATTTGTACATATGTGGAGGTTCACACACTAGAAAGTCACCCGAATGAATCTTCCCTTGCTCAGTGTGGCCTCCACGCGGACGCTTCTCACTGGTAGCCAACACTGAGGCCACTAACCCCGGAGGTCACCCGGAGGAATCATCCCTCCCGGTTAGTGTTTACACACTAGAAGGTCACCGAAGGAATCTTCCCCTACTCAGTGCGTGCCCGGGCCGCATCCTCCTGGTTGCATCTTCCGCATACAGGGTATTCCCCCAGCCTCTTATACAGGCCCTATGGCTTCATTCGCCATGGTATGCATCGCATACAAACGCTCGTACCTGATAAACCCGAACCCCTAGAAGAGGAATTGTATGTTCGACTTCCAACGGGCGAAATAGTTACAGTGAATACAGTATACTTAGAATGCAAAATGGTCAGTGAAGGGATAGAGATGAGAGCAACCCTATTCGTTAGATGTAATACTAGGCATGGACTGGTTGCCAGAGTATCGAGCAAAGCTTGATTGTTTTAGAAAGAAATTGAATTGACTCCTTTGAATCAGATGAATATAGTATTCAAAGGAGAAAAGAGCGTACGGACGGTACATCGGATATCAAGTTTAGAAGCGTCTAAGATGATTAGCAAAGGATGTGAAGGGTATGTGGCTTATGTTATAAATATGCAGTTAAGCGGGCTAAAGATAGAAAATATCCCTGTAGTTAGTGAATATCCTGATGTTTTTCCCGAAGAGTTACCGGGGCTACCACCCGATCGAGATACGAAGTTCACTATTGAACTTCAACCAGGCACAGCGCCATTTCTCTTCCACCATACCGGATGGCTCCAATCGAATTGAATGAGTTGAAGATACAGTTGAAGGAATTATTAGATAAGGGCTATATACGACCGAGCGTATCACCTTGGGGAGCGTCTGTTCTCTTCGTCAAAAAGAAGGATGGGACTCTTAGATTGTGTATTGATTAGAGACAGCTAAATAATGTAACGTAAAAAATAAATATCCGTTGCCTCGAATTGATGATCTATTTGATCAATTGCAAGGTTCTAGGGTCTTTTCAAAAATCGATATGAGATCCGGAAATCATCAATTGAAGATTGTGGATGGTGATATTCCAAAGACTGCCTTTAGAACAAGATATGGACACTACGCATTTCTAGTTATGCCCTTTGGATTGACGAATGCCCTGCGGTGTTTATGGCATCGATGAATGATGTCTTCCGACCCTACTTAGACCATTTCGTGATCGTCTTTATTGACGATATTCTGATATACTCCAAGTCAAAAGAGGAGCACGAACAACATTTGAAGATTGTACTCCAAACCCTACGGGAAAAGAAATTGTATGCGAAACTTTCAAAGTGCGAGTTATGGTTAGATGAAGTAGTATTTCTGGGGCATGTGGTTTCTGGCAAAGGTATCCAAGTCGATCCCAGCAAAATTGAAGCAGTGATCAAGTGGAGAGCCCTAAAAACGTAGCAGAAGTTCGAAAATTTCTCATTGATAGCAGCCCTAATGACGAAGCTACTACGTAAAGGAGTTACATTTAAGTGGACTGAGGAATGTCAAAGGAGTTTTGAAGAATTAAAGAAACGACTAACGACGGTCCCTGTACTAACTATTCCATCAGGAACAGATAGTTTTGTAATTTATAGTGATGCGTCCTATCAAGGATTGGGTGCGTGCCAATGCAACACGGAAAAGTAGTGGCGTATGCATCTCGACAGCTGAAGCCATACGAAACATCCTACCCAACCCACGACTTAGAGCTAGCAGCCGTGGTGTTCGCGCTGAAGATATGGCGACGCTACTTATACGGTGCAACATTTCAGATATTTACTGACCATAAAAGTCTGAAATATCTATTGAGCCAGAAGGAGTTGAATATAACACAGAGATGGTGGATTGAACTACTAAAAGATGACGACTGTACTATAGAATATCACCCTGGAAAGGCCAACGTTGTTGCTGACGCCTTAAGTCAAAAATCGTATGGTACCGTTTCCTACTTATCGATATGTTCTTTGTCAAGTGTAATTGACCTCAGGAAGATGAATACATAGATGAAAGTAGACGATACCGGTGATATTTGTGCCTCAATGGTAGTTCGACCTATCATGTTAGATCGAATTAGACAAGTACATCTTAAAGACGAAAAGCTAGCTAATATTGCTGATAAAGTAAAACAAGTATTGGGAAATCCTTTGTAATTGGCGATAATGGAACTTTAACGATAAATGGACGTATATGTGTTCCTGATATCGATAATCTTCGACAAGAAATAATGGAAGAGGCACACACCCGGGCAGTACAAAAATGTATCGGACCCCTAAATCCCACTATTGGTGGCCAAGAATGATGAAGGACGTGGCTGAATATGTGCTAAAATGTTTAACGTGTCAGCAACTCAAAACTGAACACCAAGCACCAGTGGGTAAATTACACCCTTTACCCATACCTGTTTGGAAATGGGAACGTATAACGATGGATTTTCTTTATGGACTTCCTCCAACTGCTAAGAAAAATGACGCCGTTTGGATAATTGTCGATAGACTTACAAAATCAGCTCATTTCTTACCATTTCGATGGGGTTCTACGTTAGAATATTTAGCAAAAAGATACGTTAATGAGATAGTTCGGCTACACGGAGTACCTATTTCTATCGTGTCGGATCGTGATCCCCGATTTTGGGGCAGTTTACAGGAAGCGCTCGGAACTAAATTACATTTTAGTACGGCGTTTCATCCACAAACCGACGGTCAGTCAGGAAGAACGATACAGACATTGGAAGATATGCTTCGAGCATGCGTAATCGAATTCAAAGGCTCATAGGATGATTATATAACGCTAATGGATTTTTCTTATAATAATCAGTACCATTCGAGTATCGGAATGGCACCGTACGAAGCTCTGTATGGCCGGAAATGTCGAAACCCAATTTGTTGGGACATAGAAGGAGAACAAGTATTGGAAGGGCCAGATTTGATTCAGGATACGATCGAAAAGATTAAAGTAGTCAAAAGTCGACTTAAAGCGGCCCAAGACAGACAAAAAAGTTAAAGACCAACACAGACGAGAAATGGAATACGTAGTTGGAGAGAAAGTATTCTTGCGAGTATCTCCTTGGAAAGGTGTGTTGCGATTTGGAAAGAAAGGGAAGTTAAGTCCGCGTTATATCGGGCCGTACGAGATACTTGAAAGAATTGGACCGTTAGCATACCGATTAGCACTACCACCTGAACTTTCACAGATACGCAATGTGTTCCACGTTAGTATGTTGCGACGATACAGATCAGATCCTACTCATAATCTGCGTGATGAACCGATAGATATTTCTGAGGATCTTAATTATGTAGAAGAACCGGCAGAAGTCCTAGAATATGCTGACAAGCAGTTACGGAATAAAATGATTCCGATGGTAAAAGTGAGATGGAAGAATCATTCAGCTCGTGAAGCTACGTGGGAAAATGGTAAAAAGTATAAAGACCCAGTACCCATGGTTATTAGCCGAAACAGGTACGAAATTTCGAGGTCGAAATTTTTAAAGGGGGGAGAATTGTCAGGACCAAAACTTCATATTGTAATTTCATGCATTTACATAAATTCATGCATTCATATAAGTTATTTTAACACAGAGGTATAGATAAAATAAGGTATTTAAAGTATTATACTTCTGTGTTCTCAAAGAGATAAGTAGTGAAGAAGTGATGTTGGGGTTCTAAGTATGAATTTTTAGGGTTTTCTCAGGTTCTGAGAAACTTTATATGTGTACTAATTGAAGTAATTAAATAAATTAGGGAGTTTGATGATATTCTTGAGATTCTTCAAGTAAAAGGAAATATTTCAACAGTATTAAAGTATAACTATGGATCATTCGAAATCCTAGGTGTAATGTCGAAACTCTTGGAATAAGGGTTTCGAAATTTGTTTAAAAGGGACTTCGAAATACTTCAAATTAAGAATTTCGAGATTGTTGATATAAAGATTGCTAGAACTCGAAACATTTTGAACAAGGATTTCGAAATTGGTTCATAGGACTTCGAAATCCATTACTCAAAGGACCTCGAGATTTTCTAAAGATAAATATCAAAGTCCTTAATATAGAGATCTCGAAGTAAACTTGTGAAAACTTAGTCATAAAGGAAGTAACTATAATAATAAAATAATCCATGTTTCATAAGAAGATGATAAGTATTAATAAAGTTATATCAACGTCATTTAACCATAGTAACATACAAATTGTAAGATAAATGTCGAAAACTAAGCACTAAGGAAAACGAGTGATGATAACTCATATCCCAAACACACTGTCGAAATTTAAATAGAGAGAAGGGAGAAAAGTTTACACAGTAAGCAACGAAAAACTGATAAAGTATGGATTATTGTTATGATTTTATATTTCTGATTTTGACTACGATGTTCAAGGTATTAGCACACCTGAAAATTTGTAACTGTTCATAATATGTTTAGGTCGGATTTTTCTGATAAATGGTGTTTTGCGAGGTAGAGTTCATAGGAAATTTAGAAAATCGTTTAGATGTATTTCGAGATTCATTAGTAAAATACCGAAATGAATTAGGTGCATCTGGAGTTATAATGTCGAGATCTAAATAGAATTTCGAGATCATGCATGTCGAAATCTTAAATAATATATATATCGAGATCCTTTATCATACATGTTGAAATAGATTTCGAATTATAATGTTGAGTTAGGTTATGATGTCGAGATCGATCATATATATATCATGTCGAGATTGATAAAGAATTACGAAGTCTAGATACGTCCTATCAAATTGATAGTTCGAAGCATAAGGATATTCTTGTAATTCCAACTGTTGTCACAATTCAAAACAAAAAATATACGTGTTAGATCATTGTTATAATGATTAATACACAATTCTTTAGCCTCAAAGAAATCGATATCATCATTAATAAAATACTTATATATATATATATATATTATATATATATGTACAAATTAGGGATTTCTAATTTGGAAGAACCTTGTATATATGTGTATTATTTTCATATAAGATTTTCGGTATGATACAAATTTTTAGAATTTAATAAGTTTCGATATTTTTAAGGTTTTCAATAATATTTTTGGTATAGTATAGTGTCACTTTTAAATGCAGGTTTCGATATTGATTAAAAATATAACTTCTAAGCCAAGAGTAATATATTATAAGTAACGAACAGAAAGGTAAAGGCTACCGATAGGAATGATCGTGCATAATAAAGCATGCATATCACGCGCGCATGTCATTATAGGAATTTTATATTTACCAGATAAATAATTGTATAGATTAGGAGTCCGATAAGGGTAAGGACAAGGTCGCTTAAGCAAGCGGAGAAAATAGGCGAAACTTGTGCGTATGATTTGCAACATGTACCTTATGTGCCTTATGTGCTTACATGCTTTATATAATTAATTAACTAATATGTGCTTTATATGTTATTTACGGATCGATTTGAATTATGTGACCGTAAAGTGCTTTCATATGATTAACGTGTTATATAAGGTGTTTTATATAGCACTGCATACATATAAAATAAGGGAGAAATCGTTATGACTGTTACGACTACAGATGGGTATGATACGGATGCTACGACATGTATCCCTACAAATCGGGAGATTTTACAGAGGCAATACGTATCCCTACAAATCGGGGGATTACGACATGGTTGTCCCATGCATGGGCGCCGCTGGGCGTATAGTATAGCCTAGCTAGTCTATAACGGGAGTATCAAAATAAATGGACATATAGAATGACATATGATCTACGGATCCTATGAATGACTGTTATATGAGCAATGATTATGTGATTTGAAATGGCATGATTACGATATTGATGGGAAGGAATGGACTACTGTTTATTTTATTGTTACTTGTATTAGTGAACATGTTGCGATCATACTCTGAATCGGTGTCTTCACAGTTGTGTAGATAATTAGCAGGCTGCGTAGAAAGCATCATCATAAAGCATGGATTCAAGGTTGGCCGACTACGCTCTCCTCCTGCTCCCCTCTGGTTCATCGTTAGCATATAGAATAGAAATAGCTATAGACTGTTGCATTTTGTAACTCGTATGATAGGTACATATATGTACATTATTGTGAAAGGAACTAGAATGACATGGTTATGGGAATCGCGAAAATTTTTATATGAATATTTTATAGCTGCGTAAAAAGGTAATAGAAAACGGGTCGCTACACTATAATTTGTGGTGCGCCACGTCAGCTGCTAAGTGTCTACTGCACAAAAGGCAACCTTACAACTCGATTCTATGTCATAGAACGGATAGACAGAACTCAAGAAGAGCTAAGTGAGAGCGACCTACCATACCTCCATGCCGAGGAGGAGTACCATCTCTACCAGCTGTACGTCGAGAAGTACAAGGGTCCACAAGGCTTTATAAAGAAAGAACTCGAGGGACTCTACCGGTTCATGGTTCGCCAAGTCAAATACTTTGCCGCACACGACCTTAAGATGGCTCCATGAAGAAGGTCAACATGACCGCTCCATTCAATAAATGACCTGAGGTCGAAGGGCTTCCCAACAACTACATTTACTGAGCTCGGTCTTAGCAATCACCTACCACAATTCAGTTACTAACAAGACTACGTTGATGGTGAAGACTGAGATCAACAAATTCTGTGATGGGACGCTCAAGGTAATCAGGAAGAAATCAAGAAGAGATTGGAAGAAATTGATGAAGATACCATACATCCCCACAGTAGAATACCATTTGTAATTGTGTTTGATTTCATTAGTTGTCCTTGTAATTAGGGGCGTTTTATATAGTAGTCCTTAGATTAGGACTAGTTTGATATTTATACCAAGTTTGTTTGGTATAAATACATGTAAATCAATTGAGCTTAATAGAAAAAGTTTAAAGAATTGATCCGAAGGGCTTGCAATTCGATTTCTAGAGAGAGAAACAACAGTAACTTTCTCACTCTAATAGAATTCTCTCTAGTGTTCTTAACTTGAGTTTTTCGATCGAATTCAATTGATTATCTAAACGATCGAATTACTATGAATTCTAGCCTAGGATCGTAGAGTTGTTACTCTGAGGACTTAACAATTGGTATCAGAGCAGATTCGTTTGTTTTGAATCGTAAATTGTTAGAATTGGATCGAAATTTTATTTCGAACACTGTTCCATCGAAGAACAGATTTAGCACGAAATGTTTTTCGATCAAATAGTTTAATTCTGTGCTTAATTGACTTGAATCTGATATTTCAGTGCTAGATTAAGCGATAAATGATCATTGTGACTAAATCAGTAGTAGTTTGAACGTCGAATTTTGACTAATTTGATTCTGAAAATTTACTGTTGACGAAGAACATGAAGAACACGTTCTGATTTTGATCAAATTCGATAGATTTTGCTTTATAACGTGTTTAATTGCTTGTTCGTGCGTGATTAGTACTTGATTGCGAGCAATTTCTCAAACTTCACTATCTGATTCTTTGTTTTTGCTCAAATTTGTGTTAATCGTATTCTGTGAATTTTTCTCGATTGCTCAAATTTTTCTCGCTAAGTTTTGGGATCGGATTAGTTTCTCGATCGATAAACTTAGCGCGAGAATTTTTCTCGGTCAGAATACGAATTCAGCGCTAGAATCATCAACAGCAGAAACGTTTTTAGTTAGAAATATTTCTCGAGCATTATCCAGCGAAAAACTTTTTCGAGTGAGACCACTTTTGACCTTGCATGCGTAATGACTTTCACTCGGAAACCTTTTTCAGTCAAACCTTTTAACGTTTGACCAGGCGTAAATCATTTATACGCGAGAAACTTTTCTAGTCAACGGATTTATTTTGACTTGTCGAGAAACTTACTAACGTACTGTTTCTTTACGATCGAAATAAATTCACGATCAGGAAATTTTTCTCGACTGAACGATTTTGGGCAATTTATTTCGCTCGTAAAATTTTCCGCTGACAAAATTTCTCGCACGAAAATAGTAAATACATTCTATATCGACGAAATTAATTTCGATCATACTTTAAAGATTGAATCGAAAATAATTGTCGATCTTCAACCCTCAAAACAATCAACGAAGATCCTTCAACAACTCGACTACTATAATACAAACATGGATGCATACTCACTCGGAAATGACAACCGTCCGCCAATCTTGCAAAGAGGCGAATACACAGTGTGGAGAAGCCGCTTCCTGAATTTCATCGCTCTAAAGGATCAAGGCGAAAATCTAGTGAAGCCCCCTTGAAGAGGGACCGTCTGTAGCACCCGGGCGTAAGTATTAGATGCCAATAATTTGCGTAAATGATGGATGCGATTATGTGCATTTAATGAAATTACTCTGTGCTCGTGTGAATTATGTGAAATTTACATGTTAAAATGCGTGCTTAATTTATTTGGTGGAGATTGGTACTTTTAAATTGTGCCATGTGACTTCCAAATCTAATTAGGGATTTTGAAATTAGGATTAGGGAAATGGAGCTAATGATAAAATTTGGCTATAATTGTAGTTGGACTAGGATGGAACCCAAACTCAAGCCCAAAAATAATTTATAGGCTTAGTCCAAATATAACAAATGATCCAAGAAGTTATAATTCATAATTAGGCCCAGAATTGAACTCTAATATTGGCCCAAATTCTTAAATAAAATCTTGGAGACAAAACTCCTTAATTCAAGGGAAGATCACGTCAACATCTACATAACCCACCATACCTTCAAATAACAAAATATCTACAACCCACTCTCACACTAAAAGGGAACGAAAGGAGAGAGAGAGAGGAGAAAATCGAACTAGAGCCTCGAAGAAGAAGGTATGAATATTCCTATTGTTCCCCAAGTTTCTAGCTTAGGATTTTAGTTTCCAAGTTTAGGATTGACTTGCTTAGGGTTAAATGCTCGTAAGGTATTCTAAAGGAATTATGAAACAAGAAGATACCCACTTGCTAGGACTCACGCGATTCTAACTCTCGAAATTGTGTTCCAACCTTAGTTTAGCTTTTTTAATTTCATGGTAACACGATTGGGACTTATTAAGCACGGAAAATAGGTCAGAACTTGCATTTTTGTTAAGCTCAGATTTTAGGATTTTTAGCAATTCCTATCGACTTTTAAAATGTTCTTGAGAAAAGTAACTTTTTGATCCTTAAAGCTAGTACATTGCGAATTGAAAAGTGTTTTAGAGGTGTTTTGCGGACCCATATATTTTGCAAACTAAGGGCCGAGGCATTTCGCGAACTCGATTTGCGAACCCCATGCAACAAACGTTTGGCGAATTGATGGACTTTGCGAGTCCGGCGAACTAGGCCACTTCGCGAATCGGGCACGTCGCGAACTCAAGGATCGCAAACCAATTCGCGATGAAGTTCGGCGAATCCATGGAGGATTGCGAATGCATCATTCCGCGGGCTGCTACCATTTGCGAACTCGGCGAGCTTTGCGAACCAAGAGTCAAAACACGTTTCACGGGCCACGCAAAGTCGACGGGCCCTGTTTTGCGAACTCATACCCACTTCGCGGGCCGATCCTATTTGACGAACCCGTTTTGCGAATCAAGCGGAGGTTTTGCGGGTTGGAACTACTTTGCGAACCCTTGACGGCATGAAGATTGCGAACTCACATTGGTGAATCGCACTTTGCGGGCCCATTGTAGTTCGCGAACTCACCGATTTGCGGGCTGAGAGAGGATGGTGAACCTATAGCTTTGCGAATCCTAAGTTTTGAGAAACGAACTTCGCGAATCGATACCACTTGGCGAATTGAGTAAGGACACGTGAAGTGAGGAGTTGCGATTTAGTGCGAGTTCTTTAGACTTCGCAAACCATGAATTAGAGTGTGAAGTTCGCGAACTCACTTGGCTTCAACTTCGCGAATCCGTGGAAGTTTGCGGGTCCATGAAGCCGCGGAATTCACTTCGCGAACTGAGCAACTCGACGAACCAAGGATTGCGAACTCGACCTGCCTCGCGAACTCATAAACTTCGCGAATCAAGCAAACTTTGCGAATCCAATTAGGAACTTAGATATAATTCGCGAACTATACTTAACCCATTTTTTTGCTAAATCTCACGGGTCTAACACTCCGCGGGTCCAATAATTTGGGAACTCAGGATAACATGTTAGACTTCGCAAACTATACTTAGCAAATTAAAAGAATTCTAGAATCTTGAACTCGCGAAACAGACTTAATGAATTTAGGAACTTCACGGGTCATGTGAAAAATTTCGAACCCGACTAGAATTACCAAATATGTTCCTCCCATAGAGATTTAGCATACTTAAGCGGTTAATTAAAATAGTATGCTGACACAAATTTTTTATGCCTAAGGTTTGGACTTAGGAGAATACCTGGGTCAGGTAGCGACTAATCCACGGACGCCAGGTAAGTAGAAATTCAACTACAACACATAACTTGTCTGTACGTGCTAAATTGCATGACTAGGTGCTTCGATGCCTACCTGAATTGTGTATGCTTGATATTACGTGACTATGTGCCTCGATGATTACATGATTTATGTGGACTAATTGATATGCTGTCTCTTGGTAAGTGCGTATGGCATTTGTTGCATTTTCATACTCACGTGCATACACGATCATATGTGGGAGGGTTATATGAGTCGAGTATGTGTATATAAGGTATCGCTCGAAAGCGACTGATACATTGCCGATATGGGCATGTGTAGTCGACTCGCAGTTGAGTCAAGGGCTGTCCACTATGCTACCAGGGTGGCGTTTAGCGTCGTCGTAATATTATGTAAATATGTATATGTATATGAAGTATATTAGGGCGGAGATGTGGCGTCCCTACTTCCTAATTAGATTAGTTGGCGGATTTCCGCAACGAAAGTCGCGGAGGACCCGATTAATTAAAAAAAACTTTTTTAGGAAATAATATACATATATATACTAAGTCGGGTTTACAAAATGCGTCTGTATAATACAACGGGCCGGAGCCCCAAAAATCTAAACCCGACTATCCTACGTCTCTCCACAGGTCGCGTCCCATGTACCGCTCCGCCCTCAAAAGCCCGTGGAGTCACCGCCGCCAGCCAGCCTATATCTCAACCCTGACCCCCATCGGTGTCGGGCTCAGTCCCACCTGAAAAATATAACCCTGAGCAAAATGCCCAGTAGGTGGCAGTAAAAACATGCAATGTATGCGTGCGTGCACTCAACCCAATCCCATGTCCTCACACATAAAATATGCACGCTCAACCTATCACGTCTCATCACATAACAGGGCCCTCGGTTAGACTCAGCACCCACGCGCGCAATGGCAAAGTATGCCAAAATCATGCGGTAGCCCACGCCGGTCGTGCCGGGTCGCTCCTTCCGCACACAATCTCAACCCGACGACTTTTCCCCGAGTGGCCTACCACCAACCCGGGTAGACAGGAATCTCACATCTGTCGGCCGTCCCTGAGCCAAATAATATCCGGTGGTGTGCACCTCGGGTGGCTCAATCCCGAGTAGATGGGTGTCGCAAACCCCCTCTCCCACCAGGTGCTACACGAGTCTAACCTCGACGACCAATAAAGGTCACTCTACCCCACTCAACCGACACCGTAAGGTGTCACCGTACAAATACGGTACCATCATCTCTCCCGTGCATGTCGTGAAATGCACATATAATAAATCACAAAAATACGTACATTGAAATCACGTAATCGTATAGTATTTAAACTAGGCCGATGGTTTTAAAATCCAAAAATAATATTTATAATTTCAAATATGGGTTGACCCGAAAATATACGTTATAGTACGGAAATATTTTATTTGAAAGTGATTTGGACTTAAAACCATTTTATTTAAAATATTTGGGCCTGAAATGGGGCAAAAGCCCAAAATAAGTGTCGCTTGTCAACTCACACCAAAATCGGTCAAAGCCCAATTAAAATCGATCGAAACCCACTTGGTCAACCCGCGAAAGTCGAGTCAACACCCGATTTCGCTAATCGCCCGATTCTGTGTTAAAAAGCTCTGGTCAACCCGCGAAAGTAAGGTCAATGCCCGATTTCGTAAGACTTTCGGCGATTTCGCAAATCGATAGATTTAACGCCCGAAGCCCGATTTAATCTCGCGAATCGCCCGATTTCTTTCACGGGAATCACCCCGCGATTTGAAATCGGCCCGCGAAACCCAAAATCGGCCCGACGCTCTCTCACAACTCGCGAAATGCTTCAGCCCGCGAAGCACGAGCTCTGGCCCGCGAAACCCAAAATCGGCCAATCCTATCTCTTGAAAATCATTTTCACCCGATTTGTAAACTAAATACAGGCCCGCGAATTAAAAATTGTCCGAAACCTACAAATCGCCCGATTTACTGTTCTATCGGACTCATCTTCATATAAAACCCTAAATTTTCCAGAAACTTAACAAGTTCTTCATCGAATAAACATATCAGTTAAATCATCCAGTCCAAGAACTCATATATTGAGTTCAAAACCACGTAATATCACATAGTAACATATCACGAAGTTTATAAAAATCATAAAACCTAAAACTTTGAACTTTGAGGAGAATCGTACGGGTTGTAGGGGTTTAAAACCACCTACCTCACTTCCAAGCTTGTTTGAATTATTCTCTTATATTAAAGACCTGTCAGACTATCTAATCTCCTTCACTGCTTGGTCGTTACCTAATACAGCAAATCCTTTAATCCCATGCCAAGAATTAAATATGTAACTTAGATGGGATTCTGACCTCTCAGCCTTGTTTCGATTAATTTCTTAGGCTGTAAGTCGCTTTGAGCTTGCAAAACTCTCTGCTCTTTTTGCCACTTCCTTTCTTCTTCTCTTTCTTAAGCTCACGTTTTATGCTAAGGGTTGCATTAATATTTATCATGTAATATAATGAAAAGTGACAACCCTTCACGTGTTTTGCCCCTTCCATTAAGCAAGGTCATGCTTATCTCATATTATTGGGCCAATCTAATTATCTTGGGCCTTGTAAATTCATGTCAGCCAATTCATACACTAATTGATAAATGAATTGGGCCTTTTTCAATTTATTTGGGCCTATTCGTATAAGGCTTGTAACTATCTAAATAGCTTTAAGCCTATTTTATTTATCTCGGTCCAATTATTATTTTCGGCTTACTACCAAAAATCGGTTCGTCCGAATTTTAACTTCATTAATTTCGAACATTTACAAAAAAAATAATCCCGTATTAATTTTACGGGTATTACAGGAGACCCGTTGGCGAAAGGGCCGTATACATATATTACTATTATCGTATACGCAATGAAATATAGTATGGCGAAGACCCGTTGGCGAAATGGCCGTATATATATATATATATATATATATATATAATATATATATATATATATATATATATATTACTATTATTATATATGCAATGAAATATAGTAGGGCGAAGACCCGTTGGCGAAAGCCGTATACATATATTGTTAATATGTATATAATGAAATATATTAGGGCGATGCCCGTTGGCGAAAGGGCCGTATACATATACTATTATTATGTATATAATGAAATATATTAGGGCAGTGCCCGATTGGCGAAAGGGCCGTGTACATGTATGTTTATGATATGATTGGGCGATGCCCGTGGCGGTAGGGAGCGACCTGGAGGGTGCGACCAGAGGGTATAAGCGACACAGGGTGGAACCCTGGTGTACGCAACCTTAGCGTGGGCTACCAGCGTGAGCGACCGCCGACAGTCGGGGACGACCGGGTACATATGGAAACTTAGGGGAACAGTGTGCATCCTAGGTATGGCCATCCGGCGTGGACCGCTGTCATATTTGTCCCTAGTGGACGTGAGCTCATTTGTGGTGCATAGTGAAATTAGCCGAGGGCCCTGAGTGAGGTTTACGAGTATGATGAGCATCGACGCGGATCGCCTTTGCGGAGTGTCAAGTGCATCGGCGCGGATCGCCTTTGCGTAGTGGTTTATGCATTGGCGTGGATTGCCTTTGCAGGGATGGGACATGTGCATACATGCATAATTTCTACTTACTGAGCCTCGGTGGCTCATTTCTTTATGTTTTGTGTTGTAGGTACATACGATCACGGTATGTGATCGCCTACCTGGCAAGGCCGATCTTTTGAAGCTTCCGAGTACTTTTTGGGGTGGACGTGTGTGTATGGATGACGACCTGTGAGGCCGGGCGCATAGGAGCTTTTGCTGTGCCATCGCAACGGTCCCGAGTATATACAAGTTAGGATTAGTGTGTAATTAGAACTCTAAGAATTTCTGTTAACGCGGAAGCATTCTTTTCGCATGTATTGGACAAAGTTCCGTCATGTAAATGAAAAATGAAAAATTTCATACGCATTTCCGCAGTTCCTTCATTTAAATACGCCATTAGGCACTTAGGATGACGTTAGCAATGGTGGCGATGGCTACGGTCGCTACACCGACACAGTTCTGGGTTCATGTAACCGGAGACGAAACAGCTACTCCAGCAATTCCAGCTTCTAGGCGACTAAAGGAGCCTAGAGAATACACTCTGGAGGAAAGAGCTCGAGCTAAGGCTGATCTAGTAGCCATGAATACCCTTATGCAGGGCATCCCCAACGATATATACAGACAAATCGACAGCCTTACATTGGCCAAAGGGATGTGGGATGAGCTGCATAGGATGATGCAAAGGACGAAAGTTGGCATAAAGGCCAAGAAGGCGAACATTCTCACTGCTTACGACTCATTTAAAGCAAAGCCGGAGGAGAGTCTATACGAAATCTACCAACGATACCTTACTCTTCTCAACGAGATTAGGAAGATAGAAATAACGAAGACAAACATGGAGACAAACATAAGATTTCTATCTTCTCTGCCCACGGAATGGAAGAAAATATCCACTCAAATACGACAAAATAAAGATCTAGAGGAGTTGGATGTCCATGCCGTGTTCGATAATCTCGCTCAGCATGAGGAAGATATCTGCGAGATTACCAAAGAGCAGAAAGGCAAACAAACCGATGACACGGTTGCCTTAGTCTCGGAGAAGAGGAGCACAAGATCAAGAAAGGAAAAAATCGTTGCCACCTTCATCATCAGAGTCGGAAGATGAATCGGACTCCGACATCGAGCCGAACATGAAAGCCCTTGGAAAATAGTTAGCTCTCACTGGACAAATGATGAGCAAGAAGTACTTCAAGAAGAAGTCTTCAACCTCAGCAAATAGACTTCGGACTACAAGCTCCAAGAACAAAGAATGTGCTCCGGAGAGTTCCGAGGTCAAAAACCCCAAAGAGACTAACAAATGCTTTAGCTGTGGCAAAGCAGGTCACTTCACCAGAGAGTGCACTCTACCGAAGAAAAGAGATGCAAACTACTACTCCAGGAAGCTTCAATTGACAAAACAGAAAGAAGCTGGAGTAGCTCTCATGGCCGAACATGACCAATGGCTCGAGGACACGTCGAGCTCCGAAGAAGAGAACTTAGCCCTCATGGCCCTTCTCGACAACGAATTGGACGCCGAAACATCCACTCGTACGGACGACGACAATGCATCCACGTCTTCAAATGAGGTAGCCTTCCACATTATTAACCATGTTAGAATCATATCAAAAGCAATATGCTAACATGAAATGTGAGCAGAAAAGTATAAAGGAAGTAGGGAACGAACTTGAGAGAGCTCAGGAGAAGATAGATAGTCTCGAACAAAAGCTTAGGAGCTCTAGTGCAAAAATAAATGAACTTACTAAGAGCCTCCATTCTAGAGAGACTAGTCAACCTCAACTAGGACAACAAAGCGAAAAGATTAAGGAATTAGAAGATAGGCTAGCAAATAACTACAATTGCTTGGTTAGAAATCTCAACGAGAAAGCCATTTTAAATTGTAGGATAACCGCAGCTACCTCTAAGATCACTAACTTAGAAGCTCAATTAGAAACATCAAATGCTAAGATTAGTGAGCTTAGTAAGGATTTTGATGCCTGTCAAGCCGCTAAACTAACCGTGGAAAATAATTATGCTCTCCTAGGTGAGGAACGCAAGAAACTATATGCCAAAGTAAAGAAATTAGACGATATAGTTACGCGTAGGGGACAATCCGAATAGACGATATTTTTTACAAGCCCAAGGATATAGAGTTCTATAATCCTATAGAAGGCATAGGTTTCACTAACCCGTGTGTTTTACAAAAGAAAGAAATATACGATGTTAAACACCTTAGGAATAACCTCTCTTTGAAATTTACTGAATCGTCTTATGAAAATACTTTCGATTCATCTATTAGACAAGGTCCACATGGTCCAGAAGTCCCCTTTGACTACAAAGAACTAAATGAAAGGGACAAAAATAGGAAAGAAACTCTAACACCTGTCTGCAATTTAGTTCAAATTCTACCCCGTGAGTCTCAAACACACCACGAGGAAGTTAAAACCGTTAATTATAAAAATTCCCTCTACAAACCCCCTATCATAAAATAGGTAGAGGAGTCACAGGCAAAGTTAGAAAAAGAACGAGAGAATTTCGAAGCTGAAAAGAAAAAATTCTTTAAGGAGATGGAAAATCTCAAGGCTTCCTCGTCCTCCCAAACTACCTCTCACGCTATTACAAAAAGCGTGAAAAATGAAAAACGCATTTGAATTGTAAAAATAATTCTGTTAAAAGTGCTATGACTAATTTTACTTTACCTACGTCTACAGGGAGCGTAGCGTCAGCACTAAAAACAAAGGCGAGAGTGTCTAGCACTAAGATAAAGAAGGATCCATTAGATTTAAATGTTTCTGAACATGCTACTCCTTCTGTTACAATAAAAGACACTCGTAGAAATAAAAGAGCTATTTCCACATTTAAGATAGTTGCTTCTACTTATTCACTTCAGCCGATTACCTATAGAAGCACCAACTTCGAAATAGGCTCTACGTCAAAACTTAATCATTCTGAAACAAATGCCACAATGAAGACTCGTAGGAAACAAGATCCAGCCATAAAGAAAGCTTATGGCGCCGTACATGAATGTACTCACCTAAGGTATCCCGTAGAAATTAAATCTTCCAAGCACCTTAGGAGTCTATCCCAAGAAAAGATTTTTCCTCAGTCAAACCCTCCAAGGCATTTGTACGTGCTGAAATTAACCTTCTCTGTAAGGTTCAACCAAAATGGGTTCCTAAATCTCCGCCTAGGACGACAAAAGCCAAAAGGGCCAAGTCTCCTATAGAGGCAAAACCCAAACCCACTTTTCCAAAAGTGCAATGGGTTATTAAGTCTCTTCCAAAAATAGATTTCGGAGTCATATCTGAACCCAAAACTAAATCTGCTAATCTGAGAGGACCCATGCTTAAGTGGGTACCTAAAGCTCTCTAATTGTTTTTGCGGATCCATCATGTGTGGTACCTTGACTCTGGTTGCTCCACACACATGACTGGTAATCAAGAGCTGCTGAGCAACTACAAAGACCGACCAAACGGCAAAGTCCGATTTGGGAACAACGATTCAGCCCCGATTCTAGGACTTGGCGATATCATTCTGAAGAATCTGACCATCAAAGATGTCTCATACGTCGAAGGCCTCCGCCATAACTTGTTCAGCATAGGCCAATTCCGTGACAAAGGCTTCCAGGTGGTCTTCCATGCTGACCGGTGCAGAATTTTGGATAGTCAGGACACAGAACTCCTTCAAGGACTTCGGAGATCCAATCTTTACACGATCAACCTGACGTCTGTGCAGCCCTCGACCATCATTTCTCAGATTGATTTACAGAGGAACAGCCTATGGCATCAACGACTGTCTCATCTAAACATGAAAGCTCTCCAATGTCTTTCTACGAAAAAGTTGGTTCACGGTCTTCCAACTATACAACTACAAAGGGAGCATCACTGTTCGGCATGTCACCTCGGAAAAATGAAGCGAGCATCTCATCACGTCAAGTAAATTGCGTCTACTTCTCGACGATTGGAACTAATTCACATGGATCTTTGTGGTCCGATGCAGACTCAGAGTATCAATGGAAGAAAGTATGTCCTAGTGATTGTAGATGACTATTCTCGCTACACGTGGACAAAGTTCCTCCGAACGAAAGATGAGACTGGTGACTTGATTATCAATTTTGTGAACACAACTCAAAATGTGCTGCAACAGACTATTCAAGTTGTTCGAACAGACAACGGCACTGCGTTCAAGAACAATCACCTCAGTGAGTTTTATCAGAAACTTGGAATAAGTCAACAATTTTCAGCCGCCAAAACACCTCAACAAAATGGGGTCGTTGAAAGGAAAAATCGAACACTAGTGGAAGCCGCTCTAACAATGCTGATCTAATCGGGACTTCCACACTTTCTATGGGCTGAAGCAGTCAATACCGCTTGTTTTACTCAAAACAGGACGGTGGTTCACAAACGGTTCAACAAGACTCCGTACGAGATTGTGAATAATAGAGTGCCCAACATCTCTTTCCTTAAAGTCTTCGGGTGCAAGTGCTTTGTGGCGAACGACTGAGAGCAACGTGCAAAGTTCGACCCTAAAGCATTCGAAGCTACATTTGTCGGGTATTCTTCAACATCAAAAGCGTACCGAGTATACATCAAGTCCAACCGAACTATTGAGGAAAGCTATAATATCACTTTCCACGAAGTGGCAGATATGGCTTCTGCACAATTCAGTCCAAGACCCGTGCCTAACCCGTTGGTTCCTGCTCAATTTGGTTCAGGACCCGTTCTCAACCCGTTGGCTTCTGAAGACAACATTTCAGAACCCGTAATCACTGGTGTGTTGGCACAAAACCAACAGAAGATGGCAACAACTTCAGGATCAGTGTCAGACGAAGCAACGGGACTTGCAATAGACGACTTGGATTCTCTCTTCGAACCGGTATATCGATCATACACGACTACACCTACAATGGATTCTCTACCGAACGAGACCGACGTACCAAGTTAATCTCACACCTCCACCCCACCCGATTCAGAATTGCCACGGAACACCGAAGAACCTACAGTGGTCATCGAGGAAGTATCATCAGAGACGATCAATCCAAGTGCAGTATTGGAACTTCCTCAGACAAATGATCAATCGGAGACTATAGGTAATCTAGATCCACAGATGGCTGACGCATCGACTTCAGCCTTGCCTCATGAGCGCAAGTGGACGAGAGGCCACTCGGTTGATCAGATAATTGGCGATCCTTCGGTTGGTCTGAGGACACGTCGTCAACACAGTCTTTTCAGTTGCTTCCTGAGCTAAAACGAGCCTACCAAAGTAGCAGATGCATTTTGAGACCCGGATTGGACAATTGCAATGCAAGAGGAAATCAATCAATTCGAACGTCTTCAAGTGTGGACCTTGGTACCCCGTCCACATGGAAAAACAGTGGTCGGAACTAAATGGGTTTTCAAGAATAAGAAGAATGAAGATGGTGAAGTGATCCGGAACAAAGCAAGGTAGTTGCTAAGGGATACAATCAACAGGAAGGCATCGACTACGACGAGACTTATGCTCATGTTGCCCGTATCGAAGCTATCCGCCTCCTGCTGGCTTATGCGGCTCACATAGACTTCAAAGTCTATCAGATGGATATTAAAACCGCCTTTCTCAACGGCGTGTTAAAAAAGAAGTCTATGTCGCTCAGCCGGAAGGTTTCGTTGATCAAGAACATCCCGATCATGTCCCACGTGCTTGGTATGATGTCCTGAGTGACTTCCTCGTGAAGTCTGGATCTATACGAGGAACGATAGACACAACCCTCTTCATTAAATGGCATGACAAAGATCTGATGGTAGTCAAAGTATACGTCGACGACATCATCTTCGGATCAACAAATTCTCGGCTCTGCAAGTAGTTTTGAGATCTCATGAAGAGCAAATTCGAGATGAGTCGCATGGGAGAGATGCAATTTTTCTTAGGCCTTCAAGTCAGGCAGCTCAATGATGGAATTTTCATCAGTCAGACAAAATACATCAAGGATATTCAGAAGAAGTTTCATCAAGACCAGAGCAAGCCTCTCAGCACTCCTATGTCACCAAGCTGCAAGTTGGATGCCGATCCCTCTGGTAAATCGATCGACATCACAGTGTATCGCAATATTTTTGGATCTCTTCTCTACCTCACTTCGAGTCGGCCGGATATCATGTTTGCCACCTGCTTGTGTGCCCGTTTTCAAGCCGATCCCAAAGAATCCCATATGCTCGCGGTCAAAAGAATTTTACGCTATCTTAAGGGCACCTCTACCCTTGGCCTATGGTATCCAAAGGGTACGAATTTTAAACTTATCGGCTACACTGACGCTGACTATGCAGGTTGCCGAATGGACAGGAAAAGCACGTCCGGTGGCGCTCAATTTTTAGGCGAAAAGCTGGTTTGCTGGTCATCCAAAAAGCAGAATTGTGTGTCCACTTCGACGGCCGAAGCAGAATACGTAGCTGCCGCCAGCTGTTGCTCACAGATGTCGTGGATGCGGAGGATTCAAGCCTTGTTCCTTTTTCCTTTCTTTGGATCTACTTCTCGAGTGAGTCACACATAAATTACTTGTCTTACCTAATGATTCTTGGAGTCATACTCATCTTGCGTTAGATCGTCAGGAAAATGATAAGGGAGTTTAGGATATTCCTCGTACGACCTTATATAAATTCCCCCACGTTAGCCCTTAGTCATCCACTTTGAGTCTTCTCAGTTGTCCTTTTCTTCATTTGAAACTCATTCCCAGCTTTCAACCGAACTCTATACTCTTCGAATGGTTGTTCAAACGAGAAAAGGAGGGGGAGATAACAAAAGAAAAAGTAAGATGATGAAAAAAGAAGGCATTGCTCAACGCGCAAAAATCAGACCAAAGGAACCGGCCTTCCGACTACCTAGTAGAAAGTGGAATGGTTCCTGCTGTGAACTTCTCCAATGATAATCTCGTACGCTCGTCAGAACGGCTGGAAGAGGAGCACCACGAAGTGAATTTCTCCAACGATAATCCGGTCTTATATCGGGAAACGAGAAGATGAGTGCAGCCTCGGGTACGAATTCCATAACCGAGAACTTCACCAAATTGATAATCTCTGAAACCTCTATAGGGATTAAGAGAAGATGAGCACGGTATCGGCCCGAGAACCAACAAAAAGAACTTCGCTACGATAATCTCCTAGAGCCTCATGGAGAAACGGAGCTTCAGCTTGAGCATAACATAAAAAGGGATAGTTCTTAAAAGAAAAAAGAGGGAGACAAGATTGAAAAGAAGAATGACGCCGAAAAAAAAAGGAGACGGACGTAGGATTGGAAGACGGTGAAGAGATAAGCTCATTTTCCTTTAAATTCCTTCCGTTCTAAGTCCTAGCCAAATTATAACCCTTACAACCCTTTGATTCCACATAGACGGTCTCTCGCTTAGGTGAAATGATTAAAATGCCTCGATCACAGGTAAATTGACTTAAAATTGCTTGTGTTGACTTGAGTGATAAAAATATAAAAATCCCAACCTCCGAAACATACCGCGTGAGCAGCCCATGAAGAATCTCCATAACCAAGGTAACAGATAGGGCGAAATGGGATCCCCCTGTCGCAGACCCCTCTTTCCCTGAAAAAAACCCCACCAACCGGCCATTCAAGTTGAGCGAGAAGGCTGTAGTCGTGAGGCACGCGCGAATCCAACCAATGTACGTAGGATGAAAGCCCATGGCGCGTAACACCGACAGTAAAAAACCCCACTCGACCTTGTCGTATGCCTTCGCCAAGTCAATCTTGAACATTGCTCGTGGCGGGCGACCCTTGGACTTATACCCTAGGCACAACTCCTGCGCCAGCAACACATAACCGCTTATGCGACGCCCAGGTATAAACGCTGTCTGAGAGCCGTGCACCAACGAAGGTAGGTGTATCTTCAGTCGATTGGCCAGGATCTTGGAGATCACCTTGTAAAGTACATTGCAGCATGAGATGGGTCTGAATTCCGTCGCCCGCCTAGGTGCATCCCCCTTAGGTATCAACGTGATGAGTGTGCTATTGAGCCTCTTAAGAAGCCTTCCCGTAACGAAGAAGTCCTGTACCGCCTCGACCACCGCGTCTCCCACAATCCCCCAAGCCTCATGAAAGAATGCAACTGTATACCCGTCAGGGCCAGGAGTTTTCTCATCCCCCATAGAAAAGAGCGCTGTCCGAACCTCCATACTAGTGACTATGCCAATCACGGAAGCAGCGTTCGCTGGGGAAAGCGTCCGTACCACATCGCACAGCACATCAGAATCTGCAACCGGCGCCGAGTGCATAGACTGACCCAACAAGTCCTGATAGAATCCGATCAACTCGCCTTCCACCTCATCCGGCTCCTCAAGCAGGGTTCCCGTGGCAGTCTCCAAAGACCAAATCCGATTAGCAACCCGGCGCATAGCGACCCTACGAAAGAAAAAGGAGGAGCATTGGTCGCCGTCCTTGAGCCACGTAAGCTTAGCCCGCTGTGATAATGCCGACTGCTCTACCATCACCGCTCTCGCATATAACGTCCGGCATATCCGTTCAAGGTCATAGAAGGCCTCCTCATTTGGATACCGTGTAGCATAGTCCTGTGCAATATCTAGAAAATATTTTGCCTCCGTGACATTTGCCGTCAAATCCCCTTTCGACCGTCGCAGCCTCCGGAGAGAAGACTTCAACATCTTCAGCCGTCTTACCAACACGAACATGGGATACCCCGTAAGGGGAACACTCCACACCTCCTGGACCAAATCGAAGAATCTCGGATCCTTCGCCAAGAAGTTGTCGAACCGAAACGTCACCTTATACTGCCGCGCTACATTGGCCCCCTAATAGGACAGGCGAGTGATCAGAAGTCGCAGGCAAACCACAACGACAGAAGGCGTCCGTAAATCTGGCAAACCACTGCGGGTTACCCAATATCCGATCCAAGCGCCGCCAGATTCCAGCATCAGCACGTTGCTGATTATACCAAGTGAAGACCTGGCCTGTCATCGGTAACGTCAATAAGTCCGCACTCACTCAGCATGCACGAAAGTCCTCCATATCGTGAATAGAGGGCGATCCCCCTCTTCCTTCATCCGGATGCGAAATAGCATTGAAGTCCCCCCATGACTATCCAGGCATTCGCCACCCGAACTGCAGACATAGCAATCAATTCCTCCCATAAGGACACCCTCTCCTCCCTCCTTGATTTCCCATAAGCGAAGGAGATAAAAACTGTCTTCTTTGTCACCAACGATTCGACCCGACAGTGAATAGCCTGAGACGACAAACCAAGAACCCCCACCGTCAGAACCGATGGGTCCCAACCTACCCAGATGCGCGACGCCGGGCCGTCATCATACTCGTAGAACAATCTCCAACGAGTCCTAATGCCTGTCGATATAAAATCAGCATTAGACTCCGACACTCGCGTCTCGATCAGCCCAATCATACATAGCCCCTCTCGCGAAATCAACTCCCCCACCGCCCTCCTGTGGTCTTGCTTAATAAGACCACGCACATTCCATGATCCGACGGCTAACATAAAGGCCCCCCATTGCGGGCTGCATCTGCTTTATGGCCCGTATAGATAGTCAAGTCAGTCACTTCAGGCAATGAGCGAAGTAACTCAAATCGATTCCGACCGCCCGAAGTCGAGGGCACATCGGCATCTGGGGGCCGCGTCCGGCTCCCCTCCCCCTGCCCAACCACGGTAGGCGAGCTATCACTTCCTCCCTCCTCGGGCGTGACCAAGACCGCCTTTCCCTTGGCCCCCACTTGCCGCCATTCATTACGCGGATTTGGTAATATCCGACGAGGCCCCAAGGTCTACTCGGATGCCGTGGCCTGGACCGCTGTCCGGCCGGCCTACTACGATTCCGGCCCAACCTATGCTCCATGCCGGTGGTCGCACGCGGTTTCCCTAGAGACGCAGCCGCACCCCGCCCCGACACATCGCTCGTCATGGGTGCTGGCTCGGCCGACTTGGCCGGTTGTTGGGGACAGTGGGCCGCCCCATGTGGCCGTGAGGTACAGTGCGAGCACGGAGACGGCTTCCAGTCATACTCCACCTGGATCGGAACAATAGCATCTTCCTCCCCACCTTCGCCTAGGATCATAACCACAAAAGATTCGCAAAACGGCTCAGAGAGCGGCTTCATGACACAGATGCGTGCATAGTCTAGTCGTTCCCCATTCGCCGTAATGCCATCCGCAAACAACGGACGACCAACAGCATTCGCTACCAGCCCAAGGCCTTCTTGCGTTCACAGCTCACAGGGCACGTTCCGTAGCTTAACCCACAACAGCACCTCCACCAACTCCCTACGTGCAAACGACATGCGAGGACGCCACGGTTCCAGGAATAATGGCTGCCCTTGCATGAGCCAAGGCCCTCCCTCTAAAACCCCAACTTTAGCCTCATCGGACTCAAACCTAAACATGAAGAACCCATTAATAGTTGTCTGTAGTTCTACGGGGCCCTTCCAAATTGATCGAAAGTGCCGCTCCACGAAGGGAAAATACGGTTTGCGCCCTAGAAAGTAGCCCACAAGCGTGTGCTGCCAACGGTCACACCCTCGACGTGCCAATTCCGCCGTCGCTCGAACCCTTGCCACCCAATTCACTACAGTCGGCGCCGTATATGATAATGCCATAGTCTGCGTTGGCACATATGGTCTTGAAAGGGCAGCCTTGGACAGCCTCCGCGAAGGACGTCGGCGCTGCCTGGCCTGTCACCATCTTCGTACCTGGCCCTAGTCGTGCAAACACGGCCCCATGAATCGCGATAAACCCTCTCGTCCCTTCAAACCCCGGACGTTCCCCCGTCGATCCCCCCGGATCCGTCTCCTAACGGGGCACTCCCCGTCACAACCTCAGCACATGACGCCGGAGAAGGCACCGCGGCCGCCACAAGCACCCGATCAGATTCAGAAACCCTAGCTTGCTGGTTCGTATCAACCCCCATCCTAGCGGCCTCAGGTCTATCGTCGACGACGATTTCCTCATCCAAGGGCTCATCATCTTCTATGGCGCCCATATCCACAAACCGCTGCGCCGTCATACGCGCAGGTGGGGGAGTTCCCGGCCGCCACTTCCGTGGACGACGATTTCGCAGAACCCTTGAAGCGGAACAACGGCGCAAGCACGGCCAGTACACATAGGCGGCGATCCATTCAAAACCCTAGTCCCAATCACAGCCTGGCCCTTCGTCGTTGTTGGCCCAGCTTTTGCCCTAGCAGCCATAATCACCCGATCGGCGTCCGCCACCACCACGTCAGAGGCCTGAGCCCGCGAACCTGTAACGACCCGTCCCATACCGGGTGTCACTATAGCATCGGTCCCTATCGAGACCAGTGGGGTTGGGCCCACCACACTCCGACTGATAGTCTGGCCCCACTGTACCACCATTTAACCTTTTAGCGCGCTTCGTCAACTCGCTCACACGCACCCTGAGAAACTTCCCAGGGGGTCACCCATCCCTAGATTGCCCCAAGTCAAGCAAGCTTAACTTCGGAGTTTCTACAGATGGACTCCCGGAAAGGTAGGTCGACCTTGGTGATATGAGTAGTACTATCAATTCCCTTATACGAATCTTAGCCTGACACGCCCATACATTGTCAGTCTCAGGATCCCCTCTCATTCGGGTGTCGGATCGGTTCTTTCACGTACCCCTTCGCTTAGAAGCCTGCCAGGAGCCGCTCCTTGTCCGTACACCTCTCTGGCACCGGCGATCACTCCCCGCCCTCATCGGCCTCGGGCGTCACATGCCCACCAGCTTCCGCCTGGTTCGTCCCCGAACCAGCACCGTACTGCGAGAGGTTGTGCTCTGATACCACCTGTAACGACCCGTCCCATACCGGGTGTCACTATAGCATCGGTCCCTATCGAGACCAGTGGGGTTGGGCCCACCACACTCCGACTGATAGTCTGGCCCCACTGTACCACCATTTAACCTTTTAGCGCGCTTCGTCAACTCGCTCACACGCACCCTGAGAAACTTTCCATGGGGTCACCCATCCCTAGATTGCCCCAAGTCAAGCATGCTTAACTTCGGAGTTTCTATAGATGAACTCCTGAAAAGGTAGGTCGACCTTGGTGATATGAGTAGTACTATCAATTCCCTTATACGATTCTTAGCCTGACACGCCCATACATTGTCAGTCTCAGGATCACCTCTCATTCGGGTGTCGGATCGGTTCGTTCACGTACCCCTTCGCTTAGAAGCCTGCCAGGAGCCGCTCCTTGTCCGTGCACCTCTCTGGCACCGGCGATCACTCCCCGCCCTCATCGGCCTGATCACCCACCATATCCGGTCCACCATCCGCCATAGACGTGGAAAAAGCACTGCAAGAACGTCCTCCATCGCCGGAACGCCCCGTCCCAGCACCTTGAACCGTTGCTTGCAAGGCACGGAATCGCTCGGCATCAAAGCACAAAGCGAAATCCGGGTAAGCCTCACGTAAGGCATCCAGATCCGGCACTGCCCTTGCCCCTGCCGTCGCGTCACCAATACCAGCCTGATCGCACTCCCTCCCCACAGCCGGATACGTAGGTGCAACGTCCTCCGCCATCGGATCAAGGCGTCAGATCACGTAAACACGATCCCTCCTCCCACCGGAACGGTGTAGAAGGATAGCAGAATCACCGTCCTGCCAAGACAGGCCGGAGACGACGGTGATCGGACGTCAAATTCACGAAGAAGCAACGAAGATTTGAAATCCCGCCAACTATGTGAAAATCGCACCTAGTAACGGTGTATTTTCAAAACCGTAATTTTCAACGCACACAGCTTTCTATACTGTCAAAGCGATTCTTGATCAACCGTTTCCAACTACAAACGTTGAAAGCTCAATCCCAGAAACACAGCCAGAGGACTCATCCACTTCCGCATGCAATCCTACTACTTCTGTGATTGAGTATCCATTAAACGAGGGATCTGAAACAGATGTTCCACCACTACCTCATGAAAAGAAATGGATTCGAAGTCATCCAGCAAATCAAATCATTGGGGATCCCACTACTGGAGTAAAGACCAGAGGTTCGCTCTCAAATGAGTGTAACTTTACTTGTTTTTTGAGTCAAATAGAACCTACCAGAGTAATTGACACACTACATGATCCTAACTGGATAGTAGCCATGCAGGAGGAAATCAATCAGTCGAACGTCTCAAGGTATGGAACCTAGTTCCTCGTCCAAAAGGTAAAACAATAATCGGAACGAAATGGGTATTTAAGAACAAGAAAGACGAGGAAGGTGTGGTAATTCGTAACAAGGCCAGACTTGTAGCTAAACGATACAATCAGCAAGAAGGAATTGACTATGATGAGACCTTTGCCCCTGTAGCAAGAATTGAAGCCATCAGACTGTTTCTAGCATATGCGGCACACAAAGATTTTACTGTCTATCAAATGGACGTAAAGACTGCCTTCTTGAATGGAATTTTGAAGGAAGACATATATGTCTCACAGCCAGACGGATTTCTCAATCAAGAACATCCAGATTTTGTATACAAACTCGACAAGGCTCTCTATGGACTAAAGAAAGCACCAAGAGCTTGGTACGACGTCTTGTCTGACTTCCTTATCAACTCAGGATTCACTAAAGGAAAAATTGACACCACACTGTTTGTCAAAACGGCTGGTCTTGAAATCATGCTTGTGCAGATTTACGTGGATGACATCATCTTCGGCTCTACAAATCCAAAACTCTATGTCGAATTCAGCACGTTGATGAAATCACAGTTTGAGATGAGTAGGATGGGCGAAATGACATTTTTCCTTGGACTGCAAATTTAGCAACTTCAGGATGGGATATTTATTAACCAGTCGAAGTACATTCACGACATCCTAAGAAAATATGGGATTGACAAGAGCAAATCTTCCAGCACTCCAATGCCAACCTCATGCACCCTCGAAGCAAATCACTTGGGCGAGCCTGTTGATCCAACGCATTATAGAGACATTATTGGGTCTCTGCTCTATCTCACTGCCAGCCGTCCAGATATTCTCTTTTCCACGTGTTTATGTGCTCGATTCCAAGCCAATCCAAAGGAGTCACATCTCCATGCTGTCAAGAGAATATTGAAGTATCTGAAAGGCACACCAGACCTTGGACTCTGGTATCCTAAAAACTCAGGCATGAAACTAATATGATATTCTGATGTCGATTTCCCAGGATGCAGACTGGATAGGAAAAGCACATCAGGAAACATCCAATTTCTTGGAGATAAGCTTGTCTGTTGGGCTTCTTAAAAACAAAATTGTGTGTCAACTTCCACGGCAGAAGCAGAATATGTGGCTGCTGCCAGTTGTTGCTTACAAATTTTGTGGATTCGAACCCAACTACGACACTACGGGTTTGATTTCAACAAAATTCCTATTTATTGTGATTCCAAAAGTGCAATAGCAATCACTTGCAACCCTCTTCACCATTCACGCACTAAGCACATAGACCTACGTTATCACTTTATAAAGGACCAAGTCGAACGAGGCATAATGAAATATATTTTAATACAGAGATTCAACTAGCCGATTTGTTTACAAAAGCATTGGATGAGAAACGATTCCAATTCTTAGTGGCAAAACTGGGGATATTGAATCTCAATCTCTATTTTCGATTATGTCTCCCTATAAGGTCAATTGTGTCTCTCTGCTATTTTTTTTGTTATCTCTATTCTGTGCGTGTCTCTTAGTTCGTTACTACTTTCCTTTTTCTTAGATTTTATTTTCCATTCCAAATAAATTTTCTCGTTTCAAGTAAGTCGATGTAGTGCCAATGCTGATGGACCTACATCGAGGGGGAGAAATGTTATATCCATGCATCGAGGGGGAGTAAGGACTTTATTCAATTTTCATTTACTCGATAGGCATTGTATCTAGGGGGAGTTTGAAAGAGTCTAGTCGGAACTTAAAAATGTTAAAGGAAGTTCTTATTCAAGAAATCCAATTATTTAGGGGGAGTTCCCAACAATACATAAAATCTTCAAAATACAAACAGCTCTCTCAAACACATAAAACACTCATATACGCAAATTACTTCCAAAGGCAAACCCAAAACAGAATAGCGAGAAAAACAACAAATAAGCTCAAAAGAAGAAAAAGTTCAAAGGCTAACATATTCAAATTGTGCTCAAAATTACGCCTCAAGTTTGCCTGTTCTTTGAGCTTCTTCTCTTCCTCTTGCTTCTGCCAATTCATCTCTTTGTGCGAAAACGAGAAAATATGAGATGAGTAAGTTCTAGAATTTTGATACTTAGATATGGTTTGAGGCATATCTATTTATAAGTACGAAAGGGAACTTACGTCATTTATTATCCCGACATTAAGACGAATTTTTGACCAAAGATCCGTAAAAGAAAAATGATGTTTTTCTGCTTCGACTATCGGACCCTGCATCAGGAAAATCGATCTTGAAAAACTCATAGATTTGATATTATCCTGGTAATTGGTCGAGTCCAAATGGTGATTTTTGGCTGATTTCTAATTTTTTAGATATCTTAGGTAATTTGAAAATTTCGCACATTAGACTTGCATTTTTGTTCACTGTCAAAATTTTATCGCAAATCTATTCTTAGATCTTTCTTGAAACCAATTTTCAAATTTTCCTATTGGATTTGCAAAAGCATTCTTCTGTGGAGTCTTGATCCTCTGTCGTTTTCTGTTTGCGAAGCCTACATTCGCGAATCCTTCCATATTCATTATTTTGCGAACCAACTGTTCAAATGCATATCGTCTTATTCGCAAAATACACCAACTTTGCAAACTACACTAAATTCGCAAATCTTGTGGATCATTTTTTTTAAAAAAAGGGGAGTTCGCGGCCCATTCTAATCTTTCTTCAGGCCCGCAAAGTGTCCTCATCCTAATTAATTCGCGACTTTTCCAAATCCATCACAATTCGCAAACCTCCCTCAAATACGCAACACTCTCAAATCGCAAACCTCTATCAGTTCGAAAAAAAAATTATTCACGGTTTCATTAGCATATCCCAGTCCTCACGTTGTGTTTCTCTATCTCAATCACGTTCTCAGAAACTTTTCGGTGGTAAGGAATCATCGATATAATTCCTACAATGAAATGTCCTATTTTTTTTCAGTTTTGCAGGTTCGAATCGTGAAGAACAAGGCCATTCTCGAAATTTTTTATATATATGATTAGAAATACAGATTATCGATGAATGATTGTAAACGTTTTAAGTATGGGATTGGGGTATCTCTGGATAGGTGTTTCGATTTTTGAGTTTCTGGGTTTGCTTATTGCTAGTTAGAACTTTTAATTTCTATTTAAAATTCTTAGTTTGATCGCTCGAAGTACAACTTTGCGAACTCAAAAACTGTTTTGCGCAAGTTCAATTTGATTTGACTTAGTCAAAATCGCAAACCTTATGCTTTGCGAATCGCGTCAAAATCGCAAACCTTCTGCTTTGCGAATCTCTTCAAAATCGCAAACCTAAAAACATCTTTGCTTAGCGAAAAAAAATTGTATTGTACTTTGCGAATTTAAAATTTGATATTCTTAGTTCGCGAACCTCAATTCGCGAACTGTCAGTTTCTTTTTAAATTTGATTCTTTTTTTCATTGCGAATTCTAAGTTTGCGAATTTTGGTATACGCAAGATACACTTCGCGAATTGGTACTTTGCGACTCATAGTTGACCTGGTGTTCACAATGCTCAATTCGCAAAGTCCTTTTCAGCTCAACCCGCAAACCTTTGAGTTCGCATTTCAGAATTCGCAAAGTTCTGTGTTTAAACTTCTCGCAGAATTCGCAATATGGAATTCGTAAACTCGCAAAATCACCACAAAAACAAATCGTACAACTCCCTTTTATCAACCCGCAAACCATACTTAGAAAATTTTTGGCCAAAATCTCTTTGAACATCAATGGGCCAAACAGGAACGGGTCAAATCTTTACCTAAATGATTTTATCTCATAGCCCAAATCTTTCTTCAAACAACATTTATATTTCTATTCTATTTTTACAATATCACATCTCTAATTCCTTTTGTTCTTCGTCTTGCAGTTTCAGCAGCACTTCCCGGTGTCAAAAAAAAATATGACGACACCTACGGATATGGTTTACCCACCTACGGGGATATGGTTTACGCAACCTCAAAATGGATAACGACCAAGGACAATAATTTCCAACTTGACCTTCACACATTCAAGTGCAAGGAAGAAATTATATTATCCATTCTGAGAAACCACCACCTTGGGTATGCTTTTTCGGCCTCGGTCCAAGTCCCTACAGTTTACCTTCAACAATTCTGGGGGACGATGAAGACCAAAATTGCTCAGGATAACAATATATACTACGAGGCCCAAATAGCAAATGGGACTGTCAACATCACAAGAGATCTCCTTCGGAGTAATCTCAGATTGCCAAGTCAACCTCACTACGAACCTGAGGCTTCCGAGAATGAGCTTCTGGAGGACATGATGAAGATGGGATACTACACGCCTATCAAGTTTGTCTCCCATTTTCAGAACTCCATGATCCCGCATCCTTGGCGAACGCTCTTTGCATTTGTCAATAAGTGCTTCTCACCCAAGCACTCAGGATGGGATAGATGCAATATCACAATCCTTCGCATCTTCCATGGGATCGTGTTTCGAAGAAATTACGACTATGTCAAGCTTATCATCACAGATCTCGACGACCAACTTCACCAACGAACAAAGTCCAAAAAGCCACAGAATCTGCCATATCCCCAGTGGTTCTCACTTATCATCCACCATTTTTCTGACCACAACACCGGGAATACCATCACGACCCGTACAAGAAAACTTCACCCCACCCAAAACTGCGCTACCTTCAAAAAGCAAAGACTGATGAGAAATACTCGCGCACCGCAATGCCAATCCCTCACGAGTTACTCATCCTTGCAAACCCCAACCATATCGATGCCTACTGCCAAAAATACAAAGTTCCCCATCCCACGACACAGGATAGCCCACCAGAGTCTAATCCAGGGGTTAGTGAGACTGAGAGAGCTGAAATGAGCGAGAGAGAAAGAGAGAGTGAGACGCTGAGAGAGCCTACAAGAGCCTTGATAATCACACACGAACTGCCGACCACACCCCAAGAAACAATCCCTGACCAATCACTCAAGGACCATCCACATACCGAACAACTAGAACGACCACAACTGGACGTTCTCGAGATAACTACTACTGAATTTGCACAGTCAGAAAAAGCCGGGTCACCCTCTAGGATAGAAGACACCGAAATTGACCCACCGATGCACGAGCAACCCGAACCCGACCATTCGCTTGCCTCTCAACAGGCACATATCTCAAAATCCCCAGAACCTCACCAAATACTTGTCACCTCGGCTCCTGTGTCCACTCCACAACAAATAATCACCATCCCTACGACACAGCCCGAGTCTCCGCCTGTCCTTCAGGCATCAACGCCCTAGAAGAACCTCAGATTGAGGCCCTTCGAGGATTGGACGGAAGCCTCACGGATGATGATGATCTCAGCAGCACAGCATCCGAGAGCCACCGATCAGAACCTAGTTCTGGACGAGTGCTAACGGGAAGTGGCCCCGGTGTAAGCTCCACTCAAGCCCATCTTATCGATGTGCCCATAACGACCCGAGCACCATCTTCTAAAGATGTGTCGCAAGGAGAGGTCGGAAGACCCGTGGAAACTGAAGTCCACCGGACTTCGGTTGACGAGGGCCACCGTCCAGAACCTAGTTCTGAACGTGTGATAACGGCTAACCAAACAAGCGCCGGAGCACCATCCTCAACTCCTCAAGCTGTGACGATGCCTTACATCGAGAATCGCCTTTTTGAGTTCCTTGAATCCGTCACCTTACCACGGGTTCGAGGACTCATTAAGGATGCCATGCAGTCAGCCTCCACGGACAAAGGAAAGGCACCCGTGGGAGAACAGCCGTCACAGCCTCGTCTCATCTCACTACCACCACCACGAGTCACTCCTGAACCCAGTCCATACAACATGCCTCTACTTGAGCTCTTCGACGTAGGTATCTCCCGAATTATCGAACTCGACAATCAGCGGACTCCGGACGAAGAAGATTTCTACAAAAAGCTGATTAAAGGCGGAATCATACCTGACCCATCCACATGTAGTCAGGAAGGCTCAAGACAGAAACGTCGTCATGACGATCCTGATGACCAAGATCGCCCTGAGGGGGAGAAGAGACCAAGAGTCATGTATCCGGTCACTCGCGGCGGACGAGGGTGCGGGGTCCTAACTCGTAGAGGCGGTTCTTCCTGACAATCCAACCCACCACCAAGGTCCTCTAGGGGCAGACAAGCTACGCCAGGGCCGAACCAGACAATTTCCCTTGACGAAGTCGAATCTGGCTCCTTGAGGATTTCCACCCAATCAGTCCAAACAACCACAACCCCACATCTCACAAGCCAGATAAGTCCCCAAACTTCCATCCCATCCCTTCAGATCGACAATCCAGACACCTTAGTCGAAGAACTTTACAATCCACATGATGTTGTGGAGAGGTACATCTTTGGCGAGGAATGGAGAACTCATCTTGTTAATCCAACTATGGCCAGAAACCTTATGGACAATGCTAGATACTTTCTCTCGAAAGCTAACATTAGTCTAATTCGTCTTGAAGATGAGGAGCTCGAGGAAGGAGAAGACTACGAAGCAGAGATACCCGAACTTCCAGAACTTCTACAACACACGGTCATAGACGAGGATTGCCCTCCAGATACACGCAAAGGAATTGACGAGCTACAACTTCCATGGAAAAATGTGAAGGTTAATGCTCCTTATCAAGAAGAGATACGAAGGAAAATCTGGAGGAGGGAAGATAGGATCTTGAAGGTGGATTGACCTCAGAGGTTTAACGCATTTCCCACGATCAAAAGCCGTTCAGTACCTGCTGTCTATCCATCGAACACTGATGTTCAGAGAAAAAGGAACGAACGTCGATGATCTCCGGAGACTTGAGGCAAAACGACCCAGAATCAAACAAATTCTGACTGTTCGAAAGGAGCGATTTGGAGAACTGAATGAAGGGGATCTCTCCTATCTCAGAGGTGAAGACATTGATCAATTAGTAGGGGATTATAGGAGGCTTGGAGTACTCAGGACTCCAGAATTAAGGATGGGCTATGCTTCATTTAAAAGGTTCATGTTGCGTCAAGTCAAGTTCACCTCTACACATGACCTCCAAATGGCACTTGAAAGCAACATAAAAAGAGTGAATCTCACGAAGCCCTCCTTTGAAGCACCTGAGTCAGAGAGCTACGGAGAAGGCCATATCTTTGATGGAGAAGACCCTTCAGTAATCTACATCAATTACAAGGGAGAGAAGACACAAGTTATGTGATGGAACTCTCCGTATTATTCTTGCTAAGCTCAAGAGGATCGTAGAGGAAATTAGAGAAGTAGAATCTTAAGTACAAGAGAAGTATCATCAGATGATCGAAATCATCTCCGACAAAATCTCTTTTCGTAGAAGATTGAGATCATATGAATTAAGACTTGGACTCAGAAGATCAGCCTACGAACTTCTGGAACCTCGGCCTCCTCCTCGGTCGAAGAAAAAGAGGACTTGAAGACTTAGATAGGTTTATTTGTAATTTGGACACTTAGGGGGAGAATGTTAGGAATATTTTAGAAGTGTCCAAAATATTTGTTCTAAGTCTTGTTAGTTCTTTACTAGGTTTTTATACGTTACACTTCAGTTAGATGGGTTGTAGTTGTAATGGGTTTGTTAGGGGCCCAATGGGCTTAAATACCTTACAAGATATTTAAGCTTAAACCCTAACCATCACTAATCAAGTTTCCATTTGCTAAAATCTCACGTATTCGACACTAAACCTCTAAATCACACTTCACATTCTACGAAGGTTTAATCTGTTGAAGTGTTCTTGGATAATCTGGAATTACATATATGTATATACATATATATACATATATATATAATAATAAATAAATAATAAATAATAAAATTCGCACATTTTGACATGAGATGTTATGTTTCATATGCGTTGAATTGAATAAATGCGAATTTCTTTAGTGTATCGCACATTGTCAATGCAATTTTAGATTGCATTGGTACTGAATTGTTTAAATGCGATAAATTTTTTCATTGCCTCTACCCTCACACAATATTTTAAAGTACATATTTTCGGGGACCATGTATACATGCTTACTTGGTAAATTTGTGTGCTCGTGACTTGAATTGATTTCATATGCTTTCAAAATTAAGGAGCGAAGTCGACACTACAAAGAGAGGAGCTAGACATAAGACCAAATATTTCAAAGATAAAATTGTCAAAAATAATTGTTGATTAACTCCATTATTACTAATGATTATCTCTAAGTGGTACAGATTTTTAAATTTCTGCCACGAGAGCTAGACGTTACTACACAGAAAATACAGGGAGTTAATTGCATTTATTTCAATTACTAAGGGGGAGCCTTACAATGGGTTTTATTTTGAAATAGGGATCAATCTGAAATTCTTTAGAAGAACTTACTATCGAGAAACTGGATACTAGAATTAATTCGCAATCTAAAGTTTCTCGATCGTAAACAGTGTCGGGATCGATTTTGATTAACCGCGATAATTTGCGATCGAAAAATTTGAATTTTTCGTGTGCAAATAGTAATGGGGCTGATCCATTAAATCGCAAAATGTCAAATCACAAGCCCGAAAACAAATCAATGCTAGTTAATAAAAGTTTAACTTTTGTCAGTCGAAAAACTTCTTCTCACGCAAAACCTAATCGAAGAAAAACAACTCTCTCTCGCAAAACTTTCTCAGACGATACAAAATCATTCAAAAACTTTCAATTTTTCACTCCAAATCGTCTGATTAAGGTAGAAATTCTCGGTTAACGATTGCGAATGATATAACTTGATTTGCATTTACATTCTGTAGTTTTTCGCATGATTAGTTAAAATTTTTCGACTGTTCTTCAAAACTAGTTAAAATACTGTTTCACTAAAATTGTGGCATGCTTCTTGGATTTCTGAGTTAAATTCCCCTTTTTTTGGATAGATTTGATGTTCTTGATGAAACAGATAGTTTAAATCTTTGGAAAAATCTTCATCTGTGACGTTAAAATGAGTTTAGATGAAACCGGGTTTTTGAAGTTCTGAAGCTGTCGAAGAACTTTGTCGATCGCAAATAGCGTAAATTTACACGGAATTTTCTCGATCGTAAAATTGATCGACTACAGTCACGCTTTCAACTTCAACACTTTAGGAAATTTTTCTAAGTCTTTTACACTGTAGCTAATAATAGCGGATAAAATTCTTCAATCGCAAAATTTTAACAGAATTCTTTCAATTGATTTAATACTAGCGAAATTTCGAACTATTTTTTCACACGACATATATTTCATTCAAAATTACATTCATGCCATCACGATTTTTGAAATTGAACTTACACTATGCATTTGATATGATTTCAATTCACAATTCATCGAACATGCTATTACTTGCGATATTACTATAGTTTGATGAAATTTATTCATATTTCGACTAAAAATAAAATTGACCTAATAAACTTTTATATATCTTATTTTTTAGATGGATCGCTACCCGAAATACAACAACATCTACGATCACAACCTTTATCTAAAGGTTCAAGATACGAACTTCCAGCTCGATCTGAGCACGCTTAGGTGTCCAGACGAGATCATCGTATCAATCCTACAAGGCCACCCCATCTGGCATGCGTTAACGGTCACTGCATCAGTGTTGATGGTCTATCTCCAGCAGTTCTGGGGCTGCATACAAGGAGAAGTGGACTTGGAGCCTTCAGATTCTCAACAAGGATAGGGACGCGGCATATCAACATTGACAAGAACCAATTCGGCATGGTACTGGACTTGCCCCACAGCAATAATTACGACCCGCTCCCATCGGATGCTGAGATGATTCAAGACTTCTTGCACATGGGCTACCAACCGCCGCTCACAAGATTAGCTCAGGTCCAGAGCAGCGGAATCCCACACCCGTGGAAGACACTATTCGGAATAGTGAATAAGTGTCTGTCGCCCAAGTACGCAGGATTTGATAAGGGCAACAACAACATTTTGATGATCTTCCACGGCCTCGCCTTCTCAAGAAATTATGACTACACTCAGCTGATCTGGAACGACCTCGCGGATCAGATTCGGCAGAAGGAGAACCGGCGATCAAAGAACGTGCCTTATGCTCGGTGGTTCAGCATCATCATCAGGGAGATCATGGCGCTGCACCAGACAATCCCTACTCTGCCTCCTGGCGGAACTTACCAACCACCAAGGCTTAAGTTCTTCCACCATGGCTCACGGACCTGGACCAACCGTCGATGCCAATCTCATTCGAGCTTCTTCGTCTCGCGGACCCCAACGGAGACGTCTACAAGATATACTGTCGGGACAGGAATCTCACCGAGGAAATGATTCGAGGGCCCCCGACAATGCTTGGAGCTGACCCTCAACAACAACAACAACAGCTAAACCCTGAGGACGCGATGATTGATGATGTCGCTCAGGAGTTAGCTCAGGAGCCAACATTGGTCGAAGAACCAATGCCCGACGTAGATGATACCCTGATAGACGTCGTGGCTACAGAGATGGAGCTCGAGGCTCCTGCACTCGAATTACAAGTGGAAGAGCCCGTACATGTTGGCGTGCTCGAAGAAACTTTTGAGGAAGTTCTTCAACAAGAAACACAGCCCGAAACGGAAATGGGGCACACTTCACTTCCACTGGTGATAGATCAGACATTGGAGAACGTCGATCGAGATCTTACTCCTCACACCGCCACCCCGTCTGACACAGAGTCTGACGAGGAAATCAGTCTGATCAGGAGGACTCCCAGAAGACTCAGTATTCAGTTGGAGTCGCTCTTTCCAGCAGTCACCACCGCACCAGATACTATGCTAACCACAACGACAAGTGTTGCCGACACTTCTTCGCTCAATCTTGAGCCGCAACCAACTCACGTGGTGTCTGGTTCGCAGGCGCAACCTGAGCCTGCCTTAACACCCATAGAGACGAATCCTCAAGATTCGACTCGAGGATTGGGTCGAAGTCTCATACAGTCACAACCTCAAGTGACTGTGAGCCAACCCGCAGAGTCGGTGTCTACTCAAGGGTTGATAACAGGCGACATTAGTCGTCCTGGTCCATTCACGGAGGCGTCCGCATCCTTTGTGACGAACGAGCAGTTTCAGGCCGCTCTCTCTGCCGCTGTACAGTCAGTGGAAGACAAGATCACAGAGAGAGTACTTAAGCAATCGAGGCATCCCGAAGAGATACCGGGAAAGCACCTGCCTCTGAAGGCCCTTCGTCACACATCAATCCCACACCTCCACAATCCACATCCACCGACCATCTAGCCACTTCCTCCATCCTCATCAATCCATACACAATCCCCATCACCGAGCTCCACGACATTCTCCTCGCCCGTCTGATAGTCCTTTCCATCCGATCGCCGCAAGAAGAATCCCTCTATAGGCGATTGGTGGACCATCCTGAGCCACCGACTGACACCTGCCGAGGCCAAAGCTCCCACTCACGGTGCAGACATGACGATCCTGACGATCAGGACCCTCATGAGGGGGAAAAGAGGCCGAGGACATCTACAAGTGGCCGAGAACAAGGCTCGGGCGCTACGCAGACAAGCGCTGGAGCTGGCGAAACCCATACTACCCACCAAACCCATACTACTCAGCAAACCCAAACTACCCACACCACGCACCGCACCGCCCACATCGACCCACCAACCTTTCACCTTAGGACGCCTCCGCCCACACCGCCGATCTACTCAAGCCCCTTGCTTCCGGAAGAAGAAGCAAGTGCTGCAATGCTTGTAGCTCTAGCAGCTACCCAAGCCACTCCCTCAGTCGCTCCAGACCAACCGGGACCCTCTGGACATGGCGTCAATCCACACGAGGTCCTAGACAAGTATATCTTCGAAGGACAGTTGATGACCCATTCCATGCCCGAGGAGCATCAAAGGCGACGGCTTCACGATGTTCGGCGCTTTCTAAGGTGAAAGGTTGGTGGGTCGATGTGGGCGGTGCGGTGCGTGGCGTGGGTAGTTTGGGTTTGCTGAGTAGTATGGGTTTGGTGGGTAGTATAGGTTTCACCAGCTCCAGCGCTTGTCTGCGTGGCGCCCGAGCCTTGTCCTTGGCCACTTGTTGATGTCCTTGGCCTCTTCTCCCCCTCATGAGGGTCCTGATCGTCAGGATCGTCATGTCTGCGCCGTGAGTGGGAGCTTTGGCCTCGGCAGGTGTCAGTCGGTGGTTCAGGATGGTCCACCAATCGCCTATAGAGGGATTCTTCTTGCGGCGATCGGATGGAAAGGCCTATCAGATGGGCGAGGAGAATGTCATGGAGCTCGGTGATAGGGATTGTGTATGGGTTGATGAGGATGGAGGAAGTGGCTAGAGGGTCGGTGGGTGTGGGTTGTGGAGGTGTGGGGTTGATTCGTGACGAAGGGCCTTCAGAGGCAGGTGCTTTCCCGGTATCTCTTCGGGATGCCTCGAGTGCTTGGAGTACTCTCTCTGTGATCTTTCTTCCATTGACTGTACAGCGGCAGAGAGAGCGGCCTGGAACTGTTCGGTCGTCACGAAGGGTGTGGATGCCTCCTGAGATGGACCAGGACGACTGATGTCGCCTGTTATCAACCCTTGAGTAGACACCGACTCTGTGGGTTGGCTCACAGTCACTTGAGGTTGTGACTGTATGAGACTTCCACCCAATCCTCGAGTCGAATCTTGAGGATTCGTCTCTATGGGTGTTAAGGCTGGCTCAGGTTGCGCCTGCGAACCAGACACCACGTGAGTTGGTTGCGGCTCAAGATTGAGCGAAGAAGTGCCGGCAACACTTGTCGTTGTGGTCAGCGTGATATCTGGTGTGTCGGTGACGCTCGGGAAGAGGAACTCCAGTTGAATACTAAGTCGTATGGGATTCCGTCTTATCAAGCTAATCTCCTCATCTGACTCCGTGTCGGATGGTGTAGCTGTGTGAGGAGTGGGATCACGTTCAACATCCCTTGGAGCCTGATCCGTCACCAGTGGAAGCGAGCTCTGCCCAATTTCTGTCTCGGGCTGTGCTTCTTGTAGAAGAACCTCCTCAATGGTTTCTTCGAGCACGCCTACATGTAAGGGCTCTTCCACTTGTAATTCGAGGTCAGGAGCCTCGAGTTCCATCTCCGTAGCCACGACATCTATCAGCGTATCATCGACGTCGGGCATTGGCTCTTCGACCAATGGTGGCTCCTGAGCTAGCTCCTGAGCGACATCATCAATCATCACGTCCTCAGTGCTTAGCTGTTGTTGTTGTTGGTGAGGGCTAGCTCCAAGCACTGTAGGGGGCCCTCGAATAATTTCCTCGGTGAGATTCCTGGCCCGACAGTATTGCTTGTAGACGTCTTCGTTGGGATCCGCGAGACGAAGGAGCTCGAATGAGATCGGCATCGAGGGTTGGTCCAGGTCCGTGAGCCATGGGTTGTGGAAGAACTTGAGCCTTGGTGGTTGGTAATTTCCGCCAGGAGGCAGAGTAGGGATGGTCTGGTGCAGCGCCATGATCTCCCTGATGATGATGCTGAACCACCGAGCATAAGGCCCGTTCTTCGATTGCCGGTTCTCCTTTTGTCGAATCTGATCCGCGAGGTCGTTCCAGATCAGCTGAGTGTAGTCGTAATTTCTTGGGAAGCCGATGCCATGGAAGGTCCTCAAAATGTTGCTGTTGCCTTTATCAAATCCTGCGTGCTTGGGCGACAGACACTTATTCACTATTCCGAATAGTGTCTTCCACGGGTGTGGGCTTCCGCTGCTCTGGACCTGAGCTAATCTTGTGAGCGGCGGTTGGTATCCCATGTGCAAAAAATCTTGAATCATCTCAGCATCGGATGGGAGCGGGTCGTAATTATTGCTGTGAGGCAAGTCCAGTAACATGCCGAACTGGTTCTTGTCCATGCTAATATGTCGCGTCCCGATCCTTGTTGAGAATCTGAAAGCTCCATTGTCTACTTCTCCTTGTATGCAGCCCCAGAACTGCTGGAGATATACCATCGGCACTGATGCGGTGGCCGTTAACGCATGCCAGATGGGGTGACCTCTCAGGATAGAGACAATAATCTCGTCCGGGCATCGAAAGGTGCTCAGATCGAGCTGAAAATTTGTATCCTGGACCTTCAGATACAGGTTGTGGTCATATATATGATTATATCTTGGATAGCGATCCATCTGAAAAATAAGATATATAAAAGTTTATTAGTTCAATTTTAGTTTCAGTCGAAGTATGAATAAATTTCATCAAACTATAGTAATATCGCAAGTAATAGCATGTTCGATGAATTTTGAATTGAAATCATATCGAATGCATAGTGTATGCTCAATTTTGAAAAATCGTAATGGCATGAATGTAATTTCGAATGAAGTATAAATCGCGTGAAAAATAGTTCGAAATTTTTCCTAAGTGTTGAATCGTGAAAAAGGACAATGTTCATGCCGAAAGATTTTCGCTCGATAAAATTGATTTTGAAAATGATTTCCTATGCATTAATTTCAATCGATCGAGAAAATTTTATTCGCAAAGGTCCGCTACATAGTAAAAGACTTAGTAAAATTTTTTAAGTATTAAAGTTGAAATCGAGACTGTAGTCGGTCTATTTTATGTTCGAGAAAAATTCCGTGTAAATTTACGATCGAGAAATTATTTCTCAGGTAAATTTACTATCGAGAAATTTTCCTCGATTGAATAAAATTTTTCGATTTGAAATTTGTCGAGCGGAATGTGATTTTCGATTGTAAGTAAAATAATTTTCGCTGCGATATAATTTTATCGAGAAATTAATCAACGAAAGACTGAGTCAATCGTCGAGAAATTTTCCAATCAATTAGATCCCAAGCGGCGAATTTTGCGATAGAAAAATTACGTCTTGAAAAGTTAATTTCTCGCTGCTAAATTTTTGCGATCAAATTGAAATTGAATCGAAAATTTCTATTTTGCGATAGTAAGTTTTACGCTCGATAAAATTTGCATCTAAATTGTCTAATCTGTGCGTAAGTTTTTCGCTCACAAAAATTCTAATTAGATTTCTCGATGTTAAAAAATTTCCGGTCAAAATCTTCTATCTCAGCGACTAAATCAGAATTTTACCGGTCGAGAAACTAATTCGACATAAACAGTATCTCAATTAAATCGGAATTCAATTAAGACTGTTTGCGATCGACAAAGTTCTTCGATGGCTTTAAACATTCAAATACCCAGTTTCATCAAAAACTCAGATTACAGTCGAAGATGCAGATTTTCCGATGATCCATTCTACCAGATTCATAGAGAATATCGAAACTATCTTAAGTGCAGGCATTAAACTCAGATAAAGTTCAAACTCAAGCCTAAAACACTATGGAATAGTATACAATTTTCTCAGTTTTGAAGAACAGCCGAGAAACTAATATAAATCATGCGAAAAACAACGAAATGCAGATGCTAACGGAGTTAAATCACACGCAAATAGCAACAGATTCTCCTACCTTACACAGACAATTTCGTGTTGAAAATCGAAAGATTTTTGAGCAGTTTTGAACTGTCTGTGAAAGTTTTTCGCTAGAGAGAGTTTTGCGATTAGGGTTGCGTGAGAAAAAGTTTTTCGACTGACTAAAGTTAAACTTTTATTAACTATCATTAAGTCAATGTTGGGTTTGCGATTGGACGTTTTGCGATTAAATGGATCGGGCCCATTACTATTTTATCTCAATTCAAAATTTCCGATCGCAAATTATCGCGGCCAATCAAAATTGTTGCCAACACTGTTTACGATCAAGAAACTTATGATCGTGAATTAAGTCTTCTATCTAGTTTCTCGATAGTAAGTACTTCTAAAATTTTCAGATTGACCCCTATTTCAAAATAAAACTTTTTGTAAGTCTCCCTCTTAGTAATTAAAATAAATGCAATTAACTCCCTGTATTTTCTGTGTAGTAACGTCTAGCACCCCTGGCAGAAATTTAAAAATCTGTAGCACTTAGAGATAAGCGTTAGTAATAATGGAGTTAATCAACAATTATTTTTGGCAATTTTATCTTTGAAATATTTGGTCTTGTGTCTAGCTCATCTCTTTGTAGTGTCGACGTCTCGCTCCTTAATTTTGAAAGATCTGAAATTCTCAGAGAAAAACGTCAAAAATATTTGGAGCTAATCTACAAGTCTTATATTTGCTCCCCCTCAAATGATGCACAAGAATTGACTAATTATGCAAGCATATGAAATCAATTCCAGTCACGAGCACACAAATTTACCAAGTAAGCATGTATACATGGTCCCCGAAAACATGTACTTTAAAATATTGTGTGAGGGTAGAAGCAATGAAAAATTTATCGCATTTAAACAATTCAGCACCGATGCTATCTAAAATTGCACTTAGAATGTGCGATAAACTAAAGTATTTATTCAATTCAACGCATATGAAACATAATATTTCATGTCAAAATGTGCGAAATTTTTATTTATTATTTATTTCTTAGTATATATATGTATATATATATATATATATTATTCTTTTTTATGGTATGGGGTCAGATTATTTTGCTTCGATCAATCGTCACGCCTAAAATTTTACGAGACATTTGAAAGAAGAAAATGCCGTCAAGTCATGTCGTCAAACTAAAGTCCTAAGTTCATAGACTGGTCCATGTCGACAACTCTCACCAGGTTCGCTCTTGCTCTCAATTAGCTATCTTGGGATTTTTATATTTTTATCACTCAAGTCAACACAAGCAATTTTATGTCAAATTACCTGTGATCGAGGCATTTTTAATCATTTCACCTAAGCGAGAGCCCGTCTATGTGGAATCAAAGGGTTGTAAGGGTTATAATTTGGCTACGACTTAGAACGGAAGGAATTTAAAGGAAAATGAGCTTATCTCTTCACCGTCTTCCAATCCTACGTTCGTCTCCTTTTTTGTTTCGGCGTCTTTCTTCTTTTAAGGAAAATGAGCTTATCTTATCGTAGGCGAAGTTCTTCTTGTTGGTTCTCGGGCCGATACCGTACTCCTCTTCTCTTAATCCCTAGAGAGGTTTCAGAGATTATCTATTTGGAAAAGTTCACGGTTATGGAATTCGTACCCGAGGCTGCACTCCTCTTCTCGTTTCCCGATATAAGACCGGATTATCGTTGGAGAAGTTCACTTCGTGGTGCTCCTCTTCCAGCCGTTCTGACGAGCGTACAAGACTATCGTTGGAGAAGTTCACAGCAGGATCCATGCCACTTTCTACAAGGTAGTCGGAAGGCCGGTTCCTTTGGTCTGTTTGTTGCGCGTTGAGCAATGCCTTCTTTTGTCATCATCTTACTTTTTCTTTCGTTATCTCCCCCTCCTTTTTTCGTTTGAACAACCATTCGAAGAGTATAGAGTTCGGTTGAAGGCTGAGAATGGGTTTCAAATGAAGAAAAGGACATCGGAGAAGGCTCAAAGTGGATGACTAAGGGCTAACGTGGGGAAATTAATATAAGGCCTAATGAGGAATATCCTAAACTCCCTTATCATTTTCCTAACGATCTAACGCCAGATGAGTATGAAGCCAAGTATCACTAGTTATGACAAGCAAATGATGTGTGACTCACTCGAGAAAAAGATCCGAAGAAAGAAAAATAGAACAAGGCTTGAATCCTCACATTTATAGTGGCTTTGTGTCTAGTGGATCAACCTAGTGACCTTTAGACACAAGAATGCGACTTAGACTGACAAAATTAAGCAATTAAATCAATCGCTCGTCGAGGTAAAATTCTAAGTGACTTTAGATCAAAGCATCCTAAAGGGATTTCGTCATACCCCTTTATATCATATATAGAAATATATATTATTATTATTATTATATTTATATTTTTTTTATCACGCAAGATAATAACAAATAAGCATAGAAAACACATAGAATAGAGCATGTGATAGCACAGAAGATCAGGTAATGCACCTATTACGGAAGATTCAAAATGCCTAATTTTCCGACAAGAAATTGAAATCGTTTCTCATCCAATGCCTTGGTGAAAATGTCGGCTAGTTGAAACTCCGTGTTCACAAAGTACATCTCTATCGTGCCTTTTTCTACGTGATCTTTGATAAAATGATATCTAATGTCTATGTGTTTTGTGCGTGAATGATGAACAGGATTGCAAGTAATGGCGATTGCACTCTGACTATCACTATATATGGGTATATTATTTAGATTGTACCCATAGTCGCGAAGCTGTGTCCGCATCCACAACATCTGTGAGCAACAGCTGGCGGCAGCTACGTATTCTGCTTCGGCCATCGAAGTTGACAAACAGTTCTGTTTTTTGGATGACCAGCAAACCGGCTTTTCACCTAAAAATTGAGCGCCACCGGACGTGCTTTTCCTGTCCATTCGGCAACCTGCATAGTCAGCGTCAGTGTAGCCGATAAGTTTAAAATTCGTACCCTTTGGATACCATAGGCCAAGGGTACAGGTGCCCTTAAGGTAGCGTAAAATTCGTTTAACCGCGAGCATATGGGATTCTTTGGGATCGGCTTGAAAACGGGCACACAAGCACGTGGCGAACATGATGTCCGGCCGGCTCGAAGTGAGGTAGAGAATAGTCCAATGATACTGCGATACAGTGTGATGTCGACCGACTTGCCAGAGGGACATCCAACTTGCAGCTTGGTGACATAGGAGTGCTGAGAGTCTTGCTCTGGTCTTGATGAAATTTCTTCAGAATATCCTTGATGTATTTTGTCTGACTGATGAAAATTCCATCATTGAGCTGCCTGACTTGGAGTCCTAAGAAAAACTGCATCTCTCCCATGTGACTCATCTCGAATTTGCTCTTCATGAGATCTCCAAACTTCTTGCAGAGCCGAGGATTTGTTGATCCGAAGATGATGTCGTCGACGTATACTTGGACGACCATCAGATCTTTGTCATGCCATTTAATGAAGAGGGTTTTGTCTATCGTTCCTCGTACGAATCCAGACTTCACGAGGAAATCACTCAGGACATCGTACCAAGCACGTGGGGCTTGCTTTAGTCCATAGAGAGCTTTGTCCAAGCGATAGACATGATCGGGATGTTCTTGATCAACGAAACCTTCCGACTGAGCGACGTAGACTTTTCTTTTAACACGCCGTTTGAGAAAGGCCGTTTTATCATCCATCTGATAGACTTTGAAGTCTTTGTGAGCCGCATAAGCCAGCAGGAGGCGGACAGCTTCGATATGAGCAACAGGAGCATAAGTCTCGTCGTAGTCGGTGTCTTCCTGTTGATTGTATCCCTTAGCAACTAGCCTTGCTTTGTTCCGGATCACTTCACCATCTTCATTTTTCTTATTCTTGAAAACCCATTTAGTTCCGACCACTGTTTTCCCATGTGGACGGGGTACCAAGGTCCACACTTGAAGACTTTCGAATTGATTGATCTCCTCTTGCATTGCAATTGTCCAATCCGGGTCTCGAAGTGCGTCTGCTACATTGGTAGGCTCGTTTTGGCTCAGGAAGCAACTGAAAAGACTGTGTTGACGGTGGGCTCACACCAACCGAGGGATCGCCAATTATCTGATCAACCGAGTGGCCTCTCGTCCACTTGCGCTCATGAGGCAAGGCTGAAGTCGATGCGTCAGCCATCTGTGTATCTAGATTGCCTATAGTCTCAGATTGATCATTTTTGTCTGAGGAAGTTCCAATACTGCACTTGGATTGATCGTCTCAGATGATACTTCCTCGATGACCACTGTAGGTTCTTTGGTGTTCTGTGGCAATTCTGAATCGGGTGAGTTAGAGGTCTGAGATGAATTTGGTACGTCGGTCTCGTTTGGTAGATAATTCATTGTTGGTGTAGGCGTGTATGACCGATATACCGGTTCGAAGAGAGAATCCAAGTCGTCTATTGCAAGTCTCGTTGCTTCGTCTGACACTGATCCTGAAGTTGTTGCCATCTTCTGTTGGTTTTGTGCCAACACACCAGTGATTACGGGTTCTGAAATGTTGTCTTCAGAAGCCAACGGGTTAGGCACGGGTCCTGGACTGAATTATCCAGAAGCCATTTCTGCTACTTCGTGGAAAGTGACATTATAGCTTTCCTTAATAGTTCGGTTGGACTTGATGTATACTCGGTATGCTTTTGATGTTGAAGAATACCCGACAAATGTAGCTTCGAATGCTTTAGGGTCGAACTTTGCACGTTGCTCTCGGTCGTTCGCCACAAAGCACTTGCACCCGAAGACTTTAAGGAAAGATATGTTGGGCACTCTATTATTTACAATCTCATACGGAGTCTTGTTGAACCGTTTGTGAACCACCGTCCTGTTTTGAGTAAAACAAGCGGTATTAACTGCTTCAGCCCATAGAAAGTGTGGAAGTCCCGATTGGATCAGCATCGTACGAGCGGCTTCCACTAGTGTTCGATTTTTCCTTTCAACGACCCCGTTTTGTTGAGGTGTTTTGGCGGCTGAAAATTGTTGACTTATTCCAAGTTTCTGATAAAACTCACTGAGGTGATTGTTCTTGAACTCAGTGCCGTTGTCTGTTCGAACAACTTGAATAGTCTGTTGCAGCAGATTTTGAGTTGTGTTCACAAAATTGATGATCAAGTCACCAGTCTCATTTTTCGTTCGGAGGAACTTAGTCCACGTGTAGCGAGAATAGTCATCCACAATCACTAGGGCATACTTTCTTCCATTGATACTCTGAGTCTGCATCGGACCACAGAGATCCATGTGAATTAGTTCCAATGGTCGAGAAGTAGACGCAATTTGCTTGACGTCATGATATGCTCGATTCATTTTTCCTAATTGACATGCCGAACAGTGATGCTCCCTTTGTAGTTGTATAGTTGGAAGACCGTGAACCAACTTTTTCGTAGAAAGACGTTGTAGAGCTTTCATATTCAGATGAGACAGTCGTTGATGCCATAAGCTGTTCCTCTGTAAATCAGTCTGAGAAATGAGGCATACAGCTGTCGAGGGCCGCACAAATGTCAGGTTCATCGTGTAAAGATTGGATCTCCGAAGTCCTGAAGGAGTTATGTGTCCTGACTATCCAAAATTCTGCACCGGTCAGCATGGAAGACCACCTGGAAGCCTTTGTCACAGAATTCGCCTATGCTGAACAAGTTATGACGGAGCCTTCGACGTACAAGACATCTTTGATGGTCAGATTTTTCAGAGTGATATCCCCAAGTCCTAGAATCGGGGCTGAATCGTTGTTCCCAAATCTGACTTTGTCGTTTGGTCGGTCTTTGTAGTTGCTCGGCAGCTCTTGACTACCAGTCATGTGTATGGAGCAACCAGAGTCGAGGTACCACACATGATGGATCTGCAAAAATAATTTAGAGAGCTTTAGGTACCCACTTAAACATGGGTCCTCTCGGATTAGCAGATTTAGTTTTGGGTTCAGATATGACTCCTAAATCTATTTTTGGAAGAGTCTTAATAACCCATTGCACTTTGGAAAACGTGGGTTTGGGTTTTGTCTCTATCGAAGACTTGGATCTTTTGGCTTTTGTCGTCCTAGGCGGAGATTTAGGAACCCATTTGGATTGAACCTTACAGGGAAGGTTAATTTCAGCACGTACAAATGCTTTGGAGGGTTTGACTGAGGAAAAGATCTTTTCTTGTGATAGTCTCCTAAGGTGCTTGGGGGATTTTATTGTAACAGAAGGAGTAGTATGCTCAGAAACATTTAAATCTAATGGCTCCTTCTTTATCTTAGTGATAGACACTCTCGCCTTTGTTTTTAGTGATGACGCTACGCTCCCTGTAGACGTAGGTAAAGTGAAATTAGTCATACCACTTTTAACAAAATTATTTCTATAATATTTATCTTTCAAAGGCGATTTTTCATTTTTCACGCTTTTTGTAATAGCGTGAGAGGTAGCTTAGGAGGACGAGGAAGCCTTGAGAGGACCCTCTACTGTTTAAAGAATTTTCCATCTCCTTAAAGAATTTTTTCTTTTCAGCTTCGAAATTCTCTCATTCTATTTCTAACTTTGCCTGTGACTCCTCTACTGTTTTATGATAGGGGGTTTGTAGAGAGAATTTTTATAATTAATGGTTTTAACTTCCTCGTGGTGTGTTCGAGAATCAGGAGGTAGAATTTGAACTAAATTGCAGACAGGTGTTAGAGTTTCTTTCCTATTTTTGTCCCTTTCATTTAGTTCTGTGTAGTCAAAGGGGATTTCTGGACCATGTGGACCTTGTCTAATGGATGAATCGAAAGTATTTTCATAAGACGATTCAGTAAAATTTCTGAGAGAGGTTATTCTTAAGCGCATGTCCCCTACGCGTAACTATGTCATCTAATTTCTTTACTTTGGCATATAGTTCTTGCGTTCCTCACCTAGGAGAGCATAATTATTTTCCACGGTTAGTTTTGCGGCTTGACAGGCATCGAAATCCTTACTAAGCTCACTAATCTTAGCATTCGATGTTTCTAATTGAGCTTCTAAGTTAGTGATCTTAGAGGTAGCTTCGGTTATCCTACAATTTAAAATGGCTTTCTCGTTGAGATTTCTAACCAAGCAATTGTAGTTATTTGCTAGCCTATCTTCTAATTCCTTAATCTTTTCGCTCTGTTGTCTGGTTGAGGTTGACTAGTCTCTCTAGACTGTAGGCTCTTAGTAAGTTCATCTATTTTTGCACTAGAGCTCCTAAGTTCTTGTTCGAGACTATCTATCTTCTCCTGAGCTCTCTCAAGTTCGTTCTCTACTTCCTTTATATTTTTCTGCTCACGTTTCATGTTAGCATATTGCTTTTGATATGATTCAAATATGGTCAATAATGTGGAAGGAGTGACTACCTCATTTGAAGACGTGGATGCGTTGTCGTCGTCCGTACGAGTGGATGTTTCGGCGTCCAATTCGTTGTCGAGACCGGCCATAAGGGCTAAGTTCTCTTCTTCGGAGCTCGACGTGTCCTCGAGCCATTGGTCCTGTTCGGCCATGAGAGCTACTCCAGCTTCTTTCTGTTTTGTCAATTGAAGCTTCCTGGAGTAGTAGTTTGCATCTCTTTTCTTCGGGAGAGTGCACTCTCTTGCGAAGTGACCTGCTTTGGGATTCTTGACCTCGGAACTCTCCGGAGCACGTTCTTTGTTCTTGGTGCTTGTAGTCCGAAGTCTATTGACTGAGGTTGAAGACTTCTTCTTGAAGTATTTCTTGCTCATCATTTGTCCAATGAGAGCTAGCTGTTTTCCAAGGGCTTTCATGTTCGGCTCGATGTCGGAGTCCGATTCCTCTTCCGACTCTGATAATGAAGGTGGCCTAACGATCTTATCCTTTCTTGATCTTGTGCTCCTCTTCTCCGACACTAAGGCAACCGTGTCATCGGTTTGTTTGCCTTTCTGCTCTTTGGTGATCTCGCGGATATCCTCCTCGTGCTGGGCGAGATTGTCGAACACGGCATGGACATCCAACTACTCTAGATCTTTGTTTTGTCGTATTTGAGTGGATATTTTCTTCCATTCCGTGGGCAGAGAAGATAGAAATCTTATGTTTGTCTCCATGTTTGTCTTCGTTATTTTTATCTTCCTCATCTCATTGAGAAGAGTGAGGTATCGTTGGTAGATCTCGTTAGACTCTCCTCCGGCTTTGCTTTGAATGAGTCGTAAGCGGTGAGAATGTTCGCCTTCTTGGCCTTTATACCAACTTTCGTCCTTTGCATCATCCTATGCAGCTCATCCGACATCCCTTTGGCCGATGTAAGGCTGTCGATTTGTCTGTATATATCGTTGGGGAAGCCCTGCATAAGGGTATTCATGGCTACTAGATCAGCCTTAGCTCGAGCTCTTTCCTCCAGAGAGTATTCTCTAGGCTTCTTTAGTCACATAGAAGCTGGAATTGTTGGAGTAGCTGTTTCGTCCCCGGGTACATGAACCCAGAACTGTGTCGGTCCCTCTTAAAGGGACTTCAGTAGATTTTCGGCTTGATCCTTTAGAGCGATGAAATTCAGAAAGCGGCTTCTCCACACTGTGTATTCGCCTCTTTGCAAGATCGGCGGACGGTTGTCATTTCCGAGTGAGTATGCATCCATGTTTGTATTGTAGTCAAGTTGTTGAAGGATCTTCGTTAATTGTTTTGAAGGTTGAAGATGATGTAATGTGCTTCACAAGTGAAGAAATTCGTTAGTAGCGTTTGATTCGAAAATTAGATCGAGAATTATTTTTGATTCAATCTTTAAAGTTTGATCGCAATTAATTCCGTCGAGATAGAATGTACTGGGTACTGTTCTCGTGCGAGAAATTCTGTCAGCGTGATATTTTACGAGCGAGACAAATTGCTCAAAATCATCCGGTCGAGAAAAATATGTTGATCGTGAATTTATTTCGATCGTAAAGAGTACGTTAGTAAGTTTCTCGACAAGTCAAAATAAATCTGTTGACTAGAAGGATTTCTCGCGTGTAAATGATTCTCGCCTGGTCAAACGTCAAAAGGTTTGACCGAAAAAGTTTTTTGAGTGAAAGTTTTTACGCATGCGAAATCAAAATAAGTCTCTCTCGAAAAATTTTTTCGCTGTATAATGCTCGAGAAGTATTTTTAACTAAAATCGTTTCTGCTGATGACGATTCTAGTACTGACTTCGTATTCTGACCGAAAAAAATTCTCGCGCTAAGTTTATCGATCGAGAAACTAATTAGCGAGAAAAATTTGAGCAATCGAGAAAAATTAACAGAATACGATTAACACAAAGTCGAGCAAAAAACAAAGAATCAGATAGTGAAGTTTAAGGTAAATGCTCGCAATCAAGTACTAATCACGCACGAACAAGCAATTAAACACGTTATGAAGCAAAATATATCGAATTTGATCAAAATCAGAACGTGTTCTTCATGTTCTTCGCAAACAGTAACACGCAGAAGCAATTCAATCCTAAAATTGAAGTTTAAACTGCTACAGAGCTGATCGCAATGATGATCTAACACTTAAACAAGCACAGAAACACCAAATTCAAGTCAATTAAGCACAGAATTAAGCTATTGGATCGAGAAAGGTTTTCGCCCAAACTGTTCTTCGATGAACAGTATCCAGACAATGATTTTCGATCCAATTCTAACAATTTACGATTCAAAACAAAACGAATCTGCTCTGATACCAATTGTTAGGTCCTACGATTAACAACTCTACGATCCTAGGCTAGAATTCATAGTAATTCGATCGTTATGATAAGCAATTGAATTCAATCGAAAAACTCAAATGACGAACAAGAGAGAGAATTCGAGTAGAGTGAGAAAGTTACTGTTGTTTCTCTCTCTAGAAATCGAATTGCAAGCCTTTCGGATCAATTCTAAAAACTTTCTCTATTCAGCTCAATTGATTTACATGTATTTATACCAAACAAACTTGGTATAAATATCAAGCTAGTCCTAATCTAAGGACTACTATACAAAACGCCCCTAATTACAAGGACAACTAATGAAATCAAGCATAATTACAAATATTATTCTACAAAACCTACATGCCACGTCAACCTCACTTTTGGTAACTCAAAACTTATCTAAAGGTTAAACGCTTTGATGGAATGAGCTTATCTCAGTAACATCCTTAAGGAAGAAAGAAAATAGTTCGAACTATAGCTAGAAGAAGAAAGAATAAGCTAAGGACAAGCATCGACCTAAGGAGGTATAACTTATCTATGATTTGAGAATTAATTTTAGGCCTTTATATCTAATAATTTACGTAACCCAAGAATAGAGGAATGATTTAAGGTGTATCGTAGTCAGGGTTTAGAATAATTTTTAGGAGAGTTACGATTTTTACTCTAATTAAGGATTTTAGGGTTTCCAGTATATAACATTCTACCCTAGGAGATGTGATTTGTATGTTGCATTTGGGAGGTTTAGTAAGTTAGAAACCAGCTTTGGAAGAAGAAGAAGGCGGCTTGAAGAGCCTTCGATCGAAATATGATAAGCCTTATAAAGAATCGGGCGGCTAAGTTAAGCAAGTCTAATCCAATCGGGCGAAATGCTCTGTGAATGAAAAGCTCAGCAAAATGTGACATATTAATGCATGAAAATCGGCCGATGTAAAGACTCTATGATCGGGCGAATGAAGGGTTAAATAATACTCGGCGATTTGGCTTAGAAACCCTTCAAATCGGGCGATTTGATGAGGTGATGATATGGAGACGACAACATGAGGTGAATTAGAATAAAAAGGGGCAAATCGGACGATCTTGGACCTTGAAGAAATCGGGCAAAACTACTTAACACAAGCAAACGGCCGACTTAGAGGCTAGATGGAGATAGCATGGATCGAACGAAACCTTTGCATACATGATAGTAATCGGATGAAAATGTAAGCTAGAAGCAATCGGGCAATTCCAAGACCAAACCTATCGAGCCTTAGGTGTTAGTAGAATACTAACTTGACTTAGAATTTTAGTTGGAAATTAGGGTTTTTACCCAATAATGATTGTCAAAATAAATTAGTTCAATGTAGATACCTAATTTAGACATGATACTAACACTATGATATCTTTGTCTAAGGATCAAGAATTAAGGACGTACAAGGCAGTAACTTACGTAAGCTTGGACGACAAGTAAGTGGAAGTTCCGACTACAACACATAACTGTAAGTGCATCAAAATATGTGTTATGTGCTTCTATGATATTATGTGACTTCCTATGTGAATTATTTACGTTACATGACATTAATATTATTTGGGCCGATATTCTCCGTCCGATTTTCGGTCCGCTCGAACATTGGGCTCATTAATTCCGAACTTGTATAGAATTAATTACATCCTAATCTCGGATTAAAATTACGGGTGTTACATCCTCCCCCCTTATAGAAATTTCGTCCCCGAAATTTAGGTAATCGGGAGTAACTCGGGGTAACGATTCTTCATATCATCCTCTCGCTCCCACGTGCTTCTTCGACCGATTGGTTTCGCCACAGCACTTTGACTAATGGAATATCTTTATTCCGAAGTCATTTCACTTCTCGCGTCAATATCTCCATAGGGTGCTCTTCGTAGCTCAGATCTAGTTTCAATCACTGATGCAGCCCTTCACTTATTAGCACGCGACTTGGGTCTGCAATGCATTTTCCGTAGCGTTGATACATGGAATCGTCGTGAACTTGTTCTAAGGACGCCGGCAGTTCAAGCTGGTATGCAACTTCACCGACTCGCTTCAGAATTCTGAAAGGGCCTATATACCTCGGACTCAACTGTCCTTTTCTTCCGAACCTCTTCACGCCCTTCATGGGGGATACCTTCAAAAACACCCACTCGTCTTCCGCAAACTCTAGTGGTTTCCGTCTCTTATCAGCATAGCTCTTCGACGGCTTTGGGCCGCTTGCATTCTTTTGCGGATTTTCGCAACTGTTTCCGTCATTTCTCGAATCATTTCTGGTCGAAGCCTCGCCAACTTCGTCCCAGTGAACTGGTGATCGGCACATACGCCCATATAGGGCTTCATACGGTGCCATCCCTATAGTTGCTTGGTAGCTGTTGTTATATGAAAATTCAATCAGCCGGAGGTACTTACTCCAACTTCCTTTGAAGTCTTGCACACATGCCCTCAGCATATCCTCGAGCGTTTGGATAGACCTTTCCGATCGTCCGTCCGTCTGGGGCTGGTAGGCTGAGCTGGAAGACAGTTTCATCCCCAAAGCCTTTTGTAAGCCCATCCAGAAGTTCGACAGGAACCTCGAATCCTGACCTGAGACAATAGACATCGGGATCCCGTGGAGCCTAACTATTTCATGAATATAGAGTTGTGCATACTTATTCATGGAGTACGTCTGATGGATTGGAAGAAATGGGCGGACTTGGTTAGTCTGTTAACAATCACCCAGATTGCATCGTGGCCCTTCACCGTCTTCGGCAGCCCGACAACAAAGTCCCCGGTTATGTGGTCCCATTTCCATTCATGCGTAGTTAATGGTTGTAGCATCCCTGCTGGCCTTTGATGTTCCGCCTTTATTTGCTGACAAGTCATACAACGGCTTACAAAGGTAGCAACGTCTTTCTTCATCCCCCGCCACCAGAAATTGTTTCGTAAGTCTCGATACATCTTCGTTGCAACAGGGTGCACCGAGTAAGGGGTAGCATGTGCCTCTTCATTATGCCTAGACGGAGTTCCTCATCACCAAGTACATACAGACGGCCTGTGTATGTTAAACTCCCGTATTCTTGAATTTTGAAATCTGACGGGGTATCTTCGTTTAGTTCTCCTTGAATCTTCGAATATAACTCATCTTTCTTCTGACCTTCATGATTTGATCTAGCAGGGTCGGCCTGAGGGTTAACGTTGCCATTCTAGCTTCGATCTCCGCGAAGTTGAGTACTCTTCCACACCTAGCTGGCTCAATTCTACATTCACGGCCTTACGACTCAAAGCGTCTGCGACTACGTTGGCTTTGCCCGGGTGATAGTTGATCAGCATGCCTCCTATGCGATATAGGGAGTCGGGAGACGATCTCTCGTCTTTTCTTTTCGTGTCCTTTTTCTTTGAGGTGCCGACAGATACTTAGGGACATGATTCGGTGGCGGATACCGTATATTGATTGGGACAGGAGCTATCACTGGGCTGCTCTGAAGTGGAGAAGCCAACACTTATTTCATGTTGCTTATCGGCATGTCCTTGCGTCGATTGTTTATCACATTTGGCAGGAGCGGAATAGGCGTTGGAGGGAGAACATACGTTCTACCCTTGCTCAGGTCGTAGCCACTGTCCTCGGCATCCTTGGCGCTCGGCTTGGGACGATTGGAGATAAGCATGCCTTACAGCAGGCTGCTATTCGGCGACTTTGGAGAGTAGCTTGGTAGCTTGGTAGCTGATTTTCTCTTAAACGCATTTTTTGTTCACCAATAGCCTGTTACTGGTTGCCTGTGTCGAGGTTTACTCGCACCCACTCTGTATACTTCTACCATCATATATAAAAACGGGGACCTGTTCCAAAAAAAAAAAATTGTTGATCACGCAGTCGCAGTCCTTCACGAGTTTGAGCCATCGCCGCTGCCTCATATGTAATTCCTTCTGTGTGAAAAAATATTTTAGACTCTTGTGATCGGTGTAGATCTCGCACCCTTTCTCCATAAAGGTAGTGCCGCCATATTTTTAGAGCGAACACCACAGTGGCGAGTTCTAGATCATGCGTGGGATAGTTCTTCTCGTACTCCTTCAGTTGTCTGGAAGCATACCACAATGACTTCCCAATTCTGCATGAGCACACATCCCAAGCCATTCTTCGAGGCATCACTATAGACTGAAAAACCTCCGGTTCCCGATGGTATTGTTAAAATCGGAGCGGTGGTCAGTCTCTTCTTCAGTTTCTGGAAGCTTTGCTCACACGATTTAGTCCACTTGAACGGTACGTTCTTCCTCGTCAGGCTGGTGAGTGTTGAGGCAATACCGGAAAAATCTTCGATGAATTTCCGATAATAGCCAGCAAGCCCGAGAAAGCTCCGTACTTCATAGCAGTTGGTCGTGACCAATTCTCTATCGCCTCAATCTTGCTAGGGTCTACCAAAATTCCATCCCCAGATACAATGTGACCCAGGAATGCCACTTGTTCCAGCCAAAGTTCACATTTCTTGAATTTGGCGTATAACTGTTTCTCTGTAAAATCCCTAGGACCATTCTCAAATGCTCTTCGTGTTCCTCCTTCATCTTAGAGTAAATGAGAATATCGTCAATAAAGATGATGACAAACCGGTCCAAGAGTCTCTCGAAAACTCTATTCATCAAATCCATAAAGGCAGACGGTGCATTCATCAGCCCAAAGCATGACCAGGAATTCGTAATGACCGTATCTAGTTCTGAATACCGTCTTTGGGGCATCCGTTTCATGGATGTATAGCTGGTGGTAGCTAGAACGCATCTTCGAAAATACCGTGGCCCCTACAGCTGATCGAACAGGTCATCAATTCTTGGTAGCGGATATTTATTCTTAATAGTGATCTTATTTAATTCATGATAGTCTATACACAATCTCATCGACCCGTCCTTCTTTCTTACAAACAACACAGAGGCTCCCCATGGTGAAAAACTTGGTTGGATGAATCCCTTCTGCGGTAGTTCTTCCAACTGTTCCTTTAGCTCAAATAATTCGTTTGGCGCTAATCGGTAAGGTGCTTTGGATATTGGGGCTGCCCCAGGTACTAGATAATCGTGAACTCGATTTCTCGATCGGGTGGTAGACCCGGGAGGTCGTCGGGAAACACATTGGGATATCCACTAACAACTGGAACCTCCTCAAGTTTTGGTAAAGGGAATTTCTCAGCCTTTACTGCAAACTCAAGGAAAGACTCGCAACCCGAATTCAAGAGTCGTTGAGCCTTAAGAGCGGAAATTCGGGCAACTTTATCTCTGCTTGCTTTTCTCGAGAACACGAATTCTCCTCCGTCGGGCAGTTGGAATTTCACTACTTTCCTAGAGCAGTCGATCATGGCTCCGTATTTCGAGAGCCAATCCATCCCTAATATGACATCATAGTCGTTCATCTGGATTTCTATAAGGCTGACGTCTAGATCTCTACCCTCAATGTTAACGGGGCACTTTTCTACTATTTGGTTTGTGCTAGTTGGGTCCCCTACCACTACATAATCACACTCAGAATGGGTAGGATAGATTCCTGCCCTTGCCACGAAATCAGCCGACATAAACGAGTGTGTGACGCCTGAGTCAATTAGGATGGATGTAGGCACGTGAAAGATGTTCAACGTACCAGTCACCACCACGGGTTTGCTTCCACTTCCTCGCTCGTCAGGGTGAACACCCGAGCTGGCACTGGTAGAGGTCGGACGAGTGGTTGGCTCGGAACTTGGGGCACCACCTCATTGCAGTTCCTGGCATAGTGCCCCATCTTCCCACATCGGAAACACTGTGGCGTTACGTTTTGTCTTGTTCCAAAACACATTCTGTGGTTTGGTTGGTTGGAAATGTTTCTTGGCCCCTGGCTCGGCCTCGGCAGCCAATTTTGCTGGCCCTGTTGGTTTCCTCGGTTGTTCGGGCCCTTGCCAAAGAACTGGCATTTTTGGCTTCCTCCTTCCAGCTGTCCCTCACTCCTTTCTTTGCCTCATGCGCTTTCGTAATTCTGGTCTCTGCTTGCTCTGCCAGAATTGCTCTCGGCAACACTAGCGTAAGTTTTCCCTTCCACGTCGTACATACTCACGTTTCGATAGATTTTAGGCTTGAGGCTTTCCAGGAGGTTCTCAATCTTCAGTTCATTGGTAGCCACCATGTGTGGCGCAAACCTCGATAGCTGCTCGAATTGCGGATATAGTCCGCTACCGACACTGTCTGGAGCTGTGAAGTACTTCCCTCGGAATAGTGTCTTGACCATTTCCCAAATCATGGTAGCGGGATCAAGCACTTGGATGATGTCCCACCAGTAGCCCGCGTTCTCGCGTAGCATAAACATGGCACAAATAACTTTCTCGGCATCTGGTAAGTGGCTGACCCGGAACATACTTTCTATCTTTCTAAGCGAATCCTTCGCCATGGTAGGATCAACGGCTTCTACGAAAGTCGGGGGATTTAACCTTTGGAATCCCAACAGCTTCAACCCTTTCGATCCCCGGGGATGCATGTCGTCCAGACAAGCTCTAACGATGGATGAGCTCGTTAATTTGATCTGACTGTTGTCGGATTAGGTCGGTCAGTTGGGAAATGGTGGAACGGTGTCATTCGGTGGGGACTGTGACCCCGACCTACGACTAGATTCGCCTAACTCTCTACGCGTTCTTGGCATTTCCAACTTTTAAAAACACAAACGAGCGAGTATCGATCATTACGCACTTCCATCAAATGTTAGAACTTACAGGCATGGGTAGTTCCCCCGGCTTTTGAGCGACGGTACATGGACAGTCTTCAGAATCAAGAGCCGAAGCTCTGATACTACCTATAACGACCCTAATTTCCTAATTGTTATTTTTGGCTGATTTCCGCAGCGAAAGACACGGAGAGCCCATTTAATAAAAACTTTTTAAATAAGAGTATATATATACATATCATGAGAATATTGTTTTACAAAAGGTGTCCTTTACATGGGCCGAAGCCCCAAAAATCAAAATATCTAAAGCCGCTCCACAGGTTGCATCCATATACCGCTCTCGCCCTCAAAACCCCGTGGAGTCACCGCCACCAGCCGCTAACCTAGTCCTGATGTTCGCCGTCGGACTCATCATTACCTACAAAACATAAAGGCCTGAGCAATACGCTCAGTAGGTGAATTCATGCAGATGCAGCGTGCGCTCACCCGAATCCCAACACCTCACCGCATGATATAATGCAATGCACGCTCGTTTTACGCATTCTACTCTATCTCAATATGAAGGCCCTAGGTTAGACTCGGCACCCCCGCGCGCAAATGACTAAGTAGCTACTCCCAAGTCTCGTGGCAGCCTACACTGGTAGTGCACTGAACGATCGCGCCAATGTCCTCCTACCAGGTCGCTCCGCACACAACAAAAAGAAACCGAAACCCCACTCGACGGTTTTGCAACCCGGGTTGCGCTACCATGCTCTCTCCGACAGATCGATTACGCCTGTCTGCTGTCCCTGAGCAAAATATAAGGTGGTTTACACCTCAGGCTGCTCACACCTAGTAGACATATCGTTCACGCATGTCTCCCACTAGGTGCCCGGAGAGTCTAACCTCATCCTCACAATTATCTCATTCTACCCCACTCACACGACCCCCGTAGGGTACGTGTCACCACCAACGTGGTCATCTTCTCCCCCTTTGCTGTGATATGCAATGCATAAAATATGAAGTCACGTAACAATCATGGTCTCTATTTAAATCGTCCGAAAGTCCTCTAGCTCTATGCCCTGATAGACCTCGTTCAGAAATGGGCCTAATTGAGCTAAAGTTCCACTAAGTCTAGATTCCACAAATTGCCCGATTTGGATTCGATACTACAATCGCCGAATTTGTGGAAAAAAAACAATTCGCCCGATTGGAACTAAACTAAGATCGCCCGATCGACCTAAGAGTTCGGCGATTTCGCTCGATTTCTCTGTTCAATTTGATTCGCCCAATTTTGGGATTCGATTGGAATCACCCGATTCCTTAAATTGGCTTGATTCGGTCGATTCCTTGGATTGGCTGGAATCGCCCGATTCTTGGAAGGATAGTTCGGCGATTTCGCTTTCACTCGATTTCGAGGAATCGTCCAATTTCACTTTCGATCGACACTTAGGCGATTTAAATCGCTCGATTTGATTTCGATAGAACCGCCCGATTGGAGAAAGCTCGGCGATTTTACTTCCGCTCGACACGTGTCATGGCAAGGAATCGCCCGACTTTATTTCTACTTATTTCGCCCTATTGAAGTTCATCTACCCGAAATGATTCATGCATCCAACATTATCCCTTAAGCATTTAAACATGAGCATTCATCCAAAAACCTATAGATTGGGCTCGAAGCTTTACACGTACATCAAACAATTATCGAACATAAAAATCACATAGACTCATAAACTTCGAGTTTGGATAGCCAACCACCCAATTTCGAAATCATTAAACTTATTTATGTGTTGTAGGTGAAGAAATCTACCTACCTCACTTCCTAAGCTTGTTTTGGTGATTTGAGGTGATGAGCTTGCCGAAAGTCCCGTGCTCTTGCTTGTCTTCTTCGTCTTTCCTTCTTTAGTTCTCTTTTCTTCTTTCCTTTCTTCTTTTCTTATTCTCACGTTTTTCTTCTTATTTAGGGTCCCTACGATTGTTTTAAACGTAGGTTTAATATAGGTTAAGGGAGCCCATGCCTCACTTGCCTTAAAATAAGGAAAATATCTCTTTGGGCCAAGTTTTGGGCTTCAAGGTACCTTCCATCCATTTAAATCAATAGGGCCCTTATTTCATTACTTAGCTAATGGAACTTGGACTCTAATATACTTTGAGAAATGTTATTTATTGAATCTTTTATTGAATTGGGCTCGAAGTATTTAAGTCGAATATTATTTGGGTCGATATTCTCCGTCCGATTTTCGGTCCGCTCGAACATTGTGTTCATTAATTCCAAACATGTACAAAATTAGTTACATTATAATCCCGCATTAAAATTACGGGTGTTACACCTGTGGGGATTTTGCAATCTCTGCCAATACCCGAATGGAAGTGGGACCATACTACGATGGACTTCGTCGTAGGCTTGCCAAAACAGTAAAGGGCCACGACGCTATATGTCATCATTGATAGATTGACCAAGCATGCCCACTTCCTGCCTATCAACTCAACATTTTCTATGGAACGATACGCGGAATTATACATCCAAGAAATAGTACGCCTTCAGGAGTTCCAATCTCAATCATTTCCGATCGTGATTCGAGATTCTTCTCCAAATTTTGGATGAGTCTGCAAAAGCCCATGGGAACCAAGCTATCATTCAGTACTGCCTATCATCCACAAACAGACGGGCAGTCTAACCGAACAATCCAAACGTTAGAAGACATGTTGAGGGCTTGTGTACTCGATTTTAAAGGAAATTGGAGCCGATATATTCCTTTGATCGAATTCCCCTACAATAGCAGTTACCACACAACAATTGGTATGGCTCCTTACGAGGCTTTATACAGGCGCAAATGCAGATCTCGAATCCATTGGGATGAACTGAGAGAACGAGCAATACTAGGCCCCAATCTACTGCAAGAAATGACGGAAGCAATATCGAAAGTACGAGAAAGAATGAAAACGGCCCAGAGTAGACAGAAAAGCTACGCAGATCAAAACCGTAGGCCGTTGGAATTTGAAGTAGATGACTATGTGTTTCTGAAGGTATCTCCTATGAAACGAATTAAACGGTTCGGGAAGAAGAGCAAGCTGAGCCCGAGGTATATAGGACTGTTTCGAATCCTTAGGAAAATTGGCGAAGTGCGTATCAACTCGAATTACCAGCTTCGCTAGCTCAAGTACATGATGTCTTTCATATTTCAACATTACGGAAGTACGTTGCAGACTCAAGCCATGTGATTAGTGGTGAAAATCTACACCAACATCTCAAACTGAATTTAAGTTACGAGGAGAAGCCAGTAGAAATCCTAATGTATGAGGTAAAAAGGCTAAGGAATAAAGAGATTCAAAGTCCTATGGCAGAATCAGTCGACTGAGAAAGCTACGTGGGAACGGGAAGACGATATGAGAACTCGCTACCCTGAGTTATTTCTCCATGACTGATTTCGAGGGCAAAATCCCTTTTAAGGGGGGAGATGTAATACTCGGGTCCCGTAAGTAAGTCGACCAATGAATTTGCATACACATTATATGATTTATGTGACTGCATATTATGTGCTTATATGATTTCATACATGTGATACAATATTATATATGGTTTTATGTTACTAGGATGGTTAACCGTGTGGGAAAGTCAAGTTGGACTTAGAAGATAATTTTGTGTAAGACATATAAGATTTGGCAAGAGAAAGTGTTAATAATAGGCTAGATATGGGAAAGTTTGAAATTTATGATATTATTAAGAGTAAGATAAAACTATAATCCAATTGGGTCTTATTACATTTTAATTTAGGCCCAAGAAGTATAAGATAAGTATCGATTACTTTGGCATAAGGAAACCTATATGTCACGTCAACCTCACTTTTGGTAACTCAAAACTTATCTAAAGGTTAAACCTTTAGATCGAATGAGCTTATCTAAGTAACAACCTTAAGGAAGAAAGGAAATAGTTCGAACCAAAGCTAGAAGAAGAAAGAATAAGCTAAGGACAAGCATCGACCTAAGGAGGTATAACTTTATGATTTGAGAATTAATTTTAGGCCTTTATATCTAATAATTCACGTAACCCAAGAATAGAGGAAAGATTTAAGGTGTACCAAGAATAGTGGAAAGATTAGTTTTGAACACGCGCACTCACCTATGTATCCATGTCCTAGGAATATTTTGTAATATACAGAACGCTTCCTTTACATAAAAGGAATAATTTTGTACGCATTTTTGTGTTTAGATTTCATTTTACATGCAGTCACATAAAATAGTAGTAAGAGTGGGTGGAGGAAGTCAGGGGCGCCACATGCATCTAAGATGAAAAGAAAAATATGTTATTTTCATCACGCTCATTCTTTTTTGGAGAAAATTTACAATTCTTAACGTTCCAGTGTTGAGGGGGAGTACAATTTTAAGGGGAGTATTTTTTAAGGTGCACGATTTGACGGGGAGAAAACTTACTTTGACCCATATACATATATTATATATTACTATTACGACAATAAATATATTTCTGTAAAACAAAAAAAAAGGGAAAAAGAAAGAAAAATCCTCTCTGCAAGCGCTTCTACCTCCCAGACAAACTTCAACTGAAAACTCAACCCTCGAGAGTTCAAGAATTCCAAAAGGTGTGACATCCATACACTATCACAGCAATGACCTCAACAGAGCTCCGAACTGCTGATCAAATTGAAGCAGCACTCGTCACTTCATACCGGATGCATAGATTTCAAGTTCCCATGGTTCAGTTCAACCAAACTGAATCTAACCCCGGAACGCAGCCGAGTGTTACTGACGATCTCAAATTCATAAAATCCACCCCTATTTGGCAATTCTTGACAAGACCATAAAACCGGTGATACACAAATCCCTTACCACACACAACATTCGGACCATCCCATATAGGTGCATGAGCTGATTTTTGTCAGCTCACGGGTAGAAGTCACCTCATTTTGTTCAATGGCGCATGCACAAGGGACTTTTACCCGTTAATCGATCTCCCAACAGATCGATAATCCCGGAGAGCCATGTAATTTATGACCGCTTCACTTGGAAGTGGAAGATATTGAACTAAATGGTAGTCAGCCCCACACCACTTGCAGCACCCGGGTCCTCGTGAATAGTAGGGCCAATAAATTTGCATAAATGGTGAATGCAATTATGTGCATCTCGTGCAAATATTCCATGCTCGCGTGAATTATGTGAACTTTGTGTGTCGAAATGCGTGCTTGATTTATTCGGTAAAATTGATCCAATTAATTTGGGCTATGTGACTTTCGAGTTTAATTGGGAACTTTCGAAAATAAGGCTAAAGAGACAATTGGACTACAAGTGTTGGGCCCAAGTTACTTAGAGCCCAACCTTAAGTGTTGTAGAGAGTAGGACTTGGGCTAAATATTGGGCTAGAAGTTAAACTTAGGCCCAAGCCAACAAAGAGGGACAAAATTCCCCAAATCAAGGGGATGTTTTCGCCACAAGCATGTCCCATACCTCCTACTCTTGATTAAAATATTCATCTAACCTCTTTTAACACTTGAAAACCCCATTGACGTGAGCTAACAAAAGAAGGAGGAAGAAGAAGACGAAACATTGCCCAAGTTTAAACGTGGTATAACTTCCTTCCCTTAAACCTTTATCCTTTGGACTAGAAATAGGATTTACTAAAATATTTTAAGCCTATAAACATCACGTGCAAGCTCTGCCCGAATTCTAATGTCGGTGAGGACATGTTTTACCCCCTCTTAGTATTGATTAACTTTGTATTAACATATTCTAGGAAATTCCAGACACGGAAATCTGCTTAAGCCGCGTTGTTAGTGAATTTGAATTTTAGGGTTCTTGAAGGTTTAGGAAGTTCGTCGGGTCCTTGGTAAAACGGCACCTTTGATCTTTAACGTGGTTAGTGAAAAGAATATATTTTCTTTTTTTTTGGAAAGAGTTCACTAAACGAAAGAAACAGGAGTACATGGACAGCGTACATGATAACGCTCACGACGCAACAAGCGGTAACAGTCTACCGACCAGACAGCACAACAAAACCAAAACAGCCCAGACACCAACAAGGTCCCTACAAGACCAAGCCAAATACAACGAAAACCAACACAAGATAAGGCAAAGGAGGTGTCACAATCCATAAACAATCAGCAGGAGCCTGGCACCAGTTGTAGCGCCAGCAGGGCTGTCGGTTGATGTGCGAAAAAAAGTGCCAGGGCACAGCGGAAGATAACTTCAGTGCAGGAGTTATCAAATGGAGGGGGGAAGCGCAACGAGTGCGTCCGCAGGTCTGGTCGGGGAAAGGCGTAGAAGCCAACTCCTGTTCTTTCCGCCAGGGAGGGCAACCCGCAAGTGTGGCCCGCCAGCGACACGGGCAAGCAGGTGGGACACCCAAGAAAAGGAACCAGCCAGGCCAACCTGCAAAGAAAAAGAAAAAGGGACAGCTAAAACAAGGGATAGTGCACAGGCGAGTGGATGACAAGAGGAGTGAGGAAACAGTAGGGGTTCAGAGTAGAAGTCAGAGATGACTAAGATCCATGGGAAGACGTAGTCGGCCTCGCCCCCGAATGGTCCGCATCCTCGAGAACATCCCAAGGTGAAGGGGAGCCAGGGACGTTGGAGCAAAGTCAACCGGCCCAAACCCACGCCAAACATAGCCCGTCCAGCAAAGAACAGCACCCCAATCCGCATAAAGTCCGCCAGAAACAAACGGAACAGCAACCTACACCCAAGCAAACAATAAAGACAAGGAGAGAGCAAGGGACAAGAAGGAAATAGGGAGCAAGGGTTCACTCAGTCATCCGCAAGTGGGGCGTCGGTGTGCCTGTCGAAACGCAGCCCTTAAAGGCAGAAGTCCAAAACTGCCAAAGGTCCATTCCAGCCACACCCTGACAAAGAGAAGAATTGTAAGGGCGAGAGGTACATTACCAAGCGATGTGCCACATCCGTCGAAGAGCGCAGACTTGAAGCGCATAATTGGTTGGAAGAGTGGACAAACGCAGGCAAAGCAACGTCTCGATATCGGCAGTAAGCTGGTGTGGCTGGCGTTGCCTCCCATCGTGCCATCTCCTATTGCGCTCCATCCAAAGGTGATATACGAGCGAAGCCAACGCGTGTCGGAGTAACGGCCAACGAAGCCATCTCCTATCTGCCCCGCCATTGCCGTGCTGCCCAACGAAGGCCGGCAAACCAATCCCGTAACGGCCACTCAAAGTGCAGCTTCTGTCGGAGTAACCGAAGGCAGCGTCTGGAGTAAGGGCATTCAAAGAACAAGTGCCTTGTGGTTTCCACCTCTTGCAGGTCACAAAGAAGACAAGTGGAGGTACCCGCTTTCGCCGCTATCCACGGTTTATCCCTCGTCGCAAGTCTGTCCCGAATCGCCAGCCATAGCATAATCTCGTGTCTGGGGATCGCCAACGGGCCATCGAAAAGTGTGTACCAAGGAACCTTAGGGCGCCGGATGCGGAGACTGTCTCTAGCCGATGCAGTAGAGAATTTACCGTTAGGGGATGCGGTCCAACTAATTGTGTCCTCTTCATTCGGCCTAATATGAGGGAGCAATGGCTCTATCTCCATGTATTCAACCGATGTAGGAGCTGGCCACCACCAACCGTCCTCATTAATCACTTTGCTTAGCTTAGAATCGAGCGGGAGACCCATAATCATTGGTCCCCGAGGGAAGCGATCAATCAAGGGGCCCGGGAGCAGCCACGGATCAGTCCACATTCGAATTGTCGTTCCATTTCCGATGTTGAATTTAATGAGTGGTCTAATGTGATCACGGAGCTTCAACAGCTTCTTCCAACTCCACGACATCCGCGCGTCCTTGATGGTCCAGAGCGATTTATTGTGTAGACGTGTCTGTCGGATCCAACTGGCCCAAACCGAAGAGTCATCCCCGCTCAGTAGAGTCCAAAGTAGTCGAAGTAAAAGCGCCTTATTATCAATTTCGATTGATCGTAATCCCAGGCCGCCTTCATTTTTTGGGAGACAAATATCGGCCCAAGCGACTTTAGCAGAAGTTCCTCTCCATAAGAAAGCCCGAAGGCATGTCTCGATGCTCTTAATGATACCTTTGGGAAGAAGGAAGACGCCCGCCCAGTACGTGTGGAAACTTAGGAGGACAGACTTGATAAGTTGGACTCTGCCCGCATAGGAAAGTGATAGATTCGTCCACGATCCCAGACGTCGGTCGATGCTACTGAGAAGTGGAGCACAGTCCGCAATCGTTAGCTGTGAAATGATGAGGGGGACACCAAGGTAGCGAACGGGAAGAGACCCAGGCGGGATTCCTATAACGGCCTGGATAGTGCCCTTCAATCGATCAGCTCTTCTAGATATGAACATCGCGCTCTTCTGAATGTTGGCCTGCAAACCAGAGAGCGCAGCAAACTGCTCCAGGCCACGCTTGAACACCATCACCGACTCAACATCTGCATGAGAGAAAAGGAGCAAGTCATCCGCGAAGGTGAGCATGAAGAGAGAGGAAAGCTCGCATTTCCAGTGGTAACGAAAGCTGGTGTTGCGACGAATCCCGTCAGCGATGATGTTATACAAGACCTCCATAACAAGTGTGAAGAGGTACGGCGAGATAGGATCGCCCTGTCGTAGGCCACGTCGCCCTTGAAAGTACCCCTCCGTTGTCCCATTGATATTGATGGAGAAACAGGGCGTCGTTAAGCACGCACGAACCCAGCCCACAAAGGTATGATGGAAGTTCAAAGCTTGGAGCGTGGCGAGAATGAAGTCCCATTCCACTTTATCGTTGGCCTTTGCAATATCGACTTTGAACGCCACTCGTTCGGGGAGACCAATACTGTTGTAACCTTGGCAAACTTCCTGAGCTAAGAGGATATTGTCCGAGATTCGCCGGCCCGGAATAAACGCCGTTTGCGTCGGATGAACAAGATGGTCGAGGCAGCCCTTTAAGCGGTTTGCAATGATAGAGATGATTTTATATAAAACGTTACAGCACGAGATAGGCCGAAAGTCTTTGGCCATCCTCGGGTTATCACCTTTGGAAATGAGTGTGATAAGTGTCGAGTTGAGTTCCCCCAATAGATATCCGGTTCTGAAGAATTCCTTGATTGCATGAGTAATGTCAGGTCCAACTATAGGCCAAGCATGCTTAAAAAAAGCAGCCGAAAACCCATCAGGTCCAGGGGATTTGTTATCGCCCATAGAGAAAAGCGCGCTCTTAATCTCATCGTCAGTGACCGGTTGGATCATAGCCTCGGCCTCTTCCATTCCAAGTTTCCGTTCCATTAGACTCGCGATCGTCATTGGCGACATGGGGGCCGTATGTGATGATTGTCCAAGCAGCTGCGTATAGAAGCGAATCAGCTCTACTCTGACTCGATCGTCACCTTCGAAAGTTTCCCCAGCTTCATTTTCAAGGTAGAAAATCCGGTTGCTCGCCCGGCGCATGGCCACTTTCTTGAAGAAGAAGGAGGTACATTGGTCTCCGTCGTTTAGCCACGCCACTTTAGCTCGTTGTGATAGAGCCGCATGTTCCATTTCCACAGCTTTGGCATAAACAAATCGGCAGCGTTTTTCTAACGTGAGAAGGTTGTGCTCCATAGGGTAGAGAACGGCGAGGTCTTGGGCGATATCAAGGAACCGTTTCGCCTCAAGAGTGTTGCGATCGAGATCACCCTTGTCACGGCGTAGCTGCTTCATGGCGTATTTGATCCTTTTAAGTCTTTTCACCACAGCGAACATGGGATAGCCATACTCCTGATGTTGCCATGACTCCTCCACCAACGGGATAAACCGAGGGTCGTTAACTAAGAAGTTATCAAACCTGAAGGTTGGGCCCTTTGCTCGTGGTGGGTTGGTAGCTTCCAAGATCAGCGGTGAGTGGTCCGAGGTAGATGGGAGGTCGCACCGGTAGATCAAGTCTCCGAACCGGCTGAACCAGGAAGGATTACCCACCATTCTATCGAGTCGTCTCCAAACACCAGAAGTGCCACTTCGTTGGTTATACCAGGTGAAGAAAGGGCCCACCCGGGGGAGACCGATGAGGTCCGATGAAGTAAGGCAAGCAGCAAAGTCGGGGCAACCCGCACCAGGAGACCCTCCACGAGCTTCCGTATCGTCCAGAATAGCATTAAAATCTCCCATCACAACCCACGGGTTGTTTTCTCGCGCCCGCGAGATCCTAGCAAGGTCAGCCCATAACTCACGGCGCTCCGAAGGAAGGTTCAGCCCATAAATGAAGGTAACATAGAAAACCAGCCTTTCCTCAAGAACATGCACTTTGCAGTGTACGGCTTGAGTCGAGAAGGCTTCCACAATGACACTAACTAATCCAGGGTCCCATCCAACCCAGATGCGAGAGGTCGGCCCGCCCTCGTAGTCATAAAACCAGCTCCAGGGCCTAATCGATTGGGAGATAGCCGCAGCATTTGATTCCGAAACTCTAGTCTCATTGAGTCCAATAATCTTCAGATGATACTTCTTTATCAGGTCCTTTACCGCCCATCTGTGGTCTAGCCTGTTTAGACCACGAACGTTCCATGAGGCAACAGGGATCATGGATCCACCGCTTGAAGGGCTGCTGTAGGACGCTGAGTTTCGGTGATTTGCCATTCTAAATCTGCTAGCACGGCGAATGGGTTGTGATGGTCAACATTAGACGTACTAGCGTGTGCCGTGCCTGTAGAACAACCGTCGTTAGGCTGTTGGGGCAGTCTCCTGTGAGCTTCAGGTGTGTGGTTGTCATGGATCCCGTCCTCACCATTGTAGCTATCGGGGCAACCTCCTCATGGAGGGCTTTGCCCTTACCCTTGTTGGTAACTTGTCGCCAAACCCGTTCTGTGGAAAGGTTAGTACTCGCATGTAAGATGGGTTGGGGGGCCTCACCAAGAGCTTGCGCCTGCGCCTGTTTTTTTTCCCGGTTATTCTGTCGTATTGGCTGTGCCTGCTTGTTCGGCCCTTGTGTCTGCCTTGGCATGTTCGTCGAGGAATGAGGCCGGGGCTGTTTGGTCGGGTTGGTTGGGCAGCTCCCCGATCCATGGGTCCATGCATTGCAAAGAGTGCACTGCTTTGGCCTCCATTCGTACTCAACTCGGATTGGAACATCACCTGAGTGTCCTCCGTCCTCAGTGGGGATTCTAACTTTGAACTGCTCGATAAATGGTTCCTCAAGAGTTTTCTCGATGCAAACCCGTGCATATTCCAGTCGTTCTCCAGTAGCAGTTATTGAGTCGGCAATAAAGGTTTCCTAATGACACTCGCAACTATTCCTAGGCCTTCCTGTGTCCATAGTTCGCTTGGGACATTACGCATTCGAACCCATAATGGGACGGCCTCATGGTTCTTTTTCTCAAAGGACATGCCCATTCGCCAGACTTCGAGGCAGAGTGGCTGCCCTTGCATGAGCCAAGGTCCGCCCTCAAGGACCGCCGCAAGCGCTTCAGCTGTCGCAAAGCGAAACTTGAAAAACCCATTGATCGTCGGGCGAACTTCGACGAGGTCAGACCAAGTGGATCGGACAAAACGCTCAACGTGGGGGAAGTATGGTCTTTTCCCCAAGAAGTACCCCACAAGGGTATTATTCCATCGGGCCGTGCCTTTCCTCGAAACTGCCCAAGATGGACAAGCCACGGCCTCTCCATCAATAAGTGTCGGCTTAGTGTAGGTTAAGGCCAGGCGCCTCGGGGAGGTACGTCGAGGCTGCTTGCTAGTGTTGTTGGCGCCTTGGAGGGCGGCAGCAAAAGAAGGGCCAACTATCTCACTGACCGTCCGAGTCGGGGCGGAGGGTAGCTCCGGCAGGTGGCGGCGTTCTGCTATCACAGTCGGAGCATTCCGAGCAGAATGAGTGGGCGTCATGGTGCGATGTGCCGTCGTGGACGTCGTCGCCTTTATAACTGGCCTATGGTTGGACCCATTGGGCGTAACCCTAGCTCCCAAACCTGGGGCAGCAGCAGTTATCAGTTCCTCTTCGTCAGATGCGTCTTCGATGACCGGCCCCGACTGAGGTGGTGAGGCAGATGTCGGGATGGGGTGGGTGACCATGGCTGTCGCTATAGTCGCCGGTGAGGGATGATGTCCATTGGCCACAGCCCTTGACCCAAAAACAGGTGTAGAGCAAGACATAGGCATAGCCCTATTTGAGCAGTTCCGGTTCTCAGCAAGAACGGCAGCCCCCACGGACTGTCCGCCATCATCAGAGGAGTCTTCCAAGATCGGCCTTGAGCCTAGGGCAGGTGGTGGGGTGCCCTGGCGAACAAGGAAACGGCAATCGAAGCTTGGGTCCCGAAGTGGCATAAGGCGAGTTGTGCTTCTTTTTGCACGACGGTGATGTAGCTGCGGAGGCGCCTGGGGTTGATCGGTGCGCCGATTGTTAGCAGGTTCGGCAGGCACAGAAATCAGTTCCGGTTGGGTAGGGCCGGGAGTGAGCTGGCAGTTGACATGGCCGACATTGCTTCCTTTAACCTATTGAAGAGTTCTTCAAACGCAGTCACTCCGAATCGATCGCGGAACTCAGCTATATGGGTCGCTAGGGCTTCATAATCTGGCATGGGCCCAAGGGTTTCCCACTCCGTCGCGTTAGAATCCATAGGGCCGAACCGAGCAAGACGCAGCCCTAGGAAGACGAAAGGTCAAGCTGATGTAGCGTGCGTTTGGTGGGCGTAGGTCGCGGCTTTGGGCCACGCGCCGTCTGTTCCCGGCGGTGGAGACAACCGCCGGCGACAGTCGCCACCTACAGCAGCGCCGTAGAGGGAAGCGAACCGGAGGACGCGGGCAGAACTTGTGTGGGTTGATGGGGAGACGAAGGGTCACGGCTTGAAAGGATGATGAAAGCAAGATGAGAACCACCCCCGGACCACCGCCGTCTGATCCCGACAGTGGGGGGACGTCGCTAACCACCGAGGCTCGTCCAAATCTGCCGATGGTGACGTGGGTTATGGCCGGAAACAGCTAGGAGGTGGACGGTTTTGGACGTTGGGTGTATTAGGGTTTAGAGAGAAATCCTAGAGAGAGAAAGCATCATCGTCAGTCTTTAACGTGTTCCTAGAAAGAATATATTTTCTCGCCTAGATTTAGTGTTCTGGCTCCGTATCAACATGATTTAAGAATTATGAAGCACGAACAATGTGTTTAAGTATTTTATTTAAGCTCGAAATTTAGGGTTTAAGGAGTTCATATCGACCTTCAACGTGTTCTTGAGGAAATTAGCTTTTTGATCCTTAAACGTGGAGCCTTGCGACTGGGAAAGTTTTTATAGTAAAATGGAGCCGCGAAACACAAGTCTCACGAATTCCGTATCGCGAACCAACGGAGGAAGGAGGTTCGCGAACCCAACATTCCCACGCACCTTAGATTTGCAAACTGAAGTTTTGCGGGTCTCGGGTTTCGCGAATCCAGTCGGCGAGCCGAGGTTTGCGAGTCCGTTGAAGAGTGCGAATCCGTGGAGGTTCGCGAACTCGACGAGAAATGAGCTGGGGCATTCTGCGAACCCTTAATGGCATGAAGATTTGCGAACATACATTTGCGAATCTCACTTTGCGGGCCCATTGTAGTTCGCGAACCCCTAGCCTTGCGAATCCTTAGAAGATTTCGGCTCCACTTTGGCGAACTCACATAATTCACGGGTTCAACACACTTCGCGGACCATGCACTTTTGCGAACTCCATGCTTTGCGAGCTCCACGAGGATTGCGAATGGAGGACTTTGTGAATCGTTAGAAGTCTGTGGGTCCTATTCGGCGAATGGAGGAGTTTGCGAATCCAAGCCTTTTGCGAACCTGATTGGCGACACCCTAACTCGCGGAAATCAAATGATTCGCAGTTTCTAGGGTTTTGCGGGCCGTGGCTATTTCACGAATGCACACACAAATTTCACGGGCCGCGTCAGTTCTGCGAACTCGAGACATTTCGCGGGTCACGTCCAATTGGCGAACCCGATAGTTAATAAAATAGTCATTCGCGCACTATGAGGTCGCGGACTAGGATGCGATTTCGAACTAGGTTGAAATAATTTCATGGGCCATGAATAAAATACTTCGCGAACCCTTGGATTAAAATTATACTTCGCGAACTAGATTAAGAACTTGACGAGTCCTAGGAACTTAGGATAAGCTTCGCGAAGTATAGACTTGGCGAATTAGGAGAACTTCACGAACTTAGGTAAGTCATGAACTGTTGACTTGACTTAATAAATTGTTTTAAATAAACATCTAAGGTCTAGGATTTTAATATTTAGAAACTTAACACACCTATGATTAATTTCAGTTAGTTGCGTACTGACAATTAATATTTATGCCAAGGTCGGGATTTAGGAAATTCGCCGAGTCAGGCAGCGGTTAGTCTACGGACTCCAGGTAAGTAGAAATTCAACTACAACACATAACTTGTCTATACGTGCTTAAATTGTATGACTAGGTGCTTCGATGCCTACCTGAATTGTGTATGCTTGATATTACGTGACTATGTGCCTCGATGATTACATGATTTACGTGGACTAATTGATATGCTGTCTATTGGTAAGTGCGTATGGCATTTGTTGCATTTTCATACTCATGTGCATACACGATCATATATGGGAGGGTTATATGAGTCGAGTATTCGCTTGAAAGCGACTGATACATTGCCGATATGGGCATGTGTTGTCGACTCGCAGTTGAGTCAAGGGCTGTCCACTATGCTACCAGGGCGGCGTTTAGCGTCGTCGTAATATTATGAAAATAGTATATGTATATGAAGTATATTAGGGCGGAGACCCGTTGGCGAAAGAGCCGTATACATATATTACTATTATTGTATATGCAATGAAATATAGTAGGGCGAAGACCCGTTGGCGAAAGGGCCGTATACATATATTATTATTGTGTATATAATGGAATATATTAGGGCGATGCCCGTTGGCGAAAGGGCCGTATACATATATTATTATTATGTAGGGAATGAAATATATTAGGGCGATGCCCGTTGGCGAAAGGGCCGTATACATTTATTATTATTATGTAGGTAATGAAATATATTAGGGCGATGCCCGTTGGCGAAAGGGCCGTTATTATTATTATTATGTATATAATGAAATATATTAGGGCAATGCCCGTTGGCGAAAGGGCCGTGTATATGTATGTTTATGATATGATTGGGCAATGCCCGTGGCGGTAGGGAGCGACCTGGAGGGTGCGACCTGAGAGTATAAGCGACACAGGGTGGAACCCTGGTGTAGGCAACCTCAGCGTGGGCTACCAGCGTGAGCAACCGCCGACAGTCGGGGACGACCGGGTACATATGGCAACTTAGGGGAACGGTGTGCATCCTAGGTATGGCCATCCGGCGTGGACCGCTGTCATATTTGTCCCTAGTGGACGTGAGCTCATTTGTGGTGCATAGTGAGATTAGCCGAGGGCTCTGAGTGAGGTTTATGAGTATGATGAGCATCGGCGCGGATCGCCTTTGCGGAGTGTTAAGTGCATCGGGGCGGATCGCCTTTGCGTAGTAGTTTATGCATTGGCGTGGATTGCCTTTGCATGGATGGGACACGTGCATACATGCATAGTCTCTACTTACTGAGCCTCGGTGGCTCATTTCTTTATGTTATGTGTTGTAGGCATATACGATCACGGTACGTGATCGCCTAGCTGGCAAGGCCGATCTTTTGAAGCTTCCGAACGCTTTTTGGGGTGGACGTGTGTGTATGGATGACGACCTGTGAAGCCGGGCGCATAGAGATTCATTTGATGTGCATTTATACAGATCTCGTGTAATTAGAATTCATATGAAGTTATGAATTCATGTAATTCTTTTGTCATGTATAGAAACGACTTCCATTACGTAAATGGAAAAATTTCATACGCATTTCCGCATTTCCTTCAATTAAATACGCCATTAGGCACTTAGGATGACGTTAGAAATGGTGGCGATGGCTAGGGTCGCTACACCGCTGAACTTTCTTGAACACATCGAGTCTAGGTGTCCTTACTACCTAAATGTTTTATATTATTTTTAGAACACATACACTTTCTCTCATCTGGATTTTGTGACCAGATCAGAAATTTCATAGACACATCTCTAGTAGATGTGATTCGACGATTGGAAGAAAGTCATGCCGTTGCAACAGTTGGGGATATGCCATCGGAATGTTATTCGAGGATCTAACGAATAGGGCATAGACGTAAACGTGTTATGCACTTATAAAATTTGAATATTGTATTCGATATTTATTTATGGAATGAATGTTTATTTGATTTTTACAATTAATTCTTTACAGACATATCATTTATTTACCTTTAATTCTAGCTTGGCATCCGGTAAGAGAGGGAATAGAAGAGGGGGCACCGGTGTGCTATTATTCTCGGATATTAAATTTGTCCATAACTCCTAGACTTCAGTAGGTTGACTAAATGTCGATCATGACTTATTTGTTGACGACTCCTAAAAGGTTGTGCCAACCATTCCTTTAGAAAGTGGGAGGTCGTAACATTGATATGAGTTGAATCGGGGATTAACTTATGTCGGGACCCTAACCTTCGCTACCTATAGTATCATTATCTTAAGTGCCTAATGGTGCGTTAACTTGTAAGAGATGCAGAAATGCGTATGAAATTTTTCCATCTACGTAATGGACGTCGTTCTTTACATGTCAAAAGATTACATGTGTTTCCTACATTACATTCATGTCCTAAGTACACGAGAGTTGTATGCATGCACAGCAGAAGAATTCTATGCGCCCGGCCTCACAGGTCATCATCATGACACACTCCCACCTCAAAACAGTCGGAAGCTTCAAAAGGTAGGCCTTGTCTTCAAACGATCACGTACCGTGGTCGTGTGTACCTACAACACATAACGTAAGGGATGAGGCTCAGTAAGCAGAAATTATATGCACGTGTCCTAACTTGCAACAACAATCCGTGCTGATGCTTTCTAACTCTCATACTCTTTTTTCCTCTCATTCCATATGGGCCCTCGGCTTTCCATCTTAATAGGCGCCATTTCATAGAGCTCTAATCCTCAAGGGATACATACTTATGTGAAGGATCACACATTGAGAGGTTACCTGGCGTCCGAGTTACGCTAAGCTACTGCTTCGGGAATTTCTTATTGTTCGACCTTTAGACATAAATATCATCATATCAGTGTCATGCCTTCACTAAGTAAATAAGTCGAACTAAATTGTTTTGACTATACTAATTTGCTAGAGACTCTAAGTCGCTCGATTCTAGTCTACTCTAAGTCCTTGCCTGATTAAATTCTAAGTTACTACTAAATTCTAACATAAGAAACTCAGCAAAAGTTAGTAAATTTTTGTGTTGGATTCACCCGATTCGTAAGGCTTGCAATCATCCGATGGGTATGCGTGGAATCCACTTTCGGTCGATTTGGGCATGCACGGAAGCCCCCGATTCCATCTTGCTTTAGAACTTGTTTTTCGCCCGATTGCTTTCAATATTTTCATTCACTCGATTGATCTCGCATCCAACTGTGTTTTGCCCGATTTGTGTATGCATTGCCTGGTTTTCGCCCGATTGCTTCTCATCCTTAAGTCGCCCGATTGGTGTTGTATTCGGAAATCGCCCGATTCATTATATTATCGCGGGGGTTTTCGCCGCTATCATCATCGCCCGATTGAAGCTTGCATGGTGGCTTGTTTCGCCCGATTCATCATGCATGCTTGCTTTCGGACAATTCTTCACATGCTAAAATTTACTTTCGATCGATTCTTCAAGTTTCAAGATCTGCCGATTGTCATGCATTGAAATTGCCCGATTAGTGTACATCATGGCCTAGTTTCACCGCGCCCTCCATTTCCTTGGCAAATCACCCGATTTGCTAACTTAATACTTAAGTTTGCTCGAAACGTATACTATCCTGTTCAAGTATCGCCCGATTTGTGCTTTTGTTACCCAACATTTTGCCATGTTATTTTCTATCCCTTCCTATCGGCCGATTTGAGGCATACCAAACCCAGAAATTGCCGAGACTTATAGTATAGGTTGTAATACCCGAGTTCCGTAAGTAAGCCGGCCAATAAATATGCATACATATTATATGGCTTACATGACTGCGTGAGACACGTTTTGTGATTTTTATGTGCTTAAATGATTTAATGTTATATGCCAACATGACATGTATGAATTGGAATGTAGTGTTGGGACTTAGGAAAAATAGTTAATACTCGTGTGGGTAGAGATCGAATTAACATAAGAGAAATTCGAATATAATAACCTTAGTAAGAATTGGATTAAGGCTATAGTTAAATTGGACTAAATATGAATTGGGCTAGGCTTACACCTAAATCCCAAACACTAGGGATAAGTATTAATTACTTAGAAGTAAAGGAAGGTCACGTTACTTGGTGTCTTATCAAGCATGCTGTTGGATAACCCTTATCAATTGTGTCGAATAGGGAAAGTTTTGAAGATTGATCCGAAAGGCTTGCAATTCCATTTCTAGAGAGAGAAACAACAGTAACTTTCTCACTCTAATCGAATTGTCTCTCTCGTTCTTCAAATGAGTTTTTCGATCGAAGCTTATTGATTATCATTATCGTCGAATTACTTTGAATTCTTGCCTAGGATCTTAGAGTTGTTAATCGTAGGACCTAACAATTTGTATCAGAGAAGATTCGTTCTGTTTTGGATCAAAAATTGTTAGATTTGAATCGAAAATTTAATTCTGTTCACTGTTCATCGAAGAACAGTTTGGCGCGAAATCTGTTTTCGATCCAATAGCATAATTCTGTGTCTAATTGACTTGAATTTGATGTCTCTGTGCTTGTTTAAGTGTCAAATGTTGATTGCGATCAAATCCGTAGCTGTTTGAACTTCGTATTTGGATTAAATCAATTTTGTGAGTTACTGTTTGCGTAAAAACATGAAGAACACGTTCTGAGTTTGACCAAATTCGACATATTGTGCTTCATAGCGTGTTTAATTGCGTGTTTATGCGTAGTTAGTAATCAATTGCGAGCAATTACCTGAAAGTTCAGTCGTTTTTGCTTGAATCTGTGATAATTGTATTCTGTGATTTTTCTCGATCGTTCTAATTTTCCTCGCTAGGTTTTGCGATCGGATTAATTTCTCGATCGAAAAACTTGGCGCGATAATTTTTCTCGATCAGAATACGAAGTCGGTGCTAAAATCGTCAACACTAGAAACGATTTTAGTTAGAAATATTTCTCGAGCATTATTTAGAAAAAATCGTTTTCGAGGGAGACCAATTTTGACTTTACACGCGTAAAAACTCTCTCTCGAGAAACATTTTCGGTCATGACCAAGCTAAAAATCATTTACACGCGAAAAAACTTTTCCAGTCAACCGATTAATTTTGACTTGTCGAGAAACTTACTAACGAACTGTTTCTTTACGATCGAATTAAATTCACTATCCGGAAATTTTTCTCGACCGAACGATTTTGGGCAATTTATTTCGCTCGGAAAAAATTTCACTGACAAACTATCTCGCACGTAAACAGTACATACTATATTCTATTTTGACGAAATTATTTTTGATCAAACTTTAAAGATTGAATCGAAAATAATTCTCGATCTATTTTTCGAATCAAACGCTACTAACGAATTTCGTCACTTGTAAAGCACATTACATCATCTTCAAACATTCAAAACACGTAACGAAGATCCTTAAACAACTCAACTACAAAACAAAATGGATGCATACTCGCTCGGAAATGACAACCGTCCACCGATTTTGCAACGAGGCCAATATACTGTGTGGAGGAGCCGCTTTCTCAATTTCATAGCTCTAAAAGATCAAGCCGAGAATCTACTGAAGTCACTAGAAGAGGGACCCGCACAGTTTTGGGTACATGTCCCCGGCGACTGAAGGAGCCTAGGGAGTACACAATCGACGACAGAGCTCGAGCTAAGGCAGATCTAGTAGCCATGAACACCCTCATGCAGGGCATCCCCAATGACATATACCGACAGATTGATAGCCTTTCATCGGCTAAAGGAATGTGGGATGAACTGCATAGGATGATGCAGAGGACGGAAGTTGGCATAAAGGCCAAAAAGGCGAACATTCTCACCGTTACGACTCCTTCAAAGCAAAGATTGAGGAGAGTCTATACGAGATCTACCAAAGATACCTCACTCTTCTCAACGAGATGAGGAAAATAGAGATCACGAAGACCAACATGGAGACAAACATCAGATTTCTATCTTCTCCGCCCGCGGAATGGAAGAAAATATCCACTCAGATTCGACAAAATAAAGATTTAGAGGAGTTGGATGTCCATGCCGTGTTTGACAATTTCGCACAGCATGAGGATGATATAAGTGAGATTCTCAAGGAGCAGAAAGGCAAACAGAACGAAGACACTGTTGCCTTAGTCTCGGAGAATAGGAGCTCAAGATCAAGAAAGGAAAAGACCGTTAGGCCTCCTTCACCTTCAGAGTCGGAAGAAGAGTCGGACTCCAACGTTGAGCCAAATCTGAAAGCACTAGGAAAGCAGCTAGTTCTCATAGGACAAATGAGTAGCAAGAACTACTTCAAGAAGAAGTCTTCACCCTCAGCCAACCGACTTCGGACTACAAGCTCTAAAAACAAAGAACGTGCACCAGAGAGTTCCGATGTCAAGAATCCTAAGGAGGCTGACAAATGCTTCAACTGTGGCAAGTCAGGTCACTTCGCCAGAGAGTGCACTCTTCCGAAGAAGAGAGATGCCAACTACTACTCCAAGAAGCTCCAATTGATGAAACAGAAGGAAGCCGGAATAGCTCTGATGGCCGAACAGGACCAATGGCTTGAGGACACGTCGAGTTCTGAAGAAGAGAATTTAGCTCTCATGGTCCGTCTCGACAATGAATCAGACGCCGAGACATCCAATCGTACGGACACGACAACGCATCCACTTCGTCACAAGAGGTAGTCTCTTCTTCCATATTATTGACCATGTTAGATTCATATAAAAAAATATGCTAACATGAAACGTGAGCAAAAAAGTATTAGGGAAGTAGAGGATAAACTCGCGAGATCACATGAGAAGATAAATAGTCTCGAATTAGAACATAGGGGCTCTTGTGCAAAAATAGATGAACTTACTAAGAGCCTATATTCTAGAGAGACTAGTCAACCCTCAACTAGGACAACAGAGCGAAAAGATTAAGGAACTAGAAGATAGGCTAGCAAATAACTACAATTGCTTGGTTAGAAATCTCAACGAGAAAGCCATTTTAAATTGTAGGATAACAGAAGCTACCTCTAAGATCACTAACTTAGAAGTTCAATTAGAAATATTAAATGCTAAGGTTAGTGAGCTTAGTGAAGAACTAGACGCCTGTCAAGCCGCCAAACTTACGGCAGAAAATAACTATGCTCTCCTAAGTGAGGAACGCAAGAACCTATATGCTAAAATTAAGAAATTATGATATAGTTACGCGTAGGGAAGGACGATATTTTTTAACAAACCCAAGGATATAGAGTTATATAATCCTATAGAAGGCATAGGTTTCACTAACCCGCGTGTTTTACAAAAGAAAGAAATATACGATGTTAAACACATGGGCTTAGGAATAACCTCTCTTAGAAATTTTACTGAATCGTCATATGAAATACTTTCGATTCATCCATTAGACAAGGAAGTTAAAGCAGTTAATTATAGCCGAGGAATTCAGTTCAAGTTCTAACACCTGCCTGCAACTTAGTTCAAGTTCTACCCCTGACTCTCAAACACACACCACGAGGAAGTTAAAGCAGTTAATTATAACAATTCTCTCTACAAACCCCCTATCATAAAACAGATAGATGAGTCACAGGCAAAGCTAGATAGAACGGAAGCTGAAAAGAAAAAATTCTTTAAGGAGATGGAAAATCTCAAGGCCTCCTCGACCTCCCAAACTACCTCTCACGCTATTACAAAAAGCGTGAAAATTGAAAAATCGTCTAGGAAAGATAAAAATTGTATAATTAATTCCGTTAAAAGTGCGATGACTAATTTTTCTTTACCTACGTCTACAGGGAGCGTAGCGTCAGCACTAAAAACAAAGGCAAGAGTGTCTACCACTAAGATAAAGAATGAGCCCCTAGATTTCACTATTTCTGAGCATGTTATTCCTTCTGTTAAAATAAAAGACACTCGTAAAAATAAAAGAGCTATTTCCACGTTTAAGATAGTTGCTTCTACTTGTTCACTTCAGCCGATCATCACCTTTAGAAGTAACAACTTCGAAATAGGCTCTACGTAAAAAATTAATCATTCTGAAACAAATACCACTAGGAAGACTCGTAGGAAATAAGATCCAGCCATAAAGAAAGCTTATAGCGCGGTACATGCTTGTACTCACCTAAGTATCCCGTAGATTAAATCCCCCAAACACCTTAGGAGATTACATCAAGAAAAGATCTTTTCCTCAATCAAACCTAACAAAGCATTTGTACTTGCTGAAATTAACCTTCCCTCCAAGGTTCAACACAAATGGGTTCCTAAATCTCCGCCTAGGATGACAAAAGTCGAAAAGGCCAAGTCACCCATAGAGACACCCAAACCCACTTCTCCGAAAGTGGCTCGGGTTATCAAAACTCCCCCAAGTAATATTTAGGAACTATATCAAAACCAAAAAATTCTACTAATCTGAGAGGACCCATGTTTAAATGGGTACCTAAAGCTCTCTAATCTGTTTTTGCAGATCCATCATGTGTGGTACCTTGACTCGGGTTGCTCCACACACATGACGGGAAATCAAGAACTACTGAGCAACTACAAAGACCAGCCAAGCGGCAAACAGATTTGGGAACAAAGACTCAGCCCCGATTCTAGGACTTGGGCATATCATTCTGAAGAATCTGATTATAAAAGATGTCTCATACGTCGAAGGCCTCCGCCATAACTTGTTCAGCATAGGCCAATTCTGTGACAGGCTTCCAGGTGGTCTTTCATGCTGACCGGTGCAGAATTTTGGACAGTCAGAACACAGAACTCCTCTATGGACTTTGGAAATCAAATCTTTACACGATTAACCTAACGTCCGTGCGGCCCTCGAGAGCTGTATACCTCATATCTCAGATTGATTTACAGAGGAACAGCTTATGGCATCAACGACTGTCTCATCTGAATATGAAAGCTCTCCAACGTCTTTCTACGAAAAAGATGGTTCATGGTCTGCCAACTATACTACTACAAAGGGAGCATCAGTGTTCGGCATGCCAATTAGGAAAAATGAAGCGAGCATCCCATCACATCAAGCAACTTGCGTCTACATCTCGACCACTGGAACTAATCCACATGGATCTCTGTGGGCCGATGCATACTCAAAGCATAATGGAAGAAAGTACGTGCTAGTGATCGTCGATGACTACTCTCGCTACACTTGGACAAAGTTCCTCCGAACCAAAGATGAGATCGGTGACTTGATTATTAATTTTGTGAACACCACTCTGAACTTGTTGCAGCAGACTATCCAATTCGAACAGACAATGGCACTGAGTTCAAGAACAGACGTCTCAGTGAATTTTATCAGAAAATTGGGATAAGTCAACAATTCTCAGCCGCAAAAACACCTCAACAAAATGGGGTCGTTGAAAGGAAACCATAGTGGAAGCAGCTCGGACAATGCTGATTCATTCCGGGCTTCCACACTTTCTATGGGCTGAAGCAGTTAATACCGCTTGTTTTACTCAAAACAGGACGATGGTTCACAAAAGGTTCATCAAGACTCCGTACGAGATTGTGAATAATAGAGTACCCAATATCTCTTTCTTTAAAGTCTTCGGGTGCAAGTGCTTTGTGGCGAACGACCGAGAGCAATGTGCCAAGTTCGACCCTAAAGCATTCTAAGCGACTTTCGTCGGGTATTCTTCAACCTTGAAAGCGTACCGAGTATATATCAAGTCCAACCACACAATCAGAGAAAGCTACAACGTCACTTTCCATGAAGTGGCGGATATGGCTTCTGGTCAAGACAGTCCAGGACCCGTGCTTAACCCGACTGCTCCTGCACACCTCAGTTCAGGACCCGTATCCAACCAGATAGCTTCTGAATACAACAGTCAGAACCTGTTTTCACTGGTGTGTTGGCACAAAACCAACAGAAGATGGCAACATCTTTGAAATCAACGTCAGAAGAAGCATTAAGACTCGCATTAGACGATCTGGACTCTCTCTTCGAGCCCGTATATCAGTCATACACACCTATAGTGGATTCTCCACCTCACGAGACCGATGTACCTAGTACTTCTCACGTCCCTACCTCACCCGATGCAGAATTGCCACAGAATAACGAAGAACCTACAATGGTTACTGAGGAAGAATTATCAGGGACGATCGTTCCAAGTGCAGAAGTGGAACTTCCTCAAACAATTGAACTAGGGATGGCAGTTGAACTTGGAATATTAAATATAGATTAAATAATATTATATTAATACAAATAATATATAAATGATATTTACACTGTTCTTAGGAAAAATAAGTTTCGATCGAAAGTTAGATGATCTAAGGTATGTCGAATGGTAATATGATTTTCCAGATTATGAACTTCGAAGCTGTTAGTTTGGTAGAATCTCGAAATAATTGTTACAATGTCGAAACATGTCTCAAATTTTGTATAGAAACTCATGATTCATGTTGGGATTTTATTGGATATTGCCTTCGAAATCTTATGTAAAAACTTGACATACATCTCGAACTCCATGTCGAGATTTATCTTCGACGATGGTATCGAAATCCTTATATGTAATCTCGAAAACACATATCGAGATCTTTATGTGTAATGTCAAAACATTCATCTTGAAATCTATCTTGGATATTGATATAGACATTTTGTTATAAATACATCTCGACATCTTGTTATAAATACATATTGACATCTTGTTCATAATCTCAGTATACATCTCGAAATTTAGTTTATAATGTCGACATATGTTAGGAAATATTTTGTAGTGTTCAATTTCATTATATTATCTTTGTTGGTTAGCTTTTAGTTAATTTGGGCTAGGTCGTAATGGGCTAGCCCGTAGCTATTTTATAATGGGCTTACACAAGGGCCCAAGTATTATATCCCAACTTGTGGTATAAATACTAAAGCCCTAACACATAGTTAGGTGTGCTTGTGTGTGTAGAGAAAATAAAAATATGTTAGAGTGAGAGAGCCTCCTCAAGAACACAACCAAGCCCCACGCTCGTTCTCGATTCCGATCTATTAGGCGTGTTTAATCCGTCTGAAGTTGTTCGTTTGGGTGAAACTCGGACCAAGAACATACATATCGAGATCTATTCTTGAGAAAGACCTCGAAATCCCACAACCAAGCTCGAGATCTGTTTTATAATTCATCTCGAGATTTATAGAAAACCATATCGAGATTTATCTCATATCGAGGTCCATGTAAAAATCCAAAGTCCATGTCGAGATTTATTTTACAATGCCATTCAAAATTCATATCAAGATTTATACGACTCAAGAACCATGTCTAAGGGAATTTCGAAATAAGTGGAAAACAGGTTTCGAGATTCTTGTGAACTTCAAAATGATACCTTTTCAATCTAGGTCAAGTTCGAAATTTTAAGGTTTCGAAACTTATAAAAATCGAAACTAGGCTTTTTAAACTAAGCCACTTTCGCATAATTGTGATTAGACGAGCAAAACCCTAATTTTATATGTTTCTATAGTTTTTTTTTTTGGGAAGTGTTCACTAAACAAGAAACAGGAGTACATGGACAGCGTACATGATAACGCTCAGGACGCAACAAGCGGTAACAATCTACCGACCAAACAGCACAACAAGACCAAAACAGCCCAGACACCAACAAGGTCCCTACAAGACCAAGCCAAAAACAGAGGCTACCAGCACATGGTAACAAAGGCAAAGGAGGTGTCACACCCCAAAAACAATCAACAGGAGTCTGGCACCAGTTGAAGTGCCAGCAGGGCAGTCGGTTGATGTGCGAACAAAGTGCCAGAGCACAGCGGAGGAAACTTCCATGCGTAAATTTCCAACAGAGGGGGTGAAGTGCAGCGAGTGCATCCGCAGGTCTGGTCGGGGAGAGGCGTAGATGTCAACTCCTGTTTCTTCCGCCAGGGAGGGCAACCAGCAAGTGAGGCCTGCCGTTGGCACGGGCAAGCAGGTAGAACACCCCATAAGAGGCAGCAGCCAGGCCAACCTGCAGACAAGCAAAGCGGAGCACAGTACGAGAACGAAAAGAGAAAGCGAAACGAAAGGGGATGGGGGGGGGGGGGGGAAGAGGGCAAGATGCGGGGAAAGGGGGAGATGGGGGGAGGTGGTGGCTCTCTTGGGCTCCATCCAACTCATCCATCAGCCCACCAAACCCTGAATCGAAGCAAGACCAGTCCCAAGCATCCTAGGTAGTCAGTCCAGACACTAGGTCCGGCGCATGGCGTTCAATTGCAGATTGTACTTGTGCGGAAGAGTCGAGATTCGGATACTTAAGAGGGCCTCCATTTCAGCAACTATCCGTTCCGGCGATCGACGAATCCCATCGTGCCATCTTCTATTTCGCTCCGACCAAAGATGGTAGACAAGAGAAGCAAGGGCATGCCGAGGCCCCAACACGGCAAGGTGCTTGCCCTGCCACCTTCTGGCCGCCCAAAGCAAGCTCTCATGCCAATCCCTGTAAGGCCAACCAAAGTGCAGATGATTACGCATTAGGTTAAGGCAGCGAGTAGAGAAAGTACACTCAAAAAATAAATGTCGCGTAGTCTCCATAATATCTGCGTCGCAGAGAAGGCAAACTGAGGTTCCCGCCGCAGAAGCGATCCAAGGCTTATCTCTAGTCGCTAGTTTGTCCCTAATCGCAAGCCAGAGGATGAAGTCATGTCGAGGGATGGCTAAGGGGCCGCCGAAGAGGGTATGCCAGGGTACAATCGGTTGCCTTTGGCGGATGCTCTCCCTTGCGGAGGCGGTAGTGAAGCGACCATTTGCGTTGGCAGCCCATCTAATCGTGTCCCGTTCAGTCGGGTGGATGGGTGGTAAGAGAGGGCCGAAGTCGAGGTATTCTACTGAAGTTTGAGCAGGCCAGCACCATCCTCCCTCGTTGATTACCTCGCTGAGTTTCGAGTCCCTGGGTAAGCCCATTATCATAGGTCCTCGAGGGTAGCGTTCCACTAGGGGTTCTTCGAGCAGCCAAGGGTCAGTCCAGAGGAGTGTGTTGGCCCCATTGCCAATGCGGAATTGAATGAGAGCCCTAAATTCGGTTCGCAGCTTCAATATCTTTCTCCAGCTCCATGAAGTCCTTGTCCCCGGTCGGATGGACCATAAGGAACTGTTGTGCAGCCTCGTTCGTCTAATCCAGGTGGCCCAAATCGAGGTATCGTCGTCCATCAGAATGTTCCAAAGCAGACGCATGAGTAGAGACTTATTATCAGTCTCAATCGAGCGAAGACCGAGTCCACCTTCAGCTTTAGGCAAGCAAATATCAGTCCAAGCAACCTTAGCACTCGTACCTTTTCAAAGAAAGGCTCTAAGCCTCGCTTCAATGCTCCGGATAATGCCCTTCGGGAGGAGGAAAACACCAGCCCAGTAGGTACGTAGTCCAAGGAGGACCGATTTGATCAATTGGGTGCGACCGGCGTACGATAGAGAGAGATTGGTCCATGAGCCTAGCCGCTTGTCCACGCTGGTCAGAAGAGGGGTACAGTCAGCGATCGTAAGTCTTGATGTAATAAGGGGAACACCGAGATAGCGTACTGGAAGTGATCCCAGCGAGAAACCCATAATATCTTGAAGGGCATTCTTCAATCGGTCGGCACGCTTAGATACGAACATTGCACTCTTATGGATGTTTGCCTTTAGGCCTGATAAGTTAGCGAAGAGATCGAGGCTGCGTTTGAAGACCCCTACAGAATCGACATCTGCGTGAGAGAAGAGGAGGAGGTCATCTGCAAACGTAAGCATGAAAAGCGCGGTTGCCTCACAGTTCCAGTGGTATCTGAAGTTCGGGCTTTGCCTGATCTCGTCTTCAATGATGCCATGACGTACTTCCATTACCAGCGTGAAAAGGTAGGGTGAGATCGGGTCGCCTTGCCGAAGGCCCCTCCGCCCTTTGAAGTATCCCGTCGGAGTACCGTTGATGTTAATCGAGAAAGAGGTAGTGGTCAAGCAGGCCCGGATCCATCCAATGAATACCCGATGGAAACCAATTGCCTCGAGCACGGCCAAGAGAAAATCCCATTCCACCATGTCATACGCTTTCGCGATGTCCACCTTGAAGGCCACACGGTCAGGCAGCCCCATACTATTATATCCATGACAAATTTCCTGTGCAAGTAAGATGTTATCCGTGATTCGGCGGCCAGGAATGAAGGCAGTTTGGGCTTGGTGGACGAGTTGCCCAAGGCTACCCCGTAGTCGATTGGCAATAATCTTGGAGATGATCTGGTAGATTACATTGCAGCAGGATATCGGCCTGAAGTCCTTAGCCATCCGGGGATTAGTGTTCTTTAGAATAAGTGTGATGAGTGTAGAGTTCAGTTCCCCCAAGAGATGTCCCGTCCGAAAGAATTCCTTGATGGCGTGGGTTATGTCCCGTCCAATAGTGTCCCACGCGTCTTTAAAGAAAACCGCAGAGTAGCCATCCGGCCCGGGAGATTTGTTGTCGCCAATGGAGAACAAAGCTTGCTTGATTTCCAGATCCGTGATCGGTAGAATCATGGCCTCGGCCTCCGTGGGTCCCAGTTTTCGGGCCATGTAAGGTGAGAGAGTGGCAGCGTGCAAGGCCACCGTCCGGCAAGATAGTCCAAGCAGCTCAGTATAGTACCGAATGAGTTCCGAGCAAACTTGATTATGTCCCTCGAATGTAGTCCCTGCTTCATCTTCAAGGGTGTATATCCGATTATTGGCGCAACGCATGGCAACCTTCTTGAAAAAGAAGGAGGTACATTGGTCCCCATCCTTAAGCCAAGCCACTTTGGCGCGTTGTACTAGCGCCGAGTGCTCCATATCAACCGCTTTAGCATATGCTAAGCGACATCGCCTCTCAAGGACCAACAACTGCGGCTCCATAGGATGCTGAATAGCAAGCTCCTGTGCGATATCCAGAAACCCCCGAGGCTCGAGAACATTGCGGTTGAGATCACCTTTGTCACGCCGGAGATGCTTCAGCTGTATTTTGATGTCCTTGAGTTTCTTCGTGACGACGTACATGGGGTAGCCAGCAACCTCTCGCCTCCAAGCGGCTTTGACTATCGGTAGAAATCGGGGGTCTTTAATAAGGAAGTTGTCAAACCGGAATGCTTTATTTATGTTCCTTGGCTGTGCCGAGTTTTCCAAAATCAGAGGTGAGTGGTCAGAGGTGGAGGGGAGCCCACAGCGGTAAGCTAAGTCCCCAAATTGAGCGAACCACGAGGGGTTGCCAACAATTCTGTCGAGGAAACGCCAAACTCCTGCCGTGCCACTCTGTTGGTTATACCACGTGAAGATAGGGCCAAGTCGGGGTAGACCAATAAGATCTGAGGCGGTAAGGCATTCTGCCATGTCAGTACAGCGTCCTCCACGTGTTCCTCCCCTCGCCTCAGAATTATCCAGAATAGCATTAAAATCTCCCATAACAATCCAAGGGCTGTAAACCCGCGCGTTAGAAGTGGCCAGAATATCATTCCAGAGAGCACGTCTTTCACCCCGCTGGTTATGGCCATAAACAAATGTGATATAGATTTCAGACCGCTCTTCTAAGATTCGTTTGCAGTGGACAGCCTGTGGTGTGGCGGCCTCAATCGTCGCAGTCACGAGGCGAGCATCCCATCCAACCTAAATACGTGATGCCGGTCCATTCTCGTACTCGTAGAACCAATCCCAAGCTCTGATAGAGTTAGCAAGCGAAGAAGCATTTTGTTCGGGAACCCTAGTCTCAACCAGGCCAATCAGCTTCAACCCATATTTCGTAATCATCTCCCCGACCGCGCCATCTGTGGTCTAACCTATTTAGACCACGTACATTCCAAGAGGCGACAGGGATCATGGAACACTCGATTCCAGGGCTGCTTGAGGACCCTGTAATTCGACGTTTTCCTATTCTAAGTCAGCTAACACGGCAAACGGGTTGCGGTATTCAACTATAGGTAAGGTGGTATTTGTTGTGCTAGTCGAGCCGCCTCCGTTTTGTTGCCCCGGCTGCCTGTTATGCCCCTCCTTCACATGGGTGCTATCCATGGCCGAATTATCCAAGAGTGTGGTCTGGTGAGTGGCCCGGTAATGCTCTTGCGATGTAGAGCTTCCAATATCCTTGTTGTTGGTTGTGGCTTTCTCCCCGATCACCGATTAGCCTTTATCCTTATTGGTCAATCGGCGCCAATTAGCTCTAGGTCTAGCATGCATACTCTCGGTGAGCTGATGACTTGGCCGCGTAGTGTTTGGCTCGGCTTGTCCTTGCATTTTGGGCTGCTCACTGTTCCGTGTTGACTTTTGTATGAGCGATGTGGAGAGCTGTGGCCGGGTTGGTATGGGCTGATCGGGCAGCTCCTTTCACCATGATTCCAAGAGTTACATGTTGCGCATTTCTTGGGCCTCCACTCGTACTCAACCTGGATAGGCACTATACTAACTCGTCCTCCCTCCTTAGTTGGTATTCTAATATTGAATTGTTCAACGAATGGTTCCCCGAGTGGTATCTCCACGCATACCCTAGCGTATTCGAGCCGCTCCGCCATAGCTGTCATGGCATCCGTAAATAGTGGCTTCCCTATCACGCTCACAACAATACCCAATCCCTCTTGGGTCCATAATTCCGATGGAATATTACGTAGCTTTACCCAGAGTGGGACACTCGAGTGTTCTCTTTTCGCAAAGGACATGCCAATTCGCCACTCCTCAAGGAATAGGGGCTGTCCCTGCATGATCCACGGACGTTCCGCCAGGACCACACCCATAGCCTCGGCCGAGGCAAACCTGAACTTGAAAAACCCGTTAATCGATGCTCGGACCTCAATAAGCTCAGGCCACATAGAACGAGCAAAGCGTTCAACATGAGGAAAGTACGGTCTTTTGCCCAGGAAATATCCAACAAGAGTGTTGTCCCATCTAGCCGTCCCTTTCTGGACCACTTCCCAGGGCAAGCAAGCCTCGGCTTTGCCATCAACGATGGATGGAGCCGTGTAGGATAATGTGAGGCGCTTCATGGAGGGGCGTCGTGATTGGTCTCGGTTTGTTATGGCTCCTTGGACGACGGCAGTAAACGATATCTTAGCGGTGTTTGCAGCAGCCTCCGAAGGGGGGCGAGGTTCGTCAGTGGGGTCTCCAGTGGGGTCTCCAGTGGGGTCTCCATACCCATTGTGAGACTCACCATTACCATTTGGCATTGCCCTAGGCGATTTTTCCTTAGCATGTGTCTTTCCATATTATGTTTCTTCATTGCAAGAGTCATTATGTTGATCGGCCCTAACCTTACGGCCCGTGGGGGCGTGGATCGGTGGTTAGAGAAACGGCGATCAAGGAGGTGATCCCTTGGCATTTCATCCGAAGCATCTTCCAAGGAAAACCTAATTCCAACGTAGGTTGTTGACAAGCATGGCTAGCATTAGGCTGGGGCCCCGTCGGAGATACCCTCGGCCTATCAACATTAGGGACTTGTTGAGATTCCAAACTCGAGCTCCTAGGGCCGTTGCTCTCCCTCAATAGGGCACGTTCGATGATAGGGGGCGCCTCATCATCGGGGCTTCCTTCCTTATTCAGCCACGGTGTATTAGGTGGTGGTGGTGTGCCTTTACGCACCGGACCACGGGGGTTAATTTGTGGGTCCCGCAGCGGCACTATGGTGGTGGTCTGCGTTTACGACGAGGCGGAATCATGGGCTGGGTAGGGTTAGGCCTTGACGCGGCGTGGTGGTGGGTACCGGCTGGCCCCTTAGTCTGGGGCATTCCATCGTTGTCATGGGGGGGTTAGGTCCTAGCCGTCCGGTGATGAAGGGGAGCAGAAGCGTTAGGAGGTGGCTCCGTCCTACTCGTGGTGGCAGGTGGTTGTTCCGGCGGAGGTTGCGGGCCAGGCTTCGCGCCCTTAAGGCGCACTACAAAGTCTTCAAATGCGGCAACATCGAATCGATCATCAAATGTAGGAATGTTGTTTCTTAGAATCTCGTAGTCCGAGAAGAAGGCAGGGGAATCCATAGCCTCCATCGGTGGTTGTTCCGTCAAGGAAGGTGAAGAGGATGCCATGGAATATGGACGGTCGTGTGGTTGGGATTGAAGGGGAATGGAGCGCGATTCAAAACCCTCCCATCGCCGTCTGATCCCGGCGATGGAGGGCGGCGGCGACGGCGGTTCCGGTCAGTAGGCGGCTGAGAGGGTCGCCGGCGGTAAGAGGGTTGATCGGAGACGGTGGAGGTCGGTTGGAATATGAAGGGTCGTTGTTCGTGAGTTTAGTGTGTGAAAATCGCACACAGTAACGGTGTTTTCAAATCTTTAAGCTTCCAATATGGTCCTCTATGTTTCTATAGTTAGGGTTTGGAGATTAGCAACTTACCTTATGCAAAACTAAATAGCTAAGGATACCAGGTGAGTGGAGGTCCTAACAACAATACATAATTGTATGTGCATGCAATTATATGTTATGTGTTTCTGTGATATTCTGTGACTTCTTACGTGAATTAATTGCATTACATGACACGCATCTTCATGATATGAGCATATGCACGCACGTTTAGTACAAAAAGCATGATATGAGAGCGTGCATAATATAAGATCGCCTGAGAGCGATAAAGATTCACCGATATGAGCGTCTGATGTCGACTCACAGTTGAGTCACGACTCTTCTATGCTACCATGGTTACGTCGTATGCCGTTACCGTCAAGACATGACATGTACAATGCAAGACATGATTTTAGGGCTAATGCCCTCATGACGAATAGTGGAACCTGGAGGGTGCGAGCTGGGGGGAGTAAGCAACACCGAGGGTACATCTGGTGTTGACTACCTCATATTAGGCTACCAGTGTGAAGCGTCCGCGTGGCATATGAAACCACCTTGGGACAGAAAAGGCGCCCTAGGTTTCTCCCTTGAGTGGGTATTGCCACTTATGTATTTATTTATCCTTTGTGGATTCGAGCTCCACGATGGTGCATAGCAAGATAGCCGAGGGCCCTACATGACAAGACAAGACAAGGAAAGAGATGAGGTCTAGAAAGCATTAGCGTGGATGCCTTTGCGAACTTAGGACATGTGCATGGCATGCATGGCTTTCACTTATTGAGCTTTATAAGCTCATTCCACGTATTTATGTGCTGTAGGTTCACGGGATCAAGGTACGTGATATTGACGAATGCGAGGCCAATTTTTGAAGCTTCCGGAGGACTTTTGAGGTGGCAGTGCGTACGTGGATGCGACCTGAGTGGCGGGGCGATAGATTATTTTGAACACGCATGCGTGCTCACCTTGTATTTATGTCCTAGGAATATTTTGTATTGTACAGAAGAGTTTCCTTTATATAAAAGGAAAAAAATTTGTGCGTATTTTCTATATAGATGTCATTTATATCACATGCAGTCACATAGAATAGTAATAAGAATGGGCGGTAGAAGTCAGGGGCGCCGCATAGATAAGTCATTTAGGACTTTACACTCATGCATCGCCCGATTTGTCACTAAATTTCCAAATTCGATCGAAACTTTCAAATTTTCATCGACCCGAACCAAATTCATAGCTCATTTTACCCATAATTCGTAAGTTTCTAAAATTTTCTTCCACTCTAAAACATCTAGCACTACTCCAAGATCATCTTAAGATTTATAAACCCTAAAACACGTTAGGCTATCCACTACTTAGCTAATCTCAAAGAAACCCTCAATTGTAAGTTTATACCCTAAGTTAGGGTTTTTGCCGTCTATGGTACATGTAATTCCCTTAAGGTTCCTTAATCTTAGATGCTGGAACTAAATATCCCACGGAATGGAAATCCTAGCAGCTTGAAGTAATAATTTCCACTTACCAATTTCAATTTCCGAGCTAGCTTGAGGTGTTCGTTGTTTGAGCTTCCTTCGATTTCTTTCTTTCTCCTTTTCCTCTCAAGCTCTCGATGGTTTTCTTTCTAAGCGAGGTTATGGAATTAGATGATTAGATAGATATTTTTATCATAGGCATGGGTGGTGGAGACTAGGGTTTACTTGCGTTTCCTTATTTTAAGGAAATTTTGTCTCCCAATTTGATTTCTTATGGATTGGGCCTAATGTTTAATTCTAGTCCAATCATTACTCGCGATTAAACACTTAGAAATTTTCAAACTATTTTTCACGCGTTAGGTGTTTAACTCGAAATTACCATCATGCCATTACATTTTTTTTCAAAATCGAAATTCCTATAATGCATATCATACGATTTCAATTCAAAATTAATCAAACATGTCATTACTCGATACAATATTATAGTTTGATGAAATTAGATTCATTCTCGACTAATATAAAAAAATTATGAGCTAACGATTTGTTATATTTCTTATTTTTTTTCTGATGGATCGCTATCGAAGATATAATCACATATACGACCACAACCTGTATCTGAAGGTCTAGGAAACAAATTTCCAACTAGATCTGAGCACCTTTCGATGCACGGACGAGATCATTATCTCTATCCTGGGAGGCCACCCCATCTGGGCACGCATTGACGGTCACCGCCTCTGTGCCCATTGTCTATCTCCAACAATTCTGGGGATGTATACAAGGAGTTGTGGCAAATGGAGCATTGTCCTTCACACTAGAATCGGACGCGGCATATTCATATGGACAAGAACTAGTTCGGGATGATACTGGACTTGCCATAGAGCGCAAATCACGACCCCCTCCCGTCGGATGCGGAATGGTCCATGACTTCATGCAGATGGGATATCAACCGCAGCTCGTAAAGTTAGCTCGGGTCCAGAGCAGCGGTATTCCTCATCCCTGGAAGACACTGCTCGGGATCGTGACAAGTGTCTATCACCCAAGCATGCTGGCTTCAACAAGGGCAACGGCAATATACTGCGGATTTTTCACGGAATCGCTTTCTCCAGATTTTACGATTTCGTTCAGCTAATCTGGAATGATATGGCTGAACAGATTCGGCTGAAGGAGAATCGAAGATCGAAGAACGTGCCCTATGCTCGATGGTTCAATGTGATCATCAGGGTGTTCATGGAGTTACACGCACAGAACATCCCTCAGCTGTCTCCCGGAGGAAACTACCAGCCGCCAAGGCTAAAATTCTTCCATAATGGAAAAGGTCGTAGTAGTGACACAACAGCGAATCCACTCAACGAATGTCGGATGGAAACCCATTGCTCCCATAGCAGCAAGCAAAAAGCTCCACTCGACCTTGTCGTAAGCCTTAGCCAAGTCCACCTTGAGTGCTACCCGAGGGGGGCGGCTCATACTGTCATACCCCAAACAGATCTCCTGGGCTAACAAAATGTTATCGCTGATCTTCCGTCCCGGAATAAAGGCCGTCTGAGTCGGATGAACGAGCTCCCCAAGAACAGGCTTCAACCTGTTAGCAATAACCTTAGAGATTACCTTAAACAGGACGTTGCAGCACGAGATAGGACGATAGTCGGCCGCTCTCCTCGGTGAGTCTCCCTTCGGAATAAGCGTGATGGACGTGCTGTTGAGGCCCTTAAGTAGCCGGCCCGTCAAAAAGAAGTCCTCCCCAATGATGCCCCACGCCGCTCTAAAGAAAGCGGCCGTAAATCCGGAGAGGCCTTCGACAGGGGGACCCGCTGTCCCTGTACCCTTTTACGTTGGTGATGGAGACATTACGGGGGATGGTTACTTATCGCATTGGCCAGGAACCGCGTTTTTTTATCATTGGCGTTGTGAGGCGTCGAAGCTGGCCATGCTTGCGTTCGCGGACGACCTATTACTTTTTTGCCATGCTGATGAGGTTTCGACTGGGGTTCTTAAGGATGCACTGGATGACTTTGCAGGGGCTTTGGGGTTACAGCCGAGCCTCGCCAAGAGCGAGATATGTTTGTGAGCAAGCGTGCTGAGAGCCTTTCGCCGCACTTTCAGACGATTCTTGGCATTCCACAGGGGCAGCTGCCTGTGCGCTACCTGGGGGTTCCTCTAATTCCAGGTAGACTCTCTATTTCTGATTGTGCGCCTTTACTTCAGAAGGTCGATAGGAGGTTGGGATCTTGGCTGAATAAGTCGCTCTCTTACGCCGGGAGAGTGCAACTTATCAAGTCAGTCCTTTCTTCTCTTCATATCTATTGGGCGGGTATTTTCCTCCTCCCGAAGGGTGTTATTCGGGCTATTGAGACGCGCATGAGGACATTCTTATGGGGTGGCTCGCCTGCGCGAGTTGCTTGGGCTGATGTTTGTCTTCCGATCGCCGAAGGAGGACTTGGGATTCGGTCCATTGAGACTGATAATCGTGCGCTGCTCCTTCGTCATTTATGGGGTGTGGTTTCGCACGCTCCGGACTCGATTTGGGTTGACTGGTTGTACAGCACTAGATTGCATAACAGGTCTCTTTGGGAGCTGTCGTTGGGGAATAATGCTTCTTGGAGTTGGAAGAAGTTGCTCAAGCTTCGGAATGTCATCCGCTCCTTCATTTCTTATCAGGTGGGTGATGGGAGTTCCATATGGCTATGGAAGGAACCTTGGCTGTTGATGACCTCGCTGCTGGAGAGACACCCTAGGGGGCCGATGGTGATGGGTCTGCCTCATGATTCACGCCTCAGTGAGGTCATTACGTCGGATGGTTGGTCTTGGCCAGCCATGACGTCCTCCGAGTTTCTGGAGATTAATCCTCTGCTGCCTCCGACGGAGCCGTCGCGGCCTGATCGTGTTCGCTGGATTGGGACGCTTGATGGACGTTTCTCTACGAGGGCGGTTCGTGAGGCCACTCGTCCTCGGCGGGACAGAGTCATTTGGGCTTCTCTCTTCGGGGGATGCTTGCGCATACCTCGCCATGAGTTCATTCTCTGGCTTGCTATTCGAGGACGTCTCTCCGTTCGCAGTTTACCTTGGGCGGCTCAGCGCGCGGGAACGGATGCCTGCCTCCTCTGTGATACCGGGAATCGGGAGACGATTTCCCATCTTTTCTTTTCTTGTTCCTTTTCTTTGAGATGCCGACAGATGCTCAGGGACAGGATTAGGTGGCGGATACCATATATTGGCTGGGATAGGAGCTTTCACTGGGCTGCTCTGAAGTGGAGGAGTCAGCACTTATTTCATATTGCTTATCGACATGTCCTTGCGTCGATTGTTTTTCACATTTGGCAGGAGCGGAACAGGCGATGGAGGGAGAACATACGTTCTACCCCTGCCCATGTTGTGGCCACGGTCCTCGGCATACTTGGTGCCCGTCTTGGGACTATTGGAGAGAAGCATGCCCTACAGCAGGCTGCTATTCGGCGTCTTTGGAGAGTAGCTTGGTAGTTGGTTTTCTTTTACCATTCGTTTTTTGTTCACCAGTAGCCTGTTACTGGTTGCCTGTGTCGAGTTTTACTCGTACCCATTCTGTACACTTTCCATTATATATATAAAAAACCGGGACCTGTTCCAAAAAAAAAATTCTTCCATAATCCACGGCTGACGGACTTGGACCAACCGTCGATGCCAATTCCGCTCCATCTACTCAGGCTCGCAGACCCCGCAGGAGCTGAGTATCAGAGATTCTGTCGGGAACACAATCTAACCTAGGAAATGATTAGAGAGCCCCCGGCAGATGTACATATGAGCCCTCCCCAACCGCAACATCACCAAAGCCCTGACGACGTGATGATAGATGTTGTCGCCCAAGAGCTTCAACAGGAGTTTCCATTGGTCGAAGAGCCAATGCGAGACGTAGATGATACATTGATAGATGTCGTGGCTACTGAGATGGCGCTCGAGGCTCCTGCACATGAATATCAAGTGGAAGTGCCCGTTAATGTTGGCGTGCTCGAAGAAACCTTTGAGGAGGTTCTTCAACCAGTAGCACAGCCCGAAGTAGAAATGGGGCAAAGCTCTCTTCCACCGGTGACGGATCAGGCACTGGAGGACGTCCATCGTGACCTCACTCCTCACACGGCCACCCCGTCTGACACGGAGTCTGACGAGGAAATAAGCCTGATAAGGAGGACTCCCAAGAGACAGCATTCAGCTGGAGTCCCTCTTCCCAGCCATCACCAACGCACCACATACTACGCTGAACACATTTACAAGTGTTGCTAGCACTTCTTCGCTCAATCTTGAGCCGCAACCAAATCTCGTGGTGTTTGGTTCGCAGGCGCAACCCGAGCATGCCACAACGCCCATAGAACTGAATCTTCAAGATTCGACTCAAGGATTGGGTGGAAGTCTCATACAGTCACAACCTCAAGTGACTGTGAGCCAACCTGAAGAGTCGGTGTCTACTCAAGGGTTGATAACAGGCGACATCAGTCGTCATGGTCCATCCAAGGAGGCGTCCGCACCCTTTGTGACAAACGGGCTGTTCCACACAGCTCTCTCTGCCGCTGTACAGTCCATGGAAGACAAAATCACGGAGAGAGTACTCCAAGCAATCAAGACATCCCGAAGAGATACCGGGAAAGCACCTGTCTCTGAAGGCACCTCGTCACAACCCAACCTCACACCTCCACAACCCACACCCACCAACCCTCTACAACACTCTTCCATCCTACTCAACCCATACACTATCCCAATCACCGAGCTCCATAACATCCTTCTGGCCCGCCACATCGGTCTTACCATAAGGTCGCCTCAGGAAGAGTCCCTCTATAGGCGACTGGTAGACCATCCTGAGCCACCAACCCAATCATGCCGAGGTCAAAGCTCCCACTCCCGGCGTAGACATGGCGATCCTGACGATCAGGACCATCATGAGGGGGAGAAGAGGCCAAGGACAAGGCTCGGGCACTACGCAGACAAGCGCTGGAGCTGGTGAAACCCAAACTACCCACCAAACTCAAACACAAACCACCCAACCCAAACTATCCACACCACGCACCGCACCGCCCACATCGACCCACCAACCTTTCACCTCAGGACGCCTCCGCCCACACCACCGATCTACTCAAGCCCCTTGCTTCCGGAAGAAGAAGCAAGTGCTGCGATGCTTGTAGCCCTAGCAGCTACCCAAGCCACTCCCTCCGTCGCTCCAGACCAACCAGGACCCTCTGGACATGGTGTCAATCCACACGAGGTCCAAGACAAGTATATCTTTGAAGGACAGTGGATGACCCATTCCATGCTCGAGTAGCATCAAAGAAGACGGCTTCACGACGTTCGGCGCTTTCTACAACAAGCATCTGTAGACCTCGTGATCATAGAAGACGACGAGGTTAGGAAGGTGAAGACTAAGAGCGAGATATCCCAAGGCTACCAGAGTTAACCGCTCAACGGATGGTTCCCTCTACAAGGCTAACGCCAGGGACCGTTCGGATCTACAAGACATGGGAGAACATCCGAATAGAAATCCTTTTTCGTAGAAGAAGTTCGTGAGAACATTTGGAGGTCCCGAACAGAGTTAAGAAGCCGAACGAATTCGAGTTTAGAGGGATCTCTCATTGGGATCAGCAGAAGAGGATGACCTACCTCTGGATGCTGACCAAACTAGGACCTGATATTAGGCTGGGGATGACTAAGGCACAAGACAAGAGCCATTATAAGAGTCTCTCTCCAATAAGCTAACTACTCAGCGTCTACTGTGACAAAGGAGGACTTCCAACACCTCATTATACGATTGAGCGCGTAGATAGAACTCGAGAAGATCTAAGCGAGAGCGACCTACCGTACATCCCTGCTGAAGAAGTTTACAACTTATATCAGCTATATGTGGAAAAGTACAAAGGTCCTCAAGGCTATATCAAGAAAGAAGGTCTCGAGGGTCTCTATCGGTTCATGATGCGCCAAGTCAAGTACTATGCCGCACACAACCTTCAGATGGCTCTGGAGAGCAACATGAAGAAGGTCAACATGACCGCTCCGCTCAACAAAGAGATCGAAGGGCTTCCGAACAATCACGTGCATATCAGCTCAGTCTTAGGCATCACCTACCACAATCCAATAGCAAAGAAGAATAGGTTGATGCTGAAGACTGAAATCAACAAGTTTTATGATGGGACGCTCAAGGTCATCAGGAGGAATATCGAGCAGAGGATGGAAGAAATCAATAGAGACACCATGCTGAGGATCCACAGGTTCGTGAGAGAACAACCACTCCTAATGTAAATGCTTGAAGATATCGAGGAGCGACTGGAGCTGAGGATCGCGCTAAGGAACTACGAGTATGCGCTGGGCTTGCGCAGATCGTATTACGCCCGACAAGGACAAACAGCGCGGAAACGCAATCAAGCACAAAGGGGGAGATTGTAGAGTATACATTATGCTTGATATTATTAGTTAGTGTCCTTGTAATTAGGGGCGTTTTGTATAGTAGTCCTTAGATTATGACTAGTTTGATATTTATACCAAGTTTGTTTGGTATAAATACATGTAAATCAATTGAGCTGAATAGAGAAAGTTTTGAAGATTGATCCGAGGCTTGCAATTCAATTTCTAGAGAGAGAAACAACAGTAACTTTCTCACTCTAATCGAATTCTCTCTCTCTCGTTCTTCAAATGAGTTTTTCGATCGAATCTTATTGATTATCATTATCGTCGAATTACTTTGAATTCTTGCCTAGGATCTTAGAGTTGTTAATCGTAGGACCTAACAGCATGGCACTGAGTGCAAGTGGGAGATTGTTAGGATATGCCCTCGAATGTTATACGATGATTAGATTGTATTGGGCATTAGATTATTTATCCTTCGACCTTTTGTGTAATAAGATATCACTATAGTAGTCTACGTGAACCTTAGACCGAAAGGGGCTTTGACGGAGTTGACTTCGAAGTCTCGACTGTCACTGGTTCCCCTCGACCCGATTTGCTATTGCACGGGTCAGCGGGCTCATGCAGTCTTGATAACGATTTGTGATTGCCGGGCTTAGACCGCCGAGTACGGATTCACAGTCTCGCAAGTAATTGAGATAACTGTCCAATAAGGACGACGACGGAAAATTTCGAAATCCTTGGCAAAGGTATTGAACAAACTCATGTGAGATATGGAGAGAAGTTTGGTAATTTGTCTCATCTCCGTTTTGTCATAGAATCGAGTTTAGTGAGTTTGACATAGACCATGGCTCTCACTTGATTGGGACACAGTTGAAGGGTTTGTATGTAGCACTATTATCTGTAGTGAGGTTCTGGAATAAAGACTGGGTCAAAATTCGCAATCGAATCGGGTTACGGTCCGGTACTGCGGGATTGGCTAGGTAACTACCAGGCTCTTGGATTACTCCCTTGCCGATTGAGTTGAACCTAGAGAGTCGGGATTAAAAAGGATCATCAACGTGTACTGATAAGGAGAGAAAGTGTTTTGGGCCTTAACGGGCCTTGGGCCGTTGGGCCACGCGTTAATGGGCCTCGGGCCATTTATTGGATCGAAGTTGGACTTCCTATGAAACTAACTTTAAGACTTTGGATTGGCCAAGTGTTTAATGGGCTTGAGGATAAAATTGGATTTCACCTTAAGCTAATTTCGAAATATGCCTTTTAGGGTATTTTCGAAATTTGCATATTGATATAAATATATATGGAATAAAATATTTAGAATATTATTTATTTAAATTTCAAAATTAATCTAGGATAAAATTTCAAATTCCATACCATATTTAAATATACTTTGTTTGACTTGGTATTTAAGTTAGTTTTCTAATAATAGCAATTTCCTTGAGTTTGGATTTCGAATTCAAAAGAAAGTAAGATTTGGCAAAAATCTCTCACACTTTAAGGACTAAGATATCGAAATCCAAGCCTTTAACATAGGCTAAGAATTTCGTGCTCCATATGAAGAGAAAGCAAGTGATTTTCGAAATCAACTAAAGGCACAAAATACACATCGAACGCACACACTTTTCTCCCACGCGACGGCTCGGTTCTCTCTAGCCATCTTCAGAGAACTGACGCCGTGGTACACTGTGAGGTCGGCGTGACGATCTAGTGCCCTCCACCACCATCGACGAAGTCTTGCAGAAAAGGACGAGGAGCTGCCACTCGCTTCAACTGGTAATTCTCTACGGGTTTGACCCGCCATATTACATGTCTATGTGATACTATTCTGATCCGAGTAATGAGGGCCATCGGGGAACCCAGAAAACGTTTGTTCCGCACCGTACCCGGGGACGTGGCGTCTCCGGGAGACACCGGGTAACCCAACATCTACTTACATGACGTCCGTGTTATGCTAATTCAGTGCTCCGGGAATTGCCTACCGTTCGACACTTCAATTAAAATATCATAATATCAGCGCATAGTCTACCTTGAATGACTAGGTTAAAGCTTAATTAATTGTTCTACTTTAAGATAGTATTCGACCTGACTACCTAAAACTCTAAGTCTCGACTTATAATCCCATGTCAATCAGTATTCGACTATACTAAATTACTGAGTTGCTAAGTCATTTGATTTCTAGTCTAAGTTATGTTAGTATTTAATTAACCTATGTATTTACATCTCGGCGAAAGTTGGATACTATAAGGGTTGGATTCGCCCGATTTCGTGATCTCCAAATCGCACAATTTGATCTCACGTGGACTGATTTCGATCGATTGGCATGTGCATGGAGTCGCCCGATTGATTGCAATTCGCCGCGTTAGTCACTACCACAAATCGCCCGATTTGTGTAGGCATAAATCATGGTTTCTCCGATTCATTCATGCATGGAATTGCTCGATTAATGCTCGATTCGCTTGGTTTCGGCCGATTTGTGTTGCACTTGGAATCGCCCGATTGGTGCTTAAGCCACATTCGCTTCGCCCGATTTGATTGCATGGGATCATTCTCCATCGGTTGATTCGAAAATCGCCGTGTGCTCTCATCATCATGTCGTTATCTTCATTTCGCCCGATTCCATGCATGCAAACTCACCCGATTCGATCATTTGTCGACTGATTTCGCCGAGTTCTTCTAGTCCTTAAATCGCCCAATTAAATTGTCCCCAACGTTCATTTCGATCGATTCTTCACATGCAACAATTCGCCCGATTTGCCACTTAATTTCCCGATTCGTCGACGCTCCAAATCAACTACCCGAAACCACCTTCATAGCTCAATCTACCCAAAACTTCCTAAGTTCTGAGGTTTTTCGTCTACCCCAAAAACGTCAAACACTAACTTAAGGTCTTCTCATGCTAAAATGATGAACTCTAGAACAAGTTCGACTAACCAAAATCTAGCAAAATCTCAAGGAAACCCTCGGTTATAGTTTCACACCAATCCTAGCGTTTTTGTCGTCTATGGTACACTCGAATTCTCAAGTTTTCCTTAAACATAAACGTAATTTAGCCAAATAATCTTAGTAAGGAAAATCACAGTAGCTTAAGGTAGTAATTTCACTTACCACTTCGATCCTCAAGCTACTTGGTGTGCTTTTTGGTTCGAAAATATTCTTGGCTCCTTCTCTTTTTCTTTCTCTTTGATTTTTCGTTGGTTTCTATTCAAATGGGGTTATGGAGCATAAGCCTAGGTTAAATATTTAACAAGCGACACGGTGATGGGACTTAGGTGGCGTGAGGTCCCCTCATTTTAAGGGAATTTGTCTCCCAAGTTGAACTCTCATTGATTGGGCCTAAGTTCTAAGTTCTAGCTCAATTTAATAATTCATAGTCCAAAGAAAAATCCTAGCCCAACTCCCATTTAACTATTATCAATATCCCTTTCCTCTTATTCTTCCTATTCATGAAAATTCCACATAGGTTAGATGTTATCATAAACACACTTCATTGCACCTAATTCGCATAATCACATAGGCACGAAATTCACAGAGGCTGTACGTGAGTTCTTTGAGACTGGGTAGATGCAGCCTCAGCTGAATCGTACCACTTTATGCCTTATACCCAAAGTGCCAAACCTAGAAACTGCCATGGATTACCGGCCTATTTCCTGTTACAACGCAGTGTATAAGTGTATATCCAAACTGTTGTGCTCGAGACTGAAGTCCCTGCTGCCCAAGCTCATTAACTCTAATCAAAATGCATTCTGTGGAAGGGAGATCCATTGCTCATAACATCCTCCTCTGTCAGGATCTGTTGCGGCTATACAATAGGAGGAATGCCTCAGCTAGAACCTTGATGAAGGTGGACATAAGAAAAGCCTATGATACTGTGGAATGGGAGTTTCTTAGGAGTTGGTTGGACCTGCTAAGGTTCCCCATGAGATTTGTCGATTGGCTTATGGCATGTGTAACTTCGGTTTCACATACTATATCCATTAATGGGGCTCAGACTAGTCTGTTCAAGGGTGCTAAAGGGCTGCGACAAGGGGACCATGTCTCCCCTTTACTGTTTGTGATTTCGATGGAGTACTTCACTAGGAAGTTGCAGCTCTCTACGAAGGATCATCGTTTCAGATTTCATCCTCTGTGCAAGAATATCAGACTGGTTAATCTCTGCTTTGCAGACGACCTTATGATATTCTGCAAAGGGAGACCCAATGCAGTAACAGTTATTAAAGAATCACTGGATCACTTTAAGCACGTCTCGGCTTGGAAGCCAACCTCCAGAAATCACAGGTATAACAAATGCACGTGCTGAGCAGCTGAGGCAGATTGTTGGATTCCAGGCTGGCAAGTTTCCGGTGAGGTACCTGGGAGTTCCCATTACTCCCACGAAATGGAGCAGATCTGCTTGCCAAGAGTTGGTGGAGAAGATTACTGCTAGGATTAAGTGTTGGGCAACTAGAAACTTATTTTATGCTGGGAGGCTCTGCCTTATTAATTCGGTGCTCTTGGCCACCCATGGATATTGGGGATCTATGTTCCTATTACCCAAAACAGTGTCAAGGGAGGTGGATAGAGTGTGCAAAGAGTTTCTATGGGGCTGGAAAATGCAGGGCAGAGCTTGACCTCTTTTAAGCTGGGACGACTCTGTAGGACAAAGCAGTGGGGAGGCCTCAATATTTGAGACTATGGTACATGGAATGAAGCTCTGGCAGGGAAGCAAATTTGGGATATAACCAAGGAAGTCCAGTCATTGTGGATCAAATGGGTAAATGTGGTATACTTGAAAGGGTCCTGTTTTTGGGACAGACTTGCTAAGGACTCATGTTGGCATTGGCGGAAATTGCACCGGCTGAAAGGGAAGTTCAGGGAGGGATTCCGGGATGGTAGATGGATTATGTCTGGTGATGGATGCTATTCTGTTTCCTTGGGGTATCATTGGCTGAGAGGAGAAGGTTCCTTTTATCCTTTGGATAGAGATGTATGGAACCGCTATTCTATTCCCAAACAGGCATTTGTGTTGTGGCTGATAGTGAATAAAAGGATCTTAACTGCTGATAGATTGCTGAATTGGGGCATACAGGTAGTGAACACGAGTTGTATGTTGTGTGGGGAATCTGTGGAATCCATCAATCACATTTACCTAGAATGCTCGTTCAGTCAAATATTGTTACAGAAAATTCAGGATTGGCTGAAGCTGAGGGTCCATTAGTACTCATTTGAATGCCTGTGTGAATGGTTGCTTGGGATGGGTAAGAAGAGACAATCACAATATGGCATAAGCATTGCGTGGTATGCATCGATGCTATATCATGTTTGGATTGAGCGCAACACAAGAGTTCACGAAGAAGGATGGAGATCGGTGTATCAGTTATTTCATATGATTACGAGGGAAATGCAGTGGAGAGTGAAAGTTGCTTGTCATGCCCCGAAAGCTTTGAATTCTGATATCTTTCGTAGAGTTTGCTTGCTAGATGCTTTGTAACTTGTGAGCATTTTTTGATGTAATTTTGCACATGAGGCAGTGGTAAATGAACATTCATTCTACCAAAAAAATTCACAAAATGTCGTAAGCAAAGAACTTGCACGTAAATTAGTATATGGTCACATAATTAGCGTTTCTGGCGGAGCCATCGCAGTCTGATCGTATTCGATGGATTGGGACACCTGATGGACGTTTCTCTGTGAGGGCGGTTCGGGAGGCCACTCGACCACGGCGGGACAGAGTCACTTGGGCGTCTCTCTTCGGGGGCTGTTTACGCATACCTCGCCATGAGTTCATTCTATGGCTTGCTATTCGAGGATGTGTCTCCGTTCGCAGCTTACCATGGGTGGCTAAGCGCGCGGGAACGGAAGCATGCCTCCTATGCGATACAGGGAGTCGGGAGACGATCTCTCATCTTTTCTTTTCGTGTCCTTTTTCTTTGAGGTGCCGACAGATACTTAGGGACATGATTCGGTGGCGGATACCGTATATTGATTGGGACAGGAGCTATCACTGGGCTGCTCTGAAGTGGAGAAGCCAGCACTTATTTCATGTTGCTTATCGGCATGTCCTTGTGTCGATTGTTTATCACATTTGGCAGGAGCGGAACAGGCGTTGGAGGGAGAACATACGTTCTACCCCTGCTCAGGTCGTAGCCACAGTCCTCGGCATCCTTGGCGCTCGGCTTGGGACGATTGGAGATAAGCATGCCTTACAGCAGGCTGCTATTCGGCGACTTTGGAGAGTAGCTTGGTAGCTTGGTAGCTGATTTTCTCTTAAACGCATTTTTTGTTCACCAGTAGCCTGTTACTGGTTGCCTGTGTCGAGGTTTACTCGCACCCACTCTGTATACTTCTACCATTATATATATAAAAATCGGGACCTGTTCCAAAAAAAAAAAAATTAGCGTACGAAATTCAAATCATATAGAACACAAGCGCACATTTATTGGCCTACTAGTTTACGAGGACTCAGGTTCTACATCCTTTCCCCCTTAAGGAGGAATTCGCCCCCAAAATCACCCGTTCGGAACAACTCAGGATAGTGAACCCTCATCTCGTCCTCGCTCCCAGGTGGCTTCTTATATTGACTGGTTCCGCCACAAGACTTTTACTAAAGGAATCTCCTTATTTCTAAGTCGCTTAGTTTCGTACATCAATATCTCTACAGGGGCTTCCTCGTAACTCAGATCTGGTTTCAGTTGTTGATGTAGAGACTCATTCCTCAGCACATGATTTGGGTCAGCGATATACTTCCGTAGTGTTTAATGTGAAAGACATCATGTACTTGCGACAACGATGCTGGCAATTCCAGTTAATACGCCCTTCATCGGATATAGTTTTACTATTCTGAATGGGCCAATGTAGCTTGGGCTTAATTTCTCTTTCTTTCCGAATCTCTTTACACCCTTCATCGGATATAGTTTTACAAATACTAGATCGTCTACTTCGAATTCCAGTGGCCGATGTCGTTGGTCTGCATAGCTTTTCTACTTTGTGCCATTTGCATCCTTTATCGTATTGTTGCGATAACTTCTGTCACTTCTCGTAATATATCGGGGCCTAATATTGCTCGTTTACCGATCTCGTCCCTATGTACGGGGGATCTGCACTTACACCCATATAGCGCTTCGTATGGCGCCATCCCAATGGTAGCGTGATAGCTATTATTATACGAGAACTCAACAAGTGGGAGATACCTACTCCAATTTCCTTTGAAATCGAGCACACGGGCTCGTGGCATGTCCTCCAACGTATGGATCGTCCGCTCGGATTAACCATATGTCTGCGGATGGTAGGCAGTGCTAAAGGAAAGCTTCGTTCTCATTGCCTTTTGCACACTCGTCCAAAATTTCGACAAAAATCTTGAGTCACGATCTGAGACTATAGACGACGGAATTCCGTGAAGTCGTACTATTTCTTGGATGTAGAGTTCTGCATAGCGCTCCATAGAAAACGTCGATAGAAAACGTCGTGCTTATCGGTAGAAAATGGGCAGACTTGGTTAGTCGGTCGACGATTACCCAGATCGCGTCATGCCCCTTTCCGTTCTTCGGCAAACCGACAACGAAGTCCATTGTTATGTTATCCCATTTCCATTCAGGAATCGGTAAAGGCTGTAACGTTCCCGCTGGTCTTTGATGTTCGGCCTTTATTTGCTGGCACGTCAGGCATTTACCCACGAATGTCGCTATATCTCTCTTCATGCCTGGCCACCAGTGGTTTTCCCGTAGGTCCCTGTAATCTTCGTGGCTCCTTGATGAACTGAATATGTCGTGGCGTGTGCTCTGTCATTATCGTTCTTCGAAGTTCTGCGTCGTCGGGCTCGTACAGTCGATTCTTGAAATACACTTTTCCGTCTTCCCACATGGTAAAATCCACTGCCAGTTGTCCCGTCTGCGCCCCTTTGATTTTTGTATAGAACTCGTCTTCTTCTTGTGCCTTTTTTATTCGTTCCAACAGTGTGGGTTGCAGGGTTAAGGCTGCTAGTTTCCTTTCAACTTCACCTAACCGTACAAGTTCTACTTCGTGTAATTGTAGTTTTGCACTCACTGTTTTTCGACTTAGCGCGTCGGCTACCACGTTTGCTTTGCCTGGGTGTTAGCTAATTATGCAGTCGTAGTCCTTGACTAGTTCTAACCACCGCCTCTGCCTCATGTTCAACTCCTTTTGCGTGAAGAAATACTTTAGGTTCTTGTGGTCTGTGTATATCTCACACCGCTCTCCATAGAGATAATGTCTCCAAATTTTGAGAGCAAAGACCATTGTCGCGAGCTCTAGGTCATGCGTCGGCTAATTCTTCTCGTATTCCTTCAGTTGGCGAGAGGCGTGAGCCACTACAGCCCCTTTCTGCATCAGTACGCATCCTATCCCATTCTTCGATGCATCGCTATACATAGTAAATCCCCGGTTCCTGAGGGTATCGTGAGAACTGGGGCTGTTGTAAGCCGCTTTTCAGTTCTTGGAAACTCCGTTCACATTCCTCATTCCAATGAAAAAAGGATATTCTTTCTGGTCAGCCTTGTCAGCGTTGAAGTGATTTTCGTAAAGTCCTTAATGAATTTCATATAATTCCCCGCTAGGCCAAGGAAGCTTCGCACTTCGATCACGTTTTTCGGTTGGGGCCAATTACTAATGGCTTCAGTGTTGTTCAGATCTACAGAAATCCCTGCTCCAGATACGATATGCCCCACGAAGGCGACTTGGTCCAACCAGAACTCGTACTTCTTGAATTTGGCGTACAGTTGCTTTTGCTTTCCCCATAGTATGCTCAGATCCGTCTTTTGTTCGAGTTCCAATTTCATCTTGGAGTAAATTAGGATGTCATCAATAAAGACAATGACGAACCTATCTAAAAACAGCTTGAACAACCGGTTCATTAAATCCATAAAAGCCGCCAGCGCATTAGTTAGCCCAAAAGGCATAACTAGGAACTCATAGTACCCGTAACGAGTACTAAAAGCCGTCTTCGGGGTATCTTCCTTTTTGGATTTTCAATTGATGATGGCCCGAACGTAAATAAATCTTAGAGAAGATTGTCGCACCTCGCAGTTGGTCAAATAGATCATCTATTCTGGGGAGGGGGTACTTGTTTGTGATTGTTAGCTTGTTCAACTCTCTGTAGTCGATGCATAGCCGCATGGATCCATCCTTCTTTCGTACGAATAACACCAGCACTCCCCAAGGGGAGAAGCTCGGTTGGATAAATCCTTTTTGCATTAGTTCGTCTAGCTGCTCTTTCAATTCCTTCAACTCAGTCGGCGCTAGCCGATAGGGAGTCTTGGAAACTGGTGCCGCTTCAACCACTAGGTCTATGGCAAATTCTATCTCCCTATCGGGCTGTAACCCCGGTAATTCCTCTGGAAACATGTCGGAGAAGTCCTTAACTACTGACACTTCCTCAAACTTCGTGGCGGAGCTCTGTTCTGATTTTATCGCAAAGACAAAATAAGCTTCGCATCCCACTCTGATTAGTCGTTGAGCTTTCAACGCCGATAACTAGAGATATTTGCCCCTTTGCTCGTTCCCACGAACGTAAGGGGTTCATTCCCTTCCACACCAAACGTGACTATCTTACGGTGGCAGTCTATAACGGCTCCGTACTTTGATAGCCAGTCCATCCTGAGGATCACCTCGTAATCATTCATTGGGATTATTATTAGATATATGGGCAGTTCTTTGTCCCCAACTATCACTGGCCAATCCCGTAGCACTTGGTTAGTTCTAGTGGGATCCCTATTTGGAACGGTTACCCTATACTCACACTCAGCCGGTGAGGCGCAACTCCTATTCTCGTGACATACTTAGTGGATGCGAATGAGTGCGTCGCTCTAGAATCGACTATGATGCATGTGTGAGTTTGATGGATGAGGATTATAACGACTCGTCCCATACCAGGTGTCACTATAGCATCGGTCCCTACCGGGACAAGTGGGGTTGGGCCCACCACACTCCGACTGATAGTCTGGCCCCATTGCACCACCATTTAACCTTTTAGCGTGCTTCGTGCACTCGCTCACACGCACCCTGAGAAACTTCCCAGGGGGTCACCCATCCCTAGATTGCCCTAAGTCAAGCACGCCCATCCCTAGATTGCCCTATAGATGGACTCCCAAAAATGTAGGTCGACCTTGGTGGTACGAGTAGTATTATCAATTCTTTTATACGACTCTTAGCCTCACACGCCCATACATTGCAGTCTCAGGATCCCCTCTCATTCGGGTGTCGGGTCGGTTCGTTCACGTACCCCTTCGCCTAGAGGCCTGCCAGGAGCCGCTCCTTGTCCGTGCACCTCTCTGGCACCGGCAATCACTCCCCGCCCTCATCGGCCCCGGGTGTCACATGCCCACCAGCTTCCGCCTGGTTCGTCCCTGAACAAGCACTGTACTGCGAGAGGTTGTGCTCTGATACCACCTATAACGACCTGTCCCATACCGGGTGTCACTGTAGCATCGGTCCCTATCGGGACAAGTGCGGTTTGGGCCACCACACTCCGCTTGATAGGCTGGCCCCACTATACCACCATTTAACCTTTTAGCGTGCTTACTCGCTCACACGTACCCTGAGAAACTTTCCAGGGGGTCACCCATCCCTAGATTGCCTTAAGTCAAGCTCGCGAAAAGGTAGGTCGACCTTGGTGATATGAGTAGTACTATCAATTCTCTTATACGATTCTTAGCCTGACATGCCCATACATTGCAGTCTCAGGATCCCCTCTCATTCGGCTGTCGGGTCGGTTCGTTCACGTACCCCTTCGCCTAGGAGCCTGCCAGGAGCCGCTCGTTGTCCGTGAACCTCTCTGACACAAGGCGATCACTCCCCGCCCTCATTGGCCCCGGACGTCACAAGGATGGCACCTGTCACTACTGCCGGGTTATTTTCTGCTTTCTCGCACGTGATTGTGTAAACCCGAGATGGTACCATCGGTGGCTTTGCCTGATTTCCTGCTTGACTCTCGGATGCATTATTCGAACATCCCTTGAGATAGTGGCCCATCTTGCGACATTGAAGCAAGTCGCCTAGGAGAAACAGACCCATGTGTCGTCGCATGCACTTCGGGCATACTAGGAAGTTCAGTTGGTGTCTCCCCTGATTTGGGTTGGGCTGTTGGTGTGGTCCTTGTCGGTTCTGAAAGTTCTGTTTTCCACCCTTAATGAGAAATTGCCGCTTCTGCTTCTGCTTACCCGCACTCAACTGTGGTTCTTGTACAAGTTTCCGTTTCGCTTCTTGGGCGCGAACGGTTCTGGCCTCGACCTGCCCGCCACTAATGCCCTTCCGCCACTTGTGCGTACGTGGCTCCTTGAATTACAGCCATGCTCACATCTCTATACAGCTCCGACTTTAATCCCTCCATGAATCGTTCAATTTTAAGTGCATTCGTGCTTACCATGTGGGCGGCGAACCTTGATAGTTGTTCGAATCTCTTAATATACTCCGCCATCGTCATTGCCCCTTGGTGGAGGTTGATGAACTCGTTTATTCTCTGGGCTCGGAGGGGAGCAGTGTAATACTTCCCTCGGAAGAGTTCTTTGAACTGATCCCAGCTCAACGTGACTGGATTTTCGATGGCTGAGATGGTATCCCCCAATGTCCGGCGCTCCCCCTCAGTAGGTAGGCAGCGCACATGACCTTTTATGCCTCCGGGTACGGCTGTGCTGGAACATACTTTCAAGAGTCCTGAGCCAATCTTCGGCCGAAGTAGGGTAATGGCATCCTCAAATAATGGGGAGTTAAGTTTACGGAATCTCTCCCTGATCATTTCAATTCTTTCAACCAGGGGAGGTCCGCTAGCTGATTGTCCTCCAGCATTTTGTTGTTGGATAAGCTGCTGGATTTGGGCCGACTGTTGACAGACCAATTCCGTAAGCTGTAGGATGGTTGCATCCCGACTATTGGTAGGGTAGTGGTATCCCTACCTTGATCCGCTTCTCTACTGCCCTCACCCCTAAGTCTTACCATCGTTTCGATCTATCTTGATAATTCATAAGACCAATAAATTATACTAAACAGATATTTTACATAACACAATACTTACAAGCAAGATCGCTTCCGTGCTTTTAAGTGTGTGTGCATGGACGGTCTGCAGGACCTGTGACCGAAGCTCTGATACCACTCTGGAAGAAATGCGAAGATGCGAATTTTTCCATTTACGTGATGGAAATCATTCATACAAGTCAAAGGAATTACATAAGGTTCCTACATTCACGCCAGTCCTATTCATATGAGGTTTGTGTACATGTAGAGCAAAATAACTCTTATGCGCCCGGCCTCACATGTCATCATCCATGCACACACTCTCACCCCAAAAGCAGCTGCAAGCTCCGAAAGATAGGCCTTGCATCCTAAACAATCACGTACTGTGGTCTCTGTTATCTACAACACGTAACGTAAGGAGTGAGCCGGCAGTGGCTCAGTAAGAAGAAATTATGCATGTATGCACGTGTCCTAACTCGCCGAAGCTTACTAACGCTCGTACTCTTTTGTAATCTCGCTTTATATGGGCCCTCGGCTTTCGATCTTACTATGCGCCATTTCATAGAGCTCTAATCCTCAAGGGATTTATACATATGTGAAGGTTCACACACTGAGAGGTTACCCGAAGGCACCTTTCCTGTCTTAGTGTGGCCTATCACGCGGGTGCTTCTCACTAGTAGCCAACATCGAGGTCGCCAACACCAGAGGTTCCCTCTATGTTGCGTTTCACTCGTGCCGCATCCTCCAGCTTACATCCGGTAAAGCAATAAATGAACAAATCCAAATGTGTCGAGTTGAGTACCTGTTCTCGATGGGTACGAGAGAGGAAGGCACCAGTGGACTCTTAACCTCGAATATTAAAAGTCCGTAAGCCTGAGGCTCCAGCTGGGTGTTGGATAATCGATCACGGCTTATTTGTAGATGACCTATCGTGTGCCGATATCCCGCTTGGATACGAATCAAATCAAGGGATTGACCCGTTTCATGGATACTGACTCACGGGTCATACGGTCGAACATGGCTTATTACTCAAGGAGTGACAATGATCGACGATATCACTATAGTAGTCTACGTGAACCTTAGACCGAAAGGGGCTTTGACGGAGTTGACTTCGAAGTCTCGATTGTCACTTGTTCCCCTCGAACCGATTTGCTTTTGCATGGGTCAACGGGCCATATGCGGTCTTGATGATGATTTGTGATTGTCGGGCTTAGACCGCCGAGTACGGATTCACAGTCTCACAAGTAATCGAGACAAGTGTCCTACGAGGACGGCGACGGGAAATTACGAAATCCTTGGCCAAGGTATTGAACTAAGTCATGTGAGACATGGATGGTAGTTTGGTAATTTGCCCCGTCTCCGTTTTATCATAGAATCGAGTTTAGTTAGTTTGACATAGACCATGGCTCTCACTTGATTGGGACTCAGGTAAAGGGTTTATACGTAGCACTGTTATCTATAGTGAGGTTCTGGAATAAAGACTGGGTCGAAATTTGCACTCGAATGGGATTACGGTCCAGTACTGTGGGATTGGCTAGGTAACTACCAGACTCTTGGATTCCTCCCTTTCCGATTAAGTCGAACCTAGAGAGTCGGGCATAGAAAGACGAGGCGTGTGGGAGACTATCGAAACGCTGACGAAGTTCGACCGTTGTTGGGTTGTCCGATGCGCGTTTGCCAACCCACGGCCATCCACTCGTGCGGTACGGACTGACGAGGAACCACGGACCGGCACGAGACACGTGCGGCGGCAGGATCAGGGCAGCCGCGCGCTGCACGCGGGCTGCGAAGGTGCAGCGACGCTACAGCCACGGGATCGGGCTGCTTCGAGCAGGCCCAATCCACCTCGTACTCCAGGACCAGGCCAGCCGCGGGATCGGGCAGCTCCGCGGACTACGACGGTGCACACAATGCGCGCTACGCAGACAGCCGAAATGACTCCGGCTCAGCCCGAATGCTGCGGCGGTGATCTCTCCCAGCGAGGCTCCAGCACAGAGGGGCTGATGCAACAAGGGAGTCACGACAGTTTTCTGCCGCGAGATGAACACTGTGCATTGCGCGCGGCGTGTCGTCGCGGCGGCACGGCTATTCCGGCTCAGCCCGGGACTCCCCGCCGGCGACCTTCCCCACCGTGGCTCTTCGTCGTGTTATGAGGCTGAACGATCTGAGTCGCGACGGCTGCGTTTGAGGCCCAATTTTCATTTCTTTCAAAATCACATAATTGTCAACGTGCTCGTTATGAATGTGCTTTAAGGCGCACTTGCGGGTTTGGAAATTTGGTTTTCGGGTCATTTGTTAAGGGTCACGTCCCCCGGGTTGTATTTATTTTATACGGGTTGTTCGGGACTTATGGTCCCCCCGTGTTGTAATTTACCTTAGATTAGCTTAAATACGAACACGAGGGCCCATTTGATGTTAGGCAACCCCCCGACAGTGACAAGGTGGTGGACGTTTGGTGACTTTGAGGCCGTTGGAATGACGAATGACGTTTGACGACTTCAAGACCCGTGCGACAACCCGAGTTTTTTTTTTTGAATACACATGTGATAGGGATAAACTAGAAATAACCCGCTTGTGTTGTCTTGTAGTTTATTTTCCTAGGGTCAATTTACTACCTACGTGCGTGTTGGTTTTTGAAGTGATATGCATTTTCAATGTGCTATTATGTGAGATGGTTTGTTCTCCCGTTTGATAAATACTAAGGGGGTAGAGGAGTTGGATTCATGTCTTCTGTCATGCTCGAGATGTCTAGCATTGGGGAGTTTTGCGATTTGTTCCGAGTAAGTTGGCGTCGTATATCCCGCCCCAATGTTAGTGTCTCGGGTGCGTCTTGGACGCCGCTCGTCATACCAGTCCGCCCCCCACGAAGCGTATGGCAGCAAGGGGCCGCCCCAACTTCACTTTTCATGCTCACGATTGCGGATGACCTTCTCCTGTTTTCTCATGCGGATGTCGAGTCTGTTGGAGTCTTCAAACGGAGTCTCGACCTCTTTGCTGCCCTCTCGGGATTAAAGGCCAACATTAGCAAAAGTGAGATGTTTGTGTCCAAGCGCGCCGAACGGCTGAAGGGAGCAATCCAAGACATCATGGGATTCACACAGGGATCCCTTCCTGTACGCTACCTGGGCGTTCCCCTTATTACTTCGAGACTCACGATCGCCGATTGCAATCCGCTCCTCACTAGTGTGGACAGGCGTCTGGGATCTTGGACAAATCTGTCACTATCTTACGCTGGGCGGGTTCAATTGATCAAGTCTGTCCTGCTAGGATTGCATACATATTGGGCTGGTGTTTTCCTCCTCCCTAAGGGCGTTATCCGGAGCATCGAAACGCGGCTGAGAGCCTTCCTTTGGAGGGGCACGAATGCTAAGGTTGCGTGGGCCGATATATGCGTACCTAAGGAAGAAGGAGGGCTTGGCTTACGGTCCATCGAGACAGACAACAAGGCACTTCTCATGAGACTACTTTGGAATATCCTGACGGACGATGGTACTTCGATTTGGGCCTCATGGATTCGGCGAACGAGACTTCACAATAAGTCCTTGTGGTCCATCAGACCGGGGGCGCGGACTTCTTGGAGTTGGAGGAAGATTTTGAAGCTTCGTGCTGACTTCCGCCCCCTTATTCAGTTCCGTATAGGTGATGGGACCAACACGTTTCTTTGGATGGACCCTTGGCTGATTGATAGACCCCTTGTGGAACGCTACCCTCGCGGCCCCATGATCATGGGTCTCCCAATCGACTCGAAGCTCAGCACGGTAATCAACGAGGGGGGATGGTGCTGGCCGGCTCAAACATCGGTCGAATATCTTGACTTTGCCCCCCTCCTTCCGCACATTCAACCGGGAGAGCGGGACACATATAGATGGATCGCGTCAGCAAATGGCCGCTTCTCTACCGCCTCGGCTAGGGAAAGACTTCGCCTTCGGAAGCCCACTGTCCCCTGGTCCACCCTCTTTGGCGGCCCGTTAGCCATCCCTAGACACGACTTCATACTCTGGCTTGCCATAAGGGAGAAGCTGGCTACTAGAGACAAGCTTTGGGTGGCGAACGCGGCGGGAACTTCTGTCTGCCTCCTTGCGACTCTGAGCCTGTGGAGACGACCCCACACTTATTTTTCGAATGTACTTATTCTAGACGCTGTCTTATGTTATTACGTAACCACATGCATTTTGGGTGGCCTTACAGGGAGTGGTCTGATGGAATCTACTGGGCGGCTCAAAGATGGCGTGGGGAACACCTTGCCTCGATTGGACCTCGCCATGCTCTTGCTTCGTTGGTCTACCACCTTTGGTCCGAACGTAATAGAAGATGGCGCGAGGGTGTTCGCCGACCACCAGAGCGCATTGTAGCTGAATTTGAGACGCTCTTAAGCCTACGAATCTCCACTCTTCCTCGCAAATACAACTTACAATGTTGCGCTATGAGTCGTATCTGGCAGATAGCTTGGAGTAACTAGGGAGTTTTCTTGTCCCTTCTCTCGTCCCTCTTATCTCCCTTACCTCCTATATCTTCCCTGGTCTCTTTCCACCCTCCCTTCCTTGGTTTCCCGTCTCTTGGGTGTTTTGCAGGTTTGCTGGTTTGGTGTCTTTGGGCGGGCTCCAATGGATGGTTTACTCCACTCGTGCTGAGAATGGGCGTCACTTGCTCCACCTACTTGGGGCGCTCTCTCTCCGGCGATCTCCTCCCTTCTCTTTCTTGGGCTTCGGCTCGCTTGCACTTTGTGCTTCGCCCTTTTGCTGGAAGTTTCAGGAGTGGGCCTCTATGGGCATATCTGTACCGACCTGTTTGCGGCTGCAGCTTCTGCTTTTCACCCCTTGCCGCTTGTTGCTTATCCTTAGCGATATGTCTCCTGTTGTGCGCTCTGCGCTTGCCTTTGCACATCGGCCGGATGCCCTGCTGGCACTGCATCTGGTGCCAGGAACCTGTTGCTTGTTGTGGTTTAGACTCCTACTTTCGCCTTTGTGATTGTTTTGTCTTTCCTTTGGCTGGGGTCTTGTTGGGACCTGTAGGTTGTCTGGGTTGTTTGGTTCTACGATGTGCTGCCTGGTCGTTGATCGTTAGTTTGGTGCGTCATGATTTGTTTCATGTATGCTGTCTCTGTACTCCTGTATTCTTTCCTTATTTAGTGAACGTTACCCAAAAAAAAGTTGATAGGTCACACTTAAGCAGTTATACCCAATAAGCAGGGTTAGCCGTGAGGGTCAATGACTGAGACAAAGATAGTTGAAACTCTTATTGGATAAGTTCACGTTTGACGTGACTTCGATAAGATTAGATGAGCCAAATATTGTGTTAAAGGCTGAGGCGAATCTAGTTGAGTCGGGCACATCAACTCCACTATTAAACCTTCAATGAGGTTTCCGAAACTCTTCTCGGGAGGATAGTGTTTCGAGAAAAATAGTGGGAGTCAGGCGAAACAAAAAGTCCTTGTTTGCACTTGATGAAGATAAACCTAATTAGATCTTTATTTTCTGCAGCTTTACGTTTCTTTTTATTTACTGCGATGACGAGCATTATTACTATGCTGCTTGAGAGAAATTGTTTGGTTGGACCAAACTACGTGGACTGGCTCCGTAACCTGAGGATAGTCCTAGGTATGGGGTCGTTTACTTATGTCCTCGATTCCCCCGTACCACAAGTCCCAGGGGCTGATGCGAGTGACGAAGACCGGGCTGTGTATGCCAAGTGGCAGATTGACGAGCCAAAGGTCAAGGGCTATATACTTCTTTCCATGAGCAATGAGTTGCAGCGCACTCACTCGGAAATGGAAGTGGGTGCCATTTTGCTTCATTAGAAGGAGCTTTTTGGCGAACATTCCAGGAGTGCTCGCTATTCCCTTACGGAGCAACTATTTCATTGCAAAATAGATGAGGGTAGTGACGTCGGAGAGCATGTGCTCAAGATGATTGATTGGATCAAAAGACTCGAGGCACTGGACTTTTGCATGGATAATGAGCTCTAGAACGACCTGATACTTCAGTCGCTCCCACCTTCCTTCAATTCGTTCATTGTGAACTTTAATCTGAACAAGGCCGAGATGACGTTGACTGGTTGATGAACCAATTGTCGGCACGCAAACGCAGATGAGGAAGGTGAAAGGAAAAGAAGTTGTTCTTGCCGCAAATGCTAAGACTCGGTGGTCGAGTAGAAAGAAAAAGTCGGACAAGCCCACTAAGCCCAAAAAAAAAATTTCAAAAGGCAAGGTCAAGAAGAACGTGTTCAAAGGCGCCAAGCCGACGAACAAATACCTTCACTGCACTGAGCTTGGCCATTGGAAGCTCGATTGCCCACATCTAGCCACCTCAGGTAAAGAACTTTACGTTTTAGAAACCAATTGTTCTATGATTGTATATTCCGCTTTGTGGATCTTACACTCGGGAGCTAGTGCTCATATCTGTGTTTCGAACCAGGGTCTAGAACGAAGTAGGAAAGTGGCGGACCGAGAGATCATGATCAACGTAGGAAGCGGACATAGTGTACCGGCAACCCACATTGGATCAAGAACTCTCGTTCTACTAGACATAGTTTACTGCTTTCCGATTGTTTAGTTTTGCCCAAGGGGCTTAAGAATATTGTTTCTATTCCCGTTTTGAGCGGAAACGGTTACGAGTTCCCTTTTAGTAATAATATATGCAATATTTATTTTGTAAATAATTGCGTCGGAAATGCAAGTTTACTGAATGGATTATATTATCTAAATGTCGAAGATAAACAAAAACAATGAATGCAATCACCAACAAACGAAAATTGAATCGAACTCGAGACTGCTGTGGCATCTTCGACTCGGTCACGCGGGAGAACTGAAGATTCTCGAGTTGGAGAAAACCGGCATTATAAAGCCGGTTGGGTCTGATCCCTATCCGACTTGCGAATCTTGTATCCCTGGAAAGATGACCAAGCCGCACTTCAAAGGGACTGTTAGGTCCTAAGATTAACAACTCTAAGATCCTAGGCAAGAATTCAAAGTAATTCGACGATAATGATAATCAATAAGATTCGATCGAAAAACTCATTTGAAGAACGAGAGAGAGAATTCGATTAGAGTGAGAAAGTTACTGTTGTTTCTCTCTCTAGAAATTGAATTGCAAGCCTTTCGGATCAATATTCAAAACTTTCTCTATTAAGCTCAATTGATTTACATGTCTTTATACCAAACAAACTTGGTATAAATATCAAACTAGTCATAATCTAAGGACTACTATACAAAATGCCCCCAATTACAAGGACAACTAATAATATCAAGCACAATTAAACGTATACTCTACAATCCCCCCTTTGTGCTTGATTGCGTTTCCACGCCGTTTGTCATCGTCGGGCGTAATACGATCTGCGCAAGCCCAGCGCATACTCGTAGTTCCTTAGCGTGATCCTCAGCTCCAGTCGCTCCTCGATATCTTCAAGCAGTTCCATTAGGAGCGGCTGTTCTCTCACGAACCTGTGGATCCTCAGCATGGTGTCTCTATTTGATTTCTTCCAACCGCTGCTCGATATTCCTCCTGAAGACCTTGAGTGTCCCATCACAAAACTTATTGATTTCAGTCGTCAGCATCAACCTATTCTTCTTTGCTATTGGATTGTGGTAGGTGATGCCTAGGACTGACTCGAGGGTCTCCACCGGTTCATGATGCGCCAAGTCAAGTACTATGCCACACACGACCTTCAGATGGCTCTGGAGAGCAACATGATGAAGGTCAACATGACCGCTCCGCTCAACAAAGGACCTGAGATCGAAGGGCTTCCCAGCAATCACGTGCATATCAGCTCCTTCTTTCTTGATGAAGCCTTGAGGACCTTTGTACTTTTCCACATATAGCTGATATAAGTTGTAAACTTCTTCAGCAAGGATGTACGGTAGGTCGCTCTCGCTTAGATCTTCTCGAGTTCTATCTACGCGCTCAATGGTGTAATGAGGTGTTGGAAGTCCTCCTTTGTCACAGTAGACGCTAAGTAGTTGGCTTACTGGAGAGAGACCCTTATAATGGCTCTTGGAGAGGGAACCGCCCGTTGAGCAATTAACTCTGGTAGCCTTGGGATATCTTGCTCGTAGTCTTCACCTTCCTGAAGCTCGTCGTCTTCTATGATAATGAGGTCTATAGATGCTTGTTGTAGAAAGCGCCGAACGTCGTGAAGCCGTCGTCTTTGGTGCTCCTCGAGCATGGAATGGTCATCCACTGTCCTTCGAAAATATACTTGTCTAGGACCTCGTGTTGATTGACACCATGTCAAGGGGGTCCCGGTTGGACTTGAGCGATGGAGGGAGTGGCTTGGGTAGCTGCTAGGGCTACAAGCATCGCAATACTTGCTTCTTCTTCCGGAAGCAAGGGGCTTGAGTAGATCGGTGGTGTGGGCGGAGGCGTCCTGAGGTGAAAGGTTGGTGGGTCGATGTGAGCGGTGCGGTGCGTGGTGTGGGTAGTTTGTGTTTGGGTGGTTTGTGTTTGGGTTTCACCAGCTCCACCGCTTGTCTGCGTAGCGCCCGAGTCTTGTCCTTGGCCAGTTGTAGATGTCCTTGGCCTCTTCTCCGCCTCATGATGGTCCTGCTCGTCAGGATCGTCATGTCTGCGTCGGGAGTTTGAGCTTTGGCATCGGCATGATTGGGTAGGTGGCTCAGGATGGTCTACCAGTCGCCTATAGAGGGACTCTTTTTGAGGCGAAAGCGTATGGTAAGACCGATGAGGCGGGCCAGAAGGATGTCATGGAGCTCGGTGATTGGAATTGTGTATGGGTTGATTAGGATGGAAGAGTGTTGTAGAGGGTCGGTGGGTGTGGGTTGTGGAGGTGTGAGGTTGGGTTGTGACGAGGTGCCTTCAGAGACAGGTGCTTTCCCGGTATCTCTTCGGGATGTCTCGATTGCTTGGAGTACTCTCTCCGTGATTTTGTCTTCCATAGACTGTACAGCGGCAGAGAGAGCGGCCTGGAACAGCCCGTTTGTCACAAAGGGTGCGGACGCCTCCTTGGATGGACCATGACGACTGATGTCGCCTGTTATCAACCCTTGAGTAGACACCGACTCTTCAGGTTGGCTCACAGTCACTTGAGGTTGTGACTGTATGAGACTTCCACCCAATCCTTGAGTCGAATCTTGAAGATTCGGTTCTATGGGCGTTGTGGCATGCTCGGGTTGCGCCTGCGAATCAAACACCACGAGATTTGGTTGCGGCTCAAGATTGAGCGAAGAAGTGCTAGCAACACTTGTAAATGTGGTCAGCGTAGTATGTGGTGCGTTGGTGATGGCTGGGAAGAGGGACTCCAGCTGAATGCTAAGTCTCTTGGGAGTCCTCCTTATCAGGCTTATTTCCTCGTCAGACTCAGTGTCAGACGGTGTGGCCGTGTGAGGAGTGAGGTCACGATGGACGTCCTCCAGTCCCTAATCCATCACCGGTGGAAGAGAGCTTTGCCCCATTTCTACTTCGGGCTATTCTACTGGTGGAAGAACCTCCTCAGAGGTTTCTTCGAGCAAGCCAACATTAACGGGAACTTCCACTTGACATTCATGTGCAGGAGCCTCGAGCGCCATCTCAGTAGCCACGACGTCTATCAATGTCTCATCTACGTCGGGCATCGGCTCTTCGACCAATGGAGACTCTTGTTGAAGCTCCTGAGCGACAACATCTATCATCGCATCGTCAGGGCTTTGGTGATGTTGCGGTTGGGGAGGGCTCATATGTACATCTGCAGGGGGCCCTCTAATCATTTCCTCGGTTAGATTGTGTTCCCGACAGAATCTCTGATTAAGTCCTAAGCGGCGAATTTTACGATCGAAAAATTAAGCGTTGAAAAATTAATTTTTCGCTGCTAAATTTTTGCGACCAAAATCCTATTAAAATGAAAATTCTATTTTGCGATAGTAAGTTTTGCGCTCGATAAAATTTGCATCTAAATTGTCTATTCAGTGGTTAAGTTTTTCGCTCACAGAAAATCCTAATTAGATTTCTCGATGGTAAGTAATTTCTCGGTCAAAATCATCTATCTTAACGACTAAGTCAGATTTTTATCGATCGAGAACTAATTTGACACAAACAGTGTTAGGAATATTTTGTAGCATCCTTTAATTTGTGTAATCTTGGGTTAATATGTTTATTTGGTGGGTTGTAATAGTTTGGGGAGACTTATGATATTAAGTCATAGTTTTGTATTGGGCTTTAATATACCAAAGAATTGTGGTATATAAAGCCCAAATTACCCTAATTAGGGTTTTATCAAAAGAATTGAAAGGTAAGCCACCGTGCACGTTAGAATTAAGAAAACACACACTAACACACACACTCAAGGTGTTCTTCACGTTTAACACATTCAAACCCTTCTTTTGATCCTTGTTTGGTAATATAAGGGCCAACAAGTGGTATCAGAGCCTAACGCGGATCAATATCTTCCATTTGAATCCAGTTTTGCTCGATTTCGACGTGATTTGACAGAGATTTTTGCTTGAAAACTCATTCCCTGGTTTTTCACTGTTTTTGGATGTTTTCAAATCGTTTTCAGTGATTTTTTACTCCTAAGACATTAGAAAACTGATATTGAGTACGTTTTGGTTCTTTCACGTCGATTCCAGTCAAGTTTGAGTCGGATTTTAGCAAAAACGAGTCTGAAAAATCTTTTTTTTACTGAACTGGGCGTCACTTTCGAGTAACAAATTGAACAGTACCATTGAGTTTGAAGGTTTCGACCGAAACTCACTGTGAGGAGACTCGATCGATTTGAATTTCAGACAATTTCTCGCATTTTCCACAGTTTCGCTCGAAAGATTTCTCGGCGAAAGTCCAATTGCTTCGCCCGAAAGTTGATCGATTTGAGTTTCGACGAATTTTCCACCAATTTCACAGGTTTCGATCGATACAATTCTCGGCGAAAGGCAAATCATTTTCGCCAGAAACGCTACAGTGCACAATCTCACAGTTTCGATCGATACACATCTCGAACGCTACAGTGCACAATTTCACAGTTTCGATCGATACACATCTCGGCGAAAGTCCAATGTACTAATTGTTTCGCTCGAAACTTTATTCTCCACTTAGCCAATTTCAATCTCAGACGATCGAAACTATTTATTCAAATCAAAATCGAATTCCATCTTTCGATCGAAACTAACAATTTCAAAACTCTCTTGCCCAATTCACACTTTCGCCTGAATCTTCAAATCTAAAATTAGTTTCGATTGCCCGATTCTACCCTTAGGACCAATCGTTGAGCTTATTTTCATATCATACTAGAGTTGATCAAGCACTTATATTGAGTTGAACAAAATTCTCAATCTCACTTAACACCAATTGTTCCATCCTCGAGCAGTACACTAAATTCATCAAACTCTTATACATCGACAGAATTCACTAAGACCTACTTAGACTCAACACTAGAATTACTCAAACTTGACTACATTTCTTTCAAAACTAAAGTGTTTCATTTCGCAGATATATCTCGCGTTAACGATCATTACCAAACATTAACATGGACGGTCTTGCTATTGGATCTGACAACCGTGCACCACTACTGAGATGGGGAGAGTACGGCATATGGAAGCAACGATTCATAAATTTCATAGAAATCAAGGATGGAGACCTCGCAAATGACATGCTTTCCTCCATTTTTGAAGGACCTGCCCAATTTTGGACCATTATCTCTGCTCAACCCGATGCAGTTCCTGCAATTCCAGAAAGGAGAACTCCTAAGGACCCTAGTCGATACACCGATGCTGAGAAAGCACGAGCCAGAGCGGACAAGCTTGCTCGACACTATCTACTTCAGGCTCTACCAAATGATGTCTACAAGCAAGTAGATGCAATGGTCACGGCAAAGGAAATTTGGGACGAAGTCTCCAAGATGATGGTCGGAACAGAAGTTAGTACTTTGTCTAAGAAATCCAGTATCCTTACTGCCTATGACTCCTTCAAGGCTAAGGAGGGAGAAGAACTTCGAGATGCTTACCTTCGCTTCTTAACCATCATCAACGAGATGAGAAAGATTAACATCCAGCGCTCCAATCTCGAACACAACATCAAGTTCCTCTCCACATTTCAACCTGAGTGGGGACGAATTGCAGTTCTGGTTAAGCAACAGAACAAAGATCTGGACGCGATGGATATTCATTCCCTACACGATAATCTCTCACAATACTCGCAATATGCCAAAGAAATTAAGAACGAAGGAAAGCCAAACGTTGAAATGGAACCAATTGCACTCGTAACTTCTAAGTCAAGCAACAGGAGCTCGAAGACTTCTAAAGGAAAGCAGGTCGTACCATCTGACACCTGCAACACCGAATCTAACCAAGAATCAGAGGACTAACTCGAATCCATCAGAAAGAAGCTGGCAATGATCTCAGATACCGTCAATAAGATGAGCGCCAAGAAATCATCTTCTTCCTTCAACAAACAACGAACCTCGGGAGGGAAACAGAAGTACATTGCCCCTGAAGAGACTGAAACTAGAAATCTGAAATAGTGAAGAAGTGCTTCAACTGTGGCAAGCCGGGTCACTTTGCTTCGGAGTGCTTCAGACCCAAGAAGAAAAACGCTGAATACTACAAGAAAAAATTTCAGCTCTCACAGCGCAAGGAAGCGAGATAGTCTTGGTAGCTGAGGAAGAGGAATGGCTGGAGGACACAGCTGACGACGAGGAAGAAGAAATGGCCTTCATGGTGAAAAGCATAGAGGATGACTCCGACGAGGATGAGCCATCCATCGGATCAGACAGGACAGATGTTTCGTCATCCGACCTGGAGGTATACACTCCATCCCTACATGATTTCGTTAAACTAGAACGTAGGATAGCCGAACTCTCCATGCATCGTAAAAATCACTCAGAACTCCAAAGCAATTTCGACAAAAATTATGCCCTGTTGAACAAACAACAGGAAGAGATAGCTATTCTTAATGAAACCTTGATTTTGTCTGAAACTAAAGTGAAGACTTTAGAAGATCATATAGAAAACAAGGAAATAGAAATTAGCAATATGAGTAGAAGATTGAAAGACAGCGAGGAAGAATGTGTAAATGTAGCGTCTCAATACGAACTAATCACCAACGAACGTGTACGACTATACAAGAAAATCAAGGAATTAGAGGACATCAACACCAAAAGAGGACAAAGTGAACGAACCATGTTCCTTAGCCAACCTAAAGATGTTGAATTTTATAATCCCCGCGAAGGATTGGGATTTGAGCCCACCACTAACCCTGTAGCAGATAAAGTAGACTCTCTGTACAACATCAAACGTTTTGGGTTAAGCATCGAACGACTAATGCCCTTCGTCGGATCAAGTGAGGTGACTGAATCTGATGAACAAAGACGGAAGAACAAAGAATGGGCTCAAATCATGTGTGACTACGACGAACTCAACAATAGCTACAAAACAAGAGAGATAACGCTCTCTGATGATTACATGTCACCATTTGGACCCGAAGGCACTGATGAACAGACTAAACCTATTTATTCATTCATATATATTCCAGAAATCATACGCAAAATTGGTTCCTTGACAGCCTCTCTAGAGTCGGAAAAGAAAGCTCACGAAGAAGAGAGAACTATTTTGTTGAGCAAAATTTATACTCTTGAAAACTTTCCTGATGCTTAAAACCTTCCACCTCCCGTTCTATTCCAGAATCATTTACATGTAAATGCAAGCAAACTACAAAGAAAATACCTTTATCTCACACTAACTTGGTATCGCATGTGCTCACAGACAAAGGCGTGAGATCTAAGGAAGCGAAGAAGGTTCAACCTGGCTCAGCTAAGAAGACAACAGTCCTGATAAGAAGAAGAGACCAGTCCCCAACTTTTCTTCTCATGTTTCAAAATCTTTTGCATTTCCAAAAGTGACTTCTTGTAATGTCGCAGAACGTGTTTCGTTATTCCATTCCCTAAAATCAAAGTTCTGTCATGTCAACAATGCTGTACTTTCCCATCCTCATGACAGTCACTTCAGCAATAGCGTTTCCAAATCGCATAGCGCTCGTTCTAAGGACACATCTCCCACGCCGTCCAATCATACTACTAAATTTAAAGTAAAGAAACACAACATCTACAAGACCAAGCCAAGCAAGAAATTAAGTCCAAAACAGATTTGGATTCCGAAATCTCAACTGCATCCTATAGGAAATCATCACGCTTGGACTCTCAAACCAGCTACACAACAACCTAGCAAAGAATTAAATCTAGCAACGAACAAGAAATCTACTATACCTGCTATCAAAAGAGGACCCATCTATAAATGGGTGCCAAAACTTACTTGATTCTTTTTGCAGGTCCGTCATGTGTGGTACTTAGATTCAGGTTGCTCCTCACACATGACTGGAAACAAAGAGCTGTTGAGCAACTTCTCTGAAGGATTCCTCGGGAAGGTCTACTTCGGAAACGGTCAATCTGCATCCATGCTAGGAACAGGTGATCTCATTCATGACAGGCTAACCATCAAAGGAGTATCCTACGTCGAAGGACTGAGCTACAATTTATTCAGCATAGGTCGTTTCTGCGACAAAGGCTACAAGGTGAACTTCGAGACTAACAAATGTAGTGTCACAGATATCAATGGAAGAGAGCTACTCACTGGACACAGGAAGACGAATCTTTACTCCATTAACCTCAAGACTGTTCGACCGACATGCCTTATTTCTCGAGCCTCTCTACATCAGAACGATCTCTGGCATCAGCGACTTTCACATCTCAACTTCAAAGACCTGAACAAACTGCGATCAGAAAACATGGTAAAAGGGCTTCCCTCGTTCAGATATCACAAAGAGCATCTTTGCTCGGCGTGTGAAATGGGAAAGATAAGGAAAGCCTCCCACCGGACCAAACACATAGCCTCAACTTCCAAACCTCTCGAACTCATTCATATGGATCTGTGTGGACCCATGCGCACTCAGACCATTAATGGGCGGAAATATGTTTTAGTCATTATGGATGATTTCTCACGCTATACATGGACTAAATTTCTGAGAACCAAGGATGAAACTCCAGGTCTAATCATTGAGTTCATCAAAACTGCTCAAAACCTCTACCAACTAAGTGTACAAACAATAAGAACTGATAATGGGACAGAATTCAAGAACAGAAAACTCAGTGACTTCTATGCATCACTTGGAATCACCCAACAGTTCGCAGCAGCTAAAACACCTCAACAAAATGGGGTAGTTGAGCGCAAGAACAGAACCTTAGTTGAAGCAACTCGTACACTCCTCATTCACTCTAGATTACCTCACTTCTTGCGGGCCGAAGCAATGAACACAGCTTGTTTCACTCCAAATCGTGGCTCACTTCACAAGAGGTTCAATAGGACACCCTATGAGTTGATAAATCGTAGAGTGCCAGACGTCTCATTCCTGAAAGTTTTTGGGTGCAAGTGCTATGTGGCAAATGATCATGAAGATAGAGGCAAACTTGACCCAAAAGCATTCGAAGGCATACTGGTGGGATACTCAACAACATCAAAAGCCTATCGCATATATCTCAAAGAGAGAAGATCTGTTATGGAGAGCATTAACATAACGTTTGATGAAGTAGACCGAGTCGTTTCTGCACAAATCAGTCCAGAACCAGGACTTCTACGAGAATTAACAAAGGACCAACCTAGCACTTCCTCTACGGGAGAAACTTCAAAAACAAAGGCGTTAAGTGACATGGAACTCGATCTCTTATTTGAAGATCTCTTCCCAAAACCGGCACCACACACTGCTCCAACAACATCTGCGGCACCAGAAAATATTGATCATGCGGAGCCTAACAATGCAATACCCCTCCTTCGATGGAAAATCTTCACCTTAATGACGATAGTGAACCCCCAACAGATACAGAAATCATATCCAGCTCAGGCGCTGAAACTCCTCATCCTTATGATACAACAATAGAAATTTCTTCAGGAGAGTCAGTAATGCCACAACCTGGAGAAGAAATAGAACATCAGGCTAAATCAAGGTGGAGAAATAACATACGATACAAACACAGCTGGATCATCACAGCCTAGTACCAGAAAGTGGACTCGAGCCCAACCATACTCACAAATAATTGGAGACCCCTCCACTGGAGTAACCACTCGAGCATCAACGATAAACGAAAGCCTCTACTCCTGCTTTCTCAGTCAAAAGGAACCCAGTAAAGTAGCTGAAGCAGTCGCCGATCCAGACTGGATAATAGCAATGCAGGAGGAAATCAATCAGTTTGAGAGGTTGAAGGTTTGGAACCTAGTACCTAGACCAGCTGGGAAAACTATTATAGGGACTAAATGGGTGTTTAAGAACAAAAAGGACGAGCAAGGAGTTGTTATCCGGAATAAAGCAAGGCTGGTGGCAAAAGGTTACAATCAACAAGAAGGAATCGACTATGATGAGACATATGCCCCAGTTGCAAGAATAGAAGCTATCAGGATATTCTTAGCTTTCGCTGCACACAGGAACTTCACAGTCTACCAGATGGATGTCAAAACTGCATTCCTCAACGGAATACTAAAAGAAGAAGTTTTTGTATCCCAGCCTGAAGGTTTTGTAAACGAACAACTCCCAGACCACGTCTACAGACTCGATAAAGCTCTCTATGGACTTAAACAAGCTCCCAGAGCCTGGTACGAGGTCCTTTCAGATTTTCTCATCTCATCTGGCTTCACAAAAGGGAAGATTGATACGACTCTTTTTATCAAGAAGAATGGCTCCGACATTATGCTAGTGCAGATCTACGTTGACGACATCATATTCGGGTCAACAGACTCACGAATGTGCAGGAACTTTGGGGATCTAATGAAGCAGAAATTCGAAATGAGCATGATGGGCGAACTAAGTTTCTTCTTAGGACTTCAGGTTCAACAGCTTCACGATGGAATCTTCATCAGTCAATCCAAGTACATTCACGACATACTCAAGAAGTACAACTTGGACAACTCAAATACTGCCATGACTCCCATGTCTACCTCATGCAAACTTGACGCAGATTCCTCAGGAAAATCTGTTAACCAGACAACTTATCGAGGCATGATAGGATCCTTGCTCTATCTTACATCAAGTAGACCTGATATCATGTTCGCCACTTGTCTCTGTGCACGCTTTCAAGCTGATCCAAAGGAATCTCACATGCTAGCCGTCAAGCGAATTTTCAAATATCTCAAAGGAACTCCGAATCAAGGTCTATGGTACCCGATGGAATCAAGCTTTGAACTCGTAGGATACACAGATGCTGATTACGCAGGATGCAAGCTGGACAGAAAGAGCACTTCTGGAGCCGCTCAATTTTTGGGGGTAAACTCGTAAGCTGGTCGTCTCGAAAGCAAAATTGTGTCTCAACATCGACAGCAGAGGCAAAATATGTCGCTGCTGCGAGTTGCTGCTCACAAATTTTGTGGATGAGAACCCAGCTGTGAGATTTTGGCATAACGTTAAATCATATCCCAATTTTTAGTGACTCTAAAAGTGCTATAGCTATAACAAGTAATCCAGTACATCATTCACGCACAAAACATATAGACATTAGATATCACTTTATCAAGGAACATGTGGAACAAGGTACAATCGAAATGCATTTTGTCCACACAGAACTTCAACTTGCTGACTTATTTACTAAGGCATTGGATAAAAGCGATTCCAATTCTTGGTATCTAGATTAGGCATGTTGAACCATAAGACATGATCGATTGTTCCTACATGAACCTGATATTGTGTAAATAGATCATTTAATTTTTCTCTATATGTTATGAATGGTAAAAATCCTACTATTATATCTAGGGGGAGACTAATAAAATTTTTTTATGCATGATTCTAGGGGGAGTCTTTCATTTTTATGCACTAATCTAGGGGGAGTCATCAAATGGTTCACACAAATCTAGGGGGAGTCTCTCAAAATTATGCACAAAATAGTTCACACAAGGAGTTTTTATGATTTCTCATCAAATTTAAATTATATAGTATGGTGAAACTCCTTAAATTTCTATCGACATTACAGTCATTCAAAAATTTCAAATATCACAAATATTTCTCGGCGAAACTGAAAATTCTCTTGAAATTCCTCTTCAAATTCTCTCAGCGAAACTGCATATCGCCCGAAATACTTTCAAATTGATTTGCCAATCGTGCTAAACAAGTTTCGATCGAAACCGAACTTTAACTCATGAGTTATTAATTTCTCGGCGAAACCGACTTTCGCTCGAAACACGTTTCAATTGAAATTGCAATTTAATTACATACTTTTATACTTTTATCGGCGAAACTGACTTTCGCTCGAAACACATGTCCATTGAAATTGATCATTAAATCCTTTGCAATTTCTCTCGGCGAAACTAACTTTCGCCCGAAACTCAATTCAATCCATCGAAAATCAAAATTGACTCTTTGCAATTATTCTCGGCGAAACTGAGATTCTGCTTATTAAAATAGAGTTTCGCCCGACACCCTGTTCTTACTCATCGATTTTCAAATTCACTCTTAAAACCTCTCTGCATTCGCACACGAACTCATCACTGTCTCACTCTATTTTACCGTTTATTGCAACTCCAAATCCCTCATTGGTAAGGAAAACACGCTTAATCTACAGCTTTCAACTGATTTTTCCCATTCATGCAGGTTTCGCAGATTAGGGTTGTGCGAGTTCGAGCGAATCACTGTTAAAACGTGATTTCGTCTCGCCTAAATTCGCTCGAAACTAAGCTCTAGTTTCAATTTCACATCACAATCGATCGATTATTCTGAAAATATTACTCACTCTGTGTTTTCAAATCGACGTATTCTAGGGTTTTACTGCTTTCGATCGAAACCGGGCATTTCAATTTTCAACATAATTTAAATTGTTTTGACTTTACCCTTTCGGCCGAAACTACCTCACAGTTTCGATCGAAACTGACGACAAAATTAATTTTAATCGATCGAAATTGGACTTCGCCGAAGTTATTTAAATTAAATATGACTTTCGATCGAAACTGACTTTAATTTCACTTTCGCCGAATTTGCCTTAATTGAACATGACTTTCGATCGAAACCACAGTACAAATTGAACTTATCACACGATGCACATTGTTTACCGAAACTCAAAATCAATTGAAATTGAATTGAAATTGTCACTTTCGTCGATTGCTTAATCCAATTTCACTTTGTTTCTTTCACGATACCTTGTCACAATTTTTTTTGCCAAATTTTTCTAAGTCCTAACATGCTTAACAACGTATTGAATAATTTTGCATACTTTCTAAGTCAAAATGGTCGATTTCCACTAATCCATTGCTCTTATCTTGCAGATCTACCAAAATGGTGCGATAAATTGATGAGATTTTCGCCTCCAAGGACTGGGCACAGAGGACACCCAACAACCATCAACTGGACTTTGATAATACCTCGTGCCCAGATCCTATCATTATTAAAATCCTCGCAAACCACCCTCTAAGAACCGCCCTAAACATCACCGAGGTAGTCCCTGAAGTGTATGTGCAACAATTTTGGTCTACCCTTCAGAAACCAACCAATAACCCAAAAACAACCGCCCTTTCCGCCATAATCGACAACACCAAAGTTGTTTTTACTCCAACCATACTCCGTTCCATACTAAACCTACCTCATTCACTCCTATATGATCCCCATCCCTCCAACGACGACCTAATCAGGGACTTCCTATTCATGGGCCACAAACCTAACGCCCAAAACACCATACACTTACCTGAGTTCATTGCCAAAGACATCCCTGCACCTTGGAGGACTCTGTTTCTCATTGTCAACAAGTGCCTCTCGCCAAAGCACTCCGGGTCCGACAAGTGCAACCGGAACATCATGCTTATCTTCCATGGGATTGTCTTCAACAAAAATTATGATGTCGCCCAACTAATCTGGTCGGACATACTTGATCAACTGCGAAGGCGAGGCCTTTGATCAACGAAGCCGGTGCTCCCTTACTTACGGTGGCTGCCCGTCATCGTCCAACATTTCATGGATCTTCGTCCCGAAATCGAATGCCGACCGAGAGACGAGGGTTATCAATGTCCGAAGCTCATAAAAATTCAATCGACGAAGAGCAAAATCGATCAGGAGGCCATGATCATCCCAGACTACTTACTTCGCCTCCTCGATCTGAATGAGCCGGAGCTACGCAAATACATGCAAGCCAACAACCTCGACGACGTCCCCGTGGCTCAACAAAACCCAGTTGAACCTAACCCAGGGACAAGCCAACCCCCACAGCCAAATGTAGGTCTAGGAAGCTCCTCATCCCCACAAGCAGAACGAAAGCGTAAATCCAAAGGGGATGATCGAGGAGGACAACAGGAACGGCGTACAAAGCAAAAACACGACCGTACTCCTAAGCCAACTAGTCCAATTATAAGCCAGACCGAGCCCAAAGGTACAGGGGATGACTTTGTCTTCCCCCGAGTAGAAGTCGCGACATCGGGTCCAATCGCGCAAACTACCCTTCCCAGCCACTCAATCATCTCCCAACAGATGGTTGTTTCACATACTCACGAGGTGCCACGTCATTCATCACCACCTCGCTCGGAGGTGGTTGGTGTAACAAGCAGTACTCCGCCTCAGACTGCACCTTCTTTGATCACTACGAGTCTAGTACCCTCACCATCCATAATTTTTCCACTTTCTAGGACACTACGATTAGATTCTGCACCTCTAGATCTTCGTGATCTAGACCGAACGCTCTACGATGTCTCCGTACTAGAGTCTAGTACGGAACAGAGCGGAAGACCCAACGTAGTCAACATCACTGCAGCTACGACCTTGGGCCATCAATCTGAGTCAGTCTCAGCTTTGATGTCAACGATGAGCCTTCGTGGCCTCGGTTATTCAAGTCCTGTGCAAACGGGCGGCACATCAGTACCCTCTACTGATGTTGTGACGACGGAACGTCTTAGTGACTCCGTCAGGTTATTTTCCCCATTCGTGACGGAGGCGAGGCTAGAGAATCGACTCGCAACATTGGCGAAAGATCTCGAGGACACTATTATGACCCAAGTCTACAACGCCATTGGGACATCCTCTCGGGATAAAGGCAAAGCCCCCGTCAACGAAGAAGTACCCGCGCAACCCGATCCAACTCCTGGCTCAGAGGAAGGACCGTGGAACGTACCAATCCCGGAACTAATCGACGTTCTACTGGCCAGACTCCGTACTGCACCGACGCTCACTGCCTATGAAGCGGAGATCCTCAGACGTCTGGAACTTCCTTTCAACCCGCCTAACCCCGGCGAGGCCCAGTCATCAAGACAATCACGTGACGACCCTGACGGTGGGGATCGTCCCGAGGGGGAGAAGACACAAGGGACAGGGCCACCGCCGCAGCCACAGCCGCAACCTAGAACCACCCAAACACCCACCAGAACAAAATCACACCCACCCAAACCAGAAAATCTACCCGAACTACTACCAACACAACCCAAACGAACTCCTCATCAACCGTGAGTCCATCACCGCCTAGCCTTACAAACCCAAGACCTTCCTCTGATCCTCCATCCTCACATTTTCTATCTCTCGAAACACTTTACAACCCACACTCAGCGGTAGAAAAGTACATCTTCATCGACGATTGGTTAACAAAGCCGATGCATCCAGACTTGGCCAAAGGCTTACTGGACAACGCCAGATACTTCTTGATGAAGGCAAATGTTGACCTGGCACTAATCGACGATGATGAGCTCGAGGAAGGTGAAGACTACGAAGCAGACATTCCAGAACTTCCAGAGATTCTCAAACACGTTGTCGTCGATAAGGAGTGCCCCCTTCGAAGTCAAAGATAGGAAAAGAACAGACGCCGCCGTGGGAAAATGTCAAAGTGATAGCTCCATATCAAGAAGAAATACGGAGAAGAATTTGGAGGAAGAAGGATAGGATCAAGGACCTAGACGAGCTGAGTCTAAGAGGCCTAACTCATCTCCCGAGACCAACTGCTATACGTACCTGCTCTCTCTTCGTAGAGGGCTTGTGTGGAGAGAAAAAGATACAGATGTTAACATTCTTAGAAGAGAAGAGAAGGAAAAGGCCAGAATCAACAAAATCTTGGGAGGTCGGCGAGGTCGTGTCGACTATTATGAATACCCTATCTATAAGGTGCAGCGAGAAGATGGAACGGTTGAGGAACTGACTGAAGGCGATCTCTCCTACATCAGAGGTGAAGATGTCGATCGGATACTTTTCAGCTTCAGATTTCTTGGAACACTCCAGAATCCAGACTTGAAAGTGGGCTACGTTGCTCTTAAGCGATTTATGATGTGCCAAATCAAGTTCAATGCGACTCACGATCTTCAAATGGCGGTGGAAAGCAACATTAAAAGGGTGAATCTCACGAAGCCATCCTTCGAAGTCGCCGACTCAAGTCTTGGTGACGGCCACATAATCAATAATGACAACGATCCATCGGTGGTCTTCACCAATTACAAAGGAGAAAAGAGACTGATGAAAGCATCCGAGATTGCCAAATTCAGCGATGGGACGCTGCTGATTATTCGGGTGAAACTCGAATGGACCTTGGAGAAGCAAAGGAACGAAGAAGTAGAAGCCCAGGAGAAGTACGAGAAGCTGATCAACATCATCTCCGATCGATTATCTTTACGAAGAACGATACGATCTTACGAGTTCAGACTTGGACTCAGGAAATCGATTGATGCAGTGGAGAAACCCAAGAAGAAGAAGACACAAAGGACGCCAAAGCGAAAAGGATGCTAAGGGGGAGATTGTTAGGAATATTTTGTAGCATCCTTTAATTTGTGTAATCTTGGGTTAATATATTTATTTAGTGGGTTGTAGTAGTTTGGGGAGACTTATGATATTAAGTCATAGTTTTGTATTGGGCTTTAATATACCAAAGAATTGTGGTATATAAAGCCCAAATTACCCTAATTAGGGTTTTATCAAAAGAATTGAAAGGTAAGCCACATTGCACGTTAGAATTAAGAAAACACACACTAACACACACACTCAAGGTGTTCTTCACGTTTAACACATTCAAACACTTCTTTTGATCCTTGTTTGGTAATATAAGGGCCAACAAACAGTATCTTAATTGAATCAGAATTCAATAAGACTGTTTGCGATCGACAAAGTTCTACGATGCCTTTAAACATTCAAAAACCCAGTTTTATTGAAACTCAAATCTCAGTCGAAGATGCATATTTCCCCAAGATTTATACTACCAGATTCATCAAGAACTTCGAAACTATGTTAGGCATTAATCTCAGAAAACACTCGTAATCAAGCCTAAAGCACTATAAAACAGTATACGATTTCTCAGTTTTGAAGAACAGACGGAAATCAAAACGTAAACATGCGAAAAACTTCAAAAAGCAGATGCTAACGACGTTAAATCACACGCAACTATCAACATAATCTCATTTCTACCTTAAACAGACAATTTGTTGTGGAAAAAATCGAAAGTTTTTTGTGAAGATGAAACTGTCTGTGAAAGTTTCTCGAGAGAGATTTTTTGGCGATTTAAGGTTGCATGAGAAAAAGTTTTTCGACAGACACAAAGATGAACTTTTATTTACTCGCTGTAATTCAATGTTGGGTTTCCAATTTGACGTTTTGCGATTAAATGGATCAGGCCCATTACTATTTGCGCTCGAGAAATTTTCGATTCGAAAATTGCTCTTCAATTCAATTTCTCGATCGCAAATTATCGCGATTAATCAAAAATTGTTCCCAACAATATTTTACGATCGAGAAACTTATGATGGCAAATTAATTCTTATATCCAATTTCTCGATTGTAAGTGCTTCTAAAACTTTTCAGGTTGATTCCTATTACAAATAAAATCACATTGTAAAGCTCCCCCTCAAAATTAAAATAAATGCAATTAACTCCCTGTGTTTTCTTTGCTGTAACGTCTAGCTTCCCTGGCTGAAACAAAAATCTGTACCACTGAGAAAGAAAGACGTTAGAAATAATGGAGTTAATCTGGTCTGTGATTAGCTCCGTTCCTTGTAGTGTCGACGTCCGACTCCTTAATTTTGTTTGAAGGAATCTGAAACACTTAGTGAAGAATATTTGGAGCTAATGCACTATTTTTATATTTGCTCCGCCTCAAATAATGCGCAAAATTGACTAAATATGCAACCATATGAAATCAATTCAATTCACGAGCATATAACACACAATTTTGCCTAATAAGCACATATACATGGTCCCCGAAAACATGTAATAGAGGTATTGTGTGAGGGTAAGAGCAATGAAAAATTTATCGCATTTAAACAATTCAGTACCAATGGAATTGAAAATTACATGTAGAATGTGCGATAATAAAATAAATTCGCATTTAGTCAATTCAACGCATATGAAATATAACATTTCATGTCAAAATGTGCGAAATTTTTTTTTGAATTTTTTTCATATTACTATTATTATAGTATGGGGTCAGATTATTTTGCTTTGATCAATCGTCACACCTAAAATTTTACGAGACACATTTGAAAGAAGAAAATGATGTCAAGTCATGTCGTCAAACTAAAGTCCTAAGTTCATAGACTGGTCCATTTCGACAACTCTCACTAGGTTCGCTCTAGCAGTCAATTATTATTAACTTGGGATTTTTATATTTATATCACCCAAGTCAACACAAGCAATTTTAAGTCAATTTACCTGTGAGGCATTTTTAATCATTTCACCTAAGCGAGAGCTCGTCGATTGGAATCAAAGGGTTGTAAGGGTTTTAGTTTGGCTAGGACTTAGAAGGGAAGGAATTTAGAGGAAAGTGAGCTTATCTCTTCGTCCTCTACCATCTCTACGTCCGTCTCCTTTTGCGTCTCTTTTTTTCAATCTTTTCTCCCTCTTTTTCTTTTAAGAACTATCCCTTTTTATGCTATGCTCAAGCTGAAGCTCCGCTTCTCCACGAGGCTATAGGAGATTATCCTAGGCGAAGTTCTTCTTGTTGGTTCTCGGGCCGATACCGTGCTCCTCTTCTCTTAATCCCTTGAGAGGTTTCAGAGATTATCTATTTGGAAAAGTTCACGGTTATGGAATTCGTACCCGAGGCTGCGCTCCTCTTCTCGTTTCCCGATATAAGACCGGATTATCGTTTGAGAAGTTCACTTCGTGGTGCTCCTCTTTCCAGTCGTTCTGACGAGCGTACGAGATTACCACTGGAGAAGTTCACAGCAGGATCCATGCCACCTTCTAAGAGATAGTCGGAAGACAGGTTCCTTTTGTCTGATTTTTGCGCGTTGAGCAGTCTTCTTTTGTTATCATCCTCCTTATTTTCTCCCCTTCCTTTTTTTTGTTTGAATAACCATCCGAAGAGTATAGAATGCGGTTGAAGGCTGGGAATGGGATTCAAAGGAAGAAAATGGCATCGGAGAAGGCTCAAAGTGGATGACTAAGGGCTAATGTGAGGGAAAAAACTTTATAAGGCCGAGTGAAACCTAAGCGCCCTTATCATTTTCCTAACGATCTAAGGCAAGGTGAGTATGAAGCCAAGTATCACTAGTTAAGACAGGCAATTGATATGTGACTCACTCGAGAAATAGATCCAAAGAAAGAAATGAACAAAGCTTGAGACCTCACGTATGTATAGTTTCTTTGTGTCTAGTGGAACAATCTAATGACCTTTAGACACAAGAATGCGACTTAGACTGACAAAATTAAGCAATTAAATCAATCGCATGTCGTGGTAAAATTCTAAGTGACTTTAGATCAAACCATCCTAAAGAATTTCCTCATTCCCCTATATTATAGGTATATGTATAGTATTTTTATATGTATTAAAATTTTATTTATTTCTTAAATTCACGCAAGATAAAGCATATAAGCAAAGAAAACACATAACATAGAACATTTAGTAGCACAGGAGATCAGGTAAAGCACATATTACGGGAGTTTTCAACATGCCTAATTTTCTGACAAGGAATTGAAATCGTTTTTCATACAATGCCTTGGTGAAAATGTCAGCTAGTTGGTACTCCGTGTGCACGAAATACATATCTATGGTGCCTTTGTCTACATGATCTTTGATAAAGTGATATCTAATATCTATGTGTTTTGTGCGTGAGTGATGAACATGATTGCAAGTAATAGCGATGGCACTTTGACTATCACTATATATGGGTATATTATTTAAATTGTACCCATAGTCGCGAAGCTGAGTCCGCATCCACAGCATCTGGGAGCAGCAACTGGCGGCAGCCACGTATTTCGCTTCGGCCGTCGAAGTTGACACACAGTTCTGCTTTTTGGATGACCAACAGACCAGCTTTTCCCCTAGAAATTGAGCGCCACCGGACGTGCTTTTCCTGTCCATTCGGCAACCTGCGTAATCAGCATCAGTATAGCCGATAAGATTGAAGTTCGTACCCTTTGGATACCATAGTCCGAGGGTAGAAGTGCCCTTAAGGTAACACAGATTCCTTTTGACCGCGAGCATATGGGATTGTTTGGGATCGGCTTGAAACCGGGCACATAAGCACGTGGCAAACATGACGTTTGGCCGGCTCGAAGTGAGGTAGAAGAGATCTAATGATACTGCGATATAGTGTGATGTCGACCGGCTATCCAGTGGAATCGGCATCCAACTTGCAGCTTGGTGACATAGGAGTGCTAGAGGCTTGCTCTGATCTTGATGGAATTTCTTCAGAATATCCTTGATGTAATTTGTCTGATTGATGAAAATCCCATCTTCGAGTTGCCTGACCTGAAGAACTGCATCTCTCCCATGTGACTCATCTCGAACTTGCTTTTCATTACCCGAACATCGTGCAAATCCGCGGATTAGTTGATCCGAAGATGATGTCGTCGACGATACTTGAACGACCATCAGATCTTTGTCTTGCCATTTAATGAAGAGGGTTGTGTCTATCTTTCCTCGTATGAATCCAGACTTCATGAGGAATTCACTCAAGACATCGTACCAAGCACGTGGGGCTGGTTTTAGTCCATAGAGAGCTTTGTCCAATCGATAGACGTGATCGGGATGTTCTTGATCAACGAAGCCTTCTGGCTGAGCGACGTAGACTTCTTCTTTTAACACGCCATTGAGAAAGGCTGTCTTAATATCCATTTGATAGACTTTGAAGTCTTTGTGAGCCGCATAAGCCAGGAGAAGGCGGATTGCTTCGATTCGAGCAACATGAGCATATGTCTCGTTGTATTAGATGCCTTCCTGTTGATTGTAGCCCTTCGCAACTAGCCTTGCTTTGTTCTAGATCACTTCACCATCTTCATTCTTCTTATTACTGAATACCCATTTGGTTCCGATAATTGTTTTCCCATGTGGACGGGGTACTAAGGTCCACACCTGAAGACGTTCGAATTGATGAATTTCTTCTTGCATTGCAATTATCCAATCCGGGTCTCGTAGTGTGTCTGCTACTTTAGTAGGCTCATTTTGGCTTAAGAAGCAGCTGAAAAGATTGAGCTGACGACGTGTCCTTACTCCGCTCGAAAGATCGCCAATTATCTGATCAACCGGATGGAACTAGTCCACTTGTGCTCATGCGGCAGGGGCTGAGGAAGATACGTCAGCCAGTTGTGGTTCTAGATTTCCATCTCCGATTGTTCAATTGTTTGAGGAAGTTCCACTTCTGCACTTGGAATGATCGTCTCTGATGATTCTTCCTCAGTAACCATTGTAGGTTCTTCGTTATTCTGTGGCAAATCTGAGTCGGGCGAGGTAGGGACGTGAGAAGTACTAGGTACATCGATCTCGTCTGGTGGAGAATCCACTATAACTTTAGCAGTGTGTGACCGATATACGGGCTCGAAGAGAGAGTGGAGATCGTCTAATGCGAGTCATAATGCTTCTTCTGACGTTGATTTCAAAGTTGTTGCCATCTTCTGTTGGTTTTGTGCCAACACACCAGTGAAAACAGGTTCTGAACTGTTATATTCAGAAGCTATCTGGTTGGATACGGGTCCTGAACTGAGGTGTGCAGGAGCCATCGGGTTAAGCACGGGTCCTGGACTGATTTGACCACAAGCCATCTCCGCCACTTCGTGGAAACTGACATTGTAGCTTTCTTTGATTGTGTGGTTCGACTTGATATATACTCAGTACGCTTTCGAGGTTGAAGAATACCCGACGAAAGTCGCTTCGAATGCTTTAGGGTCGAACTTTTAATAGAATTATTTTTTAATAGCGAAAGTCGTAGAAAGTCGTTACGCTCCCTGTAGACGTAGGTAGACGTAGCGTCAGAGGTATCCCGCATTTAAATTTTTTAATAGAATTATTTTTAAAAACGAGTTTGTTTTTAATAATCGAAAGTCGCTATTTACAATATTTATCTTTCAAAGGCGATTTTTCAATTTTCACGCTTTTTTTAATAGCGTGAGAGGTAGTTTGGGAGGACGAGGAAACCTTGAGATTTTCCATCTCCTTAAAGAATTTTTTCTTTTCAGCTTCGAAATTCTCTCGTTCTTTTTCTAACTTTGCTTGTGACTCCTCTATCTATTTTATGATAGGGTGTTTGTAAAGAGAATTTTTATAATTAACGTCTTTAACTTCCTCGTAGTGTGTTTGAGAGTCAGGAGCAAGAACTTGTACTAAATCAGAGACAGGTGTTAAAAATGGTTTCATAGTTCTGTCTCTTTCATTTAGTGATGTGTAGTCAAAGGGGATCTCAGGCCCATGCGAGGCTTGTCTTATAGAGGAATCATAACTATTTTGATACGTTGATTCAGTGATTTCTCTAAGAGAGGTTACTCCTAAACCCATCTTCTTAATATCATATATTTCCTTTTTCCGTAGAACTCGAGGGTTAGTGAAACCTATGCCTTCTATTGGATTATAAAACTCTATATCATTGGCCTTGTTCAAAAATATCGTATGTTCGGATTGTCCCCTACGCGTAACTATATCATCTAAGTTCTTAATTTTAAAATATAGTTTCTTGCGTTCCTCACCTAGTAGAGCATAATTGTTTTCTACCGTCAGTTTGGCGGCTTGACAGGCATCTAGATCCTTGCTAAGCTCACTAACCTTAGCATTTGATGTTTCTAATTGAGTTTCTAAGTTAGTGATCTTAGAGGTAGCTTCGATTATTCTACAATTTAAAACGGCTTTCTCGTTGAGATTTCTCACCGAGCAATTGTAGTTATCTGCTAGCCTACCTTCTAATTCCTTAATCTTTTCGCTCTGTTGTCCTAGTTGAGGTTGACTAGTCTCTCTAGAATGTAGGCTCTTAGTAAGTTCATCTATTTTTTCACTAGAGCTCATAAGTTCTGATTCTAGACTATTTATCTTTTCCTGTGATCTCGCAAGTTTATCCTCTACTTCCCTAATATTTTTCTGCTCATGTTTCATGTTAGCATATTGTTTTTTATATGAATCTAACATGGTCAATAATGTGGAAGAAGAGACTACCTCTTGTGACGAAGTGGATGCGTTGTCGACGTCCGTACGATCGGATGTTCCGGCATCTGATTCGTTATCGAGACGGGCCATGAGAGCTAAATCTCTTCTTCAGAACTCGACGTGTCCTCGAGCCATTGGTCCTGTTCGGCCATGAGAGCTACTCCAGCTTCTTTCTATTTTCTCAATTGGAGCTTCCTGGAGTAGTAGGTGGCATCTCTCTTCTTCGGAAGAGTGCACTCTCTGGCGAAGTGACCTGGCTTGCCGCAGTTGAAGCATTTGTTAGCCTCCTTAGGATTCTTGACATCGGAGCTCTCTGGTGCACATTCTTTGTTTTTAGAGCTTGTAGTCCGAAGTCAGTTGGCTGAGGTTGAAGACTTCTTCTTGAAGTACTTCTTGCTCATCATTTGTCCTATGAGAGCTAACTGCTTTCCTAGTGCTTTCAGATTTGGCTCAACGTCGGAGTCCGACTCTTCTTCCGACTCTGAAGGTGAAGGAGGCCTAACGGTCTTTTTCTTTCTTGATCTTGAGCTCCTCTTCTCCGAGACTAAGGCAACAGTGTCTTCGTTCTGTTTGCCATCCTGCCCTTGAGAATCTCGCTTATATCATCCTCATGCTGTGCGAGATTGTCAACATGGACATCCAACTCCTCTAGATCTTTATTTTGTCGAATCTGAGTGGATATTTTCTTCGATTCCGCGGGCAGAGAAGATAGAAATCTGATGTTTGTCTCCATGTTGGTCTTCGTGATCTCTATCTTCCTCATTTCGTTGAGAAGAGTGAGGTATCTTTGGTAGATCTCGTATAGACTCTCCTCAGGCTTTGCTTTGAAGGAGTCGTAAGCGGTGAGAATGCTCGCCTTTTTGGCCTTTATGCCCACTTTCGTCCTCTGTATCATCCTATGCAGTTCATCCTACATTCCTTTAGCCGATGAAAGGCCATCAATCTGTCGGTATATGTCGTTGGGGATGCCCTACATGAGGGTGTTCAAGGCTACTAGATCAGCCTTAGCTTGGGCCCTCTCCTCGATTGTGTACTCCCTAGGCTCCTTCAATCGCCTAGATGCGGGAACTTGAGGAGTCGTTTCGTCACCGGGGACATATAGCCAAACTTGTGTGGGTCCCTCTTCTAGTGACTTCAGTAAATTCTCGGCTTCATCTTTTAGAGCGATGAAATTGAGGAAGCGGCTCCTCCACACGGTATATTTTCCTCGTTGCAAAGTCGGTGGACGGTTGTCATTTTCGAGTGAGTATGCATCCATTTTGAAAGATCTTCGTTAAGTGCTTTGAATGTTTGAAGATGATGTAATGTGCTTCACAAGTGACAAAATTCGTTAGTAGCGTTTGATTCGAAAAATCGATCGAGAATTATTTTCGATTCAATCTTTAAAGTTTGATCAAAAATAATTTCGTCGAAATAGAATATAGTGTGTACTGTTTAGGGGCGAGTAGTTTATCAGTGAAATATTTTTTGATCGAAATAAATTGCCCAAAATCGTTCGGTCGAGAAAAATTTCTGGATCGTGAATTTATTTCGATCGTAAAGAAACAGTACGTTAGTAAGTTTCTCGACAAGTCAAAATAAATCGGTTGACTGGAAAAGTTTCTCGCGTGTAAATGATTTTTAGCTTGGTCAAACTTTAAATGTCTGACCGAATATGTTTCTCGAGAGAGAGTTTTTACGCGTCCAAAGTCAACTCCCTCGAAAAATGATTTTTGCTGAATAATCCTCGAGAAATATTTCTATCTAAAACCGTTTCTAGTGTTGACGATTTTAGCACCGACTTCGTATTCTGACCGAGAAACATTATCGCGCCAAGTTTTTCGATCGATAAATTAATCTGATCGCAAAACCTAGCGAGAAAATTTAGAACGATCGAGAAAAATCACAGAATACAATTATCACAGATTCAAGCAAAAACAAGGAATTAGACACTGAACTTTCATGTAATTGCTCACAATCGATTACTAACTACACACGAACACGCAATCAAACACGTTATGAAGCACAATATGTCGAACTTGATCAAAATTAGAACGTGTTCTTCATGTTCTTACGCAAACAGTAACTCACAAAATCGATTTAATCCAAACACGAAGTTCAAACAGCTACGGATTTGATCGCAATCATCATTTTACACTTATACGAGTACAGAAACATCAAATTCAAGTCAATTAGGCACAGTATTATGCTATTGGATCGAAAACAGATTTGGCGCCAAACTGTTCTTCGTTGAACAGTGAACAAAATTAAATTTTCGATCCAAATCTAACAATTTTTGATTCAAAACAGAACGAATCTGCCCTGATACCAATTGTTAGGTCCTACGATTAACAACTCTAAGATTCGACGATAATGATAATCAATAAGATTCGATCGAAAAACTCATTTGAAGAACGAGAGAGAGAACTCGATTAGAGTGAGAAAGTTATTGTTGTTTCTCGCTCTAGAAATTGAATTGCAAGCCTTTCGGATCAATCTTCAAAACTTTCTCTATTAAGCTCAATTGATTTACATGTATTTATACCAAACAAACTTGGTATAAACATCAAACTAGTCCTAATCTAAGGACTACTATACAAAACGCCCCAAATTACAAGGACAACTAATAATATCTAGCACAATTTAAATGTATACTCTACACATAGAATGGTGATGACACACAAGTATTCATATAGCGAGCATGAGATCACGTTCGAGCTTATATTAGCATGTAAATCACAAATTTCATACGATCACGTAAACTACCATGCAACACGTAGTAATCACAAGTTTAAAAAAATGTTTACGCGTGTAGGTGATCTTCACCTACCTTACGTCCGTAGAAAGCTAAATCACGGGGTATTTCCGTGTGATCCCGACCCGAGAGTTTTAAAAAGCGGAGTAACGCGCGCATCGAAGCGCGAGCGAAATTTTTCCGTAAAACGCATTGACGCGTAAAAAGAAAAGCGTACAGAGTCTTCAATATTTTTTCCCCAAAGTCTTGACACGATATTATTAAGAGGCACAGAGTATAGCTGTGGCAATGTTTTCAAAAGAGACAAGACGTCTAACAAATAGCAACGTCCCTAAATTCTGACAAACATATATTATTTTGATTTTTCAATTTTTCTAATTTTTTTATTACTGTCACCAAATGATAAAAAAATCGATTATTTAATCTAATTTATGATATAAAAATAAATAAATTTATCAAATTTATTCTTTGTTAAATGACGATCAAAATGACATGTATATCTTATATTTTTTTATATACTACATAAGAATTATTTTTTAAAAGCTGCATTTTCTAAGACTTAGTTTGCTAACATTTTAGTAGTTATTTCCAATATTTTCTATATATTATAATTTTTTATATTATAGGTGGACTTCCAAAATACTCACGCTATGCGCTACGCTATTTACGCTATGCGCTGTCGGAACCAAAACGCGACGTCATACACTATACGCATTTTAAAACACGGATTTATACCAAACAAACTTGGTATAAATATCAAACTAGTCCTAATCTAAGGACTACTATACAAAACGCCCCTAATTACAAGGACAACTAATAATATCAAGCACAATTAAATGTATACTCTACAGGGACTTTTGCTAGAGCCGCAAAACTTCTCAGTTTGATCCACACGGATGTTTGCGGTAACTTCCATTATTTAGTTACCTTCGCTGATGATCACTCTCGCTTCGGCAAGGTGTATCTCAGAAGCACAAGTCTGATACTTTTTAATGGTTCAAAAAGTAAAAGGCTTTGGTGGAAAATCAGACTGGAAAGAGCATCAAAATCGTTCGATCAGATCGAGGTGGCGAGTACATGAGCCTGGAGTTTGACGAGTTCTTAAAAGGGAACGGGATCATTTCACAATTGACACCGCCCGGAACACCGCAGTTGAATGGTGTGTCCGAACGCAGAAATCGAACTCTCTTGGATAATGTTAGGTCCTACGATTAACAACTCTATGATCCTAGGCTAGAATTCATAGTAATTCGATCGTTTAGATAAACAATTGAATTCGATCGAAAAACTCAACGGAAGAACAAGAGAGAGAATTCGAGTAGAGTGAGAAAGTTACTGTTGTTTCTCTCTCTAGAAATCGAATTGCAAGCCTTTCGGATCAATTCTAAAAACTTTCTCTTTTCAGCTCAATTGATTTACAAGTATTTATACCAAACTGGTATAAATATCAAACTAGTCCTTAAGGATACTATACAAAACGCCCCTAATTACAAGGACAACTAATGAAATCAAGCACAATTACAAATAGTATTCTACAATCTCCCCCTTTGTGCTTGATTGCGTCTCCGCGCCGTTTGTCTTGTCGGGCGTAGTATGATCTGCGCAAGCCCAGCGCATGCTCGTAGTTCCTCAGAGTGATCCTAAGCTCCAGTCGCTCCTCGATATCTTCATGCAATTCCATAGGAGCGGTTGTTCTCTCACGAACCTGTGGATCCTCAGCATAGTGTCTCTGTTGATTTCTTCCAACCTCTGCTCGATGTTTTTCCTGATGACCTTGAGCGTCCCATCCCAAAACTTATGAATCTCAGTCTTCAGCGTCAACCTATTCTTCTTTGCTATTGGATTGTGGTAAGTGATGCCTAGGACTGAGCTGATGTGCACGTGATTGTTGGGAAGCCCTTAGATCTCGGGTCCTTTGTTGAGTGGAGCGGTCATGTTGACCTTCTTCATATTGCTCTCCAGAGCCATCTGAAGGTCGTGAGCGGCATAGTACTTGACCTGGCGCAACATGAACCGGTAGAGCCCTTCGAGGCCTTCTGTCTTGATGAAGCCCTGAGGACCTTTGTACTTCTCCGCGTATAGTTGATAAAGTCGGTACACTTCATCGGCGGGGAGGTACGGCAGGTCGCTCTCGCTCAGTTCCTCTCGGGTCCTGTCCACTCGTTCGATGATGTAATGAGGTGTTGGAAGTCCTCCTTTGGCACAGTAGACGCTGAGTAGTTGGCTTATTGGGAGAGAGACTCTTATAATGGCTCTTGGCTTGTGTCTTAGTCATCCTTAGCCTAACGTCAGCTCCTAGTTTGGTCAGCATCCAGAGGTAGGTCATCCTCTTCTGCTGGTCCCAATGAGAGATCCCTCTGAGCTCGAACTCATTCGGCTTCTTCACTCTGTCCGGAGACCTCAAAATATTCTCACGAACTTCTTCGAGGAAGGGAATTTCAATTTGAATGCTTTTCCATTGCGTGGCGATCGGGACTTTCCCTGGCATTAGCCTAGGAGAGGGAACCGCCTGTTGAGCCATTAACTCTGGTAGACTTGGGATAACTCGCTCGTAGTCTTCACCTTCCTGAAGCTCGTCGTCTTCTATAATTACGAGATCTATGGACGCTTGTTGTAGAAAGCGCCGGACGTCGTGAAGCCGTTGTCTTTGATGCTCCTCGGGCATGGAGTGGGTCATCCATTGTCCTTCGAAGATATACTTGTCTAGGACTTCGCGTGGATTGACACCATGTCCAGAGGGTCTCGGTTGGTCTGGAGCGCCAGAGGGAGTGGCTTGGGTAGCTGCTAGAGCTACAAGCATCGCAGCACTTGCTTCTTCTTTCGAAAGCAAGGGGCTTGAGTAGATCAGTGGTGTGGGCGGAGGCGTCCTGAGGTGAAAGGTTGGTGGGTCGATGTGGGCGATGCGGTGCGTGGTGTGGGCGGTTTGGGTGGTTTGTGTTTGGGTATGATGGGTTTGTGTTTGGGTTGTTTGGGTTTCACCGGCTCCAGCGCTTGTCTGTGTAGCGCCTGAGCCTTGTTCTTGGCCACTTGTAGATGTCATTGGCCTCTTCTCCCCCTCATGAGGGTCCTGATCGTCAGGATCGTCATGTCTGCGCCGTGAGTGGGAGCTTTGGCCGCGGCAGGTGTCGGTCGATCGCTCATGATGATCCACCAATCGCCGATAGAGGGATTCTTCTTGAGGTCGGATGGACAGGCCTATCAAACGGGCGAGGAGTACGTCGTGGAGCTCGGTGATTGGGATTGTGTATGGGTTGATGAGGATGGAGGAATTGGCTAGAGGGTCGGTGGGTGTGGGTTGTGGAGGTGTGGGGTTGGTTCGTGACGACGGGCCTTCAGAGGCAGGTGCTTTCCCGGTATCTCTTCGGGATGCCTCGAGTACTTGGAGTACTCTCTCTGTGATCTTTTCTTCCATTGACTGTACAGCGGCAGGGAGAACGGCCTGGAATTGTTCGTTCGTCACGAAGGGAGTGGATGCCTCCATGGATGGACCAGGACGACTGATGTCGCCTGTTATCAACCCGTGAGTAGACGCCGACTCTGTGGGATGGCTCACAGTCACTTGAGGTTGTGACTGTATGAGACTTCCACCCAATCCTCGAGTCGAATCCTGAGGATTCGTCTCTATGGGTGTTTAGGGATGGCAATGGAGTGGGGCGGGGGCGGGGATCTAATCTCCATCCCCGTCCCCGCGATGCAATCGGGAACGAAATCGTCCCACGGGGATCCACGCGGGGCGGGGATCCACGCGGGGCGGGGATTTCCCACGGGGATTCTCCGCCCCGTAATTTTCTTTAAAAAAATAATATCTTTAATATAATATATAAATTTGAATATATTTGTGTAATAAATATTATATAAATTATAATTTTATATATTTTTTGTATTAACTTAATATTTTTTAATCTATATTTTGATATTATTTTACTATTATTTAAATTATAATGTAATATTATATATATTATAATATATAAAAGAGGGTTCGGGGACGGGGCAGGGATCCCCGTGGGGATCTCACGGGGAGACATCATTCCCCGTCCCCGCCCCGCGAGGATAAGGGATTCCCCGCCCCGTTCGGGGCGGATCCCCATGGGGACGGGGAATCCCCGCCCCATTGCCAACCCTATGGGTGTTGTTGCAGGCTCGGGTTGCGCCTGCAAACCAGATACTGTGTGAGTTGGTTGCGGCTTATGATTGAGCGATGAAGTGCCAGCAACACTTGTCGTTGTGGGCAGCGGAGTATCTGGTGCGACGGTGACGGCCGGAAAGAGACTCCAGTTGAATGCTCAGTCTTCTGGGAGTCCTCCTGATCAGACTGATTTTCTCGTCAGACTCTGTGTCAAACGGGGTGGCCGTGTGAGGAGTGAGGTCACGAACGTCCTCCCGTTCGTGATCTGTCACCGGTGGAAGAGAGCTTTGCCCCATTTCCGTTTCAGGCTGTGCCTCTTGTTGAAGAACTTCCTCAAAAGTTTCTTCGAGCACGCCAACATGTACGGGCTCTTCCACTTGTAATTCAAGGTTAGGAGCCTTGAGTTCCATCTCCATAGCCACGACGTCTATCAGCGTATCATCGACGTCGGGCATTGGTTCTTCGACCAATGGTCGCTCCTGAGCTAGCTCCTGAGCGACATCATCAATTATCGCGTCCTCAGGGCTTAGCTGTTGTTGCTGTTGGTGAGGGCTAGCTCCAAGCACTGTCGGGGGCCCTCGAATCATTTCCTCGGTGAGATTTATGTCCCGACAGTAAAGCTTGTAGACGTCTTCGTTGGGGTCCGCGAGACGAAGGAGCTCGAATGGGATCGACATCGACGGTTGGTCCAGGTCCGTGAGCCGTGGGTTGTGAAAGAACTTGAGCCTTGGTGGTTGGTAATTTCCGCCAGGAGGCAGAGTAGGGATGGTCTGGTGCAGCGCCATGATCTCCCTGATGATGATGCTGAACCACCGAGCACAAGGCACGTTCTTCGATCGCCGAATCTGGTCCGCGAGGTCGTTCCAGATCAGCTGAGTGTAGTCGTAATTTCTTGCGAAGGCGATGCCATGGAAGATCCTCAAAATGTTGCTGTTGCCCTTATCAAATCCTGCTTGCTTGGGCGATAGGCACTTATTCACTATTCCGAATAGTGTCTTCCACGGATGTGGGATTCCGCTGCTCTGGACCTAAGCTAATCTTGTGAGCGGCGGTTGGTATCCCATGTGCAAAAAGTCTTGAATCATATCGGCCTCGGATGGGAGCGGGTCGTAGTTAGTGCTATGGGTAAAGTCCAGTAACATGTCGAACTGGTTCTTGTCCATGCTGATGTGCCGCGTCTCGATCCTTGTTGAGAACCGGAAAGCTCCATTGTCCACTTCTCCTTGTGTGCAGCCTCAGAACTGCTGGAGATATACCATCGGCACTGATGCGGTGGCCGTTAAGGCATGCCAGATGGGGTGACCTCTCAGGATAGATACAATAATCTCGTACGGGCATCGAAAAGTGCTCAGATCGAGCTGAAAGTTTGTATCCTGAACCTTCAGATACAGGTTGTGGTCGTATATGTGATTGTATCTTGGATAGCGATCCATCTGAAAAATAAGATATATAAAAGTTTATTAGTTCAATTTTATTTTCAGTCGAAGTATGAATAAATGTCATCAAACTGTAGTAATATAGCAAATAATATCATGTTTGATGAATTTTGAATTGAAATCAAATGAAGTGTATAGTGTATGTTCAATTTCAAAAATCGTGATGGCGTTATTGTAATTTCGAATAAAATATTTGTCGCGTGAAAAATCGTTCGAAATTTCGCTAACTGTTAAATCGTGAAAAAGGACACCGTTCATGCCGAGAGAATTTTCGCTCGATAAAATTGATTTTGAAAATGATTTCCTATGCATTGATTTCAATTGTAATGACTCCGTTCGATTTTTCGATCGAGAAATTTTATTTGCGATTTTCGCTACGGAGTAAACGACTTAAAGAAAAATTTTCTAAGTGTTGACGTTGAAATCTAGACTGTAGTCGATCAATTTTACGATCGAGAAAAATTCCGTGTAAATTTACGATCGAAAAATTATTTCTCAGGTAAATTTACTATCGAGAAATTTTCCTCAATTGAATAAAATTTTTCGATTTGAAATTTGTCGAGCGAAATGTGATTTTCGATCCTAAGTAAAAATTGTCGCTTCAATATTTTTCGATCGAGAAATTGGTCAACGAAAGACTAAGTCACTCCGTCGAGAAATTTTATGATCGAAAAATTAAGTGTTGAAAAATTTTTGCGACCAAATTGAAATTAAATCGAAAATTCTATTTTGCGATATTAAGTTTTATGCTCGATAAAGTTTGCATCTTAAATTGTCTAGTCAGTGCGTAAGTTTTTCGCTCGCTGAAAATTAAAATTGGATTTCTCGATGGTAAGTGTAACGGTTAAAATCTTTTATCGTGATGACTAAGTCAAAATTTTGCGATCGAAAACTAAATCGACACAAATGGCTTCTCAATTCAATCAAGTCTATTTGCGATCGACAAAGTTCTTCGACAGCTTCAAAACTTCAAAGTACCCAGTTTCATCGAAACTCATTTTATCATCACAGATGGAAATTTTTCCAACGATTTACGCTATCTGTTTCATCAAAAACCTCGAATCTGTCTAAATAACAGGCATTTAACTCAGAAAATCCAAGAAGCATGCCTAGATTTAGTGAAACAGTATACGTTTAAATGGTTTTTGAAGAACAGTCGAAAAATCTTAACTAAATATGCGAAAAACTACAGAATGGAAATGCAAATCAAGTTATAACATTCGCAATCGATAACCGAATCGAATTTCTACCTTAATCAGACGATTTGAAGTGAAAAATTGAAAGATTTTTGAAGGATTGTATATCGTCTGAGAAAGTTTTGCGAGAGAGAATTTTTTCTATCGATTAGGTTTTGCGTGAGAAAAAGTTTTTCGACTGACAAAAGTTAACTTTTATTAACTAGCATTAATTCAATGTTGGGTTTGCGATTGGAATTTTTGCGATTAAATGGATCAGGCCCATTACTATTTGCGTTCGAGAAATTTTTGAAATCGAAAGTTGCTCTCAATTCAAATTTTTCGATCGCAAATTATCGCGGCCAATCAAAATTGTTCCCAACACTGTTTACGATCGAGAAACTTATATCGTGAATTAAGTCTTCTATGTAGTTTCTCGATAGTAAGTACTTCTAAAATTTTCAGATTGACCCCTATTTCAAAATAAAACCTTTTGTAAGTCTCCCCCCTTATTAATTAAAATAAATGCAATTAACTCCCTGTATTTTCCGTGTAGTAACGTCTAGCTCCCCTGGCAGATAAAAATCTGTACCACTCAGAGATAAGCGTTAGTAATGATGGAGTTAATCAACAATTATGTTTGGCAATTTTATCTTTGAAATATTTGTTCTGCTCCCTTCTTTGTAGTGTCGACGTCTTGCTCCTTAATTTTCAAAGATCTGAAATACTCAGAGAAAAACGTCAAAAATATTTGGAGCTAAGCTACAAGTCTTATACTTGCTCCCCCTCAAATGATGCACACGAATTGATTAATTATGGAAGCATATGAAATCAATTCAAGTCACGAGCACACAAATTTACCAAGTAAGCATGTGTACATGGTCCCCGAAAACATGTACTTTAAAATATTGTGTGAGGGTAGAAACAATGACAAATTTATCGCATTTAAACAATTCATCACCAATGCAATCTAAAATTGCATTTAGAATGTGCGATACACTTCAAGAAATTCGCATTTATTCAATTCAACGCATATGAAACAACATAATATTTCATGTCAGAATGTGCGTTATTTTTCTTTATTATTTATTTCTTAGTATATATATGTATATATATATTTTTTTTTTATGGGATGGGGTCAGATTATTTTGCTTCGATCAATCGTCATGGCTAAAATTTTACGAGACATTTGAAAGAAGAAAATGCCGTCAAGTCATGTCGTCAAACTTAACGTCCTAAGTTCATAGACTGGTCCATGTCGACAACTCTCACCAGGTACGCTCTTGATCTCAATTAGCTATCTTGGGATTTTTATGTTTTTATCACTCAAGTCAACACAAGCATTATGTCAATTTACCTGTGATCGAGGCATTTTTAATCATTTCACCTAAGCGAGAGACCGTCTATGTGGAATCAAAGGGTTGTAAGGGTTATAATTTGGCTAGGACTTAGAACGGAAGGAATTTAAAGGAAAATGAGCTTATCTCTTCACCGTCTTCCAATCCTACGTCCGTCTCCTTTTTTTTTCGGCGTCTTTCTTCTTTTCAATCTTTTCTCCCTCTTTTTCTTTTAAGAACTATCCATTTTTATGTTATGCTCAAGCTGAAGCTCCGCTTCTTCATGAGGCTCTAGGAGATTATCGTAGGCGAAGTTCTTCTTGTTGGTTCTCGGGCCGATACTGAGCTCCTCTTCTCTTAATCCCTACTGAGGTTTTAGAGATTATCAATTTGGAGAAGTTCTCGGTTATGGAATTCGTACCCGAGGATGCACTCCTCTTCTCTTTCCCGATATAAGATCGGATTATCGTTGGAGAAGTTCACTTCGTGGTGCTCCTCTTCCAGCCGTTCTGACGAGCGTACAAGATTATCGATGGAGAAGTTCACAGCAGGATAATGCCACTTTCTACAAGGTACTCGGAAGGCCTGTTCCTTTGGTCTTTTTGTTGCGTCTTGAGCAATGCCTTCTTTTGTCATCATCTTACTTTTTCTTTCGTTATCTCCCCCTCCTTTCTCGTTTGAACAACCATTCGAAGACTATAGAGTTCGGTTGAAGGCTGAGAACTGGTTTCAAATGAAGAAAAGGACATCGGAGAAGGCTCAAAGTGGATTGGCTAAGGGCTAACACGTGGGGAAATTTATATAAGGCCGACTGAGGAATATCCTAAACTCCCTTATCATTTTAATAACGATCTAACGCAAGATGAGTATGAAGCCAAGTATCACTAGTTAAGACAAGCAATTGATGTGTGACTCACTCGAGAAATAGATCCGAAGAGAGAAAAATAGAACAAGACTTGAATCCTCACATTTCTAGTGGCTTTGTGCTAATGGAGCAACCTAATGACCTTTAGACACAAGAATGCGACTTAGACTGACAAAATTAAGCAATTAAATCAATCGCATGTCGGGGTAAAATTCTAAGTGACTTTAGATCAAAGCATCCTAAAGGATTTCGTCATACCCCTTTATTTTATATATAGAAATATATATATTATTATTATTATTTTTATAATTATTATCACGCAAAATAAGAACAAATAAGCATAGAAAACACATAGAATAGAGCATGTGATAGCACAGAAGATCATGTAATGCACATATTACGGAAGATTCAACATGCCAAATTTTCCGACAAGGAATTGAAATCGTTTCTCATCCAATGCCTTGGTGAAAATGTCGGCTAGTTGAAACTCCGTGTTCACAAAGTATATCTCTATCGTGCCTTTTTCGACGTGATCTTTGATAAAATGATATCTAATGTCTATGTGTTTTGTGCGTGAATGATGAACAGGATTGCAAGTAATGGCGATTGCACTCTGACTATCACTATATATGGGTATATTATTCAGATTGTACCCATAGTCGCGAAGCTGTGTCCGCATCCACAGCATCTGTGAACAACAGCTAGCAGCAGCTACGTATTCTGCTTCGGCCGTCGAAGTTGACACACAGTTCTGCTTTTTGGATGGCCAGCAAACCAGTTTTTCGCCTAAAAATTGAGCGCCACCGGGCGTGCTTTTCCTGTCCATTCGGCAACCTGCATAGTCAGCGTCAGTGTAGCCGATAAGTTTAAAATTCGTACCCTTTGGATACCATAGGCCAAGGGTAGAGGTGCCCTTAAGGTAGCGTAGAATTCTTTTGACCGCGAGCATATGGGATTCTTTGGGATCGGCTTGAAAACGGGCACACAAGCATGTGGCAAACATGATGTCCGGCCGGCTCGAAGTAAGGTAGAGAAGAGATCCAATGATACTGCGATACAGTGTGATGTCGACCGACTTCCAGAGGGATTGGCATCCAACTTGCAGCTTGGTGACATAGGAGTGCTGAGAGGCTTGCTCTGGTCTTGATGAAATTTCTTCAGAATATCCTTGATGTATTTTGTCTGACTGATGAAAATTCCATCATCGAGCTGCCTGACTTGGAGTCCTAGGAAATACTGCATCTCTCCCATGTGACTCATCTCGAATTTGCTCATCATGAGATCTCCAAACTTCTTGCAGAGCCGAGGATTTGTTGATCCGAAGATGATGTCGTCGACGTATACTTGGACGACCATCAGATCTTTGTCATGCCATTTAATGAAGAGGGTTGTGTCTATCGTTCCTCGTATGAATCCAGACTTCACGAGGAAATCACTCAGGACATCGTACCAAGCACGAGGAGCTTGTTTTAGTCCATAGAGGCTTTGTCCAAGCGATAGACATGATCGGGATGTTCTTGATCAACGAAACCTTCCAGCTGAGCGACGTAGACTTCTTCTTTTAACACGCCGTTGAGAAAGGCGGTTTTAACATCCATCTGATAGACTTTGAAGTCTTTGTGAGCCGCATAAGCCAGCAGGAGGCGGATAGCTTCGATACGAGCTATAGGAGCATAAGTCTCATCGTAGTCGATGCCTTCCTGTTGATTGTATCCCTTAGCAACTAGCCTTGCTTTGTTCCGGATCACTTCACCATTTTCATTTTTCTTATCCTTGAAAACCCATTTAGTTCCGACCATTGTTTCCCATGTGGACGGGGTACTAAGGTCCACACTTGAAGACGTTCGAATTGATTGATTTCCTCTTGCATTGCAATTGTCCAATCCGGGTCTCGAAGCGCGTCTTCTACTTTGGTAGGCTCGTTTTGGCTCAGGAAGCAACTGAAAAGACTGTGTTGACGACGTGTCCTTACACCAACCGAAGGATCGCCAATTATCTGATCAACCGAGTAGCCTCTCGTCCACTTGCGCTCATGAGGCAAGGCTGAAGTCGATGCGTCAGCCATCTGTGGATCTAGATCTCCTATAGTCTCCGATTGATCATTTGCCTGAGGAAGTTCCAATACTGCACTTGGATTGATCGTCTCTGATGATACTTCCTCGATGACCACTGTAGGTTCTTCGGTGTTCTATGGCAATTCTGAATCGGGTGGGGTAGAGGTGTGAGATGAACTTGGTACGTCGGTCTCGTTTGGTATATAATTCATTGTTGGAGTAGGCGTGTATGACCGATATACCGGTTTGAAGAGAGAATCCAACTCGTCTATTGCAAGTCTCGTTGCTTCGTCTGACACTGATCCTGAAGTTGTTGCCATCTTCTGTTGGTTTTGTGCCAACACACCAATGATTACGGGTTCTGAAATGTTGTCTTCAGAAGCCAACGGGTTAGGCACGGGTCCTGGACTGAATTGACCAGAAGCCATAAGGTTAGGCACGGGTCCTGAACTGAGGTGTGCAGGAGCCAGGTCTGCCACTTCGTGGAAAGTGACATTATAGCTTTCCTTAATTGTTCGGTTGGACTTGATGTATACTCGGTACGCTTTTGATGTTGAAGAATACCCGACAAATGTAGCTCGAATGCTTTAGGGTCGAACTTTGCACGTTGCTCTCGGTCGTTCGCCACAAAGCACTTGCACCCGAAGACTTTAAGGAAAGAGATGTTGGGCACTCTATTATTCACAATCTCGTATGGAGTCTTGTTGAACCGTTTGTGAACCACCGTCCTGTTTTGAGTAAAACAAGCGGTGTTGACTGCTTCAGCTCATAAAAAGTGTGGAAGTTTAGATTGGATCAGCATCTACGAGTGGCATCCACTAGTGTTCGATTTTTCCTTTCAACGACCCCATTTTGTTGAGGTGTTTTGGCGGCTGAAAATTGTTGACTTATTCCAAGTTTCTGAAAAAACTCACTGAGGTGACTGTTGTACTCAGTGTCGTTGTCTGTTCGAACGATTTGAATAGTCTGTTGCAGCAGATTTTGAGTTGTGTTCACAAAATTGATAATCAAGTCACCGGTCTCATCTTTCGTTCGGAGGAACTTAGTCCCCGTGTAGCGAGAGTAGTCATCCACAATCACTAGGACATACTTTCTTCCATTGATACTCTGAGTCTGCATCGGACCACAGAGATCCATGTGAATGAGTTCCAATGGTCGAGAAGTAGATGCGATTTGCTTGACGTGATGAGATGCTCGCTTCATTTTTCCTAATTGACATGCCGAACAGTGATGCTCCCTTTGTAGTTGTATAGTTGGAAGACCGTGAACCAACTTTTTCGTAGAAAGACGTTGGAGAGCTTTCATATTCAGATGAGACAGTCGTTGATGCCCTCTGTAAATCAGTCTGAGAAATGAGGCATACAGCTGTCGAGGGCCGCACAGATGTCAGGTTGATCGTGTAAAGATTGGATCTCCGAAGTCCTTGAAGGAGTTCTGTGTCCTGACTATCTAAAATTCTGCACTGGTCAGCATGAAGACCACCTGGAAGCCTTTGTCACAGAATTGGCCTATGCTGAACAAGTTATGGCGGAGGCCTTCGACGTACGAGACATCTTTGATGGTCAGATTTTTCAGAGTGATATCCCCAAATCTGACTTTGCCGTTTGGTCGGTCTTTGTAGTTGCTCAGCAGCTCTTGACTACCAGTCATGTGTGTGGAGCAACAGAGTCGAGGTACCACACATGATGGACCTGCAAAAACAATTTAGAGAGCTTTAGGTACCCACTTAAACATGGGTCCTCTCAGATTAGCAGATTTAATTTTGGGTTCAGATATGACTCCTAAATCTATTTTTGGAAGAGTCTTAATAACCCATTGCACTTTTGAAAAAGTGGATTTGGGTTTTGCCTCTGTAGGAGACTTGGCCCCATTGGCTTTTGTCGTCCTAGGCGGAGATTTAGGAACCCATTTGGGTTGAACCTTATAGGGAAGGTTAATTTCAGCACGTACAAATGCTTTGGAGGGTTTGACTGAGGAAAAGATCTTTTCTTGTGATAGTCTCCTAAGGTGCTTGGGGGATTTAATTTCTACGGGATACCTTAGGTGAGCACATTCATGTATAGTGCCATAAGCTTTCTTTATAGCTGGATCTTGTTTCCTACGAGTCTTCCTTGTGGCATTGGTTTCAGAATTATTAATTTTTGACGTAGAGCCTATTTCGAAGTTGGTGCTTCTAAAAGTGATCGGCTGAAATGAATAAGTAGAAGCAATTATCTTAAAAGCAGAAATAGCTCTTTTATTTCTACGAGTGTCTTTTATTGTAACAGAAGGATTAGCATGCTCAGAAACTTTTAAATCTAATGGCTCCTTCTTTATCTTAGGGCTAGACACTCTCGCCTTTGTTTTTAGTGCTGACACTACGCTCCCTGTAGACGTGGGTAAAGTGAAATTAGTCATAGCACTTTTAACAAAATTATTATTACAATATTTATCTTTCAAAGGTGACATTTTTCACGCTTTTTGTAATAGCGTGAGAGGTAGCTTGGGAGGACGAGGAAGCCTTGAGATTTTCCATCTCCTTAAAGAATGTTTTCTTTTCAGCTTAGAAATTCTCTCGTTCTTTTTCTAACTTAGCCTGTGACTCCTCTATCTGTTTTATGATAGGAGGTTTGTAGAGAGAATTTTTATAATTAATGGCTTTAAATTCCTCGTGGTGTGTTTGAGAATCAGGAGGTAGAATTTGAACTAAATTGCAGACAGGTGTTAGAGTTTCTTTTCTATTTTTGTCCCTTTCATTTAGTTCTTTGTAGTCAAAGGGGATTTCTGGACCATGTGGACCTTGTATAATGGACGAATCGAAAGTATTTGCATAAGACGATTCAGTAAAATTTCTAAGAGAGGTTATTCCTAAGCGCATGTGTTTAACATCATATATTTCTTTCTTTTGTAAAACACACGGGTTAGTGAAACCTATGCCTTCTATAGGATTATAGAACTCTATATCATTGGGCTTGTTCAAAAATATCGTCTATTCGGACTGTCCCTACGCGTAACTATATCGTCTAATTTCTTTACTTTGCCATAAGTTATTTTCCACGATTAGTTTTGCGGCTTGACAGGCATCGAAATCCTAAGCTCACTAATCTTGGCATTCGAAGTTTCTAATTGAGCTTCTAAGTTAGTGATCTTAGAGGTAGCTTCGGTTATCCTACAATTTAAATTGGCTTTGTTGGTCCCGATTGCACCAAACAATGAATCAAAGAGGCTTTAATGGAATGAAAAGGGAGAGGTTCTCACCTTCAAGTGTGTGTATTGTGTGAAAAATAGGGTTAGCCTTTTGATCTTTGATTACTTTGAAAATAGTGTTGGTAACACTTTATATACCACATTAACCCTAGGTATATTAAGGCCCCATCACTAAAGTTTAACTATTTACATTCTAGTCCAAAGCCCAAGCTAAAAGGATAATTACAAAATTAATCCCAAGACTTAAACTATTGACACAATCTATAAATATCCTAACAATCTCCCTCTTTGTGTCAATTGTTGTGAGTCCTGGATCTTCGGCGTTGTTATGGTGGATTAGCGAGTGTGTGTTTCGCGAAGTCCTAGCTTGAACTCGAAGGCACGGAGATTCCTTCGAAGGACCATTCGATCAGCTATAGCGTCAATGAACTTCGCGAACTTGGATCGACAGAGTGGATCCTCTTCGAAAAGGATGCGGCAAATCCTCATGAGTTTGTCTTGGATGATGGTGAGCGTCCCATCCGAGAGCTTTTCCACTTCGGAGCAGCGCAGCAGCCTCATCTTTCCCTTGTAGTTCAAGTATGCGACCGCCGGATCATCTCCGTCGATCACATCGCCCTCTCGGTAGTCGTCCGCGTTCTTGAAATATGGGCGAGTCAGGTTCACCTTCTTTAGGTTGTGCTCCACCTCCATCTGCAGATCGTGGGTGGCGAAGAATCTGACCTGTTGGAGCATGTGGCGCTTGAGAGCCACATAACCCATAGTGACCGGTTCAGCCCGTACGAGATGTCCAGAACTTCTGACGACGAGTCTGAACTGTTTCATGGAATCCAGCATGCTGTACAGAACCCAGACGCAGAAACTTAAAGTCCGCCTCACTCACTTCACTGTAGCTCTCATCCGGCCTCATTACCGTGAACACTGGATAGTGAACACGTCCTTTCGACTCTTGGCGAAGGTCAGTGACTTTGCAGATGGGGGCCCGATTCATTTCTAGAGCGATGTTTTCTTCATCGGACAGCGTCCTCTTTTTGCACTTGTGGCAAAGAAGGCTCCATCGATAGAGCTTCTTCTTTTCCTCGCTCCAATTTTAGATGTTCATCAGCTCATATTCATCAGCTCATATTCATCGAAGGTCGTGATGATCTGCTCCTTGCGCCGCCAGATCCTCTTCCTGATCTCTCCTTGGAATGGCGCGGTGATCTTTTTGTTTTCCCACGGTGCTTCCGGTATATCCGCCGTGGGCACATCCGGTTGAGCAGCAGGAACCTCAACTTGCTCCGCTTGGAATTGTAGAATGTTCTCGAGCTCGGCGGGTTCGACGTCGTACTCCTCTCTATTCTCGTCGTCTGCAGTGTTGATCAGCGTAAGCGAAGCTTCCTTTAGCAGACGTCGAGCATTTTCCACCAACTTCCTGGCTGCTGCTGCATCGGCGGGTGTGTACAGCCATTCATCGTTAAAGATGTAGGCCTCGATCTCGTTTTGTGTGCAGTAGAAGTCCTCAGAAGCTACGTTGGAATCGGTATTGAGAGGGGTATGGCTGTGTGGTGGCGAGGGTGTTGCGTCGGAGGAGTTTGTGGATTGTGGGGATGGTTGTGGTGGGGATTCTGGTGGCTCGGTTGAGGTGATGGTTTTGGCAAGGATGATTTGGGTGTCGGGTGGTGGAGATGTGGTGGTGGCCTCTAACGTCGATGTGACAGTTAGAGGTTCTGAGATGGTGGGTGGAGAAGGTGTGGTGGTGGTCTCTAACGCCAATGTGACGATTAGAGGTTCAGAGACGGTAGTAGGTGGTGGTGAGGGTGATTTGGCTAGTGACTCGGGGTTAATAGGGTGGGATTTTTGGCTAGTGGGTGTGAGGTTTCTGTTGCGGGCGTCGTTTCAGGTGCAGAGGAGGAAGGCGGCGTTAATTGTACTGGTCCTTGAGTTTGTGAGGCTTGCTGCCTATTCTCCCCCTCGCGGCGATCTTGATCATCGTCTTCATCGTCGCGCCTGATCCCGCTACACTCGCCTTGAGTGCGCAAGTCATTGGTTGAGTCATGATTTTCTTCATTTGCTGTTCCTCCTCGTCGAGTTCCGTCATTGATTCGAATCTTGCTCGTATGATGTAGAAGAGCTCCTTTGCGGAAATGGAGGAGAGAACAGCTTCTGCGTCCACATTTTGCATTGGTGGTGGCGTCTCTGGGGCCACACCTTTGCCTCTGTCGATGGTGGACGCATCGAGACGCGCATAGACTTTGTCGAGGATGGACGTCTCAAGAGTCTTTGAAAACTCTTGAAGACGAGTCTCTAGCGCGGTCTCGGTGACGAACTGGGGTAAGTTCAACAAGTTGGAATCACGAAGAAATCCAACTGTCACCGAATCGGAGAAGATAGCCGATCGGCCACCCGTTTGCAGAGGACGGGAAAAGACGGGGTCACTAAGACTTCCCGTTGGCATCATCGATGAGACAGACTAAAAAGAATGATGGCCTAAGCTCACGGTTGTTGTGATGTTGGCCGTGCTAGGTCTTCCGCTCTCAGTCACAGAGACATCACCGAGCGTTCCGACAGAATCACGAAGACTCTGTAGTGCAGTAAAAGGTGTATGTGTCCTAGAAACGTATGAAATTATGGGGAGTGAGGGCACTAGACTCGATGTGATTAAAGAGGATGCAGTCTGAGGCGAAGGACTGCTTGTTTCAACATCGACTATCTCCAAGTGGGATGTCGATGGCATACGTGGCTCCTCGTGGAATAAAATAGCTTCATGTAGAGAGGAAGATAAGTGGATTGGTGGGGTCGTTTGCGTGGTTGAGCCAAATGCCACGTCTTCTACTCGAGAGGTGAACACATCACCTCCTGTACCTAAGCGTTGGGCTCGGCTTGTCTGTGACTGAGGAGGTCGATCGTGTTTTTGTTTCGATCGACGCTCCATGGTGCAGCTTACGTCATCCTCATGCGACCGTTTTTCGGGTCACGGGTGGAAGAGAATGCGGCGCGACCTGATGACTTTTTAGAAATGGTGGTGGGGTTTTGGCTAGTCCCGGGATTAGGAGCAGTGGAGTTGATCTGCTCCGTACGGACAATGGATAGTGGACGGAGGCTTTCGCGGAATGTGGCGGTGGAGGCGCGATATTCTCGTACGTGCAGATTGGTCGGGTCTGCATAGGCGAGAACGTCGTCCGGGATTATCATAGCGTGTCGATCATTTGCCGGAGTGTTTTTCTTGGCGAACTTCTCGACAATGGGGATTACGAAGTTTCAGTTGCTGGGCGGACGCGGATGTTGGTGGAGAGCAGGCGGAAGTTTTTGATGAACGCTGGGAGCCACCGCATGTAGGGTACAAAGCGGTTTGTGACTGCCTTGGCGACTTCCCGATCGCGACGTTGAATCACGGAGACGAGGTCCATCCATATTATTTCAGCGTAGTTGTACTTGCTGTTGTGGGCGATGCCGGTTAGGATGGTAAGGATTTGATGGTTGCCACGGTCCTGACCAGCATGCTTCCCTGACATGCATTTGTTTGTCAGTAGATACAGTGTTCGCCAGGGTTGAGGTAGATTGCGTGTGGTGACTTCACTGAGAACAAGTGGACCCTTATTCTTCTTGTTTTCTGGTTGATAGCCCAATCTGTCGATGTCTTCAATAAGTTGTTCGTGCATCGGTAGTGGATCATAGGATGAGTAGACAGGGAGGTCAAGAACTTCTTGAACGATCTTGCGGGTGAGGACTACTGTTTCTTGATCGATTGTGGCGGACATTGCTGAAGCGCGGTAGTGTGGTCCAGCAATCTGCAATGTGTGCCAGAATTGTTGAAGATAGACTTGCGCTTCTGGCTCGCCATGAGTGAGGGCGTGGCGGAGTGGATGCCCTTTGAGGATCTCTATGATGATGGGAGCATCGCACCGGAAGTTGTCCAAGTCCACCATGTGGTTGTTTGGTATCAAGGCAGCCCATCTACTTGTTGGGAATACCTCCTCGATCGGTGGAACGTACGTCAATGTATTGAGTTCGATGCGAGCGACGTCCCTTTGAATTACGGCAGCCTCAAGCGCTTCAAGTGCTTCTTGGTTTGTGTTAGTCATGTCTGTGCTCGACAGAAATTGAAGCATAATTAGTACGGACTAAATTGAGAGAAGATGGATTATAGATAGGTCATGGGTAAAATAAATAAAACGAAGCATAAAAATGCCCAAAATCGTAAAGATAAAAGTAAAGTTAAAACTCAAGCTAAGTAAGAGTCCTTTTGAGATAAAGGCGTTAAGATAGAATGATGGTCATGTGATGGCGAATTTCGACAATTTTAGGAATTCATACGAAATTTTTCCAACACTTAGAAAATTTTCAGGATTGAAGATGTTTATGTGAGATGAGAAAATTTTGGTGTAGAATTTCGCGTAGGGAAATTTTTCGCAAGTTAAGACATCTAGCAAGTTGTCCAAAATTTTCGCATGTAATGAGAAAATTTGCTGATTCTCACACATAGACAAGTCAAGAGGACGTTTTCGTATTTAGTGTAAGATTTTCGCATGTAGTGGGAAATTTTCGCACATCAGGAAATTTCGCAGTCAGAGTAAATTTTCGCATATATCAAGGAAATTTCGCATTCAGAGTAAAGTTTCGCATGCAGTGGGAATTGTCGCATTCAAGTTACCCAAAGATTTTCGCATGTAAGAAAAATTTTCGCACGTTAAAGAAATTTCGCATTCAATTTATCCATGAATTTTTGCGTGTAAGGAAAATTTTCGCACATTAAAGAGATTTCGTATTCAGAGTAAAGTTTCGCATATAGTGGGAAATTTTCGCATTCAAGTTATCAGATTTATAAGTTATCCAAAAATTTTCTCGGTTAACATATTTTCTCAAAAGTTATTAAATTTTCGCAAGTAGAGAAATTTTTCAAGTTAGCAAAGTTTCGCAAGTTTTGAATTTTTCTCAAGTGAAATGAAAATTTCGCGGAGTGATAAAGCTTTGAAGAAACATCTGCTCAAGTGATAAAATTACTCAGGTTGAAATTTCTTAGTTTTGACAAGTGAAAAGAAATTTCTCGGATAAAATTTTTGCAGATTGAGAAAGTTTCATGATCCGCGAAAAGATGATGCATGTAAGGGTTGATAAATTATTGAACCACTGTAGCTGCGAAAGAATTGATTAGCATGGGTCCGAGAAAAATTTAATTTTGCAGATTGAGAAAATTTTGGTTACTGTAGTTGCGAAATAGTGAAGATGCGAAAAAATGCAATATGACGTGCTGTGTATGAATGTTTTGCGGGGCATGACTCACTGTAGCAGCAAAAGTTTTAATCGTAAGAAAATTCTCAGATGAAAACTTTCGCGGGACTTCACACACTGTAGCAGCGAAAATCTTAACGCAAGAAATTTCTCGGATAAAATTTTCGCGGAACCTTACTCCCTGTAGCAGCGAAAATCTATCGTTAAAGTATTTTTCCTAAAAAGTTTCTCAGTGAAGAACACTGTGCGAAAACGTTCAAAGCGACGCTGTGATTTTTGCCTTAGACCCACTCAAATCTTAACCAAAATGCAATAAACTGGACCCAATCGTCTCGAAATTTGACGGGCAATACATATTTGGGGGTTTTAAACACCGAAAACCTAACATACGTCCGAGTTAAAGCCGAGAAAAAAATAATTTAAAACCTAAAATTTAACAGTCGGGGCTAAAACGGAGTAAATCGAACGAGAAGCAGTTTATTTACGATGTATTCATACCGAAAAGCTGACTTTGACGATGGAGAACGCAGAAAAACGGAGTTTGAAGACGGATTTGAAGAAGATGACGATTGCGAGGGTTTGAGAAATTTCGAAGGAGGGTGCGAAATTTTTAAATTTTTCTAAGTGGTACAGATTTTTAAATTTCTGCCAGGGGAGCTAGACGTTACTACACAGAAAATACAGGGAGTTAATTGCATTTATTTTAATTACTAAGGGGGAGTCTTACAAAAGGTTTTATTTTAAAATAGGGTCAATCTGAAAATTTTAGAAGTACTTACTATTGAGAAACTAGATAGAAGACTTAATTCACGATCATAAGTTTCTCGATCGTAAACAGTGTTGGAAACAATTTTGATTGGCCGCGATAATTTGCGATCGGAAAATTTGAATTGAGAGGAAATTTTCAAATCAAAAATTTCTCGAGCTCAAATAGTAATGGGCCTGATCCATTTAATCGCAAAACGTCCAATCGCAAACCCAACATTGACTTAATGATAGTTAATAAAAGTTTAACTTTAGTCAGTCGAAAAACTTTTTCTCACGCAACCCTAATCGCAAAACTCTCTCTTGCGAAAAACTTTCACATACAGTTCAAAACTGCTCAAAAATCTTTCGATTTTCAACACGAAATTGTCTGTGTAAGGTAGAAATGAGAATCTGTTGCTATTTGCGTGTGATTTAACTTCGTTAGCATCTGCATTTTGTTGTTTTTCGCATGATTTATATTAGTTTCTCGACCGTTCTTCAAAACTGAGAAAATCGTATACTATTTCATAGTGTTTTAGGCTTGAGTTTGAACTTTATCTGAGTTTAATGACTGCACTTAAGATAGTTTCGATATTCTCTATGAATCTGGTAGAATGGATCATCGGAAAATCTGCATCTTCGACTGTAATCTGAGTTTTTGATGAAACTGGGTATTTGAATGTTTAAAGCCATCGAAGAACTTTGTCGATCGCAAACAGTCTTAATTGAATTCCGATTTAATTGAGATACTGTTTATGTCGAATTAGTTTCTCGATCGGTAAAATTCTGATTTAGTCGCTAAGATAGAAGATTTCGACCGGAAATTTTTAACATCGAGAAATCTAATTAGAATTTTTGTGAGCGAAAAACTTACGCACTGATTAGACAATTTAGATGCAAATTTTATCGAGTGTAAAACTTACTATGGCAAAATAGAAATTTTCGATTCAATTTCAATTTGATCGCAAAAATTTAGCAGCGAGAAATTAACTTTTCAACACGTAATTTTTCGATCGCAAAACTCGCCGCTTGGGATCTAATTGATTGGAAAATTTCTCGACGATTGACTTAGTCTTTCGTTGACTAATTTCTCGATAAAATTATATCGCAGCGAAAGTTATTTTACTTACAATCGAAAATCACATACCGCTCGACAAATTTCAAATCGAGAATTTTATTTGATCGTAGAAAATTTCTCGATAGTAAATTTACCTGAGAAATAATTTCTCGATCGTAAATTTACACGGAATTTTTCTCGATCGTAAAATAGACCGTACAATCTCGATTTCAACTTCAATACTTAGAAAATTTTACTAAGTCTTTTACTCTGTAGCGGGCCTTTGCGAATAAAATTTTCTCGATCGAAAAATCGAACTGAGTCATTACAATTTAAATTAATGCATAGGAAATCATTTTCAAAATCAATTTTATCGAGGCGAAAATTTTCTCCGCATGAACAGTGTCCTTTTTCGCGATTCAACACTTAGAAAAATTTCGAACTATTTTTCACGCGATTTTTACTTCATTCGAAATTACATTCATGCCATTACGATTTTTCAAAATTGAGCATATACTATGCATTCGATATGATTTCAATTCAAAATTCATCGAACATGCTATTACTTGCGATATTACTATAGTTTGATGAAATTTATTCATACATCGACTGAAAATAAAATTGAACTAATAAACTTTTATATATCTTATTTTTCAGATGGATCGCTATCCAAGATATAATTATATATACGACCACAACATGTATCTGAAGGTCCAGGATACAAATTTTCAGCTCGATGTGAGCACCTTTCGATGCCCGGACGAGATTATTGTCTCTATCCTGAGAGGTCACCCCATCTGGCATGCGTTAACGGCCACCGCATCAGTGCCGATGGTATATCTCCAGCAGTTTTGGGGCTGCATACAAGGAGAAGTAGACAATGGAGCTTTCAGATTCTCAACAAGGATCGGGACGCGGCATATCAGCATGGACAAGAACCAGTTCGGCATGTTACTGGACTTGCCTCACAGCAATAATTATGACCCGCTCCCATCCGATGCTGAGATGATTCAAGATTTTTTGCACATGGGATACCAACCGCCACTCACAAGATTAGCTCAGGTCCAGAGCAGCGGAATCCCACACCCGTGGAAGACACTATTCGGAATAGTGAATAAGTGTCTGTCGCCCAAGCACGCAGGATTTGATAAGGGCAACAGCAACATTTTGAGGATCTTCCATGGCATCGCCTTCGCAAGAAATTACGACTACACTCAGCTGATCTGGAACGACCTCGCGGACCAGATTCGGCAAAAGGAGAACCGACGATCGAAGAACGTGCCTTATGCTCGGTGGTTCAGCATCATCATTAGGGAGATCATGGCGCTGCACCAGACCATCCCTACTCTGCCTCATGGCGGAAATTACCAACCACCAAGGCTCAAGTTCTTCCACAACCCACGGCTCACGGACCTGGATCAACCGTCAATGCCGATCTCGTTCGAGCTCCTTCGTCTCGCGGACCCCAACGAAGACGACTAAAAGCTATACTGTCGGGACAGGAATCTCACGGAAGAAATGATTCGAGGGCCCCCGATAGTGCTTGGAGCTAGCCCTCACCAACAACAACAACAACAGCTAAGCCCTGAGGATGCGATGATTGATGATGTCGCTCAGGAGCTAGCTCAGGAGCCACCATTGGTAGAAGAGCCAATGCCCGACGTCGATGATACGCTGATAGACGTCGTGGCTACGGAGATGGAACTCGAGGCTCCTGACCTCGAATTACAAGTGGAAGCCCTTACATGTAGGCGTGCTCGAAGAAACCATTGAGGAGGTTCTTCTACAAGAAGCACAGCCCGAGACAGAAATTGGGCAGAGCTCGCTTCCACTGGTGACGGATCAGGCTCCAGGGGATGTTGAACGGGATCCCACTCCTCACACAGCTACACCATCCGACACGGAGTCAGATAAGGAGATTAGCCTGATAAGACGGACTCCCAGACGACTTAGTATTCAACTGGAGTCCCTCTTCCCGGCCGTCACCAACACACCAGATACTACGCTGACCACAACGACGAGGGTTGCCGGCACTTCTTCGCTCAATCTTGAGCCGCAACCAACTCACGTGGTGTCTGGTTCGCAGGCCCAACCTGAGCCTGCCTTAACACCCATAGAGACGAATCCTCAGGATTCGACTCGAGGATTGGGTTGAAGTCTCATACAGTCACAACCTCAAGTGACTGTGAGCCAACCCACAGAGTCGGTGTCTACTCAAGGGTTGATAACAGGCGACATCAGTCGTCCTGGTCTATCTCAGGAGGCGTCTGCACCCTTCGTGACGACCGAACAGTTCCAGGCCGCTCTCTCTGCCGTTGTACAGTCAATGGAAGAAAAGATCACAGAGAGAGTACTCCAAGCACTCGAGGCATCCCGAAGAGATACCGGGAAAGCACCTGCCTCTGAAAGCCCTTCGTCACGAATCAACCCCACGCCTCCACAACCCACACCTATCACCGAGCTCCATGACATTCTCCTCGCCCGTCTGATAGGCCTTTCCATCCGATCGCCGCAAGAAGAATCCCTCTATAGGCGATTGATGGACCATCCTGAGCCACCGACTGACACCTGCCGAGGCCAAAGCTCCCACTCTCGGCGCAGACATGACGATACTGACGATCAGGACCCTCATGAGGGGGAGAAGAGGCCAAGGACATCAACAAGTGCCCAAGGACAAGGCTCGAGCGCTACGCAGACAAGCGCTGGAGCTGGTGAAACCCAAACAACCCAAACACAAACCCACCATACCCAAACACAAACCACCCACCAAGCCCAAACTACCCACACCACGCACCGCACCGCCCACATCGACCCACCAACCTTTCACCTGAGGACGCCTCCGTCCACCCCACCGATCTACTCAAGCCCCTTGCTTCCGAAAGAAGAAGCAAGTGCTGCGATGCTTGTAGCTCTAGCAGCTATCCAAGCCACTCCCTCAGTCGCTCCAGACCAACCGGGACCCTCTGAACATGGCGTCAATCCACATGAGGCCCTAGACAAGTACATCTTCGAAGGACAGTGGATAACCCACTCCATGCCCGAGGAGCATCAAAGACAACGGCTTCACGATGTTCGGCGCTTTCTACAACAAGTGTCTATAGATCTCGTAATCATAGAAGACGACGAGCTTCAGGAAGGTGAAGACTACGAGCGAGTTATCCCAAGGCTACCAGAGTTAATCGCTCAACAGACGGTTCTCTCTCCAAGGCTAACGCCAGGGACCGTCCGGATCGACACGCAATGGGAAAACATTCAAATAGAAATTCCCTTCCTCGAAGAAGTTCGTGAGAATATTTGGAGGTCTCCGGACAAGTGAAGAAGCCGAACGAGTTCGAGCTTAGAGGGATCTCACATTGGGATCAGCAGAAGAGGATGACCTACGTCTGTATGCTGAACAAACTAGGACCTGATGTTAGGCTGGGGATGACTAAGACACAAGCCAAGAGCCATTATAAGAGTCTCTCCCCAATAAGCCAACTACTCAGCGTATACTGTGCCAAAGGAGGACTTCCAACACCTCACTACATCATCGAACGAGTGGACATGACCCGAGAGGAACTGAGCGAGAGCGACCTGCCGTACCTCCCCGCCGATGAAGTGTACCGTCTTTATCAGCTATACGTGGAGAAGTACAAAGGTCCTCAGGGCTTCATCAAGAAAGAAGGCCTCGAAGGGCTCTACCGGTTCATGATGCGCCAGGTCAAGTACTATGCCGCACACGACCTTCAGATGGCTCTAGAGAGCAATATGAAGAAGGTCAACATGACCGCTCCACTCAACAAAGGACCTGAGATTGAAAGGCTTCCCAACAATCACGTGCATATCAGCTCAGTCCTAGGCGTCACCTACCACAATCCAATAGCAAAGAAGAATAGGTTGATGCTGAAGACTGAGATTCATAAGTTTTGCGATGGGACGCTCAAGGTCGTCAAGAAAAACATCGAGCAGAGGTTGGAAGAAATCAATCGAGATACGATGCTGAGGATCCATAGGTTCGTGAGAGAACAGCGGCTCCTAATGGAACTATTAGAAGATATTGAGGAGCGACTGGAGCTGAGGATCACGCTGAGGAACTATGAGCATGCACTAGGCTTGCGCAGATCCTATTACGCCCGACGAGGACAAACGGCGCGCAGACAAAATCAAGCACAAAGGGGGAGATTGTAGAATATTATTTATAATTGTGCTTGATTTCATTAGTTGTCCTTGTAATTAGGGGCGTTTTGTATAGTAGTCCTTAGATTAGGACTAGTTTGATATTTATACCAAGTTTGTTTGGTATAAATACATGTAAATCAATTACGCTGAATAGAGAAAGTTTTTAGAATTGATCCGAAAAGCTTGCAATTCGATTTCTAGAGAGAGAAACAACAGTAACTTTCTCACTCTACTCGAATTCTCTCTCTTGTTCTTCATTTGAGTTTTTCGATCGAATTCAATTGCTTATCATAACGATCGAATTACTATGAATTCTAGCCTAGGATCGTAGAGTTGTTAATCGTAGGACCTAACAAGTTTACTTTATGATTTTCGAATTTTATACTTCAAATACGTTACATTCACTAAAATATATCAATTTACGAAGTTTTAGGTAAACATAAATTAGTTTAGGTTGTGATTTTCGTGGATATTATGTGGAATTGAAGAAGTTGAAGTTTATAGTATGGAAAACAAGTAGCACTCTTCTTGAGGGGATGATCATTCTTCTACCAAACTGACTCAACTTACACAAAACGTTGTGGAAATGAACTATTAGATGTTTCTTACAATCCAGATGGTCGACCTAACATAAATGATTCGACAAAATTAATGATATCTTCAATTAATCTTAATCACAAACCATATGTTGGTCCTTTTCATGCAGTAACAGTTTAAGAATGATCAGCAACAATTGAAGAGGAGAAGATAACAGAATTTGATACGTAGGTAACAAGGAAACACAACACGAGTAACATAATACATAGTCACAATAACAATTTAATATGTAATTAGTTTAATTTATGATATTCGAATTCTGTACTTCAAACACGCTACATTCACTAAAATATATCAATTAACGAAGTTTTAAACATAAATTAGTTTAGGTTGAGATTTTCGTGGAGATTATGTTGGAATTGAAGAAGTTGAAGTTTATAGTATGGAAAACAAGTAGCACTCTTCTTGAGAGGATGATCATGCTTCTACCAAATTGATTCTACTTACACAAAACATTGTGAAAATGAACTATTAGATGTTTCTTACAATCCGGATGGTCGACCTAAAACATAAATGATTCGACAAAATTAATGACATCTTCAATTAATCATAATCACAAACCCTATGTTGTTCTCCGATTTCATGCAGTAACAGGTTAAGAATGATCAGCAACAATTGAAGAGGAGAAGATAACAGAAATTGATACGTAGGTAACAAGGAAACACAACACGAGTAACAGAATACATAGTCACAATAACAATTTAATATGTAATACTTTATGATTTTCGAATTTTATACTTCAAATACGTTACATTCACTAAAATATATCAATTTACGAAGTTTTAGGTAAACATAAATTAATTTAGGTTGTGATTTTCGTGGATATTATGTTGGAATTGAAGAAGTTGAAGTTTATAGTATGGAAAACAAGTAGCACTCTTCTTGAGGGGATTATCATTCTTCTACCAAACTGATTCGACTTACACAAAACGTTGTGGAAATGAACTTAGATGTTTCTTACAATCCAGATGGTCGACCTAACATAAATGATTCGACAAAATTAATGACATCTTCAATTAATCTTAATCATAAGCCCTATGTTGTTCCCTGATTTCATGGAGTAACAATTTAAGAATCATCAACAACAATTGAAGAGGAGAAGATAACAGAAACTGATACGTAGGTAATAAGGAAACACAACACGAGTTACAGAATACATGGTCACATTAACAATTTAATGTGTAATTAGTTTACTTTATGATTTTCAAATTTTATACTTTAAACTCGCTACATTCACTAAAATATATCAATTTATGGAGTTTTAGATATAAATATATAAGTTTAGGTTATGATTTTAATCACAAACCCTAATTCACAAACTATAATAATTCTGATAACATGTAAACATATAACTAGTAACAATTTTACACATATCGGGTAACAGATAATCTATGCTTGATTTTATTTAGGCTCCCGCCCATTCATCTCATTATGGTTTTCCTGCCCGAAATTTCACCGACAATTTAGTAACAAATTTAGTCAACATAGTAACAGAAACGCATATACTAGTAACAGATCCTGAGAATTTTACAAATCCCGCCAAAACGAAAAAATACACCCAACTTCCCTCTAAAGCCCATTTCAACAAGAAAAAGGCATCTTCCTTCTTCATTTACTGTATTTGAAAGTGTCCATGGTCCCCACTATATGACGCATACAAATTCCATTCTTGCACTTTGTGCTCTTAAAAACGAATTTTTTTGTTGGAGGTAAGAGAAACATTCTCTTTACTTGATACAAATTATGTACACACAGTAACAGTTCATATTCGCATGGTGATAATTACAATATAATAACGGCTTTGATACTCCAAGTAACGGATAGAGGGCACACATTAACAATATCAATTATTATCTATATACAATCTATCAAACTATTATCAGCTAGTAACGTTAAAGCATATCATAGTAACAAATGTTTACAATTTAGTAACAGTTGTTCATCACTCAATTGACGAATGTCTGGATCAATTCACTAACATTTGGATTTCTGCTTAATGTTTATGTCTTTCATACCACATGCATTACACCACTTATAGTTCGGAAGTTAACAATGTACACATAATTTCGAATATAATGGCGTAGTAAAAAATACCCAAATTATAGGGTCGATCGTATTTTCGCGAATTAAATGATGAACATCGGACGGACGACCAAACAAGGTGCTGCACCGAGCTGTACTTATTAGACGTAATCGTTGCCAAAAACGGATTTGATTTTATCTTATTTTCGCAATTTAGAACCCTGAATAGAAAGATAGAAATTTAGTACAAATCTTATATCTTGCGTCGTCAATACCACAATACATTCTACTTTACACGCCGAAATTGGTTGGTTAATAAGCATTCGAAATTTCGGAGCTCAATTCACTGTAAAAACGAGATTCATAAAATAAATATTCTCCGTCGGTAACAATTTTCTGCATAATAGTCAGATAAGGGATGGAAATACTATATGCATATAACAATATAATCTAACTGCATAACTGAAAGTGGCCGTAAAATAATGATTAGTATAATATGTTAAGAAGGGTATTATCGTCAATTCATATTTTTAAGCCTTAACTCTGCCTTTTATGTAAAGTTGGTCCTTAAAACTAGTAGAAATTCTGACAGAGCCTGAAATGTATAAATAATTACTGATAAGGGTCTCATTAGAAGTTGTCCGTTTTTTTAAGCACGACATTATAATTTGATGGGATAGGATAGTATATTTCAGTCCAACGTATACTGTGTGTTAGTGTCCGCAGCCTACCTAGTAAATACCAATAGTCTAGCTAAGGGGTAAAACTGTAAATATACACCAAAACTTAGTGTCAGTTGGGCCCCACATAATGGCATTCTCGTAGTTTATGTCAAAAGCATCGTCTTTTATAACAAAGTCCTAACTTTCAGCTTTCACCATCAGCTCTTGACTCTTGTATTTATAAGCCATTTCCTCCCTCTCCCTCTCTCCATTTCGCTTGTTACATACTACCAGCGAGGCTGATTGGGTTCACCTTCCTTCACAGTTGTCTCGTTAATTACTAGTTCGGCGTTCTTTCCCTTTTCGTTCTTATCTGAGCCGTGTCGTGGTGAGAATGACCACGCGTCCTAAGACGTTGATGTGTTTTTGTGTCAGATGAAAATAGTTTTTGTAGTCTTGTTTGGATTTTAGGGTTTGTCTGAAGTTTTCTGGGCGTTTTGAAGTTAGATCTTTATGGATCTATGCGTTTTTTTCTTGGTTTATCGTTTTGCGTGGTTTTTCTAACTGTCTACTGCTCGCCGTTGGGTGAATGGTTGCAGTGATCCCAGATTTTTGATCCTCTCTTGAGGAAACTAAGAGTTACTTCTTTGGCTTTTCATTCTGCCTTTAGACTTCTACATTTCATCTTTTGAAGTATGTATAGCACATTAAATATTTTTTGGTAGACGGTTTTCTGGGTGTCATGTTTCTTCACCTTGACTCTGTTATGTGTGTGATTCTGTGGAATAAATTTACCATTTGTGTTTTCGACGTTTGTTTATTACCGCTGAAATGATTCTTTCCCTCTTTCTGTTCCATTAGGTTATCTTCCATGTCTGGAAACAAGCAAACTAACGTTCCTACTTACGGCGAGAGCTCCGAGCCTCGGGAAACTGGCGGAGGACGCGGCGCGGGACAGCACCGCGGTGGCTATCAAGGTGGCCGAGGAAGGGGCGGGAATTACGGTGCAAACCGTGGTGGTCGAGGACCTCCACAACAGTACTATAGCAGCGAGCCCGCCGACTATCCACAGCAAGACCGTGGCGGCGGCCATCGAGGAGGAGCTTCTTCTTCGCAAGGCCAGCGTCGCGGTGGTGGTGGGCGAGGGACGCCTTATTCAGCACCCGTTGGCAGTAAGCCACCGTATGGGCAACAACAAGGTCCCGAGCTGCATCAAGCTACGTCCCCCATCGACCAGCCCCGTCCCTATGTGGGCCCCACCGAGGCTCCTCCTCCTTTCGTCCCGAGCCCTTCCTCGAAGGTGGCCAAGCAAATGCAGCAGCTTTCTGTCGTCGAAGGTGGCCAAGAAATGCAGCCCGCGTCGAGCAAGTCAGTGAGGTTTCCTCTGAGGCCGGGCAGGGGCAGCGTGGGTACGAGTTGCATGGTCAAGGCGAACCACTTCTTCGCCGAGCTGCCCGATAAGGACTTGCATCAGTACGATGTACGCATCGTTTGGTTCTTGAAGTTTTTCTTCTTTTGATGAATGCAGTTGTGTTGATGGGTTTAAAATTTCAGGTGACGATAACGCCTGAAATCACGTCACGAATGGTTAACCGAGCGGTGATGAAGCAGTTGGTTGGGATATATAAGGATTCTCATCTTGGTAAGAGGCTGCCTGCGTACGATGGGAGGAAAAGCCTCTACACGGCTGGGCCTCTGCCGTTCGTTTCGAAGGAGTTCAAGATTACGCTTATTGATGAAGATGATGGCTCGGGCAGTGCCAGGTGTTTTTTTTTACTTAAACTGCTCTATAAGCCTCCTTTCCTTGTCATAGTGAAGACAGTAGATAACATGGACTCGTATTTTATATCATGTAAGAATTTAAATGTCTACTTTGTTGCAGGCCAAGGGAGAGAGAGTTTAAGGTTATTATCAAGTTTGCTGCGAGGGCGGATTTGCATCATTTGGGCATGTTTTTACAGGGTAGACAAGCTGATGCTCCTCAAGAGGCTTTGCAGGTTCTTGACATTGTCCTTCGTGAACTTCCGACCCGTCAGTAAGTGTTTAGTTCTTTGAATATTGTAGTTTATTGAAGTTTTCGCTTGAACGTTTCACTTATCTTTCTAATTTTTTAGGTACTGCTCGGTTGGTCGTTCCTTCTATTCGCCTGATTTAGGTAGGAGGCAATCTTTGGGAGAAGGGCTGGAAAGCTGGCGCGGTTTTTATCAAAGTATTCGCCCAACCCAGATGGGATTATCGCTGAATATCGGTAAATATTTTATAGGTTTTGCATAATAATTGTTGTTTGCTGCTATTTCTTTTCCCTTACATATTTATTCGTAATTGCTAATGATGCCTCTTAATGGTGCCAGATATGTCTTCGACGGCCTTCATTGAGCCTCTCCCTGTGATTGACTTTGTCGCCCAGCTTCTAAATAGGGATGTTACTGCTAGACCATTGTCTGATTCTGACCGTGTGAAGGTAACATTTTACTTCTTAGTAACTTTTTTGTTTGATTCTTCGTGGCTTCTAAGTAGGGAGGTAGATGCCATACCGCTAAATATGTTTTAAAATATGGTCAGTGTTACGTATTATAAAAAGTTTCTGAACACATTGATGGTGGGTCTAGCGTATTGTTGACATGTTTCCTACTATTGTTTTCACACAGATCAAGAAAGCACTAAGGGGTGTGAAGGTTGAGGTTACTCATAGGGGAAACATGCGCAGGAAGTACCGCATATCTGGACTGACTTCACAAACAACCCGAGAACTCACGTAAGAAAAATATATAATTTATCATTAATTTTTACAGTTGTCTAAGTCTACCAACTGATAGGTACGAGGTTTGTTGTGACATGCAAAATTGACTACATCTGTCCGACTTGTTTATATTTTTAGTCTCCATGCATTTATTCAACTACGTGGTGCCTGATTTTGTTGTTTTCTTATGACATCGATTAGTAGTTAGTGCTAGTTTGGATGTCAGCACTACTAAGTTTATGCATTTTGTTATTGCACTTATGTTATCCTCACACTCCAAGCTTGCCTTGATTATCTAGATTTCCTGTGGATGAATGTGGTACAATCAAATCTGTGGTGGAGTACTTTCAAGAAACGTATGGATTTGTTATCCAACACACTCAATGGCCATGCCTGCAAGTTGGAAATACACAAAGGCCAAACTACTTGCCCATGGAGGTTTGTTTCTGTGCCTTTTGAGTATATGCTGTCCTCTACTTCAGCAAATAATTATTTGTGAATGCCTCTGCTCACTTAGGTATGTAAGATAGTGCCCGGTCAGCGGTATTCCAAAAGGTTAAATGAGAGGCAGATTACCGCGCTGCTCAAAGTTACTTGCCAGCGGCCCAATGATAGGGAGCAGGACATTCTCCAGGTTTCTTTCAAAGGCCAAATTACTTCCTTTTTTGATTTCACAGTGGTGTTGATTTTGGATTATCTATAGTCATGTAGTCAGTCTCATGCAATTAATTTACAATTTTTAATTCATGTCATGTCTGGTTGTGCTTATCTAAAATATGATGTTTCGTGGTTGCAGACTGTACGCCATAATGCGTATGATCAAGACGATTATGCTAAGGAGTTTGGGATAAAAATTAGTGAGAAGTTGGCGCAGGTTGAAGCTCGTGTCCTGCCACCACCTTGGGTAATATGAAGCTCCTATATTCTATTGGTCCTAATATGATTTTTCTCGATAGATTTTTATGGAGAGCTGTTCTGTGGCTTTGTAGTTGAAGTACCATGATTCTGGTCGTGAGAGGGATTGTCTTCCCCAAGTAGGCCAATGGAACATGATGAACAAGGTACTATCCTTTGTGTTTTCCATAAACAATTTGTGGATTTGTTCAACAACACTATTTTCCTTACATGCGAAATTACTGAATCTTGGATCACAACGTAGCACTTGCCTATTTCCTAAGTACTAGATGATTTTGTTGTGCAGAGGATGGTTAATGGTGGCTCGGTGAACAGTTGGATATGCATTAATTTCGCCCGCAATATACAAGAGAGTGTAGCTAGAGGTTTCTGTCAGGAGCTTGCTCAAATGTGCAACACCTCTGGGATGGTTAGGATGAATCTTAGCAAACATTTGGTTATTTATAAGCACGTGCTTTCATCTAATTTTTATATTCTGTTGCAGGCTTTTAATCCCGAACCTGTCTTGCCCGTTCAAAATGCTGCCCGCCCCGATCAAGTTGAGAGAGTTCTGAAAGCTAGATTCCATGATGTCATGACAAAGTTGAAGCCCAACAATAAGGACTTGGATTTACTCATTGCCATCTTGCCAGATAACAATGGCCCTCTTTACGGTAACTCATCATTGATTTTGACAGTGAATATGACTTCAAGTTTTAAACTTCAAATCTGAACACATTTCCCTGATTCTCTTGGCTTGCACATTCATGCTTTAGGTGATTTAAAGAGGATATGTGAGACAGAGCTTGGGATCGTCTCACAGTGCTGTCTTCAGAAGCATGTTTACAAGATGAGCAAACAGTATCTTGCTAATGTGGCATTGAAAATAAATGTGAAAGTGGGCGGGAGGAACACAGTGCTTGTCGATGCCCTCTCAAGGCGTATACCCCTCGTTAGTGATTGTCCAACGATTATTTTTGGTGCTGATGTCACCCATCCCCATCCCGGGGAGGATTCTAGCCCATCGATCGCTGCTGTAAGTATTTGAATTCGTAATTTATAGCTGCTGGGCTGTGTGTTTCTTCTGTTTACTCACTGATCTTCATTGTTTATTTTGTTCTTTAAGGTGGTTGCTTCCCAAGACTGGCCTGAGATCACAAAGTACGCTGGTTTGGTTTCTGCCCAGTCCCATAGGCAAGAATTAATTCAAGATTTGTACAAGACTTGGCAAGATCCTGCTAGGGGGACAATGCACGGTGGAATGATCAAGTACGATGATGTTTTTCGCTTTGGGCTTTCGCAACCTCTGTTGTAGGCTAAGGCTAATTAACTATCACTGTGTTTCAATGCTTACAGGGAACTACTGATTTCCTTCAGAAGAGCAACTGGACAGAAACCACAGCGTATCATTTTCTATCGGTAATAATATCTTGAATATTTAGTACCCTTCCATTTAACTTTTTTAATACTCTACGTTGTTATTGTGTTGCTGCATTTGTAGGGATGGAGTTAGCGAAGGACAGTTCTATCAAGTTTTGCTTTTTGAGCTCGATGCTATTCGCAAGGTACTTTACCAGCTGCTACTTTCTCTTGATTTTTGGCTTCTATTTCTTCTGAAAGACAATCTTATTCGTAGAAATTTTCTGCTTAATCTTTTCTACCTTGTAATATTCGCAGGCATGCGCATCTCTGGAGCCAAACTATCAGCCCACAGTTACCTTTGTCGTGGTGCAGAAGCGCCATCACACACGTTTGTTCGCAAATAACCACAACGACAGGCGTTCGGTCGATAGGAGTGGCAATATATTGCCTGGTATGTTATTATTATTTCCATTTACGCCCTTCTGCTAATAATCTTCTACGCATGTTCCATTTTTGTTGTATATATGTTGTTTATGATGGATAAAACTCGAACTGAATCTACAGGCACCGTAGTGGACTCTAAGATATGCCACCCGACCGAGTTTGACTTTTACTTATGCAGCCACGCAGGCATACAGGTACTTTTTTTTTTTCTGATTTTGTAATTTGAAATGCACAATAAAGAACTTTTTATTCTCAAAATCTTTGTGCGCTTTGTGGTTGTCTGCTATATATATAGGGCACTAGTCGTCCAGCTCATTATCACGTTCTCTGGGACGAGAATAAATTTTCAGCTGATGCACTTCAGAGCCTGACCAACGACCTTTGCTACACGTAAGCCCATCATATCCCCTAAACAACCAACTTCTAACAACATATCATTTTTACTTTGCTAATAATCTCCCTGCTAACTAACTGTAAAAATTCTACAGCTACGCCAGATGCACCCGCTCGGTCTCCATTGGTACGTAAAAAAAAAAAGAAATGCAAGCTTTAACAAATCTGTCTTTTTTGACGTATTTCTGTCATATTGATGATTCTTATTTTCTTCGGTGATTATATTTCAGTGCCACCTGCGTACTATGCGCATCTTGCTGCATTTCGGGCCCGTTTCTACATGGAGCCCGAAACATCTGATGACGGGTCAATGTCGAGTAGGCCAGGTGCGGGCCGTGGGGCGGTGCCCGCTAGGAGCACTCCTAATACTACTAGGGTGGTTCCAGGGGCTAATGCTGCTTTTAGGCCTTTGCCACAGTTGAGGGAGAATGTTAAGAGGGTAATGTTCTATTGTTGAGGAGGAATGGTGGATCTTTTTCTGGAGTAGAGTACTTTTTATCATCTTGCAATGTTTGTTTTGATCTGTGTTTAGTGCCCCCTTCCCATGTTGGGGGAAAGACCTTGTGGTTTTTTCTGTGCTGCGTTTTGATGGAGGAGCTTGAATCTTGTGCTGCCTGCACTCATTTTAAACAAGATTAAGACTTTTAGGAAAATATGTTATGTCATACTTATGCTTATGTTAAGATGAAATTGCGATCTGACGATAATTAATGTAAGACTAGTTAAGACTAGATTTTTGTCCGTGCAATGCACGGTCTTGTTGTGCTGCTCTACACTCGTGTTAGGACTAGTTTTTTGCCCGTGCAATGCACGCTCTTGCATATTCATAATTAATGTAAAATCGCGAAGCCAACAAATTATTCGAACAGATTCTATAAAAATCACAGAATGATTATTATTTGTCGCTGTCAGTGTTTTAAAACGCGTATAGCGCAACGCGTTGCGTTTTGATTCCAATAGTGCATAGCGCAAAAAGCGTAGCGCATAGTGTGAGTATTTCGAGCAATGCATTTCTAATACAAAAAAAATATAATATATGACAACACAACTAAAACAAACCATTTTGGAATCACATAAACATTTGTAAAAATTAAATAAAAGCGAACGAATCTATTTGTATATTCAACTTCAACATTTAGCGTCGTTGACTAAATACAAATTTATTTCGCCTATACTTTTAACTAATAAATTTATTTTTCAAATTATCAAATCTTTTCATAGGAAGTTAATATAAATTTATTTGAAATTACTTTAAAAGATAAAATAACCAATGTTGTAAGTGCACTATTATATTTCACCATTCTTTTAAAAAACTATCCATATGTATTTTGGCCCCGTTTAGTTTGCCCGATGAGCCCAGATAAAAGCTATAGTATATTGTGTAATACCGTTCGGTACAATTAAACCTCAATTGCACAAAGGCCGCAATATACGACTGGCCCGCAATTGTTATCCAGTAAATTCAGTATATTTCATCCGACCCACCGAGCTTAGATAATTAATACAGCCCACCTACTAATAAGGAAAAGACAAAAATACCCTTATACCACCAAATCATAAAACCATTGTTATTTCACGTGCTTTGTTTGATAAAAATAAATAAACAACACTAATTTATTACTTGTTCCGTGGTGATCAAAATGATATGCATATTTTATATTTTTCGATATTCATAAGAATAATTATTTTTGTAAATTAGATATTGGTGAAATTAAGGATATTTTTGTAAAGTTACAAATAATATAGAGATAAAAGTTTTGTTGGTAAGGAAACTAAACAAGATAGTAGTAAAATTTAGTGGTGTTGAAACTAGAAAGTGAACAAAAACTCCACACAAGTGAAAGGATAATAACGTGGAGATTAAATTGTGTGATATTTTCTTATTGGGACAACTAAACGCAGCCTTTAAATATAACAATTAACAATTATATAATTGACGAAGCCTCCTTTTACCTCTACATATTGAGCTCTCTTATATGTCTCTAAAATGTTGAGGTAACTTTTTTAATATTTAAATTGATTTAGTCTTTTTTCGATAAATGAGGAACAAATTTTCCATGGATAGTGGAAAGACTTGTGGATATAAATTGGTTAATATTTTCAACTGTATTTAACTATACTACACAATTCATCGATGTATTACTATTCCAATAATTAGTCTTAACATGGACCACATTATTATGAATAAATTTACGAATTACACACTTGATTTTGACCAATGCCCAAATACGCGAGTTTTTCAAAAATAGCGCAAAAAGCGTAAAAAAGCGCAATATAGCATAAGATAGCGTAAAATAGCGTAATATAGCGCAAGCTTTTTGGGCAAAACGCGAAATGTAATACGCCTTAACGCGTTTTTGCAAAAAATTACGCGATAGCGCGCTATATAGCGCGCTACAGCACGCTTTTAAAAACACTGGTCGCTATAGTTGATGGCATAAAGATTTTGAGCAATGTCATGAGGTTTCTTCCCTTCTAAGTAAGGTATTTGGCCAAGTTAAGAGCTTTCTTCTTGCACTCTGCTTCTTTGGCTGCTTCTGTTATTGATTCGAAATTGTTCTACTTGTCCAACGCGGACAATTCTCCTATAGCAAACACAGGCTTTTTAATTAAATTAGGGGTAATTTAACCCAAATTAGACAAAATAGGGGTAATTTGACAAAAATTACTAAAATCGGGTGAAACGCGGTTAATAAACGCGTCGTCGCGCCTATTGGACGCGGCAGCTGACGTGGCAAAGCAAGGGCCCCGTCGGCCCGTGGGTGGCCCGCGTGGGCCAGCGTCGCTATTAATGGACGCGACGTCGCTCCTAATGGACGCGACGCTGACCGAAACCCACTAAAACCCACTAAACGGCCACTAAAAAACCCACTAAGTCCACTAAGCCCACTCACGTTAATGGGCCACTAAGCGTCGCGCCTAGTAGCCGCGACGTCGCGTCCAATGCCAGCGACGACGTCGCCTATTTAAACAGCTCGATTTCTCGATAATTATTTCATAAGTTTCATACATATCCAATATGGTGTCTAGAAAAATTCAAGTAGTTGTTTATTATGGCGGTGAAATCATACACGAATCAAACACCATACAGTATAGTCTTCAACCCATTGGTTATCGACGAATTCGTCGCGATACCAATTTCGATCAATTTCTTAGTATGCTGTACGACATGACTTCCGTCGACAACAATGCTTTCTTTTTAATCGTTCGAGTGAAGAACGAACACTATCAACACTCACGACTGTATCATAATCTCCTACTAGTGTCTAGTGATGCCGACCTCGCATACTTCTTGGATCCCGACAACGAGCTCGATTACATTGAGGTCTTTGTCGAGACAACTGAGATTGTTCAATACACTAATCCCGCGCCGATGGATTTGTTTCCTGACATTACTTCAGTTACTGAAGGATTGACGAATATTTCGTTTGCCCCTCAAGAAGATATACCTTCGAGTAGCCGTTGCGTTCCTACTAGTTCGACGGTGGCGCAACCTGAGATCGTTCATGACGGCGTCCGAGATAGTGACGTCAGTGACTCCGAAGCTGACGACGAGGGTGGGGCACTAGACGAATTGCCAGATCCCGCCGATGCCGATGATGAAAATGACGATGAACCAACCCCAAGTGAGCCAGAAGAGAATAGAGCATTATACCAGTCTGTCCCGTTTAATACCTCTTATCAAATGGCTCCCCCAGAAGTTGACGAAACTGGTGGTGATTTTTACGACACGGACGATCCCGCATTTTACGTAGGTATGACGTTTAATAGCAAAGAACAATTAAAATGTGCTGTTAACGATTACCATTTGAGGGTTGTTAGACGTGAGTACCACGTGACCGAAAGTAACAGAACCGCATGGAGCGTGAGATGCAATCACAGCGACGACTGTAACTGGACACTGCGACCAACTATCTCCATCGCACCGACTATCCTCTCGTAGCGAGACACCCACAAGGCTTCGTACTGCTCGTGGAAGGCCCTCCAATCCCTTCCCGCGACGTTACGTGTACTGTGTCGATGAAGATCAACGTCGAGCTGTCTCGGACGCTGCGAGACGGACTGAACCATCCCGAACTGTCGTAGCACGCGATCGGGATAGTGCCACTCAACTATGTTATAGAAGATGAGTGGACACGACGATCGAACGGATGCTGGTCGAGAGTCCGCTCTCAACGCCATAATCTCTGGTGCCTGATCGTCGTAGGGTGCCCAGACGAACTGCTCCATCGACATGCTATCGATCGACTCACGAATCGCACGCAAGTTCGAGTGCGTCGATGTCGTATGATCGAAAAGCGCATTCCACCTGAAATAAAATTATAAATATTTTTAGGAAAAAAATTAAATATTCTAAAAAAACGCCATATATTAATTTTTTTAAGAAAAATATATTAAATATACTACCTCGCAGCATGTGCCTGCATGGGCAACTGAATTCCATCTTCCTCGGTGGGCATCATCCGCACTCGAGGACGGATAATAACGGGCTGAACAGGTAATATACGTATCCATGCCCATACCTACACAAAATTTAAATTAATATTATACCTCAAGCAAATTCAAGTACACAAAAGAACAAACCTGTAGCAACCGCAAAGCTCCACCGATGTTCATCTTCTGACGCTGGCACGAAGTACAAAGTTCTCTGTACAAGAAGGCCAGCACGGCACTGCCCCAACTGTAAGTGTGCACGGCGTCTATGTCTTCGAGCAGCGGGAGTAAAGTCATGGACGTCGTGCTGCCGCTGGAGTCGGGGAACAAAACCGATCCCATAAGCAAAAGCGCATATGCACGTGCCCGCTGATCGACCTCATAATCTGAGCTGTGATCATCGATCTCGTTGGCTTCTAGCCAGTCTGCAAATTTCCTCAGCGACACCTTCGTCCCGGTGTACGCCCCCACAGCAGGTCTGTAACCAGTCAGCTCCTCCAAGTAATCGAGCCACTGATCCTGCGTCCTGTGCTGGATAACACCACTGACCGAGTGACCATCAACGGGAAGTCCCCACAGCACACCGACGTCCTCAAGAGTGACGGTGGCCTCACCCACAGGCAAGTGGAACGTATGCGTCTCCTTCCTCCACCTCTCTACGAGGGCCGTGATCAAGTGTGGATCTAACTTCTGAGATCCACAACTATACACGCCGTAGAAGGACATAGTATCCAACCTCTCCAGAACACGACCGTGCAACCGCACCGGTCGTGAATGCTTACCCCAGACGACACTCTCCAAACCCCTAACGGTCAAAGGTGTGTCGAGGGCACCATCAGCGTTGGATAGTACATCGTTACAACGATGACTATCCTGGAATATCAAAAGTGATCTATCGATCGGACCGTAATATTCGTTCGTATCCATCCTAAATTAGCGTTTCAAAGTCAATATCGCAACAAAAAACAATAAACAAACACATAAATTGACTCATATACTAACAAACGAATCAAATAACCTAGAAACCCTAATTTCAAAATTAGGTTTCGAAATTAGGGGAAATTAACCTAAATCGAGTGAATTAAGTAAAATTAACGAATAATATCAATCTACTAAGCAACCCACAATATGTAAAGCACATATTATACCAAAACACAAATTTAAACGCAAGAATTCGACGAAATTTAACGAAACATCAAAATCAAGATTTAAACGAATTAGGAGTTTCATACCCAAAAGAAGCTTAATCGATGATGACGAGGAATGATGGATCTATCACGTGGTGTTCGTCGCCGTGAATCGCCGCTGTAAATCGCCGGAATCGGTGGGGAGGAGAAGAAAAGAAATGGGGAGGAAGAAGAAGAGTTCGCGGCTATATTATCCGCGTCGTCGCTGCCATTAAGCGCGACGTCGCGGCTATTAGCCGCGACGATAGGTCTACTGGGCCGTCAGTCGGCCCAGACCATTTTTTTTTCAAAATCAGGCCCGATTTTCAAATATCGGGCCTGATCTGGCCCGGTCTGGCCCGCGCATGGATCGTCGCGCCTATTAAGCGCGACGTCGCGGCTATTAGTCGCGTTTCACCCTATTTTAGTAATTTTTGTCAAATTAGCCCTATTTTGTGTAATTTGGTTTAAATTAACCCTCTTTTAATTAAAAAGCCGCAAACACATGTATGCTAATTACACTAATCTTAGTTACGAATAAAATATGCAAACATCACTTCTTTACGCCCTTTGAGGCCTCAACGTAAGATAGCCTTCCTACATTGATAGAGAAATTCTAATCATGGTTGGTTAACAATCAAATTTAATGGAACGTAACATAATACTCGCACTCTCAAATATAGATTTCAACTGATCATAAATTTTTTCCTCCGCTACCCCAGCCACAACTTTATTTCCTTGTTTTTTGCAATTTTTTGACTTTTTATACCAATTATTCACCGGTTCATCTACTCCTGCGTATCACTTCCATTTCATTTGGATGCATCTCTATTGCGTTTATTCTGAAAAGAAAATTGTTTATGTCTGCATGAAACTATTTGAGTCCCCAAACAAAACACAATATGAAAGTGGACACTGGACAGCCCTATGACATTTAAGTTTCTAGTCAGCGATAGCATACCTTTATAGAAAGGTTAATGCCGCAACTACAATATGATATGTTTAAACAATTCTTTTATATTTCAGTTGAATCTTCAGCACCTTCATATGAGTGCGCGCCCTGGTCTCTAATATGCCGAATTTTGTTTTCCTTCAACTGCAACACATAAATACACATATCGAAGAAAGACCATGTAGCGTAATATTATTTTTATGGGCATTTTCATTTCAGGCCCCCCTATAACTATCATTTAGGATTCAGGTCCTCTTGGCAAAAAATTTAGTTTTAAGGACCAGTACCACTTCATTGCTCTTACATACCAGTATGTTGAAATTTTGTACCACAAAACGATCATTCTATACCGGTTCATATATCTTTCATACCACTTTTTTACACCACACAAAATGAGTCCTTTAACCTAAAAATTTTTCAAATAGGCCTGAATCGAAATCAAACCCTTAATGGGGCCTGATTTCGAATTGACCCTATTTTTGGGCTATCAATCTCAACATCTTGTGTCTTGCTTTGTCTTTTTGAAAGAGAAAAAAATAGCACGCATAATTTTGTTATAACAAAAATCCGTATTGAAAAAATATAATGTTAGATTTAGTAAATAGCAAACGAAAATATTTTAAACATAATACAAATGCTAAATCCTCTTTCAACGATTAAAAGTGATAAAATCAAGGGGCTTTTAAGAATCAGCCCCCTTTTAACTTTCATAATAGAATTCAGCCCATGCCAGTAATAATTTCAGTATAAAGGACCCGATATCTTTCAAAGTTAGAGAAAAGGACCAAAAAGCTGATCTGACCAAAATACCCCTACAAAAGCTGTATAATAAGTGATATCCAGAACATGTTTTCTGTTATCATCGTTAACCACATTTTTTACGATAAAAAAATCTTGCAAATTTCTATTTTCGTTCGAACGATCCTCGAAAACGAAACTCGATCTATCACGAGGGTTTATTTTGATATTCAGGTCTCGGAATGTTCGATTTTATGGGTATATTCTTCGAACTCTTTTGATGCAAATAACAAAAACACGATGAAATCGAATCCCGATTCGGTCGAAATTGAAGATACTTTGTACAAATTCAAGAGACCCATAACCTAAACAAATCTCTGAAACACAGTATTGGCTCGATTGTTCGTCGCTCATGGTTTGTTGAAATTTAAAATCGCCAAATTGTTGCCTAAACAATTGTTCCCAGAACGTGGTATGGATGGTCATGCATCTGTCATTGTAAAACAGATAATAGGCATTAATAAGCTGGCATATGGTATATATACTAATTTAAAGGTAACAGTAAGCTCGATTTGGTACCAAATGCCTATTATCTGGTATCGATATAACGGTGGAAACTCGATCGAAACAATCTATCGTATATATTATTTCCATCTGCATGAACACAGGTGTGTCCTAGATTGTTTATCATGTTATTTGGGTCTCAAATATTCGATTTTCCAGGTAAATTTTTCGAGTTCTTTCGACGCAAATAATAAAAAACACGATGAAAATGTATTCCGATTCGGTCGAAATTGAAGATATTTTGTACAACTTCGAGAGACCCATATCCTGAACAAATCGCTGAAGCATAGTATTGGCTCTATTTGTTCGTCGCTCATGGTTTGACGAAATTTATAATCGTCGGATTGTTGCATAAAAAACTGTTCCCGAGACGTGGTATGGGTAGTCATTCATCTGTCACAGTAAAACTGTTAACCGGTATTGTCAAGATATCATCTGGTATATATACTGATTTAAAGGTTCGAGTATGCTGGATTTGGTACCAAATGCCAAATATCTGGTATCACTATAACAGTGGAAACTCGATCGTATATATTATTTCCATCTACACCACCTGCACCAAACCAAGTTGGGTGTGTCCTAGACGGTTTATCATGTTATTTTAGACTCGAATGTTCGATTTTACTGGTAAATTGTTCGAATTCTTTTGACGCAAATAATAAAAAACGGTGAAATCGAATTACGATTCGGTCGAAATTGAAGATACTTCGTACAAATTCGAGAGACCCATATCCTGATCAAAGCACCGAGACACCGTGTTGGCTCTATTGTTCGTCGCTCAATGTTGCCGAAATTTAAATACAATCGTCGATTTTTGCCTAATTTTTCGAAATAAGAAAGTAGTACTAGTGAGTTATTAATTGTTATTCTTTGTGTAACTTGTGTTATCCAGTTTAGGCGGGATTTCAATAATCTAGGCGGGATCTCAATAATTTAGGCGGGAATTGCATTACCCAGAATGTTCTACATTGTCAAGGGATATTACCACATTACTCGCCAATAATACCGAATCTTCGATATAAAAGAACAATACAAATCCAATTTTTAACACTATTATAGATATTGATACCGCATAATAGGTTTTCCATACCACACTAATATTAATTTCGCTCACAAATCCATTTTTCTTCGATTGTTTAGGGTTTGAGGTCTCGAATTTTGAGTTTATGGTCTATTAAATGTTGTTCGTGCTTTAATGTTGAACTATGAATACGTTTGTGATTGAATTCATAACGTTATGTCTCATCAAAAAGAGATACTAGTATATTTTGTGAAACAAGAGCTATGTGTTTACATGACTTTTGATCTCAATTTTCAAGTGGGTACCTAAAGTTCTCTAAATTGTTTTTGCAGATCCATCATGTGTGGTACCTCGACTCTGTTGCTCCTCACACATGACGTGAAATCAAGAGCTGCTGAGCAACTATCAAGATCGACCAAATGGAAAAGTCAGATTTGGGAACAACGATTCGGCTCCGATTCTTGGCCTCAGAGATATAAATTCTGGAAAATCTGACAATCAGGATGTCTCTTATGTCGAACGTCTCCGCCATAACTTATTCAACATAGGTCAGTTCTGTGACAAAGGATTCCAGGTGGTCCATCATGGTGACCGGTGCAGAATATTTGACAGTCAGAAATCAAATCTTTACACGATTAATTTGACGTCCGTGCGGACCACGACAGCTGTTGCCTCATCTCCCAGATTACAATACAGAGGAACAACCTATGACATCAACTTGTGTCTCATCTAAACATCAAAACTCTTTGTTAGGATCGGTTTATAAGTTTAGAGGGGGGTGCATAAACGTTTTGACTCTTTTCGGTTTCGTATGGTGTTTAGTGTTGTGACTGGTGTTCAATCAGTGACCAATCAGTATTTGTGCGAACAGAAGATACTGAACGACTGATACCAATGTGAAATGAAGTACGTGTTGTGCGTGTGATACCGGGTTGTTTCTGGAAGTTCGGAGTAAAAAGCTCCTACGTCTCCCCTTCTTCCTCGCAAGGAAGGTTCACTAGATCTTCAGTTTTACAGAAAGCAGTACAACCTACCCAGCTGAATACAGCCTTAATCTAGATAATCACTTAGGCAGTCGTTTACAACAATCCACCTACTTCAACAGCTTTTTACAGTCCGTTGGAAACGAAGAACATAAACTAAGACGGTTATGTCTTTAGACTTCACTCTTTTCTTATCGCTCTTTCAGTGTTTGATCGATGATCGCTTAAAGAATATGAGATTGCAAAGTTGTAGAATCGTGAAGTACTTGTCTTCAGCTTGTACTCCTTCTTTTATACTTGAGGTTTGAATTTCAAACCGTTGTGAGATAAGTTCTTCACTCTAAGCAGAGCATTAATTGACTTTCCCAAAATGGGTCTGTCCGGTTTGTGCTGTAGTTTGTACTGTCACTTTGCTTTATTCCTTATTTGCGCTAGTTGACCTCTTCTTCACTCTATACTTGAACCTTTGCATTGAATGTCTGTAATTTCCTTTCTATATCAATAAACTCTTTTCTTTGAATATCACATTTGTATCACGTCCCGTCCATCATATTATAATATTCTTATTTTAGAGACTTATCTGAGACCGGTATCCTTAGTCGGTATGCGGTAGAGTTCTTCGTTTAAGTACAACATTTGTTCCTTAGTGTGAGCTCTTCGGTTTCTTGTCTTTAATCGGTTTTGTCAATACCAAAACTATTCATCCGAATGTTCTGATTCGTATTACTAGCAATTTCCCCTTTTTTCGTGATTGACAAAACTTATCAGCAGAAAACCAGTTTTTCATTATATCAAAAAGAATTTGATACAAACTACAACTATTCAAAGCTCTTGCTTTTGAAGATCCATTCCACTTCTTTTAGCTTGGCGTCGTCCTTGTATGCATGTTCCTTCAAGTCATGCATTCTTTCAAGATCAGCCAATTGATCATTTGTAAGCGTACAGGACAAGTGCCTCAGACTGCTACTATCATACTGTACTCAATTGGACCAGCTACGCTAACTGGGATAGCAGAAGCATGTTCCCTTAAGGCTTCGTTCGGTATGAGCGAAGCCTCAATCGCAGCTCTTTTCGGATAATTGACTTTGAGAGACAGCTGCGAAATGAATTGCTGAGGCGCGGAACTTGAGCTAGAGTCGCCTTTTCTGCTGAGTCCTTCCCTCTTTTGTCAAGAACCGGGGAGATCATGTTGGTCAAAGCTGTTAGTTGCGACTTGATGACCTCTAGATCGGCACAGACATCAGAACGAAGACCGGTTAGATCATCCGTGATGGCACGGAATCTGTCATTTGTGTTCTGTCGGTCACTGTTGATGGCCTTGCTGAGAACAGACATTGTACGATGTCTGTTTGACTAAAGAGATCTCTTTTGTAGAGCCCATGATCTCAACCGATATTGAGGCGGTTTGAGGAGATTCACCCGGTTGCTGAGAAGACTGTGGAGCTGACTGGGGATGAGCTTGAGTCTGAACTTGCACCAGTTGTGGATTGGTGAGAACAATAACCGACTCAGTAGTGATGGCGGTTACTAAGGTATCCTGTTCAGGGGGTGCATCAGCAGTACCAGTTTCGTGCTCTGAATCTCCATCGGTTGGGGGTCTGCGACGGTGACTGAGATGGCTTGTGCATCTTCAGCAGCTGGTGTGGAAGAAGGAGGTAATCCTTCTGTTGCAGAGACACTATTAGAGGGAAGGAGCAGAGGTGATTCATCAATGGCTGTCTGTGGTGATGCATACAGAGCCGAAATCTGGATCGGTATCTGCAAATTTACCGAAGATGACCTTGAGAAACTTGGAATGGGTTGTTGGAAGAAAAGTGGACCGCCAGAGAGAGATGAGGAGACCGGTACAGAGGAACTTGGTTCCGTTAAAGAGACGTGAACTGGTGTGGAGACCAGTTGAAGAGAGGTAGAGAAGGGCTTGTCTGCAAGTGCTGACGAAGAGGGCAAAGGGACAACAACCAAGGCCGTAGTCATAGATGTTGCAACTGATGCAGTGGATGATGAGGAACAACCGGTTGGAGCTTGTTGAAGACAGTGACATAGTAAGCCTCCAATCTAGTCAGGATCTAAAGTTCATGAACTGCATCACGTCCGTCCGGTCTGAAGTTCTGCCTGCGCTGTTCAATATAGTGCTTCAGTTGATCCATTGAGCCGAAGGCGATATAGCTCCTGAGCATTCTTCAAGCTCTTGATAGACTCAATTCCTAGTGACTTGATGATTGTGCCCTCAGTCTTTCTGGCCTGCTTGAGACGGTCAGAAAGATCTGTACACACTTTTCGGTGGCCCGTTGGCGATCCTCAGACACGAGATTATGCTATGGCTGGCGATTCGGGACAGACTTGCGACGAGGGTTAAACCGTGGATAGCGGCGAAAGCGGGTACCTCCACTTGTCTTCTTTGTGACCTGCAAGAGGTGGAAACCACAAGGCACTTGTTCTTTGAATGCCCCTACTCCAGACGCTGCCTTCGGTTACTCCGACAGAAGCTTCACTTTGAGTGGCCGTTACGGGATTGGTTTGCCGGCCTTCGTTGGGCAGCACGGCAATGGCGGGGCAGACACTTAGCTAGGCTGGGCCCCCGACACGCGTTGGCTTCGCTCGTATATCACCTTTGGATGGAGCGCAACAGGAGATGGCACGATGGGAGGCAACGCCAGCCACACCAGCTTACTGCCGATATCGAGACGTTGCTTTGCCTGCGTTTGTCCACTCTTCCAACCAATTATGCGCTTCAAGTCTGCACTCTTCGACGGATGTGGCACATCGCTTGGTAATGTACCTCTCGCCTTACAATTCTTCTCTTTGTCAGGGTGTGGCTGGAATGGACCTTTGGCGGTTTTGGACTTCTGCCTTTAAGGGCTGCGTTTCGACAGGCACACCGACGCCCCACTTGCGGATGACTGAGTGAACCCTTGCTCCCTATTTCCTTCTTGTCCCTTGCTCTCTCCTTGTCTTCGTTGTTTGCTTGGGTGTAGGTTGCTGTTCCGTTTGTTTTTGGCGGACTTTATGCGGATTGGGGTGCTGTTCTTTGCTGGACGGGCTATGTTTGGCGTGGGTTTGGGCCGGTTGACTTTGCTCCAACGTCCCTGGCTCCCCTTCACCTTGGGATGTTCTCGAGGATGCGGACCATTCGGGGGCGAGGCCGACTACGTCTTCCCATGGACCTTAGTCATCTCTGACTTCTACTCTGAACCCCTATTGTTTCCTCACTCCTCTTGTCATCCACTCGCCTGTGCACTATCCCTTGTTTTGGCTGTCCCTTTTTCTTTTTCTTTGCAGGTTGGCCTGGCTGGTTCCTTTTCTTGGGTGTCCCACCTGCTTGCCCGTGTCGCTGGCGGGCCACATTTGCGGGTTGCCCTCCCTGGCGGAAAGAAACAGGAGTTGGCTTCTACGCCTTTCCCCGACCAGACCTGCGGACGCACTCGCTGCGCTTCCCCCCTCCATTTGATAACTCCTGCACTGAAGTTATCTTCCGCTGTGCCCTGGCACTTTTTTTTCGCACATCAACCGACAGCCCTGCTTGCGCTACAACTGGTGCCAGGCTCCTGCTGATTGTTTATGGATTGTGACACCTCCTTTGCCTTTATCTTGTGTTGGTTTTCGTTGTATTTGGCTTGGTCTTGTAGGGACCTTGTTGGTGTCTGGGCTGTTTTGGTTTTGTTGTGCTGTCTGGTCGGTAGACTGTTACCGCTTGTTGCGTCGTGAGCGTTATCATGTACGCTGTCCCTGTACTCCTGTTTCTTTCGTTTAGTGAACTCTTTCCAAAAAAAATAAAAAATACTATCATTCTTATCCAAAAAAAATCCTTGGATCTCCAGATCTTTTAATTTAGCGGAGTGTACCGTAATCAAGCCAGTCTTCATATGCCTGAAGGTCAGCCGTAATCTGTTCATCGATCTCATCACTAATAAGGCACCAGGCTGTCTCATCTACAGACTCAGGTTCTTCTGGTACAAGGATGGCCTTACCATTCCCTTTGTCAGTTGGGACTATTCGGACCGGTTCTCGTATCACCACACCGCCTTGTGGTGGAGCAGTCCTGACCACCGAACCAGTTGTCTCTGTAGCTGAAGAGACAGTGATGGTTGGTGCAACTATAGAAACCGGCTGTTGAGGTTGTGCAGATTGAGTCGGTTCCTTAGAGGGTACGGATCCAGTCTTCTTCTTCTTTGTGAGCGCAAGACTTCTTGGTTTTGTAAAGACTTGCTGAAGCGGCTGACTGTCTTCCGAGGAAGAGGAATGTGCCAAAATTAGTTTCTTCTTGGCCGGTTTTGATGAAGGCGGTTTGGTTGTTGTAACTTTCTTCTTGGTGGGGGCAGGTGAAATCGGTCTTGAATGAGTCTCTGGTCTGCTAGTCGACTTCTTCGTTGACACACCGGCAACTGGTTTAGCTGAGCGATCAATAGAGGCTTTCTTGGTCGGTTGACAGACAGCGAGATCCTCAGTAGCCTTCCTTTTGGTCGGTTTCTTGGTAGGTGAAGCCACGACTACCATTTGACGGATGAAGTCCGCCGAGACTAGCTGTGTGAAGCCTAGTGAAAAAATAGTTCCACGTTATCAACCTTATGTCTGAGAAGAAAAGAAAGTTGAGGAGCAAAGTTCTTGAACTGCATTTCACGAACTAGCAGGACATTTTTCAGTATTGAAAATATAATTGATGACCAGTTGATCTCCATTCTTGTTAAGATGGCCACCATGGCCTGAACTTTTTCACTCGTGAGCATGTCGAATGACCCAGCCTTGCCCAAGACTGCCTTGGCCACAACGTCATGGAGGAGACGATACTCAGGTTTCAGGACAACCCGCTTATCAGAGTCTTTAAACGATGTCCATATTAGTGACATCGTGGGCTTCATTTGGTCCTTTACGGCATCTGGAACACTGATGGAGGTTGCTCAAGAAGTCGGTAGATTGAAGAGTTCTGCAAAATATTCCTCTGTAATGTCAAATAAGTGCCCATTGATTACACACTGTAGACGATTTCCAACAACGAGAACTGTGTTGAAGAATTGACGTAGAGCATCTGGGTAGTATTCATAGGAGCACTGAAGATACGTCTGGAGACCCGTTGCGATTAGGGCTTCGAGAATAGGGTGGAAACCGTCATATTCGGTTTCCATACTGTTGGCGAAGTAGATCTGAACCACTGTTCTTGTAAGATCGTTGTTGACTGGAGCCATTGTGCTGAAGATGAGATAGGGTTTTTGATGAAGAATTTGGAGAAATTTGGGAGAAAGAGAGACGGTTCTGCTTGTGAGTTGAAGATAATGATGAAACTTCTCCAATTGAGTACGAAAGTAAGTTTCTTTGAGCGGGATAAAGGGTGTCTTTGCATTAAATGCTCAAGACATCTTGTCCCTTAGCCTTCCTCTCACATAGTGACTGCTGAGTAGCATAGGGCTCATTGTCAGTTTTCCTGAAAAGGTACTATGACGGGATGTGTGCAATTGGTGACGTGTATTAAATAAAAACGATTTCGGTCAGTCATTGGTCAAGAAATGGGAAATTATATTGGTACAGATACCGTTCTTATGAAAGGGAGTAACCGGTATCTCGAGACAAGAGAGTGACCGATTTAGAAGAAAATGACCGGTTTTATATATGAACAAAAAGGAGTATATGGGCACATAAGATAGTTGACTCTACGAGGCTTATCTGAGAGTCAGTTTTGGACGAAACTGACACGAGTTATGTAGTGTTGACCAATATGAAGAGAGTGACTGTTTAAGAAAGAGGACGTGTTACGATCATCAATTTGCACGGTTTGTTGTAGTGTCTAGGCAACCAGTTATATCAATCAATTTGATATAACAATGTCCCCCCTGACTCTATGCTGAGGTTATTTTAAGATAAATCTAATAAATCTAAAGCATTTCGAAAGAAAAGGAACTTAGCTTCTGGCAGTGGCTTGGTTAGTATATCAGCTACTTGTAGATCGGTTGAGATGTGTTCCAAGCACACATTCTTTTTCAGCACATGATCTCGTATGAAGTGATGTCTTATCTCAATGTGCTTCGTCCTTGAATGAAATATCGGATTCTGTGTGATGGCAATTGCACTCGTATTGTCACAGAATATTGGGGTATTGGTTTCTTTGACCCCATAGTCTTCCAATTGATGTTGTATCCATAGGATCTGTGAACAAGAACTTTCAGCCGCCAAGTACTCTGCTTCAGCTGTGGATGTGGCTATGGAGGTTTGTTTCTTGCTGAACCAAGATATTAGTCGGTCACCAAGAAACTGACATGTTCCACTGGTGTTTCGTCGATCGATTTTGCAACATAGTCAGCAACGGTATATCCATGTAGCGACATACTTGAATCTTTGAGATACCATAGGCCAACATTGATGCTTCCTTTGAGATACTTCAAGATACGCTTCGCAGCAGAGAAATGGCTTCCTTTTGGATTAGACTGAAAACGAGCGCACAGACAGATGCTATACATAATGTCCGGTCTACTAGCAGTTAGATAGAGTAGTGATCCGATTAATCCCTTGTACTTGGTAACCTCAACTGGAGTTCCTTTCTTATCCTTGTCTAATTTTATTGAAGAACTCATGGGCGTGGTTGCTTGAGAACAATTATCCATACCGAATCGTTTGAGCAGCTCCTTCGTGTACTTGGCTTGATGGATAAATATGCCTTGCTCCAACTGCTTTACTTGAAGTCCGAGAAAGAAGGTAAGCTCACCCATCATGCTCATTTCAAACTGATCTTGCATCATTTTAGAAAACCGCTTGCATAGCTTGACATCAGTTAACCTAAGATGATGTCATCAACATAGATCTGAACAATCAGTAGATGATCTCCCTTTGTGAATCGAAATAATGTTTTGTCGACACTCCCAATGATGAAGTTGTGACAGTCAGAAATTTTGACAGCGTTTCATACCAGGCTCTTGGTGCTTGCTTCAACCCATAGAGTGCTTTCTTCAAACGGTAGACATGATCAGGATGCTCATGGCTTTCGAAACCGGGTGGTTGAGCAACATATACTTCCTTAGAAATTGTACCGTTCAGAAATGCACTTTTAACATCCATTTGAAATACCTTAAAATCCTTGTGAGCTGCGTATGCCAAGAATATACGAATGGCTTCAAGTCTTGCAACAGGTGCGAAAGTCTCATCATAATCAATTCATTCTTCTTGTCTATAACCTTGAGCAACCAGTCTTGCCTTATTCTTGGTGACAAGGCCGTCTTCATTGAATTTGTTCTTGAATACCCATTTAGTACCAATAAAAGTTTGGGTTGGCCTGGGAACAAGAGTCCAAACTTGATTTCTCTCAAACTGGTTGAGTTCTTCTTGCATAGCTTCTATCCAATTGTCATATTTGAGTGTTCATCCACCTTTGTTGGTTGAATCTGTGATATGAATGCATAACTGAATAGATTTGGGTTTGTCTGTCGTCTTGTCTTCATTGGAGCAGCAGGGTCTCCTATGATTAACTCCTGGGGATGGTTCAGCTTCGTACGATTCCATTTGATCCGTTCCCCCTCAGTTGATTCCTCTGGTATTTCTTGATTACCATCATTGGTTTCATTTCTGGGACTACTTCATGACCAGTGTTACTTGAACCGGTTGGTTCCACTGGTGTGACAGTATTATCTGCCTGGATACTAGTTTCCTTTACGATGGGTATTTCAGTAAGCTCCAAAACCGGTTGTTCTCGTTCTTCATCACTCTCGTCTTCAAGGTGCGTCTTCTCCAGTTGACTGCTTAAGCGATTGATGTTATTGGGAGTTTGATCGTCAGTTTCTGATTCTTCAAAGACTACGTGTGCTGATTCTTCAATAGATAGAGTTTTGATGTTGAAGACTCGATATGCTTTGCTAACTGAGGAGTAACCAAGGAATATCCCTTTTTTTGCCCTTGCATCGAAAGCTGAAAGCTGGTTTTTCCCATTGTTGTGGATGAAGCATTTGCTCCCAAATGTTTTGAAGTAGCCAACTGAAGGAATATTTCCGGTCCATACTTCATATGGTATTTTGCCCTGTTTCTTGCAAATCATGGACCGGTTCTGTGTTTAACACGCAGTATTAATGGCTTCTGCCCAGAATTTATGAGAAATGTCTGCATCTACCAGCATCGTTCTGGCCGCTTCCTTAAGAGTTCTGTTTCTCTTTTCAGTAACTCCATTTTGTTGCGGTGTTCTGGCAGCAGATAACTCATGGCGTATACCATGGTTCTCAAGAAATTCGGTTAGCGTAATATTCACAAATTCAGTACCCCGGTCACTGCGAATTCGGTTTATGTTACCATTTTGCTCATCTTCTATTCTTTTGAAAAGTTTCATTAAACTGACTGAAGTTTGGTCTTTGGATTTTAATAAACACAACCAAGTAAACCTAGAAAAGTCATCTACAACTACAAGGGTGTATTTGGCACCACGAAGACTGACCATTGGTATAGGTCCAAATAGATCCATGTGGAGTAAATCTAAGCACCGGTTTGACTCTATATTCCCTTTACCTTTAAAAGTTGACCTAATTTGTTTACCTAGATGACACGCAGTACAATGTTTATCTTTTGAGAACTTTAGATTGGGAAGACCTCTAACAAGGTTGTATTCCTAAGAGCCGAAATAGTCTTAAAGTTTAAGTGACTGAGGCGTTTGTGCCACAGCCAACTTTTAGAATTATGAGCTATAAGACAAGTTTGGGTGGATAAGGATTGATCTCCCCACTGGACTCTATATGTACCCCCGACTCTATGACCGGTTATCAGTACGCGTTCTGTTTTATCCTTGACAAAGCATTTATCTTTTTCGAATGATATTACGAAGTTATTTCTACATAACTGACTGACACTTATTAAGTTATAGTGGATGTTTTGTACTAGGTTTACATCCTTTAGGGTAAGGTTTTTGTGAGTAATCACTCCCTTCCCAATAGTTTTACCATTACCATTATCTCCAAAAGTAATTGTTGGTCCGGCATGTGGCCTAAGCTTCTTCAGCAACCCTTCGTCTCCCGTCATATGTTGACAGCAACCACTGTCCAGATACCATACCAACCGATTCAGCTCCTTGATATATTCCTGAAAAGAAAAGAAGATATATATATATATATATATATATACATATATTGGTACCCAGTTTTATTTGGGTCCGGAATAAATTAGATTCTTAGGTACCCAGATCTGAAAGACTTTGACAGTCCGACCAGTGCGTGGGTCTATAAGATATTTAATATTTCTAGACCTAGTCTCTCCAAATCTAGGTCCCCGGTGTTTACCCCTTTTTCTATACTCATAATTATATCGCTGATTCCCCCTGTGTTCGTGCCTATTATATATTGGTCTAGCTTGTGAGGGATCTGTTATTGACAGTCTCTTGTTTGACTGATTCATCTTTCTGTCCTGATCGCGGGCTCAGGTATGTTGCTAGTATCGCTAGCTTGTGAGGCACCAGCAGGGACAAACTTGATCCATCCGGTATTCTTTACGTGTGATGGAGATGCACCTGACTTGGTGTCCTTAAACCCTAGCCCGGTCTTGTCGCTGTTGTCCTTCAAGTTGCTTTGGATCCTTTCTGCTTTCTTCTTGGACTGATTCCAAGACTGAACGATGGTGTTTAATATAGAGTTTTCAGATTTTAGTTGGACTATTTCTTTTCTAAGTTCCCTAATCTCCTCAGTCAGAACCCCTGTCAGACTGAGATCACTACCGGTTTGCTCAACCGATGTTTCTTTGCCTTTTTGCTTAATTTTAGCAGATAATTTCTGATATTCATCAGCCATTTCTTGAAGAGCTTGAAGTAGCTCTCTTTGGTAAATCATTAGAGATAGGTTCACATACCTCATCGTCGATCATGTTTTCCATAAGACATTCCTGAGTTTCCGGGTCGCTGTCGGTATCCGACTCTTTGCTGTCTGATTCTTCAGAGTCTGAGTCATCCCAAGTCCTTCCGATTTTGGCTACCAGTGCCTTTTGATACTTCTTGGACTTTGAACTGGTTTTCTCATTTTCTTTCTTGGAGACTCGGCAATCAATAGCAAAATGCCCTTTCCTACCACATTTAAAACAAGAAACATCAGTTTTATCAATTTTATTTTCGAAAAGCTCTTACCTTCCGAAGTACTGCTTCGGTTTCTCTTCATGAACTTTCCGAATCTTTTTACAAAGAACGCCATGACTTCGTCAGTTAGTTCCTCAGATGTTGACGTTTCTGGGGCTACTAGTGCTTTGACCGGTTGTTCGATAACTGTTTCTTCCATCCTTGTTTGTAGTTCGAACTCATAAGCCTTGAGATCAGCAAATAGATCGTGAACTTTATCTTGCTGAGATCCTTTGATTCTCTGGCCATGGTCTTTACATCCCATTCTCGAGGAAGTGCCTTCATTACTTTGATGGCCACGTCTCGATTTTCCACCGTTCTTCCAAGAGCAGTGAGTTCATTGATGACGTTCATGAACCGGCTCTTGAAATCGGTCATTGATTCCCCAGGTTTCATCTTTGCGCCATCGTACTTCTGAATGGCAACTATTAGCTTGTTTTCCCTTGTAGACTCATTCCCTTCACAGATTTGGCATAGTTTCGTCCAGACCTCCTTTGCGTTTTTACACAGCATGACTTCTTTGAAAGTTTTGGTATCCAGTGTTTTGAACAGAATGTCTTTGGCTACGTTGTCTAGGTTCATCAGTTTCTTTTCAGCCTCTGTCCAATCACTTTTCACCTTTACAATCGTTTGTGGCTGTGTCCCATCTTGCGTGTGTAGTGGGTTGATCTTGGTTAGCTCTGGAGGTCCATCCATGATGACATCCCACATATCCTCATTCTGGGCGGCTAGATGAGTCATCATTAAACTTTCCATTCCATGAAGTTTTCTCGGGAGAACATCGACAACTTGCTTGACGTATTCATTTTTTCGGTTGATGATTGAATAAACCCGCTCTGAAACCACTTCTTAGGATCGGTTTATACGTTTAGAGGGGGTGAATAAACGGTTTGACTCTTTTCGATTTCTTATGGTGTTTAGTGTTGTGACTGGTGCTCAATCAGTGACCGATCAGTATTTGTGCGGAAGGAAGATATTGACCGATTGATACTGATGTGAAATGAAGTAATGCGTGTGATACCGAGTTGTTTCTGGAAGTTTGGAGTAAAAATCTCCTACGTTTCCCCTTCTTCCTCGCAAGGAAGGTTCACTAGATCTTCAGTTATACAGAAAGCAGTACAACCTACCCAGATGAACACAACCTTAATCTAGAGAATCACCTAGGCAGTCGTTTACAACAATCCACCTACTTCAACAGCTTTTTACAGTCCGTTGGAAACAAAGAACATAAACTAAGAACAGTTATGTCTTTAGACTTCACTCTTTTCTTATCGCTCTTTCAGTGTTTGATCGATGATCGCTTAAAGAAGATGAGATTGCAAAGTTGTAGAATCGTGAAGTACTTGTCTTCAGCTTGTACTCCTTTTATACTTGAGGTTTGAATTTCAAACCGTTGTGAGATAACTTCTTCACTCTAAGCATGTGACGCCCGGGGCCGATGAGGGCGGGGAGTGATCGCCGGTGCCAGAGAGGTGCACGGACAAGGAGCGGTTCCTGGCAGGCTTCTAGGCGAAGGGGTACGTGAACGAACCTATCCGACACCCGAATGAGAGGGGATCCTGAGACTGACAATGTATGGCATGTCAGGCTAAGAATCGTATAAGGGAATTGATAGTACTACTCATATCACCAAGGTCGACCTACCTTTTCGGGAGTCCATCTATAGAAACAACGAAGTTAAGCGTGCTTGACTTGGGGCAATCTAGGGATGGGTGACCCCATGGGAAGTTTCTCAGGGTGCGTGTGAGCGAGTGCACGAAGGACGCTAAAAGGTTAAATGGTGGTACAGTGGGGCCAGACTATCAATCGGAGTGTGGTGGGCCCAACCCCACTGGTCCCGGTAGGGACCGATGCTATAGTGACACTCGGCATGGGACGGGTCGTTACAGGTAGTATCAGAGCACAACCACTCGCAGTACGGTGCTGGTTCGGGGACGAACTAGGCGGAAGCTGGTAGGCATGTGACGCCCGGGGCCGATGAGGGCGGGGAGTGATCGCCGGTGCCAGAGAGATGCACGGACAAGGAGCGGCTCCTGGCAGGCTTCTAGGCGAAGGGGTACGTGAACGAACCGATCCGACACCCGAATGAGAGGGGATCCTGAGGCTGACAATGTATGGGCATGTCGGGCTAAGAATCGTATAAGGGAATTGATAGTACTACTCATATCTCACCAAGGTCGACCTACCTTTTCGGGAGTCCATCTATAGAAACACCGAAGTTAAGCGTGCTTGACTTGGGGCAATCTAGGGATGGGTGACCCCCTTGGAAGTTTCTCAGGGTGCGTGTGAGCGAGTGCACGAAGCACGCTAAAAGGTTAAATGGTGGTACAGTGGGGCCAGACTATCAGTCGGAGTGTGGTGAGCCCAACCCAATTGATAGTACTACTCATATCACCAAGGTCGACCTACCGTTTCGGGAGTCCATCTATAGAAACACCGAAGTTAAGCGTGCTTGACTTGGGGCAATCTAGGGATGGGTGACCCCCTGGGAAGTTTCTCAGGGTGCGTGTGAGCGAGTGCACGAAGCACGTTAAAAGGTTAAATGGTGGTATAGTGGGGCCAGACTATCAGTCGGAGTGTGGTGAGCCCAACCCCACTGGTCCCGGTAGGGACCGATACTATAGTGACACCCGGTATGGGACGGCTCGTTACAAAGCAGAGAATTAATTGATTTTCCCAAAATGGGTCTGTCCGGTTTGTGCTACAGTTAGTCATGTCACTTTGCTTGATTCCTTATTTGCTCTAGTTGACCTCTGCTTCACTCTATACTTGCAGCTTTCCATTGAATGTCTGTAATTTCCTTTCTGTCTCAATAAACTCTTTTCTTTGAATATCCCATTTGTATCACGTTCGGTCCATCATATTATAATATTCTTATTTGAGAGACTTATCTGAGATCGGTATCCTTGTCGGTGTGCGGTAGAGTTCTTCGTTTAAGTACAACGTTTGTTCCTTAGTGAGAGCTCTCCGGTTTCTTGTCTTTAATCGGTTTTGTCAATACCAAAACTATTAATCCGAATGTTTTGATTCGTATTACTAGCAGTCTTCAACCTTTTTCAACGAAAAAGTTGGTTCACGATCTACCAACCACAATTCTACAAAAAGAGCATTAATGTTCGGCATGTCAACTAGTAAAAATAAAGCGAGCGTCTCATCATGTCAAACTAGTTGCCTCTACATCACGTCCTTTGGAATTGCTACATATAGACCTCTGTGGACCAATGCAGACACAGAGTATTAATGGACGCAAGTACATGCTAGTTATCGTTGATGATTACTCTCGCTACACATGGACAAAGTTCCTCCGAACTGAGGATGAGACAGGGGAGTTGATCATCAATTTCGTGAATTCTACTCAAAATTTACTGCAGCAGACTATCCAAGTCATCCGTACGGACAATGGCACTGAATTTAAGAACAAACACCTCAGTGATTTTTATCAAAAACTTGGGATTAGTCAGCAATTCTCAGTCGCCAAGACACCTCAATAGAATGGGGTAGTTGAAAGGAAGAATATAACTCTAGTGGAAGCCGCACGTATAATGTTGATTCATTTCGGCCACCCACACTTCCTTTGAGCTGAAGCAATAAATACCGCCTGTTTCACTCAGAACAAGACGATGGTTCACAAGCGCTTCGATACGACTCCGTACGAGATCATTAATAAGCGAGTACCCAATATTTCCTTCTTCAAGGTCTTCGGGTGCAAGTGCTTTGTGGCGAACGACAGAGAGCAACGTGCTAAGTTCAACCCAAAAGCATTCAAAGCGATTTGCGTCGGGTATTCTTCAACTTCAAAGGCGTACCGAGTATACATAAAGTCCAACCGCACTATCACATAAAGCTACAATGTCACTTTCCATGAAGTGACAGAAATGGCTCCTGCACACCTCAGTTCAGGACCTGTGCTAAACTCGATGACTTCTGGTCACATAGTCCAGGACCCGTACCAAACCAGTTGGCTATTGACCACAACAGTTCAGAACCCGTATTCACTGGTGTGTTGGCAACAGAAGATGCAACAACTCAGGATTCAACGGTAGAAAATGCTATGAGACTTGTGTTAGATGATCTGGACTCTCTCTTTGAGCCCGTATATCAGCCAGACACCGTAAATAATATACCTTTAGTGGCACCTCCACTTGATGAGGCCGATGCACCAAGCTCATCAACTGCCCCCACCTCACCCGATTCAGAATTGCCTCAGAATATTGAAGAACCTACAATGGTTATTAAGGAAGAATCATCAGAGTCGCTCAACTCAAGTTCAGATATGGAACTACCTCATACAATTGACCAATCTGATAATGTTGGAAATCTCGGTCCACAAATAGCTGATCCATCCACTTTAGTATTGCCCTATGAGCATAAGTGGACTCGAGCACATCCAGTTGATCAGATAATAGGCGATCCTTCGAGCGGAGTTAGGACAAGACATCAGCACAGTCTGTTCAGCTGCTTCATATGCCGAAATGAGCCCACCAAGGTAGCAGACACACTTAAAGACCCGGCTTGCATAATAGCTGTGACGCCCGGGGTCGATGAGGGTGTGGACGGATCGCCGATGCCAGAGAACTGCACGGACAAGGAGCGGCTCCTGGCACGCTTCTAGGCGAAGGGGTACATGAACGAACCGATCCAACACCCGTATGAAAGGGGATCCTGAGACTGACAATGTATGGCTGTGATAGGCTAAGAATCGTATAAGAGAATTGATAGTACTACTCATATCACCAAGGTCGACCTACCCTTTCGGGAGTCCATCTATAGAAACTCCGAAGTTAAGCGTGTTGGACTTGGGGAAATCTAGAGATGGGTGACCCCCTGAGAAGTTTGCCTAGGGTGCGTGTGAGTGAGAACAAAGCACGCTAGAAGGTTAAGTTGTGATACAGTGGTGCCAGACTATCAGTCGGAGTATGGTGGGCCCAACCCCACTGGTCCCGGTGGGACGGATGCTACAGTAACACCCGGTATGGGGCGGGATGTTGGTCCTTTTATTACCAAACAAGGATCAAAAGAAAGGATTGAAAGTGTAAAACGTGAAGAACACCTGGAGTGCATGTTAGTGTGTGTTTTTCTAAAGAAAAGTACAAGGTGGTTACCTTTTGAATTCTTTTGATAAAACCGTAATTAGGGTAAGTTGGGGCTTTATATACCACAAGTATTTGGTATATTAAAGCCCGGTACAAAACTCTCACTAAATATGATATGTCACCCCAAACTACTACAATGCACTAAATAAACACATATTTAACCCAAGATTACATAAATTAAAGGATGCTACAAAATATTCCTAACAATCTCTCCCTTAGCATCCTTTTCGCTTTGGTGTCCTTGGTGTGTTCTTCTTCTTGGGTTTCTCCATAGCATAGACCGATTTCCTGAGTCCAAGTCTGAACTCGTATGATCGTATCGTTTTTCGTAATGATATTCGATCTGAGATGATGTTGATCAGCTTCTCGTACTTCTCCTGGACTTCTGCTTCTTCGAACCTTAGCTGTTCCAGAATCCTTCCGAGTTTGCTCCGAATAATCAACAGCGTTCCATTGCTGAATTTGGCAATCTCGGATATTTTCATCAGCCTCTTTTCTCCCTTGTAGTTGATGTAGACCACTGATGGATCGTTGTCTTCATTCATTATGTAGCCTTCACCAAGACTTGGGTTGGGGACTTCGAAGGATGGCTTTGTGAGATTCACCCTTTTCATGTTGCTTTCTATCGCCATTTGAAGATCATGAGTCGAATTGAACTTTTAAGAAATCTGAAGCTTCCCAGTATCTGATCAACGTCTTCACCTCTGATGTAGGAGAGATCGCCTTCAGTCAGCGACCGTTCCATCTTCTCGCTACACTTTGTAGATAGGATATTCATAGAAGTCGATACGACCTCGCCGTACTCCCAAGATTTTGCTGATTCTGGCTTTTTCTTCTATTCTCTTCTAAGAGTGTCAACGTTAGTATCGTTTCCTCTCCACACAAGCCCTCTACGAAGAGAGAGTAGGTATCGTACAGCGGTTGGTCTCGGGAGATGAGTTAGGTGTTAGGTCCTACGATTAACAACTCTACGATCCTAGGCTAGAATTCATAGTAATTCGATCGTTTGGATAAACAATTAAATTCGATCGAAAAACTCAAATGAAGAACAAGAGAGAGAATTCGAGTAGAGTGAGGCTTGCTCTGATCTTGATGGAACTTTTTCAAGATGTCCTTGACGGAACTTAGTTTACTGATAAATATCCTATCATCGAGCTGCCTGACTTGAAGTCCTAGGAAGAATTGCATCTCTCCCATGTGGCTCATTTTGAATTTACTCTTCATGAGATCTCCAAACTTCTTGCAAAGATGTGGATTAGTAGAACCGAAAAGGATGTCGTCGACGTAAACTTGGACGACCATCAGATCCTCGTCTTGCCATTTGATGAAGAGGGTCGTATCGATCGTACCTCGAATAAATCCAAACATTACGAGGAAGTCACTCAAGACATCATACCAAGCACTGGGGCTTGTTTTAATCCGTAGAGAGCTTTATCCAATTGATAGATATGATCGGGTGTTCTTGATCAACGAAGCCTTCTGTTGAGCGACAGAGACTTCTTCATTTAGTACGCCGTTGAGAAAGGCAGTTTAAACGTCCATTTGATAGACCTTGAAGTCTTTATGAGCCACGTAAGCCAATAAGAGACGACTGGCTTCGATCCGGGCAATGGGAGCATATGTCTCGTCGTAGTTAATGCCTTCCTTTTGGTTAAATCCCTTTGCAACTAATCTTGCCTTGTTCCTGATCACTTCGCCGTCTTCATTCTTTTTGTTCTTAAATGCACATTTTGTACCGATGACAGTCGAACCATGCGGACGGGTACTAATTTCCACACTTGAAGACGCACGAATTGATTTATTTACTCTTGCATCTCAGTTATCCAATCCGGGTCTTGAAGTGCATCTGCTACCTTAGTAGGCTCATTTGGCTTAAGAAGCAGCTAAAGAGAACTGTGTTGATGACATGTCCTTACACCGCTCGAAGGATCCCCAATTATCTTATCAATCGAGTGAGCTCTAGTCCACTTACGCTCATGGGGCAAAGTTGAAGATGATGCATCAGCCATTTGTGGGTCTAGATTTCCAATGATCTCTGATTGGTCACTTGTGTGAGGAAGTTCCAAAACTGCATTGGGAAGGAGCGACTCTGATGATTCTTCCTCAACAACCGTGGTAGGTTCTTCATTATTCTGTGGTTTTGAATCGGGTGAGGTAGGGACCATTGAAGAGCTTGGTACATCGGCCTCGTCGGGTGTAGGGCAGATGGTGACTGGCTGATGTAGAGGCTCAAAGAGAAAATCCAAGTCTTCTAACACCAATCTCATAGCTTCTTCCGGCGTTGATTGCTGAGTTGTTGCCATCTTCTGTTGGTTTTGTGCCAACACAACAGTGAAAACAGGTTCTGAGATGTCGTCTTCCGAAGCCAGCTGGTTAGGCACGGGTCCTGAAGTGAGGTGTTCAGGAGCCATCAGGTTAGGCTCGGGTCCTGGACTGAGGTGTTCAGGAGCCATATTTGTCACTTCGTGAAAATGACATTGTAGCTTTCCTTAATCATATGGTTGGACTTGATGTACGCTCGGTACGCTTTTGAAGTTGAAGAATATCCAACGAAGGTTGCTTCGAATGCATTAGGGTCGAACTTTACGCGTTGCTCTCTGTCGTTCGCCACAAAGCACTTGCACCCGAAGACTTTGAAAAATGAGATGTTGGGTACTCTCTTATTTAAGATCTCGTACGGAGTCTTGTTGCAATGTTTGTGAACCACCGTCCTGTTTTGGGTAAAACAAACGGTGTTTACTGCTTCAACTCAAAGGAAGTGTGGGAGGCCGAAATGAATCAGCATCGTATGAGCGGCTTCCACTAGGGTTCAATTTTTCCTTTCAACTACTCTATTTTGTTGAGGTGTTTTTGCGACTGAGAATTGTTGATTGGTTTCTGATAAAACTCACTGAGATATTTGTTCTTAAACTCAGTGCCGTTGTCTGTTCGAATTGAATAGTCTCTTGCAGTAAGTTTTGAGTAGTGTTCACAAAATTGAGAATCAAGTCCCCTGTCTCATCCTTAGTTCGGAGGAACTTTGTCAAAGTGTAGCGAGAGAAGTTATCGACGATAACTAGCATGTACTTGAGTCCATCGATACTCTGTGTCTGCATCGGCCCACAGAGGTCCATGTGGATTATTTCAAAAAGGATGAGAGGTAGACGCAATTTGATTGACATGATGAGACTCTCGCTTCATTTTTCCTAATTGACTGGCCGAACATTGATGCTCCTTTTGTAGCACTATAGTTGGAAGACCGTGGACCAACTTTTTCGTAGAGAGGCGTTGCAGAGCTTTCATAATCAGATGAGACATTCGCTGATGCCATAAGCTGTTCCTTTGAATCACAGTTTGAGAAATGAGGCATACAGCTGTTGAGGGCCACACGGACGTCAGGTTGATCGTGTAAAGATTGGATTTCCAAAGTTCGTAGAGGAGTTCTATGTCCTGACTGTCCAAAATTCTGCACCGGTCAGCGTGAAAGACCACTTGAAATCCTTCGATGTAAGAGTCATCTTTTATCGTCAGATTTTCCAAACTAATATCCCCAAATCCTATAATGGGTGCTGAGTCATTGTTCCCGAATCTGACTTTGTCGTTTGGTTGGTCTTTGTAGTTGCTCAGCAACTCTTGATTTCCCGTCATGTGTGTGGAGCAACCAGAATAGAAATACCACACATGATGGATCTACAAAGACAATTTAGAGAGCTTTAGGTACCCATTTAAGAATGGGTCCTCTCGAATTAGCAGATATAGAAATGGTTCCTAAATTATTATTTGAGGGAGTTTTAATAACCCAAGTCTTTCAGAGAAGTGGTTTTGGATTTTGCCTCTTTAGGTGACTTGGCCTTCTTGGCGGTTGTCTTCCTAGGCGGAGATTTAGAAACCCATTTAGGTTGAACCTTGCAGGGAAGGCTAATTTCAGCTCGTACAAATGCTTTTGTAAGTTTGGCCGAGGAAAAGATCTTTTCTTTTGATAATCTCCTAAGGTGTTTTGGGGGATTCAATCTTTACGGGATACTTTAGGTGAGAGCAAGCACGAACAGGCCATATGCCTTCTTTATGGCGGGATCTTGTTTCCTACGGTTTATCCTAGATGCACCTGTCTTAGAATGATTAGATTTAAGTTGTGAAGTAGAGCCTATTTCAAAGTTGTTGCTTCTAAAGGTGATAGGCTGAAGTGAACAAGTAGAAGCAATTAGTTGGAAAGTAGAAATGACCCTTTTATTTCTACGAGTATCTTTTAACAAAATGACGGGCCGAATCATTTGGCGAATTGAAGATGTTTTGCGATTCCACACAAGCCGGGAACCCACTTTGCGAACTGAAGTTTCGCGGGCCCAACGAGGGTTGCAAAGCCATGCAAACCCTATTTCGCAAACTCCTCCATTTTCACGGGCCGAGCATTTGGCGAACTCCACAAATCGCGACTCTTACTTGGCGAATTCAAGCAATTCGCAGGTCCAATAATTTGCGAACTTGGGATAACAAGCTAGACTTCCTAAATTATACTTAGCGAATTAGAACTTCACGAATTAGGGTAACTTCACGAATTGGACCCTTAGGTAAAAAAGTCTTACGTTATATATAACAAAAAATATATTATGATTCCAATGAGCATAGGCTCTTTCAAGGCCCGATCATAATTTGCCTATCGGTGTCTTCAGGGCCAATTTTCGGTATATGTAGACGTTGCTTTCGATAGAAATTTGGAACAAAAAATTACGTAGTTGATTAATATAATTTACGGACTGACTTTATAACCTTTACAGGTTTAAAGGACGAAATATTAGGAAATTCACCAGACCGGCTAGCAAGTAGCTTAGGGACGAATTTCGTACGCTTTGAACTACATAAGTTCGCGATGTAACCTCACGAGTCGATAGCAAATTTAGTGAACTATATAAGTTCACGAATCATATGAGGCTATGATTAGTTTACGAGTCAGGTAGAATTCAAGGGTTTACAAGTGTCCGAGTTATAAGTCGAAAATTAGTTCGAAGTATTAAAAATTAGCGAACTAGCGAGCCAAGTGCTTTGGACAAAGTACTAATATCATTGTTTATTGCTTAAGGTCGACAACTAGGGAAGCTCACCGAACCAGTAGCTAGAAATCTACGGACGCCATGTAAGTGGAAATCCAACTACGACACATAACATGTTTGTTTGTACCGAGCTTTGTGACTATGTGATTCAGTGCTTACGTGCTTATGTGAATTATGTATGACATGATTTTTATGATTTCGGTAAGCATTATGGCATTAATGCACTATACATATGCACGAGCATGCACGAAACACTTGGGGGTTATATGATGACGAGCGTGCACGATTTATGTCGCAAAAAGGGAACGATGATTGCCGAGGTAGGCAATGATGTAATAAGATATAAGTAAAGTGAGGGGCGGCTTCCGGGGCACCGAGACGGCGTTGATGCGCCGTCGGCGACGTTGATGCGTCGCCAGTATACGTTGATGCGTCGGGGGATTACCGTGGTTGGGTTGACGCCCTCATGGTTGGGTTGATGCCCTTATATCCCTGTTAGCGTGGTTGGGTTGATGCCCTCACGTTTTAGTATGGTTGGGTCGATGCCCTCATACTTTGGGCTGATGCTCGTGGTTGGATAGAGCTCTTTACGGTGTACGCCTGGGTAAAAGCCTGCCAAGGGCCCTAAGATAAAAGATATGAGGTTGAGTTAGTCTATGAGACGTAATATCCATTGGCGTGGATTGCCTTTGTGGGGGATTCTCACGTGCACGTCATGCATGATTTCTACTTACTGAGCATATCGCTCACCCCTTACGTTATGTGTTGTAGGTGCGAGCGACCACGGTACGTGATCGCTTAGATGGCAAGGCAATCTTTTGGCACTTCCAGCAGCTTTTGGGGTGGGAGTGTGTGCATGGACGACCTGTGAGGCCGTGCGCATAGAGATTCTGCAAATCTTGTGTAATTAGGATTCACATGAAGTTAGAAATTCATGTAATTCTTTTGTCATGTATAGAAACGACTTCCATTACATAAGTGGAAAATTTCATACGCATTTCCGCATTTCTTTTAAGTTAAAGCATCGTTAGGCACATAGGATACGTTCGAATTAGGTAACGAGGACAGCGGGTCCTGACAATGTTAGAGTTAATTAATAAGCAATTGTTCTAATCAGGCTCCCCCTGGTATTTTTTTCTTTTATATCAATGTCGTTAGCACCATATCCTGAAAAATCGTGAAGTCCTCTTTGTAATGCGCTTTGTTTGGTTTTGAAAAAAAAAATTCTGCAATACTTAGAGAAAACATCAAAAATATTTGAAGTTTAAAGCATGATATTATCAAAATGCTTTCCCTCCAATAGTGCACCTAAATTGATTTATCATGCAAACACGTAAACCAATCCAAGTAACAATTATAAAAAACACACAATTAATCAATTTAGTCTAGATACATGGTCCCCTAATCATGTATTTAAAATGTTACGTGAGGGTATGAGCAAGAACGAAAACATTCGCATTTTAATCTACTCAGTACCAATATATATATATATATATATATATATATTATTTTCTTATGTATATTATTATTATTAATAGTATTGGGTCAGATTATTTGGCTTTGATCAACGTCACGCCTAAAATTTCACAAGACACGTGGAAAGATCTTAGCCGTCAAGTCATGTCATCAAACTAAAGTCCTAAAGTCATACAAATCCATTTCGATAATTCTCACTATGTTATCTCTAGCTCTCGATTATTTTTAACTTGGAATTTTTAAATTTATATCACTCAAATCAACACACGCAATTTGAGTCAATCTACCTAAGATCGAGGCGCTTTTAATCATTTCACATAAGCGAAAGAACGTCGATTTGGAATCAAAGGGACTTTGAGGATTTAATTTGGTTCTGACTTAGAAGGGAAGGAAAATTTGGGAATTGTGAGCTTTTTGTCGTCTTCCATTTCTTTATCTTTCTCCTTCTACGACATATTTTTTTCCTCTTTGTGATCTAGACACTCTTGCCTTTGGTTTATCTAGCTCCTTGGCTATGCTCCCTGTGGAAGTAGTGGAATCAGGGTTAGAGATAATATTTTTAAGAACATTCTTCTTAGGTTTTCATTCGTTCGAAGGCGATTTTTCTTTCTTCATGCTTTTCATAATGACTGAAGTGTAAAATTTTCCTAAGAGAGCGGTGAACTATAAAAATTTTGGCTTGTTCTTTGAAAAATACTTTTCTTTAAGAAGATATTTGCAGATTGAGTTATTTCTTGGAAAGCACTAAGAGTATCAATGTTATCTTCCTAACCCTGTTTCACAAAATATCACGTTATTTTCAGAAAGCGTTTCAACGGTATTGCTTTGTTATTTGCAGGTGTTCCGGGTTTGTCTCACAGAAAAATAAATAGCATAAAGTAAAGTGAGACGGGATTATTATACAGGTTATATCCCCAACTGGTGTTTAATCCTGTCCTTGGGGTGTGATCTCCGCAAGAGTTCCAATCAATCACCGAGTATTACCGGTTATCGTTACAAAATGATCGACCCTTACACAGCCGAAGCACTTTGGAAACTAGACCTCCACCTAGGCTGCCGCACGCCAAGTTTCGATCCACGTCATTTACCTAGGAAACCAATTCCCCGATTGATGCAGCTTGCTACCGAAGGGCCACCGAATCCACCAAATTCGTCCCTCCACGTGTGGAAGACTCCAACCGTGCTCCTTTGTGCGTTCAACACGTCCGAACACACAACACGTCCGAATACAAGGGTTAGGGTTTGCTAAAGATACGCTCACGGGTATAGATTCGCAAATGTAAGCTCAACACAAACAACGAATTTTTTGCAAATTAACGCTCAAAACAGTCTAAGGAATGCGATGGCTTGTGTGTTCGTTTCGTACCCTTCAACATGAAGTGTTTTTCTTCTATATAGACCCACAAATAGCTTCTACACTTCACAAGGAAAGGTAAACACAGAATATACAAGAGACAGCTCAATTATGACGTGCATTAACTCAAAGAATCATGCCAAGAATAAACCAATTAAGATCAACGGTCAACATGATCATTTACCATAAATACCACAGATTAACTTTCATTCCACTGTAATCTCATCCGTTAGTCAGCATATTCCATATATAATTCCACTCAGCATATTGTCAATGGTAAGCTCAATCAACTGATTTATTTCCCAAAATATGATAGCCAATTCGCACAGAGAAAAATTTGAAACCGTGTATAATGCAATGCATACTTTCCATGTATGGTGATCTCATCCGATTTCAGCACATTCCATAAATAGACTCAATCAGCATCTTACCACATATAAGCCCAATCAATTAATCACTTTCCAAAATAAAAATACTAAGTCGCATTAGGAAAGATAGATCACGATTCACTGATTTAAGAGTCAAATAAGAAAGCACTCAAATGGTATCACTGATATTCTTTCCTAAAATAACTTATTCTCGCAGACAGTTCACATATCAGTCAACATAGTATTCCATATATAGCACATAGTGAGATTCCATTCATGCGAAACGGCTCATATCCAGGTGATCACAGCAATATTCCAGTTAAGCACAAAATCACATAGACTCGATTTTCTTAACGATTTAAATCAGATTGAAGCACTTAATCGAATATTTTCACATACTTCAACATCATAAATCATACATATCGAGTTTTCTAAATTGTACCCCCATAATACATAATTACTTGGAATAATCGAAACTCTCATAAACATTTGGACCAAAAAGGTTTACAACCTCCCCTTTCTTATGATGACAAGTAATTAATACCTATCTTAAGCATATGAGTACACTCAAATATGAAGCCAATTATCCACGTAGCATGTTTAAGAAGGCGTGTGACATATGATCAGAGCAAATAAATATATCAAATTTCAAAGCATGCTCCCTGTCCAATTGCTAATATTCCTATGTAAAGCACAATAGTAAAGATTTAGCAATTACCAGACCATATCACATGGAATGTCACACGTTACCGCGGAATGTCGCAAATTATCACATCATGGAATATCTCAAGTTATCACATCACATCAGTTTGCTCCCCCTGCCTATGTGCCGAATTCCTTAATCCTTAACAAGTCATCAAACTAAAGTACAAAGGATTAAGACATAAGCATATAAAGCAAGCAAGCCGATTATATTATATCATTCCGAAACATGGCATTAATTGCGTAGACGTCTCCCCCTTCAGCATCATAAAGGAGGGACACAAACACCACTAACCTACCTAAACCTAACCAACCACGTCCTTCAAAACCCAAATACCAACGAAAGAAAAGAACAGAGCGCACTAGAGCTAATCCTATTAGAGCTAGGGGATCACTAGGGAAGTGCTAAGGGCTGGAATTGCTATCAGATAAGGCAGATGAGGATTCAGCGATATTCAGAGCTGCGAAGATCTCCTTCAGATACTTGTCAACCCTTTTGAAGTTCCATGAGATCTCTTTGAACTTCTTTCGGTTCACATCCTTAAGGCCCTTGATACTTCTTTTCAGATCAGCTATCGTTCCCTGCACGTCGTCGCTTTCATCATCCCTTTTCTTTCTGGTTGGACTTTTTGAAGGAGCCTTCAGATCCCTTGTCTTGAACCATCCTCGCCGCTAATCACCGACACGTGTTAGTGTGACCATATCTGCTGCATGCTTTGGGCTATCTTCCCAAGCCTTGGGCAGAGAGATTCCTTCGAATTCAAACATATGCGTAAGCAGCATTCCATAAGGAAGTTCCTTGTCTGAGCTCTTAACAGCATGGACCATGTACTTAAGAACAAAGTATCCTAGATTCAGCGGTCTATTTTGGGAAACCATATAGAGAGTCAGCACGCTCATGTTGTTTTTTGTAGTGGAATGGCCTCCACTGCCAACGCGGGCGCTCCAGAGCGTAAAGTGCAGAACTTTGTATAGGAAGAACAGATCGACAAGAAGTTTGTTCAATGCTTCTCCTTCAGAGAACTTAGGCTTATAAGGGGAATTTCATAGAGCTTCCACACAGTCGTGTATGGGCACCTCAGACGTACACCAACGGGCAAAGTCGAAGTAGCAGAGCCCTTCGTTTTCTACTTCCAGCATCTCATTCACCTTCGCAGTGTTCCATTCGAGTTTATTTCCGAGCACAGACGACTGCACAGAGATTTCAGTTCCGTCTTCCACGAAAGTGAGATTAGCGTAAAATAGCTTCACCGCCTCCACATAAACCGAATTGTCAATCCTTCGAAAATTTTCCCATCCGTACTCAGTCAGCCATGTTGCTACTTGGCTCTCAGCCAGCTCTTCAAAGTTGACGCTCCTTCCTCGTGCAACTCGCCGCTTCTGAAGTTTCTCATAGAGTTCCTTGGCATTCCCAGTCAGAAATCTAACTGCATCGGCGATTTCCTCCAGATTGTCAGGATTGAACAGTATTTGCTTTTCTGCATCACCGTCGATGTCTCGAGGAGATGATTCGACTGGGGCAGAAATAGATTTCTCAGGAGAAGCAAATTTCTCGAGTGGAGCAGATTTCTCCGCAGATGCAGGTTGATCATGAGAAGAGGCAGGAGAAGGAGTAGGGATCTTAGCCTTTTTCTTTTTAGGTTTCGTAAGAGATTTCGTGGATTTAGGACAACTTTTTGACTTCGAACGAGTGGCTTTTGGAGAGAGTGGGGTTTCGATCAAGGTAGCCTTTCGCTTCTTGTCGGACTCAGATCCGGTGCCTTTAGTTTTCACCGTTTGAGATCGAAAGGTTGAAGAGCGAGGTTATGATGTGATGATGTTAGGGTTTGAATGAATTGAGGAAGAAGGTGATTGATTATAAAGGCCGTAAGTTTCTTGGATAAGGATGGAAAGAAGTTAAAGAGAGATGTGATCTCGACAAGACGAGTGGCAGATAAGGAAAGGATTTCAAAATTTTAATTTAAATATCGTCAGGAAAAGGAAATTGCCCTTAGATGGAATTTGCTGAAGGAAATACGATATCTCCAGAAATTAAGGAAGGAAAGAAGTACTTAAGATCAGAGTTTTAAGAGAATCAACGGATTTGGATAGATAATGAAGATAGAATCAGGAAAAATATTAATAGAATCAAGGATAAAAGTGAGAAATCCTAAAACGATAAAATCAAAGAATTTCTAAGGGCTAATTATCTAGTCACTTTTCCAATTTGAGCTCAATAATTGCTAATTGGTCACGAATATCACATAATCTACTCTTAATAAGGAGTTTCGTGAAGATATCAAAAGGCTGACCATTAGTTCCTACGAAGTTCACGCTGATATTCCCTTTCTGAACACGATCTCAAATAAAATGACATTTCACCTCTATATGCTTAGTTCGAGATGGTGTACGGGATTCTTAGTGATACTAATGGCACTAGTACTATCACAAAAAATATGAATTTGGTCGTACCTTAAACCGTAATCACTCAAGGTCTGTTTCATCCAAAGGATTTGCTGAGAACAACTTCCTAATGCCATATATTCCGCTTCGGTTGTGGACAGGGCGACGGCATTTTGTTTCCTACTGGACCAAGTTACAAGGGAATTCCGTAGCAATTGGCAAGTACCACTAGTGCTTGTCCTATCTTCGCTAGAACCGGTATAATCAGCGTCCGAGTATCCCATTAATGGGAATTTCTTGGAATTTGGATACCATAATCCAAAATTGATTGTTCCTTTCAATATCCAAGTATTCGGTTGACTGCTGTCAAGTGAGATTCCCTATGACTCGATTGATATCTAGAGAAAAGACCAGTGGCAAACATAATATCGGGTCTGCTTGCCGTAAGGTAGAGCAAACTTCCGATCATACCTCTATACTTAGTTTGGTCAAAGGGCGTACCTTGTTCATCATTATCAATTTTAGCTGTCTGATGCATAGGAGTGGGAAGTACCTTGGAATCAGCCATTCCGAATTTTTCAAGTAGGTCCTCCGTGTACTTCGTTTGAAATATGAATGTTCCAGCATCCAATTGCTTGATTTGCAATCCAAGGAAGTACGTGAGTTCTCCTATTAGGCTCATCTCAAATTCCTGTTGCATAAACTTAGAAAAATTCTCGCAAAGAATGATGTCAGTATTGCCAAATATGATATCATCAACATTGCACAAGTAGTATGTGATTCCCTTTGCATTTTATAAACAGAGTGTTCTGTTGTAAAGCCCATGTCTAGTAAAAACCTGTTCCATCTTTCATACCCCCTAGGGGTCTGTTTTAAACCATATAAGTTTAATTTGAAGAAGTGATTTGAAAATTCTTCTTTTTCAAAACCGGGAGGTTGCTCGACCTTCCTCATTTATAAAACCATTTAAAAATGCACTTTTCACGTCCATTTGAAAAAGCTTGAATCTTTTAAAGGATGCATATGCAAGTAAAATGCGTATTGACTCGAGCCTAGCTACGGGTACAAAGGTTTCTTGAAAATCTTTACCTTCTTCTTGGGAATAACCTTTGGCAACTATCCTGGCCTTGTTTCGTGTCACATTACCATTTTCGTCCAGTTTGTTGCGAAAGACCCACTTCGTGTCTATTATGGACTTGTCATTAGGTTTTTCCACAAGAGTCCACACTTGGCTCTTTTCAAATTGTGCTAGCTCTTCTTCCATGGTAATCACCCACGATTCGTCGTCAAGAGCTTCATTCACTGTCTTAGGTTCCATGGTTGATAGCAGCACGTCATGCGATTCATCAGCAATATCATTCCGTGCAGTTGCTCTCGTTTTGATCCCTGAAGTGATATTCCCTGTAACTTGTTAAGTGGGATGGCTGGAGGCATGTTTGAATTTCCTGCGTTGTTGTTCGCCAAAAGCCTCACGTTCCTCTGACATAGCATCTGCGTTAGGAAATTCATCAAATGTAACATGCACAGATTCATGAACAGTCTTCTTCCTATTATTAAACTATAAAAGCTTTGGAATGAAGACTGTAACATAGGAATATCCCTTCACCTACCTTGGAATCGAATTTTCCTCTCTTATTCCTATCATTCAAAATGAACATTTGCAGCCAAATACATGGAATATCCTTTGCTAGGGGTTTTATCATTCCAAAATTCATAAGGGGTTCTTTTTATAATCGGTCTAAGGAAAATCCTATTCGAAACATAACAAGCCGTACTAACATCTTCAGCCCAAAAATATTTTGGAGTATTATATTCGCTCAGCATAGTCCTAGCCATTTCTTGTAATACTCTATTTTTACTCTCGACCACTCCATTCTGTTAATGCGTAATTGGGGCTGAAAAATTATGACTATAACCATTTTCGTCACAGAAAAGATGCATAGGATTTACTATCAAATTCTAGACCGTTATCACTTCTAATCTTGCGGACCTTCATCTCTTTCTCGTTTTCTAGCTTCTTAATCAGTGGTGCAAAGTTATCTAAAGCCTCACTTTTGTGCGCAAGAAATAAGACCCGTGTGTACCTAGTATAGTCGTTTACGATAGCAAACGCATATCGTTTACCTCTCAATGACATAACCTGTACCGGACCAAAAAGGTCAAGATGCAGCAATTCTAGTGGTTTGGACGTAGATATCACATTCTTAGGTTTAAAGGGCGTCTTAATCTGTCTCCCCATTTGGCACGCTTTGCAAATTCTGTCCTTGGTGGCTTTCATATATTCAATGCCTCTCACCAATTCATTGCATGATATGTGTGACATTAGTTCCATGTTGGCATGTCCCAAACGTATGTGCCATAACCATGTGATATCCCGTGTAACTGCTAGACAGTTGACATTCTGGTTAGCAATATCATCAAGAGTGATGCAGTAAATGTTACCATGCCTAGATGAACTACACAATCTCATCATCCTTTTTGACAAAACACTTATCTTTGGCGAAGGCTACAGTATGTCCATCATTACATAGTTGACTAATGCTAATTAAATTGTGCTCTAAGTTCCTAACAAACCATACGTTATCTATGGTGATATTTAAATTTTTACCAACAGTACCAACTCCAACGATTTTGGCTTTTGCGTTGTTAGCGTACGAAACATATCCTCTATCAACCACATTTAACGACACATTAATTACCTATATCACCTGTCATGTCGCGGGAGCACCCGCTGTCGAGGCACCACCTGTTTTTCTTGCTGGAATTCCTCCTTCGTACCTGTAGCAAGAAGTACTCTTCTGAAGTACCAAATTTCTGTTGGTCCTAACATGTTAGCGGGGAAATAACTTCTGTTAACATACGAGATATCGTTCTTCACATAAGGTGATCTCCTGTTACAATCAGATACAACAGAGGCATTTACAGGTGACTTCTTAGCTCTCGAGACATAGCTTTATCCAATTTTCTTTAAAGGATAGTTGTACGCATAATGACCATTTCTACCACAACAGAAACATTTAAGCTTAGGCACAGAATGTTTAGAATGCTTTTCTTCAGTGGAATAACCTATCCCTGATCTACCAATGTTCCTAGGAGTAATTAACAGCATATCTAGGTTCTGCTTGCCCTCAAGGAGTCTATCAACTTTCTATTTTTCTCTATCTAAGGAATTTTTGAGTTCAACGATATCTCTAGATAAGTCACTGTTTTTCTTTCCTAATTCCTCACATTTACATGGAACTTTCTTTTTCTCAGCAATAACTAACTCTTATTTCAAACGTGATATCTCTATATCAGTCTCATGTTTTCCTTAGCTAAGTCATCTTGTTGTCTTATCAGTTTCCTATTCAGGGAATTTACTGACTTAATCTTCCTCTCTGCATTTTGAAGTAGTTCACACAGTTGTTCCTTACTTTTTTCTATATAAAAAACAGATGAGTCACTTTCACAACCATTGTTATATAAACTGTTTAGGATATGAATTTTCTCAATGGAGGAAGAACGAGATACCTGATCCTCGTCAGATATAAGCGTGATCCTCGTCCTCACTTTGTTCCAGTTCAGAGTCATTTGATTCTGTCACCATAGCCTTCGGCTTCTTTAGTTTCTCATTGTTGGTTGTTGGGCATTCATGTGCATAATGGCCTGGTTGTTGCATCGGAAACATTTCTGAACTTTCTTCCCAGACGTGGAGATTCCCTTGTTTTTGGTCTGGAATTAATTGAAGTTCCCTTTGAATTTCTTCTTGTGCTGGAATCTTTCGAATCTTTTGGTGAGCATGGGCAAGTCATTCATCAAGCCTTCTTCTTCTTCGTCAGAATCAGATTCTTCTTGGTTGGATTTGAATGAAATGGACTTCTGATTTTTGTTTTACGACTTCTCATTCATTGACGTTTGAATCATCTCGTAAGTTATAAGAGATCCAATCAGTTCGGAGATGCTAAGTGCTTATTCATCCTTTGCTTCGTAGATGGCAGTAACTTTGGCATTCCATTCTCGTGGCAGCGATCTCAGTATCTTTCTCACTTGTTCAATGTCGGGAACCTTCTTTCCGAGAGAGAACATTTGGTTGATGATTCCCATGAATCTAGCGTACATCTAGCTTATATTCTTATCATATTCCATTGAGAACAGTTCGTACTGATGAGTGAGCAGAGCCAGTCTTTCTTGCACAACTCGTTGAGTTCCTTTATGAGTAACTGATAAACGTATTTTAATGCGTTTATCATAGTATTTATTTGGGGTATAATAGAACTTTAGCAATGAACTTATGCATTTATTCGGCATATTTACACTTATTCTTATGTTGAAGGAGCTTAAGACGAGTTTCGTGCGAAAAGGAGCGAAAACGAGGCAAAACGGCGCGAAAATGGCAACACTGCCACTGGTCACGGCCGTGACGCATAATGCGTCTGGCCGTGACGCAAGACAGAGAGCGGAGGCAATGTCGCTGATGATGGTCACGGCCGTGATGGGTGATGCACTTGGCCGTGACCTATGACAGAAAGTGACGAGACGCGAGCGATGTTGGTCACGGCCGTGACGGCCCATGTCCCAGGCCGTGACCGACGCGGGAATCAGTATAAAAAGCCCAAATTCGATCCAGAAACGGGACAACTTACCAGAGATTAACCCTAATCACTCTAGAGACGAAAATTAGCACAAAAGAACGCAGAATCGCATCCCGGAGCGCAAGAGACGGATCATCGACGAAATCACGCCCAATTTGACGAAGAACGAAGAATCTTCAACGCTCCCATCGCAGATCATCCGTATATCAAGAACATGAATTCTTCGCCTTTATCCTTTATTTCTTTCGTTGTTTTCTCGTCATGCGTAGCTAAATCCCTTTTGTGTTTGGGATTAGATGAACGCTAGGATTAGTCGTACTTAAGACATGTTATCGTGATTTGCGTATTCTGACTATTTATTGTTCTATGAAATTGCTTCTTCGCTTTAATATGTCTATGTGTTAAAGTGAATATATGGAAAATCATTTAGGGCGACAGCTAAACAACGATTAGGCCGTTCGTAGAAGATAGGATTCGAGTATAGGGCGAAAGCAAATACTCGATCCTCGCTATTAGTAATTACTGAATTTTAGATCCCCACGAGCGTTTAGGGCGACAGCGAATTCGCGAGTGGGTAGAAAAATTACTGCGATTTAGTCAAGAATCACGTAGGCACGATATTTCATTGTCTTAGGCGATCACACCTAGTGGGATTCGAATCCCGAGCACATCTTTATCATCTGAAATTTCATATCAGTTCTAAGCGTGTTCTTTGAATCTCTAGTTGATTTAGGAGCGATCTGTTAGGTTAAGTCGTCAAACAATTTGCGTATTTTATTTAGGTTAAATATCGAGTCGATAGGTCATTACTAGTACTTGATTTATTCCTCGTGTTCGATACTCGTTTACTCACTTTACTGCATTACAAACGATAGGTCCACTGCCTATCGCACGTCGGTGATAGTAATTAGGTATACGTTTTATTTATCACTTGTCGCACTTTCCATTCACACACCACGTGTCGATCAAGTTTTTGGCGGCGTTGCCGGGGAATAAATTGATATTAGGAACACCGTAGTTCGGTAATTTAGCCACTTTTATTTGACGTTTTCTTTTTCTTTACTATTTGCGTTATTAGTTTTAATTTCGTTAGTTGTTTTCCTACGTGATTATTAGTCTCGTATTAATTTCGACGTAGTTGTTTACTTCTTTGCTAATTTTCGTTTTCACTCATTGAAGGTACCACTCAACGGTGAATGACCCGGAGCCATCCATCGGGTCCCATCGTTGACGCAGATCCGGATTTCGAGCGAAAGTTACGAAAGAAACTTAAGTACGATACCGAAGGAGCACCAACTCTCAGGATCCGTTAGTCTGTTATTCAGAGGATAGTTCGCAAGAATCCACCCAAAACTCAAGTGTAGAGACAACCATAGATAGTCCCAATACAGAAGTAGACATGGCGGAATCGGCGATTGTCATCCCGCCGATCGAGAACAACAATTTTGAACTGAAGCATTCTTGGCTTCAGATGATTTTTCAGACGGCCCAGTTCGAGGGACACACCGATGACGATCCTTACTCCCATCTGAAGGCGTTTCTGACGGTGACCGACACCATCAAAATCAATGGTGTTCCGGGCGACGCGATTAAGCTCATGTTGTTTCCGTTCTCTTTGAAGTTCAGAGCCAAGGATTGGCTTGAGATGTTACCACCTCGCTCGATCACCACCTGGGAGGAGCTGCGAGCTGCGTTTACCGGCCACTACTTCCCACTGTCAAAGGTGCTACGATGGAAGACAGAAATCTCTTTATTCCATCAGAAGGAGTCTGAAAATCTTTACGAGGTGTGGGAGCGTTACAAGGCGCTATTGAAGAGGTTCCCACAGCACGGGATGTCGAAGGCAGCCCAGATCAACCGATTCCACGAGGGGCTCAATGATCAGACGGTCCATATGTTAGACGGAGCCGCAGGAGGAGGGCTCGTGAAGCTCAACGTCACCGACGCGTGGAATTTGATTGAGGACTACTCGAGGAACAGTTTCATGAGGGGCAATGCCCGGATGAAGACAACCGGTGTGTTCGGAGTTAGCGAGCAGACGGCCACTAATGCCAAGATCGAGGCGCTCCAGCAGCAAATTGCTTCGACGAACTCACAGTTGTAGACAGTGATTGGTGCATTGCTTCCCAAGTCCGGGCAGACTCAGCCCGTGAACGCCGTGGCCACCACCACACCGACACAGCACACGCCTTACGTACCATTATGCGGGATTTGCGGCGCAGCCCACGAGACCTCAGATTGCCAACTTGGGCAGCCGCTGGAACACGTAGATTATATGGGAAATTACCAAGGCAGCCAGCGAAGTTTCCAGCCTCGGGCACATCACAACCTGGCGTACGGGAATCAGAACCATCAGAGCCAAGGACCACCGGGATTTCAGCCCAGACCTTTCGGGTTCCAAAACGGGCCACCACGACAGTACCAGAACGCGCCCGCGGGAGGATCCGACGACATGAGGGAGATGAAGGACATGATGAAGACACTCCTCACGAATTTCAGTAGCACCACCGCAGCCCACGAGAGCCGTATGACGAAGATGAAGGAGTACATGGAGGCGAACGACTTGCGTGCTCAGAACACAGACGCCTCGCTCAAAAAGCTGGAGCAGCAGGTGGGCCAGATGGCGAAGCAGTTGGCGGGGCGTACTCAGGGATCGCTCCCAAGCTACACCGAGCCGAATCCTAAAGAGTACTGCAAGGCGGTGACGCTGAGGAATGGGCGAAAATTGCAAGAAGTGCCGACCAAAAAGAAGGCCAAGGAGAATGCCAACTTTGAGAGCCACGACGAGCCCGAAGTTGAGGAGATCAGGGGCGACGATGTCGAGAAGGCCGACGCTGAGAAGGAGAAGGTCGAGCCGGAGAAGGAAAAGGTGACGGAGATCCAGCGGCCACCAGTGAAGCCATACCAGCCGAAGATCCCAACCCGGCTCGACTGAAGAAGGACAAGAACGAGGCGCAGTACGGTAAATTTATGGGTATGTGTAAAGAGTTGCATATTAACTTACCTTTCGTTGAAGCTATTACGCAGATGCCCAGCTTCGCCAAGTTCTTGAAGGACTTGCTGACGAACAGAAGGAAGCTCGAACACGTCTCCACCATTTGCCTAAGAGGAGAGTGCTCGGCGATTCTCCAAAGCAAGATCCCTAAGAAGCTCAAGGATCCAGGGAGTTTCATTATTCCCTGTCTTATAGGAGATTTAGTGATTGAGCGTGCGTTAGCAGACCTAGGCGCTAGCATTAATCTTATGCCGTATTCTATGTTTAAGCGTTTAGGCCTAGGTGAGCCACGACCCACTAGGATGAGTCTCCAACTAGCTGATAGGTCGTTGAAATACCCTCGAGGTGTTATCGAGGATGTCTTAGTTAAAGTTGATAAGTTTGTGATTCCCGCAAATTTCGTTATTTTAGATATGGAGGAAGACGAGAATGTTCCCCTGATTTTAGGTAGACCGTTCCTAGCGACGGGGGAGACCATGATAGACGTTAGGAATGGGACTTTGACCCTGACAGTAGACGGAGAGAAAGTTACTTTTAATATGGCCGACTCGATGAAAAAGAGTGGCGAGCAAGATGATAAATGTTACTTTTTGGACGAATTTGACCACGATTTTCTCTTCTCCGTGCAAGGTCTGTCACAGGTCGAGGATCACGACATGCATACACTTATGGCGGTCGATGAGTGTGGAGAGGAGGTCGACGAGCCTATCATAGCTATCGACGAGAGTAGCGAAGAGGACAAGGAAAAGAGCTCGGTCGAGGAGCCACCTGTCCTGGAATTGAAGCCGCTGCCCGACCACCTCGACTACACGTTTCTGAGCAACAACGGAGGGCTACCGGTCATCATCTCGTCGAACCTCGACGACGGACAGAAGGGCCAGCTCTTAGACGTGTTGAAGGCACACAAGAAGGCGTTGGCGTGGAAGATATCCGACATAAGGGGTATCAACCCGAGCTATTGCACGCACAAGATCCTCATGGAGGACGATTTCAAGCCGGTCGCTCAACGCCAAAGGCGGCTCAACCCCAACATGAAGGACGTGGTAAAGAAGGAGGTGATCAAATTGCTAGACGCGGGGATGATCTATCCCATTTCAGACAGCGCATGGGTCAGCCCGGTCCAAGTAGTTCCAAAGAAAGGAGGCATGACGGTCGTCACCAACGACAAGAACGAACTGATCCCGACGGACCGTGACCGGATGGTGCGTCTGCATCGACTACAGGAAGTTGAACGATGCCACGCGAAAGGATCATTTCCCTTTACCATTTATTGATCAAATGCTAGAAAAGTTAGCGGGTCACCCATTTAACTGTTTCCTTGATGGCTTGTCAGGTTATTTACAGATTCCCATAGCACCCGAGGACCAAGAAAAGACGACGTTCACTTGCCCGTTCCGAACGTTCGCGTACCGAAGGATGCCATTTGGCTTATGCAATGCCCCAGCCACCTTCCAGCGATGCATGATGGCCATATTCGACGAATTGGTAGGTGAGGTAATGGAGGTATTTATGGACGATTTTTCTGTTTTCGGATCGTCGTTTGATGCATGCTTGTCAAATCTAAAGCTCGTACTCGCACGATGCGAGGGAACGAACTTGGCACTTAATTGGGAAAAGTGCCACTTCATGGTTCGAGAGGGTATAGTCCTAGGTCACAAGATCTCCTCTAAAGGAATCGAAGTTGACCGGGCTAAGTTAGAAACCATAGAAAAATTGCCTGTCCCCTCAAACGTGAAGTCGATTAGAAGCTTTCTAGGGCATGCGGGATTTTATCGCAGGTTTATCAAAGATTTTTCTAAGATTGCACGTCCTATGTCTAGATTGTTAGAAAAAGATGCCCCGTTTGATTTTAATGATGAATGTCTGCATGCTTTCAATTTACTTAAGGAAACTTATCGCAGCACCTATTATGGTAGCCCCTGATTGGGGGCTGCCCTTTGAACTAATGTGCAATGCTAGTGACTATGCAGTTGGGGCCGTGCTAGGGCAGCGTAAGGACAACCACTTCAGACCGATCTACTACGCGAGTAAGACGCTAGACGCAGCCCAGGCAAATTACACGACCACCGAAAAAGAGCTGTTGGCCGTCGTTTCGCTTTCGACAAGTTCAAGTCATATCTAATCCTATCTAAAGTTATTGTTTTTACTGACCACTCTGCCATTAAGTACTTGTTAGCAAAGCCCGATGCCAAGCCACGGCTAATTAGATGGATCCTGCTACTGCAAGAATTCGACATCGAGATTCGAGATAAGAAAGGTGCAGAGAACTTGGCGGCGGATCACCTCTCTCGACTAGAGGAGTCCGAGATATACCAGAAGGACGAAAGGGCGATACATGATCGGTTCCCAGACGAGCACCTCTACGCGATACATGTGGTAAGTGACGACACCCCTTGGTTTGCAGATTATACTAACTATCTTGTTGCAAGGGTCATATCAAAGGAGTACACGAGTCAGCAAAAGAAGAAATTCTTTTCTGAGTTGAAGTACTACTTTTGGGAAGACCCGTATCTTTTCAGGCGATGTGCAGACCAGGTAATACGGCGATGCGTGGCGGCCCCAGAATCGACACAGATCCTTAGACATTGTCACAATGGACCGACCGGAGGACACTACGCAGCAAACAGAACCGCTCAGAAGGTGTTGGAGAGTGGATTTTACTGGCCCACGATCTTCAAGGACGCCCAAAGGTACGTTGACACTTGTGATCAGTGTCAGCACCCAGGTAATCTCTCCAAACGCGACGAAATGCCTCAGAATTTCATTTTGGTGTGCGAAATATTCGATGGGGTATAGATTTTATGGGTCCATTTCCTAGCTCATACAATAATAAGTACATCCTAGTTGACGTCGATTATGTGTCTAAGTGGGCCGAGGCGCAAGCCTTACCCACAAACGACGCTAGGATAGTCGTTAGATTTTTGCGAGCATTGTTTTCACGTTTTGGGGCGCCTAGGTGCATTATTAGTGATCGAGGCACTCACTTTTGTAACACCCAGTTTTCACGCACTTTAGAACGTTACGGTGTTAGACATAGCCTATCCACCCCGTACCACCCCCAAGCTAGTGGTCAAGTCGAAGTAGTGAACCGTGAGTTGAAACGCATTCTAGAGAAGACCATAGAGGGAAACCGTAGGGAGTGTACGAATAAACACTTTAGAACGTTACGGTGTTAGACATAGCCTATCCACCCCGTACCACCCCCAAGCTAGTGGTCAAGTCGAAGTAGTGAACCGTGAGTTGAAACGCATTCTAGAGAAGACCATAGAGGGAAACCGTAGGGAGTGTACGAATAAGTTGAATGATGCACTTTGGGCATATATGACTGCATATAAGACCCCCATAGGTACTACACCATATAGATTAGTCTATGGAAAGCATGTCATCTTCCCGTAGAAATAGAGCATAAGGCATATTGGGCCATCAAGTCCTTGGATCTTGATTTGGGGAACGCCGGCGGAAAGCGACAACTCCAAATCAACGAATTAGACGAGTGGCGTTTATCGGCTTACGATAACGCTCGCATGTATAAGGAACGCTCCAAAGCCTATCATGATAAAAAGATTCGACAAAGGCGAGAGTTTCAGGAAGGAGACCAAGTCTTTCTTTTTAACTCTCGACTTAGACTTTTTCCTGGCAAGCTTAGATCACGCTGGTCAGGACCGTTCACTGTTACCCGTGTTTTCCCTTATGGTACTGTTGAGATTTCAGGTATGGAGCAGGGTACTTTTAAGGTGAACGGCCATAGGTTGAAGCACTATCTCGCTGGAGAGGAAGACGCGATCGAGAGGGAAGTGCTGTACCTGGACTTCCAGACGTGAGCAAACGAAACGACGTCGGAGGGCAGATAGCCTCAAGGTCCAGCTACTGTCTTTGATGGGATTCCGCGAAGGTCGCCTACCTGTGCGCTATTTGGGGGTCCCGCTGATTGCCTCCCGCCTTACGATTGCCGACTGTGCGCCATTGATGCAGCGGGTAGATGCACGGCTCGGCTCATGGCTGAACCAGTCTCTGTCGTATGCAGGTAGGATACAACTGATTAAGTCGGTCCTTCAGGCTCTACATGTCTACTGGTCCGGGGTCTTCTTGCTTCCCAAGGGTATCATACGTGCCTTGGAAACGAGATTTCGCCGGTTCTTGTGGGGTGGCGCATCAGCCAAGGTAGCTTGGGATGATGTCTGTCTACCTGTCCACGAAGGAGGCTTGGGGCTGCGGTCGATCTCTACGGATAATAGGGCCCTTCTGATTCAGCTCTTATGGAGGGTGATTACTCGACCGGATGACTCGATTTGGGTGGATTGGTTGTACAGTACACGATTGCATGCGAGATCGCTTTGGACAATTACCGTTTCGGCCAACACTGCATGGAGCTGGAGGAAGCTGATGCAGTTAAGGCAGGTAATTCTACCTTTTCTTCAATTTACGATAGGGGATGGCGCATCATTATTATTGTGGGAAGATCCATGGCTACGGGGTGCCCCCTTGTTGGACCGGTATCCTAGAGGCCCGTTAGCAATGGGGCTGCCGATGGGCACACGACTGAGCGCGGTAATTGATGGCCAAGGCTGGAATTGGCCCGGGAGATCGACGGTTGAGTACCTGGAGTTTAGTCCCCACCTTCAGCCGGCTCATCCTACTAGACGTGATGTGATTTCTTGGCAAGGGGCCCCAGATGGTCGACCCACAGCACGCTTAGTCAGGGAGTCACTGCGCATACATCGGCCTTTGGTCGCTTGGGCGTGCTTGTTCGGGGGACCCCTGAAGATACCTCGTCATGAGGTCATCTTGTGGTTGGCCATTCGGGACCGTCTATCGACAAGAGATAAGCCTTGGGTGGCACAACGCGCTGGGACACCCGCCTGTGTTCTATGTGATGCACTACATGTTGAGACAGTTCAACATCTTTTTTTCGAGTGTGGCTTTTCGCGCCACTGCACTCGGCTGTTGAGGAGGAAGATTAGATGGGCATGGCCGTACCAGGATTGGAGACAGGGTATACAGTGGGCTGCTTCGCGATGGCGTGGTCAGCATCTCGTACAGGTCGCATACCGGCACGTACTCGCATCATTGGTGTATCATATATGGCAAGCACGTAACAAGCGCTGGAAGGAAGGATCTAGCACGACCCCGGATAGGCTGGTAGCTGCGGTCCTCGACACGGTGTGCATGCGACTTATTGGGACATCACCAAAGTATGATCTCCAAAAGGCGGCTTTACGACGACTTTGGCGTGTACCTTGGTGATTCCTATATGATACGTTGTTTTTCATTTTTGGTTTAGTTGGTTGATACCGGTAGTCTGTTACTGGTTTGCATGTGAGGATATACCCCTCACTCATCTGTATAATGACACTCCCCTTATATATATACATGGAGCTTATTCCAAAAAAAACGAAACGACGTCCGGCTAAAGACGGTAAAGTAAGCGCTTCTTGGGAGGCAACCCAGGTATTTTCATTTATGTCTTAGGTATAGCCTTAGTCAAAAAAAAGAAAGAAAAAAAAAGGTGTCACGGCCAACTGCTCAAGCAGTCACGGCCGTGACTAACCCTAGAGGTACTCTCTGCCTCATGTCACGGCTGACTGCTTAAGCAGTCACGGCCGTGACACCCCCCAGAGGTACTCACTGCCTCATGTCACGGCCGACCGCTTAAGCAGTCACGGCCGTGACACCCCCAGAGGCACTCACTGCCTCTTGTCACGGCCAACTGCTTAAGCAGTCACGGCCGTGACGTCTACGGGGTTCAAAAAAAAAGAAGATAATAAAAAACTAAATTCAAAACAAAATAAAAAATAAAATAAAAAATAAAATTTTACCGCCCGTTGCAGTCACGGCCCACGACATAGTCGTCACGGCCGTGACTAGCGGCTTAAGCAAACGCTGCCGAGCGTCACGACCAAGACCTATATAGGTCACGGCCGTGACCTCAGCGATTTTAAGTTCAAAAAAAACTCTTTTTTTCCCTTCTTCTCCATCTCTCTCTCTCTCTTTCTCCCCTTCTCGCCCCCCACCTTCTTCACATCATCCACCACCCACAAACCTCCCAAAAACCGCCCCATACACCACCGAACGCCGCCGTCATCCTCTCAATTCGGCGAATCATCACCTAAACCTCGACACCCATCCTTAATCTCGTTAAAAATCCAAGGTATGAAAATCCTTTTTACCCTATTTCGATTAATAATTGGGATCTCGTCAATTCCGTTAATCTTTGGTGTTAGCATGATTCTATTTGCTTATTACATGATATATTTACTAGGGTATGCTTAATTCGTTAAAATTAGTTGCGAATTTTCGGATTTTGATGACGAACCCTAATTTTCAAAATTGGGGCTTTTTTGAAATTGGGTTTTAATTGTTGGTTTTCTTGCCCCTTTATTGATAGATACATGCTAGGAACACTTTGAGCATGCCTAATTACGTGATATTAAGGGTTAATTTTGACGTTCAACGAAGAACCCTAATTTTAGAATTTGGGGATTTTCGAAATTGGGTATAATTTGCTGCTATTCGTACCCTTTGGTGATGATATATGGCTTGGGCATGTTTAAATTGTTTATTTGATTCATTCATTTTGAATTTTGGGAAAGAGGAACCCTACCTTTAAATTTGGGGCTATTTGAACAGGATTATCGAAACTTATCTGATGATGTGGGTTCATTTTGAGTTTTAGTTTGGATTTTATCTTATGAAATTTTGGGTACGTTGGTCGCCCTGATTTGGAACTTGCTATGCATATCTTCATATGTACGTTATCTATTCGATAAAATGCCACCTTGAGTTTTCATGAGTTATTGCATATGCAAGTTACTACCTCGTCGCTATTTTGGTCGAGTCACGCTGCTTCGAATTTAATTGCTATGCTACCCTTGAACTCACATCTTTCCTTTCAGGTACTATGGGTAAAAGTCGCTCCTCGGCCTCACGTGACCCGGCCTCGCGTTCACCCGTTCGTCAAAGGCGACGCGGGCCCCCACCGACAATGCTAGAAGCCATGGGTCAGTTCACTGACGAGGCCCAGACGGCGCGATACACCAGGCTGAAGGGAATAGAGTTCATACCCATGGACCAAATCGACCATGAGACGCTGGCGAAGCACCACATCGACCAGCAGGTCGCCCAGTACTTATCACTCAGTGCGTGGAACACATTCCTGGGCATCGACGAACCGGCATACAAGGAACTCACCTTGGAATTCCTTGCCACGTTCTCCTACGATGAATACGGCGACAGCAAGATCAGATTCCGGGCGTTCAATGAAGAGCAGATAGTGAGGGACGACAACCTGTGCCATGCACTTGGCGTACCACGTCCACACCCACACCAGCCCTACGTGACTTATTTCGATCAACCGGGCAGACGACAGGGTTGCTGGGCTGACATCGCCCGACCCAGCGAGCCGGCGTACAGCGCGAAGACGACGAAGGCGTCTGCACTGAGGAGCCCAGGACTGCGCTATATTCACCGCCTCCTGACGACCTCGCTGACACCGAGGGGCGACTCGCACGGAGCAGTCACCCTCCGCTCTTTATTTTTCCTGGCCAAGCTACAGCGAGGCGAACGGGTCCATTTGGGGATGGCGGTTGCCCACGCCTTCAGCGCTCAGGCGGAAGCAAGACGCAATGGGAAGATCGTTGTAGGACCACTCATCACCAAGGTGATCAAGGGATTAGGCTACTGGCCAGAGAATGCGCCCGAGATGGAGATTGTAGGCGGGCGCCACCCCGTGAACGAGGAGGTATTAGTGAAGATGAAGATGCTCGTGAAGGCGCCCACCTGGACTCGCGCCAACAAGGTGTACATCTGGCACGAGATGTATAGCGGCCAGACCGACCACGGGGCCATCCCCGACGACCAGCTCTACCTCGAGGGTCCCCACCCAGTGGAGACAGACACGACGACTACAGGGCCCTCCTATTCATCCGGCTATCACCAAGACGAATCATCCGGCGTCGCCCCGTTCGCGTCAATGGCGGACCTTGAAGCACTGCACCAGGACATGATGCGCATGAACGCCGACTCGCTACAGTGGGACGACGAGCTCCGGCGATACAACGAAGAAACGCGGCGCCGACAGGAAGAGTACGAGCGCCAGAACGAGGAAGCCCACCGCCGTTACGACGCAGAGCTAGAGCGCTACAACCAGGCCCTTCAAGCCATGGACACGGCGCTCAAGTATTCCCAGCATTCGATGGCTCTCCTGCGCCCGAGCACCATCACCACAGCCACCGCCGCCACCTCCTTAGGGATTTCTTCTTTTTCCTTTATGACATTGCGTTTGCTTGCGTAGTCGCGTGTGTTTCATTTATGACATTGCGCGTATAACTATGTTTCTAGTTAATCTTATGACTACTCTCTTTTCGTGTCTATTGCTCTCTAGCTAGCGCTAGGATACGCATAATGGATTACAACACGACCTTCACGCGCATAATAAACAACTACGATACGACCACGTCAGGGGAGTCCCGTTCTTTTAAACTCTTTTTCCTTCCCTTTTATCATTTTTACGTTGAGGACAACGTCTGACTAAAGTGTGGGGAGGGGAATTTAGTTTTAGAACTTACGTGAAAAATTTTTAAATTTTTATGACGTGTCCGTGAGTCGTTGAGTTCGTTGGAAAGGCATGAATTACTGAATCAGGCATGATTGTCTGCGCTTATCTCGAGTTGGTCTGCATTCTATGAAATTCTGTGAGCATTTAGGACATGCATGACTGGTTGAATCTTATCGGCCTGAATAGATATAGCACTGTTTTGAGAGATCCGTACACATAACCCTGTTTCGTGTGAGAGTTTGAGCCTGACGAGCTTATGCTCATTTTTCTTGGTTGTGTGACGTGCCTAGTCTATATCTCTCTAGAACTTGCCTGCCTGATGCGTGTTGAAACAGTTTTGGTGTGCGAGTGTGAAAATGATGAGGGCATTAGGAATCAAGTCCAGGGCCAAAATTTTCTTAACCATGACGAACCCCATTAGTCAGCCACGTTGAGCCTGAGCCTATTTGTTGCTTACCCCGTATGTTATAGAAGCCACTGACCCGAATAAACCTCCAGAGGCTTTATGAGCCTGAGTTGATTAGAATAAAGCAGAAGTCGAACTTGAAAGATACTTTTCCAGTGTTTGATTTGATGTTCTTCTCTGCTATTCGTGAAATGAATCGTGCCTTACTTGACCGTTTTCTGAAATGACCCGATCCCTTGCATAAGCCTGCCCATAACCCTTTGGCAAGATATAGGTCTCGGTAATAAGTATCCCTAGGTACACGGCATTCGCTGTGACGATGTATACTTTGCGACAAAAGCCGAACCTTGATGTTTTTAGGGAATAAGGGCAATGCACAAAAGTAGAGCGTAACTAAGGTGAAAGGGCAGAAAATGAAAGGAAACTGAGTTGAGAGGGTCGAGCAGAAAAGTCTAGGATTTCGGAGCGAGAACGTCGAGTCTTATGTTGGGACGTGTGACTGTCTGTTTGATCATGCTGTATTCTCTGATAATTTTCGATCACGTGTCCTAGCTCTAAGATTAAGTGTTCATTATTTATGCTTGCCGCTTCATGTTTGTTCGACCCGTTTTTCCCGATAAGACCCTCAGATTTATACTTGCCCTTTGAATAGTAGAGATGCGATTAACTTGCAAGTTTATGGTAGGGGGTGGACTAGTGCACGAATTGAGCGACTCATCATATGCTACCCTATACACTTGAGTGAATTGAGTGAACCCTTGTGAGGTATAGGTCTCGATTTGCAGCGCTAAGGAAGTTTAGGTTGATAGGTGCAGGTCATTAGTGCAGCGTCCATGATTGCTTGCTTGATTTCGTTTCGTGCTTTCTATGCTTAGATGATAAATTGCGAACAATCGTGCCGTTATCCTGATTAGATGCCTCCTTTGAACTCTAATTTACTTGAGGACAAGCAAATGCTTAAGTGTGGGAGGTTTGATAAACGTATTTTAATGCGTTTATCATAGTATTTATTTGGGGTATAATAGAACTTTAGCAATGAACTTATGCATTTATTCGGCATATTTACACTTATTCTTATGTTGAAGGAGCTTAAGACGAGTTTCGTGCGAAAAGGAGCGAAAACGAGGTAAAACGGCGCGAAAATGGCAACACTGCCACTGGTCACGGCTGTGACGCATAATACGTCTGGCCGTGACGCAAGACAGAGAGCGGAGGCAATGTTGCTGATGATGGTCACGGCCGTGACGGGTGATGCACTTGGCCGTGACCTATGACAGAAAGTGACGAGACGCGAGCGGTGTTGGTCACGGCCGTGACGGCCCATGTCCCAGGCCGTGACCGACGCGGGAATCAGTATAAAAAGCCCAAATTCGATCCAGAAACGGGACAACTTACCAGAGATTAACCCTAATCACTCTAGAGACGAAAATTAGCACAAAAGAACGCAGAATCGCATCCCGGAGCGCAAGAGACGGATCATCGATGAGATCACTCCCAATTTGACGAAGAACGAAGAATCTTCAACGCTCCCATCGCAGATCATCCGTATATCAAGAACATGAATTCTTCGCCTTTATCCTTTATTTCTTTCGTTGTTTTCTCGTCTATCATGCGTAGCTAAATCCCTTTTGTGTTTGGGATTAGATGAACGCTAGGATTAGTCGTACTTAAGACATGTTTATCGTGATTTGCGTATTCTGACTATTTATTGTTCTATGAAATTGCTTCTTCGCTTTAATATGTCTATGTGTTAAAGTGAATGTATGGAAAATCGTTTAGGGCGACAGCTAAACAACGATTAGGCCGTTCGTAGAAGATAGGATTCGAGTATAGGGCGAAAGCAAATACTCGATCCTCGCTATTAGTAATTACTGAATTTTAGATCCCCACGAGCGTTTAGGGCGACAGCGAATTCGCGAGTGGGTAGAAAAATTACTGCGATTTAGTCAAGAATCACATAGGCACGATATTTCATTGTCTTAGGCGATCACACCTAGTGGGATTCGAATCCCGAGCACATCTTTATCATCTGAAACTTCATATCAGTTCTAAGCGTGTTCTTTGAATTTCTAGTTGATTTAGGAGCGATCTGTTAGGTTAAGTCGTCAAACAATTTGCGTATTTTATTTAGGTTAAATATCAAGTCGATAGGTCATTACTAGTACTTGATTTATTCCTCGTGTTCGATACTCGTTTACTCACTTTACTGCACTACAAACGATAGGTCCACTGCCTATCGCACGTCGGTGATAGTAACTAGGTATACGTTTTATTTATCACTTGTCGCACTTTCCATTCACACACCACGTGTCGATCAGTAACTTGGAGCATATCCGACATAGCCTTTCCCGATGAGCAGGAACTAACCCGAATATATTTTTCCCGTGTGAGTGCGCATGCGAGCATGTTTTTCGCCTTTGCGTTTCACGTGATTCCCTTGTTGTCATTAACATTGTATCTTTAGCGTCCTTTGGGGTTCCATCGGTTTTGTTAGCCGTATATGGTCCATTGATTGTCTCCCAAAGATCATAGTCGACAGCGATCAGAAATTCAATCATATTATTCTTCCACACAGCGTAGTTCGTTCCATCAAAGAGAGGCCGCCTAGAGTGGATTGACCCTCTGCTAATACATCGACACTCGAAAAAGCTATTAGATCTTAACTCAGGCGTGTTAGGCCTTTCATTGAGTAACCCTCTCTGATACCAAATGAAGTGTAAAATATGCCTAAGAGGAGGGTGAATTAGGCTATAAAAATTTTGGCTTGTTCTTCTTTGAAAAATACTTTTCTTTACCAAAAATTTATTTGCAAATTGTGTTATTTCCTGGAAAGCACTAAGAGTATCAACGTTATCTCCCTAACCCTATTTCACAAAATAGCACGTTATTTTCAGAAAGCATTTCAACGATATTACTTAGTTATTTGCAGGCGTTCTGGGTTTGTCTCACAGAAAAGTAAATAGCAGAAAGTAAAGTGGGACGGGATTTTTATACAGGTTATATCCCCAAGTGGGGTTTAATCCTGTCCTTGGGGTGTGATCTCCCCGAGAGTTCCAATCAATCACTAAGTATTACCAGTTATGATTACCTAGGCTGCCGCACGCCAAGTTTCGATCAACGTCGTTTACCCAGAAAACCAATTCCCCGACTGGATGCAGTTGCTACTTAAGCGCCACCGATTCCACCAAATTCATCCCTCCACGTGCAGAAGACTCCAACCGTTCTCCTTTGTGTGTTTAAAACGTCCGAGACACAACACGTCCGAAGACAAAGGTTTAGGGTAGGGTGTTGCTAAAGATACGCTCACAGGTACAGATTCGCAAATGTAAGCTCAACACAAACTACGAATTTTTTGCAAATTAACGCTCAAAACAGTCTAAGGAATTCGATGGCTTGTGTGTTCGTTTCGTACCCTTCAACGTGAAGTGTTTTTCTTCTATGTAGACCCACGAATAGCTTCTACACTTCGCAAGGAAAGTTAAGGACAGAATATGCAAGAGACAGCTCAATTGTCACGTGCATTAACTCAAAGAATCATGCCAAGAATAAACCCATTAAGCTCAACGGTCAAACATGATCATTTACCATAAATACCACAGATTAACTTTCATTCCACTGTAATCTCATCCGTTTGTTAGCCTATTCATATATAATTCTACTCAGAATATTATCAATGGTAAGCTCAATCAACTGATTCTTTCCCAAAATATGATAGCCAATTCGCACAGACAGATTTAATGTACCGAGTAAAATGCAAAGCAAACTTTCCATGTATGGTGATTTTATCCGATTTCACCACATTCCATAAATAGACTCAAGCAGCATCTTACCACATATAAGCCCAATCAATTAATCAGTTTCCAAAATATAAATCCTAAGTCGCATAAGGAAAGATAGATCATTATTCACTGATTTAAGAGTCAAATAAGAGAGCACTCAAACGGATATAACATTAATATACTTTCCTAAAATAACTTATTCTCGCAGACAGTTCACATATCACTCAACATGGTATATTTCCATATATAGCACACAGTGAGATTCCATTCATGCGAAACGGCTCATATCTAGGTGATCACAGCAATATTCCAGTTAAGCACGAAATCACATAGACTCGATTTTCTTAACAATTTAAATCATATTAAAGCACTTACTCGAATATTTTCACATACTTCAACATCATAAATCATACATATCGAGTTTTCTAAATTGTACCCCCATAATACATAATTACTTGGAATAATCAAAACTCTCATAAACATTTGGACCAAAAATGTCTACAATGACTTTATCTTTTAAAGGAGATGCATGAGGAATAGTTTGGGAAACGGAGGAAGCTTTGAGATTTTCCATCTCTTTTAAGGACCTTTTCTTTTCAGCTTCAAAATCCTTTTCTAAAGAAGCTCTTAATCCCTCTATTTTCTTACAATAGGGGGTATGTAGAGAGAATTTTCAAAATTATGAAATTGTGCTTCCTCGGTTGTAGAACGATCTTCGGGAAGGTAAATTGATTCAATTCGGTATAGGAAGTTCCTTGGGATGTTCCTTAGTTTTGTAACTTTGATTCAATTCGGTATAGGAAAAGGGGATTTCAGCCCTAGTCTTGGCTTTTCTCTTGGCTTCTTCTAACGCGTTAATTTCTTTTGCATTAGTGAAAATTGTTGGAACTATTTTATTGTATTCAATTAATATAGTTATCGTGTCTTGCTATGCAAATTAGTAGTCTTGGACTGAATTGTAATTAGTCATATTATAGGACTACTTATGTAAATATACCACAATAGGTGGTATACATAAGTGAACTACTAAGAAAATTAGGAGTGCACTTTATATGGTTTTCAGATCAGAAAATAGAATCGAGAATTTGGAGAGAAGAATTAGCGCAAACCCTTGCTTTCAACGAATCTTCTCTCGTAAGCTTTTGTAATACCCGTAAAATTTAATACGGGATTTTGATGTAATTAATTTTGTAATTTTGTGAATTAAGACTTGGAGAAATTAAATTAAAATATTGAAATGGTTAAAAGTTTCAACTTAAAAAAATAATATAAATAACTAAAAAATAAAAATAAAAAATAGTCAAAGAATATTTGAAAATAATAATGCAACAACTTATGATATTAGATTGTGTTTGATGTAATTTTGGGCTATGTTCAATACGTGATTTTGGCCCAAATTCTCAAAAGATCAACTTGAATAATGACATTGCTTAAGCTCGAGGGAAATGAAATTCACCACCTAGTCTTTTTTCGAAAACCTTGATATATATCTCTAAGTCTTAGAAGTTAAGTAAGAAATCCTTAGCAAGGCAAGTGAAAGTCGTGAACTTGAGTTCTCAAATATCAAAAAGAAAACTCCTCAAGGTATGGGAATTTACGTATTTTGTTGCTCTGAGATATTATTGTGTTCTCAAGGTCTAACATGAATTTACTATGGAATTATTGTTGGGGTTGAACGGTAATATTTCGGGCCCAGCGGAAGGTTGATTTTGGACTCGCGACTATTTTGTTTGGACAATATAAAACCGAAATGACGCCGACAGAGAACACGAGATTTTTACGTGGTTCGGCCAATACCGCCGACCTCCATGGAGAGCACCAGCTTTACTATATTGAGAATATTACACCGTACAAAATAACTCTCGTGTTTAAACCCAAACCCGAGACCCCCTACCCACCCGGGTAATGTTTTTGTACCTATTCCCAACTACCCCAGTAAAACAAAAACCCGCTCTCACCCTTATCCACTCGGATAAGTTTACCTCTCACTATTACTCTCTAACTGAACTTCTTACTTGATTTGGGATGATAATAACTGAAGAATCCTCAGCCTATTTATAGATGTCTTCAGCTCTTCTGAACCGCTCGAAACCGGTGGCCAGGAATCCGCCGCGTCGCCCTTTAATATAAACCTTTCATTAAATTATTATATAAATAAAATAATATTATTTTATTTTCTTTTTCTCATTTGGTGGGCTGCTTTTTTTCTTGTGGCTTCGTGGCTTAGGCTGGATCACAACAATCTCCCCCTCCAGCCCTCATTCAACACATTTCTCCGAGCATCGTCTTCAACACCGTCAAGCACTCATCCCAGCGAGTCTGTCTGAGAGTAACCCGTTCGTAAATACCACGAACGTTCATTGGCCTTCCTTGTACTAGCTACACATATCCGAATCAAGAACTCAGGTCCTACCAACTTGATTCACTAGCGGCCAATCCTATGTGTAGCTGCCGAACCGACTCTACCCGTCGATTCTGAAGAGGGAGTTCGACTCAATCCCTTCTCCAGCAGGACTTTCCTTCTCACCATCGTCTGTCTTTCCACCACGCGCGCGCGACTTTCGTGAACCCATCGAAGTCAGAGTGTTTTGTACCACACTCCCGTCCAGACGATATAAACCTCCACGCTCTACTCCCTTCAGTAGGACTTTTCCGCCCTGTGTGATTTTACAGACTCCCCCTGCTATGAAACTCCCATAGCCTTTGGAATCTAACTGGCTCAAAGATATTAAATTCTTCCGTAACTCTGGGACAAAGATCACACCACCCAAAGCTCGCACCGCTCCGTCAGTCATTTTGATCTTCACAGTTCCAACACCACGAACCGTATGACGGTATCCATCAGCCATTGAAACCGAACCTCTTCGTATCTTCTGGAACGTATCAAAATATTTTCTTTCGGAGCAAATATGGTACTTCGACCCCGAATCAAATATCCATTCATCCTGAGAACGAGCGTCATCGTTGTAGACTGTGAGAACATCTACAACATCATCCGTATCCTGTGCTATCATGGTTGTGGAATTTTTCTCCCCGTGCTTGTCCTTCCTCCAAGTCGGACAATTCCTCTTGATGTGTCCCGGCTCACCACACTTGTAGCACACGATGCCCTTCCCGCCATCCTTTGATTTGGACCTGCTGCTACCTCCAAATTCCCTGGCGTGAAACCTTCCTCTACGATTCTCCCCGTGTATAGCCAACGTTGAATTTTGGCTATCCCCATAATTTGATCGTCTCCTCTTTTCATGCGCCAAAAGAGTTGACTGCACATCCACCATCTTCACTTCGTCTTTCCGTACAAGATGGTTGTGACCAAATTATCATAAGAATCAGGAAGCGAGGTAAGAAGTAAAAGGGCTTTATCTTCTTCCTCCAACTTTACATCAACTTTTATAAGTTGATCCACAAGTCCGTTGAACACGCTAATGTGATCCATGAGATTCCCACCTTCCTCCATCTTCAGCCGGTACAGCTCCCGCTTCAGATCTAACTTTGTGGTTAAGTTCTTCCCGAGATGCAACTCCTCCAACTTCGCCCACAAGTCTGGTGCAGAATCCTCATTCACAACATTATTAATAATGTTATCCGCAATGTACAAACGGATTGTGCTGACACATCTTGATCCCAAATCCTCCCAGTCTTCTTTCGTCATTTTCTTCGGCTTTCCCTTTTCCCCTTTCAAAGCCTTTGCCAAACCTTGGTGAACAAGGATATCCTTCACTCGTCTCTGCCACAGAGTGAAACTCCCCGTACCATCAAATTGCCGTACTTTGAAACTGCTTTCTGTCGCCATTATCCTTGCAGAGATTCAACAGCTTTGGCCCGACACTGGCTCCCCCGCAACGAACCTTCTTAATATCTTTTCTGATGTGGAAGATCAGACAAAGCTGCAACCACAGAGCATACTCAGAATATGAATTAGGCTTGGCTCTGATACCACTTGTTGGGGTTGAACGGTAATATTTCGGGCCCAGCGGAAGGTTGATTTTGGACTCGCGACTATTTTGTTTGGACAATATAAAACCGAAATGACGCCGATAGAGAACACGAGATTTTTACGTGGTTCGGCCAATACCGCCTACCTCCACGGAGAGCACCAGCTTTACTATATTGAGAATATTACACCGTACAAAATAACGCTCGTGTTTAAACCCAACCCCGAGACCCCTTACCCACCCGGGTAATGTTTTTGTACCTATTCCCAACTACCCCAGTAAAACAAAAACCCGCTCTCACCCTTATCCACTCGGATAAGTTTACCTCTCACTATTACTCTCTAACTGAACTTCTTACTTGATTTGGGATGATAATAACTGAAGAATCCTCAGCCTATTTATAGATGTCTTCAGCTCTTCTGAACCGCTCGAAACCGGTGGCCAGGAATCCGCCGTGTCGCCCTTTAATATAAACCTTTCATTAAATTATTATATAAATAAAATAATATTATGTTATTTTCTTTTTCTCATTTGGTGGGCTGCTTTTTTTCTTGTGGCTTCGTGGCTTAGGCTGGATCACAACAATTATAGTAGTTTTGGAAGTTTCGTAACTCACATGTTAAGAATTAATTTCAGTTTCATAAAATAGCTATTATTAGGTGTTGTGTGGTGAGTTAGGATCGAAGCTTTTGGCTGAAGAATATTTATAAGAACAATTTAGGGTTGATGGGTAGACACGGGTTTAATAACCAAGTTATTTTATTATATGTAATTTTTGGATAGTATAAGTTCGAAAGGTGATTTTAAATAGTACTGTTTCTAGGGTTTTCAAAAGAATCGGCATTTTGAAGGAATCGGACGATTCCATCTCATGTTAGGAGTCGGGCGATTTAAATTGGTGTGGTATCGGGCAATTTTAGAAATCCTGACCTATCAACTCGGCGAATGTGACTTCGACACTTCAACAAATCGGGCGATTTGTTGAAGGACTCGGCGAAATTCATTCTATGTAGGCAATAATCGGGCAATTTGATGATCCAATGTACTCGGCGAAATATAATCGGGCAATTTAGAATATGTTAGAATATGTAAAAATCGGCCAAACTCGCCGATTTGATGAATTAGGAGAACTCGACGATTTTGAATCGGGCGACACCAAGTTTCAAAACACGATGAATCGGGCGATTGGATTTAGAGAATCGAATGATTTGAACATGCCGCGAAAGTCAAATCGGACGATTTCACTTTCGATCGAAACTCGTGATTTTAAGTAAAGTTTCGGTCGAATATGAGTTTCAAAACGAAATTAAACTTTCGCCGAGTTTAAAATCGGGCGATTTGTCATTTGGTCGAAATCGAGCGTTATTTTATAAGAAATCGAGTGTTAACTCAATTGACCTCAAATCGAGCGATTTATGATTAGACCGATCTGAATTCTACAATCTGGCGATTTCTGAATACAAACAAATATTATTTAATTCCTTGTATCGTTCGGGCGATTAAGGGTAATTAAAAATCGGGTGTTGACTTAGAGTTGACCATAAGTCGGGTGATTTAGGTAATCTCAAGCTTAGAATATTTTAATAATTTCTGATATAATTATTTTAGATTGTACAGTTCGAGGGTTGATAAAGATACTAATAATATTTATTATATTCAGAGAATCAATATATAGGGACTACGACAGGCCTCTTATCTGGCAATAGCGGGAGGACAGGTTGGTGGATCATCCATCTACAATGCATAAACACATATCTGATTTATGTGCTCCTATGTGATTCGATGATTTATGTGATTTACGTGATTACGTGTTTACGGTTTTTCGGACATTTCATGCGGACCATGTTTTCATGTGTTATTACGATTATATGCATGGCATCTGCATTTCACATCAGATTGAGAGATTGTTTCCACCGTATTGAAACGGTGATAACTCGACGTATTGTTAAGTGGGGTAGATTGAGAATATTGGTGACCTTAGGCTCACAGAATACCTGCCGGAGACAGAAGTGATCGATCTGTCCACTCGGACGTGGTCGGTTCGAGGTGCATACCGCCAGAAGGGATACGGGTGTTATCGCCCATGATATATATATATATATATATATATATATATATATATATATATGGATATGGCTGTTATCGCCCATGACCTACGGATACGGGTTTAACCACCCATGATACTGGATTTGGGTGTGATCACGTGACCTCCTATGATATATATTACGCGCGTGAGCCTAACCTAGGATTGTGGGAAAAGAAAGAGTGTGCATTGGCATGTGAGATATTGGGATTGGGATTGAGTGCACACTTGCATACATGCATTTTATTCACCTACTGGGAACTCGCTCAGTGTTTACGTATTGTAGGTACTTAGTCTGACGCTGCTACGCGTCAAGACTAAGGCGGCTGGTGGCGGTGCTCCACGGACTTTTGAGGCCAGGGTGATACATGGATGAAGACCTATGGAGCGGCGATAGGTATTTGATCATTTTGGCTTTTGGGGCTACGGCCCGTGTATATCAATGATGTTGTAGATGCCATTTTCTCGTAATTTAATGTATTTAGGAAAAAGTTTTTGTTTGACGGGTCTTTCGCGACTTACGTTGCGAAAATCCGCCACTAATCTTAGTTAGAAAAGTAGGGTCGCTACAGCTTTCAACTAGGTAACCTTCGATTTTAAATCTGAATTTCTAAAGATTATCAATCGATTCGATCTGTGTTGAATAAAAAAGGACCTAACAATTGGTATCGGAGCAGAGCGTGTTAGGATTTGAATTATTTCGAATCTGAAATTTCTGGAATTTTTTTCGCTAGCTACTGTTCATCGCGGTTACTGTTCATCGCGAGTCACTATTCACTCGCGACTATTCATAGCTGAAATTCGATTATATGTTTCTAATTGATCTGAGAATGTTTTCGTTAGATCGAACCACAAATTTTTACGAATTTTGAAGATTGGATCGAAATTGTTCTTCGTGTGTTCATTCTGATTTTTCGAAAATTGGACTGATTTTGCTTTGATTGTGATGAATTGAGTGTTTGTTCTTGTCAACTTTTATGATTTCTATCGATTACCCGGACTTTGGTAGACTGATTTGCTATTTTCGTTCGGATTTGAAGAAATTGCATTTTCATGTTCTTCGTCAAATTCATCTGATTTCTGAAAAATTTGATATATTTTGCTTTTTTTTGGTTTGATTCCGTGTTAAAACTGTTATTCTATGATTTTCGATCAATAACCCATGCTTTGTATTATTAATTGTTTTGGGTTGAATTCTGAAATTTCTGCAAGTGTTCGTAAGCCTCACTGATAGTTCTCTATATTTTACTGTTTACATGAGCGAAAATGAGTGAGCAAGAAAAATTGATGAGCGAGATATTTACTAATCGAAAATAGTACTGAGCAAGACTTGATCGAAAACAATGGTTGACTTTAGAAACTAATGATCACAAACAGTAAATGATCGAAATCTTGCTCGCAAAACCAATCGAAAATTGAAAAGAACAAAATACGTCATCGAAAATAATTAACGATCGAAAAAAAGGGGAAAGCTCATCATCGAATAAAATTAGCTTAATGGGCATCGAGAAAAAGCACTATTTCATGAGTTGTGATCGAGAAAGTCTGATACTCCCTCCGATTTTATTTACATGTCGTTTAAGGTTTTTTCACTTATATTAAGAAATATAATAAAATGTCTAATATACCCCTAATTAATTGCTTAAGCCTATTTAACATATTCCATTAAAAATCATAAAAAAGGGTAAAACTGGAAATATGATAAAAATTTGTATTGAAATCTGTAAAACGACATCTAACTAGAAACAAAATTAGAGAGCTAAAACGACATATAAATAAAATCGGAGGGAGTAGTGGATTCTTACTCAACATGATATAATAGTAATCATTGCTAACATCATTACGTAATCAGTAGTCATCATTGCATCATTACACATGTTTTCATGATTACTTTTTCATCTTTAAGCGTTAGCATATCAAATTCACAGCAAGACTTTTGACTATCCATAGAAAAATTGACTCGTCTTTTATCCATCGAAAAACATTTATTTGCTTATCTGATCGAAAATCAATAATGTAGCTGCACATGATCGAGAAAAAATCGTGAGTGAGAAACTAACATTCGACCAGTAATCAATCGCAAAACTTAACAATCGAAAATAGTACCTTCAATTGGCACATTATAGAAAAAGCTTTTGGTATATACTCTTAGATTTTAATCGAACTTTATAGACCCAAAAACTTTTCAAAACTGAAATTTTAAAAAGCCAAATAATTTAATCACTATAAAAATTCAAATTCACAAAACACATTACGAGCCAAAATATCCAACCAACAAAAATTAAAAAGAAAAATAAAATGGATCAAGATTTAAAAGACTTCGGACAACAATTAAAATTAATTACAAAAATACTAAGAAAACAGGTGTCAAGGACTAAGTCCTCGTCCAATTCGGAGAACAAAGAAAAGACTTCTAGCCTTACGCAAAGGAGAGCTACGTCTTGATGGCCTATCACGAAGATAAATCGGACCATCTAGCTCTCATGGCTCGAATTGAGGATACCTCTAAAGCAAGCCCATCGAAGCGAACAAGCGATGAAGAGGCAGGCACATCTTCTCCTGAGGTAGTTATTCCTAACTCTACATTGTTTAACATGTTAGAATCCTTACAAATTAGGTATGCTAACATGAAAAATTAGCAGAAAAGTACAAAAGAGTTAGAAGAAAAATTATCTAAGTCTGAGGAGAAAATAGCTAGTCTCGAATTAGAACTTAGAAGCTCTAATGCGAAAATAAATGAACTAACTAAGAGGTTGAAAATTAGTGAGACTAAGACGCCACAGTTAGAGACGCATAGCTCGAAAATTAAGGAGCTAGAAGCCAGACTAGAAAATAACTACAATTGTTTGGTTAGGAACCTCGACGAGAAAGCTAGCCTCAATTGTAGATTAACAAATGCCAACTCTAAGATCACTAGTCTAGAATCTCAATTAGAAAATTCTAATGCTAAGATTGCTGAACTGACCAAGAGTTAAATGCTTGTGTAATCGAAAAGAGCACTGCTCAAGCTTGTTAGGATTATTTTATTGTGTTCAATTAAATTGGGTTATCTTAATCTTGTAATAATTTAAGTGAACTGGGCTTTAATGTTTTAGAGCCCAGTGATTTTATTCTTGTGATGGGGTTACAAGGGCCCAAGTATTATATACCAACTTGTGGTATAAATACTAAAACCCTAACACATAGTTAGGTGTGTCTTGTGTGTTAAAATTATAGAGAGAGAATTTTGTGAAGCCACCAACCTTCAAACAAACACACACCCCACGTTGAAGCAATTCTTCCATCTTAAATCGTGGTAAATTCGTTCTAGATTAGTATTGTTGGGTCCAACAGGGACCAACAAGTGTATCAGAGCAAACACGTTAGGATTTGAGCAAATTTCAGAAATTTTTGGGTTTACTTTTTTTAGTTTCGAATTCTGTCATGTTCTTGAGTTTTTGAGTTGATTTTGCTGTTTTTGCCAGCTCAAGAGCTAATTAGGCTGTTTTCGAGTGATTCTCAGTGATTACCCAACTGGTTTTGGCAAGTTTTGAGTAGGATTTACGCAAAAAACGAGTTTGAAAATCTGGGTTTTCTGGCCTTTTTATCACTTTCGGGTAGTTTAGATAGAACAGTACTATAGGATTTGATGGTTTCGATCGAAACCAAATCACTGGGAGGAGTTTCGCCCGATTGAAATTTCGGCGATTTTCAATCTATTTCACTCAATCGGCCGACACGTGTCTCACCCGAAAGGCTACAGTACCAATTTCCTTGATTCGATCGATTAATTTCTCGGCGATTTTAGTCCATTTTAGTGTATCGCCCGATACTCAATCACCTGATTAGCCACTTTCAATTTCAATCGATTGAAACTCAATCTAATTGGACCAAAGATTTTGTTGGATATAAATGATCGTTTACACCAAAGGTTTCCGGTGTAAACGGTCCAAAGTTATTCGTAAAATCTTTTTTTTAAAGCAAATCCACAAAACGTGTCAACGATCATTTATATCCAACAATCAACTTAGGACATCATTGGCAAATTATAGAAAACGTTCGGGTCATTTTCTCGAAGTTTTCGAAATCATCACAAAATTTTCGTCACTGAATTTTCAAAAGCCAATTTCTATTTTTTAATTAAATATAAAATCAAATTAAAATGGATGCTCGAGCTAGGAAGATTGAGGAATTAGAAGCACGCCTTGCTAATAATTACTCCGTGTTGCTTAAGCCACAAGAAAGGCTAGCTTATGCTAATGAAGATTTGACAAACGCAAAGTCAAATATAATTAGCTTAGAAACTAAGTTAGAAGATAGTGAAATAGGGTCTGCGAGATGACTAAAAATTTACGTTCTTGCGAAGCTGAGCGAAATGAAATCTCATCAAAATATGAGACCGTCTTAGAGGAACAGCGTATGCTTTACTCTAAGATTAAACGATTAGAGAATGTTATTTCGAATATAGGTCCAGCAGGTCAAAATCTCCTTCTAACTTAATTCCTAACGGGAAAATTTTTTATATGATCATAAACCTACCCTATGTGATACTCCAGAGACTCTTCGTAAACTGAAAGATTTACAAGATACTTTGGACTCTGAAAGGATAGGTTTGGGCACTGAAAAGGCGTTTAAAGGAGATTTTATATCTCAAAGTTCCCGTCTTTATCTGTTTCCAATAATTTGTCAAGTAATACATCTTCCTCGAAACAGGTAAATAAAACAAAAACTAAAAGAAGTATCCTTGTTCCTAAAACTGAAAAGGCTTTTACTAATCATTCTAAGTCAATTTTGACTGAAGCTAAAACGTTAAGTAAAATCAAAGCGCTAAAAATAGCTAAGGAACAAATAAAGATTAGGAAGGAGAAAGAAAAATCAGTATTATCTTCCAAAATTAAAGTCGATAATGTTCAAGATTTTTCCTCTCCTATTCCTATCAAAAGGGAAGCGTGCAACGAAGAAGTTCCAAGCTTACGCAAACGAACTTCAGAAATCCAGCACACTTATCATGTGAATGACGTGCGTTACTGTCGTAGGAATACCAGTTCTCCTGTTCTTGATGCTTATAATGCTTTATGCTCGTATTCTTACATGCAATATCCAGTTCAGATTCTGAAAGACACCTTCTGCGACTGGCTAGGGAGAAAATCTTTAGATCTTCTAAACCTAGGCACACGTTCACTGGCACTGATATGTCATTTCCCTCTAAGGTTCACCAAACCTGGATTCCTAAATCACAAATCAAATTAAATAGGACTTTAAAGGATGATTTATGATCAATCTGAACAAAATGTGCTTAACTTGTTTTCTGCTAACAAGGGAGGACCCATCCAAAAATGGTTACCAAAATCCCGATAAAGTTTTTGCAGAATACCAGCATGGGTAGGTACAAGAGAGCTGCTCCACACCCATGACAGGTATGCGATGAGAGCAACCAAACGTCCCAGCGTGTATGGTACCTTCGGTTGCTCCACATACACGACTGGTATGCGATGAGAGAAGCCAAACATCCCAGCGTGTATGGTACCTTCGGTTGCTCCACATACACGACTGAATAGCGATGCGAGCAATCACACGAGGGTACATTATATACATGCATGATTCAGAAGAACTTTAAATGTTAAATTTTAGCATGCATATGTACTGAAATGTCTAATATCTCTCATAGGTACATTTTCATTATGCATACATATCAAAAAAAAAGAAAAAAAATTCAAGCTTAAACATTCACGTATGCATACAAGCTGAATCGTTAAAATACTATTTTAAGTGTTAGATAGCGAAAAACGTACATTGTAATGCATTTTTAAACAATAGTAATTCTTTAGTTTGCATCTGATCTGAAAATTGATAAATACGTTCACGCTTATTTAATTGGGAGAGAACATACATGTTTAAACGTGCATGCATGGAGGGGGAGTATCACTCCATATTTATAAGGGGAGAGTACATTTTTAGGGGGAGTACATTTAGGTGCACGATTTGAGGGAGAGAAACTTACTGTAACCCATATACATATACCTATACATATACCTATATCTATTACTATTACGATACTACTTTGTAGAATACTATTTGTAATTGTGCTTGATTTTATTAGTTGTCCTTGTAATTAGGGGCGTTTTGTATAGTAGTCCTTAGATTAGGACTAGTTTGATATTTATACCAAGTTTGTTTGGTATAAATACTTGTAAATCAATTGAGCTGAATAGAGAAAGTTTTGAGAATTGATCCGAAAGGCTTGCAATTCGATTTCTAGAGAGAGAAACAACAGTAATAATTGGTATTAGAGTTGTTAATCGTAGGACCTAACAATTGGTATCCGAGCAGATTCGTTCTGTTTTTGATCGAAAATTGTTAGAATTGGATCGAAAATTTAATTCTGTTCACTGTTCATCGAAGAACAGTTTGGCGCGAAATCTGTTTTCGATGTAATAGCTTATTTCTGTGCTTAATTGACTTGAATTTGGTGTTTCTGTGCTTGTTTAAGTGATAGATCATCATTGCGATCAGTTCTGTAGCGTTTTGAACTTCGAGTTCTAGGATTGAATTGCCTCTGCGTGTTACTGTTTGCGAAGAACATGAAGAACACGTTCCGATTTCGATCAAATTCGATATATTTTGCTTCATAACGTGTTTAATTGCTTGTTCGTGTGATTAGAACTTAATTGCGAGCAATTGCCTCAAATTTCACTATCTGATTCTTTGTTTTTGCTCGAATTAATGTTAATCGTATTCTGTTAATTTTTCTCGATTGCTCAAATTTTTCTCGCTAAGTTTTGCGATCGGATTAGTTTCTCGATCGATAAACTTAGCGCGAGAATTTTTCTGGTCAGAATACGTAGTCAGCGCTAGAATCGTCATCAGTAGAAACGATTTTAGTTAAAGAAAATTTCTCGGGCATTATACAGCGAAAAACTTTTTCGAGTTAGACTTATTTTGACTTTGCATGCGTAAAAACTTTCACTCGAAAAACTTTTTCAGTCAAACCTTTAAACGTTTGACCAGGCGAAAATCATTTATACGCGAGAAACTTTTCTAGTCAACAGATTTATTTTGACTTGTCGAGAAACTTACTAACGTACTGTTTCTTTACGATCGAAATAAATTCATGATCAAGAAATTTTTCTCGACCGAATGATTTTGAGCAATTTATCTCGCTCGTAAAATTTTCCGCTGACAAATTTCTCGCACGAGAACAATACCCAGTACATTCTATCCCAACGGAATTAATTTCGATCAAACTTTAAAGATTGAATCGAAAATAATTCTCGATCTAATTTTCGAATCAATTGCTACTAACGAATTTCTTCACTTGTGAAGCACATTACATCATCTTCAACCTTCAAAACAATTAACGAAGATCCTTCAACAACTCGACTACAATACAAACATGGACGCATACTCACTCGGAAATGACAACCGTCCGCCGATCTTGCAAAGAGGCGAATACACAGTTTGGAGAAGCCGCTTTCTGAATTTCATTGCTCTAAAGGATCAAGCCGAAAATCTACTGAAGTCCCTTGAAGAGGGACCGGCACAGTTCTGCGTCCATATACCCTTGGACAAACAGCTACTCCAGCAATTCCAGCTTCTAGGCGACTAAAGGAGCCTAGAGAATACTCTCTGGAGGAAAGAGCTCGAGCTAAGGCTGATCTAGTAGCTATGAATACCCTTATGCAGGGCATCCCCAACGATATATACAGACAAATCGACAGCCTTACATCGGCCAAAGGGACGTGGGACGAATTGCATAGGATCATGCAAAGAACGGAAGTTGGCATAAAGGCCAAGAAGGCAAACATTCTCACCGCTTACGACTCATTCAAAGCAAAGCCGGAGGAGAGTCTAAACGAGATCTACCAACGATACCTCACTCTTCTCAATGAGATGAGGAAGATAGAAATAACGAAGACAAGCATGGAGACAAACATAAGATTTCTATCTTCTCTGCCCACGGAATGGAAGGAAATATCCAATCAAATACGACAAAACAAAGATCTAGAGGAGTTGGATGTCCATGCCGTGTTCGACAATCTCGCTCAGCATGAGTAAGCTATCCGCGAGATCACCAAAGAGCAGAAAGGCAAACAAATCGATGACACGGTTGCCTTAGTATCGGAGAAGAGGAGCACAAGATCAAGAAAGGATAAGATCGTTAGGCCCCCTTCATCATCAGAGTCAGAAGAGGAATCAGACTCCGACATCGAGCCAAACATGAAAGCCCTTGGAAAACAGCTAGCTCTCATTGGACAAATGATGAGCAAGAAGTACTTCAAGAAGAAGTCTTCAACCTCAGCCAATAGACTTCGGACTACAAGCTCAAAGAACAAAGTTCGTGCTCCGGAGAGTTCCGAAGTCAAGAATCCCAAAGAGACTAACAAATGTTTTAATTGTAGCAAAGCAGGTCATTTCGCCAGAGAGTGCACTCTCCCGAAGAAAAGAGATGCAAACTACTACTCCAAGAAGCTTCAATTGACAAAACAGAAGGATGCCGGAGTAGCTCTCATGGCCGAACAGGACCAATGGCTCGAGGACACGTCGAGCTCCGAAGAAGAGAACTTAGCTCTCATGGCCCGTCTCGACAACGAATTGGACACCGAAACATCCACTCGTACGGACGACGACAACGCATCCACGTCTTCAAATGAGGTAGACACTCCTTCCACATTATTGACCATGTTAGAATCATATCAAAAGCAATATGCTAACATGAAACGTGAGCAGAAAAGTATAAAGGAAGTAGAGAACGAACTTGAGAGAGGCTCAGGAGAAGATAGATAGTCTCGAACAAGAACTTAGGAGCTCTAGTGCAAAAATTGATGAACTTATCAAGAGCCTCCATTCTAGAGAGACTAGTCAACCTCAACTAGGACAATAGAGCGAAAAGATTAAGGAATTAGAAGATAGGCTAGCAAATAACTACAATTGCTTGGTTAGAAATCTCAACGAGAAAGCCATTTTAAATTGTAGGATAACCGAATCTACCTCTAATATCACTAACTTAGAAGCTCAATTAGAAACTTCGAATGCCAAGATTAGTGAGCTTAGTAAGGATTTCGATGCCTGTCAAGCCGCGAAACTAACCGTGGAAAATAATTACGCTCTCCTAGGTGAGGAACGCAAGAAACTATATGCCAAAGTAAAGAAATTAGACGATATAGTTACGCGTAGGGGACAGTCCGAACAGACGATATTTTTGAACAAGCCCAAGGATATAGAGTTCTATAATCCTATAGAAGGCATGGGTTTCACTAATCCGTGTGTTTTGCAAAAGAAAGAAATATATGATGTTAAACACATGCGCTTAGGAATAACATCTCTTAGAAATTTTACTGAATTGTCTTATGCAAATACTTTCGATTCGCCCATTAGACAAGGTCCACATGGTCCAGAAATCCCCTTTGACTACAAAGAACTAAATGAAAGGGATAAAAATAGGAAAGAAACTCTAACACCTGTCTGCAATTTAGTTCAAATTCTACCTCCTGATTCTCAAACACACCACGAGGAAGTTAAAGCCATTAATTATAAAAATTCTCTCTACAAACCTCCTATCATAAAACAGATAGAGGAGTCACAGGCTAAGTTAGAAAAAGAACGAGAGAATTTTGAGGCTGAAAAGAAAAAATTCTTTAAGGAGATGGAAAATCTCAAGGCTTCCTCGTCCTCCCAAGCTACCTCTCACGCTATTACAAAAAGCGTGAAAAATGAAAAATCGCCTTTGAAAGATAAATATTGTAATAATAATTTTGTTAAAAGTGCTATGACTAATTTCACTTTACCTACGTCTACAGGGAGCGTAGCGTCAACACTAAAAATAAAGGCGAGAGTGTCTAGCCCTAAGATAAAGAAGGAGCCATTAGATTTAAATGTTTCTGAGCATGCTAATCCTTCTGTTACAATAAAAGACACTCGTGGAAATAAAAAAGCTATTTCCACTTTTAAGATAATTGCTTCTACTTATTCACTTCAGCCGATCACTTTTAGAAGCACCAACTTCGAAATAGGCTCTACGTCAAAAATTAATAATTCTGAAACAAATGCCACAAGGAAGACTCGTAGGAAACAAGATCCAGCCATAAAGAAAGCTTATGGCGCTATACATGAATGTGCTCACCTAAGGTATCCCGTAGAAATTAAATCCCCCAAGCACCTTAGGAGACTATCACAAGAAAAGATCTTTCCTGTCAAACCCTCCAAAGCATTTGTACGTGCTGAAATTAACCTTCCCTGTAAGGTTCAACCCAAATGGGTTCCTAAATCTCCGCGTAGCATGACAAAAGCCAAAAGAGCCAAGTCTCCTATAGAGGCAAAACCCAAACCCACTTTTTCAAAAGTGCAATGGGTTATTAAGACTCTTCCAAAAATAGATTTAGGAGTCATATCTGAACCCAAAATTAAATCTGCTAATCTGAGAGGACCCATGTTTAAGTGGGTACCGAAGCTCTCTAAATTGTTTTTGCAGGTCCATCATGTGTGGTACCTCGACTCTGGTTGCTCCACACACATTGGTAGTCAAGAGCTGTTGAGCAACTACAAAGACCGACCAAACGGCAAAGTTAGATTTGGGAAAAACGATTCAGCCCCGATTCTAGGACTTGGGGATATCACTCTGAAAAATCTGACCATCAAAGAAGCGAGCCTCTCATCACGTCAAGCAAATCGCATCTACTTCTCGACCATTGGAACTCATTCACATGGATCTCTGTGATCCGATGCAGACTCAGAGTATCAATGGAAGAAAGTATGTCCTAGTGATTGTGGATGACTACTCTCGCTACACGTGGAGTCACGTCAACAGACTATTTAAGTCGTTCGAACAGACAACGATACTGAGTTCAAGAACAGTCACGTCAGTGAATTTTATCAGAAACTTGGAATAAGTCAACAATTTTCAGCCGCCAAAACACCTCAACAAAATGGGGTCGTTGAAAGGAAAAATCGAACACTAGTGGATGCCGCTCGTACGATGCTGATCCAATCTAAACTTCCACACTTTCGATGGGCTGAAGCAGTCAATACCGCTTGTTTTACTCAAAACAGGACGGTGGTTCACAAATGGTTCAACAAGACTCCGTACGAGATTGTGAATAATAGAGTGCTCAACATCTCTTTCCTTAAAGTCTTCGGGTGCAAGTGCTTTGTGGCGAACGACCGAGAGCAACGTGCAAAGTTCGACCCTAAAGCATTCGAAGCTACATTTGTCGGGTATTCTTCAACATCAAAAGCGTACCGAGTATACATCAAGTCGAACCAAACAATTAAGGAAAGCTATAATGTCACTTTCCACGAAGTGGAAGACCTGGCTCCTGCACACCTCAGTTCAGGACCCGTGCCTAACCCGATGGCTTCTAGTCAATTCAGTCCAGGACCCGTGCCTAACCCGTTGGCTTCTGAAGACAACATTTCAGAACCCGTAATCATTGGTGTGTTGGCACAAAACCAACAGAAGATGGCAACAACTTCAGGATCAGTGTCAGACGAAGCAACGAGACTTGCAATAGACGACTTGGATTCTCTCTTTGAACCGGTATACCGGTCATACACGCCTACTCCAACAATGAATTATCTACCAAACGAGACCGACGTACCAAGTTCATGTCACACCTCTACCCCACCCGATTCAGAATTGCCATAGAACACCGAAGAACCTACAGTGGTCATCGAGGAAGTATCATCAGAGACGATCAATCCAAGTGCAGTATTGGAACTTCCTCAGGCAAATGATCAATCGGAGACTATAGGAGATCTAGATCCACAGATGGCTGACGCATCGACTTCAGCCTTGCCTCATGAGCGCAAGTGGACGAGAGGTCACTCAGTTGATCAGATAATTGGCGATCCTTCGGTTGGTGTAAGGACACGCCGCCGTCAACACAGTCTTTGCAGTTGCTTCCTGAGCCAAAACGAGCCTACCAAAGTAGCAGACGCACTTCGAGACCCGGATTGGACAATTGCAATGCAAGAGAAAATCAATCAATTCGAACGTCTTCAAGTGTGGACCTTGGTAGCCCGTCCACATGGGAAAACAGTGGTCGGAACTAAATGGGTTTTCAAGAATAAGAAAAATGAAGATGGTGAAGTGATCCGGAACAAAGCAAGGCTAGTTGCTAAGGGATACAATCAACAGGAAGGCATCGACTACGACGAGACTTATTCTCCTGTAGCTCGTATCGAAGCTATCCGCCTCCTGCTGGCTTATGCGGCTCACAAAGACTTCAAAGTCTATCAGATGGATGTTAAAACCGCCTTTCTCAACGGCGTGTTAAAAGAAGAAGTCTACGTCGCTCAGCCGGAAGGTTTCGTTAATCAAGAACATCTCGATCATGTCTATCGCTTGGACAAAGCTCTCTATGGACTAAAACAAGCCCCTCGTGCTTGGTACGATGTCCTGAGTGATTTCCTCGTGAAGTCTGGATTCATACGAGGAACGATAGACACAACCCTCTTCATTAAATGGCATGACAAAGATCTGATGGTCGTCCAAGTATACGTCGACGACATCATCTTCGGATCAACAAATCCTCGGCTCTGCAAGAAGTTTGGAGATCTCATAAAGAGCAAATTCGAGATGACTCACATGGGAGAGATGCAGTTTTTCCTAGGACTCCAAGTCAGGCAGCTCGATGATGGAATTTTCATCAGTCAGACAAAATACATCAAGGATATTCTGAAGAAATTTCATCAAGACCAGAGCAAGCCTCTCAGCACTCCTATGTCACCAAGCTGCAAGTTGGATGCCGATCCCTCTGGCAAGTCGGTCGACATCACACTGTATCGCAGTACCATTGGATCTCTTCTCTGCCTTACTTCGAGCCGGCCGGACATCATGTTTGCCACATGCTTGTGTGCCCGTTTTCAAGCCGATCCCAAAGAATCCCATATGCTCGCAGTCAAAAGAATTCTACGCTACCTTAAGGGCACCTCTACCCTTGGCCTATGGTATCCAAAGGGTACGAATTTTAAACTTATCGACTACACTAACGCTGACTATGCAGTTTGCCGAATGGACAGGAAAAGCACGTCCGGTGGCGCTCAATTTTTAGGCGAAAAGCTGGTTTCCTGGTCATCCAAAAAGAAGAACTGTGTGTCAACTTCGACGGCCGAAGCAGAATACGTAGCTGCTGCCAGCTGTTGCTCACAGATGCTGTGGATGCGGACACAGCTTCGCGACTATGGGTACAATCTGAATAATATACCCATATACAGTGATAGTCAGAGTGCAATCGCCATTACTGCAATCCTGTTCATCATTCACGCACAAAACACATAGACATTAGATATCATTTTATCAAAGATCACGTAGAAAAAGGCACGATAGAGATGTACTTTGTGAACACGGAGTTTCAACTAGCTGACATTTTCACCAAGGCATTGGATGAGAAACGATTTCATTCCTTGTCGGAAAATTAGGCATGTTGAATCTTCCGTAATATGTGCATTACCTGATCTTCTGTGCTATCACATGCTCTATTCTATGTGTTTTCTATGCTTATTTGTTCTTGCGTGATAATAATAATTATAAAAATAATAATAATAATAATAATAATATATATATTTCTATATATAAAATAAAGGGGGTATGACGAAATCCTTTAGGATGCTTTGATCTAAAGTCACTTAGAATTTTACCCCGACATGCGATTGATTTAATTGCTTAATTTTGTCAGTCTAAGTCGCATTCTTGTGTCTAAAGGTCATTAGGTTGCTCCACTAGACACAAAGCCACTAGAAATGTGAGGATTCAAGCCTTGTTCTATTTTTCTCTCTTCGGATCTATTTCTCGAGTGAGTCACACATCAATTGCTTGTCTTAACTAGTGATACTTAGCTTCATACTCATCTTGCATTAGATCGTTAGGAAAATGATAAGGGAGTTTATGATATTCCTCAATCGGCCTTATATAAATTTCCCCACGTTAGCCCTTAGTCAATCCACTTTGAGCCTTCTCCGATGTCCTTTTCTTCATTTGAAACCCGTTCTCAGCCTTCAACCGAACTCTATACTCTTCGAATGGTTGTTCTAACGAGAAAAGGAGGGGGAGATAACGAAAGAAAAAGTAAGATGATGACAAAAGAAGGCATTGCCCAACGCGCAACAAACAGACCAAAGGAACCGGCCTTCCGACTACCTTGTAGAAAGTGGCATGGATCCTGCTGTGAACTTCTCCATCGATAATCTCGTACACTCGTCAGAACGGCTGGAAGAGGAGCACCACGAAGTGAACTTCTCCAACGATATTCCGGTCTTATATAGGGAAACGAGAAGAGGAGTGCAGCCTCGGGTACGAATTCCATAACCGAGAACTTCTCCAAATTGATAATCTCTGAAACCTCAATAGGGATTAAGAGAAGAGGAGCTCAGTATCGGCCCGAGAACCAACAAGAAGAACTTCGCCTACGATAATCTCCTAGAGCCTCGTGGAGAAGCGGAGCTTCAGCTTGAGCATAACATAAAAAGAGATAGTTCTTAAAAGAAAAAGAGGGAGAAAAGATTGAAAAGAAGAAAGACGCCGAAAAAAAAAGGAGAGGGACGTAGGATTGCAAGACGGTGAAGAGATGAGCTCATTTTCCTTTAAATTCCTTCCGTTCTAAGTCCTAGCCAAATTATAACCCTTACAACCCTTTGATTCCACATAGACGGTCTCTCACTTAGGTGAAATGATTAAAAATGCCTCGATCACAGGTAAATTGACATAAAATTGCTTGTGTTGACTTGAGTGATAAAAACATAAAAATCCCAAGATAGCTAATTGAGAGCAAGAGCGAACCTGGTGAGAGTTGTCGACATGGACCAGTCTATGAACTTAGGACGTTAAGTTTGACGACATGACTTGACGGCATTTTCTTCTTTCAAATGTCTCGTAAAATTTTAGCCATGACGATTGATCGAAGCAAAATAATCTGACCCCATCCCATAAATATATATATATATATATATATACATATATATATATATACTAAGAAATAAATAATAAATAAAAATAAGCACATTATGACATGAAATATTATGTTGTTTCATATGCGTTGAATTGAATAAATGCGAATTTCTTCAAGTGTATCGCACATTCTAAATGCAATTTTAGATTGCATTGGTGCTGAATTGTTTAAATGCGATAAATTTGTCATTGCTTCTACCCTCACACAATATTTAAAAGTACATGTTTTCGGGGACCATGTACACATGCTTACTTGGTAAATTTGTGTGCTCGTGACTTGAATTGATTTCATATGCTTCCATAATTAATCAATTCGTGTGCATCATTTGAGGGGGAGCAAGTATAAGACTTGTAGCTTAGCTCCAAATATTTTTGACGTTTTTCTCTGAGTATTTCACATCTTTCAAAATTAAGGGGCAAGACGTCGACACTACAAAGAAGGGAGCAGACCAAATATTTCAAAGATAAAATTGCCAAAAATAATTGTTTATTAACTCCATCATTACTAACGCTTATCTCTGAGTGGTACAGATTTTTAAATTTCTGCCAGGGAAGCTAGACGTTATTACACGTAAAATAGAGGGAGTTAATTGCATTTATTTTAATTACTAAGGGGGAGACTTACAAAAGGTTTTACTTTGAAATAGGGGTCAATATGAAAATTTTAGAAGTACTTACTATAGAGAAACTAGATAGAAGACTTAATTCACGATCGTAAGTTTCTCGATCGTAAACAGTGTTGGGAACAATTTTGATTGGCCGCGATAATTTGCGATAGAAAAAATTTGAATTGAGAGCAATTTTCGATTTCAAAATTTTTCGAACGCAAATAGTAATGGTCCTGATCCATTTAATCGCAAAAACGTCCAATCACAAACCCAACATTGAATTAATGCTAGTTAATAAAAGTTAACTTTTGTCAGTCGAAAAACTTTTTCTCACGCAAAACCTAATCGATAGAAAAAATTCTCTCTCGCAAAACTTTCTCAGACGATACACAATCCTTCAAAAATCTTTCAATTTTTCACTTCAAATCGTCTGATTAAGGTAGAAATTCGATTCGGTTAACGATTGCGAATGTTATACTTGATTTGCATTTCCATTATGTAGTTTTTCGCATATTTAGTTAGGATTTTTCGACTATTCTTCAAAAACCATTTAAACGTATACTGTTTCACTAAATCTAGGCATGCTTCTTGGATTTTCTGAGTTAAATGCCTGTTATTTAGACAGATTCGAGGTTTTTGATGAAACAGATAGCGTAAATCGTTGGAAAATTTCCATCTGTGATGATAAAATGAGTTTCGATGAAACTGGGTACTTTGAAGTTTTGAAGTTGTCGAAGAACTTTGTCGATTGCAAATAGACTTAATTGAATCCTATTTGTGTCGATTTAGTTTTCGATCGCAAAATTTTGACTTAGTCATCACGATAAAAGATTTTAACCGTTACACTTACCATCGAGAAATCCAATTTTAATTTTCAGCGAGCGAAAAACTTATGCACTGACTAGACAATTTAAGATGCGAACTTTATCGAGCGTAAAACTTACTATCGCAAAATAGAATTTTCGATTTAATTTCAATTTGGTCACAAAAATTTTTCAACACTTAATGTTTTGATCAAAAAATTTCTCGACGGAGTGACTTAGTCTTTCGTTGACCAATTTCTCGATCGAAAAATATTGAAGCGACAATTTTTACTTAGGATCGAAAATGTAATACCCGTAAAATTAATACGGGATTATTTTGTAATGTTCGAAATTAATGAAGATGATTTTCGAACGAAACCGAATTTTCGGGAGCGAGCCGAAAATATTAATTTGGGCCGAGGATGAATAGAAATCACATGGGCCGAGAAGGCTAGGGAGCCCAAGAGATAAAATAAGGCCAAATAATAGTAGGGCCTAAATATAATTAAATGAGGGCCCAAGGATGTATTAAGCTTGGCCCAAAATGAATAAAATAAAGAGATAAGAACAAAGGTTCCTTAACTCATGGAAAAAGTCACGTTGAAAACCATACCTCAAGTAGATAATTATCCCAAAAACAATCATTATGGTCAAAGGTAAAAACGTGAGAGGTGAGAAACAAAGAAAAGAAAAATCTTCACTTGCAAAGCTTTAAACCAACGTGAATACCAAACAAAGGAAAAGGAAGATAAATTTCACTTGAGAGTCATCAAATCGACGTGATAAAGGAGGTGAGAATCCCACTCCATTAACTCGCACGATCATTTCAGTAATATGAAAGATTAGCTAATATGCATGGTATAATAGTGCCGAACGAAGGACAGCAGATTTTGGGCAAGCTCGAGCTAATCTTCTAATTAGGAAACTTCATTACAAAGCTTGGAGGTTAGGTAGGTGGTTTTTAACCCCTACAACCCGTATTATTTTCCTGAAAAATGTTCAAAATTCGGATGAAAGGTCATCCGAGTTTTAAAATATTTATTTCAAGATTTTTCGGGATTTAAGTGTTGTTCTTGATGTGTTATTACGTGCCTTTTTAGCTCAAAATATGAGCTCTATATTTTTATGATGTTCTTATGTGATTTAGGGTGATGATCGTGTTAATTGTTTCTGGAAAATTAGGGTTTATAGTACGAACTTGAGTTTCGATGGAACAGTAATCGGACGATTTGTAGGTTTCGGGCGATTTTAATTCGCGGGCCTGTATTAGTTTACAAATCGGGTGAAAATGATTTTCAAGAGATAGGATTGGCCGATTTTGGGTTTCGCGGGCAAGAGCTCGTGCTTCGCGGGCTGAAGCATTTCGCGAGTTGTGAGAGAGCGTCGGGTCGATTTTGGGTTTCGCGGGCCGATTTCAAATCGCGGGGTGATTCCCGTGAAAGAAATCGGGCGATTCGCGAGATTAAATCGGGCTTCGGGCGTTAAATCTATCGATTTGCGAAATCGCCGAAAGTCTTACGAAATCGGGCATTGACCTTACTTTCGCGGGTTGACCAGAGTTTTTTTAACGCAGAATCGGGCGATTAGTGAAATCGGGTGTTGACTCGACTTTCGCGGGTTGACCAAGTGGGTTTCGGGCGATTTTAATTGGCCTTTGACCGATTTTGGTGTGAGTTGACCTGCGACACTTATTTTGGGCTTTTGCCCCATTTCAGGCCCGAATATTTTAAATAAAATGGTTTTAAGCCCAAATCACTTTTAAATAAAATATTTTCGTACTATAACGGATATTTTCGGGTCAACCCATATTTTAAATTATAAATATTATTTTTGGATTTTAAAACCATCGGCCTAGTTTAAATACTATACGATTACGTGATTTCAATATACGTATTTTATGTGATTTATCATATGTGCATTTCACGACATACACGGGAGAGATGATGGTACCGTATTTGTACGGTGACACCTTACGGTGTCGGTTGAATGGGGTAGAGTGACCTTTATTGGTCGTCGAGGTTAGACTCGTGTAGCACCTGGTGGGAGAGGGGGTTTGCGACACCCATCTACTCGGGATTGAGCCACCCGAGGTGCACACCACCGGATATTATTTGGCTCAGGGACGGTCGACAGATGTGAGATTCCTGTCTAGCCGGGTTGGTGGTAGGCCACTCGGGGAAAAGTCGTCGGGTTGAGATTGTGTGCGGAAGGAGCGACCCGGCACGACCGGCGTGGGCTACCGCATGATTTTGGCATACTTTGCCATTGCGCGCGTGGGTGCTGAGTCTAACCGAGGGCCCTGTTATGTGATGAGACGTGATAGGTTGAGCGTGCATATTTTATGTGTGAGGACATGGGATTGGGTTGAGTGCACGCACGCATACATTGCATGTTTTACTGCCACCTACTGGGCATTTTGCTCAGGGTTATATTTTTCAGGTGGGACTGAGCCCGACACCGATGGGTGTCAGGGTTGAGATATAGGCTGGCTGGCGGCGGTGACTCCACGGGCTTTTGAGGGCGGAGCGGTACATGGGACGCGACCTGTGGAGAGGCGTAGGATAGTCGGGTTTAGATTTTTGGGACTCCGGCCCGTTGTATTATATAGACGCATTTTGTAAACCCGACTTAGTATATATATGTATATTATTTCCTCAAAAAGTTTTTAATTAATCGGGTCCTCCGCGACTTTCGTTGCGGAAATCCGCCAACTAATCTAATTAAGAAGTAGGGACGCCACAGAAAATCACATTTCGCTCGACAAATTTCAAATCGTAAAATTTTATTCAATTGAGGAAAATTTCTCGATAGTAAATTTACCTGAGACAAATATTTTATTCGAAATTACAATAATGCCATCATGATTTTTGAAATTGAACATACACTATACACTTCATTTTATTTCAATTCAAAATTCATCAAACATGCTATTATTTGCTATATTACTACAGTTTGATGACATTTATTCATACTTCGACTGAAAATAAAATTGAACTAATAAACTTTTATATATCTTATTTTTCAGATGGATCGCTATCCAAGATACAATCACATATACGACCACAACCTGTATCTGAAGGTTCAGGATACAAACTTTCAGCTCGATCTGAGCACTTTTCGATGCCCGGACGAGATTATTGTATCTATCCTGAGAGGTCACCCCACCTGGCATGCCTTAACGGCCACCGCATCAGTGCCGATGGTATATCTCCAGCAGTTCTTGGGCTGCATACAAGGAGAAGTGGACAATGGAGCTTTCCGGTTCTCAACAAGGATCGGGACGCGGCACATCAGCATGGACAAGAACCAGTTCGGCATGTTACTGGACTTGCCCCATAGCACTAACTACGACCCGCTCCCATCCGAGGCCGAGATGATTCAAGACTTTTTGCACATGGGATACCAACCGCCGCTCACAAGATTAGCTCAGGTCCAGAGCAGCGGAATCCCACATCCGTGGAAGACACTATTCGGAATAGTGAATAAGTGCCTATCGCCCAGGCACGCAGGATTTGATAAGGGCAACAGCAACATTTTGAGGATCTTCCATGGCATCGCCTTCGCAAGAAATTACGACTACACTCAGCTGATCTGGAACGACCTCGCGGACCAGATTCGGCAAAAGGAAAACCGGCGATCGAAGAACGTGCCTTATGCTCGGCGGTTCAGCATCATCATCAGGGAGATCATGGCGCTGCACCAGACCATCCCTACTCTGCCTCCTGGCGAAAATTACCAACCACCAAGGCTCAAGTTCTTCCACAACCCACGGCTCACGGACCTGGACCAACCGCCGATGCCGATCCCATTCGAGCTCCCTCGTCTCGCGGACCCCAACGAAGACGTCTACAAGCTATACTGTCGGGACAGAAATCTCACCGAGGAAATGATTCGAGGGCCTCCGACAGTGCTTGGAGCTAGCCCTCACCAACAGCAACAACAGCTAAGCCCTGAGGACGCGATAATTGATGATGTCGCTCAGGAACTGGCTCAGGAGCCACCATTGGTCGAAGAACCAATGCCCGACGTCGATGATACGCTGATAGACGTCGTGGCTACGGAGATGGAACTCGAGGCTCCTGACCTTCAACAAGAGGCACAGCCTGAAACTGAAATGGGACAAAGTTCTCTTCCACCGGTGACGGATCAGGCACAGGAGGACGTCTATCGTGACCTCACTCCCCACACGGCCACCCCGTCTGACACAGAGTCTGACGAGGAAATCAGTATGATCAGGAGGACTCCCAGAAGACTGAGCATTCAACTGGAGTCTCTCTTTCCGGCCGTCACCGTCGAACCAGATACTCCGCTGCCCACAACGACAAGTGTTGCTGGCACTTCATCGCTCAATCTTGAGCCGCAACCAACTCACATAGTATCTGGTTCGCAGGCGCAACCCGAGCCTGCAACAACACCCATAGAGACGAATCCTCAGGATTCGACTCGAGGATTGGGTGGAAGTCTCATACTGTCACAACCTCAAGTGACTGTGAGCCAACACACAGAGTCGGTGTCTAAACGATCGAATTACAATGAATTCTAGCCTAAGATCATAGAGTTGTTAATCGTAGGACCTAACATACTTATATACTACTATTACGATAATATATATATATATATATCAAATTCATGGTTTGACCAAGTACCATTATAATGGTATCAGAGCCATGGTGAGAGTATTAAGAAATTCTGGTGTAGTTTAACGTTCTTTATCAAATAAATTTGATAAGACGTAAAGATAATACTGTTAAAAACAGTATTGAAGAGGAGTATGATATTCCTCAAGATTTAGACAAATTAAATCGTTGGACAATTCCAAAAATAGATTATAAAATAATCTATGAATTAGGAACTTTTGAAAAATTAGGTTTAAAACAGGTAGTAAAAACTACTGAAGAAACAATTTCTTTGAATAACGAAGAGATGGTTATTAGACTTCTAAGTAATAGAGACTTAGAAAAATATAGAATAAACCATAAGTTTATTCATATTGGGTTAGTTCAGGTAGCCTTTAAGCCATTAACTTTAGAAGGTTTACCAGAAAGCTTTATAGCAGCTCTTAGAGATGGTAGAAATCTCGACTGGAAACAATCCCTTATGGGAATAATTCAGTCTAGTCTGGCACATGGACCAGATTATTTTAATGTTTATCCAAATCTCCAATTATCTTTGACTGATGTCAGGATGCTCTGACCTTAAATGTCAAAACTCACGGATATAATTACGCTCCGGGATCGGAAGTAATATGTATCTGTTATAGAATTTATTACAAGCCTTTATATACGCTTAATCCACAGTGCAAAATAGTTGATAAACCAATCAACGAAACTGTTCTTATAGAAACTAATTTTAGTAGATCTAATATTACAACTCGCAGATCTATAAAATGGGAAGAAATACAATTTCCAGAAAATTGGACAATTGAACGAGCTATGCCTCTTCTGCCTAAAATACAAAACAATCCTACTCAAATAATACAATCTACAAATGGAACTGTTCAAATACAGTTTGATCAAAATCGCCGATCTATAGATGTTAGAACTCCTAGATCTAGAATGACTAGATCAGCATCTTCTCATTATCATATATCACCATGTGATTATATGATAAAATCTGCCTCTAGAACTTCGACCTCTCAAGTTAGAGAATCAACTTCTAACGATTATCTACAAAATAGAGTTGAAGAATTAAGAATTAATTCTGATAATATTGTTCATGGAATTTCTAAAAATAACGACGAGGAAATAACCGAGTCAGAAATGGATTTTTGTGTTTAATGGATTTAAAACCTCAAATTGATTTTAGTCCGGGTTCTCCGGCAAGAAAAGAAATTCAAAAGGAATTTAATTTACCCAAATGGGAACTCTTTCGAAAATGGTTTTTTGAAAGTTTAATAATGAAGATATAATTATTATCCAAAATAAATTTTATAATGATTTGTCAAAAAGAAATGAAAAATTACCTTTTATTCCTTGGTTTTTGACAAATTATTTTAAAAATATAATTTCAGTTCTTGAAAGAAGTTATAAGCTTTCAACGAGGAAAAATATGAAGTCAATTTATCCTCCTCAAAGTAGTTTTCAAATTGAAAAGGATAATGAGATTCGCTATTATAATGCTTTTCAAAAATTATTTGAAAATGAAACTCTTACTGTTACTATAAATCATATAAATAGTCTTTTAAAACAACAAAATTATACGAATATGTATGTTATTGTTTTAGGAGAACAAATTTCTTTATTAAAGAAAAATATTGAAGAAATATCTTTTTCTATTAAAGATATAAAAAATTATCTTTAATGAATAAAGACAAAAATATAAGTGAAATTAAAATAGCTAATATAGCTTCTACTAGTATTCAACCTCCTCCTGAGATTGTTGATTTTAAATTAAAATCGATTACTCAAATTGAAGATTTAATTGAAAATAAGCTTAAAAATTTAAAGCTTAACACTTTAAGTGAAGACTTTGAAAATCAGCTTGAAAATTCTGATAATTTTCATAATACTTTTACTGAAGAAATCAATAAATTAAGAAATTCTTCGAAATTTGCTAGTAAACCAATTCAGACTAAATATTATTACCCAAGACCAACTCCTCAATATATTCTAATTGAAGAACATGATCTTACTATAAACAATTCATATAATGGTCATTGCATTTATGAATGGAATTTAGATGGCTATACGGAAAGACAAACTTTTGGTATGGTTCATAGGATGATGATGTATAGTACAGTCTGTAAAACTCAAGGTAATGCAGACAAAACTATAGCTCAAATGCTTGTTGCTGGCTTTACTGGTCAGTTGAAAGGTTGGTGGGATAATTATTTATCTCAGCAAGACCGAGAAAGTATTTTTCTAAATGTAAAAGAGGAAAATAATACAATTATTGAAAACGCTGTTTATACTTTATGTATAAACATTGTAGAACATTTTACAGGCCGATGGTCTGATAATTCTGAAATGTCAGAACTTTGCTCCAAAATCTTAGATGTAAAACCCTTACATCGTTTAGATGGTATAAGGATACTTTTCTTAGCAGAGTTATGGAACTTCCTGAGTCAAATAGTACTCATTGGAAATCCAAATTCGTTGATGGTCTTCCTTTCTTATTTGCCGAAAGGGTTAAGAAAATCCTTAGAAATGGAGAATCTAGTATAGATTATAATTCTTATACTTATAGCAGATTAATAGGAACTTGCATACAAGAAGGGTTAGCCTTATGTAATGAAATAAAGCTTAATAAACAACTCAAGAGACATTCTCTTGACGAGAAAAAACAATTAGGAGAATTCTGTAGCCAATTTGGTTTAGAAAATCCTTCTACGAGTAAACCTCGTAAAGAGTATAAACCCAAAAAATACTCTCCTAAACAATATGAAAAAAGAAAATATCGAAAATCTAAACGAAGAGAACAAAAATTCTCAAAATATATAAAAATAATCAATACAGAAATAAATTTCCTCCAATTATTTGTCGCAAATGCGGTAAAATTGGTCATAAAGCATCAAGTTGTTGGACTAAAAAGAAAATTAATAATTTGAATATTGATAATGATTTAAAAGAAACATTATCAAAAATTCTGTTGGAATCAGATAGTGAAATTTCTTCGAGTGATGAAAACAATATCATCGAAGATATTTCATCATCAGAATCTGAAGAATGCCAAAATTGTCAAATAGGACAACCTTGTTCTAAAATATTAAAAGTTCAGAATCTGAACCAGAAGATAATTTATATCAAATTATATCTCAATTTCAAGAATTAGAATTAATTTTCTGGATAATAATCTTTTAGAAATTTTAAAAGAAACAGAAGATCCAGATTTAAAAAATCATATAATCAAACGATTAATCCAAAAAGAGGAAGAAACTTCAAAAGAAGATATTCCTAAAATAATTAAAACTGAATCTTATAGTATGGCCGAAGTAATGAGAATACTTCGTAAGAAGAATAAAATAAACAAAACTGAATCAGCTATTAATATTAAAGATTTGACAATTGAGATTTCAAATCTTAAAACTGAAATTAAGAATTTAAAATTAAGTCATATTGATCTAGAACGACGATTTTCTAAATTAGAAAAAGGGAAAGAAATTGTTAAAGAATTTGAAACTAATGAAGATTTCGCCAGTACTTCAGAAAATATTCAAGAAGAAAATTTCCTTTCAACATTAGAAGTTATTACTTCTCAAAAATGGCTTGTTAAAATATCACTACTTATCTATGGAAACTTTCAAAAGAATTTGATTGCATTAATCGATAGTGGAGCAGATTTAAATTGTATCCAGGAAGGAATAATTCCTACCCAATACTTTCATAAAACAACTCATTCTCTTAGCTCTGCAAGCGGAGAAAAACTTCAGATTAATTATAAAATCCCTAAAGCCTTCATTTGTAAAAATAAGGTTTGTATTCCTACTTCATTCTTGCTGGTCAAGAATATTACAAACCAAGTAATCCTTGGTACTCCGTTCCTTAGGAAAATATTTCCCATTCAAAATATTAATGAACTTGGATTTAAAGGTAACTTCGTTAATAAAGAAGTTTACTTTGAATTCATTACTGAACCTTTTTCAAGGATTCTTAATGAAATTAAGGATTCTATTCTTATTAAAGCAAAAGAAAAACAGGTAAAATACCTTAAGCAAGAAATTAATATACTTACGATTGAGGATAAAATCCAAAATTCTAAGTTACAAGAAAAAATTAAATTACTTTATAATGAATTTACGTTGCAAATATGTGACGATCTTCCAAATGCTTTTTGGAATAGAAAAAAACATATAGTTTCTTTACCTTATGAAGATGATTTTAGTGAGAAAATATTCCCACTAAAGCTCGTCCTTGTCAGATGAATTCTGAATTATTAGAATTATGTAAAAAAGAAATAACTTCTCTTTTACAGAAAGGTTTAATAAAACCTTCAAAATCACCTTGGTCATGCACAGCTTTTTATGTCAATAATGCGGCAGAAAAGGAAAGGGGAGCACCTAGGTTAGTTATTAATTATAAACCCCTTAATAAAGTTTTGAAATGGATTAGGTATCCTATTCCTAATAAAAAGGATCTTTTAGATCGTTTATTTAATGCCATTATCTTTTCAAAATTCGATTTAAAATCAGGGTTTTGGCAAATACAAATTGATGAAAAGGACAGATATAAAACTGCTTTTACTGTTCCAATAGGACAATTTGAATGGAACGTAATGCCTTTTGGTTTGAAAAATGCTCCTTCTGAATTTCAAAATATAATGAATGACATATTCATTCCTTATAGTAATTTCATTGTCGTTTATATTGATGATATTTTAATCTTTTCAAAAGATATTGAAACACATTTCAAACATCTTGATATATTTAAGAAAATTGTTATTCAAAATGGATTGGTTATATCTAGTCCAAAAATGGTTTTATTTCAAACTAAAATACGATTTTTAGGTCATAATATTGAAAAAGGAAATATTAATCCAATTAATAGAAGTATTGAGTTTGCATCAAAATTTCCAGATCAAATTTTAGATAAAACTCAGCTTCAAAGATTTTTAGGAAGTTTAAATTATATTTCTCCTTATTATAAAAATCTTGCTAGTGATACATCTATTTTATACGATAGACTTAAGAAAATTCCTTGTCAGTGGACAAATAATCACACTGAAGCAGTTAAAAAAAATTAAAAATAAGGTTACTCATTTACCTTGTCTTATGCTTGCTAATTCTAATTGGCAAAAGGTTATAGAAACCGATGCCTCTGATTTAGGATATGGAGGAATTTTAAAACAAATCTCTCCAGAAAATAAGAAAGAATATTTAGTTAGATTCCATTCGGGGAAATGGAATAATGCTCAGAAAAATTATGCTACTATAGCTAGAGAAGTACTTGCTATAGTCAAATGTGTTCTTAAATTTCAGGATGATTTATATAATCAAAAGTTTTTAATAAAAACTGATTGTCAAGCTGCAAAATTTATGTTTCAAAAAGATTTTAAACATGATGTTTCTAAGCAAATGTTTGCAAGATGGCAAGCTCATTTAGCTCCATTTGATTTTGAAATAATTTATAAAAAAGGAAGTGATAATAGCCTTCCCGATTTTCTTACCAGAGAATTTATTCAATGAATTCTTTTGCAGGTATGTCCCAATATGGGAAAAACTATCCCTCTAATAGAGGTGGTAGAGGTGGCAAGCCAATTGCTCAACATGGCAATAGAAAATTATTTAAAGAGAATCTCTCTTCGTCTTCGAGCAATATGAGTGCTCAAGATCAACAGATGTACAAAGAATTCCTTAAATATAAGGAACAAAAAACTCAAGAAGGTACGACTTCTTATGCTAAAATTGTAGCAGATGATGAAGTTGAAGATCAAGAATTTATTTATGAACAAAATTCTCATAAAGAAGTCATACTCTTTTTAACGGAAAATGATTTAAAATGGAAAGATCAACCATGGACCTTAATGGAAAGATATCTAGATACAGCATCATATGCTGGAGGATATTATAAAAACAGAATGAACTACGAAAATATTCTTAAGTTCACAGAATCTTGTGAATTTGATCATGTTGTTACTGGAAATCAGAAGGTTTATAACTTCAGTAAGATTATTATTAAGAGGATTATATCCCTTGAAGCTTGGGCAATCCACCCAATGAAGGATAGGAAATATTTCCATCCAGAATTAAAAGTTACAGTCAAGTTCAATTATTGGGATTATATCCAAGCTTTTCATAGAGTTTTCTTATATGAAAACGTCAAAAGAAAACATTCTTGGTGGATCAAGATATGTGCTGATGTGTACAAGCAGGAAATTCCTACTTGGTTTTATAATTGGTGGTTATCTTACGGAGCCACAGTTAATATTTTGAAAGATCCATTCTCAGGATTATATACTGAGTGGGTTAAAGTTTCGCCAGCCCTAATAGAGGCCCAACATAATAATAAGTGGATTGAAGGAATGGCTTCAATGCATTTTTATATTGAATATAGGATCCCATGGATTTGGAAATGGGCTCCTGAAGTTGGTCACAACCAACAGAATATATCTTGTTTATGGAGAACTTTTTATACAAAGTTCTGGAAGAAAATGATCCGAATAGACGGTCAAGGAGAATACGAAGGACAACAAACTGTCGATAAAATCAAAGAAAAAATTGCTTATTATAAGGAACAAATTGAAAAGAGACAGCAAAGGGAATCTCCTAGTCCATTCGAAGTCCTTTCTAGAAGATTAAATATTCAGAAAGGAAAAATGTCTAAAGAAGAAATTCTGATTGAATACATGGAAGAAATAAAGAAGGATATCGGAAAGAATTTTGGAATTGATATTTCGACGTAACTGTGGGGACTTCATCAAAAGATGAAGATTTTTGTCAAGCAGGAGAAGCTCAAGACCCCATTGATGATGATGACTTATTATCATTTGAAGACGCTATCAATAATATCACTGAAGAATCCTTCAAAAGGATGAAAGGAAAAGATAAGGAATGACGAGAGAATGACAAGGCATCCACTAGGCGGCTAAAAATTTAGCATGGCGACAACATAATTTACTTTTATAAAGTATTGGCCGACAAGAGGAATCAAGAACAAGAACAAGATGATGGCCAGCTGGAATCATAATTCCCTACTGCTTTTTGTCTTTTTACTTTTTGTGTGTCTTTAAATATGGCTTTTCGCCATAAGTTGTGTACGCAGTTTTTACCTTGCACTCTTGTACTCTCTCTCTCTTTGTAAAATACGTTGAAGAAATAAAAGTTCTGGTTTGCATCTACTTCTTTCTTTCAAGTAAGTTTCTATCTTTATTATAATTTTGTTTGATCAAGCCTTAATGGAAGGCTAAACCTTAACGTTAAACTACACTAAAATGCCTTAATACTTAAATCATGGTTTTATATCATATATATATATAATTTTATTGTTATGATGTAATATTTTCTTTTATAAAATCTTTTAAAAAATCGATTGAAGGAATTAAATTTTGAATAAAGGTTATAATAAAATTTGATTTCGATTAATTCTTTGTTGGCTCTTGGCTAGCCCGTGTTGCCGTTGAAAAGGCGTTTGAAGGGTAAGGCTGTTACCAATTGAATTAATTGAATGAAGATTTTATTATGTAAAATTCCTTGTATTCGATGATTTAATTCTAAAGATAACAAAAATAATTTGTTTTCGGATTAATGGTATATAGGCTGGACTACCTTGGGTCCGAACGGGATCAAACTGTTTACAGCTTGATAACTGGACTAATAGGTTTAACAACGCCACGTACCATTTTCCAATTTTTATTTTGATGTTTGGTATATCGGTTGAACTGCCTACAAACGAGATTCTGATTTTGGTATGCTGGTGTGACTACCTTTGATTAATAATTAAACTGTTTACAGTTTGATTGTTTGATCAAAAGGTTTTGTTTGACCAAGTACCATTATCATGGTTTGTATGGTGGATATTGCCACGTATCATCATCATCTTTTTGTACAGTTTTTAAGCTTTTTGTAAAAAGATCCTTATAATGATTGCCACGTATCATCATCATCTTTTTGTACAGTTTTTAAGCTTTTTGTAAAAAGATCCTTATAATGGTATCTTTTTGTACAGTTTTTAAGCTTTTTGTAAAAAGATCCTTATAATGGTATCAGAGCCATGGTGAGAGTATTAAGAAATTCTGGTGTAGTTTAACGTTCTTTATCAAATGAATTTGATAAGACGTAAAGATAATACTGTTAAAAACAGTATTGAAGAGGAGTATGATATTCCTCAAGATTTAGACAAATTAAATCGTTGGACAATTCCAAAAATAGATTATAAAATAATCTATGAATTAGGAACTTTTGAAAAATTAGGTTTAAAACAGGTAGTAAAAACTACTGAAGAAACAATTTCTTTGAATAACGAAGAGATGGTTATTAGACTTCTAAGTAATAGAGACTTAGAAAAATATAGAATAAACCATAAGTTTATTCATATTGGGTTAGTTCAGGTAGCCTTTAAGCCATTAACTTTAGAAGGTTTACCAGAAAGCTTTATAGCAGCTCTTAGAGATGGTAGAAATCTCGACTGGAAACAATCCCTTATGGGAATAATTCAGTCTAGTCTGGCACATGGACCAGTTTATTTTAATGTTTATCCAAATCTCCAATTATCTTTGGCTGATGTCAATATATTGGATGCTCTGACCTTAAATGTCAAAACTCACGGATATAATTACGCTCCGGGATCGGAAGTAATATGTATCTGTTATAGAATTTATTACAAGCCTTTATATACGCTTAATCCACAGTGCAAAATAGTTGATAAACCAATCAACGAAACTGTTCTTATAGAAACTAATTTTAGTAGATCTAATATTACAACTCGCAGATCTATAAAATGGGAAGAAATACAATTTCCAGAAAATTGGACAATTGAACGAGCTATGCCTCTTCTGCCTAAAATACAAAACAATCCTACTCAAATAATACAATCTACAAATGGAACTGTTCAAATACAGTTTGATCAAAATCGCCGATCTATAGATGTTAGAACTCCTAGATCTAGAATGACTAGATCAGCATCTTCTCATTATCATATATCACCATGTGATTATATGATAAAATCTGCCTCTAGAACTTCGACCTCTCAAGTTAGAGAATCAACTTCTAACGATTATCTACAAAATAGAGTTGAAGAATTAAGAATTAATTCTGATAATATTGTTCATGGAATTTCTAAAATAACGACGAGGAAATAACCGAGTCAGAAATGGATTTTTGTGTTTAATGGATTTAAAACCTCAAATTGATTTTAGTCCGGGTTCTCCGGCAAGAAAAGAAATTCAAAAGGAATTTAATTTACCCAAATGGGAACTCTTTCGAAAATGGTTTTTTGAAAGTTTTAATAATGAAGATATAATTATTATCCAAAATAAATTTTATAATGATTTGTCAAAAAGAAATGAAAAATTACCTTTTATTCCTTGGTTTTTGACAAATTATTTTAAAAATATAATTTCAGTTCTTGAAAGAAGTTATAAGCTTTCAACGAGGAAAAATATGAAGTCAATTTATCCTCCTCAAAGTAGTTTTCAAATTGAAAAGGATAATGAGATTCGCTATTATAATGCTTTTCAAAAATTATTTGAAAATGAAACTCTTACTGTTACTATAAATCATATAAATAGTCTTTTAAAACAACAAAATTATACGAATATGTATGTTATTGTTTTAGGAGAACAAATTTCTTTATTAAAGAAAAATATTGAAGAAATATCTTTTTCTATTAAAGATATAAAAAATTATCTTTTAATGAATAAAGACAAAAATATAAGTGAAATTAAAATAGCTAATATAGCTTCTACTAGTATTCAACCTCCTCCTGAGATTGTTGATTTTAAATTAAAATCGATTACTCAAATTGAAGATTTAATTGAAAATAAGCTTAAAAATTTAAAGCTTAACACTTTAAGTGAAGACTTTGAAAATCAGCTTGAAAATTCTGATAATTTTCATAATACTTTTACTGAAGAAATCAATAAATTAAGAAATTCTTCGAAATTTGCTAGTAAACCAATTCAGACTAAATATTATTACCCAAGACCAACTCCTCAATATATTCTAATTGAAGAACATGATCTTACTATAAACAATTCATATAATGGTCATTGCATTTATGAATGGAATTTAGATGGCTATACGGAAAGACAAACTTTTGGTATGGTTCATAGGATGATGATGTATAGTACAGTCTGTAAAACTCAAGGTAATGCAGACAAAACTATAGCTCAAATGCTTGTTGCTGGCTTTACTGGTCAGTTGAAAGGTTGGTGGGATAATTATTTATCTCAGCAAGACCGAGAAAGTATTTTTCTAAATGTAAAAGAGGAAAATAATACAATTATTGAAAACGCTGTTTATACTTTATGTATAAACATTGTAGAACATTTTACAGGCCGATGGTCTGATAATTCTGAAAATGTCAGAACTTTGCTCCAAAATCTTAGATGTAAAACCCTTACATCGTTTAGATGGTATAAGGATACTTTTCTTAGCAGAGTTATGGAACTTCCTGAGTCAAATAGTACTCATTGGAAATCCAAATTCGTTGATGGTCTTCCTTTCTTATTTGCCGAAAGGGTTAAGAAAATCCTTAGAAATGGAGAATCTAGTATAGATTATAATTCTTATACTTATAGCAGATTAATAGGAACTTGCATACAAGAAGGGTTAGCCTTATGTAATGAAATAAAGCTTAATAAACAACTCAAGAGACATTCTCTTGACGAGAAAAAACAATTAGGAGAATTCTGTAGCCAATTTGGTTTAGAAAATCCTTCTACGAGTAAACCTCGTAAAGAGTATAAACCCAAAAAATACTCTCCTAAACAATATGAAAAAAGAAAATATCGAAAATCTAAACGAAGAGAACAAAAATTCTCAAATATATAAAAATAATCAATACAGAAATAAATTTCCTCCAATTATTTGTCGCAAATGCGGTAAAATTGGTCATAAAGCATCAAGTTGTTGGACTAAAAAGAAAATTAATAATTTGAATATTGATAATGATTTAAAAGAAACATTATCAAAAATTCTGTTGGAATCAGATAGTGAAATTTCTTCGAGTGATGAAAACAATATCATCGAAGATATTTCATCATCAGAATCTGAAGAATGCCAAAATTGTCAAATAGGACAACCTTGTTCTAAAATATTAAAAGTTCAGAATCTGAACCAGAAGATAATTTATATCAAATTATATCTCAATTTCAAGAATTAGAATTAATTTTCTGGATAATAATCTTTTAGAAATTTTAAAAGAAACAGAAGATCCAGATTTAAAAAATCATATAATCAAACGATTAATCCAAAAAGAGGAAGAAACTTCAAAAGAAGATATTCCTAAAATAATTAAAACTGAATCTTATAGTATGGCCGAAGTAATGAGAATACTTCGTAAGAAGAATAAAATAAACAAAACTGAATCAGCTATTAATATTAAAGATTTGACAATTGAGATTTCAAATCTTAAAACTGAAATTAAGAATTTAAAATTAAGTCATATTGATCTAGAACGACGATTTTCTAAATTAGAAAAAGGGAAAGAAATTGTTAAAGAATTTGAAACTAATGAAGATTTCGCCAGTACTTCAGAAAATATTCAAGAAGAAAATTTCCTTTCAACATTAGAAGTTATTACTTCTCAAAAATGGCTTGTTAAAATATCACTACTTATCTATGGAAACTTTCAAAAGAATTTGATTGCATTAATCGATAGTGGAGCAGATTTAAATTGTATCCAGGAAGGAATAATTCCTACCCAATACTTTCATAAAACAACTCATTCTCTTAGCTCTGCAAGCGGAGAAAAACTTCAGATTAATTATAAAATCCCTAAAGCCTTCATTTGTAAAATAAGGTTTGTATTCCTACTTCATTCTTGCTGGTCAAGAATATTACAAACCAAGTAATCCTTGGTACTCCGTTCCTTAGGAAAATATTTCCCATTCAAAATATTAATGAACTTGGATTTAAAGGTAACTTCGTTAATAAAGAAGTTTACTTTGAATTCATTACTGAACCTTTTTCAAGGATTCTTAATGAAATTAAGGATTCTATTCTTATTAAAGCAAAAGAAAAACAGGTAAAATACCTTAAGCAAGAAATTAATATACTTACGATTGAGGATAAAATCCAAAATCCTAAGTTACAAGAAAAAATTAAATTACTTTATAATGAATTTACGTTGCAAATATGTGACGATCTTCCAAATGCTTTTTGGAATAGAAAAAAACATATAGTTTCTTTACCTTATGAAGATGATTTTAGTGAGAAAAATATTCCCACTAAAGCTCGTCCTTGTCAGATGAATTCTGAATTATTAGAATTATGTAAAAAAGAAATAACTTCTCTTTTACAGAAAGGTTTAATAAAACCTTCAAAATCACCTTGGTCATGCACAGCTTTTTATGTCAATAATGCGGCAGAAAAGGAAAGGGGAGCACCTAGGTTAGTTATTAATTATAAACCCCTTAATAAAGTTTTGAAATGGATTAGGTATCCTATTCCTAATAAAAAGGATCTTTTAGATCGTTTATTTAATGCCATTATCTTTTCAAAATTCGATTTAAAATCAGGGTTTTGGCAAATACAAATTGATGAAAAGGACAGATATAAAACTGCTTTTACTGTTCCAATAGGACAATTTGAATGGAACGTAATGCCTTTTGGTTTGAAAAATGCTCCTTCTGAATTTCAAAATATAATGAATGACATATTCATTCCTTATAGTAATTTCATTGTCGTTTATATTGATGATATTTTAATCTTTTCAAAAGATATTGAAACACATTTCAAACATCTTGATATATTTAAGAAAATTGTTATTCAAAATGGATTGGTTATATCTAGTCCAAAAATGGTTTTATTTCAAACTAAAATACGATTTTTAGGTCATAATATTGAAAAAGGAAATATTAATCCAATTAATAGAAGTATTGAGTTTGCATCAAAATTTCCAGATCAAATTTTAGATAAAACTCAGCTTCAAAGATTTTTAGGAAGTTTAAATTATATTTCTCCTTATTATAAAAATCTTGCTAGTGATACATCTATTTTATACGATAGACTTAAGAAAATTCCTTGTCAGTGGACAAATAATCACACTGAAGCAGTTAAAAAAATTAAAAATAAGGTTACTCATTTACCTTGTCTTATGCTTGCTAATTCTAATTGGCAAAAGGTTATAGAAACCGATGCCTCTGATTTAGGATATGGAGGAATTTTAAAACAAATCTCTCCAGAAAATAAGATAGAATATTTAGTTAGATTCCATTCGGGGAAATGGAATAATGCTCAGAAAAATTATGCTACTATAGCTAGAGAAGTACTTGCTATAGTCTAATGTGTTCTTAAATTTCAGGATGATTTATATAATCAAAAGTTTTTAATAAAAACTGATTGTCAAGCTGCAAAATTTATGTTTCAAAAAGATTTTAAACATGATGTTTCTAAGCAAATGTTTGCAAGATGGCAAGCCTATTGCTCAACATGGCAATAGAAAATTATTTAAAGAGAATCTCTCTTCGTCTTCGAGCAATATGAGTACTCAAGATCAACAGATGTACAAAGAATTCCTTAAATATAAGGAACAAAAAACTCAAGAAGGTACGACTTCTTATGCTAAAATTGTAGCAGATGATGAAGTTGAAGATCAAGAATTTATTTATGAACAAAATTCTCATAAAGAAGTCATACTCTTTTTAACGGAAAATGATTTAAAATGGAAAGATCAACCATGGACCTTAATGGAAAGATATCTAGATACAACATCATATGCTGGAGGATATTATAAAAACAGAATGAACTACGAAAATATTCTTAAGTTCACAGAATCTTGTGAATTTGATCATTTTGTTACTGGAAATCAGAAGGTTTATAACTTCAGTAAGATTATTATTAACAGGATTATATCCCCTGAAGCTTGGGCAATCCACCCAATGAAGGATAGGGAATATTTTCCATCCAGAATTAAAAGTTACAGTCAAGTTCAATTATTGGGATTATATCCAAGCTTTTCATAGAGTTTTCTTATATGAAAACGTCAAAAGAAAACATTCTTGGTGGATCAAGATATGTGCTGATGTGTACAAGCAGGAAATTCCTACTTGGTTTTATAATTGGTGGTTATCTTACGGAGTCACAGTTAATATTTTGAAAGATCCATTCTCAGGATTATATACTGAGTGGGTTAAAGTTTCGCCAGCCCTAATAGAGGCCCAACATAATAATAAGTGGATTGAAGGAATGGCTTCAATGCATTTTTATATTGAATATAGGATCCCATGGATTTGGAAATGGGCTCCTGAAGTTGGTCATAACCAACAGAATATACCTTGTTTATGGAGAACTTTTTATACAAAGTTCTGGAAGAAAATGATCCGAATAGACGGTCAAGGAGAATACGAAGGACAACAAACTGTCGATAAAATCAAAGAAAAAATTGCTTATTATAAGGAACAAATTGAAAAGAGACAGCAAAGGGAATCTCCTAGTCCATTCGAAGTCCTTTCTAGAAGATTAAATATTCAGAAAGGAAAAATGTCTAAAGAAGAAATTCTGATTGAATACATGGAAGAAATAAAGAAGGATATCGGAAAGAATTTTGGAATTGATATTTCGACGTAACTATGGGGACTTCATCAAAAGATGAAGATTTTTGTCAAGCAGGAGAAGCTCAAGACCCCATTGATGATGATGACTTATTATCATTTGAAGACGCTATCAATAATATCACTGAAGAATCCTTCAAAAGGATGAAAGGAAAAGATAAGGAATGACGAGAGAATGACAAGGCATCCACTAGGCGGCTAAAAATTTAGCATGGCGACAACATAATTTACTTTTATAAAGTATTGGCCGACAAGAGGAATCAAGAACAAGAACAAGATGATGGCCAGCTGGAATCATAATTCCCTACTGCTTTTTTGTCTTTTTACTTTTTGTGTGTCTTTAAATATGGCTTTTCGCCATAAGTTGTGTACGCAGTTTTTACCTTGCACTCTTGTACTCTCTCTCTCTCTTTGTAAAATACGTTGAAGAAATAAAAGTTCTGGTTTGCATCTACTTCTTCTCTTTCAAGTAAGTTTCTATCTTTATTACAATTTTGTTTGATCAAGCCTTAATGGAAGGCTAAACCTTAACGTTAAACTACACTAAAATGCCTTAATACTTAAATCATGGTTTTATATCATATATATATATATATATAATTTTATTGTTATGATGTAATATTTTCTTTTATAAAATCTTTTAAAAAATCGATTGAAGGAATTAAATTTTGAATAAAGGTTATAATAAAATTTGATTTCGATTAATTCTTTGTTGGCTCTTGGCTAGCCCGTGTTGCCGTTGAAAAGGCGTTTGAAGGGTAAGGCTGTTACCAATTGAATTAATTGAATGAAGATTTTATTATGTAAAATTCCTTGTATTCGATGATTTAATTCTAAAGATAACAAAAATAATTTGTTTTCGGATTAATGGTATATAGGCTGGACTACCTTGGGTCCGAACGGGATCAAACTGTTTACAGCTTGATAACTGGACTAATAGGTTTAACAACGCCACGTACCATTTTCCAATTTTTATTTTGATGTTTGGTATATCGGTTGAACTGCCTACAAACGAGATTCTGATTTTGGTATGCTGGCGTGACGTGACTACCTTTGATTAATAATTAAACTGTTTACAGTTTGATTGTTTGATCAAAAGGTTTTGTTTGACCAAGTACCATTATCATGGTTTGTATGGTGGATATTGCCACGTATCATCATCATCTTTTTGTACAGTTTTTAAGCTTTTTGTAAAGGGGGAAAAGAAAAGCAAAAAAAAAGAAAAGAGGAAAAAGAAAGAAAAACCCTCTCAGACGCTTCCACCTAGGGGTGGGCGTTCGGGTTCGGGTATTCGGGTTTTACCCGAACCCGATCGGGTTCGGGTAGTTCGGGTCGGGTAGTTCGAGTTATTTTTCTGGTATCGGGTTACCCGATACCCGATAGTTGTTAATCGGGTGGGGTATCGGGTAGTAATTTACTATCCGATCGGGTCATTCGGGTACCCGATATATTTTTAAAAAAAAAATTATTAGTTCTGTACATACATTAAAAACATATACAATACATATATCAATATATAACTTGAGTGATGTTATAGTTTTAAATAATATTTCGGCTAGTTTCTTATTTTAAGTGTATAATTAACAACTGATAATTTATATCAATGCATAAATCGTCATAAAAATTTAAAATATTTTCTCAAAATTTTATAAATAAACATATAAAAATATGTATATATTATATTTATTGAAACAAAATATCCAAATATTGTAAGTGATATTAATATATAACATGAATATTTTAATATTATTGAATTATAATATTTTTAGTCATATCCCAATTAAAAAATCGGGTACCCGACTACCCGACGTCGGGTACCCGAATCCTATATGTACCCGACAAGCGGGTACCCGCCGTAAATCGGGTCGGGTTCGGGTATTGCAAATCTTAACCCGAACTCGAACTACCCGATACCCGACTACCCGACCCGACGCCCACCCCTACTTCCACCTCTCATGATGGACTTCACTTGAAAACTCGACCCTTACGAGTTCGAGAATTACAAAATAATGACATCCATACACAAACACAAAGATGATCTCAACCGCCCTGCTCCGACTTGCTGATGAAGCAGCACTCACCAAAATTGACGGACGTATGGATTCTAAGTTCCCATGGTTCAGTCAGACCAAACTGAACCTAACTCCGGAACGTAGCCGAGTGTTAGTGAAGATTTCAAGTCCATAAGCCACATTCCCATTTGGCAATTCTTGACAAGACCGAAGAGCAGACGTTTCACATATCCCTCAACTCACAAAGCATTCGGGCCATCCCATATAGGTGCAGGAGCTGATTTTTATCAGCTCCGGGGTAGAAGTCGCCTCATTTGGTCCAATGGCACATGCACAACCGAGCCTTACCCACTCATCGATCTCCCAAAAGACCGATGTTTCATCAAATCACGGGGAGCCACGCATGCTATCACCGCTTCAATTGGAAGCGGGAGATATTGAATTAAGTGGTAGTTATCCCCACACCATTGAACTTTCTTGAACACATCGAGTCTAGGTGTCCTCACTACCTAAATGTTTTAAAATTTTTAGGACACATACACTTTTTCTTATATGGACTTCGTGACCAGATCAGAACTTCCATAGACACGTCTGTAGTAGATGTGTTTCCAAGATTGGAAGGAAGTCCTACCATTGCAACATCAAAACAACAACGGCATCAGGCCATCGTCTGCGAGCTACGCTCCTAGATCGATGTTAACGGAACGCCTATGTGGCTCCGGTTCTAAGCCCTGTCCTCACAGGCTGCGTCTCAGAGTTTAACTCTGAACTCGTGTTGACGGATTGCCTTAGTGGCTCTGTCTGGTTATTACCCGCACCGACTTGTCGTTTGTGTCCATCTTGGACTCCTATACAAGCATGCCGATCTCGTTAACACGAATCCCCATGAGGGGGAGAAGGGGATACGTATAAACAAACAGGTCGGACACAACTTCCGGCGTGCGGACCACTATGAAGCCGGGCTCTCCTGCACTCAAACGTCAATTCAGAAGGAGCCTTGGCACATTTTATAACACATCCCACGCTCACCATCAATATTCCGCTGCGCTTACTACGATGAAGCTGAACTCCACCGGAACCACCAATGTCCCATTCCAAAGGAGCTTTGGCACATGTTAAAAGACACCACACGCATACCTTCTTCTGGAGCTAGAGAAGCTTCCTCGAGGCCGAACCATTCAACTTCCTTCGAAAAAAGACCAATCTGGCACTGAGAAGAAGAGTTCGCGTGAGTACCAACCAACTCGACTTCTTGTCCTGACGACGCAATCTTCTTGCCAAAGACAATGCCCCATTTTGATCGATCGCATGACGATCTCCCCAACTCGATCCTCATGAGGGGGAGTAGCACTAAAGCAAAATGGGAGCAATACTATGATAAAGTGCAAGGTAGATCAGAAAATGGTGAATTTCAAGAGCTGTTAGATAATCAAGCAAACACCACAGAAAGATCAAAGTTGCCGCCTCGTGTACAGCTCTCCCCATTTAAAGAGAACTCCCCAATCCCAACACAAGGTTGAACAAATGTAGGGGGAGTCGAGTGACGCTCGGGGCCGATGAGGGCGGGGAGTGATCGCCGGTGCCAGAGAGGTGCACGGACAAGGAGCGGCTCCTGGCAGGCTTCTAGGCGAAGGGGTACGTGAACGAACCGATCCAACACACGAATGAGAGGGGATCCTGAGACTGACAATGTATGGGCGTGTCAGACTAAGAATCGTATAAGGTAATTGATAGTACTACTCATATCACCAAGGTCGACCTACCTTTTCGGGAGTCCATCTATAGAAACTCCGAAGTTAAGCGTGCTTGACTTGGGGCAATCTAGGGATGGGTGACCCCCTGGGAAGTTTCTCAGGGTGCGTGTGAGCGAGTGCACGAAGCACGTTAAAAGGTTAAATGGGGGTACAGTGGGGCCAGACTATCAGTCGGAGTGTGGTGGGCCCAACCCCACTGGTCCCGGTAGGGACCGATGCTATAGTGACACTCGGTATGGGTCGGGTCGTTACAGGTGGTATCATAGAACAACCTCTCGCAGTACGGTGCTGGTTCGGTGACGAACGAGGCGGAAGCTGGTGGGCATGTGACACCCGGGGCCGACGAGGGCGGGGAGTGATCGCCGGTGCTAGAGAGGTGCACGGACAAGGAGCGGCTCCTGGCAGGCTTCTAGGCGAAGGGGTATGTGAACGAACCGATCCGACACCCGAATGAGAGGGGATCCTGAGACTGACAATGTATGGACGTGTCAGGCTAGGAATCGTATAAAGGAATTGATAGTACTACTCATATCACCAAGGTCGACCTGCCTTTTCGGGAGTCCATCTATAGAAACTCCGAAGTTAAGCGTGCTTGACTTGGGTCAATCTAGGGATGGGTGACCCCCTGGGAAGTTTCTCAGGGTGCGTGTGAGCGAGTGCACGAAGCACGCTAAAAGGTTTAATGGTGGTACAGTGGGGCCAGACTATCAGTCGGAGTGTGGTGGGCCCAATCCCACTGGTCCCGGTAGGGACCGATGCTATAGTGACACCCGGTATGGGACGGGTCGTACTAGTCGCGACTATCGAAGGGAGAGCCAGAACCCAAGAAGTGAAGATCCGCCTCCATTACGCCTCTCCAAATTTAAAGAGAACTCCCCAATTCCAACTAAAGGTTGACCAAATGTAGGGAGAGTTGTAACTATTGAAGGGAGAGATCCAATATAAAGAGATGATCTGGCAAGCAGCTTCGTGATGAGATGTTCAGAACATGGTGATATTGGATCTCCTAAAGAAGAGGTCACAAGACAAGATAAATGAGGAGGAGATTGAAGAAGAACACGCACGCACACGCTTCCGCCGCATATTTTGATACGTGTTCTTTGAGGACTCATGATAATTACAAGACCAAGATGACAAGCGCTAAATTGCAAATTGAACACAAAGGGGGAGATTGTTAGGATTATTTTATTGTGTTCAACTAAATTAGGTTATCTTAATCTTGTAATTAATTTAAGTGAACTGGGCTTTAATGTTTTAGAGCCCAGTGATTTTATTCTTGTAATGGGCTTACAAGGGCCCAATTATATACCAACTTGTGGTATAAATACTGAAACCCTAACACATAGTGAAGTGTAAAATATGCCTAAGAGGGGGGTGAATTAGGCTTTAAAAAGTTTTGGCTTTTTCTCCTTTGAAAACTACTTTTCTTTAAGAAGATATTGCAGAGCACATTATTCCCTAGACAGCAGTAAGATTGTCTATGTTATCTCCCTAACCCTGTTTACAGAATATCACGTTAGCCTCAGAAATCCTTTAAAAGATATCACCTAGTTATTTGCCAATGTTCCGAGTTTGTCTCAAAGAAAAAGTAAATAGTAGAAAGTAAAGTGAGACGGGATTTTTATACAGGTTATATCCCCAACTGGGGTTTAATCCTGTCCTTGGGGTGTGATCTCCCCAAGAGTTCCAATCAATCACTAGGTATTACCGGTTACACTATGATTGACCCGTACACAACCGAAGCACTATGGACACTAGACCTTGCTCTAGGTTGACGCACGCCAAGTTTCGATCCACGCCGTTTACCCAGGAAACCTATTCCCCGGCTGGATGCAGCTTGCTACCGAAGGGCCACCGAATCCACAAAATTTGTCCCTCCACATGCGTAAGACTCCACTCGTGCTCCTTTATGCGCTCAACGTGCTCGCAGACACAACACGACCGAAGACAAGGTTTTTAGGTTTGGAGTTTCTAAGGATCGCCCAAAGAGTACAGATTCGCAAATGAAAGCTCAATCACAAACTACGAATGAATCGCAAAGTAAGCTCAAGTCATCTAAGGGCGATATGTGTGTTCGTTGTGTACCCTTCAAAGTGAAGTGTTTGTCTTCTATATAGACCCACGAATAGCTTCTACACTTCACAAGGAAAGTTAAGCACAGAATATGCAAGATAAAGCTCAATAATCACGTGCATTAACTCAAACAATCATGCCAAGAATAAACCAATTAAGCTCAACGGTCTGCATGATCACTTACCATAAATACCGCAGATTAACAATCATTCCACAGTAATCTCATCCATATGTCAGCATATTCCACATATATTCCACTCAGCATATTTTCAACGGTAAGCTCAATCAACTGATTTCTTTCCAAAATATAATACCCAATTCGCACAGAGATCACAAGAGAAGATAAATAGTCTTGAATCAGAACTTAGGAGCTATAGTGCAAAAATAGATGAACTTACTAAGTGCCTACATTCTAGAGAGACTAGTCAACCTCACCTAGGACAACAGAGCGAAAAGATTAAGGAATTAGAAGATAGGCTAGCAAATAACTACAATTGCTTGGTGAGAAATCTCAACGAGAAAGCCATTTTAAATTGTAGGATAACCGAAGCTACCTCTAAGATCACTAACTTAGAAGCTCAATTAGAAACATCAAATGCTAAGGTTAGTGAGCTTAGTGAGGATCTAGATGCCTGTCAAGCCGCCAAACTGACGGTAGAAAACAATTTATGTTTACGTGCTCGATTTAGTGCTAGAAATCATTTACGATTAGATCAATAGCGTTTAGAACATCAATTAAGTAGAATTGATTGAATTTGTGAAGTCATTGTTCGCGCGAAGAACTACTTGAACAGTACTGAATTTGCTAAATTTGATATATTTTCTTCATGACGTGTTTAGTTGCATGTTTGTGGGTAGTCTGTAGTTGATTTCGAGCAATTACCTAAAATTTTACTGTCTAATTCGTTATTTTTGTTTCGATCAACGTTAATTTGTATTATGTGATTATTTGCGCTATTTCAACTTTTCTCGTTAGGTTTACGATCTGATTAATTTCTCGATCGAAAACTCTGCGCGAAAATTTTTCTCGATTCAGAATACTACGTCAGTGCTAAAGTCTTCATTACTAAAAGCGAGTTTGGTAAAAAAAAAAAAAAATTCTTGAGCATTACTTAGCGAAAATCTTTTTTGACAAGATCTATTTTGATTTGCGCGTGTAACTTTCTCTCGAAAAACATTTTCGGTCAGACTACTTAGTGTGACCAAGCGAAAATCATTTGCGTTCGAGAAACTTTCCAGCCAACGGATTTATTTTGACTCAGCGAGAAACTTACAAAACGTACTGTTTCGTTGCGATCGAAATAAATTCACGATCCAGAAATTTTTTTCGACCGAAAAAGATTTTGAGCAATTTATTTCGCTCGTAAAATTTTTCGCTGATCGAATTTCTAATAACGACTACATTTTACTTTGACGAACTTATTCTTGATCAAACTATAAAGATTGATTTAAAAATAATTCTCGAAGTGCTTTTGAATCAACCGCCAGAACCAAATTCGTCACTTGTGAAGCATATTACATCATCTTCAACCCTCAAAACAAATAACGAAGATCTTTCATCAACTCTACTACAAAACATCATGGATCCTTATACACTGGAAAATGACAACTGTAATACCCGCAAAATTTAAAACGGGATTACGATTGGAGATTTAGACAATTAGCGAAGAAAATATTAGGTATAATATTCCTAATAAATATTTATTAAAGAAAGTCGGATTTAGCTAAAATAAATTTGAGCTTGAATAAAAGGATCGCCCAAATATATATTAAAGATTATTTTAGTAACATAAGACTAAATTAAATATTGAAAGCGATGGCTTAATTCTAAGGGGAATAGAATACACGTTAGATTTTCATTACCATCTTGTCACTTTATATGAAAACAAAGATGTGGGAATTAATTTAAATTGAATGGTCTAGAATTAACACATAAATAATAGGCCCAAAAAATACATAAGGCCCCAAAATACAAATAAATAAGATTTGATTACTTAGCTCAAAGGGAAATAACGTCATCTACTTGTCCCATCAGCACTATGATGGAAATCTTAATACCTATCCAACATATAACGAGATTGTTAGTAGAGAAGTATTCATTTTAGTAAGTAAAGAATAAAGAACAAAAGTGGGGCACTAAAGGAAGAAGAAACGAAGGCAGCTCATCTCTATAATCCAACGATTCGAAAACCTAAAGTGAGGTATATCTCTCAAACGTAGCTTATCTAAGGGTACTTTCGATAGTTATTATCATATGCTAAGGTTATAATGAGGTGCGGATAGTATGAAAACTTTCGGAAGTTTGTTAATGCTTCGAAAAACCTTGTTCATTCGGTTATATTAATGAGTGTTTATGTGATATAAGCTCTAACGAGTTCAAAAACAAGTAGTGATCTTTAGGACTTTAATCGGTTCTTTAGAAATTTAGAGGTGTACCGTTTTCTGAAAATTAAGATAATCTTTGAAGGTGATTAGTGATAAGAACGTTGATAATGTTAGGGTATTTCAGTGTTCTTAAGAAATTTGAAGGAATCGGGCGATGTGGATGTGAGTGAGTTCCGACCGAAGCTAGGGTTTGCCTAGCTTGACCCGATTCTTGACTAAGGCTTAAGGAGACTCTCGGCGAAAGTGGATTTTGGTGTTTATCAAATCGGGCGAAAGAACCTAAATTGTGAACTTTCGTCGAGCTATATAGTAATTTATCTACCATGATCGGCCGAAACTAAATATCCAATTCTAGTGTCGGGCGACCCCATGTTTCGCCTTTTCCATTTAAAGTAGGATTGGCCGATTGTGATTGTTATGTGAGTGTGCTTTCGATCGAAACCTATGATTTATTCCACAACAATCGGGTGAACATGACTTGGACCTCGACGAAAGTAAATTTCGAACGTGACAAGATCGGGCAAATGTGATTATTATATAGGGTACTTTCGATCGAAACTAGGTTTTATATGGTACCAATCGGGGATCATGGATGAGCTGCCACAAGTTTCGATCGAAACTCTTGAGGTTTCGGGCGAATCCTGAGGTTTAAACATGGTCAACTTTCGCCGAGTTTAAAATCGTGTATTGACTTAATTTTGACCACAAATAGGACGACCCAGAACGTCTTAATAAATCGAGCAATTTAGTGTATCTCAAATTCAAGAATATTATAATTATTACGTTCGGATGATTGAGGAATTCTCCGAACTAGACTTAATCAAGAAAGCTGATTATTGAAAATTAAGTAACCGGATGATATTATAATTATTACGTTCAACCCACTTAAATTAAGTAACCGGAGAAAGCTGAAAATCAAGAAATAATGATTTCAAATAAGAATTGAAAATTTTCAGGTAGGGTAGTGATTATTGCTTTTCCCGAATACGAGAATTGCGACAACGGATATATCCAAACCACGTAAGGGTAGGATGAATCGATGCCCCGAGTTATTCCAATCGGCGTAATTTCGGGGGCGAAATTCTTTTAAGGGGAGAGGATGTAATACCCTCAAAATTTAAAACAGGATTACGATTGGAGATTTAGACAATTAGCGAAGAAAATATTAGGAATAATATTCCTAAAAAATAGTTATTAAAGAAAAGTAGGACGAAGCTAAAATAAATTTGAGCTTGAATAAAAGGATCGCCCAAATATCTATTAAAGATTATGTTAGAAACATAAGACCTAAATTAAATATTTAAAGGGATGGCTTAATTCTAAGGGGAATAGAATACACGTTAGATTTTCATTACCATCTTGTCACCTTATATGAAAACAAAGATGTGGGAATTAATTTAAACTGAATGGTCTAGAATTAACACATAAATCATAGGCCCAAATAATACATAAGGCCCCAAAATACAAATAAATAAGATTTGATTACTTAGCTCAAAGGCAAATAACGTCATCTAGTTGTCCCATCAGCACTATGATCGAAATCTTAAGGTTCAATTCGAAATAAGGCCCCATTAAGGGTTTGATTTCGAATTCAGGCTCTATTTGAGAATTTTTTAGGGTAAACGACCCATTTTGTGTGGTTTAAAAAAAGTGGTATGAAAGATATATGAACTGGTATAAAATGATCATTTTGTGTTACAAATTTTCAACATACTGGTATGTCAGAGCAATGAAGTGGTACTGCAGAAAATAAGCTGGTACCAGATGATCCTAAACTGATATCGGATTATGGTTTTGTGGTACAGAATTTCAACATACTGTATATAAAAGCAATAAAATGGTTCTGCAGAAAATTGGTTCTTAAAACTAAATTTTTTGCCAAGAGGGCTTGAATTCTAAGTGATAGTTATGTGGGCATGAAATGAAAATGCCCCAAATCTTAATACCTATACAACATATAACGAGATTGTTAGTAGAGAAGTATTCATTTTAGTAAGTAAAGAACAAAGAACAAAAGTGGGGCACTAAAGGAAGAAGAAACGAAGGCAGCTCAACTCTATAATCCAACAATTCAAAAACCTAAGTGAGGTATATCTCTCAAACTTTCGATAGTTATTAAATGCTAAGGTTATAATAAGGTGCGGGTTGTATGAAAACTTTCGGAAGTTTGTTAATGCTTAGAAAAACCTAGTTCATGAAATTCGGTTATATTAATGAGTGTTTATGTGATATAAGCACTAATGAGTTAAAAAACAAGTAGTGATCTTGAGGAGTTTAATCGGTTCTTTAGAAATTGAGAATTTTAAGGTGTACCGTTTTCTGAATTAAGATAATCTTTAAAGGTGGTTATAGTGATAAGAACGTTGATAATGTTAGGTATTTCAGTGTTCTTAAGAAATTTGAAGGAATCCGGCGATGTGGATTTGTGTGAGTTCCGACTGAAACTAAGGTTTGCCTAGCTTGACCCAATTCTTGACTAAGGCTTAAGTAGACTCTCGGCGAAAGTGGATTTTGGTGCTTAACAAATCGGGTGAAAGAACCTAAAATTGTGAACTTTCGTCGAGCTATATAGGAATTTATCTACCATGATCGGCCGAAACTAGAAATCCAATTATAGTGTCGGGCGACCCCATGTTCCGCCGATACTTTTCCATTTAAACTAAGATCGGCCGATTGTGATTGTTATGTGAGTGTACTTTCGATAGAAACCTATGATTTATTCCACAACAATCGGGTGAATATGACTTGGACCTCTGTGAAAGTAAATTTCGAACGTGACAAGATCGGGCGAATGTGATTATTATATAGGGGTACTTTCGATCGAAACTAGGTTTTAAATGGTACCAATCGAGCAAATCATGGATGAGATGCCACAAGTTTCGATCGAAACTCATGAGGTTTCGGGCGAATCTTGAGGTTTAAACATGGTCAACTTTCGCCGAGTTTAAAATCATGTATTGACTTATTTTGACCACAAATCGGACGACCCAGAACGTCTTAATAAATCGAGCGATTTAGTGTATCTCAAATTCAAGAATATTATAATTATTACGTTCGGATGATTGAGGAATTTGCCGAACTAGACTTTCGGCTGATCCAGTATAACTCCAAAAAAATCGGGCAAAACTTAATTTAGATATCGAGGGGGTATTGACTTAACTTAGACTAGTACTAAGATATAATATTTTAATACAAGTACAATATTAGTAGACATACTAATAATACTTATTTGCTCAGAGGTACGACAAAATTAGGGATTCCACCGGACTTCATAGTTGACTGTAGCAGGACGACAGGTAGGTGGAATATCCATCTACAACACGTAAACTTATTTGTGTTTGTCAAATATATGTCTTTTGTGAATAACGTGACTAGTATGTGTTTAGAGTGATTCTCATTATTTACGTGCTTCTACGTGCTACTGTGTGGTTATGTGATTACATGTATATGTACGGTCACCATGTTACCATGTATTAACACGTTAAATACCTGAATATGCATTACACGTCATTTCACGGAGTGTACCGTGGTGGAACGGTGGTACTGTATTATACCTAGTGAACGAGAAGCCGATATTGGCCGTCGACCCTAGGGGAGTCACGTGAGTGTGGGCATCTGCTGTGCACCAGTGCTTGTGACGGTGAGCCATTGGCCCGTTGGATATTATGCGGCAGACTGCGGCGACTAGAAAGGAGGGACTTGGGACATCCCCAAGTAGGCTAGCTAGTGTAGGCCACGCTGTCGCATGCGGGAGGAGGCGACCTGGAGGGTACGACCTGGGTACCCTTACGGGACCTGGTGTAGGCTACCAGCGCAGGCACCGCATTAGGCAGGAGAGGCGACCTGAGAGTGTGACTTGATACGGCTCAGGGAGGATGCTCGGTGTAGGCCATTGGCGTAGTTGTGATCGTGTTGTGGTTGTTTTCGTTATCGTGGTAGTGATTTCGCGTGATGGTGCACAGTACAAAGCCCGGGGCCCGTTGTGAGGTGGTGAGTTTACCCCGGTTGTGATGAGTGACAGTGAGTGGCATTGCATTGGTGAGAATTAGGGGTGAGTGAACGTGAGTGAGTCACACGTACTTGCACTATTTCACTTACTGGGCGACAACTCAGTGTTTACGTTTTGTAGGTAGTCGACGATCGAGGCTGGCTATCGGAGCTTCCATGGGCTTTTGAGTGCGGGGCTATATATGGATGAAGACCTGTGAGCTAGTGATGGGATAATTTTGGCCTACGGCTCGTTCGTAATAAAAGTTTGTATGAACAAATATTTTTGTAAAATGGGTTCTCTGTGGCTTTCGCTGCTTAACTGGACATGAGTTATCGCTAATTAGCAATTGGAAAGTGGGGTCGTTACAGGTGGTATCAGAGCTTATGATATAGATTATGTAGACTATCTAGGGGTGGTTCGGTACGGTATACCGTATCAAAACTGTGATACCGTATACCGTACCAAAATTTCGGTATCCAAAAAATCATACCAATACTATACCAAAATTTCGGTATACCTTAAATTTCGATACGGTATCTTACCGAAATTTCGGTATGGTATCGGTATCATACCTTCTATACCATTCATACTGAGGGCTTTTTACCATGCATGTCTCGTGACTCGTTAATTCGTTGTTTTGGAATTTTTATTCAATTCAAACTCCTTAGACCCCAATAAGCTAGATTATTAATACCAAAAATTTTTCAAAATAAAAAGATTTTTTAACCTTAAATAATTTACATATTTTAGCTAGTCTCGTTAATAAGACAAAAACCTTTACATAACCACAAAATACAACTTTATATACAGATTAATTAGAACGAAGCGGCTATATTTAAAAAATTAGTGAAGATTAACAAAAAGTAATTGCATTGCATCTTCACGCTTTCAAAAATCATGAAAAATATTAAAAATGCAAAAATTAAATGTTACTTGAGTTACATGAGAAAAATATGATGGGCTTAATATTAGAAAGTTGTGTATAAGTTAATAATTTATGGGCTAAATAAGTTTATGAAGATCCTTAATTTTTCATTTTTATATTTTTTTATACTATATGTAGATGTGTATATATATATAATATATATATAAAATATATTAAAAATTTTAGAATTTCAGTATTCGGTATAATCGGTATACCTAATTTTAAAAACTTGCATACCATTACCGTACCGAAACTTTTCGGTACGGTATCATACCTTACCAAAAACTTCGGTATACCAAAATTTTCGATATTTTCGATACGATTCGATACGATAAGGACGGTATTTCGATATTTCGATATTTTTCCCCAGCCCTAAGACTATCCATGTACGGCCGCTCAAAAGCATGGAAGCCCATCCTCGTCTGTAAGTGTTTATATCTCTGTGATGATTCTTATGTGCTGATGTGATATTTTGTTATAGTAAGTCGGATAAAATGGTACGAACTAGGAGTGAATTTAATGGCGAACCAAGCCGAGACATGAGGAACAATCCAGTACCGATGAGCAGAATTCAAATCGTACAATTTCCCAAATATCGAGGATTATTACTTGTGGGCAGTGGGACCCAACGGCCGATTCAGCAATGCCTATGTGCGGGAGGCTATTCGGGCACGAAGGGAGCCTGTTGAACGGGCTTCTCTATTTGGGGGTCCGACACGAATTTATGCTGTGGCTAGCCATCTGGGGACGTCTAGTGGCACGAGACAAACCATGGATAGTGGCGACGGCTGGGGATGCGAGATGCTTGTTATGTGACGTCGGGTCTCTGGAGACTACGCAACATCTTTTCTTTGAGTGTCGATCCTCTCGACGATGCATGGTGGTTCTCCGCCGCAAGGTTCGCCTCATGTGGTCGTATCGTGATTGGGCTGAGGGTATACAATGGGCTGCCCGGAATGCTCAAACGCCGTAGGTCACAGCTTCGCGATTATTGGTACAATTTTGCAATCATTATCATCACTCACGTACGAAACACATAGATATTAGATATCACTTTATCAAATATCACATAGACAAAGGCACAATAGATGTGTACTTTGTGAACACGGAATATCAAGTTGCCGACATTTTCACCAAGGCATTGGATGAAAAATGATTCCACTTCCTTGTCGGAAAATTAGGCATTTCTTCGGTGATATGTGTTTTACTTGCTTTTATATGGTGCGATGATGATGTGCCTAAGGGAACTTTTATGAAATTATGTGCTTACGTGGTTTCATTTGTTTCATGTATGTAAATATGTGCCGATATAATATCTAATTTATTAGGAATTTTCGAATATATATATATATATATATATATATATATATATATGTAATGAAGGAAAATTTAAGTATTAATATTGGGGAGAATAGAATTTGGACTATGAGAGGAATTGGGCTAGGCTTAAGTTTCAACATTAGGCCCGAACCATTAGAAATTGATATTTTTGGAAACAATGTCCCTTAAATTAAGGAAGCTCACGTCCCTATATTTCCCCAACCATACCGTTGAAAGCCAAAAATATCTAACATATCCTCACAAAAAGAACGAAGGGTAGAGAGAAAATAGGAGAGTTCGAACAATAAGCTTTGGAGAAGGTATGAAATTCTTACTATGTGTTCTACATTTTATCTTATGATTTAGGGTTCTAAATTCGGGTTTAGCATGTCGCACACTAGAAATTTGCACAAAACCGTGTTTCACGTGGGTTGGGATTTTAGGGTTTCATAGTTCATACGGATATTCCAAGTGTTCTTGGGGTAAAAGTCACCTTTTCATCGAAACTTAGAGTCTCGCGGGTCAAAAAGTGTTTATGCCATGTTAGGATCGGGAAATGTGGACTTCGCGAACCCTTAGCTTAGGGTAGTTTGCGAATTTATCATGGTTGGTGAATCGTTTGTGAGGTTTCGCGAATTGTGAACTTGGCGAGTCCATGAACTGTTGGGTTACCCGGTGTCTCCCAGAGACGCCACGTCCCCAGATACGGTGCGGAACAAAAATTTTCCGGGTTCCCTTATTGCCCTCGTTGCTCGGATCAGAATAGTAACACATAGATATGTAATAGGGCGGGTCAAACTCGTAGAGAATTACTAGTTGAAGCGAGTGGCAGCTCCTCGTCCTTTTCTTCAAGACTTCGTCGATGGTGGTGGATGGCACTAGATCGTCACGCCGACGTCGCAATGTACCACGTAATCATTCTCTAAAGATGGCTAGAGAGAACCGAGCCGTCGCGTGGGAGAAGTGTTTTTTTTTTCGGTGTGTGTTTTGTGCCTTTATTATGGACGAAATTTTCACTACCAATTATGAAATAGGACTGCCCTATTTATATACTATGATATATTTGGAAATCCCTAGGATATCTCAAAGATATGGTTTCGATTTTACTCCTTAAGTGGAGAGATTTTGCCATATCTTTCTCTCCCTTATTTAATTCAAAATTCATATAAGGATACTTACCATAATTAGACAACTAACTTAAATACTAAGTCAAACTAAGTATATGTAAATATGGTATAAAATTCGAAATTTAATCCAAGATTAATTTCGAAATTTTCACCTTAAAATAAATAATATTCCAAATACATTATTTCCATATTTATATTTAATTTTTCAAAGTTATGTAGGACCTGAGTCTCCGTAAACTAGGTCGGCCAATAAATTGTGTTCATGACCTACGTGATTTCATGCTTATTTGCGTACATGTTATAAGCTTACATGACTTTGTGAATTTCGTGCGTATGTTATTTCATGGATTACGTGCAAACATGGGTGTTATTTAAAATCATAAGATTTCGGTGAATTTCTAACTTACGTGGGAGCTTCCGGAAATAGTAGGAATAAGGGAAGAAAAAGGTAATGGTAATAGTTATATTGGCATTTGGGCCATGAATTAATCTTGGGCTAAGAAACCTAATATTGGGTCCAATCCATGAGAAGCCCACTTGGGAGACAAAACTTCCCTGAATTAAGGAATACCCACGCCTAAGCTATATCCCCTCAACCTTATGTAAAGGAAAATATCTAATCTAACAGTTCAACACTCCATAACCCCACCTAAAAAAAACTAACGAAGGAGAAAATAAAGGAAGGCAGAAAAATCGAAGGAAGCTCAAACGATTATCCTCAAAGCTAGCTACAGAGTTGGGTAAGCAAACGAAATCACTACCGCAAGCTATCATGGCCTTGGATTCTTAGATAAAGCATGTTTATAATTTATGAGCTTCAAGAAATGTGTGCTTAAAGCTTCAGCCGAGATTTTCCCCTGAGAACTTGGTAGGGCTCGATTAGCCAAACTTGTTTTAGGGTTTAGAACCTTAATATTTGATGACCGTAGGACGATATTAAACCTCGAGAAGCCAACCTGTGAATTTAGTTACGATGGGATGAATGTTAAGGTTTTCGATCGAAAGTGGACAATGAATTGGAGTTCGATTGAATGTAATTAGCTATGGGACTTTCGATCGAAAGTAGGAAAATTCTTAGGGTTTCGGGAGACACTTGAATACATTGATTGGAGTTTCGACCAAATCAATTTGTAAGATAGCAAACTAAGTAATTTATGGGTTTTGACCGAAACTCATTTTAATGTATGAGAATCGATCGAAACCCTACTCATGCCAAGGAATCGATCGAAAGTGATTTCCTCCTAAGCATGGTTTCGATCGAAACCTAGATGACATCATGATGACATAAGAACACGGCGAAACACTAATCCATCGAAGGTGGAATCAAGCGAAACCCTACAATTGATCGAAAGAAACCCTCAAAGCATACATGGTTTCGGGCAAAACCGGGGGTGACGTCGTGATGATGAAATGATGACGTCGATGCGCGGCGAAACCAATATTAAGGCGTGATGAATTAGGCGAAACAAACCACATGCCTGATTTCTATCGGGCAAAACTAAACTATGTTACCCCATCGATCGAAACTACGGTTTAGGGTACATCAATTTAATGAAATTGAATCGGGCAAATCCAACTCTAGTAGCTAACCACCTTCGCCGAGCTTCTCATGTTAGGAATTTTAGTGATTGGACTTAGAATTTATGAGGGTTAACAACTTAGGTGGATTGAGCAATTAGAAGTTTCGATCGAAACCTAACCCTAAGTTAGCACACTTTCGCCGAGACATATATGTTAGAATAATTTAATCAATGTAGTAGAGAAATTAAGTGACTTAGGAAAATTCAATAAGACACATCAAATGGCTTGAAGTCTAGAAAATTAGTACATGTCCAAATAACTAGTATGTTGAATATTAATTAATTATTGCGACGAGTTAGCCAAGGAAGGGAAAGTACTAATACTCTAACTAATTTTATGTAAAAGGTCGTACGTTACAGACAATACAAAGAAAATACGCTAATTAAAGCTTGGACGACAAGTAAGTAGAAATTCAACTATGACACGTAACTTACCTGCGCAATGATTTCGTGATACGTGCTTATGTGACCCTATGTGAACCTTGTATGATATGATACACATTATGCATGAAGACATGATATGCATATTTACATGAACATGGCATGAGCATTTGCACGCATAAGTAGTACGAAAGACATGAGGTACGAGCGTGCATAAGATCGCCTGTGTGTGATGGATATTCGCCGATATTGGCGTCTATGTCGACTCAACGAAGAGTCACGGCTCTTCGATGCGACCATGGCGATACGATGCCAATTTGCCTGTTATGATAGGCAGGGGGAATACCCCGTATGCGGGAGATGCAACCCGGAGGATGCGACCCGAGGCATGCACTACACAGAGGGAACCTCTGGGGTTAGTGACTTTGGTGTTGACTGCCAGTGAGAGGCGTCCGCGTGGAAGCCACACTTAGTAAGGGAAGATTCCTTCGGGTGACCTTCTAGTATGCGAACCTCCACATACGTAAGAATCCCTCGTGGATTAAAGCTCTATGAAATGGCGCATAGTAAGATAGAAAGCCGAGGGCCCATATGACGTACGAGTCTAAAATGAGTATGAGCGTTAGAAAGCGATGGCGTGGATTGTCGTCGCTAGGGCACGTGCATACATGCATCATTTCTGCTTACTGAGCCATTGTGGCTCATTCCTTACGTTACGTGTTGTAGGTACTAGCGATAACGGTACTTGACCCGTTTATGGTGCAAGGTCAATCTCTTGAAGCTTCTGGCTGCTTTTGAGGTGGAAGTGTGTGTATGGATGACGACCTGTGAAGGCTGGGCGCATAGGAGTTTTTGTTGTGCATGTACAGACGTCACTTGTAAATAGGGCTTGAAGAATGTAGAATGACTTAAGGAATTCTTTTGTCTTGTATATATGACTTACTAGTTTTAAATGGAAAAAAAATTTATCTGCATTTTTACGTCTAAGCACGATAGCGCACCGTTAGGCACTCGGGATTTCGATAGAATACGATATGAGGACGACGGGTCCTAACAAATTAATTCCCAAGGCATAATTCGAAAATCAGCTTAGGGTCAAATTCCAATTTTACCCTCAAGCCTTTCAAGCACTTGCCAAGCCCAAGTTTCAAAGTTAGTTTCATACGAAGTCCGACTTCGGTCCATTAAACGGCCCGAGGCCCACTAAGGCGCGGCCCAACGGCCCAAGGCCCGTTAAGGCCCAAAACACTTTCTCTCCTTATCAGTACATGTTGATGATCCTTTTTAAGCCCGACTCTCTAGGTTCGACTCAGTCGGCAAGGGAGGAATCCAAGAGTCCGGCAGTTACCTAGCCAATCCCGCAATACCAACCGTAGCCAGATTAGAGTGCGAATTTCGACCCAATCTTTATTCGAGAACCTACTATAGATTATAGTACTACGTATAAACCCTTCAGCTGTATCCCAATCGAGTGAAAACCATGGTCTATGTCAAACTCACTATACTCGATTCTATGATAAAACGGGGACGAGGCAAATACCCAAAACTACCCTCCGTGTCTAACATGAGTTAGTTCAATACCTTGGCCAAGGATTTGGTAATTTCCCTTCGCCGTCCTCATAGGATACTTATCTCGATTACTTGCGAGACTTTGAATCCGTACTCGACGGTCTAAGCCCGGCAATCACAAATCGTCATCAAGACCGCATCTGGCCCGCTGACCCATGCAACAGCAAATCGGGTCGAGGGGAACCAGTGACAGTCGAGTCTTCAAAGTCAACTCCGTCAAAGCCCCTTTCAGTCTAAGGTTCACGCAGACTACTTAGTGTTGTCGTCGGTCATTGACTTTCCTTGAGTAATAAGCAATGTTCGGCCGTACGAGCCGTGAGTCAGTGTCCATGAAACGATTCAATCCCTTGATTCGACTCGCATCACATGTCTATGACCTCCGCTTCCAAGCGGGATATCGACACTCGATAGGTCATCGACAAATAGGCCATAATCGGTTATCGAGCACCCAACTGGAGCATAAGGTTTACGGACTTTTAATGCTCGAGGTTAAGAGTCCACTGGTGCCTTCCTCTCTCGTACCCATCGAGAACAGTGACTCAACTCGACACATTTGGATTTGTTCATTTATTGCTTTACCGGATGCTTAGTAAAGTACTCTCATTCCCAATAAACGAACAATGCCACATAAATTATCTTATTACATAAAAGGTCGAATGATAAATAAGCTAATGCCCTATACAATCTAATCCTCGTATAGCATTTAAGGGCATATTCCTAACAATCTCCCACTTGCACACAATGCCATGCGCTGCAGTATCTAATACCATCTTTTCGAGATGTCTAGCCATCACTGCCTGTGATAGAGGCTTGGTGAACGGGTCGGCCACGTTTTTCGCGGTCGCAATCTTCTGCACGGCTATGTAGCCATTCTCAACGAATCCACGTAACACGTGGTACTTTCTTTCTATATGTTTGGACCTGCTGTGAGACCTCGGTTCTTTCGCCTGAGCAATAGCGCCAGTATTGTCACACCACAATGGCAATGGCCTATCTGCTACAGGAACGACACCAAGTTCTTCTAAGAACTTTCTCATCCAAACACCTTCCTTCGCTGCCTTTGAGGCCGCTATATGTAACACCCATGAAATGTAAAAGGGGTTACTTTTGTAATGTCTGAAATCTATGAAGTTGATTTCCGAATGAAGTCGATTTTGGGAGCAGGCCGAAAATAATATGGGCCGAGAAAGCTAGGGAGCCAAAGAAATAAAATTGATCAAATAATAGTTAAGGCTACATGAAATTAAAGAAGCCGCCAATTTGATGTAACCAATAGATAAAGGAAAATGGCGCAGGAGGTTTAGTTTGGCCCAAATGAATTATATAATGAGATAAGGACAAGTTTCCTTAATTCATGGGAAACCCACGTCTAATGCCATGCCCTCACTAGATATTTATCCACAACATAATCATTTTGGTCAAACTAGAAAACGTGTAAATAGAACAAGAAAAGAAAAACCCCATTTACCAACCTTCAAAGTGACGAAAGGAGCAAAGGAGAACCTTGGCAAGGTCAAGTCGATTTTCCACTAAGGAAAATAAGTTTCAACGAGCTTAAGGAGCATAGGGAGTGGCGAACCAAATCAAGAACCGTCCGTTTCAACTAGTTCAACTCCACCAAAAAAAATTCCTCTAGCTCAAGTTTGGAAGTTAGGTAGGTGGATTTCTTCGCCTACAACACATAAATACGTTCAAAGATTTCGAAATTGGGTGCTGTGGCTATTCAAGTTCCAAATTGATGAACCTTGGGCTATGTGATTTCAAAACCTATTATTTGACATTTGCTTGATGTTATGTGCTAAGTTTTGAACCCAACATATGGGTTTCTGGGATCAATGTTCGTATACGATTAGGAGATAAATTTTGGGTACGTGTAAGATTTCGGGTAGATGAACTTTGATCGGCCGATGGGCTAAGAATTGTGAGTTGAACGTGTTGAGTGGGAAATCGGGTGACTTTAGTGGAATAAAGAATCAGGCGATTTACTAATATTTAGGAGGTAATGTAATATGTGAGAAAACGGGTGACTTGATTTATTTGCGAATAAATCTAGTAGGACTCAAACTCGGGTAGTTATAGCATGGAAATCAACTAAGTTCAAGAAACCTCAACAGTCGGATAAATTAGATAGGGCTCCCAATTCGTATTTCTCCAAAATCGGGCGATTTATGCCAAAAACCCAGCCGGCCCTCAAATCGGACGAAATTGACCGAGCACTTCACAGAAAACGGGCGAATTACGCTGTAATAAAGTTGGGCGATTTCCGTGCTATAACACGTGTTGAGCGGAGACGAAATCGCCGAGTTCCTTTCTCCAAATCGCACGTTTCTCCAATCGGACGAAATTCCAAATCGAAGCCGACAAATCGGGCGATTTACCCCATCGGTTTGACCCACCCAGAGCTCAAACCGAATCGGGCGATTTCTCGTCAATTCGAGAAAATCCAGTGAGCCCTAAGATCGGACGATTTCCGTCAGGCCCTGAATCGGGCATTTCCAAAACGAACCAAGTTCAGCGTGCCCTTTTCAAATCGCGCGATTTCCATCGTTGACTCCCAACCAGACATCTCTAATCTTGGTGGCGCATGATTTTCTGTGACGATGGGAATTCCGAGCTTGGGGTTTGACTTGGGCTTAGTGTTAACTGGGCTCTGACCCAAATTTAGGCTCATTTCCTTAGTTGGCCTATAGTTAATCACAAGAATAGGTTTAGTATTTGTTGGGCTTCGCCAAAGTTTGGTCCATTCCCTTGGTTATCTTATAATTAATTTCAAGAACGGGCTTTAGTTTAAATTAGACCCAACTCAATACTTAAGTAATTGTGGCAATAGGTGTTAGAAGACTTTCGATACTTGGGGTAGATACGAAATTTAAATATTATTACTACGGTGAGAAATGACATAGGCGATCTTATTTACGAAAAAGGCATAACGTGAAATTATTTTATGGTTTTTTTATAACATGTGCATGGGGTGCCAAGTCTAACTTAGAGCCCTGATATTGAGATAGAGTAGACTGTGGGGAACGAGCATGCATTGCATTATATCATGCGGTGAGGTGTCGGGAATTGGGGTGAGTGCACGCTGCATCTGCATGAATTCACCTACTGAGCACATTGCTCAGGCCTTTATGTGTTGTAGGTCATGATGAGTCCGACGTCGGTGAACGTCAGGACTAGGTTAGCGGCTGGTGGCGGTGACTCCACGGGCTTTTGAGGGCGAGGGCAGTACATGGATGCGACCTGTGGAGCGGCTTTAGATATTGTGATTTTTGGGGCAACGGCCCGTGTAAAGCTACATTTTGTAAAAACAACATTTTTATGATATGTACATATTTTTATCTAAGAAGTTTTTATAAATGGGCTTTCCGTGGCTTCTATTGCAGAAATCCGCCAAATAATTTAATTAGGAAAGTAGGGTCGTTACACTATATACTCTGCTTCGCAGGTGGAATCGGCAGTAGTGCTCTGTTTGGAACTTTTCCAAGACACCGCTTCACCGTTGAGCATAAAGACGAATCCTAAAGTGGATTTTCGGTCGTCCACGTCAGACTGGAAATCCGAATCCGTATACCCTTCCACTTCCAATTCTCCATTACCGTAGACCAGCATCATATCCTTAGTCCGTCCGAGGTACTTGAGGATAGTCTTGACTGTTGTCCAATGTTCCTTATAGGGAAGCCTGAAACCGACTGACTACGCTCACAGCATACGCCAAGTCCGGTCACGTGCAAAGCATCGCGTACATCAAGCTACCCACTGCGGATGCATAGGGGATTCCATTCATCTCTCTCCGCTCCAACTCACTTTGAGGGCTCATAGCCTTGGAAAGGTGAATCCCATGCCGCATAGGCAGGAATCCTTTCTTAGAGTTGTCCATCTTATATCGCTTCAGGACCTTCTCTTAGTAAAGGGTCTGGGAGAGTCCTAACAAACGATTCGCTCGATCTCTATAAAGGCGAATCCCCAAGATGTAGGTAGCTTCTCCCAAGTCTTTCATGGAGAATTCGATTGAAAGCCACGCTTTCACCATCGAGAGCATTCCAATATCATTTCCTATCAAAAGGATGTCGTCCACGTACAATACGAGGAAAGATATTTTACTCCCACTGCTTTTCTTGTAGATGCAATGTTCGTCTTCGTTCTTTAAGAATCCATGGCCCTTGACCACTTCATCGAACCGAGGATTCCAGCTTCTGGAGGCTAGTTTCAGTCCACAAATTGACTTGTTCAGTTTGCACACCCTATGAGCATCTCCTTGCGATGTAAAACCATTGGGCTGCTCCATATATATTTCCTCCTTGAGGTGTCCGATTAGGAACGCAGTTTTCACATCCATCTGCCAGATCTCATAGTCATAGTGCGCAGCTATCGCAAGCAATGTTCGAATGGACTTCATCATAGCAACAGGCGAAAAGGTCTCCTCATAGTCAATGCCCTCTTTTTGACTGTACCCTTTCGCCACAAGCCTAGCTTTGTATGTATCAACCAATCCGTCAGATCCTATCTTTCTCTTGTAGATCCATTTACACCCAATGGGTCTAAAACCATCTGGGAGGTTTACTAGAGTCCAGACTTGGTTTCGTGCATAGAATCCACTTCGACTTGCATAGCTTTAAGCCATTTCTCCGAATCCTTATCCCTGATTGCCTGGTCATAGGTAGTGGGATCGTCTCCGACGTGCCCTTCCATCGCAGCAACCTTGTGCTCAATGTGGACCATCCCGTATCTCTCAGGCTGGCGATACTCTACCCGACCTGCGCAAGTCAGGTTACGCCTCGGACTGCTCTACGGTGTCACCCGACACTGGAGTTTGTGAAAGCGCTTCTGAATACTCTCCAAGAGTTACTTCGCGACCCGCTCCACCTTCTCGAACGAAATCTTCTTCGAGAAAGTGAGCCTAAAGGGCTACGACGATCCTTTGATCGTCGTGGAAGTAAAACTGGTATCCCATGGAATCCTCAGGATACCCGACAAAACGTCCTTTCACAGCCTTCGATTACAGTTTATCTGTCTTGAGCTTCTTCACAAACGCGGGGTAACCCCGAATTCTAATGTGATTCAAGCTCGGTTTTCGTCCTGTTCATATCTGATACGGAATACGATCGACAAACTTTGCAGGACATCTATTCAGAATGTGGGCCGCTGTCAACAGGGCATGACCCCACAACGATATGGGCAGGTCTGTATAGCTTAGCATAGAACGAACCTTATCCAATAGAGTTCGATTTCTGCGTTCGGACACACCGTTCAAATGCGGTGTTCCAGGCGGTGTCATATGTGAAATTATCTCGTTCTCTTTTAAGAACTCGTCAAACTCGAGGCTCATGTACTCACCGCCTCGATCTGATCGAACGACTTTAATGCTCTTTCCAGTATGATTTTCCACCAAAGCTTTGTACTCTTTGAACCATTCAAAAGTATCAGACTTATTCTTCACGAGATACACCTTGCCAAAGCGAGAGTGATCATCAGTGAAGGTAACGAAATAATGGAAGTTACCGCGAGCCACTACCCCGAACAGTCCGCAAACATCCGTGTGGATCAAACCGAGAAGTTCTGCGACTCTCGTAAAAGTCCCTGTTAAGGGCGACTTGGTCATCTTTTCAAGGATACAAGATTCACAAGTTGGATAGGGATCAGAACCAAGCGGCTTTATAACGCCGGTTTCTCCAACTCGAGAATCTTCAGTTCTCCAGCGTGACCGAATCGAAGATGCCACAACAGTCTCGAGTTCGACTCCAATTCTCGTTTGTTGGTGACTGCATTCGCAGTTTTTATTTTATCTTCGATATTTAGGTAATACAACCCATTCAGTAGACTTGCACTTCCGACGCAATTATTTCCAAAATAAATATTGCATATCTTATTACTAAAACGGAACTCATAACCGTTTCTGCTCAAAACAGGAATAAATACAATATTCTTAAGCCCCTTGGGCAAAACCAAACAATCGAAAAGCAGTAAACTATATCTAGTAGATAAAACGAGAGTTCTTGATCCAATGTGGGTCGCCGGTACACTCGTCGGCATCCTACATTGATCATGATCTCTCGATCCGCCAGCTCCTACTTCGTTCCAGCCCTGGTTCGAAACACAGATGTGAGCACTAGCTCCCGAGTCTAAGATCCATGAAGCAGAATATACTGTCATAGAACAATTTGTTTCCAAAACGTAAAGTTCTTTAACTGAGGCGGCTAGCTTCGGGCAATCGCGCTTCCAATGGCCAAGCTCATTGCAGTGAAGGCACTTGTCCGTCAGCTTGGCGCCTTTGAACACGTTCTTCTTGGCCTTGCCTTTCAAAATTCGTCCTTTGGGCTTATTGGGCTTGTCCGAATTTTTCTTTGTACTCGACCCTCGAGTCTTAGCATTCGCGACAAGAACAACTTCCTTTCCTTTCACCTTCTTCACCTGAGTCTGCGCTGCCGACAACTGGTTCATTAACCCAGTCAATGTCATCTCGGCCTTGTTCAGATTAAAGTTCACGATGAACGAATTGAAGGAAGGTGGGAGCGACTGAAGTATGAGATCGTTCTGGAGTTCGTTATCCATGATAAAGTCCAGCTCGAGTCTTTCGATCCAATCGATCATCTTGAGCACATGCGCTCCGACGTCAATACCCTTAGCCATTTTGTAATGAAATAGTTGCTCCATCAGGGAATAGCAAGCACTCCTGGAATGTTCGCCAAAAAGCTCCTTCAAACGAACCAAAATGGCGCCCACTTCCATTTCCGAGTGAGTGCGCTGCAACTCATTGCTCATGGAAAGAAGTATATAGCCTTTGACCTTTGGCTCGTCTATCTGCCATTTGGCATACGCAGCCCGGTTTTCGTCACTCGCATTAGCCCCTGGGACTTTCGGGTACGGGGAAATCGAGGACATAAGTCAGCGACTCCATACCTAGGACTATCCTCAGGTTACGGAGCCAGTCCACGTAGTTCGGTCCCACCAAACAGTTTCTCTCAAGCGGCATAGTAATTATGTTCGTCATCGCAGTAAAATAGAAAGAAACGTAAAGCTGCAGAAAAGAAAGATCTAATTAGGTTTTTCTTACAAGGACTTTTTGTTTCGCTTGACTCCCACTATTTTCTCGAAAAATTATCCTCCCGAGAAGAGTTTCGAAAACCTCGTTGAAAGTTTCATAGTGGAGTTGATGTCTCCGACTCGACTAGACTCGCCTCAGCCTTTAACGCAATATTTGGCTCATCTGATCTTATCGAAGTCACGTCGAATGCGAACTTATCCAATAAGAGGTACAACTATCTTAGTCTCAGTCATTGACCCTCACGGCTAACCCTGCTTATTGGTTTAACTGCCTAAGTTTGACCTATCAACTTATGCTCAAATCGCACAGAATGCACCGCCCCTTGCTGCCATACGCTTCGGGGGGGGGGGGGGGGGACTGGTATGACGAGCGGCGTCCCAGACGCACCCGAGACGCTAACACTGGGGCGAGATATACGACGCCAACTTACTCGGAACAGATCGCAAAACTCCCCAATGCTAGACATCTCAAGCATGATAGAAGACAGGAGTCCAATTCCTTTACCCACTTGGAATTTAACAAACGGAAGAATAAACCATCTCACATAGGAGCACATAAAACAAGCATATCATTTCAAACACCAACACGCACGTAGGTAGTAAATTGACCCTAGGAAAATAAACTACGAGACAACACAAGCGGGTTATTTCTACTCTATCCCTATTACATGCGTCTTCAAAAGACCTCGGGTCGTCGCACGGGTCCTGAAGTCGTCAAACGTCCTTCGTCACACGAACGGCCTCAAAGTCACCAGGCGTCCACCACCTTGTCACCGCCGGGGGGTTGCCTTCCATCAAATGGGACCTCATCTTCGTATTTGAGTCTAATCTAATAAAATGGTAAATTACAATACGGGGGGGATCATAAGTCCCGAACAACCCGTATAAAACAAATACTACCCGGGGGGACGTGACCCTTAACAAATGACCCGAAAACGAAATTCCTAAACCCGCAGGTGCGCCTTAAATCACATTCATAACGAGCACGTTGACAATTACATGATTTTAAAAAGAAACGAAAATTGGGCCTTAAACGGGCCAAGCCCATTAATAAAGGCCCGTTAAGGCTTTGAGCATGAAGCCCTAACATAGATGCCGCGACTCAAATGGCTCAGCTGTCAAAACACGCCAGAACGCCATGGTGGAGAAGGCCGTCGATGTGGAGTCCCGACTAGAGCCGGTGCCACCACCGCCGGCGACGCCACGCCGCGCACAATGCGCGTCTTCAGCTCGCGGTAGAATACTGTCGCGACTCCCTCGTCGCCTCAGCCGCTTCGTGCCGAGTCACTGCCTTGCCGGGAGAGATCGCCGCCGCTACGTTCCAGCCGAGCCGGAGTTGCTGCGGCTATCTTGCGCAGCGCGCACCGTGCACGCCATCGCAGTCCGCGGCCAAAGTCGCCGACGATCTCAGCCGGGCCGTCGCACCTTGCAGAGGCGCTGCCCGGGGATGGCACCTAAGCCACCATGGGTGGCGTCGGACCCAAGGTTCAAGACTGATCAGGTCCGCCGTCGCGCGCAAAGCGCAAAGCGAATGCATGCACTTGGCGAACCCTAGCCGGCTGCTCGGGTCCGCCGTGGGCTGTACCGCACGAGTCGGTGGCCGTGGGCTGGCAAACGACGCATCGGCAGCCCAACGACGGTCGAATAGTGTTGGCTTTTTGATCGTCTCCCACGTGCCTCGTTTCAATTTAAACACGTTATGATTCTGATCACGAGCGCCCGCCCTGATACCACTGTTGGGTTACCCGGTTTCTCTTGGAGACGCCACGTCCCCGGGTACGGTGCGGAACAAAAATTTTCTGGGTTCCCTTATTGCCCTCGTTGCTCGGATCAGAATAGTAACACATAGACATGTAATAGGGCGGGTCAAACCAGTAGAGAATTACTAGTTGAAGCGAGTGGCAGCTCCTCGTCCTTTTCTTCAAGACTTCGTCGATGGTGGTGGATGGCACTAGATCGTCACGCCGACCTCGCAGTGTACCACATAATCAGTTTTCTAAAGATGGCTAGAGAGAACCGAGCCGTCGCGTGGGAGAAAAGTGTTTTTTTTTCGGTGTGTGTTTTGTGCCTTTGTTATGCACGAAATTTTCACAACCAATTCAGATAAGGATACTTACCATAATTAGACAACTAACTTAAATACTAAGTCAAACTAAGTATATGTAAATAAGGTATAAAATTCGAAATTTAATCCAAGATTAAATTCGAAATTTTCACCTTAAAATAAATAATATTCCAAATACATTAGTTCCATATTTATATTTATTTTTTCGAAATTAATTCCCAAGGAATAATTCGAAAATCAGCTTAGGGACAAATTTCAATTATACCCTCAAGCCTTTTAAGCACTTGGCCAAGCCCAAGTCTCAAAGTTAGTTTCATACGAAGTACGACTTCGATCCATTAAACGGCTGGAGGCCCACTAAGGCGCGGCCCAACGGCCAAGGCCCGTTACACTTTGTCTCCTTTTGATGATCCTTTTGAAGCCCGACTCTATATGTTCGACTCAATCGGCAAGGGAGGAATCCAAGAGTCTCGCAGTTACCTAGCCAATCCCGAAGTACCAAACTGTAACCCGATTCGAGTACGAATTTCGACCCAGTATTTATCCGAGAACATTACTATAGATTATAGTACTACGTATAAACCCTTCAGCTGTGTCCCAATCGAGTGAGAGCCATGGTCTATGTCAAACTCACTATACTCGATTCTATGATAAAACGGGGATGAGGCAAATCACAAAAACTACCCTCCATGTCTAACGTTAGTTCAATACCTTGGCCAAGGATTTCGTAATTTCCCATCACCGTCGTCATAGGACACTCGATTATTTGCGAGACTGTGAATCCGTACTCGACGGTCTAAGCCCGGCAATCACAAATCGTCATGAAGACCGCATCTGGCCCGCTGACTCATGCAACAGCAAATCGGGTCGAGGGGAACCAGTGACAGTCGAGACTTCAAAGTCAACTCCATCAAACCCCCTTTCAGTCTAAGGTTCACGCAGACTACTATAGTGTTGTCGTCGGTCATTGACACTCCTTGAGTAATAAGCCATGTTCGACCGTACGAGCCGTGAGTCAGTGTCCATGAAACGATTCAATCCCTTGATTCGACTCGCATCACATGTCTATGACCTCCGCTTCCAAGCGGGATATCAACACTCGATAGGTCATCGACAAATAAGCCATAATCGGTTATCGAGCACCCAACTGGAGCATAAGGTTTACGGACTTTTAATGCTCGAGGTTAAGAGTCCACTGGTGCCTTCCTCTCTCGTACCCATCGAGAACAGTGACTCAACTCGACACATTTGGATTTGTTCATTTATTGCTTTACCGGATGCTTAGTAAAGTACTCTTATTCCCAATAAACGAACAATGCCACATAAAATATCTTATTACATAAAAGATCGAATGATAAATAGGCTAATGCCCTATACAATCTAATCATCGTATAGCATTCGAGGGCATATTCCTAACATGAACTTCGCGAACTCCACTCAAGTCGTGAACTGAAAATGTCACGAATCAAGAAGTTCGCGAATCCAAAAGGGCTTCAATGCATGAACTCGCGAAGTAGGAATGAGGGGGGGGGGTAGAACTTCGCGAACTCTAATTGGCGAATCATCACATCACGAATCGAGCTAAGTTGGCGAACCCCTAAGCCCCAAACCATAATTTGGCGGGTCCATGCAAGTCACGAGTTGGTAAGAAAGAAAAGATGTCGCGATCTAGGGCTTGGCGTTTCAACTTCACGAATGCATGCACTTGGCGAACCCGAGCCACTTGGCGAATTAGGTAAGAATTCGCGAAGTATGGAGCTTCACTTGGCGGACCGAACTTTGCGAATTGAGAGGAGTCCGCGAAGTGCGAGCTTGGCGAATCCTTAACGTGCGAAATGAAATTCACGAAGGCCAAAAGGAAGTCGCGAGTCTTTGGGAAGGCACTTTGCGAATCTGAGGTTGGCAAATCCATCAAGCTTGGCGAAGCCACTTCACGAACCAAAAACTTGGCGAATCCGAGCAAGTCACAAACCTTAGCTACTTAGCGCACTCAACTTGATGAATTGAGAGACAATGTAGGTGATAAAATGATGCGATATGGGGCGAAAGATGAACTTTGTGAATTAAAAAAGAGTTCGTGAAGTCTATGAGGGTCACGGTTCAGCTAAGTTCGCGAAGTGTGAAGTAAGCATGTGAGGTTTGCGAATCCTAGTTACTTTGCGAGCTATGGTTTGTTTGCAAATCCTAGTAACTTGGCGAAGCAAATAGGTAAAATATTAGACTTCTAGGGTATTTCACGAGTTAATCATAGTTCACAAATCATGCAAGGACACAAATCTTAGGGAGTTTACAAAGTCATGAAATAGCAACTTCCCGAATTTTATCAACTTAGCGAACTTAGACGTGGCGTACGCTATAAGTTCGCAAAGTGTATGTATAGGGCATTCCCAGAATTATTAAAGCATGAAAGACTTCACGAATTTCACAAACACTTCACGAACTAAATAAGTTCTCGAAGCAACTTCACCAATTGGAATAACCATGCAACGCAATTGGAATCGCAGTCATAGGAACTTTGTGAGCTATATAAGTTCGCGAATCATGAGGCTAAGGCAATTCACGAGCGTCACGAATTATAAGTCTAAAATTAGTTCGAAGTATTAATGATTAACGAACTAGTTAGTCAAGTAAATTAGATAAGGTACTAATATCATTATTTTGTGCTTAAGGTCGAAGCTTAATGATTCCATCAAATCGATATTAGCTAATCTACGGCGGTCAGGTAAGTGGCGACTACACTTCAACTACAACACATGACTTTTATGTGTGCATAAATTATGTGACTACGTTCTTTCATGACAGAACGTGAAGGTTATGTGTTATGTGTTATTTACTATTCAAAGCATGACATGCATACTCATATGATTCACGACATGATCACGAGCATGCTCGCTTTGTACGAAAGTTAAAACAGAGAGTGTGCACGAGTCAAAATCGCATGTGAGCGATGTATAGTTGCCGATATGGGCATCTGTTGTCGACTACACTGTCGAGTCATGGCTCTCCTAAGTCACCATGGCGGCATTAAGGCGTCGCCGAAATTATGATTTTGATGGGTTAAGACCCTCACGGCGGGAAGTGTGACCTGGAGGGTGCGACCCGAGGAAAGACGCGACACCGAGGGTATCTTAGATGTTGGCAACCTCGGAGTGGGCTACCAGCGTGAAGCGCCCGTGTGCCGGGCCACAATGGGCTAAAAAGGCATCTTCGGAACCGCATTGGGCTGAAAAGGCGTTATTGGCCTCCCAATGTGGACAATAATTTCCGTATTGGGGTTGCCTCTCAATGTCGACCGTTGGGCCGAAAAGGCATTATTAGCCTCCCAATATGGATCGCATTGGGCTAAAAAGGTGCCACAGAGATGTATAGGGGTTGCCTCTCAATGACAACAGCATTGGGCAAAAAAGGCGTCGTTAGCCTCCCAATGTGGACCGAGTTGTGCTAAAGAGGTGCCATGGAGTCGAATGCAAATTGCGAACTAGGGTAGCCTCTCGATGTGTGTGCACTGTCACTTACTACGAAGTTGAAATGAGCTATATGATGGTGCATAGCGAGATAGAAAAACCGAGGGCCCAATAATGAAAGGGAAGAGAATGAGAAAGAAAGTGAAGTCTAGAAGTGCATTGACGCGGAGGTCATTGCGATTTAGGACACGTGCAATGCATGCATATAGTTTCCACTTACTGAGCTCTTTAGCTCACCCTTATGTTATGTGTTGTAGGTACGAGTGAACACGGTACGTGATCGCCTAGCTGGCAAGGCAGTCTTTTTAAGCTTCCGGGCGACTTTTGGGGGTGGTGTGTGCATGGATGATGACCTGTGAGGCCGGGCGCATAGAAATACTTTTGCTGTGCATGTAGGCACTTTCCCGTGTACTTAGGACCAGCATGTAAATAGGAACTGAAGTAATTCTTTTGTCATGTAAATGTATTCTTTTGACGTGTGTAGAAACGAACTCCTTTATGAGAAAGGAAAAATTTCATACGCACTTTCGTATCCCTTGTAAGTTATCGTATCGCTAGGCACTTAGGATATTGCTAGAAATTGTGGTGATGGCTAGGGTCGCTACAGTTGGTATCAGAGCTCCGGTCACAGGTTCTATAGACTGTCCATATACACACACCCAAAAGCGCGAAAGCAGCCTTGCCAGTAAGTTTTACCATGTTATGAATTTCGATGTTGCATAATTTATTTGATAGAACTCACAGAATAAAATAGAAACCACGGTAAGAACTAGGGGTGAGGGTAGTGGGGGTGCTGAGTAAGATAGGGAAAACCCAACCCCTACCAACACGCAACCATCCTTCAGCTTACAGAACTAGTCCGTCAGCAATCTGCCCAGATACAACAGCTATTTCAGCAGCGCAACAACGAAGTGCAAAGGAACAATGGACCTTCACAGGCTGAAAGGGCCGAATTGGTAGGAGAAAGATTTCGTAGGCTAAGTCCGCCCACCTTTGAGGATGCAGTAGAGCCACTTCAGCAGATGACTGGATAAGGACTATCGAAAGCATGAGTACAGTCGAGTCCCAGAGGCGGAAAAGATGCTCTGCGCCACGTTCCTACTTAGAAGAAGTGCGGGGTACTGGTGGGACACGATTCGGGTCATTGAGAACCCTGCCACCATGAGCTGGGACCACTTCAAAGAGTTGTCCAGAGGCAAGTACTACACTGCCTCGGTTCGAGCCCAGCGGATGAGTGAATTCATCAACCTCCGACAAGGAGCGATGATAGTAGCTGAATACGTAAGGAAGTTTGAACAACTATCGAGGTTCGCTGCCCACATGGTGAGTACGAAGCGAAGCTGGCAGCGTTGACTTCGAAAACCAACGCTGTTAGAACGAATCATTGAGGCACAAAAGACGATGAACTATATCTAAAGATCCAGGCGGAACAAGACGGCAATGTTCCGTCGGAGTTCGAATTTCGAGACAGTGGAAATCTTACAATTCCAAGGTCGTCTATATGTGCCACCCGGTGAAGAGATCCGTCGAACTATAATGACGGAGGTGCATACGACAATCTACTCGATACCCGGAGCAACAAAAAAAAATGCATCGAGATTTACGAATAAATTACTGGTGACCAGGAATGAAGAAAGATGTGGCTACCTTCGTACAACGATGCTTGACCTGCCAATAATTAAGGCAAAACATCAAAGGCCTGAGGGAACGTTACAACCTTTGACGACTCCCGAGTGGAAGTGAGACCATATCACTATGGACTTCGTCGTAGGGTTATAAAAAAACCATAAAAGGCCATGATGTATTTCGGGTGATCGACACAGATTGACTAAATCAGCCCATTTCTTGCCAATCAATTAAACGTATTCCATGGAGAAGTATGCAGAGTTGTACATACAAGAAATTGTGATACTCCATGGGATCACGATTTTAATTGTCTCGGATCGGGATTCCAGGTTTCTGTACTAGTTCTGGGTGAGCTTACGAAAGGCCATGGGGACGAAACTGTCCTTCAGTACGGCATATCACCCTCAGACGAAGGGACAGTCTGAAAGAACAATCTAGACGCTTGAAGATATGTTGAGAACGTGTATTCTGGATTTCCGGGAAGATGGAGCAAATACCTCCCACTAATCGAGTTGTCCTATAACAACAGCGATCAAGCCACGATCGGGATGGCGCCTTACGAAGCCTTGCACGGATGTAAATGTTGAAACCCAGTTAATTGGCATGAAATCGGCGAGAAGGCATTGTTGGGTCCCGAAATAATTCCTAAAATGATTGAAGCTGTGGGAAAAATCCGGGAGAGGATGCAGACGGCCCAAAGTGCTCAGAAGAGTTACGCAGACAAAAGAAAAAGGCCGTTAGAGTTCGATGAAGACGAACAAGTCTTTCTGAAGTTTTCGCCGATGAAGGGCATAAAATGTTTCGGAAAGAAAGGGAAGTTGAGTCCGTGATATATTGGACCTTTCACAATTGTGAAATGAGTTGGAGAAGTGGCGTGCCAACTCGAATTGCCCACGTCGCTCGCACAAGTCCGTGACGTCTTCCATGTATCTATATTATGGAAGCACGTCCCAGACTCGAGCCATGTAGTGGAGGGCGAATCACTTCATCAACAATTGAAGCCGGACTTGAGCTATGAAGAAAGGAAAGGCCAGTGGAAATTATGATGTACGAGATGAAATGCCTTCGGAATAAGAACACACCCCTCGTAAAAGTCTTGTGGCGTAACCAAGTATTGGAAGAAGCCACTTGGGAACCCGAAGACGAGATAAGAGAGAAGTACCCCGAGTTATTTTTCCGTGCTGCAATTTCGATGAGGATGTAATACCCGCAAAATTTATACGGAATTATTCAATAATATTCGGAAAGTGTGGAGTCGACTTTCGAACATACATCGATTTTTTTCTGAGCCGAGTCAAAAATTTACATTTGGGCACAAAAACTTAGATGGGACGAAAATAAGAAATGAGAACCCAAATAACAGATAAACAAAATAATGAAAAGGGCCGAAAATAATGATGGACCAAACAAAATAAATGAAGGCCCAAGAAATATTATTAGGCCCAAAAGAAATAAATCCAAAACAAATAAAATTACTTGGGCCAATAATATAAGATAACCATTGTAGATTCCTTAATCCCAGAGGAAAAGCCATGTAAGTGGCTTAGTTATGTAAAATGAGACAAACAAGAATGAAAAGCCAAATAAAGTGACCAAGGCCGAATTCATGTTGTACCAAATAAAGTAAATGAGGGCCCAAATGACTTATAATAAGCATGAGGACAAAGGAAAAGCCACGTTGGGGCTTAACATCACCCTTTCTCCATTTAGTCCTTTTACAATTGTTTAACTGATAGCATACATGTGACGTGAGTTGTCCCATTTCTCTCTCATTGACCTTGGTGTACCCATTTCGTTATCACCTACCCCAACTCCCAAGCTTCTGTCGTTATTTGCTAAGTCCTTAAATGATAAAAGCCAAAACGAGATAAGAGAAGGAGAAAACGCAATTCACCCCAGAATAAGGAGAAGGAAAATTTAGGAGAAAGCCTTCCAACATAACAACTCCGCAATCAACTATCGGGAGCCCGGGAAAACACCCTAAATTAGCTAACGATGGACGTGAGGTAGGTAGAGATCATCTACATACGTAAACAAAATTAGGAGTCGTGAATTTAACGTGATTGCATGATCTCTTTCGAATTTATACATGTTTATGTGCTAAACGTGAATTTCTTGCATGATTTTCGTGATAATGTTTACATGCTAAAATTCGGCCAGCTTAATACCTTAATCTTTATGAAGTTTAGGTCCATGAAACATAGGAATAGAGTTAGAGGACTTGAGATTAAGAGGATAGAACAAAACTTGGGAATGACTAGTGTTTTCTAGGGTTTTCTTTATCCATTTCGGCCAAGAGGTTAAAAAAATTCATATCTATATATAATATAAAGGGGTATGACGAAATCCTTTAGGATGCTTTGATCTAAAGTCACTTAGAGTTTTACCCCGACATACGATCGATTTAATTGCTTAAAATTTGTCAGTCTAAGTCGCATTCTTGTGTCTAAAAGGTCATTTGATTGTTCCACTAGACACAAAGTCACTCTACATGCGTGAGGATTCAAGCCTTGTTCCTTTTTCCTTTCTTTGGATCTACTTCTCGAGTGAGTCACACATAAATTACTTGTCTTACCTAGTGATTCTTGGTGTCATACTCATCTTGCGTCAGATCGTCAGGAAAATGATAAGGGAGTTTAGGATATTCCTCATTCGGCCTTATATAAATTCCCTCTCGTTAGTCCTTAGTCATCCACTTTGAGCCTTCTCCGACGTCCTTTTCTTCATTTGAAACCCGTTCCCAGCCTTCAACCGAACTCTATACTCTTCGAATGGTTGTTCAAACGAGAAAAGGAGGGGGAGATAACAAAAGAAAAAGTAAGATGATGACAAAAGAAGGCATTGCTCAATGCGCAAAAATCAGACCAAAGGAACCGGCCTTCCGACTATCTTGTAGAAAGTGGCATGGTTCCTGCTGTGAACTTCTCCAACGATGATCTCGTACGCTCGTCAGAACGGCTGGAAGAGGAGCACCACGAAGTGAACTTCTCCAACGATAATCCTGTATTATATCGGGAAACGAGAAGAGGAGTGTAGCATCGGGTACGAATTCCATAACCGAGAACTTCTCCAAATTGATAATCTCTGAAACCTCTATAGGGATTAAGAGAAGAGGAGCACGGTATCGGCCCGAGAACCAACAAAAAGAACTTCTCCTACGATAATCTCCTAGAGCCTCATGGAGAAGCGGAGCTTCAGCTTGAGCATAACAAAAAAAGGGATAGTTCTTAAAAGAAAAGGAGGGAGAAAAGACTGAAAAGCAGAAAGACGCCGAAAAAAAAAAGAAACGGACGTAGAATTGGAAGACGATGAAGAGATATAAGCTCACTTTCCTTTAAATTCCTTCCGTTCTAAGTCCTAGCCAAATTATAACCCTTTCAACCCTTTGATTCCACATAGACGGTCTCTTGCCTAGGTGAAATGATTAAAAATGCCTCGATCACAGGTAAATTGACTTAAAATTGCTTGTGTTGACTTGAGTGATAAAAATATAAAAATCCCAAGATAGCTATAATTGAGAGCAAGAGCGAACCTAGTGAGAGTTGTCAAAATGGACCAGTCTATGAACTTAGGACTTTAGTTTGACGACATGACTTGACGGCATTTTCTTCTTTCAAATGTCTCGTAAAATTTTAGGCGTGACGATTGATCGAAGAAAAATAATCTGACCCCATACAACAATAAATAAATATATATATATATAATAAATAATAAAATTCGCACATTTTGACATGAAATGTTATGTTTCATATGCGTTGAATTGAATAAATGCGAATTTCTTTAGTGCATCGCACATTCTAAATGCAATTTTAGATTGCATTGGTACTGAATTGTTTAAATGCGATAAATTTTTCATTGCTTCTACCCCATACAATATTTTAAAGTACATGTTTTCGGGGACCATGTATACATGCTTACTTGGTAAATTTGTGTGCTCGTGAGTTGAATTGATTCCGTATGCTTGCATAATTAGTCAATCCTTGTGCATCATTTGAGGGGGAGCAAGTATAAGACTCGTAGATTAGCTCCAAATATTTTTGACGTTTTTTCTCTGAGTATTTCAGATCTTTCAAAATTAAGGAGCGAGACGTCGACACTACAAAGAAAGGAGCTTGACACAAGACCAAATATTTCAAAGATAAAATTGCCAAAAATAATTGTTGATTAAATCCATTATTACTAACGCTTATCTCTAAGTGGTACAGATTTTTAAATTTCTGCCAGGGGAGCTAGACGTTACTACACAGAAAATACAGGGAGTTAATCGCATTTATTTCAATTACTAAGTGGGAGCCTTACAATGGGTTTTATTTTGAAATAGGGGTCAATCTGAAGTTCTTTAGAAGAACTTACTATCGAGAAACTGGATACTAGAATTAATTCGCAGTCTAAAGTTTCTCGATCGTAAACAGTGTCGGGATCGATTTCGATTAACCGCGATAATTTGCGATCGAAAAATTTGAATTTTTCGTATGCAAATAGTAATGGGCCTGATCCATTAAATCGCAAAATGTCAAATCACAAGCCCGAAAACAAATCAATGCTAGTTAATAAAAGTTTAACTTTTGTCAGTCGAAAAACTTTTTCTCACGCAAAACCTAATCGAAATAAAAAAGAACTCTCTCTCGCAAAACTTTCTCAGACGATACAAAATCCTTCAAAACTTTCAATTTTTCACTCCAAATCGTCTGATTAAGGTAGAAATTCGATTCAGTTAACGATTGCGAATGATATAACTTGATTTGCATTTACATTCTTTAGTTTTTCGCGTGATTAGTTAAAATTTTTCGACTGTTCTTCAAAAACTAGTTAAACGTATACTGTTTCACTAAAATTGTGGCATGCTTCTTGGATTTTCTGAGTTAAATGCCGTATTTTTGGATAGATTTGATGTTCTTGATGAATTAGATAGTATAAATCTTCGGAAAAATCTTCATCTGTGACGTTAAAATGAGTTTAGATGAAACTGGGTTTTGAAGTTTTGAAGCTGTCGAATAACTTTGTCGATCGCAAATAATCCTTATTGAATAATCCTAATCGATCGCAAATAATCCGAATAACTTTGTCGATCGCAAAATTTATTTAGTCGTAACGATAAAAGATTTACCATCGAAAAATCCAATTATAATTTTCTGCGAGCGAAAAACTTATGCACTGACTAGACAATTTAGATGCAAACTTTATCGAGCGTAAAACTTACTATCGCAAAATAGAATTTTCGATTTAATTTCAATTTGGTCGCAAAAATTTAGCAGCGAAAATTAATTTTTAAACTCTTAATTTTTCGATCGTAAAATTCGCCGCTTAGGACGTAATTGATCGGAAAATTTCTCGACGTTTGACTTAGCCTTTCGTTGACTAATTTCTCGATAAAAATATATCACGGCGAAAAACTTCTACGTTCAATCGAAAATCACATTCCGCTCGACAAATTTCGAATCGAAAATTTTATTCAATCGAAGAAAATTTTTCGATAGTAAATTTACCTGAGACGCGGAATTTTTCTCGATCGTAAAATTGATCGACTACAGTCACGCTTTCAACTTCAACACTTAGGAAATTTTCTAAGTCTTTTACACTGTAGCAATATATAGGAGAGATCGTATATCCGCGAACTTTGATTCCGAGAATTTTATCAAAACCGTTCCACTTTCATCTTTTTCTCAACTGCCTAGCTTGTCAAAATCCGAGAAACTTTTATATTCGAGAAAATCATTCCAAGAATCTATCTAAAACCGAGAAAAATTCTCTTTAAGTCCATTTTTTCTCAACTGCTCACGTTTAAAATCTGAGAAATTCTATACCCGAGAAAGACTATTCCTAGAACTTATCTAAGTCGAGAAATTTCTTAAAAACCGAGAAAATTTGCAAATCTGCATAAATTCTTCGAAACTGAGAAAGTTTGTCAAATCCAAGAAATTTTCAGCCGAGAAAGTTTATTTCCTCCGAGAAAATTTTTCAAAATCACGATTTTTCAAATCCGAGAAACTTCTCAATTCAAAATTTCTTGCCAAGTCAAAATCCTCAACTGAGAAACTTTCTCACATGACAAGTTTTAAAATCCGAGAAAATCATTTTCAACAGAGAATTTGTTTTTCCTTTTTCTGTCCGAGAATCTTTCATTAAACTCACACAAACACAAAAGTTTCTCAACCAAAATTTCTTGGGTAATTTATCTTGAAATCACGAACATCTTCTCAAACCGCATTTTTTTTCTCGTGATAAATTCTTTCTCGTTTTGAAATTTTTCCTCAAACTCATTCAAGTCTTGATCCCTTCCACTTTAAACATATCCCCCTAGACCACTTTTGAAAACTCCTCAAAAAAATCGTTTTTAAATTTCTCGAACTTCTCCGAACTCTAAGATATACTTTCCCTTCATACGTTTTCGACCATCACACACGTTCACTTAGTTCTAAGAAATTCTTTAAACGATTTTTCTCAAACACTACTCGTTAAACTCATATTTCTCATCTCGTTCGTTACTAACCCTCTTATCTATACAAGATCAAAACCACGGACGATTCGACTGCACTAACCATGTCTGCCACAAATGACATCTCAACAGTAGGCTCCGACACCAGACCCCCGATGCTGCGACAAGGCGGTTACAGCATATGGACAAACAGGTTCCTCACGTTCATCAGGAACAAAGGCACCCCACTCTCTCAATACCTACTGGACTCCATCTTCAATGGTCCAGCACAGTTTTGGACAATCATCCCTGCTCAACCAAACGCAAACCCTCCCATGGATGAACGTCGCACTCCAAGAGGCCCCATTAATGAGGATGAAGAGGCTCGCCTACAGGCCGATGAGACTGCCAAAGGATACCTCTTCCAGGCTATGGGCAACGAAGTCTATGCTCACATCGAGTGCTGCACAACTGCCAAGGAAATATGGGATGAACTCGTAGAAATTATGGCAGGCACAACTGAGAGTGTTCAGGGGAGGAAATCAGCATGTCTCTCGCAGTATGAACATTTCCAGGCCTATGAAGGAGAGGAGCTGCGTGACACGTACCTCCGATACTTGAAGGTCATCAATGAACTCAAGAAAGCCAAGATCTCTAGGGACAAGTTCGATATCAACAACCGCTTCCTTGGTAGCCTCAAACCACATTGGAGCAATGCAACCGTGATGATGATTCAGAGTAAGGACCTCTCCAACACTTCCATCCATGCCCTCTACGACAGCCTGTCAGCCTATGCTCCTTACGTGCAACCTCAGTCCACCAACACTTGAGTCGACCCGCTGGCTCTCCTCTCGAACAAGACTACCGAACGATCTTCCACCTCTAAGCCCAAACAGAACAAAGGGAAGCTACCAGCTGTTGTATCTGACACCTCTTCAGGATCCGAAGCTGATACAGAATCTGATGAAGATGTTCGTGATCTACGTAAGCAACTGGCAATGCTCACAAAGATGGTCTCAAAGAAGATCGGGAAAAAGTCCTCGTCCTCCTCCAATCGTCAAAGAACCTTTAGCGGCATCAAAAAGACTACCCTACGGGGGAAGCTAAGCCGATAAAGAAAGAGGAGGAATCCGCACCTCAAAAGTCTGTGATGTGCTTTCGGTGTGGAAAGCTGGGCCACTTTGCCAAGGAATGCCACGCCCCACGCGTGAAGGATTCTGGCTATTACGACCGTAAGGCCAGAATGACCCGCAAAATGGAAAGTGGGAAAGTTCTTCTCACCGAAGAAGCTGAATGGTGAACGACACTTCAGAAGACGAGGAGCCTAAGGATGAAGATTGCTGCATGGCAAGGCTGGTAGAACATGACGAGGACAAAGAGATGGTCAACACCGGTGAAAATGCCGCTAAGACGCCTACCAATGCCGAGTCTGAGGTACGAATTTCACAACTCAATGATGTGTTTAATCACCGACACACCATTAAGAAACCCACCGTAGACGCTAGGGATTATGATGAACTTAAGCTAAAATTTGAAAACAATTATATGCCTTACTTAGTTTAAAAGTAGAAGAGCTCGCCTGTGCAAACGAACGTCTAATGGCCTCAGAAGCGTTAGTCAAATGTCTGCAAAGCAAGAATAAACAAAGTGAGACTAGGGTTAAGGAAACCACAATGGCCATCAGTTCATGCGAAACGTCTCGTCTTCTGACGGCATCCCAATACGAACTGCTTACAAAGGAAAGAGTTAGGCTGTACCGAAAGGTGAAAGAACTTGAAGAGCAACTTCACCTTAGAAACGAAAACGCACGCATCTTATGCCTATTGAACCAACCAGTTGAAACAGAATTCTGCAACGCCCGGGGGGAATCGGCCTGGCCAGCAATTGCAAACCAACACCACTAACAGTTAAAAGGTATAACATGTGTAACACTACGTTCCTGCAAACAAGAAATGGTGCTCCCTCGCAACTTGGCCATTTGTGAGATCATCCTCCGTTGTCATCTCGGAAGAAAAGAGGGTACAGAACATTCATTGGGCGGAAATCGCGTATGACTACATAGAAATGAATGCCAGTGATAAGACTAAGATACCTTCACTCTCGGAGGATGTCGAAACTCCACTCCCAACCAAAGAACAGGAAATTGCTTTCCAAGAAGCGATCTCTCGCACCTATATCCCAGAGAAACTTCTGCTCATAGCAGAACTAGAACGAACTCTAGAATTAGAGCGGAAGACCTTCGCAAAGGAGCGAGATGAACTACTTAGCAAAATATTTACAGTAGAACAATTTCACAATACGAACAATCCCTCTACATCGAGTCAAGTACCCGATTCTCAAACATGTAAATGTAAGAGGACTGCGAAGATGACTCCTGAAATTGAAACTTGTTCAAACACTAACTCTCGTATTCCTATAGATACAGGGAATGTCAGTTCGACGTCTCTGGAAGGGAGTTCATTTGAAATAAAGAAGAACCCGCTCTTCGATGACAAGAAGAAAAGACCATCCTGTATTCGTCTTTCCAATCTGTGTCCTGAATCTCAACATCTTAAGGACGTAGACAATTATGTTGCCAAAACTTATCTTTCCTTTGCCAAACTAATGTCTATGTGTTGCTGCAATGACTATTCTTCCACGCTTTCATGAATATGAGGCACACGAACACGCAACACCCGACCAAAAAGGCAAACCTCCTCTACGACGCCCTTGCATTCTCCCAGTTCATCAACGCCCACGGTTAAGCAAAAACGCCATCCAACGCTGAATACAAAGTCACCTACTGCTCGCAAACAAAAGACGGCTAAAACCGAAGGACGACAACAACAACCAAAACCCTCACGCCAATTCATGAATAAGACAACGTATATGCAAGCGCAAGTTAGGAAAATATGGGTTAGAAAAACCGTAATCCCGCCTCATCAAACAAATCACAAAGGGAAAGCTAAATTAGATCCAACACAACCTGATTTAGACCCCACATTTCCCGTGAAATTTTACTTATATCACAGGAAGGTCCCGTCCATAAACGGGGACCCAACGTTTGCTGATGATTGCAGGTCTGTCATGTGTGGTATCTAGACTCGGGTTGCTCCACACACATGACGGGGAACAAGGAGCTGTTGAGCAACTTCTCCGAGCGCTATCTCGGAAGGGTCTCCTTCGGAAACAGTCAAATGGCGCCAATTCTCGGAACTGGCGATCTCGTCCATGACAAACTGACGATTAAGGGCATCTCTTACGTCGAGGGTTTCAGCTACAATCTTTTTAGCATTGGCCGTTTCTGCGACAAAGGATACAAGGTTCTCTTCGAATCTGACATCTGCAGTATTATCGATGCCTCGGGACTACCTCTTCTTACTGGAACACGCACGTCTCACCTCTACGTACTCAATCTTACGACCTCTCGACCAATTTGCCTTCTCTCCCGTGCTGCACCCAAGTTGAACGATCTATGGCACCGGCGTTTTTCACACTTCAATTTCAGAACTATCAACAAACTGCGTCAGAATAAACTCGTCAACGGTCTACCCCAACTGTCATATCATAAGGAACACCTCTGCTCTGCCTGTTAATTGGGGAAGATGAAGCGATCGTCTCACATCTCCAAGGAAACACCGTCCTCTAAGCTCATCCTTGAGCTCTTACACATGGATCTATGTGGCCCAATGCCTGCGGCTACACTCGAAGGAAGACGGTATATTCTTGTGATTGCCGACGACTTCTCACGCTATACGTGGACGAAACTCGTTCGCACAAAGGATGAAGTTCCTGATTTAATCATCGAGTTTGTTGTTACGTCCCAAACTCTTCGTCAACAGAAGGTTCGGATTATCAGAACTGACAACGGAACTGAGTTTAAGAACCAGAAGCTCAGTAATTTCTATGCCACTCAGGGCATCACCCAGCAGTTCTCAGCTGTGAAGACACCGGAACATAATGGTGTCGTTGAGCGTAAGAATAGGACACTAGTTGAAGCAGCTAGGACTCTCCTCATCCAATCCGGACTTCCTCACTCTCTTTGGGGAGAAGCTATTCAAACGGCTTGTTACACGCAGAACCGGGCTTCCATCCACAAGAGATTCAACCGCACCCCATACGAGATGCTGAATAACCGTCGTATCCCAGATATATCTTATCTAAGGGTCTTCGGTTGCCGATGTTTCGTGGCCAATGATCGCCAACATCTTGGAAAGCTAGATCCAAAAGCACTTGAAGGCGTCTTTGTTGGATATTCGCTGAACTCAAAGGCATACAGAGTCTATCTTAGGGAGAAACGATCAGTAATAGAGAGCACAAATGTCACCTTGAAAACGAAGGCGACCTCATGGCTTCTGCTCACATCAGTCCAGAACCAGGTCTTCTACAGTCGTTGACTAAAGGTCAACTTGCAACGGCGGGAACCTCCTCATCTGAGGGCAATTTTGGTGACCTGGATCTCGATCTGCTGTTCGAGTACTTCTATCCAGTCCCCAAAACTCCCGTCGCCACCACTCAAACTACCGCTGCACCCACCCCACCTACATCACCAGCTATCAGCAATGATGTCGTCCCGCCAAACTTAGATGATCTCAATCTCAACGAAGACGACATCTTACCCAACCCTGGGAACATTGCTGATGCTGATGCTGAACCTTCTCAATCTACTACAATTGAGCTCTCTTCTTCGGACACCGGACCCCAATCTAATGAACTCCAATCGATACAAATGCGGCTAGCTCCTCACAGACCAATGTACCACTTTGGGCTCGCTCTCATCCTACGGATCAGATTATTGGGGATCCCACATCCGGTGTTTCGACGCGTTCAGCTACGATGAATGAAAGTCTGTTCGCTTGCTATCTCAGCCAACGAACCATCACGAGTAGCTGAAGCTCTCAACGATCCCGATTGGCTGATTGCAATGCAGGAGGAAATAAATCAGTTTGAATGTTTACAAGTTTGGGAACTTGTACCACGCCCTCACAACAGATCCATTATCGGCACGAAGTGGATCTTCAAGAACAAAAAGGATGAAGACGGTGTTGTCATTCGCAATAAAGCAAGACTTGTGGTTAGGGGTACAACCAACAAGAAGGCATCGACTACGATGAAACTTTCCCCCCTGTTGCCAGGATAGAAGCAATGGACGTAAAGTGTACCAATGGACGTAAAGACTGCATTTCTGATTTCTCAAAGATGAAGTGTACGTTGATCAACCTGAAGAATTCTTGAGCGAAGAGTTTCTTCATCACGTATATAGACTCTACAAGGCCCTCTACGGACTAAAATAGGCTCCCCGAGCTTGGTATGACGTCCTTTCAGACTTCCTTGTTCAGTCTGGATTCAAGAAAGGATCTCTGGATACAACTCTCTTCACCAAGCGGAGTGGGCCGGACATCATGATTGTACAGATTTATGTTGATGACATCATTTTTGGATCGACTAAACCACAACTGTGTGAAGACTTCGCAGAATTGATGAAAGAATAATTCGAGATGAGTATGATGGGCGAGCTGAATTTCTTTCTTGGTCTTCAAGTAAAGCAACTCCCCGACGGAATCTTCATCAACCAGTCCAAATACATCCATGACATCCTCGAGAAATATGGAATGAAGACTGCTGCTACACCTATGTCACCCTCTGGCCGACTCGACGCGGACCCATCTGGTGCTCCCGTAGACCAAACCGTCTATCGCGGGATAATAGGCTCTCTTCTGTACCTCACTGCTAGTCGACCTGATATCGTTCAGGAATCTGCGCTCGTTTTCAGGCTACACCGAAGGAATCACATTTCACTGCTGTCAAAGGAACACCCAATTCGGGTTTGTGGTACCCCACTCGATCGGACTTCAAGCTGGTTGGATTCTCTGACTCGGATTACGCAGGATGCAAGATGGATCGAAAAAGCACCTCTGGAGCTGCACACTTCTTGAGCGGTAAACTCGTGAGTTGGTCTTCTCGAAAATAAAACCGTGTCTCAACTTCGTCGACGGAGGCAGAATATGTCGCCGCCGCTAGTTGTTGCTCACAGCTTTTGTGGATGAGAACACAACTACGATATTTTAATTTTCATGTTGATAAAATTCCCATTTATTGTGACTCGAAGAGTGCGATTGCGATGACGAGTAATCCGGTACATCACTCAAGAACGAAACACATAGATATACGTCACCACTTCATCAAAGAACATGTTGAACAAGGGACGATTGAATTACACTATGTCACTACCGAAGATCAACTAGCCGACATTTTCACAAAACCATTGGATGTCAAACGCTTCCCAACACCTTGTGACTATGTTGGGCATGTTGAATATTCAGTTGTGATCAATCGACCCTACATGAACTTTGATAAAGTGTACATATGGCTTTTCACTTCACTTCATTCTCTATGTGTCTTCTAAATTATATCTCTCAAGGGGGAGTTTTCGATTAAGGAGGAGTTTCTGCTTTTTCCGTTATTTAAAGAGGGAATTTTCAAATTAAGGGGGAATTTTTGATTTTGCCTATTTAAAAAAGAAAGGGGGTGGGGGCTGAAATTTAATTTAAATTTTTGGTCAAATGAAGTCAAAATTGGACCAATTGAATTTTGGGTTAAAATTTTAATTTTTGGTCAAACTGGGTCAAGATTGGACCAATTTAAATCCAATTGGACACAATTTTGACCAAGCCCGCGAAATTCGGCCCAGGATCTAATTTTGAACAAGCCCGCGAATTTCGGCCCATTTTACTCAAAATCTCGCATGAACAGTCACAAAACCCCCAAAACACTTAACGTTTTTCACAATCCTACAAATTCCCGAGAAAAAATTCAAAAATTTCGCACCCCCTTTTTCAAAAATTTCTCAAACCCTCGCATCATCGTCTTCTTCAATCTGCACTGGTAATCCGTTTCCTGCTAACTCCATTGTTGCCAATCAGCTTTTCGGTATGAATACATCCTAAATAAACCAATTTCCGTTCGATTTAATTATAACTATGCCCCGTTTTGTTAATTTTTCCTAGGTTTAATATTATTTCTCGGCTTCAATTAGGACGGATGTTAAGTTTTAGGTGTTTAAAACTCCCAAAAATGCATTGCCCGTCCAATTTCGAGTTGATTGAATCCAGTTTACTGCATTTTGGTTAGGATTTGAGTAGGTCTAATGCAAAAATTCACAGCGTCGTTTTGTATGATTTCGCACAGTGTTCTTCACCGGGAAAATTTTCTGGAAAAATACTTTGACAATAGATTTTCGCTGCTACAGTGAGTAAGGTTCCGCGAAAATTTTATCCGAGAAATTTCTTGTGTTAAAATTTTCGCTGTTACAGTGTGTAAAGTCCCGCGAAAGTTTTCATCCGAGAAGTTTCTTACGATTAAAACTTTTGCTGCTACAGTGAGTCAAGCCCCGTGAAACTTTCATACACCTCACGTCATATTACATTTTTTCGCATCTTCATTATTTCGCAACTACAGTAACCAAAATATTCTCAATCCGCAAACTTAAATTTTCTCGGATCCATGCCAATCAATACTTTCGCAGCTACAGTGATTCAATAATTTCTCAACCCTTACATGCATCATCTTTTCGCGGATCACGAAACTTTCTCAATCTGAAAAATTTTATCTGAGAAATTCCTTCTCGCTTGTCAAAACTAAGAAGTTTCAACCCGAGAAATTTTATCACTTGAGCAAATATTTCTTCAACCCGCGAAACTTACATTTCACTTGAAAAAAAAAAATTTCAAAACTTGCGAAAGTTTGCTAAATTGAAAAATTTCTCTCTTGCGAAAATTTAATAACTTTTGAGAAAATATGTTAACCGAGAAATTTTTTGGATAACTTACAATTTGATAACTTGAATGTGAAAATTAACACTATATGCGAAACTTTACTCTGAATGCGAAATCTCTTTAACATGCGAAAATTTCCCTTATATGCAAAAATTCATGGATAGTCTGAATGCGAGATCTCTTTAACGTGCGAAAATTAACACTATATGCGAAAATTCATGGATAGACTGAATGCGAAACTTCTTTAACGTGCGAAAATTAACACTACATGCGAAAATTTTACTCTATCTGCGAAAAATTTCTCTCGACTTGTCTATGTGTGATAATTAGCGAAATTTCCTTACATGCGAAAATTCTTGGATATCATGAATGCGAAAATTTTTGATAACTTATGAAATTCCATATTTTGCGAAAAATTTTCCACTTGCGAAATTCTACACCAAATGCGGAATTTTTTTTCACATCACACGAATACTTTCAATCCAAAATTTTCTAAGTGTTGAAAAAAAAAAATTTCCTTTAACTTACTAAAAATGGTCGAAACTCGCCGTCACATGACCATCATTCAATCTTAACAACTTTATTTCAATAGGACTCTAAGTTAGCTTTAATTTTAATTTTAATTTTTATCTTTACTATTTTGGGCACTTTTATGTCTCCTTTTATTGTTTTACCCACGACTCACTTATATCCTTGTTCTCACTACTAATCATGTTATAATTACTGTCAAGCACAGATATGACCAACAAAAATCAAGATACAATTGAAGCACTTGAGGCGGCAGCACTCCAAAGGGACATCGCTCGCATAGAACTCAATACGCTAACATATGTCCCACCGATCGAGCAGGTCTTCCCAACAAGTCAATGGGCTGCCCTGATACCAAACAACCACATGGTGGACTTAGACAACTTTCGGTGCGATGCTCCCATTATCATAGAGATCCTCAAAGGGCCATCCCCTCCGACACGCCCTCTCTCATGGCGAGCCAGAAGCTCAAGTCTACCTCCAACAGTTCTGGCACACCTTGCAGATAGCTGGACCACACCACCTTGCTAAAACAATGTCCGCAGAAATCGATCAAGAAACAGTGGTCCTCACTCGCAAGATTGTCCAAGAAGTGCTTCAACTCCCTGTCTACTCACCATACGACCCACTACCAACTCATGAACAACTCATCGAGGACATCGATAGATTGGGCTTTCAACCTGAAAACAAGAAGAAGAAATGCCCACTCGTTCTCAGTGAAGTCACTACACGGAACCTTCCTCAACCATGGCGAACACTATATCTCCTACTGAACAAGTGCATGTCGGGGAAGCATGCCGGCCAGGACCGTGGAAACCATCAAATCCTCACCATCCTAACCGGCATCGTCCACAACCGCAAGTACAACTATGCTGAGATCATCTAGATGGATCTCGTCTCCATGGTCCAACATCGCGACCGGGACATCGCCAAGGGAGTCACAAATCGCTTCGTCCCTTACATGCGGTGGCTCCCTGCAATCATCAAACACTTCCGCATTTTCTCCACTAGCATCCGCATCCGCCCGGCGAGCGAGCACTTCATCATCCCCACTGTCGAAAAGTTCGCCAAGAAAAACACTCCGGCGAAAGATCGACACGCCATGATAATCCCGGACGACGTTCTCGCCTATGCAGACCCGACCAATCCGCACGTCCGAGAATATCGTGCTTCCACAGCCTTTTTCCGCGAAAGCCCACGTCCATTATTCATTGTCCCTACGGAGCAGATCAACCCTCTGCTCCTAACCCCGGGACTAGCCAAAACCCCACCCCCACTACAAAAAAGTCATCGAGTAGCGCCGCATCCTCTCCCACCCGCGTACCGAAAAAACGATCGCGTGAGGATGACGTAAGCCGCCCCACGGAGCGTCGATCGAAACAAAAACACGATTGACCTCCTCAGTCACATACAAGCCGAGCCCAACCCGTAGGTACAGGAGGTGATGTGTTCACCTCCCGAGTAGAAGACGTGGCATTTGGCTCAACCACGCAAACAACCCCACCAAGCCACTTATCTTCCTCTCTACAGGAAGATATTTCATTCCACGAGGAGCTACGTATGCCATCGACATTCCACTTGGAGATAGTCGATGTTGAAACAAGCAGTCGCCTCAGACTGCATCCTCTTCAATCACATCGAGTCTAGTGCCCTCACTCCCCATAATTTCATACGTTACTAGGACACATACACCTTTTACAGCACTACAGAGTCTTCGTGATTCTGTCAGAACGCTCGGTGATGTCTCTGTGACTGAGAGCGGAAGACCTAGCACGGCCAACATAACAACAACAGTGAGCCTGGCCATCAATCTTTCGAGTCTGTCTCATCGATGATGCCAACGGGAAGTCTCAGTGACCCCGTCTTTTCCCGTCTGTGCAAACGGGCGGCCGATCGGCTATCTTCTCCGATTCGATGACAGTTGGATTTCTTCGTGATTCCAACTTGTTAAAGTTACCCCAGTTCGTCATCGAGACCGCACTAGAGACTCGTCTTCAAGAGTTTGCAAAGACTCTTGGGACGTCCATCCTCGACAAAGTCTATGCGCGTCTCGATGCGTCCACCATCGACAAAGACAAAGGTGTGGCCCCGGAGACGCCACCACCAACGCTAAATGTGGACGCAGAAGCTGTTCCCTCCTCCATTTCCGCAAAGGAGCTCTTCTACATCCTACGAGCAAGATTCGAGTCAATGACGGAACTCGACGAGGAGGAACAGCAAATGAAGAAAATAATGACTCAACCCATGACTTGCCGCACTCAAGGCGAGTCTAGCGGGATCAGGCGCGACGATCAAGACGATGATCAAGATCGCCGCGAGGGGGAGAATAGGCAGCAAGCCTCACAAACTCAAGGACCCGTATAATCGACGCCGCCTTCCTCCTCTGTACCTGAAATGACGCCCGCAACAGAAACCTCACACCCCACTAGCCAAAAAGCCCACCCTATTAACCCCGAGTCACTAGAAGCCCACCCTATTCTTAGCCTGACACGCCCATACATTGTCAGTCTCAGGAACCCCTCTCATTCTGGTGTTGGATCGGTTCGTTCATGTACCCCTTCGCCTAGAAGCCTGCCAGGAGCCGCTCATTGTCCGTGCACCCTGGCACCGGCGATCACTCCCCGCCCTCTTCGGCCTCGGGCGTCATAAGAACTTAGCCCTCATGGCCCGTCTCGACAACGAATTGGACGCCGAAACATTCACTCGTACGGACGAGGACAACGCATCCACGTCTTCAAATGAGGTAGTCACTACTTCCACATTATTGACCATGTTAGAATCATATCAAAAGCAATATGCTAACATGAAACGTGAGCAGAAAAGTATAAAGGAAGTAGAGAACGAACTTGAGAGAGCTCAGGAGAAGATAGATAGTCTCGAACAAGAACTTAGGAGCTCTAGTGCAAAAATAGATGAACTTACCAAGAGCCTCCAGTCTAGAGAGACTAGTCAACCTCAACTAGGACAACAGAGCAAAAAACTTAAGGAATTAGAAGATAGGCTAGCAAATAACTACAATTGCTTGGTTAGAAATCTCAACGAGAAAGCCATTTTAAATTGTAGGATAACCGAAGCTACCTCTAAGATCACTAACTTAGAAGCTCAATTAGAAACATCGAATGCCAAGATTAGTGAGCTTAGTAAGGATTTCGATGCCTGTCAAGCCGCGAAACTAACCGTGGAAAATAATTACGCTCTCATAAGTGAGGAACGCAAGAAACTATATGCCAAAGTAAAGAAATTAGACGATATAGTTATGCGTAGGGGACAGTCCGAACAGACGATATTTTTGAACAAGCCCAAGGATATAGAGTTCTATAATCCTATAGAAGGCATAGGTTTCACTAACGTGTGTTCTACAAAAGAAAGAAATATATGATGTTAAACACATGCGCTTAGGAATAACCTCTCTTAGAAATTTTACTGAATCGTTGCAAATACTTTCGATTCGTCCATTAGACAAGGTCCACATGGTCCAGAAATCCCCTTTGACTACAAAGAACTAAATGAAAGGGACAAAATAGGAAAGAAACTCTAACTCTTGTCTGCAATTTAGTTCAAATTCTACCTCCTGATTCTCAAACACACCACGAGGAAGTTAAAGCCATTAATTATAAAAATTCTCTCTACAAACCTCCTATCGTAAAACAGATAGAGGAGTCACAGGCTAAGTTAGAAAAAGAACGAGAGAATTTGAAAGCTGAAAAGAAAAAATTGTTTAAGGAGATGGAAAATCTCAAGGCTTCCTCGTCCCCCCAAACTACCTCTCACGCTATTACAAAAAGCGTGAAAAATGAAAAATCGCCTTTGAAAGATAAATATTGTAAAGATAATTTTGTTAAAAGTGCTATGACTAATTTCACTTTACCTACGTCTACAGGGAGCGTAGCGTCAGCACTAAAAATAAAGGCGAGAGTGTCTAGCACTAAGATAAAGAAGGAGCCATTAGATTTAAATGTTTCTGAGCATGCTACTCCTTCTGTTATGATAAAAGACATTCGTAGAAATAAAAGAGCTATTTCCACGTTTAAGATAGTTGCTTCTACTTATTCACTTCAGCCGATCACTTTTAGAAGCACCAACTTCGAAATAGGCTCTACGTTAAAAATTAATCATTCTGAAACAAATGCCACAAGAAAGACACGTAGGAAACAAGATCCAGCCATAAAGAAAGCTTATGGCGCTATACATGAATGTGCTCACCTAAGGTATCCCGTAGAAATTAAATCGCCCAAGCACCTTAGGAGACTATCACAAGAAAAGATCTTTTCCTCAGCCAAACCCTCCAAAGCATTTGTACGTGCTGAAATTAACCTTCCCTGTAAGGTTCAACCCAAATGGGTTCCTAAATCTCCGCCTAGGACGACAAAAGCCAAAAGGGCCAAGTCTCCTATAGAGGTAAAACCCAAACCCACTTTTCCAAAAGTGCAATGGGTTATTAAAACTCTTTGAAAAATAGATTTAGGAGTCATATCTGAACCCAAAACTAAATCTGCTAATCCGAGAGGACCCATGTTTAAGTGGGTACCAAAAGCTCTTTAAATTGTTTTTGCAGATCCATCATGTGTGGTACCTCGACTCTGGTTGCTCCACACACATGACTGGTAATCAAGAGCTGCTGAGCAACTACAAAGACCGACCAAACGGAAAAGTCAGATTTGGGAACAACGATTCAGCCCCGATTCTAGGACTTGGGGATATCACTCTGAAGAATCTGACCATCAAAGATGTCTCGTACGTCGAAGACCTCCGCCATAACTTGTTCAGCATAGGCCAATTCTGCGACAAAGGCTTCTGGGTGGTCTTCCATGCTGACCGGTGCAGAATTTTGGATAGTCAGGACACAGAACTCCTTCAAGGACTTCGGAGATCCAATCTTTACACGATCAACCTGACGTCTGTGCGGCCCTCGACAGCTGTATGCCTCATTTCTCAGACGGATTTACAGAGGAACAGCTTATGGCATCAACGACTGTCTTAATACGAAAGCTCTCCAACGTCTTTCTACGAAAAGTTGGTTCACGGTCTTCCAACTATACAACTACAAAGGGAGCATCACTGTTCGGCATGTCAATTAGGAAAAATGGAGCGAGCATCTCATCACGTCAAGCAAATTGCGTCTACTTCTCGACCATTGGAACTATTCACATGGATCTCTGTGGTGCGATGCAGACTCAGAGTATCAATGGACGAAAGTATGTCCTAGTGATCGTGGATGACTATTCTCGCTACACGTGGACTAAGTTCCTCCGAACAAAAGATGAGACCGGTGACTTGATCATCAATTTTGTGAACACAACTCAAAATCTGCTGCAACAGACTATTCAAGTTGTTCGAACAGACAACGGTACTGAGTTCAAGAACAATCACCTCAGTGAGTTTTATTAGAAACTTGGAATAAGTCAACAATTTTCAGCCGCCAAAACACCTCAACAAAATGGGGTCGTTGAATGGAAAAATTGAACACTAGTGGAAGCCGCTCGTACAATGCTGATCAAATAGGGACTTCCACACTTTCTATGGCTAAAGCAGTCAATACCGCTTGTTTTACTCAAAACAGGACGGTGGTTCATAAACGGTTCAACAAGACTCCGTACGAGATTGTGAATAATAGAGTGCCCAACATCTCTTTCCTTAAAGTCTTCGGGTGCAAGTGCTTTGTGGCGAACGACCGAGAGCAACGTGCAAAGTTCGACCCTAAAGCATTCGAAGCTACATTTGTCGGGTATTCTTCAACATCAAAAGCGTACCGAGTATACATCAAGTCCAACCGAACTATTAAGGAAAGCTATAATGTCACTTTCCGCGAAGTGGCAGACATGGTTCCTGCTCAATTCAGTTCAGGACCCGTTCTCAACCCGATGGTTCCTGCTCAATTCAGTTCAGGACCCGTTCTCAACCCGATGGTTCCTGCTCAATTCAGTTCAGGACCCGTTCTCAACCCGATGGTTCCTGCTCAATTCAGTTCAGGACCCGTGCCTAACCCGATGGTTTCTGGTAATTTAGTCCAGGACCCGTGCCTAACCCGTTGGCTTCTGAAGACAACATTACAGAACCCGTAATCACTGGTGTGTTGGCACAAAACCAACAGAAGATGGCAACAACTTCAGGATCAGTGTCAGACGAAGCAACGAGACTTGCAATAGACGACTTGGATTCTCTCTTCGAACCGGGATATCAGTCATACACGCCTAATTATCAACCAAACGAGACCGACATACCAAGTTCATCTCACACCTCTACTCCACCCGATTCAGAATTGCCACAGAACACCGAAGAACCTACAGTGGTCATCGAGGAAGTATCATCTGAGACGATCAATCCAAGTGCAGTATTGGAACTTCCTCAGACAAATGATCAAATAATTGGCGATCCCTCAGTTGGTGTGAGGACACGTCGTCAACACAGTCTTTTCAGTTGCTTCCTGAGTTCAAAACGAGCCTACCAAAGTAGCAGACGCACTTCGAGATCCGGATTGGACAATTGCAATGCAAGAGGAAATCAATCAATTCGAACGTCTCAAGTGTGGACCTTGGTACCCCGTCCACATGGGAAAATAGTGGTCGGAACTAAATGGGTTTTCAAGAATAAGAAAAATAAAGATTGTGAAGTGATTCGGAACAAAGCTAGGCTAGTTGCTAAGGGATACAATCAACAGGAAGGCATTGACTACGACGAGACTTATGCACCTGTTGCCCGTATCGAAGCTATCCGCCTCCTGCTGGCTTATATGGCTCACAAAGACTTCAAAGTCTATCAGATGGATGTTAAAACCGCCTTTCTCAACGGCGTGTTAAAAGAAGAAGTCTACGTCGCTCAGCCGGAAGGTTTCGTTGATCAAGAACATCCCGATCATGTCTATCGCTGACAAAGCTCTCTATGGACTAAAACAAGCCCCTCGTGCTTGGTACGATGTCCTGAGTGATTCCTCGTGAAGTCTGGATTCATACGAGGAACGATAGACACAACCCTCTTCATTAAATGGCATGACAAAGATCTGTTGGTCGTCCAAGTATACGTCGACGACATTATCTTCGGATCAACAAATCCTCGGCTCTGCAAGAAGTTTGGAGATCTCATGAAGAGCAAATTCGAGATGTGTCACATGGGAGAGATGCTGTTTTTCCTAGGACTCCAAGTCAGGCAGCTCGATGATGGAATTTTCATCAGTCAGACAAAATACATCAAAGGATATTCTGAAGAAATTTCATCAAGACCAGAGCAAGCCTCTCAGCACTCCTATGTCGCCAAGCTGCAAGTTGGATGCCGATCCCGCTGGCAAGTCGGTCGACATCACACTGTATCGCAGTATCATTGGATCTCTTCTCTACCTTACTTCGAGCCGGCCGGACATCATGTTTGCCACGTGCTTGTGTGCCCGTTTTCAAGCCGATCCCAAAGAATCCCATATGCTCGCGGTCAAACGAATTTTACGCTACCTTAAGGGCACCTCTACCCTTGGCCTATGGTATCCAAATGGTACGAATTTTAAACTTATCGGCTACACTGATGCTGACTATGCAGGTTGCCGGATGGACAGGAAAAGCACGTCCAGTGGCGCTCAATTTTTAGGCGAAAAGCTGGTTTGCTGGTCATCCAAAAAGCAGAACTGCGTGTCAACTTCGACGGTCGAAGCAGAATACATAGCTGCCGCCAGCTGTTGCTCACAGATGCTGTGGATGCAGACACAGCTTCGCGACTATGGGTACATTCTGATAATATACCCATATATAGTGATAGTTAGACTGCAATCGCTATTACTTGCAATCCTGTTCATCATTCACACACAAAACACATAGACATTAGATATCATTTCATCAAAGATCACGTAGAAAAGGCACGATAGAGATGTACTTTGTGAACACTGAGTTTCAACTAGCCGACATTTTCACCAAGGCATTGGATGAGAAACGATTCAATTCCTTGTCGGAAAATTAGGCATGTTGAATCTCCCGTAATACGTGCATTACCTGATCTTCTATGCTATCACATGCTCTATTCTAGAGCTACAAGCATTGCAGCACTTGCTTCTTCTTCCGGAAGCAAGGGGCTTGAGTAAATCGGCGGTGTGGGCGGAGGCGTCCTGATGTGAAAGGTTGGTGGGTCGATGTGGGCGGTGCGGTGCGTGGTGTGGGTAGTTTGGGTTTGGTGAGTAGTATGGGTTTCGCCAGCTCTAGCGCTTGTCTGCGTAGCGCCCGAGCCTTGTTCTTGGCCACTTGTAGATGTCCTCGGCCTCTTCTCCCCCTCATGAGGGTCCTGATCGTCAGGATCATCTTGTCTGTGTCGTGAGTGGGAGCTTTGGCCTTGGCAGGTGTCAGTCGGTGGCTCAGGATGGTCCACCAATCGCCTATAGAGGGATTCTTCTTGCGACGATAGGATGGAAAGGCCTATCAGACGGGCGAGGAGAATGTCGTGGAGCTCGGTGATGGGGATTGTGTATGGATTGATGAGGATGGAGGAAGTGGCTAGAGGGTCGGTGGGTGTGGGTTGTGGAGGTGTAGGGTTGATTTGTGACGAAGGGCCTTCAGAGGCAGGTCCTTTTCCGGTATCTCTTCGGGATGCCTCGATTGCTTGAAGTACTCTCTCTGTGATCTTGTCTTCCATTGACTGTACAGCGGCAGAGAGAGCGGCCTAAAACTGCTCGTTCGTCACAAAGGGTGCGGACGCCTCCGTGAATGGACCAGGATGACTGATGTCGCCTGTTATCAAACCTTGAGTAGACACAGACTATGCGGGTTGGCTCACAGTCACTTGAGGTTGTGACTGTATGAGACTTCCACCCAATCCTCGAGTCGAATCTAGAGGATTCGTCTCTATGGGTGTTAGGGCAGGCTCAGGTTGTGCCTGCGAACCAGACACCACGTGAGTTGGTTGCGGCTCAAGATTGAGCGAAGAAGTGCCGGCAACACTTGTCGTTGTGTGTTAGGTCCTACGATTAATAACTCTACGATCCTAGGTTAGAATTCATAGTAATTCGATCGTTTAGATGAATAATTGAATTCGATCGAAAAACACAAATGAAGAACAAGAGAGAGAATTCGAGTAGAGTGACAAAGTTACTGTTGTTTCTCTCTCTAGAAATCGAATTGCAAGCCCTTCGGATCAATTCTAAAAATTTTTTCTATTCAGCTCAATTGATTTACATGTATTTATACCAAACAGCTTGGTATAAAATCAAACTAGTCCTAATCTAAGGACTACAATACAAAACGCCCCTAATTACAAGGACAACTAATGAAATCAAGCACAATTACAAATGGTATTCTACAATCTCCCCCTTTGTGCTTGATTGCGTCTCCGCGCTGTTTGTCCTCGTCGGGCGTAAAACGATCTGCGCAAGCCCAGCGCAAGCTCGTAGTTCCTCAGCGTGATCCTCAGCTCCAGTCGCTCCTCGATATCTTCAAGCAATTCATTAGGAGCGGCTGTTCTCTCACGAACCTGTGGATCCTCAGCATAGTGTCTCTGTTGATTTCTTCCAACCTCTGCTCGATGTTTTTCCTGACGACCTTGAGCGTCCCATCGTAAAACTTATGAATCTCAGTCTTCAGCATCAACCTATTCTTCTTGGCTATTGGATTGTGGTAGGAGATGCCTAGGACTGAGCTGATGTGCACGTGATTGTTGGGAAGCCCTTCGATCTCGGGTCTTTTGTTGAGCGGAGCGGTCGACCTTCTTCATATTGCTCTCAAGCGCCATTTGAAGGTCGTGTGCGGCATAGTACTTGACCTGGCGCATCATGAACCGGTAGAGCCCTTCGAAGCCTTCTTTCTTGATGAAGCCCTGATGACCTTTGTACTTCTCCACGTATAGCTGATTAAGACGGCGCACTTCATCGGCGGGGAGGTACGGCAGGTCGCCTCGCTCAGTTCCTCTTGGGTCCTATCCACTCGTTCGATGATGTAGTGAGGTGTTGGAAGTCCTCCTTTGGCACAGTACACGCTGAGTAGTTGGCTTATTGGGGAGAGACTCTTATAATGGCTCTTGACTTGTGTCTTAGTCATCCCCAGCCTAACATCAGGTCCTAGTTTGGTCAGCGTCCAGAGGTAGGTCATCCTCTTCTGCTGATCCCAATGAGAGATCCCTCTAAGCTCGAACTCGTTCGGCTTCTTCACTCTGTCCGGAGACCTCCAAATATTCTCACGAACTTCTTCTAGGAAGGGAATTTCTATTTGGATTTTTTCGCATTGCGTGTCGATCCGGACGGTCCCTGGTGTTAGCCTTGGAGAGGGAACCGCCTGTTGAGCGATTAACTCTGGTAGCCTTGGAAAAACTCACTCGTAGTCTTCACCTTCATGAAGCTCGACGTCTTCTATGATTACGAGGTCTATAGACGCTTGTTGTAGAAAGCACCGAACGTCGTGAAGCCGTCGTCTTTGATGCTCCTCGGGCATGGAATGGGTCATCCACTGTCCTTCGAAGATGTACTTGTCTAGGGCCTCGTGTGGATTGACGCCATGTCCAGAGGGTCCCGGTTGGTCTGGAGCGACTGAAGGAGTGGCTTGGGTAGCTGCTAGGCTACAACCATCGCAGCACTTGCTTCTTCTTCCGGAAGCAAGGGGCTTGAGTAGATCAGTGGTGTGGACGGAGGCGTCTTGAGGTGAAAGGTTGGTGGTTCGATGTGGGCGGTGCGGTGCGTGGTGTAGGTAGTTTGGGTGGTTTGTGTTTGGTGGGTGGTTTGTGTTTGGGTTTGGTGGGTTTGTGTTTGGGTTTCACCAGCTCCAGCGCTTGTCTGCGTGGCGCCCGAGCCTTGTCCTTGGCCACTTGTTGATGTCCTTGGCCTCTTCTCCCCCTCATGAGGGTCCTGATTGTCAGGATCGTCATGTCTACGCCGTGAGTGGGAGCTTTGGCCTCGGCAGGTGTCAGTCGGTGGCTCAGGATGGTCCACCAATCGCCTATAGAGGGATTCCTCTTGCGGCGATCGGATGGAAAGGCCTATCAGACGGGCGAGGAGAATGTCATGGAGCTCGGTGATGGGGATTGTGTATGGATTGATGAGGATGGAAGAAGTAGCTAGAGGGTCGGTGGGTGTGGGTTGTGGAGGTGTGGGGTTGATTTGTGACGAAGGGCCTTCAGAGGCAGGTGCTTTCCCGGTATCTCTTCGGGATGCCTCGATTGCTTGAAGTACTCTCTCTGTGATCTTGCCTTCCATTGACTGTACAGCGGCATAGAGAGCAGCCTGGAACTGCTCGTTCGTCACAAAGGGTGCGGATGCCTCCTGAGATGGACGAGGACGACTGATATCGCCTGTTATCAACCCTTGAGTAGACACCGACTATGTGGGTTGGCTCACAGTCACTTGAGGTTGTGACTGTATGGGACTTCCACCCAAACCTCGAGTCGAATCTTGAGGATTCGTCTCTATGGGTGTTAAGGCAGGCTCAGGTTGCGCCTGCGAACCAGACACTTGTCGTTGTGGTTGCAGCTCAAGATTGAGCGTAGAAGTGCCGGCAACACTTGTCGTTGTGGTCAGTGCAGTATCTGGTGCGTTGGTGACGGCCGGGAAGAGGGACTCCAGTTGAATTCTAAGTCGTCTGGGAGTCCGTCTTATCAGGCTAATCTCCTCATCTGACTCCGTGTCGGATGGTGTAGCTGTGTGAAGAGTGGGATCAAGTTCAACATCCCCTAGAGCCTGATCCGTCACTAGTGGAAGCGAGCTCTGCCCAATTTCTGTCTCGGGCTGTGCTTCTTGTTGAAGAACCTCCTCAATGGTTTCTTCGAGCACGCCTACATGTACGGGCACTTCCACTTGAAGCATTTCTGTTGGAGCCTCTTGTTCCAACTCAGCGGCCACAACATCTATCAAGGTGGCATCGAGTTGGAGGCTTCTGCTCGAACTCCAGGGCCACTTCATCAATCAACATGGCCTCTGGCTTTGCTGTTGTTGCGGTTGGGGAGGGCTCATGTGTACATCTGCCTTGGTCCCTCTAATCATTTCCTAGGTGAGGTGATGTTTTCGGCAGTATCTCTGATATTCAGCTCCTGCGGGGTCAGCGAGCCGAAGAAGGTTGAGAGATATGGCCATTGAAGGCTGTGTAAGGTCCACCAGCCTTGGGTTGTGGAAGAATTTGAGCCGGGGCGGCTGATAGTTTCCTCCCGGTGGCAGGCGAGGAATGTTCTGCGCGTACATCTCCATGTTGTTCTTGGACCGGTTGTTCTCCTTTTGTCTGATCTGTTCTGCAAGGTCGTTCCAGATCAGCTGGGCGAAATCGTAATTTCGCGAGAACACGACTCCGTGAAAAATCCGGAGGATGTGGCCGTGGCCCTTGTCGAAGCGGCGTACTTCGGAGATAGACACTTGTTCACGATCCCGAACAGTGTCTTCCATGGGTGAGGGATACCGTTACTCTGAACCTGAACGAGCTTGGTGAGCGGCGGACGGTAACCCATTTGAAAGAAATCAGCCACCAGTTCTTCATCTGATGGGAGGAGGTCGTAGTTTTGGCTGTGAGGGAGGTCGAGTAGAGCTCTGAACTCGTTCTTGCCCATGCAGATGTGTCTCGTCCCTACAACCGTCGTGAAATGGTATCCCCCGTCCAAGATGATGCTCTTGATCATCCCCCAAAACTGCTGGAGGAAGACCATCGGCACTGATGCCGTCACGGTAAGTCCATGCCATAGTGGATGGCCTTGAAGGATTGACATAATAATGTCGTCTGGACACCGGAAGGTGGCCAGGTCCAATTGGAAGTTCGTGTCGTGGACATTGAGGTATAAGGATTTCTCGTATATGTGATTATATGTTGGATAGCGATCCATCTGAAAAAATAAGAAATATAACAAATCATTAGTTCATAATTTTTGATATTAGTCGAAAATGAATTAAGTTCATCAAACTATAATATTGTTTCAAGTCGTGACATGTTTTGATGAATTTGAATTGAAATCGTATGATATGCATATAGGATTCTTGTTTTTAGAAAAAATGTAATGGCATGATCGTAATTTCGAATTAAACATATAATGCGTGAAAAGGAGTTCGAAATTTTTCTAAGTGTTGAATCGTGAAAAAGGACACTGTTCATGCCGAGAAATTTTTCGCTCGAAAATTTTGGTGTCAAATTGATTTCCTTATGCATTGATTTCTATTGAAATAACTCCGTTTAATTTTGTGATCGAGAAAATTCTATTCGCTAATGTTCGATACAGTGTAAAGGACTTAGTAAAAAACTTCGAAGTGTTGAAATTGAAATCGTGAGACTGTAGCCGATCAATTTTACGATCGAGAAAAATTCCGCGTAAATTTACGTTCGAGAAATTATATCTCAGGTAAATTTACTATCAAGAATTTTCCTCAATTGAATAAAATTTTTTGATTTGAGATTTGTCGAGCGAAATGTGATTTTCGATCCAAAGTAAAAATTTTCGCTGCAATATTTTTCGATCGAGAAATTAGTCATCGAAAGACTAGGTCAACCGTCGAGAAATTTTATGATCGAAAAATTAAGTGTTGAAAAATTAATTTTTCGCTGCTAAATTTTTACGACCAAATTGAAATTAAATCGAAAATTCTATTTTGCGATAGTAAGTTTTACGCTCGATAAAATTTGCATCTAAATTGTCTAATCAGTGCGTAAGTTTTTCGCTCACAAGAAATCCTAATTAGATTTCTCGATGATGTTTTTCGGTCAAAATCTTCTATCTTAGCGACTAAATCAAAATTTTACCGATCGAAAAACTAATTCGACGCAAACAATATCTCAATTAAATCGGAATTCAATTAAGAATGTTTGCGATCGACAAAGTTCTTTGATGGCTTTAAACATTCAAATACCGTTTCATCAAAACTCAAATTACAGTCGAAGATGTAGATTTTCCGACTATTTATTCTACCAGATTCATAGAGAATATCGAAACTATCTAAAGTGCAGGCATTAAACTCAGATAAAGTTCAAAATCAAGCCTAAAACACTATGAAATAGTATAAGATTTTCTCAGTTTTGAAGAATAGTCGAGAAACTAATATAAATCATGCGAAAAGCTACAAAATGCAGATGCTAACGACGTTAAATCACACGCAAATAGCAACAGATTCTCATTTCTACCTTAAACAGACAATTTCGTGTTGAAAATCGAAAGATTTTTTTTAAATTTGAACTGTCTGTGAAAGTTTTCGCGAGAGAAATTTTTTGCGATTTAGGGTTGCGTGAGAGAGTTTTTCGACTGACATAAAAGTGAACTTTTATTTACTCGCTGTAAGTCGATGATGGGTTTACGATTTGACATTTTGCGATTCAATGAAACAGGCCCATTACTATTTGCGCTCGAGAAATTTTCGATTCGAAAATTGCTCTTCAATTCAATTTTCTCGTTCGCAAATTATCGCGGCTAATCAAAATCATTCCCAACACGGTTTACGATCAAGAAACTTATGATTGCGAATTAATTCTTATATCCAGTTTCTCGATGGTAAGTGTTTCTAAAATTTTTAGATTGATCCCTATTCAAAGAAGATCACATTTGTAAAGCTCCCCCTCAGAATTAAAATAAATGTAATTAACTCCCTGGATTTTCTGTGTAGTAACGTCTAGCTCCCCGGTAGAATAAAAAATCTGTACCACTTAGAGATAAGCGTTAGTAATAATGGAGTTAATCAACAATTATTTTTGGCAATTTTATCTTTGAAATATTTGGTCTTGTGTCTATCTCCTCTCTTTGTAGTGTCGACGTCTCGCTCCTTAATTTTGAAAGATCTGAAATACTCAGAGAAAAAACGTCAAAAATATTTGGAGCTAATCTACAAGTCTTATACTTGCTCCCCCTCAAATGATGCACAAGAATTGACTAATATGCAAGCATATGAAATCAATTCAAGTCACGAGCACACAAATTTACCAAGTAAACATGTATACATGATCCCCGAAAATATGTACTTTAAAATATTGTGTGAGGGTAGAAGCAATGAAAAATTTATCGCATTTAAACAATTCAACACCAATGCAATCTAAAATTGCATTTAGAATGTAATACCCGTAAAATTTAATACGGGATTTTGATGTAATCAATATAATTCGTGAATTAAGATCGAGATAGTGAAATGAACGTCTTGGAACGAAAATACTGATTTTTATGGTATTCAAATTTATATCAAAATTTAGGCAAAAGAATATCAGAAAATGATAATATAAGGACATATAATGTAGACTATGTTTTATAAAATGTTATCAAGGGAATTATATGTTGGGCCATGGGTGGTACATAACTTTTGGCCCAAGTTCTCAAGGATTAATCTTAATAATAACGTCACTTAAGCCATAGGGAATAGGATAACCAAGTTGTCACATCACCTTGAAAGCTTATCTAGTCTATCGTGTGTTAAGCTTATTATTAGAAAAACCCTCATTTGAATAGTGAAGTACAAGAAGAAAACAAAAGGAAGAAATAGGAGAAGAAAAGATTTTAAGCCCAAACCTCTGAACAACTCAAGGAAGCCGAAAACAGAGGTGAGAACAACTATAATCACGTAACTTTCACATGGTTAATATATATTTATATGTTTTAACCCTGCATAATTATGTGTGGGTTATGGGAAGTTTCTATCATGCTAGGAATGGTTAGAGTATAATCCCTTAGGTCTCGTTCGAGCTTAATCTATCTTAGTAGGCTTAATATATTTCCAAAACATATATGGATATACATAGTTCTATGCTCGTCAAAAGAGGAATCAGTACTTATCATGGTTAGAAGCTCTAAGCTGTTGAGAGTCGATTTAGATTAATGAGAATTAATCTAATATAAGTTTCAATAATCTTGAAGTATACAATGTTTTTCTTTAACTCGGGGTATTTAACAGATAAATATTATCTGCTTTAGACCGTACCACTTTCTGGAATTAGCCTAATTTTTGAAGCTGAGTTCGATGATATAGGAATTTTTTTAAAGGTTTTTGTAGAAGTCGGGCGATTTAGATAGTCCAATAGTTTAATTCAAATCGGATGATATTAGAATTTTAAGAATCGGGCAATTTATACCTCAAAGAAGTCTCGGCGATTTCATATTAAAGACCCTCAAATCGGGCGATTTACTCTCCATGAAGATCTCGGCGATTTCTATTTCTAATTGCCTCAAATCGGGTGGTTGGCGAATCGGGCGATTTGGCTAGAAAATAAGCGCTGGGCGAAACCTAAGCCACGCATAGACAATCGGGCGATTAATTGAGGACCACAAATCGGGCGATTTTCGGACCCCAAACATTTTTAATATATTCTAATTATTTGTTTTAAATCGGATGTTGACTTAGAGTTGACCATAAGTCGGGCGATTTAGGTCATCTCAAGCTTAGAATATTTTAATAACTTCTGATAAATTATTTTAGATTGTACGGTTCGAGGGTTGATTAAGATACTAACAACATTATTTTATTCGGAGGATCGATATTTAGGGATTACGCCAGACCTTCTATTTGGCTGTAGCGGGAGGACAGGTAGGTGGAATATCCATCTACAACGCGTAAACACCTAATTGATAATTATGTGATTTTATGTGCTTCGGTGAATTATGTGTTTTACATGTTTTACGTGCATTTCATGTGGCATCACGTTTCATGTATTATCACGTAAATGCCTGCATGTGCATTACACGTCATTTCACGAAGTGTACCGTGGTGGAACGGTGGTACTGTATTCTACATAGTGAGCGAGTAGCCGATATTGGCTGTCGACCCGTAGAGGAGTCACGTGAGTGGGGGCATCTGCTATGCATCAGTGCCTGTGACGGTGAGCCATTGGCCCGTTGTGCGGCAGACTGCGGGCGACCTAGGAAGGAACGATTTGGGACATCCCCAAGTAGGCTAGCTAGTGTAGGCCACGCTGTCGCATGCGGGAGGAGGCGACCTAGAGGGTGCGACCTGGGTACCCTTACGGGACCCGGTGTAGGCTACCAGCGTAGGCACCGCATTAGGCAGAAGAGGCGACCTGAGAGAGTGACCTGATACGGCTCAAGGAGGCTGCTCAGTGTAGGCCACTCCTGTAGTGTTGTGATTGTGTTGTGGTTGTGATCGTGATCGTGGTAGTGATTTCGCGTGATGGTGCACAGTATGAAGCCCGGGGCCCGTTGTGAGGTGGTGAGTGTACCCCGGTTGTGATAAGTGATAGTGAGTGGCATTGCATCGGTGAGAATTGGGGGTGAGTGAACGTGAGCGAGTCACACGTGCATGCATTATTTCACCTACTGGGCAATAGCTCAGTGTTTGCGTGTTGTAGGTAAGCGACAATCGAGGCTGACTATCGGAGCTTCCAGGGGCTTTTAAGGGCGGGGCTGTACATGGATGACGACCTGTGGGCGAGTGATAGGGTGTGTTTTGGGCCTTCGGCCCATTCGTATTAACATTTTGTGTAAATAAATATTTTTATAAAATGGGTTCTCCGCGGCTTTCGCTGCTAAACCCGACGCGAGTTATCGCTAGTCAGCGATTAGAGAGTGGGGTTGCTACAGCGATACACTAAAGAAATTCGCATTTATTCAATTCAACGCATATGAAACATAACATTTCATGTCAAAATGTGCGAATTTTATTATTTATTGTTTATTTATTATTATATATGTATATATATATTATTATTATTTTTAATATGGGGTCAGATTACTTTGCTTCGATCAATCGTCACGCCTAAAATTTTACGAGACATTTGAAAGAAGAAAATGCCGTCAAGTCATGTCGTCAAACTAAAGTCCTAAGTTCATAGACTGGTCCATTTCGACAACTCTCACTAGGTTCGCTCTTGCTCTCAATTATGGCTATCTCGGGATTTTTATATTTATCACTCAAGTCAACACAAGCAATTTCAAGTCAATTTACTTGTGATCGAGGCATTTTTAATCATTTCACCTAAGTGAGAGACCGTTTATGTGGAATCAAAGGGTTGTAAGGGTTATAATTTGGCTAGGACTTAGAACGGAAGGAATTTAAAGGAAAGTGAGCTTATCTCTTCATCGTCTTCCAATTCTACGTCCGTTTCCTTTTTTTTCGTCGTCTTTCTTCTTTTCAATCTTTTCTCCCTCTTTTTCTTTTAAGAACTATCCCCCTTTGTTTTTATGTTATGCTCAAGCTGAAGCTACGCTTCTCCATGAGGCTCTAGGAGATTACCGTAGGCGAAGTTCTTCTTGTTGGTTCTCGGGCCGATACTGAGCTCCTCTTCTCTTAATCCCTATTGAGGTTTCAGAGATTATCAATTTGGAGAAGTTCTCGGTTATGGAATTCGTACCCGAGGCTGCACTCCTCTTCTCGTTTCCCGATATAAGACCGGGTTATCGTTGGAGAAGTTCACTTCGTGGTGCTGCCGTTCTGACGAGCGTACGACATTATCGTTGGAGAAGTTCACAGCACTTTCTACAAGGTTGTCGGAAGGCCGGTTCCTTTGGTCTGTTTGTTGCGCATTGAGCAATGCCTTCTTTTGTCATCATCTTACTTTTTCTTTCGTTATCTCCCCTCCTTTTCTCGTTTGAACAAGCATTCGAAGAGTATAGAGTTCGGTTGAAGGCTGGGAATGGGTTTCAAATGAATAGTCTGTTGCAGCAGATTTTGAGTTGTGTTCACAAAATTGATAATCAAGTCACCAGTCTCATCTTTCGTTCGGAGGAACTTTGTCCGCGTGTAGCGAGAATAGTCATCTGCAATCACTAGGATAAACTTTCTTCCATTGATACTCTGAGTCTGCATCGGACCACAGAGATCCATGTGAATTAGTTCCAATGGTCGAGAAGTAGACGCAATTTGCTTGACGTGATGAGATGCTCGCTTCATTTTTCCTAAGTGACATGCCGAACAGTGATGCTCCTTTTGTAGTAGTATAGTTGGAAGACCGTGAACCAACTTTTTCGTTGAAAGGTGTTGGAGAGCTTTCATATTCAGATGAGACAGTCGCTGATGCCATAAGCTGTTCCTCTGTAGTCTGAGTAATGAGGCATACAGCTGTCGCGGGCCGCACAGACGTCAGGTTGATCGTGTAAAGATTGGATCTCCGAAGTCCTTGAAGGAGTTCTGTGTCCTGACTATCCAAAATTCTGCACCGGTCAGCATGGAAGACCATCTGGAAGCCTTTGTCACAGAATTGGCCTGAACGAGTTATGGCGGAGGTCTTCGACGTACGAGACATCTTTGATGGTCAGATTCTTCAGAATGATATCCCCAAGTTCTAGAATTGGGACTGAATCGTTGTTCCCAAATCTGACTTTGCCGTTTGGTCGGTCTCTGTAGTTGCTCAACAGCTCTTGACTACCAGTCATGTGTGTGGAGCAAACAGAGTCGAGGTACCACACATGATGGATCTGCAAAAACAATTTAGACAGCTTTAGGTACCCACTTAAGCATGGGTCCTCTCGGATTAGCAGATTTAGTTTTGGGTTCAGATATGACTCCTAAATCTATTTTTGGAAGAGTCTTAATAACCCATTGCACTTTTGGAAAAGTGGGTTTGGGTTTTGCCTCTATAGGAGACTTGGCCCTTTTGGCTTTCGTCGTCCTAGGCGGAGATTTAGGAACCCATTTGGGTTGAACCTTACAGGGAAGATTAATTTCAGCACGTACAAATGCTTTAGAGGGTTTGACTGAGGAAAAGATCTTTTCTTGTGATAGTCTCCTAAGGTGCTTGGGGGATTTAATTTCTACGGGATACCTTAGGTGAGTACATTCATGTACGGCGCCATAAGCTTTCTTTATGGCTGGATCTTGTGTCCTACGTCTTCCTTGTGGCATTTGTTTATGAATGATTAATTTTTGACGTAGAGCCTATTTCGAAGTTGGTGCTTCTAAAGGTGATCGGCTGAAGTGAATACGTAGAAGCAACTATCTTAAAAGTGGAAATAGCTCTTTTATTTGTACGAGTGTCTTTAATTGTAACAGAAGGAGTAGCATGCTCAGAAACATGTAAATCTAATGGCTCCTTCTTTATCTTAGTGCTAGACACTCTCGCCTTTGTTTTTAGTGCTGACGCTACGCTCCCTATAGACGTAGGTAAAGTGAAATTAGTCATAGCACTTTTAATAGAATTATTTTTACAATATTTATCTTTCAAAGGTGATTTTTCATTTTTGACGCTTTTTGTAGTAGCATGAGAGGTAGTTTGGGAGGACGAGGAAGCCTTGAGATTTTCCATCTCCTTAAAGAATTTTTCTTTTCAGCTTCGAAATTCTCTCGTTCTTTTTCTAACTTTGCCTGTGACTCCTCTATCTGTTTTATGATAGGGGGTTTTGTAGAGAGAATTTTTATAATTAATGGTTTTAACTTCCTCGTGGTGTGTTTGAGAGTCAGGAGGTAGAATTTGAACTAAATAGCAGACAGGTGTTAGAATTTCTTTCCTATTTTTGTCCCTTTCATTTAGTTCTTTGTAGTCAAAGGGGATTTCTGGACCATGTGGACCTTGCTAATAGATGAATCGAAAGTATTTTCATTAGACGATTCAGTAAAATTTCTAAGAGAGGTTATTCCTAAGCCCATGTGTTTAACATCGTATATTTCTTTCTTTTGTAAAACACACGGGTTAGTGAAACCTATGCCTTCTATAGGATTATAGAACTCTATATCCTTGGGCTTGTTCACAAATATCATCTGTTCGGATTGTCCCTACGCGTAACTATATCGTCTAATTTATTTACTTTGGCATATAGTTTCTTGCGTTCCTCACCTAGGAGAGCATAATTATTTTCCGGAGAGCATAATTATTTTCCACGGTTAGTTTAGCGGCTTGACAGGCATCAAAATCCTTACTAAGCTCACTAATCTTAGCATTCGCTGTTTCTAATTGAGCTTCTAAGTTAGTGATCTTAGAGGTAGCTTCGGCTATCCTACAATGGCTTCCTAGTTGAGATTTCTAACCAAGCAATTGTAGTTATTTGCTAGCCTATCTTCTAATTCCTTACTCTTTTCGCTCTGTTGTCCTAGTTGAGGTTGACTAGTCTCTCTAGAAAGGAGGCTCTTAGTTAGTTCATCTATTTTTGCTCTAGAGCTCCTAAGTTTTTGTTCGAGACTATCTATCTTCTCCTGAGCTCTCTCAAGTTCGTTCTCTATTTCCTTAATACTTTTCTGCTCACGTTTCATGTTAGCATATTGCTTTTGATATGATTCTAATATGGTCAATAATGTGGAGGGAGTGACTACCTCTTTTGAATACGTGGATGCGTTGTCGTCGTCCGTAGGAGTGGATGTTTTGGCATCCAATTCGTTGTCGAGACGGGCCATGAGGGCTAACTTCTCTTCTTCGGAGCTCGACGTGTCCTCGAGCCCTTGGTCATGTTCGGCCATGAGAGCTACTCCAGCTTCTTTCTGTTTTGTCAATTGAAGCTTCCTGGAGTAGTAGTTTGCATCACTTTTCTTCGGGAGAGTGCACTCTCTGGCGAAGTGACCTGCTTTGCCATAGTTAAAGCATTTGTCAGTCTCTTTGGGATTCTTGACCTCGGAACTCTCCGGAGCACGTTCTTTGTTCTTGGAGCTTGTAGTCCGAAGTCTATTGGCTGAGGTTGAAGACTTCTTTTTGGAGTACTTCTTGCTCATCGTTTGTCCAATTAGAGCTAACTGTTTTCCAAGGGCTTTCATGTTCGGCTCGATGTCGGAGTCCGATTCATCTTCCGACTCTGATGATGAAGGTGGCCTAATGATCTTATCCTTTCTTGATCTTATGCTCCTCTTCTCCGAGACTAAGGCAACCGTGCCATCGGTTTGTTTGCATTTCTGCTCTTTGGTGATCTCGCGGATATCCTCCTCATGCTGAGCGAGATTATCGAACACGGCATGGACATCAAACTCCTTTAGATATTTGTTTTGTCGTATTTGAGTGGATATTTTCTTCCATTCCGTGGGCAGAGAAGATAGAAATTTTATGTTTGTCTCCATGTTTGTCTTCGTTATTTCTATCTTCCTCATCTCGTTGAGAAGAGTGAGGTATCGTTGAGGAGTCGTAAGCAGTGAGAATGTTCGCCTTCTTGGCCTTTATGCCAACTTCCGTCCTTTGCATCATCCTATGAAGCTCATCCCACATCCCTTTGGCCGATGTAAGGCTGTCGATTTGTCTGTATATATCGTTGGGGATGCCCTGCATAAGGGTATTCATGGCTACTAGATCAGCCTTAGCTCGAGCTCTTTCCTCGAGAGGGTATTCTCTAGGCTCCTTTAGTCGCCTAGAAGCTGGAATTGCTGGAGTAGCTGTTTCGTCCCCGGGTACATGAACCCAGAACTGTGCCGGTCCCTCTTCAAGGGACTTCAGTAGATTTTCGGCTTGATCCTTTAGAGCGATGAAATTCAGAAAGCGGCTTCTCCACACTGTGTATTCGCCTCTTTGCAAGATCGGCGGACGATTGTCATTTCCGAGTGAGTATGCATCCATGTTTGAAGGATCGTCGTTGATTGTTTTGAGGGTTGAAGATGATGTAAAGTGCTTCACAAGTGACGAAATTTGTTAGTAGCGTTTGATTCGAAGATTAGATCGACAATTATTTTCGATTCAATCTTTACAGTATGATCGAAATTAATTTCGTCAATATAGAATGTATTTACTGTTTTCGTGCGAGAAATTTTGTCAGCGGAAAATTTTACGAGCGAAATAAATTGCCCAAAATCGTTCAGTCGAGAAAAATTTCCTGGTCGTGAATTTATTTCGATCGTAAAGAAACAGTACGTTAGTAAGTTTCTCGACAAGTCAAAATAAATCCGTTGGCTAGAAAAGTTTCTCGCGTATAAATGATTTTTGCCTGGTCAAACGTTAAAAGGTTTGATTGAAAAAGTTTTTCGAGTGAAAGTTATTACGCATGCAAGGTCAAAATTGGTCTCACTCGAAAAAGTTTTTCGCAGGATAATGCTCGAGAAATATTTCTAACTAAAACGTTTCTGCTGTTGACGATTCTAGCGCTGACTTCGTATTCTGACGAGAAAAATTCTCGCGCTAAGTTTATCGGTCGAGAAACTAATCCGATCGCAAAACTTAGCGAGAAAAATTTGAGCAATTGAGAAAAATTCACAGAATACGATTAACACAAATTTGAGCAAAAACAAAGAATTAGATAGTGAAGTTTGAGGTAACTGCTCGCAATCAAGTACTAATCACGCACGAACAAGCAATTTAACACGTTATGAAGCAAAATCTATCGAATTTGATCAAAATCAGACGTGTTCTTCATGTTCTTCGTCAACAGTAAAATTTCAGAATCAAATTAATCAAAATTCGACGTTCAAACTGCTACTGATTTAGTCGCAATGATCATTTATCACTTAATCTAGCACTGAAACATCAGATTCAAGTCAATTAAGCACAGAATTAAGCTATTAGATCGAAAAACTTTTCGCGCCAAATCTGTTCTTCGATGGAACAGTGTTCGAAATAAAATTTCGATCTAATTCTAACAATTTACGTTTCAAACAGAACGAATCTGCTATGATACCAATTGTTAGGTCCTCAGATTAACAACTCTACGATCCTAGGCTAGAATTCATAGTAATTCGATCGTTTAGATAATCTATTGAATTCGATCGAAAAACTCAAGTTAAGAACACTAGAGAGAATTCAATTAGAGTGAGAAAGTTACTGTTGTTTCTCTCTGTAGAAATCGAATTGCAAGCACTTCGGATCAATTCCCTAAACTTTCTCTATTAAGCTCAATTGATTTACATGTATTTATACCAAATAAGCTTGGTATAAATATCAATCTAGTCCTTAATAAAAAGACTAATACAAATAAAGCCCCTAATTACAAGGACAATTAATGAAATCAAGCACAATTACAAATGGTATTCTACAATTACATATTAAAGTATTGTGACTATGTATTCTGTTACTCGTGTTGTGTTTCCTTGTTACCTACGTATCAATTTCTGTTAGCTTCTCCTCTTCAATTGTTGTTGATCATTCTTAAACTGTTACTGCATGAAATATGAGAACAACATATGGTTTGTGCAAGCAGTGTTCCTTTAGTTTGACTTTTCAGCTCCCGTCACAACACTCAAATTCGTGGGCTCAAACTGTTATTGGATGTTTTCTGCTTCGCTAAGGCTTCCATAAGTTCAGCTATCAGTTTTGAAAATTACCAAGTCAGTTTCTGTCGAGTTTGAGTCAGATTGGTTGGAATTTTTGTTATTCCTTCTGTTCTTGAGTCTATTATTCCTTCTGTTCTTGAGTCGCGAACGGCGTTTGGGTAGGGTTTAAAGTTCACTAATTTTCAGTTCGCGAATTAGTCACTATTTCCTAGTTCGCGAATTAGTTCACTTACTGGCTAGATTCACTAATTCTGAATCAAGGTGGAATTTCGCGAATTGAAAGATCTTAATTTCAGGAATCCAAGTTCTCAAGTCAGCTTCGCGAATCATCACCTTGCGAACCCGGATAATTTCGCGAATCATCAACTTCACGAACCATTCATCTTCTGCGAATCAGCTCATCTCATCAATTCGCAAATCCATCTTCACTTCGCGAACCCGAACAATTTCCCGAATCAGGACAATTTTACGAATTCAGTACTCAATTCACGATCATCTTTTTGCGAATCAGCCTCTCAAGTCAATTCGCGATCTCTCACTTCGGGAACTTTAAGTCTGCGGATTGAACTTCGCGAACCAACTGGAGCAGCGAGTTTCACGAACCCGTGTCATTTCACGAACTTGATCAAGTTTTACGAGGACACCTATCTTAAACAATTCGCAAAAACAACCCTACCAAATTCGTGGACAAATTCCAATCCTCATTTTACGAACACCTGTGCTTATCCAATTCTACAAAGTCAACTCTCAGATTTGACTTCGACCTTAACCTATTTTCCTCACATTACAAGTTAACGATCATATCCAAAACACAAGCAATGGACTCTTTCAGTATGGGAAATGATGTTAGACCTCCCATCGTCCGACATGGAGAATACGCAGTCTGGAAGAGAAGGTTCATCAACTTCATAGAAAGCAAGGACAATTCTGGGAACCTGCTGGAATCTATTTACAATGGACCTACACAGTATTGGACCATAATTCCCGCCACTACTGACACCACTCCTGCAAGAGAGGAACAGAGGATCTTGAAAACTGCTGACCAATGCAGTGATGAAGAAAAACTGCGACTAAAGGCAGACAAAGTGGCGAAATCATACATGATGCAAGCCATTCCCAATGACATTTTGATGCAACTCGAATGTGGTGATAGCGCAAAAGAAATGTGGGATGCTCTTCGAATTATGATGCAGGGGACAGAAGTCAATACAATGGCAAGAATGGCGAACACACTCATCTCTTATGACCGCTTTCATGATAACAAAGGGGAAACTCTCCAAGAAACCTTCCATCGAGTTCTTGTTCTTCTAAACGAGCTAAAGATGAATGAAGTCACAAAAAGTGTAATGGAGATCAATATCAAATTCTTAGGATCACTTCATCCAGAATGAGAGGCTACTGCAATTATGATAAGACAAATGAACGACCTAACCAAAGTTAGCATTCATACATTATTCGACTACCTCAATCAACATTCCAATCATGTGGAGAAACGAATGGAGGAAATCAAATCAATAGGAAGCGACTCACTTGCTCTTATGACTGAACGACCATTAAGAAAACAATCCAAGGACAAAGAAATTATCCAGTCATACAAGTTAAGGAGGGAGGAGACTCTGATTGTGATGACGAATCCAAGGATCTTATGAAACATGGAGATCAGGAGATCACCCTTAAAGATCTTGCTAAGCAACTCGCTCTGGTCTCGAATTTCATGCAGAAGAAATATTATAAGAAGACTGGTTCCTCCTCCAATCGTCAAAGAACTTCCTCCAACTCTAAAGGAAAGACTCAGGATGAGGAAAACAACTCTGAAACTCCTCATCAAGGCGGCAAATGCTTCAACTGCGGTAAGAATGGACACTTTGCCAGAGAGTGCAGAATGCCCAAGAAAAAGGACGTTAACTATTACCGCCGAAAAGTTCAATTAGCTGAACAAAAAGAAAAAGGACTGGTCTTAATGGCAGAAGAGGATCATTGGCTTGAAGATACCTCAGACAGCGAGAATGAGAACGTGGCACTGATGGCCAAACTAGATGACGAAGAAGATGGAGTTGGAGCTGAAGGAAGCGAGTCAGACAGGGAAACCTCTAACAATTCAGACATAGTGGAGGTAAGTGAAGCAGATTATGATTCTTTACTTAAGATGAAAAATGAATTTCTATCCTTATATAAATCTAACAAATTGGGGAAAAGGAAAATCAAGGAACTAGAAGCTAACTTAGAGAAGAATTTAGTAGTATTAGATAAGTTTAGATATGATTATGCATGTGAGAAGAATCGTGTAATTGTAGCAAATGAAAAAGTTGCTAAGCTAGAATTACAAGTGCAAAAATCCGAAGCTAAAGCCAAGGATTTAGAAAAGGAAATGAAATCTCATAGAGATCAGGCAATGGACGCTACAACTAAATATGACATACTAAGTAAAGAACGGGAAAGACTGTACTCCAAAATAAAAATTGGAGGACATTTTAACCCGACGAGATCAGTCAGAACAAACGATCTTCTTGAACAAACCAGCTAATGTTGATTTTTATAATCCCCATAAAGGACTAGGTTTTGAAAACCCATGTAAGTTAAAACAAGGCATATCAACTTCACCTTATCTATATGATCTCAAATTCATGCAGATAGGTTGCCTGGCAAATCTCATGCCTTTTGTCAATGAAAATGAGACATCAAAACACAGTAAAACTCAAACATCATTTAACTACACAGAATTAAATGATAGTTATAAAGAAAGAAGTTGTCCAGCAACAACTGAATTTGAGTCGGATATTCCACGCCCAAATGAAGGAGAAACCTCAGGTGTTTTCGGAAAGTACGGCACCGATGGTTACATATGCAACAGGATATATGCCTAATTGCATAATGAAATCAGTGATCTTCTCGAAAGCGAGAAAGTCATTTGATGAAGAAAGGCAGAAACTTCTTCAGGAAATATCTTCACTTTAAGAAAAATTAAGATTACTCACAATTTCATACACCTTAGTTTCGCATGACAAAATTTCCTGCACTAATCAACGATAATCTCGTACGCTCGTCAGAACGGCTGGAAGAGGAGCACCACGAAGTGAACTTCTCTAACGATAATCCGGTCTTATATCGGGAAATGAGAAGAGAAGTGCAGCATCGGGTACGAATTCCATAACCGAGAACTTCTCCAAATTGATAATCTCTGAAACCTCTATAGGGATTAAGAGAATAGGAGCACGGTATCGGCCTGAGAACCAACAAAAAGAACATCGCCTACGATAATCTCCTAGAGCCTCATGGAGAAGCGGAGCTTCAGCTTGAGCATAACATAAAAAGGGATAGTTCTTAAAAGAAAAAGAGGGAGAAAAGATTGAAAAGCAGAAAGACGCCGGAACAAAAAGGAGACGGACGTAGAATTGGAAGACGATGAAGAGATAAGCCCACTTCCGTTAAATTCCTTCCGTTCTAACTCCTAGCCAAATTATAACCATGACAACCCTTTGATTCCACATAGACGGTCTCTCGCTTAGGTGAAATGATTAAAAATGCCTCGATCACAGGTAAATTGAATTGAATAAATGCGAATTTCTTTAGTGTATCGCACACTCTAAATGCAATTTGGTAGAAGCATGATCATTCTCTCAAAAAGAGTGCTACTTATTTTCCTTACTATAAACTTCAACGTCTTCAATTCCAACAAAATCTCCACGAAAATCACAACGTAAACTAATTTATTTTTATCTAAAACTTCATAAATTGATATATTTTAGTGAATGTAGCGTGTTTGAAGTATAAAATTCGAAAATCATAAAGTAAACTAATTACATATTAAATTGTTGTTGTGACTATGTATTCTGTTACTCGTGTTGTGTTTCCTTGTTAGCCACGTATCAATTTCTGTTATCTTCTCATCTTCAATTATTGCCGATCATTTTTAAACTATTACTGCATGAAATCGGAGAACAACATAGGGTTTGTGATTAAGATTAATTGAAGATGTCATTAATTTTGTCGAATCATTTATGTTAGGTCGACCATCTGAATTTTAAGAAACGTCTAATAGTTCATTTCCACAACATTTTGTGTAAGTGGAATCAATTTGGTAGAAGCATGATCATCCTGTCAAAAAGAGTGCTACTGGTTTTCCATACTATAAACTTCAACTTCTTCAATTCCAACAAAATCTCCACGAAAATCACAACCTAAACTAATTTATTTTTATCTAAAACTTCGTAAATTGGTATATTTTAGTGAATGCAGCGTATTTGCAGTATAAAATTCGAAAATCATTAAGTAAACTAATTACATACTAATTTGTTATTGTGACTATGTATTCGGTTACTCGTGTTGTGTTTCCTTGCTACCTACGTATCAATTTCTGTTATCTTCTCCTCTTCAATTGTTGCCGATCATTCTTAAACTGTTACTGCATGAAATCTGAGAACAACATAGGGTTTGTGATAAAGATTAATTGAAGATGTCATTAATTTTGTTGAATCATTTATGTTAGGTCGACCATCTCGATTGTAAGAAACATCTATTAGTTCATTTCCACAACGTTTTGTGTAAGTAGAATCAATTTGGTAGAAGCATGATCATCCTCCCAAGAATAGTGCTACTTGTTTTCCATACTATAAACTTCAACTTCTTCAATTCCAACATAATCTCCACGAAAATCAAAACCTGAACTAATTTATTTTTATCTAAAACTTCGTAAATTGATATATTTTAGTGAATGTAGCGTGTTTGAAGTATAAAATTAGAAAATCATAAAGTAAAATAATTATATATTAAATTGTTATTGTTAGGTCCTACGCTTAACAGCTCTACGATCCTAGGCTAGAATTCATAGTAATTCGATCGTTATGATAAGCAATTGAATTCGATCGAAAAACTCTAATGAAGAGCAAGAGGGAGAATTCGAGTAGAGTGAGAAAGTTACTGTTGTTTCTCTCTCTAGAAATCGAATTGCAAGCCTTCCGGATCAATTCTAAAACTTTCTCTATTAAGCTCAATTGATTTACAAGTATTTATACCAAACAAACTTGGTATAAATATCAATCTAGTCCTAATCTAAGTACTACTATACAAAACGCCCCTAATTACAAGGACAACTAATGAAATCAAGCACAATTACAAATAGTATTCTACAATATCTCCCTTTGTGCTTGATTGCGTCTCTGCGCCGTTTGTCCTCGTCGGGCGTAGTACGATCTGCGCAAGCCCAGCGCATGCTCGTAGTTCCTCATAGTGATCCTAAGCTCCAGTCGCTCCTCGATATCTTCAAGCATTTCCATTAGGAGCGGTTGTTCTCTCACGAACCTGTGGATCCTCAGCATAGTGTCTCTGTTGATTTCTTCCAACCTCTGCTCGATGTTTTTCCTGACGACCTTGAGCGTCCCATCGCAAAACTTATGAATCTCAGTCTTCAGCATCAACCTATTCTTCTTTGCTATTGGACTGTGGTAGGTGACGCCTAGGACTGAGCTGATATGCACGTGATTGTTGGGAAGCCCTTCGATCTCAGGTCCTTTGTTGAGTGGAACGGTCATGTTGACCTTCTTCATATTGCTCTCCAGAGCCATCTGAAGGTCGTGTGCGGCATAGTACTTGACCTGGCGCAACATGAACCGTTAGATCCCTTCGAGGCCTTCGGTCTTGATGAAGCCCTGAGGACCTCTGTACTTCTCCACGTATAGCTGATAAAGATGGTACACTTCATCGGCGGGGAGGTACGGCAGGTCGCTCTCGCTCAGTCGCCTGTTATCAACCCTTGAGTAGACACCGACTCTTGGGGTTGGCTCACAGTCACTTGAGGTTGTGACTGTATGAGACTTCCACCCAATCCTCGAGTCGGATCCGAAGGATTCGCCTCTGTGGGTGTTGAGGCAGACTCTGGTTGTGCATGCGAACCAGACACTATGTGAGTTGGTTACGGCTCAAGATTGAGCGATTAAGTGCCAGCAACACTTGTCGTTGTGGGCAGCGGAGTATCTGGTGCGACGGTGATGGCCGGAAAGAGAGACTCCAGTTGAATGCTCAGTCTTCTGGGAGTCCTCCTGATCAGACTGATTTCCTCGTCAAACTCTGTGTCAGACGGGGTGGCCGTGTGAGGAGTGAGGTCACGATAGACGTCCTCCAGTGCCTGATCCGTCACCGGTGGAAGAGAGCTTTGACCCATTTCCATTTCGGGCTGTGCCTCTTGTTGAAGAACTTCCTCAAAAGTTTCTTCGAGCATGCCAACATGTATGGGCACTTCCACTTGCAATTCGGGTGCAGGAGCCTCGAGTTCCATCTCTGTAGCCACGACGTCTATCAAAGTATCTTCGATGTCGGGCATTGGCTCTTCGACCAAAAGAGACTCCTGTTGAAGCTCCTGAGCGACAACATCGATCATCGTGTCGTCAGGGCTTGGTTGGTGTTGTTGCGGTTGGGGAGAGCTCACATGTACATCTGCCGGGGGCCCTCTAATCATCTGCTCCGTTAAGATGTGTTCCCGGCAGAATCTCTGATACACAGCTCCCGCGGGGTCAGCGAGCCTGAGTAAGTTGAGTCGAATCGGCATCGACGGTTGGTCCAGGTCCGTGAGCCGTGGGTTGTGGAAAAACTTAAGCCTTGGCGGCTGGTAGTTTCCACCAGGAGGCAGCCGAGGGATGTGCTCTGCATGTAGCTCCATGAACTCCCTGATGATTACACTGAACCATCGAGCATAGGGCACGTTCTTCGACCTTTGATTCTCCTTTAGCCGAATCTGGTCCGCGAGGTCGTTCCAGATCAGCTGTGAGTAGTCATAGTTTCTTGAGAAGGCGATCCCGTGGAAGATCTTCAAAATATTGCTGTTGCCCTTATCGAATCCTGCATGCTTGGGCGACAGACACTTATTCACTATTCCGAATAGTGTCTTCCACGGGTATCCGCTGCTCTGGACCTGGGCCAATCTTGTGAGCGGCGGTTGGTATCCCATGTGCAGAAAGTCCTGAATCATCTCTGCGTCCGTCGGGAGCGGCTCGTAGTTATCATTGTGAGGCAAGTCCAGTATCATGCCGAACTCGCTTTTGCTCATGTGAATATGCCGCGTCCCGATTCGGGTCATGAAGGAAAATGTCCCATCTGCTACGGCTCCTTGTATGCATCCCCAGAACTGCTGGAGATAGACCATCGGTACCGATGCGGTGACCATTAACGCATGCCAGATGGGGTGGCCTCTGAGGATGGATACGATGATCTCGTCTGGGCACCAAAATGTGTCCAGATCGAGCTGAAAGTTCGTATCCTGAACCTTCAAGTACAGATTGTGATCGTAAATGTGGTTGTATCTTGGGTAGCGATCCATCTGAAATATAAGATATGTAAAAGTTTATTAGTTCAGTTTTATTTTCGGTCGAAATATGAATAAATGTCATCAAACTATAGTAATATAGCAAATAATAACATGTTTGATGAATTTTGAATTGAAATCATATGAAAATCATAGTGTATGTTCAATTTCAAAAATCGTGATGGCATTATTGTAATTTCAAATAAAATATTTGTCCCGTGAAAAATCGTTCGAAATTTCGCTAATTGTTAAATCAGTAAGTCACTGTTCATGCCGAGAAAATTTTCGGTCGATAAAATTGAATTGCAATTTGATTTCCTATACACTGATTTCAATTGAAACGTTTCCGTCGATCGAGAAATTTTATTTGCGATTTTCGCTACAGAGTAAAAGACTTAGAGAAAAATTTTCTAAGTGTTGAAGTTGAAATCTATACTGTAGTCGATCAATTTTACGATCGAGAAAAATTACGTGTAAATTTACGATCGAGAAATTATTTCTCAGGTAAATTTACTATCGAGAAATTTTCCTCAATTGAATAAAATTTTTCGATTTGAAATTTGTCGAGCGAAATGTGATTTTCGATCCTAAGTAAAAATTGTCGCTTTAATATTTTTCGATCGAGAAATTTGTCAACGAAAGACTAAGTCACTCCGTCGAGAAATTTTATGATCGAAAAATTAGGTGTTGAAAAATTAATTTCTCGCTGCTAAATTTTTGCGATCAAATGGAAATTGAATCGAAAATTTCTATTTTGCGATGGTAAGTTTTACGCTCGATAAAATTAGCATCTAAATTTTCTAATCAGTGCGTAAGTTTTTCGCTCATAAAACTCCTAATTAGATTTCTCGATGGTAAGTAAATTTTTCGGTCAAAATCGTCTATCGTGGCGACTAAATCAGAATTTTACCGATCGAAAAACTAATTCTACACAAACAGTGTCTCAATTAAATCGGAATCCAATTAAGACTTTTTGCGATCGACAAAGTTCTTCGATGGCTTTAAAAACTCAAATACCCAGTTTCAAAACTCAGATTACAGTCGAAGATGAAGATTTTCTGATGATCCATTCTATCAGATTCATAGAGAATATCGAAACTATCTTAAGTGCAGGCATTAAACTCAGATAAAATTCAAAATCAAGCCTAAAACACTATGAAATAGTATGCGATTTTCTCAATTTTGAAGAACAGTCGAGAAACTAACATAAATCATGCGAACAACTACAAAATGCAGATGCTAACGAAGTTAAATCACACGCAAATGGCAACAGAGTCTCATTTCTACCTTAAACAGACAATTTCGTGTTGAAGATCGAAAGATTTTTTTAGAAATTTGAACTGTCTGTGAAAGTTATTCGTGAGAGAAATTTTTGCGATTTAGGGTTGCGTGAGAAAAAGTTTTTCGACTGACAAGAGTTAAACTTTTATTAACAATCATTAAGTCAAATGTTGGGTTTGCGATTGGATTGGACATTTTGTGATTAGGCCCATTACTATTTGCGCTCGAGAAATTTTCGATTTGAAAATTTCCTCTCAATTCAAATTTTTCGATCGCAAATTATCGCGGCCAATCAAAATTGTTCCAAACACTGTTTACGATCGAGAAACTTATGATCGTGAATTAAGTCTTTCTATCTAGTTTCTCGATAGTAAGTACTTCTAAAATTTTCAGATTGACCCCTATTTCAAAATAAAACCTTTTGTAAGAGTCCCCCTTAGTATTTAAAATAAATGCAATTAACTCCCTGTATTTTCCGTGTAGTAACGTCTAGCTCCCCTGGCAGAAATTTAAAAATCTGTACCACCTAGAGATAAGCGTTAGTAATAATGGAGTTAATCAACAATTATTTTTGGCAGTTTTGTCTTTGAAATATTTGGTCTTGTGTCTAGCTCCTCTCTTTGTAGTGTCGACGTCTCGCTCCTTAATTTTGAAGATCTGAAATACTTAGAGGAAAAACGTCAAAAATATTTGGAGCTAATCTACGAGTCTTATACTTGCTCCCCCTCAAATGATGCACAAAAATTGACTTATTATGCAAGCATATGAAATCAATTCAAGTCACGAGCACACAAATTTACCAAGTAAGCATGTATACATGGTCCCCAAAAACATGTACTTTAAAATATTGTGTGAGGGTAGAAGCAATGAAAAATTTATCGCATTTAAACAACTTCGTGGTGCTCCTCTTCCAGCCGTTCTGACGAGCGTACGAGATTATCGTTGGAGAAGTTCACAGCAGGAACCATGCCACTTTCTACAAGGTAGTCGGAAGGCCGGTTCCTTTGGTTTGATTTTTGCGCGTTGAGCAATGCCTTCTTTTGTCATCATCTTTCTTTTTCTTTTGTTATCTAACCCTCCTTTTCTCTTTGAACAACCATTCGAAGAGTATAGAGTTCGGTTGAAGGCTGGGAATGGGTTTCAAATGAAGAAAAGGACATCGGAGAATGCTCAAAGTGGATGACTAAGGGCTAACGTGGGGGAATTTATATAAGGTCGTATGAGGAATATCCTAAACTCCCTTATCATTTTCCTGACGATCTAACGCAAGATGAGTATGACACCAAGAATCACTAGGTAAGACAAGTAATTTAGGTGTGACTCACTCGAGAAGTAGATCCAAAGAAAGGAATAAGAAACAAGGCTTTCCTCACGCATGTAGAGTGACTTTGTGTCTAGTGGAACAATCAAATGACCTTTTAGACACAAGAATGCGACTTAGACTGACAAATTTTAAGCAATTAAATCGATCGCATGTCGGGGTAAAATTCTAAGTGACTTTAGATCAAAGCATCCTAAAGGATTTCGTCATACCCCTTTATATTATATATAGAAATATATTATATATTTATTTTATATTATTTTTATCACGCAAGATAAGGACAAATAAGCATAGAAAACACATAGAATAGAGCATGTGATAGCACAGAAGATCAGGTAATGCACATATTACGGAAGATTCAACATGCCTAATTTTCCGACAAGGAAATGAAATCATTTCTCATCCAAGGCCTTGGTGAAAATGTCGGCTAGTTGAAATTCCGGGTTCACAAAGTACATCTCTATTGTGCCTTTTTCTACGTGATCTTTGATAAAATGATATCTAATGTCTATGTGTTTTGTGCGTGAATGATGAACAGGATTACAAGTTATGGCAATTGCACTCTGACTATCACTATATATGGGTATATTATTTAGATTGTACCCATAGTCGCAAAGCAGTGTCAGCATCCACAGCATCTGTGAGCAACAGCTGGCGGCAACTATGTATTCTGCTTCGGCCGTCGAAGTGGACACACAATTCTGCTTTTTGGATGACCAGCAAACCAGCTTTTCGCCTAAAGATTGAGCGCCACCGGACGTGCTTTTCCTGTCCTTTCGGCAACCTGCATAGTCAGCGTCAGTGTAGCCGATAAGTTTAAAATTCGTACCCTTTGAATACCATAGGCCAAGGGTAGAGGTGCCCTTAAGGTAGCGTAAAATTCTTTTGCCCGCGAGCTTATGGGATACTTTGGGATCGGCTTGAAAACGGGCACACAAGCAGGTTGCAAACATGATGTCCGGCCGGCTCGAAGTGAGGTAGAGAAGAGATCCAATTATACTGCGATACAGTGTGATGTCGACCGATTTACCAGAGGGATCGGCATCCAACTTGCAGCTTGGTGACATAGGAGTGCTGAGAGGCTTGCTCTGGTCTTGATGAAACTTCTTCAGAATATCCTTGATGTATTTTGTCTGACTGATGAAAATTCCATCATTGAGCTGCCTGACATGAAGGCCTAAGAAAAATTGCATCTCTCCCATGTGACTCATCTCGAATTTGCTCTTCATGAGATCTCCAAACTTCTTGCAGAGCCGATGATTTGTTGATCCGAAGATGATGTCGTCGACGTATACTTGGACGACCATCAGATCTTTGTCATGCCATTTAATGAAGAGGGTTGTGTCTATCGTTCCTCGTATGAATCCAGACTTCTCGAGGAAATCACTCAGGACATCGTAACAAGCACGTGGGGCTTGTTTTAGTCCATAGAGAGCTTTGTCCAAGCGATAGACATGATCGGGATGTTCTTGATCAATGAAACCTTCCGGCTGAGCGACATAGACTTCCTCTTTTAACACGCCATTGAGAAAGGCGGTTTTTACATCCATCTGATAGACTTTGAAGTCTTTGTGAGACGCATAAGCCAGCAGGAGGCGAATAGCTTCGATACAGGCAACAGGAGCATAAGTCTCATCATAGTCGATGCCTTCCTGTTGATTGTATCCCTTAGCAACTAGCATTGCTTTGTTCCGGATCACTTCACCATCTTCATTCTTCTTATTCTTGAAAATCCATTTAGTTCCGACCACAGTTTTCCCATGTGAACGGGGTACCAAGGTCCATACTTGAAAACGTTCGAATTGATTGATTTCTCTTGCATTGCAATTGTCCAATCCGGGTCTCGAAGTGCGTCTGCTACTTTGGTAGGCTCGTTTTGGCTCAGGAAGCAACTGAAAAGACTGTGTTGACGACGTGTCCTCACACGAACCGAAGGATCGCCAATTATCTGATCAACCGAGTGGCCTCTCGTCCACTTGCGCTCATGAGGCAAGGCTGAAGTCGATGCGTCAGCCATCTGTGGATCTAGATTGCCTATAGTCTCCAATTGATCATTTGTCCGAGGAAGTTCCAATACTGCACTTGGTTTGATCGTCTGTGATGATACTTCCTCGATGACCACTGTAGGTTCTTCAGTGTTCTGTGGCAATACTGAATCGGGCGAGGTAGAGGTGTGAGATAAACTTGGTACGTCGGTCTCATTCGGTAGAGAATCCAGTGTTGGTGTCGTCGTGTATGACCGATATACCGGTTCGAAGAGAGAATCCAAGTCGTCTATTGCAAGTCTCGTTGCTTCGTCTGACACTAATCCTGAAGTTGTTGCCATCTTCTGTTGGTTTTGTGCCAACACACCAGTGATTACGGGTCCTGAAATGTTGTCTTCAGAAGCCAACGGGTTGAGAACGGGTCCTGAACTGAATTGAGCAGGAACCATCGGGTGAGGCACGGGTCCTGGTCTGAATTGACCAGAAGCCATCTCTGCCACTTCGTGAAAAGTGACATTAAAGCTTCCTTAATAGATCGGTTGGACTTTTTTTTTTTTGGAACAGGTCCCGGTTTTTTATATATATAATGGAAAGTGTACAGAATGGGTACGAGTAAAACTCGACACAGGCAACCAGTAACAGGCTACTGGTGAACAAAGAACGAATGGTAAAAGAAAACCAACTACCAAACTACTCTCCAAAGACGCCGAATAGCAGCCTGCTGTAGGGCATGCTTCTCTCCAATAGTCCCAAGACGGGCACCAAGGATGCCGAGGACCGTGGCCACAACATGGGCAGGGGTAGAACGTATGTTCTCCCTCCATCGCCTGTTCCGCTCCTGCCAAATGTGATAAACAATCGACGCAAGGACATGTCGATAAGCAATATGAAATAAGTGCTGACTCCTCCACTTCAGAGCAGCCCAGTGAAAGCTCCTATCCCAGTCAATATATGGTATCCGCCACCTAATCCTGTCCCTGAGCATCTGTCGGCATCTCAAAGAAAAGGGACAAGAAAAGAAAAGATGGGAAATCGTCTCCCAATTCCCGGTATCACAGAGGAGGCAGGCATCCGTTCCCGCGCGCTGAGCCACCCAAGGTAAACTGCGAACGGAGAGACGTCCTCGAATAGCAAGCCAGAGAATGAACTCATGGCGAGGTATGCGCAAGCAGCCCCCGAAGAGAGAAGCCCAAATGACTCTGTCCCGCCGAGGACGAGTGGCCTCACGAACCGCCCTGGCAGAGAAACGTCCATCAAGCGTCCCAATCCAGCGAACACGATCAGGCCGCGACGGCTCCGCCGGAGGCAGCAGAGGATTAATCTCCACAAACTCGGAGGACGTCATGGCTGGCCAAGACCAACCATCTGACGTAATGACCTCACTGAGGCGTGAATCATGAGGCAGACCCATCACCATCGGCCCCCTAGGGTGTCTCTCCAGCAGCGAGGTCATCAACAGCCAAGGGTCCTTCCATAGCCATATGGAACTCCCATCACCCACCTGATAAGAAATGAAGGAGCGGATGACATTCCGAAGCTTGAGCAACTTCTTCCAACTCCAAGAAGCATTATTCCCCAGCGACAGCTCCCAAAGAGACCTGTTATGCAATCTAGTGCTGTACAACCAGTCAACCCAAATCGAGTCCGGAGCGTGCGAAACCACACCCCATAAATGACGAAGGAGCAGCGCACGATTATCAGTCTCAATGGACCGAATCCCAAGTCCTCCTTCGGCGATCGGAAGACAAACATCAGCCCAAGCAACTCGCGCAGGCGAGCCACCCCATAAGAATGTCCTCATGCGCGTCTCAATAGCCCGAATAACACCCTTCGGGAGGAGGAAAATACCCGCCCAATAGATATGAAGAGAAGAAAGGACTGACTTGATAACTTGCACTCTCCCGGCGTAAGAGAGCGACTTATTCAGCCAAGATCCCAACCTCCCATCGACCTTCTGAAGTAAAGGCGCACAATCAGAAATAGAGAGTCTACCTGGAATTAGAGGAACCCCCAGGTAGCGCACAGGCAGCTGCCCCTGTGGAATGCCAAGAATCGTCTGAAAGTGCGGCGAAAGGCTCTCAGCACGCTTGCTCACAAACATCTCGCTCTTGGCGAGGCTCGGCTGTAACCCCGAAGCCCCCGCAAAGTCATCCAGCGCATCCTTAAGAACCCCAATCGAAACCTCATCAGCATGGCAAAAAAGTAACAGGTCGTCCGCGAACGCAAGCATGGCCAGCTTCGACGCCTCACAACGCCAATGATAAAGAAAACGCGGTTCCTGGCCAATGCGATAAGTAACCATCCCTCGTAATGTCTCCATCACCAACGTAAAAAGGTACGGGGACAGCGGGTCCCCCTGTCGAAGGCCTCTCTTCCCATGGAAGTACCCTGCCTGCGTTCCATGTAAGTTAATGGAAAAGGTCGTAGTAGTGACACAACAGCGAATCCACTCAACGAATGTCGGATGGAAACCCATTGCTCCCATAGCAGCAAGCAAAAAGCTCCACTCGACCTTGTCGTAAGCCTTAGCCAAGTCCACCTTGAGCGCTACCCGAGGGGGGCGGCTCATACTGTTATACCCCAAACAGATCTCATGGGCTAACAAAATGTTATCGCTGATCTTCCGTCCCGGAATAAATGCCGTCTGAGTCGGATGAACGAGCTCCCCAAGAACAGGCTTCAACCTGTTAGCAATAACCTTAGAGATTACCTTAAACAGGACGTTGCAGCACGAGATAGGACGATAGTCGGCCGCTCTCCTCGGTGAGTCTCCCTTCGGAATGAGCGTGATGGACGTGCTGTTGAGGCCCTTAAGTAGCCGGCCCCTCAAAAAGAAGTCCTGAACCGAGAGTATGAGATCCTCCCCAATGATGCTCCACGCCGCTTTAAAGAAAGCGGCCGAAAATCCGTCCGGTCCCGGAGCCTTCTCGTCCCCCATAGAGAAGAGAGCCTCCTTGATCTCAGTCGGCTCAATAGGTCTGATCATATGAGAAGCCGCATCCCCCGAAAGAGATCGAGTGATATAAGGCGCGAGATCCGATTGGGTAACCGGACTAGGCCTCGCCAAAACTCCCAACAGCTCACGATAGAAACGTACCAACTCATCACGAACGGCCTCCTCACCATGGATCAGCTCCCCACTCTCAGAATCCAAGGCAAGAATCCGATTCCGTGCACGTCTCATGGCAACACGTCGGAAGAAGAAAGACGCGCACTGATCGCCCTCCTTGAGCCAAGAGAGCTTGGCTCGTTGCGACAACGCGGAGTGCTCCATATCCACAGCCCTCGTGTATAAGACTCGGCACACTCGCTCCAAGTCGTGGAAGAACGCCTCATCCGGGAATCTACTCGCAAAATCCTGACAGATGTCAAGGAAGCGCTTGGCTTCGACAACATTCACCGCAAGATCCCCCTTCGCCCTTCGCATCTGTCGGAATAAAGGCTTGAGGTCCTTAAGGCGCCACGTGAAAACATACATAGGATAGCCCGATCGCGCAACATCCCAAACACGCTGAACCTGCGCTAAAAAGGATGCATCATGGATCAAAAGGTTATCGAAACGAAACGTCGATAACCTCGGGGTACCCCGGACTTCACCGAGAAGCAACGGGCTATGGTCAGAAATCCTGGGAAGGTCAGCCCTATAAGAGCAGTCGGGGTACTTGGCGAACCACACCGGATTTCCAAGCACGCGGTCAAGTCTTCGCCAGATTCCCGCCTCAGCCCGCTGCTGATTATACCACGTGTAAAATTGTCCGGTATGTGGTAAAGTCATCAAATCAGCTCGTAGAAGGCAGTCGCGTAAATCACGAGTATCACGATCAGTAATAACTCCTCCCCTTCCTTCCGCAGCATCAACAATAGCATTAAGTCACCTAAGACAATCCACGGGTCGTTATGGCGTAGAGCATACGTACTAACAATATCCTCCCAAACCTCGCACCTCTCCTCCCGACGATTCATCCCATAAATGAAGGATAAAAAGGTGGTCTCATTAGCAGCTATAGAGAACACCTTGCAGTGGATAGACTGCGCAGTAAAGGCCTCAATAGAGACCTGAATCCAAGATGGATCCCATCCAACCCAAATACGTGATCCCGGACCACTATCATAATCAAAGAACCACGTCCACGTAGAGTTAATACGGCCCGAGATGGAAGCCGCATTAACTGTCGAAACTCTAGTCTCCAAAAGCGCAAGCAAATGCAACCCGTTTCGCGACACCAAATCCTCCACTCCTCTCCCGTGGTCTCGTTTGTTGAGACCGCGCACATTCCATACCCCAGCACTAATCATATAACACCACTCGAACGGGCTGCAACATTAGGACCCGAGGAGGTAGAAGTAGAGGGTAGCTCACCAGATTCAGAGAGACCCTGAAGGACCGAGAAGGAGTTGACATCAGCCCCGTCCTTCGTCGAATAAGCCGCAGACCCGTTCAGCCTTGGCGGGCTGTTTCTGTGTGATATAGCTCTCGGCACGTTTTGTCTCGGCTCGGCGCGAGAAGGCTGGCTGGACTGTTCCACTACCGCGTTATCGTGGCATGTAGGTTTCGTCATTCCCTTGAGACCCACTCGGTTCCAACCATGATCGGGTTGAGAGTCATCCGAGCCATAAGAGCGACGGGGCTGCCTCGTACGTTGGTAATTCCGGGCTGGATACTTCGAAGCATCCTTCCCCTTGCGACGCGGACAAGCAGCGGATGAGTGTATCCATGAATCACATTCCCCACATTTCGATGGCTTCCATTCATACTCTACCCGAACAGCCACGCTACCGTCCCATCCGCCATCGGCATTCGGTAGCCGAATCTGAAATTTGTCGATAAACGGCTCGTCTAACTTCTTCAAGACACAAACACGCGCGAAGTCAATGTGCGCCATATTGGTCGTCCCACCATCCGTAAACAATGGTCGACCCACCGTGCTAGCCACCACACCGAGACCCTCTGAAGTCCAAAATTCCCCGGGCACGTGCCACAAACGAATCCAAAGCGGAATCTCCGAGTGGTCCCGCTTATCAAGAGACATACCCGGGTGCCATGTCTCGAGAAAAAGTGGCTGCCCATGCATCAGCCACGGACCTCCTTCCAACACCCGATTCATCATCTCATCGGATTCAAACCGAAACTTGAAGAATCCGTTTTGCGTCGCTTTCACTTCGACAACCCCCGCACACAGATTACGGAAAAATCTCTCTACAAAGGGGAAGAAAGGTTTCTTCCCAAGGAAGTATCCAACAAGAGTATGATCCCAACGCGCGAATCCCTTCTTTGCAACTTCCCAAGTAGGGCGTACCTCAAGCTGCCCGTCAATAATCGTAGGTGGCGTATAGTCCAGCTTGATGCGCGCCATCTTCTCCCGCCCCGGCGAGGAAGAACCCTTAAGCCTAGCCGCGTACGAGTCACGTCCCGAATCACTCCCGATTGAACCAACCGGACCAAGTCGGCCAAAACCGTCTTGATCGCACCAGGCGTGGCATCAATCTTGGGCAGCAGCCGATTACTTTCAGACCTAGAACTTGTGACCTTAGGCCCGGTTAGAGAAACCCGAGGCTCGTTATCCCGAGAGAACCCAACTGATTGAGCCATCAATGAAACAGCCGAATCAGCCGACTTGTCAACACCATTGTCACGGAGAGGCTCTCGACGAATACGCTTTGATGTTGGACTTGTCTGGGTAAGATCGGTTGGACTTGATGTATACTCGGTACGCTTTGATGTTGAAGAATACCCGACAAATGTAGCTTCGAATGCTTTAGGGTAGAACTTTGCACGTTGCTCTCGGTCGTTCGCCACAAAGCACTTGCACCCGAAGACTTTAAGGAAAGAGATGTTGGGCACTCTATTATTCACAATCTCGTAAGGAGTCTTGTTGAACCGTTTGTGAACCACCGTCATGTTTTGAGTAAAACAAGCGGTATTGACTACTTCAACCCATAGAAAGTGTGGAATTCCCGATTGGATCAGCATTGTACGAGCGGCTTCCACTAGTGTTCGATTTTTCCTTTCAACGACCCCATTTTGTTGAGGTGTTTTGGCGGCTGAAAATTGTTGACTTATTCCAAGTTTCTGATAAAACTCACTAAGGTGATTGTTCTTGAACTCAGTGCCGTTGTCTGTTCGAACAACTTGAATAGTCTGTTGCAGCAGATTTTGAGTTGTGTTCACAAAATTGATAATCAAGTCACCGGTCTCAGCTTTCGTTCGGAGGAACTTTGTCCACGTGTAGCGAGAATAGTCATCTACAATCACTAGGACATACTTTCTTCCATTGATACTCTGAGTCTGCATCGGACCACAGAGATCCATGTGAATTAGTTTCAATGGTCGAGAAGTAGACGCAATTTGCTTGACGTGATGAGATGCTCGCTTCATTTTTCCTAGGTGACATGCCGAACAGTGATACTCCCTTTGTAGTTGTATAGTTGCAAGACCGTGAACCAACTTTTTCGTAGAAAGACGTTGGATAGCTTTCATGTTTAGATGAGACAGTCGTTGATGCCATAGGCTATTTCTCTGTAAATCAATCTGAGAAATGAGGCATAGAGCTGTCGAGGGCCGCACAGACGTCAGGTTGATCGTGTAAAATTCTGCACCGGTCAGCATGGAAGACTACCTGGAAGCCTTTGTCACAGAATTTGCCTATGCTGAACAAGTTATGGCGGAGGCCTTCGACGTATGAGACATCTTTGATGGTCAGATTCTTCAGAATGATATCCCCAAGTCCTAGAATCGGGGCTGAATCATTGTTCCCAAATCTGACTTTGCCATTTGGTCGGTCTTTGTAGTTGCTCAGCAGCTCTTGATTACCAGTCATGTGTGTGGAGCAACCAGAGTCGAGGTACCACACATGATGGATATGCAAAAACAATTTAGAGAGCTTTAGGTACCCACTTAAGCATGGGTCCTCTCGGATTAGCAGATTTAGTTTTGGGTTCAGATATGATTCCTAAATCTATTTTTGGAAGAGTTGCACTTTTGAAAAAGTGGGTTTGGGTTTTGCCTCTATAGGAGACTTGGCCCTTTTGGCTTTCGTCGTCCTAGGTGGAGATTTAGGAACCCATTTGGGTTGAACCTTACAGGGAAGGTTAATTTCAGCACGGACAAATGCTTTGGAGGGTTTGACTGAGGAAAAGATCTTTTCTTGTGATAGTCTCCTAAGGTGCTTGGGGATTTAATTTTTACGGGATACCTTAGGTGAGTACATTCATGTACGGCGCCATAAGCTTTCTTTATGGCTGGATCTTGTTTCCTACGAGTCTTCCTTGCACTTGTTTCAGAATGATTAATTTTTGACGTAGAGCCTATTTCGAAGTTGGTGCTTCTAAAGGTGATCGGCTGAAGTGAATAAGTAGAAGCAACTATCTTAAAAGTGGAAATAGCTCTTTTATTTCTACGAGTGTCTTTTATTGTAACAGACAATAACTACGAGTACACTCTCTGGCGAAGTGACCTGCTTTGCCACAGTTAAAGAATTTGTTAGTCTCTTTGGGATTCTTGACCTCGGAACTCTCCGGAGCGCGTTCTTTGTTCTTGGAGCTTGTAGTCCGAAGTCTATTGGCTGAGGTTGAAGACTTCTTCTTGAATTACTTCTTGCTCATCATTTGTCCAATGAGAGCTAACTGTTTTCCAAGGGCTTTCATGTTCGGCTCGATGTCGAAGTCCGATTCATCTTCCGACTCTGATGATGAAGGTGGCCTAACGATCTTATCCTTTCTTGATCTTGTGCTCCTCTTCTCCGAGACTAAGGCAACTGTGTCATCGGTTTTTTGCCTTTCTGCTCTTTGGTAATCTCGCGGATATCCTCCTCATGCTGAGCGAGATTATCGAACACGGCATGGACATTCAACTCCTCTAGATCTTTATTTTGTCGTATTTGAGTGGATATTTTCTTCCATTCCGTGGGCGGAGAAGATTGAAATCTTATGTTTGTCTCCATGTTTGTCTTCGTTATTTCTATCTTCCTCATTTCACTGAGAAGAGTGAGGTATCGTTGGTAGATCTCGTTTAGACTCTCCTTCGGCTTTGCTTTGAATGAGTCGTAAGCAGTGAGAATGTTCGCCTTCTTGGCCTTTATGCCAACTTCCGTCCTTTGCATCATCCTATGCAGCTCATCCCACATCCCTTTGACCGATGTAAGGCTGACGATTTGTCAGTATATATCGTTGGGAATGCCCTGCATAAGGGTATTCATGGCTACTAGACCAGCCTTAGCTCGAGCTCTTTCCTCCAGAGAGTATTCTCTAGGCTCCTTTAGTCGCCTAGAAGCTGGAATTGCTGGAGTAGCTGTTTCGTCCCCCGGTACATGAACCCAGAACTGTGTCGGTCCCTCTTCAAGGGACTTCAGTAGATTTTCGGCTTGATCCTTTAGAGCGATGAAATTCAGAAAGCAGCTTCTCCACACTGTGTATTCGCCTCTTTGCAAGATCGGCGGACGGTTGTCATTTCCGAGTGAGTATGCATCCATGTTTGTATTGTAGTCGAGTTGTTGAAGGATCTTCGTTAATTGTTTTGAAGGTTGAAGATGATGTAATGTGCCTCACAAGTGACAAAATTCGTTAGTAGCGTTTGATTCGAAAATTAGATCGACAACTATTTTCGATTCAATCTTTAAAGTTTGATCGAAATTAATTCCATCGAGATAGAATGTACTGAGTACTGTTCTCGTGCGAGAAATTTTGTCAGCGTGATATTTTAGGAGCGAGATAAATTGCTCAAAATCATTCGGTCGAGAAAAATTTCTTGATCGTGAATTTATTTCGATCGTAAAGAAACAGTACGTTAGTAAGTTTCTCGACAAGTCAAATAAATCTGTTGACTAGAAAAATTTCTCGCGTGTAAATGATTCTCGCCTGGTCAAACGTTAAAAGGTCTGAAAAAGTTTTTCGAGTGAAAGTTTTTACGCATGCAAAGTCAAAATAAGTCTCTCTCGAAAAAGTTTTCCGCTGTATAATGCTCGAGAAATATTTCTAACTAATATTGTTTCTACTGATGACGATTCTAGCGTTGACTTCGTATTCTGACCTAGAAAAATTCTCATGCTAAGTTTATCGATCGAGAAACTAATCCGGTCGCAAAACTTGGCGAGAAAAATTTGAGCAATCGAGAAAAATTCACAGAATACGATTAACACAAATTCGAGCAAAAACAAAGAATCGGATAGCGAAGTTTGAGGTAATTGCTCGCAATCAAGTACTAATCACGCACGAACAAGCAATTAAACACGTTATGAAGCAAAATATATTGAATTTGATCAAAATCAGAACGTGTTCTTCATGTTCTTCGCAAACAGTAACACGGAGTAGCAATTCAATCCTAAAAATCGACGATCCTAGGCTACAGAACTGATCGCAATGATGATCTAACACTTAAACAAGCACAGAAACACCAAATTCAATTCAATTAAGCACAGAATTAAGCTATTGGATCGAACAAGGTTTTCGCCAAACCTGTTCTTCGATGAACAGTATCTAGAAAATGATTTTCGATCTAATTCTAACAATTTTCGATTCAAAACAGAACGAATATGCTCTGATACCAATTGTTAGGTCCTACGATTAACAACTCTACAATCCTAGGCTAGAATTCATAGTAATTCGATCGTTTAGATAAACAATTGACTTCGATCGAAAAACTCAAATGAATAACAAGAGAGAGAAGTTGAGTAGAGTGAGAAAGTTACTGTAGTTTCTCTCTCTAGAAATCGAATTGCAAGCCCTTCGGATCAATTCTAAAAACTTTCTCTATTCAGCTCAACACATGTATTTATATCAAACAAACTTGGCATAAATATCAATCTAGTCCTAATATGAGGACTACTATACAAAACGCCCCAAATTACAAGGACAACTAATGAAATCAAGCACAATTACAAATGGTATTCTACAGAATCAATTTGGTAGAAGCATGATCATCCTCTCAAAAAGAGTGCTACTTTTTTCCATACTATAAACTTCAACTTCTTTAATTCCAACAAAATCTCCACGAAAATCACAACCTAAACTAATTTATTTTTATCTAAAACTTCGTAAATTGTTATATTTTAGTGAATGTAGCGTGTATGAAGTATAAAATTCGAAAATCATAAAGTAAACTAATTACATATTAAATTGTTATTGTGACTATGTATTCTGTTACTCATGTTGTGTTTCCTTGTTACCTACGTACAATTTCTGTTAACTTCTCCTCTTCATTGTTATGATCATTCTTAAACTGTTACTACATGAAATCTGAGAACAACATAGGGTTTGTGATTAAGATTAATTGAAGATGTCATTAATTTTGTCGAATCATTTATGTTAGGTCGACAATCTGGATTGTAAGAAACGTCTAATAGTTCATTTCCACAACATTTTGTGTAAGTAGAATCAATGCATGATCATCCTCTCAAAAAGAGTGCTACTTGTTTTCCCTACTATAAACTTCAAGTTCTTCAATTCCAACATAATCTCCACGAAAATCACAACCTAAACTGATTTATTTTTATCTAAAACTTCATAAATTGATATATTTTTAGTGAATGTAGCGTGTTTGAAGTATAAATTTCGAAAATCATAAACTAAACTAACTACATATTAAATTGTTATTGTGACTATGTATTCTGTTATTCGTGTTGTGTTTCCTTGTTACATACGTATCAATTTCTGTTATCTTCTCCTCTTCAATTGTTATTGATCATTCTTAAACTGTTACTACATGAAATCTGAGAACAACATAGGGTTTGTGATTAAGATTAATTGAAGATGTCAATAATTTTGTCGAATCATTTATGTTAGGTCGACAATCTGGATTGTATGAAACGTCTAATAGTTCATTTTCACAACATTTTCTGTAAGTAGAATCAATTTGGTAGAAGCATGATCATCCTCTCAAAAAGAGTGCTACTTGTTTTCCATACTATAAACTTCAACTTCTTCAATTCCAACAAAATCTCCACGCAAATCTCAACCTAAACTAATTTATTTTTATCTAAAACTTCGTAAATTATTATATTTTAGTGAATTTAGCGTATTTGAAGTATAAATTCGAAAATCATAAAGTAAACTAATTACATATTAAATTGTTATTGTGACTATGTATTCTGTTACTCGTGTTGTGTTTCCTTGTTATCTACGTATCAATTTCTATTATCTTCTCCCCTTCAATTGTTAATGATCATTTTTAAACTGTTACTGCATGAAATCGGAGAACAGCATAGGGTTTGTGATTAAGATTAATTGAAGATGTCATTAATTTTGTCGAATCATTTATGTTAGGTCGACCACCTGGATTGTAAGAAACGCCTAATAGTTCATTTCCCCAACATTTTGTGTAAGTAGAATCAATTTGGTGGAAGCATGATCATCCTCTCAAAAAGGGTGCTACTTGTTTTCCATACTATAAACTTCAACTTCTTCAATTCCAACAAAATCTCCACGAAAATCACAACCTAAATTAATTTATTTTTATCTAAAACTTCGTAAATTGTTATATTTTAGTGAATGTAACGTATTTGAAGTATAAATTCGAAAATCATAAAGTAAACTAATTACATATTAAATTGTTATTGTGACTATGTATTCTGTTACTCGTGTTGTGTTTCCTTGTTATCTACGTATCAATTTCTGTTATCTTCTCCTCTTCAATTGGTGATGATCATTTTTAAACTGTTACTGCATGAAATCGGAGAACAACATAGGGTTTGTGATTAAGATTAATTGAAGATGTCATTAATTTTGTCGAATCATTATTGTAAGGTCGACTATCTGGATTGTAAGAAACATCTAATAGTTCATTTCCACAACATTTTGTGTAAGTAGAATCAATTTGATAGAAGCATGATCATCATCTCAAAAAGAGTGCTACTTGTTTTCCATACTATAAACTTCAACTTCTTCAATTCCAACAAAATCTCCACGGAAATCACAACCTAAACTAATTTATTTTTATCTAAAACTTCGTAAATTGTTATATTTTAGTGAATGTAGCGTGTATGAAGTATAAAATTCGAAAATCATAAAGTAAGCTAATTACATATTAAATTGTTATTGTGACCATGTATTCTGTTACTCGTGTTGTGTTTCCTTGTTATCTACGTATCAATTGCTGTTATCTTCTCCTCTTCAATTGGTGATGATCATTTTTAAACTGTTACTGCATGAAATCGGAGAACAACGACCCGCTTGATTAGGGAGGCACTTCGATTTCGACGGCAACCTGTACCTTGGGCATCCCTTTTTGGGGGACCTCTAAAGGTGCCTAGGCATGAGTTTATACTTTGGCTGAGTATACGTGACCGCTTGTCTACGAGGGATAAGCCGTGGGTGGCCCAGCGAGCGGGTACCCCCGCCTGTGTCCTATGTGATGTGCTCCGCTACGAGACGGTTCAACACCTGTTTTTCGATTGTCGGTTCTCTCGTCAGTGTCTTCGACTGCTGAGACGACGTATTCGCTGGTCATGGCCATTTAGGGATTGGCCCCAGGCCATAACATGGGCGTCGAGGAAGTGGAGAGGACAACATCTTATTGCGGCAGCTTACCGTCACGTTTTGGCATCATTGGTTTATCATATTTGGCAGGCACGCAACAAGCGCTGGAAGGAAGGGATCATCACGACTCCTGACAGGCTGGTGGCTGCGGTTCTTGATATGGTGTGTCTGCGACTCAGTGGGACATCTTCTAGATTTGAGCTCCAACGGGCAGCCATTCGACGCCTCTGGCGTGTTGCGTGGTAGTCTATGCTGTGATCATTTTCTTTTGGGCCAGTAGTCTGTTACTGGTTGCTTGTGAGGGGTTACCCCTTACCCACCTTGTACATCGACCATTTATTTTACATATATACACGGGAACTATTCCAAAAAAAAAGAAATCGGAGAACAACATAGGGTTTGTGATGAAGATTAATTGAAGATGTCATTAATTTTGTCGAATCATTTATGTTAGGTCGACAATCTGGATTGTAAGAAACGTCTAATTGTTCATTTCCACAACATTTTGTGTATGTAGAATCAATTTGGTAGAAGCATGATCATCCTCTCAAAAAGAGTGCTACTTGTTTTCCCTACTATAAACTTCAACTTCTTTAATTCCAACAAAATCTCCACGAAAATCACAACCGAAACTGATTTATTTTTATCTAAAACTTCGTAAATTGAATATTTTAGTGAATGTAGCGTGTTTGAAGTATAAATTTCAAAAATCATAAACTAAACTAAGTACATATTAAATTGTTATTGTGACTATGTATTCTGTTATTCGTATTGTGGTTCCTTGTTACATACATATCAATTTCTATTATCTTCTCCTCTTCAATTATTATTGATCATTCTTAAACTGTTACTACATGAAATCTGAGAACAACATAGGGTTTGCGATTAAGATTAATTGAAGATGTCGTTAATTTTGTCGAATCATTTATGTTAGGTCGACAATCTGGATTGTATGAAACGTCTAATAGTTCATTTCCCCAACATTTTGTGTAAGTAGAATCAATTTGGTGGAAGCATGATCATCCTCTCAAAAAGGGTGCTACTTGTTTTCCATACTATAAACTTCAACTTCTTCAATTCCAACAAAATCTCCACGAAAATCACAACCTAAATTAATTTATTTTTATCTAAAACTTCGTAAATTGTTATATTTTAGTGAATGTAACGTATTTGAAGTATAAAATTCGAAAGTCATAAAGTAAACTAATTACATATTAAATTGTTATTATGACTATGTATTCTGTTACTCGTGTTGTGTTTCCTTGTTATCTACGTATCAATTTCTGTTATCTTCTCCTCTTCAATTGGTGATGATCATTTTTAAACTATTACTGCATGAAATCGGAGAACAACATAGGGTTTGTGATTAAGATTAATTGAAGATGTCATTAATTTTGTCGAATCATTATTGTAAGGTCGACTATCTGGATTGTAAGAAACATCTAATAGTTCATTTCCACAACATTTTGTGTAAGTAGAATCAATTTGGTAGAAGCATGATCATCATCTCAAAAAGAGTGCTACTTGTTTTCCATACTATAAACTTCAACTTCTTCAATTCCAACAAAATCTCCACGAAAATCACAACCTAAACTAATTTATTTTTATCTAAAACTTCGTAAATTGATATATTTTAGTGAATGTAGCGTATTTGAAGTATAAAATTCGAAAATCATAAAGTAAACTAATTACATATTAAATTGTTATTGTGACTATTTATTCTGTTACTCGTGTTGTGTTTCCTTGTTATCTACATATCAATTTCTGTTATATTCTCCTCTTCAATTGGTGATGATCATTTTTAAACTGTTACTGCATGAAATCGGAGAAAAACATAGGGTTTGTGATTAAGATTAATTGAAAATGTCATTAATTTTGTCGAATCATTATTGTAAGGTCGACTATCTGGATTGTAAGAAACGTCTAATAGTTCATTTTCACAACATTTTGTGTAGGTAGAATCAATTTGGTAGAAGCATGATCATCATCTCAAAAAGAGTGCTACTTGTTTTCCATACTATAAACTTCAACTTCTTCAATTCCAACAAAATCTCCACGAAAATCACAACCTAAACTAATTTAGTTTTATCTAAACTTCGTAAATTGTTATATTTTAGTGAATGTAGCGTGTATGAAGTATAAAATTCGAAAATCATAATAATTACATATTAAATTTTTTTTTTTTGGGAAGTGTTCACTAAACAAAAGAAACAGGAGTACATGGACAGCGTACATGATAACGCTCAGGACGCAACAAGCGGTAACAATCTACCGACCAGACAGCACAACAAGACCAAAACAGCCCAGACACCAACAAGGTCCCTACAAGACCAAGCCAAAAACAGAGACTACCAGCACATGGTAACAAAGGCAAAGGAGGTGTCACACCCCAAAAACAATCAACAGGAGTCTGGCACCAGTTGAAGTGCCAGCAGGGCAGTCGGTTGATGTGCGAACACCAGAGCACAGCGGAGGAACCTTCCATGCGGAAATTTCCAACAGAGGGGGTGAAGTGCAGCGAGTGCGTCCGCAGGTCTGGTCGGGGAGAGGCGTAGATGTCAACTCCTGTTTCTTCCGCCAGGGAGGGCAACCAGCAAGTGAGGCCTGCCGTTGGCACGGGCAAGCAGGTAGAACACCCCATAAGAGGCAGCAGCCAGGCCAACCTGCAGACAAGCAAAGCGGAGCACAGTACGAGAACGAAAAGAGAAAGCGAAACTAAAGGGGATGGGGGGGGGGGAAGAGGGCAAGATGCGGGGAGAGGGGGAGATGGGGGGAGGTGGTGTCTCTCTTGGGCTCCATCCAACTCATCCATCAGCCCACCAAACCCTGAACCGAAGCAAGACCAGTCCCAAGCATCCTAGGTAGTCAATCCAGACACCAGGTCCGGCGCATGGCGTTCAATTGCAGATTGTACTTGTGCGGAAGAGTCGAGATTCGGATACTTAAGAGGGCCTCCATTTCAACAACTATCCGTTCCGGCGATCGACGAATCCCATCGTGCCATCTTCTATTTCGCTCCGACCAAAGATGGTAGACAAGAGAAGCAAGGGCATGCCGAGGCCCCAACACGGCAAGGTGCTTGCCCCGCCACCTTCTGGCCGCCCAAAGCAAGCTCTCATGCCAATCCCTGTAAGGCCAACCAAAGTGCAGATGATTACGCATTAGGTTAAGGCAGCGAGTAGAGAAAGTACACTCAAAAAATAAATGTCGCGTAGTCTCCATAATATCTGCGTCGCAGAGAAGGCAAACTGAGGTTCCCGCCGTAGAAGCGATCCAAGGCTTATCTCTAGTCGCTAGTTTGTCGCTAATCGCAAGCCAGAGGATGAAGTCATGTCGAGGGATGGCTAAGGGGCCGCCGAAGAGGGTATGCCAGGGTACAATCGGTTGCCTATGGCGGATGCTCTCCCTGCGGAGGCGGTAGTGAAGCGACCATTTGCGTTGGCAGCCCATCTAATCGTGTCCCGTTCAGTCGGGTGGATGGGTGGTAAGAGAGGGCCGAAGTCGAGGTATTCTACTGAAGTTTGAGCTGGCCAGCACCATCCTCCCTCGTTGATTACCTCGCTGAGTTTCGAGTCCCTGGGTAAGCCCATTATCATAGGTCCTCGAGGGTAGCGTTCCACTAGGGGTTCTTCGAGCAGCCAGGGGTCAGTCCAGAGGAGTGTGTTGGCCCCATTGCCAATACGGAATTGAATGAGAGTCCTAAATTCGGTTCGGAGCTTCAATATCTTTCTCCAGCTCCATGAAGTCCTTATCCCCGGTCGGATGGACCATAAGGAACTGTTGTACAGCCTCGTTCATCTAATCCAGGTGGCCCAAATCGAGGTATCGTCGTCCATCAGAATGTTCCAAAGCAGACGCATGAGTAGAGCCTTATTATCAGTCTCAATCGAGCGAAGACCGAGTCCACCTTCAGCTTTAGGCAAGCAAATATCAGTCCAAGCTACCTTAGCACTCGTACCTTTCCAAAGAAAGGCTCTAAGCCTCGCTTCAATGCTCCGGATAACGCCCTTCGGGAGGAGGAAAACACCAGCCCAGTAGGTATGTAGTCCAAGGAGGACCGATTTGATCAATTGGGTGCGACCGGCGTACGATAGATAGAGATTGGTCCATGAGCCTAGCCGCTTGTCCACGCTGGTCAGAAGAGGGGTACAGTCAGCGATCGTAAGTCTTGATGTAATAAGGGGAACACCGAGATAGCGTACTGGAAGTGATCCCAGCGAGAAACCCATAATATCTTGAAGGGCGTTCTTCAATCAGTCGGCACGCTTAGATACGAACATTGCACTCTTATGGATGTTTGCCTTTAGGCCTGATAAGTTAGCGAAGAGATCGAGGCTGCGTTTGAAGACCCCTACAGAATCGACATCCGCGTGAGAGAAGAGGAGGAGGTCATCTGCAAACGTAAGCATGAAAAGCGTGGTTTCCTCACAGTTCCAGTGGTATCTGAAGTTCGGGCTTTGCCTGATCTCGTCTTCAATGATGCCGTGAAGTACTTCCATTACCAGCGTGAAAAGGTAGGGTGAGATCGGGTCGCCTTGCCGAAGGCCCCTCCGCCCTTTGAAGTATCCCGTCGGAGTACCGTTGATGTTAATCGAGAAAGAGGTAGTGGTCAAGCAGGCCCGGATCCATCCAATGAATACCCGATGGAAACCAATTGCCTCGAGCACGGCCAAGAGAAAATCCCATTCCACCATGTCATACGCTTTCGTGATGTCCACCTTGAAGGCCACACGGTCAGGCAGCCCCATACTATTATATCCATGACAAATTTCCTGTGCAAGTAAGATGTTATCCGTGATTCGGCGGCCAGGAATGAAGGCAGTTTGGGCTTGGTGGACGAGTTGCCCAAGGCTACCCCGTAGTCGATTGGCAATAATCTTGGAGATGATCTTGTAGATTACATTGCAGCAGGATATCGACCTGAAGTCCTTAGCCATCCGGGGATTAGTGTTCTTTGGAATAAGTGTTATGAGTGTAGAGTTCAGTTCCCCCAACAGATGTCCCGTTCGAAAGAATTCCTTGATGGCGTGGGTTATGTCCCGTCCAATAGTGTCCCATGCGTCTTTAAAGAAAGCCGCAGAGTTGCCATCCGGCCCGGAGATTTGTTGTCGCCAATGGAGAACAAAGCTTGCTTGATTTCCAGACCCGTGATCGGTAGAATCATGGCCTCGGCCTCCGTGGGTCCCAGTTTTCGGGCCATTTAAGGTGAGAGAGTGGCAGCGTGCAAGGCCACCGTCCGACAAGATAGTCCAAGCAGCTCAGTATAGTACCGAATGAGTTCAGAGCAAACTTGATTATGTCCCTCGAATGTAGTCCCTGCTTCATCTTCAAGGGTGTATATCTGGTTATTGGCGCGACGCATGGCAACCTTCTTGAAAAAGAAGGAGGTACATTGGTCCCCATCCTTAAGCCAAGCCACTTTGGCGCGTTGTACTAGCGCCGAGTGCTCCATATCAACCGCTTTAGCATATGCTAAGCGACATCGCCACTCAAGGACCAACAACTGCGGCTCCATAGGGTGCTTAATAGCAAGCTCCTGTGCGATATCTAGAAACCCCCGAGCCTCGAGAACATTGCGGTTGAGATCACCTTTGTCACGCCGGAGACGCTTCAGCTGTATTTTGATGTCCTTGAGTTTCTTCGTGACGACGTACATGGGGTAGCCAGCAACCTCTCGCCTCCAAGCGGCTTTGACTATCGGTAGAAATCGGGGGTCTTTAATAAGGAAGTTGTCAAACCGGAATGCTTTATTTATGTTCCTTGGCTGAGCCGAGTTTTCCAAACTCAGAGGTGAGTGGTCAGAGGTGGAGGGGAGCCGACAGCGGTAAGCTAAGTCCCCAAATTGAGCGAACCACGAGGGGTTGCCAACAATTCTGTCGAGGCAGCGCCAAACTCCTGCCGTGCCACTCTGTTGGTTATACCACGTAGATAGGGCCAAGTCGGGGTAGACCAATAAGATCTGAGGCGGTAAGGCATTCTGCCATGTCAGTACAGCCTCCTCCAGGTGTTCCTCCCCTCGCCTCAGAATTATCCAGAATAGCATTAAAATCTCCCATAACAATCCAAGGGCTGTTAACCCGCGCGTTAGAAGTGGCCAGAATATCATTCCAGAGAGCACGTCTTTCACCCCGCTGGTTATGGCCATAAACAAATGTGATATAGATTTCAGACCGCTCTTCTAAGATTCGTACCTTGCAGTGGACAGCCTGTGGTGTGGCGGCCTCAATCGTCACAGTCACGAGGCGAGCATCCCATCCAACCCAAATACGTGATGCCGGTCCATTCTCGTACTCGTAGAACCAATCCCAAGCTCTGATAGAGTTAGCAAGCGAAGAAGCATTTTGTTCGGAAACCCTAGTCTCAACCAGGCCAATCAGCTTCAACCCATATTTCGTAATCATCTCCCCGACCGCCCATCTGTGGTCTAACCTATTTAGACCACGTACATTCCAAGAGGCGACAGGGATCATGGAACACTCGATCTCCAGGGCTGCTTGAGGACCCTGTAATTCGACGTTTTCCCATCCTAAGTCAGCTAACACGGCAAACGGGTTGCGGTATTCAACTATAGGTAAGGTGGTATTTGTTGTGCTAGTCGAGCCGCCTCCGTTTTGTTGTCCCGGCTGCCTGTTATGCCCCTCCTTAACATGGGTGCTATCCATGGCCGAATTATCCAAGAGTGTGGTCTGGTGAGTGGCCCGGTAATGCTCTTGCGATGTAGAGCTTCCAATATCCTTGTTGTTGGTTGTGGCTCTCTCCCCGATCACCGATTTGCCTTTATCCTTATTGGTCAATCGGTGCCAATTAGCTCTAGGTCTAGCATGCATACTCTCGGTGAGCTGATGACTTGGCCGTGTAGGGATTGGCTCGGCTTGTCCTTGCATTTTGGGCTGCTCACTGTTCCGTGTTGACTTTTGTATGACCGATGTGGAGAGCTGTGACAGGGTTGGTATGGGCTGATTTTTCGGGCAGCTCCTTTCACCATGATTCCAAGAGTTACATGTTGCGCATTTCTTGGGCCTCCACTCGTACTCAACCTGGATAGGCACTATACTAACTCGTCCTCCCTCCTTAGTTGGTATTCTAATATTGAATTGTTCAACGAATGGTTCCCCGAGTGGTATCTCCACGCATACCCTAGCGTATTCGAGCCGCTCCGCCTTAGCTGTCATGGCATCCGCAAATAGTGGCTTCCCTATCACGCTCGCAACAATACCCAATCCCTCTTGGTCCATAATTCCGATGGAATATTACGTAGCTTTACTCAGAGTGGGACACTCGAGTGTTCTCTTTTCGCAAAGGACATGCCAATTCGCCACTCCTCAAGGAATAGGGGCTGCCCCTGCATGATCCACGGACCTTCCTCCAGGACCACACCCATAGCCTCGGCCGAGGCAAACCTGAACTTGAAAAACCCGTTAATCGATGCTCGGACCTCAATAAGCTCAGGCCACATAGAACGAGCAAAGCGTTCAACATGAGGAAAGTACGGTCTTTTGCCCAGGAAATATCCAACAAGAGTGTTGTCCCATCTAGCCGTCCCTTTCTGGACCACTTCCTAGGGCAAGCAAGCCTCGGCTTTGCCATCAACGATGGATGGAGCCGTGTAGGATAATCTGAGGCGCTTCATGGAGGGGCGTCGTGATTGGTCTCGGTTTGTTATGGCTCCTTGGACGACGGCAGCAAATGATATCTTAGCGGTGTTCGCAGCAGCCTCCGAAGGGGGGCGAGGTTCGTCAGTGGGGTCTTCAGTGGGGTCTCCAGTGGGGTCTCCATACCCATTGTGAGACTCACCATTACCATTTCCTTAGCATGTGTCTTTCCATAGTATGTTTCTTCATTGCAAGAGTTATTTATGTTGATCGGCCCTAACCTTACGGCCCGTGGGGGCGTGGATCGGTGGTTAGAGAAACGGCGATCAAGGAGGTGATCCCTTGTCATTTCATCATCCGAAGCATCTTCCAAGGAAAACCCTAATTCCAACGTAGGTTGTTGACAAGCATGGCTAGCATTAGGCTGGGGCCCCGTCGGAGATACCCTCGGCCTATCAACATTAGGGACTTGTTGAGATTCCAAACTCGAGCTCCTAGGGCCGTTGCTCTCCTCCAATAGGGCACGTTCGATGATAGGGGCGCCTCCTCATCGGGGCTTCCTTCCTTATTCAGCCGCGGTGTATTAGGTGGTGGTGGTGTGCCTTTGCGCATCGGACCACGGGGGTTAATTCGCGGGTCCCGCAGCGGCACTATGGTGGTGGTCTCTGCGTTTACGGCGAGGCGAAATCATGGGCGGGGTAGGGTTAGGCCTTGACGCGGCGTGGTGGTGGGTACCGGCTGGCCCCTTAGTCTGGGGCATTCCATCGTTGTCATGGGGGGTTGGGTCCTAGCCGTCCGGTGATGAAGGGGAGCAGAAGCGTTAGGAGGTGGCTCCGTCCTACTCATGGTGGCAGGTGGTTGTTCCGGCGGAGGTTGCGGGCCAGGCTTCGCGCCCTTAAGGCGCACCACAAAGTCTTCAAATGCGGCAACATCGAATCGATCATCAAATGTAGGAATGTTGTTTCTTAGTATCTCGTAGTCCGGCAAGAAGGCAGGGGAATCCATAGCCTCCATCGGTGGTTGTTCCGTCAAGGAAGGTGAAGAGGATGCCATGGAATATGGACGGCCGTGTGGTTGGGATTGAAGGGGAATGGAGCGCGATTCAAAACCCTCCCATCGCCGTCTGATCCCGGCGATGGAGGGCGGCGGCGAGGGTGGTTCCGGTCAGTAGGCGGCTGAGAGGGTCGCCGGCGGTAAGAGGGTTGATCGGAGACGGTGGAGGTCGGTTGGAATATGAAGGGTCGTTGTTCGTGAGTTTAGCGTGTGAAAATCGCACACAGTAACGGTATTCAGCACCTATTTTTCCTAATTACATATTAAATTGTTATTGTGACTATGTATTCTGTTACTCGTGTTGTGTTTCCTTGTTATCTACGTATCAATTTCTGTTATCTTCTCCTCTTCAATTGGTGATGATCATTTTTAAACTGTTACTGCATGAAATCGAAGAACAACATAGGGTTTGTGATGAAGATTAATTGAAGATGTCATTAATTTTGTCGAATCATTTATGTTAGGTCGACAGTCTGGATTGTAAGAAACATCTAACAGTTCATTTCCACAACATTTTGTGTAAGTAGAATCAATTTGGTAGAAGCATGATCATTCTCTCAAAAAGAGTGCTACTTTTTTCCAAACTATAAACTTCAACTTTTTCAATTCCAACAAAATCTCCACGAAAATCACCACCTAAACTAATTTATTTTTATCTAAAACTTCGTAAATTGATAAATTTTAGTGAATGTAGCGTAATTGAAGTATAAAATTCGAAAATCATAAAGTAAACTAATTACATATTAAATTGTTATTGTGACTATGTATTCTGTTACTCGTGTTGTGTTTCCTTGTTATCTACGTATCAATTTCTGTTATCTTCTCCTCTTCAATTGGTAATCATTTTTAAACTGTTACTGCATGAAATCGGAGAACAACATAGGGTTTGTGATTAAGATTAATTGAAGATGTCATTAATTTTGTCGAATCATTATTGTAAGGTCGACTATCTGGACTGTAAGAAACGTCTAATAGTTCATTTCCACAACATTTTGTGTAAGTAGAATCAATTTGGTAGAAGCATGATCATACTCTCAAAAAGAGTGCTACTTGTTTTCCATACTATAAACTTCAACTTCTTCAATTCCAACAAAATCTCCACGAAAATCACAACCTAAACTAATTTATTTTTATCTAAAACTTCGTAAATTGATATATTTTAGTGAATGTAGCGTGTATGAAGTATAAAATTCGAAAATGTTTGGTCCTACGATTAACAACTCTGTGATCCTAGGCTAGAATTCATAGTAATTCGATCGTTTATATAAACAATTGAATTCGATTGAAAAACTCAAATGAAGAACAAGAGAGAGAATTCGAGTAGTGTGAGAAAGTTACTGTTGTTTCTCTCTCTAGAAGCGAATTGCAAGCCTTTCGGATCAATTCTCAAAACTTTCTCTTTTCAGCTCAATTGATTTACAAGTATTTTTTTTTGGTGTAATGCCCCGTGTATATATATAAGGAATGGTAATGTGCAGATGAGCAGGAGGGGACCTCCGCGACCAACCAGTAACATGCTACTGGGCACAAACCATAACTAAAGACCAACCAATCTACAATGTAAAAGAATAACAAAGAATCCTATTCCCTACCAAGCCGCACGGCATATTCTGCGTATGGCAGCGCGTTGGAGATCGTACTTCGCGGGAGCACCACTAATGCGCAAGGTGACCAAGGAAAGGACAGCCCGCACAATCCTTTAAGGCGGGGTGACGATCCCTTCCTTTCAATGCCTATTCCTAGCCTGCCAGATGTTGTAAACCAGAGACGCAAGAACGTGGCGATAAGCAGCATGAAGGAGATGTTTCCCTCGCCACCTTGCCGCAGCCCATCGGACGCCTGTACGCCAATCACGATAAGGCCAAATCCATCGAATCCTACGCCGTAGGATCCGAAGACAATGACGCGAAAAAGGGCAATCAAAAAAGAGGTGTTGGACTGTCTCGTAGTGAAGCTCCTCACATAGGACACATGCTGGACATCCCGCCCTCTGAGCAATCCAAGGCTTGTCCCTAGTCGAGAGGCGATCTGTAATCCAATATAGAGAATAAACTCATGCCTAGGTACCTTCAACGGCCCTCCAAACAAAGTGGCCCAGGGAACAAGAGGCCTCTTGTACCGCATCGCATCTCTAGCTGAGCGAGCCGTCATAGCTCCATCCAGCGACCCCTTCCACAAGATTCCATCCTGATTCCCTCGTAATACTGATGGAAGCAGGCGGTTGATATCAAGAAATTCAACCGCCCCCTGCCCCGGCCAATTCCACCCCTGCGAACTAAGCACCACATTCAGCCGCGAATCGATTAGCAGCCCCATCGCAATAGGGCCCTTGGGAAATCGCTCAACCAGAGGCGTAGGCATCAGCCAGGGGTCCTTCCAAAGCAAAATCGTGGACCCATCCCCCACACGAAACGTAATCATGGGTCTGATCAGAGGCTGCAACTGCAGCAGCTTTCTCCAGCTCCATGCCTCATTCGCCGAGATCGCCAGGTCCCACAGTGATCGAGAGTGCAGTCTCGTCGCATAAAGCCACTCGAGCCATATTGAGCCCGGAGTCCTGGTAATCACACTCCACAAGTGCTTCAGTAGCAGAGCCTTGTTTTCGACAGCAATAGATCGCAATCCCAGTCCCCCTTCAACAACAGGCAAACATAGTACCTCCCAGGTCACCTTTGCAGATGTCCCACCCCACAAAAACTTCCTAAAACGCGTCTCGAGAGCTTTGATAATGCCTTTAGGTAACAGGAACACCCCAGCCAATACGCGTTAAGTGCCTGCAGCACTGACTTGACCAGCTGTAGTCGCCCTGCATAAGATAAAGATCGATTGAGCCAAGATCCCAATCGTTGATCCACCTTTTGTATAAGTGGAGCACAGTTTCCAAGATAACGAATCGGGAGCAGCCCCACCCGATAGCCCATGAGCGCCTGTAACTGGCCCGTCAACCCTGCAGCTCGCCGTGATAAGTACATCTCGCTCTTAGCAGGGTTAGGATGTAGCCCTGACAGCCTGGCAAACTCCGCCAAAGCCTTCTTCAGCACTCCAACCGAGATGACGTCCGCATGACTGAAGAGAAGAAGATCATCCGCGAAAGCTAACGAGGCCAAGCCCAATGCGTCGCATCTCCAGTGATACTTGAACTGAGGTTCCTCAGACATGTAGACCATGAGCAGCCCATGAAGTACCTCCATTGCTAGTGTAAAGAGATAAGGGGAGATTGGGTCTCCCTGCCGAATTCCCCTCCTACCTTGGAAGAAGCCCGCCACCTGGCCGTTCAGGTTCAAAGAAAAAGCTGTCGTCGTCAAGCACGCCCTAATCCAACCAATGTATGTAGGATGAAACCCCATGGATCCCAAAACAGAAAGCAGAAAGTCCCACTCCACCTTGTCATACGCCTTGGCCAAGTCGATTTTAAACATAGCCCGCGGAGGACGGCCCTTGGACTTGTATCCAAGGCACAGTTCCTGCGCCAGCAAGACATTATCGCTGATCCTGCGACCGGGGATAAACGCCGTCTGGGAGCAATGGACCAAAGTAGCCAAGTGCCTCTTAAGTCGATTGGCCAGATACTTTGATATCACCTTGTAAAGAACGTTGCAACATGAGATCGGTCTGAAGTCAGTCGCACGCTTAAGTGTATCTCTCTTAGGTATCAGCGTAATTAGGGTGCTGTTGATCTCGTTCAGTAACCTCCCAGTGGCAAAAAATCCTGGACTACATGCACTACCGCATCCCCAACAATCCCCCATGCGGCTCTGAAGAATGCGACCGTATACCCATCCGGCCCCGGCGCCTTCTCGTCCGTATACCCATCCATAGGAGTTACGTCAGCAATCATGGTCGCAGCATCCGCTGGGGAAAGCGTGCGCATCACCCCTCTACTCACATCAGCAATATCAATCGGCAATGAATGGTCCGAGTGGCCCAACAATCCCTTGTAGAACCCAACATTTCACGTTCCACCTGCTCCGGCTCTTCAAGAAGGTTGCTATTGGCCGACTCAAGGGACCAAATGCGGTTAGTAGCTCGTCGCATGGACACCCTACAAAAGAAATAGGACGAGCACTGGTCTCCATCCTTCAGCCAGGCAATATTGGCCCGCTGTGATAGGGCAGTATGCTCAACCTCAACAGCCTTGGCATAAAGCGCTCGACATAGCCGCTCCAAGTCATAGAAGGCGGCCTCCCCGGGATAACGTGAAGCAAAGTCCTGGGCGATATCAATAAATTGTTTCGCCTCTGTAACATCCGCCGTCAAGTCTCCCTTCGTCGCAACCGCTGTAGGGACGGTTTCAACCTCTTGAGCCGACTCACCAAGGCAAACATAGGGAATCCATGCATAGGAACGTTCCATGCATTCTGAACTATGCCCAAGAATGCCGGATCCTTCGTCAAGAAATTATCAAATCTAAATGTCGCCTTATGTTGCCGTACACGAGGGGCTCCCAGCAGCACGGGGGAATGATCTGAGGTGGCTGGCAGACCACATCTACAAACTGAGTCTGTGAATCGGGCAAACCATTGCGGATTGCCCAGTATACGATCAAGTCGCCTCCAAACCCCCGCCTCCGCCCGCTGCTGATTGTACCATGTGAAGACTAGTCCCAACGTAGGTACTGTCAACAAGTCAGCACTCACCAGGCACGCCTGAAAATCCTCCATATCATGTCTAGAGGGGACCCCCCTCGCCCCTCATTCGAGTGCAACATAGCGTTGAAGTCCCCCTGACGATCCATGCATCCGCCACTCGCTCCGCCGAAATACCAATCAATTCATCCCATAATGGCACTCTCTCCTCCCTCATGGACTTCCCATACGCATGAGAAGGAAATGACGGCCGTGATACACTGCCTAGGCGCATGGCGGCATTACCTAAACGGTACAAACTTCATTATTGTGACCGATAATGTTGCTAACACTTATTTTCGGACCCAGAAGAAGTTGTCGCCAAAGCAGGCCCGTTGGCAAAGAATTCTTGGGAGAATTCGATTTCAAATGGGTGCACAGGCCGGGAAAGCATAATGAAGTCGCAGATGCCTTAAGCCGAAAAGTGGTCGAGGAGTGTGTGGCTGCCTTGACCATGATCGAGTCGGACTTCCTTGAGAAGATTCGACAAGCGTCCCAACTTGATGCTGTCTATCTAAAGTTGACAGAACAAGTGCGAAGTGGCGAAGTTCGAAAGTATTGGCTGGAGGACGAATTATTGTTCGCAAAGGGAGCACGAGCCTACGTACCAGTTGGCCCGCTGCGTCACGAACTCTAGCGGGAAACTCATGACCCGCAATGGGCTGGCCATCCTGGGATTGAGCGGATGATGGCCCTATTGTCCAGGCGATACTTCTGGCCGAAGATGGAGCAAGACATTGAGGCCTATGTGAAGACATGTCTAGTATGTCAGCTAGACAAGACTGAAAGAAGGAAGGAAGCAGGGCTACTGCAGCCACTGCCCATACCCGACCACCCATGGCAATCCGTCTCCATGGACTTTATCACGGGCTTCCCGAAAGTGTCTGGTATGGCTTCAACATTGTGGTCGTGGATCGATTTTCTAAATATGCTATCTTTATTCCTGCACCCGAGGCTTGCCCGGCGGATCAATCGGCTGGCCTCTTTTTCAAGTACGTAGTGAAGTACTTTGGGCTGCCTCAAGACATAATCAGTGATCGTGATGCACGCTTCACTGGCAAATTCTGGACGTCTCTTTTCAACATGATGGGAACGGAGTTGAAATTCTCCACGGCGAATCACCCTCAGACGGATGGCCAAACTGAGCGGATGAACCAACTGTTGGAAGAGTATTTGCGACATTATGTCACGGCTAGCCAGAAGAATTGGGTGACGCTGCTCGACATGGCTCAATTCTGCTACAACTTGCACAAAGCCTCAGCGACAGGCAAGAGTCCATTCGAGTTGGTGTACGGAATGCAGCCACTCACTCCACATGAGGTGGCGGTCCAACAGGCAAAGAGTAGGTGCCCTGCGGCCTACACTTTTGCAAGAGAACAGCAAGATCTGTTGGACGATGCCAAAGATAGCCTGGCGAAAGCACAGCGCCGCATGCGAAAGTATGCGGACGCCAAAAGACGGGATGTTGAGTTCGCTGTTGGTGAGAAGGTATTGCTTAAACTAACCCCTCAAATGTGGAAACAGGTTAGTGCGAAAGCGGCTCAACGTGGCTTGATTCCGAAGTATGATGGCCCATTCGAAGTTATGAAGCGGGTAGGCAATGTGGCCTATCGGCTGAAGCTGCCAGATCGGCTAAAGCTACATCCAACGTTCCACGTTAGCTTTCTGAAGAAGTTCCATGAAGACACGGACTTGACAAGGAAGCAAGAAAAGCGAGCACCTCCGTTGGTCCGAAAAGAATTCGAGAAGAAGATTCTCAAACTCCTCAATCACCGAACGAAGGGTTACGGTCGGATTGCTAGGCGGACCGAGTTTCTGATCCAATGGGAAGGAGAGAATGAGGTCGATGCTACTTGGGAGAAAGACGTGGACTTGTGGAACTTTGAAGAAGAGATTGCAGGATACTTCAGAAGACTTGACAACCCCACAACCTCGACGAGGGCGTCGAGCATTTTGAGTGGGGGAGGTTTGTTAGACCCCTAACTTTGGGGCACAACGTGGCCGTGCGGCACCCTCGGCTGGGAATGCACGTGCCACGCAAATAGGGGCATTTGCTTGGTGGAACGCCCTGCCTGGCCAGGACCGTGCCAGGCCTTGCGAGGAACACAACCCGCGCGGCACATTGCGCTCGGGCAGGGCAAGGCAGCGCGCGCGCGGCACTGCGCGCTGGCCTTGGCCACGAAGGGCGAGTCATGACATGCGCGGGGCGTGCAAGGCACTCGACCTCGGCGAGCAGAGTAGGCACTGCGCGAAGCGGCACAAGGTTGGCAAAGAACGCGCGCGGACTGCACGACAATAGGGCAAACATGCGCGGCGTGCGGGACCCTTGGGCAGGACTCGCGCGCGCTAAGGCAGGCATGTGCGGGACTCATGTGCGATGTGCGACACCCTTGGGCGGACGCGCGCGCACCGTGGGCAAGATGTGCGGAACATTGGCGCTGGCTTAGCGCAGCGCCTAATCATGTGGCGACATTCTTGGCAAAATGCCAAGATGGCTCGGCCGGCCTGGCCCGGCGAGCAGTTGCGACAGTTTCCAGACCGAGCAGTTTTCAGGGCAGTTAGCCTAGGCTTGGCGAGCAGTTCCAAGATAGCCTGGCCTAAAACCTCCCTGAGTCAGCAAGTAAGAAACTGTCCGGCGGTTCGGCAGTTTCAGTCCGCAAGGAAACCTCCATGGCGGTTCCGTCCCGTTTTGATCTTAGCCAACTGAAGGCTTGATGTTGTCTTTATATTGCTTATGTTGCCTTTGTATTTGGGCATCCGGAAATCGTGCTTAAGTGTGTTCTAAGCGAGTCCTTGTAATATTTTTGGGAATAAAAGAAAAGGTTGGCCTTTGCCCGTAACTCTGCAGTTGTTTACTTTATTCGTCCAAACTAAGTAAACACGAAAGGCACGCTAGCATAGAAACACGAGAGTTCTGTGAGGGAAAAGAATTCAAGTGAAAAGAAAGGGCTGACTAACTTGCACGGGAACGAGTTAGGCCGCACGAACCTCAAAGTCCTGCCCGCACGCCGCATGCGACACGGACCTTATGCTTCGCAAAGCTCTGGCCAGACCCTAGCCAGACAGGGCATTCCACCAAGCAAATGCCCCATATGCGTGACCCGTGCTCTCCGCCTCTTTCAACTTCCGACTCTCAAACTTGGTATAAATATCAAACTAGTCCTAATCTAAGGACTACTATACAAAACGCCCCTAATTACGAGGACAACTAATGAAATCAAGCACAATTACAAATAGTATTCTACAATCTCCCCCTTTGCGCTTGATTGCGTCTCCGCGCCGTTTGTCCTTGTCGGGCGTAGTATGATCTGCGCAAGCACAGCGCATGCTCGTAGTTCCTTAGAGTGATCCTAAGCTCCAGTCGCTCCTCGATATCTTCAAGCAATTCCATTAGGAGCGGCTGTTCTCTCACGAAACTGTGGATCCTCAGCATAGTGTCTCCGTTGATTTCTTCCAACCTCTGCTCGATGTGTTTCCTGATGACCTTGAGCGTCCCATTGCAAAACTTATGAATCTCAATCTTCGGCATCAACCTATTCTTCTTTGCTATTGGGTTGTGGTAGGTGATGCCTAGGACTGAGCTGATGTGCACGTGATTGTTGGGAAGCCCTTCGATCTCAGGTCCTTTCTTGAGTGGAGCAGTCATGTTGACCTTCTTCATATTGCTCTCCAGAGCCATCTGAAGGTCTTGTGCGGCATAGTACTTGACCTGGCGCAACATGAACCGGTAGAGCCCTTCGAGGCCTTCTGTCTAGGACCTTTGTACTTCTCCGCGTATAGTTGATAAAGTCGGTACACTTCATCGGCGGGGAGGTACGGCAGGTCGCTCTCGCTCAGTTCCTCTCGAGTCCTGTCCACTCGTTCGATGATGTAGTGAGGTGTTGGAAGTCCTCCTTTGGCACAGTAGATGCTGAGTAGTTGGCTTATTGGGGAGAGACTCTTATAATGGCTCTTGGCTTGTGTCTTAGTCATCCCTAGCCTAACGTCAGGTCCTAGTTTGGTCAGCATCCAGAGGTAGGTCATCCTCTTCTGCTGGTCCCAATGAGAGATCCCTCTGAGCTCGAACTCATTCGGCTTCTTCACTCTGTCCGGAGACCTCCAAATATTCTCACGAACTTCTTCGAGGAAGGGAATTTCAATTTGAATGTATTCCCATTGCGTGTCGATCCGGACGGTCCCTGGCGTTAGTCTTGGAGAGGGAACCGCCTGTTGAGCTATTAACTCTGGTAGCCTTGGGATAACTCGCTCGTAGTCTTCGCCTTCCTGAAGCTCGTCGTCTTCTATGATTACGAGATCTATGGACGCTTGTTGTAGAAAGCACCGGACGTCGTGAAGCCGTTCTCTTTGCTGCTCCTCGGCATGGAGTGGGTCATCCAATGTCCTTCGAAGATGTACTTGTCTAGGGTTCGTGTGGATTGACACCATGTCCAGAGGGTCTCGGTTGGTCTAGAGCGACAGAGGGAGTGGCTTGGGTAGCTACTAGAGCTACAAGCATCGCAGCACTTGCTTCTTCTTCCGGAAGCAAGGGGCTTGAGTAGATCAGTGGTGTGGGCGGAGGCGTCCTGAGGTGAAAGGTTGGTGGGTCGATGTGGGCGATGCGGTGCGCGGTGTGGGCGGTTTGGGTGGTTTGTGTTTGGGTATGGTGGGTTTGTGTTTGGGTTGTTTGGGTTTCACCGGCTCCAGCGCTTGTCTGTGTAGCGCCCGAGCCTTGTCCTTGGCCACTTGTAGGTGTCCTTGGCCTCTTCTCCCCCTCATGAGGGTCCTGATCGTCAGGATCGTCATGTCTGCGCTATGAGTGAGAGCTTTGGCCGCGGCAGGTGTCGGTCGGTGGCTCAGGATGATCCACCAATCGCCGATAGAGGGATTCTTCTTGAGGCGATCGGATGGACAGGCCCATCAAACGGGCGAGGAGTATGCGTGGAGCTCGATGATTGGGATTGTGTATGGGTTGATGAGGACGGAGGAATTGGCTAGAGGGTCGGTGGGTGTGGGTTGTGGAGGTCTGGGGTTGGTTCGTGACGACGGGCCTTCAGAGGCAGGTGCTTTCCCGGTATCTCTTCGGGATGCCTCGAGTGCTTGGAGTACTCTCTCTGTGATCTTTTCTTCCATTGACTGTACAGCGGCAGAGAGAGCGGCCTGGAATTGTTCGTTTGTCACGAAGGGAGTGGACGCCTCCATGGATGGACCAGGACGACTGATGTCGCCTGTTATCAACCCGAGAGTAGACACCGACTCTGTGGGTTGGCTCACAGTCACTTGAGGTTGTGACTGTATGAGACTTCCACCCAATCCTCGAGTCGAATCCTGAGGATTCGTCTCTATGGGTGTTGTTGCAGACTCAGGTTGCGCCTGCGAACCAGATACTATGTGAGTTGGTTGCGGCTCAAGATTGAGCGATGAAGTGCCAGCAACACTTGTTGTTGTGGGCAACGGAGTATCTAGTGCGACGGTGAAGGCCGGAAAGAGAGACTCCAGTTGAATGCTCAGTCTTTTGGGAGTCCTCCTGATCAGACTGATTTCCTCGTCAGACTCTGTGTCAGATGGGGTGGCCGTGTGAGGAGTGAGGTCACAATAGACGTCCTCCCGTGCCTGATCCGTCACCGGTGGAAGAGAGCTTTGCCCCATTTCCGTTTCAGGTTGTGCCTCTTGTTGAAGAACTTCCTCAAAAGTTTCTTCGAGCACGCCTACATGTACGGGCTCTTCCACTTGTAATTCAAGGTCAGGAGCCTCGAGTTCCATCTCCGTAGCCACGACGTCTATCAGCGTATCATCGACGTCGGGCATTGGTTCTTTGACCAATGGTGGCTCTTGAGCTAGCTCCTGAGCGACATCATCAATTATCGCGTCCTCAGGGCTTAGCTGTTGTTGCTGTTGGTGATTGCTAGCTCCAAGCACTGTCGGGGGCCCTCGAATCATTTCCTCGGTGAGATCTCTGTCCTGACAGTATAGCTTGTAGACGTCTTCGTTGGGGTCCGCGAGACGAAGGAGCTCGAATGGGATCGGCATCGACGGTTGGTCCAGGTCCGTGAGCCGTGGGTTGTGGAAGAACTTGAGCCTTGGTGGTTGGTAATTTCTGCCAGGAGGCAGAGTAGGGATGGTCTGGTGCAGCGCCATGATCTCCCTGATGATGATGCTGAACCACCGAGCATAAGCCACGTTCTTCGATCGCCGGTTTTCCTTTTGCCGAACTGGTCCGCGAGGTCGTTCCAGATCAGCTGAGTGTAGTCGTAATTTCTTGCGAAGGCGATGCCATGGAAGATCCTCAAAATGTTGCTGTTGCCCTTATCAAATCCTGCGTGCTTGGGCGATAGGCACTTATTCACTATTCCGAATAGTGTCTTCCACGGATGTGGGATTCCGCTGCTCTGGACCTGAGCTAATCTTGTGAGCGGCGGTTGGTATCCCATGTGCAAAAAGTCTTGAATCATCTCGGCCTCGGATGGGAGCGGGTCGTAGTTAGTGCTATGGGGCAAGTCCAGTAACATGCCGAACTAGTTCTTGTCCATGCTGATGTGCCGCGTCCCGATCCTTGTTGAGAACCGGAAAGCTCCATTGTCCACTTCTCCTTATATGCAGCCTCAGGACTGCTGGAGATATACCATCGGCACTGATGCGGTGGCTGTTAAGGCATGCCAGATGGGGTGACCTCTCAGGATAGATACAATAATCTCGTCCGGGCATCGAAAAGTGCTCAGATCGAGTTGAAAGTTTGTATCCTGAACCTTCAGATACAGGTTGTGGTTGTATATGTGATTGTATCTTGGATAGCGATCCATCTGAAAAAATAAGATATATAAAAGTTTATTAGTTCAATTTTATTTTCAGTCGAAGTATGAATAAATGTCATCAAACTATAGTAATGTAGCAAATAATAGCATGTTTGATGAATTTTGAATTGAAAAAAATGAAATGTATAGTGTATGTTCAATTTCAAAAATCGTGATGGCATTATTGTAATTTCGAATAAAATATTTGTCGCGTGAAAAATCGTTTGAAATTTCGCTAAGTGTTAAATCGTGAAAAGGACACTGTTCATGCCGAGAGAATTTTCGCTCGATAAAATTGATTCTGAAAATGATTTCCTATGCATTGATTTCAATTGTAATGACTCAGTTCGATTTTTCGATCGAGAAATTTTATTTGCGATTTTCGCTACAGAGTAAAAGACTTAGAGAAAAATTTTCTAAGTGTTGAAGTTGAAATCTAGACTGTAGTCGATCAATTTTACGATCGAGAAAAATTCCGTGTAAATTTACGATCGAGAAATTATTTCTCAAGTAAATTTACTATCGAGAAATTTTCCTCAATTGAATAAAATTTTTCGATTTGAAAATTTGTCGAGCGAAATGTGATTTTCGATCCTAAGTAAAAATTGTCGCTTCAATATTTTTCGATCGAGAGATTGGTCAACGAAAGACTAAGTCACTCCGTCGAGAAATTTTATGATCGAAAAATTAAGTGTTGAAAATTTTTGCGACCAAATTGAAATTAAATGGAAAATTCTATTTTGCGATAGTAAGTTTTACGCTCGATAAAGTTTGCATCTTAAATTGTCTAGTCAGTGCATAAGTTTTTTCGCTCGCTGAAAATTAAAATTGGATTTCTCGATGGTAAGTGTAACGGTTAAAATCTTTTATCGTGATGACTAAGTCAAAATTTTGCGATCGAAAACTAAATCGACACAAATAGGTTCTCAATTCAATTAAGTCAATTTGCGATCGACAAAGTTCTTCGACAGCTTCAAAACTTCAAAGTACCCAGTTTCATCGAAACTCATTTTATCATCACAGATGGGAATTTCCAACGATTTACGCTATCTGTTTCATCAAAAACCTCGAATCTGTCTAAATAACAGGCATTTAACTCAGAAAATCCAAGAAGCATGCCTAGATTTAGTGAAACAGTATACGTTTAAATGGTTTTTGAAGAACAGTCGAAAATCTTAACTAAAAATGCGAAAAACTACAGAATGGAAATGCAAATCAAGTTATAACATCCGCAATCGTTAACCGAATCGAATTTCTACCTTAATCAGACGATTTAAAGTGAAAATATTGTGTATCGTCTGAGAAAGTTTTGTGAGAGAGAATTTTTTCTATCGATTAGGTTTTGCGTGAGAAAAAGTTTTTCGACTGACAAAAGTTAACATTTATTAACTAGCATTAATTCAATGTTGGGTTTGCGATTGGACGGTTTGCGATTAATGGATCAAGCCCATTACTATTTGCGTTCGAGAAATATTTGAAATCGAAAATTGCTCTCAATTCAAATTTTTTGATCACAAATTATCGCGGCCAATCAAAATTGTTCCCAACACTGTTTACGATCGAGAAACTTATGTTCGTGAATTAAGTTTTCTATCTAGTTTCTCGATAGTAAGTACTTCTAAAATTTTCAGATTGACCCCTATTTCAAAATAAAACCTTTTGTAAGTCTCCCCCTTAGTAATTAAAATAAATGCAATTAACTCCCTGTATTTTCCGTGTAGGTTACGTCTAGCTCCCCTGGCAGAAATTTAAAAATCTGTACCACTCAGAGATAAGCGTTAGTAATGATGGAGTTAATCAACAATTATTTTTGGCAATTTTATCTTTGAAATATTTGGTCTGCTCCCTTCTTTGTAGTGTCGACGTCTTGCTCCTTAATTTTGAAAGATCTGAAATACTCAGAGAAAAACATCAAAAATATTTGGAGCTAAGCTACAAGTCTTGTACTTGCTCCCCCTCAAATGATTCACACGAATTGATTAATTATGGAAGCATATGAAATCAATTCAAGTCATGAGCACACAAATTTACCAAGTAAGCATGTGTACATGGTCCCCGAAAACATGTACTTTAAAATATTGTGTGAGGGTAGAAGCAATGACAAAATTTATCACATTTAAACAATTCAGCACCAATGCAATCTAAAATTGCATTTAGAATATGCGATACACTTAAAAAAATTCGCATTTATTCAATTCAACGCATATGAAACATAATATTTCATTTCAGAATGTGCGTTATTTTTATTTATTATTTATTTCTTAGTATATATATATGTATATATATTATATATATATATATATATATATATTTATGGGATGGGGTCAGATTATTTTGCTTCGATCAATCGTCATGGCAAAAATTTTACGAGACATTTGAAAGAAGAAAATGCCGTCAAGTCATGTCTTCAAACTTAACGTCCTAAGTTCATAGACTGGTCCATGTCGATAACTCTCACCAGGTTCGCTCTTGCTCTCAATTAGCTATCATGGGATTTTTATGTTTTATCACTCAAGTCAACACAAGTAATTTTATGTCAATTTACCTGTGATCGAGGCATTTTTAATCATTTCACCTAAGCGAGAGACCGTCTATTTGGAATCAAAGGGTTGTAAGGGTTATAATTTGGCTAGGACTTAGAACGGAAGGAATTTAAAGGAAAATGAGCTTATCTTTTCACCGTCTTCCAATCCTACGTGCGTCTCCTTTTTTTTTCGGCGTCTTTCTTCTTTTCAATCTTTTCCCCCTCTTTTTTATTTTAAGAACTATCCCTTTTTATGTTATGCTCAGCTGAAGCTCCGCTTCTCAATGAGGCTCTAGGAGATTATCGTAGGCGAAGTTCTTCTTGTTGGTTCTCGGGCCGATACTGAGCTCCTCTTCTCTTAATCCCTATTGAGGTTTCAGAGATTATCAATTTGGAGAAGTTCTCGGTTATGGAATTCGTACCTGAGGCTGCACTCCTCTTCTCGTTTCCCGATATAAGACCGGATTATCGTTGGAGAAGTTCACTTCGTGGTGCTCTCTTCCAGCCATTCTGACGAGCGTACGAGGTTAACGATGGAGAAGTTCACAGCAGGATCCACACCACTTTCTACAAGGTAGTCGGAAAGCCGGTTCCTTGGGTCTGCTTGTTACGCGTTGAGCAATGCCTTCTTTTGTCATCATCTTACTTTTTCTTCCGTTATCTCCCCCTTCTTTTCTCGTTTGAACAACCATTCGAAGAGTATAGAGCTCGGTTGAAGGCTGAGAACGGGTTTCAAATGAAGAAAAGGACATCGGAGAAGGCTCAAAGTGGATTGACTAAGGGCTAACGTGGGGAAATTTATATAAGGCCGAATGAGGAATATCCTAAACTCCCTTATCATTTTCCTAACGATCTAACGCAAGATGAGTATGAAGCCAAGTATCACTAGTTAAGACAAGCAATTGATGTGTGACTCACTCGAGAAATAGATCCGAAGAGAGAAAAATAGAACAAGGCTTGAATCCACACATTTCTAGTGGCTTTGTGTCTAGTGGAGCAACCTAATGACCTTTAGACACAAGAATGCGACTTAGACTGACAAAATTAAGCAATTAAATCAATCGCATATCGGGTAAAATTCTAAGTGACTTTAGACAAAGCATCCTAAAGGATTTCGTCATACCCCTTTATTATATATATAGAAATATATATATATTATTATTATTTTTATAATTATTATCATCACGCAAGATAAGAACAAATAAGCATAGGAAACACATAGAATAGAGCATGTGATAGCACAGAAGATCAGGTAATGCACATATTACGGAAGATTCAACATGCCTAATTTTCCGACAAGGAATTGAAATCATTTCTCATCCAATGCCTTGGTGAAAATGTCGGCTAGTTGAAACTCCGTGTTCACAAAGTACATCTCTATCATGCCTTTTTCTACGTGATCTTTGATAAAATGATATCTAATGTCTATGTGTTTTGTGCGTGAATGATGAACATGATTGCAAGTAATGGCGATTGCACTCTGACTATCATTATATATGGGTATATTATTCAGATTGTACCCATAGTCGCGAAGCTGTGTCCGCATCCACAGCATCTGTGAGCAACAGCTGGCAGCAGCTACGTATTCTGCTTCGGCCGTCGAAGTTGACACACAGTTCTGCTTTTTGGATGACCAGCAAACCAGCTTTTCGCCTAAAAATTGAGCGCCACCGGACGTGCTTTTCCTATCCATTCGGCAACCTGCATAGTCAGCGTCAGTGTAGCCGATAAGTTTAAAATTCGTACCCTTTGGATACCATAGGCCAAGGGTAGAGGTGCCCTTAAGGTAGCGTAGAATTCTTTTGACCGCGAGCATATGGGATTCTTTGGGATCGGCTTGAAAACGGGCACACAAGCATGTGGCAAACATGATGTCCGGCCGGCTCGAAGTGAGGTAGAGAAGAGATCCAATTATACTGCGATACAGTGTGATGTCGACCGATTTACCAGAGGGATCGGCATCCAACTTGCAGCTTGGTGACATAGGAGTGCTGAGAGGCTTGCTCTGGTCTTGATGAAATTTCTTCAGAATATCATTGATGTATTTTGTCTGACTGATGAAAATTCCATCATCGAGCTGCCTGACTTGGAGTCCTAGGAAAAACTGCATCTCTCACATGTGACTCATCTCGAATTTGCTCTTCATGAGATCTCCAAACTTCTTGCAGAGCCAAGGATTTGTTGATCCGGAGATGATGTCGTCGACGTATACTAGGACGACCATCAGATCTTTGTCGTGCCATTTAATGAAGAGGGTTGTGTCAATCGTTCCTCGTATGAATCCAGACTTCACGAGGAAATCACTCAGGACATCGTACCAAGCACGAGGGGCTTGTTTTAGTCCATAGAGAGCTTTGTCCAAGCGATAGACATGATCAGGATGTTCTTGATCAACAAAACCTTCCGGCTGAGCGACGTAGACTTCTTCTTTTAACATGCCGTTGAGAAAGGCGGTTTTAACATCCATCAGATAGACTTTGAAGTCTTTGTGAGCCGCATAAGCCAGCAGGAGGCGGATAGCTTCGATACGAGCTACAAAAGCATAAGTCTCGCGTAGTCGATGCCTTCCTGTTGATTGTATCCCTTAGCAACTAGCCTTGCTTTGTTCCGGATCACTTCACCATCTTCATTTTTTCTTATTCTTGAAAACCAATTTAGTTTCGACCACTGTTTTCCCATGTGACGGGGTACCAAGGTCCACACTTGAAGACGTTCGAATTGATTGATTTCCTCTTGCATTGCAATTGTCCAATCCGGGTCTCGAAGTGCATCTGCTACTTTGTAGGCTCGTTTTCGCTCAGGAAGCAACTGAAAAGACTGTGTTGACGACGTGTCCTTACACCAACCGAAGGATCGCCAATTATCTGATCAACCGAGTGACCTCTCGTCCACTTGCGCTCATAAGGCAAGGCTGAAGTCGATGCGTCAGCCATCTGTGGATCTAGATCTCCTATAGTCTCCGATTGATCCTGAGGAAGTTCCAATACTGCACTTGGATTGATCGTCTCTGATGATACTTCCTCATGACCACTGTAGGTTCTTAGGCACGGGTCCTGGACTGAATTGACCAGAAGCCATCGGGTTAGGCACGGGTCCTGAACTGAGGTGTGCAGGAGCCAGGTCTGCCACTTCGTGGAAAGTGACATTATAGCTTTCCTTAATTGTTCGGTTGGACTTGATGTATACTCGGTACGCTTTTGATGTTGAAGAATACCCGACAAATGTAGCTTCGAATGCTTTAGGGTCGAACTTTGCACGTTGCTCTCGATCGTTCGCCACAAAGCACTTGCACCCACGAAGACTTTAAGGAAAGAGATGTTGGGCACTCTATTATTCACAATCTCGTTCGGAGTCTTGTTGAACCGTTTGTGAACCACCGTCCTGTTTTGAGTAAAACAAGCGGTATTGACTGCTTCAGCCCATAGAAAGTGTTGTAGTTTAGATTGGATCAGCATCGTACGAGCGGCTTCCACTAGTGTTCGATTTTTCCTTTCAACGACCCCGTTTTGTTGAGGTGTTTTGGCGGCTGAAAATTGTTGACTTATTCCAAGTATCTGATAAAACTCACAGAGGTGACTGTTCTTGAACTCAGTGTCGTTGTCTGTTCGAACGACTTGAATAGTCTGTTGCAGCAGATTTTGAGTTGTGTTCACAAAATTGTTTATCAAGTCACCGGTCTCATCTTTCGTTCGGATGAACTTAGTCCACGTGTAGCGAGAGTAGTCATCCACAATCACTAGGACATACTTTCTTCCATTGATACTCTGAGTCTGCATCGGACCATAGAGATCCATGTGAATGAGTTCTAATGGTCGAGAAGTAGATGCGATTTGCTTGACGTGATGAGAGGCTCGCTTCATTTTTCCTAATTGACATGCCGAACAGTGATGCTCCCTTTGTAGTTGTATAGTTAGAAGACCGTGAACCAACTTTTTCGTAGAAAGACGTTGGAGAGCTTTCATATTCAGATGAGACAGTCGTTGATGCCATAAGCTGTTCCTCTAATAGTCTGAGAAATGAGGCATACAACTGTCGAGGGCCGCACAGATGTCAGGTTGATCGTGTAAAGATTGGATCTCCGAAGTCCTTGAAGGAGTTCTGTGTCTTGACTATCCAAAATTCTGCACCGGTCAGCATGGAAGACCACCTGGAAGCCTTTGTCACAAAATTGGCCTATGCTGAACAAGTTATGGCGGAGGCCTTCGACGTACGAGACATCTTTGATGGTCAGATTTTTCAGAGTGATATCTCCAAGTCCTAGAATCGGGGCTGAATCGTTGTTCCCAAATCTGACTTTGCCGTTTGGTTGGTCTTTGTAGTTGCTCAGCAACTCTTGATTACCAGTCATGTGTGTGGAGCAACCAGAGTCGAGGTACCACACATGATGGACCTCATTTGAAGACGTGGATGCGTTGTCGTCGTCCGTACGAGTGGATGTTTCGGCATCCAATTCGTTGTCGAGACAGGCCATGAGAGCTAAGTTCTTTTCTTCAGAGCTCGACGTGTCCTCGAGCCATTGGTCCTGTTCGGCCATGAGAGCTACTCCGGCTTCCTTCTGTTTTGTCAATTGAAGCTTCTTGGAGTAGTAGTTTGCATCTCTTTTCTTCGGGAGAGTGCACTCTCTGGCGAAATGACCTGCTTTGCCCCAATTAAAACATTTGTTAGTCTCTTTGGGATTCTTGACTTGGGAACTCTCCGGAGCACGTTCTTTGTTCATTGAGCTTGTAGTCCGAAGTCTATTGGCTGAGGTTGAAGACTTCTTCTTGAAGTACTTCTTGCTCATCATTTGTCCAATGAGAGCTAGCTGTTTTCCAAGGGCTTTCATGTTTGGCTCGATGTCGGAGTCCGATTCCTCTTCCGACTCTGATGATAAAGGTGGCCTAACGATCTTATCCTTTCTTAATCTTGTGCTCCTCTTCTCCGAGACTAAGGCAACCGTGTCATCGATTTGTTTGCCTTTCTGCTCTTTGGTGATCTCGCGGATATCTTCCTCATGCTGAGCGAGATTGTCGAACACGGCATGGACATCCAACTCCTCTAGATATTTGTTTTGTCGTATTTGAGTGGATATTTTCTTCCATTCCGTGGGCAGAGAGATAGAAATCTTATGTTTGTCTCCATGTTTGTCTTCGTTATTTCTATCTTCCTCATCTCATTGAGAAGAGTGAGGTATCGTTGGTAGATCTCGTTTAGACTCTCCTCCGGCTTTGCTTTGAATGAGTCGTAAGCGGTGAGAATGTTTGCCTTCTTGGCCTTTATGCCAACTTCCGTTCTTTGCATCATCCTATGCAGTTCATCCCACATCCCTTTGGCCGATGTAAGGCTGTCGATTTGTCTGTATATATCGTTGGGGATGCCCTGCATAAGGGTATTCATGGCTACTAGATCAGCCGTAGTTTGAGCTCTTTCCTCCAGAGAGTATTCTCTAGTCTCCTTTAGTCGCCTAGAAACTGGAATTGCTGGAGTAGCTGTTTCGTCCCCGGGTACATGGACCAAGAACTGTGCCGGTCCCTCTTCAAGGGACTTCAGTAGATTTTCGGCTTGATCCTTTAGAGCAATGAAATTCAGAAAGCGGCTTCTTCAAACTGTGTATTCGCCTCTTTGCAAGATCGGCGGACGGTTGTCATTTCCGAGTGAGTATGCATCCATGTTTGTATTGTAGTCGAGTTGTTGAAGGATCTTCGTTAATTGTTTTGAAGGTTGAAGATGATGTAATGTGCTTCACAAGTGAAGAAATTCGTTAGTAGCGTTTGATTCGAAAATTAGATCGAGAATTATTTTCGATTCAATCTTTAAAGTTTGATCGAAATTAATTTCGTTGGGATAGAATGTACTGGGTATTGTTCTCGTGCGAGAAATTTTGTCAGCGGAAAATTTTACGAGCGAGATAAATTGCTCAAAATCATTCGGTCGAGAAAAATTTCTTGATCGTGAATTTATTTCGATCGTAAAGAAACAGTACGTTAGTAAGTTTCTCGACAAGTCAAAATAAATCTGTTGACTAGAAAAGTTTCTCGCGTATAAATGATTTTTGCCTGGTCAAACGTTTAAAGGTTTGACTGAAAAAGTTTTCGAGTGAAAGTTTTTACGCATGCAAAGTCAAAATAAGTCTTCCTCGAAAAAGTTTTTCGCTGTATAATGTCCGAGAAATTTTCTTTAACTAAAATCGTTTCTACTGATGACGATTCTAGCGCTGACTACGTATTCTGACCGACAAAAATTCTCGCGCTAAGTTTATCGATCAAGAAACTAATCCGATCGCAAAACTTAGCGAGAAAAATTTGAAATATCGAGAAAAATTAACAGAATACGATTAACATTAATTCGAGCAAAAACAAATAATCAGATAGTGAAATTTGAGGCAATTGCTCGAAATTAAGTTCTAATCACGCACGAACAAGCAATTAAACACGTTATGAAGCAAAATATATTGAATTTGATCAAAATCAGAACGTGTTCTTCATGTTCTTCGCAAACAGTAACACGTAGAGGCAATTCAATCCTAGAAATCGAAGTTTAAAACGCTACAGAACTTATCGCAATGATGATCTATCACTTAAACAAGCACAGAAACACCAACTTCAAGTCAATTAAGCACAGAATTAAGCTATTGGATCGAAAACAGATTTCACGCCAAACTGTTCTTCGATGAACAGTGAACAGAATTAAATTTTCGATCCAATTCTAACAATTTTCGATCCAAAACAGAACGAATCTACTCTGATACCAATTGTTAGGTCCTACGATTAACAACTCTCTGATCATAGGATAGAATTCATAGTAATTCGATCGTTTTGATAAACAATTGAATTCGATCGAAAAACTCAAATGAAGAACAAGAGAGAGAATTCGAGTAGAGTGAGAAAGTTACTGTTGTTTCTCTCTCTAGAAATCGAATTTCAAGCCTTTCGGATCAATTCTCAAAACTTTCTCTTTTCAGCTCAATTGATTTACAAGAATTTATACCAAACAAACTTGGTATAAATATCAAACTAGTCCTAATCTAAGGACTACTATACAAAACGCCCCTAATTACAAGGACAAACTAATGAAATCAAGCACAATTACAAATAGTATTCTACAGAAAATCATAAACTAAACTAACTACATATTAAATTGTTATTGTGACTATGTATTCTGTTATTGTGTTTTCTTGTTACATACGTATCAATTTCTGTTATCTTCTCCTCTTCAATTGTTATTGATCATTCTTAAACTGTTACTACATGAAATCTGAGAACAACATAGGGTTTGTGATTAAGATTAATTGAAGATGTCATTAATTTTGTCGAATCATTTATGTTAGGTCGACAAACTGGATTGTAAGAAACGTCTAATAGTTCATTTCCACAACATTTTGTGTAAGTAGAATCAATTTGCTATAAGCATGATCATCCTCTCAAAAAGAGTGCTACTTGTTGTCCGTACTATAAACTTCAACTTCTTCAATTCCAACAAAATCTCCACGAAAATCACAACCTAAACTAATTTATTTTTATCTAAAACTTCGTAAACTGATATATTTTAGTGAATGTAGCGTATTTGAAGTATAAAATTCGAAAATCATAAAGTAAACTAATTACAAATTAAATTGTTATTGTGACTATGTATTCTGTTACTCGTGTTGTGTTTCCTTGTTACATACGTATCAATTTCCGTTATCTTCTCCTCTTCAATTGTTGATCATTCTTAAATTGTTACTGCATGAAATCTGAAAACAACATAGGGTTTGTGATTAAGATTAATTGAAGATGTCATTAATTTTGTCGAATCATTTATGTTAGGTCGACCATCTGGATTGTAAGAAACGTCTAATAGTTCATTTCCACAACATTTTGTGTAAGTAGAATCAATTTGGTTGAAGCATGATCATCCTCTCAAAAAGAGTGCTACTTGTTTTCCATACTATAAACTTCAACTTCTTCAATTCCAACAAAATCTGCACGAAAATCACAACCTAAACTAATTTATTTTTATCTAAAACTTCGTAAATTGTTATATTTTAGTGAATGTAGCGTGAATGAAGTATAAAATTCGAAAATCATAAAGTAAACTTATTACATATTAAATTGTTATTGTGACTATGTATTCTGTTACTCGTGTTGTGTTTCCTTGTTATCTACGAATCAATTTCTGTTATCTTCTCCTCTTCAATTGTTGATGATCATTTTTAAACTGTTACTGCATGAAATCGGAGAACAACATAGGGTTTGTGATTAAGATTAATTGAAGATTTCATTAATTTTGTCGAATCATTTATGTTAGGTCGACCATCTGGATTGTAAGAAACGTCTAATAGTTCATTTCCACAACATTTTGTGTAAGTAGAATCAATTTGCTAGAAGCATGATCATCCTCTCAAAAAGAGTGCTACTCGTTGTCCGTACTATAAACTTCAACTTCTTCAATTCCAACAAAATCTCCACGAAGATCACAACCTAAACTAATTTATTTTTATCAAAAACTTCGTACATTGCTATATTTTAGTGAATGTAGCGTATTTGAAGTATAAAATTCGAAAATCATAAAGTAAACTAATTACATATTAAATTGTTATTGTGACAATGTATACTGTTACTCGTGTTGTGTTTCCTTGTTATCTACGTATCAATTTCTGTGATCTTCTCCTCTTCAATTGTTGATGATCATTTTTAAACTGTTACTGCATGAAATCGGAGAACAACATAGGGTTGGTGATTAAGATTAATTGAAGATGTCATTAATTTGGTCGAATCATTTATGTTAGGTCGACCATCTGGATTGTAAGAAACGTCTAATAGTTCATTTCCACAACATTTTGTGTAAGTAGAATCAATTTGGTTGAAGCATGATCATCCTCTCAAAAAGAGTGCTACTTGTTTTCCATACTATAAACTTCAACTTCTTCAATTCCAACAAAATCTGCACGAAAATCACAACGTAAACTAATTTATTTTTATCTAAAACTTCGTAAATTGTTATATTTTAGTGAATGTAGCGTGAATGAAGTATAAAATTCGAAAATCATAAAGTAAACTTATTACATATTAAATTGTTATTGTGACTATGTATTCTGTTACTCGTGTTGTGTTTGCTTGTTATCTACGAATCAATTTCTGTTATCTTCTCCTCTTCAATTGTTGATGATCATTCTTAAACTGTTACTGCATGAAATCGGAGAACAACATAGGGTTTGTGATTAAGATTAATTGAAGATGTCATTAATTTTGTCGAATCATTTATGTTAGGTCGACCATCTGGATTGTAAGAAACGTCTAATAGTTCATTTCCACAACATTTTGTGTAACTAGAATCAATTTGGTTGAAGCATGATCATCCTCTCAAAAAGAGTGCTACTTGTTTCCCATACTATAAACTTCAACTTCTTCCATTCCAACAAAATCTCCACGAAAATCACAACCTAAATTAATTTATTTTTATCTAAAACTTCGTAAATTGTTCTATTTTAGTGAATGTGGCGTGAAGTATAAAATTCAAAAATCTAGTTACATATTAAATAGTTATTGTGACTATGTATTCTGTTACTCGTGTTGTGTTTCCTTGTTATCTACGTATCAAGTTCTGTTTTCTTCTCCTCTAGATGATCATTTTTAAACTGTTACTGCATGAAATCGGAGAACAACATAGGGTTTGTGATTATTAATTGAAGATGTCATTAATTTTGTCGAATCATTTATGTTAGGTCGACCATCTGGATTGTAAGAAACGTCTAATAGTTCATTTCCACAACATTTTGTGTAACTAGAATCAATTTGGTTGAAGCATGATCATCCTCTCAAAAAGAGTACTACTTGTTTCCCATACTATAAACTTCAACTTCTTCCATTCCAACAAAATCTCCACGAAAATCACAACCTAAATTAATTTATTTTTATCTAAAACTTCGTAATTGTTCTATTTTAGTGAATGTGGCGTGAAGTATAAAATTCAAAAATCTAGTTACATATTAAATAGTTATTGTGACTATGTATTCTGTTACTCGTGTTGTGTTTCTTTGTTATCTACGTATCAAGTTCTGTTTTCTTCTCCTCTAGATGATCATTTTTAAACTGTTACTGCATGAAATCGGAGAACAACATAGGGTTTGTGATTATTAATTGAAGATGTCATTAATTTTGTCGAATCATTTATGTTAGGTCACCATCTGGATTGTAAGAAACGTCTAATAGTTCATTTCCACAACATTTTGTGTAAGTAGAATCAATTTGGTTGAAGCATGATCATCCTCTCAAAAAGAGTGCTACTTGTTTTCCATACTATAAACTTCAACTTCTTCAATTCCAACAAAATCTCCACGAAAATCACAACCTAAACTAATTTATTTTTATCTAAAACTTCGTAAATTGTTCTATTTTAGTGAATGTGGCATGAATGAAGTATAAAATTCAAAAATCATAAAATACACTAGTTACATATTAAATAGTTATTGTGACTATGTATTCTGTTACTCGTGTTGTGTTTCCTTGTTATATACGTATCAATTTCTGTTTTCTTCTCCTCTAGATGATCATTTTTAAACTGTTACTGCATGAAATCGGAGAACAACATAGGGTTTTTGATTAAGATTAATTGAAGATGTCATTAATTTTGTCGAATCATTTATGTTAGGTCGACCATCTGGATGGTAAGAAACGTCTAATAGTTCATTTCCACAACATTTTGTGTAAGTAGAATCAATTTGGTAGAAGCATGATCATCCTCTCAAAAAGAGTGCTACTTGTTTTCCATACTATAAACTTCAACTTCTTCAATTCCAACAAAATCTCCACGAAAATCACAACCTAAACTAATTTATTTTTATCAAAACTTCGTAAATTGCTATATTTTAGTGAATGTAGCGTGAATGAAGTATAAAATTCGAAAATCATAAAGTAAACTTATTACATATTAAATTGTTATTGTGACTATGTATTCTGTTACTCGTGTTGTGTTTCCTTGTTATTTACGAATCAATTTCTGTTATCTTCTCCTCTTCAATTGTTGATGATCATTTTTAAACTGTTACTGCATGAAATCGGAGAACAACATAGGGTTTGTGATTAAGATTAATTGAAGATGTCATTAATTTTGTCGAATCATTTATGTTAGGTCGACCATCTGGATTGTGAGAAACGTCTAATAGTTCATTTCCCCAACATTTTGTGTAAGTAGAATCAATTTGGTTGAAGCATGATCATCCTCTCAAAAAGAGTGCTACTTGTTTTCCATAATATAAACTTCAACTTCTTCAATTCCAACAAAATCTGCACGAAAATCACAACCTAAACTAATTTATTTTTATCTAAAACTTCGTAAATTGTTATATTTTAGTGAATGTAGCGTGAATGAAGTATAACATTCGAAAATCATAAAGTAAACTTATTACATATTAAATTGTTATTGTGACTATGTATTCTGTTACTCGTGTTGTGTTTCCTTGTTATCTACGAATCAATTTCTGTTATCTTCTCCTCTTCAATTGTTGATGATCATTTTTAAACTGTTACTGCATGAAATCGGAGAACAACATAGGGTTTGTGATTAAGATTAATTGAAGATGTCATTAATTTTGTCGAATCATTTATGTTAGGTCGACCATCTGGATTGTAAGAAACGTCTAATAGTTCATTTCCACAACATTTTGTGTAAGTAGAATCAACTTGGTTGAAGCATGATCATCCTCTCAAAAAGAGTGCTACTTGTTTTCCATACTATAAACTTCAACTTCTTCAATTCCAACAAAATCTCCACGAAAATCACAACCTAAATTAATTTATTTTTATCTAAAACTTCGTAAATTGTTCTATTTTAGTGAATGTGGCGTGAATGAAGTATAAAATTCAAAAATCATAAAATACACTAGTTACATATTAAATAGTTATTGTGACTGTGTATTCTGTTACTCGTGTTGTGTTTCCTTGTTATCTACGTATCAATTTCTGTGTTCTTCTCCTCTAGATGATCATTTTTAAACTGTTACTGCATGAAATCGGAAAACAACATAGGGTTTGTGATTAAGATTAATTGAAGATGTCATTAATTTTGTCGAATCATTTATGTTAGGTCGACCATCTGGATTGTAAGAAACGTCTAATAGTTCATTTCCACAACATTTTGTGTAAGTAGAATCAATTTGGTTGAAGCATGATCATCCTCTCAAAAAGAGTGCTACTTGTTTTCCATACTATAAACTTCAACTTCTTCAATTCCAACAAAATCTCCACGAAAATCACAACCTAAACTAATTTATTTTTATCTAAAACTTCGTAAATTGTTCTATTTTAGTGAATGTGGCATGAATGAAGTATAAAATTCAAAAATCATAAAATACACTAGTTACATATTAAATAGTTATTGTGACTATGTATTCTGTTACTCGTGTTGTGTTTCCTTGTTATCTACGTATCAATTTCTGTTTTCTTCTCCTCTAGATGATCATTTTTAAACTGTTACTGCATGAAATCGGAGAACAACATAGGGTTTTTGATTAAGATTAATTGAAGATGTCATTAATTTTGTCGAATCATTTATGTTAGGTCGACCATCTGGATGGTAAGAAACGTCTAATAGTTCATTTCCACAACATTTTGTGTAAGTAGAATCAATTTGGTAGAAGCATGATCATCCTCTCAAAAAGAGTGCTACTTGTTTTCCATACTATAAACTTCAACTTCTTCAATTCCAACAAAATCTCCACGAAAATCACAACCTAAACTAATTTATTTTTATCAAAACTTCGTAAATTGCTATATTTTAGTGAATGTAGCGTGAATGAAGTATAAAATTCGAAAATCATAAAGTAAACTTATTACATATTAAATTGTTATTGTGACTATGTATTCTGTTACTCGTGTTGTGTTTCCTTGTTATCTACGTATCAATTTCTGTTATCTTCTCCTCTTCAATTGTTGATGATCATTTTTAAACTGTTACTGCATGAAATCGGAGAACAACATAGGGTTTGTGATTAAGATTAATTGAAGATGTCATTAATTTTGTCGAATCATTTATGTTAGGTCGACCATCTGGATTGTGAGAAACGTCTAATAGTTCATTTCCCCAACATTTTGTGTAAGTAGAATCAATTTGGTTGAAGCATGATCATCCTCTCAAAAAGAGTGCTACTTGTTTTCCATACTATAAACTTCAACTTCTTCAATTCCAACAAAATCTGCACGAAAATCACAACCTAAACTAATTTATTTTTATCTAAAACTTCGTAAATTGTTATATTTTAGTGAATGTAGCGTGAATGAAGTATAAAATTCGAAAATCATAAAGTAAACTTATTACATATTAAATTGTTATTGTGACTATGTATTCTGTTACTCGTGTTGTGTTTCCTTGTTATCTACGAATCAATTTCTGTTATCTTCTCCTCTTCAATTGTTGATGATCATTTTTAAACTGTTACTGCATGAAATCGGAGAACAACATAGGGTTTGTGATTAAGATTAATTGAAGATGTCATTAATTTTGTCGAATCATTTATGTTAGGTCGACCATCTGGATTGTAAGAAACGTCTAATAGTTCATTTCCACAACATTTTGTGTAAGTAGAATCAACTTGGTTGAAGCATGATCATCCTCTCAAAAAGAGTGCTACTTGTTTTCCATACTATAAACTTCAACTTCTTCAATTCCAATAAAATCTCCACGAAAATCACAACCTAAATTAATTTATTTTTATCTAAAACTTCGTAAATTGTTCTATTTTAGTGAATGTGGCGTGAATGAAGTATAAAATTCAAAAATCATAAAATACACTAGTTACATATTAAATAGTTATTGTGACTGTGTATTCTGTTACTCGTGTTGTGTTTCCTTGTTATCTACGTATCAATTTCTGTGTTCTTCTCCTCTAGATGATCATTTTTAAACTGTTACTGCATGAAATCGGAGAACAACATAGGGTTTGTGATTAAGATTAATTGAAGATGTCATTAATTTTGTCGAATCATTTATGTTAGGTCGACCATCTGGATGGTAAGAAACGTCTAATAGTTCATTTCCACAACATTTTGTGTAAGTAGAATCAATTTGGTTGAAGCATGATCATCCTCTCAAAAAGAGTGCTACTTGTTTTCCATACTATAAACTTCAACTTCTTCAATTCCAACAAAATCTCCACGAAAATCACAACCTAAATTAATTTATTTTTATCTAAAACTTCGTAAATTGTTCTATTTTAGTGAATGTGGCATGAATGAAGTATAAAATTCGAAAATCATAAAGTAAACTAATTACATATTAAATTGTTATTGTGACAATGTATACTGTTACTCGTGTTGTGTTTCCTTGTTATCTACGTATCAATTTCTGTTATCTTCTCCTCTTCAATTGTTGATGATCATTTTTAAACTGTTACTGCATGAAATCGGAGAACAACATAGGGTTTGTGATTAAGATTAATTGAAGATGTCATTAATTTGGTCGAATCATTTATGTTAGGTCGACCATCTGGATTGTAAGAAACGTCTAATAGTTCATTTCCACAACATTTTGTGTAAGTAGAATCAATTTGGTAGAAGCATGATCATCCTCTCAAAAAGAGTGCTACTTGTTTTCCATACTATAAACTTCAACTTCTTCAATTCCAACAAAATCTCCACGAAAATCACAACCTAAACTAATTTATTTTTATCAAAACTTCGTAAATTGCTATATAGTGAATGTAGCGTGAATGAAGTATAAAATTCGAAAATCATAAAGTAAACTTATTACATATTAAATTGTTATTGTGACTATGTATTCTGTTACTCGTGTTGTGTTTCCTTGTTATCTACGAATCAATTTCTGTTATCTTCTCCTCTTCAATTGTTGATGATCATTTTTAAACTGTTACTGCATGAAATCGGAGAACAACATAGGGTTTGTGATTAAGATTAATTGAAGATGTCATTAATTTTGTCGAATCATTTATGTTAGGTCGACCATCTGGATTGTAAGAAACGTCTAATAGTTCATTTCCCCAACATTTTGTGTAAGTAGAATCAATTTGGTTGAAGCATGATCATCCTCTCAAAAAGAGTGCTACTTGTTTTCCATACTATAAACTTCAACTTCTTCAATTCCAACAAAATCTGCACGAAAATCACAACCTAAACTAATTTATTTTTATCTAAAACTTCGTAAATTGTTATATTTTAGTGAATGTAGCGTGAATGAAGTATAAAATTCGAAAATCATAAAGTAAACTTATTACATATTAAATTGTTATTGTGACTATGTATTCTGTTACTCGTGTTGTGTTTCCTTGTTATCTACGTATCAATTTCTGTTATCTTCTCCTCTTCAATTGTTGATGATCATTTTTAAACTGTTACTGCATGAAATCGGAGAACAACATAGGGTTTGTGATTAAGATTAATTGAAGATGTCATTAATTTTGTTGAATCATTTATGTTAGGTCGACCATCTGGATTGTAAGAAACGTCTAATAGTTCATTTCCACAACATTTTGTGTAAGTAGAATCAACTTGGTTGAAGCATGATCATCCTCTCAAAAAGAGTGCTACTTGTTTTCCATACTATAAACTTCAACTTCTTCAATTCCAACAAAATCTCCACGAAAATCACAACCTAAATTAATTTATTTTTATCTAAAACTTCGTAAATTGTTCTATTTTAGTGAATGTGGCGTGAATGAAGTATAAAATTCAAAAATCATAAAATACACTAGTTACATATTAAATAGTTATTGTGACTGTGTATTCTGTTACTCGTGTTGTGTTTCTTTGTTATCTACGTATCAATTTCTGTGTTCTTCTCCTCTAGATGATCATTTTTAAACTGTTACTGCATGAAATCGGAGAACAACATAGGGTTTGTGATTAAGATTAATTGAAGATGTCATTAATTTTGTCGAATCATTTATGTTAGGTCGACCATCTGGATTGTAAGAAACGTCTAATAGTTCATTTCCACAACATTTTGTGTAAGTAGAATCAATTTGGTTGAAGCATGATCATCCTCTCAAAAAGAGTGCTACTTGTTTTCCATACTATAAACTTCAACTTCTTCAATTCCAACAAAATCTCCACGAAAATCACAACCTAAATTAATTTATTTTTATCTAAAACTTCGTAAATTGTTCTATTTTAGTGAATGTGGCGTGAATGAAGTATAAAATTCGAAAATCATAAAGTAAACTTATTACATATTAAATTGTTATTGTGACTATGTATTCTGTTACTCGTGTTGTGTTTCCTTGTTATCTACGTATCAATTTCTGTTTTCTTCTCCTCTAGATGATCATTTTTAAACTGTTACTGCATGAAATCGGAGAACAACATAGGGTTTGTGATTAAGATTAATTGAAGATGTCATTAATTTTGTCGAATCATTTATGTTAGGTCGACCATCTGGATTGTAAGAAACGTCTAATAGTTCATTTCCACAACATTTTGTGTAAGTAGAATCAATTTGGTAGAAGCATGATCATCCTCTCAAAAAGAGTGCTACTTGTTTTCCATACTATAAACTTCAACTTCTTCAATTCCAACAAAATCTCCACGAAAATCACAACCTAAACTAATTTATTTTTATCTAAAACTTCGTAAATTGTTATATTTTAGTGAATGTAGCGTGAATGAAGTATAAAATTCGAAAATCATAAAGTAAACTTATTACATATTAAATTGTTATTGTGACTATGTATTCTGTTACTCGTGTTGTGTTTCCTTGTTATCTACGTATCAATTTCTGTTATCTTCTCCTCTTCAATTGTTGATGATCATTTTTAAACTGTTACTGCATGAAATCGGAGAACAACATAGGGTTTGTGATTAAGATTAATTGAAGATGTCATTAATTTTGTCGAATCATTTATGTTAGGTCGACCATCTGGATTGTAAGAAACGTCTAATAGTTCATTTCCACAACATTTTGTGTAAGTAGAATCAATTTGGTAGAAGCATGATCATCCTCTCAAAAAGAGTGCTACTTGTTTTCCATACTATAAACTTCAACTTCTTCAATTCCAACAAAATCTCCACGAAAATCACAACCTAAACTAATTTATTTTTATCTAAAACTTCGTAAATTGCTATATTTTAGTGAATGTAGCGTATTTGAAGTATAAAATTCGAAAATCATAAAGTAAACTAATTACATATTAAATTGTTATTGTGACAATGTATACTGTTACTCGTGTTGTGTTTCCTTGTTATCTACGTATCAATTTCTGTTATCTTCTCCTCTTCAATTGTTGATGATCATTTTTAAACTGTTACTGCATGAAATCGGAGAACAACATAGGGTTTGTGATTAAGATTAATTGAAGATGTCATTAATTTTGTCGAATCATTTATGTTAGGTCGACCATCTGGATTGTAAGAAACGTCTAATAGTTCATTTCCACAACATTTTGAGTAAGTAGAATCAATTTGGTTGAAGCATGATCATCCTCTCAAAAAGAGTGCTACTTGTTTTCCATACTATAAACTTCAACTTCTTCAATTCCAACAAAATCTGCACGAAAATCACAACCTAAACTAATTTATTTTTATCTAAAACTTCGTAAATTGTTATATTTTAGTGAATGTAGCGTGAATGAAGTATAAAATTCGAAAATCATAAAGTAAACTTATTACATATTAAATTGTTATTGTGACTATGTATTCTGTTACTCGTGTTGTGTTTCCTTGTTATCTACGTATCAATTTCTGTTATCTTCTCCTCTTCAATTGTTGATGATCATTCTTAAACTGTTACTGCATGAAATCGGAGAACAACATAGGGTTTGTGATTAAGATTAATTGAAGATGTCATTAATTTTGTCGAATCATTTATGTTAGGTCGACCATCTGGATTGTAAGAAACGTCTAATAGTTCATTTCCACAACATTTTGTGTAAGTAGAATCAATTTGGTTGAAGCATGATCATCCTCTCAAAAAGAGTGCTACTTGTTTCCCATACTATAAACTTCAACTTCTTCAATTCCAACAAAATCTCCACGAAAATCACAACCTAAATTAATTTATTTTTATCTAAAACTTCGTAAATTGTTCTATTTTAGTGAATGTGGCGTGAAGTATAAAATTCAAAAATCTAGTTACATATTAAATAGTTATTGTGACTATGTATTCTGTTACTCGTGTTGTGTTTCCTTGTTATCTACGTATCAAGTTCTGTTTTCTTCTCCTCTAGATGATCATTTTTAAACTGTTACTGCATGAAATCGGAGAACAACATAGGGTTTGTGATTATTAATTGAAGATGTCATTAATTTTGTCGAATCATTTATGTTAGGTCGACCATCTGGATTGTAAGAAACGTCTAATAGTTCATTTCCACAACATTTTGTGTAACTAGAATCAATTTGGTTGAAGCATGATCATCCTCTCAAAAAGAGTGCTACTTGTTTTCCATACTATAAACTTCAACTTCTTCCATTCCAACAAAATCTCCACGAAAATCACAACCTAAATTAATTTATTTTTATCTAAAACTTCGTAATTGTTCTATTTTAGTGAATGTGGCGTGAAGTATAAAATTCAAAAATCTAGTTACATATTAAATAGTTATTGTGACTATGTATTCTGTTACTCGTGTTGTGTTTCCTTGTTATCTACGTATCAAGTTCTGTTTTCTTCTCCTCTAGATGATCATTTTTAAACTGTTACTGCATGAAATCGGAGAACAACATAGGGTTTGTGATTATTAATTGAAGATGTCATTAATTTTGTCGAATCATTTATGTTAGGTCGACCATCTGGATTGTAAGAAACGTCTAATAGTTCATTTCCACAACATTTTGTGTAAGTAGAATCAATTTGGTAGAAGCATGATCATCCTCTCAAAAAGAGTGCTACTTGTTTTCCATACTATAAACTTCAACTTCTTCAATTCCAACAAAATCTCCACGAAAATCACAACCTAAACTAATTTATTTTTATCTAAAACTTCGTAAATTGCTATATTTTAGTGAATGTAGCGTGAATGAAGTATAAAATTCGAAAATCATAAAGTAAACTTATTACATATTAAATTGTTATTGTGACTATGTATTCTGTTACTCGTGTTGTGTTTCCTTGTTATCTACGTATCAATTTCTGTTATCTTCTCCTCTTCAATTGTTGATGATCATTTTTAAACTGTTACTGCATGAAATCGGAGAACAACATAGGGTTTGTGATTAAGATTAATTGAAGATGTCATTAATTTTGTCGAATCATTTATGTTAGGTCGACCATCTGGATTGTAAGAAACGTCTAATAGTTCATTTCCACAACATTTTGTGTAAGTAGAATCAATTTGGTAGAAGCATGATCATCCTCTCAAAAAGAGTGCTACTTGTTTTCCATACTATAAACTTCAACTTCTTCAATTCCAACAAAATCTCCACGAAAATCACAACCTAAACTAATTTATTTTTATCTAAAACTTCGTAAATTGTTATATTTTAGTGAATGTAGCGTGAATGAAGTATAAAATTCGAAAATCATAAAGTAAACTTATTACATATTAAATTGTTATTGTGACTATGTATTCTGTTACTCGTGTTGTGTTTCCTTGTTATCTACGTATCAATTTCTGTTATCTTCTCCTCTTCAATTGTTGATGATCATTTTTAAACTGTTACTGCATGAAATCGGAGAACAACATAGGGTTTGTGATTAAGATTAATTGAAGATGTCATTAATTTTGTCGAATCATTTATGTTAGGTCGACCATCTGGATTGTAAGAAACGTCTAATAGTTCATTTCCACAACATTTTGTGTAAGTAGAATCAATTTGGTTGAAGCATGATCATCCTCTCAAAAAGAGTGCTACTTGTTTTCCATACTATAAACTTCAACTTCTTCAATTCCAACAAAATCTCCACGAAAATCACAACCTAAATTAATTTATTTTTATCTAAAACTTCGTAAATTGTTCTATTTTAGTGAATGTGGCGTGAATGAAGTATAAAATTCAAAAATCATAAAATACACTAGTTACATATTAAATAGTTATTGTGACTATGTATTCTGTTACTCGTGTTGTGTTTCCTTGTTATCTACGTATCAATTTCTGTTTCTTCTCCTCTAGATGATCATTTTTAAACTGTTACTGCATGAAATCGGAGAACAACATAGGGTTTGTGATTAAGATTAATTGAAGATGTCATTAATTTTGTCGAATCATTTATGTTAGGTCGACCATCTGGATTGTAAGAAACGTCTAATAGTTCATTTCCACAACATTTTGTGTAAGTAGAATCAATTTGGTTGAAGCATGATCATCCTCTCAAAAAGAGTGCTACTTGTTTTCCATACTATAAACTTCAACTTCTTCAATTCCAACAAAATCTCCACGAAAATCACAACCTAAATTAATTTATTTTTATCTAAAACTTCGTAAATTGTTCTATTTTAGTGAATGTGGCGTGAATGAAGTATAAAATTCGAAAATCATAAAGTAAACTTATTACATATTAAATTGTTATTGTGACTATGTATTCTGTTACTCGTGTTGTGTTTCCTTGTTATCTACGTATCAATTTCTGTTTTCTTCTCCTCTAGATGATCATTTTTAAACTGTTACTGCATGAAATCGGAGAACAACATAGGGTTTGTGATTAAGATTAATTGAAGATGTCATTAATTTTGTCGAATCATTTATGTTAGGTCGACCATCTGGATTGTAAGAAACGTCTAATAGTTCATTTCCACAACATTTTGTGTAAGTAGAATCAATTTGGTAGAAGCATGATCATCCTCTCAAAAAGAGTGCTACTTGTTTTCCATACTATAAACTTCAACTTCTTCAATTCCAACAAAATCTCCACGAAAATCACAACCTAAACTAATTTATTTTTATCTAAAACTTCGTAAATTGTTATATTTTAGTGAATGTAGCGTGAATGAAGTATAAAATTCGAAAATCATAAAGTAAACTTATTACATATTAAATTGTTATTGTGACTATGTATTCTGTTACTCGTGTTGTGTTTCCTTGTTATCTACGTATCAATTTCTGTTATCTTCTCCTCTTCAATTGTTGATGATCATTTTTAAACTGTTACTGCATGAAATCGGAGAACAACATAGGGTTTGTGATTAAGATTAATTGAAGATGTCATTAATTTTGTCGAATCATTTATGTTAGGTCGACCATCTGGATTGTAAGAAACGTCTAATAGTTCATTTCCACAACATTTTGTGTAAGTAGAATCAATTTGGTAGAAGCATGATCATCCTCTCAAAAAGAGTGCTACTTGTTTTCCATACTATAAACTTCAACTTCTTCAATTCCAACAAAATCTCCACGAAAATCACAACCTAAACTAATTTATTTTTATCTAAAACTTCGTAAATTGCTATATTTTAGTGAATGTAGCGTATTTGAAGTATAAAATTCGAAAATCATAAAGTAAACTAATTACATATTAAATTGTTATTGTGACAATGTATACTGTTACTCGTGTTGTGTTTCCTTGTTATCTACGTATCAATTTCTGTTATCTTCTCCTCTTCAATTGTTGATGATCATTTTTAAACTGTTACTGCATGAAATCGGAGAACAACATAGGGTTTGTGATTAAGATTAATTGAAGATGTCATTAATTTTGTCGAATCATTTATGTTAGGTCGACCATCTGGATTGTAAGAAACGTCTAATAGTTCATTTCCACAACATTTTGTGTAAGTAGAATCAATTTGGTAGAAGCATGATCATCCTCTCAAAAAGAGTGCTACTTGTTTTCCATACTATAAACTTCAACTTCTTCAATTCCAACAAAATCTCCACGAAAATCACAACCTAAACTAATTTATTTTTATCTAAAACTTCGTAAATTGTTATATTTTAGTGAATGTAGCGTGAATGAAGTATAAAATTCGAAAATCATAAAGTAAACTTATTACATATTAAATTGTTATTGTGACTATGTATTCTGTTACTCGTGTTGTGTTTCCTTGTTATCTACGTATCAATTTCTGTTATCTTCTCCTCTTCAATTGTTGATGATCATTTTTAAACTGTTACTGCATGAAATCGGAGAACAACATAGGGTTTGTGATTAAGATTAATTGAAGATGTCATTAATTTTGTCGAATCATTTATGTTAGGTCGACCATCTGGATTGTAAGAAACGTCTAATAGTTCATTTCCACAACATTTTGTGTAAGTAGAATCAATTTGGTAGAAGCATGATCATCCTCTCAAAAAGAGTGCTACTTGTTTTCCATACTATAAACTTCAACTTCTTCAATTCCAACAAAATCTCCACGAAAATCACAACCTAAACTAATTTATTTTTATCTAAAACTTCGTAAATTGTTCTATTTTAGTGAATGTGGCGTGAAGTATAAAATTCAAAAATCTAGTTACATATTAAATAGTTATTGTGACTATGTATTCTGTTACTCGTGTTGTGTTTCCTTGTTATCTACGTATCAATTTCTGTTTTCTTCTCCTCTAGATGATCATTTTTAAACTGTTACTGCATGAAATCGGAGAACAACATAGGGTTTGTGATTAAGATTAATTGAAGATGTCATTAATTTTGTCGAATCATTTATGTTAGGTCGACCATCTGGATTGTAAGAAACGTCTAATAGTTCATTTCCACAACATTTTGTGTAACTAGAATCAATTTGGTAGAAGCATGATCATCCTCTCAAAAAGAGTGCTACTTGTTTTCCATACTATAAACTTCAACTTCTTCAATTCCAACAAAATCTCCACGAAAATCACAACCTAAACTAATTTATTTTTATCTAAAACTTCGTAAATTGTTCTATTTTAGTGAATGTGGCGTGAATGAAGTATAAAATTCAAAAATCAAACTAGTTACATATTAAATTGTTATTGTGACTATGTATTCTGTTACTCGTGTTGTGTTTCCTTGTTATCTACGTATCAATTTCTGTTTTCTTCTCCTCTAGATGATCATTTTTAAACTGTTACTGCATGAAATCGGAGAACAACATAGGGTTTGTGATTATTAATTGAAGATGTCATTAATTTTGTCGAATCATTTATGTTAGGTCGACCATCTGGATTGTAAGAAACGTCTAATAGTTCATTTCCACAACATTTTGTGTAAGTAGAATCAATTTGGTAGAAGCATGATCATCCTCTCAAAAAGAGTGCTACTTGTTTTCCATACTATAAACTTCAACTTCTTCAATTCCAACAAAATCTCCACGAAAATCACAACCTAAACTAATTTATTTTTATCTAAAACTTCGTAAATTGTTCTATTTTAGTGAATGTGGCGTGAATGAAGTATAAAATTCAAAAATCATAAATACACTAGTTACATATTAAATAGTTATTGTGACTATGTATTCTGTTACTCGTGTTGTGTTTCCTTGTTATCTACGTATCAATTTCTGTTATCTTCACCTCTAGATGATCATTTTTAAACTGTTACTGCATGAAATCGGAGAACAACATAGGGTTTGTGATTAAGATTAATTGAAGATGTCATTAATTTTGTCGAATCATTTATGTTAGGTCGACCATCTGGATTGTAAGAAACGTCTAATAGTTCATTTCCACAACATTTTGTGTAAGTAGAATCAATTTGGTAGAAGCATGATCATCCTCTCAAAAAGAGTGCTACTTGTTTTCCATACTATAAACTTCAACTTCTTCAATTCCAACAAAATCTCCACGAAAATCACAACCTAAACTAATTTATTTTTATCTAAAACTTCGTAAATTGCTATATTTTAGTGAATGTAGCGTATTTGAAGTATAAAATTCGAAAATCATAAAGTAAACTAATTACATATTAAATTGTTATTGTGACAATGTATACTGTTACTCGTGTTGTGTTTCCTTGTTATCTACGTATCAATTTCTGTTATCTTCTCCTCTTCAATTGTTGATGATCATTTTTAAACTGTTACTGCATGAAATCGGAGAACAACATAGGGTTTGTGATTAAGATTAATTGAAGATGTCATTAATTTTGTCGAATCATTTATGTTAGGTCGACCATCTGGATTGTAAGAAACGTCTAATAGTTCATTTCCACAACATTTTGTGTAAGTAGAATCAATTTGGTGAAGCATGATCATCCTCTCAAAAAGAGTGCTACTTGTTTTCCATACTATAAACTTCAACTTCTTCAATTCCAACAAAATCTCCACGAAAATCACAACCTAAACTAATTTATTTTTATCTAAAACTTCGTAAATTGTTCTATTTTAGTGCATGTGGCGTGAATGAAGTATAAAATTCAAAAATCATAAAATAAACTAGTTACATATTAAATTGTTATTGTGACTATGTATTCTGTTACTCGTGTTGTGTTTCCTTGTTATCTACGTATCAATTTCTGTTATCTTCTCCTCTAGATGATCATTTTTAAACTGTTACTGCATGAAATCGGAGAACAACATAGGGTTTGTGATTAAGATTAATTGAAGATGTCATTAATTTTGTCGAATCATTTATGTTAGGTCGACCATCTGGATTGTAAGAAACGTCTAATAGTTCATTTCCACAACATTTTGTGTAAGTAGAATCAATTTGGTAGAAGCATGATCATCCTCTCAAAAAGAGTGCTACTTGTTTTCCATACTATAAACTTCAACTTCTTCAATTCCAACAAAATCTCCACGAAAATCACAACCTAAACTAATTTATTTTTATCTAAAACTTCGTAAATTGTTCTATTTTAGTGAATGTGGCGTGAATGAAGTATAAAATTCAAAAATCATAAAATACACTAGTTACATATTAAATAGTTATTGTGACTATGTATTCTGTTACTCGTGTTGTGTTTCCTTGTTATCTACGTATCAATTTCTGTTATCTTCACCTCTAGATGATCATTTTTAAACTGTTACTGCATGAAATCGGAGAACAACATAGGGTTTGTGATTAAGATTAATTGAAGATGTCATTAATTTTGTCGAATCATTTATGTTAGGTCGACCATCTGGATTGTAAGAAACGTCTAATAGTTCATTTCCACAACATTTTGTGTAAGTAGAATCAATTTTGTAGAAGCATGATCATCCTCTCAAAAAGAGTGCTACTTGTTTTCCATACTATAAACTTCAACTTCTTCAATTCCAACAAAATCTCCACGAAAATCACAACCTAAACTAATTTATTTTTATCTAAAACTTCGTAAATTGCTATATTTTAGTGAATGTAGCGTGAATGAAGTATAAAATTCGAAAATCATAAAGTAAACTAAATACATATTAAATTGTTATTGTGACAATGTATATTGTTACTCGTATTGTGTTTCCTTGTTATCTACGTATCAATTTCTGTTATCTTCTCCTCTTCAATTGTTGATGATCATTTTTAAACTGTTACTGCATGAAATCGGAGAACAACATAGGGTTTGTGATTAAGATTAATTGAAGATGTCATTAATTTTGTCGAATCATTTATGTTAGGTCGACCATCTGGATTGTAAGAAACGTCTAATAGTTCATTTCCACAACATTTTGTGTAAGTAGAATCAATTTGGTAGAAGCATGATCATCCTCTCAAAAAGAGTGCTACTTGTTTTCCATACTATAAACTTCAACTTCTTCAATTCCAACAAAATCTCCACGAAAATCACAACCTAAACTAATTTATTTTTATCTAAAACTTCGTAAATTGCTATATTTTAGTGAATGTAGCGTATTTGAAGTATAAAATTCGAAAATCATAAAGTAAACTAATTACATATTAAATTGTTATTGTGACAATGTATACTGTTACTCGTATTGTGTTTCCTTGTTATCTACGTATCAATTTCTGTTATCTTCTCCTCTTCAATTGTTGATGATCATTTTTAAACTGTTACTGCATGAAATCGGAGAACAACATAGGGTTTGTGATTAAGATTAATTGAAGATGTCATTAATTTTGTCGAATCATTTATGTTAGGTCGACCATCTGGATTGTAAGAAACGTCTAATAGTTCATTTCCACAACATTTTGTGTAAGTAGAATCAATTTGGTAGAAGCATGATCATCCTCTCAAAAAGAGTGCTACTTGTTTTCCATACTATAAACTTCAACTTCTTCAATTCCAACAAAATCTCCACGAAAATCACAACCTAAACTAATTTATTTTTATCTAAAACTTCGTAAATTGTTATATTTTAGTGAATGTGGCGTGAATGAAGTATAAAATTCAAAAATCAGACTAATTACATATTAAATTGTTATTGTGACAATGTATACTGTTACTCGTGTTGTGTTTCCTTGTTATCTACGTATCAATTTCTGTTATCTTCTCCTCTTCAATTGTTGATGATCATTTTTAAACTGTTACTGCATGAAATCGGAGAACAACATAGGGTTTGTGATTAAGATTAATTGAAGATGTCATTAATTTTGTCGAATCATTTATGTTAGGTCGACCATCTGGATTGTAAGAAACGTCTAATAGTTCATTTCCACAACATTTTGTGTAAGTAGAATCAATTTGGTAGAAGCATGATCATCCTCTCAAAAAGAGTGCTACTTGTTTTCCATACTATAAACTTCAACTTCTTCAATTCCAACAAAATCTCCACGAAAATCACAACCTAAACTAATTTATTTTTATCTAAAACTTCGTAAATTGTTCTATTTTAGTGAATGTGGCGTGAATGAAGTATAAAATTCAAAAATCATAAAATACACTAGTTACATATTAAATAGTTATTGTGACTATGTATTCTGTTACTCGTGTTGTGTTTCCTTGTTATCTACGTATCAATTTCTGTTATCTTCACCTCTAGATGATCATTTTTAAACTGTTACTGCATGAAATCGGAGAACAACATAGGGTTTGTGATTAAGATTAATTGAAGATGTCATTAATTTTGTCGAATCATTTATGTTAGGTCGACCATCTGGATTGTAAGAAACGTCTAATAGTTCATTTCCACAACATTTTGTGTAAGTAGAATCAATTTGGTAGAAGCATGATCATCCTCTCAAAAAGAGTGCTACTTGTTTTCCATACTATAAACTTCAACTTCTTCAATTCCAACAAAATCTCCACGAAAATCACAACCTAAACTAATTTATTTTTATCTAAAACTTCGTAAATTGCTATATTTTAGTGAATGTAGCGTATTTGAAGTATAAAATTCGAAAATCATAAAGTAAACTAATTACATATTAAATTGTTATTGTGACAATGTATACTGTTACTCGTATTGTGTTTCCTTGTTATCTACGTATCAATTTCTGTTATCTTCTCCTCTTCAATTGTTGATGATCATTTTTAAACTGTTACTGCATGAAATCGGAGAACAACATAGGGTTTGTGATTAAGATTAATTGAAGATGTCATTAATTTTGTCGAATCATTTATGTTAGGTCGACCATCTGGATTGTAAGAAACGTCTAATAGTTCATTTCCACAACATTTTGTGTAAGTAGAATCAATTTGGTAGAAGCATGATCATCCTCTCAAAAAGAGTGCTACTTGTTTTCCATACTATAAACTTCAACTTCTTCAATTCCAACAAAATCTCCACGAAAATCACAACCTAAACTAATTTATTTTTATCTAAAACTTCGTAAATTGTTATATTTTAGTGAATGTGGCGTGAATGAAGTATAAAATTCAAAAATCATAAAATAATTACATATTAAATTGTTATTGTGACTATGTATTCTGTTACTCGTGTTGTGTTTCCTTGTTATCTACGTATCAATTTCTGTTATCTTCTCCTCTAGATGATCATTTTTAAACTGTTACTGCATGAAATCGGAGAACAACATAGGGTTTGTGATTAAGATTAATTGAAGATGTCATTAATTTTGTCGAATCATTTATGTTAGGTCGACCATCTGGATTGTAAGAAACGTCTAATAGTTCATTTCCACAACATTTTGTGTAAGTAGAATCAATTTGGTAGAAGCATGATCATCCTCTCAAAAAGAGTGCTACTTGTTTTCCATACTATAAACTTCAACTTCTTCAATTCCAACAAAATCTCCACGAAAATCACAACCTAAACTAATTTATTTTTATCTAAAACTTCGTAAATTGTTATATTTTAGTGAATGTGGCGTGAATGAAGTATAAAATTCAAAAATCATAAAATACACTAGTTACATATTAAATAGTTATTGTGACTATGTATTCTGTTACTCGTGTTGTGTTTCCTTGTTATCTACGTATCAATTTCTGTTATCTTCTCCTCTAGATGATCATTTTTAAACTGTTACTGCATGAAATCGGAGAACAACATAGGGTTTGTGATTAAGATTAATTGAAGATGTCATTAATTTTGTCGAATCATTTATGTTAGGTCGACCATCTGGATTGTAAGAAACGTCTAATAGTTCATTTCCACAACATTTTGTGTAAGTAGAATCAATTTGGTAGAAGCATGATCATCCTCTCAAAAAGAGTGCTACTTGTTTTCCATACTATAAACTTCAACTTCTTCAATTCCAACAAAATCTCCACGAAAATCACAACCTAAACTAATTTATTTTTATCTAAAACTTCGTAAATTGCTATATTTTAGTGAATGTAGCGTGAATGAAGTATAAAATTCGAAAATCATAAAGTAAACTAATTACATATTAAATTGTTATTGTGACAATGTATATTGTTACTCGTGTTGTGTTTCCTTGTTATCTACGTATCAATTTCTGTTATCTTCTCCTCTTCAATTGTTGATGATCATTTTTAAACTGTTACTGCATGAAATCGGAGAACAACATAGGGTTTGTGATTAAGATTAATTGAAGATGTCATTAATTTTGTCGAATCATTTATGTTAGGTCGACCATCTGGATTGTAAGAAACGTCTAATAGTTCATTTCCACAACATTTTGTGTAAGTAGAATCAATTTGGTAGAAGCATGATCATCCTCTCAAAAAGAGTGCTACTTGTTTTCCATACTATAAACTTCAACTTCTTCAATTCCAACAAAATCTCCACGAAAATCACAACCTAAACTAATTTATTTTTATCTAAAACTTCGTAAATTGCTATATTTTAGTGAATGTAGCGTATTTGAAGTATAAAATTCGAAAATCATAAAGTAAACTAATTACATATTAAATTGTTATTGTGACAATGTATACTGTTACTCGTGTTGTGTTTCCTTGTTATCTACGTATCAATTTCTGTTATCTTCTCCTCTTCAATTGTTGATGATCATTTTTAAACTGTTACTGCATGAAATCGGAGAACAACATAGGGTTTGTGATTAAGATTAATTGAAGATGTCATTAATTTTGTCGAATCATTTATGTTAGGTCGACCATCTGGATTGTAAGAAACGTCTAATAGTTCATTTCCACAACATTTTGTGTAAGTAGAATCAATTTGGTAGAAGCATGATCATCCTCTCAAAAAGAGTGCTACTTGTTTTCCATACTATAAACTTCAACTTCTTCAATTCCAACAAAATCTCCACGAAAATCACAACCTAAACTAATTTATTTTTATCTAAAACTTCGTAAATTGTTATATTTTAGTGAATGTGGCGTGAATGAAGTATAAAATTCAAAAATCAAACTAATTACATATTAAATTGTTATTGTGACAATGTATACTGTTACTCGTGTTGTGTTTCCTTGTTATCTACGTATCAATTTCTGTTATCTTCTCCTCTTCAATTGTTGATGATCATTTTTAAACTGTTACTGCATGAAATCGGAGAACAACATAGGGTTTGTGATTAAGATTAATTGAAGATGTCATTAATTTTGTCGAATCATTTATGTTAGGTCGACCATCTGGATTGTAAGAAACGTCTAATAGTTCATTTCCACAACATTTTGTGTAAGTAGAATCAATTTGGTAGAAGCATGATCATCCTCTCAAAAAGAGTGCTACTTGTTTTCCATACTATAAACTTCAACTTCTTCAATTCCAACAAAATCTCCACGAAAATCACAACCTAAACTAATTTATTTTTATCTAAAACTTCGTAAATTGTTATATTTTAGTGAATGTGGCGTGAATGAAGTATAAAATTCAAAAATCATAAAATACACTAGTTACATATTAAATTGTTATTGTGACTATGTATTCTGTTACTCGTGTTGTGTTTCCTTGTTATCTACGTATCAATTTCTGTTATCTTCTCCTCTAGATGATCGATCATTTTTAAACTGTTACTGCATGAAATCGGAGAACAACATAGGGTTTGTGATTAAGATTAATTGAAGATGTCATTAATTTTGTCGAATCATTTATGTTAGGTCGACCATCTGGATTGTAAGAAACGTCTAATAGTTCATTTCCACAACATTTTGTGTAAGTAGAATCAATTTGGTAGAAGCATGATCATCCTCTCAAAAAGAGTGCTACTTGTTTTCCATACTATAAACTTCAACTTCTTCAATTCCAACAAAATCTCCACGAAAATCACAACCTAAACTAATTTATTTTTATCTAAAACTTCGTAAATTGCTATATTTTAGTGAATGTAGCGTGAATGAAGTATAAAATTCGAAAATCATAAAGTAAACTAATTACATATTAAATTGTTATTGTGACAATGTATACTGTTACTCGTGTTGTGTTTCCTTGTTATCTACGTATCAATTTCTGTTATCTTCTCCTCTTCAATTGTTGATGATCATTTTTAAACTGTTACTGCATGAAATCGGAGAACAACATAGGGTTTGTGATTAAGATTAATTGAAGATGTCATTAATTTTGTCGAATCATTTATGTTAGGTCGACCATCTGGATTGTAAGAAACGTCTAATAGTTCATTTCCACAACATTTTGTGTAAGTAGAATCAATTTGGTAGAAGCATGATCATCCTCTCAAAAAGAGTGCTACTTGTTTTCCATACTATAAACTTCAACTTCTTCAATTCCAACAAAATCTCCACGAAAATCACAACCTAAACTAATTTATTTTTATCTAAAACTTCGTAAATTGTTATATTTTAGTGAATGTGGCGTGAATGAAGTATAAAATTCAAAAATCAAACTAATTACATATTAAATTGTTATTGTGACAATGTATACTGTTACTCGTGTTGTGTTTCCTTGTTATCTACGTATCAATTTCTGTTATCTTCTCCTCTTCAATTGTTGATGATCATTTTTAAACTGTTACTGCATGAAATCGGAGAACAACATAGGGTTTGTGATTAAGATTAATTGAAGATGTCATTAATTTTGTCGAATCATTTATGTTAGGTCGACCATCTGGATTGTAAGAAACGTCTAATAGTTCATTTCCACAACATTTTGTGTAAGTAGAATCAATTTGGTAGAAGCATGATCATCCTCTCAAAAAGAGTGCTACTTGTTTTCCATACTATAAACTTCAACTTCTTCAATTCCAACAAAATCTCCACGAAAATCACAACCTAAACTAATTTATTTTTATCTAAAACTTCGTAAATTGTTATATTTTAGTGAATGTGGCGTGAATGAAGTATAAAATTCAAAAATCATAAAATACACTAGTTACATATTAAATTGTTATTGTGACTATGTATTCTGTTACTCGTGTTGTGTTTCCTTGTTATCTACGTATCAATTTCTGTTATCTTCTCCTCTAGATGATCATTTTTAAACTGTTACTGCATGAAATCGGAGAACAACATAGGGTTTGTGATTAAGATTAATTGAAGATGTCATTAATTTTGTCGAATCATTTATGTTAGGTCGACCATCTGGATTGTAAGAAACGTCTAATAGTTCATTTCCACAACATTTTGTGTAAGTAGAATCAATTTGGTAGAAGCATGATCATCCTCTCAAAAAGAGTGCTACTTGTTTTCCATACTATAAACTTCAACTTCTTCAATTCCAACAAAATCTCCACGAAAATCACAACCTAAACTAATTTATTTTTATCTAAAACTTCGTAAATTGCTATATTTTAGTGAATGTAGCGTGTATGAAGTATAAAATTCGAAAATCATAAAGTAAACTAATTACATATTAAATTGTTATTGTGACAATGTATACTGTTACTCGTGTTGTGTTTCCTTGTTATCTACGTATCAATTTCTGTTATCTTCTCCTCTTCAATTGTTGATGATCATTTTTAAACTGTTACTGCATGAAATCGGAGAACAACATAGGGTTTGTGATTAAGATTAATTGAAGATGTCATTAATTTTGTCGAATCATTTATGTTAGGTCGACCATCTGGATTGTAAGAAACGTCTAATAGTTCATTTCCACAACATTTTGTGTAAGTAGAATCAATTTGGTAGAAGCATGATCATCCTCTCAAAAAGAGTGCTACTTGTTTTCCATACTATAAACTTCAACTTCTTCAATTCCAACAAAATCTCCACGAAAATCACAACCTAAACTAATTTATTTTTATCTAAAACTTCGTAAATTGTTATATTTTAGTGAATGTAGCGTGAATGAAGTATAAAATTCGAAAATCATAAAGTAAACTAATTACATATTAAATTGTTATTGTGACAATGTATACTGTTACTCGTGTTGTGTTTCCTTGTTATCTACGTATCAATTTCTGTTATCTTCTCCTCTTCAATTGTTGATGATCATTTTTAAACTGTTACTGCATGAAATCGGAGAACAACATAGGGTTTGTGATTAAGATTAATTGAAGATGTCATTAATTTTGTCGAATCATTTATGTTAGGTCGACCATCTGGATTGTAAGAAACGTCTAATAGTTCATTTCCACAACATTTTGTGTAAGTAGAATCAATTTGGTAGAAGCATGATCATCCTCTCAAAAAGAGTGCTACTTGTTTTCCATACTATAAACTTCAACTTCTTCAATTCCAACAAAATCTCCACGAAAATCACAACCTAAACTAATTTATTTTTATCTAAAACTTCGTAAATTGTTATATTTTAGTGAATGTGGCGTGAATGAAGTATAAAATTCAAAAATCAAACTAATTACATATTAAATTGTTATTGTGACAATGTATACTGTTACTCGTGTTGTGTTTCCTTGTTATCTACGTATCAATTTCTGTTATCTTCTCCTCTTCAATTGTTGATGATCATTTTTAAACTGTTACTGCATGAAATCGGAGAACAACATAGGGTTTGTGATTAAGATTAATTGAAGATGTCATTAATTTTGTCGAATCATTTATGTTAGGTCGACCATCTGGATTGTAAGAAACGTCTAATAGTTCATTTCCACAACATTTTGTGTAAGTAGAATCAATTTGGTAGAAGCATGATCATCCTCTCAAAAAGAGTGCTACTTGTTTTCCATACTATAAACTTCAACTTCTTCAATTCCAACAAAATCTCCACGAAAATCACAACCTAAACTAATTTATTTTTATCTAAAACTTCGTAAATTGTTATATTTTAGTGAATGTGGCGTGAATGAAGTATAAAATTCAAAATCATAAATAAACTAATTACATATTAAATTGTTATTGTGACTATGTATTCTGTTACTCGTGTTGTGTTTCCTTGTTATCTACGTATCAATTTCTGTTATCTTCTCCTCTTCAGATGATCATTTTTAAACTGTTACTGCATGAAATCGGAGAACAACATAGGGTTTGTGATTAAGATTAATTGAAGATGTCATTAATTTTGTCGAATCATTTATGTTAGGTCGACCATCTGGATTGTAAGAAACGTCTAATAGTTCATTTCCACAACATTTTGTGTAAGTAGAATCAATTTGGTAGAAGCATGATCATCCTCTCAAAAAGAGTGCTACTTGTTTTCCATACTATAAACTTCAACTTCTTCAATTCCAACAAAATCTCCACGAAAATCACAACCTAAACTAATTTATTTTTATCTAAAACTTCGTAAATTGCTATATTTTAGTGAATGTAGCGTGAATGAAGTATAAAATTCGAAAATCATAAAGTAAACTAATTACATATTAAATTGTTATTGTGACAATGTATACTGTTACTCGTGTTGTGTTTCCTTGTTATCTACGTATCAATTTCTGTTATCTTCTCCTCTTCAATTGTTGATGATCATTTTTAAACTGTTACTGCATGAAATCGGAGAACAACATAGGGTTTGTGATTAAGATTAATTGAAGATGTCATTAATTTTGTCGAATCATTTATGTTAGGTCGACCATCTGGATTGTAAGAAACGTCTAATAGTTCATTTCCACAACATTTTGTGTAAGTAGAATCAATTTGGTAGAAGCATGATCATCCTCTCAAAAAGAGTGCTACTTGTTTTCCATACTATAAACTTCAACTTCTTCAATTCCAACAAAATCTCCACGAAAATCACAACCTAAACTAATTTATTTTTATCTAAAACTTCGTAAATTGTTATATTTTAGTGAATGTGGCGTGAATGAAGTATAAAATTCAAAAATCAAACTAATTACATATTAAATTGTTATTGTGACAATGTATACTGTTACTCGTGTTGTGTTTCCTTGTTATCTACGTATCAATTTCTGTTATCTTCTCCTCTTCAATTGTTGATGATCATTTTTAAACTGTTACTGCATGAAATCGGAGAACAACATAGGGTTTGTGATTAAGATTAATTGAAGATGTCATTAATTTTGTCGAATCATTTATGTTAGGTCGACCATCTGGATTGTAAGAAACGTCTAATAGTTCATTTCCACAACATTTTGTGTAAGTAGAATCAATTTGGTAGAAGCATGATCATCCTCTCAAAAAGAGTGCTACTTGTTTTCCATACTATAAACTTCAACTTCTTCAATTCCAACAAAATCTCCACGAAAATCACAACCTAAACTAATTTATTTTTATCTAAAACTTCGTAAATTGTTATATTTTAGTGAATGTGGCGTGAATGAAGTATAAAATTCAAAAATCATAAAATAAACTAATTACATATTAAATTGTTATTGTGACTATGTATTCTGTTACTCGTGTTGTGTTTCCTTGTTATCTACGTATCAATTTCTGTTATCTTCTCCTCTTATTGTTGATGATCATTTTTAAACTGTTACTGCATGAAATCGGAGAACAACATAGGGTTTGTGATTAAGATTAATTGAAGATGTCATTAATTTTGTCGAATCATTTATGTTAGGTCGACCATCTGGATTGTAAGAAACGTCTAATAGTTCATTTCCACAACATTTTGTGTAAGTAGAATCAATTTGGTAGAAGCATGATCATCCTCTCAAAAAGAGTGCTACTTGTTTTCCATACTATAAACTTCAACTTCTTCAATTCCAACAAAATCTCCACGAAAATCACAACCTAAACTAATTTATTTTTATCTAAAACTTCGTAAATTGTTATATTTTAGTGAATGTAGCGTGAATGAAGTATAAAATTCGAAAAATAAAGTAAACTAATTACATATTAAATTGTTATTGTGACAATGTATACTGTTACTCGTGTTGTGTTTCCTTGTTATCTACGTATCAATTTCTGTTATCTTCTCCTCTTCAATTGTTGATGATCATTTTTAAACTGTTACTGCATGAAATCGGAGAACAACATAGGGTTTGTGATTAAGATTAATTGAAGATGTCATTAATTTTGTCGAATCATTTATGTTAGGTCGACCATCTGGATTGTAAGAAACGTCTAATAGTTCATTTCCACAACATTTTGTGTAAGTAGAATCAATTTGGTAGAAGCATGATCATCCTCTCAAAAAGAGTGCTACTTGTTTTCCATACTATAAACTTCAACTTCTTCAATTCCAACAAAATCTCCACGAAAATCACAACCTAAACTAATTTATTTTTATCTAAAACTTCGTAAATTGTTATATTTTAGTGAATGTGGCGTGAATGAAGTATAAAATTCAAAATCATAAATAACTAATTACATATTAAATTGTTATTGTGACTATGTATACTGTTACTCGTGTTGTGTTTCCTTGTTATCTACGTATCAATTTCTGTTATCTTCTCCTCTTCAATTGTTGATGATCATTTTTAAACTGTTACTGCATGAAATCGGAGAACAACATAGGGTTTGTGATTAAGATTAATTGAAGATGTCATTAATTTTGTCGAATCATTTATGTTAGGTCGACCATCTGGATTGTAAGAAACGTCTAATAGTTCATTTCCACAACATTTTGTGTAAGTAGAATCAATTTGGTAGAAGCATGATCATCCTCTCAAAAAGAGTGCTACTTGTTTTCCATACTATAAACTTCAACTTCTTCAATTCCAACAAAATCTCCACGAAAATCACAACCTAAACTAATTTATTTTTATCTAAAACTTCGTAAATTGTTATATTTTAGTGAATGTGGCGTGAATGAAGTATAAAATTCAAAAATCATAAAGTAAACTAATTACATATTAAATTGTTATTGTGACAATGTATACTGTTACTCGTGTTGTGTTTCCTTGTTATCTACGTATCAATTTCTGTTATCTTCTCCTCTTCAATTGTTGATGATCATTTTTAAACTGTTACTGCATGAAATCGGAGAACAACATAGGGTTTGTGATTAAGATTAATTGAAGATGTCATTAATTTTGTCGAATCATTTATGTTAGGTCGACCATCTGGATTGTAAGAAACGTCTAATAGTTCATTTCCACAACATTTTGTGTAAGTAGAATCAATTTGGTAGAAGCATGATCATCCTCTCAAAAAGAGTGCTACTTGTTTTCCATACTATAAACTTCAACTTCTTCAATTCCAACAAAATCTCCACGAAAATCACAACCTAAACTAATTTATTTTTATCTAAAACTTCGTAAATTGTTATATTTTAGTGAATGTGGCGTGAATGAAGTATAAAATTCAAAATCATAAAGTAAACTAATTACATATTAAATTGTTATTGTGACAATGTATACTGTTACTCGTGTTGTGTTTCCTTGTTATCTACGTATCAATTTCTGTTATCTTCTCCTCTTCAATTGTTGATGATCATTTTTAAACTGTTACTGCATGAAATCGGAGAACAACATAGGGTTTGTGATTAAGATTAATTGAAGATGTCATTAATTTTGTCGAATCATTTATGTTAGGTCGACCATCTGGATTGTAAGAAACGTCTAATAGTTCATTTCCACAACATTTTGTGTAAGTAGAATCAATTTGGTAGAAGCATGATCATCCTCTCAAAAAGAGTGCTACTTGTTTTCCATACTATAAACTTCAACTTCTTCAATTCCAACAAAATCTCCACGAAAATCACAACCTAAACTAATTTATTTTTATCTAAAACTTCGTAAATTGTTATATTTTAGTGAATGTGCGTGAATGAAGTATAAAATTCAAAAATCAAACTAATTACATATTAAATTGTTATTGTGACAATGTATACTGTTACTCGTGTTGTGTTTCCTTGTTATCTACGTATCAATTTCTGTTATCTTCTCCTCTTCAATTGTTGATGATCATTTTTAAACTGTTACTGCATGAAATCGGAGAACAACATAGGGTTTGTGATTAAGATTAATTGAAGATGTCATTAATTTTGTCGAATCATTTATGTTAGGTCGACCATCTGGATTGTAAGAAACGTCTAATAGTTCATTTCCACAACATTTTGTGTAAGTAGAATCAATTTGGTAGAAGCATGATCGATCATCCTCTCAAAAAGAGTGCTACTTGTTTTCCATACTATAAACTTCAACTTCTTCAATTCCAACAAAATCTCCACGAAAATCACAACCTAAACTAATTTATTTTTATCTAAAACTTCGTAAATTGTTATATTTTAGTGAATGTGGCGTGAATGAAGTATAAAATTCAAAAATCAAACTAATTACATATTAAATTGTTATTGTGACAATGTATACTGTTACTCGTGTTGTGTTTCCTTGTTATCTACGTATCAATTTCTGTTATCTTCTCCTCTTCAATTGTTGATGATCATTTTTAAACTGTTACTGCATGAAATCGGAGAACAACATAGGGTTTGTGATTAAGATTAATTGAAGATGTCATTAATTTTGTCGAATCATTTATGTTAGGTCGACCATCTGGATTGTAAGAAACGTCTAATAGTTCATTTCCACAACATTTTGTGTAAGTAGAATCAATTTGGTAGAAGCATGATCATCCTCTCAAAAAGAGTGCTACTTGTTTTCCATACTATAAACTTCAACTTCTTCAATTCCAACAAAATCTCCACGAAAATCACAACCTAAACTAATTTATTTTTATCTAAAACTTCGTAAATTGTTATATTTTAGTGAATGTGGCGTGAATGAAGTATAAAATTCAAAATCAAACTAATTACATATTAAATTGTTATTGTGACAATGTATATTGTTACTCGTGTTGTGTTTCCTTGTTATCTACGTATCAATTTCTGTTATCTTCTCCTCTTCAATTGTTGATGATCATTTTTAAACTGTTACTGCATGAAATCGGAGAACAACATAGGGTTTGTGATTAAGATTAATTGAAGATGTCATTAATTTTGTCGAATCATTTATGTTAGGTCGACCATCTGGATTGTAAGAAACGTCTAATAGTTCATTTCCACAACATTTTGTGTAAGTAGAATCAATTTGGTAGAAGCATGATCATCCTCTCAAAAAGAGTGCTACTTGTTTTCCATACTATAAACTTCAACTTCTTCAATTCCAACAAAATCTCCACGAAAATCACAACCTAAACTAATTTATTTTTATCTAAAACTTCGTAAATTGCTATATTTTAGTGAATGTAGCGTATTTGAAGTATAAAATTCGAAAATCATAAAGTAAACTAATTACATATTAAATTGTTATTGTGACAATGTATACTGTTACTCGTATTGTGTTTCCTTGTTATCTACGTATCAATTTCTGTTATCTTCTCCTCTTCAATTGTTGATGATCATTTTTAAACTGTTACTGCATGAAATCGGAGAACAACATAGGGTTTGTGATTAAGATTAATTGAAGATGTCATTAATTTTGTCGAATCATTTATGTTAGGTCGACCATCTGGATTGTAAGAAACGTCTAATAGTTCATTTCCACAACATTTTGTGTAAGTAGAATCAATTTGGTAGAAGCATGATCATCCTCTCAAAAAGAGTGCTACTTGTTTTCCATACTATAAACTTCAACTTCTTCAATTCCAACAAAATCTCCACGAAAATCACAACCTAAACTAATTTATTTTTATCTAAAACTTCGTAAATTGTTATATTTTAGTGAATGTGGCGTGAATGAAGTATAAAATTCAAAAATCAAACTAATTACATATTAAATTGTTATTGTGACAATGTATACTGTTACTCGTGTTGTGTTTCCTTGTTATCTACGTATCAATTTCTGTTATCTTCTCCTCTTCAATTGTTGATGATCATTTTTAAACTGTTACTGCATGAAATCGGAGAACAACATAGGGTTTGTGATTAAGATTAATTGAAGATGTCATTAATTTTGTCGAATCATTTATGTTAGGTCGACCATCTGGATTGTAAGAAACGTCTAATAGTTCATTTCCACAACATTTTGTGTAAGTAGAATCAATTTGGTAGAAGCATGATCATCCTCTCAAAAAGAGTGCTACTTGTTTTCCATACTATAAACTTCAACTTCTTCAATTCCAACAAAATCTCCACGAAAATCACAACCTAAACTAATTTATTTTTATCTAAAACTTCGTAAATTGTTATATTTTAGTGAATGTGGCGTGAATGAAGTATAAAATTCAAAATCATAAATAAACTAATTACATATTAAATTGTTATTGTGACAATGTATATCTGTTACTCGTGTTGTGTTTCCTTGTTATCTACGTATCAATTTCTGTTATCTTCTCCTCTTCAATTGTTGATGATCATTTTTAAACTGTTACTGCATGAAATCGGAGAACAACATAGGGTTTGTGATTAAGATTAATTGAAGATGTCATTAATTTTGTCGAATCATTTATGTTAGGTCGACCATCTGGATTGTAAGAAACGTCTAATAGTTCATTTCCACAACATTTTGTGTAAGTAGAATCAATTTGGTAGAAGCATGATCATCCTCTCAAAAAGAGTGCTACTTGTTTTCCATACTATAAACTTCAACTTCTTCAATTCCAACAAAATCTCCACGAAAATCACAACCTAAACTAATTTATTTTTATCTAAAACTTCGTAAATTGCTATATTTTAGTGAATGTAGCGTATTTGAAGTATAAAATTCGAAAATCATAAAGTAAACTAATTACATATTAAATTGTTATTGTGACAATGTATACTGTTACTCGTATTGTGTTTCCTTGTTATCTACGTATCAATTTCTGTTATCTTCTCCTCTTCAATTGTTGATGATCATTTTTAAACTGTTACTGCATGAAATCGGAGAACAACATAGGGTTTGTGATTAAGATTAATTGAAGATGTCATTAATTTTGTCGAATCATTTATGTTAGGTCGACCATCTGGATTGTAAGAAACGTCTAATAGTTCATTTCCACAACATTTTGTGTAAGTAGAATCAATTTGGTAGAAGCATGATCATCCTCTCAAAAAGAGTGCTACTTGTTTTCCATACTATAAACTTCAACTTCTTCAATTCCAACAAAATCTCCACGAAAATCACAACCTAAACTAATTTATTTTTATCTAAAACTTCGTAAATTGTTATATTTTAGTGAATGTGGCGTGAATGAAGTATAAAATTCAAAAATCAAACTAATTACATAATAAATTGTTATTGTGACAATGTATACTGTTACTCGTGTTGTGTTTCCTTGTTATCTACGTATCAATTTCTGTTATCTTCTCCTCTTCAATTGTTGATGATCATTTTTAAACTGTTACTGCATGAAATCGGAGAACAACATAGGGTTTGTGATTAAGATTAATTGAAGATGTCATTAATTTTGTCGAATCATTTATGTTAGGTCGACCATCTGGATTGTAAGAAACGTCTAATAGTTCATTTCCACAACATTTTGTGTAAGTAGAATCAATTTGGTAGAAGCATGATCATCCTCTCAAAAAGAGTGCTACTTGTTTTCCATACTATAAACTTCAACTTCTTCAATTCCAACAAAATCTCCACGAAAATCACAACCTAAACTAATTTATTTTTATCTAAAACTTCGTAAATTGTTATATTTTAGTGAATGTGGCGTGAATGAAGTATAAAATTCAAAAATCAAACTAATTACATATTAAATTGTTATTGTGACAATGTATATTGTTACTCGTGTTGTGTTTCCTTGTTATCTACGTATCAATTTCTGTTATCTTCTCCTCTTCAATTGTTGATGATCATTTTTAAACTGTTACTGCATGAAATCGGAGAACAACATAGGGTTTGTGATTAAGATTAATTGAAGATGTCATTAATTTTGTCGAATCATTTATGTTAGGTCGACCATCTGGATTGTAAGAAACGTCTAATAGTTCATTTCCACAACATTTTGTGTAAGTAGAATCAATTTGGTAGAAGCATGATCATCCTCTCAAAAAGAGTGCTACTTGTTTTCCATACTATAAACTTCAACTTCTTCAATTCCAACAAAATCTCCACGAAAATCACAACCTAAACTAATTTATTTTTATCTAAAACTTCGTAAATTGCTATATTTTAGTGAATGTAGCGTATTTGAAGTATAAAATTCGAAAATCATAAAGTAAACTAATTACATATTAAATTGTTATTGTGACAATGTATACTGTTACTCGTATTGTGTTTCCTTGTTATCTACGTATCAATTTCTGTTATCTTCTCCTCTTCAATTGTTGATGATCATTTTTAAACTGTTACTGCATGAAATCGGAGAACAACATAGGGTTTGTGATTAAGATTAATTGAAGATGTCATTAATTTTGTCGAATCATTTATGTTAGGTCGACCATCTGGATTGTAAGAAACGTCTAATAGTTCATTTCCACAACATTTTGTGTAAGTAGAATCAATTTGGTAGAAGCATGATCATCCTCTCAAAAAGAGTGCTACTTGTTTTCCATACTATAAACTTCAACTTCTTCAATTCCAACAAAATCTCCACGAAAATCACAACCTAAACTAATTTATTTTTATCTAAAACTTCGTAAATTGTTATATTTTAGTGAATGTGGCGTGAATGAAGTATAAAATTCAAAAATCAAACTAATTACATATTAAATTGTTATTGTGACAATGTATACTGTTACTCGTGTTGTGTTTCCTTGTTATCTACGTATCAATTTCTGTTATCTTCTCCTCTTCAATTGTTGATGATCATTTTTAAACTGTTACTGCATGAAATCGGAGAACAACATAGGGTTTGTGATTAAGATTAATTGAAGATGTCATTAATTTTGTCGAATCATTTATGTTAGGTCGACCATCTGGATTGTAAGAAACGTCTAATAGTTCATTTCCACAACATTTTGTGTAAGTAGAATCAATTTGGTAGAAGCATGATCATCCTCTCAAAAAGAGTGCTACTTGTTTTCCATACTATAAACTTCAACTTCTTCAATTCCAACAAAATCTCCACGAAAATCACAACCTAAACTAATTTATTTTTATCTAAAACTTCGTAAATTGTTATATTTTAGTGAATGTGGCGTGAATGAAGTATAAAATTCAAAAATCAAACTAATTACATAATAAATTGTTATTGTGACAATGTATATTGTTACTCGTGTTGTGTTTCCTTGTTATCTACGTATCAATTTCTGTTATCTTCTCCTCTTCAATTGTTGATGATCATTTTTAAACTGTTACTGCATGAAATCGGAGAACAACATAGGGTTTGTGATTAAGATTAATTGAAGATGTCATTAATTTTGTCGAATCATTTATGTTAGGTCGACCATCTGGATTGTAAGAAACGTCTAATAGTTCATTTCCACAACATTTTGTGTAATTAGAATCAATTTGGTAGAAGCATGATCATCCTCTCAAAAAGAGTGCTACTTGTTTTCCATACTATAAACTTCAACTTCTTCAATTCCAACAAAATCTCCACGAAAATCACAACCTAAACTAATTTATTTTTATCTAAAACTTCGTAAATTGTTATATTTTAGTGAATGTAGCGTATTTGAAGTATAAAATTCGAAAATCATAAAGTAAACTAATTACATATTAAATTGTTATTGTGAAAATGTGTACTGTTACTCGTATTGTGTTTCCTTGTTATCTACGTATCAATTTCTGTTATCTTCTCCTCTTCAATTGTTGATGATCATTTTTAAACTGTTACTGCATGAAATCGGAGAACAACATAGGGTTTGTGATTAAGATTAATTGAAGATGTCATTAATTTTGTCGAATCATTTATGTTAGGTCGACCATCTGGATTGTAAGAAACGTCTAATAGTTCATTTCCACAACATTTTGTGTAAGTAGAATCAATTTGGTAGAAGCATGATCATCCTCTCAAAAAGAGTGCTACTTGTTTTCCATACTATAAACTTCAACTTCTTCAATTCCAACAAAATCTCCACGAAAATCACAACCTAAACTAATTTATTTTTATCTAAAACTTCGTAAATTGTTATATTTTAGTGAATGTGGCGTGAATGAAGTATAAAATTCAAAAATCAAACTAATTACATAATAAATTGTTATTGTGACAATGTATACTGTTACTCGTGTTGTGTTTCCTTGTTATCTACGTATCAATTTCTGTTATCTTCTCCTCTTCAATTGTTGATGATCATTTTTAAACTGTTACTGCATGAAATCGGAGAACAACATAGGGTTTGTGATTAAGATTAATTGAAGATGTCATTAATTTTGTCGAATCATTTATGTTAGGTCGACCATCTGGATTGTAAGAAACGTCTAATAGTTCATTTCCACAACATTTTGTGTAAGTAGAATCAATTTGGTAGAAGCATGATCATCCTCTCAAAAAGAGTGCTACTTGTTTTCCATACTATAAACTTCAACTTCTTCAATTCCAACAAAATCTCCACGAAAATCACAACCTAAACTAATTTATTTTTATCTAAAACTTCGTAAATTGTTATATTTTAGTGAATGTGGCGTGAATGAAGTATAAAATTCAAAAATCAAACTAATTACATATTAAATTGTTATTGTGACAATGTATACTGTTACTCGTGTTGTGTTTCCTTGTTATCTACGTATCAATTTCTGTTATCTTCTCCTCTTCAATTGTTGATGATCATTTTTAAACTGTTACTGCATGAAATCGGAGAACAACATAGGGTTTGTGATTAAGATTAATTGAAGATGTCATTAATTTTGTCGAATCATTTATGTTAGGTCGACCATCTGGATTGTAAGAAACGTCTAATAGTTCATTTCCACAACATTTTGTGTAAGTAGAATCAATTTGGTAGAAGCATGATCATCCTCTCAAAAAGAGTGCTACTTGTTTTCCATACTATAAACTTCAACTTCTTCAATTCCAACAAAATCTCCACGAAAATCACAACCTAAACTAATTTATTTTTATCTAAAACTTCGTAAATTGTTATATTTTAGTGAATGTGGCGTGAATGAAGTATAAAATTCAAAAATCAAACTAATTACATATTAAATTGTTATTGTGACAGTGTTACTGTTACTCGTGTTGTGTTTCCTTGTTATCTACGTATCAATTTCTGTTATCTTCTCCTCTTCAATTGTTGATGATCATTTTTAAACTGTTACTGCATGAAATCGGAGAACAACATAGGGTTTGTGATTAAGATTAATTGAAGATGTCATTAATTTTGTCGAATCATTTATGTTAGGTCGACCATCTGGATTGTAAGAAACGTCTAATAGTTCATTTCCACAACATTTTGTGTAAGTAGAATCAATTTGGTAGAAGCATGATCATCCTCTCAAAAAGAGTGCTACTTGTTTTCCATACTATAAACTTCAACTTCTTCAATTCCAACAAAATCTCCACGAAAATCACAACCTAAACTAATTTATTTTTATCTAAAACTTCGTAAATTGTTATATTTTAGTGAATGTGGCGTGAATGAAGTATAAAATTCAAAAATCAAACTAATTACATATTAAATTGTTATTGTGACAATGTATACTGTTACTCGTGTTGTGTTTCCTTGTTATCTACGTATCAATTTCTGTTATCTTCTCCTCTTCAATTGTTGATGATCATTTTTAAACTGTTACTGCATGAAATCGGAGAACAACATAGGGTTTGTGATTAAGATTAATTGAAGATGTCATTAATTTTGTCGAATCATTTATGTTAGGTCGACCATCTGGATTGTAAGAAACGTCTAATAGTTCATTTCCACAACATTTTGTGTAAGTAGAATCAATTTGGTAGAAGCATGATCATCCTCTCAAAAAGAGTGCTACTTGTTTTCCATACTATAAACTTCAACTTCTTCAATTCCAACAAAATCTCCACGAAAATCACAACCTAAACTAATTTATTTTTATCTAAAACTTCGTAAATTGTTATATTTTAGTGAATGTGGCGTGAATGAAGTATAAAATTCAAAAATCAAACTAATTACATATTAAATTGTTATTGTGATAATGTATACTGTTACTCGTGTTGTGTTTCCTTGTTATCTACGTATCAATTTCTGTTATCTTCTCCTCTTCAATTGTTGATGATCATTTTTAAACTGTTACTGCATGAAATCGGAGAACAACATAGGGTTTGTGATTAAGATTAATTGAAGATGTCATTAATTTTGTCGAATCATTTATGTTAGGTCGACCATCTGGATTGTAAGAAACGTCTAATAGTTCATTTCCACAACATTTTGTGTAAGTAGAATCAATTTGGTAGAAGCATGATCATCCTCTCAAAAAGAGTGCTACTTGTTTTCCATACTATAAACTTCAACTTCTTCAATTCCAACAAAATCTCCACGAAAATCACAACCTAAACTAATTTATTTTTATCTAAAACTTCGTAAATTGTTATATTTTAGTGAATGTGGCGTGAATGAAGTATAAAATTCAAAAATCAAACTAATTACATATTAAATTGTTATTGTGACAATGTATACTGTTACTCGTGTTGTGTTTCCTTGTTATCTACGTATCAATTTCTGTTATCTTCTCCTCTTCAATTGTTGATGATCATTTTTAAACTGTTACTGCATGAAATCGGAGAACAACATAGGGTTTGTGATTAAGATTAATTGAAGATGTCATTAATTTTGTCGAATCATTTATGTTAGGTCGACCATCTGGATTGTAAGAAACGTCTAATAGTTCATTTCCACAACATTTTGTGTAAGTAGAATCAATTTGGTAGAAGCATGATCATCCTCTCAAAAAGAGTGCTACTTGTTTTCCATACTATAAACTTCAACTTCTTCAATTCCAACAAAATCTCCACGAAAATCACAACCTAAACTAATTTATTTTTATCTAAAACTTCGTAAATTGTTATATTTTAGTGAATGTGGCGTGAATGAAGTATAAAATTCAAAAATCAAACTAATTACATATTAAATTGTTATTGTGACAATGTATACTGTTACTCGTGTTGTGTTTCCTTGTTATCTACGTATCAATTTCTGTTATCTTCTCCTCTTCAATTGTTGATGATCATTTTTAAACTGTTACTGCATGAAATCGGAGAACAACATAGGGTTTGTGATTAAGATTAATTGAAGATGTCATTAATTTTGTCGAATCATTTATGTTAGGTCGACCATCTGGATTGTAAGAAACGTCTAATAGTTCATTTCCACAACATTTTGTGTAAGTAGAATCAATTTGGTAGAAGCATGATCATCCTCTCAAAAAGAGTGCTACTTGTTTTCCATACTATAAACTTCAACTTCTTCAATTCCAACAAAATCTCCACGAAAATCACAACCTAAACTAATTTATTTTTATCTAAAACTTCGTAAATTGTTATATTTTAGTGAATGTGGCGTTAATGAAGTATAAAATTCAAAAATCAAACTAATTACATATTAAATTGTTATTGTGACAATGTATACTGTTACTCGTGTTGTGTTTCCTTGTTATCTACGTATCAATTTCTGTTATCTTCTCCTCTTCAATTGTTGATGATCATTTTTAAACTGTTACTGCATGAAATCGGAGAACAACATAGGGTTTGTGATTAAGATTAATTGAAGATGTCATTAATTTTGTCGAATCATTTATGTTAGGTCGACCATCTGGATTGTAAGAAACGTCTAATAGTTCATTTCCACAACATTTTGTGTAAGTAGAATCAATTTGGTAGAAGCATGATCATCCTCTCAAAAAGAGTGCTACTTGTTTTCCATACTATAAACTTCAACTTCTTCAATTCCAACAAAATCTCCACGAAAATCACAACCTAAACTAATTTATTTTTATCTAAAACTTCGTAAATTGTTATATTAATGTGGCGTGAATGAAGTATAAAATTCAAAAATCAAACTAATTACATATTAAATTGTTATTGTGATAATGTATACTGTTACTCGTGTTGTGTTTCCTTGTTATCTACGTATCAATTTCTGTTCCCTTCTCCTCTTCAATTGTTGATGATCATTTTTAAACTGTTACTGCATGAAATCGGAGAACAACATAGGGTTTGTGATTAAGATTAATTGAAGATGTCATTAATTTTGTCGAATCATTTATGTTAGGTCGACCATCTGGATTGTAAGAAACGTCTAATAGTTCATTTCCACAACATTTTGTGTAAGTAGAATCAATTTGGTAGAAGCATGATCATCCTCTCAAAAAGAGTGCTACTTGTTTTCCATACTATAAACTTCAACTTCTTCAATTCCAACAAAATCTCCACGAAAATCACAACCTAAACTAATTTATTTTTATCTAAAACTTCGTAAATTGCTATATTTTAGTGAATGTGGCGTGAATGAAGTATAAAATTCAAAAATCAAACTAATTACATAATAAATTGTTATTGTGACAATGTATATTGTTACTCGTGTTGTGTTTCCTTGTTATCTACGTATCAATTTCTGTTATCTTCTCCTCTTCAATTGTTGATGATCATTTTTAAACTGTTACTGCATGAAATCGGAGAACAACATAGGGTTTGTGATTAAGATTAATTGAAGATGTCATTAATTTTGTCGAATCATTTATGTTAGGTCGACCATCTGGATTGTAAGAAACGTCTAATAGTTCATTTCCACAACATTTTGTGTAAGTAGAATCAATTTGGTAGAAGCATGATCATCCTCTCAAAAAGAGTGCTACTTGTTTTCCATACTATAAACTTCAACTTCTTCAATTCCAACAAAATCTCCACGAAAATCACAACCTAAACTAATTTATTTTTATCTAAAACTTCGTAAATTGCTATATTTTAGTGAATGTAGCGTATTTGAAATAAAATTCGAAAATCATAAAGTAAACTAATTACATATTAAATTGTTATTGTGAAAATGTGTACTGTTACTCGTATTGTGTTTCCTTGTTATCTACGTATCAATTTCTGTTATCTTCTCCTCTTCAATTGTTGATGATCATTTTTAAACTGTTACTGCATGAAATCGGAGAACAACATAGGGTTTGTGATTAAGATTAATTGAAGATGTCATTAATTTTGTCGAATCATTTATGTTAGGTCGACCATCTGGATTGTAAGAAACGTCTAATAGTTCATTTCCACAACATTTTGTGTAAGTAGAATCAATTTGGTAGAAGCATGATCATCCTCTCAAAAAGAGTGCTACTTGTTTTCCATACTATAAACTTCAACTTCTTCAATTCCAACAAAATCTCCACGAAAATCACAACCTAAACTAATTTATGTTTATCTAAAACTTCGTAAATTGTTATATTTTAGTGAATGTGGCGTGAATGAAGTATAAAATTCAAAAATCAAACTAATTACATAATAAATTGTTATTGTGACAATGTATACTGTTACTCGTGTTGTGTTTCCTTGTTATCTACGTATCAATTTCTGTTATCTTCTCCTCTTCAATTGTTGATGATCATTTTTAAACTGTTACTGCATGAAATCGGAGAACAACATAGGGTTTGTGATTAAGATTAATTGAAGATGTCATTAATTTTGTCGAATCATTTATGTTAGGTCGACCATCTGGATTGTAAGAAACGTCTAATAGTTCATTTCCACAACATTTTGTGTAAGTAGAATCAATTTGGTAGAAGCATGATCATCCTCTCAAAAAGAGTGCTACTTGTTTTCCATACTATAAACTTCAACTTCTTCAATTCCAACAAAATCTCCACGAAAATCACAACCTAAACTAATTTATTTTTATCTAAAACTTCGTAAATTGCTATATTTTAGTGAATGTGGCGTGAATGAAGTATAAAATTCAAAAATCAAACTAATTACATATTAAATTGTTATTGTGACAATGTGTACTGTTACTCGTGTTGTGTTTCCTTGTTATCTACGTATCAATTTCTGTTATCTTCTCCTCTTCAATTGTTGATGATCATTTTTAAACTGTTACTGCATGAAATCGGAGAACAACATAGGGTTTGTGATTAAGATTAATTGAAGATGTCATTAATTTTGTCGAATCATTTATGTTAGGTCGACCATCTGGATTGTAAGAAACGTCTAATAGTTCATTTCCACAACATTTTGTGTAAGTAGAATCAATTTGGTAGAAGCATGATCATCCTCTCAAAAAGAGTGCTACTTGTTTTCCATACTATAAACTTCAACTTCTTCAATTCCAACAAAATCTCCACGAAAATCACAACCTAAACTAATTTATTTTTATCTAAAACTTCGTAAATTGTTATATTTTAGTGAATGTGGCGTGAATGAAGTATAAAATTCAAAAATCAAACTAATTACATAATAAATTGTTATTGTGACAGTGTGTACTGTTACTCGTGTTGTGTTTCCTTGTTATCTACGTATCAATTTCTGTTATCTTCTCCTCTTCAATTGTTGATGATCATTTTTAAACTGTTACTGCATGAAATCGGAGAACAACATAGGGTTTGTGATTAAGATTAATTGAAGATGTCATTAATTTTGTCGAATCATTTATGTTAGGTCGACCATCTGGATTGTAAGAAACGTCTAATAGTTCATTTCCACAACATTTTGTGTAAGTAGAATCAATTTGGTAGAAGCATGATCATCCTCTCAAAAAGAGTGCTACTTGTTTTCCATACTATAAACTTCAACTTCTTCAATTCCAACAAAATCTCCACGAAAATCACAACCTAAACTAATTTATTTTTATCTAAAACTTCGTAAATTGTTATATTTTAGTGAATGTGGCGTGAATGAAGTATAAAATTCAAAAATCAAACTAATTACATAATAAATTGTTATTGTGACAGTGTGTACTGTTACTCGTGTTGTGTTTCCTTGTTATCTACGTATCAATTTCTGTTATCTTCTCTCTTCAATTGTTGATGATCATTTTTAAACTGTTACTGCATGAAATCGGAGAACAACATAGGGTTTGTGATTAAGATTAATTGAAGATGTCATTAATTTTGTCGAATCATTTATGTTAGGTCGACCATCTGGATTGTAAGAAACGTCTAATAGTTCATTTCCACAACATTTTGTGTAAGTAGAATCAATTTGGTAGAAGCATGATCATCCTCTCAAAAAGAGTGCTACTTGTTTTCCATACTATAAACTTCAACTTCTTCAATTCCAACAAAATCTCCACGAAAATCACAACCTAAACTAATTTATTTTTATCTAAAACTTCGTAAATTGTTATATTTTAGTGAATGTGGCGTGAATGAAGTATAAAATTCAAAAATCAAACTAATTACATATTAAATTGTTATTGTGACAATGTATACTGTTACTCGTGTTGTGTTTCCTTGTTATCTACGTATCAATTTCTGTTCCCTTCTCCTCTTCAATTGTTGATGATCATTTTTAAACTGTTACTGCATGAAATCGGAGAACAACATAGGGTTTGTGATTAAGATTAATTGAAGATGTCATTAATTTTGTCGAATCATTTATGTTAGGTCGACCATCTGGATTGTAAGAAACGTCTAATAGTTCATTTCCACAACATTTTGTGTAAGTAGAATCAATTTGGTAGAAGCATGATCATCCTCTCAAAAAGAGTGCTACTTGTTTTCCATACTATAAACTTCAACTTCTTCAATTCCAAAAAAATCTCCACGAAAATCACAACCTAAACTAATTTATTTTTATCTAAAACTTCGTAAATTGTTATATTTTAGTGAATGTGGCGTGAATGAAGTATAAAATTCAAAAATCAAACTAATTACATATTAAATTGTTATTGTGATAATGTATACTGTTACTCGTGTTGTGTTTCCTTGTTATCTACGTATCAATTTCTGTTATCTTCTCCTCTTCAATTGTTGATGATCATTTTTAAACTGTTACTGCATGAAATCGGAGAACAACATAGGGTTTGTGATTAAGATTAATTGAAGATGTCATTAATTTTGTCGAATCATTTATGTTAGGTCGACCATCTGGATTGTAAGAAACGTCTAATAGTTCATTTCCACAACATTTTGTGTAATTAGAATCAATTTGGTAGAAGCATGATCATCCTCTCAAAAAGAGTGCTACTTGTTTTCCATACTATAAACTTCAACTTCTTCAATTCCAACAAAATCTCCACGAAAATCACAACCTAAACTAATTTATTTTTATCTAAAACTTCGTAAATTGCTATATTTTAGTGAATGTAGCGTATTTGAAGTATAAAATTCGAAAATCATAAAGTAAACTAATTACATATTAAATTGTTATTGTGATAATGTATACTGTTACTCGTGTTGTGTTTCCTTGTTATCTACGTATCAATTTCTGTTATCTTCTCCTCTTCAATTGTTGATGATCATTTTTAAACTGTTACTGCATGAAATCGGAGAACAACATAGGGTTTGTGATTAAGATTAATTGAAGATGTCATTAATTTTGTCGAATCATTTATGTTAGGTCGACCATCTGGATTGTAAGAAACGTCTAATAGTTCATTTCCACAACATTTTGTGTAAGTAGAATCAATTTGGTAGAAGCATGATCATCCTCTCAAAAAGAGTGCTACTTGTTTTCCATACTATAAACTTCAACTTCTTCAATTCCAACAAAATCTCCACGAAAATCACAACCTAAACTAATTTATTTTTATCTAAAACTTCGTAAATTGCTATATTTTAGTGAATGTGGCGTGAATGAAGTATAAAATTCAAAAATCAAACTAATTACATAATAAATTGTTATTGTGACAATGTGTACTGTTACTCGTGTTGTGTTTCCTTGTTATCTACGTATCAATTTCTGTTATCTTCTCCTCTTCAATTGTTGATGATCATTTTTAAACTGTTACTGCATGAAATCGGAGAACAACATAGGGTTTGTGATTAAGATTAATTGAAGATGTCATTAATTTTGTCGAATCATTTATGTTAGGTCGACCATCTGGATTGTAAGAAACGTCTAATAGTTCATTTCCACAACATTTTGTGTAAGTAGAATCAATTTGGTAGAAGCATGATCATCCTCTCAAAAAGAGTGCTACTTGTTTTCCATACTATAAACTTCAACTTCTTCAATTCCAACAAAATCTCCACGAAAATCACAACCTAAACTAATTTATTTTTATCTAAAACTTCGTAAATTGTTATATTTTAGTGAATGTGGCGTGAATGAAGTATAAAATTCAAAAATCAAACTAATTACATAATAAATTGTTATTGTGACAGTGTGTACTGTTACTCGTGTTGTGTTTCCTTGTTATCTACGTATCAATTTCTGTTATCTTCTCCTCTTCAATTGTTGATGATCATTTTTAAACTGTTACTGCATGAAATCGGAGAACAACATAGGGTTTGTGATTAAGATTAATTGAAGATGTCATTAATTTTGTCGAATCATTTATGTTAGGTCGACCATCTGGATTGTAAGAAACGTCTAATAGTTCATTTCCACAACATTTTGTGTAAGTAGAATCAATTTGGTAGAAGCATGATCATCCTCTCAAAAAGAGTGCTACTTGTTTTCCATACTATAAACTTCAACTTCTTCAATTCCAACAAAATCTCCACGAAAATCACAACCTAAACTAATTTATTTTTATCTAAAACTTCGTAAATTGTTATATTTTAGTGAATGTGGCGTGAATGAAGTATAAAATTCAAAAATCAAACTAATTACATAATAAATTGTTATTGTGACAGTGTGTACTGTTACTCGTGTTGTGTTTCCTTGTTATCTACGTATCAATTTCTGTTATCTTCTCCTCTTCAATTGTTGATGATCATTTTTAAACTGTTACTGCATGAAATCGGAGAACAACATAGGGTTTGTGATTAAGATTAATTGAAGATGTCATTAATTTTGTCGAATCATTTATGTTAGGTCGACCATCTGGATTGTAAGAAACGTCTAATAGTTCATTTCCACAACATTTTGTGTAAGTAGAATCAATTTGGTAGAAGCATGATCATCCTCTCAAAAAGAGTGCTACTTGTTTTCCATACTATAAACTTCAACTTCTTCAATTCCAACAAAATCTCCACGAAAATCACAACCTAAACTAATTTATTTTTATCTAAAACTTCGTAAATTGTTATATTTTAGTGAATGTGGCGTGAATGAAGTATAAAATTCAAAAATCAAACTAATTACATATTAAATTGTTATTGTGATAATGTATACTGTTACTCGTGTTGTGTTTCCTTGTTATCTACGTATCAATTTCTGTTCCCTTCTCCTCTTCAATTGTTGATGATCATTTTTAAACTGTTACTGCATGAAATCGGAGAACAACATAGGGTTTGTGATTAAGATTAATTGAAGATGTCATTAATTTTGTCGAATCATTTATGTTAGGTCGAACATCTGGATTGTAAGAAACGTCTAATAGTTCATTTCCACAACATTTTGTGTAAGTAGAATCAATTTGGTAGAAGCATGATCATCCTCTCAAAAAGAGTGCTACTTGTTTTCCATACTATAAACTTCAACTTCTTCAATTCCAAAAAAATCTCCACGAAAATCACAACCTAAACTAATTTATTTTTATCTAAAACTTCGTAAATTGTTATATTTTAGTGAATGTGGCGTAATGAAGTATAAAATTCAAAAATCAAACTAATTACATATTAAATTGTTATTGTGATAATGTATACTGTTACTCGTGTTGTGTTTCCTTGTTATCTACGTATCAATTTCTGTTATCTTCTCCTCTTCAATTGTTGATGATCATTTTTAAGCTGTTACTGCATGAAATCGGAGAACAACATAGGGTTTGTGATTAAGATTAATTGAAGATGTCATTAATTTTGTCGAATCATTTATGTTAGGTCGACCATCTGGATTGTAAGAAACGTCTAATAGTTCATTTCCACAACATTTTGTGTAATTAGAATCAATTTGGTAGAAGCATGATCATCCTCTCAAAAAGAGTGCTACTTGTTTTCCATACTATAAACTTCAACTTCTTCAGTTCCAACAAAATCTCCACGAAAATCACAACCTAAACTAATTTATTTTTATCTAAAACTTCGTAAATTGCTATATTTTAGTGAATGTAGCGTATTTGAAATATAAAATTCGAAAATCATAAAGTAAACTAATTACATATTAAATTGTTATTGTGAAAATGTGTACTGTTACTCGTATTGTGTTTCCTTGTTATCTACGTATCAATTTCTGTTATCTTCTCCTCTTCAGTTGTTGATGATCATTTTTAAACTGTTACTGCATGAAATCGAGAACAACATAGGGTTTGTGATTAAGATTAATTGAAGATGTCATTAATTTTGTCGAATCATTTATGTTAGGTCGAACATCTGGATTGTAAGAAACGTCTAATAGTTCATTTCCACAACATTTTGTGTAAGTAGAATCAATTTGGTAGAAGCATGATCATCCTCTCAAAAAGAGTGCTACTTGTTTTCCATACTATAAACTTCAACTTCTTCAGTTCCAACAAAATCTCCACGAAAATCACAACCTAAACTAATTTATTTTTATCTAAAACTTCGTAAATTGTTATATTTTAGTGAATGTGGCGTGAATGAAGTATAAAATTCAAAAATCAAACTAATTACATAATAAATTGTTATTGTGACAGTGTGTACTGTTACTCGTGTTGTGTTTCCTTGTTATCTACGTATCAATTTCTGTTATCTTCTCCTCTTCAATTGTTGATGATCATTTTTAAACTGTTACTGCATGAAATCGGAGAACAACATAGGGTTTGTGATTAAGATTAATTGAAGATGTCATTAATTTTGTCGAATCATTTATGTTAGGTCGACCATCTGGATTGTAAGAAACGTCTAATAGTTCATTTCCACAACATTTTGTGTAATTAGAATCAATTTGGTAGAAGCATGATCATCCTCTCAAAAAGAGTGCTACTTGTTTTCCATACTATAAACTTCAACTTCTTCAATTCCAAAAAAATCTCCACGAAAATCACAACCTAAACTAATTTATTTTTATCTAAAACTTCGTAAATTGGTATATTTTAGTGAATGTAGCGTATTTGAAATATAAAATTCGAAAATCATAAAGTAAACTAATTACATATTAAATTGTTATTGTGAAAATGTGTATTGTTACTCGTATTGTGTTTCCTTGTTATCTACGTATCAATTTCTGTTATCTTCTCCTCTTCAGTTGTTGATGATCATTTTTAAACTGTTACTGCATGAAATCGAAGAACAACATAGGGTTTGTGATTAAGATTAATTGAAGATGTCATTAATTTTGTCGAATCATTTATGTTAGGTCGAACATCTGGATTGTAAGAAACGTCTAATAGTTCATTTCCACAACATTTTGTGTAAGTAGAATCAATTTGGTAGAAGCATGATCATCCTCTCAAAAAGAGTGCTACTTGTTTTCCATACTATAAACTTCAACTTCTTCAGTTCCAACAAAATCTCCACGAAAATCACAACCTAAACTAATTTATTTTTATCTAAAACTTCGTAAATTGTTATATTTTAGTGAATGTGGCGTGAATGAAGTATAAAATTCAAAAATCAAACTAATTACATAATAAATTGTTATTGTGACAGTGTGTACTGTTACTCGTGTTGTGTTTCCTTGTTATCTACGTATCAATTTCTGTTATCTTCTCCTCTTCAATTGTTGATGATCATTTTTAAACTGTTACTGCATGAAATCGGAGAACAACATAGGGTTTGTGATTAAGATTAATTGAAGATGTCATTAATTTTGTCGAATCATTTATGTTAGGTCGACCATCTGGATTGTAAGAAACGTCTAATAGTTCATTTCCACAACATTTTGTGTAAGTAGAATCAATTTGGTAGAAGCATGATCATCCTCTCAAAAAGAGTGCTACTTGTTTTCCATACTATAAACTTCAACTTCTTCAATTCCAACAAAATCTCCACGAAAATCACAACCTAAACTAATTTATTTTTATCTAAAACTTCGTAAATTGTTATATTTTAGTGAATGTGGCGTGAATGAAGTATAAAATTCAAAAATCAAACTAATTACATAATAAATTGTTATTGTGACAATGTATTCTGTTACTCGTGTTGTGTTTCCTTGTTATCTACGTATCAATTTCTGTTATCTTCTCCTCTTCAATTGTTGATGATCTTTTTTAAACTGTTACTGCATGAAACCGGAGAACAACATAGGGTTTGTGATTAAGATTAATTGAAGATGTCATTAATTTTGTCGAATCATTTATGTTAGGTCGACCATCTGGATTGTAAGAAACGTCTAATAGTTCATTTCCACAACATTTTGTGTAAGTAGAATCAATTTGGTAGAAGCATGATCATCCTCTCAAAAAGAGTGCTACTTGTTTTCCATACTATAAACTTCAACTTCTTCAATTCCAATAAAATCTCCACGAAAATCACAACCTAAACTAATTTATTTTTATCTAAAACTTCTTAAATTGCTATATTTTAGTGAATATAGCGTGAATAAAGTATAAAAGTCAAAAATCATAAAGTAAACTAATTACATTGTGACTATGTATTCTGTTACTCGTGTTGTGTTTCCTTGTTATCTACGTCTCAATTTCTGTTATCTTCTCCTCTTCAATTGTTGATGATCATTTTTAAACTGTTACTGCATGAAACCGGAGAACAACATAGGGTTTGTGATTAAGATTAATTGAAGATGTCATTAATTTTGTCGAATCATTTATGTTAGGTCGACCATCTGGATTGTAAGAAACGTCTAATAGTTCATTTCCACAGCATTTTGTGTATGTAGAATCAATTTGGTAGAAGCATGATCATCCTCACAAAAAGAGTGCTACTTGTTTTCCATACTATAAACTTCAACTTCTTCAATTCCAACAAAATCTCCACGAAAATCACAACCTAAACTAATTTATTTTTATCTAAAACTTCGTAAATTGCTATATTTTAGTGAATGTAGCGTATTCGAAGTATAAAATTCGAAAATGATAAAGTAAACTAATTACATATTAAATTGTTATTGTGACAATGTATTCTGTTACAAGTGTTGTGTTTCCTTGTTATCTACGTATCAATTTCTGTTATCTTCTCCTCTTCAATTGTTGATGATCATTTTTAAACTGTTACTGCATGAAATCGGAGAACAACATTGGGTTTGTGATTAAGATTAATTGAAGATGTTATTAATTTTGTCGAATCATTTATGTTAGGTCGACCATCTGGATTGTAAGAAACGTCTTATAGTTCATTTCCACAACATTTTGTGTAAGTAGAATCAATTTGGTAGAAGCATGATCATCCTCTCAAAAAGAGTGCTACTTGTTTTCCATACTATAAACTTCAACTTCTTCAATTCCAACAAAATCTCCACGAAAATCACAACCTAAACTAATTTATTTTTATCTAAAACTTCGTAAATTGTTATATTTTAGTGAATGTGGCGTGAATGAAGTATAAAATTCAAAAATCAAACTAATTACATATTAAATAGTTATTCTGACTATGTATTCTGTTACTCGTGTTGTGTTTCCTTGTTATCTACGTATCAATTTCTGTTATCTTCTCCTCTAGATTATCATTTTTAAACTGTTACTGCATGAAATCGGAGAACAACATAGGGTTTGTGATTAAGATTAATTGAAGATTTCATTAATTTTGTCGAATCATTTATGTTAGGTCAACCATCTGGATTGTAAGAAACGTCTAATAGTTCATTTCCACAACATTTTGTGTAAGTAGAATCAATTTGGTAGAAGCACGATCATCCTCTCAAAAAGAGTGCTACTTGTTTTCCATACTATAAACTTCAACTTCTTCAATTCCAACAAAATCTCCACGAAAATCACAACCTAAACTAATTTATTTTTATCTAAAACTTCCTAAATTGTTATATTTTAGTGAATGTAGCGTGAATGAAGTATAAAAGTCGAAAATCATAAAGTAAACTAATTACATATTAAATTGTTATTGTGACTATGTATTCTGTTTCTCGCGTTGTGTTTCCTTGTTATCTACGTCTCAATTTCTGTTATCTTCTCCTCTTCAATTGTTGATGATCATTTTTAAACTGTTACTACATGAAACCGGAGAACAACATAGGGTTTGTGATTAAGATTAATTGAATATGTCATTAATTTTGTCGAATCATTTATGTTAGGTCGACCATCTGGATTGTAAGAAACGTCTAATAGTTCATTTCCACAACATTTTGTGTATGTAGAATCAATTTGGTAGAAGCATGATCATCCTCTCAAAAAGAGTGCTACTTGTTTTCCATACTATAAACTTCAACTTCTTCAATTCCAACAAAATCTCCACGAAAATCACAACCTAAACTAATTTATTTTTATCTAAAACTTCCTAAATTGTTATATTTTAGTGAATGTAGCGTATTTGAAGTATAAAATTCGAAAATCATAAAGTAAACTAATTACATATTAAATTGTTATTGTGACAATGTATACTGTTACTCGTGTTGTATTTCCTTGTTATCTACGTATCAATTTCTGTTCCCTTCTCCTCTTCAATTGTTGATGATCATTTTTAAACTGTTACTGCATGAAATCGGAGAACAACATAGGGTTTGTGATTAAGATTAATTGAAGATGTCATTAATTTTGTCGAATCATTTATGTTAGATGGACCATCTGGATTGTAAGAAACGTCTAATAGTTCATTTCCACAACATTTTGAGTAAGTAGAATCAATTTGGTAGAAGCATGATCATCCCCTCAAAAAGAGTGTTACTTGTTTTCCATACTATAAACTTCAACTTCTTCAATTCCAACAAAATCTCCACGAAAATCACAATCTAAATTAATTTATTTTTATCTAAAACTTCGTAAATTGTTATATTTTAGTGAATGTGGTGTGAATGAAGTATAAAATTCAAAAATCATAAAATACACTAGTTACATATTAAATAGTTATTGTGACTGCTGTTACTCGTATTGTGTTTCCTTGTTATCTACGTATCAATTTCTGTTATCTTCTCCTCTTCAATTGTTGATGATCATTTTTAAACTGTTACTGCATGAAACCGGAGAGCAACATAGGGTTTGTGTTTAAGATTTATTGAAGATGTCATTAACTTTGTCGAATCATTTATGTTAGGTCGACCATCTGGATTGTAAGAAACGTCTAATAGTTCATTTCCACAACATTTTGTGTAAGTAGAATCAATTTGGTAGAAGCATGATCATCCTCTCAAAAAGAGTGCTACTTGTTTTCCATACTATAAACTTCAACTTCTTCAATTCCAACAAAATCTCCACGAAAATCACAACCTAAACTAATTTATTTTTATCTAAAACTTCGAAAATTGCTATATTTTAGTGAATGTAGCGTGAATGAAGTATAAAAGTCGAAAATCATAAAGTAAACTAATTACATATTAAATTGTTATTGTGACTATGTATTCTGTTACTCGTGTAGTGTTTCCTTGTTATCTACGTCTCAATTTCTGTTATCTTCTCCTCTTCAATTGTTGATGATCATTTTTAAACTGTTACTGCATGAAACCGGAGAACAACATAGGGTTTGTGATTAAGATTAATTGAAGATTTCATTAATTTTGTCGAATCATTTATGTTAGGTCGACCATTTGGATTGTAAGAAACGTCTAATAGTTCATTTCCACAACATTTTGTGTAAGTAGAATCAATTTGGTAGAAGCACGATCATCCTCACAAAAAGAGTGCTACTTGTTTTCCATACTATAAACTTCAACTTCTTCAATTCCAACAAAATCTCCACGAAAATCACAACCTAAACTAATTTATTTTTATCTAAAACTTCGTAAATTGCTATATTTTAGTGAATGTAGCGTATTTGAAGTATAAAATTCGAAAATCATAAAGTAAACTAATTACATATTAAATTGTTATTGTGACAATGTATTCTGTTACTCGTGTTGTGTTTCCTTGTTATCTACGTATCAATTTCTTTTATCTTCTCCTCTTCAATTGTTGATGATCATTTTCAAACTGTTACTGCATGAAATCGGAGAACAACATTGGGTTTGTGATTAAGATTAATTGAAGATGTTATTAATTTTGTCGAATCATTTATGTTAGGTCGACCATCTGGATTGTAAGAAACGTCTAATCGTTCACACAATATTTTGTGTAAGTAGAAGCAATTTGGTAGAAGCATGATCATCCTCTCAAAAAGAGTGATACTTGTTTTCCATACTATAAACTTCAACTTCTTCAATTCCAACAAAATCTCCACAAAAATCACAACCTAAACTAATTTATTTTTATCTATAACTTCGTAAATTGCTATATTTTAGTGAATGTAGCATGAATGAAGTATAAAAGTCGAAAATCATAAAGTAAACTAATTACATATTGTTAGGATATTTAATTGATTGTGTCAATAGTTTAAGTCTTGGGACTAATTTTGTAATTATCTTTAGCTTGGGCTTTAGACAAGATTGTAATTAATTAATATTTAGTGATTGGGCCTTGATATACCTAGGGTTAATGTGGTATATAAGGTGTTACCAACTCACTTTTGAAAGTAATCAAAGATCAAAGGCTTATCCAAATTTTCACACACTACACACACTCAAAGGTGAGAATACTCCCTTTTCATTCCATTAAAGCCTCTTTGATTCCTTGTTTGGTGCATTCGGGACCAACAAGTGGTATCAGAGCAAACGTGGATCGATCTGCATTGATTTGAATCCAGTTTCGTTCGATTCCAAGAAAGATCAAAGGTGTTTTTGGGCAAAAAATTATTTTCGGCATTTCGAGCTTGTTTTGGGGTTTTGATGCTTCGTTTTTGTGTTTAAAACCTTCCCCCAGATCGAGTATATGCCTAAAATGTTTTTAGAACACTTTTGGATCAGTTTTAACGAGTTTTGAGCAAGATTGAAGCAAAAACTTTTCAGAAAAGGACATCTCGGCCATTCTCTATTTTTGGTCGATTTGACCTATTTTTTGGTGTTTTTAGCTCACAAATCGGTCGATTATGTGTTTAGGGAAGAATTTCTGAAGTTTAGGATCAAGTTTGAGCGATTTTGGTTGAGATTTGAGTGAAAACGGACGGTTTTCTGGGAAAGATTCGCGACAAGCAATGGAACAGTACTTCGGTGTTCTTGCCCGCGAAACTTTCTGAATCGTTCAAATCCGCGAAACTTTCTGAATCGTTCAAATCCGTGAAAGTTTCATATCCGCAAATTTAAATCCGAGAATTTTCAAAACCGCGAAAATTTTACGTTCACTGCATTTTTCGCAACGGCCTATGCTTAAAATCCGAGAAACTTTATATGCGAGAAAGTCTATTCAAGAATTTTTCTAAGCCGCGAAACTTTCCAAAAATCTGAGAAATTTTCGCAGGTCGAGAAATTTTCAGCCGAGAATTTTTAAACCGCGAAAATTTCACTTAGACCCAAGTTTTCTCAACTTCGTACTCTTTAAAATCCGAGAAACTTTATACCCTTGAAAGCTGATTCCGCGAATCTTTTTGAGCTGCGAAATTTTTCCTTCAAGACCGAGAAAATTTTGAACTTTGCGAAAATTTTTACATCCGAGAAAGTTTTCAAAGCCGAGAAAATTTATCTAATTTGAGAAAGTTTTTTTTCAATACCACACCTCTTTCAAATCCGAGAAAATTTTCTAAGACCACACGTCAACTCTCGATGCGTAATTTTTTTTTTAACGTGCGAAATTCTCTTGTGAAGCTTTAAAACTCTCAACTGAGAATCATTCTCACATGCGAAATTTTAGAATCCGAGAAAATTTCGAACTGCGAATTTTTTTTTGACGTGTTAAGACTTTTTCTCGTGTTAAAATCTTCTTGGGTTAAACTTTTCTCAAACTTATTTAAGATTTGATCCCAACACTTCAGTCCTAACACCCTAGACCACATTTGACATAAAATTTGTTTTTGCTCCTCAAGTCTCGATTTAAATTCCTAGAACTTCTCCTAATTTCAAGATTTATTTCTCTTCCACACATTATCGACCATCACACACGCTCACTTAGTTCTAGGAAATTCTTTAAACAGTTTTATTCTCAAAACTCTACTCATTCAACTCGTATTTCTCTTATCGTTCGTTACTAACTCTCTTATCTATACAAGATCAAAACCACGGACGATTCGACTGCACCAACCATGTCTATCACGAATGACATCTCCACAGTGGGCTCCGACACCAGGCCTCCGATGCTGCGACAAGGCGACTACAGCATATGGAAAAACCGATTCCTCACGTTCATCAGGAACAAAGGCGCACCACTCTCTCAATACCTTCTGGACTCCATATTCAACGGCCCAGCACAGTTCTGGACAATCATCCCTGCACAGCCAAACGCAAACCCTCCCATGGATGAACGCCGCACTCCAAGAGGTCCCATCAATGAGGATGAACTGGCTCGCGTACAGGCCGACGAGACTGCCAAAGGATACCTCAGCCAAAGAACCCACCTCTGAAAGCAGGAGCCACTTCTCCTTTCAGGGCTTATCCGAAAGAGAATCCAGTAGTGAACCCGAAATAGGCCATGGACTTGGATCTACCAATGCTGTGGGGACGAGACGACGTGACATACTACGATCACGCGTCGGGACTGGCGGGGCTCGAACCCGCAGCTTCCGCCTTGACAGGCCTCTATTGTGGTTTACCAGTACAGCAATACAGATTTTCGAGCTGCTGAGGGCCGGAGCTCGTATGGATACAGAACCCGCCAACGCTCGTTAAACCTGCGTGCCGGATTGCTTTTCTAACTAGCCAGTATAGTCACAGCTGGATCCCCTTTCTTCGGGCCTTCCTTTCAGAGATACCTATTCAAAAAGCTCAGCCCTTTAGGCTCTTCAGCCTCTGTGAGGGTTATTCCATCCGGCATTCGACTAGGAGTTTCAAAATGACCATTGACAACCGGAAACTAAGGGATGGTGCCGTACCAGCGGTCACCGGTTAGGCCAACAGGAACCTTCCAGGCTATGGGCAACGAAGTCTATGCTCACATCGAGTGCTGCACAACTGCTAAAGAAATATGGGATGAACTCGTAGAAATCATGGCAGGCACAACTGAAAGTGCTCAAGGGAGGAAATCAGCCTGTCTCTCACAGTATGAACACTTCCAAGCCTACGAAGGAGAGGAGCTGCGTGACACGTACCTCAGATACCTGAAGGTCATCAATGAACTCAAGAAAGCCAGGATCTCGAGGGACAAATTCGATATCAACAACCGCTTTCTTGGAAGCCTCAAACCACAGTGGGGCAATGCAATCGTGATGATTATTCAGAGTAAGGACCTCTCCAACACTTCCATCCATGCTCTTTATGACAGTCTTCCAATGATCGATCAAAACAGAACAAAGGAAAGCTACCAGCTGTTGTATCTGACACTTCTTCAGGATCCGAAGCTGATACAGAATCAGACGAAGATGTTCGTGATATACGCAAGCAACTGGCAATGCTCACTAAGTTGGTCTCAAAGAAAATCGGGAAAAAATCCTCATCCTCTTCCAATCGCCAATACTACTCATATCAACAAGGTCGACCTACCTTTTCGGGAGTCCATCTATAGAAACTCCAAAGTTAAGCGTGCTTGACTTGGGACAATCTAGGGATGGGTGACCCCCTAGGAAGTTTGCCCAGGGTGAATGTGAGCGAGGACGAAGCACGCTGAAAGGTTAAATGATGGTACAGTGGGGCCAGACTATCAGTCGGAGTGTGATGGCCCCAACCTCACTGGTCCCGATAGGGACAGATGCTACAGTGACACCCGGTATGGGACAGGACGTTACAGACATAGCACCTAGTTCCAATGGAATTGCGTTCACCTCCTTGTCAGTAACCTGTATACCTGCAGGAGACACAACTATACTTCCTCAATAGCATCTGCGTTAGAAAATTCATCAAATGTTACATGCACAGATTCTTGAACAGTCTTCTTCATATTATTAAACACTCTAAAAGCTTTGGAATGAAGGCTGTAACCTAGGAATATCCCTTCATCTACCTTGTAATCGAATTTTCCTCTCTTATCCCTATCATTCAAAATTAAAAATTTGCAGCCAAATACATGGAAATATCCTATGTTAGGGGTTTTATCGTTCTAGAGTTCATAGGGAGTTACCTTAATAATCGGTCAAAGGAAAATCCTATACGAGACACAAGCCGTACTAACAGTTTCGGCCCAAAAATGTTTTGGAGTATTATATTCGCTCAGCATAGTCCTAGCCATTTCTTGTAATACTCTATTTTTCCTCTCGACCAATCGTTCTGTTAAGGCGAATAAGGGCTGAAAAATTATGACTATACCCACTTTCATCACAAAAAGATGCAAAAGATTTACTATCAAATTCTAGACCGTTATCACTTCTAATCTTACGGACTTTCATCTATTTCTCATTTTCTAGCTTCTTAATCAGTGGCGCAAGGTGATCTAAGGCCTCACTTTTGTGCGCAAGAAATAGGACCCATGGGTACCTAGTAGTCGTCTACGATAACGAAGGCATATCGTTTACCTTTCAATGACATAACCTGTTCCGGACCAAAAATGTCAAGATGCAGCAGTTCCAGTGGTCTGGACGTACATTTTACATTCTTAGGTTTGAAGGACGTCCTGGTCTGGTTCCCTGGCACACTTTGCAAATTCTGTCCTTGGTGGCTTTCATATCTGGAATACCTCTCACCAATTCATTGCATGATATGTGAAACATCAGTTCCATGTTGGCATGTCCCAAACGTCAGAGCCATAACCATGTGATATCCTACGTAACTGCTAGACACTTGACGTTCTGGTTAGCAATATCATCAAGAGTGACGCAGTAAATGTTACCATGCCTAGACGCACTAAACACAACCTCATCATCCTTTTTGACAAAGCACTTATCTTTAGCAAAGGCTACGGTATGTCCATCATCACATAGTTGGCGAATGCTAATTAAATTATGTTCTAAGTTCCTAACAAACCATACGTTATCTATAGTGATATTTAAATTGTTATAGACAGTACCAACTCCCACGATTTTGGCTTTTGCATCGTTAGCGTACGAAACGTATCCTCCATCGACCACCTTTAACGACACAAAATTACCTATATCACCTGTCATGTGGCGGGAGCACCCGCTGTCGAACATGCTTTTCTTGCTGGAATTCTTCCTTCGTACCTGTAGAAAGAATTACTCTTCTGAGGTACCCAATTTCTGCTGGGTCCTAACATGTTAGCGGGGAATAACTTCTGTTAACATATGAGATATCGTTTTTCTGCATAGACGGTGATCTCCTGTTACAATCAGAGACAACAGTGGCATTTACAGATGACTTCTTAGGTCTCCTAACATTCTTACCTTTATCAGCTTTCTTTAAAGGACAGTTGTATGCATAATGACCATTTCTACCACAACATAAACACTTAAGCTTAGGCACAGAATGTTTAGCATGCTTTCCTTCAGTGGAATAACCTATCCCTGACCTAGCAATGTTCCTAGGAGTACTTAACAGCATATCTAGGTTCTGCTTACCCTCAAGGAGTTTATCAACATTCTGTTTTTCTCTATCTAAGGAGTTCCTGAGTTCTATGATATGTCTAGATAAGTATGTTTTTCTTTTCTAATTACTCACAGTCACATGGAATTTCCTCTTTCTTAGCAGTAACTAACTCTCCTTTCAAACATGAGATCTCTAGATCAGCCTCATGTTTTTCCTTAGCTAGGCCGTCTCGCTGCTTTATCAGTTCCTTATTCAAGGAATTTAGTGACTTAATCTTTCTCTCTGCTTTTTGAAGTAATTCACACAATTCTTCCTTAATTTCTTCTATACCAGAAACAGATGAGTCACTTTCATAATCATAGTTATATGAACTATTTAGGATATGAATTTTCTCAACGGAGGAAGAATGAGATACCTGATCCTCGCAGCCATGTAAGCGTGATCCTCATCCTCGCTTTGTTCCATTTCACAGTGGTTAGATTCTGTCACCATGGCCTTCTGCTTCCTCGGTTACTCATCGTTGATAGTTGGGAATTCATGTGCATAGTTGCCTGGTTTGTTGCATCGAAAGCATTTTTGAACTTTCTTCCCGGACGTGGAGATTCCCTTGATTTTGTTCTGGAATTTGCTGGAGTTCCCTTTCTTTTCTGTTCGAATATTTCGAATATCTTTGTAAGCATGGCTAGGTCGTTCATCAAACCTTCTTTTGTCGTCAGAATCAGATTCTTCTTGGTTGGATCTGAACCCTAACAGACTTCTGACTTTTCTGCTGCGACTTCTCGTTCATTGACGTTTGAATCATTTCATAAGAGATGAGAGAGCCAATCAATTTAGAGATGCTTAGTGCTTCCAGATCCTTTGCTTCGTAGATGACAGTAACCTTGGCATTCCATTCTCTTGGAAGTGATCTCAGTATCTTTCTGACTTGTTCACTGTCGGGAACCTTCTTTCCGAGAAACATTTGGTTGATGATTCCCATTAATCTAGCATACATTTGCCTTATGGTTTCGTCAGATTCCATTGAGAACAGTTCGTACTGATGAGTGAGTAGAGCCAATCTATCTTGTACAACTCGTTCGGTTCCTTCATGAGTGACTTGGAGCATATCGCACATAGCCTTTGCCGATGAGCAGGAACTACCCGAATTTATTCTTTCCGTGTGAGTGCGCATGCGAGCATGTTTTTCGCCTTTGCGTTTCCCGTGATTCCCTTTATGTCATCAGCAGTGTAATCTTTAGCAGTCTTTGGGGTTCCATCGGTTTTCGTTTGTAGAACCCAAGTCCCCGTAAGCTAGTTAGTTAGCCAATAAATTTGCATAAATATGGGATGCAATTATGCGCATTTGGTACAATTATTCTGTGCTCCTGTTGCATTTAATCTGCGACCATGCGGCTAATTTACTTATGTGCCTACGTGACTTAGGAAATTTGGTGAATTTGGGCCATATGGTTTCCAATTTAATTGGGATTTTTGAAAATAGGCCCGAAAGGGAATTGGACCATGAGTGAAATTTGATTTAAAATCTCTAATGGGCTAGAATTAAATATTAGGCCCAATGAACATAGAAGTGACTTTAGAGACAAAGCTTCCTTAAAATAGGGGATATTTTCGTTACTTGAGCTTGAACACTAAAATCTCACCTAAAAACCATTTCAAGTCCACGAACCCCATAGAAAGGAAAACTTCAGCGAAGAAGGAGGAGAAGCCGAGTAGAGAATCATCAAGCTCGAAACTAGGTATAAGTTCTCACCTTAATTTTCGTAGCCCTGTTTGAGAAATACGGTACTTTAGAGGTTTTAAATGCGATACGTATTACGTGTTAGGGGTTATGCGATTTTTAGGGCTCGAAGATGTGCCAGACCTTAATTTAGATGTTTTAATCATTATACTAACACATTTTAAGGATGATTAGACACGAAGAATAAGCTTAAGTGGGCTTTTTGCTAAGCTCGAAGTTTTTAGGGTCTTAAAAAAGTTCATACCGTCTTCAACGAGTTCTTAAGAAAATAGCTCTTCTTGATCCTTAAAACTAAGGTATTGCGAATTTAAAAGTGTTTTAGTAAGGTAAGATTCGTAAAATATGAATTTTGCAATGTGGTATTTCGCGAATCATAAGCCGCGAACTAAGGGCCGAGGCACCTTTGCGAATGGAGACTTGCGAATTGGAGTTGGCGAATTGAGGGCGGAGTTGGCGATTGATGACCGGTTATGCACTTTGTGAATTCATGAAGTCGCGAAACTCAATTCGCGGATCAAGGGAAGAGCTCACGAACTCAGAGGGGAGATGCAATTCACGAACCGAAGAAGTTGCCGCACCCAATGCATTTCACGAACTCCATGCAAGATGGCGAGCCCGCAGAAGATTTGCGAATTCACGATGGTTGGCGAACTAGGCCCTTTCGCGAACTCGCATTTGACAAATCCGTTTTGCGAACTCGGCAGCTTCACGGATTAAATAATTTGGCGAACTGAGGTTGGCGAAGTCATGGTGGAATGCGAACTCACAAGCACTTCGCGGGTTCATGACAAGTTGGCGAACTCACAACATTTCGCGAACCCTCAACAAGATGCGGGTCGAATTTGGCGAACTCCTCAAGTGCGACTTCGATGGTCTTGTGAATTTTGCGAACTGGCTCAGCTCAAAGCAATTCGCGAATCCTAGATGGGAAGGGGTATTTCGCGAACTCAACAAGGCATGAAATTTTGCGAATTGGTAGGAGGTGGCGAACTCTAGTTCGTGAACCAAGAGTTGGCGAACCCGATAGCGAACTCCATGCAACAATTTGCAAAACCCGCCAAAACCCTATTTGGCGAACTGGAGCGAGCAATTCGCGAACCTAGTGTGAGAGTAGATGATTTTGCGAATCATGTTACACTTCATGAGCTAGAGATGAATCTGACGAATTAGGGTAACATCACGAATGAGCATAGGCTCTTTCAATGCCCGATCATAATTTGCCTATCGGTGTTTTCAGGGTCAATTTTCGGTGTAGGCAGACGTTGTTTTTGATAGAATTTTGGAACGAAAATTTACGTAGTCAAGCAATATAATTTATACACTAACTTTATACCCTTTTTATGTTTAAAGGACAAAACATTAGGAAACTCACCAGACAGGTTAGCGGTTAATCTACGAACGCCAGGTAAGTGGAAATCCAACTACAACACATAACATGTGTGTATGTGCCTAATTTATGTGATTACATGAGAGGTGCTTATGTGAACTTGTATGATATGGTTTCATGTTTTTGGTAAGCATTATGGCATTAATGCATTATGCATATGCACGAGCATGCACGAAATACTTGGGGGTAATAAGATGATGAGCGTGCAGGATTATGTCGCAAATAGCGAAAAAAATAAATGCCGAGGTGGGCAATGATGTTATAAGTTAAGTTAAGGGGCGGCTTCCGGGGTACTGAGACGGCGACGGCGTTGATGCACCGTCGGCGACGTTGATGCGTCGCCAGTATACGAACGAGGTTGATGCATCGCGGGATTACCATGGTTGGGTTGATGCCCTCATGGTTGGGGGAATGCCCTTATATCCCTGATTAGCGTGGTTGGCCTCATACGTTGGGCTGATGCCCGTGGTTAGAATAGAGCTCTTTACGGTGTATGCCGAGGTAAAAGCCTGCCAAGGGCCCTAAAGATAAAAGATATGAGATTGGGTTTAATCTACGAGACTTAAGATGCACTGGCGTGGATTGCCTTTGCGGGATTTTATCACGTGCACGTCATGCATGATTTCTACTTACTGAGCATATCGCTCATCCCTTACGTTATGTGGTGTAGGTACACGCGACCGCGGTACGTGATCGCTTAGGTGGCAAGGCAAATCTTTTGAAGCTTCCGGCAGCTTTTGGGGTGGAAGTGTGTGCGTGGATGACGACCTGTGAGGCCGGGCGCCTAGGAATTCTTTTGCTGCACGTGTAGACACTTATCATGTAATTAAGTTTTGCCTGTAATTAGGAAATTGGAAGTATTCTTTTGACATGTAAGGAACGATTCCATTACATAAATGGAAAAAGAAAAATTTCATACGCATTTCTGCATGTCTTTTAAACAAATCATCGTTAGGCACATAGGATAACGTTAGAATAGGTAGCGAGGACAGCGGGTCCTGACATCGTTGCTGTGTATATGGTCCAGTGGAGATTGTCTCCCAAATGAGAAATTCGATCATACGATTCTTCCAAACTGCATAGTTCGTTACATTGAAGAGAGGCGGCCTAGAGTGGGATTGACCCTCTGCAAATACATCAAAGTCATCAGATCTTACTCAGGCGTGTTAGGCCTTTCATTGAGTAACTTGCTCTTATACCAAATGAAGTGTAAAATATGCCTAAGAGAGGGGGGTGAATTAGGCTATAAAAATTTTGGTTTGTTCTTCTTCGAAAAATACTTTTCTTTAAGAAGATATTTGCAGAGTGTGTTATTTCCCAGAAAGCAGTAAGAGTATCAACGTTATCTCCCTAACCCTGTTTCACAAAATATCAACTCAGAAAGCGTTCCAACGATATTACTAGTTATTTGCCGGCGTTCCGGGTTTGTCTTACAGAAAAGTAGATAGCAGAAAGTAAAGTGAGACGGGATTTTTATACAGGTTATATTCCCAGCTGGGCTTTTATCCCGTCCCTGGGGTGTGAATTCCCCAAGAGTTCCAATCAATAACTGAGTATTACGGTTATGGTTACAGAATGATCGATTCTTACACAACCGAAGCACTATGGAAACTAGACCTCCAGCTAGGCTATCGTATGCCAAGTTTCGTTCCACGTCGTTTAGCAAGGAAACCAATTCCCCGACTGGACACAGCTTGCTACCGAAGAGCCACCGAATCCACCAAATTCGTCCCTCCACGTGCGAAAGACTCCACTCGTGCTCCTTTGTGCGCTCAACACGTCCGAAGACAAATCACGTCCGACGGCAAGGGTTTTTGGGATTGGGTGTTTCTAAAGCTCGCTCACGGGTACAGATTCTCAAATTTAAGCTCAACACAAACTACGAATTTTCGCAAATTAAAGCTCAAAACAGTCAAAGGAATTCGATGGCTTGTGTGTTCGTTTGGTGCCCTTCAACGTGAAGTGTTTATCTTCTATATAGACCACGAATAGCTTCTACACTTCACAAGGAAAGTTACGCACAGAATATGCAAGAGAAAGCTCAATAATCATGTGCATTAACTCAAGGAATCATGCCAAGAATAAACCAATTAAGCTCAACGGTCATGCATGAATTCTTACCATAAATACCAGAGTCTTACTTTCATTCCAAGGTAATCTCATCCGTTTGTCAGCCCATTCCATATATAGACTCAATCAGCATATTACCACATATAAACCCAATCAATTAATCACTTTCCAAAATATAAATCCCAAGTCGCATAAGGAAAGATAGATCATTATCACTTATTTAAAAGTCAAATAATATAGCACTCAAACGGATATATCACTGATATTCTTTCCTAAAATAAATCAATCACATGTAAGCACTTAATCAGAATATCTTTTCCATGTATAGCATACTTATTCATATCCGGGTGATCACAGCGATATTCTTTTCTAAAATAAATCAATCACATGTGAGCACTTAATCACACTATCTTTTCCTTATATATAGCAACAATCGTTCATAGGTGATCACAGTGATATTCTTTCCAAAATAACTCAATCACATGTACAACTCACATAATATATTTCCATATATAGCACAGAGTGAGATTCCATTCATACGAAAACGTTCATAACCAAGTCATCACAATTCTAATTAAGCACAAGATCACACAAATTCGATTTCTTAGCAATTTAATCACATTTAAGCACTTAATCGAATAACTTTATATACTCAAACATCATAAATCATACATATCGAGTTTTCTAAATTGTACCCCCACAATACATTATTACTTGGATTAATCAAAACTCTCATAATCATTTGGACCAAAAAGGTCTACACAATATACGTAACAACTACTCATCGTCTTAAGAGTTCAAAATTTTGAATTCTTCCTTAATAAAGTTTCTAATTTATCCTATTACACTACTAATTATAGTAAACCATGTATTAAAATTTTATGGGTATCACACCGGGTTAGTGGTATACTACTCGGGGAAAAACCGTCGGGTTGAGATAGTGTGTGGAAGAGCTACCTGGCGCGGCCAGGAGTGGGCTACCGCACGGTTTAGCGTACTTTGCCATCGCGCGCGTGGGTGCCGAGTCTAGTCGAGGGCCCTATTATGTGTTGAGATGTGATGTAGGATCGAGCGTGCATTTATGATGTGAGTATTTGGAATTTGGTTGAGTGCACGCACGCATTGCATGTTTTTTACCACCACCTACTGGCAATTTTGCTCGGAGTTTTATTTTTGTAGATAAGCTGAGCCCGACACCGATGAGTGTCTTGGGTGAGTTGTAGGCTGGTTGGCGGCGGTGACTCCACGGGATTTTGAGGGCGGCGCAGTACATAGGAGGCTGTGGAGAGGCGTAGTGTAGCATAGTCGGGTTCAGATATTTGGGCTTCGGCCCGTTGTATCAAAGTGACGTGTTTTTGGTAAGCCCGACTTTAGATTATGTATGTATATTATTTTCTTTAAAAAGTTTTTTGATAAATGGGTCCTCCGCGACTTTCGTTGCGGAAATCCGCCAATTAATCCAATTAGGAAGTAGGGTCGCCACAGGCTGTAACAACCCGTCTCATACCGGGTGTCACTATAGCATTGGCTCCTATCGGGACTAGTGGGGTTGGGCCCACCACACACTGATAGTCTGGCCCCACTGCATCACCATTTAACCTTTCGCTTCGTGCACTCGCTCACACGCAACCTGGGAAACTTCCCAGGGGGTCATCCATCCCTAGATTGCTCGAAGTCAAGCACGCTTAACTTTGGAGTTTTTATAGATGGACTCCCGAAAAGGTAGGTCGATGTCCCATAAATTTTAACTACGGTATTTATGACTTAATTAGCAGTGAATTAAAGATTTCGTTGGACTAATTAAATAAAGAAGCTAGGACTATAAGATAAATCAATACGTGAATCATTTTGCGGACTTATCTACTAATAATATTTTGGGTACATGTTTTATGATGTTTAGACGACTATGTGCTAAGTGTTCCATATATGTTATGTGTTATATGACTTATATGATGAATTTAGGACTTAGAAATATTTTAGATGATACTCATGTATAATTGAGGTGTTAAAGAAGACACGACGATTTATAAGATGACAAGAACTAGTTTCGATTGATGATATGAATTTAATTTGAATCGGCCGATTAGGACAAAGAAATTTAGATAAAACATGAGAAGATGGTTTCGACTGATTGTAACTTAAAATACCAAGTTTCGCCGAGATGTATGGGTATGAATCGAACAATTCTCGTGCACCTAAGGGTTAGAATCGGCCGATTTATGTTCAATAGAAACTTCGATCGATACATATATCATTAGAATTGAACTCACAATTCACGTGGGGTCATATCATCGAGTGACTATATATATATATATATAGTACTAGGTGATAAATGATTACCTGAAGTAATAGAAAATTGATGTGAGGGGAGGAGAGTTCTTACTTAATTCATGAGTAAAAACACGTCACCTAATCTAGTAGGAAATTATTACACGATTTTCCAAGGTCTCATCTTTATCTATTAATTTCTTAAATGAACACCTCACACGAAAGAAAAGAGATGATCAAGAGATTTTGTGTACTTTATGGTCAACCATGTTAAAATCTAATCGGCCAATCCCAAGGTTTGTGAGGAAGTTTTTGCCGAGTATTTGGGGTGTGATGGGGCGATTGTAAAGTAATATATTAACCAATAGACAGAACTGAAATCAAATGATAATATATACTAGTTTAAAATCGGATCGATTGATTCACATAAGGTCTTCGATCGATAAACACACCATTAGGATTTACCAACCCTAACTTAGGTCAAGTTGAATAACTGAATGACATGTAAGGGTTTCTTCACTTGGAAGGAAAAATATAAGCCTAGTCACCTAGTTGTCAACTCAATTGCTATTTTCAATACCTTATACTTATCTATTATACCGAAGGTTACGTATAAGAAAATACCCTCATAAACTAACAACATAACAAGTAGAAAATAAAGAGAACGAATGTTGAAATTTAATAAGCTCCAACAAGAAGCAAATCGAATCGAGAAGAAATTTTTAGCAACTCAGAAAGCGGACATAAGGAGGGTAAGAAGTGTACTTATAACACCTAAATTCAGTTATATGTATATCGTATTTAGTTCATACGATTTACAGAATTATTTAGACATGAACCGTAGACAAAAATTCTAAATTCTGGAATAAGACTAACCCTAATATTAATTGTTTAAGTCCTATGTAGGGAAAAGCGTAAGAATTCAGGGAAAGGAATTAAAGGAACATAGAGAATCTTGGTGTAACATAGACGATGAAAACCCTAATTTAGAGTAGCGATTCATGTTAACATAGCTATTTTGATTAAGTAATATTTTAGGTGATATGGCATACTTTAAGACGCATGACTTTGGAAATATAAGAATAATGAAGTAGGGTTGATGATTTTGGAGAGGAAGGAACCCTAGAATTTATGAGTTCTGGGTAGAGTTAAGCGTAGGAATTAAATATGAGTGATATGAGTATTTGAAGTTTCGATCGAAATGTAGAATAAATATTATATATGTCTCGGCGATTCTTGGTGTAGCGACCCTCGTTTTCTAATTACTATTAGTGGCGGATTTCCGCAACGTAAGCCGCGGAAGGCACGTCTAACAAAAACGTTTTAATAAAATAATTTACATATCATAAAACGTCGTTTTACAAAACGGTCTCTATACATGGGCTGAAGCCCCAAAAATATTCTAACCCACTAGGCCGCTCCACAGGTCGCACCCATGTACTGCTCTCGCCCCCAGCCGCTAGTTTAGCCCTAACGTTCATCGACGTCGGGCTCGTCCATACCTACATGTAAACGACTGAGCTATTGCCCAGTAGGTGAAATGCAATGCAGCGTGCACTCATTCCCAATCCCAATTCTCACAACATGATGCACACTCGTTTCCACATTTCTATCGTATCTCAATATCAGGGCCCTAGGCTGGACTCGGCACCTCGTGCGCACTGAAATTAAATATATCATCTGGTCGCTCACGCCAGAATAGCGGTGCCCACGCCGATAGTGCGCTGATCGATCACGTCAACGTCCTCCTATCAGGTCGCCCCTTCCGCTATATAACTCATCCGACGGTTTGCACCTCGGGTCGCTCATGCCCGAGTAGACAGATCGCTCACGTCTGTCTCCCGTCAGGTGCCCCGCGAGTCCAACCTCAACTCCCCTACGAGTCTGACTGCCTCAATCGGCACACTCTACCCCGCTCAATTGACACCTAAGGTGTCACCACCAACGTGGTCATTATCCCCCACAATGTCGTGCGATGCCATGCACATACGTGATACACATGAAATCGTGATGCCACATAAAACATACGTAAAACACGTAAATCATCGAATAACATAATCACATAGTAGCAGGTAAGCGTTTACGTGTCGTAGATGAATGATTCACCTACCTGTCCTCCAAATAAAGTCAGACAAGGAATTTGGTAACTTTCCTAAGTGTCGAACCTCTGAATTTGAAAATATTTTCATATCAGTATATTTTCTAAGTCACATTAGTTTTTGAAATTTCCAAACCTTAAAAATCAAAAACTCTAGAAGTCAGGAAATCCCTAATATTACGAAAACCCTAGAACATCGAAAATCCTAGACCCCAAAAACCCTAAGATGCCAAAATAAGTAAATTCCAAAAACTATTTGGCCTTAAGTTGTTTTGCCGAAAACATGAACATGCCGAAATATTCAACTCTTAAACAGTTCAATAACGAAAAAGTTATATTCTCTATATATAATAACCTACAACCATCACGAAAATCATTCAATATTAAATGATTACAGTAACACTTATGATAGCTGCAGCTCAAACCCCGAGAATTAATTATGGCCGAGAGTTTAGTAAACTTTGTCGAAATTTACTTCTGCGTTAATTTTTTTTTGAATTAGGTCAGTAATATTAATGACAAAAATAAGAGGGTACATCAGCTAGTACATCGGCTAGTAGAATGCAAACTACCAAGCAATTCTCCAAATTCTACGTAGAGCTAACACCTGCAACTGATATGTAGAATCTAAAGTACATAAGCGCATCCTAAGGAGGTGTAGAACATCATCAATCAGTCGGTCGGCCGTTCGTGAACATCCCTCCTTCCATCGTCGATTACGCTCTAGCCATAGGTGATAGACTAAGGATGCCAAAAGATGACGGTGGGCAGCCATATGGAGGTGCCAACCTCGCCAGCGACGGGCAGCCCAGTCCAGACCTATCGGCCACCTCCTATACGGCCAGCAGAATCTCACCTTGTGTTGGAGTCCTAAGCAATCCTGCGAAAAAGAGCAGTGAAAAAGAAGATGTTGCGTCGTTTCCCGCACGGCTCCACCGCACAGCTCACATGCCCTCGAGCCCGCTACGGCTGCTATCCACGGTTTTTCACGCGTGGCCCATCTGTCTCGGATCGCCATCCATAGTATAAAGTCATGCCGAGGGACTCGTAGACAGCCCCCAAGTAATGCAGCCCAGCGCACGCGTGGTCGGGAATGCCTTAGCACCTCCCGGGCAGACTTCGCAGTGAACTTACCATCCGCTGATCACAACCATCTCAAGGTGTCTTTAGCGAGTGGACAAACAGGGGGCAACTGAGGAATGATCTCCATGCATTCCACCGTTGAAAGGGCCGGCAATGCCATTCATCCCTGTAAATGACAGTGCTAAGTTGCGAGGTAATGGGCAGCCCCAATACCATCGGGCCTCGTGGGAACCTCTCAGCTAGTGGTTCAGTAAATAGCCAAGGGTCTCGCCACATCAGAATCGTCTCACCATTACCCACGCAAAATTTCAGCTGCTGTCGGAAATGGGACGTAACTTGAGCAGTTTATTCCATAAAGATTTGTTCTGCAGCCGCGTTGTCAGGATCCATTGAACCCAAATGGAGTTCTTGTCGCAGGTGGCAAGCCTCCAAAGTTGCCCGAGCAGCAGTGCGTGATTATCCACTTCAATTGACCTCAGTCCTAAGCCTCCTCTTTCACTGGGACACATACATCCAGCCATGCCACCTTAGCCGAGCCTGCCCATAGGAATTTCCGTAGTCGCGCCTCTATAGCCCGTATAATGCTCTTGGGGATGAGAAACACACCAGACCAGTATACCAGAATTGCAAGTAGGACAGACTTCGTCAGTTGAAGATGCCCTGCGTACGATAATGATCTGTTCAACCACGCCCCAAGCCGACGGTCCACACTCTGAATCAACGGTTGGCAATCCTGAATAGTTAGTCGCGAGGTAATTAGGGGAACTCCTAAGTAGCGTACCGGCAATTTCCCAAGAGGATACCCCATTATTGCCTGTATTGCTGGTGCACTGTTCTCAGCTCCCTTCGAAATAAAGAGTTCACTCTTCTGTAGGTTCGCCGTAAACCTGAGAGTTGCGCAAAGAATTACAACCCATCTTTGAGGATGCTTACCGATTTGGTGTCCGCATGTGAAACAGGAGCAGATCATCCGCAAAGGAGAGCATAAACAATGGCAGAGAATCACAGCGCCAATGAAAGCGAAAGCCACTCCCCTCGCTCGTCTTCTTCTTCAGGATTCCATGTAGAACCTCCATAACAAGGGTGAATAAGTATGGCGAGATGGGGTCCCCTTGCCTCAGTCCTCGCCGCCCGTCGAAGAACCCCCGTGGTCTGTCGTTAAGATTGATGGAGAATCTCGTTGATGTGAGGCATGTTCTAATCCATCCAATAAACTTGGTGTGAAAGTTCAGTCCCCTCAAAACAGCGAGTATGAATTCCCATTCCACCCGGTCATACGCCTTGGCTAGGTCAACCTTGAGTGTTGCCCGGCCCGGGAGATGAGCTACATTGTATCCGTGACAGAGTTCTTGAGCCAAGAGTATGTTATCAGCTATACTTCTACCAGGAATAAATGCATTCGGATTGGGATGTACCAGTTTGGCTAGTTGTCCCTTAAGTCGATTAGCTAACACCTTCGAAATGACTTTATATAGGACATTACAACATGCGATTGGTCCAAACGCCGCACGACGAGCATTCGACCCTTTCGGATTGAGGGAAGAAGGGTGCTGTTGAGCTCCTTCAAGAGAAAACCCGTATGGAACTCCTGTGTAGCAGCTGTGATATCCGGCCCTATGATATGTCAGGCTGCCTTAAAGAAGGCCGAAGTAAACCCGTCGGGGCCTGGCGCTTTGCCATCTTTGATAGAAAACAGCGCTTCCCTGATCTCAGTCGGGGTCACTGGTTCAACCATTCTGAGGGCCTCCTCCGTAGCTAATTTCTCAGACAAAAATTCTCCCACATTAGCCAAGTCGTTGGTGTTTGGGGGGCAAGACTGTCCCAGAAAGATCAGTGTAGAACCGAAGCAATTCTGCCGTTACATTCTCTTCGCCCTTAATACTCGCGCCTTGATCATCCTCTAAGCAGAAAATTCGATTGGCTGCTTTTCGTACCGCAATTTTCTTGAAGAAAAACTCAGTACACTGATCCCCTTCTTCTAGCCATCCCAGTTTGGCCCGTTGTCGATACGAGATATGCTCCATCTCCACAGCTCTCGCGTAGACCCATCGACATTGAATTTCCAATGTCTGGAAACGTACGTGGGGATAAATGGCTGTAAACTCCTGCACCACATCCAGAAATCCCTTAGCTTCTACAACTGTGGCTGAAATATTCCCTAAAGCCTTCCGTAGCTGCTTTAGTCTCGGCTTTAACAGCTTCAGTCGCTTTAACAGAGAAAACATCGGGACGCCATTGCACGGCACTTTCCAGATTTCCTCGACCAATGGTAGGAACCTCAGATCCTTCGCCAAGCAATTATCAAATCGAAACGCAGCTGCTTTGTGTGGCACAGCAACAGACCGGGCCAGTATAAGCGGACTGTGGTCTGAAGTCGCCGGCAGTCCACACATGTAATGCATACCAGGAAATTGTGCAAACCACGCCGGATTAGCAACCATCCGGTCCAGGCGCCACCAAATCGCCGCAGATCCCATCTGATGGTTACACCAGGTGAAGAACGGGCCCACCGATGGAATTGGACTAAGGTCTGATTGGGTAAAGCAGTCATGTAGATCCGCCCACTTTTGCCTTAATTGTTCTTTTAAATTCTTTGTTCTTAAGCTATTGGAGGTTTTCATGATTTGATGTATAGATATATGTACATATACACGTATTTCCCTTAGGATTAAGAGCCTTTACACTAGTCATACTTCTAATAATATGAGATACCTACGCGTGTTATTGTAGGTCTTTTTTTCAGGGTTATGATTATATTGATATATATTGGGTATATGACTCAACAATTATCCTACTATATATATATGTATGTTTTACGATAACTAGGTGTAGAGGGATGCCGAAATCTTTATAAGGTTGTCGAAATTTTACTAATGTCGAGAACTATTATATCTCGAAATCTTTCTACGAGAAAATAATTACATTTCTAAATCTTTCTATGAGAAAGTTATTACATCTCGAAATCCTTCTATGAATTATTACATTTCGAAATCTTTCTATGAGAAGGGGCGAAAATCCTTACAATCATATCAAAACTTCAAGTACACAGTATGAGCCGAGATCATTGTTTGCAAACTCCAAATTCTTACGAAAACTTAATACTTCAGAAACTATCGAAACTCTATTGGGGAGATTTTACAGAGACACCAGAAACTTTAATGTGTAACTATCGAAATCTTTTATGGTATGATACCCATGTTGAGAACTTCTCTGAAATGTAGAAAACCTATGCTAATGTCCAAAACATTTAAATATTCTCAAAATAAACCCTAAAATCGTAACAACCTAATTTCCTAAATGATCTCACACAAGTTCTAATACCGAAACTTCATAGAAGCTATGCTAATCTTTTTTTTTTGGTGTTAATGTCCCGTGTATATATATAGAAGAGGAATGTACAAAAAAAAGTGGGTGGGCAATTCCACAATCGACCAGTAACAGGCTACTGGGCACAACTCAAAATCATAAACAACTGACTACCAAGCCACACGTCACAATCTACGAATGGGTTCACGCTAAAGCTCAAACTTAGCGGGCGTACCACTAAGTCGCATAGTCAGCAGCGCCATGACGCACCCAACCAGCCGCTCAGGAGGTGTGGTGATCCCCTCTCTCCAGCATTTGTTCCTTGCCTGCCATATATGATAAACGAGTGAGGCTAACACGTGACGTGAAGCTGCGTGAAGCAGGTGTCTCCCTCGCCAACGAATCGATGCCCACATAATGCCCTCATTCCACTCCGGATACAGCCATACCCATCGGGTACGCCTTCGCAACAGGCGTAGACACTGCCGGGAGAATGCACAATCAAAGAAAAGGTGCTGAGCTGTCTCACAATGGAGCTCCTCACAAAGGACACAAGTCGGCGTACCCGCCCTCTGAGCCACTCATGGCTTGTCATAAGTCGATAGGCGATCCCGCACTCCAAGCCAGAGAATGAACTCGTGACGCGGAATTTTCAGAGGCCCACCAAAAAGGGCAGCCCACTGTACGGTCGTACCCCTGTAGCGAATGGCCTCCTCGCCGAAGCCGCCGTCATGGTCCCATCCGGCGATTTAGCCCAAAGCACAGCGTCCTGTCTGCCCAAGACAACCGGCGGCAGTAACTGCCTAATCTCGAGGTACTCAACCGATGCCTACCTTGGCCAGTTCCATCCATGAGCATCAATCACCACACTCAACTTCGAGTCAGAAGGAAGGCCCATCGCAAGAGGGCCCCGAGGAAAAACGGTACGAAAGTGGTGTACTCAACAGCCATGGATCTTTCCACAGCCAGAAACTCGACCCGTCCCCAACTCGAAAAGACATCATACAGCGTACTAGAGGTCGCATCTGTAGCAGCGTTCGCCAGCTCCATGCATCGTTCGATGAGATGGGTATGTCCCATAACGAACGGGAGTGTAGGCGCGTCCCATATAACCATGCCACCCAAATCGAATCAGGCGTCTTGGCAATGACACTCCAAAGCTGCTTAAGCAGAAGAACTTTGTTGTCAGTTGCGATGGATCTCAGTCCCAGCCCCCTTCAGTTACCGGTAAGCATAGCACCTCCCAAGCCACTTTCGCGGTCGAACATCCCCAAAGAAATTTCCGAAAGTGCATCTCTAGAGCTCGAACAACCCCCTTTGGTAGGAGAAAGACCCCTAACCAGTACGCATGCATGGCTTGGAGGACCGACTTTACCAGCTGAATTCGCCCTGCATAGGACAATGAGCGATTAAGCCATGACCCTAGGCGCTGATCAACCCGCTGCAGCTAGGGTGCACAGTCTCCAATCGACAGCCGGTACTCCCAAGTACCTAACTGGTAGATGCCCAACCCGGTATTCCATAAGTAACTAGACTTGCGACGTCATTCCCTCTGCCCAGCGTGACAGGTAAATCTTACTTTTGTCAGGGTTTGGGTGTAACCCTGACAAGGTTGCGAATCTCCCTAGCTCATCCTTCAGCACCCCAATCGACACCATATCTGCGTGGCTGAAGAGAAGCAAATCATCGACGAAAGCTAAAGAGGCCAACTTCAGCGACTCGCACCGCCAATGGTATCTAAAACATGGCTCCGCCGAGATACACCTAGATATGGTCCCATGAAGAACCTCCATAGCCAACGTAAAAAGGTAGGGAGAGAGATGGGATCTCCCTGTTGCAGTCCCCGCTTCCCCGTAAAGAAACCCACCACATTGCCATTGAGATTTAGAGAAAAAGCAGTGGTCGTCATGCAAGCACGAATCCAACCAATATATATAGGATGAAAACCCATCGACTCGAGAACAGCCAGCAAGAATCCCCACTCTACCTTATCATAGGCCTTGGCCAGATCGATCTTAAACATCGCCCGTGGGGGCTGGCCCTTCGACGTATAACCGAGACAAAGTTCCTGCGCCAACAAAATATTATCACTGATCCGTCGCCCTGGAATAAACGCTGTCTGCGAGCCATGTGTTAGGATTATTTTATTGTGTTCAATTAAATTAGGTTATCTTAATCTTGTAATTAATTTAAGTGAACTGGGCTTTAATGTTTTAGAGCCCAATGATTTTATTCTTGTAATGGCCTTACAAGGGCCCAAGTATTATATACCAACTTGTGGTATAAATACTAAAACCCTAACATATAGTTATGTGTCTCTTGTATGTTGAAATTATAGAGAGATAATTTTGTGAAGCCACCAACCTTCAAACACACACACGCACCCCACGTTAAAGTAATTCTTCCATCTTAAATCGTGGTAAATTCGTTCTAGATAGTATTGTTGGATCAAATAGGGACCGTGGTATCAGAGCCTAACGCGGATTAGTATCTTCCATTTGAATCCAGTTTTGCTCGATTCCGACGTGATTTGAAGAAGTTTTTTGCTTGAAAACTCATTTTCGATTTTTTTCTATTTTTAGGTGTTTTTAAATCGTTTTCAGTGATTTCTTACCCCCTAAGACGTTAGAAAAGTGATATTGAGTAAATTTATGCACTTTCTCGTCGATTTCAGTCAAGTTTGAGTATGATTTGAGCAAAAACGAGTCTGGAAATCTGGGTTTTACTTGAACTGTTCATCAGTAACCGATAGAAAAATACCTTTGAGTTTGAAGGTTTCGACCGAAACCCACTATGAGAAGCTTCGATTGACTTGAGTTTCGGGCAATTTTTCGCTAATTTCACAGTTTCGATTGATACAATTCTCGGCGAAAGCCCAATCCATCTCGCCCGAAAGGCTACAGTACCCAATTTCACAGTTTCGATCGATACAATTCTTGGCGAAAGCCTAATCTATTTCGCCCGAAAGTCTACAGTAACAAATTGATAAGTTTCGCCCGATTCATATCTCGGCGGAAGTCCAATTTACTCACTGTTTCGCCCGAAACTCAATCATCCAATTAGCCAATTTCAATCTTAGACAATCGAAACGATTTATTCCAATGGAAATCGAAATTCCTCTTTCGATAGAAACTCTCCTTATCTAAGCTGTTTCGCCCGATTCACATACTGTCGCTCGAATTAGCCTTTGGGATCTATACTGCACGATTCACACCTTCGCCCAATTCTAGAACACAAAATTCAATTTCAATTGCTCGATTCTCAACACTTAGGACCAGTCGATATAAAATTAGAATCGATCAAGCATTCAAATTGGGTAGACCAAAATTTTAATATCACATAACTCCAATTGTCTTATCCTCAAGCAGTACACAAAATTCTTCAAATTTTTAAATTGCGACAGAACTCATTAAGAGAATTTACCTACTTAGACTCGACACTCGAAATCATTCAAACTTGACTATATCTCATTCAAAACAAAAGCGTTTCAGTTCGCAGATATATCACGCGTTAACGATCATTTATATCCAACAATAAACTTAGGACATCATTGGCAAATAATAGAGAAAGTTTTGGTAATTTTCTTTTTTTTTTGGAACAGGTCCCGGTTTTTATATATATAATGGTAGAAGTATACAGAGTGGGTGCGAGTAAACCTCGACACAGGCAACCAGTAACAGGCTACTAGTGAACAGAAAATGCGTTTAAGAGAAAATCAGCTACCAAGCTACCAAGCTACTCTCCAAAGTCGCCGAATAGCAGCCTGCTGTAAGGCATGCTTATCTCCAATCGTCCCAAGCTGAGCGCCAAGGATGCCGAGGACCGTGGCTACGACCTGAGCAGGGGTAGAACGTATGTTCTCCCTCCAACGCCTGTTCCGCTCCTGCCAAATGTGATAAACAATCGACGCAAGGACATGCCGATAAGCAACATGAAATAAGTGCTGGCTTCTCCACTTCAGAGTAGCCCAGTGATAGCTCTGTCCCAATCAATATACGGTATCCGCCACCGAATCATGTCCCTAAGTATCTGTCGGCACCTCAAAGAAAAAGGACACGAAAAGAAGAGATGAGAGACCCTAGAATCAGAGGGACCCCCAGGTAGCGCACAGGCAGTTGCCCCTGTGAATGCCGAGAATCGTCTGAAATCTCATCGATAAGCTCTCTGCGCGCTTGCTCACAAACATCTCGCTCTTGCCGAGGCTCGGCTGTAATCCCAAAGCCTCCGCAAAGTCATCCAGCGCAGCCTTAAGGACCCCAATCGAAACCTCATCAGCATGACAATAAAGTAACAAATCGTCCGCAAATGCAAGCATGGCCAGCTTCGACGCCTCACAACGCCAATGATAAAGAAAACGCGGTTCCTGGCATATGCGATATGTAACCATCCCCCGTAAAATCTCCATCACCAACGTGAAAAGGTACGGGGACAGCGGATCCCCCTGTCGAAGGCCCCTCTTCCCATGGAAGTACCCCGCCTGCGTTCCATGAAGATTAATGGAAAAGGTAGTGGTAGTAACACAACAACGAATCCAAGCAACAAAGGTCGAATGGAAGCCCATTGCTTCCATAGCAGCTAGCAAGAAACTCCACTCGACCTTATCATAGGCCTTAGCCAAATCCACCTTGAGCGCAACCCGAGGGGGTCGGCTCATGCTGTTATACCCCAAACAGATTTCCTGGGCTAAAAGAATGTTATCGCTGATCTTCCGTCCCGGAATAAAGGCCGTCTGAGTTGGATGAACGAGCTCCCCAAGAACAGTCCTCAACATGTTAGCAATAACCTTAGAGATGACCTTAAAGAGAACATTGCAGCACGAGATGGGTCGATAATCAGCTGCTCGCCTCGGCGAATCCCCCTTCGGAATGAGCGTGATGGACGTGCTATTGAGGCCCTTAAGCAGCCGGCCCGTCAAGAAGAAGTCCTGAACCGAGATAATGAGATCCTCCCCAATGATACTCCACGCCGCTTTAAAAAAAGCGGCCGTAAATCCGTCCGGCCCCGGAGCCTTCTCATCCCCCATAGAGAAGAGAGCCTCCTTGATCTCAGCAGGCTCAATGTGTCTGATCATATGTGAAGTCATGTCCCCCGAAAGAGATCGGGTAATATAAGGTGCAAGATCAGAAGGGGAAACCAGGTTCGGCCGCGCCGAAACTCCCAACAAATCATGATAGTAACGTATCAACTCGTCACGAACAACCCCCTCTCCATGGATCAGCTCTCCGCTCTCATTCTCCAAGGAAAGAATCCGATTCCTAGTGCGTCGTATAGCTACTCGCCTGAAGAAGAATGACGTGCACTGATCACCCTCCCTAAGCCAAGAGAGCTTGGCTCGTTGTGACAGCACAGAATGCTCCATGTCCACAGCCCTCGTGTATAAGTCTCGACAAACACGCTCCAAGTCATGGAAGAACACCTCATCCGGAGTCTACTTGCAAAATCCTGACAGATGTCAAGGAAGCGCTTCGCTTCAACTACATTCACCGCTAGGTCCCCCTTCGCCCTACGCAACTGTCGGAAAATAGGCTTGAGGTCCTTAAGTCGCCGTGTGAGGACATACATTGGGAATCCCGTTCGCTCCAAGTCCCAAACTCGTTGAACCTGCGCTAAAAAGGATGCATCGTGGATCAAAAAGTTATCGAAACGAAAGGTCGATAACCTCGGGGTGCCTCGGCAGTCACCCAAGAGTAAAGGGCTATGGTCAGAAGTCCCTGGCAAGTCGGCCCGGTAAGAGCAGTCGGGATACTTGGCGAACCACACCGGATTGCCAAGCACGCGGTCAAGTCTTCGCCAGATTCCAGCCTCGGCCCGCTGCTGGTTATACCACGTGAAAAATTGCCCGGTATGCGGCAGCGTCATCAAGTCCGCACGAAGAAGGCAATCTCGTAGGTCGTGAGTGTCACGATCAGTAATAACTCCTCCTCGTCCTTCCGCAGCATCAAGGACTGCGTTAAAGTCCCCCAGAACGATCCACGAGTCATGTCTGCGCAGAGCAGACGTAGCGATAATATCCTCCCATAGCTCACATCTCTCTTCCCGACGATTCCTCCCATAGACGAAGGAGATGAAAGTGGTCTCGTTCGCAGCTATAGAGAACACCTTACAGTGCACTGATTGCGCAGTAAAGGCCTCGACAGAAACCCGAATCCAGGAAGGACCCCAACCAACCCAAATGCGCGATCCCGGGCCACTACCATAATCAAAGAACCAAGTCCACGAAGAGTTAATGCGACCCGAAATGGAAGCCGCATTAACTATCGACACTCTAGTGTCCAATAACGCCACTAAATACAACCCGTTACGGGACACCAACTCCTCCACCCCTCTACCGTGGTCTCGCTTATTGAGACCACGCACATTCTACGCTCCGACACTGATCATGGATCACCCCCTGAGCGGGCTGCACTATTAGGACCCGAGAAAGAAGTGGAAGAAAGATTGCCCGAATCGGAGAGACCCCGAAGGACCGAGAATGAGTTATGATCAGCCCCCAATGACTCGGTCAGCTTTGCAATTCCATGATTCAGCCGTTGTGGACTATACGGAGGCCGGCTCGATCTTGTCGGGCTGTGCCGCGGCGTGTTACGCCGGGATTCATCCACAGCAGAAGAATGCCGACCGGGATGATCACCGGAATCACGAGCAGGCTCTTTCCCCTTCGTCTTCGAGCCCACATTCCTCCAATCAGCCGAGGAATTATGTCGGCGCACATGCTTAGCTCTCCGAGCAAGAGTTTGCGAGGAATCCATATCCGTTCGCCGCGGACACATGGCCGACGAATGCAGCCATGACTCGTACTCACCACATTTAGTGGGCTTCCATTCATACTCGACCCGAACTTGCACGCTACCCGCCCAACCACCATCGGCAGTCGGTATACGGATATGAAACTTGTCAATGAACGACTCATTAAGATCCTTCATAACACACACACGCGCATAATCGATTCGCTCCATATTTGTCGTACCACCATCCGCGAATAAGGGGCGTCCAACCGCGCTCGCAACCACCCCAAGGCCTTCGGCAGTCCAGAACTCACCGGGAACGTGCCATAATCTGATCCACAACGGAATCTCCGATTGAACTTGCTTATCGAGAGACATCCCCGGGCGCCACACCTCGAGAAAGATGGGCTGCCCATGCATGAGCCACGGCCCCCCCACCAACACTCGGTTCATGGCCTCGGCGGTCGCAAAACGAAACTTGAAGAATCCGTTTTGTGTCGCCTTGACTTCAGCAACACCTTCCCCAGCGTGGCGGAAAAATCGTTCAACAAACGGGAAATACGGCTTCCTCCCCAGAAAGTACCCAACAAGTGTATTATCCCATCGAGCCATACCCTTCTTCGCAATATCCCATGTGGGTCTAACCTCAAGTAATCCTTCAACAAGTATAGGTGGCGTATAATCCAATTTAATGCGCGCGGAGCTCTCCCTACCATTCTTGGAAATACCCTTAAGTCTCGCCGCATACGAATCAGGTCTCGTCTTGTCCCCGAGTGGTCCAAGCCTATCGAATACCAATCCATTCCCCTTCGTAGAACCACCTTGATCAGTCGTAACAACAGGCCCGTTATCATTGGTATGCTCGGGTGCGGAAACCCTAGGCCCGGTCGTAGAAACCCTAAACCCGTTAGGCCGAGAAGACCCTAACGGCTGATCCGGCACAACTTCTGCCGTTTGATCGCCGCCTTCAACCTGATCAACACCTCGCCCGGAACGCGACATCTCCTTCCCAGAACTCACGTCATGCAAACCAGATTCAGGAGAAAAAGATCCCTTCGGCGGTGGTGGGGTACCCTTCCGATCAGCCGTGCATTTCAATATTGAAAGAGCCGGCCGCCGATGTGGATCCCACCGGTGAAGCCTCCGAGAATCTGCAGCCCCAGCCCTATATTGAACCATCTCCATAGTATCCGCCCTTCGCGTCTCCAAGGGCCGCGGGTCCATCAATTCTTCGACAGTATTCGCACTCATCAATGTCGGGACGTTGTTCAGCATCACTCCAAGAGTTCCCGTCGAACCAGATCCCGCCATCGCGATGGGAACAAGCACGCTAGGATTAGGGTTTTTGGCCACCTTTTCGCTACCCAAACTGCCGCGAATTCTCCGCATCAATGGAAAGAAAGATTCCACATCAAACGCCGCCCCAAACTCAGGATATTTAGCAACAATATCCGCAAGATCCCGTCGTAGCCCCGAGTCAATCGTCAGATCGTTCAGATCAGCACCATGGCAAATCATCGACTCCACCCGTTCCAAACCCTCCCGATTATCCTTGGGAAAATCGGACACCGTAGATCGATCACCATCGCCGCGTCTCTTCGTCACCATAAGATCGAATGCAGCCCCATCATTCCGTATGCCCGATCCCGGAAAAATCTCCATCTCCGGCGATAATAACATCTGAACCCGATCAGGCGTAGGCGAGGACGACATCATCGAACCAATCATCGTCGAGCAAGAAGCCATAATCCACACGGCGACTCGCATAAATTTGAACCAATTCAAAAACCAATAGAAAACAAGAAATCGATAGAAGGATATTAGAATCCTTCCACCGCCGTTTGATCCCCGCGATGGAGGAGGGGAGTCACACTCTGGCGGACTGCAAGGAAGAGAGTCGCCGGCTTCGAAAAAACGGTGATGAAAGGTGGCGGTATTCGAAAATTCAAAAAAAGTAGTCTAGGGTTTAGTGTGTGTAAATCGCACAATAGCTTAGAAAAACTTAGCGTGATAAATCGAGTGGTGTGGAGCTTCCTCCTTCTGTAGGGATGGTGGATGTCCTAGCGGTTCCTTTCCCTAAGTCCTAAGACTTTTGCAAACTGAAAATACTAGGCTAAAACAAAAAAGATGCTGCTCTCATTCGCTCAGAGTTGATATGCGCTTCGCCCGATATAACATGTGCGTTTCGCTCATTGTCGCTCAAAAGTTACTCCGTAAAAGCTCTTTTTTGGCAGCTCGAAAATCTCATTTATTTATAGGCCTTGGATCCCTCTAGAATTGGTAAAAGATCTCTTGAGAATCTCATAAGATATCTCCTCGAAAATCTCCCCAAATATAGTAAATAATTAGTTCGAATCTTCTCTCCTTATTTACCCTTGATCTTCATATCTTCCATTTTTTGTAAATGCAATCTCCTATTTTGTATCCTCTATTTATGATAAGTGCATCACTTATTTTGGGTTAGAAAGACAAAATCTTTTTTTCCATATCTTCGACATTAACAATCTCCCCCTTTGCGTCTTTCTTTTTGTAGAATACCATTATTAATTGTGCTTTGATTTCATTAGCAGTCCTTATAATTAGGGGCTTTATTTGTATTTGTCGTTGGTTTAGGACTTAGCTTGTTGTTTACACCAAGTATGTTTGGTATAAATACTTGTACAAACATTGAGCATAATAGAGAATTTTAGTTAATTGATCCGAAAGGCTTGCAAATCCAATTATAGAGAGAGAAAATCAGAAAACACTCTCTCACTCCACGAATTCTCTCTCGAAGCTCTCAACGAAGGTTTTCGATCGAAATTCTATTCTTTATAATTCTAATCGATTTCCTTAGGATTCAAGTCTAGGATCAAAGAGTTATTAAATTAGGACCTAACAATTGGTATCAGAGCAGATTCGTTCTGTTTTGAATCGAAAATTGTTAGAATCAGATTGAAATTAATTTCTGAAATTGTTCCATTCGAAGAACAATTTTGGCACCAAACTAATTTTGATTTTTTTTAATCCTTCAATCTCTGCTTAATTGACTTGAATTTGATGTCTCTGTGCTTGCTTAGGTGTTATAAATCATTTAAGATTAGATCGGTTGTAGAACATCGATTAAGTAGAATTAATTGAATCTGTGTAGTTACTGTTTGCGCTAAGAACAGCTTGAACTGTACTGATTTGCTAAAATTCGATATCTTTTGCTTCGTGACGTGTTTAATTGAATGTTTGTGCGTAATTAGCAGTTGATTTCGAGCAAATACCTGCAAATACACTGTGTAATTCATCATTTTTGCTTGAATCAGTGTTACTATGATTTTTGTGATTATCTTAATTTTTCTCGCTAGGTTTTTCAATCAGGTTAATTTCTCGATCGAAAACTCTGCGCGAAAATATTTCTCGATCAGAATACCAAGTCAGACTTAAAGTCGTCTTTACCAAGAACGACTTTAGTAGAAAAATTTCTCGAGTACTACTAAGCGAAAATCTTTTTCGACAAGACCAATTTTGAGCTTTGCGCTCGCAAAACTTTCCGTCGAGAAACATTTTCGGTCAGACTATTAAAGTTCGACCTAGCAAAAATCACTTACGATCGAAAAACGTTTCCAGTCAACGAATTTAGTTTGACACAGTGAGAAACTTACTAAACGTATTGTTTCTTGCGATCGAAATAAATTCACGATACATATATTTTTCTCGATCAAAGGATTTTGAGCAATTTTCTTCGCTCGTAAAATTTTTCGCTGACATACTTTTTCGCACGAGAACAGTAACAAATACGTCCTATCTCGACGAATTAATTTTTGATCAAACTCTAAAGATTGAATCGAAAAAAAATTCTCGACTGCTTCATAATCAAACGCTACTAACTAATCTGCTACTTGTGAATCAGATCACATCAGTTCAAACCGTCAAAACAACAAACGAAGATCCTTCATCAACTCAAGAAAACAAAATGGATGCTTACTCATTGGAAACGACTAGGGCTGGGAAAATATATCGAAATACCGATATACCGTCCTTATCGTATCGTAACGTATCGAAAATATCGAAAATGTTGGTATACCGAAGTTTTTGGTAAGGTATGATACCGTACCGAAAATTTTCGGTACGGTAATGGTATGAAAATTTTAAAAACTAGGTATACCGATTATACCGAAATACCGAAATACTAAAATTTTAAATATTATATATATATATATATATATATATATATATATACACACATACATATATTATATTATTTCTAAAAAATATCAAATGGGTAAAAATATTATAAGGATCTTCATAAATTTATGTATCCCATAAATTATTAACTATACCAAACCTTTTACGATTATCGACGTCACCATATTTTACTTATTATACCTAAGTCAAGTTACGTTTAATTTTGGCCTTTTTAATGTTTTTTTCTTCAGGATTTTGAAAGCGTGAAGATGCAATGCAATTACTTTTTCACTAATTTTTTTAAATAACAATTTCATTTTAATTAATCTCTATATAAATTTGTATTTTGTAGTTATGTAAAGTTCTTTGTCTTACTAATGCGACTGACTAAAACATGTAAATTATTTAATGTTATTTGATGAATTAAAAATCTTTTTTATTATGAAAAATTTGATATTAATAATCTTATTGGGCCTAAGGAGTTTGAATTGACTAAAAATTCGGAAACAAACGAATTAACGAGTTATGAGACACGCATGGTTAAAAACCCTCCGTGTACATGGTATAGAAGGTATGATACCGATACCGTATTGAAATTTCGGTATGATACCGTATCGAAATTTAAGGTATACCGAAATTTTGGTATGGTATTGGTATGATTTTTTTCAATACCGAAATTTCGGTACGGTAAACGGTATCACGGTTTTGGTACGGTATACCGTACCGAACCACCCCTAGAAACGACAACCGTCTCCCGATACTTAAGAGAGGCGAATACACAGTATGGCTAAGCTACTTCCTGAACTTCATTGAGCTAAAGGAACAGGCCGACAACCTTCTCTCATCAATTGAGCAAGGTCCAGCTCAGTTCTGGGTAGTTGTACCCGGCGACAATACTGTTAATCCTCCAATTCCTGCCTCCAGGCGACTCAAAGAGCCTAGGGAATACACAGAGGAGGAAAGAGTGAGAGCAAAGGCTGACCTAATAGCCAAGAACACTCTAATGCAGGGCATCCCAAATGACATCTTTCGATAGATCGACGACATTCAACAACTAAGGAAATGTGGGATGAGCTGCATAAGATGATGCAAAGAACAGAAGTCGGCATCAAGGCCAAGAAGGCAAACATTCTCATGGCTTACGACTCCTTCAGAGCTAAACCCAAGAAGTGTTTACATGATCTCTATCAGAGATATCTCACTCTACTGAATGAGATGAGGAAAATAGAAATCACCAAGACGAACATGGAAACCAACATATGATTTCTATCCTCTCTTCCCTCAGAATGAAAGAAGATATCCACTCAAATCAGACAAAGCAAAGACCTTGAGGAGTTGGATATCCACGCCATGTTTGACAATCTCGCACAAAACGAGGAAGATACAAGCGAGATTCAGAAGGAGCAGAAGGGAAAACATATCGAAGACACGGTTGCCCTAGTCTCAGAGAAGAGAAGCTCAAAGTCATGAAAAGAGAAGATCATCAAGCCTCCTACCCCCTCAGAGTCAGAAGACGAATCAGACCAGACATGGAACCAAACATGAAATCGCTGGGAAAACAATTGGCTCTAATTGGAAAAATGATGAGCAAGAACTTCAAGAAGAAGTCCTCATCATCAGCCAACCGACTTCGAAACTCAAGCTCAAAGAACAAGGAACGTGCACCTGAGACTTTCGAGGTCAAGACCACCAAAGAGCCGACCAAGTGCTTTAACAGTGGCAAGGTCACTATGCCAGAGACTGCACTTTCCCAAAGAGGAGAGATGCAAACTACTACTCCAAGAAGCTTGAACTCACAAAGCAGAAGGAAACTGGAGTAGCTCTAATGGCATAACAAGACCACTGGCTGGAGGATACGTCTACCTCCGAGGAAGAGAATCTAGCCCTCGTGGCCCGCCTGGATGAGACTCAGACGCTGAAACCACCAATCAGACGGATGAAGATCCAGCATCCAAATCATCCCAGGAGGTAGTTTCTCCTTCCACATTATTGACCATGTTAGAATCGTATCAACTAGCATACACTAACATAATACGTGAGCAGAAAAGCGTAAAGGAAGTAGAGAAAAAGCTATCTAGGTCTAAGGAGAAAATCACTAGTGTCGAATCAGTTCTTAGGAGCTCTAGTTCAAAAATTGAAGAACTTACTATGAGCTTACAATTGAGTGAGACTACAAAGCCTCAGATAGAGCAGCATAACATAAGGAACTAGAAGACAGGTTAGAAAATAACTACAATTGTTTGATTAGGAATCTCAATGAGAAAGCTGACCTCACTTGTAGGTTGCGACTACTAAGGTCACCAACCGAGAAGCCCAATTACATAAATCAAACGCAAGGTTTGTGAACTTATGAAAGATCTAGATACCTGTAAAGCCGCCAAATTAATGGTGGAAAATATATTTGCTCTATTAGGAGAAGAGCGTAAGAAACTATACGTAAAAGTTAAGAAATTAGACGATCTTCTTACGCGAAGGGGACAATCTGAACAAACCATTTCCTAAATAAGCCCAAGGATATAGAATTCTATAATCCCAATGGAGGCTTAAGTTTCACTAACCCTTGTGTGTTAAAGAAGAAAGAAGCTTATGATATAACATAGATGGGTTTAGGCGCAAACACTCTTATGAACTTCAACTAAAGCAGACGATCCAGGTGTTTTAGAATTAGCTAAGAGAAGAGCCACACATATGGCCCAAATCCCTTCAACTATAAAGAATTAAATCACAGCAACAAATCTAGGGAAATACACTGACGCCGGTCTGTGATTTAGTTCAACCTCCTGAGTCAAAACCTGAAATAGAGGAAGCCAAATGCATACATTCTGAAAATTCTCCCTACAAACCTCCTATCATGAAGCAGATAGAGGAATTACAAGCTGCATTAGACAAAGAAAGAGTGAATTTTGAAGCAGGAAAGAAGATTCCTAAAAGAGATCAAAAATCTAAGAGCCTCCTCGATCTTACAAACTACTTCTCATGCATCTCCATCAAAAAATAACATCGTTCTGAAAAGCGTGAAGAAAGAAAAATAGCCTTCCAAAGAACGAAAATATAGAAATAATGTTCTTAAAAATCTAATCTCTAATTCGGTTTCCACTGTCTACAGGGAACATAGTCAAGGAGCTAGAGAAACCAAAGACGAGAGTGTCTAGCTTAGAAATAAAGACGGAATCTCTAGATGTTAAAATTCCAAGTTTATCATCTCCTCCTTTAAAAATAAATGGCACTCGTAGAAATAAAAGAGCTGTTTCTTCTCTCAAGATAATTGCTTCTACTTGCTCCTTAAAGCCTACCACATTTAGAAGCACTAACTTTGAAATAGGCTATTCTTCTACAATACAAGTTAGTCATTCTAAAGCAAATGCCTCTAGGAAGACACGTAGGACACAAGATCCAGCCATTAAGAAGGCGTATAATGCTATTCATGCTTGTTCACACCTAAGGTATCCTGTCAAGTTTGAACCCCCAAGCATCTTAGGAGACTATCCTATGAAAATATCTTTTCCTCGATCAAGCCTACCAAAGCATTTGTCCATGCTGAAATTAATCTTCCCTGCCAGGTTCAACCTAAATTGGTTCCTAAATCCCGCCTAAAAAGACAAAGCCAAAAAGGCCAAGTCTTCTACAAAGAGCAAACCCAACTCAACTTCTTCGAGATTGACTTGGGTTGTTAAAGCTCCTACTAGCACTAATTTAGGAATCATATCTGAACCAACATCTAAATCTGCTAATCTGAGAGGACCCATTTACAAGTGGGTACCTAAAGCTATCTAATTTGATTTTGCAGATCCATCGTATGTGGTACCTCGACTCTGGTTGCTCCACACACATGACGAGAAATCAAGAACTCTGAGCAACTACCAAGAACGACCAAATGGCAAAGTAAGATTTGGGATGACTCGGCTCCGATTCTCGGCTTCGGAGATATAATTCTGGAAAATCTAACAATAAAGGATGTCTCCTACGTCGAAGGTCTCCGCCATGACTTGTTCAGCATAGGCCAATTTTGCGGCAAAGGATTCTAGGTGGTCTTTCATGCTGACCGGTGCAGAATATGTGGCAGTTGGGACAAAGAACTCCTCCAATGACTTCGGAAATCAAATATTTACATCGTAATCTCGTACGCTCGGCAGAATGGCTGGAAGATGAGCACCTCGAAGTGAACTTCTCTAACGATAATCCGGTCTTATATCGGGAAATGAAATGAGGAGCACGGCCTTGGGTTCGAATTCCATAACCGTGAACTTCTTCAAATCGATAATCTCTGAAACCTCTCTAGGGATTAAGAGAAAAGGAGCACGGTATCGGCCGGAGAACCAACAAGAATAACTACGCCTTATATAATCTCGCAGCCTCGTAGAGAAGCGGAGCTTCAGCTTGAGCAAGTGTAGACTGATACGAAAAAAAGGGATGAAAATGACAAAATATACGAAAAAGAAATGTGTCGAAAGAAGGAGAACGACGAAGAAATGGAAGACGACAAAAAGCTCACTTTTCCCAGAATTTTCCTTCTGTTATTAGTCATAGTCAAATTGAAGCCTTCACAGTCCCTTTAATTCCAAAATGACACTCTCTCGCTGTGAAATGATTAAAAGCGCCTCGAATCTCGATCACAGGTACTTAATATGACTTGTGTTGACTTGAATGGTATAAATATAAAATTCCAAGTTGAAAATAAATGAGCGCTAGAGTGAACCTAGTGAGAGTTGTCGAAATGGATCATACTTTGAACTTAGGACTTTAGTTTGCTGACGTGACTTGACGGCATAATATCTTTCAAGTGCCTCGTGAATTTTTTGGCGTGACGTTGATCGACGCAAAATAATCTGACCCCATACTATAAATAATATTAATATTCATACAAAAAAATATAGATAAATGATAATTTTTCTTGAAATTTTTCTTCCTATTTTTCCTTATTATTATATGTTATGGAAAATTAAACTAATAATAATATATATAAAAGATAATTCGCACATTCTGATATGCAATATTACTTTGCATTTGAATTGAATTGACTAAATGCAATATTTTGTTTTTATTCGCACATTATGTCTTGCAAATTCAGTTTGCATCTACTTTGAATTGTATGCATGCGAATATTTGTTCTTGCACATACCCTCGTGCATAAGTTTGATTACATGATTAGGGGACCATGTATCTTAGCTGCATTGATCAAAATTGCGTATTTTGAATGTTTGCTACTTAGATTGATTTCCTCGCTTAAATGATTAAATCAAGAGGAAGAGGACTTCACGAATTTTCAGGGAGTTAATTGCATTTTAATTTTAATGCATGAGGAGTAAATATGTGATTTTAAATCAAATAGTGGTCAATCTGAAAATATAGAATACTTACCATCGAGAAACTAGATAGAAAATGTAATTTTCGGTCATAAGTTTCTCGATCGTAAACAGTAATGGGCTTAGAAATTGATAAGTGTCGATAACGTCCAATCAGCCCACTTAAACGAAATTAATGCTTGCAGTCGAAAAACTATATCGCACGCAAAACCCTCATAACAGTGTCGATTGAAATTTCTCGAGCGAAAAAACTCAAACAGTAAAGACGAATCTCAAAATCCTCAAAATCTTTTAATTTTCAACAGATTTTCGTCTTTCTAAGGTAGAATCGACGCTTATTAGGTGTTTATGTGTGTTTAAACTTCGTTCTCATCTACATTTTATAGTCTTTTGCTTAATTCTGTGCGTAGATTTTCGATTGTTCAAACTGTGAAAAAGCCACATGCTATGTCGATGAGATTTAACATGTTTCTGTGTTTATCTGGTTAAAATCTGCGTCCTATGATATTTAAGGGTTTTCAGTCGTTATAAGGGTATATTGTTTCGATTATCTGCGTTTTCAGAGCTCAATTGAAAGTCTGACTAAAACTGGGTTTTTAAACGTTTAAAGGTGTCGAAGAACTTTCTCGATCACAAACAGTTTCAATCGAATTTCAATTTGATTGAGTTACTGTTTGTATCGTAAAAGTCATTCGATCGCTAAATTCTTTGACTTAGTCAATAAGAGAAATAACGTAGATCGCAAATACTTACAATCGAGAAATCTGATTTTGATTATGTGAGCAAAAGATTACTGAGTGAAATAGATAAAATAGATGCAATTAATTTCGAGCACAAAACATACCATCGCAAACAGTAATCTCGATTTCATTTCATTTCGGCAAATTTTAGCAGCGACAAAATTAATTTTTCGACGATAAAATTTCTCGATCGTAAAAATACGTAGCGATGATTTTGATCGATCGAAAATTTTCTCGGCGAGTGACCTTCTTTCTCGATGACAATTTTATCGATCGTAAAATTTTGCAGCGAAAATCTATTTTAAAATCGAAAATTTCTCGATCGTAAATTTACGCGGAAATCGACTTTCTCTATCGTAAATCTACACGAAAATTTTTCTCGATCGTAAAATTTGTTGGCTACAGTACTACCCATATAACGTTCAAAACTTAGCAAAATTCCGAAGTCTTTTTCATTGTTGCCAACTATAACGAATAAAATTTCTAGATCGCAAAATAAAACGGAGATTTGAATTAGAAATCAGCACTTAGGAAATTAAATTGTAAATTCAATTTTACGTGCGAGAAACTTCACGAGGTGAATAGCACTGCTCAACACTTAGAAAATTTTCGACCAAACTTACATAGATCTTATATACATATGTCAAAATGTTATTATCTCTTAAAAATTCACTTCGTGGGACCTATGTGCAGACTCAAGATCTCAATTATAAATTTATCAAACATATATGACATTATGGATTATTGTGGTTTGATAAAATAAATTTTGACTCAATATAAATTCTTGAACTAGTGTTTTTGTTTTTCTAAACTGTCTTTCAGATGGATCACTACCTTACAACCACATATACGACAAGAACCTGTACCTCAAGGTTCAAGACACCAACTTTCAGCTCGACCTGACTACCTTTAGGTGTCCGGACGAGATTATTGTGTCTATACTCAAGGCCATCCCTTTTGGCACGCACTTATGGTGACAGCCTCGGTGCCGATGATCTATCTTCAACAGTTTTGGGGAATGATCAAGAGTCACGTAGTTGAAGAGCATACAGTTTCACTCCTGTGATCGGGACGAGGCATATCAACATGAACAAGAACGACTTTGGGCTCGTCCTCAACCTTCCCTTCAGCCACAACTACGATCCCTTGCCACCAGATGCTGAGTTGGTGCAAGATTTCCTCCAAATGGGATACCGTCCGCCGCTCATCAAGCTCGCGCAAATGCAGAGCAACGGGATCCCTCATCCATGGAAATACACTCTGGCATTATAAACAAGTGTCTATCACCGAAGCACGCGGGCTTCGACAAAGGCAACGGCTACATTCTACAAATGTTTCACGGAATTGTGTTCTCGCTGAATTACGATTTCGCCAAACTGATCTGGAACGATCTAGCAGATCAGATCAGACAAAAAGAAAACAAGCACTCCAAGAGTGCCGTATGCGAGATGGTTCTCGGTATCATCAGACAACTCATGGAGATACACAAGAACATTCCTCGCCTGCCTCCTGGAGAAAACTACCAGCCACCACGCCTCAAATTCTTTCATCACCCAAAGCTCACAGATTTAGAGCAACCATCGATGGCCATTCCGTTCGAGGATTTGTTGAGGAGATCTTGCAACCGGATGCACAGCCCGAAGTAGAAGTGGGGCACAGCTCACCTCCACTAGCTACAATGCCAGAAACCGAGACTCTGATCTCAACGATTCAGCCCAACGAGCCTCTGGTGACAGAACAAGCATGTGAGGATGTTGCCGGTGTTAGCTCAAGGGTTGTCAACAGATGACATATGTCGACCTGGTCTATCAACAATGGAGGCGTCCGTCCCATTGTGACTGAAGATCGTCTACTAGCCGGTCTCTGAACCATTGATATCGTTCGAAGACCAAATCATGGAGAGTGTGCGAAATACCATCGAGACGTCCCGCCAAGATCGAGGAAAAGCACCTGTCTCGGAGCCATCTTCATCACAACTTATACCCACTCAAACCACACAACCCTTACCAATCGCAACACCCATCCTCACACACAACCCTATCAACCCTGCAACCATACCCATCAGTGACTTCCACACAACATTAGTTGCCCGCTTACTCGAGCTGATCACTCGAACGCCGGAAGAAGATCTCTTCCGCCGTTTCATTGACCGTCCTTACCCGATCGAAACATGTCGAGGCCAAGGCTCCCGCTCCAAACGCAGACATGATGACCCAGACGATCAAGGCCGTCATGAGGGGGAGAAGAGGCCTAGGATACAGACTTGAAGTCAAGGACGAAGCTCGGGCGCGACGCAGATAAGCGTTGGAGCCGCTGAAACCTCACAACCCACTACCCAAACAGCCACCACCATGCACCACACCACTCTAACCCAAATCAACAAACCGACCTTTTATCTAAGGACGCCTCTGCCCACACCACTACAGGCCCTCACAAACCCCTTGCTTCCGGAAGAAGAAGCAAGCGCCGCTATGCTCGTAGCCCCGGTGCAGACGCAAGCAGCTCCAAGCTTGTCCGCTCCAGACCAATCGGGACCATCTGGACATGGAGTCAACCCACACGAGTTTCTCGACAAATATATATTCGAAGGACAGTGGATGACTCATTCTATGCCTGAAGAGCATCAAAGACAATGCCTCAAGGACGTTAGACACTTCTTGCAACAAGCCTCAGTCGACTTAGTTCTGTTAGAAGATGAAGAACTTCAGGAAGGGGAAGACCATGAACAGATTCTTCAAGGGCTTCCAGAACTGATTGCTCAACGAGCGGATTCTCCTACGAGACTAATGCCAGGATCCGTTTGAATCGATACGCCATGGGAAAATATCAGAATTGAAATTCCCTTCCTTGAAGAAGTTCGGGAACATATATGGAGGTCATCGGACAAAGTCAAGAGGTTGAACGAGTTCGAGCTCAGAGGGATCTCTCACTGGGACCAGCAAAAGAGAATGGCCTATCACTGGATGCTAACCCATCTCGGACCAGATGTGAGGCTGGGGATGTCTAAAGGACAAGCAAAGAGCCATTACAAGAGTTTATCCCCCATATGTCAGCTACTAAGCGTCTTCTGTGCTAAAGGAGGTTTTCCAATACCATTCTATGCCATCGAGCGAGTAGACAGAACTCGAGAAGAATTAAGCGAGAGCGATCTACCGTACCTCCCTACCGATGAGGTGTACCATCTCTAGCAGCTATACGTAGAGAAGTACAAGGGTCCTCAAGGTTTCATCAAGAAGGAAGGACTCGAGGGACTCTACCGATTCATGATGCGCCAAGTCAAGTACTTCGCCGCACACGACCATCAGATGACTCTGGAGAGCAACATGAAGAAGGTTAATATGACCGCTCTGCTCAACAAAGGACCTGAGATCGAAGGGCTTCCCAACAATCACGTGCAAATCAGCTCAGTCCTAGGCATCACCTATCACAATCCGGTTGCAAAGAAGACTAGGTTGATGCTGAAGAATGAGATTCATATGATGGGAAGCTCAAGGTGATCAGAAAGAACATAGAGGAGAGGCTGGAAGAAATCCACAGAGAGACGATGCTAAAGCTTCATAGGTTCGTGAGAGAACAACAAAATCTCTGTGATGGGACACTCAAGCTTCCGATGGAACTTCTTGAGGACATCGAGGAGCGACCAGAGCTGTGGAACAGCATCAGGAACTTCGAGCACGCGCTGGGCTTGCGCAGGTCTTACTTTGCCCGACGAGGACAGATGGCTCGGAAAGGCAATCAAGCACAAAGGGGGAGAATGTAGAATACCATTATTAATTGTGTTTTGGTTTCATTAGCTGTCCTTGTAATTAGGGGCTTTATTTGTATTTGACCTTAGTTTAGGACTTAGCTTGTATTTATACCAAGTATATTTGGTGTAAATACTTGTACAAACATTAGCTTAATAGAGAATTTTAGTCAATTGATCCGAAAGGCTTGCAAATCCAATTCTAGAGAGAGAAAATCAAAAAATATTCTCTCACTACACAAATTCTCTCTCGAAGCTCTCAACGAAGGTTTTCGATCGAAATTCTATTCTCTATAATTCTAATCGATTTCCTTAGGATTCAAATCTAGAATCAAAGAGTTGATAAATTAGGACCTAACTAGGGCTGAAAACGAGCCGAGCTGCTCGCGGGCCGCTCGCGAGCAGCTCGGTCAAAGCTCGGCTCGAGCTCGGTCAACGTCGAGCTCGAGCCGAGCTCGAGCCTCGACTTTTCACAATCGAGCCGAGCTTGAGCTTTCTGTATGTTGGCTCGATAGCTCGTCGAGCTTATCGAGCCCAATTTTTTCTTTTTTTTAAATATATATTATAATAATTAAATATAATATATATATTTTTTTATGACGAATCGAGCTTTTCGACCGAGCTCGAGCCTCGACTTTTCGAGCTCGATCGAGCTCGAGCCGAGCTCGAGCCCACTTACACATAATCGAGCCGAGCTCGAGCCGGGCCATGCTCGGGCTCGGCTCGGCTCGTTTTCAGCCCTAGACCTAACACTTCCCCAAAACCCATGCACATCCACTTAGCTTATTTCACCACCAGGTGTCCTGGCTTCTTCTTCTGTGTCATCTCCCACTACTTGGGAAGGAAGAAACTCCCCCTTAATTTGCATTCCCGGATTGATGTTGGAACAAATGGTGAACGAACATTTGATGAACATTCCGTTCCTCGTCAAATGACTCTCTGCTATAAAACATCAGTGCAGAATCTCCAAAAACTCCCTTGAAGGCAAAAATAGCTCAACCAAAAGTTCAGTATTGTTAGAGCAAACATAATAGAATAGTTATCGCGCTATTCCAAATACTAAAAATTAGTACATAGCCATCCGAGGTCGTTAGGTAAATCTGCCAAACACAAACATTCGACATGCAATTAAACACGCAATCATATCAAAGAAGCAAATTAGCAAGCACAAAAGCATAAAACTCTATCAGGCATGCAAAAATTAATAATGTCAAAAATTCAAACATATTGTCTTGTTCAGCTGTTTCGTTTCTAGCTCCTCCCGTCGAAGTTCCCTCAGCACTACCAGCAAAAGTTGCACCTTGATTAGCACCATCTTTTCCCTCTTTATTGCAGTTGCATTATCGACATCGTACATCCTCGGTGGTTTGCCTCTATTGCTACTCCCGCGCCGGAAGCTATTTGAGCTATATTCTTCGATCAGATTCCATCCGTCCGTTGCGCTTAAATTGCATAAGCCTCTGTTGCATGCCCCGTCAAGTAGTTGCACGATAAATCATTCAACGATTCATGGAACCGCTGAATCAATTCGCTCTTCGTCATAAGCCTCTGTCGTGGGAAGCGGTTCAAAAGTGTTTTGAAACGTGTCCATGCGTCATATAAATTCTCGCCCTTCTTTTGCTTGAATGCCATAAGGTCCATTATTAGTCTCAGCAACTTTGATAGAGGAAAGAAATGCGTGATGAAGGTGGCATGCATCTCGTCCCAATTGGTGATACATCGTTTGGGTAGTAGATTATACCACTCCATGGCATTACCTCTTGGAGAGAAAGGAATAAGTAGAACCGGATCGTTTCAGCGCTTACTCCTTGTACCCTATCGCGTCGGCGACGGATAAGAAGTCTCGGATGTGGCGATAAGCGTCTTCCTCGGAGAGTCCATCGTATTGAGCTGTCGTCTGAAGCATTTAGAGCCAATGATGTATGAGCACAAAATTGTTCGGCACCGGAGGAAGTACTATCGCCAAGCTAATTGTTCCTACCGAATTGTTACTAGAGTTCTCTCACTGGAGGTTCTTGTACAACTAATGGCATTTCATCGTTATTTTGAGTCGCCATGTTGGCTCGCCTTGCATTTTCCTGTAGGTTGTGTTGGAACGTTCTTTCGATCTCCGGATCCCCCTCAACAAGTGGTAGCGAAGGATTTCTACGGGTCGTGCACCAAAGTACACGTACCTAGACCAAAAGATTTCCGATTAAGCGAAAATATTGATATCGATCCGGTAACGGCGCCAACAACTTGATCGAGCGGATCGAGTAATAAAAATAAACGAATATTGACAAACTATCCACGCTCAACAGGCAAGTATAACCTATCTAAAATAGTATAGAATGGCGAGTATTGTAATACCCGAGTCCTTAGGTAGGATGGCCCATAAATTTTACGTACACATAATGTGAATTGTATGACCTACGTGACTGCATAGTATATGTCTGCCGTGTTGTATGTGTTTGAATATCCCATGATTATGTGTTATACAACTTGAGAGATGGCATGAGGACTTGGGAAATTTTAAGTAGCAAGAACACGTGGCATAAGGAGAAGAAATCGCCGAGCCCCAATTGGGCAAATGAGGTGTGAAATCGGGCGAATTGTGCACCACTTAAAGTGGAATCGATCGATCACAATTAGGGATATAAATCGGCCGATTATGATGCCAAAGGGATAGAATCGCCGAGTTCAACTTTGACAATTTGGAATCGGGCGATTTCAATGTGTGTGGAATGTTGGAAATCACCGAGCAAGGGAGGCGAAAATAGGACGATTCCCATGTATACGGAAGTTAGAATCGTCGAGTAAATCGATGGGGAATCGGGTGATTGGAAATGCTTGGCATGTAACATGCAAATGGGACGATTTTATGTGTCCAACTAAGATCGGCCGATTCCCCTACTTAGAAGATGAAATCGCCGAGTGTTGTGAAGAGCGAAATCGGGTAATTTATACCTAGGATGAAGTAGAATCAATCGATTTGAGAATAAAATAGAAATTTAGGTCAACATTCGAATAGCATTATCCAAGATTTCTTAACGTATGAGGAAAATATTAGTCACCAAGATGTCACATCAAACCCATTCTCCAAATAGTAGGTTAATTATTAAGCAAAGTAAGGAATGATGGATAAGGGTCAATATAAAAATAATAACAAGAAGGAAAACCCTCATAAACACTTAGCTCAATTAAAAGAAAAAGAAACGGAGAACCGAGAGGAACTTCAAGCAAGAAACGCACTAAGCTAGTGAGAGCTTGGATTTGGTAAGTGAAATACCTCCCCTAAAGCTTGTAATTTTCGTAACTTAGGGATTTCTTAAGCGTTCTAACCCTAGGAGCTTAGAAAAATATAAGAATCAACGTGTAAGAAAGATACCAAAAACCCTAAGTTAGGGTGCAGATCCGCAAATGAGTATTACCTTAGGATAAACGAAATCTTGGTTAGTGTTTAGCGACTTTGAGGTTTAGGATTTGAATATAAATCTATCCTTAGGTGGAAGTAAGGGTTTTGGAGTAGAACGAAAACCCTAGAATGAATTAGTTCTGGGAAATCGTTTGAAGATTTGAAGAGATTTAATGTTGAAGAACCCATTTCGGGCAATTAGGGACTTAGGTAAATTGGTAATTTTAAAACTTAGAGCCATGTATTTCAAGTCGGACGCTTGAAGAATCGGTATAAATCTCGGCGAAATGTGGATGTCAAATATGCCAAATCGGGCCATTTGGTGGCTTAAGGAGCTCTCGGCGAAACTAAGTAGTAAACCTCATAAATCGGACAATTTGAGGAACTTGATATAAATCGGGCAAATGCATGGAAAGAAGAAGCTTAATCGGGCAATTCCATGCGATATATGTGCCTCCGTGCTTACTTGAATTATGTGAAGTAATATAAATGCCTATGCACGGTAAGTAGTTTAGCATTATTTCATGTTGTGTATTCACAAGCATGCACGATCATATATGGGGAGTTGTGGGGGTTAAGTATGCATGTTGTATATCGCTTGAAAGCGATCGATACTTGCCGATGTGGGCATTTGTTGTCGACTCATAGTTGAGTCAAGGGCGGTTTCTATGACACCGAGATGGCGTTGATGCGCCGATGGTTTTGCAGACAACGTTGATGCGTTGCCGATGTATGATAGGGTTGATGCCCTGACGGTGTTGATGCACCGAAGATATTGGCGGGAAGGAACAACCTGGAGGGAGCGACCTAGGGAGAATCCTAGCGTGGGCTACCAGCATAGGCTACCGCACGGTAGAGGGGACGACCTAGGAGGGTGCGACCTAAGGAACATAGCGTAGGCTACCCAGCATAGGTCACTGCCACGGACTTACGATAGAGCTCTTCTACGGTGCATAGTTAGCTAGCCGAGGGCCCTAAGTAAGGAAAGTATGAGTGATAGATGCATCGGCGCGGATTGTCGTTGCAGTGGTTGACACGTACACATCATGCGAAGTTTCTACTTACTGAGCCACGGCGGCTCATCCTTTACGTTATGTGTTGTAGGTTCGCACGACCACGATCGTTGATTGCAAGGCATCTTTTGAAAGCTTCCACCGACTTTTGAAGGAGGAGTGTACATGGATGACGACCTGTATGGCCGGGCAACTTAGATTTCTTTTGATGCGTACAGACACACTTCCCATGTATAAAGAATTTGGAAGTATTCTTTTGTTATGTAAAGTCTCTCCATTTCAGGAATGGAAAAAGTTATTACGAATTTTTGCATGTATTTCAAATCCCGAGGGAACTATATAATCAGAAAAACTCGAATTAAATATCCCAGTGAAAAGGTTTTTTATTGTTATAAAACTAAAAATATAAATGAACAAAACTGATAAAAATGATGAGAATGAAGGATGATAGAAAGCGAGACGTACTTGAGACTTCGACACCCCCTAGCTCGATCGATCTGTCGAAATCATATATCAAAGTTTTAGCTGAACATTAGACCGTGATGATTACTATCACATGCGTACGAGTTCATATGACTGACGAAACTGCGTCTTATCACACGAAGCTCATAAGCAACTAATCTACGTCTTAAATAGTCGGGCAAGCTTCCCTAACTACTTAATCGAAGATCGCATTAAATCAATATTAATCCCTCTATAAGATTTGACTCTAATCTGACGGGGTAGCTGTAGGACCCGAGCCCCGTAGGCCAATTAGCCGACGAATTTGCGTGCATATTTAGTGCTTATATAATTACTTTGATTTCGTGCCTACGTGATTTTTATGAATTACGTGCCTATATGAACATATTAATTCCCATGCGTCGATATAGCCTAACTGAATTTTCTGAAATTATGTGCTTACGTGATTTCTTGTAGGTAATTAAGTGCTTCGACAATATTTAGCTTAGTTGGAATTTCGAATATATATATAGAGGGAAAATGATATTGGTAAGGTAATATTTGGGCTAAAGATGGTATTGGGCTAAGGGTTAAAATTAAACATTTGAGCCCAAACCATTAGAGGTAGATTTTTGAGACAAAGATCCCTAAATCAAGGAGAACCACGTTAGCTTAAAGTCCCATCACCATGCTTTGTTAGAAAATCTATCCCAAACACTTTAATTCTCTAAAACTCATTATTACCAAGCCATCAAAACTAAAGAGCAAAGAGAAGGAGAGCTCAAACCGAATCCACGCGAGCTTAAGGATAGGTATAATTCTCTTATCATAATCTTTGCATCCTCATTCAGTGATGGAGCATCTTGAAGATTATAAGCACGGGAATGGTTTATGTTAGGGTCAATGCAAATTGTTAGCTGATTTAAGACATATTTTCCCACCTTAATATCATATTTAGCTCTATATTAGCATGCTTTAAGGAGTATTAAGTTACGAATTTAGGAGGTTTAGGAATCTAGCACACTCAAAATCTGCCCAAACATGTATTTTTACTAAGTCCGATTTTAGGGTTTAGGAGTCCATAATAATCGTCATCGTGTTCTTGAAAAAGAGGGTAGTTTGATCGACTTAGGTAGACTTCGCGAATACGTGTTTTTGGCACAAAGAGTTCGCGGAATACGAACTTCACGACTCTGAATTCGCGAACCATAAGAGAGGTTTTGCGAACTCAACGGGCACCGTTTGCATGGGTTCGCGAATGATGAATTTCACGGGTGTTACAAGTCACGAACCACGGTGATATGAAGTTTACGAATCCATCAAGTTCTCCACGCACGAGTCCGCGAAGTGAGTGTGCAAAAGTCCAAATTGGCGAATCCATCGAGTTTGGCCAATTCATGCAAGCCGCGAACCAATTTGAGGAACTTAAGGAAGTCGCGAACTTGGGGGACTTCGCAAAGTGTGGGAAGGTTGAATTCGCGAAATGGGACGAGCTTGGCGAATTGGATGAAGTTGGCGAACTCATGGTGCGAATGGACTTCGCGAATCGTTGGGAAGGTAGTCCGCGAACCAAAAATTTGGCGAACTCATAGCATTTCGCGAACTCAACTTGGCGAATCCAATAAGTTGCGAATTGAGAGATAATTCGCGAATTGATAATGTCACGAATGGAGTGAACTTGGCGAATCAAGAGGTTCGCGAACTCGGTAATGAGAGTAGACTTCGCGAACTAGAAGTCAACTTCACGAATTAGAGTTTCGCGAGTTGAAACAACTTGGCGAATTAAACCCCTTTAGATAAAAACGTTTTAAGTCGCAAAAAAAATCACCTTTTGAGGAAAAATATTTTTACACCATTTAATGTCAAAAATATTCAGATTTCAATGAGGATAAGCTCTTTCAACGCTCGATCATAAATAGCCTATCAGTGTTTTCAGGGTCAATTTTCGGTGTAGGCAATCGATGTTTTTGATAGAATTTTGGAACGAAAAGTTACATAGTCAATTAATATAATTTATAGACTGACGTTATAGCCTTTTTGTGTCAAAAGGACGAATATTAGGAAATCCACCAGACTGGTTAGCAAATAGCTTAAGGACGAATCTTATAAAGTCCACGAACTATATAAGTTCGCGAAGTAAGCATGTCACGAGTTAAGTAAGCCTAGCGACTCATCTAATTTGCGAACCACGAGAGTGTAAAGAATACTTCACGAAATTGGGAGGCTTAGTTAGTTCACGAATTTCAAACGAACTAAATAAGTTCGCAAGGTGACTTTACAACTAGAAAGGGGCGCGATTTATATAAGTTCGCGAATTGAAAAAGGGTAGGTTAATTCGCGAGTCATACCTCACTAATTATTAAATTAATTCGTGAGTTATGTATAGTACACGAGTCAACTCGACTTAGCAGATTATTGTAGGTAGTATTAACACAAGTTGATAACTAATATTTCAATACTTAGGAGACTTAAGAAATAAATATCGGGATAATTTAGATAGCGTACTGACGTAATAATTTTATGGTTAAGGTCGGGGCTTAAGAAAATTCGTCAAACCAGTAGCATTAATCGGCGGACGCCACGTAAGTGGAGACTACACTTCAACTACAACACATGACTTTTACGTGTGCATAAATTATGTGACTGTGCGAATGTGAAAATTAAGTGATATGTTTTAATTACTATTTATGGATGTCATGCCTGTTTATATGATTCACGACATGATCACGAGCATGCACACTTAGTACGAAAGTTAGAACACGAGAGTGTGCATGAGTCAAGATCGTCTGTGAGCGATGTATAGCTGCCGATATGGGCATCTGTTATCGACTCCACTGTCGAGTCACGGCTCTCCTATGTCACCATGGCGGCATTAAGGCGTCGCCGAAGTTATGATTATGATGGGTTAAGACTCTTATGCCGGAGGTGCAACCTGGAGGGTGCGACCCGAGCAAAGAAGCAACACCGAGGGTATCTCGGATGTTGGCAACCTCGGAGTGGGCTACCAGCGTGAAGCGCCCGTGTGCCAGACCGCGCTGGGCTGAAAAGGCACCTTTGGGACCGCGTTGGGCTGGAAAGGCATTATTAGCCTCCCAATGTGGACAGCAAAATTATGAAATGGGTGACCTCTCGATGAGGACTGCGTTGGGCCGAAAAGGCATGGTTAGCCTCCCAATGTGGACTGCACCGAGCTTAAAAGGCACCATGAAGTCGAATACGAAATGCGAACCAGGGTGGCCTCTCAATGCGTGTGCTGTCACTAGTATGTATGAACGAAGTTGAAATGAGCTCTATAATGGTGAATAGCGAGACAGAAAAGCCGAGGCCCCCAATATGAAAGGAAAGAGAATGAAAGGGAAAGTGAAGTCTAGAATGCATTGACACGGATGTCATTGCGAGCTACACACGTGCACCTGCATGCATGTAGTATACACTTACTGAGCTCTTTAGCTTACCCTTACGTTATGTGTTGTGGGTACGAGCGAACACGGTACGTGATCGCCTAGCTGGCAAGGCAGTCTTTTGAAGCTTTTGAGCGACTTTTGGGGGTGGTGTGTACGTGGATGACGACCTGTGAGGCCGGGTGCGTAGGAAACTCTTGCCGCAGATGTATACACGTCCCATATAATTAGGACATGAATGTAAATTAGGAACTAAATGTAATTCTTTTGACGTGTACAGGAAACGAAATCCACTACGAAAATGGTATTTCTTACAAAATTCCGCACGCTTATATGACTTAACACCTCGTTAGGCACTTAGGATAACGCTAGAAATGGTAGTGATGGCTAGGGTCGCTACAGTAGCTCAACCTATCTCTAGTGATGAGTTTATTCCGCTCGTTTATGAGTGTTCTAATTGTTCACTCCTCTCTCCAGCCCGGCGTACGATTTCCCAGTTAATCTATCTTACACACATAGACATGATTAAGATAAGTAAGAATTTCAATCACATAGACATAATCGAAATCATATAAATTCATAAAACGAGCTTAACAATAGTGAAGTGGTTCCAATATGGATGTGTACTAAGTCGTAAAACTGATGACCTAAATGTTGGAAACAATGTTGAGGTAACACTGAACCCAATACAAAATGCAAAGCGGAATTCAACCTGACATAGTTTCACACAACGAGAATAACTAAAACCTTAGTGAGAAACAGACGACACACGAGCTTTAAAATTGTGCAGCAAGTTGTAAAACTTGATGCGTGCATCAGGGGAAAATTCCACTATTGAAAAATGGATTACAAAAAGAACAATCCTAGAAAAACGAATCTTACGATCCTACCAAACTACAAAGTTCTAAGACTTTTGCAAACTGAAAATACTAGGCTAAAACAAAAAAGATGCATCTCTCCTTCGCTCATAGTTGATATGCGATTCGTTCGATATAACACGTGTGTTTCGCTCATTGTCGCTCAAATGTTTCTCTGTAAAAGCTCTTCTTTGGCAGCTCGAAAATCCCCTTTATTTATAGGCCTTGGGCTCCCTTCTGAATTGGTAAAAGATCTCTTGAGAATCTCCTAAGATATCTCCTCGAAGATCTCCCTAAATATAGTAAATATTTAGTTCGAATCCTCTCTCCTTATTTACCCTTGATCTTCATATCTTCCATCTTTGGTAAATGCAATTTCCTATCTTCGTATCCTCTATTTATGATAAGTGCATCACTTATTTGGGGTAGAAAGACAAAATCTTTTTTCCATATCTTCGACATTAACAAATAGCATAACATCGAATACACGTAAAACATACGATCGATCTTGTCAGGGTTCATCTCATCTCAAATACACAAGATATTAGTACTCATTTTCTCAACTAAGAACATAATAAACATCAAAGAAAATATAGATAAACACCTAGCATGCAAGCTAAGTGAGTGAGTCTAGCTTGCTCTCTAGCCCTTCTTTCACTTCTCTAAGTGTGTGTTCTCTCCCAATGGTTCCTTCCTCTATTTATAGAAAGGGGAGCTCGAAATCATGTGCATGCAAGTCTTCCTTAACCTCCTTGTTAACTCTTTCACATTGAGAAATGCTAGCTTTGTCCCCCAAATCCTTCATCTTTAGACTTCTTTATTAGTTCACATGAAATGGGGTGTTTCAATGTCGATAATTAGTGCCTCTTTCTTTGAATTATGGGTGAAGTTTCGACCAAGAAGAGATAGGTCGGAGTCGTTTTTATTGTGTTTGACCTCAAACACGGCCTCGAACACGGCCATGTGAAATGATTTTCCGCCCAAATCTTGCTCTTTGCCAAGACGCGGCAGTGTTGTTTCTGAGCTCAAATCAAAGCTTTCTAATCTTCCACACAACCTCTTACATGGCCGTGTTGACGTGTAGTAAAATAGCAGTAATTTCATAATTTAATATCTCACAATCTAGACCTCCAAATACAAATCCCTCCAGTCATAACCAAGATAACGAGTCGTCAATTTTTGGTTAACTTCTAAGCTCCATTGGACAACGTTTACCCCTCATCTGTTAGGAATCCGAAACTGTCGCAAAACTTGGAAATCATGCACGCACGGCTTGAATGAGAAGGAGCACGGCCATGTTGATGGTTTTGGCTGAAGGATTTGATTGCTGCAATGGAACACGGCTTGATCTCTTTGTAAACATGGATGTGTTGTTTGGAAACATTATTATTTGAGCTGCGGCGATCTTACACGGCTTTGAACATGGCAGTGTTGGTTCACAGAAAAATGGCATGAAGTTCAAAAATTAATCTCACGATGTAGACATTCAAATGCAAATCCCTTTGGTGAGAGTAAAGATCATTAAGGGTTCTAGTTAACGTCCAAATTTCAGGACTATTGGTCAATGTTTTCCATTTATTCAATGAAACATACTAACTGCCGCAAAACTGTCGAAAATGCTGTAAACTCACAATTAATTACCCATTATCACGAAGACTCCATTTTAACTTGCAAATACTTCACTTATAATACATATACACGTAAGAAAATATGTTTATCACCTGGCCCAAAAAAACAAGCCCAAATTTTGTTTCGGTTCTGGGAGCATTTGTTGTCGCATATGTGTTTATGTTGTGTATGTATGATACGTTAAAAGGCATCGGCGTGGACTTAGGCTCTATATTCCGGGCGATATGTTAAGGGTGACAATGTCCCCCTGTTAGTATTGTGATCAAGAAGCCAATATTTATATTATTGTGCTTTTTATTTTCACGAATTGAATGATTTATATCATTTTGTTCCTTAAGTAAATTATTTATGGGTCATTTAAGTCGATGACTTAGTTTGCAGAATTCCATACTAAAATAAATAATATTTACTCTAAATTATCCTTATTCTTGATGTTTAGCATAGAACACTAATTATCATGTTTAAGGTTAATGTGTGGATTAAATGATAGTTATATTCTACAAACTATTTGATAAAGAATTATCAGTTTAATCACACAAATATATAATAGAGATTATGATATCGGATAGACCCGGAATGAAACATATTACGGATTGTGTTTGTGTCATTAATGTTTCATACGTGTCTTGAATTCTATATGAGATGTTCGTTTCTCAACACTAGAAATGCGTGTCCGTTAGTATCGCTCAACGTTAGCCGTAAAAGGTAACTATAGGGGTGGTGTTACGACAGGTGTGACTAGTGCAATGGACTATGTTCTTCAAGAATATTTTGTCCCTCATATCACGGGCCCCTTGATAAAGGTGATATCATAATGCATGCAATGTGATTAGGAGTAATCATATTTACGATAAACTTTTGGAATCAAGAAACAAATAAGTTAGCAAGGATGACACGTTTCAACCTTGAACTTATTTAGGATATTATGCGACAAGGAATTGACACGGGCAATTACTGCTTTAGGATGGTGATACGTATATGAGATACTTATTATCTATGTCTCTTGGGTAATCTTAATGTATTTGCTAGGTACCACTTATGATTTATTGAATTGAAATGAGATCTGATTCTATTGCCACATGACATCGATTCTACTGGGTCACGCAGAAAAGAAAAGATCAAAGAGACTAAATTTTATATGTTACATGGAGATGTAAATATGATGAAAAATTAATTATAAGAAAATTTATTTGATCATCATATGATACAAATAATATGATTTGAATTCATATTAAATAAATATTTGATATATATTTAAATATTAATCTATAGATAGGGAGGATTGAGTTGTAGGAGATCGGCTTCCAAAATCATGCAATAGAACATGCAAGGAAATTATCATTACTTTAATGAGATTTGATCCCACGTTATATTGTTATAAATATGGGAGTGGATTGCACTTACTATGGAATATAATAATGTTATGATTTTTTACTAATATAATAAAGATATTAGAAAATCTTATCCTATGGCATGATAGGTGTATAAATATGGGAGCCGAGACCCTACAAACGTGTCTTTCTTTTTTATATTTACAAGCTCTTGGTTATTCTTTGATCGCGTTCTTGGTGGATATCGCTAGATATACCATACGTTTGGTATTTAACTACGTAGTCATCTCAAAATAATATCAGATATGATCTCTTCGAACGAGTTAAATTTAATTCGCATGGATCTTGGTGGAATCGGTTTGATATGTTGATATAAAAATTTTTAATTTCCACTGCGTATAATACTTCGATTATGTGCGTCGATTCCTTCTTTAATACCCGTAAAATTTAATTACGAGATTTATAATTTAATTAGCGGTGAAAATGTTCAATTAGAAACCTTGTTGGATTAACTAAATAAAGAAGTAACTTTGGGTGAAAACTTTATTTATAACGTATAATTATTTTGAGCTCAATGTGTGATACGACGCTTTCATGCTTTCATGCCTTTAAGTGACTTATGTGATTTATATGACCACATGGTACATGTTCTACAGGTATTATATGTGTCTATATGAGTATGTACTACATGTTATATATGCTTTACGTGATATAGGCATTATATGATGACAATAAGACTTAGAAAAATTTAGATCACATTGTATATAGCTAGATGTCTAGGCAAAAGTAAGATGATAGGAAATAGTTTCGATCGATTGAGGACTAAGAATCAAATCTGTTGGGTTACTGTGACGCCCGGGGCCGAAGAGGGCGGGAGTGATCGCCGGTGCCAGAGAAGTGCACGGACAAGGAGTGGCTCCTGGCAGGCTTCTAGGCGAAGGGGTACATGAATGAACCGATCCCACACCTGAATGAGAGGGGATGCTGAGACTTACAATGTATGGGCGTGTCAGGCTAAGAATCGTATAAGATAACTGATAGTACTACTCATATCACCAAGGTCGACCTACCTTTTCGGAGGCCATCTATAGAAACTCCGAACTTAAGCGTGCTTGACTTGGGGCAATCTAGGAAGGGTGACCCCCTGGGAAGTTTCTCAGGGTGCATGTGAGCAAGTGCACGAAGCACACTGAAAGGTTAAATGGTGGTACAGTGGGGCTAGACTATCAGTCGGAGTGTGGTGGGCCCAAACCCACAGGTCCCGGTAGGGATCGATGGTACAGTGGCACCCGGTATAGGACGGGATGTTACAGGTAGTATCAGAGCACAACCTCTCGCACTACGGTGCTGGTTCGGGGACGAACCAAGCGGAAGCTGGTGGGCATGTGACGCCCGGGGCAGAAGAGGCGGATTGATCGCCGGTGCTAGAGAGGTACCTTTTCGGGAGTCCATCTATAGAAACTCCAAAGTTAAGCGTGCTTGACTTGGGGCAATCTAGGGATGGGTGACCCCCTGGGAAGTTTCTCAGGGTGCGAGAGCGAGTGCACGAAGCACACTGAAAGGTTAAATGGTGGTATAGTGGGGCTAGACTATCAGTCAGAGTGTGGTGGGCCCAACCCCACAGGTCCCGGTAGACACCGTGGTATAGTGGCACCCGCTTTGGGACGGGATGTTACAGTTACCCAGTGTCACTCGGAGATGCCTCGTCCCCGAGTACGATGCTTGCGGGGCTTAGACCGCCGAGTACGAATTCACAGTCTTGCAAGTAATCGAGATAAGTGTCCTATGAGGACGACGACAGAAAGTTACGAAATCCTTGGCCAAGGTAGTGAACTAACTCACGTGAGACATGGAGGGTAGTTTGGTAATTTGCCTCATCTCAGTCTTATCATAGAATCAAGTTTAGTGAGTTTGACATAGACCATGGCTCTCACTTGATTGAGACACAACTGAAGGATTTGTACGTAGCACCGTTATCTATAGTGAGGTTCTGGAATAAAGACTGGGTCGAAATTCGCACTCGAATCGAGTTACGGTCCAGTACTGCGGGATTGGCTAGGTAACTACTGGACTCTTGGATTCTTCCCTTGCCGATTGAGTTGAACCTAGAGAGTCGGGCTTAAAAAGGATCATCAACGTGTACTGATAAGGAGAGAAAGTGTTTTGGGCCTTAACGGGCCTTGGGCCGTTGGGCCACGCCTTAATGGGCCTCGGGCCATTTATTGGATCGAAGTTGGACTTCTTATGAAACTAACTTTAAGACTTGGGCTTGGCGTTGCTTAATGGGCTTGAGGATAAAATTGGATTTCACCTTAAGCTAATTTCGAAATATGCTTTTGAGGGTATTTTCGGAATTTACATATTTGATATAAATAATTATGGAATAAAATATTTGGAATATTATTTATTTAAATTTCGAAATTAATCTAGGATTAAGTTTCGAATTCTATACCATATTTAAATATACTTAGTTTGACTTTGTATTTAAGTTAGTTTTCTAATTATAGCAAGTTTCCTTAAGTTTGGATTTGGAATTCAAAAGAGAGTAAGATTGACAAAAAGCTCTCACACTTTAAGAACTTAGAAATCGAAATCCAAGCCTATAAATAGACTAAATTTCGTGCTCCATAGGTAGAGAAAGTAAGTGATTTTCAAAATCAACTAAAGGCACAAAAACACACACCGAATGCACACACTTTTCTCCCACACGACGGCTCGGTTCTCTCTAGCCATCTTTAGAGAACTGATTTCGTGCTCGGTTCTCTCTAGCCATCCACCATCATCGACGAAATCTTGAAGAAAAGGACGAGGAGCTGCCACTCGCTTCAACTGGTAATTCTCTACGGGTTTGACCCGCCATTACTATTCTTATCCGAGCAACGAGGGCAATCGGGGAACCCAGAAAATTTTTGTTCCGCACCGTACCCGGGGACGTGGCGTCTACGGGAGACACCGGGTAATCCAACAAGAGGTATCGTGTAAGCTTTGTCACCAACTAGTCACATCGTTCACCATTTCCTAAGCCCCAATAATTATCAAAACGTTGAGCATAGAAGGGAAACATTAGAAATGAAAACAAGAGAAAACCCTCAAAACCAAACTAAAAGAAAATAGGAGAGAAACAGAGGGAAGCTACAACTAAGGAAGTGTCGATCAAGTCTAAAATTCAAGTTTGGTAAGTGAGAATCTTACTTATGACCTTGGTGGTAGCTTAAGTTTTCCAAAGTGTTCTAACCCTAACAATTAAGGAAACCTAGAAATCCAAGTGTAAGAAAGAGGGCAAAAACACTAATTTCGAACGTAAATTCATATAAGGATATTTCCTTAGATTAAGCTATACTTATGGTAGTATAGAGTATTTTGAGGTCCATAATCATGATATAGAATAATTTTGGGGTAGAGTAACAATTTTTAAGGTAGAAGAAACCTTAGGATATATGAATTCTGGGTAGAAGGAAGTTTATTAAATTAGTTTCGAGCTGATTGAATATATGAAGGCTTCAATATGAGGCAAATCGGGTGACTTCAAACCCTACTAGGATTGGCTGAAAGTTTGGCGGCTTCAAGATGCTACTATCGGGCGATTCAATGCCATGTAGAGAACTCGGCGAAACTAGTATTTAGGTATGATCATATCGGCTGAATGCTTGGGTCTATGAGTGATCAATCGGACGATTTGTTGGGGAAGTAAATAACTCGGTGAAATTGAGATTCCAAGGCACGACCAAATCGGGCGATTTGAAAGGAATCGGGCGACGTGGAGCCACTTTGCAAAAGTGAGCTTGATGGATACTAAAATTGAGCGACTTGATGTCCATTTAAAGACACGGAGAAACTAAGTAGCAAGCTTGGTCAATTGGACGATTCAAGGTGCCATGGAATCGGGTGAATCGAAGGTAAAACAATCGGACGACTTGGGGAGTAATTGAAATTGGCAAAAGTAGACCCTAATGCATGAAGAATCGATCGAAAGTTTGGAAGTTTGAAACCCTAAAATTCGAGTTACTCTTGAAGCAGCGAAACTCATTCCGTGCATGATACAATCGGGCGAATGCTTGGAGATTAAAAGTTTAGAAGTGTCTAATGAAATGAGGTCTAAGCATGCAAGGAATCGGACGATTCGAAGGCTGTGCAATCGAGCGATTCTAGGATTTAAAGAATCGAGCCCTACATGTGAAGATTACAATCGAGTGTTGACCTAACTTAGACAACTAACCAAACGACTTTGACTTTTAATAAACTAGAATAGTCGAACCGAATTATTTCAAGTCTAGTTATCTAATTTAGATATGGCACTGATATTTTAATATTTTTGTTTAAGGATCGACTAATAATGATTTGATCAAGGCAAGACATGAATTAGGGCAAATGCCCTCATGGCGGAAAGTTGCGACCTGGAAGATGCAACCTGAGGGAATAAGCAGCACCGATGGTATCTCTGGTGTTAGCAACCTCGAAGTGAGTCTACCAGTGTAAGCGTCGACGTGATCGATAAACTACATTGGGATTGAAAAGGCGCCTTAAGGTTAGCCTTTCAGTGGGAGTATCGTCACATATATATGTCCCTAGTGGATTTGAGCGCCATGATGGTGCATAGCAAGATAAGCCAATGGCCGTACATGACAAGACAAGAAAAGAATAACGTGAGGATTAGAAAGCACTGGCACGGATGCCTTTGCAAATTACCACACGATTAGAAAGCATTGGCGCGGATGTCCTTTGCGTTCTAGGACACGTGCATTGCATGCATTGTTTCCACTTACTGAGCTTTATAGCTCATTCCACGTTTTTATGTGTTGTAGGTACGATAGAGTCAGACGTTGAGAAACGTCACGACTAAGGCAGGCTGACGGCCGTACTCCACGATCTTTCTAGGGCAAGGCTTCACATGGATGACGACTTGTGGAGCGATGTTAAGATGTTTTGATATTATTGAAGTATTTTGGGGCTTCGGCCTATGTATAATTACGACGATGTAGGGTACTTTTTGTCGTAATATATATCATTTTTAGTAAAACTTGTTTGTTAGACGGGTCTTCCGCCACCTACCTTAGTTAGAAAGTTAGGGTCACCACACCTTACAGTGGTATCAGAGTTTTTTCTTGCGTGCTTAACTGTTATGGAATAACAATTTTGAATAACTACTTTATTCACATGCTTGATTTGGTTGCCTGTTCAACGTATTGTTCAGTTCGCATGTTTAGATCAGAGCAGTCATACAATATCTTAACTGGTTATGTGAGAAGCTTATCTCCCTTTTAAGTCTTATCTGTATTCATCGTGATGCATATGCTGATGACTATAAAATATGTTTAGATATCATGATGCTATTTTCGATTCAGTATGGCTTTATGCAATCATTGTTTCGATGTGTACTCAATGGAACATAAGTGCATATGTATATAATTGCAATACATGTATATGCTGTGAGTAGTTATGATATGATATTTTCAATGAGAATTTGTCTATCTATAACACGTTCATATGGCCAATCGAAATTGTGACGCTGATTGAAATAGCATATGCTTATACTAAACGCTTGCATCGTGTATATCCATTAGATGAGCATTTGTGTATATCATGTGATTTCCGATCTGGTTAATACGATTGACCGAGCATTGAACTATGATCATCTTAATTGTTAGTCGAAATTATTAGATAATCTGCATCTCTAATGTGTTAGAGTGTTATTTTGAATGATATCGCATCATATTTTAAATCAGAAAATGATTTAAATATTCGTGATATGATTAACGAATTCGAGTCCCGTTTGAAATTAAGTCTACTCCCTTGCTATTCTATCCGCGCCAAATTTAGACCAAATATTGGTGGGACCTACTCAGTAGGCACCGTATTCAATCTTTAAGAGTCGTGGGGTATGTCCGACATGCCGTATCAAATAGAGTGAATTTGCTTATCAAGAGACCAAAACCGTTTTGGATCTTGGGGAGAAGTTTTGTTGATATACGATGTTAACAAAACCAAGAGTCAAATATAATTTGATTAGCAAGATGTTGCTTACCTAAAATAACTAAGATAAAGTTTCATGCCCCCGCTGGCTTATTCTTAGTGAAAATATGGATCTTGGACCTACTACTATGGGGCAATAAATTGTAGTGGGAGTTTTATTTTGTTAATAAAACAATTACATGAAAATAATTGAGACCTTTTTTCGTCTGAGACGTAGATAATGGCAAGACAAGCATTATCGTTGCGTTCGTTTTTGGACAAGGACAATTTAAGCTCTTACAGGACCAATTTTATTGATTGGTACTGTAATACCCGTAAAATTTAATACGGGGTTCGATGTAATTATTAAATTTTATGAATTTAATTTGGGAAAAGAAATTTCAGTCTTGAAACAAAAATTAGTATCACAATTTAATCAAAGAATACCCCCAAATAGTTAAAGGACTTATAATATTTGGGTTAGGTTTTACATGTGATTAAGACGCAATGAAACCATGGGCCACACTTAACACCTAAATAAGGCCCAACGATATTAGAATATGATAAGGCATAACATATTACTTAAGGCTATGGTAAAACACGTCACCTTAATGTCTAATCAATCTCAAAAATCGAAGACCTCATATATATCTAAACCATGATACACTTTAAAGGGGAGCTTAAGAAACGAAAGGTACTGTGAGCTGAAATACAAAAATTAAGACGAAATCTTGTGGGAGTAACATCAAGTTTAAGTATTGTTTCGAAGAAAGGTATGCATTAACTCTCAAGCTTACATAAATTACAGTATGCTTAATATATTTTTTAATACATATAAGTCTACATGAAGTCTTATACTAACAATATGAGGTTCAACGGTAATCAGATTTAGAAAAACTTTAGTTTCTTAGGGTTCAAATTATACCTATAAGTGTTTATAGGATAGGAGTTCTGCTAAATTCAAAAAGTGTGATGCCCTTGAGGACTTCTTGTGTTCTTTAGAAATTGTGCCCCTTAGAATTTGTTGTTTTTAAGATGTATCACTTTCTGGGTTAAGAATAGTTTTTGAGGATGAACGTGAACATATGAGCATTGGTAATTTTAGGTTTTTGAAGGAATTATGATCGGACAATAGAGGGCTAGGTGAATCGCGATACCTTAGGTACAATGACTTTCGCTATGCTAGGGAATCGGCCGAATATATGACATATGTAAGGTTTAAATCCTACATTAAATCGGACGAATCGAGGGAATATATATATATATATATATATATATATATATATATATATATATATATATATATATATATATGTAAGATTTAATCCTTAGGCAATCGAGCGAACGGATGGTTAGATGAGAACTCGGCAAAAGTAATGTCTAAGTATAATCAAATCGGCCGAATGCTTGGGGACTTGAGGATGAATCGGGCGATTTTACAAGATGGTAAGGTTCGGCGAAAGCAAGCTACAACATTGACAAATCAGGGTAAATTATTGTTCAAGGATTGGGCGATTCAAGAATAATTGAAGCATGATAAATCGGGCGAAAGGGAGTTTCGATGCCTATCAATCGGGCGATTGGAAAGTAAGTTTTAATGCATGTTGGATCGCGCGATTTGTATGGAAAGGAGAACTCGACAAAACTATAATTGAAGCATGATAAATCGCGCGTGGATCACTCGGCAATTGTAGATGTTAAATGCAACTAATCGGGCGATTGAAGGATTTGGATAGAACTCGGCGATTTGAGGACCATGCCATGTAATCGGACGATTTCAGCATTTGAACACCTTTAATTGGGCAAATGGAAGAAATTATTGCAAGGAGGTGAATCGGACGATTGGACCTTGAAGAAATCCCTCGGCGAAACCTATTTTTACACATGACCAATCGGCCGATTATAAGTAGAATCGAACGATTGGAAGCAATCAAATCTAGGGACTCTTTGACTAAACATAATCGAGCAAAATTAGGGTTTAATGCATGACAATCGGGCGGTTGGAACAATGCGGCGATACCAAGTTTCGATGCATAACGATCAGACAAAACCAAGGTGGTCTTAACCCTTACCTAACTTAGATAACTAATCAAGTGATGTAGGACATTTAATAAATTGGTATAGTCGAAATTTACTTCCATATAATTAGTTAATTTCGACACTATACAGATAATATATATTTATTCAGAGGATCGACAGTTAGGGACTCCATCGGGTTTCGTATTTGATAGAAGCAGGAGGACGGTAGGTGAACCTTCATCTACAACACGTAACCCGTTTATGTCAATATATGTGTATATGTTTTGAATCTTGTAACTTATGTGATTATGTGAATGTGGTGAACTATGTGAGTTGACGAATTACGTTTTATCTGTATTATATTTATTGAACGTCATATGTACATTTATTACACATGATATGTACATTATGTGCACTGCACATGCATTCCGCATCAGTGCGAGGGAGTTGAGTACCGTGCGGAACGGTAACGAATGGGATGTCATCGAATGGTGTAGAATTAGAAAATAGCGAGTGAGCGCCACTCTAACGTGACGACCTGAGTTGGCCGATCGAGCGATAGATTATTATGTTGGGCAGAGAGGGGAAACTCTAGTACGTGCCATTCTAACGAGAGAGACCTCAGTGGGCCGACCGAGTTCTAACCTCTAGTTTTATGCATTGCATATATATGGGAATAGGCGACTCTAACGAGAGAGACCTAAGGAGCCTACCCACTCTAGTATGAGATAGTGAAGGTCACCACATTATTTTACTTTAGGAAAAAGTTTTTGTTAGACGGGTTGATGTGAACCTCGATTGGGAGCACGAGTTTCACCTTGAAAAAGACCGTGCCTTGAATGGCGAAGGATGCAACTATATGTTTCTAACTAATCCTCAAGCGAACCCAACAACAATAGGTATATCAAACCTATCACCTTTGGATCACACACGAGAAGTGTCCTGGACACCCCACCCCGTATGAACCCAACAACAATAGGTATATTAAACCTATCACCTTTGAATCACGAAGGCTATATGAAGATGGTTTTGGCGCCACAACTAAATGGAACGAGTTTAGTTGATAAGCCGGAAAGTATTTGCACGTAAATTGCAAAGACTCGAACTAGCACTCGGAGAGCCAGGGAAAAAGGAAAACCTTACAAGTTCAAAATGATAATTCTTAATAAAATTCGAGCATACCTAGATTATTAATAGAAGACTAGGCTTAAAAGCATTAAATAAACTACTTTGACTAAAAAGGAAGACTTTTTTTTTTGGAATAAGCTCCATGTATATATATAAGGGGAGTGTCATTATACAGATGAGTGAGGGGTATATCCTCACATGCAAACCAGTAACAGACTACCGGTATCAACCAACTAAACCAAAAATGAAAAACAACGTATCATATAGGAATCACCAAGGTACACGCCAAAGTCGTCGTAAGCCGCCTTTTGGAGATCATACTTTGGTGATGTCCCAATAAGTCGCATGCACACCGTGTCGAGGACCGCAGCTACCAGCCTATCCGGGGTCGTGCTAGATCCTTCCTTCCAGCGCTTGTTACGTGCTTGCCATATATGATACACCAATGATGCGAGTACGTGCCGGTATGCGACCTGTACGAGATGCTGACCACGCCATCGCGAAGCAGCCCACTGTATACCCTGTCTCCAATCCTGGTACGGCCATGCCCATCTAATCTTCCTCCTCAACAGCCGAGTGCAGTGGCGCGAAAAGCCACACTCGAAAAAAAGATGTTGAACTGTCTCAACATGTAGTGCATCACATAGAACACAGGCGGGTGTCCCAGCGCGTTGTGCCACCCAAGGCTTATCTCTTGTCGATAGACGGTCCCGAATGGCCAACCACAAGATGACCTCATGACGAGGTATCTTCAGGGGTCCCCCGAACAAGCACGCCCAAGCGACCAAAGGCCGATGTATGCGCAGTGACTCCCTGACTAAGCGTGCTGTGGGTCGACCATCTGGGGCCCCTTGCCAAGAAATCACATCACGTCTAGTAGGATGAGCCGGCTGAAGGTGGGGACTAAACTCCAGGTACTCAACCGTCGATCTCCCGGGCCAATTCCAGCCTTGGCCATCAATTACCGCGCTCAGTCGTGTGCCCATCGGCAGCCCCATTGCTAACGGGCCTCTAGGATACCGGTCCAACAAGGGGGCACCCCGTAGCCATGGATCTTCCCACAATAATAATGATGCGCCATCCCCTATCGTAAATTGAAGAAAAGGTAGAATTACCTGCCTTAACTGCATCAGCTTCCTCCAGCTCCATGCAGTGTTGGCCGAAACGGTAATTGTCCAAAGCGATCTCGCATGCAATCGTGTACTGTACAACCAATCCACCCAAATCGAGTCATCCGGTCGAGTAATCACCCTCCATAAGAGCTGAATCAGAAGGGCCCTATTATCCGTAGAGATCGACCGCAGCCCCAAGCCTCCTTCGTGGACAGGTAGACAGACATCATCCCAAGCTACCTTGGCTGATGCGCCACCCCACAAGAACCGGCGAAATCTCGTTTCCAAGGCACGTATGATACCCTTGGGAAGCAAGAAGACCCCGGACCAGTAGACATGTAGAGCCTGAAGGACCGACTTAATCAGTTGTATCCTACCTGCATACGACAGAGACTGGTTCAGCCATGAGCCGAGCCGTGCATCTACCCGCTGCATCAATGGCGCACAGTCGGCAATCGTAAGGCGGGAGGCAATCAGCGGGACCCCCAAATAGCGCACAGGTAGGCGACCTTCGCGGAATCCCATCAAAGACAGTAGCTGGACCTTGAGGCTATCTGCCCTCCGTGAAATATACATCTCACTCTTGTCAGGGTTAGGGTGTAACCCAGACACTTGTGCGAACGACAATAATGCCTCCTTTAGGACCCGTACCGAGATAAGATCAGCCTGACAGAACAGAAGCAAATCGTCCGCAAAGACTAACATAGGCAATTCGGTGGCCTCGCAACGCCAGTGGTATCGAAATCGTGGTTCCGACTGTATAGATGTTACAACAAGGCCATGGAGCACCTCCATGACGAGAGTGAAAAGGTACGGTGAAATAGGATCTCCTTGCCGAATACCTCGCTTGCCAGCGAAGTACCCCACCGGTCGCCCGTTGAGGTTGATAGAGAATGTGGTCGTCGTCACGCAACTCCGTATCCACTCAACATACCTTGGGTGAAAGCCCATCGCCTGAAGAGTCGCCAATAAGAAGCTCCATTCCACCTTATCATAGGCCTTGGCAAGATCCACCTTTAGCATAGCTCGCGGGGGCCTTCCCTTACTCGTATACCCAAGACAGAGCTCCTGTGCTAGCAATATATTATCACTGATGCGCCTGCCAGGGATAAATGCCGTCTGTGAAGCATGGACCAGATCTCGCAGCACCGTCTTCAACCGATTCGCCAACACCTTGGAGATGATCTTGTATAAGACATTACAGCACGAAATGGGCCGGAAGTCTGTCGCTCGGCGTGGCGTCTCGCATTTAGGAATGAGCGTAATCAACGTGCTGTTAAGACCCTTGAGTAAGCATCCCGTCTTGAAGAAGTCCTGCGTTGCACATATCACATCAGGGCCAACTATCCCCCACGCTGTTTTGAAGAAAGCAGCCGTAAAACCATCAGGTCCAGGGGCCTTCTCGTCCCCGATAGAGAATAAAGCATGCCTGATTTCCTCGTCGTCCACTGGCCTGATCATGTATTCCGAAGCGGCTGGGGTAAGCTTGCGTGAAATGGCCCTTTGTATCTCAGCCCTTGCAACAGGGACTGTACGCGCTGATTGTCCAAGCAACTCCTGATAAAACCCCAACAACTCTCCTTCCACATCAGCAGGAGACTCTAAAACTACTCCACTCGGGCTTTCCAGCGAAATAATCCGGTTCGTTGCACGTCGTATCGCAACCTTCCGGAAGAAGTACGATGAGCATTGATCGCCATCCCTAAGCCACGCAAGCTTCGCTCGTTGGGAAAGCGCTGTGTGCTCAATCTCGACCGCCCAAGCGTAGAGATACCGGCAATGCCGTTCGAGATCGTGGAAAAGCACCTCAAGTGGAAATAGAGCGGCGAACTTCTGTGCAATTCCCAAGAATCGTAAGGCATCCGCAACATTCGCGGCTAGGTCCCCTTTGGCACGTCGCATGTGCTTCAAAATCGGTTTGAGTAATTTCAAACGCTGGACCACCATGTACATAGGAAAGCCCGTAAGAGGAATGTTCCATACCCGCTGAACGTGGCCCAAGAAATCCTCTTCCTTGGTCAGGAAGTTCTCAAACCGAAACGCCGTACCCCGTATCCCAGTCGGCACCTCCCCCAATGATAACGGTGAATGGTCTGAAGTAGCAGGCATGTCACTGCGAAAGCAGGCATCCTGATATCGGGCAAACCACTGGGGATTGCCAAGCATGCGATCTAACTTCCTCCAAATGCCCCCGAGGCCCCGCTGCTGATTGTACCAAGTGAACTCTTGCCCCGTGGACGGAAGCGAAGTAAGGTCAGCGCTTAGAAGGCACGCCTGAAATTCCGACATATCCCGCGCCGGAGGAGCACCCCCTCGTCCTTCGCCCGCATGCAAGATAGCATTGAAGTCCCCCGTCACCAACCATGCATCCTCAACACGTAGAGCAGAGAGCTGGGTCAACTCCTCCCACAAAGCAATACGATCCTCTCTACGAGAATTCCCATATACAAACGAAATGAACAAGTGTTCCGACATGCCAAGTCGTTCCACACGGCAATGAATAGCTTGGCTAGACTTCGCCATAATAGTCACGCGAAGCCATGTGGGATCCCATCTACGAAAAAGGAAGACTTAATGCAATGTATGACTTCAAGGTGACTTTTGATGACTTTTGAATGACTCTTTGGCTTCCTTCATGCGTGCCACGAATTTGCCATCCCAACTTGACTTGGACCACTTTTATTGAACTTGAGATGGGATTTGAAAGGTCATGGACGAAATTGACTTTTGTTGACCTGCTATTGGGCTGGTTCGGGATGATTTGTATTGACCTATTTTTGGGCTGGTTTAGCTCTTGATGTGTCCAATTGGTTAGGCTTTGTTACTTCCAATAAGAGTATAGCTTTAGGCCTGAATTCATGAGACTTAGCCTCTTTATCTTGGGCTTCCATTATGAGTTTGCACAAAGCCTCATTCAGCTTCTTCTTTCTTAATCTAGTCAACGGGCCGGCCATCCCTTCGAGTACGTTCGATGGAACAACGTTTCGGATGTTTTCTTCTTGTGTCATGTTGTCTTCGAACTCGCGTCTTGGATTCCATCATCTCCCCCTTCTTGAAAATGATTCGTCCTCGAATCACCTTGACCTACATCAAATTCAAAAGGAGACAAGTTAGTCACGTTTAAAAGAAGCACTTACCCCATAGTCTTCGGGAAGATTTAGCTTGTAGGCATTGTCATTTATTCGTGCTGTGACTTGAAAAGGTCCATCGCCGCGAGGATGTAGCTTGGTTCGTCTAGATGCGGAAACTTTTCCTTGTGCATATGCACCCAAACCCAATCACCGGGTTCAAATATTATCTTCTTTCGGCCTTTGTCCGCCTGCCTCGCATATTGCATAGTTCGCCTCTCGATGTTGACTCGTGCTTGCTCGTGAAGTTTCTTTACCGCTGCTGCCCTCTTTTCTCCATCTAAACTAAACTGTGGGGGAAAAAGGGAGTCAATGGAATAAAGCCATATACGAGCTCAAAAGGCGAAAACTTAGTCGAAGTATGTACTGTACGATTATATGCAAATTCGGCAATAGGTAAACACTCCTCCCAACCTTTCAAGTTTTTATTGATGATTGCCCTAAGCAAAACCCCCAAAGTGCGGTTTGTTACCTCGGTTTGGCCATCCGTTTGTGGGTGACTTGTGGTGGAAAACAAAAGCTTTGTTCCCAACTTACCCAAAAGAGTTTTCCAGAAATAGCTTAGAAACTTTACGTCCCTGTCCGACACAATCGACTTTGGAACACCATGTAGGCGTACAATTTCCTTGAAAACAAATCTGAAAATGTGTTTGGCATCGTCAGTCTTTTTACAAGCAATGAAATGTGCCATTTTTGAAAATCGATCAACAACTACAAAAACTGAATCTATTCCTCGTTGTGAACGAGGTAAGCCGAGGATAAAGTCCATAGAAATATCGGTCCACGGACAAGAAGGAATAGGAAGTGGAGTATACAAACCGTGAGGAAAGGATGTGGATTTAGCATGCTTGCAATCAATACACCGGTCACATATCCTTTCAACATCTTTCTTCATGTTAGGGCAAAAAAAATGCTCACGCAATATATCAATAGATTTCAAGATACCAAAATGACCCATTAAACCTCCACTATGAGCTTCACGAATTAAAAGTTCTCTTAACGAACAAGAAGGAATGCACATTCTATTTTCTTTAAACAAAAAACCTTCATATCGATAAAACTTGTTGAAAGCTCCTTTCTCACATGCTTTAAAAACATTTGCAAAATCATGATCAGATTCATACAAGTCTTTAATAAATTCAAAGCCCATGATTTTCGTACTTAAAGTAGTAATCAAAGAGTACCTTCGTGAGAGTGCGTCGGCAACAACATTTTCTTTACCTTTTTGTATTGAACGACATATGGAAATGCCTCAATAAATGAAATCCACTTGGCATGCCTCTTGTGGAGATTTTTCTGCCCCTTTAGATACTTTATTGATTCATGATCGGTATGAAATCACGAACTCCTTCGGCAAGAGATAATGCTGCCACGTCTCCAATGCCCTCACAACGTCATACAACTCTTTATCATACGTTGGGTAATTCAAAGTAGCCGTTAAGCTTCTCACTAAAGTAGGCGATTGGTCTGCCTCCTTGAAGTAACACTGCACCAATACCTACACCTGAAGCGTCACATTCAATCTCAAAAGTTTTAGAAAAATCAGGTAAGGCTAATATGGGAGCGTGAGTTATGCTTAAGTTCCTCGAAGGCTTTTTGCTGGTAGACGCCCCATTCAAATTTAACGTTCTTCTTTACCAACTCGTTAAGCAGGGCTGCCTTCATAGAAAAATCCTTAACAAATCGACGGTAGAAACTTGCAAGCCCGTCGAAAGATCTTACCTCGGATACATTGGTAGGCGTCGGCCACTCGTGAATAGCCTTTACCTTTGTCTCGTCAACACGCAAACCATTAGCACTTACAACATAACCAAGAAAAATAATTTCTTCATGCAAAACATGCACTTTTTAGCATTAGCATATACTTTTTCTTTTCTAAGGGTGGTAAGCACGAGCTTAATATGCTCAATATGATCTACCATGCTTTTAGTATAAACCATAATATCAACAAAATAAACAACAACAAATATACCAATAAAATGACGTAACACATGGTTCATAAGTCGCATGAAAGTGCTAGGGGCGTTCGTTAGACCAAACGGCATAACCACTCATAGAGGCCAAATTTTGTTTTAAACGCCATTTTCCACTCGCCGCCTTCTTTCATTCTAATTTGATGATAACCAGATTTCAAGTCAATTTTCGAAAATACTCAGGCACCATATAGCTCATCAAGCATATCATCTAGCCAAGGAATCGGATGACGATACTTAATTGTAATCTTATTAACAGCTCGAGAATCTATGCACATACGCCACGTACCATCTTTCTTTGGGACGAGAATTATCGGGACAGCGCATGGACTAAGGGACTCGTGGATTAACCCCTTCGAAAGCAAATCGTCAACTTGTTTTTGCAGCTCTTTTGTCTCCTTCGGATTTGCACGATAGGCAGGTCAGTTCGGTATGGCTGATCCTGGTAGGAATTCAGTCTGGTGCTCGATCCCTCTAATCGGCGGTAGCTCGCATGGCATTTCATCGGGCAAAACATCTGCAAAGTCTTTCAAAACATCTACGATTTCCAAAGGTATGGAATTCGAGAGATCGTTAGAGATAGTGTTGCTAAGTAAGAGAAGGCAAATTGGCTTGCAAGAAGCCATCGCCCGATCGACATCTCTCACGCTAGCAAAGAAAGTGCCTTTTTTCTCACTGCTTTCGGCTCTTTTCTCACTTTTTTTTCTTTTTCTTTTTTCTCATCTTTTTCTTTTTTTTCTCCCTCACTCTCGTATTTTCTTTTTTCACTCATCTTGATCTGCTCTTTGTAAACTTGTTGCGGTGTCAATGGAACAAGCGTGTACGTCTTATTCTTGTGGACGATCTTGTATTTATTCTCCTTCCCCTTGTGTTCAGCGTCACGATCAAACTCCCAAGGACGTCCAAGCAATATATGACCAGCACTCATTGGCACAACATCGCACAAATCCTCATCTTCATACTTGCCGATCGAGAACTTTACTAGAGCTTGTCGATTGACCCTTATCTCGCCCCTATCGTTCAGCCACCGTAACCGATATCGAATGTCTGATCAAGGGTAACCCAAGCTTCTCTACAAGGTATGAACTAACACAATTAGTGCAACTTCCGCCATCAATTATCATCATGCATACCTTTTCTTGGACATTGCATCGAGTGTGGAAGATGTTATGTCTTTGTGAGTCGTCTTCTTTTACTTGTACGTTCAACGCCCTCATGGTAACAAGAAGCTCGTCACAGCTTGATTCGTGTTGTTCGCCTTCATCTTCATGTTCGTGTTCCGCATCGCTATCACCCTCACTTACGTACGTACCATCATCGAGCATGACCATGGTTTTCGTGTTCGGACATTGTGATGCGATGTGGCCCTTTCCTAAACACTTAAAACATGTCACACGAGAAGAAGTACCCTTACTTGATTCACCTTTCGAGAAGTTTTTAGGATCGCACTTCTTTGGTTCTGATTTCTTCTCGACTTCACCATCTCGCTTCGTGTGACTAGGGTTTTTCCACGGGGTCGGCTTAGAAGCTCGATTGTCTTTCCTCTTTAGTTGGCGCTCTACCTTCTCAGCCATGTGTAGCATCTCCTCCATGTCAAGATAGTGCTGCAACTCAACGATGTCGCATCTCTCGCCTCAACCCTCGTAAGAACCGAGCCATGGTAGCTTCCGGATCTTCCTCGACATTAGCTCTTGTTATAGCCGTATCTAACTCTTGGTAATATTCCTCAACACTCCTCGATCCTTGCACCACGCTTTGAAGCTGTTGTACAACTCGCGATAGTAGTGGGGGGAACAAATCGCTTCCTCAAAATCGCTTTCATCTCGGCCCACGTTCTGATTGGTCTTTCGCGATTTCTTCGCCTTGTCGCCACTAGTTTGTCCCACCAAGCTAATGCATAGTTCTGGAATTCAAGCGATGCGAGCTGAACATTCTTTTCTTCGGAGTAATTGTGGAGTGAGAATATTTTCTCGACCTTCGCCTCCCACTCAATATAGGCCGCGAGGTCGCTTTTCCTTTAAAAACTTGGAATACTCATTTTGATACCTCTTAGATCATCGTCGTTTCCTACTCTCCGTTCTCTCTGCCTGTTATCCCATGAGACGTCGGACCGCTCCCCATCATCATCTTCGTCAGAAGTATTATGTCGTCGATTGCGGTTGAAATTCGTTTCTAGCTGGTCCATCCGGTCCAACATGGTTTCCATTATGCGGTTAAACTGAGCCGCTATAGTGTCCGCCAATGCTCGTTGAAACAAATTTGGGACTTGTTCGCGATTTTCGTCGTCGGCCATGGTATTTCTCAGTTGGTTGAAGGCTTATGTGAAAGGTAGGATCACTCGCTCTTTTTCTTTCCTTTTTTTTCTTCCTTATCCGTAAACCCCCCGAGACTCGTTCTAACCTCGCAAAAACGTAGAAAATACCCACTCAACTTGACAACTAATATTACGAAGGACACCAACTGAGGCGTAAGAAGACTCAAGAATAAAAACCCTCTCTCCTTTTTTTTCGAGCTTTCCTTTTTTTTGCACACTTTTTTTTCGATTTTTTTTTCTGTTTTTTTTGCACTCTTTTTTTTATAAACAATCCTCAAGAAAACTAGCTCTAATACCAAACTGATGTGAACCTCGATTGGGAGCACGAGTTTCACCTAGAAAATGACCGTGCCTTGAATGGCGAAGGATGCAACTATATGTTTCTAACTAATCCTCAAGCGAACCCAACAACAATAGGTATATCATACCTATCACCTTTGGACACACACGAGAAGTGTCCCGGATACCCACCACGTATGACCTAACGAACCCAACAACAATAGGTATATTAAACCTATCACCTTTGAATCACGAAGGCTATATGAAGATGGTTTTGGCGCCACAACTAAATGGAACAAATTTAGTTGATAAGCCAGAAAGTATTTGCACGTAAATTGCAAAGACTCGAACTAGCACTCGGAGAGCTAGGGAAAAAGGAAAACCATATAAGTTCCAAATGATAATTCTTAATAAAATTCGATCATACCTAGAAGACTAGGCTTAAAAGCATTAAATAAACTACTTTGACTAAAAAAGGAAGACTTAATGCAATGTATGACTTCAAGGTGACTTTTGATGACTTTTGAATGACTCTTTGGCTTCCTTCATGCGTGCCACGAATTTTCCATCCCAACTTGACTTGGACCACTTTCATTGAACTTGAGATGGGATTTGAAAGGTCATGGACGAAATTGACTTTTGTTGACCTGCTATTGGGCTGGTTCAGCTCTTGATGTGTCCAATTGGTTGGGCTTTGTTACTTCCAATAAGAGTATAGCTTTAGGCCTGAATTCATGAGACTTGGCCTCTATCTTGGGCTTCCATTATGAGTTTGCACAAAGCCTCATTCAGCTTCTTCTTTCTTAATCTAGTCAACGGGCCGGCCATCCCTTCGAGCGCGTTCGGTGGAATGTTTCGGATGTTTTCTTCTTGTGTCATGTTGTCTTTCGAACTCGTGTCTTGGATTCCATCACGGGTCTTCCGCGACTTACGTTGCGAAAATTCGCCACCAATTAGTATTAGAAAGTGAGGGTCGCCACAGGTGGTATCAGAGCTTAGGATATAGATTCTGTAGACTGTCCATGTACGGCAACTCAAAAGCGTGGAGGATCAGCCTTGTCTATACGTTTTACGGTACGATGTGATTATTGTTGGGTTATATGCGTCGATTCCTTCTGTAATACCCGTAAAATTTAATTACGTGATTTACAATTTAATTGCCGGTGAAAATGTTCAATTAGAAACCTTGTTGGATTAACTAAATAAAGAAGTAACTTTGGGTGAAAACTTTATTTATAACGTATAATTATTTTGAGCTCAATGTGTGATACGACGCTTTCATGCTTTCATGCCTTTAAGTGACTTATGTGATTTATATGACCACATGGTACATGTTCTACAGGTATTATATGTGTCTATATGAGTATGTACTACATGTTATATATGCTTTACGTGATATAGGCATTATATGATGACAATAAGACTTAGAGAAATTTAGATCACATTGTATATAGCTAGATGTCTAGGCAAAAGTAAGATGATAGGAAATAGTTTCGATCGATTGAGGACTAAGAATCAAATCTGTTGGGTTACAGTGACGCCCGGGGCCGAAGAGGGCGGGGAGTGATCGTCGGTGCCAGAGAAGTGCACGGACAAGGAGTGGCTCCTGGCAGGCTTCTAGGCGAAGGGGTATATGAACGAACTGATCCCACACCTGAATGAGAGGGGATGCTGAGACTTACAATGTATGGGCGTGTCAGGCTAAGAATCGTATAAGATAACTGATAGTACTACTCATATCACCAAGGTCGACCTACCTTTTCGGAGGCCATCTATAGAAACTCCGAACTTAAGCGTGCTTGACTTGGGGCAATCTAGGAAGGGTGACCCCCTGGGAAGTTTCTCAGGGTGCGGGAGCGAGTGCACGAAGCACACTGAAAGGTTAAATGGTGGTACAGTGGGGCTAGACTATCAGTCGGAGTGTGGTGGGCCCAACCCCACAGGTCCCGGTAGGCACCGATGGTATAGTGGCACCCGGTTTGGGACGGGATGTTACAGTTACCCAGTGTCACCCGGAGAGGCCTCGTCCCCGAGTACGATGCGGAACAAAAATTTCCGGGTTCCCCGATCGCCCTCGTAGCTCGAATATGTATAGTAACACATAGACACGTAATAGGGCGGGTTAAACCCGTAGAGAATTACCAGTTGAAGCGAGTGGCAGCTCCTCGTCCTTTTTATTCCATATTTATTTATATCAAATATGCAAATTCCGAAAATACCCTCAAAGGCATATTCGAAATTAGCTTAAGGTGAAATCCAATTTTACCCTCAAGCCTTTTAAGCACTTGGCCAAGCCCAAGTCTTAAAGTTAGTTTTATACGAAGTCCAACTTCGGTCAATTAAACGGCCCGAGGCCCACTAAGGCGCGGCCCAACGGCCTAAGGCCCGTTAAGGCCCAAAACACTTTCTCTCCTTATCAGTACACGTTGATGATCCTTTTTAAGCCTGACTCTCTACGTTCGACTTAATTGGCAAGGGAGGAATCCAAGAGTCCGGTAGTTATTTAGCCAATCCCGCAGTACCAGCCCGTAACCCGATTCGAGTGCGAATTTCGACCTGGCTGTTATTCCAGAACCTCACTATAGATTATAGTACTACGAATAAACCGTTCAGCTGTGTCCCAATCGAGTGGGAGCCATGGTCTATGTCAAACTCACTGAACTCGATTCTATGACAAAACGGAGACAAGGCAAATTACCAAACTACCCTCCATGTCTAATATGAGTTAACCTTGGCCAAGGATTTCGTAATTTAAGCCCGGAAATCATAACTCGTTATCTAGATCGCATCTAGCGCGCTGACTCATGCAACAGCAAATCAGGTCGAGGGGAACCAATGAGAGTCGATACTTCGAAGTCAACTCCGTCAAAGCCCCTTTCGGTCTAAGTGGAACCAATGACAGTCGATGGGTACGAGAGAGAAAGGCACCAGTGGACTCTTAACCTCGAACATTAAAAGTCCGTAAGCTTGAGGCTCCAGTTGGGTGCTGGATAACTGATCACGGCTTATTTGTCAATGACCTATCGTGTGCCGATATCCCGCTTGGAAGCGGAGGTCATGACTTGTGATACGAATCGAATCAAGGGATTGAATCGTTTCATGGACACTGACTCACGGGTCGTACGGTAGAACATGGCTTATTACTCAAGGAGTGTCAATGACCGACGACAATACTATAGTAGTCTACGTGAACCTTAGATCGAAAGGGGCTTTGACAGAGTTGACTTCAAAGTCTCGACTATCACTGGTTCCTCTCTGCCCGATTTGCTGTTGCATAGGTCAGCGGGCCAGATGCGGTCTTGATGACGATTTGTGATTGCTTAGACCGCCGAGTACGAATTCACAGTCTTGTAAGTAATCGAGATAAGTGTCCTATGAGGACGACGACAGAAAGTTACGAAATCCTTGGCCAAGGTAGTGAACTAACTCACGTGAGACATGGAGGGTAGTTTGGTAATTTGCCTCATCTCCGTTTTATCATAGAATCAAGTTTAGTGAGTTTGACATAGACCATGGCTCTCACTTGATTGAGACACAACTGAAGGGTTTGTACGTAGCACCGTTATCTATAGTGAGGTTCTGGAATAAAGACTGGGTCGAAATTCGCACTCGAATCAAGTTACGGTCCAGTACTGCGGGATTGGCTAGGTAACTACCGGATTCTTGGATTCTTCCCTTGCCGATTGAGTTGAACCTAGAGAGTCGGGCTTAAAAAGGATCATCATCGTGTAGTGATAAGGAGAGAAAGTGTTTTGGGCCTTAACGGGCCTTGGGCCGTTGGGCCACGCCTTAATGGGCCTCGGGCCATTTATTGGATCGAAGTTGGACTTCTTATGAAACTAACTTTAAGACTTGGGGTTGGCGTTGCTTAATGGGCTTGAGGATAAAATTGGATTTCACCTTAAGCTAATTTCGAAATATGCTTTTGAGGGTATTTTCGGAATTTACATATTTGATATAAATAATTATGGAATAAAATATTTGGAATATTATTTATTTAAGTTTCGAAATTAATCTAGGATTAAGTTTCGAATTCTATACCATATTTAAATATACTTAGTTTGACTTTGTATGTAAGTTAGTTTTCTAATAATAGCAAGTTTCCTTAAGTTTGGATTTGGAATTCAAAAGAGAGTAAGATTTGGCAAAAAGCTCTCACACTTTAAGAACTTAGAAATCGAAATCCAAGCCTATAAATAGACTAAATTTCGTGCTCCATAGGTAGAGAAAGTAAGTGATTTTCAAAATCAACTAAAGGCACAAAAACACACACCGAATGCACACACTTTTCTCCCACACGACGGCTAGATTCTCTCTAGCCATCTTTAGAGAACTGACTCCGTGGTACACTGCGAGGTCGGCGTCACGATCTAGCGCCATCCACCACCATCGACGAAATCTTGAAGAAAATTACGAGGAGCTGCCACTCGCTTCAACTGGTAATTCTCTACGGGTTTGACCCGTCCTATTACATATCTATGTGTTACTATTCTTATCGGAGCAACGAGGGCAATCGGGGAACCCAGAAAATTTTTGTTCCGCACCGTACCCGAGGACGTGGCGTCTACGGGAGACACCGGGTAATCCAACAAGAGGTATGGTGTAAGCTTTGTCACCAACTAGTCACATCATTCACCATTTCCTAAGCCCCAATAATTATCAAAACCTTGAGCATAGAAGGGAAACATTAGAAATGAAAACCAGAGAAAACCCTCAAAACCAAACTAAAAGAAAATAGGAGAGAAACAGAGGGAAGCTACAACTAAGGAAGTGTCGATCAAGTCTAAAATTCAAGTTTGGTAAGTGAGAATCTTACTTATGACCTTGGTGAATTTCATAGCTTAAGTTTTCCTAAGTGTTCTAACCCTAACAATTAAGGAAACCTAGAAATCCAAGTGTAAGAAAGAGGGCAAAAACACTAATTTCGAATGTAAATTCATATTAGGATATTTCCTTAGATTAAGCTATACTTATGGTAGTATAGAGTATTTTGAGGTCCATAATCATGATATAGAATAATTTTGGGGTAGAGTAACGATTTTTAAGGTAGAAGAAACCTTAGGATATATGAATTCTGGGTAGAAGGAAGTTTATGAAATTAGTTTCGAGCTGATTGAATATATGAAGGCTTCAATATGAGACAAATCGGGTGACTTCAAACCCTACTAGGATTGGCTGAAAGTTTGGCGGCTTCAAGATGCTACTATCGGGCGATTAAATGCCATGTAGAGAACTTGGCGAAACTAGTATTTAGGTATGATCATATCGGCTGAATGCTTGGGTCTATGAGTGATCAATCGGACGATTTGTTGGGGAAGTAAATAACTCGGTGAAATTGAGATTCCAAGGCACAACCAAATCGGGCGATTTGAAAGGAATCGGGCGACGTGGAGCCACTTTGCAAAAGTGAGCTTGATGGATACTAAAATTCGACTTGATGTCCATTTAAAGACACGGCGAAACTAAGTAGTACGCTTGGTCAATTGGACGATTCAAGGTGCCATGGAATCGGGTGAATTGAAGGTAAAACAATCGGACGACTTGGGGAGTAATTGAAATTGGCAAAAGTAGACCCTAATGCATGAAGAATCGATCGAACGTTTGGAAGTTTGAAACCCTAAAAATCGGGTGACTCTTGAAGCAGCGAAACTCATTCCATGCATGATACATTCGGGCGAATGCTTGGAGATTAAAAGTTTAGAAGAGTCTAATGAAATGAGGCTAAGCATGCAAGGAATCGGACGATTCGAAGGCTGTGCAATCGAGCAATTCTAGGATTTAAAGAATCGAGCCCTACATGTGAAGATTACAATCGAGTGTTGACCTAACTTAGACAACTAACCAAACGACTTAGGACTTTTAATAAACTAGAATAGTCGAACCGAATTATTTCAAGTATAGTTATCTAATTTAGATATGGCACTGATATTTTAATAGTTTTGTTTAAGGGTCGACTAATAATGATTTGATCAAGGCAATAAGTTACTTAAGCTTAGACGATAGGTAAGTGGAGATCCCAACACATAAATTACATGTACATGAATTCCTATGCGATTTATTTACGTGAGTTAATTGTTCTATGAACTGGCACGACATGCACTTCAGCATTATTCATGTATGCATCATCACGTTCTTACACGAATCCCACGAGGTTTATAAGACATGAACATCTATACACATGATCGCTTGTGCGCGATAGATATTTGCCGATATTGGCAAGTGATGTCGACTCACAGTCGAGTCACGGCTCTTCTATGCTACATGGTGACTTTCTATGTCACCGATTTCAAGGCAAGAACATGTTCAAGGCAAGACATGAATTAGGGCAAATGCCCTCATGGCGGAAAGTTGCGACCTGGAAGATGCAACCTGAGGGAATAAGCAGCACCGATGGTATCTCTGGTGTTAGCAACCTCGAAGTGAGTCTACCAGTGTGAGCGTCTGCATGATCGATAAACTACATTGGGATTGAAAAGGCGCCTTAAGGTTAGCCTTTCAGTGGGAGTATCCTCACATATATGTCCCTAGTGGATTTGAGCTCCATGATGGTACATAGCAAGATAAGCCAATGGCCGTACATGACAAGACAACACAAGAATGATGTGAGGATTAGAAAGCACTGGCACGGATGCCTTTTGCAAATTACCACACGATTAGAAAGCATTGGCGCGGATGCCTTTGCGTTCTAGGACACGTGCATTGCATGCATGGTTTCCACTTACTGAGCTTTATAGCTCATTCCACGTTTTTATGTGTTGTAGGTACGATAGAGTCAGACGTTGAGAAACGTCACGACTAAGGCAGGCTGACGGCCGTACTCCACGGTCTTTTTAGGGCAAGGCTGCACATGGATGACGACTTGTGGAGCGATGTTAAGATGTTTTGATATTATTGAAGTATTTTGGGGCTTCGGCCTATGTATAATTACGACGATGTAGGTTACTTTTTGTCGTAATATATATTATTTTTAGGAAAACTTGTTTGTTAGAAGGGTCTTCCGACACCTACCTTAGTTAGAAAGTCAGGGTCACCACACCTTACAGTGGTATCAGAGCTTTCTTGCGTGCTTAACTGTTATGGAATAAGAATTTTGATTCACTACTTTATTCACATGCTTGATTTGGTTGCCTGTTCTACGTGTTGTTCAATTCGCATGTTTAGATCAGAGCAGTCATACAATATCTTAATTGGTTATGTGAGAAGCTCGTCTCCCTTTTAAGTCTTATCTGTATTCATCGTGATGCATATGCTGATGATTATAAAATATGTTTAGATATCATGATGCTATTTTCGATTTAGTATGGCTTTATGCAATCATTGTTTCGATGTGTACTCAATGGAACATAAGTGCATATGTATATAATTGCAATACATGTATATGCTATGAGTAGTTATGATATGATATTTTCAATGAGAATTTGTCTATCTATAACACGTTCATATGGCCAATCGAAATTGTGACGCTGAATGAAATAGCATATGCTTTTACTAAACGCTTGCATCGTGTATATCCATTAGATGAGCATTTGTGTATATCATGTGATTTCCGATCTGGTTAATACGATTGACCGAGCATTGAAATATGATCATCTTAATTGTTAGTCGAAATTATTAGATAATTTGCATCTCTAATGTGTTAGAGTATTATTTTGAATGATATAGCATCATATTTTAAATCAGAAAATGATTTAAATATTCGTGATATGATTAACGAATTCGAGTCCCGGTTGAAATTAAGTCTACTCCCTTGCTATTCTATCCGCGCCAAATTTAGATCAAATATTGGTGGGACCTACTCAGTAGGCACCGTATTCAATCTTTAAGACTCGTGGGGTATGTCCGACATGCCGTATCAAATAGAGTGAATTTGCTTATCAAGAGACCAAAACCGTTTTGGATCTTGGGGAGAAGTTTTGTTGATATACGATGTTAACAAAACCAAGAGTCAAATATGATTTGATTAGCAAGATGTTGCTTACCTAAAATAACTAAGATAAAGTTTCATGCCGCCGCTGGCTTATTCTTAGTGAAAATATGGATCTTGGACCTACTACTATGGGGCAATAAATTGTAGTGGGAGTTTTCTTTTGTTAATAAAACAATTACATTAAAATAATTGAGACCTTTTTTCCTCTGAGACGTAGATAATGGCAAGACAAGCATTATCGTTGCGTTCGTTTTTGGACAAGGACAATTTAAGCTCTAACAGGACCAATTTTATTGATTGGTACTGTAATACCCGTAAAATTTAATACGGGGTTCGATGTAATTAATTAAGTTTTATGAATTTAATTTGGGAAAAGAAATTTCAGTCTTGAAACAAAAATTAGTATCACAATTTAATCAAAGAATACCCCCAAATAGTTAAAGGACTTATAATATTTGGGTTAGGTTTTACATGTGATTAAGATGCAATAAAACCATGGGCCACACTTAACACCTAAATAAGGCCCAACGATATTAGAATATGATAAGGCATAACATATTACTTAAGGCTATGGTAAAACACGTCACCTTAATGTCTAATCAATTCAAAAATCGAAGACCTCATATATATCTAAACCATGATACACTTTAAAGGGGAGCTTAAGAAACGACAGGAATTGTGAGCTGAAATACAAAAATTAAGACGAAATCTTGTGGGAGTAACATCAAGTTTAAGTATTGTTTCGAAGAAAGGTATGCATTAACTCTCAAGCTTACATAAATTACAGTATGCTTAATATATTTTTTAATACATATAAGTCTACATGAAGTCTTATACTAACAATATGAGGTTCAACGGTAATCAGATTTAGAAAACTTTAGTTTCTTAGGGTTCAAATTATACCTATACGTGTTTATAGGATAGGAGTTATGCTAAATTCAAAAGGTGTGATGCCCTCGAGGACTTCTTGTGTTCTTCAGAAATTGTGCCCCTTAGAATTTGTTGTTTTTAAGATATATCACTTTCTGGGTTAAGAATAGTTTTTGAGGATGAACATGAACATAGCTTCTCTACAAGGTATGAACTAACACAATTAGTGCAACTTCCGCCATCAATTATCATCATGCATACCTTTTCTTGGACCTTGCATCGAGTGTGGAAGATGTTATGTCTTTGTGAGTCGTCTTCTTTTACTTGTACGTTCAACGCCCTCATGGTAACCAGAAGCTCGTCACAGCTTGATTCGTGTTGTTCGCCTTCATCTTCATGTTCGTGTTCCGCATCGCTATCACCCTCACTTACGTACGTACAATCATCGAGCAGGACCATGGTTTTCATGTTCGGACATTGTGATGCGATGTGGCCCTTTCCTAAACACTTAAAACATGTCACACGAGAAGAAGTACCCTTACTTGATTCACCTTTCGAGAAGTTTTTAGGATCGCACTTCTTTGGTTCTGATTTCTTCTCGACTTCACCATCTCGCTTCGTGTGACTAGGGTTTTTCCACGGGGTCGGCTTAGAAGCTCGATTGTCTTTCCTCTTTAGTTGGCGCTCTACCTTCTCAGCCATGTGTAGCATCTCCTCCATGTCAAGATAGTGCTGAACTCAACGATGTCGCATCTCTCGCCTCAACCCTCGTAAGAACCAAGCCATGGTAGCTTCCAGATCTTCCTCGACATTAGCTCTTGTTATAGCCGTATCTAACTCTTGGTACTATTCCTCAACACTCCTCGATCCTTGCACCACGCTTTGAAGCTGTTGTACAACTCGCGATAGTAGTGGGGGGAACAAATCGCTTCCTCAAAATCGCTTTCATCTCGGCTCACGTTCTGATTGGTCTTTCGCGATTTCTTCGCCTTGTCGCCACTAGTTTGTCCCACCAAGCTAATGCATAGTTCTGGAATTCAAGCGATGCGAGCTGAACATTCTTTTCTTCGGAGTAATTGTGGAGTGAGAATATTTTCTCGACCTTCGCCTCCCACTCAATATAGGCCGCGAGGTCGCTTTTCCCTTGAAAACTTGGAATACTCATTTTGATACCTCTTAGATCATCGTCGTTTCCTCCTCTCCGTTCTCTCTGCCTGTTATTCCGTGAGACGTCGGACCGCTCCCCATCATCATCTTCGTCAGAAGTATTATGTCGTCGATTGCGGTTGAAATTCGTTTCTAGCTGGTCCATCCGGTCCAACATGGTTTCCATTATGTGGTTAAACTGAGCCGCTATAGTGTCCGCCAATGCTCGTTGAAACAAATTTGGGACTTGTTCGCGATTTTCGTCGTCGGCCATGGTATTTCTCCGTTGGTTGAAGGCTTATGTGAAAGGTAGGATCGCTCACTCTTTTTTTCCTTTTTTTCTTCCTTATCCGTAAACCCCCCGAGACTCGTTCTAACCTCGCAAAAACGTAGACAAAATACCCACTCAACTTGACGACTAATATTACGAAGGACACCAACTGAGGCGTAAGAAGACTCAAGAATAAAAACCCTCTCTCCTTTTTTTTTTCGAGCTTTCCTTTTTTTTGCACACTTTTTTTTCGATTTTTTTTTCTGTTTTTTTTTTGCACTCTTTTTTATATAAACAATCCTCAAGGCAACTAGCTCTAATACCAAACTGATGTGAACCTCGATTGGGAGCACGAGTTTCACCTAGAAAATGACCGTGCCTTGAATGACGAAGGATGCAACTATATGTTTCTAACTAATCCTCAAGCGAACCCAACAACAATAGGTATATCAAACCTATCACCTTTGGATCACACACGAGAAGTGTCCCTGATACCCACCACGTATGACCTAACGAACCCAACAACAATAGGTATATTAAACCTATCACCTTTGAATCATGAAGGCTATATGAAGATGGTTTTGGCGCCACAACTAAATGGAACGAACTTAGTTGATAAGCCGGAATGTATTTGCACGTAAATTGCAAAGACTCGAACTAGCACTCGGAGAGCTAGGGAAAAAGGAAAACCACATAAGTTCAAAATGATAATTCTTAATAAAATTCGAGCATACCTAGATCATTAATAGAAGACTAGGCTTAAAAGCATTAAATAAACTACTTTGACTAAAAAAGGAAGACTTAATGCAATGTATGACTTCAAGGTGACTTTTGATGACTTTTGAATGACTCTTTGGCTTCATGCGTGCCACGAATTTGCCATCCCAACTTGACTTGGATCACTTTCATTGAACTTGAGATGGGATTTGAAAGGTCATGGACGAAATTGACTTTTGTTGACCTGCTATCGGGCTGGTTCGCGCTGACTTGTATTGACCTGTTTTTGGGCTGGTTCAGCTCTTGATGTGTCCAATTGGTTGGGCTTTGTTACTTCCAATAAGAGTATAGCTTTAGGCCTGAATTCATGAGACTTAGCCTCTTTATCTTGGGCTTCCATTATGAGTTTGCACAAAGCCTCATTCAGCTTCTTCTTTCTTAATCTAGTCTACGGGCCGGCCATCCCTTCGAGCGCGTTCGGTGGAATGTTTCGGATGTTTTCTTCTTGTGTCATGTTGTCTTTCGAACTCGTGTCTTGGATTCCATCATGGGTCTTCCGCGACTTACGTTGCGAAAATCCGCCACCAATTAGTATTAGAAAGTGAGGGTCGCCACAAGTGGTATCAGAGCTTAGGAGATAGATTCTGTAGACTGTCCATGTACGGCAACTCAAAAGCGTGGAGTATCAGCCTTGTCTATACGTTTTACGGTACGATGTGATTATTGTTGAGTTACCCGGTGTCTCCCGGAGACGCCACGTCCCCGGGTAAGGTGCGGAACAAAATTTTCCGGGTTCCCCGATTGCCCTCATTGCTCGGATCAGAATAGTATCACATAGACATGTAATAGGGCGGGTAAAACCCGTAGAGAATTACCAGTTGAAGCGAGTGGCAGCTCCTCGTCCTTTTCTTTAAGACTTCGTCGATGGTGGTGGAGGGCTCTAGATCGTCACGCCGACCTCGCAGTGTACCACGACGTCAGTTCTCTAAAGATGGCTAGAGAGAACCGAGCCGTCGTATGGGAGAAAAGTGTGTGCGTTCGGTGTGTGTTTTGTGCCTTTAGTTGATTTCGAAAATCGCTTGCTTTCTCTTCATATGGAGCACGAAATTCTTAGCCCATTTAAAGGCTTGGATTTCGATATCTTAGTCCTTAAAGTGTGAGAGATTTTTGCCAAATCTTACTCTTTTTTGAATTCTAAATCCAAACTTAAGGAAACTTGCTATTATTAGAAAACTAACTTAAATACCAAGTCAAACTAAGTATATTTAAATATGGTATGGAATTCGAAACTTAATCCTAAATTAATTTCGAAATTTAAATAAATAATATTCTATATATTTTAGTCCATATTTATTTATATCAAATATGCAAATTCCGAAAATACCCTCAAAGGCATATTTCGAAATTAGCTCAAGGTGAAATCCAATTTTATCCTCAAGCTCATTAAGCACTTGGCCAAGCCCAAGTCTAAAAGTTAGTTTCATAACAACCCCAACTTCGATCCAGTACATGGCCAGAGGCCCATTAAGGCGTGGCTCAACGGCCCAAGGCCCGTTAAGGCCCAAAATACTTTCTCTCCTTATCTGTACACGTTGATAATCCTTTTTAAGCCCGACTCTCTAGGTTCGACTCAATCGGCAAGGGAGGAATCCAAGAGCCTGGTAGGTACCTAGCCAATCCCGCAGTACCGGACCGTAACCCGATTCGAGTGCAAATTTCGACACAGTCTTTAATCCAGAACCTCACTATAGATAACAGTGCTACGTCTAAACCCTTTAGCTGTGTCCCAATTGTAGCGACCCTAGCCATCGCCACCAATTCTAACTTTATCCTAAGTGCCTAACGATGCGATAACTTATAAGAGATGCGGAAATGCGTATGAAATTTTTTTCCTTTTCCATAAAGGAAATCGTTTCCTATACATTCCAAAATAATAACTTTAACATACTAATTACATCCATATCCTAACTACACGGGACGTGTTTACATTCGCAGCAAAAGTCTCTTATCCGCCCGGCCTCACAGGTCGTCATCCACGTACACACCACCCCCCCAGAAGTCGCTTGGAAGCTTCAAAAGAATGCTTTGCCGGCTAGGCGATCACGTACCGTGTTTGCATGTACTACAACACATAACGTAAGGGGTGAGCCGCCGTGGCTCAGTAAGCGGAAATTATGCATGAATGCACGTGTCAACCCCCGCAAAGGCAATCCGCACCGATGCATCTAAGACTCGTACTACTTTCACTCAGGGCCCTCGGCTAATCTTACTATGCACCACATACGAGCTCACGTCCACTAGCGACAAATATGACAGCGGTCCACGCCGGATGGCCATACCCTAGGATGCACATCGTTCCCCTAGTTCGCCATATGTACCCGGTCGTCTCCGACTGCCGGCGGTCGCTCACGCTGGTAGCCCACGCTGAGGTTGCCTACACCAGGGTTCCACCCTGTGTCGCTTATACCCTCAGGTCGCACCCTCCAAGTCGCTCCTTACAGCCACGGGCATTGCCCAATCATAACATAAACATACATATATAGGGCCTTTCGCCAACGGGCATTGCCCTGATATATTTCATTACATATATAATAATAACAATAATAATATATACGGCCCTTTCGCCAATGGGTATTTGTAAAAAATGGCATTCTTATGAAAAAGACCAATTAATTGATTCCAAAAAACATATATTTCATTATATATAATAATAATATATGTATACGGCCCTTTCGCCAACTGGCATTGCCCTAATATATTCATTGCATATTATCTATATATATATATATATATATATATATATATATATATATATAAGTCTCTTTTGCCAACGGGCATTACCCTAATATATTTCATTACATATATAATAATATATATAGCCCTTTCGGCAACGGGCCTTGCCCTAATATTCATTATACATACATATATATATATAATAATAATAATAATTATAATACATGAATATGGCCCTTTCGCCAACGGGCCTTGCCCTAATATTATATTTCATTATATGCATACATATATGACGACGCTCAACGCCGCCCTAGTGTCATAATAGTTAGCCCTGACTCAACTGCGAGTCGACAACAAATGCCCATATTGGCAAGTATCATTCGCTTTCAAGCGACATAAATATGTATACTCATCTCTCACTTTCCGTGAATATGCATCATAATTCATGCCAGGTCTACTTACCGTACGAACGCAAGTCATCTAATTTCACGCAATTAAATAAACATCGAGGCACGTAAATCACATAAATTAGGCACATAATCACGTAATGTTAAGCACACGCAAGGAAGTTATGTGTCGTAGGTGAATCTCCACTAAACTGGCATCCGTGGACTAACTGCTACCTGATCTGGTGAGAATCCTAGATGTCGACCTTACCATTAGAATAATTAGGTTAGTACCTTATCTAAATTATCTGACTAGCTAAGGTCTCGAATTTCCTAAGTGTTGAAGCATTATTTCTAACGTCGCATTTGAAAGGTAATTATTAATTTAAATTCGTGAAGTTATCTATGTTACATTCAATTTGCCAAACCAATATTTCAAGAATCCGTTGAACTTGTGATCCACACGATATTCGCGAATTCTCATGGTACACAATTCGTGACTTATCATTTCGCTAATCACCCTATTTCACGAAGTCATGCATTGGAAGTATTCGGATTCGCGAACCTTATGTTCGTGGTTCGTCAATCTTGTTTGGCGAAGTCATCCCCTAATTTGCTAAATATTCTACTCTACACACACATAATTCGCACACTAGAATTCGCCAAATCCATAGTTAGCGAACTTATGTAGTTCGTGAACTTCATCTTCGCGAATCCTATGTAGTTCGCGAACTACTCATGGTTCGCGAAATCCTTGGGTTCGCCAAACTTCGTGGGTTCGCGAAGTGCTTGGTGATATAGATATACCAATTCGCGAAGTTACACTTCGCGGCCCTCTCATAGTTCGGGAAGTCACTCGTCACCGAGTTCGCCAAGCTTGCTTGATTCGCCAAATACGTTGAGTTCGCCAATTTTGTTTCGCGAAGTGGCCCGCCAAGTCATGGTTCGCCAACTGAGTTCGCGAAACTTCACATGGATTCGCCAAACTCTCCATTGTCCCTCAATTCGCCAAATGGGACTCGCAAGTTGAACCCGCGAAGTGCATGGGTTCGCGACTTAGGGAGTTCGCCAACCTCGGGCCATTCGCGAACCTCATGTTTTGCGACCTTCTCGTAATAATGAAATTCGTGACTTTCCTAACACGTGTACACTCCTTTTTTCGAACCGATCCAAGTGAGGTGGTTGAGTTCGCGATACTCGTTTCATCAAGGTTTTGCGAATTAGAGTTCATGAAGTGTACACTTCACGACCACCACCTTCCCAAAAACACTTTTGACCCCCAAACCCTCAAAAATGTTGATCTAAAAGTACCTTTTCCTCAAGAACACCATGAAAGTCATATAAATTCCAAAACCCTAAAATCCAACTCATCCTAAAACACTAGCTCGGGTAGTTTTTTTTCATGTGTTTCCATCCTTTAGTATGTTAAATCCGAATTAAGGACCTTGAATCATTTCCATATCTTCGTACCTAATAATTTCTTTAAATCTTTAAATCCGGAAGACTTCCTAAAGTTCCATATAGTCGTAGATTAGCATATTAATATCGAAAGGAAGTAGATGAATACTAAGGGTAAAGGAGTTATACCTTTCGAACACTCCCTATTTGGTTTATTGCTCAATCGATTGGAAGGTTGCCTTCTTGCTCAACGTATCTTTCTTCTTTCAAGGTTTCTTACTTAATGAGGGTGTTTACGTTTAGATAGATATTAAGCTACTAGCCCGTTTGGTTGGAGGGATGGGTTTAGATGGTATTAGTTTAAGTTGGGATTATATAATGGGGGTATGAGTTTTTTGTGGTGTTTGGTTGATAGGATTAAGTAACGACGTCTGATGTGTTTGGTAGATGGGTTTATCCCAAATACAGCAAACACAGCGAAACATCGCCACAAAGAACAAGTGATGCTCCTCTACAAATGCCACAAGAACATCGCCTTCTCATGGCTCAGAAACATCTTCCACGACTGCTTCGTCGAGGCAATAATGGATTAGCAGTCATTTCTCTGTTCTTCCCTTTTTTTGTCTGCGTAGTGTAAGAACCCCTTCGATTTGCATTCTTGCGATGCTTCTCTGTTGCTCGATTCGACGAGGAGGATGATGTCCGAGAAGGGAAACGACAGAAGCTTTGAGATGAGGAACTTCAGGTACATAAACGACAGAAGCTTTGAGTTTTACCCTTCCATCTTCTTCAACCCTAAAATCCCACCCAAAAATCTCTGCGTTCCAACGAAAAAGCTCGGCGGCCCACAAAGCCCTCTCAAAACTGACCGGAGAGATGGCCGAAAAAGCAGAGTCGACATAGTCGAGCTGCACCTCCCCGACCAAAACGAGAGCATGTCAGTAGTCCTTGAGAGGTTTTCAAGGATTGGGATCGACGCCGCCGGCGTCATCCCCTTGCTAGGTAATCAAATCAAATCAATTCTTACATTCGTTTGTGTAAGAAAAGGAGCCGAAGAGGTTCGATTTTCGCATAGGTTCGCACAGTATGGGAGAGCAGATTTGATATTTGGAGGAAGAGCAGATGGTTTTGATGCATCGTGATTTGTGAGTAGAGAGAGGAGATTGAGATGAATAAATAAAATACTGAAATAAGGATAAGTATGTCAAACAGGAACGGGATTAGCTAATGGTGAACGGGATTAGCTAATGGGACCATGAGGGGTGGATTTAATTAATACCCATTAGGTGGTATTAAGGGGGTTTAATTAAAACCCAACTTTAAATAAAGGCGTTAACCAAACAGCACTTTAATTTATCCAAACCCCCTAATCTCCCCTTATACCCCCAACCAAACACACTCTAAGGTATGGTTGATGGGATGTGTTGACGTGCATTTCCCTCAATTCAATCATCTTTGTTCCCTAAGCTTACCTCTATAGATGTTGGGCTAAATTTGAATTTATATCTAGCCCAATCATAACCTTGGCTAACCTCTCCTTATTATTAATATATATATATATATATATATATATATATATATATATATATACATTAAATTGCATAATTCGAATGTCTTAACTTCTTATATTTAGCTCCTATCGCGAAATCCTCCTAAGATTATACTTTATGCGAAATTGTTTTTAAGTCCTTGCTCTAAGTTTTTCGAAAATTCTTCCTAAGTTAGATATCCCCAAAACATATAATTTCATAGAATTCATTTAACGCACATGATTAACGTACAGAGTTCATAGAATCGCAACGCACACATTAATGTCATGAAATCACATAGACAAAAATTCGTGTGTGTAAATTTCTATAGAATCACCTAAGCACATAGATCCGCGGAAATTGCATAATCATATAAACATAATTATGCGTGCAAATTTATCGATTAGATCGGCTCACGGGGCTCGAGTTCTACACCAATCAAGTAAGAGTCATGGTCTATGTCAAACTCACTAAACTCGATTCTATGATAAAACGAAGACGAGACAAATTACCAAACTACCCTCCATGTCTCACATGAGTTAGTTCAATACCTTGGCTAATGATTTCGTAATTTCCCGTCGCCGCCCTCATAGGACACTTATCTTACTTGCGAGACTGTGAATTACTCGGCGGTCTAAGCCCGGCAATCACAAATCGTCATCAAGACCACATCTGGCCGGCTGACCCATGCAATAGCAAATCGGGTCGAGGGGAACCAATGACAGTCGAGACTTCGAAGTCAACTCCGTCAAAGCCCCTTTCGGTCTAAGGTTCACGTAGACTACTATAGTGTTGTTGTCGGTCATTGACACTCCTTGAGTAATAAGCCAGGTTTGACCGTACGACCCGTGAGTCAGTGTCCATGAAACGAGTCAATTCCTTGTTCGATTCGTATCACAAGTCATGACCTCCGCTTCCAAGCGGGATATAGGCACACGATAGGTCATCGTCAAATAAGCCGTGATCTGTTATCCGGCACCCAACTGGAGCCTCAGGCTTACGGACTTTTAATGTTCGAGGTTAAGAGTCCACTGGTGCCTTCCTCTCTCGTACCCATCGAGAACAGTGACTCAACTCGACGACACATTTGGATTAATTCATTGATTGCTTTACCAGATGCTAAGTAAAGAACTCTTATATTCAATAAATGAACAAGCCTTTCATTAAACACACGAAAATATCTTATTACTCAAAAGGTCGAATGATAAATTATCTAATGCCCTATACAATCTAATCCTCGTATATCATTCGAGGGCATATTCCTAACAATAATTTGCTTAAAATAATATATATGTTTATCTGTCTATTTGTGGATAATAATAGTAGAATGCTGAAAACCCGTAGAGAGAACATATGCAGTTCGAGTCGCAGGGACGAACCTGAGTCCCTGGTACATGAACGGAACTCAACGATTATGAGGCTTACTGAACTGATCCAGCGACAATCGCATCAAATTAATGCTCTTATCCATCATCAAGCTCCCACCGCACACCAACCGTCTCCTCAGCCTGAACGCATAAAGATCATAGGAGAATGGTTCCGGAAATTAAACCCTTCTACCTTTGAGGATGCCATTGACCCTACTATGGCTGACGACAGGTTATGCACAGTCAAAGATATGTTCCTGTACGGTCGGGTCCCAGAGATGAACAAGTGCTGTGTGCAATCTCCATGCTCCGAGGGAACGCAAGGTTTTGGTGGGACACCATCAAAATCTTAGAGGACCCAATGACTATGTCATGGGAAAGATTCAAGGAACTGTTCCGCGACAAATATTTCACAACTATGAACGAACTCGCAAGATGAACGAGTTCATAAACCTCAAACAGGGCGAAAAACCTATTGCGGAATATATCCGCAAGTTTGAGGAGTTATCCCGATTCCCCCCGCACATGCTGTCAAATGATGCTTTGAAGATAGAACGATTCCAGGTAGGTCTCAAAAATCCGAGATCTATCGAGTCGTTAGCATAGCTGGAACTCGAAACGTGGCATTCGCTCAAGTGGCAGAACGAGCACTTATCGCAGAACAAGCGGAGGCCCAAATTGTAAAAGCACAAAAGGCGAGGAGAAGGAATGAAAATAAGCAAGGAAATGGCGGTAATAAGAAACATCAGAATTTCGAAGTAGGCCCCAGTAACAATCAGAATTATCGCCAGGGCAACAAAATTGGTGACCGAGGCCAAACTTGGGAATGTCAAATTTTCCGTTTCAACCCCAATTATCCATCCCCAATGTCAACAATGCGGGCGATATCACACCGGCATTTGCTTCGGAGCCGGACCTAACCCCAACCCGCAAGTTTTCAGTGTGGAAAAATAGGGCATATCGCCAGGATTGTCAAGAAAACCACCCTAGAAATCCATCCCATGTACCAGTACGACCTCCGCTGGCACCAGCCCGGGTGTACGCTCTTACAAGCGAAGAAGAACCGAACTCATCAATGATGACGGGCATGTTGAAATATTTATAAGCATACCCACTCCTATATGACTTGATTTCAGAATCGTATGTTATTCATGTCGAATAAATGTGTGACGTAAGTGAAGCCCTATTTAAGTATAACTACGTACCGCGATTATTCTGATTTGCTTGATATTAGATTTCCGTAGCGGAAGCGTGGTGGGAATAGAAATAAGTATGCTTAGAGAATATAAAGGATACATGAGCTAGCCCAGTCGGAGAGCTGGACTCGAATCCCCTACCACAGAAATTCGGGGGCAAAATTCTTTAAAAGGGAGGAGGATGTAATACCCGTAAAATTTAATACGGGGTACGATATAATTAATTAAGTATTTTATGAATTTAATTTGGGAAAAGAAATTTCAGTCTTGAAACGAAAATTAGTACACAATTTAATCAAAGAATACCCCCACATAATTAAAGGACTTATAATATTTGGATTAGGTTTTACATGTAAGGAGAACAAAAGCAAATTAAGGTGAAAATGACAATTAAAACACTATACATCAAACGAACAAAAAATTGATATGAGGCGATGAAAAACTTGCGCAGGAGAACGAAAAAAAACCCTAATCGACGTTCATATTTTAAAAGGGTAAAAAACTGTAATCGAAGTTAATTAAACCTAATACCATCTAAATTAATCTACCAAACACATTCAAAATTATTATTTAAACCTGTAAACCAAACACCTCTAATAACTCATACTCTCCATTATTTAAACCTAGCTAAAACTAATACCGTCTAAACATATCCTCCCAACAGGAAATAGCAGTAACGACGAAACGCAATTATCTCTTATCACGTGCGCTGTTACATCATTTATATTTTTATTCACCATGAAACAAAAAAATGTAACAGAATTATGGGAAAATTCCTTTATCAGTTCCAGTTGAACTTTAAACTTCCTGCCTAGTATCCCTAGCAAGATTTTATTCCTGTTCACCATCTACGAAAAAATGTGTGTTTTATACCCCTAAACAGTGAATGGATGAAAAGACCCTTTTCTGAAATCAAAGTTGGATATTTAAAAAATGTATTGATTATTATACCAACTGTTATTTCTAACTATACCAACAAAATAATGTTATTATAATTTTAAATAAATAAAACTGGAAATTATACCAACTGTTACGTTATTTACCAACATTTGTATAGTGTGCAACTCTGTTGATATAATAATTAAAACAGTTGGTATAATACCCAATTTTATGGTATAAAATTGTAAGAACATAATTTATTGGTATAATAACGAAAACGTATTGTATAATTTCTACTATTTCTGGTATAATAGCAAAATTAGTTGGTATAATGTCTAATTTTAATGTATAAAATTGGAATACTGTTATTTATTGGTATAATAACGGAAATAAATTGTATAGTTTCTACAATTTCTGGTATAATAGCAATTAGTTGGTATAATGTCCAATGACGTATAATTTGGAATAAAGTTATTTATTGGTATAATAACAGAAATAGATGATATAATATCTACAATTTCTGGTAGCAAAATCAGTTGGTATAACGTCCAATGTTTTTGGTATAAAAAATATAATAACGTTAATTATCGATATAAATAACGGAAATAGATGGTATAATTCTATAATTTCTGGTATAATAGCAAAATCGGTTGGTATAATGCACGTGTTATAAAACTATAATTGTATTTACTGGTATAATAATGAAAATAATTGGTATAATTTCTACAATTTATGGTATAATTTCAATTATTTTCAGTATAATAACGAATTTTGTTGGTATAACTCATGCAAAATTAATTTTTTAGCTTTTGAATGTGTAAGACATGGGTATTTCGTCTTTTCAACAATGAAAAGACCATTTTAGGTACTGAACAGGAAGAAATTTTCAAATCAATGCTAAACAGGGAGAAATAATGCAAGAGGTATTTAACAGGAATTTTAAAAATCAATGAGACTGATAAGGAATTACCCCTCGGATAAATATTCAAGTATTAGTGTTTGGTTGGTTTATTTAAAGGTGGGATTTTAGGTAATACTCCCTTAATAACCCCAATAAGATGTTAATTAAAGGAATCCTTCCCCTCCCATTATTTAATCCCATGGTTTATAGACAAATTTGTCCTTTTATTTTTTTTTCTCTTTTTCTTTATTTCCATTGTAACCAATAATAAACCATCGTCTCCTTCTCCTCCCTCCCTCCCCTCTCTCTCTCTCTCTCTCTATCTCTCTCTCTCTCACTCACTCACACGAATAAAAAAGAGTCACGGTGTAAACAAGGTAAAAAACATACGTGCAATAAAATTCATCATTCTCCATATATTAATGTTCACACAACAACCGTACAAAGAAAGGAAACTACCCTTCTCCATGACCTTCGTGTGAAGAAAAACCAATCGAGGTTGGGAAGCTCAGTGTCGAGGTGGAGCAGCCGTGCAAAGAACCTAAATTTCATAAATTCAAGACGTGACTCTTGAAGGTAAAATCTCTGCGACAAGCGTGTTCGATGAGGTAACTTCGTCTAGTGAGACTTTCAACGCTGTTATTAAATCAAAGAATAGCAGGTTGTTCAGCTGCAAATGGCTCGGTGAGGTGCCATGAGGCTGGGACACAAGATAGACTCGAAATCAACGAAGGAAGCCAAAATCTAGAATGCGAAAGTAAGCTCAAAACCAACTTCGACCAAGAGTTTTCTGGGATGGTTGAATGAAAGTAAGCGAAAGTAAGCTCTAACACACTTTGAGCTAAAGCGGTGGAGGAATCACATGTCGAATGAAGATCAACGGATTCAAGATGAAGTGCGTTCAGAAATTGGATCAAATGTCTACAAATTCGAATGGTGATCGAAGAAGGAACTTGGAAACAAGTTGTGTTGCTTGGGTGTTGTTATGAAGAGTTATTGTATCAAGGTGTAGTGTTAGGATTTCGACCACGCTAGAATTCTAAGACAACATATTTGCGTATGCATGTGATTTGAAGATCGAAGCAAACAAGCGTAAAATTGGAACAATCGATATAATGTGGTTTGGCTCTAACGTTAAGCCTACATCCACGACCCCAAAGAGAACCTTTATTGATTACGCAAATTGGAATTACAAGAAGAAATCTTTATGTCCAATATCTGATTGCACTCAATAATTCTCTCTATTTTTTCTCTAGTTGCTTCTCTGTTGCTCTGTGTTTATCTGTCTGAAAAAATACATCGCAAATGACTCCTTTATGCTACAATAGCTTCGATTAACTGCTCGTACTTTGCTCCTTAGAAAAATGTCAATAACCATGTCACCTTCGTGTAAGAAAACTGTTGTATGTTCTATAGTTAATAAAAAGTCGTCAATGAAACCAACAATTTAATAAATTGAATAAAGTTGTTCATCACTTCAGCGACAAGCAGCGTCGAGCTTCATTTGATGATTTTGTTTCTCGACAAATCTCCACCTTAAAATCATTCTTGAACTCGTCGAAACAGCCATTGATCACGTATTTGCAGATTCCTTTCAAGCAACAAAATAAAACTAGCTTCAAATCCCCCATTCCGATCACAGTCGAGTTTGCAACATTTCTTGACTCAGTTGTTGAACAACTTCATCTTGAGTCTCTAAACTTCCACTCAAACCTCTTCTCCACCCTCTTTTTCAGAGGGTGCGTGAGCACCGAGCCAACCTCAAGCATCCCAAAAATCTTTTACTTGAAGTTGGTCTTGAGCTCACTTCTTCTGAACCGTCTTCTATCTTTGGTTCTTTCGTTTTTTTAGCCTTTCTTGTTCCTAGCTTCATTGTTTATCTTCTCAAACCATTTACAGCTGAATAACTTGCCACTCTTCGACTTCTTGGTAGGTTCGAAAGACTCACTACACAGGCATAACATATTACTTAAGGCTAAGGTAAAACACGTCACCTTAATATCTAATCAATCTCAAAAATCGAAGACCTCATATATATATCTAACCCATACACTTTAAAGGGGAGCTTAAGAAACGAAAGGAACTGTGAGCTGAAACACAAAAATTAATACGAAATCTTGTGGGAGTAACATCAAGTTTAAACAACATATTGTTTCGAAGAGTGGTATGCATTAACTCTCAAGCTTACGTAAATTACAATATGCTTAAGATATTGTTTGATACATTTAGGTCTACATGAAGTCTTATACTAACAATATGAGGTTCAACGGTAATCAGATTTTGAAAAACCTTAGTTTCTTAGGGTTCGAATTATACCTATAAGTGTTTATAGGATAGGAGTTCTGATAAATTCAAAGCGTGTGACGTCCTCGAGGATTTCTTGTGTTCTTTAGAAATTGTGCTCCTTAGAATTTGTGGTTTTTAAGACATACCACTTTCTGGGTTAAGAATAGTTTTTGAGGATGAACATGAACATATAAGCTTTGGTAATTTTAGGGTTTCTGAAGGAATTATGATCGGACAATTGAGGGCTAGGTGAATCGGGCGATACCTTAGGTACACTGACTTTTGCTATGCTAGGGAATCGGCCGAATATATGACATATGTAAGGTTTAAATCCTACATGAAATCGGACAAATTGAGGGATAAAATGATCGGACGATTTGCCTAGACATAGGACTTTCAACGTGTATATATATATATATATATATATATATATATATATATATATATATATAAAGATTTAATCATTAGGCAATTCAGGCGAACGGATGGTTAGAACTTGACGAAAGTAATGTCTAAGTATAATCAAATCGGCCGATTGCTTGGGGACTTGAGGATGAATCGGGCGATTTTAGAACATGGTAAGGTTCGGCGAAAGCAAGCTACAACATGTGACAAATCGGGTAAATTATTGTTTAAGGATTGGGCGATTCAAGAGGTTCCAAGAATTGGCCGAAAGGGAGTTTCCACTACAAAAAAAGCTGAGATAGCGACGGAAGCCACGACGGAAAAACCGTCGAAAATGTTAGCAACGGGTTTTTGCGACGAACGTACCGTCAGAAATATTAGCGACGGTATTTCCGTCGCCAAATCTGTATCAAAATTCGTGACTGTCAACCGTTGCCTATTTGCGACGGAAACGTCGTTGGTAAATTCCATCACAGTTTTTGCGACGAAGTTTCCGTCGGAAACATTTTGCGACCACTGTTGCGACGGTAGTCGCGACGGCTTAAAAAAGGGCGGATTCTGAGTAAATTAAAATCCCCCCAAAAACGATTTTATTTTATTCTCCCTCTCTATTCACTCTCTCCCATGCCACATCTCTCTCTCCTCTCTTCTCTCCGTCTTCATCCTCTCTCTGTCTCTCTCTCTCTCTCTCTTTTCTTCTTCTCGCTCAGCTCCTCCACCTCGTCCCACGTCGGCGGATCCAGCGACAGAGGTGGCTCGAGATGGCTGTTGGAGGTTACTAGCGGCAGATCTGAGGAGGGAAGGCAACGGCGGTGGCGAGAGCTCTGCGGCGCGGTGGACTACGGCGACGGCTCCGAGGCTGTGGATCTGGGCAGCAAAAGCGGCGTGTGGCGGATCTGGGCAGCAGTCCGCGGCGGCGGCGATGAGCCGCAACGACGAGGAGGCGGCGGAGGCGATGAGCTGCAGCGACGACGAGGCAGGGCGGCGGCGGCTCCGAGGCTGTGGATCTCGTGGATATGGGCAGCAAGCTGCGGGTGGCGGATCTGGACAGCAGTCCGCGGTGGCGACGACGAGGCGGCGATGAGCTGCAGCGACGACGAGGCGGCGGAGGCAGCGATGACGAGGCAGGGCGGCGACGAGCTGGAAGCGATGAAGAGCCGCGGAGACGACGAGATGGCAGGGCGGCGACGAGCTGGATGCAGATTCGGCGATGGTGGCTTGCCGGTTCTCCGGCAGCCTATTGTTTTTTTTTTTTTTATTTTTTAACCCAGTTTTTGCGACGGAAATTCGTTGGTCGCAAAAATGTTTCGACGGGCTTCCGTCGCCAAATATTTAGCGACGACTGTTAGCGACCAAAGTTTTTTCCAACGGGCCTTTTAGCGATGGCGGAGTTCCGTCGCAATTCCGTTGCAAAATCCTTGTTAGCGACGAAAATCCCACGGTTGTCGTCGTCGCTAATTGGTCTTTTTTTGTAGTGTTCGATGCCTATCAATCGGGCGATTCGAAAGTAAGCTTTAATGCGTGATGGATTGCGCGATTTCTATGGAAAGGAAATCTCGGCGAAACTATATTTGAAACATGCTAAATTGGGCAATTTGTGGATTACTCGGCGATTGTAGATGTTAAATGCAACTAATTGGGCGATTGAAGGATTTGGATAGAACTCGGCGATTTGAGGACCATGACATGCAATCGACGATTTCGGCATTTGAACACCTTCAATGGAAGAATTTATTGCAAGGAGGTGAATCGGACGATTGGATCTTGAAGAAAACCCTCGGCGAAACCTATTTTTACACATGACCAATCGGCCGATTATAAGCTAGAATCGAACGATTGGAAGCAATCAAATCGGGCGACACTATGACTAAACAAGAACACGACCGAAACCATTTCCACACATAATCGAGCGAAATTAGGGGTTATGCATGACAATCGGGCGTTGGAACCATGCGGTGAAACCAAGTTTCGATGCATAACGATTAGACAAAACCTAGGTGGTCTTAATAAATTGTATAGTCGAATTTTACTTCCATATAATTAGTTAATTTCGACACTATACTGATAATATTTATTTATTCAGAGGATCGACAGTTAGGGGCTCCATTGGGTTTCGTATTTGAAAGTAGCAGGAGCACAGGTAGGTGAACCTTCATCTACGACACGTAACCCATTTATGTGAATATATATGTATATGTTTTAAAACCTGTAACTTATGTGATTATGTGATTATGTGAATTCGGTGAATTATGTGACTTGGCGAATTACGTGTTTTATGTGTATTATATTTATTGCACGTCATATGTACATTTATTACACATCATATGTACATTATGTGCACCGCACATGCATTCCACGTCAATGCGAGGGGTTGAGTACCGTGCGTAACGGTAACGTATGTGATGTCGTCAAGTGGTGTAATATTAAAAAATAGCGAGTGAGCGCCACTCTAACGTAACCTGAGTTGGCCGCTCGAGTGATAGATTATTACGTTGCGCAGAGAGAGGAAATTCTAGTACGTGCCACTCTAACGAGAGAGACCTGAGTGGGCCGACCGAGTGCTAACCTCTAGCTTTATGCATTGCATATATTCGGGAATAGGCGACTAACGCGAGAGACCTGAGGAGCCTGCCCACTCTAACGCGAGATACCCGAGTGGGATACCTGAATACGTGTAGTGTCGAGTCGTGTGGGGCATTGAGATGTGTTAGTGTTGAGATGGGTGGAGACGAGTCGAGCGTGCATGTCGTGAGATGTATGGGATGGGATTGAGCGCACGTTGCATTCACGCATATTTTACCTACTGGGCAAATAGCTCAGGGTTACGTATTGTAGGTACTGAGCCCGACGCTGATGCGCGTCGCGGCTGAGGCGGGCTGATGACGGTGCTCCAAGGACTTTGAGGGTGGGGCTGTACATGGATAACGACCTGTGGAGCGACGTTAGGGTTTTTGATATTTTGGGGCTACAGCCCATGTAAATTCATGACCTTGTAGACGAATCTTTTGTTGTAATATATTTTACTTTAGGAAAAAGTTTCTGTTAGACGTGTCTTCCATGACTTACGTTGCGAAAATCCGCCACCAATTAGTATTAGAATGTGAGGGTCGCCACAGGTAACGTAACATAAGAATCGTTCTTAGGCAAGAGAGTAGGAATATGTATTGAATATGCCATACCCAAAGATCCCAATGCTAATTCAAGTGTTGAAGAAGTCGATGAGTACGGCCGTCATTGTTGCGATGAGATCGATGTACAATGTTTGATTATGGCGACAATGGCACCCGAATTGTAGAAGCGATTCTAGTTGAGCACGTCATACAATATCATGGAGCAGCTCAAGAGAATGTTTCAAGAGCATGCTCGTGCTGAGAGGTATAATGTGACTAGAGCTTTGCTGGCATGTAAGATGTCTGAGGGTAACTCTATTGGCAATCACTTGCTCAAGATGTTGCGTTATGTGGAGCAGTTAGAGAAACTTGAAGTTCCTGTGGGCAAAGAGTTGGCCACAGACATTATTTTCAACTTTCTTCCTCACAGCTATTCACTGTTCATCATGAACTATCATATGCATGGAATGGATAAGAGCTTCGATGAGATCCATGAGATGCTGAAAACTGCTGAGCTTGACAGGAAGAGAGGAGTTTCTCATGTGCTCGCATTTCATGAAGGTGGGTGAAAGATTAAGAAAGACAAATTCAAGCGCCAAACAAAAGGTAAATCAAATGTTGGTAAAAATGAGGCTAAGGTTGTAGCTTCGAGCACTCCCAAGGCCAAGGTTGCTGCTACTGCCGAGTGCTTTTACTGTAAAGGCATTGGGCACTAGAAGAGAAATTGTCCCAAGTATCTTGATGACTTGAAAAATGGAAAGGTTCCAACCATTTTAGATATATTTATTATTGAAGTTAACATTGCTACTTCTGATTCTGAATGGGTATTTGATACTGGATCGTGTGCTCATATTTGTTCGAATATGCAGACAGTAAAGAATAAGAGGATGCTAAGAAAAGATGAAGTACAACTACGTGTCGGGAATGGTGCAAGTGTTGCAGCTGTTGCTATTGGATGCGTAGATGTCTTTTTGCCGAGTGGACTTATTTTAGAACTGAAAAGTGTTCATTATGTTCCATCTATCTCAAGAAATATTATTTCTATTTCATATTAAACATGGATGCTTTCTATTTTACCATTAAGAATGGTTGCTTTTTATTTTATAAAAACAATTTATTTTATGGATGTTCTTAGGAGAAGAATGGTCTATATTTGCTTGAGATAGAAAAACAAGTTTTAAATATCAATAACAAAAGATCCAAGATTTCTCATGAGAGTATGACTCTTATGTGGCATTGTCGCCTAGGTCAATATAAATGAGAGACGCATTAATAAATTACAAGAAGTGGGACTTCTTGGTCAATTTGATTTAGAATCTACTCCAAAAAAAATTTGATTTAGAATCAATTGAGACATGCGAATCTTGTTTGCTCGGGAAGATGATTAAAGCGCCTTTCACTAAAAGAGGCGAAAGGGTAAATGACCTACTAGGACTAGTACATAGTGATGTATGTGGTCCGATGACGACTAATGCTCGGGGAGGTTATCAATACTTCATTACATTGACTGATGATTTTAGTAGATACGGTTATGTCTATTGGATGAGACACAAATCTGAATCATTTGAAAAGTTCAAAGAATTCAAGAATGAAGTTGAGAACCAGCTCAACAAGAAAATAAAAGCCTTACGGTCTGACCGTGGAGGTGAATATTTGAGCATGGAGTTTGGTGCTTATCTTAAAGAATGTGGAATTGTTTCACAGTTGACTCCTCCTGGAATGCCACAATGGAATGGTGTTTCTGAAAGGCGGAACAGAACCTTGTTGGACATGGTTCGATCTACGATGAGTCAAACTGAACTTTCTCTTTCCTTTTGGGGTTATGCGCTTGAAACTGCTGCATTCACTCTAAACAGAGTTCGTTCTAGGTCTGTAGAAAAGACACCATATGAGATGTGGTTTGGTAATGTACCAAATATTACTTTTCTGAAAATTTGGGGTTGCGAGGTTTACGTCAAATGGTTGATGGTTGACTAACTGGGCCCTAGATCAGATAAATGCTTCTTCGTAGGATATCCTAAAGAAACCAAAGGATATTATTCTATCATAAGTCGGAGAACAAAGTGTTTGTTGCTCGGCATGGCGTTTTCTTGGAGAAAGGGTTTCTCACACGAAAAGGCAGCGATAAAAGCGTTAGACTTGAAGAAATTCAAGAAACACAACAAGATGATATGGTTATGGGTTATCATGTGTCCCAACCTATGAGAGTCTCCACCAGCACGAGTCAAGAAGAGCCAATTTCTCAACAAGTTGCGGAAGAGGCACAAGTATTGCCTCAAACTGATTCGACATCAGTTGAAGTTGAACAACCACAAATTGTTGCGGAGGAGGTTCAGCCGGAGGAACAACCTTTACATTAGCATTCGCTGACGATCTGCTTCTCTTCAGTCATGCAGATGCCGTATCTATTACTGTACTGAAGCGTGCACTTGGGCGGTTTGGGGCGTTGTCGGGATTACACCCCAACCCGGACAAGAGCAAGATGTACCTGTCAAGACGGGCGGAAGGGCTGACCTCGCAGTTTCATTCTATTATGGGATATCGGATAGGACATCTACCGGTTTGCTACCTAGGAGTACCGCTTCTTACTACGCGCCTTTCAATTGCAGATTGCGCACCATTGTTGCAGCGAGTGGATCTGCGCATCGGGTCATGGCTTAATAAGTCGTTGTCGTACGCCGGGCGAATCCAGTTGGTTAAGTCGGTTCTTCAGGCCATGCATGCGTATTGGTCGGGGGTCTTCTTGCTTCCTAAGGGCGTCGTCCGAGCGCTGGAGATGCGGTTTAGGAAATTCATATGGGGGGATCGACGGCTAAGGTGGATTGGGAAGTCCTATGTCTGCCAACGTCTGAGGGAGGAATGGGCATCAGATCCATCGAGACGGACAACAAGGCACTTCTCATGAAGCATCTATGGAGTGTCCTCACACGTGCCCCTGATTCGGTTTGGGCCGAGTGGCTGCATGGGACACGACTTCACTCTCGATCGGTGTGGGATCTGCGAATCTCGCCCACTGATGCCGGAGCTGGAGGAAGATGCTGCAGCTGCGACCGCTGGTACGTACCCTTATCTCTTTTAGGGTAGCTGATGGTTCGGCCATATGGTTGTGGAAGGATCCGTGGCTTCTTCATACCCCGTTAATCGAAAGGTTTCCACGAGGTCCTCTTGCGATGGGTCTACCTGCTGACTCACGCTTGAGTGAGGTGATCGATGCCCAGGGCTGGAAGTGGCCTGGGCAAGGGTCTGTCGAGTATATCGAGATTAGTCGCCTTCTTCCTCAGGTGGTGCGGGGTGATCGGGATGGGGTGATATGGACAGGTTCCTCGACGGGGATTATGACTGCCAAGTCGGCGAGGGAAGCGATTTGCTTCCGATGGTGCTTCCGCTGAAGATTCCCCGTCATGAGTTCATCCTCTGGCTTGGGATACAGGATAGGTTGGCGACTAGGGACAAACCGTGGGTCGCTCAGAGGGCGGGTACGCCGACGTGTGTCCTCTGTGAGGAGCTGCACTATGAGACGGTTCAGCACCTGTACTTTGATTGTCAGTTCTCTCGTCAGTGTCTTCGGCTGCTTAGGCGACGCATCCACTGGGCTTGGCCTTATAGGGACTGGGCCGAAGGCATTTTGTGGGCTGCGAAGAAATGGCGAGGCAACCATCTTCACTCGGAAGCTAATTGTCATGTCTTGGCTTCCTTGGTTTACCATATTTGGCAGGCACGCAACAAGTGCTGGAAGGAAGGGATCATCACGACTCCTGACAGGCTGGTGACGGCGGTCCTGGATATGGTTTGCATGCGACTCAGTGGGACTTCGGCGAAGTATGATCTTCAAAGGACGGCCATTCGGCGTCTTTGGCGAGTAGCGTGGTAGTCTTTGCTGTGATTGGGTATTGGTGATTGGAGTTTGGGTTTTGGGTTTTGTGATAGGTGTTTGGGTTTTGGGTTTTTTTATTCTATGTTGATCCAGTAGTCTGTTACTGGTTGCTTGTGAGAGGTTTACTCTCACCCATCATGTACATTCACCCTTTTTATACGAATACACACGGGAATTATTCCAAAAAAAAAGATTTCAAGATTTATAGATCTCGAGATTCCTTGTTTCGAAATCTTAATGCATCAAAATCCCTATCTAGCCTTTTCGAAATCTATTCCTACTAATTTGTATTTCCCAAAACGTAGTACCAACACTTAATATACTAAATCAAATCTTCTAAGTTAGCATGCCAGTACTAGAAACCTTAAAATCAATAACTAACCAAAATTCGAAGTCTACTTTCCAATTCATACATGTCATGTTGGCATATAACATGAAATCATTTAAGCACATAAAAGTCACAAAACGTGTCTCATGCAGTCACATAAGCCATATAATATGTATGCATATTTATTGGCCGGCTTACATACGGGACTCGGGTATTACAGTTAACGAACTAGTTAGTCAAGTAAATCAGATAAGGTGCTAATATCATTATTTTGTGCTTAAGGTCGAAGCTTAGGGATTTCATCAAATCGATAGTAGCTAATCTACGGATGCCAGATAAGTGGAGACTACACTTCAACTAAAATACATGACTTTTATGTGTGCATAAATTATGTGACTACGTACTTTCATGATAGAACGAGAAGCTTATGTGATATATGTTATTTACTATTCATGGCATGACATGCATGCTCATATGATTCACGACATGATCACGAGCATGCACGCTTAGTACAAAAGTTAAAACACGAGAGTGTGCATGAGTCAAGATCGCCTAAAAGCGATGTATATTTGCCGATATAGGCATCTGTTGTCGACTCCACTGTCTAGTCACGGCTCTCCTATGTCACCATGGCGGCGCTAAGGCGTCGCCCTGAAATTATGATTATGATGGGTTAAGACCCTTATGCGGGAAGTACGAGCTGGAGGGTGCAACCCGAGGAAAGACGCGACACCGGGGGTATCTCGGATGTTGGCAACCTCGGAGTGGGCTACTAGCGTGAAGCGCCCGTGTGACAGGCTGCACTGGGGTAAAAACGCATCTTCGGGACAGCATTGGGCTAAAAAGGCGTTATTGGCCTCCCAATGTGGACAGCAATTTGCGTACTGGGGTTGCCTCTCAATGTCGATCGTTGGGCCAAAAAGGCGTTACTAGCCTCCCAATATGGATCACATTTGGCTAAAAAGGTGCCACATAGATGAATAGGGGTTGCCTCTCAATGACGATCGCATTGGGCCGAAATGGCATCGTTAGCCTCCCAATGTGGACCGCGTTGGGCTAAAAAGGTACCATGGAGTCGAATGCAAATTGCGAACTAGGATAGCCTCTCAGTGTGTGTGCACTGCCACTTTTATGTATGTACGAAGTTGAAATGAGCTCTATGATGGTGCATAGCGAGACAGAAAATTCGAGGGCCCAATAAAGAAAGGAAAGAGAATGATAAAGAAAGTGAAGTCTAGAAGTGCATTGACGCGGAGGTCATTGCGATTTAGGATACGTGCACTGCATGCATATAGTTTCCACTTACTGAACTTTTTTGCTCACCCTTACGTTATGTGTTGTAGGTACGAGCGAACACGGTACGTGATTGCCTAGCTGGCAAGGCAGTCTTTTTGAAGCTTCCGAGCGACTTTTGGGGGTGGTGTGTGCATGGATGACGACATTTGAGGCCGGGCGCATAGGATCTTTTACTGTGCATGTGTACACGTCCAGTGTAATTAGGATTAGCATGTAATTAGGAATTGAAGTAATTCTTTTGTCGTATAAATGTATTTTACGTGTACAGAAACGAATTCCTTTATGAAAAAGGAAAAATTTCTTACGCATTTCTGCACCTCTTTTAAGTTCTCGCATCGTTAGGCACTAAGGATAACGCCAGAAATGGTAGTGATGGCTAGGGTCGCTACAAACTCCATTGCTTTCAGCATGTTGTACCATGCCGTCTGGGCGTCGTCATTAAATTGCTGCATAGCAGCTATGAGTGTCGGCGTAGAGCCGCGTCGCCTTTGACGAACAGGCGAGCGCGATGCCAGATCACGCTGAGCAGTAGAGCAGCTTCAAGTCATATTGCCTGTAGAAAGGCATGTGAGCTCAATGAATATAGCAAATAAGATCAAAGCAGCTCGGCTCGACCAAAAGAGCGACAAAAGACAGGTACTTATTCAATAACACATGAAAATTTCAAGGTGGCATTTTCCCGAACATGTGACGTGTACTCGAAACCATTCAATCCAAGTCCAAAATTGAGCAAGCAAGCGTACCCACAGAATGCGTAAGATAAATCAAAGCTAACTAACACCATCAAAGCAACAAATTTCGCCAACAATTTGCAAATCCCCAATCTGCAAAATTAGGTTTCCTCTTCCCCAAAATTCAAAATTCAGGAACGAAATCAACAATTTAAGCATTCCCAAGGTATTATTAGCATGTATCTAACTATAGACGAGCAAGAAAGACACCAAATTAGACCCAATTTCGAAAATCCCCAATTTCTAAAATTAAGGTTCGTCATAAAATAGTTCGAAATGGTGAAATTCGACGAATTAAGCATACCCATTACAAACCTAACGCGTCTAAGACAAGGGAAAAACATATCCATACCAAGATTTAGCAAAAATCAAGGAACTCCAAACGAAATAGGGTAGAAAACGAAATGTCATACCTTGCAACCTTAAGCGAGTTAAATCAAAATTAGGTTTGCCGGCGTTGGGTTGTAGCTTCGCGCGGAGGTAGTCAGCGAACTAGGTGGTGGTCAGAGTCGCGAGAAAGGGAGGAGACGAACGAATATTTTTTTGTTTTGGGGGGGGGGGGGGTGTTGTTAGGTCGTGAGAGGGAGGGAAAGAGAGAAGAAGAGGGTGTTGTTCGGTCGTGAGAGGGAGGGAAAGAGAAGAAAGAGAAAAGGAAATGGGGGATTTGGGGGGGGGGGGTTGGATCGTTTTAGGATTAATTTTTTTTTAAAATCCGTAAGTGTCACGGCCGTGAAGCTTAAGCTTCTGGCCGTGACAAGAGGCATCAAGTGCCACTGGACGTTTTCATGGCCGTGAAGGTTTACACCTTGGGCCGTGACCTGAGGCAGAGAACTCGAAGGGGCTTTGCTTACTGCACGACCGTGATGGCTTAAGCTGTAGGCGTGAAACGGGATAGTGTGCGAAAGGACATACGTCACGGCCACGAGTCCTTAAGGACTTGGCCGTGAATGGTTTTTCTGGAACTAAGCTAATGTCTAAAACATAAATGAAAATACCCGGGTTGCCTCCAAAGATGCATTACTTTACCGTCTTTAGCCGGACGTATCTTCATTCGCTCAGGATGGCTGGAAGTCCCGGTATAGCACTTCTTTTTCGCTCACGTCTTCCTCGCCTCCATGAAGTGGTTCAACCTGTGTCCGTTCACCTTGAAAGTACCCTACTCCATGCCTGAAATCTCAACAGTACCGTAAGGGAAAACACGAGTAACAGTGAACGGTTCCGACCAACGTGATCTAAGTTTTCCGGGAAAGAGCCTAAGTCGAGAGTTAAAGAGGAGTACTCTCGTCTTTGCCTAATCTTCTTATCATGGTAGGCTTTCGAGCGCTCTTTATACATTCGGGCGTTATCGTAAGCAGATAAACACCACTCGTCTAACTCGTTAATTTGGAGTTGCCGCTCTCTGCCGGCGTCCCCCAGATCAAAATTCAAGGACTTAATTGCCCAATAGGCCTTATGCGCAGTTTCTACGGGGAGGTGACACGCCTTCCCATAGACTAATTTGCACGTTGTAGTGCCTATGGGTGTCTTATATACAATTTTATATGCCGAAAGTGCATCGTTCAACTTATTCGCCCACTCCCTACGGTTCCCCTCTATGGTCTTTTCTAGGATGCGTTTCAGCTCACGGTTCACTACTTCTACCTGACCGCTGGCTTGGGGGTGATAAAGGGTGGATAGGCTATGTCTAACACTGTAACGCTCTCGTCTACGTGCAAACTAGGTGTTACGGAAATGAGTGTCTCTATCGCTAATGATGCATCTAGGTGCCTCAAATAGTGAAAATAATGCTCGTAAAAATCTAACGACTGCCCTAGCATCGTTCGTGGGCAAAGCTTGCGCCTCAGCCCACTTAGATACATAATCAAGAGCAACCAGAATATACTTATTATTATACGAGCTAGGAAACGGACCCATGAAATCTATGCCCCATACGTCCAAAATCTCGCATACCAAAATGAAATTCTAAGGCATTTCGTCACGTTTCGAGAGATTACCTGCGCGTTGACACTAATCACAAGTATCAACGTACCTTTGGGCGTCCTTGAAAATCGTAGACCAGTAGAATCCGCTCTCCATCACCTTCTGAGCGGTTCAGTTGGCTGCATGCCCTCCGGTAAGTCCGTTGTGGCAATGCCTAAGAATCTGTGTCGTCTCTGGAGAGGAGACGCATCATCGTATCACCTGGTCCGCACATCGCCTGAAAAGATACGGATCTTCCCGAAAGTAGTACTTCATGTCAGAAAAGAATTTCTTCTTTTGCTGGCTAGTGTACTCCTTTGGTAGGACCCTCGCAACAAGATAGTTAGCAAAATCTGCAAACCACGGGGTATCATCACTTACCACATGTATCAAGTATAAGTGTTCGTCTGGGAATCTATAATGTATCGTCCTTCCATTCTTGTGGTATATCTCAGACTCCTCTAGTCGAGAGAGGTGATCCACCGCCAAATTTTCTGCACCTTTCTTGTCTCGGATCTCTATGTCGAACTCTTAGAGGAGTAGGATCCATCTGATCAGCCGGGGCTTGGCGTCCGGCTTTGCTAACAAATACTTAAGGGCAGAGTGGTCAGTAAAAACAATAACTTTTGATAAGATCAGATATGACCTGAATTTATCGAAGGCGAACACGACGGCTAACAGCTCCTTTTTGGTGGTCGTGTAATTGGCCTGGGCTGCGTCTAGCGTCTTACTTGCTTAGTAGATCAGCCTAAAATGGTTGTCATTGCGCTGTCCTAACACGGCTCCTACTGCATAATCACTAGCATCGCACTCAAAGGGTAACCCCCAATCAGGGTCGACCATAATAGGTGCTGTGATAAGTCGCTCCTTAAGCAAATTAATGCATGCAAGCACTCATCATTAAACTCAAATATCGCATCTTTCAAGCAATCTAGACATGGATCTTGAGATCTTAGAAAAATCCTTAATAAACCTACAATAAAACCCAGCATGTCCTAGAAAATGCCTAATTGATCACACGTTCGAGGGGACATGTAATTTCTCTATAGTCTCTAACTTAGCTCAGTCCACTTTGATTCCTTCAGAGGAAATCTTATGGCCCAAAACTATACCCTCTCGAACCATGAAGTGGCACTTCCCCAATTCGTTTCCTCGCACCGTGCGAGTCTTCAAATTAGACAAATATACATCGAACGATGACCCAAAAATAGAAAAATCATCCATGAATACCTCCATTACCTCACCTACCAGTTCGTCGAATATGACCATCATGCGTCGCTGAAAGGTGGCTGGGGCATTGCAAAGACCGAATGGCATCCTCCGGTACGCTAACGTCCCGAACGGGCAAGTGAAAGCGGTCTTCTCCTGGTCCTCAGGCGCTATAGTAATCTGCATATAACCTGATAAGCCATCAAGAAAGCAATAGAATAAGTGGCCGGATAATTTTTCTAACATCTGATCAATAAATGGTAATGGGAAATCGTCTTTTCCTGTGGCCTCGTTCAACTTCCTATAATCGATGCAGACGTGCCACCCAATCATGATCCTCGTCGGAATCAACTCGTTCTTGTTGTTGGCAACGACCGTCATGCCTCCCTTCTTCAGGACCACTTGGACTGAACTGACCCATGCGCTGTCTGAAATGGGATAGATCATCCCTACATCTAGTAGCTTAATCACCTCCTTTTTGACAACGTCCTTCACGTTGGTCCTTCATGCAATAGCTCGGATTGATACCTCTTATGTCGGATATCGTCCACGCCAAGGCCTTCTTGTGCGCTCTCAACACATCCAAGAGCTGGCTTTTCTATCCGTCGTCGAGGTTTGATGAGATGATGACCGGTAGGCCCTCGTTGCTGTTGAGAAATGCGTACTCAAGGTGGTCAGGCAGCGGCTTCAACTCTAGGACTAGTGGCTCCTCGTTCGAACTCTTTTCTTGTCCTCTTCGCTGTTCACGTCGATAGTTATGATGGGTTGTCGACCTCCTCCTCGCTCTCGTTGACCGCCATAATCGTGTCCATGTCCTGCTCGCCGACCTGTGACATACCTTGCACAGAAAAGAGGAAATCGTGCTTAATGACGTCTAAGAAATAACGTTTATCATCTTGCTGGTTACTCTTTTTCATCAGTCGGCCATATTAAGTGTAACTTTTTCTCCATCTACCGTCAAAGTTAGCGTCCCATTCCTAACATCTATCATGGTCTCTCCCGTACTAAGAATGGTTTACCTAAAATCAGGGGGACATTATCATCCTCTTCCATGTGTAGAATAACAAAATCAGCAGGAATTACGAACTTAACTACTTTAACTAGGACATCACCGATAACACCTCGAGGGTACTTTAATGATCTATCAGCTAATTGGAGGCTCATCTTAGTGGGTCGGGGTTCACCTGGTCCTAAGCGCTTAAACATGGAATATGGCATAAGATTAATGCTAGCACCTAGATCAGCTAATGCACGTTCAATTACTAAATCCCTGAATCCTTAAGCTACTTTGGCAGCTTGCTTTGGAGTATCGCCGAGCACTCTCCTCTTAGGCATATCGTGGAAACATGTTCGAGCTTCCTTCTATTCATCAGCAGGTCGTTCAGGAATTTCCCGAAGCTGGGCATCTGCGTAATAGCTTCAACAAACGGTAAGTTAATATGCAATTCCTTATACATACTCATAAATTTACCAAACTGCGCCTCGTATTTGTCCTTCTTCAACCGAGCTGGGTAAGGGATCTTCGACTGGTATGGCTTCACCGGTGGCTGCTGGATCTCCTTCGCCTTTTCTTTTTCAGGCTCGACCTTCTCCTTCTCAGCTTCGGCCTTCTCGACATTGTCGCCTCTGATTTCCTCCACTTCAGGCTTGTCATGGCTCTCGAAGTGGGCGCTCTCATTCACTTTCTTCTTGGCGGGCACTTCTTGCAATTCTCTCCCGTTCCTCAAGGTCACCGCCTTGCAATACTCCTTCGGGTTCGGCTCGGTATAGCTCGAGATTGATCCCTGGTTTCGTCCCGCCAATTGCTTCGCCATCTGGCAACATTTTGATCGAGGTGTCCATGTTCTGAGAACGGATGTCGTTCGTTTCCATATACTCCTCCATCTTCGTCATTCGACTCTCATGGGCCGCGGTGGTTTGGCTAAATTAGTGAGGAGCGTCTTCATCATGTCCTTCATCTCCTTCATAGCGTCAGATTCTGACCCCGCGGGCGCATTCTGATACTGTTGTGGCGCCCTGCTTTGTAATCCGAAACGGTCTAGGCTGAAATCCTGGTGGTCATTGCTGGTGGTTTGGATTCCAGTACGCCAGATTTGGGTGCGCTCGAGGTTGGAAACCTCGCTGCCCCTGGTAGTTGCCCATGTAATCTACATGCTCCAGCGGCTGCCCAAGTTGGCAGTCTGAGGTCTCGTGGGATGCTCCACAAATCCAACACAGTAGTATGTACGACGTATGCTGCGTCGGTGCAGTGTCGTCGCGGCGTTCACGGGTTGTGCCTGCCCGGATTTTGGAAGTAATGCGCCAATCACCGTCTGCAACTGAGAGTTCGTCACCGCGATTTGTTGTTGAAGCGCCTCAAATTTGGCATTCGTGGCAATCTCCTCGCTCACTCCAAATACGCCTGGCATCTTAAACCTCGTGTTGCCCCTCATGAACTGATCCTCGAGTAATCCTCAATCAGACTCCAAGCGTCGGTCGCACTGAGCTTCATGAGTCCTCCTCCTGCGGCTCCATCTAGCATGTGAACGGTCTGATCATTGAAGTCCTCATGGAATCGGTTAATTTGGGCTGCCTTCGACATCCTGTAGTGACCCTAGCCATCACTACCTATTCTAGCGTTATCTTAAGTGCCTAACGATGCTTAACTTAAAAGAGCTGCGGAAATGCATATGAAATTTTTCCATTTATGAAATGGAAGCCGTTCATTACATGCCAAAAGAATACATGAGTTCCTATTTACATGCTGGTCCTGATTACATGGGATGTGTACACATGCGCAGCAAAAAAATCCTATGCGGCCGACCTCACATGTCGTCATCTATGCACACACCACCCCCAAAAGACGCTTGGAAGCTTCAAAAGTTTGCCTTGCCAGCTAGGCGTTCACGTACCGTGTTTACTCGCACCTACAACACATAACGTAAGGGTGAGCCGCCGTGGCTCAGTAAGCGAAAATTATGCAGGAATGCACGTGACGACCACGCCGATGCACTTATAACTCGTACTATCTACACTCAGGGCCCTCGGGCAATCTTACTATGCACCAAATGAGCTCACGTCCATCAAGGACAAATACGGCAGCGATCCACTGCCGGATGGCCATACCCTAGGATGCACATCATTCTCCTAGGTCGCCATATGTACCTGGTCGTACCCGACTGCTCGGCGGTCGCTCACGCTGGTAGCCCACGCTGAGGTTGCCTACACCAGGGTTCCACCCTGTGTCGCTTATACACTCAGGTCACACCTCCAGGTCGCCCCCTACCGCCAACGGGCATTGCCCTATCATAACATAAAACTATATATAATATATATGCGGCCCTACCGCCAACGGGCCTTGCCCTAATATAATGGGATGCATGACGGTCACACATTTCGGCCCAATCTGCATTGGGATGCAGGACGGCCACACATTTTGGCCCAATTCGCACTGGGACGCATGATGGTCACACATTTTGGCCCAATCTGCAAGGGGATGCATGACGGTTCGCCATTTCGGCCCAATGAGGACTTGCTGTTCCGTGGCACATGCATGCTTGTCTTGTTACATGTCATGTCTTCAAATCGGTGACGTATAAAGTCATCATGGTAGCATAGAAGTGCCATCAAATGCAAATGTTTATCATGTAAAAGCGATCATGCTTGACATATGCTCGTGTCTTGTAGTCCTTCTGGGACTCGTGTATACACGTGAAAATGTACACGTGAATAATCCAAGTGCTTGTCATGCCACTTCATATATCAAATACTTCACGTAAATAAATCACGTAGGATTTCATGTAAAGTCATAGAAGCATATAATCATGTAACTCGTGCACATATAATTTATGTCTTGTAGTTGGGATCTCCACTTACCTGTCGTCCGTAGATTATTTTGCTAGTAATTCTGTGAAATTCTTAGCTCCTGAACTTAAGCATAAAATTGTAATGTCAGCTTATTATTTATTTAAATCAATTCAACCTACAAATTATTTGAACTTTCATGACTTCACGAAGTTCCTAAGACTCGAGACATTCGTACGATTCGTAAATAATTCATGACCCGTGAAGTGACACTCTCATATGATTCGCGAACCTCCAAGAATCCGTGAAATGTTTTAATTCGCGAACCTATATAGTTCACGAAGTACATGGTTTGCCAAGTAGGGTTCGCCAGATTTACCCTAGTTTGCGAAGTATCTCTACGTACAGTTCGCGAAGTGACATGTAAACTTAATTCGTGAAAGCAGATCCCTATGAGTTCGTGAAGTTTGTTGTTTATTATTCAGTACCAAAAATTCATCTTACTCCTACTTCACGAATTCACCTATTTAAAATCTTAAAATTCGTGATAGGTACTTTACTAACGGTTCAATTGGATCTGTGAAGTGTGCCTAATTCGCCAAGTAATTACCCTCACAATTCGCCAACCTATCCTATAGATTCGTGAAATTCATGTGCTTATAATATTATTTTATTACCTAAAGTTTCGTGAACATCCCATACACAATTCCCCAACTCCCTTAATTCGTGAAATTCGTTGACTAGTATACACTTCACCAAGTCCCCTCCATTCGTGACTTACACAATTCTAATTCGCCAAGCTTGATACTTATTATTTTATTCCCATATGCCTGCCTCGTGAAGTCTTTTGTACACTCACTTAGCCACTTGGTGCAATTCGTGAAATACGATTCCCTATTGACTCGTGAAGCTTCTACTTTATTAGCTCTCTCATAATTCACAATTCCACATAAGGCATAATATTATTATTTTATTCCTTTAAATCTCGTGAACCTCCCATAGTGCTTAGTCAATTCATGAGGTTGTTGCCTAGTATCAATTTGTCAAGTGCCCATTGGTTTGTGACATATCTCACGTATGAGTCACCTCCCACGTATACATCTAACCCATTTATCTCTTGATTTTCATTGGTTCATGAAGTCCTCTCCAATTCGTGAACTTCCTTTCGTCACATACAATTCGCCAAGCTTGTGATATTAATATTTTATTTAAAGTTCATCTAATTCCCCATGAATGTCACTCGTAGTAAAAGTATAATACCTATTTCGCTAACCCACACCTTAGAATCCTTAGAATTCACAAAGTTTATTTCACCCATAATTCGTGAATTATAATTCGTGAAGTTTATACTTCACGACTCCAAAACAATTTCGACCTTTGAAATTTATGAAACCTTCAATCTAAAAGTTATTTTCGCCAAGAACAGTTCGAACACTATAAATATTTCCCAAACCTAGTTGGCTAAACTTATAAATACTCTAATTATTTTCAATCTTCACACCTTGTGAATCCCTTTCAGACATAACTTACACTTACCCAAAGCTAAGAAATTATAACATGACTATATATTTAAAAAAAACCCTAAAGAGCATCAAAACCGTGAGTCTCTTTGGACACTGCACTAATCCCTGAAGATGATACGCCCTAATTTTCTTTTATCCTTAAGTTATTACATAAAACTTACAACTGATTTGTGAATTATAAATAGAAATATTACCTTCTCAAGTTGGAGCTTTCAAGTTGAAACTTTCATTTATTTTGCCTAATTCATTTGCTTTACTTGTTTCGAGTTATCCTTCTTTTTTGTCTTTTGTTTAAAGTTGTTGGTGTTACTATGACAAGGATTTTCTTTCTAAGGTTCATGTTACGTGTTTATCCCTTGAAAATGGTGAGATGGGACAAGGTGGTGACATTATTTTTCCCTAGTGGTTAAGAATGTTAAAAGTTATCTTTTCATTTGGAATAATTGGGCTTTATTTAAGTCTTAAACATAGGTATAACCTTTTGGGTCTTATTCACGTATAAAACATAGTCTAAAATTATTATTATTGTGCGCATTCTTGGTCTAAGTTTTATTAATAATTGCTCCTATCAAAAATTATATATGTCTTTTACGAAATTATTCCTAAGTCTCAACTTAATTTCCTACCAAGTTAGTTATCCTAATAGCATATAAGCCCATATAGAACTATATTACATATACCATGAAATCATATAGACACATAATATCATAAAGAATGTACCATGCAACCACTTAAGTCATATAATTCACATAACACCTATATCGTGTAGTCATAGAAACATGTATGTCGCTTAAAGGCATGGAAGCATGAAAGCGTCGTATCATCCAAAGTCATCACTTCTTCATTTAATTAATCCAACAAGGTTTCTAAATAAACATTTTCATCACTCATTAAATCGTAAATCCCGTAATTAAATCTTACGGGTATTACATTATGTGACGGGTGATTGAAACGTTTGTGATACGTATAGAAATGCAATGAGTACTTGTTATTGTGTTATTTGTTAATGATTATATGTTGTTATCATACTTTGAATGTTGTAGATATCTAACAGGCTACATAGAAATCATCCACATACGAAAGCATGGATTCAAGGTTGGCCGGCTACGTTCTCATCCTACTCCCCACAGTTCGTTTGCATATAGTTTAAGGAACATTAGTAAGATCTCTATACAATGTTAGAATAATTATGTTGTACATATATGTACGTCATCAGTGAAAGTGAATAGACAAGATGTACGCCTTCGTTTATGTTCAAAGGGAATGGTTATGCAACTGAGGTCGATTATTCTCCCACTTGTCTCGTTTCGGATAGGCGATGGTTCGACTATTTGGTTGTGGGAGGACCCATGCTGCAGGAAGCGCCACTACTGGACCGATACCCGCGAGGCCCGATAGTAATGGGGCTTCCGGTGGGAACCCGGTTGAGTTCCGTCATCGATCCCCATGGATGGAATTGGCCAGGACGGACAACGACCGAATACATTGACTTCAGTCGCCATCTTCCGTCTGTTGACCCGACCATGCGAGATAGGATTCTATGGAAGGGGGCGATCGATGGTTGTGCAACCACACGCCTGATTAGGGAGGCACTCCGATTTCGACGGCAGCCTGTACCTTGGGCGGTCCCCTTTGGGGGACCCCTAAACGTGCCTAGGCATGAGATTATTCTTTGGCTGAGTATACGCGATCGCTTGTCTACGAGGGATAAGCCGTGGGTGGCCCAGCGAGCGAGTACCCCTGCCTGTGTCCTATGTGACGTGCTCCCCTACGAGAGGGTCAGCACCTGTTCTTCGATTGTCGGTTTTCTCGTCAGTGTCTTCGACTGCTGAGGCGACGTATTCGTTTGTCATGGCCTTATAGGGATTGGCCCCAGGGCGTTATGTGGGCTTCGAGGAAATGGCGAGGACACCATCTTTGCGGCGGCTTACCGTCATGTTTTGGCATCCTTAGTTTACCATATTTGGCAGGCACGCAACAAGCGCTGGAAGGAAGGGATCACCACGACTCCTGACATGCTGGTTGCTGCGGTGCTTGATATGGTGTGTTTGCGACTTAGTGGGACATCTGCTAGGTTCGAGCTCCAAAGGACAGCCATTCGGCACCTTTGGCGCGTAATGTGGTAGTCTGTGCTATGACTGTTTTTATGTGTACTTTGGCTAGTAGTCTGTTACTGGTTGCTTGTAAGGGGTTGATCCTCACCCACCTCGTACATCCACCCATTTATATATATACACACGGGAATTATTCCAAAAAAAAGGGAATTGTTATGAAAGGAAAGAAAAGCGAAAAAATATTATGGGAAAAAAATGTAATAGCTGCGCAAATAAGGTTAAAGGAAACGAGGCGTTATACTACAGCTTATTCAATCCACCCGGGAGCGAGAAAGATGTACAGAGATTTACGAATAAATTATTTGTGGCCAGGGATGAAAAGAGAAATAGCGACATTCGTAAGTCAATGTCTGACCTGCCAACAAATAAAGGCGGAGCATCAATGACCGGCAGGGACATTACAGTCTTTGCCAGTACCCGAATGGAAATGAGACCACATCACGATGGGCTTTGTTGTTGGCTTGCCGAAAACCGTGAAAGGTCACGACGCTATATGGGTCATAGTTGATAGATTGAGCAAGTCCGCCCAGTTCTTACCAATCAATTCAACGTTTTCTTTAGAACGCTATGCCGAACTATATATTCAAGAGATAGTTTGACTTCACGGGGTCCCAAACTCAATTATTTCCGATCGAAACTCAAGGTTTTTGTCAAAATTTTCGATGAGCCTGCAGAAAGCAATGGGAACCAAATTATCTTTCAGCACTGGCTATCATCCTCAGACTGAGGGACAGTCCGATCGTCCATCCAAACCTTGGTACACATGCTGAGGGCTTGCGTTTTTTATTTTAAAGGAAATTGGAGCATGTACTTGCCGTTAATACAATAACAGTTACCACACGACGATTGGAATGACGCCATATGAAGCTCTATACGGGCGTAAATACAGATCCCCAATACACTGAATGAGGTTGGAGAACGAGCGATATTAGGCCCTAACATGATACAAGAAATGACGGAAGCCATTTCGAAAATACGAGAAAGGATAAGAACAGCTCAAAGCAGACAGAAAAGTTATGCAGATCAGAAACGAAGGCCTTGGAATTTACAGTAGACGACTGGGTGTTTTTGAAAGTATCCCCAATGAAAGACGTGAAGGATTTGGAAATAAGGGTATTGAGTCCGAGGTATATTGGGTCGTTCAAGATATTGAAGAAAATTGGTGAAGTAGCTTATCGGCTGGAGTTACTAGCGTCATTAGCTCAAGTTCACGACGCCTTTCACATATCGACGTTGTGAAAGTACGTCGTAGACCCCAGTCATGTGCTGAACAATGAAGTTCTTCACCAACAATGCAAGCCAGACTTGAGTTATGAGGAAAAGCCGATAGGGATCCTAATGTACGACGTAAAACGATTGCGGAATAAAGAGGATTTAGTAAAGGTGTTATGGCAGAATCAGTCCACAGAGGAAGTCACATCGGAACGAGAGGATGATATGAGGAATCGCTACCCTGAATTGTTTCTCCCTGCCTGATTTCGGGGGAAACATCATTTTAAGCGGGGGATGTAATACCTGGATCCCACGAGTAAGTTGGCTAATAAATTCGTATGCATATTATGTGTTTATGTGATTGCATATTACATGTTTATTTAATTATGTCGCTTGTATGATTTTACAATCAGTGTCTATTAAATTTGTAAGTTGTTGCAAAACCTAGTGGAAAATGTGAATTAGGACTTAGAAAGAGTCTCGATATGAACTAGTTACTAGAATTTAAGGATTTCGAAATATATGACATCTTGAGTAGATTGCAAAAAGAATACACTTTGGAGACCTAGAAATTTATACATATTTGAAGATAAAGTAGTTTAATAATAAGGCGTTTGTTAGAAGGAAACTTTCAAGACTTAGTTATGAGGGAAATGAAAATAACAATAGAATAACAGATAATAGATAAGATAAGAGAAGTATTAATGAAAAGATGTCGATGTCATTTGTACATCTTTACACGCAATGCCAAGTTAGGATAAGAAAAGAATTTGCATAACATTAAGAAATAACTATCGAAAAACCTAAGTAGAAAAGAAAGAGTTCGAACCAAATTCATGTTTGGAGTAGGTATATTTCCTTACCCTAATTTCATGTTTTTATGTATGTATTAACATATGCTAGGAGTTGTTAAGCACGAAAACATCAGTTGCTTAGACTTTATACAAGTTTTAAATTCTCAAAAGTTTAAAATAGTCGAAGTTCACGAGATATTTAAACTGTTCTTGAGAAAAGCATGTTTTGATCGAGGGTTTCGAGAACTTTAAGTGATAAAAGTGTTTTCTAGCTTCATTAGGGTCTCGAAATGTGAAGTTCCCGAACCATGAGAGGTTCGCGAATTTCATGAAGGTTACGAATTATATGTGATGCGGGTACGACCCGATCAACAAGATTTATGGTCCGGGAAATGAATGTGAGGGCCGAAACGGGTGAAATCGTGGTGGAAATATAACAAAAAAGACAGAAAAATGAAGGAACAGATATTTACTTGGTTCAGACTCGGGTGAATCCTACGTCCACGGGCCGCCGGAGAATATTCACTATTAATCAAGGAAGATTAGACACTCAATCTCGCATTCCCTCATATTTACAAGTGATTCCAAGCACTAAAGGCTGAGGAGAAGATAAAGAGAGGGAGAGAGAGTATATGTGTGTGTTCTTGGTGTGTTAGTGTGTGTGGGGCGTGTGGAAGATGATGTAGAATGGATGAGAGCCCTTATTTATACTGTAGGGTCGTCTAGGGTTCCGTACTCCTCTCCCTCGTCAGGTCTCCTGAACGCTTCCTTAGCTCTCCCGACCACTTCCTTTGGCCCTTCTTAGTAGTTCCGTAGCTCTCTAGAATAACTCCCGAGCTCCTCAAGACATATCCTTCTTACCTTGTCCTTGTCGAGCCTCGTACCTAGTCCTTGCCTTCTTCGGACCCAACCTCCTACTCTCTTCTTTGTGAGTTGTCAGGTCAAGAGCAATACTGGATCAAAGGTTACCCCTATCAATATGGATTCGTGAAGTGTGCATGTTAGATACTTCGCGAATTGGACAAGCTTGACGAGCTATGAGTGCGTAAAGTATACTTCGTGAAATTCCAAAGGATTCGCGAACTATGTGTGAGATGATGACTTCGCGAATTGGAGGAGCTTGGCGAATCACTTCACGAATTGAGGGAGAATAGCTTCACGAATTGGGAGGTTCGCGAGCCAGAATAAGGGTCTACGGGTTCGTTAAGTAAGTAAAAAAAAAGAATTTAACAAAAAATTCCTTAAAATTTTACACCTTCACTGCGTGCGATTTTCACATAGTAACCAACGTGACCTTTCATCTTCACATCGATCATCATCTCCGTCGACCACCTTGCTCACCGCCGGCGACCCCAACCTGATACTGACCGGAACTGACCTATTCACCGCCCTCCACCGCCGGGATCAGACGGCAATGGGAGGGCTGTGACTCTTCACGTATTCTCCTACCACAACCATACGTGACCTTTCACCTTCCGCTATCTTCTTCTTTGTTTTTCTTCATGGAGCCACAAGAGATGGATAATCTGGACTGCCCTCAATCCATGCCGGACAATGGGTTGCTTAGGAATGCTATACCCGAGCTTGGTGATAGGTTCGATGTCGCAGCCTTCGAGGCCTTTATGGTTCGCATCAACGGCACTACCACTGCTCCCCAGACACCGCCGGTGCAACCTCACTCAACCCCAAATCGACCTGAACAAACCCTTAACGAAGCTGCTCCTAGCCGCAACCAAACTGCCCAGGAGATTTTGGGCAACACGGAATCACCGGCGCAGGCCCACACCTCCCACAATCGGTCGGAGCATCCCCCTTATGGATCTGCTCCTCATCGTCACCAACCAGACCTGAGATTGAAACCGGCCCAGCCTAGGATACCGCCACGGCGCAAACGTCGCTATACATCCACCATCATGCCGTTACGCGACCCGAGTCTAGAGTCCCGTGGCCCAATGCGTAGGGGCACACCGCCGCCACCACCTACTTCAAAGCTAAATATGAATGCTGATAGTGAAGCCCAACCATCCCCCACGGTTGCCCCCATCCTCACCGAAGTCGTACACAACCCTAAGGTTTCGCCGGATATTCCACATCTCTCACCAAATGCAACCGGACCTAGGGCCTCACCTAGCTGGCCCCAACCGAGTGATGAAGTCACAACTCTTAAACCTCTTGAGGAACCTGGCCCTATAGTTGAAGATGCCTCGGATGACGATCATGTCTATCTGCTTATGGATGATCACAGTTTCCCTAGGCACCATGCCACGCCTCAGTCGGCTATGGGCCTAGGGCCGATCAATGTTAATGCCTCTAGCACCGAGGAGGTGCCTCGTTTGTCGGCTGAGAAGACTCCCATGATGACACTACCGCCTAGGACCTTGATGGGCTAACCCATACCTCATGGGCATAGTGGCTCAACAGATGCTCCCCGGCCCGCTATTAAGACTGCCGTGAAGACTACGAATACCTCTTTTGCGGCCGTGGTTCAAGGCGCTAACACCAACAGTGACCAAACTCAACGATCCCCCACGAAGCGCCTTGCTTTATCCTACACGGCACCATCTATAATTAATGGGAAAGCTGAGGCTTGCCTACCCTGGGAGGTGGTTCAAAAAGGGATGGCAAGATGGGACAACACTCTCGTTGGTTGTTTCCTGGGCAAACGACCGTACTTCCCCCACGTCGAGCGATTCGCTCGGTCTATGTGGCTTGAGATCGTTGAGGTCCGCGCAACGATTAATGGATTCTTCAAGTTCAGGTTCGCGACTGCCGAGGCAATGGGAACGGTCTTGGAGGGCGGCCCGTGGGTTATGCAGGGGCAGCCCCTATTTCTCGAAACGTGGCGGGCTGGTATGTCCTTTGAGAAAAAATGTCACGTGGCTGTTCCGTTGTGGGTCAAGCTTCGCAATGTCCCAACGGAATTATGGACCCAAGAGGGGATGGGGATTGTCGCAAGTGTCATAGGGAAGCCACTATTCGCGGATGCCATGACAGCTACTGCTGAGAGACTCGAATATGCGCGGATATGCATCGAGAAATCACTTGGGGAACCATTCGCCGAACATTTCAATGTTAGAATACCTACCAAGGAGGGAGGACAAGTGGTTATCGTACCTATCCAAGTAGAATACGAATGGAAGCCAAGAAAATACGTGGCATGCAACTCTTGGGACCATAACGATAGGACATGCCCTAAAAACCAGCCCAAACAGACCCGGCCGCAAGATCCCATAACAGGGTGGCTCCCCCACGGCCAAACGAGCAGCCGAGGCCAAAAGCACAACCACCGGCTACACAGCGCAACACCGGACCAAAAAGCCACGTCACCACTGGAATGCAAGCACGCCCCGAATGGAGGCAAGCGACAAGTAAGGATAAGGGTAAAGCGACGCTTGTGGAATATACCACGATCCCTACTCATGCTGAGGATAGCACCCGGGAAGTCCAAACATCTCAAGATTACGAAGGGAGAACTCAGCTACCTAATGAGGAATGCTCGACGAGCATTGCATCAGCTCGCAACCCCACAACAGACCGCAATTCCTTTGCGGTTCTCGCTGAACTCGAATGGGATAATACTGACACTGAGGGTCCTACAGCAGCCCTTCACATCGGTACCCCATGATACCTGTGGCCATATGAAATACTCGTGGTCTAAATAGGTTAGACCGCAGATGGGCGTGGGGGAACTAATCACGAAATATGGACTAAAGATTATAGGACTGGTTGAGACTAGGGTTGCTGAACAGAATGCTTCGACGCTCGCTACCACTATCAGACGCTGGGAATGGTTCTACGACTATGGGGATGGACCGGCGTCTCGTATTTGGGTTGGCTGGGATGAGAGCTACGTATCTATGACAATCGAAGCGGCTTCGTCGCAGGCTGTCCACTGTAAGGCTTACATTCAGCGGTACGAAAAACCTTATACATTACCTTTGTCTATGGTCACAATCAACGCACAGAAAGGAGGGCTCTCTGGACCAACATCTTAGATATATCTAGCACGCGAGATGAATGGCCTTGGGTCGTGATGGGAGACTTTAATGCAATACTTGACAACTCGGAGGCTAGGGGGGAACACCTAATGGAGGGTGTAAAGAGATGGCCGATTGCCTCACTGCTTCTGACCTGAGTGCCCTACCACATCTTGGTTCTATGTTTACTTGGTATAACCAACAGAGCGGTGCAGCTGGCGTCTGGCGTTGCCTTGACAGAATGGTTGGTAATCCTTTGTGGTTTGCCCAGTATGGGGACCTTACCTATAGGTGCGGACTTCCGGCGACCTCTGACCACGCACCCCTAATCCTGGAGGCCACCAATCAACAACGGGAACCCAACAAAGCCTTTAGGTTCGACAACTTTCTCATTAAGGACCCCCGTTTCCTCCCGCTGATCAAAGCTGCATGGAAGCACGAAGTGAGTGGCCTCCCCATGTTTGGAGTCGTGAAGAGACTTAAGGATGTCAAACGGCAGCTCAAACAGCTCCGCCGCGATAAAGGAGATCACCGCAATAGGCCCGAGGTTTTCTGGAGGTCGTCCAAGAGCTCGCCATCCATTATCCTATAGAGCCGCAATTACATGCCCTCGAAAAGCGATGTCGTTACGCCTATGCGAAAGCCGTTGATATGGAACATTCGGCGCTCATGCAACGTGCCAAAGTGGCTTGGTTGAAAGATGGAGACCAATGCACTAATTGTTTCTTCAAGAAGGTGGCCACTAGACGTGCACATAATCGGATTTTCACTCTGGAGAACGAGGCGGGGATCACTTTCGAGGGCGACACTCAAGTTAGAGCTGAACTCATTCGATACTATACTGACCTGCTGGGACAATCTACACGGTCTGCTCCTCCTCTGCATACTGCTATGATATTACCTTATATGGTTAGGAAGTTGGAACCGACGGAGGCTGCGGAGATGATTCGCCCGATCACGGATGGCGAGAAAAAGAAGGCAGTATTCTCTATTGGAGATAACAAGTCACCGGGGCCCGATGGCTTCTCGGCCGCATTCTTCAAGGACACCTGGGACACCGTTGGGCCTGACATCACTCACGCAATTAAAGAATTCTTCCGTACGGGGTATCTGCTTGGGGAGCTGAACTCTACTCTCACTACGCTCATCCCAAAAAATGCAAACCCGCGGATGGCTAAGGATTTCCGGCCTATATCTTGTTGCAACGTTTTATACAAAGTCATTTCGAAGATCCTTGCAAATCGCCTTAGGGGCAGCCTAGGGAAGCTCGTTCATCGCACCCAAACTGCATTCATTCCCGGCCGCCGAATATCCGACAACATCCTACTCGCACAAGAAATTTGTCACGGATATAATAGTATGGGACTGCCCGAACGAGTTGCCTTTAAAGTTGACCTCGCGAAAGCGTATGACATGGTGGACTGGGATTTCATCTTAGCCACTCTTGATGCTCTTAATTCCATCGAAGCTTTGTGGGATGGATTCGGGCCTGCCTTACTACACCATTCTTCTCGGTCAATATCAATGGCACTCCGGCCGGTTATTTCAAAGGGCGACGGGGCCTTCTACAAGGCGATCCAATATCACCCTACCTGTTTACCTTAGTGATGGAGGTACTTCATGGTATCATTAAGGAAGGGATAAGACAGAATACCAACTTCCGCCACCACTGGAATTGTGAAGCTACCTCGCTATTCATGCTCACCTTTGCCGACGACCTCCTTCTTTTTTCCCATGCGGATACTGAGTCTTTCGGGGTATTTAAGAATAGTCTCGACCTTTTCGCCGCCCTCTCAGGATTAAAGGCTAACATGAGCAAAAGTGAGATGTTCATATCTAAGCGCGCCGAGCGACTAAAGGGAGCTATCCAGGATATTATCGGATTCACACACGGATCCCTTCCCGTGCGCTATCTTGGTGTACCCCTTATCACCTCTCGACTGACGATCGCGGACTGTGCTCCCCTCCTTACTAGTGTGGATAGGCGATTGGGTTCATGGACTAACTTATCCTTGTCATATGCAGGTCGTATTCAACTGATTAAATCCGTCCTCTTAGGTCTGCACACCTACTGGGCCGGTGTGTTTCTCCTCCCTAAGGGCATTATACGAAGCATTGAGGCGCGAATGAGAGCATTCTTATGGAGGGGAACTAGTGCTAAGGTTGCCTGGCCGATATTTGTTTGCCTAAAGAAGAACGCGGGCTTGGAATACGGTCGATTGAGACGGACAACAAGGCGCTCCTCATGAGACTGCTCTGGAATATCTTAACTGGAGATGACACCTCTGTTTGGGCCACCTGGATTAGGCAAACGAGACTACGCAACAATACCCTATGGTCTATACGACCCGGGGCCCGGACCTCTTGGAGCTAGAGGAAGATCCTCAAACTCCGTGCTGAATTCCGCCCTCTCATTCAGGTTTGTATTGGTAATGGGGCTCGCACGCGTCTCTGGACCGATCCGTGGCTGCTTGATGGCCCCTTGGTGGAACGCTTCCCCCGGGGCCCTATGATAATGGGCCTTTCGATTGACTCCAAGCTCAGTAAAGTAATAAATGATAGGGGATGGTGTTGGCCGGCCCAAACTTCAGTCGAATACCTTGAGATTGCTCCCCTCCTTCCTCAACCCCGTCTGGGAGAGCTTGATACGTATTGTTGGACCGCCGCCGCAAACGGACGATTCTCTACCTCTTCTGCTAGGGAGAAAATTCGCCCGAGACAGCCCGTTGTCCCTTGGTCCACCCTTTTTGGTGGCCCTCTTACTATACCAAGACACGAATTCTTGCTGTGGCTAGCGATCCGGGAGAAATTGGCGACGCGTGACAAGACTTGGGTGGCGGCCGCAGCGGGGACCTCTGTTTGCCTTCTCTGCGACCTAAATATCGAGGAGACGGCGGGACATTTATTTTTTGAGTGCATTTACACTAAACATTGCCTTAACTTATTACGTACTCATATGCATTTTGGGTGGCCTTACAAAGACTGGTCTGAAGGAGTTCTTTGGGCAGCACGCAGATGGCGTGGGAAGCACCTTGCATCGACGGGGCCGCGTCATGCCCTGGCTTCTTTGATTTACCACCTCTGGTCTGAACGCAATAGAAGATGGCGTGAGGGTCTTCGTCGCGCTCCCGAACGGATTGTTGCTGATATTGAAGCGCTCCTAAGTATCCGACTCACCAAGCTCCCTCGTAAATATGACTTGCAGTCTTCAGCCATGAGACGGACCTGGCGGATAGCCTGGACTAACTAGGGAGCATTCATTTCCCTTTCTTGTCATCTTTCTTGTCCGTGACCTCACTTAACCCCGTCTATTGCTCTCCTCCCCCTCCCTCCCCCTGTTCTCTCTCTTGGGTGTCTTTTTGTTGCTGCAGGTTTTGGGCACTGGTGGGCACCTTGCTGATGGTCCGACCCGTGCTTTCGCTTGCTGTGGCTTTGGCCTGCTCCTTTACTCCTTCGCGTTTTTTTGGTGGTTGGCCTGGCTGGTGCTGTTTCTCGGGTGGCCTACCTGCTTGGCCGTGTCGCTGGCGGGCCTCACCTGCTGGTCGCACCTCCCTGGCGGAAAGAAACAGGAGTTGGCGTCTACGCGTTTCCCCGACCAGACCTGCGGTCGCACTCGCTGCAAGTTCTTGACGGCGATCAACTCTCTTTTGTGCATGAGTTTAGAGGCTGAGGGGAAGTCTACTCTACTCTACTCAAGAGCGCCTCCTCCAGATGGATAATTTCCGCACTAACGTTATCTTCCGCTGTGCTCTGGCACTTTGTTCGCACATCAACCGACTGCCCTGCTGGCACTACTCCAGGCGCCAGGCTCCTGTGGATCGTTTATGGATTGTGACACCTTCTTAGCCTTTGTTCCTTGTGTTGGTCTTCTCTGTATTTGGCTTGGTCTTGTAGGGACCTTGTTGGTGTCTGTGCTGTTTTGGTTTGTTGTGCTGTCTGATCGGTAGATTGTTACCGCTTGTTGCGTCGTGAGCGTTATCATGTACGCTGTCCCTGTACTCCTGTTTCTTTCGTTTAGTGAACACCTTCCAAAAAAAAAAGAATTTGACTTCGCGAGTTGTGAGCTTTCACGAGCCATAGGTAGTGCACGAAGTGAGCAAGCCATTATAAGTCCTGAAATGAGTTTCACAAATTAAGGGAACTTCGCGAATTGAGAGAGGGGAGAAATAGGATACACAAAGTGTGTGTGTTAGGTATTTCACGAATTAGGGTTTTCACGGGCTATGAGGGGTGCACGAATCATGAGAGTTTAGATTAGTTCACTGGTCGAATTGACTTGACTTAGCGAAATCCTTTTAAACAGCTATCTAGTTCTATATCTAATATTTCAACACTTAGGAAATTCGAGAATGTAGATAGTTAATAAATTAAGATAGTACACTGGCATCATAATTTTTATGCTTAAGGTCGAGAACTAGGGATTCCACAGGAGTATTAGCAAATAATTCGCGGACGATAGGAAAGTGGAAATTTCACTACAACACATAAATTTACTAGGTTTATCTGACTTACATACTATGTGATGAGTATTTATACTGTTATGTGAATTGTTTGATATATTCCTGCATGGTAAGCATCTATGGTATAAATTCACTAGCATAAACATGTGCATGCATATTCACTCGGGGTTTTTGGGATGTGAGCATGCACAATACATGATCTCGTGAGAGCGATTGATATTGCCGATATGGGCATTTGAGGTCGACTAACAGTTGAGTCAGTGCTACTTCTATGGCACCATTTGATATTGCATGCATTGTTTTCACTTACTGAGCTTTATAAGCTCATTCCACATTTTATATGTTGTAGGACCCCGCGATCACGGTACGTGATCATTTTCACGGCGAGGCCAACTTTTGAAGCTTCCGAGGGCTTTTGAGATGGAAGTGTGTGCATGGATGCGACCTCGTAGAGGCCCAATAGATTTATTTTGACCCGCATGCGTGTTTTCCTATGTAAATAGGTCCCACGATGATTTTGTAGACAACTTTACGATTCCTTTTTATAAAAGAAAAAATTTATACAAAATTTCGCACGATCTATTTCGTCATTAGGACATTAGTTGCGTAGACTAGTTAAGAAATTAGTGGTGGAAGGCGGGGCGCCACATAGGCTACCAGCGTGGCCACTGCATAGCAGAGGGGACGACTTGGGAGGGTCGACCTAGGGAAATCTAGCGTAGGCTACCCAGTGTAGGTCACTGTCACGTTTATCCATATTGGATTAGAGCTCTTTATGGTGCATAGTAAGTTAGTCGATGACCCTGAGAGATGAGATTGAGTTTGATCCTATGAGGTGTGAAGTGCATTGGCACGGATGCCTTTGCAGGTTTTACACATGCACGTCATTGCATATTCCTACTTAATACCCGTAAATTCTAATACGGGATTTAGATGTAAATAATTATGTAAACTTGTGAAGTAAAACTCGGAAAAGAAATTTAAGTTTTAAAACGAAAATTAGTAGCAAAATTTAATCAAGGAATACCTACAAATGAGATTATAATAAAATGTTGGACTATACTTGCTACAAGAATAAGGCCCAACACATATGGGCTATAGTTAATATTTAAATAAAAGGCCCAAGAGTTTTCTATCGGACCTTACTTATGTTCAAGGTAACTTAACGTTACCACCAACTTGTCCCATCAACTATAAGTAAAATATAGTCTAATACTTATCTAATATACACGTTATATCAAGAGAAGAAAACCCTCATTTGGAGAATAGGGAAACACGAACAGAACTAGAGAAGGCAGGAAGTTTCTAACGAGCTTGGGCACTCAATAATTTACGGTATGCTAAGAACTTTAAATTTAATAAGCTTGTTTAATAACTTCACGTGATTATGTAATAATCATAGAACAGGTCGAAACCTGCCATGAATAGAAAACTTAGTCATTGAAGGTTCGGCTTATATCTTGGAGGTTAAGTGACGAGTTGTGAGCTTCGATAATTTCTTTTTTTTTGGTGTAATGTCCCAAATATATAACGTGAAAGTATGTACATAATGAGCAGGAGACGAGCTCCGCAATCAACCAGTAACAGACTACTGGGCACAAGCAAGAACTCTAACTACATGAGTCTAACAAGCGCCTACCAAGCCACACGCCAAAGTCGACGTATAGCCGCTCGCTGCAGATCGTACTTGGCGGACGTACCACCAATACGCATGATAACCAATGCAAGAACACTACCGACTAGCCTGTGAGGCGGAGTGATAATCCCTTCCTTCCATCGTCTGTTCCTTGCCTGCCAAATATGGTAAACAAGAGATGCAAGTACATGTCGATAAGCAGCCTGTAGAAGATGCTTCCCCCGCCACCGGGTGGCAGCCCAGTGAATACCAGTGCTCCAGGCCTGAGAGGGCCAGATCCACCTAATCCGCCGTCTCAAGAGCCGCAGGCACTGCCGTGAGAACGGGCAATCAAAAAAGAGATGTTGGGACGTCTCAAAGTGTAGTTCCTCGCAAAGGCAACAAGCTGGAGTTCCCGCCCTCTGAGCAATCCATGGTTTATCTCCAGTCGAGAGCCGATCCTGCAGTCCCAAATAAAGAATGAACTCATGTCTAGCAACCTTTAACGGCCCCCCAAACAGTGCAGCCCAGCAGTGGTCTCCTATGCCGTATCGCGTCCCTAGCCAACCTAGTCGTCATAGTCCCGTCCGGCGATCCCTTCCACAGTACCCCATCGCGAGGCCCGCGCACAACGGTTGGGAGTAGACGACTGATCTCGATACTCGACCCCCCTGCGCAGGCCAGTTCCACCCCTGAGCATCAATGACCATGCTAAGTCGTGCATCCTGTGGTAGACCCATCGCAACAGGACCCCGAGGGAATCTCTCTAACAGTGGTGTAGGAAGCAGCCACGGATCCTTCCACTGCCAAATCGTGGACCCGTCCCCAACACGAAACGTAATCATGGATCTAATCAATGGTCTTAACTGTAGCAGCTTCCTCCAACTCCAAGAGTCGTTCGCCGACACCCGGAGATCCCAAATCGAGCGAGACAGCAGTCGCGTCCCATAAAGCCATTCAACCCATATCGACCCCGATGATCTAGTAAGGACAGTGCTTCAGCATTAACGCCTTGTTGTCGACAGCGATAGACCTAAGGCCCAGCCCCCCTTCTGCCACGGGGGGACACAAAACGTCCCATGCCACCTTTGCTGAGCCCCCTCCCCACAAGAACTTCCTAAAGCGCGTTTCCAAAGAGTTAACGACGCCTTTAGGAAGCAGGAATACTCCCGACCAATACACATGAAGTGCCTGCAAAACCGACTTCACAAATTGCAGGCGGCCCGCGTAGGATAAAGAGCGGTTGATCCATGACCCCAATCGCTGATCCACCTTCTGAAATAGCGGGGCACAATCATCAATCGTCAACCGTGAAGTGATGAGTGGCACCCCCAAGTAGCAAACCGGCAGGTGGCCCACACGATATCCCATCAGGGCCTGAATCGATGCCGTCATACCCTCCGCTCGTCGAGAAAGATACATCTCGCTCTTGTCAGGATTAGCCTGTAACTCTGACAACCTTCCGAACTCATCCAACGCGCATTTCAGCACCCCAACCGACACCTCATCCGCATGACTGGAGAGAAGGAGGTCGTCCGCAAATGCTAACGAGACCAGCCTAAGTTCCTCGCATCTCCAGTGATATCGAAAACGAGGTTCCTCTGAAACATACGCCATGAGGAGCGCATGAAGAACCTCCATGACCAATGTAAAAAGATAGGGCGAAATGGGATCCCCTTGTTGCAGACCCCTCTTTCCCTGAAAAAAGCCGACGACCTGTCCATTCAGGTTTAACGAGAAGGCCGTAGTCGTGAGGCAGGCTCGAATCCAACCAATGTACGTTGGATGAAAACCCATGGCGTGTAAACCGGTCAGTAAAAAGCCCCACTCAACCTTGTGGTAGGCCTTTGCCAAGTCATTTCGAACATCGCCCGCGGCGGACGCCTCCTGGACTTATACCCAAGGCATAGCTCCTGCGCCAGCAAGACATTATCGCTAATACGTCGGCCCGGTATAAAAGCCGTCTGAGAGCTGTGCACCAACGAAGCCAGGTGTATCTTCAGTCGATTGGCCAGGATCTTGGAGATCACCTTGTAAAGGACATTGCAGCATGAGATGGGTCTGAAATCCGTTGCCCGCCTAGGTGCATCCCTCTTAGGAATCAACGTGATGAGGGTGCTGTTGAGTCCCTTAAGTAGCATTCCCGTTACGAAGAAGTCCTGGACCGCCTCGACCACCGCATCTCCCACAATCCCCCACGCCGCGCGAAAGAAAGCGACCGTATACCCGTCAGGGTCGGGCGCTTTATCATCCCCCATAGAGAAAAGTGCCGTCCGAACCTCCATATTAGTCACTACGCCAATCATGGAAGCCGCATCCACTGGGGAAAGCGTCCGTACCACAGCACTCTGCACATCAGAAACCGAAATCGGCTGCGAGTGCATAGACTGACCCAATAAATCCTGATAGAACCCAATCAACTCGCCCTCCACCTCGGCCGGCCCCTCCAGCAGGTTTCCCGTGTCATTCTCCAAAGACCAGATCCGATCAGCAGCTCGCCGCATTGCGACCCTACGAAAGAAGTAGGACGTGCATTGATAGCCGTCCTTCAGCCAGGCAAGCTTAGCCCGCTGCGATAATACCGACTGCTCAACCATCACTGCCTTCGCATATAATGCCCTGCAAATCCGTTCAAGATCATAAAAGGCATCCTCGCTTGGATACCGTGTAGCGTCTCAGTCCCAGGAGAGAAGACTTCAACATCTTCAACCGTCTCACCAACACGAACATAGGATATAGGAATACTCCAGACATTCTGGACCAAATCCAAGAACCCCGGATCCGTCGCCAAGAAGTTGTCGAAACGAAGAGTCACCTTATGCTGCCGCGGTACAGTGGCCCCTAATAGGATAGGCTAATGATCCGATGTCGCAGGCAGGCCACATTGACAAAAGGCGTCCGTAAATCGGGCAAACCACTGCGGGTTACCTAATATCCGATCCAAACGCCGCCAGATCCCCACATCAGCACGTTGTTGATTGTACCAAGTGAAGACCTGGCCCACCGTCGGCAACGTCAATAAATCCGCACTCACTAAGCATGCCCGAAAGTCCTCCATATCATGAGTAGAGGGAGATCCCCCTCGTCCCTCCTCTGGATGTAGGATAGCATTGAAGTCCCCCATGACTATCCATGCATCCGCCACACGAACGACAGACATAGCAATCAACTCCTCCCATAAGGACAATCTCTCCTCCCTCCTCGACTTCCCATAAGCAAAGGAAATAAAAACTCTCTCTCGTCACCAACGACTCGACCCGACAGTGAATAGCCTGAGTCGAGGACCCAAGGACCCCCACCATCAGAACAGAAGGATCCCATCCTACCCAGATACGCGAAGCTGGGCCAGCATCATACTCAAAGAACCATCTCCAATGAGTCCTAATGCCAGTCGATATAAAAGCAGCATTAGGCGCCGAAACTTTCACCTCAATCCGCCCAATCATACACAGCCCCTCTCGTGAAATCAACTCCCCCACCGCCCTCCTGTGGTCTTGCTTATTAAGACCACATACGTTCCATGAGCCGACGGCTAACATAAAGGCACCCCGTTGCGGGCTGCATCTGCTTTAGGGCCCGTATAGATAATCAAGTCAGTAACTTCAGGCAAGGACTGAAGTACTTCGAATCGATTCCGCTAGCTGGAGGCCACGTCATGCTCCCCTCCCCCTGCCCAACCACGGCAGATGGGCTATCACTTGTTCCCTTCGTGGCCGTGCCCAAGCCTCCTTGCCCTTGGGCCCCATGTGTCGCCATGCATCTTGCGGTAATGTCCGATGAGGCACCTCCATCCGACCCGTTCGCCGTGGCCCCGACCTCTGTCCGGCCTGCCTACTACGATTCCGGCCCATCCTACGATCAACGCCGGTGAAGGCGCGCGGTTTCCCTTTAGGCGCTGCCTCAACTCGCCCCGGCGCATCGCTCGCCAAGATCGCTACCTCGGCCGGCTTGGCCGGTTGTGGACAATGGGCTTCCCCATGTGCCCATGAATTACAGTGCGAGCACGGAGATGGTTTCCAGTCATACTCCACCTGGATCGGAACAATGGCATCTTCCTCCCGCCTTAGCCTTGGATCAAAACCTCAAAAGTTTCGCAAAACGGCTCAGAAAGCGGTTTCATGACACAGATGCGTGCATAGTCCAGTCGTTCCCCATTAGCCGTGATACCATCCGCAAACAGCGGGCGCCCAACAGCACTCGCTACCAAGCCAAGGACTTTTTGCGTCCACTGCTCGCATGGCACATTCCGTAGCTTAACCCACAATGGCACCTCCACCAACTCCCTACGTGCAAACGACATGCGGGGACGCCACGGTTCCAGGAATAAGGGTTGCCTTTGCATGAGCCACGGTCCCCCCTCTAAAACTCGAACTTTAGCATCATTGGATTCAAATCTAAACATGAAGAACCCATTAATAGTTGTCCGCAATTCAATGAGGCCCTTCCAAATGGATCAAAAATGGCGGTCAACAAAAGGAAAATACGGTTTGCGCCCTAAGAAGTAGACCACAAGCGTATGCTGCCATCGGTCACACCCTGGGCGTGCCAATTCCGCCGTCGCTCGCACTCTAGCCACCCCATTCACTAGAGTCGGTGGCGTGTAAGATAATGCCATATTCTTCGATGATACGACTGGTCTTGAAGGGGCAGCTCGTTGGACAGCCTCCGCGAAGGACACCGACTCTGTCGGCCTGCCGCCATGCTCATACCCGGCCCCAGTAGGGAAAACACTGACCCATGACTCGGATTCAGACCTCCTTCCTCAGCACCCCTCCCGTTGATTATATCCGTCCTCCCCGTCGCAACATCAGCCCCAATGCCGCAGAAGGTAACGCGGCCGATGCAAGCACCCGTCAGAGCTAAAAACCCTAGCTGGTGAATTCGTAACCACCCACGTCCTAGCAGCCTCAGTCCTATCGTCGACGATGATTTCTTCATCAACGGGCTCATGATCTGCTATGGCACCCATATCCACAAACCGCTGCGCCGTCATACGCGCAGGTGGAGGAGTTCCCGGCCGCCACCGCTGTGGTCGACGATTATGGTCTTGCAGAATTCCTTGAAGCGGAACAACCGCGCTAGCGCGGCCATTACACGCAGGTGGCGATCCATTCGACGCCCTACGCCCAATCTGAGGCTGGCCTGTCGCCGGGGTTGGCCCAGAGATTGCCCTAGCCGCCCTCCTCTCGCGATCAGCGTCAGCAACCATCCCGTGAGTGGGCTGAACCTGCGGACCCACCTGAGCAACCACCATATCAGGTCCCCCATCTCCATGGACATAGAAATAGCCCTAGGAGACTGTCCTCCCCCGCCAGAAATGCCCGACCCAGCCCCCTGAACCTTGGCTTGTAAGGCACGATATCGCGCGGCATCAAAGCACGACGCGAAATTCGAGTACGCCGCGCTTAAAGCGTCCAAATCTGGAACACTGGGCCAACCCTTGCCCCCATCGTCGCGTCAGTGTTCGGCATGTCAACTAGGTAAAACGAAGCGAGAATCTCATCATGTAAATCGTTGATGACTCCCGCTACACATGGACGATGTTCCTCCAAAGATGAGACAGGAGACTTGATAGTTAATTTCATGAACACTACTCAGAATTTAATGCAACAATCCATCCAAGTCATCCGAACGGACAACGACACTGAGTTCAAGAATAAGTATCTTAGTGAATTTTATCAGAAACTTGGCATTAATCAGCAATTCTCAGCCGCTAAGACCCCTCAATAGAACGGGGTTGTTGAAAGGAAGAACATGACTCTAGCTGAGGCCGCTCGTACAATGCTGATCCATTCCGGCCTCCCACACTTCATTTGGGATGAAGCAGTAAATACCGCCTGTTTCACTCAGAACAGGACGGTGGTTCACAAGCGCTTTGATAAGACTCCGTACGAAATAATAAACAAGTGAGTACCCAATATCTCATTCTTCAAGGTCTTCGAGTGCAAGTGCTTTGTGGCGAACGACAGAGAGCATTCGAAGGCACTTCGTTGGGTATTCATCAACGTCAAAGGCGTACCGAATTTACATCAAGTCCAACCGATCAATTAAAGAAGCTACAACGTTACTTTCCACGAAGTGACAGAAATGGCTCCTGCACACCTCAGTTTAGGACCCGGACCAAACCCGATTGTTTCTGATACGACAGTTCAGAACCCGTGTACACTGGTGTTGGCACAAAACCAACAGAAGATGGCAACAACTCCAGATTCAACGTCTGAAGAAGCACTGAAACTTGCGTTGGAAGATTTGGACTCTCTCTTTGAGCCCGTATATCGGCCAGAAACCATTATTGCAACACCTTTAGTGGAGCCCCCACTCGACGAGGCCAATGTACCGAGCTCTTCAAATGTCCCTACCTCACCCGATTCAGAATTACCACAGATCAATGAATAACCTACAACAGTCAGTGAGGAAGTCTCATCAGAATCACTCAATCCAAGTGCAGAATCTGACTTACCTCAATCGAATGAACAATCTGAAATCATTGGAAGTCTCAGTCCACACATGATCGATGGGTCTAGCTCTGCACCACCTCATGAACGAAAGTGGACTCGAGCACATCCGGTTGATCGGATTATTGGTGATCCTTCGCGTGGAGTACGGACACGTCATTAATGCAGTCTATTCAGCTGCTTCTTAAGCCAAAATCCGAGTACGCCGCGCTTAAAGCGTCCAAATCTGGCAACACTGGGCCAACCCTTGCCCCCGTCGTCGCGTCGCCGATCTCAGCCTGATCGCGCTCCCTCTCCACCGCCGGAACCACTGGCACAACATCCTCTGCCATCGGTTAACGCCGTCAGATACCGTAAAAGACAAAACCTCCCACACCAGATCAATGCCGAAGGAGAACAGGATCACCGTCCGGCCAAGAGTGACCGGAGACGATGGTGATCGGACGTCAAACATGCGAAGAAAGATCGAAAAATCAAATTCCCGCCTACTGTGTGAAAATCGCCACTGAAGGTGTTTTCCGAAAACCCTATTGTCTAAGTTTCGTCGTGAAAGAATCGGGCGATTTTGAAGGCGATATAGTTAAGTCAAACCCTATTGAAATCGGGCGATTTAAATTGTATAAGTATCGTGCGACTTAGGGTATCATAACTTTTAGACTAGTTTAATAAAGTTTAGCCACACTCTGTCGATTTGGGAATTCGCCGAGTTATATAATATATTAATTATGAGACGAATCAGGCAACTGGAAGACTTAGATGGACCTCAGAGATTTTGGAATCGGGCGACACCAAGTTTCGAAATACGATGAATCGGGCGATTTCAAAGAGGGACCAATCGCCCGATTTGAACCACAAATCGGGCGAATTTAAGTTAGGAATCGAGTATTGACTCAATCGTTGACCATAAATCGGGCGATTTGTCATTCAGCCGATAGTAGAAATCGCCGAATTTAAAATATGGCGTTGACTCTATTCTGACCACAAATCAGGCGAATTTGGAATCTAGTAACTTGAAATTCAAAGCTCGGCGAATGCAAAATCGAGCGATTCAGGGTACTCAAAAATCGGTGTTGACTTACATAAGTCGGGCGATCTAGGTCATCTCAAGCTTAGAATATTTTAATAATTTCAGATATAATTATTTTAGATTGTACTGTTCGATGGTTGACAAAGATACTAATAATATTTATTATATTCAGAGGATCTATATATAAGGACTACACCGGACCTCGTATTTGACTGTAGCGGGAGGACAGGTAGGTGGATCATCCATCTACAATGCGTAAACACATATGTGAATTATGTGTTTTCATGTGATTTGATGATTTTCGTGACTTACGTGACTTACTTGATTTACGTGTTTTTCTTATTTCACGTTGAATCATGGTTTATGAGATTTCATACGTATGCATGGCACGCGCATATCACATCAGGGCAAGAGATGATTGTACCGTAGTGATGACGGTGATGATTCGAGATAGTGACGTACGGGGTAGAATGAGATGTTTGTGATTGGTGACTCTTAGAGGAGTTGAGGTTGGGCTCACTGGACACCTGGCGGAGACAGGCGTGATCGATCTGTCTACTCGGGCGTGGTCTTTCCGCGGTGCATACCGGCGGATGAGATTTTGGTGCGACCTGAGAGGAGGCCATTGGCGTGATCGTCCAGTGCACTATCAGTGTATGCTTTTGTTTTGGTGCGAAGCGACCCGGTAGGAGGCCATTGGCGTGATCGTCCAATGCACTACCAGGGTAGGCTGTCGCGAGACTTGGGGGTGGCCTCCCAGTAGTCTATTGCGTGCGAAGGTGTCGAGCCTAACCTAGGGCCCTGTGTTGTGTGAAATAGGAATGTGGGAAAAGATAGAGTGTGCATTATATCATGTTGTGAGATGTTGGGATCGGGGTCGAGTGCACACTTGCATACATGTATTATATTAACCTACTGGGCAAATAGCTCAGTGTTTACGTGTTTTAGGTACTGAGTCTGACCTCAATACGCGTCAAGACTGAGGCGGCTGGTGGCGGTGCTCCACGGACTTTTGAGGGCGGTGCGGTACGTGGATCAAGACCTGTGGAGCGCTTTAGGATTTTTGTTCTTTTGACATTTTGGGGCTTTGGCCCATGTATAATGATGATGATGTAAACGAATTTTTATAGTAATATGTATTACTTTAGAAAAGTGTTTCCATTAGACGGGCCTTCCGCGGCTTACGTTGCGGAAATTCGCCACTAATCCTAGTTAGAAAAGTAGGGTCGCCACAGGTGGTATCAGAGCGTAGGCTCTAGATTCTGCAGACTGTCCATGTACTGCTGCTCAAAAGCCTGGAGAACCAGCATGTCCTGTGAGTTAAACGATTGATTATATGTTTACGTGTTATTTGATATATGTGCTTTCTATGATTGTTGTAGAACTATAGAAAAAATAATGCCAAAGGGACGTCGAGAGTATGTTGGTAGTTCTAGTCGCAGGGCGGGTTATGAATCCCCATCGAATGAGGACCGTTGTACCATCCAACCAGTTACATATTAACGACCTTATTCACAGTCAAAATTCCTCGGAGCATCACTCATCCCTGGGGATAGAACGTGTAGAAGCTGCCTGGGAGAGGTTCTGGAGATTAAATCCCCCTGCCTTCGAGGAGGCTGTTGATCCCACCTATGCGGAGGATTGGCTCAGAACCATCGAGAGCATGTTCCGCATCAGCCATTTACCGGATATCGAGAAGGTGACATGTACTACCTTCATGCTACGTGGGTACGTGGGCTACTGGTGGGATACCATTCAGGTGCTCAGGGATCCCACTACTATGACCTGGGGAGATTCAAAACACTCTTTCGAGGAAAATACTTTACAGCGCCGGATAGAGCGCAGAAGCTAAAGGAGTTTATTAACCTCAAGCAAAGAGGAATGTCGGTTTGCGCCACATATAGTGGTTACCGACGAGCTGAAGATGGAACGTTTTCTGGAAGGTCTCAAACCCGAGATCTTCCAAAACGTAAGTATGTACGACACGGAGGGAAAAACCTACCCGCGCATTGCTGAACGGGCAATCCTACCTGAGCTTGCAGAGGGTAGGGTTATAAAGGCACAGGACGCAAAGCAAAGAACAGAAGGGCAGTAAGGAGGAGGAAATCAGAAACGCCAGTTCTTTGGAAAGGCGCCAAATTATCGCGGGAATCAACCGGGCCAACAGAATTGGAGGCTAAGGACGAATCAGGGACCATTTAACATTCTGATCAGACCTCCAGGCGCTACAACTCAATGCCGACAGTGTGGACGCCACCACTCTAGTGCATGTTATGGGCCAAGACCAAACTTGACCCAACAATGTTTCTAGTGTGGGAAGATCGGACACTATGATAGAAACTATAGTAAGAATGTGCCACGAGTTCAAAACCAACCACTAATTCGACCCCCTCCAGTGCCAGCACGAGGTTTTACTCTAACAAATGAGGAGGCCGAAGCGAATCCTTCGGTACGGGTACGTTGTCTATCTATGACGTGCCCACTTCTGTATTAATTGACTCTGGGGCGACACATTTGTTCGTGTCGGCCAAGTATGTGGAAAAGGTGGGAGTCTCTCCTACCTTATCTAAATGCAATTATGTGGTTACCTTACCACACGGTGCTCCGACGCGCACTAACCAAGTACTAGAAGGATGCTCCGTGACCATTGAGGGTAGACATTTAAGCGTCGATGTAGCGACCCTAGCCATCGCCACCATTTCTAGCATCATCTTAAGTGCCTAACGATGTATTTGAAAGGATGCAGTTCGTATGAAATTTTTCTTTTCCATTTATGCAATGGAACATTGTCATGTACACGTCAAAAGAATAACGGTCGGATCTCTAAATTACATCCAAGACCTAACTACATGGAAATGTGCGACGGCACGCAAAAGATACTATGCGCCCGGCCTCACAGGTCATCATCCATACCCACACGTCCACCCCAAAAGACGCTCGGAAGCTTCAAAAGATTGGCCTTGCCAGCTAGGGGATCACGTATCGTGATCGTATGTACCTACAACCATAACATAAAGGGATGAGCCGACGTGGCTCAGTAAGCAGAAATTTATGCATGAATGCACGTATCGCTCCCCCACAACGGCAATCCACGCCCCGCAAAGGCGATCCGCGTCGATGCACAAAATACTCCGCAAAGGCAATCCGCACCGATGCACTAAATGCTCGCACTAACATTACTCAGGGCCTTCGGCTAATCTTACTATGAACCACATACGAGCTCACATCCAGTAGGGACAAATATAACAGCGGTCCACACCGGATGGCCATACCCTAGGATGCACATCGTTCCCCAGGGTGCCATGTGTACTCGGTCGTCCCCGACTGCCGGCGGTCGCTCACGCTGGTAGCCCACGCTGAGGTTGCCTACACTAGGGTTCCACCTTGTGTCGCTTATACCCTCAGGTCGCACCCTCCAGGTCGCTCCTTACCGCCACGGGCATTGCCCAATCATATCATAAGTCATGCATACGACCTTGTTGCCAACGGGCATTGTCCCATCGTAACAGGTCGCCAACGGGATTCGCCCAATAATAACATATATACATATAATATATATACGGCCCTTTCGCCAGCGAGCACTGCCCTAATATGAAGTGTATATATATAATATATATGTACGGCCCTTTCGCCAACGTGCACTGTCCGAATATATATATATATATATATATATATATATAGAATATAAATATATGACTCTTTCGCCAATGGGCATTGCCCTAATATATTTCATTATATATATAATAATAATAATGTATACATATACGGCCCTTTCGCCAACGGGCATTGCCCTATCATCAAATAATATATATATATATATATATTTAACGACGACGACGCTCAACGCCGCCCTGGTGACATAGTATGACTCAACTGCGAGTCAACATCACATGCCCATATCGGCAATGTATCAATCGGTTTCAAGTGATACATCATGTACGCATACTCATCTCACACTCCCCTCCCACATAAAATCGTGTATGCTCGTGAGTATGCAATGCAAATTAAGGCCAAATATACTTCCCACATGAAAATGTATCAATTAATTCACGTAATCATGTAGTCATAGAAGCACGTAGTCACATACATTAGGCACATAGTTACGTAACGTTAGCCTTACGCAAGTAAGTTATGTGTCGTAGTTGAATTCTACTTACCTGTCGTCCGCCGACTAGTGCCACTGAACCAATGAATCTCCTAAGTCCCGACCTTAGGCAATAACACATAATATCAGTATACAACTTAATTAAATTAATCATCTGGGTGCTCTCATTAATATCCTAGACATTAAAATGATTTACTATATGTCAAGTCTACAATAGTTCGTGACTTGGAGTTCGCCAAATATGTCTTGGCTTATAGTTCGCGAAGTGCTTGAGTTCGCAAATCGTTGGATTCGCCAAATGTGCTCGGCCCGTGAAGTGCATGTGTTTCGCGAACTAGGGTTCACCAATCTCCTCGGCCCGTGATGAGTACGCGAAATGGCATGGCCCGCAAAATGTATAGGTTTGCCGATCTCGATCAATTCGCGAAGTGGCATGACCCGCGAACTTTCACAGATTCGCGAAGTCGAGGTCATGTGGGTTCGCAAAACTGTTTGGTTTGCAAAACGTCTCTCCCTCGGTTAGCCAAGTGGATTCGTGAAGTGTCTTGCATGGTTATAATTCGCGAAGTGCCTTCCCCATGGTTCGCGACTCTTGGATTCGCCAAGTTGAGGTTCGCCGAGTTCGCAGAATAGGATTCGCCAACCGAGGATTCGTGGAGTGGCTTCGCAGAACTTTGGACGGATTCGCCGTCTTGGATTCGCGACTTGAAGAGTTCGCTAAGCTTCAATTCGCGAGGTGTATGAGTTCGCGAAAACAGCCCTTGAAAGGTATGGGTTCGCCAGTTATGTGCATTCGCCAAATGATTCAACCCGCGAAATTTTCCCAAGTTAACCCGAACTATTCCAGTCGGCGTAATTTCGAGGACGAAATTCTTTAAAGGGGGAGGATGTAATACCCGTAAATTTTAATACGGGATTTAGATGAAAATAATTATGTAAACTTGTGAAGTAAACTCAGAAAAGAAATTTAATTTTTAAAACGAAAATTAGTAGCAAAATTTAATCAAGGAATACCCACAAATGAGATTATAATGAAATGGGAATTACTATTTACCGACCCCCCTTTTACTTGTTACCGCCCCCTAAAGGGCTAGAAAAAGACGATTTTGCCCTTATGATATTTAAATTAATTTAAAAACGAAAATTATAATAAACAATAAAAATATCTATTTAAAGCTCTGTCCAGACAACACTTTTCAAATCACATATCGAAAATCAGACAAAAACAAAAAAAATACTGAAATCACAATGGATCGCCGACAGGGACAAGGAAAGGGAAAGGGCCTATTTTCACGACTGGTAAGCCAAATTAACGTAAAACATTGTTCGAATTTCAACTCGACCGAAAGAAAAAAAAATTTCGACCGAAATCAATTTTCGTTCGTTACAGTACTGATCGAAATATAATTTCGGTATATTTCGGTCAGTACTGCAACGACCGAAAATTGATTTCGGTCAGTACAGTATCGACCGAAATCATGTTTCGGTCGGTACAGTAGTGACCGAAATCATGTTTCGGTCAGTACTGTGACGACCGAAATCAATTTTCGGTCGTTACAGTACTGACTGAAATTATATTTCGGTCAGTACTGTAACGACCGAAAATTGATTTAGGTCGAATTTTTTTTTTTAAAAAAATCTTTTAATTACAGACCAAGGGTGGAAAGACCCTACCCGGAGGAAGCAGTAGACCCCCTCCATCGTTTGAGTCATCCGGCGACGATCTGCCACCGGCCTCCTCAGGTAATTCCATTCTCCTCTATAAACTGACATGCGATGTCGTGTCTTAAAATACATAAAAGAAATTAAATTTATTTTTGCGTTATTCGTGAAAAATGAAATAAGGAGCAAGCGCTCCAGGGTCACAGATGACGATTCGTGGAGGGTGCAGGGGCCACAGCCCGGTGGTCCATATGATGACGAGGTGATCCGTAGTTATCTGGGGCACATCGCGCCCCGCATCTGGACGGGTGAGGAGAGACCCCTGCTGAAGTGCATCATTCTGTCGATGCAGCAGAACATGCTTGGCGTCAGTTCCCGTACGCCTCCATCCTCAACCTCTCGTACCTCAATCGTGCCACCACGCAGTACCTTGGTGAAACCGTTGGAGGGTACATGGACTGGTATGAGATGCATTCTCATCCTCGCCTACTTTCGACGGAGCAGGGATCCTCATCGGCATGCATACCCCCGCACAGCCACGCCGACTACGTACGTAATTAAATCTTATGTCGATTTTCTTTATATTTATATGTGTAATCGTACGTATTATTGCTATGTGCAGTGGTACAACACGATGTACAGCTTGAGTTCGGACATGCTAGCCAGTCTGCATCGTGGTGAAACGACGCGTACGGACGAGTTCCGAGACAGGCTGAATGACATCAACGACCGGTGGCGCCAGGCCCCTTGATGCTGTTGCTATTGTTTTTTTTATCTTTTATTGTATCGGACGGATTTTATATATGTTTTCAATATTTGTTTGCATATTTATTCCGTTTCGAATATAAATATACAAATAAATAATTCAAATAAATAATAAAAATAAATTATCCAAATAAATAATACAAATAAATAATCCAAATAAATAATTCAAATAAATAATCCAAATAAATAATCCAAATAAATAATATAAATAAATAATCCAAATAAATAATACAAATAAATAATCCAAATAAATAATAAAAATAAATAATCCAAATAAAATATACAAATAAATAATCCAAATAAATAATATAAATAAATAATCCAAATAAATAATACAAATAAATAATCCAAATAAATAATAAAAATAAATAATCCAAATAAAATATACAAATAAATAATCCAAATAAATAATCCAAATAAAATATACAAATAAATAATCCAAATAAATAATCCAAATATATAATATAAATAAATAATCAAAATAAATAATATAAAAAAAATGCGACCAAAATCAATTTTCGGTCGTTACAGTAGGTCAGTACTGTAACGACCGAAAATTGATTCGGTCAGTAGTACCGACCGGAACATGATTTCGGTCACTACTGTACCGACCGAAACATGATTTCGGTCGATACTGTACTGACCGAAATCAATTTTCGGTCGTTACAGTACGGACCGAAATATAATTTCGGTCAGTACTGTAACGACCGAAAATTGATTTCGGTCGAATTTTTTTTATTTCGGTCGAGTTGAAATTCGAACAATGTTTTACGTTAATTTGGCTTAATTTAAATATCATAAAGGCAAAATCGTCTTTTTCCAGCCCTTTAGGGGGCGGTGACTAGGAAAAAGGGGGCGGTGAATAGCAATCGAGTAATGAAATGTTGGCCTATACTTGCTACAAGAATAAGGCCCAACACATAAATGGGCTATAGTTAATACTTTAATAAAAGGCCCAAGAGTTTTATATAGGATAAGATCAATAACCTTACTTATGTTCAAAGTAACCTAACGTTACCACCAACTTGTCCCATCAACTATAAGTTAAGATAGTCTAATACTTATCTAATATACACGTTATATCAAGAGAAGAAAACCCTCATTTGAGAACAGAACTAGAGAAGGGAGGAAGTTTCCAACGAGCTTGGGCACTCAACAATTTACGGTATGCTAAGAACTTTTAATTTAATAAGCTTGTATAATATATATCTATCATACACATATCCGTACTTGAGTACATGATGATCATGGGAAAATTCAAAGTGGAGGTTATGTGACGAGTTGTGAGCTTTGATAATTTCTGATATATAATATATTCCGTAAGGAATCGATGTTTTGAGGTGTATCATATTTTGGGTTAGAAGCAAATTTTGAAGCTGATCCTAATGATATATGAATTTCATTGTTAGGGGTTTGAAAGAATCGAACGATTTTGAATTGAACTGATCGGGCGATTTAGTTAAGTAAAACCCTATTGAAATCGGGCGATTTAAATTGTATGAGTATCGTGCGATTTAGGGTATTATAACTTTAAGAATAGTTTAATAAAGTTTAGCCACATTCGATCGATTTGGGAATTCGCCGAGTTATAGAATATATTAATTATGAGACGATCGGACGATTGGAAAACTTAGATGGACCTCGGCAATTTTGGAATAGGGCAACACCAAGTTTCAAAACACGATGAATCGGGCGATTTCAAGGCGGGACCAATCGGCCGATTTGAGTCACAAATCGGGCGAATTTAAGTTAGGAATCGGGTATTGACTCAATCGTTGACCACAAATCGTGCGATTTGTCATTCGGCCGATAGTAGAAATCGTCGAATTCAAATTAGGGAGTTGACTCGATTCTGACCACAAATCTGGCGAATTTGGAATCTGGTAACTTGAAATTAAAAGCTTGGCGAATGCAAAATCGGGCGATTCAGGGTACTTAAAAATCGGGTGTTGTCTTAGAGTTGACCATAAGTCGGGCGATCTAGGTCATCTCAAGCTTAGAATATTTTAATAATTTCTGATATAATTATTTTAGATTGTACAGTTCGAGGGTTGATAAAGATACTAATAATATTTATTATATTCCGAGGATCGATATATAAGGACTACACGGGACCTCGTATTTGACTGTAGCGGGAGGACAGGTAGCGGGAGGACAGGTAGGTGGACTACACATATGTGAATTATGTGTTTTCATGTGATTCGATGATTTTCGTGACTTACGTGACTTGCGTGGTTTTCGTGATTTTCTTATTTCACGTTGAATCATGTTTTATGAGATTTCAATATGTATGCATGGCACGTGCATATCACATCAGGGCAAGAGATGGTTGTACCGTAGTGATGACGGTGATGATTCGAGATAGTGACGTACGGGGTAGAATGAGATGTTTGGGATTGGTGACTCTTAGAGGAGTCGAGGTTGGGCTCACTGGACACCTGGCGGAGACAGGCGTGATCGATCTGTCTACTCCGGCGTGATCGTTCCGAGGTGCATCCCGCCGGATGAGATTTTGGTGCGACTTGATAGGAGGCCATTGGCGTGATCGTCTAGTGCACTATCAGTGTTTGCTTTTGTTTTGGTGCGAAGCGACCCGGTAGGAGGCATTGGCGTGATCGTCCAGTGCACTACCAGGGTAGGCTGTCGCGAGACTTGGGGGTGGCCTCCCAGTAGTCTATTGCGCGCGAATGTGTCAAGCCTAACCCAGGGCCCTGTGTTGTGTGAAATAGGAATGTGGGAAAAGGTAGACTGTGCATTATATCATGTTGTGAGATGTTGGGATCGGTGTTGAGTGCACACTTGCATACATGTATTTTATTCACCTACTGGGCAAATCGCTCAGTGTTGACGTGTTGTAGGTACTGGTCTGACGTCAATACGCGTCAAGACTGAGGCGGCTGGTGGCGGTGCTCCACAGACTTTTGAGGGCGGTGCGGTACATGGATGAAGACCTGTGGAGCGCTTTAGGGTTTTTGTTCTTTTGACATTTTGGGGCTTTGGCCCATGTATACTGATGACGATGTAGACAGATTTTTATAGTAACGTATATTATTTTAGGAAAAAGTTTTAATTTGAAGGGCCTTTCGCGACTTACGTTGCGGAAATCCGCCACTAATTTTAGTTGGAAAAGTAGTGTCGTCACACCTACTTAGTGAGCTTTCTAGCTCACCCCTTACTTTATGTGTTGTAGGTGTGCGCGACCACGGTATGTGATCGCTTTGATGGCAAGACTTATTTTTGAAGCTTCCAGTGACTTTTGCGGGTGGTGTGTACATGGACGCGAGTGTGGCGGGCGTTAGAGTTTTCTTTTATTGCACTTTTATACACTCCCCATGTAATTAGGGCTGGAACGTCATTTTGAACATGTACGGTACGATTTCCTTTATATACAAGGAAAAATAAAATTTATGCGCATTTTCAAGTACTTACTATTTTATATTTTCAATAGCCACGTAAATTAGAAATAAAATGGGTAGTAGATGGTAGGGCACCACATTAAATCAGCGTTTGTTTCTGCTAATGATACCGAGATTGGCCTATGAAATGCATTCATCCTTCCCAACAAATCTATAACCGGACTGTACAAAAATAGGCAATGCACAAAATAATTCTGACACCTCTTCCTGAACCCTTAGACAGTGTCTACTTCTTAGTTTACATACAGCTTCGTTGAAGAAGTATTATTTAAGTAAAGATTTCCTGCATAATAGTAACAATAACCTAATAGAAAACAATTACAATAATATAAACATGCAACCCAAATCATGTGGCACCCCGCCTTTCACCACTACTTTTTACACTAGTCTACGCGACTAATGTCCTAATAATGAAATAGATCGTACGAAATTTCGTATAAAATTTTTCCTTTCATAATAGGAATCGTAACGGTTTCTACAAAATCATCTTGGGTCATATTTACATAGGAAAGCGCGCATGCGGGTCAAAATAAATCTATCTACTGGGCCTCCACGAGGTCGCATCCATGCACACACTTCCATCTCAAAAGCCCTCGGAAGCTTCAAAAGTTGGCCTCGCCGTGAAAATGATCACGTACCGTGATCGCGGGGTCCTACGACGCATAAAACGTGGAATGAGCTTATAAAGCTCAGTAAGTGAAAACCATGCATGCAATGCACGTGACCTAAATAACGAAGGCATTCGCGCCAATGCTATCTACTTCTCACATCTTTCCTGACCTTTCATAACATGTTTGGGCCCCTTCTGTTTCAATCTTACTATGCATAATATAGAGCTCAAACCCCTAAGGGTATAAAAGTGGCAGTACACACACTGGGAGGCTAAACCTGGGTACTCCATCTGTGCTTAACCCTATGGTGCCTTTCAATCCCAATGCGGTCCACACTGAGAGGCTAAGTGCATTTCAATCCCAATGCAGTCCCATTGAGAGGCTAACCCGGGCACACAAATTTCGTTTAACCCTAAGGCGCCTTTCCATCCCAATGCGGTCTGACACGCGGACGCTTCTCACTGGTAGCCTACTACGAGGTCGCCAACACTCGAGGTTCCCTCGGTGCTGCTCATACCCTCGAGTCGCATCCTCCAGGTTGCATCTCCCGCTACGGGGTATTTACCTGCCGAGTAAATCAGGCAGTCGGCCTCGTGAATCGCCGTAATATATTTCCCCTACCTCTCGTGAATCAGGTAATTCGGCCTCGTGAATCGCCGTGGTAGCATAGAAGAGCCGTGACTCATCATTGAGTCGACACAAATGCCCATATTGGCAAATATACATCGCTCTCAAGCGATCTTATACTCATGCACGCTATTTCCCTGACTCTCATACTAGTCGTGCGTGCATATGCTCATGCCATGAATATACGTGTCATGTCATCATATAATGTAAATAATTCACGTAAGATCACATAAATTCATAGAGGCACATAAACACATAATTCGTACACATATAATTATTTGTGGTAGTTGCGATTTCCACTTACCTGGAATCCTTAGCTATATTGTATGGTAAATCGTTAACCTTCAAATCCTAAGTATAGAAACATATAAAATTAGGGTTTGTTAGTCTAATTACAATCTCACTAAAGTGGCTTAATTTGAAAACCCTAATTTCGATTTATTTTTATTTTTATTTTTTATGAATTTCGAAACCCTAATGTTTAGAACACCTTGACTTGAATTGAAAAATACTATTTCGGGGTCCTATTAGACATAGTTCCAAATTTATTAAAATAGTACATAACATTTTGAAATCAACCTAGAAGTGGATCTCGACATGTTAGAGATAATCTCGAGCTTAAAAATGAAATTCTATAAATATGCATCTCGAGCTTGAACTCGAGTTTTATTGAATAGTATACCATATTTCGAAATTAACTCCAAAGTTAAATCTCGATAGGAATTTCAATTTGCCTTGTAACATAAATCTTGACATAGTGTAAATCTCGACATAATTTGGTCACAGAATTCGAGTTTGGGTTATATATATAAGTCTCGACATTTAAACAATACACAAAGATCTCGATATTATTATTACAACACTACTATGGTTTTGAAATTTTAAAACAAAGAAGACGTAGGTTCTCGACATGGTTTAAAAATAAATCTCGATATGGTACATACAAAGGTTCGACATTTATTAAACAATAAACGATTTCGACATTATACACAACGAAGTTAGTCTTAAAGCTAGAATATTTCGCATTGGATCTCGAGTTATGGGTTTAAAATCATAATAAAGATTTCGAGATTTTAAATTAAATAATACATAGATCTCGACATTGAACTTACATAAGGCTTCGAGATTTAAGCTAATTAATACACGAATTTCAACATGTATTTTCAGCATGGATTTAACATAGATTTCGATATAATTTCGAATCTGATTTCGAGATTCCATATAGAATTTCAAAATCAACATCAGAACTAAATCTTGACAAAATTCCAAAGTTAATACTAACATGAATTTTGATATCCATATTAAAAACAGTTCTCGACATTCTTCCTACCGAATTACATGGTTTCGAGATCTCTAACAAGAAACATAGTTTCTCGAGATTTATCCTCAAGAACATCTGAATTAACAAATTTACTAATTTGAACGCCCGGAATTTATCTTAATACTGAAAATTCTAAAGCACTTAAGTACCTAAACTTCTTATAAAATCCTAAAAATTAACGTATTTGAGTTTATTATCTTTAAAGTATGTTAGTGCTTGGTAAAACATCAGACATGTTAGTAGAATTCTTATCCAATCCTAGGGTTTTCATCTTCTAATTTTCCGAATTAGCAGCTTTAGCAATACAAGAATTAACTATTGAATCATATGTTTAAGAAAGACATGTACTAATAGCAAAGTCTTACCTTTCTTAGTAGAAGTTCGGATGTTTGGTTCGACTGAATTTCTTATGCTGCTTAATTCGTTATTGTAGCTCGAGTTCTCCTTTGTTGTCGAGCTTCTTCAGTTAATGGTGTGTTTCCCTTATTGTTCCCTTATATGATATATATGAATGCTAACAAATGATTTGACGCCTATAAGATGACGTTCTTTTTCCTTTAGTTTCAGTAATCTTTATGCTTATCACATAACATTTGTTTTCCTGTTATTTGGACTTTAAGTTATTTAAATTTAGGGCCTAGGTTGAAATCTAATATAGCCCAATATGACTTCCAAGACTTCAAAATATTTCAAGATCTAAGGTTTTCAAACTTGAATAATTTCGGTATTTAATGTTCAAGCTTTAAGAATTTCGAGTTTCATAATCTTGGCTTCAAGGTTTTCGAGATTTAATGATTTCGTGGCTTTAATGATCTCGAGATTCCTATCTAGCACTTTCGAAATTAGTTCATTCTTGAAAGTTATAAATATCGAGACTCATCTTAATTCTTAGTACTTTTCTAGCTTTGACATTTTCATTTTTGATAGCATACTTAGAAAACCCTAATGTTTCACAAAGTCCTCTTGTCTAGTTTCGATTTTTACCAATGTAAATGTTAATTACTTTCCTAAGTTAAAATCCTTCATAGCACGTAATTAACTCATCATTTAAAATTCTCCAAATCATACCTTCATTACTTTTTTTTTTTTTTGGTGTTAGGTCCCATATATATATATAAAAGTGTACAAAATGAGTGGGAGATCAACTCCACACAGCCAACCAGTAACAGGCTACTGGGCAAACACAAACGGCAACCGTCTATTATCTAGGTTACCAGTCTACCAAGCTACTCACTCAAAAAAAGTCTACCAAGCTACTCGCCACAATCTGCGAATAGCATTCCGCTGGAGCTCGTACTTAGCCGGCGTACCACTAATCCTCATAGTAACCAACGCAAGCACGCATCCGACGATTCGATGAGGGGGCGTGCTAAGCCCCTCCCGCCATCTTCTGTTCCGTGCCTGCCAGATGTGATAGACGAGCGAAGCTAAAATATGGCGTGAAGCAGCATGGAGAAGGTGCTTCCCCCGCCAGCGAGCCGACGCCCATCTAATGCCCGCATGCCATTCGGGTATCGGCCAAGGCCATCTAATCCTCTTCCTAAGCAGGCGAATGCACTGACGCGAGAATGCACATTCGAAGAACAGGTGCTGTGCCGTCTCATAATGCAGCTCATCACATAATACACATGCTGGTGTGCCTGCCCTCTGAGCCACCCATGGCTTGTCCCTCATTGCCAATCGCTCCTGTATGCCAAGCCAGAGGATAAACTCATGTCTTGGAACCTTCAACGGCCCCCCAAAGAGGACCGCCCACGGCACAGGCGATCGTCTGTACCTAATCGCCTCTCTGGCCAAACGAGACGTCATGTTTCCATCAGCCGCCCCAGTCCAAATTAAAGTATCCTGACTCCCCATATCCACCGGTGGAAGCAGACGGCTAATCTCCATGTACTCCAATGTTCCTTGCCCTGGCCAGTTCCATCCCTGCGAATTGATAACTACACTTAACCTTGAGTCAGATGGCAGCCCCATCGCAAGGGGGCCACGAGGAAAACGCTCCAGTAATGGTGTAGGCAGCAGCCAAGGATCCTTCCACAACCATAGCATAGACCCGTCTCCAATTCTGAATGTGACCAGAGGCCGAATCAGCGGTCTAAATTGCAAGAGCTTCCTCCAGCTCCAAGAATAGTTCGCTGAAACAGGGAGATCCCATATTGAACGTGAATGTAGTCGAGTCCTATATAACCAAGCCACCCAAATCGAGTCAGGCGTTTTACGCAGCACACTCCATAGCATCTTCATCAGGAGCGCTTTATTATCAGCGGTAATAGATCTCAGCCCGATTCCCCCCTCAGCCACGGGTAAGCATAACACATCCCAAGTCACCTTCGCAGATGAGCCCCCCCACAAGAACGTCCTAAAGCGAGTTTCCAAAGCCCTGACAACACCCTTAGGCAGTAAGAACACTCCAGACCAATACACATGCAAGGCCTGGAGTACCGATTTGATCAGTTGTAGACGACCGGCGTACGACAGAGAGCGGTTTAGCCAAGATCCAAGCCGTTGGTCCACCCGTTGCAATAATGGTGCACAGTCTCCAATTGAGAGGCGAGAGGCAATGAGAGGTACCCCCAAGTATCGAACAGGTAGGCGTCCCACTCGAAAGCCCATAAGCGACTGCAGCTGCGATGTCAATCCTTCAGCCCGGCGTGAAAGGTACATCTCACTTTTGTCGGGGTTCGGTTGTAACCCCGACAATGTCGCAAACCGCCCCAATGCATCCTTTAGTACTCCAATCGACTCCACATCCGCATTACTAAAAAGCAGCAAATCATCAGCAAACGCTAACGAAGCCAGACCCAGCGCCTCACACCTCCAGTGATACCGAAATCGTGGTGCCTCAGATATGCAGATGGATATCAGCCCATGAAGCACCTCCATAACCAAGGTGAAGAGATACGGCGAGATGGGATCGCCCTGTCTGATTCCCCTCCTCCCCTCAAAAAACCCGACCGCTTGTCCATTCAGATTCAGCGAGAAAGCGGTCGTCGTCAAGCACGACCGGATCCATCCAATGTATGTTGGATGAAATCCCATGGCTTGAAGAACCGCCAATAAGAAGGTCCATTCCACCTTATCATAAGCCTTTGCTAGGTCGACCTTAAACATCGCCCTCGGGGGGCGACCCTTGGAGTTATATCCAAGGCAGAGTTCCTGTGCCAGAAGAATGTTATCGCTAATGCGCCGGCCAGGAATGAAAGCCGTCTGTGTCCCATGGACTAAGCCTGGCAAAGAAGGCTTTAAACGGTTGGCCAAAATCTTGGAGATCACCTTGTACAGGACATTACAGCACGAAATGGGCCGAAAATCAGTCGCTCGCCGTGGAGACTCTATCTTAGGGATCAAAGTGATGAGGGTACTATTGAGTCCCTTGAGAAGCTTGCCTGTACGAAAGAAATCGAGGACAGCATTAACGATATCATCACCAATAACCCCCCAAGCCGCCTTGAAGAAAGCAACCGTGTACCCATCAGGTCCCGGCGCTTTCTCATCCCCCATAGAGAAAAGCGCCTCACGTACCTCCATACTATCAACAGGCCGAATCATAAAATCCGCATCCGCTGGGGAAAGCGTACGCGTAATTGCCTCCCGAATCGCTGCAGCCGAGATTGGTGATGCATGGGCTGATTGACCGAGAAGCTGCTTATAGAAACTAATGAGTTCACCCTCTACCAAGTCAGGAGTCTCCAAAAGGTCCCCGTCCGCACTTTCCAAAGATAGGATGCGGTTAGTAGCTCGACGCATGGCCACCCTTCTGAAGAAGTAGGAAGAACACTGATCACCATCCTTCAACCAAGCCAATTTGGCGCGCTGTGAAAGAGCTGTATGCTCCACCTCCACCGCCTTCGCATACAACGCTCGACACATCCTCTCCAAATCGAAGAAGAGGCCCTCATGTGGAAAGCGTGAGAAGAAGTCCTGAGCAATGTCCAAGAACCTTCTCGCCTCAGCAACATTATCCGCCAGTTTTCCTTTGACCCTCCTCATCTGCCGGAAAATTGGCTTCAACAACTTCAACCGCTGCACGACAACAAACATAGGGTACCCATGCATTGGCAGGTGCCAAATGCGTTGGACCTGTTCGAGAAAGGCATCTTCCTTCGTCAAAAAATTCTCGAACCGAAACATCACCTTATGCTGACGCGATGTAGCAGCTCCCAAAAGAATGGGCGAATGGTCTGATGATGCAGGCAAGGTACAGCGACAGAATGAATCCGGATAGCGTGCAAACCACTGGGGATTGCCCAACATACGGTCAAGCCGACGCCAAATCCCCGCAGTCCCCCTTTGCTGATTGTACCATGTGAAAACCTGACCAATCGTAGGTATTTGCAAAAGATCCGCCCCTACTAGGCATGACTGGAAGTCCTCCATATCTTGCCTAGGAGGTGCTCCCCCTCTCCCCTCCCCCATGTGCAAAATGGCATTGAAGTCCCCCAGAACCATCCATGCCTCCGCCATACGGGTTTGGGACATAGTAATCAACTCCTCCCATAAAGGAAGTCTATCCTCTCTCCGTGACTTCCCATAAACAAAGGAGACATATATCATCTCCCTATCCACCTCTGACATGACGCGACAATGCACCGCTTGATCCGAGAAGTCAAGCACCTCCACTTTTAGGGTAGCAGGGTCCCATCCAACCCAAATCCTTGTACCCGGCCCCTCATTATAGTCAAAGAACCAACTCCATCGTCCTCTAATCCCACTCCAAATGAAATCCGCGTTAGATTCCGCAACTCGCGTCTCCAATAGCCCAATCATACTCAATCCCTCCTGTTCGATCAAGTGCCCCACCGCCCTCTTGTGGTCTTGTTTGTTAAGACCACGCACATTCCACGAACCCATATGTATCATAAATGCACTCCGTCGTGGGCTGCATTTGCTTTAGGGCCCAAATGAGAGAAAGGTGTGTCTATCGCTTCCGTCAGATCACGCAGTGCATCAAATCGGTTACGCCCCTCCACGAAGGACGATGTAAAAGCCGCATGTTCAGTCGGCCGCTGAACCTCTGGGCTGCCCCTGGACGAACTCGTCTCCCCCCGGTACCCTTTCCCAAACACAGGGGCAGACTCAGTACCCGGCCCAGTCATCTTAATGGCTTTCCCTTTGGCCCCCATCTGTCGCCACTCCTCATGGATTGGCCCCCCCCTATTCGTACGTCCTTGTCCCAATTCAGGCCTTCGATTCGTATTATTCTGATGCCCCGTTGGGTTCACACGTTTTCGTTGTCCATTCGACCTTGCTCGCCCATCCCCGGGGCGATGATTGTCATCCACCCTATGGTGCTGTCGAATCTGATGTACACTTGATCCCTCTGGCGTCCCCACTCGTTTGGGGCATTGTGCCTCCCGGTGGCCCCAAGCCGCACACGATGAGCATTGTGAAGGCCTCCAGTCATACTCCACACGAATAGGGATAAGTTCATCAGTCCCACCCTCATCTGGTGGAAGGCGTACATTGAACGCTTCCACAAATGGTTCAGCTAGCTTTTTCATTATACAGATGCGTGCGTAATCGATTCTATCCACTCTTGTGGTAACAGCATCCGCATACAACGGGCGTCCTACGACGCTCGCCACCACCCCAAGGCCTTGCTGCGTCCATAGCTCGCATGGGACGTTCCAGAGTTTCACCCACAATGGAATCTCAACCACCTCCCGTCTTGCAAAGGACATCCGAGGCTGCCACATCTCCAAAAATAAGGGTTGCCCGTGCATCATCCAAGGGCCCCCTTCTACAACCTCCACCATGGCCGCCTCACCCTCAAATCGAAACAAAAAGAAGCCGTTAATCGTTGAGCGGACCTCTATCAAGCCCTTCCATATCGATCGGAGATAGCGTTCGACGAAGGGAAAATATGGCTTTTTCCCCATAAAATAACCCACCAGCGTGTGCTTCCACCGATCAGCTCCACTTTTCGCCATCTCACGGGAAGGCCTGGCCTCACCAACCCCATCGACAATAGTAGGCGGCGTGTATCCTAGCTTCATGCCCGTTCTATCCGGCACAGTCCCAGGCTGCCGCTCAATGCCCGTGGCAGCCACCAAATACGATGGGCCTGTGGTGCCCCCATTCACTGTCAGTCCCATAGGGCCCATGCGTGAAAAAACCGGCTTACGTCCCGTCCCATCCCGTCCCGTCCCATCCCGTGTTGGTGAGGGTACTTGAGATTCAGCCACCGTCGACTTGTCGGAACCTTTAAGCCCCACCGTTGATGTCAATGAGTCCGTCAGCATCGTAGGTACCGTTAGTTGGTCAGCCACCAGAGACTGTTGCGACATCGGCGCTGAAGAAACCCTAGACACCAGCCCGCCTTTCTCATGCACTGAAGAAACCCTAGTTAGCAGCCCGCCTTTCGCAGGCGCTGCGTTTCGATCATCAACGGGAATTTCTTCATCCACCGGTTCGTCAGATGTACTCAGGTCGATACACCGCCTAGCCATCAGCCCACGCGGTGGCGGAGTAGCAGGTCGCCCCCACTGGGCTCGTCGCGGGTTATTCTTCAGTATTCCTTTGATCGGTATCAACCCTCCCCCACATCGCGCGGGTGGTTCATTGGTAGTCGCAGCAAGAGACCCTCCGATGGCTAACATATCAGATCGCAGCACCCCATCAGATCTGCCTCCACCTCCGCCCGCATCCGCTGAAGGTCCATTAACCCTATCAACCAGCTTACGAAATCGCACCCCATCAAAGCACTGTGCAAATTCCGGGTACGCCGCACACAATGCCTCAAGATCTGGCAAGGTCGGTCGCGCTGAAATTCCGGCTGGGAGCTGAACTCGTGTGGCTGCCTCGTGATCAGAATCCCGGCCAAGTTCCGCCACCCGCCCTGGTTCTGGACCGACCCCCATCACAGATTGTTGCTGCCCAGATATGTGACGGATTGGATCAGGCGGATCCGGGACAGGAGGATGTGAATCAGACAAACCCTAGCTTCTCACGATCGAATTGAAACAACCCCCACTCCGATACTACTCCGCCTGAGCGACGGAAATCAGAATCCCAATCACCGGCCGGTCACCACCAAGGGGTGCTGACCGGAAACAGCGGCGGATCTTGGTGAAGAACGCGGTAGAAATTTGAAAATTCGACTTTCTCTCTCTAGACGCACTTTCTCTCTCTAGACGCATTCATACCTTCATTACTTAAATCATAATTCGTAACACGCATTACACAATATGAAATCATTTAGGCACATAAGTCACTTAAGGTATAAGAATATGAACGCATCACATCATCGAAACTACTAATTAATCTAGAAGTTCGTAATTAAATATTTCCATCGCTACTTAAATCGTAAATCCCGTAATTAGATTTTACGGGTATTACATCCTCCCCCCTTAAAAGAATTTCGCCCTCGAAATTCTGTCGGTTGGAAAAATTCAGGGTAACGATTGGTAGGGAGTTGAACTGGCTTGGTTAGGTGATAGAAATTCACCGTAGGAAGTTATCGAGGAATCTCAAATAATTTTCTAGAACCGAAAGAAATAGGATCCTGGAATAAACATGAAGATTGGTCCAGTTAGTCGAACCCGTATTACCTCGAAGAGCTAAGAAGAATTCCTAAAATTCTAACTTAGGCAGAGATCAAAGGTTATAAGCGTCCACCACGCTTTTGCTGCGTCGTTCTGATACTGAAAAGGGATGTTTCTCAAACTGATCAGAAAAATTGGGGTGTAGGGTTATACCCTAGGTATTATGTGAAACTGGATTTGCTCCCAGGTAATTCAAATACGACTTCCTATTTTGAGCACCTATCTGCTACGATTATGATTCAGGTCGACACTCGGACTGGTATCAACCAAGTCGGCTAAAATAATTCTGAATCTTACCACATAAGCGGTGGATACGAGAGAAAATGTGGCTCATGAGTCCACTAGAATGCATGTTGAAGTTTAATCGGTTAGGAGGGTACCTTCCGTCTCGGATGGTTGTTTTCAGCTTCTTCCGCCGTAAGCATATATACCCGAGCGGGTGCTGTCGGTGCTTGGTCCGGTTTGTTCCCTGACCTCCAAATGCATTTTCTGGCAGGCTACGCAGTAGTGGCCTGTCTTGCCACATCTAAAGCAGGAGGCATTTTGTGAAAAGCAGACGCCCAGGTGACGTCGTGCACATTTTGGGCATATGGGTGCATTCGGTTGGGGTCTCCCCTGATTCGGATTCGTTTGTTGAGGTGATCCAGTGCGGTTTTGGAAATTGGGTTTCACATTCTTAGGAACAAACAGTTTCTTCGGTTTATATTCGTCCCCTTTTGTTCCTTGTTCGAATTTCCTTTTAATCTCATGTGCTCGTACAATTCGGAATTCAGCTTGCTCAGCCATCAGGGCTCGTTCCGCCATTTGGCATAAGTAACCCCTTGGAATCCAGCCATGCCAACATCGCGATAGAGTTCTGGCTTCAAGCCTTCCATAAATCGCTCAATTTTCAGCGAGTCGGTGCTCACCATGTGGGTTGCGAATCGGGACAACTGTTCGAACTTTCGAATATACTCCGCCACCGTCATTTCTCCTTGGCGGAGATTGATGAACTCGTTCATCCTCTGGGCATGGATGGGAGTAGTGTAATACTTATTTCGGAAAAGTTCTGTGAAATGCTCCAAGGTCATTTTGTCAAGGGATCTTCGAGAGTTTGTATGGTATCCCACCAATGACCTGCGCTTCCCCTTAATAGGTAGCTAGCGCACATGACCTTTTCTGGTTCAGGGGTCTCTATGCTGGAACATAGTTTCTAGGGTTTGAAGCCAATCCTCAGCCGAGGTTGGGTCAAGAGCATCTTCGAAGGTTGGGGGGTTAAGTTTACGAAATCTTTCCCCGACCATTTCGATTCCATCGGCCTGAGGGGGTCCGTCGCTTGATTGCCCACCAGCGTTTCGTTGCTGAATCAGTTGCTGGATTTGGGCAGATTGTTGGCGGACTAGTTCTGCGAGTTGAAGGATAGTCGCATCCCGACTATCAGTAGGTGCTGCGAGTTCTTTACCTTTATCAGCACCCCCACTATTCTCACCTCTTGTTCTACCCATCGTTCTTTTATCCTAATGTTTTTAAGGTCAATAAATCATGTAATACCAGAAATTCATAAAAAACATAAAACTTACGAGTAAGGCCGCTTCCGTGCTTTTGAGCGTGTGTGCATGGACAGTCTGCAGAACCTATATCCTAAGCTCTAATACCACCTGTGGCGCCCCGCCTTCCACCACTACTTTCTACACTAGTCCACGCGACTAATGTCCTAATAATGAAATAGATCGTACGAAATTTCGTATAAAATTTTTCCTTTCATAATAGGAATCGTAACGGTTTCTACAAAATCATCCTGGGTCATATTTACATAGGAAAGCGCGCATGCGGGTCAAAATAAATCTATCTACTGGGCCTCCATGAGATCGCATCCATGCACACACTTCCATCTCAAAAGCCCTCGGAAGCTTCAAAAGTTGGCCTCGCCGTGAAAATGATCACGTACCATGATCGCGGGGTCCTACAACGCATAAAACGTGGAATGAGCTTATAAAGCTCAGTAAGTGAAAACCATGCATGCAATGCACGTGACCTAAATAGCGAAAGCATTCGCGCCAATGCTATCTACTTCTCACATCTTTCCTGACCTTTCATAACATATGTGGGCCCCTTCTGCTTTCAATCTTACTATGCATCATATAGAGCTCAAACCCCTAAGGGTATAATACGTGGCAGTACACACACTGGGAGGCTAAACCTGGGTACTCCATCTGTGCTTAACCCTATGGTGCCTCTCAATCCCAATGCGATCCACACTGAGAGGCTAATAGTGCATTTCCATCCCAATGCGGTCTGACACGCGGGCGCTTCTCACTGGTAGCCTACTACGAGGTCGCCAACACTCGAGGTTCCCTCGGTGCCGCTCATACCCTCGAGTCGCATCCTCCAGGTTGCATCTCCTGCTACGGGGTATTTACCTGCCTCTTGTTAATCAGGCAGTCGCCCTCGTGAATCGCCGTAATATATTTCCCCTACCTCTCGTGAATCAGGTAATTCGGCCTCGTGAATCGCCGTGGTAGCATAGAAGAGCCGTGACTCATCATTGAGTCGACACAAATGCCCATATTGGCAATATACATCTCTCTCAAGCGATCTTATACTCATGCACGCTATTTCCCTGACTCTCATACTAGTCGTGCGTGCATATGCTCATGCCATGAATATGCGTCTCATGTCATCAAATAATGTAAATAATTCACGTAAGATCACATAAATTGATAGAGGCACATAAACACATAATTCATACACATATAATTATGTGTTGTAGTTGTGATTTCCACTTACCTAGAATCCTTAGCTATATCGTATGGTAAATCGTTAACCTTCAAATCCTAAGTATAGAAACATATAAAATTAGGGTTTGTTAGTCTAATTACAATCTCACTAAAGTCGCTTAATTTGAAAACGCTAATTCCGATTTATTTTTATTTTTATTTTTTATGAATTTCGAGTGACGGTGGACGGCGGTGATTAGGATGAAGTGCCAATTTTCCTTAGTGCAGGGTTAATTGACACAGTATATGGTATTGATTTGCTCCAACGTACGTGGTTTGTCCGTAGGGGTGTTCGTAGTTCGGTATACCGATCGCACAAACCGAAATACCGAAATTTCGGTACACAACCGAACCGAACCGAAAATTTTGGTTCGGTATTCGGTACCATAGGTTTAAAAATTTCGGTAATTCGGTTCGATATATAATTTTTGGTTCGGTAATTTCGGTATACCGAATTACCGAAATTTTTAAACTAAAATATATTTTATTGTATTAATATTGAAAATATAAATATAATTATATCAAATAATATATATTGATTTAAATATCACAGAAATTATTTTTTTTACTTTTTTTTATCAGAAATTCGGTTTTTCGGTAAAAACCGAATTTACCGTAAAAGTTCGGTAAAAACCAACGAACCGAGCAATTTGGTCCGGTAATCGTTATCTAAAATAGATGTACCGAAATTTCGGTTCGGTTCCGTACGGTATGTACCGAACGAACACCCCTATTTGTTCGTGATTCTCTCGTGAGATTATGTCAAGGGAACCAAAACAGGTGAATCAAAGGTCTTGGTACTGAGCCGAGCACGGATTTCTATGTATTAATTAGGAATTCTCTTATGCGGGCTGCTGATTAAGTATGCTATCTTCTTTCAATAGCTTTTCTTTTAGGCCTTTTCTTTTTACTATCTTCGCATTAACCATTCTTAACTTGTCCCGCCCCGGTTTTCCTTGCACCCTGACGCAGAACATCCTTTACTGAGTCAATGAATCACGTTCGTGCGCAATTTCTATTGCATATGCTATCACATAGAAATTTCCGTCTTTGTTGAGCGCGATGAAGCACCCGTTCAGCTTGTGAATAAAAACTTCCATGCTGCGTAGAGTGTGGTGAACGACACGTGACCGTTTCAGCTCCAAGAACCACGGCCTTTTAGCCATCTCCATATGTTTCTTCAAAGCCGACACGATCGCCCGAAGGGCTTTCACGGGGAGTCGTGATAATATGCAGGCAATGACATCCCCAAGAATGTTGTCTCTGCTAGAGCTTGCTCGCTGTCGTCTTCGTTCTTGTTGTTGCTCCGCGTGGAAGCGAAAGTAGTATCCAAGCCGCTGCTTTGTTCATGATCCAATCTAAGACGCGTACCCGAGAAATTGTAAGTGCATGCATAATATAAAATTGAGGATCGGCAGAAAATCCAATAACGATACATTTTACTACTGTGCTTTCACGACGATGGCACTCGTTTTTTCCATAGCATAGGATTTCAATTCTGTAAAGAGTGCTATAGAATCAGATCAGTGTAAGTCTGATATAACAAAAACATAAATTATTTGCAGCTATACTAAGCAATTGACGAGCCATTGAAGGAGGAAATAATCATTGCTCAGCATGAGACTGGATCAGAAAGGGCAGAGTAAGAGGAGACTGAATCAGTTGAATAGAGGTTTGGCTGAGCCATTAAAAGGAGGAAATGATGGTTGCTCGGTATGGAACGAGTCATGGTTCCAGTTGTAGTTTAGGCTCCAGCTGTAGTTATTGTTCGAGGTCATGAACGACTCAATTTGATAATCGAGATAAGATTTTGATATTGTATGAGTTAGTTATCACAAGTGGAGTTTGACAATTGAAAGGGGAGCCAATGAAGAGAACATGGACCAAGAGCGCTCACTGTATGTTTGTTCCATTCCATGATGGAGATGAGACTACCCATCAAGAGCGAGCTCAGTTCAAGGAGCCGTTGTAGGGATAGTCGTTGAATGGACCAGTTTTGTTCGGAATTAATTTATTATGTTCAATTAAATTTGTTATCTTAGTCTTGTATTTATTTAAGTGAACCAAGCTTTAATGTTTGTAGAGCCTCGTGATCTTATTACTGTAATGGGCTTACAAGGGCCCAAGTATTATATATCAACTTGTGGTCTAAAACCCTAACACATAGTTAGGCGTGCTTGTGTGTGAAACTCATTCTAGAGAGACGGATATTGAGAGAGAGCTCAAGAAAACCCACCAAGTCACCCCACGCAAGTTTTGATTTCTTCATCTATTTCATGGTTAAATCCGTCATAGGTTAGATTGTTCGGTGTAAATCGGACCAACAAGTGGTATCAGAGCCAAGCGCGTTTGGATTTGTCAACAAATTTCAGAAATATTTTTTGGTGTTCTTCATGTTCTTCAAACAATTCTGAAAATTTTGATGTGTTGGTATTTTTTGGGCTAAATCGAGTGTTTCTTCTGAGAGGTTCTAGGCAAATTTGGTCCAAAAAGTGGACTGATAAACGTATTTTAATGCGTTCATTGTAGTAATTATGAGAATTATAATAGAATCCTTAGTCATTTTATGCGTTTATTTGCTCTATTTACACCGATTTCGATGTTATTGGACCTTAGGTCAGCTTTCGGTCAAGGCCGTGACAGGCATCTGTCAAGGCCGTGACACACTTGCACGAGGCCATGACAAGGGGCAGAAGCCAACACTAAGATAGTCACGGTCGTAAAGATTATTACACTAGGCCGTGACAATGGGCAGTGAGCGACGTAGTCCAAACAGAAGATTGTCACGGCCGTGAATGGTAATGCACCAGGCCGTGAACCATGGCAGAGAGCGATGCGAAGCCAGCGATGATAGTCACAGCCGTGAAGGCCCATGTCCATGCCGTGAAGATACCGAAAGTCAGTATAAAAGCCCAATTTCAACTCAGAAAGAGAGGGAATCGATCGCAGGAAAACCCTAATCAATCAGAGACAAAAAGGAGCGAAAAAGAAAGGGAAATACTTCCCGTAGCGAAGGTAACAGATCAACAATGAATTGACCCCAATTTGAACGAGGAACTAAGATCCTTCCACGAGACCATCCCAGATTCATCTGTTGGAAGGAATATGAATTCTCTATTCTCGTTCTTTATATCTTTTGTTGCTTTTCCATTAATTATGAGTAGCTAATTCCCTCTATGTTTGGGAGTAGATGAACGCTAGGTTAATTCGTAGTCTAAAAGTTCTCCCGTAAACTCCACTAGACATAAAGCCACTTTATATTAGTGAGTATTCTAGCCTTTTTATTTCTTTCGACGGATCTATTCTCGAGCGAGTCACACAATCATGGATTGTCTTAACTAGTGATTCTTGGCCTCATACTCGCCTTGCGTTAGAACGTTAGGAACATGATTAGGGCACTTACGATATTCCTCACTCGGCCAAATATGTAATTTTCAATCTTTTAACATAGCCTTTTGTCATCCATTTTGAGCCTTCTCCAAATTCCTTTTCTTCATTTGAAAATCCTTTGAGCTTTCGACCGACTATCTAAACCTACGGCGGGATATTCAATCGAGAAAAGGAGGGGTTGAAAATCGAAGACAAAAAAGAAAAAGATGACAAAAGAAGGTGGAAAAAGCAGACGAGGAATGCTCATCGCAGAAAAAGCAGACCAAAAGAACCTGCCTCTCGACTATCACAATCTCAAATCATTAAGAAGGGGGCATGGATCTTGCTGTGAACTTCTCCATTGATAATCTCGTACACTCGTCAGCCTTGGGTTCGAATTCCATAACTGTGAACTTCTTCAAATCGACAATCTCTGAAACCTCGCTAGGGATTAAGAGAAAAGGAGCACGGTGTCGGCCCGAGAACCAAAAAGAAGAACTTCGTCATATATAATCTCTCAGCCTCGTAGAGAAGCGGAGGTTCAGCTTGAGCAAGTGTAGAAAATTTACAAAAGGTAAAAGGATAAAAAAGACAAAATGACGAAGAAAAGGAGAATGACGAAGAAAAGGAAGAAGATCTCTAGTCCACGATCCCTAAATATTTTCCTTCCCTTCTAAGTCAGAACCAAAATACTAAATCCCTCAACAATCCCTTTAATTCCGAATCGACGGTCTCTCGCTCGGTGAAATGATTAAAAGCGCCTCGATCACAGGTAAATTGACTTAATATGACTTGTTCTGACTTGAGTGATATAAACAAAATCCCTAGTCAAAAATAAATGAGCGCTAGAGCGAACCCATTAAGAGTTGTCGAAATGGATCCTACTTTGAATTTAGGACTTCAGTTTGCTGACGTGACTTGACGGCATAAAATATTTCAAGTGTCTTGTGAATTTCTAGGCGTGACAATGATCGCAGCAAAATAATCTGACCCCATACTATTAATATAATTAAATACATATATATATATATATATATATATACATAAATACTTACATCACACATTTTGATATGCAATTTTAATTTGCATCTATGCGGAATTGATTAAACGCGATAATTGTTGTACTTCGCACATTCTGAATGCATATTTAGCTTGCATTGATATTGAATTGTATAAATGTGAATATTTTTGTGCTCATACACCTTTTTTTTTGGTTTTAATGTCCCATATATATATAAGCGAAAAGGTATGTACATAGTGAGCAAGAGACGAGCTCCGCAATCCAACCAGTAACAGGCTACTGGGTACAAGCACAAACACTACCAACGTAAGTCAAAGCGCGCTACCAAGCCACACGCCAAAGTCTGCGGATGGCCACCCGATGCAGCTCGTACTTGGCTGGCGTACCACCAATACGCATGATAACCAATGCAAGAACACTCCCTACCAGCCCGTGAGGTGTCGTGATGATCCCCTCCTTCCAGCGTCTATTTCTTGCCTGCCAAATATGGTAAACAAGCGAGGCCAGGACATGTCGATAAGCAGCCTGTAACAGATGCTTCCCTCGCCATCGGGAGGCCGCCCACTGAATACCAGTGCTCCAGTCCTGATAGGGCCAGATCCATCTAATCCGCTGCCGTAAAAGACGCAGGCACTGCCGTGAGAATGGGCAGTCAAAAAAGAGATGTTGGGCCGTCTCAAAGTGCAGCTCATCACAAAGGCAACAGGCTGGAGTTCCCGCCCGCTGAGCGATCCACGGCTTGTCCCTAGTCGAAAGGCGATCCTGCAATCCCAAATATAGAATGAACTCGTGCCTAGGAACCTTCAAAGGGCCCCCAAACAGTGTAGCCCAGCAAACAGGTGGCCTTCGATGCCTCATCGCATCCCGAGCCAGCGAAGTCGTCATAGTCCCGTCCGGAGATCCCTTCCATAGTACCCCATCACGAGACCCGCGCACAACGTTCGGGAGTAGCCGACTGATCTCGATGCACTCAACCGCCCCCTGCCCAGGCCAGTTCCATCCATGTGCATCAATAACCATACTGAGTCGAGCATCCTGTGGAAGACCCATCGCAACAGGGCCCCGTGGGAAACGCTCTATCAATGGAGTAGGAAGCAGCCAGGGATCCTTCCACAGCCAAATCGTGGACCCATCCCCAACGCGATAAGTAATCATAGATCTGATCAATGGTCTTAATTGTAGCATCTTCCTCCAGCTCCAAGCGTCATTTGCCGACACCTGGAGGTCCCAAAACGAACGAGACATCAGCCGTGTCCCATATAGCCAATCAACCCAAATCGACCCCGATGTTCTAATAAGAACGCTCCACAAGTGCTTCAGCATTAAGGCCTTGTTGTCGACAGCGATAGACCTTAGTCCCAGTCCCCCTTCTCTCACGGGAAGGCACAAAACATCCCATGCCACCTTAGCTGAACCCCCTCCCCACAGGAACTTCCTAAATCGTGATTCCAAGGAATTGACCACGCCTTTAGGAAGCAGGAAAACTCCCGACCAATACGCATGAAGAGCCTGTAACACGGACTTCGCCAACTGCAGGCGGCCCGCATAGGATAAGGAGCGGTTCAGCCATGACCCCAGTCGCTGATCCACCTTATTGAGGAGCGGTGCACAGTCGTCAATCGTCAAGCGTGAAGTGATAAGTGGCACCCCTAAGTAACGAACCGGCAGATGGCCCACACGATATCCCATCAGGGCCTGAAATGCCTCCGTCTGGCCCTCAGCGCGCCGAGAGAGGTACATCTCACTCTTGTTAGGGTTAGGATGTAACCCTGATAACCGTCCAAACTCATCCAACCCTCGTTTCAGCACCCCAACCGACACCTCGTCCGCATGACTGAAGAGAAGGAGGTCATCTGCAAACGCTAACGAAACCAGTCTAAGTTCCTCACATCGCCAATGGTAGCGAAATCGCGGTTCCTCCGATATGTATCTCGTGAGAAGCCCATGAAGGACCTCCATAACCAGGGTAAAAAGATAGGGCGAAATGGGATCCCCCTGTCGCAGACCCCTCTTTCCCTGAAAAAACCCCACCACCGTGCCATTCAAGTTTAGCGAGAAGGCTGTAGTCGTGAGGCACGTGCGAATCCAGCCAATGTACGTAGGATGAAATCCCATGGCGCGTAACACCGACAGCAGAAAGCCCCACTCGACCTTGTCGTAGGCCTTTGCCAAGTCAATCTTGAACATCGCTCGTGGCGGGCGCCCCTTGGACTTATACCCGAGGCACAGCTCCTGCGCTAGCAACACATTGTCACTAATGCGTCGACCTGGTATGAACGCTGTCTGAGAGCCGTGCACCAACGAAGGTAAGTGTATCTTCAGTCGGTTGGCCAGGATCTTGGAGATCACCTTGTAAAGTACATTACAGCATGAGATCGGCCTGAAGTCAGTCGCCCGCCTCGGTGCATCCCTCTTAGGGATTAATGTGATGAGTGTGCTATTGAGCCCCTTAAGAAGCCTCCCCGTAACGAAGAAGTCCTGTACCGCCTCGACCACCGCATCTCCCACAATCCCCCATGCCGCTCGAAAGAAAGCAACTGTATACCCGTCAGGGCCAGGCGCTTTCTCATCCCCCATAGAGAAGAGTGCCGTCCGAACCTCCATATTAGTGACTACGCCAATCATGGAAGCAGCATTCGCAGGGGAAAGCGTCCGTACCACAGCACTCTGCACATCAGAATCAGTAATCGGCGTCGAGTGCATAGACTGACCCAATAAGTCCCGATAGAACCCAATCAACTCGCCTTCCACCTCATCCGGCTCCTCCAGGAGGGTTCCCGTGGCCGTCTCCAAAGACCAGATCCGATTAGCAGCCCGGCGCATGGCGACCCTACGAAAGAAGTAGGACGTGCATTGATCGCCATCCTTGAGCCACGCAAGCTTAGCCCGCTGTGATAATGCCGACTGCTCAACCATCACCGCTTTCGCATATAACATTCGGCATATCCGTTCAAGGTCAAAGAAACCCTCCTCATTTGGATACCGTGCAGCATAGTCCTGTGCAATATCGAGAAAGTATTTGGCCTCCAGGACATTTGCCGTCAAATCCCCTTTCGACCGGCGCAGCTCTAGGAGGGAAGACTTCAACATCTTCAGCCGTCGCACCAACACAAACATGGGATAGCCAGTAATAGGCACACTCCAGGCATTCTGAACCAAAACGAAGAATTTCGGATCCTTCGCCAAGAAGTTGTCGAATCGAAACGTCATCTTATGCTGCCGCACTACAGTGGCACCTAAAAGGACGGGCGAGTGATCTGAAGTCGCAGGTAAGCCACAACGACAGAAGGCGTCCGTAAATCTGGCAAACCACTGCGGGTTACCCAATATCCGATCCAAGCGCCGCCAGATCCCGGCATCAGCACGTTGTTGATTATACCACGTGAAGACTTGGCCCATCGTCGGTAACGTCAATAGATCTGCACTCACTAAGCATGCTCGAAAGTCCGCCATATCATGAATAGAGGGCGATCCCCCTCTTCCCTCATCCGGATGTAAGATAGCATTGAAGTCCCCCATGACTAGCCAGGCATCCGCCACCCGAACAGCAGACATAGCAGTCAATTCCGCCCATAAGGACACTCTCTCCTCCCTCCTTGAATGCCCATATGCGAAGGAAATAAAAACTGTCTCCTTGGTCACCAACGAATCGACCCGGCAGTGAATAGCTTGAGTCGAAAAACGAAGAACCCCCACCGTCAGGACCAATGGGTCCCAACCTACCCAGATGCGCGACGCTGGGCCGCCATCATACTCATAGAACCAACTCCAACGAGTCCTAATGCCTGTCGATATAAAATCAGCATTAGACGCCGACACTCGCGTCTCGAGTAGTCCAATCATACACAGCCCTTCTCGCGAAATCAAGTCCCCCACCGCCCTCCTGTGGTCTTGCTTATTAAGACCACGCACATTCCACGAACCGACGGCTAACATAAAGGCACCCCAGTGCGGGCTGCATCTGCTTTAGGGCCCGTATAGATAGTCAGGTCAGTCACTTCAGGTGCTGAGCGAAGTAAATCGAATCGATTCCGATCGCCCGAAGTCGAGGGCACATCGGCATCCGATGGCCGTGTCATGGCCCCCTCCTCCTGCCCAACCACGGCATATGGTCTATCGCTCATACACCTTCACGCATTATTCTAAATACATGTTTAGGGGACCATGTATCGGGGATAATTCGATGCATGTTACATGTGCTAAGCAGCTGAATTGATTTTATGTGCTTACATGACAAATCAATTTTGGTGCATTATTTGAGGGGGAGTACTTATGAATTTCATGCTATGAGTTCCAAATATTTTTGACGTTTTTTTCTAAGTGTTTCAGCTTTTTCTCGAACACCATAAAGAGAGGGACGTCACACTTCATCAAGCCAAGGAGCTCATTTTATCCTATTAAATCACTCGGGGACCTCTATAATTAAAATTACTTGTTGATTAGCACTCACATTCTTGACATTTTGCTCTCAGTGATGCAGGTTTCCCGAAAATCAGCTATGGAGCCAGATGTTACCATTCGAAATTATAGGGAGTTAATCGCATTTATTTTAATACATAGGGGGAGCAAATTTGTGGGTATTAATTTACTAAGGGTTAATCTGAAAACGTAGGAATACTTACGATTGAGAAATTGGATAGAAAATGCAATTTTCGATCCCAGGTTTCTCGAGCGAAAATAGTATTAGGCCTATTCTACTATGCCTCGAAAATGTCCAATCAGCCCAATTATGAAACGTTACTTTTTGCAGTCGAAAATCCCTAAATACACGCAAAAATCCCTCGATCGCAAAATTCAAATCTTCTCTCGCGAAAAACCTTTTCTGCAAAGACGAAGTGAAAATCTTTCAAAAATCTTAAATACTTTCACTAATCTTCGTCTTTGAGAGGTAGATTCGACATCCTTTAGGGATTTTTGTGCATTTAAACTCCGTATGTATCTGTATTATGTGATCTTTCGCATGTTTCTGTGTCAAATTCTCGTTCAAAATAGGAAAACCAAATGCTAGTTTGCAGGGTTTACGACCGTTTTATGTGGATTATCGGGGTGGGTTAAATTCTGCACCAAAGATAGTTTCGGTGTTTCTGATTATTCTAGGAGTGTCTTCGATTATCTGCGTTAAAGATTGGTTAAAAGTTCGACTGAAACTGGGTTTTAACGTTTAAAGGCGTCGAAGAACTTTCTCGCTCGCAAATAGTGTCAATTGAATTTCAATTGATCTACTGTTTGCATTGTGAAAGTTTTTTGATCGCTAAATTTTTGACTTAGTCGTTAAGATAGAAAACGTAGATCGAAGAATAATTACAATTGAGAAATTGAATTTTGATTTTATACGAGCGAAATGATTACTGAACGAAATAGATTAAATAGGTGCAATATAAGTTTCGAGCGCAATACTTTCAATCGCAAACAGTAATTTCGATTTCAATTTTGTTCTCGATCGAAAATTTTAGCGGCGATAAAATTAATTTTTCGACGATAAAATTTCTCGATCGTAAAAGCACGCAGCGACAATATTGATCGATCGAAAAATTTTCTCGATGTTTGACTTAGTTTCTCGTTGACAATTTTCTCGATCGTAAAATTTTGCAGCGGAATTTTTTTTTTAAAATCGAAATACTTTCTCGCTCGATAAAGTGAAAATTTTATTCATGCGCGAAAAAATTCTCGATCGTAAATTTAAGTGGAAATCATATTTCTCGATCGTAAATTTACACGAAAACTTTTCTCGATCCTAAAATTTCACGTTTCTCGATCTTAAAATTTCTCGCCTACAGTACCACGTTTTAAATTCAAACTCTTAGAAAAATTCCCTAAGTCCTTTCAACTGTAGCGAAACTTAGGGAATAAAATTTTCTATCGCAAAATTAAACGGAGATCTTGATTAGAAAATCGCACTTAGGCAATTTAATTGAGAATTTCAATTCTCGTGCGACAAGAAAAGCAAGGAGTGAACAGTGATGTTAAACACTTAGTAAAAATTTTTTACTAACCTTTCCATATATGACTTATATAAAATTGTCGAAATGTCATTATCTCTTCAATGTTCATGTTCGTATACCTATGTGCCAAATCATTTATTCTTCAAATTAATTTTGACTCAATTATTTCTGAACTAATGAGTTTCCTAATCTCTTATCATTTCAATGGATCGTTACCCTTAGTACAATCACATTTATGACCATAATCTGTACCTCAAAGTTCAGGACACAAACTTTCAGTTAGATCTGACTGCGTTTTGTTGTCCCCACGAAATCAAAATATCTATCTTACAGGGCCATTCCCTCTGGCACTCACTCAACGTGACGGCCTTGGTACCAATGGTTTATCTCCAACAGTTTTGCGGTGTAGCACCCGAGTTTTGCGTAAGTGTTTAGGGCCAATAAATTAGCGAAGTAACCTAGTGCTATATGTGCATTTATGTGATCTATGTGCATTTATGTGTTATGATGACTCCAAACTCACACAATGGGATTCTCAAAAATAACAAGAATGAAGAAAGGCGAGAAAACGATAAAAGCCATATAAGAATTGGGCTAGGAAATTATTTTGGACCATGAATATATTAATAGGGATTACCAAGTGGGCTAAGAATGGAATTAGGCCCAATAATGGAGACAAGCTTCCCCATTTCAAGGAAAACACACGCCAACCCATACCTTGACCAACATAAACAAAGGAAAATATCTAACCCAAACCAACGCAACCCCATAACCCACACTTAAGAAAAACTAACGAAAATAGAAAGGAAAGAAGGAAGGGGCAAGGGCCGAGAGGGATTTTTGAGGACACAAGCACCCCAACTAGCTTAGGATTCGAATTTGGTAAGTGAAATACCCTCCCTAAGCCTTTTAATTTTGTAGCCTAGGTGTAGTTGGGTGTATTTATGACATTAAAAGCAAGATAGTTGAAGAAAGGCACGAAAACCCTAGGAATGGAACATAGATTCGGGATTAAGTTGCTATTGGGCAAGTTAGGGACCGGATAGTTTAAGGCGTGATGTAGAACCTAGGAATTTCGCTTCTAAGTGAGGAACATACGATTTGGTAGAGGAGGCAGAATCCATGAGTTTCGACTAGGTTAATGTTATGAATGTGATTTCGGGTAGATGAATTTAGGTTGATCGAATCGGGTAGCTTAAGAAACTTTAGACATCGGGCGAAATGTTGCACGTGAAGAAATCGATCGAAACCCATTCACGTGAGATCAAATCGGGCTGATGTCATGATGATGAAAAGGAACGGCGATTTACAAGTCGGCCGATGGAAGAGCTCATGCAAAACAAATCGGGCAAATTAAGATGACAACATGATGATGAAAACAAGCGGTGATTTCAGATTTCACAAATCGGGCGGACCTATCCCATGCACGCCAAGTCGGGCGAAACCAAATTAAGTGGGCACAAATCGGGCGAATTAAATTGAAGCTACACGTGGCATAAGGAGAGCAAATCGCCGAAATCAAGTCTAACAAGCACTAAATCGGGCGAAATGTTGAACAACATGCAAGAAATCGGACGATTCTCATCTCTTGAAGACCCCAAATCGGACGAAGTACCTTGAGCACTCCATGCATGAAATCGGGCAAGGTGAAGACATGAAATCGGACGACTTTAGTGGAATTTACACGTGGCGCAAGTAGAACAAATCGCCGAACTTGAATTCATGCATGAAGGTATCGGGCGAAATCAAGAGCAAAGTGGGCAATTTAAAAACCCTGGAATCGGGCGACTAGAAGAACTATTAAGTGAATTTCAATCGATTTAAAATACGAAAGCTAAGTAACGGGCGATTTCATGCAAATACACAATCGATCGAAATCAGCCCACGTGAGATCAAATCGAGCGATTAATAGACTTCCATACCATGTATCGAGCGACTTGCTCATGAATTCGAAAGTACTAGGAGATCAAATATCCAAATCGGGCGAATGGAATTCGTGCAAGACAAATCGGGTGACTTCAAGATAAATTAAGTCGGGCGAATTAGAAAACTAACCAAAAGAGCGGAAGCGGCCTTGCAAGTAAGTGTTAAGTCTATGTGAATTTCTATGTTGTATAATTTATTGGCCATAGGACAATCAGGATAGGGTATAGAGATGGTTAGAACAAGAGGTGAGTCGAGTGATGGCGACGACCAGAACAGGGGAAACACGGCCCCTACTGACAACCGCGATGCGACCATCTTCCAACTAACGGAATTGGTTCGCCAACAATCGGCACAGATCCAACAGCTTATTCAGCAGAACGCGGCAAACACTGGGCCGACTCAGGCAGAAAGGACTGAGATGGTGGGGGAACGATTCCGAAGGCTGAACCCACCGACCTTCGAAGACACAGCTGACTCGACAGCAGTTGAGGACTGGTTGAGGACTCTCGAGAGTATGTTTGTCTATAGTAGGGTTCCGGAGGCGGAGAAGGCCCTTTGCGCTGCGTTCCTACTACGAGGGAGCGCAGGACACTGGTGGGACTCCATCATGGTGTTGGAAAACCCCGCCACAATGAGCTGGGAAAGATTCAAGGTGTTGTTCAGAGGAAAGTACCTCACCGCCCCGATTCGAGCACAGCGCCTGAATGAATTCATTAATCTCAGGCAGGGCCCCATGACGGTGGCCGAGTACATAAGGAAGTTTGAGCAGCTGTCCAGGTTCGCTGCTCACATGATCAGCACGGAAGCTCTAAAAGTCGAACGCTTTCTGGAAGAATTGAAGCCCGAGCTCTACAGGGATGTGAGCATGGCGGGAATTCAGGGAGCTACTTACTCTCAAGTAGCAGAGAGAGCTATGGTTGCTGAACAGGCGGAAGCCAGGATCTTGAAGGCACAAGAGGCCCAAAAGCAAGTTCGCGCAAATGCAAGGAGCGCAATGGAGCGGAGGAGACCAGAAACGGCAGTTCGTGCCTAAAGGGGGCAAGAAGAAATTTCAGAACAGGCCTCCTCAACAACCTCAGGGGACGATGAACAGACCCCCAAATCCAAACCAGAATCAAGTGGCAGCTCAATTCCCTAACTGTCAGAGGTGTGGAAGGAAGCACTTTGGGAACTGCAACACGCCAGCTAATGCGTGCTTCAGATGTGGAAGGATAGGTCACTTCGCAAAACAGTGCCCTGAAATCGCTCCAGGAAATCAGGCAGGAAACCCCGTAAGACCCGCGATGGTGCCAGCACGGGTGTATACCATCACGTCAGAGGAAGCCGAAAACAACCCGGAGGTGGTACAGGTACCCTACTGATCCACCAAACTCCCACGTGCATTCTAGTAGATTCCGGGGCGACCCACTCGTTTTTTTTTGGGAAACAACCCACTCGTTTGCGTCTGTGAAGTATGTGATGAAACTCGGGGTAACGCCTGAGCGAGTGGATTATGAGTATAGCGTGGCAATACCAAGTGGGGCACCAACTAGGACTAGCCAAATGTTAAGAAATTGCCCAATCCTAGTCGGTGACAAAGAATTGCCTGTAGACTTGATAGTCATCCCGATGGACGACTATGAAGTGATCCTCGGGATGGACTGGCTCTCAAAGTATGGAGCGGTGATAGACTGTAATCGTAAGATCGTTACGTTCAGCATAGAAGGGGCAGAATCTTTCACCCTCAAGGGGATAGTGAAGGGGAGAGGCACTCCGAGGATATCAGCATTAAAAGCTCAGCGACTAGTCAATTCCAGATGCGAGGCATACTTGGTGTTCGCACTGAAGGCAGAAAAAGATACCCCCACGAAACTCGAAGACGTACCCGTGATTAAGGAGTTCCCGGACGTATTTCCAGAAGACCTGCCGGGACTACCCCCAGACAGAAACATTGAGTTTACGATCGACCTGGTGCCGGGAGCAGCGCCAGTGTCTAAGGCACCATACCGATTAGCGCCAACCGAATTGAAGGAGTTGAAGGAACAAATAGATGAACTACTACAAAAAGGATTCATTCAGACCAGCTTTTCTCCCTGGGGTGCGACAGTTCTATTCGTACGAAAGAAGGATGGCTCGATGAGACTGTGCATAGACTACAGGGAGCAGAACAAGCTGACGATCAAGAACAAGTACCCACTACCCCGAATAGACGACCTCTTCGACCAATTACAAGGAGCCACAGTGTTTTCTTAGATCGACTTGAGGTCGGGTTACCATCAACTGAAAATCTGCAAGGAAGACATTCCCAAAACGGCGTTCAGTACCAGATACGGGCACTTTGAATTTCTAGTCATGCCCTTCGGACTGACGAACGCACCGGCGGCCTTCATGGACCTAATGAACCGGGTGTTCGAAGCCTATCTAGACAAGTTTGTAATTGTATTCATAGATGACATCCTCGTCTACTCCAAGACGAAGGAGGAGCACGAACAACACCTACGAGTAGTACTCGTAGTACTGAGGGAAAAGCAACTGTACGCCAAGTATAAGAAGTGCGAATTCTGGCTTGATCAAGTAGCGTTCTTGGGACACATCGTCTCGGGAGCGGGAATCTCGGTGGACCCGAGCAAAACCGAAGCAATTAGTGACTGGCCGCAGCCAACTAATGTAACGGAAGGACGGAGCTTATTGGGCTTAGCGGGCTACTATAGGAAATTCATCAAGGATTTCTCTAGAATCGCCTCTACGCTGACAAGGTTGACTAAAAAGAACACACCTTTTCTATGGAACGAGGAGTGTGAACAAAGCTTTCAGGAACTGAAAAAGCGGCTTACTACAGCCCCAATGTTGACGATACCCACGGGAACAGGAGGGTTCTCAGTGTATAGCGACGCCTCTAAAAATGGGCTCGGATGCGTACTGATGCAGAACGGTAACGTGGTGGCTTATGCCTCACGACAGCTAAAGGAGTACGAGAAGAACTACCCTACACACGACTTGGAGCTTGCTGCTGTAGTCTCCGCTCTCAAGATTTGGAGGCACTACTTGTATGGAGAAAGATGTGAAATCTACACCGATCACAAGAGTTTAAAGTATTTCTTCACCCAGAAAGAACTCAATATGAGGCAGAGAAGGTGGCTGGAACTGGTGAAAGATTACGACTGTGTAATCACTACCACCCAGGAAAGGCGAACGTGGTAGCGGATGCTCTAAGCCGGAAATCAGTGACCGCAGAACTTCAACGGCTCGACGTGGAGATCGTACCATTGGGAGAAGTCGAGGTGAAGTTAGCAGCCCTGACTCTACAACCAACGTTACTGGAGCAGATCAGAAAGGCACAGGAAAACGACGAGCTTTACCCGAAAACCAAGGGAGCGCAGACTGAACAGTCGACGACGGACTTCGCATTTCGGGACGACGGAAGCTTATACTACAAAAATAGATTATACGTACCGAATGACGCGGATCTTAGACGAGTCATAATGACGGAAGCACATACCACACCATATTCGGTACACCCAGGAGCTACGAAACTATATAGGGATCTAAGGACTAACTACTGGTGGCCGGGAATGAAAAAGGACGTAGCAACGTTCGTGAGCCAATGCCTCACCTGCCAGCAAATTAAGGCAGAACATCAGCGGCCGGCTGGGACATCAACCTTTACCCATTCCAGAGTGGAAGTGGGACAATATAACGATGGATATCGTGAGCGGATTGCCGAGGAACGCGAAAGGACACGACGCAATTTGGGTAATTGTAGACCGACTTACGAAATCTGCCCATTTTCTGCCGATAAGTACAACGTTTACCATGGAGCGGTATGCAGAATTGTACATCCAAGAGATAGTAAGACTCATGGGACACCCTTAACGATTCTCAGACCGCGACTCACGGTTTCTATCTAAATTCTGGACGAGTTTACAAAAGGCGATGGGGACAAAGTTGGCATTTAGCACAGCATATCATCCGCAAGCGGATGGCCAATCCGAGCGGACAATCCAAACGCTGGAAGATATGCTACGAGCCTGTGTGCTTGATTTCAAAGGCAATTGGAGCAAATACCTTCCACTTGTAGAATTCTCGTACAACAACAGTTACCAGGCCACGATTGGGATGGCTCCATATGAAGCCTTGTACGGACTGAAGTGCAGGTCCCCAGTGCATTGGGATGAAGTCGGTGAACGGGCGATGTTAGGCCCAGACATGATACGAGAAATGACAGAAATTATCACAATGATCCGAGAGAGAATGCGTGCGGCGCAAAGCAGGCAGAAGAGTTACGCGGATCGGAGACGTAGACCGCTAGAATTCGAGGTGAATGATTGGGTCTTTGTGAAAGTATCACCGATGAAAGGCGTCAAGAGGTTCGGAAAGAAGGGAAAACTAAGTTCGAGATACATCGGTCCCTTCAAGATAATAAAGAGAGTTGGTGAAGTAGCGTACCAACTAGAACTACCAGCATCGTTGTCGCAAGTACACGATGTGTTTCATGTTTCCACGGTACGGAAGTATATCGCTGACCCAAGCCACGCGTTGATAAACGACTCACTGCACCAGCACTTGAAACCAGACCTGAGTTATGAGGAAATTCCCGTGGAAATACTGATGCACGAGACAAAGAGGATTAGGAACAAAGAAATTCCTCTAGTAAAAGTTCTGTGGCGGAATCAGTCAGTGGAGGAAGCCACTTGGGAACACGAAGATGAGATGAAAATCTCATTTTCTAGGGGTTCAGGTTTGTCATGTAATAATGATGCAAATGTTCGTGACATGAATGAGTGCGTTGCGCCTGGATCAAATAAAACATATGCATCAATATCACATACGGATAACTTACCCGTTATTATGTGTGACCCCTCTTTAGGCTCCTCACAAGTCATTGTGAAGATACGACCTTGCGCTGGCGGTCTATCAGCTTGTACTCCAGATTCTCTTCTTTCAGAACCAGTATTATATGGTCCTCGTCCTCTTCCCCTCCCACGGTTAGTGGAAGGTCCGCTAACTCTTGACTGATTCACTGTAGGCTCCCCTTGCGACATTGGGCAATTTCTAGCCAAATGTCCGCGTTGACCACATTTGAAGCATTGGCTAGTGAGCCATCTACAGACACCCGTGTGATTCTTTCCACAATGTTCACACACTGGTATTAGTTGAGGAATTCCGGTCCCTCGTCCAACAGTTCTTGTCCCACCCATACTGCTTCTGGCAGGACCACTCGGTGTGTTCATCGATCTCGATGAATTACCAACCTTCTTCAATTTTCCACTCGACGATTCTTCACCTGCCTTCCTTTTACCACTTTGATAGTTTTTCGATTCTGTTTTTAACTTTTCAGCACGAATAGCTGCTGCCCTTAATCTGCCATAGGATTCCATATCAGAGGGAGTGATAAGATTTCTAATCATATATCGAAGTCCAGATTCCAATCATCGACACTTGTTCCTTTCAGTAGCAACCATATGAGGAGCATAACGGGACAGCTGATTAAACAACACCTCATATTCACCTACCCTTGCTTAAGTTCCAAGAACTCCTTTTCCTTCTGATCCTTATAAACTTCTGGCATATAGGTGTCGTTGAATTCTCTTAAGAAATCCTCTCAAGTTAGCACTGGAGGTTGTGCCACACTATCTGGAACTGTCCCACCATTCATATGCCTGCCCTTGTAAGAGTGACACTGCATGATCAAACTTCTTCTCTGGTGTACACTGCATCATACTAAAAACCCTTTCTGTTCTTTTTAGCAACGTTTCTGCCTCAGCAGGATCCGTTGTTCCCATAAAATCCACAGCACCCAATTTCCTAAGCTTATCATATCGCCTTTCACGGGGAATTGTCAGGGGATTTTCACGCTCATTACGCATAAGCGTATGAGATGAATTAGATTCAGGTACAGCCGATCTTCCTCCTCCCCCTATTGTTGGTTCATCGTGATGGTTCACTTACTGCCCTTCTCCTACATAAGCAAAAAGAATTTCAGGGCAAACCATAAAAAATGCACATACCATGCAAATGTCTACAGAACCTAAGACCTAGGCTCTGATACCATACATGTCACGTCCCGTTTTCTATTACATTATTCGCGCGCTATATATATTTTTCCACATAAAATTTTTCGCCTTTTTTACAACCTTACCTTTACACATAAACTGGCGTACATCTGGTCTCGTCACTTCCACGCATACTATACATATATAAGCACGTATCATATTTATTATACATAATATGAAAGACATTAATGGTTCTTATACTACATGCACACGATGAACTTAGGGGAGTAGGTGAGAGCGTAGCCGGCCAACCTTGAATCCATGTGTCGTATGACGATGCACTCTAAGTTGCCTGCTAAATATCTACAGCAACTGAGGAAACAATTATTCAGAGTATGATCAAAACATGTTATTCCATTATACAAATAATAAATAAAATTGTAGCAGAAAATTAATTTCTTCCTTTCTTTTGCTTCCATAGACGTTTTTAAAGAATATACCATGGTTCGTAGAATCCGTAGATTCACAACACTTGTGATATAAACATTTTAATTAACGTAATCGATCATCGAAGTTTGTCACATAACCATAGTCCATAGAATCATTCACATAATTCGTAAACCAATGCAGTTCTATATGATCATTTATTTCTGATACTTCCTTATGAACCTGCTAGACTCGTACTACTGACCCCATAGGGGCCCATGCATGGGACTCTGTAACCATAGATATATTTTTGTATGCCTGTACAGGACTCTGTAGTCCCTCGATTTGTAGGGATATAACCATAGCTGTGTATCATGTCGCCCGATGTTGTAGCAGTCATAACAATTTCTCTTTTTATTATTATCCATATGCAACAATATACTTTCACCTTATATGACCTGTAAGTTCCATACACCATCAATCGCACATATCACGCAGTACCATATTAAAGCCACATACTTCACGTTAATTTTCAAATAATACGTATATAAAAAAAATCACCAATTATTTACTTCACATAAAGCACATAGAAACAGAACACATGTTGCACATCATACTCACAGTATGGCTTAAAGCCCGGTTCTTTACTCGGATTTATCCTTGCCCTTTTCGGAATTCGATCCTATTAAAATATTATTGTCGATAAATATAAGATACCTAAGAAAATAATGTATATGTCATGATATGCATGCTCTATATTATACGTGATCTAATTTCTATCTGTAATCTTTTAACTTTCTATCTATTCATTATTAAATATTGGTCTCTTTCTCCCTGAGAAGTTATGTTTAAATCAGTATTAAATGTATTCTAATTTTCCTAACTGCAAAATGCTTCGTATTTTGGAAATCTACTAAATTGTTGAAGTCATGTTAAATATAAAAAAAATCTATCTCAACATCAATTTTTTTGATACATTTTTTATTATTACTATTATTAAATCAATACTTTTTTTTCAGATTTACTGTTCATTCGGAATAAGTTACTGTTCATTCGCAAATTCAATACGCGAGTTCACTGTTCATTCGCCAAATTACTGTTCATTTCGCGAGTTCACGGTTCACTCGCGAAAGTTACTGTTCATTGCGCGAATTTACTGTTCATTCAATAAGTTACTGTTCATTCGCGAAAGTTGTTTCGCGAATTCACTGTTCAATCGCGAAATAACTGTTCATTTCGCGAAATCTTAACTTTAAATCCACAGTTCGCGAAATATTCCTTTCAATTATCTTAAACACTATTTTCATTCGAAACATGTTACACCCATACGTTTAAATTATACTTTCCTAAGAACATGATGAACTTCTACCCAGATTCTAATCGATGCTAAGTATGCATTTTCAAGCATGCTTAACCCTAATTATATTGAATCTTAACTAAAAAAACATGAACTTCATAACAAAATTCATACCCCTTCCTAGCTTGCGTTTGACTGATGTTCGAGTTTCTCTCCTTAACTTAGTCTCGAAGATTTGTAAATAATATGAATTATTACATCTATCATTACTAGTCTTTAGTTTTCTATATAATACAAATAGATAATTCCAAAGTTTCTTAACCTAACCTTATCACTCATTTACGTTTTATTAACTTTATTGTAATAGTTGATTTCCTCCCAAATTTCACTAATCCATAATTTTACTAATCCACAAATTTGGCGAAACCTCAAATTTCGCGAATTCACCGTTCATTCGCGAAAATTATTTCGCGAATTTACTGTTCATTCGCGAAAGTTACTATTAATTTCGCGGATTCACTGTTCACTCCGCGAATTCACTGTTTTTTCGCGAAATCACTGTCCAATTTCCCGTCAACTATTATTAATATTATATGGGTTTATACCGTAAAATTCATTCTGTAACGCATAAAATCATATAATGCATGAAATCATATAAGCTTTGGTTTCGGTTTCTGACAATCAACGTATCAAAATAGTTATGATTCCTCTATAAGACAAGCCTCACATGGGCCTGAGATCCCCTTTGACTACACATCACTAAATGAAAGAGACAGAAATATGAAACCATCTTTAACACCTGTCTCTGATTTAGTACAAGTTCTTGCTCCTAACTCTCAAACACACTACGAGGAAGTTAAAGACGTTAATTATAAAAATTCTCTCTACAAACCCCCTATCATAAAACAGATAGAGGCGTCACAGGCAAAGTTAGAAAAAGAACGAGAGAATTTCGAAGCTGAAAAGAAAAAATTCTTTAAGGAGATGGAAAATCTCAAGGCTTCCTCGTCCTCCCAAACTACCTCTCACGCTATTACAAAAAGCGTGAAAATTGAAAAATTGCCTTTGAAAGATAAAAATTGTAAAAATAATTTTACTTTACCTACGTCTACAGGGAGCGTAGCGTCAGCACTAAAAACAAAGGCGAGAGTGTCTAGCACTAAGATAAAGAAGGAGCCACTAGATTTAAATGTTTCTGAGCATGTTACTCCTTCTGTTACAATAAAAGACACTCGTAGAAATAAAAGAGTTATTTCCACGTTTAAGATAGTTGCTGCTACTTGTTCACTTCAGCCGATCACCTTAGAAACACCAACTTCGAAATAGGCTCTACGTCAAACATTAATCATTCTGAAACAAATGCCTCTAGGAAGACTCGTATGAAACAAGATCCAGCCATAAAGAAAGCTTATATGGGGCTGTACATGCTTGTACTCACCTAAGGTATCCCGTAGAGATTAAATCCCCCAAGCACCTTAGGAGATTACATCAAGAAAAGATCTTTTCCTCAACCAAACCTAGCAAAGCATTTGTACGTGCTCAAATTAATCTTCCCTGCAAGGTTCAACCCAAATGGGTTCCTAAATCTCCGCCTAGGTCGACAAAAGCCAAAAAGGCCAAGTCATCTAAAGAGGTCAAACCTAAACCCACTTCTCATGGCTCGGGTTATCCAAACTCCCTCAAGTAATAATTTAGGAACTATATCAGAACCAAAAAATTCTGCTAATCTGAGAGGACCTGTATTTAAATGGGTACCTAAAGCTCTCTAATTTGTTTTTGTAGATCCATCATGTGTGGTACCTTGACTCGGGTTGCTCCACACACATGACGGGAAATCAAGAACTGCTGAGCAACTACAAAGACCAGCCAAACAGCAAAGTCAGATTTGGAAACAATGATTCAGCCCCGATTCTAGGACTTGGGGATATCATTCTGAAGAATCTGATTATAAAAGATGTCTCATACGTCGAAGGCCTCCGCCATAACTTGTTCAGAATAGGCCAGTTCTGTGACAAAGGGTTCCAGGTGGTCTTCCGTGCTGACCGGTGCAGAACTTTGGACAGTCAGGACACAGAACTTCTCCATGGACTTCGGAAATCAAATCTTTACACGATCAACCTGACGTCCGTGCGGCCCTCGAAAGCTGTATGCCTCATATCTCAGATTGATTTACAGAGGAACAGCTTATGGCATCAACGACTGTCTCATCTGAATATGAAAGCTCTTCAACGTCTTTCTACGAAACAGTTGGTTCATGGTCTGCCAACGATACTACTACAAAGAGAGCATCAGTGTTCGGCATGCCAATTAGGAAAAATGAAGCGAGCATCCCATCACGTCAAGCAAATTGCGTCTACCTCTCGACCAGTGGAACTAATCCACATGGATCTCTGTGGGCCGATGCAGACTCAGAGCATAAATGGAAGAAAGTACGTGCTAGTGATCGTCGATGATTTCTCTCGCACACTTGGACGAAGTTCCTCCGAACCAAAGATGAGACTGGGGACTTGATCATTAACTTTGTGAACACTACTCAAAATCTGCTGCAACAGACTATCCAAGTCATTCGAACAGACAATGGAACTGAGTTCAAGAACAGACGTCTCAGTGAATTTATCAGAAACTTGGGATAAGTCAACAATTCTCAGCCGCAAAAACACCTCAACAAAATGGGGTCGTTGAAAGGAAAAAGCTAACCATGGTGGAAGCAGCTCGGACAATGCTGATACATTCAGGACTTCCACACTTTCTATGGGTTGAAGCAGTTAATACCTCATGTTTTACTCAAAACAGGACGGTGGTTCACAAAAGGTTCAACAAGACTCCATAGGAGACTGTGAATAATAGAGTACCCAATATCTCATTCTTTAAAGTCTTCGGGTGCAAGTGCTTTGTGGCGAACGACCGAGAGCAACGTGCTAAGTTCGACCATAAAGCATTCGAAGCGACTTTCGTCGGGCATTCTTCAACCTCGAAAGCGTACCGAGTATATATCAAGTCCAACCACACAATCAAAGAAAGCTACAACGTCACTTTCCACGAAGTGGCGGAGACGACTTCTGGTCAAATCAGTCCAGGACCCGTGCTTAACCCGATGGCTCCTGCACACCTCAGTTGAGGACCCATATCCAACCAGATAGCTTTTGAATATAACAGTTCAGAACCTGTTTTCACTGGTGTGTTGGCACAAAACCAACAGAAGATGCAACAACTTTGAAATCAATGTCAGAAGAAGCATTAAGACTCGTATTAGATGATCTGGGCTCTCTCTTCGAGCCCATATCGGTCACACACTGCTCACCTATAGTGGATTCTCCACCAGACGAGACAGATGTACCTAGTACTTCTCACGTCCCTACCTCGCCCGACTCAGATTTGCCACAGACGAAGAACCTACAATGGTTACTGAGGAAGAATCATTAGAGATGATCATTCCAAGTGCAGAAGTGGAACTTCCTCAAACAATTGAACAATCGGAGATAATAGGAAATCTAGAACTAGCTGACGTATCTTCCTCAGCCCTGCCGCATGAGCACAAGTGGACTAGTTCCCATCCGGTTGATCAGATAATTGGCGATGTTTCGAGCGGAGTAAGGACACGTCGTCAGCTCAATCTTTTAGCTGCTTCTTAAGCCAAAATGAGCCTACTAAAGTAGCAGACGCACTACGAGACCCGGATTGGATAATCGCGATGCAAGAAGAAATTCATCAATTCGAACGTCTTCAAGTGTGGACCTTAGTACCCCATCCACATGGGAAAACAATTATCGGAACCAAATGGGTATTCAAGAATAAGAAGAATGAAGATGGTGAAGTGATCCGGAACAAAGCAAGGCTAGTAGCGAAGGGCTACAATCAATAGGAAGGCATCGACTACGATGAGACATATGCTCATGTTGCCCGAATCGAAGCAATCCGCCTTCTCCTGGCTTATGCGGCTCACAAAGACTTCAAAGTCTATCAAATGGATGTTAAGACCGCCTTTCTCAACGGCGTGTTAAAAGAAGAAGTCTACGTCGCTCCGAAAGGCTTCGTTGATCAAGAACATCCCGATCACGTCTATCAATTGGACAAAGCTCTCTATGGACTAAAACAAGTCCCACGTACTTGGTACGATGTCTTGAGTGAATTCCTCTTGAAGTCTAGATTCATATGAGGAACGATAGACACAACCCACTTCATCAAATGGCAAGACAAAGATCTGATGGTCGTTCAAGTATACGTCAACGACATCATCTTCGGATCAACTAATCCGCGGCTTTGCACGAAGTTCGGGGATCTAATGAAAAGCAAGTTCGAGATGAGTTGCATGGGAGAGATGTAGTTCTTCTTAGGACTACAAGTTAGGCGACTAGAAGATGGGATTTTCATCAGTCAGACAAAATACATCAAGGATATTCTGAGGAAATTCCATCAAGATCAGAGCAAGCCTCTTATCACTCCTATGTCACCAAGCTGCAAGTTGGATGCCGATCCCACTGGAAAGTCGGTCGACCACACTATATCGCAGTATCATTGGATCTCTTCTCTACCGCACTTCGAGCCGGGCAGACATCATGTTTGCCACGTGCTTATGTGCTCGGTTTCAAGCCAATTCCAAAGAATCCCATATGCTCGCGATCAAAAGGATTCTGTGTTACCTTAAGGGCACTTCTACCCTCGAACTATGGTATCCAAAGGGTACGAACTTCAATCTTATCGGCTATACTGACGCTGATTACGCAGGTTGCCGAATGGACAGGAAAAGCACGTCCGGTGGCGCTCAATTTCTAGGCAAAAAGCTGGTTTGTTGGTCATCCAAAAAGCAGAACTGTGTGTCAACTTCGACGCCAAAGTGGAATACGTGGCTGCCGCCAGTTGTTGCTCCCAGATGCTGTGGATGAGGACTCAGCTTCGGGACAACGGATACAATTTAAATAATATACCCATATATAGTGCTAGTCAAAGTGCCATCGCTATTACTTGCAATCCTGTTCATCACTCACGCACAAACACATAGACATTATATATCACTTTATCAAAGATCATGTAGACAAAGGCACCATAGATATGTATTTCATGAACACGGAGTACCAACTAGCTGACATTTTCACCAAGGCATTGGATGAAAAATAATTTCAATTCCTCGTCGGAAAATTAGGCATGTTGAATCTTCCATAATATGTGCTTTACCTGATCTTTTGTGCTACTAAATGTTCTATGTTATGTGTTTTCTTTGCTTATATGCTATCTTGCGTGAATTTAATAAATAAATAAAAGTTTAGATTATATAAAAATACTATACATATACCTATAATATAGGGGAATGAAGAAATTCTTTAGGATGCTTTGATCTAAAGTCACTTAGAATTTTACCCCGACATGCGATTGATTTAATTGCTTAATTTTGTCAGTCTAAGTCGCATTCTTGTGTCTAAAGGTCATTAGGAGGTTGCTTCACTAGACACAAAGTCATTATACATACGTGAGGTCTCAAGCCTTGGTCATTTCTTTCTTTGGATCTATTTCTCGAGTGAGTCACACATCAATTGCTTGTCTTAACTAGTGATACTTGGCTTCATACTCACCTTGCCTTAGATAGTTAGGAAAATGATAAGGGCGCTTAGGTTTCACTCGGCCTTATAAAGTTTTTCCCTCACATTAGCCCTTAGTCATCCACTTTGAGCCTTTTCCGATGCCCTTTTCTTCCTTTGAATTCTATTCCCAGCCTTCAACTGCATTCTATACTCTTCGGATGGTTATTCAAACGAAAAAAAGGAGGGGGAGAAAATAAGGAGGATGATAACAAAAGAAGGCATTGCTCAACGCGCAAAAATCAGACCAAAGGAACCTGCCTTCCGACTATCTCTTAGAAGGTGGCATGGATCCTGCTGTGAACTTCTCCAGCGATAATCTCGTACGCTCGTCAGAATGACTGGAAAGAGGAGCACCACGAAGTGAACTTCTCCAACGATAATCCGGTCTTATATCGGGAAACGAGAAGAGGAGCGCAGCCTCGGGTACGAATTCCATAACCGTAAACTTTTCCAAATAGATAATCTCCGAAACCTCTCTAGGGATTAAGAGAAGAGGAGCACGGTATCGGCCCGAGAACCAACAAGAAGAACTTCGCCTACGATAATCTCCTATAGCCTCGTGGAGAAGTGGAGCTTCAGCACGAGCATAGCATAAAAAGGGATAGTTCTTAAAAGAAAAAGAGGGACAAAAGATTGAAAAAAAGATACGCAAAAGGAGACGGACGTAGAAATGGAAGAGGACGAAGAGATGAGCTCACTATCCTCTAAATTCCTTCCCTTCTAAGTCCTAGCGAAACTAAAACCCTTACAACCCTTTGATTCCAATCAACGGTCTCTCGCTTAGGTGAAATAATTAAAAATGCCTCGATCACAGGTAAATTGACTTAAAATTGCTTGTGTTGACTTGAGTGATATAAATATAAAAATCCCAAGTTAAAAATAATTGAGTGCTAGAGCGAACCAAGTGAGAGTTGTCGAAATGGACCAGTCTATGAACTTAGGACTTTAGTTTGACGACATGACTTGACGGCATTTTCTTCTTTCAAATGTCTCGTAAAATTTTAGGTGTGACGATTGATCAAAGCAAATATCTGACCCCATACTATAATAATAGTAATATGAAAAAAAATTCAAAGAAAAAATTTTTTCGCACATTTTGACATGAAATGTTATATTTCATATGCATTGAATTGACTAAATGTGAATTTTATTTTATTATCGCACATTCTACATGTAATTTTCAATTGCATTGGTACTGAATTGTTTAAATGCGATAAATTTTTCATTGCTCTTACCCTCACACAATACCTCTAGTACATGTTTTCGGGACCATGTATATGTGCTTACTAGGCAATTGTGTGTTATATGCTCGTGAATTGAATTGATTTCATATGCTTGCATATTTAGTCAATTTTTTGCGCATTATTTGAGGGGGAGCAAATATAAAAATAGTGCATTAGCTCCAAATATTCTTCACTAAGTGTTTCAGATTCCTTCAAACAAAATTAAGGAGTCGGACGTCGACACTACAAGGAACGGAGCTAATCACAGACCAAATTAACTCCATTATTTCTAACGTCTTTCTTTCTCAGTGTACAGATTTTTATTTCAGCCAGGGAAGCTAGACGTTACAGCACAGAAAATACAGGGAGTTAATTGCATTTATTTTAATTCTGAGGGGAGTTTTACAATGTGATTTTATTAGAAACAGGGATCAATCTGAAAATTTTTAGAAGCACGAATCGAGAAATTGGATATAAGAATTAATTCGCTATCATAAGTTTCTCGATCGTAAAACAGTGTTGGGAACCAATTGTTGATTAATCGCGATAATTTGCCATCGAGAAAATTGAATTGAAGAGCAATTTTCGAATCGAAAATTTCTCGAGCGCAAATAGTTATGGGCCTGATCCATTTAATCGCAAAACGTCAAATCGGAAACCCAACATTGAATTACAGCGAGTAAATAAAAGTTCATATTTGTGTCAGTCGAAAAACTTTTTCTCACGCAAACCTAAATCGCAAAAAAAATTCGCTCTCGAGAAACTTTCACAGACAGTTTCATCTTCACAAAAAAACTTTCGATTTTTTCACAACAAATTGTCTGTTTAAGGTAGAAATGAGATTCGGTTGATAGTTGCGTGTGATTTAACGTCGTTAGCATCTGCTTTTTGAAGTTTTTCGCATGTTTAGGTTTAGATTTCCGCCTGTTCTTCAAAACTGAGTAATCGTATACTGTTTTATAGTGATTTAGGCTTGATTATGAGTGTTTTTTGAGATTAATGCCTGCACTTAACATAGTTTCGAAGTTCTTGATGAATCTGGTAGTATAAATCTTCGGAAAATCTGCATCTTTGACTGAGATTTGAGCTTCAATAAAACTGGGTTTTTGAATGTTTAAAGGTATCGAAGAACTTTGTCGATCGCAAACAATCTTAATTGAATTCCGATTCAATTAAGATACTGTTTGTGTCAAATTAGTTCTCGATCGATAAAAATCTCACTTAGTCGTTATGATAGATGATTGACCGAAAAATTACTTACCATCGGGAAATATAATTAGGATTTTATGTGAGCGAAAAACTTAAGCACTGAATAGACAATTTAGATGCAAATTTTATCGAGCACAAAATTTACTATCGCAAGATAATTTTCCTTTTAATTGGATTTTGGTCGCAAAAATTTAGCAGCGAAAAATTAATTTTTCAACGCTTAATTTTTCGATCGTAAAATTCGCCGCTTAGGACTTAATTGATTGAAAAATTTCTCGACGGTTGACTTAGTCTTTCGTTGACTAATTTCTCGATAGAAATATATCGCAACGAGTAAAAAAATGTTACTTACAATCGAAAATCACATACCGCTCGACAAATTTCAAATCAAAAATTTTATTCAATCGAGGAAAATTTCTCGATAGTAAATTTACCTGAGAAATAATTTCTCGATCGTAAATTTTCACGGAATTTTTCTCGATCATAAAATTGATCGACTACAGTCTCGATTTCAACTTCAACACTTAGAAATTTTTCTAAGTCTTTTACTCTGTAGCGAACATTAGCGAATAAAATTTCTCGATCGAAAAATTAAACTGAGTCATTACAATTGAAATCAATGCATAAGAAATCAATTTGAAAATCAATTTTATCGAGCGAAAAATCAATAAAATTACTCGCGACTTAAACACTTAGAAAATTTTCAAACTACTTTTCACGCGTTAGGTGTTTAACTCAAAATTACCATCATGCCATTACATTTTTTAAAATCGAAATTCCTATATGCATATCATACGATTTCAATTCAAAATTCATCAAACATGTCATGACTTGATACAATATTATAGTTTGATGAAATTAAGTTTATTCTCGACTAATATAAAAAAATATGAACTAACGATTTGTTATATTTTTTCAGATGGATCGCTATCCAACATATAATCACATATACGAGAAGTCCTTATACCTGAATGTCCACGACACAAACTTCCAATTGGACATGGCTACCTTCCGGTGTCCAGACGACATTATCGTGTCTATCCTTCAAGGCCATCCACTATGGCATGGATTTACCGTGACGGCATCAGTGCCGATGGTCTACCTCCAGCAGCTTTGGGGGATGATCAAGAGCATCATCTTGGACGGGGGATACCATTTCACGACGGTTGTAGGGACAAGGCACATCTGCATGGGCAAGAACGAGTTTATAGCTCTACTTGACCTCCCTCACAGCCAAAACTACGACCCCCTCCCATCAGATGAAGAACTGGTGGCTGATTTCCTTCAAATGGGGTACCGTCCACCGCTCACCAAGCTTGCTCAGGTTCAGAGCAACGGTATCCCTCACCCACGGAAGACACTGTTCGGGATCGTGAACAGTGTCTATCTCCGAAGCACGCCGGCTTCGACAAGGGCAACGGTCACATCCTCCGGATTTTTCACGGAGTCGTGTTCTCGCGGAATTATGATTTCGCCCAGCTGATCTGGAACGACCTTGCAGAACAGATCAGAAAAAAGGAGAACAAGCGGTCCAAGAACGTGCCGTAGGCGAGATGGTTCTCCGTCATCATCCGCCAACACATGGAGATGTACGCGCAGAACATTCCTCGCCTGCCCCCGGGAGGAGACTATCAGCCGCCCCGGCTCAAAATTTTCCACAACCCAAGGCTGGTGGTCCTTGCACAGCCTTCGATGCCAATTCCGCTCCAACTACTCAGGCTCGCCGACCCCGCGGGAGCTGAGTATTAGAGATTCTATCAGGAACACAATCTAACCGAGGAAATGATAAGAGGGCCCCCAGCAAATGTACATATGAGGACTCCCAGGAGACTTAGCATTCAGCTGGAGTCCCTCTTCCCAGCCGTCACCAACGCACCAAATACTACGCTGACCACATCTACAAGTGTTGCTGGAACTTCTTCGCTCAATCTTGAGCCGCAACCAAATCTCGTGATGTCTGGTTCGCAGGCGCAACCCGAGCCTCCACAACACCCATAGAGCCGATTCTTCAAGATTCGACTCAAGGATTGGGTGGAAGTCTCATACAGTCACAACATCAAGTGACTGTGAGCTAACCTGAAGAGTCGGTGTCTACTCAAGGGTTGATAACAGGCGACATCAGTCGTCCTGGTCCATCTAAGAAGGCGTCCGCACCCTTCGTGACGAACGAGCAGTTCCAGGCCGCTCTCTCTGCCGCTGTACAGTCTATGGAAGACAAAATCACGGAGAGAGTACTCCAAGCAAGCGAGACATCTCGAAGAAATACCAGGAAAGCACCTGTCTATCAAGGCACCTAGTCACAACCCAACCTCACACCTCCACAACCCACACCCACCGATCCTCTACAACACTCTTCCATCCTAATCAACCCATACACAATCCCAATCACCGAGCTCCATGACATTCTTCTGGCCCGCCTCATCGGTCTTACCATACGGTCGCCCCTCTATAGGCGACTGGTAGGCTATCCTGAGCCACCTACCCAATTATGCCGAGGCCAAAGTCCCACTCCCGGCGCAGACATGACGATCCTGACGATCAGGACCATCATGAGGGGGAGAAGAGGCCAAGGACATCTACAACTCGCCAAGGACAAAGCTCGGGCGCTACGCAGACAAGCGTTGGAGCTGGTGAAACCCAAACACAAACACACCCAAACACAAACCACCCAAACCCAAACTACCCACACCACGCACCGCAACGCTCACATCGACTCACCAACCTTTCACCTCAAGACGCCTCCGCCCACACCACCGATCTACTCAAGCCCCTTGCTTCCGAAAGAAGAAGCAAGTGCTGCGATGCTTGTAGCCCTAGCAGCTACCCAAGCCACTCCCTCCGTCGCTCAAGACCAACTGAGACCTCTGGACATGGTGTCAATCCACACGAGGTCCTAGACAAGTATATTTTCGAAGAACAGTGGATGACCCATTCCATGCCCGAGGAGCACCAAAGACGACGGCTTCACGACGTTCGACGCTTTCTACAACAAGCATCTACAGACCTCGTGATCATAGAAGACGACGAGCTTCAGGAAGGTGAAGACTACGAGCAAGATATCCCAAGGCTACCAAAGTTAATCGCTCAACGGGCGGTTCCCTCTCCAAGACTAACGCCATGGACCGTTCGGATCGACACACCATGGGAGAACATCTGAATAGAAATCCCTTTCCGAGAAGAAGTTCGTAAGAACAATTGGAAGGTCTCCGGACAGAGTGAAGAAGCCGAACGAGTTAGAGCTTAGAGGGATATCTCATTGGGATCAGCAGAAGAGGATGACCTACCTCTGGATGCTGACCAAACTAGGACCTGATATTAGGCTGGGGATGACTAAGGTACAAGTCAAGAGCCATTATAAGAGTCTCTCTCCAATAAGCCAACTATTCAGCGTCTACAGTGACAAAAGAGGACTTCCAACACCTCATTACACCATTGAGCGCGTAGATAGAACTCGACAAGATCTAAGCGAGAGCGACCTACCGTACATCCCTGCTGAAGAAGTTTACAACTTATATCAGCTATATGTGGAAAATAACAAAGGTCCTCAAGGCTTCATCAAGAAAGAAGGACTCGAGGCTCTCTACCGGTTCATGATGCGCCAAGTCAAGTACTATGCCGCACACGACCTTCAGATGGCTCTGAAGAGCAACATGAAGAAGGTCAACATGACCGCTCCGCTCAACAAAGGACCTGAGATCGAAGGGCTTCCCAACAATCACATGCATATCAGCTCAGTCCTAGGCATCACCTACCACAATCCAATAGCAAAAGAAGAATAGGTTGATGCTGAAGACTGAAATCAACAAGTTTTGTGATGGGACGCTCAAGGTCATCAGGAGGAATATCGAGCAGAGGTTGGAAGAAATCAATAGAGACACCATGTTGAGGATCCACAGGTTCGTGAGAGAACAGCCGCTCCTAATGGAACTGCTTGAAGATATCGAGGAGCGACTGGAGCTGAGGATAACGCTAAAGAACTACTCGTATGCGCTAGGCTTGCGTAGATCGTATTACGCCCGACGGAAACGCAATCAAGCACAAAGGGGGAGATTGTAGAGTATACATTTTTAACTGTGCTTGATATTATTAGTTGTCTTGTAATTCGGGGCGTTTTGTATAGTAGTCCTTAGATTAGGACTACTTTGATATTTATATCAAGCTTGTTTGGTATAAATACATGTAAATCAATTGAGCTTAATAGAGAAAGTTTTGAAGATTGATCCGAAAGGCTTGCAATTCAAATGAGTTTTTATATCGAATCTTATTGATTACCATTATCATCGAATTACTTTGAATTCTTGGCTAGGATCTTAGAGTTGTTAATCGTATGACCTAACAATGGAGCTCAAATCCACTAGGGATATAAGTGACAATACCCACATTGAGAGTGTAATACCCGAGTCTGTAAGTAAGTCGGCCAATAAATTTGCATGCATATTATGTGATTATTTTTTTTTTGGAATAAGCTCCATGTATATATATAAGGGGAGTGTCATTATACAGATGAGTGAGGGGTATATCCTCACATGCAAACCAGTAACAGACTACCGGTATCAACCAACTAAACCAAAAATGAAAAACAACGTATCATATAGGAATCACCAAGGTACACGCCAAAGTCGTCGTAAAGCCGCCTTTTGGAGATCATACTTTGGTGATGTCCCAATAAGTCGCATGCACACCGTGTCGAGGACCGCAGCTACCAGCCTATCCGGGGTCGTGCTAGATCCTTCCTTCCAGCGCTTGTTACGTGCTTGCCATATATGATACACCAATGATGCGAGTACGTGCCGGTATGCGACCTGTACGAGATGCTGACCACGCCATCGCGAAGCAGCCCACTGTATACCCTGTCTCCAATCCTGGTACGGCCATGCCCATCTAATCTTCCTCCTCAACAGCCGAGTGCAGTGGCGCGAAAAGCCACACTCGAAAAAAAGATGTTGAACTGTCTCAACATGTAGTGCATCACATAGAACACAGGCGGGTGTCCCAGCGCGTTGTGCCACCCAAGGCTTATCTCTTGTCGATAGACGGTCCCGAATGGCCAACCACAAGATGACCTCATGACGAGGTATCTTCAGGGGTCCCCCGAACAAGCACGCCCAAGCGACCAAAGGCCGATGTATGCACAGTGACTCCCTGACTAAGCGTGCTGTGGGTCGACCATCTGGGGCCCCTTGCCAAGAAATCACATCACGTCTAGTAGGATGAGCCGGCTGAAGGTGGGGACTAAACTCCAGGTACTCAACCGTCGATCTCCCGGGCCAATTCCAGCCTTGGCCATCAATTACCGCGCTCAGTCGTGTGCCCATCGGCAGCCCCATTGCTAACGGGCCTCTAGGATACCGGTCCAACAAGGGGGCACCCCGTAGCCATGGATCTTCCCACAATAATAATGATGCGCCATCCCCTATCGTAAATTGAAGAAAAGGTAGAATTACCTGCCTTAACTGCATCAGCTTCCTCCAGCTCCATGCAGTGTTGGCCGAAACGGTAATTGTCCAAAGCGATCTCGCATGCAATCGTGTACTGTACAACCAATCCACCCAAATCGAGTCATCCGGTCGAGTAATCACCCTCCATAAGAGCTGAATCAGAAGGGCCCTATTATCCGTAGAGATCGACCGCAGCCCCAAGCCTCCTTCGTGGACAGGTAGACAGACATCATCCCAAGCTACCTTGGCTGATGCGCCACCCCACAAGAACCGGCGAAATCTCGTTTCCAAGGCACGTATGATACCCTTGGGAAGCAAGAAGACCCCGGACCAGTAGACATGTAGAGCCTGAAGGACCGACTTAATCAGTTGTATCCTACCTGCATACGACAGAGACTGGTTCAGCCATGAGCCGAGCCGTGCATCTACCCGCTGCATCAATGGCGCACAGTCGGCAATCGTAAGGCGGGAGGCAATCAGCGGGACCCCCAAATAGCGCACAGGTAGGCGACCTTCGCGGAATCCCATCAAAGACAGTAGCTGGACCTTGAGGCTATCTGCCCTCCGTGAAATATACATCTCACTCTTGTCAGGGTTAGGGTGTAACCCAGACACTTGTGCGAACGACAATAATGCCTCCTTTAGGACCCGTACCGAGATAAGATCAGCCTGACAGAACAGAAGCAAATCGTCCGCAAAGACTAACATAGGCAATTCGGTGGCCTCGCAACGCCAGTGGTATCGAAATCGTGGTTCCGACTGTATAGATGTTACAACAAGGCCATGGAGCACCTCCATGACGAGAGTGAAAAGGTACGGTGAAATAGGATCTCCTTGCCGAATACCTCGCTTGCCAGCGAAGTACCCCACCGGTCGCCCGTTGAGGTTGATAGAGAATGTGGTCGTCGTCACGCAACTCCGTATCCACTCAACATACCTTGGGTGAAAGCCCATCGCCTGAAGAGTCGCCAATAAGAAGCTCCATTCCACCTTATCATAGGCCTTGGCAAGATCCACCTTTAGCATAGCTCGCGGGGGCCTTCCCTTACTCGTATACCCAAGACAGAGCTCCTGTGCTAGCAATATATTATCACTGATGCGCCTGCCAGGGATAAATGCCGTCTGTGAAGCATGGACCAGATCTCGCAGCACCGTCTTCAACCGATTCGCCAACACCTTGGAGATGATCTTGTATAAGACATTACAGCACGAAATGGGCCGGAAGTCTGTCGCTCGGCGTGGCGTCTCGCATTTAGGAATGAGCGTAATCAACGTGCTGTTAAGACCCTTGAGTAAGCATCCCGTCTTGAAGAAGTCCTGCCTTGCACATATCACATCAGGGCCAACTATCCCCCACGCTGTTTTGAAGAAAGCAGCCGTAAAACCATCAGGTCCAGGGGCCTTCTCGTCCCCGATAGAGAATAAAGCATGCCTGATTTCCTCGTCGTCCACTGGCCTGATCATGTATTCCGAAGCGGCTGGGGTAAGCTTGCGTGAAATGGCCCTTTGTATCTCAGCCCTTGCAACAGGGACTGTACGCGCTGATTGTCCAAGCAACTCCTGATAAAACCCCAACAACTCTCCTTCCACATCAGCAGGAGACTCTAAACTACTCCACTCGGGCTTTCCAGCGAAATAATCCGGTTCGTTGCACGCCGTATCGCAACCTTCCGGAAGAAGTACGATGAGCATTGATCGCCATCCCTAAGCCACGCAAGCTTCGCTCGTTGGGAAAGCGCTGTGTGCTCAATCTCGACCGCCCAAGCGTAGAGATACCGGCAATGCCGTTCGAGATCGTGGAAAAGCACCTCAAGTGGAAATAGAGCGGCGAACTTCTGTGCAATTCCCAAGAATTGTAAGGCATCCGCAACATTCGCGGCTAGGTCCCCTTTGGCACGTCGCATGTGCTTCAAAATCGGTTTGAGTAATTTCAAACGCTGGACCACCATGTACATAGGAAAGCCCGTAAGAGGAATGTTCCATACCCGCTGAACGTGGCCCAAGAAATCCTCTTCCTTGGTCAGGAAGTTCTCAAACCGAAACGCCGTACCCCGTATCCCAGTCGGCACCTCCCCCAATGATAACGGTGAATGGTCTGAAGTAGCAGGCATGTCACTGCGAAAGCAGGCATCCTGATATCGGGCAAACCACTGGGGATTGCCAAGCATGCGATCTAACTTCCTCCAAATGCCCCCGAGGCCCCGCTGCTGATTGTACCAAGTGAACTCTTGCCCCGTGGACGGAAGCGAAGTAAGGTCAGCGCTTAGAAGGCACGCCTGAAATTCCGACATATCCCGCGCCGGAGGAGCACCCCCTCGTCCTTCGCCCGCATGCAAGATAGCATTGAAGTCCCCCGTCACCAACCATGCATCCTCAACACGTAGAGCAGAGAGCTGGGTCAACTCCTCCCACAAAGCAATACGATCCTCTCTACGAGAATTCCCATATACAAACGAAATGAACAAGTGTTCCGACATGCCAAGTCGTTCCACACGGCAATGAATAGCTTGGCTAGACTTCGCCATAATAGTCACGCGAAGCCATGTGGGATCCCATCCCACCCAAATGCGGTTCCCCGGGCTATCTTCATAGTCGAAAAACCAGGACCACCGCGGCCGAAGGCCATCGGAGATGCGAGCCGCATTAGATGCCGCCACCCTCGTCTCAAGAAGCCCAACCATGCGCAAACCCCCCCGTGCTATCCAGTCCCCCACCGCCCTCCTGTGGTCTTGCCTATTAAGACCACGCACATTCCACGAACCCACCGGTATTATGAATGAGGCCCATGTCGGGCTGCATATGCTTTATGGCCCGTAGTCAGTGTATCAGTGACATCATGTCTAACCTCCTCGTCTTCATTCAAATCGCGCAGCACCGTAAAGAAACTGCAATCAGATTGGTCCAATCGGTCATCCTCCTTGGCTCGACTTGGACATGGGGTGGATGAACTAGCTAGATGCTCCTTACGAGTGTACGGGGCTGTTCTCGGCACTTCCACCATAGGATCAATCCGTACTGCCTTCCCATGAGCACCGATCTGCCTCCATTCCGAATGGTGAAGGCGCCCTTGACGCAAATGTTCACGCGTTGGGCGCTCCAGTTGTGGCCGCTCATGGACTGCCCCAGTAAGCCTCGGACGCGCTGGCTGTCTTTGTGCATGCGGCTGGCTGGTCGAACTAGGCCTCGACATAGGTATCGGCCCCACTGGACCCGGCTTCTTCTTTTGATTGGGACATTGTGTGTCCCCATGAGCCCATGTATCACACAAACCGCACTTCCTCGGCTTCCATTCATACTCCACCTTAACGGAAACCCTTCCATAAGTACCCCCATCCGCATTCGGAAGTTCAATATCCACCTTCTCTATAAAGGGGGTGGCAAGTGTTTTCATAACGCACACACGTGCGTAATCGATACGTTCCCCTTTAGCTGTGATCCCATCAGCAAACAGGGGCCTTCCAACGCCACTAGCAACCACACCCAATCCCGCTTTGGTCCAAAATTCACTAGGCACATTCCATAGCTTTACCCACAGCGGAACCTCGACAAGGTCCTTTCTTTCCATTGACATGCCCGGCCGCCACACCTCTAGAAACAATGGCTGGCCCTGGAGAAGCCACGGGCCCCCCTCCAAGACCTCATTCATGGCCGTGGGGGAATCAAAGCGGAACCGAAAAAACCCATTCGTCGTGGCACGGACCTCCACCACACCGGTCCATCGTGCCCGTACAAATCGTTCCACAAAAGGAAAGTAAGGTTTAGGACCCAGGAAGTAGCCAACCAACGTATTCGCCCATCTCGCAAAACCTTGTGAGGCCACACCCCAAGACGGGCCACCACTGATACCGTGTCACTCGTCGACTTCGGCGCAACATAATCCAGAGCTAAGCGACGCCGGTCCACGTGCCCTCTGGGGTCCCCGGCACCCACAGCCTTCGCAGTGGCGATTCGATTTGTGGTCTCAGTCGCAGCCTTGCCAACTACTACATCCGCATACAAAGCCAACGGAGCCACCACTCGAGTCGTCTTATCAATTGGACCCGAACCTGTAATCCTCGTATCAACAGTAGAATCCGTAGTCTTCAGGCATGAATCGACAGTGGGTTGGGATCCAAGCACCCTACTGTGGTTTGTCCCCGATGAAGCAAGCACATGCCTCTCATCAACATCAATTTCGGCATCAACCCGCTCCTCAACCGCCGGCGTCTCCAGCTGGACTAACCGTCGGGCCATAATCCGCATAGGTGGCGGAGTGTCAGGTCTGCCCCACCGTTGCTTGCGGCTAGGATTCCGCAGGATGCCTTTGAGTGGAGCCGTGATAGTCGAACGCGCAGGTGGCGAGCCCTGTAAAACCCTAGGCCCAGATTGCTTCTCAGCCCGAATCTGCCCCGACCGCATTGGGCAGTCATCGACGGCGCCCACCTTGGCACCCACCATGTCAGCCCCGGGAATCTGCAGAGGCCTAGCAGATCCGTCGTCCCCCATGTCCGCGCCCACTGCTCCATCAGATCGACCTTCCTCAACATATGTCGCATCTTCCACCATAGCAGACGGGTTAACAGAAACCCTAGGCAATGACGCCGAACCATCGGACGAAACCAGCGACCCACCAGATTCCGATGCCCCATTCATCCCGCCGGTGTGGCTCTGCCCCGTCGCACCAGATCGCTGAATACGTCCCGTCAGCTCGAGGAATCGCGGCGCATCAAAACAGGTTGCGAACTCCGGGTATGTGGCCATTAGGGTTGTCAGATCCGGCAAGGTTGGAGGTTGCCTAGCCACAGAATCACCGATCAGTAGCAGATTCCGATCGGGGGGCGCTGGCGGGATTGATGCAGATTGATCATCCTCCATAACGAAACCCTAGCAGTTCGTCGTACCCAAAGATCACCAAAAACCTCGACCAAAACCCACGTAAAGGATTAAGGATGTGACCCCAATCACCGGCCGGCCAAGATCGACCAGAAACAACGGAGATCGGACGTCGAACACGATGAAAAGACACCAAAATTTGAATTTTCGCCTACTGTGTGTAATTCGCACGCACTGAAGGTGTAATTCGCCTAATTTTGTCTTTTTTAAAAAGGGTGCAACACGAGGACTTCCCAGGGGGCCACCCATCCTAGTACTACTCTCGCCCAAGCACGCTTAACTTCGCAGTTCTGATGGGATCCGGCGCATTAGTGCTGGTATGATCGACCCTATTATGTGATTACGTGATTGCATATTACATGTTTATTTAATTATATGCTGTGATGAAAATTTGGTAGAAAATGAGGTCGAGACATAGGAAATTTCATATAAGGCATGTAATTTTTGGGTAAGAGAAATTATTAATAAATTAGCTAATAATAAGATTTAAAAATATTCGGACTATGTTATGAATTGGGCGTCCATCCCACTAATTTTATCACACTTTTCCATTTCGGGCGTCCCAATAATTTTATCACCTTTCCTTATTTAGCAAAAAAAACTATCACAAACAATCAGTATAATAATATTAAATATTCTTAAAAGACGTGTCAAAATATACACTTTTTTAAATTTGATACTAATACTATGACATTTCTGTCTAAGGGTCGGAAGTAAGGATGTCCCAAAACAATAAATTACGTAAGCTTGGACGACAGTTGTCTCAACTACGACACATATATTTATATGCATAAATTATGTGCTTATTTGCTTCAATGATTTTTAGTGACTTCCTACGTTATTTATTTACGTTATATGACGACATGACATGCATATTCACATCACGTTCATATGCACTCACGATTAGTATTAAAGACAGGACCGAGAGCGTGCATGATACAAGATCGCTTGAGAGCGATAAATATTCGCTGATATAGGCGACTGATGTCGACTCACAGTTGAGTCACGGTTCATCTATGCTACCATGGTGACTATTATGTCGCCGCTTTCAAGACATGACATGATATTCGGCGGATGCACTCATGGCGGAACGTGAAACCCGTAGGATGCGAGCTGAGAGAATAAACAACATCGAGGGTATCTCTGGTGTCGGCAACCTCGGAGTAGGCTACCAGTGTGAAGCGTTCACGTGACGTATGAAACCACCTTTGGATTGAAAAGGCGCCCTAGGGTTAGCCTCTCAAGAGTGGGTATTGTCACTTATATATATGTGTATATATATATATATATATATATATATATATATATATATATCCCTAGTGGATTTGAGCTCCATGATGGTGCATAGCAGGATAGCCGAGGGCCCTACATGCCAAGAAAATACAAGGAAGACATGAGGTCTAGGGAGCATTGGCGCGGATGCCTTTGCGAATTAGGGCACGTGCATGGCATGCATGACTTTCACTTACTGAGCTTTATAAGCTCATTCCACGTATTTATGTGTTGTAGGTTCACGTGATCACGGTACGTGATCATTATAATGGCGGGGCCTATTTTGAAGCTTCCGGAGGACTTTTGAGGTGAAAGTGTGTACATGGATGTGACCAACGTGGCGGGCCGATAGATTATTTTTGAATACGCATGCGCACTCACCTATGTATTTATGTCCTAGGTCATTTTGTAATGTACAGAAGGGTTTCCTTTATATAAAAAGAAAAACTTTTGTACGCATTTTCGCATATATTATTTCCTTAGATCATTTGCAGTCACGTAAATTAGTAATAAGAGTGGGTGGTAGAAGTCAGGGGCGCACAGAGAGGCTAACCCTAGTACGCAATTTGCATTTTTATCCCTAAGGCGCCATTTCAATCCCAATGCAGTCTATCACGCGGATGCTTCACGCTATTAGCCCACTCCGAGGTCGTCAACACCAGAGATACCGTCGGCGTCGCTTATTCCCTCAGGTCGCACCTTCCGCAAATAGGCATTTGCCCAATAACATGTACATAAATCGGCGACATAGGAAGTCGCCATGGTGACATAGAAGAGCCGTGACTCAACTGTGGGCAAATATTCATCCCTCTCAGGCGATCTTGTACCATGTACGCTCTCATATCCTGACTTTCATGCCGTGCGTGATCATGTTTACGTGAATCGTGTGAACATGCATGTCGTGTAGAAGCACATAATCACGTAGTTCATGCACATAGAAGTTGTGTTGTAGTTGAAATCTCCACTTACCTGTCGTCCAAGCTAAGTAAGCTTACTACGTTGGGAAATCCTTATTTTCTGACCCTTAGACAAAATAATTTAAAGTATCAGTGTCATACCTAAATTAGATAATCATTTTGAAATAATTTGTTTCGGCTACTTATTTACTAGAAACCATAAGTCACTCGACTTCTAGTCTACGTTAAGTTAATACTCAATTATAATACATATAGAGCGCGGCGAAAGCTGCTCCTATATGACTCCAAATTAGCCCGATCCCTTAAAGTTAGAGTCACCCAAATGTTTCGATCATGGTTTCGTCGATTTCCACTAGGCACCAATTCGCCCGATTGTAACACCTTTGAGTCTCCAAACATTCGCCCAATTCCTTTGTGGAGTAGACATAGGTTCGATCGAAACTTGTGTTATCCCATTCTAGAATCGCCCGACTCCATACACAGCGAAAGTCTCTTCTTCATGCATCACTCGCCCAATTTTCCAAGCCTCAACTGCGCCAAATTCATTATGCTTGGTATCACATTCGTTCGAAAGCTTTAAATCTTCAACATTCATCTTACTCGAAACTTAACCCCTTTATTTATTCTACCCAAAATTCATATATCCTAAGGTTTCTTCTACCCCAAATCGTACAGTAGTACCCAAGAATTATTCTATACTAAAGTTATGAACCCTAAAATACGTTATACTACTCGAAAAATACCTTAACTTAAATGAACATGTTAATATGAATCTATATTTTAAACTAGGATTTCTACCCTCTTTCGTACATCTAAATTCCTAGGTTTTCTTAGTTTTTAACGTTAGAATACTAACATAAGCCTAAATTATGAAATTAAGATAACAAGTAAGATGCTCACTTACCAATTAGCACATAGTAGTCAACGCAGAGGCATAAATACTTACAGATGAGGCAACGAGGCTGGACTTCCATGCTTTTGAGCGTCGTACATGGACAGTCTACAGAATATATATCCTAAGCTCTGATACCACCTGTGACGACCCTCATTTTCTAATCGCTAGTTAGCGATACTCATGCCGGGTTTAGTAGCAAAAGCCGCAGGAACCCATTTTACATGCGCACTATTCCATAGAAGTCACATGATCACATAACTAGTGTACAACAATTTCCCAACATCGCATGAGCACATAGTCACATGCTCAAAGTTCATGAAAGCGCGTAATCATATAATGAGCATAAAAATCCTAAATCTCATTGGCATGAAACGTGTACGCTAATTTATTGGCCATTCTAGCTTTCGGGGACCCGGGCATTACAGTTTCGCTCGAACCTAAATTAACCAATATAATCTCGGCGAAAGTCTCTCACATAAGGTTGATTCGCCCGATCTATTCTATACATTTAGGTGATTCTAGTTTATAATCGATCGAAACTATCATCATGAATTGGCCGATACTCAAATGAAGTGGAATCGCCCGATTCCTTCAAAAACCCCTAAAAATGACATTTATATACTATCATGTTCATCTTTGAAAATCAATCCTAACCCAGAAAAGGGTACACTCTAAATTCCACCCTCACTAATATTTCATGTACCAAAAGTTTCATGGTATAATTTAATAGGGTCACGAAACTCTTATACAGTTCAAATACCCTAAGTACCAACGACATAATATTAACGTTCTTAAATTTGTTTTTAAGTAATTTATCATGTAGGCCGAAGTATTGGAATTCCTCAAATAAGTTCATGAATCGTAAACTCTCTTAGCACCTTAAGATTTCTATGACCTTATGTTCAAATTCCCCAAGTCTAATTTTAGCTTAAACATCTATCTCTAACTGCGAAATATTCATGGAAGAATCATGTAAAATATACCTTACACTAGATTATAAAATAGCCACGCCTTGGAGTTTGAAGGTTTACCTCTTTTACTTTGAACTTCCCTAGATTGATTAACTTTTTCTTCCTAAAGTTTACGCCTCCTTTCTCCTTTATATTCTTCTCCTTTTGTTCTTATTGATAATTATGTCTTATAGATATATATTAAGGGAATTTGATTTGACAAGGAGGTAATGGACATTTCCTCCCATGTTAAGCAACGTGATTTAGTAGTTATCAAACCTTTGGTCCTTGCTATGTTATATATCGAATACTTCATTTGATTACCAACAATGTAATTTAATTTCTAAGAATAATTTACTTAATTATCTCCTATTTTTAATACTTCTATATTCTAATTTTACTGCTATTAATTTTCGAGGCTTCTCCTAATTTACATATCCAACTTAATACCTTGGAGTTTCTAAGTTAAATCATTATAGTACTAATTTATATCAAAAGTCGCGTATTAAATCTCACGGGTATTACTGTCCCCCTGATGAATCCCTCGTCGACCCTCATAGAAACCGACCAGGTTCCCATTAAGGTTAATGGAGAAGGCCGTCGAGGTTAAGCAGCTACGTATCCACCCGACATAAGTGGGATGGAATCGCATCGCCTAACGAGCCGTAAGAATGAAACTCCACTGTACTTTATCGTAGGCCTTCGCTAAAATCGACCTTAAAGGCCACAGGTGGCAGGTGTTGTCCATTGTGGTAGCCACGGCAAATCTCCTGAGCCAAGAGGATATTATCGCTAATACGCCTCTCCGAGACGAACGCGGTCTATGACTCATGTACATGTTTGGCATGGCACGACTTCATACGATTAGCAAGAATCTTCGATATAACCTTGTAGATGACATTACAACACGAGATAGGTCTGAAATCAGTTGGCTTCCTCGGCGTCGCTCCTTTAGGGATTAGGGTGATCAAGGTAGGGTACGGTTTAAGCCTTTAAGAAGGCGGCCAGTGCGAAAGAAGACTTGGACAGTCCCAATGAAATCATCCCTAATAATACTCCAAGTCGCTTTAAAGAAGCTATCAATAACTGGCCTCAACCGACTAATGTCACCGAAGTACGTAGTTTTCTTGGATTAGTTGGGTATTATAGAAAATTCATCAAGGACTTCTCAAAGATAGCCTCAACATTGACAAAGCTAACAAAGAAGAATGCCCCATTTCACTGGAACGATGCGTGAACAAAGTTTTCAAGAATCAAAGAAACGACTCACCTCAGCCCCAGTTCTGACGATACCCACAGGCACTGGAGGTTTTTTCGTTTATAGCGATGCTTCAAAGAATGGACTAGGCTGCGTGCTAATGTAGAACGGGAATGTGATTGGGTACTCTCTCGACAATTGAAGGAGTATGAGAAACACTATCCAACCCTTGACGTAGAGCTCGCTGTAGTGGTATTCATCCTGAAGATCTGGAGACACTATTATATGGCGAACGTTGCGAAATCTACCCATGACTTTGATGATCCTTTTTAAGCCCGACTCTCTAGGTTCGACTCAATCGGTAAGGATTTCGTAATTTCCCATCGCCGTCCTCATAGGACACCTGTCTCGATACTTTCGAGACTGTGAATCCATACTCGGTGGTCTGAGCCCGGCAATCACAAATAGTCATCAAGACCGCATCTGGCCCGCTGTCCCATGCAATAGCAAGTCGGGTCGAGGGGAACCAGTGACAGTCGAGACTTCGAAGTCAGCTCCGTCAAAGCCCCTTTCGGTCTAAGGTTCACGCAGACTACTGTAGCTTTGTCGTCGATCATTGACACTCCTTGAGTAATAAGCCATGTTCAATCGTACGACTTGTGAGTTAGTGCCCATGAAACGATTCAATCCCCTGATTCGACTCGTATCACAAGTCATGACCTCCGCTTCCAAGCAGGTATCTGCAGACAATAGGTCATCGACAAATAAGCCGTAATCGGTTATCCGACACCCAACTAGAACCTAAGGCTTACGGACATTCTATGTTCTGCTTCCGGATGCTAAGTAAAGAACTTTTATTACCAATAAACGAATAATGCCTTTATTCAACACACGAAAATATCCTAATAAATAAGAGGTCGAAATGATAAGTAAGCTAATGCCCTATACAATCCAATCCTTGTATACCATTCGAGGGCATATTCCTAACAATCTCCCACTTGCACTCAATGCCATATGTTAAGGTATCTAATACCTTTCTCCTTGAGATGTCTAACAAGCATTGTCTGTAGTAAACGCCAATGGTGACTATGGGTCGCTCACGCTTTCGCGGGGCGCAATCTTCTAAAAGGCATAAGGCCAATTTCAACAAAAAACACGCAACATGTGTTATTTTTCTTTCTTTACCTTTGGATTTACTGTGAGACCTAGGTCCTTAGTTTGATTCGCATCACCACTATTGTCACGCCACAATGGCAGTGGTCTGTCAGCTACAGGTACATTGAAGTTCTTCCACGAACTTACTCATCCAAATTGCCTCTCAGGTGACTATGTACTTAACCTCGCGGGTGGATAATGCAGTAGTGCTCCGTTTGGAATTTTTCCAAGACACTGCTCCACCGTCAAGCATAAAGACGAAACCCCAAGTGGTTGTTCTGTCCCACGTCTGACTGGAAATCCGAACCGCTACTCCACTTCTAATTCTCCATTAGACCAGCATCATATCCTTATTCTTCTTAGGTACTTGAGAATATTCTTGACTGCCGTCCTGTAACACCCTCCTATTACCTTTTTTACGCATTTATAAAATATTCATATAAAATTTTTTGCGCTTTTCATAACTATTTCCTTTAACAAAAACGGGTGCGTACATCTGGTCTAGTTCCTTCCACAATAATGTACATATATGTACCTATCATACCAGTCACAAAATATGACAACTGTACTATTTCTATTCTATATGCTAACGATGAACAGAGGGGAGCAGGAGGAGAGCGTAGCCGGGCAACCTTGAATCCATGCTTAGGAAAATGTGTTCTACGCATCCTGCTAATTATCTACACAACTGTGAAGACAATAATTCAGAGTATGATCGCAACATGTTAACTAATAACAAGTAACAATAAAATAAACAGTAGTCCGTCCCTTCCCGTAAATATCGTAAACAAGCTATCATGAAATCATCATGTATATAACTGTCATTCATAAGATCCGTAGATCACATGATATGTCTATTTATTTAGATACTCCCGTTATAGACCAGCTAGATTGTACTGTACGCCCAGTCGGCGCCCATGCATGGGACTCTGCAACCATTCTGTAATCCCCCGATTTGAAGGGATACATATATGCCTGTACAGGACTCTGAAAAATCCCCCGATTTGTAGGGATCTATGCCGTACCATCTGTAGTCGTAGCAGTCATAACGGTTTTTCCCTTCGTTTTATATGTATGCAATACTATAGGAATACCTTATATGACAAACACAAATCATATGAGAATACATAATACTCAGATAATTCACGTCGATAATAAATAGCACATTTATCACGTATTAATCAATTAATTCATATAAAGCACATAAGACGCACAAATACATGCTGCAAATCATACTCACAAGTTTCGCCTATTCTTCACGTTCGCTTACTCGGCCTTGTCTTTGCCCTTATCCGACTGTTGACCTATATAATTATTTTTTATTTGGTAAATACAAAATTCCTATAATGACATGCGTGCATAATATGTGTGCTTTATTATGCATGATCATTCCTATCCGTATCCTTTACCAGAGACCCTAACTTATTTTATATCAAAAACCTAAATATTGAACACTTTATGTGATATTAAAATTCCTTATATCTGTTTCACAATTTTCTTTACTTCGAAATTCTATTAAGTTCGGCTTTTAAAACTCCCATATGTCTCGAAATCTTCCTAGTTAAATTTCTAAATGTCGAAGTCATATTTCGAGATTTATCTAATTCATCTCGAGGTCATATCTCGAGATTTATTTAATTAACTCGAGATTATATCTCGAAGTCTACATCTATCGAAAACTTATTAGCACATGTCGAGAATTTCAAAGTGCAACAGAAAGGATTCGAAATATACCATAAAATTTTCGAAACAAATTTCGCAATTTTTCGCATTCTATTTTGAGATTTCTTTCGAAGTCCTTCCATTGTATTTCTTAATCTCGAGATCTTATTTCGAGATTTGCTTAATTGATCTTGAGATAACATCTCGAGTTTTACTTAGTTCATTCGAGATTATACCTTGATATTTATATTTCAGAATTCCTACCAATTTTGACTTCTAATTCAAGATTTCTTAGATTTTGACAAAACTTTTCAGATGATTTCGAGAACTATCTCCACACACACACACACACGCACACACACATATATATAAGATGTCGAAACCCTAACTAGTAAGTGACTTATATCGAGAACTTATTTATTCTCTATTCATCTCGAAGTCTTCTTTCGAGATTTATTTTCCAACATTCTATGGATTTCGAGATCATGTCTCGAAGTCTATCTAATTCATATCATCGATGTCCTTTTCTGAACCAGATCGAAATCCGAAAAGTGGCACACCTAAAAACATATTTTTTCTTTCAAACTGGGGAATCTTTCGATCAAACTATGATTTCTTAAGAACATCATCACAACTTTAAATATTTTCCAAACCTTTCAAATATTAAAAACTTATATAAAACATGATTTCATACAGTTCTAGTGTTACTAAATCTCCCTAATATACGTAAAACATGAATTAACATGTAAAAGTTATGATAAGAACTATACCCTTCCTTAGCTAAATTGCAATTCGGCTTGAGTTCTCTCCCTTCTGTTCCTTAGCCTTCATGAGTTATGAAAGTGATATGGATAGATTTCTTCTTTTTATCTATTGTTTACGTGTTGAGTTAAATAAATGACATCGACATTTTCATCTATCGTTTGAGTGAAAAAATTTCGAAGTCTTCAATGACTAAATCTCGAAATTCTACTTAAGAAATCAATTCTTATCTCGAGATCTTAGTTTTTGATGTTCTATGAATTGTTTAAGTTGTCACAAGATTCATATCGAGAACCCAAGTTCTAGTGATCTTCTTATAAAAAAATATTTCGAAACCTTGATTGAGGAGTTTCGAAACCCTTATTCAAAGAGTTTCGACATTATATTGAAGGGTTTCGAACTTTTGCTTTAGCCACTCTTTAATATTATTCAAATATTTCTTCCACTTTAAAGGATCTCAAGAATATCATCAAACTTCCTAATTTATTTAATCACTTTAATTAATATATATCACTTTGAAAATTCATACTTAGAAAAATTCTAATTCCGTAATATTCACTTCTTCACCACTTATATCTCTTTGAGAACCTAGAACTATAATAATTTAAATACCTTATTCTACATATACTTCTGTTTTAAAATGACTTGAATGAATGCATGAATTATGTAAATGCATGAAATTATAATATGAAGTTTCGGTTTCGGTTTCTGACACGTCCAATGTCCCTTATACGGTTAGCCTAAAACTGACTGACTACGCTCACGGCGTACGCCACGTCAGATCGCGTGGAAAGCATCGCGTACATAAAGCTACCCACGATGGATGCATAGAGGATTCCCTCATCTCTTTCCGATCCAACTCACTTTGAGGGCTCATAGACTTGAAAAGGTGAGTCTATGTCGCATAGGTTGGAACCCTTTCTTAGTTGTCCATATTATATCACTTCAGGACCTTCTCTAAGTAAAGGGCCTGAGAGAGTCATGACATACAATTCGCTCGATCTCTATAAAAGCGAATACCCAAGTTGTAGGTAGCTTCTCCCAAGTCTTTCAGGGAAAATTCGATCAAAAGCCACGCTTTCACCATCGCGGGCATTCCGATAGCATTTCCTATCAAAAGGATGTCATCCACGTACAATACGAGGAACAATATTTTTCTCCCACTGCTTTTCTTGAGACGCATGGTTCGTCTTCGTTATTTATGAATCCGTAAGCCTTTCACTACTTCATCAAACCGAAGGTTCCAGACTTTTAAGTTCGTATTAACTTGCACACATTATGAGCATCTCCAGCGATGTAAAACTGTTGGTTGTTCCACATATATTTCCTCCTTGAGGTAGTTGTTTAGGAACTAGGTTTTTACATCCGTCTACCAGACCTTATACTTATAGTGCATCGCTATCGCAAGCATGGTTACAATCGATTTCATCATTGCATCTGATGAAAGGCTTTCCTCACAGTCAATGCCCTAATTTTGATTGAAACCTTTTGCTACGAGCCCAGGCCCGCACGACTCAAACAGATTGTTTGTGCATAGAATTTCGCCTGCATAGCCTTAAGCCATCTCAATCTTTTCCGTTATTGCCTGGTCAAGGTAGTGGGATCGTTATTGACGTTCCTTTCATCGCAACAACCCCGTGCTCAATGTGTAATATACAGTATATGTTAGGCTGGCAAGATACTCTACCTGACTTGCACAATTCAGGCTGCGTCTTGGACTGTTCGTTGGTGCCTACTAGCACTGGTGTTTGTGAAAGCATTTTTGTCGACTCCCGAGAGTTACTTCACGACCTACTCCAACTTCTCGAAGGAACTATTGCTCGAGAAAGTGAATCTACATGGTTAGAACGATCCTATGATCGTCGTGGAAGTAAAATTGGTATCCCATGGAATCCTTGGGAAACCTGACATAGCGACCTTTCACTTATCTCAATTCCAGTCTGAGCAATCGATCTCATAAAACTGGGCAACCCCATATGTGATCTCAGTTCGGATTTTTGTCCAGTCCATATCCCATATGGAATGATTGATTTTGTAGGACGTCTATTTGAATGTACGATGCGTTTAACAACGCTTACCCACTACAATACGTGAGGCTATATCTAGCTAAGCATTGATCGAACATTATCTAGAAGCGTTCGAGTTATGTGCTCAAGCACACCGCCCAACTGCAGTGTTCTGGGCAGATTCATCTGTGAAATAATTCAGTTCCTTTTCAAGAACCTGCCAGACTCGAGAATAATATATTTGTCTCCTCGATCTGATCGAAAAATATCTTCTCAGTTTGTATTTCCAGTCTTGTCTCATACTCCTCGAACTTATCGAGAGTTTGAGATTTATACCTCATCTGCTTTGCCTAGCACGAGTGATCGTTGGAGAAGTTAAATGTAGTGGAAACTACCTTGAGCCGTTACCTAAACGCTCTACAAACGTGTATATGGATCATACCGAGTGGTTCTGAGGCGTCTTTGAAAAGTCCCTGTGAAGGGTGACTTAGTTATCTTTCCGAATATACAACACTCGCAAGTCGGATAGGGATAAAATCCCACGCGGCTTTATTGTGCCGGTTTTCTCCAACTCTTGAATCATTCATTCCCCAGAATGACCGAGTCTAAGATGCCACAAGTGTCTCGAGTTAGACTCCAATGTTTCTCGGTAATTGTGTTCACTGATTTTAGTAAAGTTGCAATTCCGACGTATTTATTTCTAAAATATACAAATTACTAAAACGGAACTCAAAACTGTCTCCGCTCAAACCGGAAGTAAATAATATTCTTATGCCCTTGGGCAAAATTAAAAAATCGGAAAGAACTAAACTAAGTCAAGAGTTGTTGATCCATAATGGGTAGCCGATACACAATGTCCGCTTCCTATGTTGATAATAATTGCTCGCTCTGCCAATTTCTATTTCGTTTCAGACCCTGTGGTCGCTAGTTTGGAGCAGTCACTCTTCCAATGGCGCAGCTCATTGCAATGAAGGTGTTTGTACTTTGGCTTTGCGCTTCTTTGTACATTTGGCATTGCCATTAGAAATTTTTCCCTTGGGCTTCATTTTCTTGTCCGTCTTCTTCTTACTCGGCCCATGGCCTTTCGTAGTGGCGACAAGCGCCGTTTCATTTCCCTTCTTCTTCATCTGAGTCAGGGTCGTGCTCAACTGACTCATCAGATGAGACGGTACCATTACAACCTTGTTCAGATTGTGGATCACAATCAATCTGTTGAAGAAGGGCGGCAGTGACTAAAGTATCAGGTTAACTTGAAGCTCAGCGTCCATAAGGCAGTCAAGCGACTCAAGCATTTCGATCCAACCGATCATCTTGAGTAGATGTTCTCCGACATCACTTGTTCCAGTCATACTGCATAGGAACAAATGCTTTTGTCATGGCATTTTGCGAGCTCCTAGACTCCATGTCATATCGTTCCTTTAGATGAAGCAACATAGCATTTACACTCGTTTAAAAGTGATGGCGCTATAGTTTGATTCTTATTGATGCAAGCATAAAGCCCTTGACCCTAAGCTCGTCTTTTCACCATCTGCCAAACGCAACTCGGTCATCATCACTTTTTTTTCTGTATAATGTCCTGTATATAAAGTGGAAACGTATGTACAGATAAACAGGAGAAAAACTCCGCAATAACCAGTAACAGACTACTGGCACCCACAAGACAGGGAAAACCAATCAACCAATCAACCAATGAGCCCCTCCACTTATAAACCCAAAATAACCAATAAAGACCAGTCCTACCAAGCCATACGCCATAGTCGGCGTATAGCCGCTCGATGAAGGTCGTTTGGCGGACGTGCCACTAATCCGCATGGTAGCCAAGGCAAGAACGCACCCAACAAGCCTCTGTGGAGTAGTGATGATCCCCTCCTTCCAGCATCTATTCCTTGCCTGCCAAACATGGTAGACAAGGGAAGCTAGGATATGACGTAAGCTGTATGTAGAAGCTGCACTGTCACTCGGGACAACCAGTGCTGGGGAATCGAGGACATAAGTCATAGACTCCATACTTTCGACTATCCTCAAGTTATGGAGCCAGTCCACGTTGTTTGGTACCACCAAAACGTTTTCTCAAGCATTTTAACAGGGTTTGTCATAGTAACTAGAAAGAAAAGAAATTTTACAGAAGATGAAGATCATATATTTAGGTTTATTCTATCATTCATCAAGCGCAAACAAAGACTTTTCATTTCGCTTGACTCCCACTATTTTTCTCGAAAAACTATTCTCCCAAGAAGAATTTCGGAAACCTCGTTGAAAGTTTCATAGTGGAGTTGTTGTCCCCGACTCGATTAGACTCGCCTCAGCCTTGAACGCAATATTTGGCTTATCCAATCTCATCGAAGTCACGTCAAACGCGAAGTTCTCTAATAAGAGTTTCAACTATCTTTGTCTCAGTCATTGACCCTCACGGCTAACCGTGCTTATTGGGTACAACTGCCTAAGTGTGATCTATTAACTTATGCTGAAATCACACATAATGTACCGCAATTGCTGTCGTACGCTTCGTGGGGGCGGACTTGTATAACGAGCGGCGTACAAGACGCACCCGAGACGCCAACACTAGGGCGGGATATACGATGCCAACTTACTCGGAACAAATTGCAAAACTTCTCAATGCTAGACATCTCGAGCATGATAGAAGACAGGGATCAAGTACCTTTACCCACTTAGTATTTTCCTAACGGGAGAATAAACCACCTTACATAAGAGCACATATAGCATGCATATCATTTCAAAAACCGACAAGCGCGTAAGTCGTAAATAAACCCTAGGAAAATTAACTACAAGGCAACACAAACAGGTTATTTCTAGTCTATCCCTATTACATGCGGCATCAAAAGACTTCGGGTCGTCGTACAGGTTTTGATCTTCAACGAACGGCCTCCAAGTCGTTGATGTCCACCAAGACGTCGCCTCCCGTGGTTTGCCAACCATTGAACGGCTCATTTGTATTCGTATCAAGTCTAATCTAATAAAGACGGTAAACCACAACACGGGGATCATAAGTCCCAAACAACCCGTATAAAACGAATACAACCCGGGGGACGTAACCCTTCACAAATGACCTGAAAACTGAATAGAAATCCTAAACTCGTAAGTGTGCCTTAATCACATTCATAACGAGCACATTTGACAACTTTCATGATTTCAAACCGAAATGAAATTGGGCCCTAAATGGGCCAAGCCCATTGAAAGGCTCGCTAGGATTTTGGGAGAAAAACCCTATGCAGCCATCGCGCCTCAAAGCGCTCAGCTGTTAACGATGAAACAGATCGAGCCCGGCCAAAGGCTGGAGCGCCTCCGTGTTCAGCACCTCACCGCACGCGGCTGATCTGCTTCCACCACCGCTAGATGCATCCCCCACCCTGAACCGGCACCGGAGCCACCATGGCCGGTGTCTGATTCAGGGCTCACGGCTGATTGGGCCTGCTCAAAGCAGCCCGATCCTTCGATCGCACAGCCGTGCGCAACGCGCAATCGCGATCGGTTCGCGCCACCGCCCATGTCCGCGCGTGGCTGCTCGCATTCCAGTATTGACGGTGGCCGCCTCGTCGGCCACGCTGCACGAGGTGGTGGCCGTGGGATGGCAAACGATGCATTGAGCATCTCCACGCCGGTCAAACCGCGTTGGCTTTCGATCGTTTCCCACGCGCCTCGTTTCGATTCGATCAGGTTATGATTCCGATCACGAGCAACCTATCTCTCTGATACCACTGTTGGGTTACCGGTGTGTACCCGAGACGCAACGCCCCGAATACAGTGCGGAACAAAAAATTTTTCGGGTTCCCCCCTTTGCCCTCGTAGCTCGGATCAGAAGCATGAAACATATACGCATGTAATAGGGCGGGTCGAACCCGTAAGAGATTATCGTTTGAAGCGAATGGCAGCTCATTGTCCTTTTCTTCAAACATCACGCCAACCTTGCGGTGGAGATCACTAGATCGTCACGCTGACCTCGCGGTGTATCACGGAAACGATTCCCCAAAGATGACTAGCAAGATTCGGTCCGTTGCGAGAGAGATATCGAGTATGTGAACCTCATTGCATTTTCATGTGTTCTTTGCCTTTTTTTGCTGGTATGAAAAATTCTTGCCTCTCTTAAGGCCTGAATTTCAGTTTTAATTCCTTAAAGTATGAGAGATTTCCGCAACGTAAGCCGCGGAAGGCCCGTCTAATTAAAAACTTTTTCCTAAAATAATATACATTACTATAAAAATTCGTCTGCATCATCATCACTATCCATGGGCCAAAGCCCCAAAATGCCAAGAGAACAAAAACCCTAAAGCGCTCCACAGGTCTTCATCCATGTACCGCACCGCCCTCAAAAGTCCGTGGAGCACCGCCACCAGCCGCCTCAGTCTTGACGCGTATCGGCATCAGATTCAGTACCTACAACATGTAAACACTGAGCGATTTGCCTAGTATGCAAGTGCGCACTCAACCCCGATCCCAACATCTCACAACATGATATAATGCACACTCTATCTTTTCCCACATTCCTATTTCACACAACTCAGGACCTATATTAGGCTCGATACCTTCGCGCACAATAGACTACTGGGAGGCCACCCCCAAGTCTCGCGGCAGCCTACCTTGGTAGTGCACTGGACGATCACGCCAATGGCCTCCTACCGGATCGCTCCGCACCAAAGCATACACTGATAGTGCACTGGACGATCACGCCAATGGCCTCCTATCAGGTAGCACCAAAATCTCATCCGGCGGTATGCACCTCGAAACGATCACGTCCGAGTAGATAGATCGATCACGCCTCTCTCCGCCAGGTGCCCACTAAGCCCAACCTCGACTCCTCTAAGTGTCACAATCACAAACATCTCATCTACACCTACGTCACTATCTCAAATCTCATTGTCATCACTACGGTACAACCATCTTGCCCTGACGTGATATGCACGTGCAATGCATATATATGAAATCTCAAGAAAACATGATTCAACGTGAAACAAGTAAAATACGTAAATCACGTAAGTCACGTAAGTCACGAAATTCATCGAATCACATGAAAGCACATAATCACGTATGTGTTTACGTATTGTAGATGGATGATCCACCTACCTGTCCTCCCGCTACAGTCAAATACGAAGTCCGGCGGAGTCTCTATATATCGACCCTCCGAATATAATAAATATTATTAGTACTTATACGAACATTCAAACTGTACGACCTACGATAATTATATTAGAAATCCTTAGAAATATCCTAAGTATGATTAAATCGCCCGATTTATGGTCAATTCTAAGTCAATACCCGATTTTTATGTTTAACTCAATTTCGCCCGATTTGTAATTAAATACTGGTCACATTTAGAATCTAATTTCGCCGAATGCTTTCATCACCATACAATTGCCCGATTTGTAGCAGTCGAAACCTAGTTTCGCTGAGAGTTTCTTCCAACTACCGAATCGCCCGATTTCGTCATACCCGAAAATAACTTTCGCCGAGTTGTTTCGAGTCGCCCGATTCGTGCATGCATCGCCCGATTGCATGATTTTTACATCACCCGATTTGCGCATGCATAGCATTAGTTTCGCCCGATTCATCGTGTTTTGAAACTTGGTGTCGCCCGATTCCAAAATCACCGAGGTCCATCTTAAGTCTTCCAATCGCCCGATTCGTCTCATAAATTAATATATTACTACCTCTGTCCCATTTATTTCTTCCCATCTTTCTATTTCGGGCGTCCCACATAATTCTTCCCATTTCCATTTTTGGTAAAAAATTCTTTCAATATTTAAACTAATTACACCATTTATATTAAAAAAAGACTTCTTAATTTGCGTGCCCACTAATAAGTTTTCTCTCTCCGCCTTAAAAGTGTATTACAATATTAAAATAATGTAGTTTCTTAATCTCCGTGCCCACTAATCTTTGGGAAGAATTAAATGGGATGGAGTAAGTATATAACCGGCAACTCCCAAATCAATCGAATGTGGCTAAACTTTATTAAACTATTCTAAGAGTTAATATCCTAAATCGCGCGATACTCATACAATTTAAATCGCCCGATTTCAATAGAGTCCGACTTACCGGTTAATTTAATTCAAAATCGCTCGATTCCTTCAAAAGTGCTAATTCTTTCGAAAACCCTAAATTAATAAAAACCCTAAAATTATCAAAATTCTTATCACTATGATCACCTTCGAAATTCCAGAAAACGATACAGTCCAAAAATCATAAATTCTGGAGAACTGAATAAATTCTATAAAACACCATATGTTTCGGAATTACTAAAATTCATATTCTCCAAAAGTATGCAATCTCTCGAAAATAATACACCTTAAAACAGGAAATTCTTAAGAACGTCACTTGTGCAAGCATGAATACAGTTATCAATCTATAGATAATATATACATCGATCGAACCCTTACACCTGAAACTTTGAAGCACCTATGATATGTTTAAACATTTAAAAAAACCACGTACTCACATAGAACTTAATCTTGATTAAATCATAGATGTATTCTTTTGTTGCAAGTAAGAATTTATTTACCTCACTATTATCACCTAAAACTAAGCTAAATACAGAAAAGGGTATGGTCAAAAAAATCAATATTCTCATGAACCACATATATTCCAAGAGTCATAAGAATTCCTACACCATCGTAACACTCATGAACATGGGATCTAACTTGAGAATCCTAAAACTTTTAAGCATGATAACCTTCGAACAAGTCTTAAAGTCATTATGAAATCTCCTCACATTATATAGCTGTTGAAAATAACCTAGTATATTAGGTGGTCGATTCCCGTAATAGTTAAGGTTTCGAATCTTAAATTAAATTTCTCCAATCTAAACTTCAGCCTAAACACCTATACCTTATTTCAAAATATTCGAATGATACATGGAGACGTCATATAAAATATACTATAATAATTTTAGAGATAGTAACGTATTGTTGTTAAGATCGTACCTACTTCGAAGGTCAGAAATATTGAACTCATCCTATAGTTCAAGAAAGCATCAACTGAATCATCCTAAGTACATACTAATGTCATGTAACTATATGATCATCTTGAAAACTTCATATAAATACCATATGATTGCATAAAAATAAATAGCAAAAAACACGTTAGATTTATTAAACATAAGAGACCTACCTTACTCCAATGTTTAGATTGTCGAGTTGTTAACCCCTTATGTTGTTGAGTTGCTTTCAATTCCTTTCACTTCCACTTTACCTTTTTGATCATTAGGGTTTTCTTCTTGTTCCTCACTCAATAACGTTTTGATATTAAAGGTGTTAGATAAGTACTTAAACCATCAAAAGCATACATGATGGGACAAGTTGTGATGACGTGAATACCTTCCATCTTAAGCAACTTTATTTTCAATGTTTATCATTGCAACTTGGGCCTTAACCATGTAGGCTACCAGTGTGAAGCATCCGCGTGGCGTATAAAACCACCTTGGGACAAAAAGGCGCCCTAGGGTTAGCCTCCCTTGAGTGGGTATTGCCACTTATGTATTTATTTATCCCTTGTGGATTCGAGCTCCATGATGGTGCATAGCAAGATAGTCGAGGGCCCTACAAGACAAGACAAGACAAGGGAAAATATGAGGTCTAGGGAGCATTGGCGCGAACGCCTTTGCAAATTTAGGACACATGCATGGCATGCATGGCTTTCACTTACTAAGCTTTATAAGCTCATTCCACGTGTTTATGTGTTGTAGGTTCACGGGATCACGGTACGAGATCTTTACGAGTGCGAGGCCAATTTTTGAAGCTTTCGGAGGACTTTTGAGGTGGCAGTGTGTACAGGGATGCGACCTGAGTGGCGGGCCGATAGATTATTTTGAACACGCACGCACTCACCTTGTATTTATGTCCCAGGAATATTTTGTATTGTACAGAAGAGTTTCCTTTATATAAAAGGAAAAATTTTGTACGCATTTTCGTATATAGATTTCATTTATATCACATGCAGTCACGTAAAATAGTAGTAATAATGGGCGGTAGAAGTCAAGGGCACCCCAGATATGGACTGGTCGTTTACCCAGCTTATCACATATTAGGATTTGTGGTTGCCCCGCCTATGTGCAAAAGCTGAAAATAGACAAATTGGAGTCTAGGTTACCCCGAAGACTCTATGGGGTACCTATTCTATTTTCACGATGACCAAAGGATTGTTGTGGGCCTACACACACATTTTCTCGAGGAAGAGTTCATTCGAGATTATGGCGTTGGCCGTGAGGTCACTCTCGAGGAGCAGTCGACCGAAACGCCCACACATGATTCGGATGGTCGGATGGCCCGCTCCTTCCTCCACTTCACCCTGGGGAGGAGGACACTGTGAGATGGATTGCTTTTGGGAATGGCCTTTTCTCCACTCACTCGGCCAGGGATAGAATCCGCCTTCGCCGCCCTATTGTACAATGGCACACGCTCTTCGGGGGTCCGATTTCCATCCCTCGACATGAGTTAATCTTATGGCTGGCAATACGAGACAGACTAGCGACGCGCGACAAGCATTGGGTGGCTGCGGCCGCGGGTACTTCAATTTGCCTTCTCTGTGACAATGCGGTGGCAGAGACTACTCGCCACCTTTTCTTTGATTGCAGGTTTTCGCATCGCTGCCTCAGGATGCTCCGGGACCACATGCGGTTTGGGTGGCCTGTTAGGGACTGGTTTGAGGGCATACATTGGGCGTCTGGACGCTGGCGTAGTCGGCACTTAGCCTCACTGGGCCCGCGCCATGTGCTTGCCTCCTTAATCTACCATCTGTGGGCTGAACGGAATAGGAGATGGCATGACGGTAGGCGACGCACACCTCAGCAAATTGTGATGGACATCGAGACCCTACTCTGCATACGTCTGTCTACCCTATCGCCCAAATTTGCCTTGCAGTTGTGCGCTTTACGACGGGTCTGGCGAATTGCTTGGGCATAGTCGACCTTGGACCTTGGACCTTGGACCTTGGACCTAGGTCCAGGGACCTTGTATCCTTTCCCTTCTTCCGCTTTGTTGCTTTGTACTATTTGGTCCTTCCTCTCGGCCTTCCTTTGCTTTGTGTGTGTGCAGGCCAGCAGGTGAGCTTTGGACCCCGATGTTGCTCGTTTCCCCTGCTTGCGTCGCTCCCTGCAGGTGTGTGGTGACTACCTGGCCATGGCGACGTCCCCATCTGGCTTGCGGCATGGAAAACTGGTGGTGCCATGAGTACGCTTTCTTTGACCAGATCTGCGGATGCCTTTCCTCCGCCAGAAGCACTTCCATCGTGACTCTGTCTTCTGTTTGTGCGTCTTGCACTTGTTGGCACTTTGCTGGGTAGCCCTGCTGGCACTACACCTGGTGCCATGAACCGGCTGACTGTTGTGGTTTTGACACCTACTTTGCCTTTGCTTTTGGTCTTTTGTGTTTCTCTCTCGGGGCTTAGGTCTTTTGGACCTTGTAGGATGTCTGGGTTACCTGGTCTATGGTGTTGTCTGGTCTGTCGTACATTACCGTTTGATGCGGCATGAGCGATATCATGCCCGCTGCTCTGTACCCCTGTTTTTCATATTTAGTTACCAATTTCCAAAAAATAAAAAATAAAAAGGGTGCCTAGCCAACCATAGTGGTATGGCATGTCACACGTAGATCAAGATTATGTTGTGACTAGGGGACTTCTACGAGAAGATCCCGCTATGTTCGATCAAGCTATATCCGATATTGACTCAACGAGATGGATTGAGGCTATGCGAGCTGAGATGGACTCAATGTACTCTAACAAAGTCTGGACACTTGTAGACCTACCGAGTAGTTTTAGACCAATCGGTTGTAAATGGATCTACAAAAGAAAGATTGGATCTGACGGACAAGTTGAGACATACAAGGCCAGGTTGGTTGCCAAGGGCTATAACCAAAAAAAGAGAGTCGACTATGAGGAGACTTTCTCGCCTGTAGCCATGATCAAGTCTATCCGCATAATGCACGCGATAGCTGCGCACTATGATTATGAGATTTGGTAGATGGATGTCAAAACGGCGTTCCTTAACGGATTCCTCAAGAGATCTATATGGAGCAGCCAAAAAGTTTTGAGTCGCATGCAGATGCTCACAAAGTGTGCAAACTGAATCGGTCAATTTACGGACTGAAACACGCATCCCGTAGCTGGAACCTACGTTCCGATAAAGCAATTCGGAACTTTGGATTCGTGAAAAATGTAGATGAGACATGTGTCTACAGAAAGAGCAGTGGGAGTATGGTGTCGCTCCTTGTATTGTACGTGGATGATATCCTTTTGATAGGAAACGACATTGGGATGCTCTCGTTGGTGAAAGCATGGCTTTCAACCGAGTTCTCCATGAAAGACCTGGGAGAAGAGACGTATATTCTCGGTATTCGCTTGTTTAGGGATCGAGCGAACCATACGATCGGCTTATCTCAGGCCCTTTACTTAGAGAAAATCCTGAAGAAATTCAGAATGGATGACTCTAAGAGAGGGTTCTTACCAATGCGACATGGGATCCATTTGTCGAAAACAATCACCCCAAAGTGAGGAAGACAGACGACGGATGAGTGGAATACCCTATGCATCTGCAGTGGGTAGTCTGAACGTGATATTGTGTACACGCCCAAACATTGCGTACTCTGTGAGCGTGGTTAGTCGGTTTCAGGCAAACCCATGGGAAGAACATTGCACAGCCGTTAAGAATATTATTAAATACCTTAGGAGGACTAAAGCTTAACGCTGGTTTATGGAGGAGCGGGATTAGAAGTAGTTGGTTACACCGATTCGGACTTCCACTCGGACGTGGATGACCGAAAATCTACTTCAGGTTTTGTATTCGTACTCAACGGTGGGGCAGTGTCTTGGAGAAGCTCCAAGAAAAGCACAACTGCTGATTCCACGTGCGAGGCAGAATACATAGCAGCCTCAGAGGCAGCTAAAGAAGCTGTTTCGATGAAAAAGTTCTTGGAGGAACTTACTGTGGTACCAGTTGCTAACAGACTGCTTACACTTTGGTGCGATAATAGCGGTGCAGTCGCGCAAGCAAAGGAACCACGATCTCATTGCAAGTCCAAACATATTGAGAGAAAATATCACGTATTACGTGAGTTCGTTGAAAACGGGATGGTCGTCGTGCAGAAAATCGCCACCGCAAAAAACGTGGCGGACGCGCTCATGAAGCCCTTGTCCCAAGCAGCTATGGAACAACATCTGGACAAGATGGGGCTATGATACCATTGAGACTGGCATTAGGTGCATCGCACGGCATTCGAGTGCAAGTGGTAGGCTCTTAGGGAGTGTGCCCTCGGAATGCCATACGAGGACTAGGAATAGTATAGGGCGCACGATGATGTATAGGTTGCCAGACAGGTTTTTTGTATACCGTCAAATAAATTAATGAATATATTTTCATTGTAATAAAGGCGTGATTATTTATTTATCGAATTTAAAGTCTGCTTGGCATCCGACAGTGCGATAAATAAGTAACACCAAATGTTTGAGTTGAACGTCTGATTCTCGTGGGGACGAGAGAGGAGACACCGGATGATCCTTAATCTCAACATAAAAAGTTCGTAAGTCTAAGGATTCTAGGTGGGTGACTAGATATCCGAATATGACTTATCCATTGACGACCACATAGTATTGGTAGTGTCACCGATTACCTGAGAGGGTCACTGGTGGATTTGCTTTCACGATTTCGGTTTGTCGCTAGTGGGCTAGGCCTGCAAGTGTTCAGATATGGGACACGGGCCAGCGACGAAATGCAACCGACTTTATGGAGGTGATTGTCGGGCTTTGACCGCTATCGGGATTCACTGCCTATATTCGTATAGGTTAATGTCCTATGAGGTAATCGAAGAGCGACGATTATAAAGCATTCGGCCGAAGCTTAGAACTTGTTCGTATTAGATACGGAGCGGAGTTTAAGTAATCGGTTCGGTCTCGATTATAACATAGAGTTAGGTTAGTGAGTTTGATATTTGCATGGCTCTCACCTAATCCGGACGTAAGTGAAAGGCGTAAGAAGTATTTAAATGTATACACTATAGTCGGTTTGCCCGAATTTCGATTAGATCAAAATTCGTTCTCAACTGGATTTGCCCGATACCGCGGGATTGGCTAGGTGAATACTGAAATTCGTGGATTTCTCCCATGCCGTTGAGACGGACCTAGAGAGTCGCGCTTAAAAATGGTAATGAACTCGAACGAAAACGGTGGGCTTTTCTCTAAAACCTAACGAATGAGATTCGTTGAGCTAGTGGCATAGTTGATACGAGGTGTCAACGACTTAGTTAAATCCCAGTGATAGTCACGGAAATGATTAGGACTTAAGATTATCTTAAGTGCTTAATTAATTAACTAAGTGAGGCTTAGTTATAATTAAAATAATTAGATTGGATTTAATTATTATATTATTTAAATTTGAGGGACTAAATTGAGAACTTAGAAACCTCAAGGGCCTAATTGAAATTATCATAAATTATCTAGAAAATTCCATCATATGCCACGTTAAGTTGTGTAGAAAAATTATGACTCATTTGTTGTTTTTGACATGTGTTATTGGATAATATAAAATAAAAAATGAAAACAAATTAACACACACACATGCATAAAAACGTGGATGGTATGGAGAAAAAAGACTTGATACTTTTACACAACAAAAATAAGAAATACTAGAGAAATAAAGGGAAAAACGTTCTACAATTTCTCAAGCCACATAGTTAAGCCACGGGTTCGTTTAATGAGTCCCGACGCCCGAACCGAACTGCGTCTAGCCTTCGGGAGCATTCTCGGAGGTTCGATCAAGGTCTACCGGCGTGACGATCTAGCCCGGAGGCCTCGGGATCCAGACGAGAAGTAGCGACGTCCATCCGAGGCGACGACAGAAGGTATACCTCGAACCCTAACGATTTGATTTATGAAGAATATCAAACGGTATCAGAATAATTCGAAAGACTCTTCATTGCGAATGTCGAGAAGTGTGGAATTATTCTGGAAAATTTGGTATCGATCGGAAATCATTTCGACCATCAAATAGTCGAAAGACGGCAGGCTGCCGCTTTACTCGAATTGATGGTTTCGAGCCACGGAAATTGATTTTACAAAAAAACTAAACGACACAGAATAATTCGAAAAACCCCTTGTTGCGAACGTTGTGAAGTATAGAATTATTCTGGAAAATTTGGTGTTGATCGAAAATCATTTCGGTCACCAAATAATTGAAAAACGACTGGCTGTCGCTTTGTTCGATTAGTTTGAAACTAAATTATTAATTAGAATAAATATGAAATAAATTCGAATTTTGATAATTCGAATTAATCGTGGTCTCCCGAGGCTTAGGGTAGTATCTCAGGCTCTCGGGAGAAGCCGAGGGCATAACGTTGAATTTATATATTAAAACGAAAGTTCGTCACCCTACGTCGATCGGTTCAAATCGCGCTTCTGCTATTGCCACGTTGCGCTGTTTGGGGCCGGCGTCGATTAATCGGGCCCACCCCAGCAGCAATCACATGCACTACCACTTCTGAAATCGATCTTCGCCGTCTTCATACGTGAGGACGGGGAGCAACACTATCTTAATTTTCTGTGTTTTTTGTTTGAGTCTTTGTTAATTGTCTCGTTTTGGTGCTTTTGCTTGTTAGTAGGTTTGTTTGTTGTGTTTTTGTAATTAAGTCTATTTGTTTTGTGTTGCACTATTTTCAGTTTCGTTGCGTTGGTGGTTGTGCGGCTATTGTGTTCATCAGTCTCCCGAATTGGGAGTTTAGTCTCCTTTTGTAGGAGTTGTCTGCCTCACATTGTTGGAGGTTCCTACCGAAAAAGACGGGTGTCTTGAAGTTAAAAAGGAATAAAGCGTTGAGTACTTCGGCATTGAGTTTAATAATCACGAATGTGCAGTTTTAAGCTCTATTTATAGTAGTAGTTCTTTTTGTTGTAACTTTGGATTGTTCTTTCGGTCTTTTGTAATCCATGTGGAAGTTTAGTTTTCTATTTTAGGAGTGTCTTGTCCTCTTTAGGAGGTTTTTTTTTTCGACTGACGATTGATGTGACCAGAAGGCTCTGTGGGCTATTTAGCCCGGTTGTACCATTTTTATGTAATGGCAAGCTATTGTTGGAAAAAAACTGAAACTTACAATGTTGTATATCATTATTGTTTCCTGATTTATCAGTTAAATTGTTTTCGTTTTTTATCTCTATAAATTATAGATGAAAAGTTCGTTTGACGAGTGAGAGTTTTCCTCATGGATGCAATCTGAAATGGTTCAAGATATTTCAAATTTTATTTTGATGTTGCCTTTTCTTGGGAAACGGTCACTAAAATAACACAAAGAAAGTCTGTACAAAGAAGTCATGCAGATGCATAAAACCAACTGGTAACGGGGCTACTAGCTCACAAGCAAATGCCAAAGCACCAACCAAGCTAGACAAACAAAACAGCCCTAGTACCAAGCGATACACCAGACCCATCGCACGGCCCGCAGCTGCAAGTCATATTTGTACGCCGGGGTGGAAAGTTGCACGCTGAGAAGTGTCTCAATATCAAACACGATCTAATCAGGTCTCCGACATCTTCCCGCGTGCCATCTCCTGTTCCGTTCAGCCCACAAATGGTAGATCAAAAAGGCAATCACATGCCGTGGACCCAATCATGCTAAATGCCCACCACGCCATCGACGTGGCGCCCATTGAATCCCCGCAAACCAGTCCCGTAGAGGCCACCCAAACCGCATGTGTTCCCGAAGTAGTCGGAGACACCGCCGCGAAAAAAAAAAAGCAATCGAAAAACGGATGCCGAGTAGTCTCCGCTAGCTCCTCGTCGCAAACAAGGCAGGTAGAAGTCCCGCAGCCGCCGCCACCCATGGCTTGTCGCGCGTCGCCAATCTGTCCCCGATAGCTAGCCAATAATCTCATGGCATGGGATGGAAATAGGACCCCCAAAAAGCATGTGCAATTGCACTAAGGGTCGTCGCAGACGTAGACTCTCCCTAGCCGAATGAGTCGAATAGTGCCCGTTCCCAGAAATAATCCATCTCACCGTATCGTCTTCCCTAGGATGCAGTGAAGGATGGGCCAATCTCCAAATAATCAGTCGTAGTTTGCGCCGGCTAGTGCCATCTATCATCACCAATGACGGAGCTAAGCCTCGAGTCGAGGGGCAGCCCCATAACCATAGGCCATGGAAAGAACCAAGGGTCGGTCCAGATATGGGTGTTAGCACCATTGCCGATTCGGAATTCAATAAGACGACGAACAGCTTGGCGAAGTTTCAAGATTTTCCCCAACTCCACAAACTCCTCGAGGTCTAGTTGTCCAAAGGGATTCGCTGTGCAGCCTTGTCCGTCGAATCCAAGTAGCCCAAACAGACTTGTCATCCCCAGTTAATAAGCCCTAGGCCACCTTCCTCCCTAGGTACGCATATATCTTCCCACACAACTTTAGCGCTCGAGCCCCTTCAGAGAAATGATCTCAGCCTAGTCTCGACTGCATGAACAATGCCCCTGGGGAGTAAAAGACCCCTGACCAATACATATGTATCCCAAGAAGGACAGATCGAATAATTGGACCCGACCTGCATAAGAGAAAGACAAGTGAGTCCAAGAGCCAAGTCGGCGGTCAATGTATCGGAGAAGAGGGTCGCAGTCCGCAATTGAAAGCCTCGAAGTGATCAAGGGTACACCGAGGTATTGCACTGGTAGCGAACCCGTATGGAATCCCGTGATACCCTGAATGGTCCCCTTCAGTCGCTCAGCCCTCTTGGATATGAACATCTCGCTCTTTGTAATGTTCACTCTAAGACCAGCAAGGAATCGAAGAGATCTAAGCTGTCCCTAAAGATGCTAACCGATGCGACATCAGCGTGTGAGAATAAAAGCAAGTCGTCGGCGAAAGTGAGCATGAAGAGCGCACGGTAGGCTCACACCTCCAATGATACTGAAAGCACCCGCTGTGGCGGATCCGTTCCTCAATCATTCCATGTAAAACCTCCATAACCAGATGGAGTCGCCTTGTCGTAGTCTCCGCCGCCCCTTGAAAAACCTTCAGGCCGCCCATTAATATTGATCGAGAAGCATGGCGAAGTAAGGCACGAGCCTATCCATCCCACAAAGTATTAGGGAAATTCAGCACCTCAAGCGTCAACAGAAGGGAGTCGCGCTCAACCTTGTCGTAGGCCTTCGCTAGGTCTACTTTAAACATCACGCGCTCGGGCAGCCCCGCACTAAATGTAACCTTGGCAAATCTCCTGTGCTAATAGAATATTATCCGATCTACGTCGTCCAGCTATGAAGGCCGTTGGGGTTTGGTGAACAAGCATCCCCAAGCAGCCCCAGTAGGCATTGGCAATGACTTTTGAAATGACCTTGTACAGGACATTACAACACGAGATCGGTCTAAAGTTTAGCCATGCATGGATTCTCACATTTAGGAATAAGGGTAATGAGGGTCGAGTTGAGTTCCCCTAAGAGGAGTCCCGTGCGAAAAAACTCCTTAATGGCATGCGTAATGTCCGGCCCAACAATGTCCCAAGCGCTTTTGTAGAAGGCGGCTGAAAATTCGTCCGGGCCGGGAGATTTGTTATCTCCAATAGAGAAGAGACCCGTTTTAATTTCCATGTTCGTAATCGGTTATCAGCAATTCGGCATCGACAGCGGTGAGATTTGACGTGTAGGCGTCCCGTAAACGCTGCATTCAATTCGGCATCCTAGAGTGTAGGCATCAGCTTTTATGTATGAAAATTGAACGTTCAATGGCAACGGGAGATTTGATGTTGCTCTTATGTATGAAAATTGAACGTTCGAGGATTATTTGGTCCTATTTATGCATTTTGTATCTGTTAGATGCTTGTGTACTTAGTGTCATATGATATTTTGAATTTTTTGCTTGATGAGACTTGCTATAAATGCAATCTAGTTCTACATTTTTTTCAATATGTGATTAAGCTTTGAAGCATTTTAATATTTTTATCATTGAAATGTTTGCTATGAAAATGGGTGTACCGTCTAATTTCTGCCTTGAAACCACTTAGACCGTGTAGGCAATAGGCTCCCGGCGCCCGACTAGCACCTTATTTTACAACATTGTCCTCTACTCGTTGAAGGAGGTCTCGGAGTTTCCACTGTTTGATACATGCGACCTCTTCTTAGGTGAAGATTAACAATAATAAAAATAAAGGTAATGTTCTAATGATAATACTGGAAGTTAACCAATTACTCCAATAATTAAAAACCGTTAAGTATGCTAATCATTTTCGTCTTAGGTGAAGATTCATCGACGGTCGGAGGAATTGCTGGCGACGGTCTCAGATACGCCAGATCTTCTTTGCAGCATTAATTGCATTCAGCTATAACCGACTAAAAATTGACAACCCAAAAAAGATTATATAAGACTAATGATTAAAAATGAGAACACGTTACAAATAAAATCGAAACACCCACATTGAAACGTGACTGACTATTGGAAACCAGCTACCAACCTATTTAACTCCCTCTATTTGTTGGGCCCCGGGTGTCCGGAGATCTAATCCGGACGCAGTGGAAGTTTAAAATTTTTTTGGGATCCACATAAGGTTAGCCCCGCATCGCTCGGTTAAGAAAGAAAACACGCACGTATGACACGTAATAAGGTTTGTAAAGAGCTAACCCTCGTCGCGAAGATCCCAAGCTCTTGCTCCCCGTCCCGGTTGTCGTAGTCCCCTCCGAGCAATGTCGTGACCTCTCGTAGCTCCAACGCCTTGGCAAGATCGTCACGCCGACCCTGGAACGTATCCAAATTCCACCTCCTCCCAAGGATGGCTAGAGAGGATGGAAAGATGTTTTAGAAGAGATGTGTATGTGTGTTTGATTTGCTAAAAACTCAAACTAGCTTAGAGCATCTCCAACAGCTAAACCAATTCTCAAACCTATTTTACAGTAAATGTCACATCCAATAGTATCTTCTCCAACAGTTAAACTCATTCTCAAACCCAAAAGAATATTCTCAGAATATTAATTTCCACTTCAACTTTTTTATCATTTCAATAACACCCACATATTTTACAAAAATACAAATTAGACCAAACTGTTATTTTAAATTTGATTGGAAAAATGTGAAATAAACTAATGATATAAATGATAAAATCGTACGCACCAAATCCGTAGAAATAAATATTCGTTAGAAAACAATACACGACCTAAAGATACATTGAGACACAAATAAAAAACATTCGTACAAGCAATAGAGAGATAGTCTTCAAGTCTCGGCATTTGTGTATTCGTCCCACAAATGATCAATCAATGCCTTTCTAAGTGCAATGTGATCATATTCCTAACTTTTTTGTATCGACATATGAAATCCTCAAATCGAGTATTTTCATCTATCGCCATTTCGACTTCCGCGATGGTGTTTCCATCTCAATTTCAATTGTCGCACTTAGGAGCTCATCCTCAACAATCATGTAATGTAAAATAATACATTAAGTTATTATATCATATAACACTTTTTTCCAATAACATACAGTTCCTGCTACGATTCCAAAAAGTGATTGACGAACTCTGAATGCACGTTCAACGTCTTTCCTGCAGGATTTTTGTTTCATTGCGAAATATTTTTTTCGGACCGCGTGACTCATGAATTGTTTGGATAATGGTATACCATTTTGGATATATGCTATCGGCTAAATAATAACCCATGTTATACACTTTTCCCTGAATTACAACATAATGAGCTGAAGGAACAATACCTTGAGTTAGGTCAGAGAAAAGATGAGATGACTCTAAGACATTGATATCATTGTTGGAGCCGGGCAAATTGAAATAAGCATGCCATATCCAAAGATCGTAATCTGCTACAGCCTCAAGAATAATTGTAGGCTTTCCACTACGACTTGCATATTGTCCGGCCCACGCCGTAGGACAATTTTCCACCTCCAATGCATGCAATCTAAACTCCCTAACATTCCTGGAAAACCACATTTCAGACCGATATAAAGAAGTCTAGATATATCATTAGATGTGCGCCTCCTCAAATAACGCTCACTGAATACCTCAATTACCGCTCAACAGAATCTTTTGATATTTTCAATAGCAGTCGACTCTCCAATTTTAACATACTCGTCCGTAGCATCTGCTGGAACACCATATGCCAACATACGAAAGACAACAGTTATTTTTTGTATTGGAGATAATCCAAGTCGGCCAGCACTATTTGATCGGTGTTGAAAGTACACTTCGTGATCGTTGATTGCGTCCATGATTCGATATCTTCTACGAAACATGGCCTCATTGTACAATGGATTATCTGAAAAATACTCATTGTACAACCTACGATCAGCAGCCTCTCGATTACGGTTGATAAATATATGCCCAGGAATAGAGCCGTCGTGGGGGGCTTGGTGGTTTTGCTGGTGAAGAATTTGCTGAATGATGGCGTTCTTATTAGCGATAACTTGACGTATCACTTCTTGTTTTTTACGAAGATTATTTATAATTAGCATATTATCTTCATCATCGAAAGAGGATGACGAGGAGTTGCCAAGGTTGTAATTCATTAAAGATAAAGTATATGTGGGTTGAGAAAAATATGTTAAGACGTGGGATTATGTTAAGTATGTTGTGTATTTATAGTAGTGTATTGAGAGGTGTGAGAATCTTTGCAGAGAGTTGTCACTTCCGGCTAAGATATTTGAGAGGTGTAAGAATCTTTGCAGAGAATTCTCACTTCTGGGTCAAATATTTAAGAGGTGTAAAATCTTTGCAGAGAGTTGTCACTTCCTTATCACATATTTGAGAGGTGTAGTTGGCACAACCATTTAGGAGTCATCAAGAAATAAGTCATGATCGACATTCAGTCACCCTACTGAAGTCTGAGACTTATGGACAAATTTAATATCCGAGAATAATAGCTCACTGGTCCCCCATCTCTCATACCATGAGAATCAGCGACTAAACTCGCTATATATGAGTTTTATTTATTTTCCTTCTTACCGGAGGCCAAGCAAGAATTAATGGTAAATAATTGATATGCCTATAAAGGAATAAATTGTAAAATCAAATAAACATTCATTCCATAAATAAATATTCGACACAACATTCAAATAATGTGAATAACACGTTTACATCTATGACCTATTCATTACATCCCCGAATGGCATTTTGAGGGTATATCCCCAACACTTTTATATGTCAATGAAATATATCGCGTCAATATGCCACATCAGCATCCGAAATGTTGATTAATGACACTAGAAGGTGTTAATTAAGACGATATAACATTGGATGTCGATGTGGGGTGTTGAAATGGGACGAATCGGTGTCACATCAACAGGTGCCCACATAAGGTGCTCATAAGGTGAGCACCATAAAATTCCTCTATATATAAATATATGATGATTCTTCTTTGGGGTATGCATGGCCAGTATCAAATATGAGTCAACACGTTGTATCATAACGCACGCTCACTAATTGCCCGTTAGGTCGATTTTCATGCATAACCACCAAATTCATATTTACATTCATGGCTACCATAATTATTCATCCCCCTAGCCATCTTATTCCTCTGTCCCACAAATATCCTCATCTAATTTCCTTTCCTGGTAAATTGACCATCACCATGTTTGCACCCACCTTCCTCATATGGCTTGTGACCATCCCTTTCACAGCCCATGCCATTGTACCACCTAGAGGTACATACTTTCACATACACACACATAATCTAATTATGGACTAAAATCCATGCAGTTACAAATCTTACAATGAAAACCGATTAAGAAAAAATGTTAGTTTAACGCTGATATTTATTAACTCGGTGCAGATTATTACATAAGCTGCGGTTCGAGCGGTGGCGATGTAGAACAAGGTCCAACAAAATACACCTCGGACGATGCCTACATATCCACAGGCAACAAAACAACCTTGATTAGAACAGACATATATCCCTTACTCCAAACACTGCGTTATTTCCCTAATTCAAAATCCAAAAAGCATTGTTATGGCTTCCCAGTGATCAAAGGACGAAAATACCTAGTGAAGACCATATATTTCTATGGAGGATTTGAGGGGAAAGACCAGCCACCAGTTTTCGATCAGATCATCGACGGAACAAAATGGAGCATTGTGAATACAACATATGACTACATCAATGGAGGATTAACCTCTTTTTTCGAAGCTGTTGTAATGGCACAGAATAAGTTTCTCAAGGTGTGCGTGGCGAGGAACGAACACACAGTCGAAGGTTCTTTTCCTTTTATTTCTGCAATTGAAGTGCATTATCTCGATGACTCGGTTTACAATTTCACGAATTTGGAAAGCAATATGCTGGCGACCGTTTCCAGGGGTAGCTTTGGCTCCGATGATGATGCCATCGTCAGGTAATATATTCAGCAACTTTGAATACTTATGTCCTTAAGAACGAAGAAAATTGCGCTCAAGTTCTTTCATGTTCGACGTATTTCAGTAAGTTTAATCTTTGGGTTTAGCTACAAGAAGATAAAAAAGGTAGTAAATGTTTTAGCTGTTAATAAATGGGGATATATGTAATTTATTATTCGCCATTTTACAATTCTTCTAAAGGGTAAAATGCACCCCTCGTGGTTTCGCCGGAATGCACATAAATCCCCGCGATTTTTTTACTGCACGGTACTCCATCGTGGTTTAAATATTATTGCACCGTACCCCCGGACAGCAGTTTTTGCCCGAAATTGGATCACACGCGCTTTTACTGCAGCTGTCTGCAGGTGGGTTAAGCTTGGACCATATTATTTAATGTTAAATTATCCGAATAACCCCGACTATTCACTTTCTTTTCAAATGATACCCCGGGGCACCAATTTTTGCCCGAAATTGGATTATACGTGCTCAAATAACCATATTATTTACTGTTAAATGACCAGAATAACCCCAACTATTCACCTTCTGGACATTTAGCAGTAAATAATATGATCCAAGCTTAACCCACCTGCAGTAAGAAAGCATGTAATCCAATTTCGGGTAAAAACTGTTGTCCGGGGGTACGGCGCAACATTAGTTAAACCACGAGAGAGTACCGTGCAATAAAAAAACTACGGGGCTTTATGTGAATTTCGGCGAAACCACGAGGGGGTTATATGCATTTTACCCTTCTTCTAAAACACCAAGTACCATGAGGCATGGGGCCACAAATTAATAATCTTCTTTTTCATGTACATGCATATTTAGAAGCACGTCGAATAATGGGCATTGAACTGATCAGTTTTCCAGATGATATGTATAACCGTTATTGGGAATCCATCAAAGACGAGAATCCTTCAGTTTCGAGCCACTCTACTGTAAACCCGACAATCTTCTGGAACCTTCCGCCGAAAAAGGCTTTTGCAACGGCTCTAACGACAAGCAGAGGGAAGAACCTCACGCTGAGTTGGCCACCTTTCCCGCTCTCCGAGGGACGATATGACATCGTATTGTATTTTCAGGAAAACCGAACTCCAAGCCCATATAGTTGGAGGGTGTTTGATATTTATGTAAATGGACAAAAATTCTATCAAGCTTTGAATGTCACGGAGAAAGGCAAGAGTGTTTATGGCAGCCAATGGCCTCTACAGGGAAACACTGTCATAAGTATGGTTCCCATTGATGGTTCGCCCGTTGGCCCATTGATTAATGCCGCCGAGGTTTTCAAAGTTTTGTCTGTAGAAGGGAATACCATTACAAGAGATGGTAAGGGAAGAAATTCACATAAAGTTTTGAATTTGATGACGTACGTAACATTTTCACTTCATGTTTGCAAATATTTTTTGATGTTCGTATCGATTATTAGTGGTGGCAATGGAGGATTTAAGGGACGAATTATTAGGGACTACGCTCTTGGATTGGAGTGGAGATCCATGTTTGCCGAAAATGAATTCTTGGACAGGTGTTTCTTGCTCGACCGAAGAATTCGTTCGTGTCATCTCTTTGTAAGAGAATTCGATCGTTACATGCTAGAAAAAAGTTTAATTATCAATGTGTTTGTCACCTTTTAATCCATCAATTAAGATTGTGTTTCTTTTAGGGATTTGACGGGCCTTGGATTATCTGGTGCATTGCCGGCAAGCATCTCTCAGCTAACAGGATTGAAGCAACTGTAAGAAAATCTGTTATGACTATTGTAGTTCATATAGAAAAGATCTAACGAAACAGATGTAACTAAACTTTTTCGATGGACAAATAGGAAATAGGATATTGCATGAATGAGGATTTAAGTAAAAAGGCTAATATTATTTAATACGATAAAAACCCAACAAACAATACTGCTAGTGTAAAGAAATGATTTGTGATTTCTTATGCATATATTTCCTCATGAACAAGTAATAGAAATTCGAATTTTTCTCCTTAGTTTGCTTGGAGGCAACAAGATCTCAGGATCAATTCCAGATTTGAGTCAACTGAAGTCATTGGAAATTCTGTAAGCTTGATCATATAATATATCGTTAATTTCAATAAATTTTTAGAATAAATTAGTACTATTTATTACTACATGGTGACAGTTTGTTTTGAACTTGTAAAAAAAGTCATTTAGAGAATAACCTATTCGGCGGATCCATTCCAACTACTTTGGGCGACACGCCATATCTTCGGGAAATGTATGTTCAGCGCCGAATATCTAAAGCAATTGGCGAATAAAATGATTTTAGATTTTACAACACCTTGTAATATGTTTATAACGACAGTCATACTTGGATTCACAGATATCTGCAGAACAACAAGTTGACACTACTAGTGTTCCAGATTCCCTTGCAAATAAACAAGGCCTTACAATCAAAGTAAGTCTTGTTTTATATATTGTCACAGTAATTAGTTTCATATATCACTCCCCATGGAGTTATCTCTAATATGTCTATCCATATGTATATATATTATATATATATGTGTGTGTGTGAAGATATGAAGCCATTACGTATCGCTATGCAACTGATTGAGGATGAGGCAACAAATGTACCGGAAAGGGTGAGAGGTGAAATGAGCGTGCTTTCGAAATTTCCGTTTTAATACCTATATTTACATGATGATGCTAATAATTTATTTGTGACACATGTAACCTTTTTATTGTATCATTTACTAGTTTTATGCCCGTGCATTTCACGGTTGTAAAATATGTGTAATTAATATAACATTCTGGTATAATAATAATCTTGTAAGTTAAATGGTTTAATGTGAAAATAAAGTGTTTCCCACTTTGTTAGTAGGCGGTTTGTCCATTATTTTTTATTATTGATTTCTTTAATGAAAATGGACAAGTGTCGCAAGCAGAAGCAAATTACATTTGTATATATAAAATAGGGAGATCACTTAAATATCCTTGAGTGGATCAGTCCCATGTCAGAAATTTTCTATTTTAAAGTACCTGGTTGAAAAAAAATTACTCTTAGGTACCCCATTCAACTGAAAAGAATAATGTACTGTAGGTCACCAGACACCTCAATTATTAACCAATGGGGAATCAAAATAGAGTTAGCAAGAGTTTTTACCTTTAGTGTGTATGTCCTTGGTGGGTTTCTCTTAAACACAAGCGACGATTTAATCCAAATGAACGATTCAATTCACTGAGTAGGGTTTCACAGTTTAATACCTTGGGTTAGGTATAAACCCACTGGTCAGTAAGCCCATTTCAACATAACCACTAATTACATTAAAAGAAATTACAAGACTTAGACTTAAAAATTTTGGACACTTAAAAATATTCCTAACAATCTCCCCTAAGTGTTCAAATTACAATCAAAGCCTATCGTGTAAGTCTTCATTTCTTTTTCTTCCTCGAGCAAACAGTAGGCGGAGGTTACCGGTGGGCGAAGTATTACTTCCTAAATCCTAGAGTGACCTCAAAGTGTCTTACGTCATTTCTGAGATCTAGTCGCTCTTGGATTGCTTCGATGATTTGATTTACGAGGGGTCGTTCTTCGAATTATGTGGCTTCAAGTTTAGCATCGGCACGAAGCATCTCTAGGAAGCGTCTCTAGTCTTGTCCTAAGTCGGTTTAGGGTTATCTTTAAAGTTCCATCACAGAACTTGGCAGTTTCTGACACAATGAGAGCTTGCATCAAATTTCTTTTTCTTCGAAGGTATGTGATTGCAATCTCTGGGTGCAGGAAGATGTAATCCTCTCCAAAATCAGCTAAGATTTCGTCGCTGTGCCGAGGCTGAGTGCGATTGACCCGATCTCACCTTACTTGTTTACGTTGGTAATGGAGGTCTTACATGGTATCATTGTGGATGATATCAGACGTACTGCTAACTTCCGGTACCATTGGAATTATGAAGCGACATCACTATTCATGCTTACATTCGCAGATGACCTTCTACTATTATCTCATGCGGACGTTGATTCTGTTGGAGTTTTTAAGAGAAGCCTTGACCGGTTTGCTGCCCTGTCAGGTTTAAGGGCTAACATTAACAAAAGTGAAATGTTCGTATCAAAACGGGCTGAGCGGCTGAAGGGAGCGATGCAGGACATCTTGGGATTCCCACATGGATCTCTACCCATACGCTACCTTGGCGTCCCCCTCATCACCTCAAGACTTACGATTTCTGATTGTGCTCCCCTCCTCGCCAATGTGGACAAACGTTTGGGTTCATGGACTAACCTGTCGCTATCTCTATCCTCCTTGGACTGCACACTTACTGGGCTAGTGTCTTCCTCCTCCCTAAGGGCGTTATCCGAGCATTGAGACGCATTTGAGGAAATTTTTGTGGGGAGGAACTAGTGCTAAGGTTGCTTGGGCGAAAGTTTGCTTACCTAAAGAAGAACGAGGGCAAGGGCTTCGCTCTATTGAGCCAGACAACAAGGCGCTCTGCATGCGGCTTCTTTGGAATATCCTTACGAGCGACAATACATCCATTTGGCCCACCTGGATCAGGCAAACTAGATTGCGTAACAAATCTTTGTGGTCCATACGACCCGCGGCGCGGACTTCCTGGAGCTGGAGGAAGATTTTGAAGCTTCGCGACGACTTTCGTCCTCTCATCAAGTTCTGCATTGGTGACGGATAGGACACTCTCTTCTGGACTGACCCTTGGCTGGTTGATGCCCCTCTCGTGGAACGCTATCCTCGCGGTCCTATGATCATGGGCTTACCTATTGACTCAAAGCTCAGCAGGATTATCAATGAGGGCGGATGGAATTGGCCTTCTCAAACCTCGGCGGAATACACGGACATTGCCCCGGCTTCCCCACATCCTCCAGGGCGAACGGGACACGTATCGCTGGGTCGCCTCTGCTAACGGCCCGTTTTCTGCATCCTCTGCTAGGGAGTGCACGGCACAGACATCCCACTGTCCCTTGGTATACTCTGTTTGGGGGCCCACTTGCTATTCGTAAGCATGACTTCATCCTTTGGTTGGCGATTAGGGACAAATTGGCAACAAAGGACAAGCCTTGGGTGGCGGCCGCGGCTGGGAATTCCACCTGTCTTCTTTGTGACAATGCGATCGCGGAGACTACGCAACACTTATTCTTTGAGTGTATTACTCTAGACGTTGCTTATGTTTATTGCGTACTCATAGTGCGTTTTGGGTGGCCTTACAGGGACCGGTCCGAAGGGATTAGTTGTGCGTCTAGTAGATGGCGGAGGAAGCATCTTGCCTCGCTGGGAACTCGCCATGCCCTTGCTTCGGTGGTCTATTACCTTTGGTCTGAATGCAACAGAAGATGGCATGAGGGGATACGCAGACCACCCGAGAGAATTGTTGCTGACGTGGAAACTCTCCTTAGCATCCGCATATCCACTCTCCCTCATAAATATAAATTGCAATCTACAGCTATGCGGCGGACCTGGCATATAGCATGGATCAACTAGGGAGCTTCTCTATCCTAACTTCTGCCCCTCCCCCTCTCTCTGCTTTTTTTCCTGTCTCCGTGCTCTCCCTTCTTCCATTGCGTTGCAGGTTGGGCTGGGGTTGTTGGTCCTCGCTGGCTGCTCGGGTCCGTGCTCGCCTCAGGGATTGGGATGGCCTCGTCCGGTGCTTCTCGCTCTTCGTGGCTGAAAGATTCAGGAGCTGCCTTTGGGCCTTTACCGACCAGTTTGCGGACGCCTTTTGTGTGGCTCCCCCCTATTTTCCGCTCGATGAACAACCCCGGCGTTGCCTCATCTGCCGTGCTTTTGCGCTTTCCTGCACTTCGACCGTCTGCCCTACTGGTACTACATCTGGTGCCAGGAACCTGTTGATGCCTGTGGTTGTTGACTCCTACCTCGCCTTGTTTCGCTTTTACTTTTCTGTTGGCTGTGGTCTTGTGGGACCTGTAGGTAGTCTGGGCTTATGGTTTACGGTGTGCTGTCTGGTCGTTGAACACTACCGTTTGGTGCGTCATGAGCGGTATCATGCACGCTGCACATGTACTCCTTTCTTTCGTTTAGTGAACACTTCCAAAAAAAAATCTTGAGCAGCATTGTACTAGATTTGCCTCATCATGTAGCACTTGAGCCTCGAATCTTTCTCTTCTGAAATGAATGTTGAGGATGAACTTGCGATATATGCCAGACATCTGATTTACCTCCCCCATTGGAAGTTAGGGAAGATCGGCTTCTGAGATCTTCTCAATGGTCCTATTGTATCTTTGGATCACGTAGACGTAGCCCATATCTTTTTGTTGAGTACTCAACGTCTACGAGATCTTTGATAAGCTGTTGAAGTCTGAGGTGTCTTCTGTATTGCTCTTTAGTCTTTCCGCCTCTGTTTGACATTTACCAGAGCATTATCAGATGTTGAAGACCCTCAGATTCCCCTTTTTGATGCTCAAGACAGTTGGGGGACGGCCAATGCACCATGACGTAAGCCTATGCGCAGCGGAATTTAAAATTTTTACCCGAGGTTACTCCTTGAGCCGATCTACTTGGTACGACACGTAAGCACATAATAAGCTTACGCGGCATTAACCTTGGAGCGAAGATCCCTTGGTAGATAACGTACCGACCTCAATACCCACAAGCAAAGAGAGTCACGCCGACCCCGAGACGTATCCACGATAAAGACTTCCTTGAGGATGGCTAGTGAGGTGTTGGAAGGCTTATTGAGATGTAGGCTTGGGTGATTTTTCAAACTCACTCACACATTTTTCAAGCTTTGAACTTGAAAACACTTAGTATTTTCTCTCAAACTCAAAGTTTAGAGTAAGAATTACTTAAGCCACGAAATTCTAAGCCTTGGTATTTGTTTTCAACTCTTCAAAATATTTTATTCCAAATAAAATGACGTTTGTCCAAGACATGTAGGCCTAGGGTGAAATCACCCATATACAATGTGATTAGCTTCCAAACCTAACCACAATGCCCTAAGATAAAGTTACCAAGGCCCCATGATCATTACATAAAGTTTTGGACGAAAAATGATGTCAAAATAAGGTGCGACTCGTGTTGATGCACAGTCAATCACACGGCCCTAGACACGGCCATGTAGGTGGTTACTGTTCACCTACACGGCCATGTGTCAAGCCGTGTGGCTAGGCCGAAAGTTGCCTAGCCTGGCCAAGTTCCAACATGGTCGTGATCGCCGGCAGCGGACAGGCCACTTGACTTGTGCGTTTTCGATCATTTTCACTCGTTTATGATCCTCTTCCGTTCGTTCTGTAAAGCCCCATATCCTATTATTGTATTTGCGCATCTATTATAATTTTCGCATAAAATTTATTGCCTTTTCATAACCATTCCTTTGTACATGCACGGGAGCGTACATATGGTCTGATCATTTTCATGCATATTATACATATATGCACATATCATAATTATTTTACATCACACAAAAGTTGCTAGTCATAAACTACATGCACACAATAAACATTGGCAATAGGTGAGAGCGTAGCCGACGAACATTGAATCCATGCTTTATTATGAAGATGTACTCTAAGTTGCCTGGTAGATATCTACAGCAACCGTGGAAACAATTATTCAGAGTATGATTGCAACATGTTATTCCATAGCATAAAATAAACTGTAACGTAACCATTTTCCTTTCAATCCATAATTATATACTGTGACAGACAATCAGCTCATTTTCATAACAACTGAAACATTTCAATCATGTAGTTTGTCATGTAATCATAGTCCATATAACAATTCAATCACGTAATCGTAGTTCACATAATCATGTTCGTATGATCCGAGATCGAATGCAATTCTATATGATCATTTTCTTTCGATACTCCCGTTATAGACCAGTTAGACTCGTACCTTTAACCCAGTGCGCGCCCATGCATGGGACTCTGTAGCCGTAGATATCTTTTTGTGTTCCTGTACAGGACTCTGTAGTCCCCGATTTGTAGGGATGTAACCGTAGCTTTCATATCATGTCGTCCGATGTCTTAGCAGTCATAACGGTTTCTCCTTTCATTATTATGTATATGTAAATGCTATACCTTAACCTTTACATGACATGTATTTCAAATATAATCCATTCGTAGCAGCACCTTATAGCCCCATAAATCACGTAAATTTCATATAACACGCGAGTCACGAAATATTCAAACAATTAATTCATATAAGTAAGTCATGAAATATTCAATCGATTAATTCATATAAAGCACATAATAAAAAAAGAACACATGTAACTCACAATATGGCTTTGAATCTCACTCGACTTTGTCCTTGCCTTTTTCTGACTCCTGGCCTATAGAAATATTATTTTCGATAAATAGGAGATCCCTAAAAATAATGTGTTGTCGTGATATGCATGATCTAATTTCTATCTGTGGTCTTTAAACTTTCTGTCTATTAATTATAATATACTAGACTCTCTGCCTGAAAAGTAATAAAATCAGTATCACCTGCATGTATTTCAAATTTTCCGTAAGTGCGGAATACTCCATATTTCAGAAATCTGTTAAATTGTCGAAATCCTGTTAAATATCGAAAATATGTCTCAAAAATCATTTTTCATTTTTGTTCTCACTTGCGTAAATCCAAACCTTTCAAAACCTTTCAACCTTCCACTTCAACCTTCCACCAACCTTCCAACCTTACAACCCTTTTGAAAAAACTATTTCCTTCAAAACGTCTAACAACGTTCACTCAAACCTAAATTTAAGAACATGAAAAACTTCCCAGACACTTTAAACACCTTTATACCTTCAAAATTAACTTAGACAAAACATGATATCATATGAAACGTACTTGATAACATCCTAACATGCTTAATTATAAAAAAAATGAAATCATAGTAAAAGTTCATACCGTCCTAAGTTTGGTTCGATCACTATTTGCGTTCTTCGTTTTCTTCTTTTTTTTCTTTTAGAGTTTCAAAAGTGATGAGATACCTTCATACGATGCTTACTTGTTATAATAAATAAATAATTTAGATTTATATCATTCTACTGTCTATCTTAACTTTAGCAATCATTCAACTTATTTATTATTGTATTGATTTTCCTCTCATTTAAAGTTTTCGTTATTACTGTTACGTGAGCTTATCAAGTTGGAAAACTTGTATTACCAACTTGACCTTTTATTGCACATATATATATATATATATATATAATTATATATATATATTATATATATATATATATATATATATATATATATCTAAGACTTCTTTGACTTTAGCATTCCATCGAAAATTTCTTACCAAGTACAATTTATTTCAAATCTTCGTAACTTTCTCTGGCGAGAATCCTAACTTATAATACCTTAGTCCAATATTTTTTTGGGTAAATGTTCACTAAAATAAAAGGTTTACAGCAGCGTACAGATGCACCTACCAGTAACAGGCTACTGGCTACAAACATCAGCGTACTCATGCAAAACAGAACTACCATGCAATGCGCCAAATACGGTAAAGCAAGACATTGCAAAATATATCTAGTAGGGATAGTGCACAAAAGCATTATAAGGATAGTAAGTATGGTATCAACTATCATCGAAGCCTCGCGGTCGCCCCTTCCCTCCGCCTATTCCGTTGTTGCCATATATGATAAACTACAGATGATAAGATATGGCGAGTCGCACTATGCATTAAATGTCGTCCTCTCCATTTCCGACAGCCCATTGTATACCCTCAGCGCAATCACGATGCGGACACATGAGGCGAACCTTGCGGCGGAGAATCACCATGCATCGTCGAGAGAATGGACACTCAAAGAAAAGATGTTGCGTAGTCTCCAGAGCTCCGGTGTCACATAACAAGCATCTCGCATCTCCAGCCGCCGCCGCTATCCATGGTTTGTCTCGTGTCGCTAGACGTCCCCGGATGGCTAGCCACAGCATAAACTCGTGTCGGGTATACGGGTCGGACCCTCAAATAAAGAGCCCATTCAACAGGCTCCCTTCGTGCCTGAAAAGCCTCCCGCACATAGGCATGCTGAATCGGCCATTGGGTGCCACTGCCCATGAGCAATAATCCTTGATATTAAGGTGCAGTGGAGCTTCTTACTGGCCGTCCTTGAGGCTATGAGATTTCACCCAACCTTCATTGGGTGGATTAGGACTTGTATGACGACGACGGCTTTCTCACTTAACCGTAATGGCCAAGTGGTTGGGTTCTTTGCAGGGAAGAGGGGGCTTCGCCAAGGAGACCCCATATCGCCATATCGTTTTACATGGTTATGGAGGTGCTTCATGGAATGATTTCCCTTGCATATCTGAGGAGACGAGGTTTACTTACCACTGGCATTGTGCATCGATGAGACTCGCATCACTGGCATTTGCGGATGATCTGTTTCTCTTTAGCCATGCAGATGCTGTGTCGATAGGTGTCCTGAAGGAGGCACTTGGCCGATTTGCGTCTGTCAGGGTCACACCCCAACCCGGACAAGAGCGAGTTCTACCTGTCACGACGGGCGGAAGGGTTGGCCTCGTAGGTTCAGTCACTTACGCGATATCGGGTGGGACATCGTCCAGTACGCTACCTGCCTACTTTGTGACAATCATCTCACGGAGATGACTTGCCACCTGTTTTTCGACTGCCCTTTCTCTAGACGTTGCCTTAGTGTTTTATGCAACCACTTGCGCGTACAGGGACTGGTTCCAGGCTGTTCATTGGGCTGCTCGGAGATGACGGGGACGTCACTTTGCCTCGTTAGGGCTGTGGCACGTCCTTGCTTCACTTATTTACCATCTCTGGTCTGAACGCAATAGACGATGGCATTAGGGAAGATGGCGCTCTCCCGATCAGATCGTGTCTGAGGTTGAGGCAGTCCTTGGCCTGCGGCCATCCACCCTGTCGCACAAGTATGAGCTGCAATTGCATGCTATGCGTCGGGATATGGCGTATTGCTTGGTCGGTTTAGGGTTGCTTTTGTTTTTCTGCTTTCCCTTTGTGGTTCTGTTGTGATCTTGCTTGGGTCTTGACCTCGGTTGTGTGTCTGTAGCATGTTACCAGTTGGTTTTATGCTTTTTGCACGAACTCTTTGTACAGACTCTTTCTCTCGTTTTTAGTGACCGTTTTACAAAAAATAAATAGGTCAATAACATGAGATTTGTCTGCATTAATACTACACTGCCTACTAGAGACAACGCTGCCTATAAAAGTTTGTGAACAAAATGTTTATAGCCATGCCATTACAGTGAGATAGAGTTCGTTTTTTGCAGAGGATCCACGCAAAAAAAATCGAATCTTTTAGACAGGAACATACTCACTTCAAATCCGAACTCAGCTTTCAAGTAAAACTATAAGAAACACAATTCTAGACCTGAGAATGTTGAGCTACCATGGTCCTGAGCATTCCCTGCAAAAGCGTCTAAGAGAACAACAGTTAGCTGACGGAGTGAGCAAAGCTGATGATAGGGAGAAGTCGAAGAAACGAAATCGCGAAGAGGTGTAAAGTTAGGTTTTGCTCCCAACGGTAGAATTCGCACAGCACAATGGTTTAATGTGTAAAATAATGAATGGCCCAATTGTATGGTATGACTTTCTTTAAGAAAAACAAATTGGTATTATAAAATATGAAATTAAGTTCCAACAGGTTATTTATTTCGACCGTCATTCCCTTTTTCAAATTTATATTGGAAGAGGCATCTTTAATGTATAAGCAGTCTATCCTATAAAGCCAGGTGGTATGATAGATTCTTTTGCAGATTGCAGAAAAATCAATGCTATAATGGACAAGACGTGCAGAAACCTTTTTTTTTGGAATTTTCCGCGTGTGTGCGTGTGTGTGTGTGTATATATATATGTGGTTGAATGTACAAGATGGGTGAGGTGAGGGTCATTCCCTCACATGCAACCAGTAACAGACTACTGGAGTTCTGAACTAAACAGAGAACCAAGTAGAGCTAAACTACCATGCTACTCGCCAAAGGCGACGTATGGCTGCCCTTTGGAGGTGAAATTTTAGCCGAAGTTCCACTAAGTCGCATGCAAACCATATCTAGTATAACCGTCACTAGTCGATCCGGAGTCGTAGTGATCCCTTCCTTCCACCGCTTGTTCCGTGCCTGCCAAATATGGTAAACTAAAGAGGCCAAAACATGTTTGTTAGCCACTTATAAATGTTGGCCTTGCCATCTCTTCGAAGCCCACAAAATGCCCTCACGCCAATCTCTATAAGGCCAAGACCAACGGATGCATCGTCGAAGCAGCCGAAGACACTCGCGAAAGAACCTACAATCGAAAAACAGGTGCTGAACCGTCTCATAGCGTAGGACGTCGCACACACCACAGGCCGCGGTACCCGCTGGCTGAGCCACCCAAGGCTTATCCCTCGTGGACAAGCGATCGCGTATACTCAGCCAAAGGATGATCTCATGCCTGGGAACAAATAGAGGTCCCCCAAATAGAGCTAACCAAAGCACAGGCTGACGGCGAATGCTAAGGGCCTCCCTGATTAGGCGAGCAGATGCTCGGCCATCCGTTGCCCCCTTCCATAATATCGTATCTCGCATGCTCGGGTAAGCGGTCGGAAGGTGGCGACTAAAGTCAATGTATTCCGCCGTCATCCTTCCAGGCCAGTTCCAGCCATCAGCATCTATGACGGAACTCAACCGGGTTCCCGCCGGAAGCCCCATCGCTAGCGGGCCTCTTGGGTAGCGTTCCAACAGTGGCGCTTCCTAGAGCCAAAGATCCTCCCATAACCAAATCGTCGAGCCATCTCCAATCTTAAATGAGATAAGTCGAAGGACAATCGACCTCAGTTGCATAGGCTTCCTCCAGCTCCATGATGTGTTAGCCGATATAGGGACGGCCATTACAGATCTCGCCTATGCGTGTACTGTACAACCAATCGACCCACACAGAGTCTGGCGTATGCGTAATCACCCTCCAAAGAAGCTGTACTAGTAACGACTTATTATCCATTGCGATCGAGCGGAGCCCCAAACCCCCTTCACTGGCTGGGAGACAGATGTCATCCCATGCCACCTTGGCCGAGGAGCCACCCCACAAGAACTGCCTAAAGCGCGACTCCAAAGCACGGACAACACCCATTGGCAAGAGAAACACCCCGGACCAGTAGACATGTAAAGCCTGAATGACAGACTTTCTCAGTTGAACCCTGCCCGCGTAGGACAAGGACTGATTCACAATATAAATGATGCTATGAAATTAATATAGAAATTACTCAATGCTTCAAACACCAAATACATATTAGGATACAGCAAGAATATCATATATGGTCCAACATTCAGCTCTAAGTATTACAGAATATTGACACGGTAAGATATTGCCGGAATAGCTCAACTTGACCGAGAACAAAATCGTACATCGAGTCATCTGCAAACAGTAAAGAAAGCGCTGCACGGAGCACATACACGCCACACTCACCCCTGGTTGAAAACATCAAAACAAACATCAAAATAATGTCATTCCATGATCACGAAGCAAATACGGTATAGCAAGCTGAGTTTTTCTGAATGCTAGGTCGAAGAATCTCATGTCGACATCGACAGAAGGGTCAAAGTCGAGGACAGTGATTATTCGTGAAATCAACCACACACATAATCCATTGACACTTATTCATATTTACTGGCACAACAATGACATCAGATTGTTGCCATGGAATCGACGGCCATCCATCATTGCTGCCCTCCACGTAGGACCGTAGTGCGGCAAGATCTATACCTCCCCCAACTCTACACTCCATTGCAACGATCTGATTGAACATGACGATGCTCATGAACGAAACTCGCGACCTCCTACATGTGAAGTCCTCTGACTCTCAATGAACCCTCGGAGACACTCATCAATGTGCTGGTATGCAGAAAAAATCTTAGATAATTAAAGGGGGAATTACATAACAAAACATAGGATCTTAATACCTCGTCGTGCAGCCAGTTTGCCTTTGTCATAAGGGTTCTAAAGTGAAGTGGTCCCCTTCGATATGGATGCAAAATACTAAGTATAAATTGGATGTTGGATGTAATGTTGGGGCAGCACTCAATATAACACTCAAGCGTAGGGGTGGACGTTCGAGTTCGGGTATTCGGGTTTTACCCGAATCCGATCGGGTTCGGGTAGTTCGGGTCGGATAGTTCGGGTTATTTGTCGGGTATCGGGTTACCCGATACCCGATAATTATTAATCGGGTCGGGTATCGGGTAGTAATTTACTACCGATCGGGTTATTCGGGTACCCGATATGTTTTTTTAATATAATATTTTAGTTTTAATATATAAACATTAAAAAGTTATAATCCATATTTAGATATCAATCTACTTGAGTGATGTTAAAGTTTTAAACAATATTTCGATTAATTTTTTGTTTTAATTGTATAATTAACAAGTGATATTTTATTATCAATGAAATTCTTATAGAAATTTAAAATATATATTCTTAAAATTTTATTAATATACATATAAAATATGTATATATTATATTTATTTAAATACAATAGCAAATATTATATATCATATTAGTATAATATTTTGAATTTATATACATTATAATATTTTTAGCCATATTTTCAATTAAAATGGGGTACCCGACGTCGGGTACCCGGACCCGATAAATACCCGACAAGCGGGTACCCGCCGTAGATCGGGTTGGGTTCGGATAGTGAAAATCTTAACCCGAATCCGAACTACCCGATACCCGACTACCCGACCCGATGCCCACCTCTACTCAAGCAGACAGCGTCATATTTTGAATACTTAGTGACGACTGATAAACACGATATGTAAATTTGCAGCAAGTCAGAAAACTTGATGCGTGCCTCACGGCAAAATTCCACTACGAAGATGTATTACAAAACAACTATCCGAAGATAGTACAAACGAAGCGTAGGAAAAATATACGAATCTAACGATTCTGCAAACCTACAAAGTCCTACGACTTTTGCAAAAGAAACACTAGGCTGAAAAGACAACTCTCGTCATCGCTTATACTCGATATGTGCTTCGCTCAATATAACTCGTGATTTTCGCTCAATATGTCGCTCAAAATTTACTCCATGAAAGCTTTCTCCAAAGTCGTCAATTGCAGCTCGAAAATAACTCTTATTTATAGACCTTGGCTCTCGTTTGAATCGGTAAGAGATCCCTTGATAATCTCCCAAAATATCTCTCGAAGATCTCCCTAAATATAGTTGGGTGGTTATATGAGTTAGGTGATTTAAGAATTCCCACTTCTTAAAACATTCGGCTTAGTTGGGTGGTTATATGAGTTAGGCGATTTCAGTGCTTGAGGCATGTTATGTGCTAAATGCGATTGATTTATGTATGCAATTCATGACATGCACGCGAGAATTGTGGTACATGTGCCTTATGGTGTCAGATGAGTTGGGTAGAGTGACTGTTATCGGTCTTCAGGTGTAGACTCGATTGGGCACCTGGTGAGAGATAGGGTTTGCAACACCTGTCTACTCGGGATTGAGCCACACGAGGTGTATACCACCGGATATATATTTGGCTCAGTGACGGCAGACAGATGTGAGATTCATATCTACCCGGGCTAGTGGTATACTACTCGAGGAAAAATCGTAGGGTTAAGATTGTGTGCGGAAGAGCGACCTGGCGCGGCCAGGAGTGGGCTACTGCATGGTTTATGGCGTACTTTGCCATTGCGCGCGCGGTTACCGAGTCTAGCCGAGGGCCCTGTTATGTGTTGAGATGTGACGTAGGATCGAGCGTGCATTTTATTGTGATGTAAGGATTTGGGATTAGGTTGAGTGCACGCACGCATTGCTTGTTTTTTACGACACTGGGCAATTTTCGTCAGGATTTTATTTTTGTAGGTAAGACTGAGCCCGACATTGATGAGTGTCAGGGTGAGCTGTAGGCTGGCTGGCGGCGGTGACTCCACGGGCTTTTGAGGGCGGCGCAGTACATGGGATGCGACCTGTAGAGAGGCGCAGTGTAGCATAGACGGGTTCAGATTTTTGGGGCTTCGGCACGTTGTATCATAGTGACATGTTTGGTAAACCCGACTTTAGATTATGTATGTATATTATTTTCTCTAAAAAGTTTTTGATAAATCGGGTCCTCCGCGACTTTCGTTACGGAAATCCGCCAATTATTCCAATTAGGAAGTAAGGTCACCACAGGTGGTATCAGAGCTTAGGCTTTAGCCTTGCCTGTAAGTGTTACGTGTTAATGTAATTATATGTTCTTATGTGCTCGTGAACGTGATACAATACATCGTCTGACTGAACTGATCCAACGACAGCCAGACCAAATCAACGACCTGATCAATCATCGGAGCTCATCTGACCACCGTTCCTCCCCACAGCATGATGGTGTGGAGATCATTGGGGAGAGATTCCGTAAACTAAAACCCCCCAACTTTTGCTGAGGCTGCTAACCCTGCGGTGGCCGAGGATTGGATCGGCACCATTGAAGACCTCTTTATCTATAGTCGCATGCCGAATAATGGACGGTGTTCTGTGTCGTTTCCCTGCTTCGGGGAAGCGCGCGTTTTTGGTGGACACCGTAAAGGTTTTAGAGGACCCAGTTACTATGACGTGGGAACGCTTTTGGAAGCACTTCTACGACAAGTACTTTACTGCTCACGATCAAGAGCAACGAACGTACGAGTTTATGAACCTGAAGAAAGGTCGTATGCCGGTTGCGGAGTATATTCGAAAATTCAAGGAGTTGTCCCGTTTTTGCTCCTCATCTCGTAGCAACTAATGCGATGAAAGTTACGAGGTTCCTTCGGGGATTAAAACCTGAGTTCTATCGTGATCTGAGCATAGCGGGCGTACGGCAGTTAGATTCTCGGCAGCGACAGAGCGTGCGCTGATAACCGAGCAGAATGAAGGAGTAGTGAGAGAGGCCCAGGAAGCAAACCGAAAGAGGGAGAGCCAGCAAGGAGGAAGTTGCCAGAAACGACAATTCTTCGGCAAGGCCCTGAACAATAAAGGCAACCGGCCAGGTCAACAGATGTGGCGCCCAAACTTTAACCATGGACCGACAAACGTCCCCATTCGACCATTGAATCGGGTGCCCCGATGCCAGCAATGCGGGCAGAACCACTTTGGCGTCTGCTACGGACCTCGACCTATGCAGAATCTGCAGTGATTTCGGTATGGGGAAGCTGGACATACCCCACGGAACTGCACGAAGGGTCAGCCTCTATACAGAATCAGTCGCAGAACCTGATTCGACCTCCACCTGTACCTGCACGAGTTTTCACGTTGACCAGTGAAGAGGCGGAGGCGAACCAAGCGGTAGTTACCGGTATGTTGAATATCTTTCACGTACCGTCTTCATTCTGATTGATTCTGGAGCCACACATTCGTTTGTGTCGGCCAATTTCGTGACTAGGGCAGGATCTATCCCACCCATTCCCTATGCAATTACGTAGTTTCCTTACCCCACGGGGATCCAACTCGGACGAACTTAGTAGTAGAAAATTGTCCCGTTAGAATCGAGGGTAGAGATTTGAATGTAGATCTGATAGTGATCCCGATGAATGATTACGACATCGTATTCGGGATGGATTGGCTCTCGAAATACGGAGCAATCATAGATTGTGCGAAGAAGGTAGTTAAGTTTCAACCCACCGAGGGAGGAGAGTTTGAATTTTTGGGAAGGACGAATATTAAACCAATCCCTCGGATTTCTGCTTTGAAAGCTCCAGCGACTCGTAAATACGGGTTGCGAATCGTTTCTAGTTATTGCGGTAAAAGCTGAGGAATCTTCCCATCAGAAGCTTGAGGAGGTTCCGATAGTGAATGAATATCCCGATGTACTTCCCGAGGATCTTCCGGGATTACCTCCGGATCGGGAAATCGAATTTGTTATTGATCTTGTACCTGGAGCTGCCTCGATCTCTAAATCCCCTTATCGGTTAGCATCGAACGAATTACGAGAGTTGAAGGAGCAATTGGAAGACTTGTTGCAGAAGGGTTTTATTCAGCCCAGTTTCTCACCATAGGGAGCCCCGGTGCTATTCGTTAAGAAGAGAGACGGGTCGATGAGACTGTATCGATTACTGTGAGCTCAATAAAATCACGATTAAGAATAAGTATCCGTTGCCGAGAATAGACAATTTATTTGATCAACTACAATGGGCGACGGTATTCTCGAAGATCGACCTACGATCCGGTTATCATCAGTTGAAGATCCGTGAGACGATGTTCCCAAGACCGCATTCAGCACAAGGTACGGCCACTACAAATTCTTGGTCATGCCTTTCGGGCTAAGGAATGCCCCAGCTGCTTTAATGGATTTAATGAACCGGGTGTTTAAAGAATATTTGGACTGCTTTGTTATCGTGTTTATTGATGATATTCTCATCTACTCTAAGACAAAGGGGAACACGAAGAACATCTGAGAACGGTCCTTGTCTTCGGGAAAAGCAGTTAGTTATTCGCCAAATCAAGAACTGTGAATTCTTGTTGGAACAAGTGGCTTTTCTAGGGCACATCATTTCGGGAAGCGAATTTCTCAGTAGACCCAGTAAGATAGAAGCAATAGATAATTGGCCACGACTGACAAATCCCACGGAAGTTAGGAGTTTTCTTGGGCTCGCCGGAATTATCGAAAGTTCATTAAAGATTTTTCCAGCATTGCCTCAAAGCTCACAAACCTGACAAAGAAGAATATTCCGTTCAAGTGGACAGAAGAATGTGAGCAGAGTTTTCAGGAGGATGAGTTGTATTTGAAGATTCGAGATGAGTTGCCCTCGGGCCTCTGCCGACCAATTTGCGGGCGCCTACTGCGGCTCCCCCCGATGAACAACACTTGCGTTGCTTAATCTGCTATTGCGCTTCATGCACGTCGGCCGTCTGCCCTGCTGGTACTACACCTGGTGCCAGGAACCTGTAGACTGTTGTGGTTGTTGACTCCTACCTTGCCTTATTTGTTTCTCTGTTGGCTGTGGTCTTGTGGGACCTGTAGGATGTCTGGGCTTTTGGATTTCGATGTGCTGTCTGGTCGTTGAACATTACCGTTTGGTGCTTCATGAGCGATATCATGCATGATGTTTCATGTACTCCTGTTTCTTTCGTTTAGTGAACACTTCCAAAAAAAGAGAGATGGAGATGTCCCATCAGATTTCGAGACGACTAGAGCTTACGATTCAGAGACCGGTTATATGTGCCTAAAGATGTCGAGATCCGCCGAATTTTAATGATAGAGGCACGTACGACAATCTACGGTACATCCCGGTACAACAAAGATGTATCGAGATTTGCAAACGAGTTATTGATGGCCATGGATGAAGATGTATAGAGGCATATGCAATTACCTACCCGTTCTGCATCAACACGCACCTCAAGCCATTCTTCGAGGCATCGCTATATACCGAAAGTCCTTCAGTACCAAAAGGTATTGCTAACACTGGAGCAGCTGTCAGCCTTTTCTTCAGCTCCTGAAAACTTTGCTCACATTCTTCGGTCCACTTGAACGGAGTATTCTTCTTTGTCAGGTTGGTGATCTTTGAGGCAATGATGGAAAAATCTTTAATGTACTTCCGATAATATCCAGCGAGCCCAAGAAAACTCCTAACTTCTGTGGGATTTGTCGGTCGTGGCCAATTATCTATTGTTTCTATCTTACTGGGGTCTACTGAAATTCCGCTTCCTGAAATGATGTGCCCCAGAAAAGCCACTTGTTCTAACCAGAATTCGCACTTCTTGAATTTGGCGAATAACTGCTTCTCCCGAAGAATTCCAAGGACCGTTCTCAGATGTTCTTCGTGTTGCCCTTTATCTTAGAATATATGAGAATATCGTCAATAAAGACGATAACAAAGCCGTCCAAAAATTCTTTAAACACTCGGTTTCTTAAATCCATGAAAGCAGCCGGGGCGTTCGTTAGCCCGAAAGGCATGACCAAGAATTCGTAGTGGCCGTACCTTGTGCTGAATGCGGTCTTGGGAAATCCGTCTCACGGATCTTCAACTGATGATAACCGGATCGTAGGTCGATCTTCGAGAATACCGTCGCCCCTTGTAGTTGATCAAATGAATCCTCTATTGTCGACAATGGATACTTTATCTTAATTGTGATTTTATTGAGCTCACGATAATCGATACACAGTCTCATCGACCCGTCTTTCTTCTTAACGAATAGCACCGGGGCTCCCCATGGTGAGAAACTGGGCTGAATAAATGTCTTCTGCAACAAGTCTTCCAATTGCTCCTTCAATTCTCGTAATTCGTTCGGTGCTAACCGATATGAGGATATAGAGATCGGGGCAGGTCCAGGTACAAGATCGATAACAAATTCGATTTCCCGATCCGGAGGTAATCCCGAAAGACCTCGGGAAATACATCGGGATATTCATTCACTATCGTAACCTCCTCAAGCTTCGAATGGGAAGATTCCTCAGCTTTTACCGCAAAACTAGGAATGATTCGCAACCCTTATTTACGAGTCGCTGGGCTTTCAAAGCAAAATCCGAGGGATTGGTTTAATGTTCGTCCTTCCCGAAAATCCTTACTCTCCTCCCTCGGTGGGTTGAAACTTAACTACCTTCTTCGCACAATCTATGATTGCTAGCCAATCGATCCTGAATATGATGTCGTAATCATTCATCGGGATCACTATCAGATCAACATTCAAATCTCTACCCTCGATTCTAACGGGACAATTTTCTACAACTATGTTCGTCTGAGTTGGATCCCCGTGGGGTAAGGAAACTACGTAATTGCAAGGTGGGATAGATATCCCGCCCTAGTCACGAAATTGGCCGACACAAACGAATGTGTGGCTCCAGAATCAATCCGAATTGAAGACGGTACGTGAAAGATATTCAACATACCGGTAACTACCGCTGGGTTCGCCTCCACCTTTTCATTGGTTAACCTGAAAACTCGTGCAGGTACAGGTTGAGGTCGAATCAGGTTCTGCTACTGATTCTGTAGACTGACCCTTCGTGCAGTTCCGTGCGGTATGTCTAGCTTTCCCACACCGGAAGCACTGGAGATTCTGCACAGGTCGAGGTCCGTAGCAGACGCCAAAGTGGTTATGCTCGCATTGCTGGCATCGGGCGCTGATTCGATGGTCGATTAGGGACGTCGGTCCGTCCCTGATTAAAGTTCGGGCGCCACATCTGTTGACCTGGTCGTTGCCTTTATTCTTCGGGGCCTTGTCGAAGAATTGCCGTTTCTGGCAATTTCCTCGCTGGCTCTCCCTATTTGGTTTGGTTCTTGGGCCTGCTCGGCTATTAGCGCACGCTCTGTCGCTTGGCAAGAATCTAACTGTCGTACGCCCGCTATGCTCAGATCATGATAGGGCACCGGTTTTAATCCCCGAAGGAATCTCGTAACTTTCATCGCATTAGTTGCTACGAGATGAGGAGCAAAACGGGACAACTCCTTGAATTTGCGAATATACTCCGCAACCGGCATCGACCTTGCTTCAGGTTCATAAACTCGTACGTTCGTTGCTCTTGATCGTGAGCAGTAAAGTACTTGTCGTAGAAGTGCTTCCAGAAGCGTTCCCACGTCATAGTAACTGGGTCCTCTAAAACCTTTACGGTGTCCACCAAAAACGCGCGCTTCCCCGAAAGCAGGGAAACGACATACAACACCTTCTCATTATTCGGCATGCAATTATAGATAAAGAGATCTTCGATGGTGCCAATCCAATCCTTGGCCACCGCAGGGTTTGCGGCCTCGGCAAAAGTTGAGGGGTTTTAGTTTACGAAATCTCTCCCCAATGATCTCCACACGATCCGGCTGTGGGGAAGAACGATGCTCAGATGAGCTCCGATGATTGATCAGGTCGTTGATTTGGTCTGACTATTGTTGTATCAGTTCAGTCAGACGATGTATTGTATCACGTTCACGAGTCGGGGACTCAGGTTCATTCCGCCGACTTGATTCTCCTACAAACTCGCGTCTAGGTCGTCTGCTCGATATTTCCAAATACTATACAGTACATAAATGAGCATATAAGATTGGACTATGCTACACTACCCTACTTCCTAATTGGTAATTTTTTCGCCATAGTCACGAAATCGCTCGATCCGCGAAGCCCGATCTAAGCCTGTGAGAAATCTTACGTAACTCACAGGAATCGCCCCGTGAAAGTGAAGTCGGCTGCGAGAACTCAAAGTCGGCCCACGCTATCTCACGACTCGCGAAGACTCCGGCCCGCGAGAACCCGAACCTTGGCCCGCAAAAAACTTGTTTTACTCACACCGAAACAATCCCTTTAGGCCCGCGACAATGTTTTGCGACCCTAAGTCAATTCGGCAAATTTTCGTACTACTTTGAAATTCTTTTCTATCCAACCCACGAAATACACCGGCCAGCGAAATAAATTAGCCCACGAGAACTAAAACAGTCCGAAATTACTTCAAAATTTCTCGCGAAAGCCACTGTGCACTCGAAGAACACCACTGTTCATACGAAAACTCATATTCAACTTAAACCCTAATTTTCTAGAAATTCTTACACGTTCATCACCACCAAACACATCAGTTCAGTCATCAACATCGAGAACTCATATATTGAGCTCGAAAACACATAGTAGCATACCAAAAAATTCCATAATAATCATAAAATGCTAAACTTCGAATTCGAATGGCTTCTAATCGAATTCTAATATTTTACGGAAAATAATACGGGTTGTAGGGGTTGTAGTGATCGCTGGTGCCAGGGTGCACGGACAATAAGCGGCTCCTGACAGGCTTCTAGGCGAAGGGGTACATGAACGAACCGATTCAACATCCGAATGAGAGGGTATTCTGAGACTGATAATGTATGGGCATGTCAGGCTAAGAATCGTATATGAGAATTGATAGTACTACACATGTCACCAAGGTCGACTATGGCGCCCGCCTTCCACCACTACTTTCTTAACTAGTTTACGTAACTAATGTAGTAGTAAGGAAATAGATTGTGTGCAATTGCGTAGAAAATTTTTCCTTTTACATAAAGGAATCGTAAGGTTTTTTAGAAAATAATTGTGCGTCCTAATTACAGAGGAAAGTGCGCATCCGTGTCAAAAAAAAACTATCTACTGGGCCTCCACGAGGTCGCATCCATGTACACACTTCCATCTCAAAAGCCCCTGAAAGCTTCAAAAGTTGGCCTCGTGAAAATGATCACGTACCGTGATCGCGGGGATCTACAACGCATAATAATGTGAAATGAGCTATAAAGCTCAGTAACTGAAAATCATGCATACAATGCACGTGACCTAAGTAGCAAAGGCATCCGCGCCAACGCTAACTACTTCTCACGTATTTTCTTTCTCTCACTTCATATTGTGCCATCGGCTTTCCATCTTCCTATATACCATTCATAGAGCTCAAACCCCTAAGGGTATAAATAAGTGACAGTACACACACTGAGAGGCTAAACCCTAGTACGCAACTGTGCTTAACCCTATGGTGTCTTTCCATCCCAATGTGGTCCATATTGAGAGGCTAATAGTGCCTTTCAATCCCAATGCGGTCCCATTGAGAGGCTAACCAAAGCACACAAATTGATTTTAACCCTAAGGCGCCTTCCCATCCCAATGCGGCCTGACACGCGGACGCTTCTCACTGGTAGCCAACTCCGAGGTCGCCAACACCAGAGGTTCCCTATGTGTCGCATTTCCTTCGTGTTGCATCCTCCAGGTTGCATCTTCCGCTACAGGGTATTCCCCTAATATAATGTTATATAATTCGGCATCGTGAATCGCCATGGTAGCATAGAAGAGCCATGACTCGTCATTGAGTCGACATAAATGCCCATATCGGCAAATATTCATCGCCCTCAGGCGATCATATACTATGCACGCTCTTTTTCTCTGACTCTTATACTAGTCGTGCGTGCATATGCTCATGCCATGAATCATGCGAACATGTGTGTCACGTAATCAGATAAAATAAATTATGTCACATAGTACGTCACACATAGTCAGAGAAGCAAGTAATCACGTAATTCATACACATAAAAAAATAGGTGTTGTTTTCCAAAAAAAAATATGTGTTCTAGTTGCAATTTCCACTTACCAGTCGTCCAAGCATATGTAAACTTACTGCCTTGGAATGTCCTTACTTCTCGACCCTTAGACAAACATATTAAGGTATCAGTATCCCATTTGCTTTAAATGACTAGGCCATATTAAATTGCCTTGTTACTATTAAATTTACTAAAAACCCGAAGTGACTTAATTTCCAATTTAGGCTGAGTTAGAGTCAATACTATTTAAGTTAAGTCAACATTCAATTGAACACTTCATATGTAAGGCTCGATTGCATAGCTTTTAAATTGCCCGATGGCTTGGAATCGCCCGAATAGTCATGCCTTGGATTATGGTTTCACCAAGTTGGATTTCCAATCGCTCGACTTGGCATGTACTTGCACTTACGTTCGCCGAAGTTCATCATCTCAACAAATCGTCCGACTCTTTGCATGCTTGGACCTCATTTCAACCGATTTAAGGTATTTAAAACTGAAATCGCCGAAGGTCTTCTTGAGATGTAAGTCACCGATTGAAGCTTGCATTTGCCATGTGATTTATCTCTATAAATCGTCCGATTTGTCAACTTCTCGAATCGCCCGATTGATCAACTTTAATGCTTGGTTTCGCCGTGTTCTTTAATAGCATTGAATCGTCCGATTTCATTTGTATGTGAGCTCGATCATTTCAATCTCCAATCGCCCGATAGCATACACAGTCCAAGAATCGCCGAGACATATATAATATTTATTCTACATTTCGATCGAAACTTCAAATTCTCGTATCACTCAAATTCAGTTCCTACGCTTAACTCTACCCAGAACTCATAAATTCTAGGGTTCCTTCATCTCCAAAATCATCACCCCTACTTCATGATTCTATTATTTCCAAAGTCATGGGTCTTAAAGTATGCCATATCACCTGAATATAACTTAATCGAAATAGTTAATCGCTACTCTAAATTAGTGTTTTTACCGTCTATGTTACACCAAGATTCTCTGTGTTCCTTTAATTCCTTTCCCTGAATTCTTACACTTTTCCCTACATAGGACTTAAACAATTAATATTAGGGTTAGTCTTATTCCAGAATTTAGAATTTTTGTCTACGGTTCATGTCTAAATATTTCTATAAATCCTATGAACTAAATACAATATACATATAACTGAATTTAGGTGTTATAAGTACACTTCTTACCCTCCTTATGTCCGCTTTCTGTGTTGCTAAAATTTTCTTCTCGATTCGATTTTGCTTCTAATTGGAGCTTATTAAATTTCAACCTTCGTTCTCCTTATTTTCTACTTGTTATGTTGTTAGTTTATGAGGGTATTTTCTTATACGTAACCTTTGGTATAATAGATAAGTATAAGGTATTGAAATAGTAATTGAGTTGACAACTAGGTGACTAGGCTTATATTTTTTCCTTCCAAGTGAAGAAACCCTTACATGTCATTCAATTATTCAACTTGACCTAAGTTAGGATTGGTATATCCTAATGGTGTGTATCGATCGAACTTCGACCGATTTTAAACCAATATATATTATCATTTGATTTCAGTTTCTGTCTGTTGATTAATAATACTACTTTACAATCGCCCGATCAGACCCTAAATACTCGGCAAAAACTTCCTAACCTTGGGATTGGCCGATTAGATTTTAACATGGATGACCATAAAGTACACAAAAATCTCTCGATCGTCTCTTTTCTTTCGTGTATGAGGTTTTCATTTAAGTTAATAGATAAAGATGAGAGCTTGGAAAATCGTGTAGTAATTTCCTACTAGATTAGGTGACGTGTTTTTCCTCATGAATAAGTAAGAACTCTCCTTCCCACACATTAATTATTTTATAACTTTAGGTAATCATTTATCACCTAGTACTATATATATATTTATTACAGATAACTATAATTACTCGATGATATGACCCCACGTGAATTGTGATTGGTTCAATTCTAATGACACATGTATCGATCGAAGTTTCTATTCAACATAAGTCGGCCGATTCTAACCCCTAGGTGCACGAGAATCGTTCGATTCTTACCAGTACATCTCGGCGAAACTTGGTATTTTAAGTTACAATCGGTCGAAACCATCTCAAGTTTCATCTAAATTTCTTTGTCCTAATCGGCCGATTCAAATTAAATTCATATCATCGATCGAAACTAGTTCTTGTCATCTTATAAATCGCCGTGCCTTCTTTAACACCTCAATTATACATGAGTATAATCTAAAATGTTTCTAAGTCATAAACTCATCATATAAGTCATATAACACATAACATATATGGAACACTTACCACATAGTCGTCTAAACATCATAAAACATGTGTCCAAAATATTATTAGTAGATAAGTCCGCAAAATGATTCACATATTGATTTTTCTTATAGTCCTACCTTCTTTATTTAATTAATCCAACCAAATCTTTAATTCACTGCTAATTAAGTCATAAATCCCGATTAAGCGAAAAAAATAAGTCGTAAATCCCGTAATTAAATTTTACGGGTATTACATCCTACCCCTTAAAAGAATTTTGCCCCCGAAATTCCCTTAGCTAGAATAATTCAGGGTAACGATAGGTAGGGAGTTGAGTTGGTTAAGTTAGGTGGTAGAAAATCACCTAATTGTTTGTAATAACATTCCTTACCAAGGAGAATAAAAAGAGCAAATTCTTATGAAATAGAATGATTCTTCCAAGTTTTGAACTTCTGAATTTTGAGGAGAATGGATCAAAGTCTTTGATCTCATACCGAAGGCTATCTTGGTCTAAGCATTAGGAAGTTAACGTGGAGCTCAAATAATTTCCGAAGATAAACAGGAATCAAATCCTGAGGAAGTAGATATGAAGATTGTTCAAGTTGGTCGAACCCGTATCGTCTCGAGGAGCTAACGAGAATAGCTACAATTCTAACTCATTAGTGTCGTCCATTACGCTTCGCTGCGCCACTCTGATACTGAATGAATATGTTTCTCAGCATGAGCAGAAAGATTGGGGCATAGGATAGGGTTACACCTTAGACATGATTGGACTTAGTTTTCTTCCTAGGGGTTTTAGATACGGCTCCATATTTCGAACGCTTATCTGCTATGATTACGATTCAGGTCGATACTCGAACTGGTATCAATTAGGTCGACTAGGAGAAATCCTGACTCTCCACATATAATTGGTGGATGTAAAGAAATGTATGGTTCCCGAGGCTATTAGAATGCAAGTCGTGGTTTGATGGATTAGGAGGATACCTGCCACCAGATTGTCTTCCGCCTCTTCAGATGTGAGTGTGTACACTCGAGCGGGCACCGTCTGCGGTCTAGCCTGATTTGCTGCTTGACATCCGGATGCATTCTCCGGACAGGCCTTAGAGTAGTGGCCGGCTTTGCCATATTTGAAACAGGTTGCATTTTGTGAGAAGCAAACGTCGAGATGCCGTCGTGCACATCTCGGGCATACCGGTATGTTTGGTTGGGGTCTCCCCTGATTTGGATTAAGCTGCTGGTATGTTTGGGTTTCGCGTTTGTGGCGACCCTTTTTTTCTAATTAGGATTAGTGGCGGATTTCCACAACGTAAGCCGCGGAAGGCCCGTCTAATTAACACTTTTTCCTAAAATAATATACATTACTATAAAAATCTGTCTACATCGTTTTCACTATACATGGGCCAAAGCCCCAAAAGTGTCAAAAGACCAAAAGCCCTAACGCCACTCCACAGGTCTTCATCCATGTACCACCATGCCCTCAAAAGTCCGTGGAGCACCGCCACCAGCCGCCTCAGTCTTGACGCGTACCAGCGTCAGATTCAGTACCTACAACACGTAAACAATGAGCGATTTGCCCAATAGGTGAATAAAATGCATGTATCCAAGTGTGCATGCAACCCCGATGCCAACATCTCATAACATGATATACTGCACACTAGATCTTTTTCCGTTCCTATTTCACACAACACATGGTCCTAGGTTAGGCTCGACACCTACGCGCGCAATAGACTATGCATACACATGAAATCTCATAAAACATGATTCAACGTGAAACAAGCAAAACACGTAAATCATGTAAGTCACGTAAGTCATGAAAATCGTCGAATCACATGAAACCACATAATTCACAGATGTGTTTACGCATTGTAGATGGATGATCCACCTACCTTTCCTCCTGCTATCACCAAATAAGAAATCCGTCGAAGTCCTTTAACTGTCGATCTCTGAATATAATAATATTATTAGTATCTGTACTAATTCTCGAACTATACTGGTATAAAATGATTATATTTATATTAGACTTGGAAGTCAACGGTCAATCCATTAAAATAATTTACTTGATTTGTGGTTAAAAATCGAGTCAACACCCGAAGTCAACACTTGAAAGTAGCTTAGTCATAGGTCATCGCCCGATTGTAAAACTCGGCGATTTTCCAAAATCGATTGAATGACCAAGCGCTCGATTTGGGGTCAAAATTGAGTTAATGCTCGATTGTAAAATCGGCGATTTATACTATAGGCCGATTCTTAATTCTTGAATTTCTTTAATCGATCGAAAGTGATTTCTCCTGATTCCGCATTCGCCGTATGTTCTCAAATCGCTCGATTGCGTAACTCACCAATTGCCCGATTCGCGAGTCGCCCAATTTCAAAATCGCCGAGGTTTATCTAAGTCTTCCCATCGCCCGGTTCTTTTAATAAATTAATATATTATATAACTCGACGAATTCTCAAATCGACCGAATGACAAATCGCTCGATTCTCTAAAATCCGATCGCCCGAAACTCCATACGCTTAACTGTTTTAAAAATATTCCTATGCTTAAATTGAGAAAATCAATCGAATGTGACAAGACTCGTGTCATGAACTTGGTATCCAAATCTGAGGTGGGATTCGCTGGAGACGAAGAAGATGATGTTGAAGGAGATGTGAGTTCAACTAAGGTTGAGAAGAAAAGCTCGAAGGAATTAACGGTGGATTGGGATGAAGAGATATACATGAGATTGGTTCTTGGGCTTTGGTTTTGGGCCAAGAATATTATAATAGATTAAACGTAATATTGGGTCTATTATGTTAAAGAAGCCCAATTAGTGTTATTATATAAAGAACAGCGTATTAACGATTGGAGTAGGAATGAAATTAAACCTATCTTCTAATCTTCTTTTAATCCTCTTCTTCCTAGCGATGATTCTTCTTCTTCCCCATATCCAATCTGTATTTCTTCTCCTCTAATCTTCTCTAAATATATGAATCTGCATAAAGAAAAACCAAGAATGGACCAGTCCATGACAATTGAATTGGGGATGGTTTGTGCGTTTGATTTCGGCTAGGTTTGAAGACCTTAGGGACGCTAAGGCCTTTAGGGAACTCGAAGCCCTTAAGAATGTTGGCTCGTTGCGGCGTCCTTGATTTCTACCGCCCATTCTTACTACTATTTTATGTGACTGCATGTGATATAAATTAAATCTATATACGAAAATGCATAGAAAAAAAATTTCCTTTTATATAAAGGAAACTCTTCTGCACAATACAAAATATTCCTAGGACGTAAATACAAAGTAGAGTGCACATGCGTGTTCAAAATAATCTATTGGCCCGCCACTCAGGTCGCATCCATGTACACACTGCCGCCTCAAAAGTCCTCCGGAAGCTTCAAAAATTGGCCTCGCCTTCGTTAAGATCACACCGTGATCCCGCGAACCTACACACATAAATTCGTGAAATGAGCTTATAAAGCTCAATAAGTGAAAGTCATGCATGCCATGCACGTGTCCTAAATTTGTAAAGGCATCCGCGCCAATGCTCCCTAGACCTCATATTTTCCGTGTCTTGTCTTGTCTTGTCATATAGGGCCCTCGGCTATCTTGCTATGCACCATCATGGAGCTCGAATCCACAAGGGATAAATAATCATATAAGTGACAATACCCACTCAAGGGAGGCTAACCCTAGGGCGCCTTTTCTGTCCCAAGGTGGTTTCATACACCACGCGGACGCTGCACACTGGTAGCCTAATCTGAGGTAGTCAACACCGGAGGTACCCTCGGTGTCGCTTACTCCCTCAGCTCGCACCCTCCAGGTTTCACGATCCGCCATGAGGGCATTAGCTCTAAATTCATGTCTTGCCTTGCACATGTCATGTCTTGACGGTAGCGCCATACGACGTCACCATGGTAGCATAGAAGAGCCGTGACTCAACTGTGAGTCGACATCAGACGCCCATATCGGCGGATCTTTATCGCTCTCAGGCGATCGTATATTATGCACGCTCTCATATCATGCCTTTCGTACTAAACGTGCATGCATATGCTCATGTCATGAATATGTGTGTCATGTCATTATATCATGTAATTAAATCATGAGTGTCATGTAACGCAAATAATTCACGTAGGAAGTCATATAAATTCACAGAAACACATAACACATAATTTTGTGCGCATACAATTATGTGTAGTAGTTGGGACTACCACTTACCTTGTATCCTTAGCTTATCGTACGGTATTGCTAATCTTCGAACCCTAATTATAAAGACATATAAAATTAGGGTTGTTAGTCTAATTCAGTTTCACTGATATGGCTTAATCTAGAAAACCCTAATTTCGACTTTTATAAATTTCGAAACTCCCTTAGACATGATCGTTGAGTTATATAAACCCTAACATGGATTTCGAATTATCTGGTAAAATAAATCCCGACATAACTTAAAGATGGATCTCGAGCTTTTAAAGCTAAGTTTCGACATCAATGGATCTTGACATAAATCTTGAGATAAATGTCGAGCTTATTTATTTCTACATCCTACATGAAATGTCGAGACTTAAACCATGCAAGATTTTGAAGTTAGTACTAATAGATCTCGACATATTCCCTGAAATAGATCTCGAGTGTTATATAAAAGGTTTAAGGATCTCGACTTATTCGATATTACACGTAAGAATTCCAATAGGTGTTCTCGAGATTATATATATATACAGATTTGATATTATCCTTCAAGATGAGTCTCGATATGATATGGATCATAGAATCTCGAGCTCCGATACCAAATGTCGATACGTACATTAATATTATAACTAAAATGTCGAGATGTTAAATGGAATTTTGAAATCAACATTAAACAAAGATTTCGACCTAGCATAATGTCGAGATATTACTTAATTCTAGTTTAATGGTTTCGAAGTCGATATATATCGAGATTAATCAAACAGTAATGTAAAAATACCAAGATGCATTTCGATATTACACCCAAAGATCTCGATATGTCCATCAAAGATAGATTTCTAGACATATAAATCTCGAGGTCCATATTAAAACATGAATCTTGGTCTGATTTCGATATGGCTCATAAGTAAATCTCGAGCTAGCTTTAGTGATATACCACATTTCGAGTTTTAAACCATACACCATTTCGACATGGAGGATCTCGACATTCTTAAATCTTTATAAAGACTTCGAATTATTTCTGTAAAACTACTACGGCTTCGAGGTTTATAATCTGGACAGATTATATCATCATTCGACATATCTTAGATCATCTAATTTTCAATCGAAATTTATTCCTCTTGAGAACAGTCTAATCATCATAGAAACTTCAAATATTCTTAACCCTAAAATCCATGGTTAGAACCCCTAGAACCTAAAGTTCTTATAAAGTCCTAGTTAGCATGCTTTAGTAAATTACAAAAACTGAAATACCGAATCATACGTTTAAGGATAAGAGAAGCATATGTATTAGTAATAAGGTTTTACCTTTCTTAGTTGTAGCGACCCTATCCATCGCTACCATTTCTAGCCTTGACTTACGTGCCTAACTACGTATTTAGTTGGAAGTAATACGATAATGCGAAATAAATTTTCCTTTTTCGTAAAGGAACATCGTCTCCCCGTACACGTCAAAAGAATACATCTTCATGACAAAAGAATGCTTCCAAACTTTCTAATTGCATTCGAGTTCTATCTACATGTGCGTGTATATTTGTGCAGCAAAAAGATCCTATGCGCCCTGCCTTACAGGTCGTCATCCACGTATACACCATCCCCAAAAGTTGCTCGGAAGCTTCAAAAGAACACCTTGCCAGCTAGGCGATCACATACCGTGTTCGCTAGGACCTACAACACATAAAACGTGGGATGAGCTTATATAGCCCAGTAAGTAGGATTTATGCATGCTGTGCCCGTCTCATGACTTGCATAGGCATATGCGCCTATGTTCATTAATCCTCACAAAATCATGTCATGTCTTGCCTTGTCTTGTAGGGTCCCTAATACACGTCTTGTCTTGCACGTGTCTTGTCTTGTAGGGCCCTCGGCTAATCCTTGCTACGAGGGCAATTGCCCGATTTATACGTCTTGTCTTGCACGTGTCTTGTCTTGACATCGGTGACATAGAAAGTCACCTCGTAGCGTTAGAAGAGCCGTATTACATGTCTTGTCTTGCACGTGTCTTGACATATTAATGTTAGTAACTATTTGTCGCACCCTGGCGATCATGCATATCTCGTGTCATGTCATGTCATGTCATAAAACTCTCGTGAGACTCGTGTATGCTCGTGGAGTGCATGTATGAAATGCCCAATGACTTGTCATGCCGTGTCATGTACTGAATCACATAAATTCATAGAAGCACATAGCCACGTAAATAATAAGGACAAAATTCGATGTGCTATAGATGAAAAGTCCCACTTACCTGTCGTCCGTCGATTATTGGCTACCTGACCAGGTGAAACTCCTAAGTATCGACCTTCGCATAAAAATAATTAAGTCAACACCTTATCTAAAATTATTTGGCTTGCTAAGGTTTTGAATTTCCTAAGTGTTGGAGTATTATAATTAATATTGCCTTTAAGAAGTAATTATTTGGAAATAGTTTGTTAACGTTATTTTGAAAGTTCAAGACTCGTGAGATTCGTGGCATACTTCATAATTCGTGACCTTTCTTGAACTCGTGAATCTAAGCACATCGTTTCTAATCCATGACTTATTAAATTCGTGAATGTGTATGAAATTCGGGAAATACTAATTCGTGAAGTTCTACATGCTACATAATTTCAATTCATGAAATTTCCATGCCCTAATGGTTCGTGAAATGCCCTAGAGACTACTTTCTTGTATCCTAATATTTAATTTCTACCAAGTTCGCAAAGTGATGATTCTCCAAGTGATCAATTCGCAAATTTCATGTAGTTCGCGAAGTCACACTTCACGAAGTCCTTGATTCGCAAAACTCGGTTGATTCGCGAAATTCTAGCCTCCCTCTATCAATTTGCAAAACATCAAGGTTTGCGAACTCTCGCTTAATTCGCCAAAAATTCTCCTTGCTCCTGCTTTGCGAATTCACCGATTTAAAATAGGGGATTTTAAGGAAAAATACCTAATAGGAGTTTAGTCTTATGATTCAGTCCCTGCAACTTTTATTTTAGAGATAGGTATTGACACTAGGCAAAAACTTAGTTAAAACTCCCTCACATAGCAAATTCCAATATTGCCCTTCTTTATGTCAAAAGCTATATAGAATTCAGAGAGGACAGTCGAGAGAGCTTTAGAACAGAGAAGGAAAATTCTTGCGGTCCATAACAATGAAACCAAACCCTTTACTCATCCCATTTTCTTCAGCAACTTTACAAGAAATTACATTGCTGTTTTTGGAGGAAATCTTTTGAAACAGAGATATGGTTCGGATTTGTCGAGAGATTCTTTACAAGAGTTTTCCAACGCTTTTTTTCCCTCAAAATGGGGTCTTTTGATTTCCCATCAGCTTCGTGGTCGAGATAAACTCGATAATTATTGATTCAAAGAAATTCCTGCAATTGGTGGAGGAAAAGAAGAAAAGAGATCTTATCCATCATTGAGTTGTTGCACGTAGTGATTGAGAAGATCATAGGAGAACGAGGCGCCAACAATGTCCACGGGACAGTCAACGACACCCTCGTGCCCAAGGAGGGGAAACTGGTCGGAATCTCAGAGATGGCCAATGATAAATGAGATACCTGAAGAAAAGACCACAGTGTGGTTCTGCGCTTCTTTTGGTGTTGAGGTTTCATAGAGTGGGAGATCGATACAGTTACTAGACATGTTTCATTATTTTTTAATTTCTTTCCCTTGTTGCATTTCCATTGATGTATGCATTGAGATTTTTCAAAAGGTGCGTGCAATGAGTTCGACAAGAATTTATGTGTATTCTGTTGATACATTTTGTCGGCTTTTTCGAATTATCGATCTCTGTTATGGCATGAACCACCAAGCTGTGATGTGGCTCGAACTGCAATACCTCCAAGTGATGGAGAATATACGAAGTAGGAATAGTGTTTAAGGCCGTCGAAGTGGCTTGGACTATAAATGCTTATTAGTGAATAACTGGTTTGTTTCCTTATTATATGGGTACTATGACTAAAATACCTGAATTCGAACACAAACTACTTAAATTTCGTATTCAAATACTTGATCTATCATATAAAATACCGACACTCAAGCAAAAATACTTTTGAAAGGGGGCGAGATACACTCCACAAAAATTGTTGTGTTAAAACCATATCAAGTATTAATGACATGAATCACCAACAACATGAAAAAACTAGTTTTTTTTACTTGCCCTACATAATCTGTCGAATACCTGAATTCGAACAAAAATACTTAAATTTCAACTGAAAATACCTGATTTATCATATAAAATACCGATTCTCATACAAAATAATTTTGAAAGGGGGCGAGATACATTCCACAAAAATTGTTGTTTTAATGAACCATATCAAGTGTTAATGACATAAATCACCAAAAACATGAAAAACTAGTTTTTTTCTACTTACCCTACATAATCTGTCGAATCACCAGAAAATACTTTTGAAAGGGGCGAGAACTCTATCAACGGTCACCTCGTTCAACTGGGCTTCGGAGTCCTCAAAGTTGGGGTTAGCATATATCAATCGAATATCCGAATTTTCCAACTAATTAACATCAAGTTGGGGCTAGAAAACTAATTTTGTGGTGTAGATGAGGATCAATGTTCTTATTATGTATAATGCTTGATAAAACCAACCATTTCAGTCTTAGATGTTCACCCCCAATTTGCAGGTATTTTCTACATGAATATGAGTATTTATCTTCTGAAATTAAGTACTTTAGACCTTGATTTAGGTATTTTGTTATTGAATTCAAATACTCGAACGTAAACTAAAGTGAAGTGGCTAGAAAACTAATTTTGTGGTGCTGATGATGATCATTGTTCCTATTATGGAATGCTTGATAAAACCAACCATTTCAATCTTAGATGTTCTCCCCCAATTCGCAGGTATTTTTTACATGAATATGAGTATTTATTGCTGAAATTAAGTACTTTCGACCTTGATTTAGGTACTTTATTATTGAATTCAAGTACTCGACCGTAAACGAAAGTGAAGTGGCTAGAAAACTAATTTGTGGTGCTGATGAGGATCAATGTTTTATTATATAGAATGCTTGATAAAACCGGCCATTTCAGTCTTAGATGTTCTCCCCCAATTCGCAGGTATTTTCTACATGAATATGGGTATTTCTTTCCTCAAATTAAGTACTTTGGACCAAGATTTAGGTATTTTGTTATTGAATTCAAGTACTCAACCGTAAACGAAAGTGAAGTTGCTACAAAACTCATTTTATGTTGTTGATGATGAGTAATGTCATTAATATGTAAGATGTTGATTAAAACCATCATTTTGTACTTTTGTAACTCGACCATATACACAAGTATTTTAGGTCAACAAATCAGTATTGTCGGACTTAAATTTGGTACTTTTAGCTTCTATTTAGGTATTTTGTTATTGAATTCAAGTACTCGACCGTAAACGGAAGTGAAGTTGCTAGAAAACTCATTTTATATTGTTGATGATGAGTAATGTCTTTAATATGTAAGATGTTGATTAAAAATCATCATTTTGGACTTTTGTAACTCGACCATATACACAAGTATTTTCTGACTTAAATTTGGTACTTTTAGCTTCGATTTAGGTATTTTCTTGTTGAATTCAAGTATTTGACCTTGAATGAATGTGAAGTTGCTAGAAAACTCATTTTATGTTGTTGATGATGAGTAATTCGATTAATATGTAAGATGTTGATTAAAAACCATCATTTTGAACTTTTGTAACTCGACCATATACACAAGTATTGTATGCATAATAATCAGTATTTGTGGCCTTAAATTAGGTACTTTTAGCTTCGATTTAGGTATTTTCTTGTTGAATTCAAGTATTTGACCTCGAATGAATGCGAAGTTGCTAGAAACATCATTTTATGTTGTTCATGATGAGTAATGTGATTAATATGTAGGATGTTGTAAACGAGGAACCCAATTTCCTAAAGTAGCGTAAAAAATTGTAAAACTGAATTCTTCATCTGGTTGACGACCATCAACTTTATTCGCAAGTATTTTATGCACAGATATAAGTATTTTTGGTCTTACATTAGGTATTGTCAGTCTCGATTTAGGTAGTTTATTGCTGAATTCGAGTATTTGGCCTTGGATGAAGGTGAAGTTGCTAGAAAACTCATTTTATATTGTTGATGAAGAGCAATGTCCTTATTATATAAGATGTTAATAAAAACACACCATTTTAGATTTGGATACTTCGACCCAATTCACAAGTATTTTATGCACAGATATAAATATTTTTGGTCTTAAATTAGGTATTTTCAGTCTCGATTTCGGTATTTTATTGCTGAATTCGAGTATTTTGGCCTTGTATGAAGGTGAAGTTGCTAGAAAACTTATTTTATGTTCTTTGCACGAACGTCTATTGCGCCCCGGTCGTTATCGAACCAATTCATTTAAGACAAAGTTTTGGATTTTCATCAACATATTTACATAATTATGACCTGGATCATCACCAACGCTAATGTTAATTTTGTTCTCGCAACTGACTGTCGCAACCTATCCTTTTCTCGTTGATAACACAAATTGTGATAATGTTAGAAAGATGTATGGTATTATAAATTTTGGCATGAAATATTTGCACCAATAACGAACATTGTATACACAAGAATGCGACGAACCAAAGTAATAGCAAGTAGCATCAGTAATAATACATAAAAAATAACCATAACTACGGTACAATCGCCGAAATATCAAGAGACCAACTCTCATTCTGTCAATTCCAATAATAACATTGGTGCACGATAAAATCTGCTTTGAACATTAACGCTTATGCGTCTCGAAACAGTTGCTTCTCAAATACATGACCTTCACCTCATATCGACTAGCTCTTCACTAGTCTCAGGCTTCAGGTAGTGTATGAAGCCAAGACCTTGTAGGAACTGAAATGATTCAAAGCATCGAATAGCTTTAGAATGTGCAGTTTTAGCACTAAAATGGCAGGTTTCTCGAGCAAAACACTGCTCTGTAGACAAACATAAAATAAGAACTTTGGAGTTCATCTCTAAAGTGTAACATCTCTTAGCCGCCATGAGCTTCTGGCTAGCTGCTTCTTCAAGAAATCATCACCAAAAGCAGCCATAACCATCTGTTCGTACTTATTCTTCGAATCCTCATCTACATCAGCTGCTAGACAAATTACAACATGCGTTTCATCATTCAACAACTTCCCCGATACCTCGATTCTGTCCAAATGCCACCTTTTATCTTCAAAGCGGGCACTTTAGTTCTACTGTCCGCCATCACCGACTCATCACCGTCGCCACTCGAAGAAGACGAAGCCTTCTTTTCTATCAGGTGTTCCTAATTTCTCGAGTCACCTTCTTGGTCAATCGAGACGATCCGATGTTCGATCGCAACTATTTTCTCGATGGCAAGTGAGAAAGCAAATGCACAAATCCTAGCTATCTGTGATCAATCGATCGTCATGCCCTATTTTCTCTCTCCACAGCTTTCTAGACATAAAAGGAAGGACAAATGGGTAATTTACCATATAAGGGAGTTAAAACAAATTTTCTGCCTATTTGTCAGCAGCTAATCACAAGACGAAACAAGAGGGGACTGATTCCAAAGTGTAATACTGGATTAGGTATTTATCTCCAAATTCCCCTTTAAAATATTAGAATTCGTACTATACTAACTGTTCGTGAAATAAGACCCGTGAAGTGCGCCTAATTCGCCAAGTAATTTACCCCTCATAATTCGCCAACCTACACATATATAATTCTTAAAGTTTACATTTCTAACTCGTAAATCGTGCCCTTTTTTTTTGCATGACTCACCATTCACTTAGCGATTTAATCTTAATGTTCTTTATTTGTGAAGTGCGTGGTAACATATAATATTATTCTATTACCACACCTAGCTAAGTCTAGCCCCAAGTTCATGAACTTCCTTTAAGTTACGTAACATTCCATTGCATGCACAATTATCAAGGTCACTATCAATTTGTGAAGTGTTAGTCAATTATGAAGTTGTTGTCTAGTCTCAACTTGTCAAATGCTCATTGGTTTGTGAAATGGTTCACGTATGAGTCACCCTCCACTAACCTTTTTATGTCATGATGATTGGTTCACAAAGTCTAACAATTCGCCATCCTATATATGATATTATTATCTTATTCCTTCTTTGAGAATCCACTCGTTTAAAACCTCAGAATTCGTGAAATTTGCATGGCGCAAAACTCTAGACCCCTGAATCTTCATTTCGCCAAATTATTTTGCGAACTGCTTCTATTCGCGAAGTTTGGATTCGCGAAATGGGATTCGCCGAATCGATGTAATTGGTGAAACTAGCATTTCACGAGTCCTGTCCAATCTTAATCTAATTCGCGAAATGACTCACCAAAATATTTGAGTTCGCAAAGTCGGGTTCGCGAAATTCATATACTACTTATTTCGACTCGTGAAACCCAAAAACCTAGTTCGCGAACCCCCTACAATTCGCAAAAAGATTACCCTAGTTCGTGACTTGTGAATTCTGCGATATCTCTCATAGTTTAATTCGCGCTTTGCATTGAGTTCGCAACTTCCACCAATTCGCAAAACTCATCCACCTCGTGAAACTTCATGGGGTTCGCCAAATTTACCCGAGTTCGCGAACTTCATAGGTTCGCCAGATTCGCGAAATTTATGGTATTACCTACAACCCGCGAAAGTTAACATCTAGCCTAGCCCGCGAACTAGAGTTCGCGAAACTCGCATTTCGCGACTCCAAAACATTTTTAACACCCAAAACGCTAAGAACTTCGATCTAAAAGCACCTTTCTCTCAAGAACTTGATGAAGATCATAAGACCCCTAATGCAAACCCCAAAGGCGATCTTAGTGCTAGCACGACCTAACTTAATATCCATACTAAAGATCCTTAGAGCTCTCTAATACTTGGAGAAAACATATAGTCATGGTACAAAATTTTACTTACCACCATTTTAAGTTTCCTTAAAACGTGATCATTAGAATCCTAAGGTCCTTCAAAGCCTTCGAACTAAGCTGGTGTTCGTTCTTATTAGTTATTAACCTTGTCCTTAATATTCCTAGAATACTTTGAGATATGAATTAAGACATAAGGGTTATGGGGGATTATACCTTCTTCCAAGCGTAGATTCGGCTTCTTCCTTTTCTTTTTCCCCTTAATGCGATCGAATGGTCCTTATGGTGTAAACTATCTTACTTTCTTCCTCCCCTTGAATTGGACGTGCTTTTGCTTCTTGTTTAAGGTGTGAGTGAATATTAAAATAAGTAAAGTAGGTTGATGGGACATAAACCCTAAACCCTAGACTCTAAACCCTAAACCCTAAACCTAAAATGGCGTGGGTCTTCCTTAAATTAGGGAGCTTTGTTTTCCAAAATATCCAAGGATTTTGGGCCTTATTATTTTATGAATTCTCGTAATATTTGGGCTAACTTATCCAAGCACTATTTATCTTGGGCCTAAGTTTGGATTTTAAATCTGTTCTAATTACAACTATAGCCCAATTTCTATCCTACTACTTTTATTACCTCACTTCCGTTTTTGATAATATTATTATTTCTATTTCCCTTATTCTTTATTTTCGAAAATTCCTAGTAAATTTGGTATCACACGATCACGTATCTAGTGTGCATAAAATTCATGTAAAATCACGTAAGCACATAATTGCGGGTACAAAATTCATGACGTCGTGCGGGCATGCAATTAACCCATGAAGTTCATGTAGGTCACATAAGACATATAATATATGCACACGAATTTATTGGGCCGACCTAAATTATGGAACTCGGGTGTTATATCCTCCCCGCCTTAAAAGAATTTCGCCCCCAAAATTCCGCCAGCCGGAATATTCTGAGTAGCGATGGGTAGGGAGTTGAGTGAGTCTGGTTAGGTGACTGCTCACCTAACTTGTTCGTAAAAGAGTTCCTACTTCTTGAATCCCTACCATTGGAGCTCTAACCTAAGCCTGTTCTAAAGCGGAACTCGAATGGAAGTCACAGAGGGTCATCTATAGTAATATGATCATAACTTAATTTATTCAGCGAATCGGTATTTCTATTTCGACCTATTCTAGTCGATTGTGTTCAGGCAATGATTGGGAAAACATGAGTATTCATTACGCTTTCGGTGCGTCATTCCAATACTGAGTGTATGCAATTCTCAGAATGGATGGAAAGAATTAGGGCATGGGGTCGTACTCCAATATCGTTCGGTTTAGACTCGTCGTGCCGAAGGGAGTGGAACATGGCTTCATCATCATATCCCAGAATGGAGGAACATTCGATAGATAAGGGATATGATTTTGACCAGTTCGGGTCGAGACATCCGGGGAAATGGTTACGTTACGTTCGCACTTGAATTGGCTAGGGGTAACCCCAAATATCGCCACCCGATTAATGGGTGAGAAAGAATGTGTGGTTTCATGAGTCTATTGAAGTGTAGGTCGGGTTTGATGAATAGAGAGTGTACCTGCCGCAGAGGATGGGTTGTCTTCGGCCTCCCCATTAGTGAGGGTGTACGCTCGGGCGGTTGCCGTCGGTGGTCTTGCCTGGCTCACCGTCTGGCTTTCGGATGGGTTTTCCGAACATACCGTGGAAAACCGGCCTGTTTTGCCACACTTGTAACAGGTCGCGTTCTGGGAGTAGCAGACACCTGAATGTAGCCTCCCACATCTCGGGCATGTTGGTATGGTGGGTTGAAATGGTTGAGGCCTCCCCTGATTTGGGTTGGGCTGTTGGGGTGGTCCAGGCCTATTATGAAAATAGGGTTTCGGGTCCTTGGGAATAAGCAGCTTCTTCGGGGTGTTCCCGTCCCCTTTAAGTCCTTGTACGAACTTTCTCTTTGCCTCATGCCCCGTACAATTCGTATCTCAGCCTGCTCCGCTACTAGAGCGCGTTCCGCGACCTGAGCATAAGTCGCTCCTTGAAGTCCGGCCATGGTGACATCACGGTACAGCTCCGGTTTCAGGCCTTCTAAGAACCTCTCGATTTTTAGCGAGTTCGTGCTCACCATGAGCTGCAAATCGAGATAATTGCTCGAATTTCCGTATGTACTCCGCTACCGTCATCGTTCCTTGGCATAGGTTGATGAACTCATTCATCCTTTGAGCGCGAATAGGAGCGGTGTAGTGCTTGCTTCGGAAGAGTTCCTTGAAACGGTCCCAGCTCATTGTTACGGGATCTTCAGTGGTCTGGATAGTATCCCACCAGTGGCCTGCACTACCTCTCAGTAGGTAGGCGGCGCACAAGACTTTTTCAGCCTCGGGGGTACGACTGTGCTGGAACATGTTCTCCAACGTTCGGAGCCAATCCTCGGCCGAAGTCGGATCGATAGCGTCCTCGAATGTCGGGGGCTTGAGTTTTCGAAACCTTTCCCCGACCATTTCAACTTGAGGGGGTCCAGTACTGGGCTGACCTTCAGTATTCTGTTATTGAATGAGTTGTTGGATTTGGGCTGATTGCTGGCGGACTAACTCCGTCAGCTGCAGGATGATAGCATCCCGATTATCAGTAGGGGTCGGGGTTTCCCTATCTCGATCGGCGTCCCTACTGCCCTCACCTCTAATTCTAACCATTTTCTTGTCCTACCCTGTTAGTCCCTACGGCCAATAAATTACTTAACACATGAAATTCACATAATCACAATACTTACAGGCAAGGCCGCTTCCGTGCTTTTGGGTGTGTGTACATGGACAGTCTGCAGAACCTGTGACCGAGGCTCTGATACCAACTGTAGCGACCCTAGCCATCGCTACCATTTCTAGCCTTGACTTACATGCCTAACTACGTATTTAGTTGGAAGTAATACGAAAATGCGAAATAAATTTTTCCTTTTTCGTAAAGGAACATTGTCTCCCCGTACACGTCAAAAGAATACATCTTCATGACAAAAGAATGCTTCCAAACTTTCTAATTGCATTCGAGTTCTATCTACATGTGCGTGTATATTTGTGCAGCAAAAAGATCCTATGCGCCCTGCCTCACAGGTCGTCATCCACGTACACACCATCCCCAAAAGTCGCTCGAAAGCTTCAAAAGAACGCCTTGCCGGCTAGGCGATCACATACCGTGATCGCTGGGACCTACAACACATAAAACGTGGGATGAGCTTATATAGCCCAATAAGTAGGATTTATGCATGCTGTGCCCGTGTCATGACTTGCATAGGCATATGCGCCTATGTTCATTAATCCTCACAAAATCATGTCATGTCTTGTCTTGTCTTGTAGGGTCCCTAATACACGTCTTGTCTTGCACGTGTCTTGTCTTGTAGGGCCCTCGGCTAATCCTTGCTACGAGGGCAATTGCCCGATTTACACGTCTTGCCTTGCACGCGTCTTGTCTTGACATCGGTGACATAGAAAGTCACCTCGTAGCGTTAGAAGAGCCCTATTACACGTCTTGTCTTGCACGTGTCTTGACATATTAATGTTAGTAACTATTTGTCGCACCCCGGCGATCATGCATATCTCGTGTCATGTCATGTCATAAAACTCTCGTGAGACTCGTGTATGCTCGTGGAATGCATGTATGAAATGCCCAATGACTTGTCATGCCGTGTCACGTACTGAATCACATAAATTCATAGAAGCACATAGCCACGTAAATAATAAGGACAAAATTCGATGTGTTGTAGATGAAAAGTCCCACTTACCTGTCGTCCGTCGATTATTGGCTACCTGACCAGGTAAAACTCCTAAGTATCGACCTTCGCATAAAAATAATTAAGTCAACACCTTATCTAAAATTATTTGGCTTGCTAAGGTTTTGAATTTCCTAAGTGTTGGAGTATTATAATTAATATTTCCTTTAAGAAGTAATTATTTGGAAATAGTTTGTTAACGTTATTTTGAAAGTTCAAGACTCGTGAGATTCGTGGCATACTTCATAATTCGTGACCTTTCTTGAACTCGTGAATCTAAGCACATCGTTTCTAATCCATGACTTATTAAATTCGTGATGAAATTCGGGAAATACTAATTCGTGAAGTTCTACATGCTTCATAATTTCAATTCATGAAATTTCCATGCCCTAATGGTTCGTGAAATGCCCTAGAGACTACTTTCTTGTATCCTAATATTTAATTTCTACCAAGTTCGCAAAGTGATGATTCGCCAAGTGATCAATTCGCAAATTTCATGTAGTTCGCGAAGTCACACTTCGCGAAGTCCTTGATTCGCAAAACTCGGTTGATTCGCGAAATTCTAGCCTCCCTCTTTCAATTTGCAAAACATCAAGGTTTGCGAACTCTCGCTTAATTCGCCAAAAATTCTCCTTGCTCCTGCTTTGCGAATTCACCGATTTAAAATATTAGAATTCATACTATACTAACTGTTCGTGAAATAGGACTCGTGAAGTGCGCCTAATTCGCCAAGTAATTTACCCCTCACAATTCGCCAACCTACACATATCAATAATTCTTAAAGTTTACATTCTAACTCGTAAATCATGCCCTTTTTTTTGCGTGACTCACCATTCACTTAGCCATGTAATCTTACCTCCTAGCAATCTATGAAGTCCATGTAATATTATAATGTTCTTTATTTGTGAAGTGCGTGGTAACATATAATATTATTCTATTACCACACCTAGCTAAGTCTATCCCCCAAGTTCATGAACCTACTATGTTATTTTATTCCTTATAATGTTATTTTATCCATTAAGTTACGTAACATTCCATTGCATGCACAATTATCAAGGTCACTATCAATTTGTGAAGTGTTAGTTAATTATGAAGTTGTTGCCTAGTCTCAACTTGTCAAATGCTCATTGGTTTGTGAAATGGTTCACGTATGAGTCACCCTCCACTAACCTTTTTATGAAATGATGATTGGTTCACAAAGTCTAACAATTCGCCATCCTATATATGATATTATTATCTTATTCCTTCTTTGCGAATCCACTCGTTTAAAACCTCAGAATTCGTGAAATTCGCATGGCGCAAAACTCTAGACCCCTGAATCTTCATTTCGCCAAATTATTTTGCGAACTGCTTCTATTCGCGAAGTTTGGATTCGCGAAATGGGATTCGCCGAATCGATGTAATTGGTGAAACTAGCATTTCACGAGTCCTGTCCAATCTTAATCTAATTCGCGAAATGACTCACCAAAATATTTGAGTTCGCAAAGTCGGGTTCGCGAAATTCATATACTACTTATTTCGACTCGTGAAACCCAAAAACCTAGTTCGCGAACCCCCTACAATTCGCAAAAAGATTACCCTAGTTCGTGACTTGTGAATTCTGCGATATCTCTCATAGTTTAATTCGCGCTTTGCATTGAGTTCGCAACTTCCACCAATTCGCAAAACTCATCCACCTCGTGAAACTTCATGGGGTTCGCCAAATTTACCCGAGTTCGCGAACTTCATAGGTTCGCCAGATTCGCGAAATTTATGGTATTACCTACAACCCGCGAAAGTTAACATCTAGCCTAGTCCGCGAACTAGAGTTCGCGAAACTCGCATTTCGTGACTCCAAAACATTTTTAACACCCAAAACGCTAAGAACTTCGATCTAAAAGCACCTTTCTCTCAAGAACTTGATGAAGATCATAAGACCCCTAATGCAAACCCCAAAGGCGATCTTAGTGCTAGCACGACCTAACTTAATATCCATACTAAAGATCCTTAGAGCTCTCTACTACTTGAGAAAACATATAGTCATGGTACAAAATTTTACTTACCACCATTTTAAGTTTCCTTAAAACGTGATCATTAGAATCCTAAGGTCCTTCAAAGCCTTCGAACTAAGCTGGTGTTCGTTCTTATTATTTATTAACCTTGTCCTTAATATTCCTAGGATACTTTGAGATATGAATTAAGACATAGGGTTATGGGGGATTATACCTTCTTCCAAGCGTAGATTCGGCTTCTCCATTTTCTTTTTTCCCCTTAATGCGATCGAATGGTCCTTATGGTGTAAACTATCTTACTTTCTTCCTCCCCTTTAATTGGACGTGCTTTTGCTTCTTGTTTAAGGTGTGAGTGAATATTAAAATAAGTAAAGTAGGTTGATGGGACATAAACCCTAAACCCTAGACTCTAAACCCTAAACCCTAAAATGGCGTGGGTCTTCCTTAAATTAGGGAGCTTTGTTTTCCAAAATATCCAAAGATTTTGGACCTTATTATTTTATGAATTCTCATAATATTTGGGCTAACTTATCCAAGCACTATTTATCTTGGGCCTAAGTTTGGATTTTAAATCTGTTCTAATTACAACTATAGCCCAATTTCTATCCTACTACTTTTATTACCTCACTTCCGTTTTTGATAATATTATTATTTCTATTTCCCTTATTCTTTATTTTCGAAAATTCCTAGTAAATTTGGTATCACACGATCACGTATCTAGTGTGCATAAAATTCATGTAAAATCACGTAAGCACATAATTGCGGGTACAAAATTCATGACGTCGTGCGGGCATGCAATTAACCCATGAAGTTCATGTAGGTCACATAAAACATATAATATATGCACACGAATTTATTGGGCCGACCTAAATTATGGAACTCGGGTGTTACATTAGTCGAAAATCAGATGTTTAATTTGATGAATTCCTATACCATTAATTCCTTATTGTTGCTTGAAGACTCTTTTGCTTTTGAGTTCCTTTCGTTGATTCAAGTGTGCCTTTCTTAATATTTATCTTATAAGATATACATGAATGTCTTGAGTTTAACGAATGATTTGACACTGTTGAGATGACGTCCTTTTTCCTTTAGTCTAAGCAATCCTTAAGCTTATCACATGATAAGTATTTTCCTGTGACTTGCGCTTTAGATTTGGCCTAAGTTAAATTCTAAACAATCCATGCTTATCTTTAATAATTGGGCCTATTTCGATATTGGCATGGGTTAGTCTTGGTAAGGCCCAAATTTAATTTATAAAATATTAGATGGTTCAAGTTCCTGATTTCTTTTCTGATTAATTTATACCGAAATTATATACTTATGTGCAATTAGCCCTAAGTCCCAACACTACCTTCCAACTCATAATGTCATGTTAGCATATATAACATGAAGTCATTTAAGCACATAAAATCACAATAAAACATGTCCCATGCAGTTATGTAATCCATATAATAAGTATGCATATTTATTGGCGGCTTACTTACGGGACTCGGGTATTACATCCCCCCCTTAAAAGGGATTTCGTCCCCGAAATCAGGTAGGGAGAAATCAGGGTAGCGGTTTCTCATGTCATCTTCCCGTTCCCACGTAGCTTCTTTCGTGGACTGATTTTGCCATAAAACCTTGACTAATGGAATTTCTTTATTCCGTAATCGTTTCATGTCATACATTAGGATCTCCACTGGCTTTTCCTCGTAACTCAAATCTGGCTTGAGTTGTTGATGAAGATTTTCCATGTTCAACACATGGCTTGGGTCTGCGACGTATTTTCGTAGCGTTGATACGTGAAAGACATCGTGCACTTGAGCTAATGAAGCTGGTAGTTCGAGTTGATATGCTACTTCACCAACTTTCTTAAGGACTTGAAACGGTGTACCTCGGGCTTAGCTTGCCCTTTTCCCAAATCGCTTCACGCCTTTCATCGGGGACACATTCAAAAATACAAAGTCATCTGCTTGGAATTCAGTGGTCTACGCTTTTGGTCTGCGTAGCTTTTCTGTCTGCTTTGAGCCGTTTTCATCCTTTCTCGTATTTGAGCAATAGCTTCTGTCATTTCTTGTACTAGATCAGGGCCTAGTATTGCCCGTTCTCCAACTTTGTCCCAGTGAATTGGAGATCTGCATTTGCGTCCGTATAGAGCTTCATATGAAAATTCAATCGTTGCATGGACTGTTGTATGAAAATTCAATCGAAGGAAGATATTGGCTCCAATTTCCTTTAAAGTCGAGCATGCAGGCTCTTAGTATGTCTTCCAACGTCTGGATAGTTCGTTCAGACTTCCCGTTTGTCTGAGGATAGTAGGTAGTACTGAATGATAACTTGGTTCCTATGACCTTCTGCAAACTCATCCAGAACTTGGATAGAAACCTCGAATCACGATCAGAAATAATCGAGATTGGAACTCCGTGAAGTCGTACTATTTCTTGAATATATAATTCTGTGTATCTTTCCATCGAAAATGTTGAACTGATAGGCAGGAAGAGAGCGGACTTGGTCAATCGATCAACGATGACCCATATAGCGTCGTGGCCTTTCACGGTCTTATGCAAGCCAACAACGAAGTCCATCGTGATGTGATTCCACTTCCATTCGGGTACTGGCAGTGATTGCAAGGTTCCTGTCGGTCGTTGATGCTCTGCCTTAATTTGCTGACACGTCAGGCATTGGCTTACGAAGGTTGCGATCTCTCTTTTCATCCCTGGCCACCAATAGTTGGTTCGTAGATCTCTGTACATCTTCGTTGCTCCTGGGTGGATAGAATATACGGTGGTATGGGCTTCCATCATGATAGTCTTTTGAAGTTCAGCATTGTTAGGAACATATAGACGTCTTCTGTAGTATAGGCTCCCATCGTCATGTATTGTAAAGTCTGAAGATCTTTGCTCTATTTGTTCTTGATCGTAATCTTGTTCAGCTCTCTATAATCGATGCAGAGCCCAATCGACCCATCTTTCTTCTTAACGAACAGAACCGGTGCTCCCCATGGTGAGAAGCTCGGCTAAATGAACCCTTTTTGTAATAGTTCATCCAGTTGCTCCTTCAATTCCTTCAATTCAGCGGGAGCAAGTAGGTACGGTGCCTTAAAAATCGGTGCAGCTCCTGGCACTAGGTCAATCGTGAATTGAATTTCTCGATCCAGCGGAAGTCCGAGTAAGTCTTCAGGAAACACATCGGTAAAATCTCGTACTATTGGAACTTCTTCTAACTTCGGGGATGAACGTTCTTCGGATGATATTGTGAATCAGGGAAGCTTCACATCCTGTCTCGGGCAAACGATGTGCCTTCGTTGCTGAAATCTTGGGAATCTTATTACTCTTGCTAGTCCCCACGAAAGTGAATGGTTCGGTGTCTTTTAGATATGGTAACGTTGTATTCGTAGCTAACTAAGTTAGGCGTAACCCCGAGTCTCACCACGTAGTTAGTAGATGCAAATGAATGCGTGGCTCCTGAATCAACTAATATGCATGTTGGGGTCGAATGGATAAGGAGAGTACCTGCCACCACAGATGGGTTGTTCTCCGCCTCCTCGGAAGTCAGCGTGTAACCCTAGCAGGTACCGAGGGTGGCCTAGCTTGAACGGGAGCTTGACTCCCAGATGTAACTTCCGTGCACGCCTTGGAAAAGTGGCCTGTCTTGCCACACTTATAACATGTTGCATTCTGAGAATAGCACGCGCCCAGATGTCGTCGTGTGCACCTGGGACATGGGGGTATACTCATTGGGGGTCTTCCCTGATTAGGACTGAATTGTTGTGGAGGTCCAAGTCGGTTCTGAAAATTAGGCCGGGCATTCTTGGGGTTAAAGGGCTTCTTCGGGTTACCTCCACTCCATTTCGGTCCTTGAACAAACTTCCTCTTTGCCTCATGGGCTCGCACAATTCGGAGTTCGGCTTGTTCTTCCATCAAAAGCGCGTTCAGCCACTTGAGCATAAGTGGCTCCTTGAGATCCGGCCATGTTCACATCTCTGTATGATTCAGGTTTCAGACCTTCCAGAAAACGTTCTACTTTTAACGCATCTGTGCTCACTAGGGATGGCACTGGGGCGGGAGTCCCCTTCCCTGCGGGGATCCGCCTCGAACGGGGCGGGGAATCCCCGAGTTTTTATCCCGCAGGGCGGGGACGGGGAAAGATTTTTCCCCGCGGGGATCCCCGCCCCGCCCCGCCCTGCCTTCTATATATATTATATATATATATATATATATATATAGTATTAAATTATAATTTAAATAATATTAAATATAGTTTAAATAATGTTAAATTAATACAAATAATACATAAAACTATAATTTCTATAAAATTTATAACGAAATTATAATTAAATTTATATACTATATTTAAAATATTAATTTTTTAAAAACAATTGAATCCCCGCAGGGATCGGCGGGGACGGGGACAGTTTTGTCCTCGAAAGCCTCGCGGGGCGGGAACGGGGATTAGGTCCCCGCCCCCTCCCTGCCCCATCGCCAACCCTAGTGCTCACCATGTCAGCTGCGAATCGGGACAATTGCTCAAATTTCCTAATATACTCTGCTACGGTCATCGGACCCTGGCGAAGATTGATGAATTCGTTCATCCTCTGGGCTCGTACTGGGGCGGTAAAGTACTTGCTTCGAAAAAGTTCCTCGAACCGGTCCCATGTCATTGTCATCGGGTCTTCAAAGGCGAGAATTGTGTCCCACCAATGGCTTGCACTTCCTCTCAACAGGAAGGCAGCGCATAAGACCTTCTCATCCTCTGGAATCCTAATATACTGGAACATGCTCTCCAGAGTTGGAGCCAGTCTTCAGCCGTAGTAGGATCAACAACATCTTCGAATGTTGGGGGATTGAGTTTACGAAATCGTTCTCCAACAATCTCGACTCTTTCCGCCTGAGACAGTCCGCTATTCAATGGTCCGCCCGTATTTCTTTGTTGCATCATTTCTTGAATTTGAGCGGATTGCTGGCGAACGAGTTTGGTCAGCTGAAGGATTGCCGTATCTCGATTATCAGTAGGAGTTGCGGGTTGATTGCCTTTATCCGCTCCCCCACTACCTTTACCTCGTGTTCTACCCATTCTTTTTCCTATACCTTAATAGTCCCTAAGGCCAATAAATTACGCACATACAACATTCATAAAAACATAAAACTTACTAGCAATGGAAAAGATTAAAGTAGTAAAAAGTCGACTTAAAGCGGCCCAAGATAGATAAAAGAGTTATATAAACCAACATCGACGAGAAATGGAATATGAAGTTGGGGAGAAGGTATTTTTGCGAGTATCTCCTTGGAAAGGTGTGTTGATTTGGAAAGAAAGGAAAGTTAAGTCCACGATATATCGGACTGTACAAGATACTTGAAAGAATTGGACCATTAGCATACCGACTGGCATTACCACCTGAATTATCACAGATACACAACGTTTTCCATGTCAGTATGTTACGGCGATATAGATCAGACCCCACTCATGTTCTAAGTGACGAGCCGATAAATATTTCCGAGGGTCTTAGTTACGTAGAAGAACCGACAGAAATCCTAGAATATGCTGACAAACAGTTACGGAACAAAACGATTCCGATGGTGAAAGTACGATGGAAGAATCATTCAGATCGTGAAGCTACATGGGAAACAGTAGAGAGTATGGAAACACAGTACCCATGGATATTCACTACTACAGGTACGAAATTTCGAGGTCGAAATTTTTAAGGGGGAGGTGGGGAGAATTGTCAGGAACCGAAAGCTCATATTATAATTTCATGCATTTACACGAATTCACGCATACATATAAGTAATTTCGTAATACATGTGTAGATAATAACAAAGTTTAATTAAGGTGCCATAAATTATTAGTATGAAAGATAAGTGATCGAAGTAAATATTATTAACAAGAAGTTTTCGACGTAAGGTTGAGCTAAAGGAAGTTTACGAAATCTATAAATAAAAGATAAAGGCCACTAGTGGAATTAAGGTTTTGGTATAAGTCTAAGTAAATAAATTTTTGGCACTAGGTAAGTTTTCGTGTTATCAAATGTGGATAAATAATATTGGAAGAAAATAGGTGATAACTAAGTTTTCGATAGAATGTATAAACTCGAGAAAAGAAGTTCTCGACATAGTATAAAGCACGAAAGTATTGGAAGATCAACTTTTCGACAATAAGAGATAACTATTAACTTTGCTTAACGTGGGAGGTAAAATACTCACCACCTTATTAGTCAAATCATGTACTCTTAATATACATATATATCTATAGTGTATCAATAAGAAGAAACTTTGAAATAACAGAAAGGAAGAACGAAGAAATAAAACCAAGAGAAAGGAGCAGAATTCAATCAAAGATAGATTCAGCCAAGTTAGCAAAGTTCGACAAACTAGTTTCAAACGTTGAATGGTAAATTCTTTTGTCTATAACTTATAGATCTGTTTATATTCAACATAGCTTCGATATGTTATATGGATTGTGATGGACATGTATATGATTTTATTATACTAACGACTATCAAGAACTTTCAGAATGTTATAGGAACTAGAGAACTCGAATTTTTGGACTTAAATAGGTATTCTTATGTGTGCACTAAGGGTGTGTAGGAGTTACGAGTTTCGATACTAGAACACATGGATTTTTTTTAGGGTTTCGAATCTCTGAAGATAAGAATCATGAATTTCGAAAGAATGAGTTTTTGCAATATCAGATTTCGATATGTATATAAGATTTCGATAAGTAAAGATCTCGAGATACATGGATTTCGACATGAGACCACTTATTAAATTGATATTTCGAAACATCATGTTATTGTATTTCTAATGGTTTGTCGCAATCCAAGTGAATACATATATAATAATAATAATTTATGGAGAACTTAGCAAGCAAGCACACGTGGTAGCTATTCTATTATGCTCAAGTGTGACTAATAAAGGAGCTTTCTCAACATTAAAGTAATCGACAAGGACTTAATATAATAACAAAGTTAGGTAAAGTTCACAATCCATAGTAAACCCTACATATTAATTTCGAACAACTCCACTAACAATATGAATGAAGAAAATAAATGATTAAGAAGGCCTCGAGATTAAGGAATTCGAATAGTATCTAGAAAGGTTGATCTCGAAACATAGAATTCGAAATTCGGAAGTTCAGATAGGAAGATTTCAAGTTTTGATATCGAAATTTAGAAATTCAGTCAAATAAGATATCGAGTTAGGATTTCGAGTTTTGATGTCGAGATTTAAAAATCCTCTATGGTGCATTTCGATATCCTTTATATTATATTTCGAAAACCTATCTCAGAATTTAAATTAATAACTGAACATGGTTCAAGATAAAATTGGATATGAATATTCGTTAATTAATTTTCAACGGAATAGCAAGTCGAAAATAAAGAGAATTGTGATACAGATGTAAGGAATTTCAATATCACATAAAGTATTCAATATTTAGGGTTTTGATATAAAATAAGTTAGGGTTTCTGGTAAATGCTACGGATAGGAGCGATCATGCATAATAAAGTATGCATATCACGCACGCATGTCATTATAGGAATTTCATATTTACCAGCTGAATAATTGTATAGGTCAGGAGTCCGATAAAGGCAAGGACAAGGTCGATTAAGCGAACGGGAAAAATATGCGAAACTTGTGAGTATGATTTGCAACATGTATCATATGTGCCTTATGTGCTTATATGCTTTTTGTGAATTAATTGACTAATATGTGCTTTATATGTTATTTACGGATCGATGTGAATTACGTGACCGTAAAGTGTTTTCATGTGATTAATTGGTCATATAATGTGTTTTATATAGCATTGCATACATATAAAATAAGGGAGAAACCGTTATGGCGCTACGACTACATATGGTATGATACGGATGCTACGACATATATCCCTACAAATCGGGGGATTTTATAGAGTCCTGTACAGGCAATACGTATCCCTACAAATCGGGGGATTACGACATGGTTATATAGTCCCATGCATAGGCGCCGACTGGGCGTACAGTACAGTCTAGCTAGTCTATAACAGGAGTATCAAACTAAATGGACATATAGAATGACATATGATCTACGGATTCTATGAATGACTGTTATATGGGCAATGATTATGTGATTTGAAATGGCATGATTACGATATTGATGGGAATGAATGGACTACTCTTTATTTTATTGTTACTTGTATTAGTGAACATGTTGCGATCATACTCTGGATCGGTGTCTTCGTAGTTGTTGTAGATAATTACAGGCTGCGTAGAAAGCATATCATAAAGCATGGATTCAAGGTTGGCCAACTACGCTCTCCTCCTGCTCCCCTCTGGTTCATCATTAGCATGTAGACTAGAAACGGATTTAGAGTGTTGCATTTTCTGATTCGTATATAGGTACATATATGTACATTATTGTGAAAGGGGCTAGATCGGATGTACGCGCCGTTTTTGTTAAGGAAATGGTTATAAGAATCGCGAAAAATTTTATATGAATATTTTATAGCTGCGAAAAAAGGTAATAGGAAACGAGGCGCTACATGTAGTGGTATCAGAGCATAGGCTTTAGGTTCTGTAGACATTTGCATAGTATGTGCATGTTATGAATTGCCCTTAAACTTTTCTTGCATATATAGGCAAAGGACAATAGGTGATCTGATACCTATAGAACGTGATGAACCTACTATAGACGGAGGAGGAAGAACGGCCGTACCTGAATCCCATTCATCGCATACGCTTAGACAGTATGAATCTGAACACCCCCTGACAACTCCCCGAGAACGACGGTATGATAAACTAAGAAAGATGGGTGCTGTGGATTTTATGGGTACGACCGATCCCGCTGAAGCGGAAACATGGTTGAAAAGAACGGAAAGGGTGTTTAATATGATGCAATGCACCCCAGAAGAGAGATTCGACTATGCTGTCTCACTCTTAGAGGGACATGCATATGAATGGTGGGAAACTGTCCCAGATAGTATGACCCAACCTCCAGTGCTGACCTGAGAAGATTTTTTGAGAGAATTTAATGATACCTATATGCCTGAGGTCTAAAGTGATCAGAAAGAGAGGGAATTTTTAGAACTTAAACAGGGAAACAAGTCCGTGGGCGAATATGAAGTGATGTTTAATCAGCCTCGATACGCTCCACACGTGGTTGTGATTGAAAGAAATAAGTGCCGAAGGTTTGAAGCTGGACTTCCTTACACGATTAGAAATCGTACCACACCATCAGATATGGAGTCCTATGGAAAATTGAGGGCGGCGGCTATTCGCGCCGAAAGATTAGAGACCGAATCCAGAAATTTTCAGAGTAATAAAAGAAGGCCGGGGGAAGAATCGTCGAGTGGAAAGACGAAAAAGACGTATAGTACACCTAGACCAATGAGTACGCAAAGTAGTGCCGCAAGGGGCAGTATGGGCGGAATGAGACCGGTCGGACGAGGAAGTTCACAGACCATACCAGCATGTGAACATTGCGGGAAGAACCATCTGTGCGTCTGTAGATGGCTCACAGGCAAATGTTTCAATATGGGCAACGGGGACATTTAGCAAGAAATTGCCCAACATTACAAACCATCTGTGGAAGGGGCCGAGGACCGTTTAACACAAGTTCTGGAAGAGGAGGCTCAGGAGGCCAAGCTTATAGGCCGCCAGCACAAGCCAGGATTTTCACCATGACTCGTGAAGAGGCCAAAGAGGGACCACACGTGATTACGGGTAAATTATCTATATGTGATATTGATGCATATGTTTTATTCGATCAGGTGCCACACATTCATTCATATCACGAACATTTGCATCTTTATTACCTGATAAACCCGAACCCCTAGAAGAGGAATTGTATGTTGGACTTCCAACGGGCGAAACAGTAATAGTGAATACTAGAATGCAGAATGGTCAGTAAAGGGATAGAGATGCGAGCAACCCTATTCGTCATTCCTTTAATGGATTTCGACGTAATATTAGGCATGGACTGGTTGTCAAGATACCGGGCGAAGCTTGATTGTTTCAAAAAGGAAATTGAATTGACCCCTATAGATCAAACCCATATAATACTTAAGGGAGAAAAGAGCGTACGGAGGGCACATCTGATATCAAGCTTAGAAGCTTCTAAGATGATTAGTAAAGGATGCGAAGGGTATATAGCCTATGTTATAGATGCGCAGTTAAGTGGATTGAAAATAGAAGATATTCCGGTAGTCAGTGAATATCCTGGTGTCTTTCCCGAAGAGTTACCGGGGTTACCACCCGATCGAGATACGGAGTTCACTATTGAACTTCAACCAGGCACGGCGCCAATATCTTCCACCATACCGGATGGCTCCAATCGAATTGAATGAGTTGAAGATATAGTTGAAGGAATTATTAGATAAGGGCTATATACGACCGAGCGCATCACATTGGGGAGCGCCTGTTCTCTTCGTCAAAAAGAAGGATGGGACTCTTAGATTGTGTATTGATTACAGACATCTAAATAAGGTAACGGTGAAAAATAAATATCCGTTGCCTCAAATTGATAATATGTTTGATCAATTGCAAGGTTCTAGGGTCTTTTCAAAAATTGATCTGAGATTCAATTGAAGATTGCGAATGGTGATATTCCAAAGACTACCTTTAGAACACGATATGGACCTACGAATTTCTAGTTATGCCCTTTGGATTGACCAATGCCCCTGCAGTGTTTATGGCATTGATGAATGATGTCTTCCGACCCTACTTAGACCACGTCGTGATCGTCTTTATTGACGATATTATAATATACTCCAAGTCAAAAGAGGAGCACGAACAACATTTGAAGATTGTACTCCAAACAGTACGGGAAAAGAAATTGTATGCGAAACTTTCAAAGTGCGAGTTCTGGTTAGATCAAGTAGTATTTCTGGGGCATGTAGTTTCTGGCAAAGGTATCCAAGTCGATCCCAGCAAAATTGAAGCAGTGATCAAGTGAGAGAGCCCTAAAACATAACAGAAGTTCGTAGTGTTCTGGGATTGGTGGGTATTATCGACGATTCGTCGAAAATTTCTCATTGATAGCAATGACGAAGCTACTACGTAAAGGAGTTACATTTAAGTGGACTGAGGAATGTCAAAGGAGTTTTGAAGAATTAAAGAAACGATTAACGACAGCCCTTGTACTAACTATTCCATCAGGAACAGATGGTTTTGTAATTTATAGTGATGCGTCCTATCAAGGATTGGGGTGCGTGCTAATGCAACACGGAAAATTAGCGGCGTATGCATCTCGACAGCTGAAGCCATACGAAACATCCTACCCAACCCACGACTTAGAGCTAGCAGCCGTGGTGTTCGCACTGAAGATATGGCAACAATACTTATACGGTGCAACATTTCAGATATTTACTGACCATGAAAGTCTGAAATATCTTTTGAGCCAGAAGGAGCTGAATATGAGACAGAGACGGTGGATTGAACTACTAAAAGATTACGACTGTACTATAGAATACCACCTTGGAAAGGTCAACGTTGTTGCTGACACCTTAAGTCGAAAATCGTATGGTACTGTTTCCTACTTTTGATATGTTCTTTGTCAAGTATAATTGACCTCAGGAAGATGAATACAGAGATGAAAGTAGACGATATCGGTGTTTGTGCCTCAACGGTAGTTCGACCTATCATGTTAGATCGAATTAGACAAGTACAGCTTAAAGACGAAAAGCTAGCTAAGATTGCTGTTAAAGTAAAACAAGGATTGGGAAAATCCTTTGTAATAGGCGATAATGGAACTTTGACGATAAATGGTCGTATGTGTGTTCCTGATATCGATAATCTTCGACAAGAAATAATGGAAGAGGCACACACTGCTCCTTATACTATGCATCCGGGCAGTACAAAAATGTATCGGACCCTTAAATCCCACTATTGGTGGCCAAGAATGAAGAAGGACGTGGCTGAATGTGTGCTAAAATGTATAATGTGTCAGCAAATCAAAGCTGAACACCAAGCACCAGTGGGTAAATTACACCCTTTACCCATACCTGTTTGGAAATGAGAGCGAATAACGATAGATTTTCTTTATGGACTTCCTCCAACTGCTAAGAAAAATCACGTCGTTTGGATAATTGTCGACATAATTACGAAATCAGCTCATTTCTTACCATTTCGATGGGGTTCTACGTTAGAATATTTAGCAAAAAGATACGTTAATGAGATAGTTCGGCTACACGGAGTACCTATCTCTATCGTATCTGATCGTGATCCCCGATTTACTTCCAGATTTTGGGGTAGTTTACAAGAAGCGCTCGGAACTAAATTACATTTTAGTACGGCGTTCCATCCACAGACAGACGGACAGTCAGAAAGGACAATACAGACATTGGAAGATATGCTTCGAGCATGCGTAATCAAGTTCAAGGGATCATGGGATAATTATATAACACTAATGGAATTTTCTTATAATAATCAATACCATTCGAGTATCGAAATGGCACTGTATGAAACTCTGTATGGCCGGAAATGTCGAAACCCAATTTGTTGGGATAAGGAAGGAGAACAAGTAGTAAAAAGTCGACTTAAAGCGGCCGAAGATAGACAAAAGAGTTATATAGACCAACATCAACGAGAAATGGAATATGAAGTTGGGGAGAAGGTATTTTTGCGAGTATCTCCATGGAAAGGTGTGTTGTGATTTGGAAATAAAGGAAAGTTAAGTCCACGATATATCGGACCGTACGAGATACTTGAAAGAATTGGACCATTAGCATACCGATTGGCATTACCACCTGAATTATCACAGATACACAACGTTTTCCATGTCAGTATGTTACGGCGATATAGATCAGACTCAACTCATGTTCTGCGTGACGAGCCGATAAATATTTCCGAAGATCTTAGTTACGTAGAAGAACCGACAAAAATCTTAGAATATGCTGACATACAGTTACGGAACAAAACGATTCCGATGGTGAAAGTACGATGGAAGAATCATTCAGCTCGTGAAGGTACATGGGAAACAGTAGAGAGTATGGAAACACAGTACCCATGGATATTCACTAGTACAGGTACGAAATTTCGAGGTCGAAATTTTTAAGGGGGGGGGGGGGGGGGGAGAATTGTCAGGAACCGAAACCTCATATTATAATTTCATGCATTTACACGAATTCATGCATACATATAAGTAATTTCGTAATACATGTGTAGATAATAACAACGTTTAATTAAGGTGCCATAAATTATTAGTATGAAAGATAAGTTATCGAAGTAAATATTATTAACAAGAAGTTTTCGACATAAGGTTGAGATGAAGGAAGTTTACGAAATCTATAAATAAAAGATAAAGGTCACTAGTGGAATTAAGGTTTTGGTATATGTCTAAGTAAATAAAGTTTTGGCACTAGGTAAGTTTTCGTGTTATCAAATGTGGATAAATATTATTGGAAGAAAATAGGTGATAACTAAGTTCGATAGAATGTATAAACTTGAGAAAAGAAGTTCTCGACATAATATAATTGAGGCATGAAAGTATTGGAAGATCAACTTTTCGGCAATAAGAGATAACTATTAACTTTTTTTTGGAATAATTCCCGTGTGTATATAAATAAAAAGGATGAATGTACATGATGGATGAGAGTAGACCTCTCACAAGCAACCAGTAACAGACTACTGGATCAACAAAGAATAATTCCCAAAACCCAAACCCCAATCACCAATCCCCAATACAGTAAAGACTACCACGCTACTCGCCAGAGGCGGCGAATGCCTGCCCTTTGAAGAGCATACTTCGCCGAAGTCCCAATGAGCCGCAAGCAAACCATATCAAGGACCGCCGCAACCAGCCTGTCAGGAGTCATGATGATCCCTTCCTTCCAGCGCTTGTTGCGTGCCTGCCAAATATGGTAAACCGAGGAAGCCAAGACATGACAATTAGCCGCCGAAAGAAGATGGTTGCCTCGCCATTTGTTCGCAGCCCACACAATGCCACCGGCCCAGTCCCTATAAGGCCACGCCCAGCGGATGCGTCGCCTAAGCAGCCGAAGACACTGACGTGAGAACCGACAGTCAAAGTACAGGTGCTGAATCGTCTCAAAGTGGAGCTCCTCACATAGGCCACACGCCGGTGTACCCGCCCTCTGCGCGTAAAATCATGTACTCTTAATATACATATATATCTATAGTGTATCAATAAGAAGAAAGCTTGAAATAATAGAAAGGAAGAACGAAGAAATAAAACCAAGAGAAAGGAGCAGAATTCAATCAAAGATAGAGTCAGCCAAGTTAGCAAAGTTCGACAAACTAGTTTCAAACGTTGAATGGTAAATTCTTTTGTCTATAACTTATAGATCTGTTTATATTCAACATAGCTTCGATATGTTATATGGATTGTGATGGACATGTATATGATTTTATTATACTAACGACTATCAAGAACTTTCAGAATGTTATAGGAACTAGAGAACTCGAATTTTTGGACTTAAATAGGTATTCTTATGTGTGCACTAAGGGTATGTAGGAGTTACGAGCTTCGATACTAGAACACATTGATTTTTTTAGGGTTTCGAATCTCTGAAGATAAGAATCATGAATTTCGAAAGAATGAGTTTTTGCAATTATCAGATTTCGATATGTATATAAGATTTCGATAAGTAAAGATCTGGAGATTGATTAATTAAATAGAGACTTCGACATTTTTTTTCCAATTAAAGATCTCGAGCGACATAGATTTCGACTTATTAAATTGATATTTCGAAATATCATGTTATTGTATTTCTAATGGTTGTCGCAATCCAAGTGAATACATAAATAATAATAATAATTTATGGAGAACTTAGCAAGCAAGCACACGTGGTAGCTATTCTATTATGCTCAAGTGTGACTAATAAAGGAGCTTTCTCAACATTAAAGTAATCGACAAGGACTTAATATAATAACAAAGTTAGGTAAAGTTCACAATCCATAATAAACCCTACATATTAATTTCGAACAACTCCACTAACAATATGAATGAAGAAAATAAATGATTAAGAAGGCCTCGAGATTAAGACATTCGAATAGTATCTAGAAAGGTTGATCTCGAAACATGAATTCGAAATTCAGAAGTTCAGATAGGAAGATTTCGAGTTTTGATATCGAAATTTAGAAATTCAGTCAAATAAGATATCGAGTTAGGATTTCGAGTTTTGATGTTGAGATTTAAAAATCCTCTATGGTGCATTTCGATATCCTTTAAATTATATTTCGAAAACCTATCTCAGAATTAAATTAATAACTGAACATGGTTCAAGATAACATTGGATGGGAATATTTGTTAATTAATTTTCAACGGAATAACAAGTCGAAAATAAAGAGAATTGTGATACAGATGTAAGGAATGTCAATATCACATAAAGTATTCAATATTTAGGGTTTTGATATAAAATAAGTTAGGGTTTCTGGTAAAGGCTACGGATAGGAACGATCATGCATAATAAAGCATGCATATCACGCACACATGTCATTATAGGAATTTCATATTTACCAGCTGAATAATTGTATAGATCAGGAGTCCGATAAAGGCAAGGACAAGGTCGATTAAGGGAACGGGAAAAATATGCGAAACTTGTGAGTACGATTTGGAACATGTACCTTATGTGCCTTATGTGCTTATATGCTTTTTGTGAATTAATTGACTAATATGTGATTTATATGTTATTTACGGATCGATGTGAATTACGTGACCGTAAAGTGTTTTCATGTGATTAATGTGTCATATAATGTGTTTTATATAGCATTGCATACATATAAAATAAGGGAGAAGCCGTTATGACTGCGACGACTACAGATGGTATGATACGGATGCTACGGCATATATCCCTACAAATCGGGGGATTTTATAGAGTCCTGTACAGGCAATACGTATCCCTACAAATCGGGGGATTACGACATGGTTATATAGTCCCATACATGGGCGCCGACTGGGCGTACAGTACAGTCTAGCTAGTCTATAACCGGAGTATCAAAATAAATGGACATATAGAATGACAAATGATGTACGGATTCTATGAATGACTGTAATATGGGCAATGATTATGTGATTTGAAATGGCATGATTACGATATTGATGGGAAGGAATGGACTACTGTTTATTTTATTGTTACTTGTATTAGTGAACATATTGCGATCATACTCTGAATCGGTGTCTTCACAGTTGTTGTAGATAATTAGCAGGCTGCGTAGAAAGCATATCATAAAGCATGGATTCAAGGTTGGCCAACTACGCTCTCCTCCTGCTCCTCTCTGGTTCATCATTAGCATGTAGACTAGAAACGGACTGTTGCATTTTGTGATTCGTATAATAGGTACATATATGTACAATATTGTGAAAGGGGCTAGATCGTATGTACGCGCCGTTTTTGTTAAAGGAAATGGTTATAAGAATCGCGAAAAATTTTATATGAATATTTTATAGCTGCGAAGAAAAAGGTAATAGGAAACGGAGCGCTACAGGCGCCCCCGATTTCTACCGCCCATTCTTACTACTATTTTATGTGACTGCATGTGATATAAATTAAATCTATATAGGAAAATGCGTATAAAAAATTTTCCTTTCATATAAAGGAAACTCTTCTGCACAATACAGAATATTCCTAGGACGTAAATACAAAGTAGAGTGCGCATGCGTGTTCAAAATAATCTATCGGCCCGCCACTCAGGTCGCATCCATGTACACACTACCACCTCAAAAGTCCTCCGGAAGCTTCAAAAATTGACCTCGCCTTCGTGAAGATCACGTATCGTGATCCCGTGAACCTTCAACACGTAAATTCGTGGAATGAGCTTATAAAGCTCAGTAAGTGAAAGTCATGCATGCCATGCACGTGTCGTAAATTTGCAAAGGCATCCGCGCCAATGCTCCATAGACCTCATATTTTCCGTGTCTTGTCTTGTCATATAGGGCCCTCGGCTATCTTGCTATGCACCATCATGGAGCTCGAATCCACAAGGGATAAATAATCATATAAGTGACAATACCCACTCAAGGGAGGGTAACCCTAGGGTGCCTTTTCTGTCCCAAGGTGGTTTCATACGCCACGCAGACGCTTCACACTGGTAGCCTAATCTGAGGTAGTCAACACCGGAGCTACCCACGGTGTCGCTTACTCCCTCAGCTCGCACCCTCCAGGTTTCACGATCCGCCATGAGGGCATTAGCCATAAATTCATGGCTTGTCTTGTACATGTCATGTCTTGACGGTAGCGCCATACGACGTCACCATGGTAGCATAGAAGAGCCGTGACTCAACTGTGAGTCGACATCAGACGCCCATATCGGCGAATCTTTATCGCTCTCAGGCGATCGTATATTATGCACGCTCTCATATCATGCCTTTCGTACTAAACGTGCATGCATATGATCATGTCATGAATATGCGTGTCATGCCATTATGTCATGTAATTAAATCATGCGTGTCATGTAACGTAAATAATTCACGTAGGAAGTCACATAAATTCACTGAAACACATAAACATAATTTTGTGCACATACAATTATGTGTTATAATTGGGACTTCCACTTACCTGGTATCCTTAGCTTATCGTACGGTATTGCTAATCTCCGAACCCTAAGTATAAAGACATATAAAATTAGGGTTTGTTAGTCTAATTACAGTTTCACTGAAATGGCTTAATCAAGAACACCCTAATTTCAACTTTTATAAATTTCGAAACTCCCTTAGACATGATCCTTGAGTTATATAAACCCGAACATAGATTTCGAATTACCTGGTAAAATAAATCCCGACATAACTTAAAGATGGATCTCGAGCTTTTAAAGCTAAGTTTCGACATCAATGGATCTTGATATAAATCTTGAGATAAATGTCGAGCTTATTTATTTCTACATCCTACATGAAATGTCGAGACTTAAACATGCAAGATTTCGAAGTTAGTACTAATAGATCTCGACATATTCCTGAAATAGATCTCGAGTGTTATATACAAGGTTTAAGGATCTCGACTTATGTTTCGATATTACACGTAAGAATTCCAATAGGTGTTCTCGAGATTATATATATACAGATTTTGATATTATCCGTCAAGATGAATCTCGATATGATATGGATCATAGAATCTCGAGCTCTCATACCAAATGTCGATATGTACATTAATATTATAATTAAAATGTCAAGATGTTAAATGGAATTTTGAAGTCAACATTAAACAAAGATTTCGACCTAGTATAATGTCGAGATATTACTTAATTCTAGTTTAATGGTTTCGAAGTCGACATATATCGAGATTAATCAAACAGTAATGTAAAAATACCAAGATGCATTTCGATATTACACCCATAGATCTCGATATGTCCACCAAAGATAGATTTCGAGACATATAAATCTCGAGGTCCATATGAAACATGAATCTTGGTCTGATTTCGATATGGCTCATAAGTAAATCTCGAGCTTGCTTTAGTGATATACCACATTCCGAGTTTTAAACCATACACCATTTCGACATGGAGGATCTCGACATTCTTAATATTTATAAAGACTTCGAATTATTTCTGCAGAGTTACTATGGCTTCGAGGTTTATAATCTGGACAGATTATATCATCATTCGACATATATTAGATCACCTAATTTTCAATCGAAATTTATTCCTCTTGAGAACAGTCTATGCATCATAGAAACTTCAAATATTCTTAACCCTAAAATCCATGGTTAAAACCCCTAGAACCTGAAATTCTTATAAAACCACCCTAGTTAGCATACTTTAGTAATTACAAAAACTGAAATATTGAATCATTCGTTTAAGGATAACAGAAGCATATATATTAGTAATAAGGTTTTACCTTTCTTAGTCGAAAATCAGATGTTTAATTTGATTGAAGACTCTTTTGCTGTTGAGTTCCTTTCGTTAATTCAAGTGTGCCTTTCTTAATATTTATCTTATAAGATATACATGAATGTCTTGAGTTTAACGAATGATTTGACACTATTGAGATGACGTCCTTTTCCCTTTAGTCTAAGAAATCCTTAAGCTTATCACATGATAAGTATTTTCCTATGACTTGGGCTTTAGATTTGGCCTAAGTTAAATTCTAAACAATCCATAGTTATCTTTAATAGTTGGGCCTATTTCGATATTGGCATGGGTTAGTACTTGGTAAGGCCCAAATTTATTTTATAAAATATTAGATGGTTCAAGTTCCTGATTTCTTTTCTGATTAATTTCTACCGAAATTATATAATTATATGCAATTAGCCCTAAGTGCCAACACTACCTTCCAACTCATACATGTCATGTTAGCATATATAACATGAAGTCATTTAAGTACATAAAATCACAATAATGAATGTCCCACGCAGTCATGTAATCCATAAAATAAGTATGCATATTTATTGGCCGGCTTACTTACGGGACCCGGGTGTTACACTCGTATTCGGATTATGTCAACAAATTTGAGGACATCATATGTGACATACCTATGGGCGATGAACTAGACCTTTTCGAGGAATATTTCATTTCTCAATTTGTTGATGGTCTTAACGATGAAATGCAAGGTATCTTATCGGTGATGCAACCTAGGAGCTTATATGATGCTATGGAGCTTGGTCGAAAGCATCTAAGAGTTGTCGATGACATTGCTAAGGAAAGGCAAACCTTATTGGATATTTTCTGATTATGATTTGTCACCGAATGAGGTTGAAAATCAGATCTACCATCCTGCAAGTTTGAGGAGCCTCCTAGCAATTCAAGAAACCAACCCTAAACCGAGGGAATAGTTAAAACAGGGCTGTTTTCTGTCACTCCTACCAAAGGGATGATTAAACAAAATGATTATTGTAATACCAGTTTGAGGAAATTGGGGAATAGCTTGCACATCAGTCATATTTGACTATGAGTGCGTGACTTTCACCATGAAATGGGGAGGTAGAAAAGTTAAGACGAAGACGCTAACCATAGAGGCTTGGAGTAGATGACTACTCTACATGTTCGTGAGGTGAGGGAAGCTTACTTGATTATACCACCTTGCACAGAGGTGGAGCAACCTAAAGCTTCAGAGCTTCAACCTGAATCTGCAGCTGTATTGGGAGGAACTGACGGGCTGCCCTTGATACAGAGACTTGAGCATCACATTACCTTCCAACTCATACATGTCATGTTAGCATATATAACATAAAGTCATTTAAGCACATAAAATCACAATAAAACGTGTCCCATGTAGTCATGTAATCCATATAATAAGTATGCATATTTATTGACCGGCTTACTTACGGGATGCGGGTATTACACTCGTATTCGGATTATGTCAACAAATTTGAGGACATCATATGGGACATACCTATGGGCGATGAACTAGACCTTTTCGAGGAATATTTCATTTCTCGATTTGTTGATGGTCTTAACGATGAAATACAAGGTATCTTATCTGTGATGCAACCTAGGAGCTATATGATGCTATGGAGCTTGGTCGAAAGCATCTAAGATTTATCGATGACATTGCTGGGAAAGGCAAACCTTATTGGATATTTTCTGATTCTGATTTGTCACCGAATGAGCCTGAAAATCAGATCTACCATCCTTGCAAGTTTGAGGAGCCTCCTAGCAATTCAAGAAACCAACCCTAAAACTGAGGAATAGTTAAAACGGGGCCGTTTTCTGTCACTCCTACAAAAGGGATGATTAAACAAAATGATTATTGTAATATCAGTTTGAGGAAATTGGGGAATAGCTTTCACATCAGTCATATCTGACTATGAGTGCGTGACTTTCACCATGAAATGGGGAGGTAGAAAAGTTAAGATGAAGACGCTAACCACAGAGCTTGGAGTAGAATGACTACTCTACATGTTCGTGAGGTGAGGGAAGCTTACCTGATTATACCACCTTGCACAGAGGTGGAGCAACCTAAAGCTTCAGAGCTTCAACATGAATCTGCAGCTCTATTGGGAGGAACTGACGAGCTGCCCTTGATACAGAGACCTGAGCATCACATTACCCTCAACCCACCCCAAAACAGTTCGCCTTCTACGAGACCTGTCATGCAGTTAAAACAACGGCTGAGGAAGTAAGCAAGGAGATGACACACAGATCTTATAAAAAGCAACTGAGGCTATTCTATTGGTTCAAGATAAAAGCTGATGTTGCACATTTGAGGAGGGGATGTTCACAAGTCAAACTCGACTATGAACTCGTGACTTTCTTCTTGAGATGGTATGGAAGAAAGGTAAAAATGAAGGCTCCAACTTTTGAGGCTAGATGCCAAATGGTCAATGGATCAACATTGCACAGCTAAACCAAAAATCAGCTGCTAAGAAAATAGAGCAAGCCTACATTCTCAAGCCAATCCACACTGAGACAAGTAAGGAACACTCACACTCAGAAACACTTTCTGAATTTACAGCCGAGTTCGAAGGGCTTAAGACATTACCTTCGTCAAAGAGAGTTGAGCACCTAACCAGTCTGAATCCCAGAAGCAACCTTAAACATCAAAGGCCTTACCGAACCTATCACAAACAAAGCACTGATGAGAATGACGATTCTTTTACAGTGCTTAAACAAGTTGTGACAACGTCCAAAGTAAGTGGTATGGTACGAGAAGGATCTCTGCATTTTACAGCTACTGAGGGAAAATCTAACCTTAGACCAACCAATACTGAAAGTTTATCCGAACCAAATGAGGCAGTAGATAGATTTCGAGGTGGGTGAGAGGGCATACCTCAATTCTCAACTTTACAAAAGCCTAGAGGCACAGCAGTGAAATCTGAAGCCCTCTCCCAGGAACTCTGGTCAAATCGAGACACTGGAGAAGAATGAGTCCGTGGGTTGCATGTTTGATATTCCAACCAAAGAGAAATTGCATCCCATATTTCGTGTTCCCCTCTCGAAGAAATCGCTCAAGGTGCCTCTTTTGCTGTATACATCTGAGACAGACTAAAAGGGAGAACCTTTTCTTACAACGCCACAAACCCTAAGCAAAGAAACTATCTTTCCGAGAAATCAATCGGTACCTCAGCTATCGGCACTATTGCTCGGCCTTGAACGTGCGACGAGGGAGAATGAAAAACATCAGCAGATGGAGTTTCCAAGAGCAAATCCTTGGGGACAAGGATTTCTTCAACCCGGGGTATTGTCATGAACTTGGTATCCAAATCTGAGGTGGGATTCGCTGGGACGAAGAAGATGATGTTGAAGGAGATGTGAGTCAACTAAGGTTGAGAAGAAAAGCTCGAAGGGATTAACGGTGGATTTGGATGAAGAGATATACATGAGATCGGTTCTTGAGCTTTGGTTTTGGGCCAAGAATATAGACTATAATAGATTAAACGTAATATTGGGTCTATTATGTTAAAGAAGCCCAATTAGTGTTACTATATAAAGAACAATGTATTAACGATTGGAGTAGGAATGAAATTAAACATATCTTCTAATCTTCTTTTAATCCTCTTCTTCCCTATCGATGATTCTTCTTCTTCCCCATATCCAATCTGTATTTCTTCTCCTCTAATCTTCTCTAAATATATGAATCTGCATAAAGAAAACCAAGAATAGATCAGTCCATTACAACTCGAAACCAATAAAATCGCCTGATTTCCTTGTAAGAGACAAGGTATGTTAAATCGCCCGACTCCTAATGTCGAAAACCTCACAGTTAAAGATCAAGGTATGTATTTTAGCCTAGTTACTTCAAGATTTCGATTTTTACTAAGGGATAAACCATGAAAACTTCCATAATTTATTTCTAAGTGCATATTGAAGCCACGTACATCATCTGTTCATGTAAATACTCACCCATGAACTAAGCTAAGTGCTTTAGGTGTCCTAATCATGATAATTTCGAAACCTTTTATGATTAACACATGGTCACGTGGAGGCAAATATCCTTGAGCATATTTAACACACCAAACATGAAAGCTTTACATACCTTATATCGAGAATTAAGCTTTCGATTGTTATACTCCTTGTTTTGTTTGAAGGTATCTCAGATTTTCTAAACTTTTGTTAATGCTTAGTGCTTGGGTTACTATTATATATATATTGACCTTGAAAATTGTAGTTGATTAGACCCAAAGGTGGTGACGTTAAATTGCGTTGAAGCTAAGAAGTGTTATTACTTATCACCTTTTTATGGGTTGGGCTTCATTTTAAGATTAAGCCTACTATAATCAGCCTATGTTAGATTTAGTTTAACATTATTAATTTTATTTAGTTCTTGGGTCAACTTCGAATTTAATTCGAAACCCTCGGAATTTATATTTTGTTCCACAACTTGAATTTCTCTATCAAACTTCCTAATTCACAAAATTACATTTATAATTATATCAAAATCACGTATTAAAATTTTATGGGTATTACAGCGTTCTTAGGGACAAACTGTCTCTTCGGATTGCTTCCGTTCCAGTTAGTTTCTTGTACAACTTTCTTCTTACTTCCTGAGCTCATACTATCCACATCTCGACTTGTTCAGCCACCAGAGCGCGTTCCGCTATCTGGGCATATGTAACCCCTTGGAATCCAGCCATGCTAACATCGCGATAGAGCTCTGGCTTCAAGCCCTCCATAAATCGTCCGATTTTTAGCGAGTCAGTGCTCACCATTTGAGTGGCAAATCAGGATAGTTGCTTGAATTTCCTAATATAATCCGCCACCGTCATTACTCCTTGGCGGAGATTGATGAACTCATTCATCCTCTGAGCACGGGAGCAGTGAAATACTTGTTTCGGAAAAGTTCTTTGAAGTGCTCCCAGGTCATTGTCACGGAATCTTCGAGAGTCAATATGGTATCCCACCAGTGGCGTGCGTTTCCCCTTAGTAGGTAGTTAGCGCACAAGACCTTTTCGATTTCAGGGGTACGGCTATGTTAGAACATAATTTCTAGGGTTCGGAGCCAATCCTCAGCCGAAGTGGGGTCAAGAGCATCTTCAAATGTCGGGGGTTAAGTTTATGAAACCTTTCCCCGACCATTTCGATCCTGTCGGCCTGAGGAGGTCCGTTATTCGATTGCCCGCCAGCGTTTTGTTACTGAACCAGTTGTTGGATTTGGCAGATTGCTGACGGACTAATTCCGTGAGTTGGAGAATTGCCGCATCTCGATTATCAGTAGGAATTGCGGGTTCTTTACCCTTATCTGCACCTCCACTATTCTCACCTCTTGTTCTACCCGTCCTTCCTTTACCCTAATGTCCCCTAAGGCCAATAAATTATACTATACAATAAAATCACATAAACTTGACACTTACGAGCAAGGCTGCTTCCGAGCTTTTGAGTGTGTACATGAACAGTCTGCATAACCTATAACCAAAGCTCTGATACCAACCTGTGGCGCCCTACCTTCCACCACTACTTTCTTAACTAGTTTACGTAACTAGTGTAGTAATAAGGAAATAGATTGTGTGCCATTGCGTAGAAAATTTTTCCTTTTACACAAAGGAATGGTAAGGTTTTCTACAAAATAACCGTGGGTCCTAATTACAGAGGAAAGTGCGCATGCGTGTCAAAATAAACTATCTACCGGGCCTCCACGAGGTCGCATTCATGTACACACTTCCATCTCAAAAGCCCCCGAAAGCTTCAAAAGTTTGGCCTCGTTGTGAAAATGATCAGGTGCCATGATCGAGGGGACCTACAACACATAATAACGTGAAATGTGCTATAAAGCTCAGTAAGTGAAAATCATGCATGCAATGCACGTGATCTAAGTAGCAAAGGCATCCTCGCCAACGCTAACTACTCACGTCTTTTCTTATCTCACTTCATATTGGGCCCTCGGCTTTCCATCTTACTATGTACCATTCATAGAGCTCAAACCCCTAAGGGTATAAATAAGTGACAGTACGCAATCTGTGCTTAACCCTATGGTGCCTTTCCATCCCAATGTGGTCCACATTGAGAGGCTAATAGTGCCTTTAAATCCCAATGCGGTCCCATTGAGAGGCTAACCCGAGCACACAAATTTGTTTAACCCTAAGGCGCCTTTCCATCCCAATGCGGCCTGACACGCGTACGCTTCTCACTGGTAGCCAACTCCGAGGTCGCCAACACTAGAGTTCCCTCTGTGTCGCATTTCCTTCGTGTTGAATCCTCTAGGTTGCATCTTCCGCTACAGGATATTCTCCTAATATCATGTTATATAATTGGCATCGTGAGTCGCCATACTAGCATAGAAGAGCCGTGACTCGTCATTGAGTTGACACAAATGCCCATATCAGCAAATATTCATCGCCCTGAGGCGACCATATACCATGCACGCTCTTTTTCTCTAACGTTTATACTAGTCGTGTGTGCATATGCTCATGCCATGAATCATGCAAACATGCATGTCATGTAATCACATAAAATAATTATGTCACATAGTACGTCACACATAATCACAGAAGCAAGTAACCACGTAATTACATAAAAATTATGTGTTGTTTCCCAAAAAAAATGTTGTAGTTCCGATTTCCACTTACCTGTCGTCCAAGCATACGTAAACTTACTGCCGTGGAACGTCCTTACTTCTCGACCCTTAGACAAACATATAAGGTATCAGTATCCCATTTGCTTTAAATGACTAGGCCGTATTAAATTGTCTTGATACTAAAAACCCTAAGTGGCTTAATTCCAATTTAGGCTAAGTTAGAGTCAATACTATTTAAGTTAAGACAACATTCAATTGAACTCTTCATATGTAGGCTCGATTGCATAGCTTTTAAATTGCCCGATGGCTTGGAATCGCCCGATTAGTCATGCCTTGGATTATGGTTTCACCGAGTTGGATTTCCAATCGCCCGACTTGGCATGTACTTGCACTTACTTTCGCCGAAGTTCATCATCTCAACAAATCGTCCGACTTTTTGCATGCTTGGACCTCATCTCGGCTGATTTAAGGTATTTAAAACTAAAATCGCCGAAGGTCTTCTTGAGATGTAAGTCGCCCGATTGAAGCTTGCATTTCACAAGTCATTTATCTCTATAAATCGTCCGATTTGTCTACTTCTCGAATCGCCCCATTGATCAACTTTAATGCTTGGTTTCGCGTGTTATTTACTAGCATTGAATCGCTCGATTTCATTTGTATGTGAGTTCGATCATTTCAATCTCCAATCGCCCGATAGCATACACAGTCCAAGAATCGCCGAGACATATATATTATTTATTCTACATTTCGGTCGATTGAATACTCATATCACTCAAATTCAATTCCTACGCTTAACTCTACCCAGAACACATAAATTCTAGGGTTCCTTCATCTCCAAAAATCATCAACCCTACTTCATGATTCTTTTTTTTTGGGAAGTTCACTAAAACAAAAGGAAAGAAAAGGAGTACAAGATAGCGTACATGATATCGCTCATGACGCAACAAGCGGTAGCGTTCTACCGACGAGACAGCACACACAAAACCAAACAACCAGGACATCCTACAAGGTCCCCTACAAGACCAGGGCCTAGTCAACAGAGAAAAATCAAACGAAAAGGACAAAGGCACAGGTAGGAGTCACGACCGTATCCATCAACGGGTCCCTGGAACCAGGTGAGGAACCAGCAAGTCTGAGAGGCAGGAGGCAAACAGCGCACGGCGCAAGGAGGAAGAAAACCCATGGGTAATCTTCAAGCGGAGAAAGGTAGCAAATGATGCATCCGCAGAGCTGGTCGGGGAAGGGCGTACAAGCCCGCTCCTTAACTTTCCAACAGAAACGAAGAGGGATGAAGTAGCGAAGGGGCAGAGCTCTGGGTGTCACTCCAAGTAAGGGCATCAACTTCGCGGGAACAAGCACGCAACCAGGCTCAGTTCGGAAGGGCGAGACAGCTGAGAAATAGTGGACCTGCAAGCAAATCAAACCAAACAAACCAAGCAGGGATGCAGGAGGTGCAAGGTAGTACAGGAGCACGAGAGGGCGATAGGGAATAGATAAGGAAGAAAAAAGACTTCCCTAGGTCAACCAATCAATACGCTAGACCCTATGCATGGCACGTAATTGCAAGTGGTATTTGTGCGACAAGGTAAAGAGGCGGATGCTCAGCGTTGTTCAATATCCTCAACGAGTCTCTCAGGTGATCTCCGTCTCCCCCACGCCATCTTCTATTACGCTCCCACCAGAATGGTAAACCAGCGAAGCGATGGCATGGCGAGGGCCCATCGAAGCAAGGTGCTTGGAACGCCATCTACGGGCAGCCCACCGAATTCCCTCAAACCAATCCCTGTAAGGCCACCCAAAATGAAGATGATTACAAAGTAACCGCAGGCAACGTTTAGAAAAAGGGCAATCAAAAAATAGGTGTCGCGTATTTTCAATAGGCCCAGCATCGCAAAGGAGGCAACTAGAGGTTCCCGCCGCTTCCGCCACCCAGATTTTGTCTCGTGTAGCCAATCTGTCCCTAATTGTGAGCCAAAGGATGAAGTCATGCTGAGGGATGGATAATGCGCCTCCTAACAGTGTGTGCCAAGGTGTAATAGATCATCTTATCCTCAGATTCTCCCTGGCCGAGTGGGTTGAGAAGCGACCATCCCCCGAGCCGGTCCAGTGAATTTTGTCCTCATCTTCCAGTCTAACAGTGGGCAAAAGTGGGGCCAGCTCCAAATATTCAGTTGTCGTTCGTGCGGGCCAGTTCCATCCTTCATAGGTGATGACAGTGCTAAGCCTGCTGTCAAGAGGAAGGCTCATTACCATGGGCCCACGCGGGAACCGATCGACCAGAGGGATATTGAGCAGCCAAGGGTCGGTCCAGAGACGTATGTTGTTCCCCTTGCCGATACGAAACTCAATCAGAGGTCGAATGAGAGGACGAAGCTTCAGGAGCTTCTTCCAACTCCAGGAGGTCCTTGAGGATGGCCTGATGGACCAAAGAGAGGTATTGTGGAGCCTTGTTTGACGAATCCAAGTAGCCCAAACCGACGTCTCATCCCCACTCAAAATATTCCAGAGGAGGCGCATCAACAATGCTTTGCTGTCTGCTGCGATCGAGCGAATCCTAAGGCCCCCTTCTTCCTTTGGAGTACAAATGTCGGCCCACGCAACTTTGACCCTAGAGCCCTTCCAAAGGAATGATCGAAGACGAGCCTCAATCTGATGAATGACATTTTTGGGGAGAAGGAACACGCCGCCAGCAGGTATGAGTGCTAAGAAGAACAAATTCGATTAGTTGAGTTCTTCCCGCGTAAGAAAGCGATAGATTAGTCCACGCGCCAAGTTGTCGATCAATGTTGCGTATGAGAGGGTCGCAATCCGCAATAGTCAACCGTGACGTGATGAGGGGTACCCCCAAGTAGTGTACAGGAAGGGAACCAAGCGGGAATCCCATGAGGTTAAGTATCGGCCCTTTCATCTCAAGAATCGTTCGATTTGTGCATGGAACAAGTTTCGCCCGATTCTAATACATCATGAACTATTCACTTTCGATCAATCCTCTTTGCCTCAAATCGCCTGATTGCTATGTATTAAAACTAGGTTTCGTCGTGTGATAGACAAGTCGCCCGATGAATATTGAGGTAAGTTTCGCCGTGTCTCATGGAGCCTAAATGGGCCGATTTGATTACACTTTGTCACAGTTTCGCCGCATGCTTACGTCACCACATAATCGCCCGATTCGTTCATGCCTCTAGTTTCGATCGAAACCCATACATCTAAGATTCGCCAGATTTGCCTTGAATGCAATCAAGTTTCGCCGAGCATTTCTCCATCCCTTCAAATCGATCGATTCCTAGCTTTAAATCACCAACTTTTGGTCGATTCCTCATGCATTAGAGTCTACTTTCGATCGATTTTTCCACTCCATTTCAGTTTCGCCGAGTTCTTTTAAATTAGGCATCCATTCGCCCGATTGATCATATATTAAGCCAAGTTTCGATCGATTCGTGCATGTACCAATCATGTGTTTCGCCGCGTTTCATCATACTCACACTGCATCGCCCGATTTGTAGTATCTTGAAGTCCCACTTTCGCCGAGCTTTCGATCAATTCATTGGATCGCCCGATTCTTCACTCATCATGGCATACTTTTGGTCAATTGATTATGTATTATACTTGCATTCGATCGATTCCATGGCCCCCAATTCGCCCGATTTATCACACACTTGAAATTCCAATGTTCGATCGATTGCCATGCATTGAAATTTTACTTTCGACCGAAAGCTTCAATTCTTCAAATATTCATACTTAACTCCTATGAATATTCTTCCTAGAACCTAGAAATTCTAGGGTTTCCTTCTATCCGAGATTGCTAGTTCTTGTCAAGGAATTTAAATTATAAGCCCTAGAACGTGCCATACTACCCAATACAATTTCTTTCTCACGAGGTTCTCTCATACGCATGCCTTAATTTACATAAAATAGAAATCTACTCTTCAAGCTAAAGTTTCTGCCAGCTGTGGTACATGGATATTCCATGAATTTCATTAAATTATGTTAGCATAATAATTAAATAACCGATGTTATTGAAATCACCAAGGTTATAAGTGTTAATTTTCCTTACCAAAGATCCGTAAGATGAACTGTTTGTGAATCCTTGATTGACACCTCTCTCAACTTCTCTATTCTTCGTAGTTGTATTTGGTTTATGAGCACTTTCTTTATCTTCTAGTTTCTTACTTGAACTTTTCTTCAACGTTACTTTAGTTTATTTGATAAGTATTATGCTTAGATAGTTGTACTTGAGTTGACTACTAGGTGACTAAGCAACTTATCTTTACCTCACTGTTAAGGAATCCATTCGTGGCTTTTATTTATTCAACTCTACAAAAGTGATAATTAGTCTAGTTTAATAATATATGTATCGATTGAAGCTCTTCTTCAACATACATAAATCGACCGAAACTATTTCTAAGCCTTGGGAATTGATCGATTTAATTTAAACATATTCAATCATGTCACACAACAATCGATCGATTCTTCAATTCGTCCAAGGTAGCTCTATACTATAGTTAATCAGAGAACACATATTCAATCGCACGATTCAACCCTTGTTTATTTACTCGGCAATTTTAGTATTTTATATACATAGAATCGATCGATTCTTAGCCCTTAATTCCAATCGACCGAAGCTACGTCATGGCATACTTAAATGCTAGTCAAATTCTACTAAGTTTTAATGTTATCATATAGCCCATAATTAATTCATCGTTTAAAATTATGACCTCCAAGGAAGCAGAGACCGACCCATCGGTAGTAGCAGGTACCTTATCTATACACCATACCCTGACATGCATATTAATAGACTCAGGAGCCACACATTCATTTGCAGCATCTAAATATGTGGCGAGACTAAGGATTAGACTTCAGCAATCCGATTGTGAGTATAACGTTACCATCCCGCATGGGGCTTCAGCCCGAACTAGTTTAATTCTGCGGAATTGCCCAGTGCTAGTTAGTGATAGAGAACTATCCGTAGACCTCGTAGTTATCCCAATGAATGATTACAAGTAATCCTTGGCATGGACTGGCTGTCTAAATATGGGGCTATGATCGATTGTAACCACAAAACAATCACATTCAGTTCGGAGAAAAGTGAACCGTTCACCTTTACTGGAACATATAAAGTTAAAAGTATTCCTAAGATTTCAGCATTAAAGGCGAGGCGCTTAATCAAGGCAGGATGCGAAGCCAGTAGTGCGAGAGAAACAATTATACGCTAAGTTCAAGAAATGCGAGTTCTGGCTGAATCAAGTCGCATTCTTGGGACACGTTATCTCGGGAGCAGGAATTTCTGTAGACCCATGCAAGATCGAAGCTATAAATAACTGGCCCCAACCAACCAATGTCACTGAAGATCACCTCAACATTAACGAAGTTGACGAAAAAAGAATGCCTCATTTCACTGGAGCGACGCGTGCGAACAGAGTTTCCAGGAATTAAAGAGACGACTCACCTCGGCCCCAGTTCTGACGATACCCACAAGGACCGGAGGACTCAGTACACAGTGATGCTTCGAAAAATGGTCTGGGATGTGTATTAATGCAAAATGGGAACGTGGTTGCATATGCTTCCCGACAGTTAAAGGAATATGAAAAGAATTACCCGACTCATGATTTGGAGCTCGTCGCAGTAGTCTTTGCTTTGAAGATCTGGTGGCACTATCTATACGGTGAACGATGCGAAATTTTCACGGACCACAAGAGTCTGAAGTATTTCTTCACCCAGAAGGAGTTAAATATGAGGCAGCGATGGTCTGGAGGTTGTTAAAGATTATGACTACGTAATTAATTACCACCCAGGCAAAATGAATGTGGTCATCGACGCATTAAGCCGAAAAGCTGTGAGCGTGGAGCTAAACGATTCAAGGTTGAAATAGTACAATTGGGTTAAGTTGAAGTGAAATTAGCGGCACTAACCCTCCAACCTACATTAATAGAGCAGATTAGGAATGCGCAAGAGAAGGATGAATTCTATTTGAAGATTAAAGGCGTGCAAGAAGAATAAATGCCCTCTGATTTTGAAATACGAGAAGATGGAAGCCTGTACTACAGACATCGATTATACGTTCCCAACGACGCGGAGCTTCGGAAGACAATTATGACGGAAGCGCATACCATAATTTACTCAATTCACCCCGGAGCGACGAAGATGTATAGAGACCTACGACGCAATTACTGGTGGCTAGGGATGAAAAGAGAAATAGCAGTGTTCATAAGCCAACGCTTGACGTGTTAGCAAATAAAGGCAGAACACCAACGACCAGCCAGAACCTTACAATCCCTACGAGTACCCGAATGGAAGTGGGATCACATTAAAATGGACTTCGTTGTCGGCTTGCTGAAAACAGTGAAAGGCCACGATGCTATTTGGGTAATTGTTGATCGATTGACCAAATCTGCCCACTTTTTGCCGACCAACTCGACATTCTCCTTGGAGCAATATGCAGAATTATATGTGCAAGAAATAGTTCGACTCCACGGAGTTCCAATTTCAATCATTTCTGACCGCGATTCGAGGTTCCTTTCTAAGTTCTAGACGAGCCTGCAGAAAGCAAGGGAACCAAACTTTCTTTCAGTACTGCCTATCATCTCCAAACTGATGGGCAGTCAGAACGAACAATCCAAACATTGGAAGATATGTTAAGGCGTGCGTACTCGATTTTAAAGGGAATTGGAGCCGATATCTTCCATTGATCGAATTCTCTTACAACAACAGCTATCACACGACGACTGGAATGGCTCCTTACGAAGCTCTATACGAACGCAAATGCAGATCTCCCATTCATTGGGATGAAGTTGGCGAACGGGTGGTATTAGGCCCTAATATGGTGCAAGAAATGACGGAGGCAATTTCATAAATACGTGAAAGAATGCGAACGGCCCAAAGTAGACAGAAGAGTTACGCAAACCAAAAGCGAAGACCATTAGAATTTACAACAGATTATTGGGTATTCCTAAAGGTATCCCCAATGAAAGGCGTGAAGCGGTTTGGAGTGAAAGGCAAATTGAGTCCTAGATATGTTGGACCGTTTAGAATAATAAGGAAAGTTGGCGAAGTAGCTTATCAGCTAGAACTACCAGCTTCATTAGCTCATGTTCACGACGTCTTTCACATATCGATATTACGAAAATACGTCGCAGATCCTAGTCATGTGTTGGATAACAAAAGTTTTACCAACAGCTCAAGCCCGACTTGAGTTATGAGGAAAGACCTGTAGAAATTTTGATGTAAGAAGTAAAACGATTACGGAATAAAGAGATTTCATTAGTAAAAGTGTTGTGGCAAAATCAGTCGACGGAGGAAACACCATGGGAACGAGAGGATGATATGAGAGATCGCACCCTGAGTTGTTTCTCCTACCTGATTTCGGGGGCGAAATCCCTTTAAGGGGGGATGTAATACCCGAGTCCCACGAGTAAGTTGGCCAATAAATTTGCATACATATTATGTGCCCATGTGATTGCATATTATATGTCTATGTGCTAAGTGCTACATGACTTATGTAAAAATATCAAGACTTAGAAGAATTCAGCTAAACATTCTAAATAGTATAGACTAGTTTCGACCGATTGGAATTTAGGACCAAGAATCAATGGATTTAGGGCAAGGTTAGAAATCGATCGATTACAATACCTATGGAGACTAAAACCGCCGAGTAAAGGAGGTAGTTTCGGTCGAATCATGTAGCTTTCGCCGAGTGAATTGGGATCGATCGATTAAATATTGTATATACTGATTAGAGTAGAATCGACCGATTGGTTCGATCGATACACACCATTAGAACTAGACCAATCATAATATATGTAGCATCAACAAGATAAGAACTTAGGATATAAGTGAAACGATTGCTTAGTTTAAGAGGAAATAATATCACCGCCTACCATCTTATCAATCACATTTTCCTATGTTTTAATCCTTATCAAGTAAATCAAAGATCACTAAAAGAGAAACCTCTACAGGAAATGAGACAAGAGAAAACCTTTAATAACGTGAAAGGAAGATCAAAGAAATTTATATCAACTTAAAGAAATTTCTAACAGCTTAAATTCCGGGCTATAGGTAAGTAACAGTGTCATTTACAATCCATAAATTAATTCATGACTTATGCTTATTATATTTCTGTGAATTAGTATAACCTATATGAAAGTTCGGGTAACATAGGTAGATAAAAACCCTAATTTATGGAATTCGTATTTGAATTAACATACTACTATTTATTGTTGAAGTAAGAAAATCCGTGGAAATATGATGGTTAAGCGTATGATAATTTTCAGTTATAACTTATGTCTGAAAACCCTAACTTCTCGGTTTAAATTCATACTAACACAATTGCTTAGATTCGTATATTTTTAAGTTTGAATGTTAGGAAGAACGATATCATATAGATGAAATTCTAAGGGTCAGTGATTTATTAAGTTAGAGAGAGAAAGTTAGATTTTTGAATTCCTAACACGCGCGTTCTTGTTCTGAATCGACCACCGCTGTTTCTGGCCTAAACCTTAGGGTTGCGGTTGGCCGGTTGTTGTTTCCACATTGACGACGTGAAGGGCGACGGTTTTGGGGGTGTTGATCGAGTTATCCTAAAATCAATTTTCGACTGTTTTCATACGATGGGCGCTGATTCTGATGGCGCGCTGATGGCTGAAAGGCGTCCTCCTCCCACGGCTCTGATGACGACGGAGGGGCATGGTAACGGAGGTCAAGTGGGATCCGACGATGGGGCGTCCATGGAGGTCTCATGCGATCGCGCGGTATCTGATCGTGGATTCGGGGATCGGTCAAATCTGATCGTGTCGGGGAATACGACTACGGTGGCTACCATGGATCACTGCACGCCTACCGGATCTGAAGGCGCTGAAGGCTAATTATCCGGGCTTCGCAGAATGTTTTGACGAGGTGCGGCTCCTTGCCCTAATGGGCCGTGTGCATGGGCCAAGCCAGCTAGGAATGAACGCCGGTGCTGTGGCGAGGGTGACGGCGGAGATCGACACCTGTGATCTGATATCCAACCGAGGCTGGCCACGTCGATGTGTGGAAGGGATTCTCCCGCTTAAGGGAATTTGAAGAAGCCGCAGCACCGATTGCCATGGGGACGACTGGGGACACCACCACCGCGAACAGCAGATGGCCATGGGCTCGACTGAGTCTAACGATCTGGTGGATGGACACCTAACTGCTGAGGAACCTATAGAGTCTACCGACAGAACGGCCATAGCTACTGAGAAAGATCACACCGGCGTGCGGGTGGATCAGCCGTGTGGTGAATCTACGAGTGTTACTAAGCCCAACCTGAATTCGGAGCAGGACAAAAACCATGGCCCGTCATTTGTATCGATTGTGCAGGGGCGGCAAACATCAGCCATACGTCTGATGGGTGGCCCAAATCATTTGATGTTATCGTACAAACCGTCTCCAATGGTGGCTGATTTTGTTCTGGTGGTGGCTCCATCATGGGAGGTAGAAAGGGTTCGCATGTTGGGAACACACCTTGGTACAATATTTTGTCGGGAAGAAGCCGTATTTCCCATTTGTTGAGCGCTTTGTACGTTCCTCGTGGAAGGGGTGAAGTTCGGGCTACCACTGGGTTCTTCAAGTTTCGCTTTGAATTAGATGCGGCGATGACAGCGGCGCTTGAGGGGGGTCCGTGGTTGTTACAAGGACAACCGTTACTCTTGGAGGTTTTGCGGTCGGGCATGTCGTTGGAATGGCGGGACATCACTGAGATCGCGCTTTGAGTTAAGTTGTGGAACGTCCCAGGCGAGTTTTGGACTCACGACGGATTGAGCGAGGCTGCGAGTGTTGTGGGTTGTCCCCTCTTTGCGGACGGGGTCACTGCCCAGGGTGATCGTATTGATTATGCACGCGTCTGCGTGATGAAGCCCCTAGATACACCATCTGTAGAGCTTCTCTATCTTAGGATGCCACGCCCTGATGGCGGTTCAGTTGGTGATGTCTCGGTGGGTGGAGTACGAGTGGCGCCCCTCGAAGTGTGATGACTGCTCCACTTGGGCACATGCGGCGGCACAATTCCCTAAGAAAGAGAAGAGTCTGCCTCGTCAACCCCAACCGCGACCGACACTTAACACCGTTCCATCACGTGTTACTGGTGGGGGGGGGGGGGAACTAATAGGGATATGGGCCGTCTGAGTCATCCACGGGGCCGGGAAACTGGGTCGGATTGGCACCAAGTGGGAGCTAAAGGCAAGGCGGTGATTATAGCGCCTCGGCCTACGTCGCCATGCATGGATAGGTCTCCACTAGGACTGGGGAAAAATACCAAAATACCGTCCTTATTGTATCGAATCGTATCGAAAATATCGAAAATTTTGGTATACCGAAGGTTTTGATAAGGTATGATACCGTCCGAAAATTTTCGGTACGGTAATGGTATGAAAGTTTTTAAAATTAGGTATACCGATTATACCGAATATCGAAATTCTAAAATTTTTAATATATTTTATATATATACACACACCTATATATATATATATATATATATTATTTCAAAAAAAGTAAAATGAAAAATTAAGGATCCTCTCAAACTTATTTAGCGAATGAATTATTAACTTACACAACTTTCTAATATTAGGCCCACCATATTTTACTTATGTAATTCAAGTAACGTTTAATTTTTGCCTTTTTTTTATGATTTTGAAAGCGTGAAAATGCAATGCAACTAATTTTTATTAATCTTCACTAATTCTTTAAATATAGCCGCTTCGTTCTAATTAATCTGTATATAACGTTGTATTTTGTGGTTATGTAGTTTTTTGTCTTACTAAGGAGACTAGCTAAAATATGTAAATTATTTAAGGTTAAAAAATCTTTTTATTTTGAAAATTTTGCTATTAATAATCTATCTTATTGGGACCTAAGGAGTTTGAATTGATTAAAAATTCCAAAACAACGAATTAACGAGTTACGAGACATGCATGGTAAAAAACCCTCCATGTGAATGGTATAGAAGGTATGATACCGTACCATACCGAAATTTCGGTATGATACCGTATCGAAATTTAAGGTATACCGAAATTTTGGTATGATATTTGTATGATTTTTTTGGATACCGAAATTTTGGTACGGTATACGGTATCACAGTTTTGATACGGTATATCGCACCGAACCACCCCTAGTCTCCACGATCGGGATCAACAGAAGCGACCACCTCTTACGGGCCTCACTTACAACAGCGCACGGGAGAAGCTGGCCAATCTGATCATAATTCGTTTGCGATATTACGTGGGTTGGAGGACGACAATATCGTGACAACACAAACCATGGGCCCTAAAGCAGCTGCAGCCCATCAGCTGCCCCATTCATGATACAGATGGGATCGTGGAACGTCCGTGGTCTAACAGGCAAGACCACAGAAGGGCGGTGGGGGAGTGGGTTGGGCATGCTGATTTGCGACTTGTTGGGCTCCTTGAGACGCGAGTTTCTGCTGCAAATGCGGCTCGCATTCCGGAGGGCTTAGGCCACGCTGGACATGGTTTTTTGATTATGATGATGGTCCTGGCACCCGTATTTGGGTGGGTTGGGACCCATCTTCGCTTCGGGTCACTATTGTCGAGAAATCTGACCAGGCAGTGCATTGTCAGGTGGAGCTGATTGGCGCGTGTAACATCATATTTGTTTCCTTTGTTTATGGGAACTCTAGGCGTGACGACCGCCGTTCGCTTTGGGATGAGCTTATACATTTTTCAGCTTTACGAGTTGATGATGCATGGCTGGTGGCCGGCGACTTCAACACCACTTGCATGTGGGTGAGGGCCGGGGAGGGGCGCCGAACGCACTTGATATGGCGGAGTTTCAGAATTGCTTATTACAAGCGGATCTGTTAACTCTTCCAGTTAGGGCCAGGAGTTTACATGGTATAACCAGCAGCGGCCTGGCGGGTATATGGCGCAAATTGGATCGCATGTTGGGAAATCCTCATTTCTCGATCGAAAAATTCAGCGCGAGAATTTTTCTCGGTCAGAATACAAAGTCAGTCTTAAAGTCGTCTTTAATAAGTACGACTTTAGTAGAAAAATTTCTCGAGCATTACTAAGCGAAAATCTTTTTCGACGAAGACTAATTTTTGACCTTTGAGCGCGCAAAACTTTCCGTCGAAAAACATTTTCGGTCAGACTTTCTAAGTTTAACTAAGCGAAAATCATATGCGTCCGTGAAACTTTTCCAGTCAACGAATTTATTTTGAATTAGCGAGAAACTTACTAAACATATTGTTTCTTTGTGATCGAAATAAATTCACGATTAAGAGAATTTTCTAGACCGAAAGATTTCGAACGTTTTTTCCACTGTAAAATTTTTCGCTGAGAAAGACTTTCTCGCACGAGAATAGTAACCAATACATTTTATTTCGATCCAATTATTCTCGATCAAACTCTAAAGATTGAATCGAAAATAATTTTCAACTGCTTTAATATCAAACGCTGCAGTAACGACCCGTCCCATACCGGGTGTCACTATAGCATCGGTCGGTTAAGTTAGCATCTGCTTACGATCTGACGATAGAGAATCTTCGCCTTGTAGACTCACTTTCAGCTAATGGGAATCTTTGTCTTTCCCCCTACTGGGACCAGTGGGGTTGGGCCCACCACACTCCGACTGATGTCTGGCCCCACTTTTAACCTTTTAGCGTGCTTCGTGCACTCGCTCACACGCACCATGAGAAACTTTCTGTGGCAACCCGCCATCTACTAACCTTTCTAACGTTATCTTACGTGACTAAATATAATATAAAGTAAACAATACGCGAAAATGCGTATTAAATTTTTCCTTTTATATAAAGGAATTCATTATGTACATGCTCAAAATATCGCTCCAACCCTATATACAAGGGAAGTGTATTAGTGCGAAGCAAAAGAAACCCTAACGCACGGCCACACAGGTCGCATCCATGTACACACCACCCCCAAAAGTCGCTGGAAGCTTCAAAAGGTAAGCCTTGCCATCAAAAGCGATCACGTACCGTGGTCGCGTGCACCTACAACACATAAAGTAAGGGGTGAGCTATAAAGCTCAGTAAGTAGGAATATGCAATGTCGTGAACGTGAAAACCCCGCAAAGGCATCCACGCCAATGTCCCACACCTCGTAAATCAAACTCAATCTCATATCTCTCAGGGCCCTCGGCTAACTTGCTATGCACCATAAAGAGCTCTAATCCAACATGGATAAACGTGACAGCGACCTACGCTGGGTAGCCTACGCTAGGTTTCTCTAGGTCGCACCCTCCCAGGTCGTCCCCTCTGCCGTGCGGTAGCCCACGCTGGTAGCCTACGCTGGTTAGCCTACGCTATGGTCCCCCCTAGGTCGCTCCTTCCCAGGTCGCACCCTCCAGGTCGCATCCCTCCGCTATCAGGGCATCAGCCCAAATAAAATAAACAGGGCAGAAGCCCAAATAAATATATAATATAATCGACGACGCACCACGCCGTCATGGTGCCATAGAAGTAGCCCCGACTCAACTGCGAGTCGACATCAAATGCCTATATCGGCAAATATCCTTCGCCCTCGGGCGATAAGTACTGTGCACGCTCATCTCACACAAACCCCGATTGTCTCGTGCATGCACATGGATATGCAACGTGAATTAATATCGTAAGCACTTACCATGCAGAAGCATGTCAAATAATTCACGTAATAATATAAACACCCAAGCACATAGTCACGTAAGCACATACAAATAAATTATGTGTTGTAGTTGAAATTCCCACTTACCTGGTGTCCTTAGCTTATTTAATCTTATCGTACGGTATGTTCCTAACCTTCAAACCCTAAATATAGAAGCATATAAAATTAGGGTTTGTTAGTCTAATTATAATTTCACGAAATTGGCTTAATTTAAAAACCCTAATTTTAACTTATAAATTTCGAAACCCTAAAATTTAGAAATTTGACCTAACTGATATAAATCTTGGCATGAACTATGATCTTGATATAACTTGTAGGATTTCATCATTAGATCATACTACACTTCGAGATGTTACATAATATATAATTTTGAAGTATATCTCGATATAAGGTATGACATGATTTCGACATTGTACATATAGATCTCGATAATATAAGGCATGAAATGATTTCGATATTTGCTAAAGATGTCGCGGTTACGTATCAACATTATAATACAATGTCGAGATGTCATTTGAGGATCTCGATATCTACATTGGTCTCGATATAAGATAAATGTCGAAATGTATACTTCGACATTACACATAAATCTCTAGTTCAACCTTAGAACTAAATTCGACATGGGTTTAGAATGAATGTCGAGTTTCAATGAGGAGACTTCTCGAGGTCTTTCTCGATAATAAATCTCGACATTTTATATGAGATTGTGAGGTAAGTTATGGGATGAATCTCAATCTTATGCATACCATATTATTATGATTTCGATATGATTCAAGATTATATACATCTCGATATGAGATGGAATTTGGACTTATTTAGGATTTAACACATAATATATATGAAGATGTCGAGATCAATCATGGATAAGCTCTTCGAGATTTATTTCAAATTCTAACTCATTGTCTCGAGATTTCAAATTCAAATCATATCTACAAACTCATAAGGTTTCGATATCTACCAGCCTTAATGATATGTTCATTCTAGGCATGCTTTTGGACGAAAACCCTAAAATCCTTAGTTGATGTAAGAATAATAATCTTCCTAAAATTATTATAAACCCTAAATTCATATGAAGCACTAAGTACATCAGAGTCTAATTTACCGTCTTTAAATAAAACTATACATGTACTATGTTAATATAGTAATTTAAGCATGAAATCAAAATAGATTATACCTTCTCAGTTTATTGACGAGTTCTACTTCAATCCTTGCTCGACTTGCTCTCTTTCTCTCTAAAGCATCTTACACTAGTTTCTTTCTAATGAATTAAGATAAGTATGTTATCCTTTTGTTATACCTTTGCGTGTTATTTTAGCTAAGTGACGTGATTTCCTACTTTACACTTACTTATCAATTATCTTCAAACCTTATAATATCAATTCATTTTATTCCTCTTTTTGTTGAATCATCGAATTATACAATACGATTATATAGACTTCTTCGATCTTAAGTAACTAGTGTTCATTCATAATAATTGGGCTTTAACGACCCTACTTTCCTAATTAATTTATTTGGCGGATTTCCGCAACGGAAGCTACGGAAAACCCATTTAATAAAAACTTTTTAAATAAAATATATACATATCATAAAAATGTTGTTTTACAAAAGGTATCTTTACACGGGTAGGAGCCCCAAAAATCAAAATATCTAAAGTCGCTCCACAGGTCGCATCCATGTACCGCCCTTGCCCTCAAAAGCCTGTGGAGTCACCGCCACCAGCCGCTAGCCTAGTCCTGACGTTCTCCGACGTCGGACTCTTCATGACCTACAACACATAAAGGCCTGAGCGATATGCTCAGTAGGTGAATTCATGCAAGTGCAGTGTGCTCTCACCCCCAACCCGACACCTCACGCATGGTATAATGCAATGCACGCTCGTTCCTACAATCTACTCTATCTCAATATCAGGGCCCTATGTTAGACTCGGCACCCCCGCGCGCAAAAGACTAATGGGTAGCTACTCCCAAGTCTCGCGGCAGTCGACGCTGGTAGTGCACTGAACGATCACGCCAATGTCCTCCTACCAGGTCGCTCCGCACCAACCCACAACCGAAATCCCACTCGACGGTTTTGCACCCCGGGTTGCGCTACCACACTCTCCCCGGGTAGACAGATCGATCACGCCTGTCTGCCGTCCCTGAGCTAAATATAAGGTGATTTACACCCCAGGCTGCTCACACCTGAGTAGACAGATCGATCACGCCTGTCTCCCACCAGGTGCCCTGCGAGTCTAACCTCATCCTCACAATCATCTCATTCTACCCCACTCAATAACCCCGAAGGGTGTCACCACCATCGTGGTCATCATCTCCCAAAACATCGTGATATGACGTGACATGCCGTGCATATGTCATGAAACACATAAAATAATAATAATTGCAAGTCATGCCATTTTACGCAAATAAAATCACATATGTTATCTATTGCCGTAGAAGTAATATTTTCAATTCATATCCACCCCAAATTCCAAGAGCCTTCTAACTCCTATTGTTCAAAACTACCCAAGTATAGAGTTGGGCCTAATTTAAATCATAGCCCATCCTTGTAATAATTTATGAATTAACCAAAGGAATTGGGCCACTCTTTGGCTAAGCCCAACTAAAGTTAAGCCTAAGTCAAATTGCCTACTTGGTCAACTCTTGGAATTGAAATTCTCATCGGCCGTCGTCACTGAGAATTCGTCGTCACCAACAGTTTGCCCGATTGAGACTCGGCGGAATTCGCCCGTTTTGACGTCGAGCACTGTTCTTGACACGTTTTGAACACGCCCGATTTGATGCTGGAGTTGGGATCGCCCGATTTGAAGCTTCGATTTGGAATTTCAACCGATTTGAGGGATGCGCGATTTGGAGAAGGGAACTCAGCGATTTCGCTTCCACTCGATACGTGTTATAGTAAGAAATCGCCCGATTTCTGTACCGCTCAAGACTTCAGTTAAGGATTTGGCGAATTCTATTTCGCCCGATTTCTCGATTTAACGAGCTAATCGCCCGATTTGGAAGTCGCCTGGTTGACGATTTCGCCCGATTTCTCACGAGGCTCAGTTCTGCCCGATTTGGATCAAAGGTTCGGCGATTTCTCAATGGTTCGACACTTGTTGCAGCTGAAATCGCCCGATCTTCTCTTGTATGACTTGCCCGATTTTGTGAGAGTTGATTTACAGGTTTTCGCCCGATATGAAGGGCCGAATTGATTTTTTTTTTTGAGTTTAGTAAATTTCATTTGATTACCTTAATTGCCCGATTTTGGGTTCCTGTTTGAGATTCGCTCGATTTCACCCCATAATACCCTCAACATAAAACTGTTAACCAATCGCCCAAACACAATTCATCTACCCGAAATAATTCAAGCACCCCACGATTATCTTCTAAACATGTAAGCTTGAGCATTCATACAGAAACCCATATATTGGGTTTCGAAACTTAGCAACTAACACTTATCAATTAATAACCAACAAAATCACATATACAAAGTTCATTGATTCGAACTCGAATGGCCGAAAGCATCCAAGTTTGAAGTTTTGAACTTATTTATGTGGTCTCCACGTTGGTTTCCCATGAATTAAGGAACTTGGTCCTTGTCTTTATCTTTAAATTCATTTTTGGGCCAATCTAACCTCTCTTGGGCCTTTCTATATTAATTTCTCTATTACCTAATTACCCCCAATTTGGGCCTTTTCTTAGTCATTTGTGCTCTAGTACTTATTTGGTCTATTTTATTCCCTCTTGGGCCCAAATAGCATTCCGGCTATATTTCGCAGAATTACTTTTGTACGAAAATCATCATTAATTTCGGTCATTACAAAAATAATCCCGTATAAAATTACGGGTGTTACATCCCTCCCCCCTTATAGAAATTTCGTCCCCGAAATTTAGGTCGTCGGGAACAACTCGGGGTATCTACTCTTTATGTCATCCTCTCGCTCCCACGTGGCTTCTTCGACCGATTGATTTCGCCACAGTACTTTGACTAACGGGATGTCCTTATTCCGGAGTCGCTTTACTTCTCGCATCAAGATCTCCCCTGGTTGCTCCTCGTAACTTAAGTCTGGTTTCAGACGCTGGTGGAGTCCTTCATTTTCCAACACGTGCTTCGGGTCCGCAACGTATTTTCGTAACGTTGACACATGGAACACGTCGTGGACTTTTTCCAAGGGTGTAGGCAGTTCGAGTTGGTAAGCGACTTCACCGATTCTTTTCAGGATCTTGAAAGGTCCTATGTACCTTGGACTCAACTTCCCTTTTCGTCCGAATCTCTTCACGCCCTTCATGGGGGATATCTTCAGAAACACCCAATCGTCTTCCGTAAACTCTAACGGCTTCCGTCTCTTATCAGCATAGCTCTTCTGGCGACTTTGGGCCGTTTGCATTCTTTCCCGGATTTTTGCAACGGCTTCCGTCATTTCTCGAATCATTTCTGGTCCGAGCAACGTCCTTTCGCCAACTTCATCCCAGTGAACTGGTGATCGGCACCTACGCCCGTATAGGGCTTCATATGGTGCCATTCCTATTGTGGATTGGTAGCTGTTGTTGTATGAAAATTCAATCAACGGGAGGTACTTACTCCAACTGCCTTTGAAGTCCCGTACGCACGCCCTCAGCATATCCTCGAGCATCTGGATCGTCCTTTCCAATTGTCCGTCTGTTTGAGGGTGGTAGGCTGAGCTGAAAGACAGCTTCGTCCCCAAAGCCTTCTGTAAGCCCACCCAAAAGTTCGACAGGAACCTCGAATCCCGATCTGAAACAATAGATGTCGGTATCCCATCGAGTCAAACTATTTCTCGGATATAGAGTTCGGCGTACGTATCCATGGAATACTTCTGATGAATCGGCAGGAAATGGGCGGACTTGGTTAGTCTATCCACGACCACCCAGATTGCGTCGTGGCCCTTTACCGTTTTCGGTAACCCGACGACGAAGTCCATGGTTATATGGTCCCATTTCCATTCCGGCGTCGTCAGTGGTTGTAGCATCCCTGATGGCCTTTGATGTTCTGCCTTGATTTGCTGACAAGTTAGACAACGGCTTACGAAGGTAGCAACATCTTTCTTCATACCCGGCCACCAAAAACTGTTTCGTAAGTCCCGGTACATCTTCGTTGCACCAGGGTGCACTGAGTAAGTGGTAGTATGTGCCTCCGTCATTACGCTCCGACGGATCTCCTCATCGCTAGGTACATACAGGCGGCCTCTGTATCTCAAACTTCCGTCTTCTCGAACTTTGAAGTCTGCCGAGGTATCTTTATTTTGTTCTTCTTGAATCTTCGAATATAGCTCATCTTTCTTCTGAGCCTCAATGATTTGATCTAGCAGTGTCGGCCTGAGGGTTAATGCCGCCATTCTAGCTTCGATCTCCCCAAACTCAATTACTTCCACTCCTAGCCGGCTCAATTCTACATTTACTGCCTTTCGACTCAACGCGTCTGCTACTACGTTGGCCTTGCCCGGGTGATAGTTGATCACGCAGTCGTAGTCCTTCACGAGTTCGAGCCACCGCCGTTGCCTCATATTCAGTTCCTTCTGGGTGAAGAAATATTTTAGGCTCTGGTGGTCCGTGTAGATTTCACACCTCTCTCCATAGAGGTAGTGTCGCCAGATCTTTAGTGCGAACACTACAGCAGCAAGTTCTAAATCGTGAGTGGGATAATTCTTCTCGTACTCTTTTAACTGTCGAGAGGCATATGCAATGACCTTCCCAAGCTGCATGAGTACGCATCCCAAGCTGTTCTTTGATGCATCACTATATACCGAGAATCCTTGGGTTCCAGAAGGTATCGTTAAAACTGGGGCAGTCGTTAGCCTTCCCTTCAGTTCCTGAAAGCTTTTCTCACATGATTCCGTCCACTTGAATGGCGTGTTCTTCTTCGTGAGATTAGTGAGCGTTGAGGCAATGCTGGAGAAATCTTTGATAAACTTCCGATAATATCCAGCAAGCCCGAGAAAACTCCGTACTTCCGTGGGAGTGGTTGGTCGGGGCCAATTTTCAATTGCCTCGATCTTGCTGGGGTCTACCGAAATTCCGTTCCCGGAAATGATGTGTCCCAGAAATGCCACTTCTTCCAGCCAAAACTCGCACTTCTTGAATTTTGCAAAAAGCTGCTTCTGCCGTAGGATTCCTAGGACTATTCTCAGATGCTCCTCGTGTTCCTCCCTCGACTGAGAGTATATGAGGATATCGTCTATAAAGACGATGACAAACTGGTCTAGGAATTTCTTGAAAATTCTATTCATCAAATCCATGAAGGCAGCCGGCGCATTCGTCAGCCCGAAAGGCATAACTAAGAACTCGTAATGCCCGTACCTTGTGCTAAACGCTGTCTTCGGGATATCCTCCTTACGGATTTTCAGTTGGTGATATCCAGAACGCAGATCGATCTTCGCGAATACTGTTGCCCTTGTAGTTGATCAAACAGGTCGTCGATCCTAGGCAACGGGTACTTATTCTTAATCGTGATTTTATTTAATTCACGATAATCGATGCACAGTCTCATCGATCCGTCCTTCTTTCTTACGAACAGCACCGGTGCTCCCCAAGGCGAGAAGCTTGGTTGAATAAATCCTTTCTCGAGCAATTCTTCTAACTGTTCCTTTAGTTCCCGCAATTCGTTTGGCGCTAACCTATACGGGGCTTTAGATATTGGGGATGCCCCCGGTACTAGATCAATTGCGAACTCGATTTCCCGGTCGGGTGGTAAACCCGGAAGGTCATCGGGAAATACATCAGGGTATTCCTTGACAATTGGGACTTCCTCGAGCTTTGGTGGGGATGGTTCCTCGGCTTTTACCGCGAATACTAGGAAAGACTCGCAACCCGTATTCTGGAGTCGTTGAGCCTTAAGTGCTGAGATCTGAGCGGCTTTATTTCTGTTCGCTGTTCCCGAAAATACAAACTCGTCTTCCTCGGGTAAACAGAATCTCACAACCTTCCTGGAACAATCGATCATGGCCCCGAATTTCGAGAGCCAGTCCATCCCAAAGATGATGTCGTAGTCATTCATTGGGATTACGATTAAGTCAGCATTTAGGTTTCTACCCTCTATATTCACCATGCAGTTTTCTACTACTAGATTGGTCTTAGTTGGTTCTCCGTGGGGTAGAGAAACTACGAAGTTTAACTTGGAATGGGTGGGGTAGATTCCCACCCTGGTCACATAGCTAGCCGACACAAATGAATGTGTGGCTCCCGAGTCAAATAAGATCGAAGTGGGCACGTGAAAAATCTTCAACGTACCCGTTACTACTGTGGGGTTAGCTTCCGCTTCCTCGCTAGTCAGGGTGAAGACCCGAGCTGGCACGGGAGGTGGTCGGATGAGCGGTTGGCTCGGAACTTGAGGTATCGGTTCATTACAATTCCTGGCATAGTGCCCCATCTGTCCACATCGGAAGAACTGTGGTGTTACGTTTGGTCTTGCTCCAAAGCACACCCCGTGGTGATAGCGCCCACATTGCTGGCATTGCGGTGCAGTGTTCGGAGGTCGGTTTGGAATGTTTCCCGATCCCTGTATCTGCCTCGGTCGCCAACCTTGCTGACCCGTCTGATTTCCCCTGTTGTTGGCACCCCTTACAAGGAACTGGCGTTTTTGGTCTCCTCCTACTCCGCCTTGCTGGTTCTCTCTCCTTATCCTTGCCTCCTGAGCTTCTGCGACTACTCGCTCAGCTTGCTCTGCTATTACAGCACGTTCCGTCACTTGCACAAACTCCATCTGTCGCGCTCCTGCTATGCTTAGATCCCGATAAATTTCGGGTTTGAGCCCCTGAATGAATCGTGTCACCTTCAAAGTGTTGGTTGAAATCAGATGTGGAGCGAATCGGGATAGTTCTTCAAACTTGCGAGTGTACTCCGCGACGGGCATGTCGCCTTGCTTAAGGTTCATGAACTCGTACATCCTCTGCTCCTGGTCATGAGCAGTGAAATACTTACTGAAGAACAGTTCTTTGAACCTGTCCCACGCCATTATTATCGGGTTCTCCAGCACTTTCACTGTGCTCCACCAATAGCGTGCGTTGTCCCGAAGGAGGGAAACGGCACAGAGGACTTTCTCGTTATCAGGCACCCGGCTATATACGAACATATCCTCGATGGTGCCGATCCAATCTTCAGCTACTGCCGGATTGGTGGCTTCACTGAATGTTGGGGGGTTCAGTTTTCGAAACCGTTCCCCGATGATTTCGACTCGTTCCGGTTGCGGGGAGGAACGGCGTTCCGATGAGATTTGGTGATGGATCAACTCGTTGATCTGATCCGACGAATGGTGGAGCGGTCGTCGTTCGGAGGGGACTCGGACCCCGCTCCACGGCTAGTTTCGCCCGCAAACATCTCTCGTACTCAACTCGCCGCGTAAATTAGAGAAAATATCCTCCCTTCTGTTACGTTCCTCACCTAATAGAGCATAATTATTTTCTACCGGTGGTCTCTTATGAGCACAGCTTATGAGGTAGATTTGGTCCAAATCAACCAAGATCACTATGGAAAATATGTTATTAGAGTAACATATTTTCCAACCCGGGATCTTACACACTAAAATCCCTCGCCAAAACTGCCCCTAACGCAATCTTGACAACCCTTGGACCACTCGACAATCTCGCACAAATCGCCAAGTGAATCTGCCCACGAAAACACGTCGCTCGATGTCTTCGTCTCTCTCGGTCTCTCCTTGATGTGGCTTGGGCGAATGGGCTATTCATAGGCCTTGAGTTTCCTTTTGAGACTTGGTAAAAGATCTCCCCATATCTATTCCGGCGGGACGGATGGCCAGACGGAGCGGGCGAATCAGACTTTGGAGGACTATCTCCGGCACTTTATCCCGGTGAGCCAGACTAATTGGGTCGACTTGCTCGACGCGGCCCAATTCAGTTACAACTTGCACGAGTCAGCGGCGACGAAGGTTAGCCCGTTCGAGATGGTGTACGGGTTTCGTCCGAACCAACCGGCGGTCGTGGCGACGAGGATGATCGGTGACTGCCCGGCGGCTTATAGGTTCGCGTGGGACAGGCAGGAGCTCTGGACCGCGGCCAAGGATAGTATGGCAAAGGCGCAACGGCGTATGAAGAAGTACGCGGACCAACATCGGCGCGAGGTGGAGTTCGAAGTTGGCGAGCAAGTGATGCTCAAGTTGCGGCCGCACATGTGGAGCGCGGGCGCTGCGGGCAAGAAGGGGAGCTTGTCCCGCGGCCTAATGCCAAAGTACGATGGGCCGTTCGAGGTGGAGGCTCGAATCGGAAGGGTGGCCTATCGGCTAAAGCTACCGGACCGCATGAAGATCCATCCGGTGTTCCATGTAAGTCTTTTGAAGAAGTATCACCCAGGTGAGACTTCGAGGGAGGCTACGACGCGCGTGCCAGAGGCGGCACTTAAGGCGTATGATCGAAGAATTTTCAGCATTCTCGACCATCGGCGGGTGGGAGGCTTGAACGAGTTCTTGGTCTTATGGAGCGGGGAGGATCCGTCCGAGACTTCGTGGGAGAAGTTCACGGACATTGCGCAATTCGAGGAGGAAGTTGCGGCGTATTGGAACTGGAGGCATGGTGCGGGCTACGGACAACGGATGTCGACGGGGCTGCCGACTTTTCCCGGGGGGGAGGATGTCACGAACGTGAGTTCCATACGCGTGCTTTCTACCTAGAGATTTCGGTCGTGAGTTCCACTGTTCTCAGATGCTCCTCGTGTTCCTCCCTCGACTGAGAGTATATGAGGATATCGTCTATAAAGACGATGACAAACTGGTCTAGGAATTTCTTGAAAATTCTATTCATCAAATCCATGAAGGCAGCCGGCGCATTCGTCAGCCCGAAAGGCATAACTAAGAACTCGTAATGCCCGTACCTTGTGCTGAACGCTGTCTTCGGGATATCCTCCTTACGGATTTTCAGTTGGTGATATCCAGAACGCAGATCGATCTTCGCGAATACTGTTGCCCTTGTAGTTGATCAAACAGGTCGTCGATCCTAGGCAACGGGTACTTATTCTTAATCGTGATTTTATTTAATTCACGATAATCGATGCACAGTCTCATCGATCCGTCCTTCTTTCTTACGAACAGCACCGGTGCTCCCCAAGGCGAGAAGCTTGGTTGAATAAATCCTTTCTCGAGCAATTCTTCTAACTGTTCCTTTAGTTCCCGCAATTCGTTTGGCGCTAACCTATACGGGGCTTTAGATATTGGGGATGCCCCCGGTACTAGATCAATTGCGAACTCGATTTCTCGGTCGGGTGGTAAACCCGGAAGGTCATCGGGAAATACATCAGGGTATTCCTTGACAATTGGGACTTCCTCGAGCTTTGGTGGGGATGGTTCCTCGGCTTTTACCGCGAATACTAGGAAAGACTCGCAACCCGTATTCTGGAGTCGTTGAGCCTTAAGTGCTGAGATCTGAGCGGCTTTATTTCTGTTCGCTGTTCCCGAAAATACAAACTCGTCTTCCTCGGGTAAACAGAATCTCACAACCTTCCTGGAACAATCGATCATGGCCCCGAATTTCGAGAGCCAGTCCATCCCAAAGATGATGTCGTAGTCATTCATTGGGATTACGATTAAGTCAGCATTTAGGTTTCTACCCTCTATATTCACCATGCAGTTTTCTACTACTAGATTGGTCTTAGTTTGTTCTCCGTGTGGGTAGAGAAACTACGAAGTTTAACTTGGAATGGGTGGGGTAGATTCCCACCCTGGTCACATAGCTAGCCGACACAAATGAATGTGTGGCTCCCGAGTCAAATAAGATCGAAGTGGGCACGTGAAAAATCTTCAACGTACCCGTTACTACTGTGGGGTTAGCTTCCGCTTCCTCGCTAGTCAGGGTGAAGACCCGAGCTGGCACGGGAGGTGGTCGGATGAGCGGTTGGCTCGGAACTTGAGGTATCGGTTCATTACAATTCCTGGCATAGTGCCCCATCTGTCCACATCGGAAGAACTGTGGTGTTACGTTTGGTCTTGCTCCAAAGCACACCCCGTGGTGATAGCGCCCACATTGCTGGCATTGCGGTGCAGTGTTCGGAGGTCGGTTTGGAATGTTTCCCGATCCCTGTATCTGCCTCGGTCGCCAACCTTGCTGACCCGTCTGATTTCCCCTGTTGTTGGCACCCCTTACAAGGAACTGGCGTTTTTGGTCTCCTCCTACTCCGCCTTGCTGGTTCTCTCTCCTTATCCTTGCCTCCTGAGCTTCTGCGACTACTCGCTCAGCTTGCTCTGCTATTACAGCACGTTCCGTCACTTGCACAAACTCCATCTGTCGCGCTCCTGCTATGCTTAGATCCCGATAAATTTCGGGTTTGAGCCCCTGAATGAATCGTGTCACCTTCAAAGTGTTGGTTGAAATCAGATGTGGAGCGAATCGGGATAGTTCTTCAAACTTGCGAGTGTACTCCGCGACGGGCATGTCGCCTTGCTTAAGGTTCATGAACTCGTACATCCTCTGCTCCTGGTCATGAGCAGTGAAATACTTACTGAAGAACAGTTCTTTGAACCTGTCCCACGCCATTATTATCGGGTTCTCCAGCACTTTCACTGTGCTCCACCAATAGCGTGCGTTGTCCCGAAGGAGGGAAACGGCACAGAGGACTTTCTCGTTATCAGGCACCCGGCTATATACGAACATATCCTCGATGGTGCCGATCCAATCTTCAGCTACTGCCGGATTGGTGGCTTCACTGAATGTTGGGGGGTTCAGTTTTCGAAACCGTTCCCCGATGATTTCGACTCGTTCCGGTTGCGGGGAGGAACGGCATTCCGATGAGATTCGGTGATGGATCAACTCGTTGATCTGATCCGACGAATGGTGGAGCGGTCGTCGTTCGGAGGGGACTCGGACCCCGCTCCACGGCTAGTGTTCATTCATAATAATTGGGCTTCTTCAAACGATTATAATATCTTCAATTACTTTACAATACGATTGTGAGGACTTCAATTACTTTACAATACAATATAATCGTCCCTACTTTACACTTACTTATCAATTATCTTCAAACCTTATAATATCAATTCATTTTATTCCTCTTTTTGTTGAATCATCGAATTATACAATACGATTATATAGACTTCTTCGATCTTAAGTAACTAGTGTTCATTCATAATAATTGGGCTTTAACGACCCTACTTTCCTAATTAATTTATTTGGCGGATTTCCGCAACGGAAGCTACGAAAAACCCATTTAATAAAAACTTTTTAAATAAAATATATACATATCATAAAAATGTTGTTTTACAAAAGGTATCTTTACATAGCCCCAAAAATCAAAATATCTAAAGTCGCTCCATAGGTCGCATCCATGTACCGCCCTTGCCCTCAAAAGCCTGTGGAGTCACCGCCACCAGCCGCTAGCCTAGTCCTGACGTTCTCCGAAGTCGGACTCTTCATGACCTACAACACATAAAGGCCTGAGCGATATGCTCAGTAGTTGAATTCATGCAAGTGCAGTGTGCTCTCACCCCCAACCCGACACCTCACGCATGGTATAATGCAATGCACGCTCGTTCCTACAATCTACTCTATCTCAATATCAGGGCCCTATGTTAGACTCGGCACCCCCGCGCGCAAAAGACTAATGGGTAGCTACTCCCAAGTCTCGCGGCACTCGACGCTGGTAGTGCACTGAACGATCACGCCAATGTCCTCCTACCAGGTCGCTCCGCACCAACCCACAACCGAAATCCCACTCGACGGTTTTGAACCCCGGGTTGCGCTACCACACTCTCCCCGGGTAGACAGATCTATCACGCCTGTCTGCCGTCCCTGAGCTAAATATAAGGTGATTTACACCCCAGGCTGCTCACACCTGAGTAGACAGATCGATCACGCCTGTCTCCCACCAGGTGCCCTGCGAGTCTAACCTCATCCTCACAATCATCTCATTCTACCCCACTCAATAACCCCGAAGGGTGTCACCACCATCGTGGTCATCATCTCCCAAAACATCGTGATATGACGTGACATGCCGTGCATATGTCATGAAACACATAAAATAATAATAATTGCAAGTCATGCCATTTTACGCAAATAAATCACATATGTTATCTATTGCCGTAGAAGTAATATTTTCAATTCATATCCACCCCAAATTTCAAGAGTCTTCTAACTCCTATTGTTCAAAACTACCCAAGTATAGAGTTGGGCCTAATTTAAATCATAGCCCATCCTTGTAATAATTTATGAATTAACCAAAGGAATTGGGCCACTCTTTGGCTAAGCCCAACTAAAGTTAAGCCTAAGTCAAATTGCCTAATTGGTCAACTCTTGGAATTGAAATTCTCATCGGCCGTCGTCACTGAGAATTCGTCGTCACCAACAGTTCGCCCGATTTGAGACTCGGCGGAATTCGCCCGTTTTGAGGTCGAGCACTGTTCTTGACGTTTTGAGGTCGAGCACTGTTCTTGACTCGTTTTGAACACGCCCGATTTGAAGCTGGATTTGGGATCGCCCGATTTGAAGCTTTGATTTGGAATTTCAACCGATTTGAGGGATGCGCGATTTGGAGAAGGGAACTCGGCGATTTTGCTTCCACCGATACGTGTTATAGTAAGAAATCGCCCGATTTCTGTACCGCTCAAGACTTCAGTTAAGGATTTGGCGAATTCTATTTCGCCCGATTTCTCGATTTAACGAGCTAATCGCCCAATTTGGAAGTCGCCTGGTTGACGATTTCGCCCGATTTCTCACGAGGCTCAGTTCTGCCCGATTTGGATCAAAGGTTCGGCGATTTCTCAATGGTTCGACACTTATTGCAGCTGAAATCGCCCGATATTCTCTTGAATGACTTGCCCGATTTTGTGAGAGTTGATTTACATGTTTTCGCCCGATATGAAGGGCCGAATTGATTTTTTTTTTGAGTTTAGTAAATTTCATTTGATTACCTTAATTGCCCGATTTTGGGTTCCTGTTTGAGATTCGCTCGATTTCACCCCATAATACCCTCAACATAAAACTGTTAACCAATCGCCCAAGCACAATTCATCTACCCGAAATAATTCAAGCACCCCACGATTATCTTCTAAACATGTAAGCTTGAGCATTCATACAGAAACCCATATATTGGGTTTCGAAACTTAGCAACTAACACTTATCAATTAATAACCAACAAAATCACATATACAAAGTTCATTGATTCGAACTCGAATGGCCGAAAGCATCCAAGTTTGAAGTTTTGAACTTATTTATGTGTTGTAGGTGAAGAATGCACCTACCGATCTTCCGAGCTAATTCCTAATGGGTTGTTGATGATGTTGAGCTAACCAAACTTCTATTTCTCCTTAGTTTCGTCCACTTCCTATCGTGCTCCACCCTCGGCTAATTCATCACAGTGCAAACAAAATGTGATACACATGTATAAACTAGTAGAAGGATTATGCGTCAGATAAGGATCTTACCTTTCTAACTTTGTTTGGAAATTTCCTAGGTCAAGAAATCGGATGGAGCTTGCCTAAGTTTGCCTTCTTTGTTGATCGACTTCTCTCTACCACCCTTCCTTGGTGTTTTCGTTGTTTGACCCTTTAGAAATGGGAAATTTTACTTTATTTTTGTGTATCTAGTACACGATTTCTTCTTAGGCCAATTAATAATTACTTTGGTGTTAAATATCTAGTGAAAGCATGTTCTCCACGTTGGTTTCCCATGAATTAAGGAACTTGGTCCTTGTCTTTATCTTTAAATTCGTTTGGGCCAATCTAACCTCTCTTGGGCCTTTCTATATTAATTTCTCTATTACCTAATTACCCCCAATTTGGGCCTTTTCTTAGTCATTTGTGCTCTAGTACTTATTTGGTCTATTTTATTCCCTCTTGGGCCCAAATAGCATTTCGGCTAAATTTCGCAGAATTACTTTTGTTCGAAAATCATCTTCATTAATTTCGGTCATTACAAAAAATAATCCCATATAAAATTACGGGTGTTACAATTATGTCATATACTAGAAATCCTAAAATCAATAACCCATCTAAATTCAATTAATTCCTCTACTTGGTTAGTAACCCTAATAGCATTTAATTTGAAATCATATAAACACATAAAATCGTAAAACACGTTTCATGCAGTCACGCAAATCATATAATATGTATGCATATTTATTGGCCGACTTACTTACGGGACTCGGGTATTACATCCTCCCCCCTTAAAAGGGATTTCGCCCCCGAAATCAGGTAGGGAGAAATAGCTCAGGATAGCGGTTTCTCATGTCATCCTCCCGTTCCCACGTAGCTTCTTCGGTGGACTGATTCTGCCATAGTACTTTGACTAACGGAATTTCTTTATTCCGTAGTCGTTTCGTGTCGTACATAAGGATTTCCACTGGTTTTTCCTCATAGCTCAAATCTGGCTTAAGCTGTTGATGTAGATTCTCAGTGGTCAGCACATGGCTTGGATCTGCGATATATTTTCGTAACGTCGATACATGAAAGACATCATGTACTTGAGCTAGCGAATTCGGTAGTTCCAGTTGATAGGCAACTTCGCCAACTTTTCTGAGGATCCGGAACGGTCCTATATACCTCGGGCTTAACTTGCCCTTTTTCCCAAACCGCTTAACGCCTTTCATTGGGGACACCTTCAAAAATACGACGTCATCTACTTGGAACTCCAGTGGTCTACGCTTTTGATCTGCGTAGCTTTTCTGTCTGTTGAGCTGTTTTCATCCGTTCCCGTACTTTTGATATTGCTTCAGTCAATTCTTGTACTAGATCGGGGCCTAGTATCGCTCGTTCTCCGACTTCATCCCAATGAATTGGAGATCTGCATTTGCGTCCGTATAATGCTTCATATGGAGCCATTCCGATCATTGCATGGAAGCTGTTGTTGTATGAGAATTCAATTAACGGAAGGTATCGGCTCCAATTTCCTTTAAAATCGAGCACACAGGCTCTTAGCATATCTTCCAACGTCTGAATTGTTCGTTCAGACTATCCGTCTGTCTGAGGATGGTAGGCAGTACTGAATGATAGCTTGGTTCCCATGGCCTTTTGCAAACTCATCCAGAACTTGGATAAGAATCTCGAATCACGATCGGAAACGATCGAAATTGGAACTTCGTGCAGTCGTACTATTTCTTGAATGTACAGTTCCGCGTATCGTTCCATTGAGAATGTTGAACTGATAGGCAGGAAGTGAGCGGACTTGGTCAATCGATCAACGATGACCCATATAGCGTCGTGGCATTTCACGGTCTTAGGCAAGCCAACAACGAAGTCCATCGTAAAATGATCCCACTTCCATTCAGGTACTGGTAGGGATTGCAAGGTTCCTGCCGGTCGTTGATGCTCTGCCTTAATTCGCTGGCACGTCAGGCATTGACTTACAAATGTTGCAATTTCTCATTTCATCCCTGGCCACCAATAGTTGGCTCGTAGATCTCTGTACATCTTCGTTGCTCCTGGGTGGATTGAGTAGACAGTAGTATGGGCTTCCGTCATGACAGTCTTTCGTAGTTCGGCATTGTTAGGAATATAGAGACGTCTTCTATAATATAAACTCCCGTCGTCTCGTATGGTGAAGTCTGCTGATCTTTGTTCCATTGGTGCTTCTTTGATTTTCAGATATAATTCGTCATTCTCCTGGGCCTTCGTAATTCGCTCCATCAATGTGGGTCGAAGTGTTAACGCTGCTAGTCTTGCCTCGATCTCGCCCATTGGTATTAACTCCACTTCGAGCCTTTGTAGCTCTGTATTGACAGTCTTGCGGCTTAGTGCATCAGCTACTACGTTCGCCTTTCCCGGGTGATAACTGATTACACAGTCATAGTCCTTGACTAGCTCAAGCCACCGTCGTTGTCTCATATTTAACTCCTTCTGAGTGAAGAAGTATTTGAGACTCTTGTGATCCGTGAAAATCTCGCATCGCTCGCCATATAAGTAGTGCCTCCATATCTTGAGAGCAAAGACTACAGCGGCAAGCTCTAGGTCGTGAGTTGGGTAGTTCTTCTCATAATCCTTTAGCTGTCGGGAAGCATATGCAACTACGTTTCCATTCTGCATTAGAACGCATCCTAGGCCATTCTTTGATGCATCACTATAAACAGAAAACCCTCCAGTGCCTGTAGGGATAGTTAGCACCGGAGCCGTAGAGAGTCGTCGCTTAAGTTCCTGAAAGCTTTGCTCGCAAGCATCGTCCCATTGAAAGGGAGTATTCTTCTTCGTTAGCTTCGTCAAGGTTGATACGATTTTGGAGAAATCTTTGATAAATTTTCTGTAGTATCCGGCTAGTCCAAGAAAACTCCGTATTTCTGTCACGTTCGTCGGTTGCGGCCAGTTGTTAATAGCCTCGATCTTGCTGGGGTCGACAGAAATTCCAGCTCCTGTAATAACGTGTCCAAGAAATGCGACTTGATTGAGCCAGAACTCGCATTTTTTGAATTTCGCATACAGCTGCTTTTCTCGTAATATTTCCAGTACGATCTTCAAGTGTTGTTCGTGCTCCACCTTAGTCTTCGAATAGATAAGAATGTCATCGATGAATACGATGACACATTTATCCAGGAATGGCTTGAATACCCGGTTCATCAGGTCCATAAATGCTGCTGGCGCATTAGTCAGCCCGAAAGGCATGACTAGAAACTCATAGTGCCCGTAGCGGGTACTAAAAGCAGTTTTCGGAACATCCTCTTCTCTAATCTTCAACTGGTGATATCCTGACCTCAGGTCTATCTTCGAAAAGATGGTTGCGCCTTGTAATTGATCAAATAGATCATCAATTCTGGGTAGAGGGTACTCGTTCTTGATTGTGATCTTGTTCAACTCCCTGTAATCGATGCAGAGTCGCATCGATCCATCTTTCTTCTTAACGAATAGAACCGGCGCTCCCCAAGGTGAAAAGCTTGGCTGAATGAATCCCTTCTGTAATAATTCGTCTAGCTGCCCTTTCAGTTCCTTCAACTCGGTTGGAGCTAACCGGTAAGGAGCCTTCGAAATTGGTGCAGCTCCAGGTATTAGATCGACCGTGAATTGGATTTCACGATCAGGAGGTAGTCCTGGTAAATCTTCTGGAAAAACATCGGGAAATTCTCGTACTACTGGAATTTCTTCTAATTTTGGGGACAAGCGTTCCTCTGATGTTATTGCAAAAAGGAGGTATGCTTCACATCCCGCTTTGATCAAACGTCGTGCCTTCAATGCCGAAATCTTCGAAATACCTTTGCCTTTAGCCGTTCCAGTAAAGACGAATGGTTCACTTTTTTCTAAGCTGAACGTGACTGTCTTGTGGTTACAATCGATCACAGCTCCATATTTAGACGGCCAGTCCATTCCTAAGATTACTTCATAATCGTTCATCGGAATGATTATGAGGTCTACAGGTAGTTCTCTATCACTAACTAATACTGGGCAATCTCGTAAGATTAGGCTAGTTCGGGTCGAAGCCCCATGTGGAATAGTTACGTTATACTCACACTCAGATTGCTAAGGTGTAATCCCGAGTCTCGCCACGTATTTAGATGATGCAAATGAATGCGAGGCTCCTGAGTCTATTAATATGCATGTCGGGGTATGGTGTATAGATAAGGTACCTGCTACTACTGACGGGTCGGTCTCTGCTTCCTCGGACGTCATGGTATATACACGAGCTGGTACAGTTGGTGGTCTCGCCTGGCCTGCAGCTTGACTTCCAGAAGTGTTCTCCGGGCATTGTTTCGCATAATGCCCTGGCCTTCCGCATTTGAAGCAGTTATTAGTCTGTGGAGGACAGTTACCAACCGTGGCATGCGCTTTCGTCATAATAGTCTTCCGAAGTTCCGCGTCGTTAAGAAGGAAAACCTTAGCATAAATTTGAACTTCATAAAATAAAAACTTTCTCTCTCTAAATTCACGTCTCTCTAGCCAAGCGACCATCCATCTTCTTCGTCCCATCATCCCCGTTGACTACCTTGCCCACCGCCGACGACCACATCTCACTGCTGACCGGAGCCGACCAAACCCCCGCCCTCCACCGTCGGAATCACATGGCGATGGCAGGGCCGTGACCTAGCTTCCTACAGCCTCTCCATCACCAAACCCTATGCGACCCTTCACCTTCCACTGCCATCTTCTTCGTTGATTCTTCATGGAGCCGCCTGAGATGGAGAATCTGAACCATCTCGAATCCCTGTCGGACTATAGGTTGCTTAGAAATACAATCCCCGAGTTTGAAGACCATTTTGATGTCGCCGCTTTCGAGGCCCTTATGGGGCGCGTCAATGGCGCTAATCCCATCACCCAGCCACCGCCGGTACAACCTCCTCCCGCCCCAAATCAGCCTGTTCAACCCCTAATGGACTGGTCCTAGATCATGGAGGGTGCTAGCGAAACTCAATCATCCCCTACCGCCACCTCCGCCCCTATAGGAGCCGTCCACAGCCCTAGGGTTTCGCCGGATTCTGCCCCCATTGTCGATAGTACTGTCAAAACGGGCCGGCGGGGCGGCCGCCTACTGGGGGGCCTGGAAAATTAAGGCCCGCCCCGCCTGCAGGCGAGTAGCGGGCCTGGCGGGCTTAGCCCGCCTGTTTTAGAAAAATAAGAAAAAAGAAAAAATTAAGAATTGGAAAAAATAATAAAAAATAGGAAAAAAATTATAAAAAACAAAGAATTCAAATTGGAAAATATATAAAATTTAATCAATTTTTTTATATTAATTATTTATGTTATTAAATTATAAATCATAGCTAAAAAATATAAAAAACTCCTATTATTTTTGGGAAGACATCTACTATCGCACAACCGCCTAGGGTTTTGGGAAGTGAACCTGATCTTAACGGCCATGGTGGCCCCCTCGATGGTCCCCGTCCCTCTTCTGAGGCTGCGGCGAAGACCAGAAACACGTCGTTTGCGGCCCTAGTGCAAGGTGCCATCACCAACCGCGATCGGCTACAACGTTCCCTCGGGAAGCGCCTTGCCTTATCCTACACGGCTCCGTCGATCATTAACGGCAAAGCTGAGGCTTGCCTGCCTTGGGATGTAGTGCAGAAAGGGACGGCCAGATGGGATCACACTCTCGTGGGATACTTTTTGGGAAAACGACCTTACTTTTCCCACGTCGAGAGATTCGCCCGATCTATGTGGCCCGATATTGTCGTGGTCCGTGCCACGATTAATGGATTTTTCCAATTCAGATTTGCGACGGCCGAGGCGTTGGGTGCGGTCTTGGAGGGAGACCCTTGGCTCATGCAGGGTCAGCCCCTTTTCCTAGAAGCGTGGCGGGTTGGTGTGTCCTTTGAGAAGAAACAACACCTGGCTGTTCCGTTATGGGTCAAGCTTCGCAGCGTACCAACAGAATTATGGATGTAAGAGGGCCTGGGAATTGTAGCAAGCGTCATAGGAAAGCCACTATTTGCGGATGCCATGACAACTAATGCTGAGAGGCTTGATTATGCGAGGGTTTGTGTTGAGAAATCACTTGAAGAACCTTTCGCCGAACAATTCAACGTTAGAATACCTACCAAGGAGGGAGGACGAGTGGCCGTAATACCTATTCAGGTGGAATATTAGTGGAAGCCAAAGAAATGTGTGGCATGCGACTCTTTGAATCACAGTGATCGGACGTGGCCTAAGAACCAACCCAAGCCGGCCCGGCTGCAAGCTACCACATCTAGCCCCTGCTAGCACACCTACACATGACCACAATCCTTTCTCGATTCTTGCTGAGTTAGAATGGGATAACACCGCCACCGAGGGTCCTACGCCAGCCCTTCTACACGGTGTTCCATGATCCCTACGACCGTTAGGAACACATGTGGTCTAAATAGGATAGACCACAGATGGGCGGTGAGGGAGTTGGCGACAAAAAATAATCTGAAAGTTATGGGACTCATTGAAACACGGGTTTCTGAGAATGCTTCTTCTATTGCACAATCAATCAACAACTGGAATTGGTTTTACGAATATGATAATGGACCTGCTTGTCATATCTGGGTTGGATGGGATGCAAGTTCCGTGGCAGTTACTATTGAGGCGCATACCTCTCAGGCCATCCACTGTAAAGTCTTAATCTTGGATGATAGGCCTGTCGTCTACATCTCGTTTATTTATGGGCTGAACCTACGTGCGGGTCGGCGGATCTTATGGGCTGACCTCGTCGCGACACCTCAGACATAGGTGGATAATCCGTGGGTTGTGATGGGGGACTTCAATGCGATCTTGGACAATACTGAGGCTTCGTGGAGGCGCTCCGGATGGCGGCTGCCCTGAAATGGCAGCGTGCTTTACTGCCTCTGACCTTATTGGCTTACTACGTGTGGGCCCGCTTTTCATGTGGTACAACCAGCAAAGCGGCACAGCGGCTATCTGGTGAAGATTAGACAGAATGATGGGGAATCCCACCTGGTTTGCCCGCTTTGGCGACCTGGTTTATCGCTGCACCCTACCGTCTACTTCCGCCACTCCCCGCTCATCTTGGAGGCTGACAATCCTCCACGGGCTACGGGTGCCATTTTTAAGTTCGACAACTTCCTAACCAAGGACCCTCGGTTCATGAGATTAGTGGAAGATGCGTGGTACAATCTGATGGAACGCTACCCAATGTTCGCCATGGTAAAGAAACTTAAGGGAGTCAAAAAAGTCATGAAGCAGCTTCGTAGAGACAAAGGGGATCTGAACTGCAACACTCTCGAGGCTAAGAGATTCCTCGACACTGTTCAGGATATGGCCATACAACATCCTATGGAGCACCACCTACTCCGTCTCGAGAAACGTTGCCGATTTGCCTATGCCAAAGCTGTGGAAATGGAGCATGATGCGCTTACTCAACACGCCAAAGTGGCGTGGCTCAGGGACGGGGACCAATGCACCTCCTTCTTCTTCAAGAAAGTGACCACACGTCGTGCTATCAACCGTATTTTCTTCCTGGAGAATGAAGTGGGGGACATCTTCGAGGGCAATGTTCAAGTACGTGCTGAGCTGCTACGTTTCTACATGGAGCTGCTCGGCCAATCTATCCGCACGAAACCCATTTCTGCCAGCTCGGTAGCACCTTATCTGGAGAGGAAACTTGGTATGGCCGAGGCTGCGGAGACCTATTAGTGACGACGAGATCAAGAGAGCACGTTTCTCTATAGGAGACAACAAATGCCCCGGTCCTGATGGGTTTTCAGCGGCTTTCTTCAAGCACGCGTGGGCTACGGTTGGGACTGGCATCACTTGTGCCGTTAAGGAATTCTTCAGAGGCTTCTCCTTAAGGAACTTAATTCCACGCTTATTACACTCATCCCCAAGAGCGACAACCCACGGTACGCCAAGGATTTCAGACTCATGCTGTAACGTGCTCTATAAAATCATCTCCAAGGTCATTGCTAATCGCTTGAAGAGCTGCCTGGGCTGTCTTGTTCACCCGATGCAAGCGGCCTTTCTCCCCGGCCGACGTATTTCGGATAACATCCTCTTAGCTCAAGATATCTGCCACGGGTATAACAGTGTGGATCTACCTAAATGGGTGGCCTTTAAAGTCGATATTGCTAAAGCCTATGACCAGGTTGAATGGGATTTTATCCTTGGGACGCTCGAGCACTCAACTTCTATAGTACCTCCGTGGGCTGGATCCGAGCTTGTCTTACCACGCCGTTTTACTCTATCAACATTAATGGCAGGCCCGAAGGTTTCTTCCAGGCCTATCTCAACCTACCTTTTCACGCTAGTGATGGAGGTCTTGCATGGCATTATCACCGACGGGATTCGACGCAACACTGGTTTTCGCTACCATTGGAATTGTGAGACCACTAAGCTCTTTATGCTCTCTTTTGCGGATGATGTTCTTCTTTTCTCACATGCGGATATTGAGTCGGTGAGCATCTTCAAAGGCTGCCTGGATCAGTTAGCTACGCTATCCGGCCTTCAGACCAACCTTCAGAAAAGTGAAATGTTCATATCCAAAAGAGCTGGTCGACTGAAGCATCAGCTCCTGACGGTCATGGGAATCCAACTTGGCTCTCTTCCTGTTCGTTACCTTGGGGTCCCTCTCATCACTTTGAGACTTAGCATTGCTGACTGCACCCCCCCTTTTCAGTAGCATCGGCCGACGCTTGGGATCTTGGACTAATATCTCCTTATCATACGCGGGTCGGATACAGCTTATCAAATCGGTCCTCCTTGGGTTCCACACATATTGGGCGAGTGTCTTTCTCCTTCCCAAAGGAGTCATCAAGAGCATCGAGGCTAAACTCAGGGGTTTCTTATGGAACAGCTCCTCCGCTAAAGTGGCTTGGGCCGATATTTGCCTACCGAAGGATGAAGGCGGCTTGCGGATTAGGTCTATTGAAACAGATAACAAGGCTCCTTTATTACGACTTTTTTGGAACTTGCGATTTGGATGGCCGGTTCGGGATTGGTTCGCCGGCATCAGGTGTGCGGCTCGGCACTGGAGGGGAAACACTTAGCTAAATTGGGCCCTCGACATGCGTTGACTTCGTTGGTGTATCACCTGTGGATGGAGCGTAACAAGAGATGGCACGATGGGAGGCAACGCCAGCAGGTCACATTATTGCTGATATTGAAACATTACTTTGTTTACGGCTTTCTACCCTCCCCAGAAACGAATTCTTTCTTCGAATTGCCTCCACTCTATTTTGGTCCTTGTACGAACTTCATCTTTGCCTCCTGAGCCCGAATGATTAGGATCTCAACTTGTTCAGCCACCAAAGCGCGTTCCGCCACTTGAGTATAAGTAGTTCCTTGAAGTTCGGCCATATTTACATCGTGGTAGAGTTCAGGTTTCAGGCCTTGTAAGAAGCGTTCGATTTTTAGTGCATCTGTACTCACCATGTGAAATGCGAACCTCGATAGTTGTTCGAATTTCGGAATATATCCGCCTACCTTCATGGTCCCTTCTCGGAGTTTATTAAACATTTATTCGCTGGGCTCTTATCGGAGCGGTGAAGTACTTGCTCCTAAATAGTTCTTTGAAGCACTCCCAGCTCATGGTGATTGGATCTTCAAAAGCTAAAATAGTGTCCCACCAGTGGCCTGTGCTTCCTTGTAATAGGAATGCGGCACAAGGACCTTTTCTTCCTCCGGAATTCGGCTGTATTGGAACATACTCTCCAAAGTTCAGAGCCAGTCCTTAGCCGAAGTTGGGTCAATGGCATATTCAAAAGTGGGTGGGTTAAGTTTGCGAAATCTCTCCCCTGCTATTTCTACTCTCTGGGCTTGGGAAATTCCACCACTTGATTGTCCAACGTTATTCCGCTGCTGAATCAATTCTTGGATTTTAACGGACTGTTGACGCACTTGTTTCGTAAGTTGAATATCACTGTGTCGCGATTATCAGTCATTGTCTCGGGTTCCTTACCCAGGCTAGCACTTCCACTACCCTCTCCTCCTGACCCATTACACGAAGAAATTCATAGAAATGGAAAATTTACTAGCAAGGCCGCCTTCGTGCTTTTGAATGTCCAACTTAAATCTAGAGGAAATAGAAGTACCTTCCGTAGGAATGACAGGTACGTTGACAATTTATAATGTACCTATGCTCCAGTATGTTATTCTAGGAAATTGAGCTGCACATTTAAATGTGTCGCCAATAATGTATACCGAAGATTGAAATCCCTCCTAACCTCCCAAGCATAGTGACTATCAATCTTCCATGTGGGGGTCCAACACGGAATAATGAAGTGTTAGAAAAACACCCCAACATTTCTTAGGATGGCAGCTTGAAGATCGATCCGAAAAATAACTAACAAACCCTCCTCAAGTGATTAGACAGGAGAATTACCCAGTCCTTGACCGAAATTATGCCAGCAGCTATCAAAAACTCCGATATATTTCCCGATGATCCTCCGGAATTACTTTTCACCAATACACAATCAAAGCCATACTCTTTCTTCATTAATGTTCCTTCCCCACTGAAATGTGATGCTGAAATTACACTCCACCTCTCCAATTCAATGAGTCTAAACCCCATACACCAGAGTATGGTTTTATGTCCTAATCCTTCTATTCATCCTGGGAGTCCTACATGATCAGCATCTGAGTGGCGAGTGGAAGTGTGATGGACGCTCGAAATTTCTAATTTTCGACTGGATCAGAAATAACAAATTATTATTCCTCAGCTCAACCACAAAGCGACATAGATCCCAATAGATATAAGCGATCGTCATACCTACTATATCAGGAATCAACCATTTGAAATCCGAAACGACAGATTTCTCGAAATAGGAGTTAGATAGACGCTTCAAGGGGAGAGTAGAATTATGGACTAGTCGTAGGACTTCACTTTCCGCACCGAAAAAATAGGACGACGGTTAAAACTCAGAATATACCCTAATATCAGCACGTAGGGAGCCTGTATAAATCCTAGGCGAAACCTTAACTTTCGGGAACTCGATAAGAAGGGGATACCATCTCGCCGAATAGCTTAAATTACGATAGACCTGTCACTCACGACCCTCCTTAGTTGCTTCCGGATAATCTCTAGGATTTTCAATTCCCGAAAAAATTCTTCGCAAGACTAGTAGTCTCGAATTTTCACGTTTGATTCAGCACTCTCTGTTCTATTTTCTACCATTTTCGGGCAGTTTTTCCGAACTCTTTACTGGTCTTCTATCATCAAGAGAGAATGATTTCAGCCAAGGTCATCAACCGAGAATATAAGTGGTGATGACTAGCTCCACTCCTTCCTTCCCAATTAAAATATCATTTTTATCTTCAGAAGGATACGTTTTCCTTCCTTCCCAACTGCGAGAATTGTCGTTGAGGGTAACCAACTAACTTTCCTACAGATCGTTACCCGAATTATTCCAGCTAACGGGATCTCAGAGGCGAAATTCTTTTAAGGGGAGGATGCAGAATCCGAGTCCCGTGAGCCTATTAGCCAATAAAATTAGCACCCGCATTCATGTTTACGTGACTACATAAAATTCGCATACACGTTTTATGCCCATGTGACTGTATGAGTTTGTGCCTTAATTATGTGCGTACGCGATTGTATATATTTCGTGTATTTAATTGTGTGTTATGTGACGAGTGACGACTGTGGCGACCCCCACTCTCTAATCGCTAGTTAGCGAAAACTCACGCCGGGTTTAGCAAAAGCCGCGGAGAACTCATTTTACAAAAACATTAGTTTTCACAAAATGTTACTACGAACGGGCCGAAGCCCAAAACACCCTATCACTCGCCCACAGGTCGTCATCCATGTATAGCCCACCCTCAAAAGACCATGGAAGCTCCGATAGCCAGCCTCGATCGTCAGTTACATACAACACGCAAACACTGAGCTATTGCCCAGTAGGTGAAATAGTGCACATGCACGTTTGACTCACTCACATCCACTCATCCCCAATTCTCACCAATGCAATACCACTCACTATCACTCATCACAACCGGGATACACTCACCACCTCACAACGGGCCCGGGCTCCATAATGTGCACCATCGCGCGAACTCACTATCACGATCACGACCACAACCACAACACGATCACGACCACAACCACAACCATTTGCGTGATAATACATGGAACGTGATGCCACATGAAATGCTCGTAGAACACGTAAAACCCATAATTCATCAAGCACATAAAAGCACATAAATATCACATTTGGGTTTACGCGTTGTAGACGGACATTCCACCTACCTGTCCTCCTAATATAGTGTGTTGTGTTATCTGACGGAATATTCAAACCTCGGATCTCTGAACATATAAATTTTCATATAAATTTTATAAGTATCATTAGTATATATATTAATTCTTAAATTGTACTAGTATAAAATAATCCTATTATAATCTCTAACTTGGCGGTTCATCACTCAGTATCAGTCGAACTCATATACCCAAAAATGTTAAAATAATCTAAAATTTGAAATATTCTCTGAATCGGCCAAAACATCATCATTTCAAATATATTAAAATAATCTATATCTGAAGCACTCTCGAATCAGCCGAAACCTCATCCAATCAAAATATTAAAATATTCTATTTGGAATACTTTCTAATCGGTCGAAAGTGCTAAATATGATTAACTCGGCGATTCTAGCTTATAATCGATCAAACTAAATTAAATATTCATTTCCAAGATCTCACTTCATCCAATCAGCCGAAAGTGCCAAGTATATTAAGCGCGACGACACCTAATAAATTGATCGAAGCATATCATCATATGAATCGACCGAATGGAGTGATAAGGGCTTAACTTGACACGGCAAATTAACTATCGATCGAAACTTCTACTATATTGAGTTTAGTAAGATCTTCTAAGGCTGAATTAATTCCAACGTTCGAATGCTCTATCTCTCTCATACACCCACTTTATCGCCATCGATCTAAACTTATGTTGAATTTATTAAAGTCTTCTAAGTGCTAGAATAATCCAAATCGCTCAAGCACTTTTCATCTACTCCCCTATTTGATATCTCTTAAAAATATACCTGATCCATGATAAAGTCGACTACTCACAATTAATTAAGTCTCTAATTATCTCATACTACTCGTAAGTATCATATACCTAACACCATCCCACCAAATTAATTATTCTATGTTAGCATGCAAGATTTCCATCATACAACTTAAGAATCTTGGTGACATATTCAAAACAACAGCTTACGTGAATGTTTAAAACAATAACTTTAGCATATATTCAACTCAGAAATTTAGGGTTTTCTAGGCATCACAAACCTCCATAAGTTTTCATACAATCTTCACCCTATTACGACTTCAGCATATAATGATAATTATCGAATGTATTCGTAAATAAGCTAAGTGTGAGAAATATACCTCGGGTTGGTTTTTGGTTGAGTTATAGAGCTAAGCTTCTTTCGTTCCTTCTTCCTTTGGTGCTTTAATGTGGTTCTTTGTTCCTTGACCTTTACTCACTAAAATGAATACTTCTCTACTAATAGTAATAATCTCGTTATATGTTGGGATAAATACAATACTAAGGCTTCGATATTTGTTATGATGGGACATTGTGGTGACGTTACATTCCCTTATGATTAAGCAAGGTCATAAGTTACCTTTATAGTTTTTGGGTTTATTTAGGAAATTTACTAAGTGCAGTCCAAAATGTAAATTCTAATACCACTATTTTCGTCTAGACCTTTAGTTAAGTCTTAAAATAAATAAATTCCTAATTTATTATAATTCGTATTTCTTGCCTACAATCTCAAGCATTTTGTCTCAAATGTTTATACTATAATCACTCGATAAATCCCGCATTAATTTTTACGGGTATTACAACGACTAACTTAGGGATTTCTTTAAATACATAATAAAGAGAATGGAGGTAATAATATTAGTAAGAATAAGGAATTTGGGTTAATGGTTACAATGGGCTGGCTAGACTTAATACACAGGCCCAAATCAATGTCAAAACTTGGGAAGCAAAGTTCCTTAAAATAAGGAAGAGTCACGCCACCCTAAGCCCTATCAAACCATAACTTCAATAATAAACTTAAAAGCTTGTCCAAGATATTTTTCACCCATTAAACTCACGAGATTAGAGAGAATAAAGAGAGTTCGAAGCATTGGCTTGAGAAGGTAAGAAATACTTGTTATGATCTTACATTTTTAGCTTATGATTTAGGATTTTAAGTTCGGATCTTACATATTTAAGGAGGAAGCACGCGAAAATGTACACAAACTAGTGCTTGATGTTAATTTTGGTTTTAGAGTTTTGAGTTTTTAGGGTTTTCGAAGTTCACTTGATCTTCAAAGTGTTCTTGAGAAAAGGCGACCTTTCGATCGAGATTTTAGGGCCTAGCTATCCAAAGAGGATGTTTTTGTATGTTGGAGTCGTGAAGTTCGAACTCTAGTTCGCGAACCTTAGGCATGATGAGGTTCGCGAACTCTGATAAGTTACGATTTTTCGATATTTTTATGCCCTATAAATATGTGTTATAGGTCATTATTTATTAAACTATACATGGATATTAGTGAATTTTACATTTTATGCAGATGTCGAAGCAAAAGTAAGAAAAACTGGAGAAGTTGTCGTGGAATGAAATTGGCACATTTTGGAATTGCATAACTAGTGGCAAATTTGATCATGCGCTTGGCCCTATTTCAATTCTCTGTCCTCCCGTAAAGAGTGACCACATGAAGCAAAGGAAAGACAAGGTGGGGCAAGAAACTTACAAACCACACACCTTTTCCTCATCTCACCAACCTAAGCCAACAAGAATAAACAGGATTCAACAATAGATGGCTCAAAGATGCAATAATCAAACCAACGAGCAAATCATGGAAAAGGAAGGCTACTTGTCGGACAAATCATTTATACAATCAATCTCACACATGCAAAAAGGAAAGAAAAGGGACGAAGGATGCATGTATAAAAGAAGACACCCACTAAGCACGTAAAACTCTCACCTTCATATCGTGCAAGGCAATTTTTTTTTTTAAAGAAAAGAAAGCGTCAAAGAGGTACATCCGCGGACATGAAAGTTCATGCTGCACCAAAGCAACAAGTCCACAAATGGAAAAATAGAAACTATCCAGCAAGGAAGGACGGGGGACGACAAGGACACCGCACTCTGATCCCTTCAGCCCCAATCAGCCCCGAGGAACAACGCTACCAGGCGATATGCCACATACGACGTAATCCTCGATATTGTAGCTCATACTTGGCGGGCAGTGCGGAAAGATGTAGTCGAATCGTGCCAAGAATAATTTTGTGATAGACTCAGGGGTTCGCCTAGTATCGTCGTGCCATCTGCGATTCCGTTCTGCCCAAATGAGATAGATAAGTGACGATAAAAGGTGGCGGTATGCCTGGTAGTGAAGGTGCTGTCCACGCCACTTTGCCGCAGCCCATCGAACTCCGGCGCTCCAGTCTCGGTAAGGCCAAGTGAAACGCGTCTTCGTACGTAGCGCTTGCCGACACTGAACAGAAAAAGAACACTAAAAAAAAGACGTGCAAGGCAATTTTATTATCAAGAAGTTGGCAGCTCACCACGACAATCCCAAGACGAAGCTATTCAGACGCACAGCTCTTTTTCCTTACTCCCCAAGCCACACATCACCCCGCAGCCAGACGAAGAATTCTGTCACGCGACGAGATCCCGACGGAACTAGGCGTGATCCGCTCGTCGTGATAGTCAACGTTCATACATCGTCTTACGCGAAAACAGGAATGTTCACCTCTATCTTTTTGTGTTTTCGTTTATTAATATGTGTGTTTAGGTATATTTGTGGTTAAGGCCGTATTAGGCCGGATTATGATTTCGTATTAATGTTACTCGTATTTTGTTTAATCGTATGAGTTAAGTTTCGTGTTCTATATTAGAGTTTAATGCTGCGTATGCATCAACATATGCTTGATCATTGACTGGTTTATGAGACTGAAAAAGTGATTAGACCGGTTAGAACAATAAATATAGTACACCACGGCGTAAAACCGACCAGAGATGGAATTCGGTTCCGTCCGTGTGGTTTCCGAGACCTTAGGCGCCGAAAGCGTTTAAACTCGGGGAAATTCATAAAGCCGAATGCGTGCGGGGTAACTACAATCATATAGAAATATAGTTGATTGGTTCACTTTCGCATAGCGTTACTAGTTACGTGAATAACGGGTAGCATGTATGTTAGGAATTTCTACCTTAACAAGATTCATATTGGTTAAATATAAACGACTGCATGAAGACGTAGGATTAATCTGTGCCAAATATGTGCTTTAACCACGCTTGTCGTTAATTGATAAAAAAAAACCGTTATCTTTATTTGCGTTTTTCTTAAAATCATCTTAAAGAATTTAATAAATAATATATAATATATATATATATTAAAATATATTTAAAAAATCGCTTCAGTCTAAATTAAATTTCGGATTAATATCTTAGAACTAATCGAGTTGTCCTCGTGGATCGATACTCGGATTTACGTCCGTTTTATACTACTTGCACGACCTAGTATACTTGCTAGTATTCCAGCGTGTCAAGTTTTTGGCGCCGTTGCCGGGGATATCGGTATCATTAATTTTAAGTTTAAATTCCGAGTTTAATTTAGATATTCTATTTTTTTTAAATTTTTATTAGTATTATTATAATATATATGTTTTTCTTCTAGTAGAAGCGTTATTATCATTTTATTTTCATTCCGTACATCACTACCAGTTATATACATCTAAAAAATATTATTATTATCATTATTATTATTTTTATTTATTGCAGTAGAATTATTTTTTTTCCTATATAAATATTATAATTTTAGTATATTATAATTAGAATTAATATTATTATAATCATCATTATATATTTGTTTACTTATATTTATTGTTATTATTATTTAAGTCATCACTACTTTATTATTAGTATTATTATTATTATTATGATTATTATTTTTACCGGACTTATTTACGCTGATTTTAAATCTTTTGCATATTATTCGGTGTATGACACGAAGCTCAAATAAGGGACAATTACTGTTCGACGATGAAATCGAAGCTACGTGCCGACGCAACAACCGAAACCGTAGACAAATGATGGAGGAGCAAGAACGAGAAGAAAATCGCGAGGAACAACACAATCACGAGATGGTTGCTTTACGGCCCACTTTGTTAAGCCAAGCACTTCCGGGGCACTTTGATGACAATGACCCGATTGCCGTTCCTCCGGGACCAAATAACCAATTTGAGATCAAACCTGTTACTATACAGATGGTGACCGGTTCAACATTCAGCGGCCTGACGAACGAGGACGCAAATGCGCACATTGCCAAATTCTCACAAACATGCAAAACTATTAAATATCCAGGTGTTTCTCGAGAAGTGATAAAACTGACGTTCTTTCCGTTTTCTTTAGCAGGGAACGCGTCCAAATGGTTTTCATTACTGCCGCATGCATCCATACATAGTTGGGATGAATTGGTAGAGTGTTTTCTGGGCAAATACTACCCGTTATCAAGAACGAGCGAAATTAGGGCTGAACTCGTGAACTTCAAACAAGAAGGAGGAGAAACACTAAGCGACGCATGGAACAGATACAAGAATCTCCTCCGACAATGCCCAAATCACACTCACATTGATCGTACAAATGCAGTCGTTCTTTCTAGGATTAAGCACACAAAATAAGCGGATCGTTGATGGAGGGTGTGGGCAAAGTTTCATGGAGTTAGGAGATACTGACGCACTCGCAACCATCGAGAGGGTTGCAGCCTACTCGGCGAGATACACGGTACAGATCTAGACCGAAGGACAGCTGGCGTGCATGAGATAAATAGTTCAATGGAAGCACAATTTGAGGCTATTCATCGGAGGCTAGATGCGATGCAAGCCAAGGATCTGGAGTCGGCCAACTTTGTCCACAACAAATCAAAGAACGTGTATTCAAACACATACGATCCGAGTTGGAGAAATCATCCGAACCTATCGTATGGCAATTCACACTACGAGGAGCCTCTGGGATTTTCGAGCCAACAAGAGCAACCACCTTTTTAGAAGCATCAAGGACAACAAAATACACAACCACAACAACCGAAAGCAAGTTGGGAGGAAGCGCTCGACAAATTGGTAGCGATACAAGGCAATGAGAATCGCAAGGCAGAGGAACGTTTCCAAAGTCTAGAGACGAGGGTCAACACCAATTTTCAAGATCTACAGGCCACAATCCACAACCTTGCAACAACAGTGGGACAGCTTGCGAGCATAGTATCCGAACGCAAACACGGCGTACTCCCAAGGGACACTGAGAAGAACCCTAGAGAGTACGCGAAGGCCATTCAACTACGGAATTGAAAGACGCTCGAGCCAGCTCTAGAAACCCAAAAGACGGTGGAAGAGATCGAAACAAAAATTGCCGACCAAAGTACTTCAATCACGAAGACGTTGGATTCTCCACCATCCGAAAAAAAGGCCGAGCCACTACCACCAATAAAGATTCGACCTCCATTTCCAGCTGCACTACGACGGGGAAAACCTGATAAGCAGTTTGAACGCTTTATTAATATTTTTAAGAAGCTTGAAATTAATATTCCTTTTGTTGAAGCGCTTTTGCAGATACCGAAGTATGCAAAATTCTTGAAGGAGCTATTGTCGAATCGGAATAAGTTGGAAGAACATGGTACGATAGCACTCAATGAAGAATGTTCGGCCGTGCTACAAAGGAAGTTACCACAAAAAATTAAAGGCAGAGGGAGTTTCTCTATCCCTTGTTCTATAGGCTCGCTTTCATTTACTAATGTATTGTGCGATTTAGGTGCAAGCATCAATTTATTGCCTTTTTCTCTTCTTAAGAAATTAGGAGTCGGTGAGCCGAAACCCACATCGACGGTTCTCCAGCTAGCAGATCGGTCCATCACATACCCACGAGGAATCGTCGAGGATGTACTAGTGAAGGTTGGAGAACACTACTTCCCAGCGGATTTTGTAGTATTAGACATGGAGGAAGATACAGATATGCCATTGATACTTGGGAGACCATTTCTAAATACGGCAAGAGCGCTTACAGATAGGGGACGAGAAAGTAGTATTTGATGTTTATAAATCAATGAAACACCCCAATGATGATAATTCATGTTCGTTTATTGATAGTATTGACTCATGCACTTTTGAGTATTTTAAGGCTTTCAGGAACAAAGATGAGTTGGAAGACAATATCGATAACGAAAATGAGTTGGAGTTATATCGTGGCGAGTCTAGAGGCGAATACACCTCACCGAAAGTCATTTAAATCTAAATATGAGCAACTCGAACAAACATTGGGACCACAGCCACGACCGTCAATCGAGGATCCTCCGATTCTAGAATTAAGCCTTTACCTAGTCATCTTAAATACGTTTATCTTGGCGCATCTGATACTTTATCTGTGATTATCTCTTCCTCATTAACAGGTCTCATGGAAGAGAAGCTACTGAGAGTGCTAAGGGAACACAAGCGGGCATTCGCATGGAAGGTTGCTGACATAAAAGGAGTAAGTCCGACCATTTGCATGCACAAGCCGGTCGTACAACCACAGAGGCGACAATGATGGTTGCACCGGATTGGACTTTGCCATTCATATTGATGTGTGACGCTAGTGATGGTGCTGTAGGTGCTGCTTTGGGTCAACGTAAGGAGAAAGTCGTTCAGGTCATTTAATACGCTAGCAAGACTTTGGACGATGCACAGAGAAATTACGCTACCACCGAAAAAGAGCTACTAGCTACTAGATGAATAAGGTAATAATATACACTGATCATGCTGCTCTTAGATACCTATTCGCTAAAAAAGATGCTAAGCCTAGGTTAATTCGTTGGATTTTATTGCTTCAAGAATTCGACCTAGAGATACGTGATAAGAAAGGTGTCGAAAATGTGATAGCTGATCATTTATCGAGGCTAGAAAATTCACATGAGCGGGATAAGGAATTACCTATTGACGAGCGTTTTCCTGATGAACAATTATATGCATTGCTTGATCGTCTTTACCTTGGTATGCGGATTTTGCAAATTATGCTGCTACAGGTGATATTCCAACAGGATTAACTTTTCATCAGAAAAAGAAATTTCTTTCTGATGCGAAGTATTATCTGTGGGACGATCCATTCTTGTACAAAATCTGCTCTGATCAGGTAATCCGGCGATGTATTCCAGCCGAAGAGGTAAATTCTGTTTTATCGCATTGTCATCCTGGTTTGACGGGTGGACATCATGGGCCTACAAAGACAGCATTTAAGGTGCTTCAATCAGGTTTATTCTGGCCTACTTTATTTAAGGATGCTCATGCTTATGTGATTTCTTGTGATCGTTGTCAGCGAACTGGTGGTATTTCTAGAAAAATGAGATGCCTTTAAATATTATGCTAGAAGTTGAGTTATTTGATGTTTGGGGTATTGACTTTATGGGACCATTTCCTACTTCATGCTCTAATAAATATATTCTCGTTGCAGTAGATTATGTGTCTAAGTGGGTTGAGGCTGAAGCATGTAGAACAAATGATGCACGCATTGTTATTCGCTTTCTTAAGAAAAATATCTTCACTCGTTTTGGTACACCACGTGCAATAATTAGTGATGTGGGTACTCATTTATGCAATAAGTTGTTTGCTAATTTATTGTCAAAGTATGGTGTCAAACATAAAGTGTCTACCCCGTATCACCCTCGGACCAATGGACAGGTAGAAGTTTCTAATAGGGAGCTCAAGCAAATTTTAGAAAAAACGGTAAATACCTCTAGGAAGGATTGGTCTTTAAAGTTAGACGATGCACTATGGGCTATCGCACTGCATTTAAAACACCAATAGGAACTTCACCTTTTATTAGTTTATGGAAAAGCATGTCATTTACCTGTTGAGCTAGAACATTGTGCATATTGGGCTGTTAAGAATCTTAATTTTGACTCTATCGAGGCAGGTAAAAACAAGTTACTCCAACTGAACGAGATGGAAGAATTTTGCCAACATGCATACGAGAACGCAAAATTACATAAGGAGCGAACGAAGAAGTGGCATGATAAAAGAATTGTCCAAAGAGAGTTCAGGGTCGGAGATCGAGTCCTAGTCTTCAACTCACGTTTACGATTATTTCCCGGAAAACTAAAGAGTAAGTGGTGTGGACCTTATGTAATCGAGAAGGTGTTTCCATCTGGAGCCATACAGGTCCTCATTAACGAAAAAGATTCGATTACGGTCAATGGACCACGCCTTAAATTTTACAATGATCAGAACGTTACAGACACAACGTCGGTATATCTTGTGGAGCCCGTTATTGATAGCACTATTGCTTTGAGTCGTTTTATGCCTTTTAGGGACACCTTGTCTGGAGACAATACCAGCAAGCTGAAGGACCTCCAGCACGCCGAAGCAAGTCCACCGATCTACCTTGATTGGTTTGAGCGTTGAGCTAACGACTATAAAAACAGCGCTTCTTGGGAGGCAACCCAAGTTTATCTGTGCATACTATTTTTGTTTTGGTATTGGAGTCTTATATTTTTTTTTTTTTTTTTTTTTTTTTTTTGGTTTTAATGTCCCATATATATATAAGCGAAAAGGTATGTACATAGTGAGCAAGAGACGAGCTCCGCAATCCAACCAGTAACAGGCTACTGGGTACAAGCACAAACACTACCAACGTAAGTCAAAGCGCGCTACCAAGCCACACGCCAAAGTCTGCGGATGGCCACCCGATGCAGCTCGTACTTGGCTGGCGTACCACCAATACGCATGATAACCAATGCAAGAACACTCCCTACCAGCCCGTGAGGTGTCGTGATGATCCCCTCCTTCCAGCGTCTATTTCTTGCCTGCCAAATATGGTAAACAAGCGAGGCAAGGACATGTCGATAAGCAGCCTGTAACAGATGCTTCCCTCGCCATCGGGAGGCCGCCCACTGAATACCAGTGCTCCAGTCCTGATAGGGCCAGATCCATCTAATCCGCCGCCGTAAAAGACGCAGGCACTGCCGTGAGAATGGGCAGTCAAAAAAGAGATGTTGGGCCGTCTCAAAGTGCAGCTCATCACAAAGGCAACAGGCTGGAGTTCCCGCCCGCTGAGCGATCCACGGCTTGTCCCTAGTCGAAAGGCGATCCTGCAATCCCAAATATAGAATGAACTCGTGCCTAGGAACTGGAGTCTTATATTTTATTATGGGGTAAAATGCATATAACCCCCTCGTGGTTTCGTCGAAACGCACATAAACTCCCGTGGTTTTTTTATTGCACGGTACCCCCTCGTGGTTTAACTAATGTTGCACCGTAACCCCCGGCCAGTAGTTTTTGCCCAAAATTGGATTACACGCGCTCTTACTGCAGGTGGGTTAAGCTTGGATCATATTATTTACTGTTAAATTATCAGAATAACCCCAATTATTCACCTTCTTTTCAGATGATAACTCCCCGGGGCATCAATGTTTGCCCGAAATTGGATTATACGCGCTCAAATGACCATATTATTTACTGTTAAATGACCAGAATAAACCCAACTATTCACCTTCTGGTCATTTAACAGTAAATAATATGATCCAAGCTTAATCCACCTGCAGTAAGAGCGTGTGTAATCCAATTTCGGGCAAAAATGCTGTCAGGGGGGTATGTGCAACATTAGTTAAACCACGAGGGGATACTGTGCAATACAAAAACCACGGGGGTTTATGTGCATTTCGGCAAAACCACGAGGGGGTTACATGCATTTTACCCTTTATTATGTGTGTCTTAATTTTGAATTTCTTTAAAAACAAAATCGTATCATGGTGTCGTCCAATTATGTTTCATCGCAGGGTCATAGTCAGTTTGGGGGTGGTTTGTTCGCAGAGCTAGCTCGATCTATGACGAAACAAAATCTTCTCACGATCCGTCCACATCGATCAACGGATTATTCAGGGGAGTGTCACTTAAACTCTCACTTTGCTTTAAATTTCTACACATTGGGGACAATGTTATGATTAGTTTGGGGATGGGGTGACACATGCTAGATTTGATATCGACCTTTGGTCTATTAGTTGGTTTAACTGATCAATGTTATGATTAGAACGTCACCTGTGAAATCTCGTGTTGATGATGAAAATTTTTATTGTTTCGAGATTGGATTTAGCTAATTGTGTGTGAAAGTTATGCATGTTACGTGTTTTGATATTAGCATTATTATCTGACCACATTGATTGCTTCGGAAAAATAGTACGTATCATGCGACACAAATCCAGAAAATATTGTGAGTTTCAAGCTGAAAAAATAATTAGAGCAACACAATACTTGCTCGATGCATTTTTCATGAGTGTCACGCATGGTCTGAATATTTTCGAACTCGCTTTGTTATGCATGTCAATATCACTTTTGTGGAGTTTTGTGTACGAAAATGATAAAGGCGCTTAGGATGAGTCATTGGCCTAAAGATCTCCGCACCCGACATAGTTATCATTAGTGAGCCCCTTTGAGCCTTATTAGCCTTATTTGTTATTTATTGATTTGTAGCCACGATATTTAGCCACATTATCCCGTCGTTTTATCTCTTCATCCTCGAACCATTGTCAGCATGTTAACTTACTAATCGCTTTAAAGTACTGAGTCAATTAAGTTAGTGGAAACACTATTACGACATGTTTGTTTTGTGGTTGTGGTATTCTATTTTATTTATGCAGTTTCAAAAAAAAAAAGAAAAGAAAAAAAAAGAGTATCGAAAAAAAAGAGTATCGAAAAAAAAAGAAAAAAAGAGAAAAAAAGAAAGAAAAAGAAAAATATATTTATTAGAAAATGTTTATTTGAAAACAAAAAAAGAGAGGGTTATAGTAGAGAATTATTTTCTCGAGTCCTTAGTAATAGTTTTTAGTGCGTTTTTATAGTAGTTCGAGTTTCCATTATTTGATGTCGTATTTTGTTGCTATAGGGTATAAACGTAGAAGCGATTTAGTGACTAACATGCTTGACTTTATCAGCCCACTTATTCCATATGTCACACCTTTATTACCCTGAGCCCCATTACAACCTTGATAAAGACCTTTTGATTCGTTCACGATATCTACTATGTGAATATGATGTGATATACTTGCAAGCTTAGAATAATATCTTTCTATGTTGTGCCTTGAGCGTTTTTATACAGATCCCGTTAAACATTTCGAGCGAATCGAACGATCCATGTAAGAGTTGTCACTCGATACGTGCTAGGATCTGGAAATATTTTTGTGCTATGAAATGATTGCGAACTATCATTTCATGTCTCGTGTATGGCTAGATCACTTGTTAGTTGATGATTATCTCGACTTGCTTTCCTTGCATTTTTTGGGAATAAACATGAGAATTCATTACTGACGTCGTAAAATCCAAACTTGATTTAGTTTATTTCGCTTTTATAATCGAGGACAATCAACGCTAGTTTAGGGGTTGTTGATAAGTTACGATTTTTCGATATTTTTATGCCCTATAAACATGTGTTATTGGTCATTATTATTAAACTATACATGGATATACTATTTAAGTGCATTTTACATTTTATACAGATGTCAAAGCAAAAGTAAGAACTGGAGAAGTTGTCGTGGAATGAAATTGGCACATTTTGGAATTGCATAACTAGTGGCAAATTTGATCATGCGCTTGGCCCTACTTCAATTCTCTGTTCTCCCGTAAAGAGTGACCACATGAAGCAAAGGAAAGACAAGGTGGGGCAAGAAACTTACAAACCACACACCTTTTCCTCATCTCACCAACCTAAGCCAACAAGAATAAAAAGGATTCAACAATAGATGGCTCAAAGATGCAATAATCAAACCAGCGAGCAAATCATAGAATAAAGGGAGGCTACTTGTCGGACAAATCATTTATGCAATCAATCTCACACATGCAAAAAGGAAAGAAAAGGGACGAAGGATGCATGTATAAAAGAAGACACCCACTAAGCACGTAAAACTCTCACCTTCATATCGTGCAAGGCAATTTTATTATCAAGAAGTTGGCAGCTCACCACAACAATCCCAAGACGTAGCTATTCAGATGCACAGCTCTTTTTCCTTACTCCCCAAGCCACACATCAACCCGCAGCCAGACGAAGAGTTCTGTCACGCAACGGAGATCCCGACGGAACTAGGCGTGACCGCTCGTCGTGATAGTCAACGTTCACACATCGTCTTACGCGAAAACAGGAATGTTCACATCTATCTTTTCGTGTTTTTCGTTTATTAATATGTGTGTTTAAGTATATTTGTGGTTAAGGCCGTATTAGGCTGGATTATGATTTCATATTAATGTTACTCGTATTTTGTTTAATCGTATGAGTTAAGTTACGTGTTCTATATTTGAGTTTAATGCTGCGTATGCCTGATCAACATATGCTTGATTCTTGACTGGTTTATGAGACTGAAAAAGTGAGTAGACCGGTTAGAACAATAAATATAGTACACCACGGCGTAAAACCGACCAGAGATGGAATTCGGTTTCGTCCGTGTGATTTTCGAGACCTTAGGCGCCGAAAGCGTTTAAACTCGGGGAAATTCATAAAGCTGGATGCGTGCGGGGTAACTACAGTCATATAGAAATATAGTTGATTGGTTCACTTTCGCATAGGGTTGCTAGTTACGTGAATAACGGGTAGCATGTATGTTAGGAATTTCTACCTTAACTAGATTCATATTAGTTAAATATAAACGACTGCATGAAGACGTAGGATTAATCTGTGCCAAATATGTGCTTTAACCACGCTTGTCGTTAATTGATAAAAAAACCGTTATCTTTATTTGCGTTTTTCTTAAAATCATCTTAAAGAATTTAATAAATAATATATAAATCTATATATTACAATATATTTAAAAAATTTGCTTCAGTCTAAATTAAATTTCGGATTAATATCTTAGAACTAATCGAGTTGTCATCGTGGATCGATACTTGGATTTACATCCCTTTTATACTACTTGCACGACCTAGTATACTTGCTAGTATTCGAGCGTGTCAAACTCCATAAAAGTCGCGAATTGATCGAAGTTGTCAAACCTAGAGACTTGGCGAATTGGGGCCGTGAAATAAGGGTTTCGCGAACCATGGTTCGCGAATCCTTGATAAGAGGAGGAATGCGAACTCTAAAGCTTCACATGCATGCATTCGCGAACCCTAGAAGAGATAAAGTTCACGAATCCTAGATGAAAAGAGAATTGCGAACTCTAAGGGCATTGTTGCATGGGTTCGCGAAATGAGAAGTTCGCGGATCCAACAAGTCGCGAACTAGGAACCGAGTGATGAGGTTCGCGATCGAGAGGTATGATAGATAGAGTTTGCAAAGTGGGTAGAGAAGAAGTTCGCAAAGTACGGACTTCGCAAATTCATGAACTTCGCGAAGTATGAGTCTCACGATTCGCATAAACTTGGCGAACTTCGTGAGGCTCACGAACTCGCGGGTTCGCGAAGTAAATATTTGACGAATTGAGAGATGGCTAGGTTTCGTGAATCATGAGTGGAATTAGGCATTTCGTGAACTATGAGTCGAGATGATTATTTCGCGAACTAGGAGGGTTCGCGAAGTGGGCCTTTTACGAATTGCGAGGGACTAAGACCATTTCGCAAATTCAACAAGGTCGGCGAATCCGTGAGCTTAGTTGGCGAATTCAACTTGGCGAACCCTAAGTAATGTAAATAGTACACTTCGCAAACTAGGGAGTTTTTGGCAAATCCCAGTTTGCGAATCGTGTGTGGAAAGAGTAGAATGTTTCGCGAAGCAAGAGAGAAGATAATTATGATTCGCGGAATGTAAGTGTAAGGATTCGCGAAACGTAAGAAGCATTAGAACTTCGCGAAGTGTAAATACGATAGGTATTCCGCGAATCAAGGCAAGCTTTGCGAATCCAATAAAACTTATAAGAAATTTCATGAATTAAACAAACTTAATGAACTACATAAATTCACGAAACTAAGTGAGTCTGGTGAACTCATGGGCCTTCGCGAATCATGATAGTGTGACCTATCCTTCACGAATTAGGAGGTTAAGCCAGTTTACGAATTTCATAAACTTCACGAGTCTTGAGCTTTCACTAATTAACGCTTTCCAAATATTATCCTACAAAGACAATGTTGAAATAATATTTTAACACTTAGAAATTTCGAGCACGTAAATGATTAATTAAATTAAAGTAGTATACTGACATTTAATATTTTATGCCTAAGGTCGAGACTTAGGAATTCACGGGTCAGTAGCTAGAATCTACGGCGACAGGTTAGTGGAAATTCAATTTCGACACATAACTTACTTGCGTGTGCCTAACATTACATGACTATGTGCCTCGATGATTACATGACTTACGTGAAATTAATTGATATGCTTTCGCATGGTGAGTGTATCTGGCATTAGTTAAGTTGCATATTGTGGCCCTGACTTCTACCGCTTACCATTCTTATTACTAATTCGTGTGACTGCATGTGATCTAAATGAAACGTATATAAGAAAATGCGCACAAAATTTTTCCTTTTATATAAAGGAAATTCTTCTGTACAGTACAAAATATTCCTAGGACATAAATACAAGGTAGAGTGCGCATGCGTGTTCATAATAATCTATTGGCCTGCCACTCAGGTCGCATCCATGTACACACTGCCACCTCAAAAATCCTCCGAAAGCTTCAGAATTTGGCCTCGCCTTCGTAAAGATCACGTATCGTGATCCCGTGAACCTACAACACATAAATTCATGGAATGAGCTATAAAGCTCAGTAAGTGAAAGTCATGCATGCCATACACGTGTCCTAAATTAGCAAAGGCATCCGCGCCAATGCTTCCTAGACCTCATATTTTCCTTATCTTGTCTTGTCATGTAGGGCCCTCGGCTATCTTGCTATGCACCATCATGGAGGTCGAATCCACTAGGGATAAATAAATATAAGTGGCAATACCACTCAAGGGAGGCTAACCCTATGGCGTTTTTTCTGGCTTTTATAAATTTCGAAACTCCCTTAGACATGATCCTCGAGTTATATAAATCCTAACATGGACGAATTGCCTTGTAACATAAATCTCGACATAGGTAGCATGGATTTCGACATGAGCTATAGAATGGATCTTGAGCTTTTAAAGCTAGGTTTCGACACCAGTGGATCTCGACATAAATCTTGAGATAAATGTCGAGCTTTATTTCTACATCTTACATGAAATGTCGAGACTTAAACCATGCAAGATTTCGAAGTTGGTACTAATAGATCTCGACTTAATTTCAAGAAACATGTCGATATTATAAATAAAGTTCTCGATATGGTTTCACTTCTGATGATAAATCTCGAGCTAGAGTCTACATTAGATCTCGTCATTTTCAAGATAGATCTCGATATACATAACCCTAGTATCTCGAAGTAGCATTTACATAAACTCGAAATTGATTAAACAATACACATAAACTTCGAGATTTAATAATACACAAAGATTTCATTGATTTCGAGATGATTTTCGTACTTAGATCTCGAGATTAATCAACACACAATTTTTGACATAGATCTCGAGTTCGATCTCGAGATTTTATATAACATTTCGAAATTGATTTCAAAACTAGATATCGAGTTTGATTAAACACTACATGATTTCGACATTTTCTATTCTCATCCTTAAGCTCGAGATCTTCTTACAAAACTTAACAGACTTCGAAATCTACCAAACTGGGATCATCTTGTTTGATTTTTAACTTTCGATCAAACATATTTTCTTCTACGAACAGTATAACTACCGTATGAACCTTAAACGATTCCCAAACCCTCAAAACTTATGTAAACCCTAATTATATGATTTTTTTCAAGCTTAATAATTTCTAAAAGCTATTGACATAAGAGTAAAAACATGAAATTATAAGAAATTATACCTACTCCAAGCTTTGTGCGAAATTTTGATACAGCTCTTGGTCCTTTCTTATTCCGAGTTGTCGATGTTTTGTGTTTATTAATTGGGGTTTTCATTTCTTATTTATTCCCCAAGTTGGCGTGTGTACATAAACAAATGACATCGACACCTACACCTACTAAATCCTTCCTAGCTAAGCAATCGATATTTATCTCTTCATTCGAAATTCTCTATTTGTTCCTCGATCTCGAGTTTTACATATTTTGAGCTTTAACAACTTTGAGCTCCTAAAGATCTCGGCTTCTAAGGTCTGGACATTTAAAGATCTCGAGTTTCATAATTTCGGCTTCAATGATTTCGATATCCTAGGACTTCGAGTTCCTCCTATTTAGCAACATCCTTACTTCGACATCTTATCATTACGACATTCACTCCTTTCGAGTTTTAACCTTTCGATCTTTAAGAATTTCGAGATCCAAAGATCTCGAGATTCCTAGTTTCGAAACCCTAATGCATCAAAATCTCTATCTAGCCTTTTTCGGAATTTATTCCTATTAATTCGTGTTTCTCCAAAACGTGGTATTAACACTTAATACATTACATCAAATTTTCTAGGTTAGCTTACCATGTACTAGAAACCCTAAAATCAATAATTAACCTAAATCCAAAGTTTACGTTCCAGCTCATACATGTCACGTTAGCATATAGCATGAAATCATTTAGGCATATAGAAGTCACAAAACATGTCTCATGCAGTCACGTAAGCCATTTAATACTTATGCTTATTTATTGGCCGGCTTACTTACGGGACTCGGGTATTACACATATTCACCAGCATGCACGATCATATGTGAGGGGTGTGAGATGAGTATGCATATTGTATGTCGCTTGAAAGCGAATGCTACTTACCGATATGAGCATTTGTTGTCGAATCACAGTTGAGTTAGGCCTGACTACTATGACACCAGGGCAGCATTGAGCAGCGTCGTATATATACATATATATATATATATACATATATATATATATATGATATATATATATATATATATATATATATATATATATATACATATATATATATATATACATATATATATATATATATACATATATATATATATATATATACGGCCCTATCGCCAACGGGCAACAGGGTGGAACCCTGGCATAGGCAACCTCAGTGCGGCTACCAGCGCGAGCGACCCCCAGACAGTCGGGGACGAACGGGTACATATGGCGACCTAAGGGAACGATGTGCATCCTAGGGTATGGCCATCCGGCTTGAACCGATGTCGTACTTGTCCTTAATGGACGTGAGCTCATTGTGGTGCATAGTAAGATTGGCAAGGGCCCTGAGTGAAGTTAGTACGAGTATTAAGTGCATCGGCGTGGATTGCCTTTCGTGGATTGACATGTGCATTCATGCATAATTTCCGCTTACTGAGCCATGTGGCTCACCCCTTTAAGTTATGTGTTGTAGGTGTACGCGACCACGGTACGTGATCGTAGATGGCAAGGTTATCTTTTGAAGCTTCCAGCGTCTTTTGGGGGTGGTGTGTGCATGGATGACGACCCGTGAGGCAGGGCGCGTAGGTTTCTTTTGTTGCGCATGTATACACTACCCGTGTAAATAGGACGTGTATGTAATTAGGAATGAAAATATTCTTTTGACATGTAATTATACGACTTCCATTACATAAAAAATTAAATTATTCCGCATTTTCGTATCATTTTTTTATTCAGTTCATCGTTAGGTACATAGGATAACGTTAGGATAGACAGTAATGAGTGTCGGGTCTTGACAGTTGCACATGCGGATCCAAAAGCAAACTATCGGCCTGCCACACATGTCGCATCCATGTACACACTTCCACCTCAAAAGTCCCCGTAACCTTCAAAATAGGCCTCGCCATCAATAGGATCACGTACCGTGATCGTGTGAACCTACAACACATAAAAAACGTGGAAGGAGCTATAAAGCTCAGTAAGTGGAAATCATGCATGCTATGCACATGCCGTAAAACGCAAAGGCATCCGCGCCAATGCTTTCTAACCCTCAAGTCATTCTTGTACTCTCATTTCATGTAGGGTCCTCGGCTAATCTTGCTATGCACCATCATGGATGTAGAGTATACATTTAATTGTGCTTGATATTATTAGTTGTCCTTGTAATTAGGGGCGTTTTGTATAGTAGTCCTTAGATTAGGACTAGTTTGATATTTATACCAAGTTTGTTTGGTATAAATACATGTAAATTAATTGCGCTTAATAGAGAAAATTTTGAAGATTGATCCGAGAGGCTTGCACTTCAATTTCTAGAGAGAGAAACAACAGTAACTTTCTCACTCTAATCAAATTCCCTCTCTCGTTCTTCAAATGAGTTTTTTAATCGAATCTTTTTGATTATCATTATCGTCGAAGTACTTTGAATTCTTGCCTAGGATCTTAGAGTTGTTAATCGTAGGACCTAACAATTGGTATCAGAGCAGATGCGTTCTGTTTTGAATCAAAAAATTGTTAGATTTGGATCGAAAATTTAAGTATGTTCACTGTTCATCGAAGAACAGTTTGGCGCGAAATCTTCGATCCAATAGCATAATTCTGTGCCTAATTGACTTGAATTTGATATTTCTGTGCTCGTATAAGTGTTAAATGATGATTGCGATCAAATCCGTAGCTGTTTGAACTTCGTGTTTGGATTAAATCGGTTTTGTGAGTTACTGTTTGCGTAAGAACATGAAGAACACATTCTGATTTTGATCAAATTCGACATATTGTGCTTCATAACGTGTTTGATTGCGTGTTCGTGCGTAGTTAGTAATCGATTGCGAGCAATTACCTGAAAGTTCAGTGTATAATTCCTTGTTTTTGCTTGAATCTGTGATAATTATATTCTGTGATTTTTCTCCATCGTTCTAAATTTTCTCGCTAGGTTTTGCGATCGGATTAATTTCTCGATCGAAAAACTTGGCGCGATAATTTTTCTCGGTCAGAATACGAAGTCGGTGCCAAAATCGTCAACACTAGAAACGATTTTAGTTAGAAATATTTCTCGAGCCATATTAAGCGCAAATCTTTTTCGAGGGACACCATTTTTGACTTACGCGTAAAAACTCTCTCTCGAGAAACATATTCGGTCAGACATTTAAAGTTTGACCAAGCTAAAAATCATTTACACGCGAGAAACTTTTCCAGTCAACCGATTGATTTTGACGTGTCGAGAAACTTACTAACGTACTGTTTCTTTACGATCGAAATAAATTCACGATCCAGAAATTTTTCTCGACCGAACGATCTTGGGCAATTTATTTCGCTCGAAAATATTTCACTGACAAACTATCTCACGTAAACAGTACGCACTATATTCTATTTCGACGAAATTATTTTTGATCAAACTTTAAAGATTGAATCGAAAATAATTCTCGATCTATTTTTCGAATCAAACGCTACTAACGAATTTTGTCACTTGTGAAGCACATTACATCATCTTCAAACATTCAAAACACTTAACGAAGATCCTTCAACAACTCAACTACAAAACAAAATGGATGCATACTCGCTCGGAAATGACAACCGCCCAACGATTTTGCAACGAGGCGAATATACCGTGTGGAGGAGCCGCTTCCTCAATTTCATCACTCTAAAAGATCAAGCCGAGAATTTACTGAATCACTAGAAGAGGGACCTGCACAGTTTTGGGTACATGTCCCCGGTGACGAAACGGCAACTCCTCAAATTCCCGCATCTAGGCGACTGAAGGAGCCTAGGGAGTACATAATCGAGGAGAGGGCTCGAGTTAAGGCTGATCCAGTAGCCATGAACACCCTCATGCAGGGCATTCCCAACGACATATACCGACAGATTGATAGCCTTTCATCGGCTAAAGGAATGTGGGATGAACTGCATAGGATGATGCAGAGGACGGAAGTGGGCATAAAAGCCAAAAAAGAGAACATTCTCACCGCTTACGACTCCTTCAAAGCAAAGCCTGAGGAGAGTCTATACGAGATCTACCAAAGATACCTCACTCTTCTCAACGAGATGAGGAAGATAGAGATCACGAAGACCAACATGGAGACAAACATCAGATTTCTATCTTCTCTGCCCGCGGAATGGAAGAAAATATCCACTCAGATTCGACAAAATAACGATCTAGAGGAGTTGGATGTCCATGCCGTGTTTGACAATCTCGCACATCATGAGGATGATATAAGCGAGATTCTCAAGGAGCAGAAAGGCAAACAGAACGAAGACACTGTTGCCTTAGTCTCGGAGAAGAGGAGCTCAAGATCAAGCAAGGAAAAGACAGTTAGGCCTCCTTCACCTTCAGAGTCAGAAGAAAAGTCGGACTCAGACGTTGAGCCAAATCTGAAAGCACTAGGAAAGCAGTAGCTCTCATAGGAAAAATGATGAGCCAATCAACTCCCCTCCACCTGATCCGGTTCTTCCAGAAGATCTCCGTTGGCAGCCTCAAGGGTCCAGATGCGATTAGTAACGCACTGCATGGCTACCCTACGAAAGAAGCAGGATGAGCACTGGTCCACACCCTTCAGCCAGGCAAACTTGGCCCGCTGCGACAACACCGAGTGCTCCACCTCCACCACTTTTGCATAAAGCGCCCGACACAGCCTTTCCAGCTCATAGAAAGAGTTCTTCTCACGGGAACGTGACTCAAAATCCTGTGCAATATCAAGGAAGTGCTTCGCCTCTGTGACATTCGCCGTCAAGTCTCCCTTCGATCTTCGCAACCTCAGCAGGGAAGGCTTCAACATCTTCAGCCTCCTCAACAAAATGAACCTAGGATAGCCATGTAAAGAAGTGTTCCAGACATTCTGAACAATGCCCAAGAAGGCCGGGTCTGTCGTTAGAAAGTTGTCAAAGCGGAAGGTAGCCTTATGCTGTCGCATCACAGTAGCTCCCAAAAGCACAGGCGAGTGGTCTGAGGTTGCAGGTAGGCCACACCTACAAATGGCATCCATAAACAGGGCGAACCACTGAGGATTTCCTAGTATACGATCTAGTCGCCGCCAGAATCCCGCATCAGAACGCTGTTGGTTATACCACGTGAATACCTGGCCCATCGTAGAGATCATCACCAAGTCAGCGCTTACAAACACGCATAAAAATCCTACATATCATGCCTAGAGGGGAACCACCACGCCCCTCACCCGGCAAAATAGCATTGAAGTCCTCCATGACTATCCGTGCATCCGCCACTCGAGCCGCTGACATAGTAATCAACTCCTTCCATAAGGGCAGTCTCTCCTCCCTCCTAGACTTCCCATAAGCACAAGACACGAAAATTGTCTCCACCATCATTGCCAGCTCCACGCGACAATGTGGAGCTTGGATTGAGAACCCAAGGACATCCACAGTCATGACATATGGGTCCCACCCAGCCCATATGCGCGACGATGGCCTCTCATCATAATCAAAGAACCATGACGAATCAGATCTAATGCTACTCGTTACGAAACCCATAGACTCCGCCACTCTCGTCTCTAGCAGCCCAATCATACGCAACCCCTCACGCGAAATCAACTCCCCCACCGCCCTCCTGTGGTCTTGCTTGTTAAGACCATGCACATTCCATGCTCCCACAGCTAACATAAAGGTACCCCGTCTTGGTCTGCACTTGCTTTAGGGCCCATATGAGAGATGTAGTCACTGACTTCAGGCATGTCCCGAAGTATATCAAATCTGCTCTGCTCCCCAGTCGAGGGAGAAACGACGCCGTCTGGCGGGCGTGATGTGCTACCCGGCCCAATACCAGCTTGGTAGCGGCCTTCGCCAACATTCTCCGATCGCACTAAGACGGCCTTTCCCTTGGCCCCCACCTGTTGCCATTCTTCCTGCGGCCATGATAGGCTTCTTGGATCAGCCACCCTCTCTGGCAGTGTACCACGGTTTCCTGGCCCATGACGGCCACCGTTATTATCATGCGAGCGTGGCCTATGGCGGCGTTGGCCCATGTGCCGCCCCGTCTTACCCAACTGGTGTGTCGAGCCACCCGTTTCTTCATAAGGGGGTCCTTCGTTATCTCAGATTGCCGCCGAAGTGGTGATGGGCCAGTCGGCTGCACCGGTCGCTGCGAACAGTGGGCTGCACCGTGCGCCCATGAAGTACAGTGAGTACATTTTGAGGGTTTCCACTCATACTCCACCCTTATATGGATCGTCAACTCCTCCACCCCATGCATATTCGAGCATAATCAATTCATTTCCCCCGTTGCCATGATTCCATCAGCATACAGTGGACGTCCCACCGCACTTGCAACAGCCCAAGACCCTCTTGCGTCCAGAGATCACACGGCACATCCCATAACTTAACCCACTGAGGGACTTCCACCAACTCCCTTCGCGCAAAGAACATTCATGGTCGCCATGGCTCTAGGAATAACGGTTGGCCTTGCATGAGCCAAGGACCGCCCTCTAAGACCACGTTACGTGCGTCATCAGACTCAAATCTGAACATAAAAAACCCGTTGGTGGTGGTCCGTACCCTTCCAAACCGATCTGAAATGACGTTCGACGAACGGGAAGTGCGGCTTACGACCAAGAAAATAACCCATGAGGGTATGCTGCCATCTTTCCCGACCCCGTCTCGCCACCTCGAATGGCGCTCGAAAGACAGCCACCCCATTCACGAGAGAGGGTGGGGTGTACGATAGTGCCATAGTTCGTGATCGGGCAGCCCCGTTCCCGTCAGGTGAGGGCGCTGCCCCACTCCCATACACGGCCGCTGACAAAGATGGTGGGTTGACTGGGCCGGCAGCCTTCGCCCGAGGCCCAAGTCGCGAGAAAACTGACCCAACATGCGGGAAAAACCCTTGCTTCACAGAATTCATAGCGTCCGTCATCGTTGCATCAGGCCCAGTAGGGCCCATTATCAGCGCCGACGCAGAAACCCTAGCTGCCGTAATTCTCGTCGTCGCATCTAGCATTCGGATCGGCGACGGTTGGACAGTCGTCACAGCTCCCTTAGAAACCCTAATCGGAGCCATCTTGCCATCATCAGCCATAGACGGCGCTTCATAAGAGTCCGCAATGATATCCTCGTCAAGGTCTTCGTCCTCCATAGCCGTCTCTATTATCCTACACTGTGGCGGTGGCGTTCAGAAGAAGGGCAAGTTGAGCCCGAGATATATAGGACCATTTCGTATACTTAGGAAAGTTGGCGAAGTAGCATATCAGCTCGAATTACCAGCTTCGTTAGCTCAAGTTCATGACGTCTTTCATGTATCGACGTTGCGAAAATATCTCGCGGATCCCAGTCACGTGATGAACAACGAAGTTTATAATCAAAAGCTCAAGGCAAACTTGAGCTATGAAGAAAGGCCAGTAGAAAGCCGGATGTACGACGTAAAACAATTACGGAATAAAGAAATTCCGTTAGTAAAAGTCCTATGACAGAATCAATCAACGGAAGAAGCCACATGGGAACGTGAAGATGACATTAGAAATCGCTACCCTGAGTTATTTCTCCCTACCAGATTTCGGGGGCAAAATCCTTTTTATGGGGGGAGGATGTAATACCCGAGTCCCATAAATAAGCCAGCCAATAAATTTGCATATATATTATGTGCTTATATAACTTCATGCTACGTGTTTATGTGACTGCATGATATATGTGTTACAGTCTCATATATATGCTATGTCGTATATGATTTATATGATGATATTAGGGCTTAGAAACTTTAGATAACTAGTTGAAACTTTAAGGATGTCTCGGCAAAACTAAGAGATAACATAAAAAGAAGGTTTCGATCGATAGTATAAAGCTAAAATTTGACCGATCATGGGGAGAATAGGAGTCGATCGATTCTCATGCATATGAGTGTAAAAATTGCCGAGTAAATAGAGGTGGAATCGGATGATTGTAAGATAGAAACTAGGATGATTTTAGAGAAGGTGATTCGGCCGACTCCATGACCCAAATGGTAGAAATCGGGCGATTCCAATTTAGAAATTTAGACAAACCCTAAGCGAGTACATTCGGTTGATATAATGCACATAAGTCATGACTTTCGCCGAGAATTTGAAGGATCGGACGACTCTAGTATGGCATTCGGGCGTACATATAACAAAACAGACCAATCATAATCATATAGGTTGAATAAGTAAGGATAGTTATAAGGGTTTCTTAACCTACGAGTAAAATACTAGCTTAGTCACCTGCCTACCATCTAATCAGCTTCAAATTCCTAAGCCTAATACTTATCAAATAGGTTAAAGGAATGATAAGTAGAAACTAAGATAGGAAACAAAAGTGAGAGAAACCCTTACAAACCAACGTGAAGAGTGAGAGGCAGAGAGAAACTCTAGCGAGAGAAATTCCAAACAAGCATAGGTCTCGAGTTCGGTAAGTGAGAATCTTACCTATAATCTTTGAAAATTTCATAATTTAGGCTTATGTAAGTATTCTAACCTTAAAAACTAAGAAAACTTAGGAATTTAGATGTAAGAAATAGGGTAGAAACCCTAGTTTTGAATATAGATTCATATTAACATGTTCATTTAAGTTAAGGTATTTTTCGAGTGGTATAACGTGTTTTAGGGTTCATAACCTTAGTATAGAATAATTCTTCGGTACTACAGTACGATTTGGGGTAGAAGAAATCTTACGATATATGAATTCTGGGTAGAATAAATAAAGCGGTTAGGTTTCGACTAAGATGAAGGTTTGAAGATTTAAAGCTTTCGATCGAATGTGATACCAAACATAATGAATCGGGCTACGTTGAGGCTTGGGTAATCGGGCGAATGATGCTTTGAAGAAGAGACTTTCGCCGTGTATGGAGTCGGGCGATTCTAGAATGGGATAACACAAGTTTTCGTCGAACCTATATCTACTCCACTAAGGAATTGGGCGAAAGTTTGGAGACTCAAAGGTGTTACAATCGGGCGAATTCGTGCCTATTGGAACTCGGCGAAACCATGATCGAAACTTGACCAGTTGAGTGACTCTAAGTTTGAGGGATGGGGCGAATTTGTGTCATATAGGAGCAACTTTTGCCGAGCTCTATATGTGTTTTAATTGACTGTTAACTTAACGTAGACTAGAAGTCGAGCGACTTAGGGTTTATAGCAAATAAATAGTTGAAACAAATTATTTCAGTAGGATTATCTAATTTAGCTATGACACTGATACTTTAATATTTTTGTCTAAGGGTCAGAAAATAAGGATTTCGCAAGGCAGTAAGCTTATTTAGCTTGGACGACAGGTAAGTGGAGATCTCAACCACAACACATAACTTCTATGTGCATGAATTACGTGATTATGCGCTTCTATTATTTTACGTGAATTCATACGTCGTTTAATAATTATATGTGACAACACGACATGCATGTTCACACGATTCACGTAAAAATGATCATATGCACTCACGACTAGCACGAAAGTCAGGACATGAGACGTGCATGGTACAAGATCGCATTGGAGCGATGCATATTTGCCGATATGGGCATCTGATATCGACTCACAATTGAGTTACGGCTCTTCTATGTCACCATGGCGACTTCCTATGTCGTCGATTTATGTACATGTTATTTGGGTAAATGACCTATTTGCGGAAGGGGCGACCTGGAGGGTGCGACCTGAGGAAAAAAGCGACACCGAGGGTATCTCTGGTGTTGGCGACCTCGGAGTGGGTACCATCGTGAAGCGTCCGCATGATAGACCGCATTGGGATGGAAAAGGCAACTTAGGGATAAACGCAAACTACGTACTAGGGTTAGCCTCTCAGTGTGGGTATTGTCACTTATATCCCTAGTGGATTTAGGCTCCATGATGGTGCATAGCAAGATTAGCCGAGGGCCCTTTATGAAATGAGAGTACAAGAATGACGTGAGGGTTAGAAAGTATTGGCGTGGATGCCCTTGCGTTTTACGGCACGTGCATAGCATGCATGATTTCCACTTACTGAACTTTATTGCTCATTCCACGTTTTTTTTTGGAATATGTTCCGTGTATATATATGAAAGAATGGGTGAATGTACAAATGAGTAAGAGAATTATCTCTCACATGCGAACCAGTAACAGACTACTGAAAACTCCACGAAAGCAAATGGAAACCACTAAAGACAAGCTACACGCCAAAGCCGTCGTATAGCCGCCCAATGTAGAACAAACCATGCCGAGAACGGCCATAACTAGCGTGTTCGAAGTCGTGATAGTCCCCTCCTTTCAGCGCTTGTTGCGTACCTGCCAGATGTGACCAGTGAAGCTAGGACGTGACGGTAAGCAATCTGTAGGAGATGCTGGCCACGCCATCACAGCGCAACCCACTGTGTACCCTGTCGCCAGTCCCTATATAGCCAAGCCCACCTGATCCGCCACCGCAGAATCCGAACACAGTGGCGTGAAAAACCACAGTCAAAAAATAGGTGCTGGACTTCGAGGTGCACAGAGAACACAAGCAGGAGTCCCAGCTCGCTGTGCCACCCAAGGCTTATCCCTAGTCGATAAGCGATCACGAATGCCTAGCCAAAGCACAAACTCATGGCGAGGCACCATCAGAGGACCCCCAAATAAGGCTGCCAAGGGACAGTCGTCCGATGAGTGCACAACGCCTCCCTGACCAAACGTGTCATTGCGCGACCATTCGATGCCCCGGTCCAACTGATCGCATCATGCCTTGTCGGATCAACAGGTGGAAGAGGGCGACTGAAGTCAATGTACTCGATTGCTGATCTACCTGGTCAGTTCCAACCATGCTCATCTAGACTGAGCTCAAGCGAGTCCCACTGGCAGCCCCATCGCAAGTGGGCCTCTAGGATAGCGCCCTAGTAAAGGCTCAGCCCATAACCACGGGTCTTCCCATACTAATAATGACGCTCCATCACCAGTCGTAAAGGTAATAAATGGGAGAATCACCTGCCTCAACTGCATGAGTTTCCTCCAGCTCCATTCAGTGTTGGCCGAAACGGTGATGGTCTACAGCGAACGTCCATGCAGTCGTGCATAGTAGAACCATTCCACCCAGATCGTGTTAGGCGCCCTTGTGATCACCCTCGACAGTAGCTGGACCAGGACCCTGTTATTTGTAGATATCGATCGAAGGCCCAATCCTCCCTCAGAAACTTGGAGGCTGACATCATCCCAAGCAACCTTGGCCGAGGAGCCACCCCACAGGAACTGGCGAAATGTTGACTCTAGGGCTCTAACGACACCCTTGGGCAGATAGAAAACCCTGACCAGTAGACGTGTAGAGACTGGTGCACCGACTTAATCATTCCACGTTTGTACGTGTTGTAGGTTTACACGATCACGGTACGTGATCCTATTGATGGCAAGGCCTATTTTTGAAGCTTCTAGGGGACTTTTGAGGTGGAATTGTGTTCGGCTTGGGACGCGCTGCGCTACCGAAGGTCGGCTGTGTGTTGGTTGTGCTGTTTGGGGACCACTGAAGATTCCTATGCATGAGTTCATTTTATATCTTGGATTACAGGATAGTCTGTTGACTACGGACAAGCCGTGGATAGCTCAGATGGCTGGAACTCCAGCTTGTGTCCTCTGTGATGAGCTGCACTATGAGACAGCCCAGCATCTCTTCTTTGATTGTTCGTTCTCACGGCAATGTCTTCGGCTTCTGAGGCAACGGATTCGATGGATCTGGCCTTATCAGGACTGGCGTACGGGTATTGGATGGGCGGCGGCCTATTGGCGAGGGATGCACCTTCTTGATGTAGCATATCGACATATTCTTGCCTCTCTTGTCTACCACATCTGGCAGGCAAGGAATAGGCGGTGGAAGAAGGGGACCATCACGACACCACATAGGTTTGTAGGGTGTGTTCTGGCCTTGGCTATCATGTGTATTGGGGGTACATCCACGAAATACGATCTCCATTGTGCGGCCATACGCATATTATGGCGGGTGGCCTAGTAGAATCTAGCTTTGATTGATTTAGTGGTTGATTGGTTTTAGTTGTGCCCAGTAGTCTGTTACTGGTTGATCGCGGAGTATTTCTCCTGCTCATTTGTTCATATTTTTCCGCTTTATATATATACATGGGATGTTACACCTAAAAAAGTGTGTACATGGATGCGACCTGTGTGGCAGTCCGATAGTTTGCTTTTGGATACGCATGCGCATCCTCCCCATGTATTTAGGATCCCAGGATATTTTGTATTGTACAGAATGATTTTCTTTATATAAAAGGAAAAATTTTATACGTATTTTTGCATAATCTACTCTTCTATTTCAATAGCAGTCACGTAAATTAGCAATAGAATGAATAGGAGATGGGGGCACCACACTTACTTGATTTGTTTTGCAGGTCCGTCATGTGTGGTACATAAATTCAGGTTGCTCCTCACACATGACGGGATGTAAGAGCGGTTAAGAACTTCTCCGAGGTCTTTCTCGTGAAGGTCTACTTCGGAAACGGTCAATCTGCACCTATACTAGGAACATGTGACATCATTCATAACAGACTTACCATCAAAGAAGTATCATACGTCGAAGGCTTCAGCTACAATCTATTCAGCATTGGACACTTCTGTGACAAAGGCTATAAGGTAAATTTCGAAACAAACAAATGTAGTGCCACCGATGATAATGAAAGAGAACTGCTCACTGGCCACAGGAAGAGTAATCTCCATTGACCTAAAGACCATCCGATCGGTTTCATCTCACGAGCCTCCCTTTATCAGAATGACCTTTGGCATCAGCGACTCTCTCATCTAAATTTCAAGGACCTAAACAAACTACGATTAGAAAATTTGGTCAAAGGACTTTCCTCATTTAGGGATCAGAAAGAGCATCTATGCTCGGTGCATGAAATGGGAAAGATAAGGAAAGCATCCCACCGCAGCATAGCTTAAACCTCCAACCTCTTGAACTCATTCACATGTATATGTGTGGACCTATATGCACTCCGACCATCAATGAGCGCATGTGTTTGTAATCGTGGATGATTTCTCGCGCTACACATGGACCAAGTTTCTCAGAACCAATGACGAAACACCAGGTCTCATCATTGAGTTAATCAAAACTACACAAACCTCTACCAGCTAAGTGTCCAAATCATCAAAACTGACAATGGGACAGAATTCAAAAATAAAAAGCTCAGTGACTTCTATGCGTCACTTGGAATCCCCCAACAGTTCTCAGCGGCGAGACACCCCAGCAAAACGGAGTGGTTGACGCAAAAATAGGACCTTAGTTGGAGCAAGTCGAACACTCCTCATTCACTCTGGATTTCCCCACTTCTTATGGGCTAAAGCACTGAATACGGTTTGCTTCACTCATAATTGTGCTTCTCTTCCCTGAGGGTTTCCAGATACAAGTGTTACGTGGCCAACGAGTATACCGAGACAAATTCACGTGATGATAGGGGCAAACTTGACCCAAAAGCGTTCGAAGGGATACTAGTGGAATACTCGACAAATTCCAAAGCCTATCGAGTATACCTCAAAGAGAAAAATCAGTCATGGAAAGCATCAACACTACGTTTGATGAAGTAGACCAAGTGGCTTCTGTACAAATTAGTCCAGAACCCGAACTTCTACGAGAGTTGACGAAAGATCAATCAAGCACCTCTTCGATGGGCGAACGTTCAAGTACCCATACATTGAGGGACGTGGAACTTGACCTTTTATTGAGGATATCTCTGCAAAACCACCGCCACCCACCGCTCCAACTTCTTCGGCAGCACCAAGCAATGATTTTTCTCCTCCTACGTTGGAAAATCTCCACATTGATGACGATAGTGAACTTCCAACAGATACTGAGATCATTTCTAGCTCAGAAGCAAACACTCATCAACTCACTGTTCGACAACAAAAATTTCTTCAGTCAGTGCCCCAAACTGCTGAGTCTACGGAACACCAGACTGTTCAAAGTCAGGAAACAATGAAGGGTACCGATGTAGCTTAATCATCTCAACCTCATGCAAGAAAGTGAACCCATGCACACCCAAAGTCTCGAATAATTGGCGATCCCTCAAGTGGAGTCACAACTTGCGCGTTAACAATAAATGAAAGTTTCTACTCCTGCTTTCTTAGCCAAAAGGAGCCAAGCAAAGTAAGGAAGCCCTTACTACTAACCACGCTGTGACGTTGATGGATCACTGTATCCCTGAAAGCCGGAGCACACCTCCATCGGACCGGAGCTCAGGGCTGATCTTTGAGCAGGCTGCTAATGGAGCGACCCAGCCCATGGCAGCGGCGGTTACCACTAGGCCCAGCCTGAATCGGCCACCATCTAGACCCTATGGTACCCCTAAAGGACGTAGACCTGAGAAGGACGCGTCTGAACCGACGGCCACGTATGAATCTGCACCAACCCTTGAAGATGCTTCCGATGACAAGATGTCGCTGCAAATTCCGGATTGCTGTCTCCCTACATTCCGGGGCACGCCACCTCCTGCCCCGAGTTTAGGGCCGATCGTGGACACTGGGCTTATTGTAGAGCAATCGCTAGTGGTGACACCAACTCAGCCCCGGACCACCAACGTGCCACCCTACTCTTCTGGGACTAGGGTTTCAACTATAGAAACCCAGCCTACACCTCATCAGCAGCGTAAAGCTCTGCCCTCCCTCGTCGCGGTTATTCAGGGCGCTATTGTTAACCGGGGGGTCCACCGACGTGGCCAACCTGCGAGACTGGAACTATCTTACATGGCGCCGACGGTGTTCGAGGGTGTTGCTGAGGCTAGACCACCTTGGGAAGTCGCTTGCAAAGGATTTGCTAGATGGGAGCATACCCTAGTTGGGTATTTCTTGGGGAACGACCTTACTTCCCCCACCTTGAGCGATTCGTTCGATCTATTTGGGCGGATTTGGTTGAAGTCAGAGCGGCCCTTAATGGATTCTTTAAATTTCGGTTCGCGACGGCGGCAACCGCTGTCATGGAAGGTGGACCATGGCTGATGAATGGGCAGCCACTATTCCTCGAGATATGGCGCCCTGGAATATCCTTTGCCAAGAAGCACCATACCCCTGTTCCGCTTTGGGTCAAGCTACGTAATGTCCCCTCGGAATTCTGGAATAAAGAGGGACTGAGTATTGTTGCGAGTGTCATCGGTAGGCCCCTATTTGCGGATGCCATGACAACCAGCGGGGAACGCCTAGAATATGCACGGGTGTGCATTGAGAAGACCCTAACGGAACCATTCATTGAGTCTTTCAACATCAGAATCCCAAATGAGAATGGAGGTTTCTTAGGAGTGGTACCTGTTCAAGTTTAGTACGAATGGCGGCCCAGGAAATGTGCCAACTGTGATTCATGGAATCATGGAGCCGGGAGCTGCCCCATGAACATAGCACCGCCCCGTAAGACCACTATGGCGACTAATCCAAAAATGCCTCCAAAACGGCCGCAGTCAGGCCCACCACCCGTATTGGAGAAGGGTCTGAACACCCGTCCAGGTGCTACCACGACACCACGACGAGGAGGCCGCCGACCTAAAGAAAAAGGTAAAGGCAAGGTGCATGAAGCTAGTAACCCACCCCCGAATCTTGACGAACGGACAGTAGGCCGGTCTCCGAGTACAAGCGGCACAAAAGATGGGGACCGACCAAACGGCTGCCATAGTCAGAATGCGCACACATGGCAGGCCCTACAACCTACTAACGACGGCTCTACATCTATGGCATCCGCTACCCCCCGTATAATAGCCGACCACAACCCGTTTGCTGCACTAGCTCACTTGGAACGGGGAAACTTTGATACTCAGGGTCCTACAGTAGCCCTACTAGCGGTTGACCAATTATCCCGGTCGTCTGTTGGAACGTACGTGGTCTAAACAGGTTAGACCACAGATGGGCGGTGGGGGACATGATAACCAAGTATAATTTGAAACTATTAGGGCTGGTTGAGACAAGGGTTTCGGAACAAAATGCTGCAACTATTTCTAGTTCAATTAGGGCTAGTTGGAACTGGTTTTTTGATTATAGTGATGGGCCCGCGGCACGCATTTGGGTGGGATGGGACCCTCAGTTTATTGGGGTCACGATCAAAGCATATACCAATCAGACGGTCCACTGCAAGATTTGTAGTCTCGCTGAGGGACTGGAGTTCTTCATCACCTTTGTTTACGGGCATAACCTCCGAGCTAAACGTCGTGGGCTTTGGTGATACAATCCAGGGCGCAAGCTCGAAAGACAACATGAGACAAAGAGAAACCCTCCGAAACATTAGTCCACCGAACGCGCTCGAAGGAATGGCCGGCCCGTTGACTAGATTAAGGAAGAAGAAGATGAATGAGGCCTTGAGCAAACTCTTTATGGAAGCCCAAGATAATGAGGCTAATTCTCATACAGGCCCAAATCTATCAACCTTTTGGAAGTAACAAGGCCCAACCAATAGACCCAAGAAGGAGCTGAAAAGAAGGTCCAATGAAAGTCAAAAAAAGTCAAACTCGTCCATGACCTTTCAAGTCCCTTCTCAAGTTCAATGAAAGTGGTCCAAGTCAAGTTGGGATGGCAAATTCGTGGCATGCATGAAAGAAGCCAAAGAGTCATTCAAAAGTTCATCTTGAAGTCATCAAAAGTCATCAAAAGTCACCTTGAAGTCATACATTGCATTAAGTCTTCATTTTTAGTCAAAGTAGTTTATTTAATGCTTTTAGCCTAGTTCCTTATATTAATAAGCTATGTATGGACGAATTTTAAGGGAGAGTTATCATTTTGAACTTGTAAGGTTTTCCTTTTCCCTAGCTCTCCGAGTGCTAGTTCGAGTCTTTGCAATTTACGTGCAAATACTTTCCGGCTTATCAACTAAACTCGTTCCACTTAGTTGTGGCGCCAAAACCATTTCCATATAGCCTTCGTGATTTCAAAGGTGATAGGTTTAATATACCTATTGTTGTTGGGTTCGTTAGGTCATACGGGGTGGGGTATCCGGGACACTTCTTCGTGTGTGATCCAAAGGTGATAGGTTTAACATACCTATTGTTGTTGGGTTCGCTTGAGGATTAGTTAGAAACATATAGTTGCATCCTTCGCCATTCAAGGCACGGTCTTTTTCTAGGTGAAACTCGTGCTCCCAATCGAGGTTCACATCAGTTTGGTATCAGAGCTAGTTGCCTTGAGGGTTGTTTATCCAAAAAAAAAAACGAAAAAAAAAACAAAAAAAAAAGAATCGAAAAAAAAAGTGTGCAAAAAAAAAGGAAAGCTCGAAAAAACAAAAAAAAAAGGAAAGTAAAAAAAAAAAAGGAGAGAGGGTTTTTATTCTTGAGTCTTCTTACGCCTCGGTTGGTGTCCTTCGTATTCAAGTTGAGTGGGTATTTCGTCTACGTTTTTGCGAGGTTAGAACGAGTCTCGGGGGGTTCACGGATAAGGAAGAAAAAAAAAAAAGAGTGTGAGTGATCCTACCTTTCACATAAGCCTTCAACCAACGGAGAAATACCATGGCCGACGACGAAAATCGCCAAGAAGTCCCGAATTTATTTCAACGAGCATTGGCGGATACTATAGCGGCTCAATTTAACCGCATAATGGAAACCATGTTGGACCGGATGGACCAGCTAGAAACGAATTTCAACCGCAATCGACGACATAATACTTCTGACGAAGATGAGGATGGGGAGCGGTCCGACGTCTCACGAGATAACAGGCGGAGAGAACGGAGAGGAGGAAACGACGATGATCTAAGAGGTATCAAAATGAGTATTCCAAGTTTTCAAGGGAAAAGCGACCCCGAAGCCTATATTGAGTGGGAGGCCAAGGTCGAGAAAGTATTCTCACTCCACAATTACTCCGAAGAGAAGAAGGTTCAGCTCGCATCACTTGAATTCCAGAACTACGCATTAGCATGGTGGGACAAACTAGTGGCGACAAGGCGAAGAAATCGCGAACGGCCAATCAGAACGTGGGCCGACATGAAAGCGATTTGAGGAAGCGATTTGTTCCCCCTCATTACTATCGTGAGCTGTACAACAAGCTTCAAAGAATGGTGCAAGGATCGAGGAGTCTCGAGGAGTATTACCAAGAGTTAGATACGGCGATGACAAGAGCTAATGTCGAGGAAGATCCGGAAGCTACCATGGCTCGATTCTTACGAGGGTTGAGGCGAGAGACTGCCGACATCGTCGAGTTGCAGCACTATCTTGACATGGAGGAGATGCTACACATGGCTGAGAAGGTAGAGCGCCAACTAAAGAAGAAAGACAACCGAGCTTCTAAGCCGACCCCGTGGAAAAACCCTAGTCACCCGAAGCGAGATGGTGAAGTCGAGAAGAAATCAGAACCAAAGAAGAACGATCCGAAGAACTTCTCGAAAGGTGAATCAAGTAAGGGTACTTCTTCTCGTGTGACATGTTTTAAGTGTTTAGGAAAGGGCCACATCGCATCACAATGTCCGAACACGAAAACCATGGTCATGCTCGATGATGGTACGTACGTAAGTGAGTGTGATAGCGATGCGGAACAAGAACATGAAGATGAAGGCGAACAACACGAATCAAGTTGTGACGAGCTTCTTGTTACCATGAGGGCGTTGAACGTGCAAGTAAAAGAAGACGACTCACAAAGACATAACATCTTCCACACCCGATGCAAGGTCCAAGAAAAGGTATGCATGATTATAATTGATGGCGGAAGTTGCACTAATTGTGTTAGTTCATACCTTGTAGAGAAGCTTGGGTTACCCTTGATCAAACATCCGTCTCCATATCGGTTACGGTGGTTGAACGATAGTGGTGAGATAAGGGTCAATCGACAAGCTCTAGTGAAGTTCTCAATCGGCAAGTACGACGATGAGGTTTTGTGCGATGTTGTGCCGATGAGTGCTGGTCATATATTGCTTGGACGTCCTTGGGAGTTTGATCGTGACGCTGAACACAAGGGGAAGACGAATAAATACAAGATCGTCCACCAGAATAAGACATACACGCTTGTTCCATTGACACCGCAACAAGTTTACAAAGAGCAGATCAAGATGAGCGAAAAAAGAAAACATGAGAGTAGAGAGGAGGAAAAAGCGAGTGAGGGAGGAAAAAATGAGGAAAAAGAAAAAGAAAAAAATATGAGAAAAGAGCCGAAAGCAAGTGAGAAAAAAGGCGCTTTCTTCGCTAGCATGAGAGATGTTGATCGGGCCATGGCTTCTCGCAAGCCAATTTACCTCCTCTTACTGAGCGATACTATCTCTAACGATCTTCCGAATTCCATACCTTTGGAAATCGTGGATGTTTTGAAAGATTTTGTAGATGTTTTGCCCGATGAAATGCCATGCGAGCTACCGCCGATTAGGGGGATCGAGCACGAGATTGAATTCCTGCCCGGATCAGCCATACCGAACCGACCCGCCTATCGTGCAAATCCGGAGGAGACAAAAGAATTACAAAAACAAGTTGACGAGTTGCTTTCGAAGGAGTTAATCCGCGAGTCCCTTAGTCCATGCGCTGTCCCGGTAATTCTCGTCCCAAAGAAAGATGGTACGTGGCGTATGTGCATAGATTCTCGAGCTGTTAATAAAATTACCATTAAGTATCGTCACCCGATTCCTAGGCTAGATGATATGCTTGATGAGCTTTATGGTGCTCGCGTGTTTTCAAAAATTGACTTAAAATCTGGTTATCATCAAATTAGAATGAAAGAAGGCGACGAGTGGAAAACGGCTTTTAAAACAAAATTTGGCCTCTATGAGTGGTTAGTTATGCCATTTGGTCTAACGAACGCCCCGAGTACTTTTATGCGACTTATGAACCATGTGCTACAACATTTTATTGGTAAATTTGTTGTTGTTTACTTTGATGACATTATGGTTTATAGTAAAAGCATGGTAGATCATATTGAGCATATTAAACTCGTGCTTACCACCCTTAGAAAAGAAAAACTATATGCTAATGCTAAAAAGTGCATGTTTTGCATGGAAGAAATTATTTTTCTTGGCTATGTTGTAAGTGCTAAGGGTTTGCGTGTTGACGAGACAAAGGTAAAGGCTATTCACGAGTGGCCGACACCTACCAATGTGTCCGAGATAAGATCTTTCCATGGGCTTGCAAGTTTCTACCGCCGATTTGTTAAGAATTTTTCTACGAAGGCAGCCCCGCTTAACGAGTTGGTAAAGAAGAACGTTAAATTTGAATGGGGCGACTCTCAGCAAAAAGCCTTCGAGGAACTTAAGCATGACTTAACTCATGCCCCTATCTTAGCCTTGCCTGATTTTTCTAAAACCTTTGAGATTGAATGTGATGCTTCAGGTGTAGGTATTGGTGCAGTTTTACTTCAAGGAGGCAGACCAATCGCCTACTTTAGTGAGAAGCTTAACGGCTCTACTTCGAATTACCCAACGTACGATAAAGAGTTGTATGCTGTTGTGAGAGCGTTGGAGACGTGGAAGCATTATCTCTTGCCGAAGGAGTTCGTGATTCATACCGATCATGAATCGATAAAGTATCTAAAGGGGCAGAAAAATCTCCACAAGAGGCACGCCAAGTGGATTTCATTTATTGAGGCATTCCCATACATCGTTCAATACAAGAAAGGTAAAGAAAATGTTGTTGCCGACGCACTCTCACGAAGGTACTCTTTGATTACTACTTTAAGTGCGGAAATCATGGGCTTTGAATTTATTAAAGACTTGTATGAATCTGATCTTGATTTTGCCAATGTTTTTAAAGCATGTGAGAAGGGAGCTTTCAACAAGTTTTATCGACATGAAGGTTTTTTGTTTAAAGAAAATAAAATGTGCATTCCTTCATGCTCGCTAAGAGAACTTTTAATTCGTGAGGCTCATGGCGGAGGTTTAATGGGTCATTTTGGTATCTTGAAAACTATTGATATATTGCGTGAGCATTTTTTTGGCCTAACATGAAAAAAGATGTTGAAAGGATATGTGACTGGTGTATCGATTGCAAGCGTGCTAAGTCTACATCCCGTCCCCACCGTTTGTATACTCCACTTCCTATTCCTTTTTCTCCGTGGACCGATATTTCTATGGATTTTATCCTTGGATTACCCCGTTCGCCACGAGGAATGGATTCTGTATTTGTAGTTGTTGATCGGTTTTCAAAAATGGCACATTTTATTGCTTGTAAAAAGACTAACGATGCCAAACAGATTTCAGACTTGTTTTTCAAGGAAATTGTGCGCCTTCATGGTGTTCCAAAGTCAATCGTATCGGACAGGGACGTTAAGTTTCTAAGCTACTTCTGGAAAACACTTTGGGGTAAGTTGGGAACGAAACTATTGTTCTCCACTACAAGTCACCCGCAAACGGACGGACAAACCGAGGTAACAAACCGCACTTTGGGAGCTGTACTTCGGGCAATTATCAATAAAAACTTGAAAGGTTGGGAGGAGTGTTTACCTATTGCTGAATTTGCTTATAATCGTACAGTACATACATCGACGAAGTTTTCTCCTTTTGAGCTCGTATATGGCTTTAATCCCTTGACTCCCTTAGATCTTTCCCCTTTGCCTACTAACGAAAAGTTCAGTTTAGATGGAGAAAAGCGGGCAGAAACGGTAAAGAAACTTCACGAACAAGCACGAGCCAACATTGAGAGGCGCACTATGCAATATGCAAAGCAGGCGAACAAAGGCCGAAAGAAGATGGTATTTGAACCCGGTGACTGGGTTTGGGTGCATATGCGCAAGGAGAGGTTTCCCGCATCTCGACGAACCAAGCTACATCCTCGCGGCGATGGGCCTTTTCAAATCATAGCACGAATTAACGATAACGCCTACAAGCTAGATCTTCCCGGAGACTATGGGGTAAGTGCTTCCTTTAATGTGACTGACCTGACTCCTTTTGAATTTGATGTAGGTCAAGCTGATTCGAGGACGAATCATTTTCAAGAAGGGGGAGATGATACAATCCAGGGCGCAAGCTCGAAAGACAACATGAGACAAAGAGAAACCCTCCGAAACATTAGTCCACCGAACGCGCTCGAAGGAATGGCCGGCCCGTTGACTAGATTAAGGAAGAAGAAGATGAATGAGGCCTTGAGCAAACTCTTTATGGAAGCCCAAGATAATGAGGCTAATTCTCATAAATACATGCCCAAATCTATCAACCTTTTGGAAGTAACAAGGCCCAACCAATAGACCCAAGAAGGAGCTGAAAAGAAGGTCCAATGAAAGTCAAGAAAAGTCAAACTCGTCCATGACCTTTCAAGTCCCATCTCAAGTTCAATGAAAATGGTCCAAGTCAAGTTGGGATGGCAAATTCGTGGCATGCATGAAAGAAGCCAAAGAGTCATTCAAAAGTTCATCTTGAAGTCATCAAAAGTCATCAAAAGTCACCTTGAAGTCATACATTGCATTAAGTCTTCATTTTTAGTCAAAGTAGTTTATTTAATGCTTTTAGCCTAGTTCCTTATATTAATAAGCTATGTATGGACGAATTTTAAGGGAGAGTTATCATTTTGAACTTGTAAGGTTTTCCTTTTCCCTAGCTCTCCGAGTGCTAGTTCGAGTCTTTGCAATTTACGTGCGAATACTTTCCGGCTTATCAACTAAACTCGTTCCACTTAGTTGTGGCGCCAAAACCATTTCCATATAGCCTTCGTGATTTCAAAGGTGATAGGTTTAATATACCTATTGTTGTTGGGTTCGTTAGGTCATACGGGGTGGGGTATCCGGGACACTTCTTCGTGTGTGATCCAAAGGTGATAGGTTTAATATACCTATTGTTGTTGGGTTCGCTTGAGGATTAGTTAGAAACATATAGTTGCATCCTTCGCCATTCAAGGCACGGTCTTTTTCTAGGTGAAACTCGTGCTCCCAATCGAGGTTCACATCATTTGGGCTGATATCATTACCACCTCTCAGGCACGCGAGTCGTTTCCGTGGGCCATCATGGGGGACTTCAATGCGATTATTGATAGACGGAGGCGAGATGAGAAACTACTACCGAGGGCCAGGAAATGATTGCGTGCTTAATCGCTTCGGACCTTACTCATCTACCTCGTTTGGGATCTTTCTTCACCTGGTATAACCAGCAGAGTGGTACAGCTGGAGTTTGGAGACGCTTGGATAGGATGCTTGGGAACCCCACCTGGCTCGCCAGAGTTGGGGAGTTGACCTACAGATGCACCACGCCGGCCACGTCTGATCACTCCCCTCTCATCTTGGAAGCCGATCACCAAGGTGGGGCTAGGGGTACTAACTTCCGCTTCGAAAACTTTATTGCTCATGACTCTCGGTTCATTCCAGTTGTGGAAGAGGTTTGGAAGCGGACGGTGCCAGGATACCCCATGTTTGGAGTCGTCAAGAGGCTAAAAGCGCTTAAGTGTGAGTTAAAGAAGCTTCGGCGTGACAAGGGCGACCTTAGACGCAACGTGTTGGATGCTCGCAATTCCTTGAGGCTGCCCAAGAACTACTAATTGATTACCCGTTGGAGCCTCAGCTTCTGATCCTTGAGAAGAGATGTCGTTTTGCCTATGCCAAAGCTGCGGACATGGAACATACCGCCTTGGCCCAACGGGCAAAGGTCGCTTGGTTGAAGGATGGCGACCAATGTACGGCCTTCTTCTTCAAAAAGGTAGCCATCCGGAGAGCTATCAATCGCATTCTTTCTATAGAAAACGAGGCTGGTCGGATCCTAGAAGGCGAAGACCATGTTCGGGCTGAACTCCTACGATACAATATTGACATCCTTGGACGGTCTTGCCACGCGAACCCACTCAGCCCGACCGAAGTTGCACCCTTCATCACTAGGACCCTAAGCGTAGCTGACGCCGAGGTGATGGTAGTTCCAGTTACTGCTCTGGAAATTAGGAGAGCACTCTTCTCTATTGGTGATAACAAATCCCCGGGACCGGACGACTACTCAGCTAAATTTTATAAACTAGCTTGGGAAATCATTGGTACGGACGTTACACATGCTATTCAAGAATTTTTCAGGACTGGATATCTACTTGGCGAGCTGAACTCAACATTGATTACCCTCATTCCGAAATGCGAGAACCCTAGGACTGCGAGGGATTACAGGCCCATTTCGTGCTGCAACGTTCTTTACAAAGTCATCTCAAAGATTATTGCTAACCGCCTTAGAGGCTGCTTGAAGACCCTCGTCCATCCCTCCCAAACGGCTTTCATTCCGGGTCGCCGAATCACGGATAATAATTTCTTAGCACAGGAAATATGCCATGGGTACAATAGTGTGTCTCTACCTGAGCGAGTGGCGTTCAAAGTGGACCTTGCCAAGGCATATGATATGGTCGAATGGGATTTCCTTTTGAGGACTCTTGAGGCACTCCACTTCCACCGGACATTCATTGGTTGGATAAGAGCTTGCCTCACGACTACTTCATTCTCATTAAATATCAATGGAAGACCTGAAGGATTCTTCAAAGGCCGACGTGGTCTTCGGCAAGGTGACCCTCTATCACCATATCTCTTTACTTTGGTGATGGACGTTTGGCATGGTATTATTGAGGATCGAATTAGGCAAACCAGCTGCTTTATCTATCATTGGCGCTGCGAACCTACTAGAATGTTCATGCTCTCGTTTGCGGATGATTTACTACTGTTCTCCCATGCGGATACGGGTTCGGTCGGCGTCTTCAAGGAAAGCCTTGAGATCTTCGCTACTATTTCCGGTCTACATGCGAATACAAGCAAGAGCGAAATGTACATCTCTAAGAGAGCTGCCCGACTTAGTGGTACACTTCAAACTACCATGGGGTTCTCGATGGGGTCCCTCCCGGTGCGGTATCTTGGGGTGCCGCTTCTCACCTCGAGGTTGACTATTGCTGACTACGCTCCTCTCCTCACCGCTATTGACCGGCGATTGGGCTCCTGAACTAACCAAACGCTGTCCTACGCTGTCCAATTAATCAGATCCGTTCTCCTTGGTCTTCATACGTACTGGGCGGGAGTTTTCATGCTCCCTAAAGGTGTTATACATGCCATCAAATCACGAATGCGATCCTTTCTTTGGGGGGGTACAAGTGCCAAGGTTGCTTGGGCGGACATTAGTCTTCCTATTGAGGAGGGTGGGTTGGGAATTAGATCGATTGAGATGGACAACAAAGCACTAATGATGCGGCTACTTTGGACCTTACTGAGTGGGGATGAGACCTCTATTTGGGCACTCTGGATCCGACGAACGAGGTTACACAATACGTCTATATGGACCATAAGACCTAACTCTCGTACCGCTTGGAGTTGGAGGAAAATTTTGCAACTCCGTCAATACATCCGACCTCTACTTCAATTCCATGTTGGAAACGGGGAGAACACGCTTCTTTGGACCGACCCTTGGCTTCTCACGGGCCCGATGGTGGACAGATTTCCTCGTGCACCGATGGTGATGGGATTACCAATCGACTCACGGCTTAGTGCGATTATCAACGATGAGGGATGGAATTGGCCGGGCCAAACCACGGTAGAATATATTGAGTTTGCCCCTCTTCTTCCACGTGTCCACCCTACTGAACCAGATTGCGATGGATTGCGACGACGAATGGCCAATTCACCACCAGATCTGCTAGGGATAGCTTGAGGATATGGCGGCCCAATGTCCATTGGAGTATGCTTTTGGAGGCCCTCTTTCCATCCCTAGGCATCAATTCATCCTATGGATGGCAATCAGTGATAGACTGGCGACACGTGACAAACCATGGGTGGCGGCCGCGGCGGGAACATCCTATTGTCACTTATGTGACAGCCATACGGAGGAAACGGTTAGACATTTATTCTTTGAATGCATCTTTTCTAGACGTTGGCTTCGTTTGATGCGTAATAGGTTACGGTTCTATTGGCCTAGAAGGGACTGGTTCGATGGTATTCGGTGGGCCGCTCATCGGTGGAGAGGGCAGCACCTTGCTTGATTAGGGCCACGTCACGCCATTGCCTCGTTAGTCTACCATATTTGGAAGGAGCGGAACAAGAGATGGCGAGAAGGAAAACGGCGCACTCCGGAACAGATTGCTACCGACATTGAGGTGCTTCTTTGCTTGAGTTTGGCCACTATCACGAGCAAGTACCTTCTCCAGGCGAGTGCTCTCCGGCGGGTTTGGCGAATTGCCGGGTAGGGAGGTACCGGGATGGCGTCGGTCCTGCCCTTCAGTTGGGCTACCGTGGCTGATTCGCCTGGGTTGGGTCCCCCCCCCCCCCCCTTGGTATCCCCCTATCTTCTTAACCCTCCCCCTTGTCTTGTTTTATTTCTTCTGCTCTCTCCTTGTCTCTTTGCTAGGGTGCAGGTTGCTGCGACTTGTGGTTTGGTGGCCTTTGGGTTTGGATGCTTGCGGGACATGAGGCCGGCCATGGCGGGCGCTCTACTCATGGTCTTCTTTATCCTTGGAAATGGGAGTGGTGCTTCATCGCATCGCACCGACCTGCCCCGCGGATGATCCCATTCCCGCCTGAAGCTTGTCCTATGTGATACTGTCTTCGGTTTCTGTGCTTGTTGGCGCTGTTTTGGCACTTAGCCGGGCTCCCCTGCTGGTACTACATTTGGTGCCAGATACCAGTTGATTGAAGTGGTTTTCGACGCCTACGTAGCCGTGTCTTGCTTGTTCTTGATGTTTTTTGGCTTAGGTCTTGTTGGGACCTAGTAGGTCGTTTGGGTTGCCTTGTTTTTAATGCTGGCAGGTCGGTTTTCTCATTACCGCTTGATAACGTCATGAGCGATATCATGCACGCGACTTTGTAACTCCTGATTTCCTTTATACTAATGACACATTCCAAAAAAAAAAATACTCTCTCAGGAGTTCTCCGTCTTCCTTCACGCCAATGTCTGTTGTTCCCACCAAAGATGGTAGACCAGTGAGGTAATAACGTGGTGCAGCCCCATCGAGGCTAGGTGCTTGCAGCGCCATTGTCGAGCAGCCCAACGGATCCCTTCAAACCAGTCCCTGCGAGGCCATCTAAAATGCATATGATTACGTAATAATTGTAAGCAGTGTTCAGAAAAAGGGCAGTCGAAAAAGAGGTGGCGTGTAGTCCAGCTATTCTGGCTTCGCAAAGGAGGCACGTGGAGGTTCCCGCCGCTTCCGCAACCCACGGTTTGTCACGTGTCGCCAGTCTGTCCCTAATAGCAAGCCAATGGAGATAGATCCGCCGAAAAGCGTGCACCAGGGGACAGTAGGCCTACGTGTCCTCAGCTTCTCCCTAGCCGAGCGGGTCGAGAAGCGTCTGTCACCAGAGGCGATCCAATGTACCTTATCCTCCTCGTCAGGTCGGACAGGTGGTAGGAGCGGGGCAATCTCCAAAAATTCAGTCGTGGTTCGTGCCGGCCAGTTCCATCCATCCGCCGTAATGACAGTGCTAAGTTTCGAATCGAGGGGGAGGCCCATGACCGTAGGCCCACGTGGAAAGCGTTCACCCAGAGGGCTGGTGAGCAACCAGGGATCAGTCCATAGTCGTATACTAGGCCCATTCCCGATGCGGAACTCAATGGGGGAGCAAAAGAGGGGTTGAGCTTAAGGATCTTCTTCCCACTCCATGAAGATCTAGGTGAGGGTCTGATCGTCCAACGTATGTGTTATGGAGTCTAGTTTGTCGGATCCACGCAGCCCAAGCGGATATCTCGTCGCCACTCAAGATGCTCCGGAGGAAGCGCATCATCAGAACCTTATTGCCAGCCTCGATCGAACGCAAGCCGAGGCCTCCTTCCTCCCGAGGGGCACAAATGTCAAAGAAAGGACCAGAGCCGGGCCTCAATCGTGTGAATAATGCTCTTGGGGAGGAGGAAGACCCCCGCCCAGTAAGTGTGAATGCCAAGGAGGACGAACTTGATAAGCTGAACTCGTCCCGTAAGAGAGTGAGAGGTTGGTCCAACCACCTAACCGTCGGTCGATGTGCGGATGAGTGGGTAGCAGTCCGCAATGTCAATCGTGACGTGGTCAGAGGTACCCCTAAGTAGCGCACAGGGAGAGATCCATGCCGGAAGCCCATGAGGTCAAGTATCGGCCCTTTCAGAGCCATTATACGACATGGCTGAAGGCAGTCGATCGACGATGGCTCGACTGACTGACCTGGAAAATAGGATGGGGTTGCAACAAACCATCCTAGAGAACCTACCCGACTTTGCGACATGGGTAGCTGACGTTAACGCACTCAAGGCAGCAAGGGCGGCAGAGGAGGCGCGGATGGCAAGGATCGAGGCCGAGCACGCGGCGCTTCATGGCGGCCCCGGCCGCACCGACGGGTCGCAGATCCGCAAGGTAGCCGCGGATGTTCAACGGAGTGCGTGACGCGAGGGAGTTGCAAAACTTTCTCTACGACATAGAGGCGTATTTCCAAGGCACGGGAATACAAGAGGCGGACAAGGTAGATGTCGCGTTGAACTTTCTCGAGGACGACGGGAAGTTGTGGTGGCGGACGAGGCTCACGCAAGATGCGGAGCGCAATAGGCCAAGGCTTTACGGCCTGGGCTGATTTGAGGCGTGAGTTGGAGGCCCAATTTCTACCGGGGAACACATCGTGGGTGACGAGGGAGGCGTTGAAGAAACTCAAGCACACGGTCTCGGCGCGAGACTATGTGCGCGAGTTTGCCTCGCTCATGTTGGGCATCACCGATATGTCCGAGACCGACTCTACACCTTTATTGGCGGGCTCAAGCCATGGGCCCAAATGGAGCTGAATCGGCAGGGTGTCCAGGACCATGCATCGGCTTACGCTGCGACGGAGCGGCTTGTCGAGATCAGGCCAATCAAGCAGCAAGCCAAGGCGATTGAGGCTGCGGCAACCACTTCCATGAAGACCAAGAAGGGGAAGGAGACCAAGAGGAAGAATGGAGTGGACAAGAAGGGAAAGGAGGTAGCGCCCACGGCGGAGGCGACGGAGTACCCCAAAGGCGGCGGGTGTTACGTCTGCGGCGTGATGGGGCATCGAGCGAGGCAATGTCCGAAGCGGACGCAGGTGGCGGCCGTAACAGTTGAGGACGGTTCGACTGAAGGGGTAATCACGAGGATGGCCCCACTGCGGATAACTACTCTTCGATGTACACCTTCTAAGGACCTTTTGTTTGTGAAGTGCAGGGTCAACGAGATTGAGGTGTTCGGGCTTGTCGACACGGGCGCAGTTCACACGTTCGTGGAAAGTCGGCTGATCGAGGATCTTAGACTTAGCGTACACTTCCACAAGGCGACTCCCATGCAATCGAGGTGAAAGGCTTGACACGGGCGGTGCTTAGCCTTGGCGGTTGGCGAGGACGGGTCGACCTTACGGTGGTCGAGATGGGCGAATTCGACCTAATCTTGGGTCTAGATTTCTTAAGGGCAGCAAAGGTGGCGATAGATCCTTCAAGCCATCAAATCCATATTGAAGACGGATGTGGGCGAGTCGACAGCGTCGGTGAGGACGCTGTGCGACGGTACTGGCACGAGAGAAGAAGGGCTGGCAATGGGACGACGGTGTCGACGAGGACGCCGACTCTCTCCGTGGGGGGAGAATTGTTACACCTTGAGTTCCACTTCATCAGCTCGTTCATGGCCGAGCTATAGAAGTAGCGATGATGTGCGGGTCCAAGGTGCATTAGTTGGCGGGGAACAACACTTGGACGATTTCTACCCGAAGTCGCATGGAAGGATCCGGCGAGATAACGAGGGACTCAGCCGGAGCCGGCGAGGTCGGCACGGTGGCCGGCCAGCAAGTGGCCTGGCCGGGCCGCACGCTCACCCTGGGCGCGGGGCACGCGCACACAGGCGCGGGGCTGTTGAGGCAGCGCACACGCGCATCCTGGGCGCATTGGGCTAAGGGCGTGCGGTAGTTCTCGGCAGGGTGTGCGAGAACTGGCGCGCATGGGACTTAGGCGATGTGCGTGACTTCTCGACAGGGCCTGTGCGAGGCTTGGCGCGCGAGGCGGGGGCAGTGCGCGCACATGTGCGGCACGCGGTGCGGCACCAAGGCAGGCCAGCGCGCGCGCATGCTGGCTGGCGCGGACGCTGAGGTCCAGCGACGGCAGCAACGGCGGACGGGGGTCCGACGTGCGAAGACGTGCGAGTCTAAGGCACAGAGTTGATGTTCCAACACTTAGACGAGATTCGATGTTCAGGAGGCCGCTTAGGACGCTGAGGTTCAAGACGGTGATCATCGGAACGACGAGGCCGGGCCGGGCACGGCGCGGCCGACTTGGGCGCAAAATGGGTCTGACCATGGGTCGGTCGGATCGGGTCGGGTCAGGTCATAACGGAGCGGGTCGGATCGGGTCGGGCCAGACCACATTGGCCGTGGCCGGAGCGCGGCTAGGCTGGACACGACGCGCGCGCGGACGCGCTGCGGCGAACTGCGGGACGACGCGGGCCAAGGCACGCCAAGTCCAAATGTCTGCTAAGTCCATGGGCAGCTTCCAAGGAGGGTTTGACTAGGTTCAAAGGTTTGAGATCTTTGAGGAAGACTTGTTTGAATATCTACTATATTAGAAGATATGAAAACAAGATTTGGGAGATCCTTAGGGAGATCTTCTACCAAGTCAAAACGGAAGCTTGGGGCCTATAAATATGCCATTTTCGAGCAGCCCAAGGGAGAGGACGAAAATTGCAACTTGAGGCAATTGAGCGCACTTCATAGCGAGCAAGAGAGCATCCAAGTGGAGTGGCGTCGAGTTCTTCGTTTGGGGTAGAATTCGACAAAGGGGTCGCGTAGAAGTTTTCACGAGCGAGTGAGGCGAGTGATTAAGATCCCAAGGGACACTTAGGATAACCGTGTTAGTAGCTCCATAGGGTAGCGAGGTGAGACCGAGGTCTGTTCGGTTCAACACGGGTTTGAGTTTTCCTATCGTGTACGTTTTGTTCGCTGAGGAATAAAACGGGGCTAAGTCGAGGAGCGAACCTCGGCGAGTCCCCTTAAATTTACGTTGTCTTGTTTATCTCCCGCTTTACAAAGCAGGGCGACGAGTTTGGTGGCTGAACGTGTTCAAGGCAATGTTCCGGCGGCGGGATTTGATTGGACGCGTGCCGGTAGGCGTGGCTACGAGGATAGTTTCGAAAAAATTGTCTAAGTACCAGATTCGCAACACATACCATATAATAGCAACTTATTCACAAAGTCAATCAAATCAAATCTCTCCTAAATATAATATTCTAATAAGTATAAGGAAAGATATTAATTCGATATTGCACATTAAATTCAGTGGAAAGCATGCAAAGAATCTGTAATACCCGGGTCCCGTAAGTAAGTCGGCCAATAAATTTGCATGCATATTACGTGATTATATGACTGCATATTTTTATTTATTATGTGCTTATGTGAAATTAGGACGTCGGTGAATTATGAGATTCGCGAATCATGAAATAAGAATTTTCACGGGCCAATTTTAAGTGGCGAATTATGAATATGTGAGGTAGACTTCGCGAGTTAAAAGATTCGTGAAGTGTTTGAGTTTGTGAAGTATACTTCGCGAATCATAAGGATTCGTGAAGTGTGGAAGTGCAAAGTGTTTTTATGAATTGAACTTTGAACCTTTGAAGTTAGGAAATATTATAATAATAAACTAATTATAATTAAGGAAGGAAGACAAGTGGGAGACAATGCTTTTTGGATTAGGTAAATATCAACGTTGGGTTTTGTCCTTTGTTGTCTAAAGTACTAGTGGAGAAGTAAAATTAATCATTTATTCAATCATAAGAAAAATTAATCTAGAGAGAAGACGGAGAACTCAAACTGTAGAGGTTGAACTTAAGCTTGGAAAGGGGTATAAATTTCTTACCTTGATTTCTATGTTTTTAATTATGATTTAATATGTTCTAAGTGTGAGAAGTTAGATTTGCTTAGGTTTTATACAGATTTTTAATTTAAAGGGTCTAAATATATTTTGAAGTTTTTAGGATGTTCATCGTGTTCTTGAAGGAAATGGATTTTAATGGAAAGTTTTAAGTTTTTGGGTATTAACAGTGTTTGCGTGATCGTGAAATAAGAGTTTGCGAATTTTGAGTAGTTCGCGAATTAGTTCGCGAATTGAGAGTTTTGCAAGTTGGAAAAAATTTCGCGAACTGTGTGAAGTTTTGCGGGTTGAATGAATTTTGCGAACTGTGTGTGTGATATTAATTTCGCGAATTGTTAAGAGTTCGCGAATTGTGAGTTTGAATGAGTTCGCAAAATGGGAGTGTGAACTGATTTTTTTTTTATTTTGCGAACTGAAGATATGCGAATGAGGTTTGTGAATTGAGGTGTGCGAAGTAAATTCGCGAAGGGAACAGTAACTTCGCGGTGAACAGTGAATTCGCAAAGTGAATAGTAACTTCGCGGGTGAACAGTGAATTCGCGAAGTGAACAGTGACTTTACGAATGAACAGTAACTTTTGCGAATGAACAGTAACTTTTGCGAATGAACAGTGACTTCGCTAATTGTGTGTGGGTTTGCGAATCTGTATAACACTTCGCGAACTGTGTAGAATTTCGCGGGTTCATGTAATGCACTTCGCGAATCAGAACCCCTACGAATAAAACGTTTTAAGTTCTACGAATAAAACACTTTTTGAGGAAAAATATTTTTATACCATTTAATCAGAAAAATATTCTGAGTCTAATGGGCATAGTCTCTCGTAACGCCCGATCATAATTTGCCTCTCGGTGTCTTCAGGGTCAATTTACGGTATAGGCAAATGTCCTTTTTGATGGAATTTTCGAACGAAAATTTACGTAGTCAACTAATATAATATATAAACTGATTTTATTGTCTTTTCGTGGTTAAAGGACGATATTTTAGGAAACTCAACAGACCGGTTAGCGATTAGCTTAAGGACGTCAGGTAAGTGGGAACCTCACCTACAACACAAAATTTGTGTTATATGTATTTGTTTTATGTGACTATATGCTTTGATGTGAATATGTGGTGATGACTGATGAAGTGAAATGTTTCGATATGCTTTTGCAAGTAAACATTTATTGTATTATTATGTGACATGAGCATGTACATACACGAATGATGTGAGGATTAGAAGTATGAGTATGCACAGTATATGATCGTCTTGAAAACAAAATATGTTTGAAGACATTAGTATTTGATGTAGACTCATGAAGAGTCATAGTATAGCTACTTCTACAAAGGCACCATGACGGGGGTAAGCCGTCGAATGTATGTACCTAAATTATTTAGGTAGCGGACAAGGGTCACCTGGACGAGACACATGGCGTAAGCCAGAGTGCCAGGAAAGACAACCGCAATGAAAAAGGGACGATGGCCAGATAGAGGGGCGACCTGGTGAATGGAAAAACTGGAGATAAATCCTAGTTTTGTCCTAGCCAGTGTGGGCCAACTATCGTATTTTTATCCGTATAGGATTTGAGCTCATGTTATGGTGGTGCGAGAAGTAAGTTAGCTATGGGCCCAGATACAAATGAAAAAGAAATGAGAAAGAAATAAGAACGATATGAGTATGTGAGTATTAGAAAGCATTGGCGCGGATGCCTTTGCTAGTTGACACGTGCATACATGCATATTTCCACTTACTGAGCTTTATAGCTCATCCCATGTTTTTATGTGTTGTAGACGCAGCGAACACGGTACGTGAACCTGTGAAAGGCGAGGCTGGTCCTTCTGGAACTTCCGGTGACTTTTGAGGGTGGTGTGTACATGGATGCGACCTGTGTGGCGGGTATTACGCTGTGTTTTGTAAAATATGGTTGTACTGTATGTAAAACATTTGAACAATATTTGTATTGTAAAATAGTAATGTGTGATGAGTTTGTAAAATCAAAAAATTCTATCGGTATTTCGTATGTAATATATTTATAATTTCTATAGTCACGTCAGTTAGTGTAAGATAATAGTAGTAGATGGCGGGGCGCCACAGGTTGGTATCAGAGCTTCGGTTGCAGTTTCTGTAGACTGTTCATGTACACACACTCAAAAGCGCGGAAGACAGCCTTGCTCGTAAGTTATATGATATTATAAATTTCTTGCATAGCATGATTTATTGGCCTTAGGGACTGTTAGGGTAAGAGAAACAACATGGTTAGAACCAGAGGAGAAGGCAGCGGGGTAAACAATCACGATGGGGAAAATGCAACCCAGACTGATAATCGAGACTCGACTATTCTTCAGCTCACCGAGTTAGTTCGTCAGCAGTCTCAACAGATTCAAGAGTTGATTCAGCAGCGAAACTCTGAGGGGGCAAGAAATAATAGAGAGTCTCAGGCTAATCAAGTTGAAGTTGTGGGCGAAAGATTTCGCAGACTGAACCCTCCTATTTTTGAAGATGCCATTGACCCAACATCTGCTGAGGATTGGATTAGAACTTTAGAGAGCATGTTCCAATATAGCAGAATCCCTGAGAATGAGAAGGTTTTAAGTGCTGCATTTTTACTACGAGGAAGTGCAGGTCACTGGTGGGACACCATACAAGTCATTGAAAATCCTACCACAATGGACTGGGAACGTTTCAAGGAGCTGTTCAGGAACAAATATTTTACTGCTCCTGTGCGAACTCAACGCATGAATGAGTTCATCAATCTCAAGCAAGGGATGATGACTGTGGCTGAGTATATCAGAAAGTTTGAACAACTGTCAAGGTTCGCGACTCATATGGTGAGCACTGATGCTTTGAAGGTCGAACGATTCCTTGAGGGTCTGAAGCCAGAGTTGTACCGAGACGTTAATATGGCTGGAATACAAGGAGCTTCATATGCTCAAGTGGCGGAGCAAGCGATGGTGGCAGAACAGGCTGAGACACGAATTATTCGTGCTCAGGAGGCAAAGCGAAAATTCGTACAAGGAGCAACCTGGAGGGGTGGAAATCAGAAACGACAATTTATTCCTAAAGGCGGGAAGCAAAATTTTCAGAACAGACCCGGACCACCACAACAACAAAATCTTAACCAGGGGAGACCCTCAGCACCAATACCAATTTGCGCGAGATGTGGGCGACGTCATTTGGGAATATGTTTTTCACAGAATGCTACTTGTTACAAGTGTGGGAAGACGGGGCATTTTGCGAGAGCATGTCCAGAAAATGCATCAGGAGGTCAAGTTATGAATCAAGTGAGACCACCAGCTGTACCGGCTAGAGTGTATACGCTGACTTCAGAGGAAGCGGAGGCTAATCCGTCCGTGGTTGCAGGTATTCTACTTATACACCAAGTCCCAAGATGCATATTAGTAGATTCAGGAGCCACGCATTCATTTGCATCCACTAAGTATGTGGCGAGACTCGGGATTACACCTAACCTATCTGATTATGAATATGATGTGACTGTTCCACATGGAGTTGCAATGTGAACTAATCTGGTTTTAAGAAATTGTCCTGTGTTAGTGAATGGACGAGAACTGTCTGTTGATTTAATAGTTATTCCAACGAACGACTATGAGGTGATTCTTGGAATGGATTGGCTATCAAAATGTGGAGCTGTCATTGACTGTAATCGCAAGACAGTTACGTTCAATATTGAAGAGAACGAGCCTTTCAGTTTCGTGGGGACAATCAAGGAAAGGAGTATTTCTAGAATTTCAGTGACAAAGGCGCAACGTTTGATTAAGGTGGGATGCGAAGCTTACCTAGTTTTCGCAATAAAATCAGAGGATCGTTCAATGCAAAAATTAGAAGAGGTGATTGTGGTACGAGATTTTCCTGATGTTTTTCCAGAAGATTTACCAGGACTACCACCAGATCGAGAGATTGAATTTACGATCGATTTAATACCAGGATCTGCTCCAATCTCAAAGACTCCTTATCGGTTAGCGCCAGCTGAATTAAAGGAGTTAAAAGAGCAGTTGGATGATTTATTACAGAAGGGATTTATCCAACCCAGTTATTCTCCTTGGGGAGCGCCAGTTCTGTTTGTGCGAAAGAAGGATGGGTCGATGCGACTATGTATCGATTACAGAGAGCTGAACAAAATAACAATTAAGAAAAAATATCCACTACCAAGAATTGATGATTTGTTCGATCAACTTCAAGGTGCCACAGTGTTTTCAAAAATAGATTTACGATCGGGGTATCATCAATTGAAGGTTCGAAAAGAAGACATTCCAAAGACGGCGTTTAGTACTCGATATGGACACTATGAATTCTTAGTTATGCCTTTCGGAGTGACTAATGCGCCAGCGGCATTTATGGATTTAATGAATCGAGTGTTCAAGCAGTTTCTGGACAAGTTTGTCATTGTGTTTATTGATGACATTCTTATTTATTCCAAGACGAAGAAAGAACACGAACAACATTTGAAGACTGTTCTTGAAATATTACGGGAAAATCAATTATATGCTAAGTTTAAGAAATGCGAGTTCTGGTTGAGTCAAGTTGCATTTCTAGGTCACGTTTCTGGAGAAGGAATTTCTGTGGATCCTAGCAAAATTGAAGCTATCAACAATTGGCCACAACCAACCAATGTCACGGAAGTACGGAGTTTTCTTGGCTTAGCTGGATACTACAGAAAGTTCATTAAAGATTTCTCAAAGATTACATCAACATTGACGAAGCTAACAAGGAAGAATGTTCCATTCTATTGGAGTGAGGAGTGTGAGCAAAGTTTTCAAGAATTGAAGAAACGACTCATATCAGCTCCAGTTCTTACCATACCATCTGGGACTGGAGGATTTTCGGTTTATAGCGATGCATCAAGAAATGGCTTAGGTTGTGTATTAATGCAACATGGAAATGTGATAGCTTATGCTTCTCGACAATTAAAGGAGTATGAAAAGAATTATCCGACTCATGATTTGGAGTTAGCCGCAGTGGTGTTCGCTCTAAAAATCTGGAGGCATTATTTATATGGGGAGCGGTGTGAAATTTACACGGATCACAAGAGTCTGAAATATTTTTTCACTCAGAAGGAATTAAATATGAGGCAAAGAAGGTGGCTAGAATTAGTCGAAGACTATGATTGTGTGATCAGTTATCACCCGGGCAAAGCAAATGTGGTGGCTGATGCGTTAAGCCGAAAAGCTGTAAGTGCGGAGTTATATCTACTGGAAGTGGAGGTAGTTCAATTGGGAGAAGTCGAAGCACGATTGACTGCATTAACTTTACAACCGACAATACTGGAACAAATTAAGAAGGCACAAGAAGAAGATGAACTTTATTTAAAGATCAAAGACACTCAAATGGAACAACATGTATCGGATTTCAAGATACAAGATGATGGAAGTTTATATTACAGAGATCGTTTATACGTACCTGATAATGCGGAAATTCGAAGAACTATAATGAAGGAAGCACATGTCACAACCTATTCGGTACATCCAGGGGCTACAAAAATGTATCGAGACTTACAAATAAATTATTGGTGGCCGGGAATGAAAAGAGACATTGCGACGTTCGTAAGTCAATGTCTGACTTGTCAACAAATAAAAGCGGAGCATCAACGACCGGCAGGAACATTACAGCCTTTGCCGATACCTGAATGGAAGTGGGATCATATTACGATGGATTTCATTGTTGGATTACCAAAGAATTTAAAAGGCTATGACGCTCTTTGGGTTATAGTCGATCGATTAACCAAGTCAGCTCATTTTCTACCCATAAGTTCGATATTTTCCATGGAGCGCTATGCAGAACTGTATATTCAAGAAATAGTTCGACTCCACGGGATTCCATTATCGATAATTTCAGATCGAGATTCGCGGTTTTTATCCAAATTTTGGATGAGCTTACAGGAGGCGATGGGAACTAAGTTGTCTTTCAGTACAGCTTATCATCCTCAAACTGATGGTCAATCCGAACGAACCATTCAAACATTGGAAGACATGTTGCGAGCATGTGTTTTGGATTTTAAAGGAAGCTGGAGCAAATATTTGCCGTTGATTGAATTTTCCTACAACAATAGTTATCATGCAACTATTGGGATGGCACTGTATGAAGTTTTGTATGGACGCAAATGCCGATATCCGATACATTGGGATGAAGTCGGTGAACGTGCGATGTTAGGACCTGACATGGTTCAAGAGATGACTGAGGCAATAGCAAAAATACGAGAAAGAATGCAAACGGCTCAAAGTCGACAAAAGAGTTATGCAGACCAAAGACGCAGACCGTTGGAATTTGAAATAGATGACTGGGTGTTTATCAAAGTATCTCCGATGAAAGGCGTGAAACGGTTCGGGCGAAAGGGCAAGTTAAGCCCAAGATATATTGGACCTTTTAGAATAATTAAAAGAGTCGGTGAGGTAGCTTACCAACTGGAATTACCAGCTTCATTGGCACAAGTTCACGATGTCTTTCATGTGTCAACACTGAGAAAATATGTTGCTGATCCGGATCATGTATTAAAGAATGAATTTGTGCATCAACAACTTCAGCCAGATTTGAGTTACGAAGAGAAGCCAGTGGAAATTTTGATGTATGAAGTAAAGAGACTACGAAATAAAGAGATTCCATTAGTAAAAGTATTATGGCAGAATCAGTTGGTCGAAGAAGCTACATGGGAACGTGAAGATGATATGAGAAGTCGCTACCCAGAATTGTTTCAACTAACTTGATTTCGGGGGCGAAATCCTCTTTAAGGGAGGGAGAATGTAATACCCGGGTCCCGTAAGTACGCCGGCCAATAAATTTGCATGCATATTACGTGATTATATGACTGCATATTTTTATTTATTATGTGCTTATGTGAAATTAGGACGTCGGTGAATTATGAGATTCGCGAATCATGAAATAAGAATTTTCACGGGCCAATTTTAAGTGGCGAATTATGAATATGTGAGGTAGACTTCGCGAGTTAAAAGATTCGCGAAGTGTTTGAGTTTGTGAAGTATACTTCGCGAATCATAAGGATTCGTGAAGTGGAAGTGCAAAGTGTTTTTATGAATTGAACTTTGAACCTTTGAAGTTAGGAAATATTATAATAATAAACTAATTATAATTAAGGAAGGAAGACAAGTGGGAGACAATGCTTTTTGGATTAGGTAAATATCAACTTTGGGTTTTGTCCTTTGTTGTCTAAAGTACTAGTGGAGAAGTAAAATTAATCATTTATTCAATCATAAGAAAAATTAATCTAGAGAGAAGACGGAGAACTCAAACTGTAGAGGTTGAACTTAAGCTTGGAAAGGGGTATAAATTTCTTACCTTGATTTCTATGTTTTTAATTATGATTTAATATGTTCTAAGTGTGAGAAGTTAGATTTGCTTAGGTTTTATACAGATTTTTAATTTAAAGGGTCTAAATATATTTTGAAGTTTTTAAGATGTTCATCGTGTTCTTGAAGGAAATGGATTTTAATGGAAAGTTTTAAGTTTTTGGGTATTAACAGTGTTTGCGTTATCGTGAAATAAGAGTTTGCGAATTTTGAGTAGTTCGCGAATTAGTTCGCGAATTGAGAGTTTTGCAAGTTGGAAGAAATTTCGCGAACTGTGTGAAGTTTTGCGGGTTGAATGAATTTTGCGAACTGTGTGCGTGATATTAATTTCGCGAATTGTTAAGAGTTCGCGAATTGTGAGTATTGAGGTGTGCGAAGTGAGTTTTGCGGGTGAACAGTAACTTCGAGAAGTGAACAGTAACTTCGCGGTGAACAGTGAATTCGCAAAGTGAATAGTAACTTCGCGGGTGAACAGTGAATTCGCGAAGTGAACAGTGACTTTGCGAATGAACAGTAACTTTGCGAATGAACAGTGACTTCGCGAATTGTGTGTGGGTTTGCGAATCTGTGTAACACTTCGCGAACTGTGTAGAATTTCGCGGGTTCATGTAATGCACTTCGCAAATCAGAACCCCTACGAATAAAACGTTTTAAGTTCTACGAATAAAACACTTTTTGAGGAAAAATATTTTTATACCATTTAATCAGAAAAATATTCTGAGTCTAATGGGCATAGTCTCTCGTAACGCTCGGTCATAATTTGCCTCTCGGTGTCTTCAGGGTCAATTTACGGTATAGGCAAACGTCCTTTTTGATGGAATTTTCGAACGAAAATTTACGTAGTCAACTAATATAATATATAAACTGATTTTATTGTCTTTTCGTGGTTAAAGGACGATATTTTAGGAAACACAACAGACCGGTTAGCGATTAGCTTAAGGACGTCAGGTAAGTGGGAATCTCACCTACAACACATAATTTGTGTTATATGTATTTGTTTTATGTGACTATATGCTTTGATGTGAATATGTGGTGATGACTGATGAAGTGAAATGTTTCGATATGCTTTTGCATAGTAAACATTTATTGCATTATTATGTGACATGAGCATGTACATACACGAATGATGTGAGGATTAGAAGTATGAGTATGCACAGTATATGATCGTCTTGAAAACAAAATATGTTTGAAGACATTAGTATTTGATGTAGACTCATGAAGAGTCATAGTATAGCTACTTCTACAAAGGCACCATGACGGGGGTAAGCCGTCGAATGTATGTACCTAAATTATTTAGGTAGCGGACAAGGGTCACCTGGACGAGACACATGGCGTAAGCCAGAGTGCCAGGAAAGACAACCGCAATGAAAAAGGGACGATGGCCAGATAGAGGGGCGACCTGGTGAATGGAAAAACTGGAGATAAATCCTAGTTTTGTCCTAGCCAGTGTGGGCCAACTATCGTATTTTTATCCGTATAGGATTTGAGCTCATGTTATGGTGGTGCGAGAAGTAAGTTAGCTATGGGCCCAGATACAAATGAAAAAGAAATGAGAAAGAAATAAGAACGATATGAGTATGTGAGTATTAGAAAGCATTGGCGCGGATGCCTTTGCTAGTTGACACGTGCATACATGCATATTTCCACTTACTGAGCTTTATAGCTCATCCCATGTTTTTATGTGTTGTAGACGCAGTGAACACGGTACGTGAACCTGTGAAAGGCGAGGCTGGTCCTTCTGGAACTTCCGGTGACTTTTGAGGGTGGTGTGTACATGGATGCGACCTGTGTGGCGGGTATTACGCTGTGTTTTGTAAAATATGTTTGTAATGTATGTAAAACATTTGAACAATATTTGTATTGTAAATTAGTAATGTGTGATGAGTTTGTAAAATCGAAAAATTCTACCGGTATTTCGTATGTAATATATTTATAATTCTATAGTCACGTCAGTTAGTGTAAGATAATAGTAGTAGATGGCGGGGCGCCACAGCATCGCAGATTGATTTTCATCCAGGAGTAAACGATTTTCAACGGCTATATCACTTTCCATATATAGACATCATATTTTCCATATATAACTCAGTAGGATATCTGATACATTATTTCAATAAATAGCTCAAAACGATATATCCTAGCATGTGAGACATCTATAACACGCGATCGCATAGTTTCACTAATAAATCACAGAATCACATGCGAATAAAATATTCAACACTTTAACCAATTTATAGCTCACAAATATTGCATGGTCGAATATTATCATGTACTTAGACATTATATTGATCATTCATCGAATTGCTTAATTTATAGACCTAACGTCATTACAATTACATATGTCATCAAAACTCTCTAACGCTCATGGACCAAAAAGATCAACAAATAGATACTGTGAGTTTCCTTGAAGACTCAAATTTAGGAAATTGAGACATGTCATAAGAATTTATTTACCGTATTTATATTTCTATTAGTTATTTTAGAAATATATATAATTTTATTCATAATGATACAGTTGACATGTACACACACACACACACACACACACACATATATATATATATATATATATATATATATATATATATATATTATTCATAATGATACAATTGACATGAATATCTATAATGGAAAATTATCTTCCACACTGAGCAACTACTAATATGGTTCTAAAATAGAAGTTTTTTTAACATCTTAAATTGAAAAAAAACTAGTGCTATCGCAATATCGTGTAGTAAACACATAATTGAAGGTTGTTGAGGAGCTAGATTTTAACTACCAAGCGGAACAATGCTAATAATTGAAAATCATATGCATTACTAAGTCCCAAGAAATTTACTGAGCTTTAAATTGATACAAAATAAGGATATCACGTTGTGACTACAGAAAAAATTGTATATTGAAGTGAACAGTTGCACATCATAAAAGTGATTGGGAATGAGAAAATTATGAAACTTTTACCTTCTTTTGACATTGAGTTATACAACAGTACCTTAACAGTTAACACAACTGACTACATGATACTGTAAAAAGAAGTTTATTGATGGCAATACATTCGTTGTTGGAATGGTTGGGAAACCAATAGATTCTTCCATCTAATGATGTTGTTCGTTCTTGAGTTAATTGTTCTTCCATCACCATTGCAAATAAAGAACGAATCCGTATATTTTTGGAGCGGATTCATGACGATATTTGTGAACCGATACATAAATGCTATTGATCATTTAAATATTTCATGGTTTTGATGTATCAACTGTATATTTGTTAGGCTAAATGCACATAACCCCCTCGTGGTTTCGCTGAAATGCACATAAATCCCCGTGGTTTTTTTATTGTACGGTTCTCGTGGTTTAACTAATGTTGCACCGTACTCTCCGGGCAGCAGTTTTTGCCCGAAATTGGATTACACGCGCTCTTACTGCAGGTGGGTTAACCTTGGACCATATTATTTACTGTTAAGTGGTCAGAATAACCACAACTATACACCTTTTTTTCCAATGATAACCCCAGGCAGTTTTTGCCCAAAATTTGTCTTACACGCGCTCAAATGACCATATTATTTACTGTAAATGAACAAAATAAACCCAACTATTCACCTTCTTTTCAAATAATAACAACCCAGACAACAATTTTATTCTAGAGAGGGCGGGGTTATCATTTGAAAAGAAGGTGAATATTTGGGTTATTCTGGTCATTTAACAAAGCTTAACCCACCTGCAGTAAGAGCGTGTGTAATCCAATTTCGGCAAAAACTGTTGTCCGGGGCTACGGTGCAACATTAGTTAAACTACGAGGTAGTACCGTACAATAAAAAAATCACGAGGGTTTATGTGCATTTCGGCGAAACCACGAGGGGGTTATATGCATTTTAGCCTATTTGTTATCAATGGACAATGTGGCCCTTACGATATTACCTGTTTAATTGGTTCGATTAATAGCACATTTTACAAATTAGCATGTAATACACATAGATAATGTTGATGAATTTACTTCCAAGAATGTTAACGGTCCTGGTCTGTTTATTGGAATTAATTTTGACCAGGTCTGTTAACGATACTTGTCTGTTTACATGATTCTTACAGAAATATTATAGACCACTGCAATTAATTGCAAATCATTATTAAGGAAGTCGTAATTTCCATTTCTTGTCGTGGACATGTTAAATTACATGGAGCGACACGCACCATGCCAACAAGAGATCAACAGTACGATCCGGGCACTGATACGAGGAAAGACACTATCCAAATACATGACACAGGGGGTATACCCCGTTGGCATGTCATTCAAATATTGGTATGCTTAAAAAACTACATTGGGTTCAATAGTAGTACAACTCTAGTAATTAATTATGTCATCTCAACCGATAAAGCTTGATCCAATGGTGAAGTTGAATTTTTTTTTAAAAGATATGTCATAGGTTCGATTCTTCCTTACTACAGATAAAGCTTGGTCCTATTTTGCCTGGCTTGGTTGGTGTGGTTTGCAGGCTATCGCATCAGCCCCGAGGTTTACTTGGTACAACGGTCGGGGTTAACCGAGTTACCAAAAAATAATGTCGCTTAGTTCATATTCATATATCAAAGAAATCACATCTAAAAATAAACTAAAAAGATCGTGGACATCATCATACTGAGTCATGATTGTCTTCATCCAAATAGCTTCATCTCATGTCTTCTAGCCTTATCAAAGAGTCTTCAACATTTGCATTTTCAAGATCAACAACCCACTTCTTATACGGGTTATCATTGTAGTTCTCATAAACGTGATTGTTGGCGACCATTAGAGCGACTCTTGTAGAATTTATTTCTCTTCACACTAAATAGCGAGAAAGTACTCCAATTTCTTAAGAGCAGGTAATTGGCCGGGATAAAATTATTTTTGTCACCTCATCTAACTATGGAGTTCTGAGTCATAAATGGACCACCAATCCAGTGAATCCATGGAGGAAGCGTCTGCTTGACTGCTGCCATTGCATATATACACTCTTTTTCACGTGAAATCTAGCAAATTGTTCGCGTAAAAGTTCATTTCATCTACACTTTTTCGTGGGATCCTTTAGCCTTCCCAAAATTCGCACAAGGCCTAAAAAAGGAGGCTAATTTTGAGCATCAGAAGGCATCAAGTAATCAATCACAGTAAGCCACATACGAGTTCAAGGTGTTTCACGAGCGAGTGATCATGATAGATACCCATAACGGATATTTGTAATGATTCGTTTGGGAAAAAACGACTATTTAAATTTAATTTTGACAAGTCTTAGGGTGCATTTAGTTTGCTAGATAAGCCTAGATAATACCATATTATAAGATGTAACGCCTTTCAGTATACGTCAATTGTATAAAACCTGCTATATAATTGGCCTGCTACTAATATCAAATATGCATTAGAAACAATCAATTTGAAGAAAAATAAGTAGAGCTGATTATGTTTATATTTATTTACTAGTCGATTATCAAATACTTACTACAAGGGCCTACGATTAAAAAAGCGGTAATCCTCGGCTGAATGAAAAGCAAATTTCATTTCACGTCCCTATAATACTAAAAAGAGGATTGGTTAATGAGATGAGAGGGCAGGGGAAAGTTTAAGCTGCCCAATATAAACGTTAAAGAATGATTTTGCAGATAGTACAGTAAGACTATGATTTATAGATAGGATAGCAAGAAGAACTCACATAAAGCACACAACTCACCACTTTCTCTTTCTCTTTCTCTTCTTCTTCTTCTTCTTGCTTGGTTTCGACTCATCTCTCAGATTAGCTTCAGCAACAGACCGAAGCTTTTCGATTATCTTCCTCTCACTGATACGCAGCAGCAAAGAGTGATACAACTTAGGATCTGTTTCATGGCACCACTGTTCAAACAATCTTATGTCATCTTCCAAAGTGTTGGGACCATAGTGACTCTCCCTTTCACATGCAAGTGAAACGAGTGCTTTGCAGACACTTTCATTTGACAGCAACAAATCTTTCTTTCCAAAAAAGATGATGTTTGACGGTGTTTCTTGGGTGTCCGACGATGCTATGATATCGTACTTCTCGTTTGGTAATAATATTACGTAAAGTAAAACCAACAACTCCGCTTGGGGCTCCCCGTCAAATGACACTTCGAAATATTCTGATTCTTGGCTTATACAACCACAATAACCCAACTTCCTCCACAGAGATAACCTTCTCCTTGTGTGACGGCAAGAGAACGTCGATGAGCTCCAACGAACAACAATCTCAAGATCTATGTTTACAATATCGAATGGATTATTGGCTTCTGTGAACCCATATCTATGTAAAAGAGCAGCGTTTCCCAAGCTTCCATATGTATTGAATACCTGAAAAGATATATAATGATCTTTAGCTAATCAGCATCCACCATAAGTAAATAATAGGATTCATTCATATATGGTTGGCAATGCAAACAGCAACAGCTCAAAGTTCTCACCTCAACCCCAGCATTGACATCTTTAACCATTGTCATATCCATATATGAATCCATATCACTGTCACCTGAATTTTCAATTTCTGAGGAACCCTCTGAAGAATTGGGATCAATCTTTTCATCTTCATCATCATCATCATCATCTTCTCCTTCAAAGTTTATCATTCCATCACCCTCAGTCTGATTCTCAGACTCAGAACCACGTGATACATTGGTGATATGTACGTCTTCAGCAGCAGTCTTGTGATTGAAACTGTACAACAGCACAAAGAAGATAATAATCAATACAGCATGCATTAAAAAACTCAAGAAAAGCTTCAAAAACTGAGCAGAAAGCGTACAGGTCAGCTAAAGGAACCATCCAATATCCATGATAGCCATCTATTTCAAACGATCGCGAGGCAACAAGGCTCCTTGCAGCAAAATAGTCTTCGACGGTGAAAAAAAGTGGGTTTAGACCAAAAGCATCCGAATCCAAAAGAGGTTTGATGCATTCCTTCCAGTCTTCAAAGATCAGAGACTTGTCTTCTCTAACCATCTGTCTACAAATCACATCAATTAACAACATACACACATGAACGGTTGTCTACACATGGACAACCAAAGTAAACTTCCACACACACGCTAAAGAACTCGTACTAGAAAATTGGCAAAGAACATTACAAACAGAAGTCTCTCACCTTCTGAAGCTCAGTCCCCTTTAGAAGAGTTTCAATTTCCTCCGCCGACCAAAGCACTGGGATCGGCTCAAACCCGGGCAATATTTGCAAATACTCGAACCATTTCGACCTCACCCCAAGACTTCTCTCGTACATGATCGCAAACGCCAAAGCCAAAGACCCTCCAAACTGGGCCTCTTCGATGAGCCCTTTTGCGGCCGAGGTCATCCCAGTGAGGCAGCTCTGTTTCGGAATCTGTGCGATAACATACTCTTCTTTCAACTCATGGCATGCCCTTACTGATATGGAGAACAGTGAGGGGTTAGCATTGGATTCTTGGATCTCAATAGAGATAGCTTCGTCCCATTCTATGCCTTGAGCCTTCATCCACCTTCTGAAAGCTCTCATCTTTCTGTTAAAGAGTTGCTTGCACACGGTTAGCTACTAATTGGGCAATGCTCGAAAATCTGATTTCCAGCCATAACAGTTCCACTTTGACCTCAAAAATCGTACAAAAGAGATTATTGGTTCAGCAAATTAACTTCCATCGAATAATTCAACGATATTCCCATATTGATCGACACGATCAATATTAATACAGCGTGATGGATTTCAGCTCGATGCAACTATTAGGATGCATCAACCACATTCTGAAAACGAGGATAAGAATCGAAATGCGACCATTCATAAAAAAAAAGGTAATTTTGTTACCTGTCGGCAGACATTGCACTGGCGCGGCGGTGCGATGGTTATTAAAAGGGGGGCGCTGTTTGGTTGCTTTTTAGCAGCGAAAAATGGGATGAAACATGGCTCCGGTCATTTCCAATGAAGTGGGCCTATATTTTGGGCCATTAACTCGTACCTTTTTTTTTTAATCAGAAATGTGATGAATAAATTCATCATATGTTTGGAATTTTTCAATACGTCGGTTCAACTTTCAGTTGATTGTCCCTGTTGGTCGAAGCTATTGGCTTGGGATGGGACAGTGACGAAACGAATATTGGTAATTCGGGGAGTCGAATTACTTCTACTACTATTCTAAAAGAGGGAATACGGCCCGTTTATAAGGCAGGTTACCGGTCATTTTTTTTAATTTCATAGCTAAAATTTGAAACTTGTATTTCTGAGTTTCGGGTCATAGTTGAAGTTGATGTCAGAGCAGTTATGTGATTGCACGTAACAGTATGGAAGAATTGAAGACTTTTTTTTGGTAGGTTCCCAAGTATCAATTATTACTTTGACAAAGATTTTGAAGCATGTCAGTACCGTTTTAAGCATGTCAATTATATCACTGTATTACTTGTTGCAGCAGAAACGTCAGTAGTGTATATTTCTTCATTATAATATAGTCTCTTGGAACTCGAAAGGTCTTCGGATCATTACAACATTAGAAATAGAATACAAACAAGATATTGTTAATATCCCCTAATAATACTCACCATGTTTTCTCTCTTCCTCCTCCTTGTTCCACGAAACTCAGAGCACGACTAAACGGCGTTGACTTCTTGGGCAACAGAAGTGGTTAAGAATACATGCTTACCTACGCCTACAGCCGTGGAAAAGCGACAAAGAACAGATGATTTATCTCTGTTTCGATCCAAGTAGAGAGTTTCATATGTACTAATACCAATCCAAACTGAATGCGAGAGGTAACCTGTCAGGGCATCATCGGTTCGGGCCTCTCACTCGACCCATGGCTGCCTTTGAAACCTGCCAAGAGAACTATGATAAGGTATGACCGAAAATGCATGTCGCACGTGAACTGATATATTTTTGAGTCTTCACCTGTGTGTCTTGACACCTCTATTGAAACTTTTTCACAAGGACAGTGCGATTGTGGGTTCATATTTTGAAGAATAAATGTTGCTTACTGTTACTACCTTTTTCTTTTGTAAGTCTTAATTTTATGATCCTTGTCATCTTCCGAAGAAACCCTTCGAAACTTGTTAAGCCTTGCCAGTACAATGGTTCCGATCAGGTATACTTGCGTAAATGTCGTCAAGTGCCTTGCTTATCATATTTGAGCATTATTTATTATTTCTTCACGTGTTAGCCACTGCAGCAGTGCAGCAGCAGATTTGAACCTAAAGCTCGTGAGATTGGCCTGCAATGTCTTCACTAAACTAAACCTTAAGTCTACTACAGGATGCCTTCTTATGGTTTCACTCGGGTGTCAAGTCGCTTGCATGGTTTATGGTAAGGGTTTGACAATCCTGCAAAGTATGTGTAGTATGTGCTAATCTCTGATTAAGATTAATTTTATTAATCATTACAGGCATTGGGTGTTAAAAAAACACGCTTCTTGATAGTGGCAAAGTATCCATGTCCAATCCACTAAGACAATCCCTTTATACCTTGGTGGACCAACAAAAGGGGGGGGCACAGCGGCAGAGGAGGAAGGGTAATTGTATATTTATTTGATAAGGTTCTTAAGTTTTATAATTTGGTTGATTTTTTTTTTTTATTCATTTAGCCTCTTTTGCACCTAGGTAGCAGAATCAGTTGTGATGGCTATACCAATGCATGGGCATCCCATACCTAGCGAAGAACAGCGTAGAGTATTGTACTTCTTCCATCTGTTATGGTTACTGTGAGAGAAATATTGATACTAATCAGTCTATTTGCACGCAAAGTGTGATCTAAAATCCCATTTTCTTAATGTGAATTATGTGAAACGACAAGAAAACTATGTAACAACTTTACTTTACATTGCATGTGTATCTAAGTTAACATAGTTCTACTTCGAATTTATACTAACCATTATAATCATTCGCTACGGGGTTACAGTTACATAGAGCCGCACAACGTGCGGCCACCTCATCTAGTCTTAGTTGTAGAACATAAATGTTTTAAGTTCACGAAGTATAATTTATCAACCTATTAACACGTCAAAAATTAATATTTTGAATAATTCATAGTTATCGTAAACAAGTTAGACGATATTAAGGCTAATTTATCTTTTTTTAGTCTCGTGGTGATTTCAGGACACCTTAATTAAGCGGAGTATTTTTAGTCCTGTAAATTTAATGAAAAGAGCAATTTAAAGACAATTTATCCGGAATTAACACGTATGCGCGGAATTGATGATTTGGACGTAATATTTTTCTCTATTATCCAAACAAGCTCCACGTAGGTTTATATTTGGGAGGATTTAAATGAATGAAGTTTATATGAAACTAATTAATGGGTATAAAAAATAAAATGTGTGTTTGGTTGGTGTGTTTATTAAATACATGTGAGGGGTGTGTTTATTTATACCTGTTTGCATGGGTTTAGAGCAGGACTACATAAACTCATGGGTATATTTATACCTATGAACCAAACAGTTGAACAAATGTTAAACCCACACTTAAAATTACTAACCCCATGAAACAAGGAACAATATTAAATAATTAAATAATAATAATAATATCAACTAAGTAATTGACATAGTGGAAAATCCTTCCATTCAAAAAATCAGATTCATTGTTCTAAAAAAATGAACTAACATCACAGTTACATACCGAAAATATAAACTAAAATTGTTTACCTTGTAATCTTGACAAGAGTGGAATCGACGACCAGTTTCTTTTTCGATCATGAAGTTCTCAAACTCGGGGGTCTGCTACAATGGCAATAAGCCGCTTTAGAGGAAGACATTTGGACATTTTCCCACGGAAACTGATGGTAATGAAATGGAGTTGTGGGGAATAAGGATGCACGCTTTAGCTGTGTGAATGACTCGATTTATTTGCGTTACATGCTCGATTCTGACAGGATTCTTGAAGATAGGAAATCTTGCGAACACTGACGAATGAGTACGAGAGCGTGGTGCGTTCAATTGAAGAATCTAAAGACCTTGAAAAAATAATGGCCGATGAACTCTCTGGTTCGCTCGAAGCTCACGAGCAACGAAAGAAAGGGAAAATGCAGGAGTCTCTAGACCCCCTACAGATGAGATTATCGCTCAAAGAAGACATGGCGATGTATACACATCACGATCAAGGGAGAGGACGAACCCGAGGAAGTCAGTTTCAGGAGCAACGCCGATCGCGGTTGTGGAGAAACCAATGAAGAAGATGATGATGAAACCAGCCATCATAGCTGGCAAGAAGAGGTCGTGGTCATCGAGGAGGTGGCCGTACAAATTGCACCTACGTCGATTGTTGTAATTGCGGAAAATGTGGACACTATGCAAGTGGGTGTTACATCAAGGTGAACGAAAATGCGAATCTTGATGAAGAAAAAAAGTGGAGAACGATGATGCGGTGGTATTGGTGAACAAAGAAGAATGTCCGAAAAATGACAACATGTGGTATTTCGACAGGGGCGCAAGTAACCACATGTGCGGAGACAAGCATCTATTCACCGACTTAGAGGAGATAGATCACGGGCATGTTTCTTTCGGAGATGCTTCGAAGGTACAAGTAAAATAAAAGTTAACATTCTCGTTCAAATTGGAATTGGCGCACACAAGTTAATTGTAGAAGTGTATTACGGGTTGGATATGAAACGAACATCCTATGTTCGAGACAACTATTAGAAAAGGGATATACGATTTTCATGAAGGGTCGATCCCTCCATCTGAGAAACCAAAACAACAGTTTGTTGGCTCAAGTTGAAATGGCGGCAAAAGATAGGATATTCAAGACGAACTTGGCAACCGTTGAGTCGAAGTGTTTGAAGACATGTGTAGACGATAAAGATCTATTGAGGTACTTAAGGTTTGGGCATGTGAATTACGATGTTCTAAGAGAAATGGGGAGCAAACGAATGGTGCATGGGCTGCCACAAATCAACTCACCTAACGAGTTTAGTGAAGGTTGCATAATTGACGAGCACCCAAGGAGTGTCTTTTCTAAGGCAGCTGAAAGTCGTGCAAAAGGCCCCTCGCGCTAGTGCACGCCGACATCTATGGTCCAATTAAGCCAAGCTCGTGTGGAGAAAATCGGTATTTCATTACCTTTTCGATGATTTTTCCTGTAAAATTTGGGTTTACTTCTTGAAGGTTTTAAAATCTTTCTAAAAGGTTTAAAGCTCTTGTCGAGAAACAAATTGGCTTTCTTATCAAGACGCTAAGATCGAATTGAGGCAAAGGGGTCGCTTCAACAGTTTTCCATTCTTTTTGTGAAGAAAATGGTATCCGGCGTCATTAAACGGCACCACACTCGCCTCACATGATCAGAGTCGTTGAGCTCATAAAGATAATAATTATCAACATGGTTCGAAGCATGTTAAAAAGCAAGGACATGCCGAAGAAAATTTAGGCGAAAGCTGTGAATTGTGCAATTACATACTTAATCGATGCATGACGACAAGCTTGACGAACATGACACCAGAAGAAGCTTGGAGTGGGAAAAACAAACAGTATCTCATCTAAAGGTGTTCGGTAGCGTAGCATACACAGACATACTGGATCATATGCGTACAAAGTTGGCGATAAATGCTTAAAGTTTCTTTTCATCGGATACGACGATAGGTCAAGGGCGTATAAACCTCTTGATCCCATTAAGAAAAGAATATATATAAGTCGTGATGTGCAGATTGATGAAGAAGCCACATGGGATTCGAATACAAAGACAGAAGAAATCCGCAGGAATGACGGCGATACAAATATACCATTGAGTTTATCAAAACCGTTGTGCAACGATGATAGCGAGGCAAGACCACCACTGCCTACAAAGACACGTCACCACGTGGTGATGGAGGAGTGCAAAAAATCAGGAATCGACGAGAATTATACGAGGCGACAAGCAGCGAATCGCTCGTGGTATGTCTCTTCGGTCAAGGTGATAACATTTACATCAAAGAAGCGAATAGAGACGGCACTTGCGAACCGCAAGGAATGATGAGGGAAAAAAAATGCTTCAGATGAAACATCGAAAGGCATTGAGCTTAAGGGAGGAATTTGTTGGATAAGTTCAATATGAGGTCCACAGGTGAAGAAAAATAAAAATAAAATATATAAGCAGCCAAGAAGCCAACATGATTAAATAGCTAAAATAAAGTCAAGATATAGCAACAAAATGAAATATATGCACGATGTGCGTTTAATAGATAGTTATCCTATATGAGAAGCGGGCTTATATATACGCATATGTATTAGCAGATTTGAACGGATTTGAAAAATTACTGTTCACGTGTAGAACTGTTAGAAACATTCTGATTTTGGTCAAAATCGACATGTTTTGCTTCATAATGTGTTTTGTTTGTTCGTGCGTGTTCATTATCTGATTACGAGCAAATACCTGTAATTTCATAGTCTAATTCATCGTTTCTACTTGAATCAGTGTTAATTGTATCCTGTGATTTTTGCGATAAATTCAATTTTTCTCGCTAGATTCTTCGGTCAGGTTAATTTCTCGATAGAAAAACTCTGCGCGAGAATTTTCTCGATCAGAATACAAAGTCAGACGTAAAGTCGTCTTTAACAAGAACGACTTTAGTAGAAAAAATTCTCGAGCATTACTAAGCGAAAAACGTTTTTGACGAAGACCAATTTGACCTGTGCGCGCGCTAACCGTTCCGTCGAAAAACTTTTTCGGTCAGACTTTCAAAGTTTGACTAAGCGAAAATCATTTACGTCCGAGGAACTTTCCCAGTCAACGAATTTATTTTGACTTAGCGAGAAACTCACTAAACGTATTGTTTCTTTGCGATCGAAATAAATTCACGATTAAGAGATTTTTCTCGACCAAAATATTTCGAACATTTTTCTCGGTCGTAAAATTTTTCGCTGACAAAGACTATCTCGCACGAGAACAGTAACCAATACATTTATTTCGACACAATTATTCTTGATCAAACTCTAAAGATTGAATCGAAAATAATTCTCGACTGCTTTAATATCAAACGCTACTAACTGATTTACTACTTGTGAAGCACGTAACATCAGTCCAAATTATCAAAACAACAAACGAAGGTCCTTCATCAACTCTAGAAGATAAAATGGATGCCTACTCAATTGGAAACGACAACCGTCCCCCGATACTCAAGAGAGGCGAATATACAGTTTGGAGAAGCCGATTTCTGAATTTTATCGAGCTAAAGGAACAAGCAGAAGACCTTCTCTCATCACGAGCAAGGTCCAGCTCAGTTCTAGGTAAATGTACCCGGTGACAACACTGCTAACCCTCCAATTCCTGCCTCTAGGCGATTGAAAGAGCATAGGGAATATACTGCGGAGGAAAGAGTGAGAGCTAAAGCTGAACTGATAGCAAAAAACACTCTTATGCAAGGAATCCCAAATGATATCTATCGACAGATTGATAGTATTCCAACGGCTAAGGGAATGTGGGACGAGATGTATAAGATGATGCAACGAACGGAAGTCGGTATCAAGGCTAAGAAGGCAAATATTCTCACAGCTTACGACTCCTTTAGAGCTAAACCCGAGGAGTGCTTACATGATCTCTACTAGAGATAACTCACACTCTTGAATGAGATGAGGAAAATTGAAATCACTAAGACAAAAATGGAAACTATAATCCTATTTCTTTCCTCTTTGCCCTCAGAATGGAAGAAGATTTTCACTCAAATCCGACAGAATAAAGATCTTGAGGAGTTGGATATCCACGCCATGTTCGACAATCTCGCCCAGCACGAGGAAGACATTAGTGAGATTCAGAAGGAGCAGAAGGGCAAGCTTATCGACGACTCAGTTGCCCTAGTCTCGGAGAAGAGACGCTCAAAACCACGAAAAGAGAAGATCACCAAGCCTCCCACCCCTCAGAGTCTGAAGACGAAACAGATTCAGACTTGGAGCCTAACATAAAAGCACTGGGAAAGCAGTTGGCGTTAATTGGAAAATGATGAGCAAACAATACTTCAAAAGGAAGTCCTCATCATCAGCCAATCGACTTCGAACCTCAAGCACAAAGAACAAAGAACGTGCACCTGAGACCTCCGAAGTCAAGAACATCAAAGAACCTATCAAGTGCTTTAATTGCCAAAAACCCGGTCACTATGCCAGAGAATGTACTCTGCCGAAGAAGAAAGGCGCTAACTACTACTCCAGGAAGCTTTAACTCATAAAGCAGAAGGAAGCTGAAGTAGCTCTAATGGCAGAACAAGACCGCTGGCTCGAGGATACATCTAGCTCAGAGGAAGAGAATCGTGCCCTCATGGCCCTTCTGGACAAGGATTTTGACGCCGAAACCACCAACCAGACGGACGAAGACCAAGCATCCGAATCTTCTCACGAGGTGGTTTCTCCTTCCACATTATTGACCATGTTAGAATAGTATCAACTAGCATACACTAACATGAAACATGAGCAGAAAAGCGTAAAGAAAGTAGAGAAGAAATTAACTAAGTCTCAGGAAAGGATAGTTAGTTTCGAAGCAGAACTTAGAAGCTCTAATGACAAAATAGAAGAACTCTCTAAGAGTCCCACTATTATGGAGGCTAAGTCTATTTCCACAGAGAAGCATAGGTCAATAACTAAGGAATTAGAAGACATGCTAGAAAATAACTATAATTGTTTGGTTAGGAATCCCAATGAGAAAGCTAGCCTCAATTGAGAATCACTGAAGAGACTACTAAGGTCACCAACCCAGAAGCCCAATTAGATAAAGCCAATGCTAAGGTTTGTGAACTTACGAAAGAACTTGACGCCTGTAAAGCCGCCAAATTAACGGTGAATATAATTTTGCTCCCTTAACAGAAGAACGTAAGAAGCTATACGCAAAGGTAAAGAAATTAGACTATCTTCTTACGTGAAGGGGACAGAACAAACCATTTTCCTAAATCAGCCCAAGGATACAGAATTTTGTAATCCCATTGAAGGCTTAGATTTCACTAACCCTCGTGTTTTAAAGAAGAAAGAAGCTAATGATATAAAATACATGTGTTTAGGTGTAACCACTCTTATGAACTTTACTAAAGCAGACGATCTAGGTGCTTTAGAATTAGCTAAGAGAAGAGCCACACATAGGGCCCAAATCCCCTTCGATTATAATGAACTAAATGACAGCAACAAATCTAGGGAAATACCCTTGACGCTAGTCTGTGATTTAGTTCAACCTCATGAGCCTCAACCTGAATTCGAGGAATTCTAAAAATTCTCCCTACAAACCTCCTATCGTGAAGCAGATAGAGGAACTACAAGCTACACTAGATAAAGAAAGAGAGAGTTTTGAAGTGGAAAAGAAAAATTCCTAAAGGAGATCGAAACACTAAGAGCCTCATCGATCTTACAAAGTACTTCTCACGCATCATCCTCAAAAGATAACATCGTTCTGAAAAGCGTGAAAAAAGAAAATTGCCTTCAAAAGATCAAAAACGCAAAACTTCAAAATATTCTAACTCTAATCCTGTTTCGCTTACGTCTACAGGGAGCGTAGAGCCAGCGTTAGAGTCGAAGGCTGAAGTGTCTAGTCTAAAAGTAGAGAAGGAGCCCATAGATCTGAATGATTCTAAGAATATATCTCCTTCTGTAAAATGAAAGACACTCGTAGAAATAAAATAGTTGTTTCCTCTCTCAAAATAATTGCTTCTACTTGCTCCTTAAAGCCTACCACATTTAGAAGCAATAATTTCGAAATAGGCTCTATTTCAACAATAAAAAGTGATCATTCTAAGACAAATGCTTCTAGGATGACCCGTAGGAAACAAGATCCAGCCATAAAGAAAGCGTATGGCGCTATTCATACTTGTTATCATCTAAGGTATCCCGTTAAGATCGAATCCCCCAAGCACCTTAGGAGACTATCCAATGAAAAGATCTTTTCCTCGCTCAAGCCTACTAAAGCATTTGTCCGCCCCGAAATGAATCTTCCCTGTAAGGTTCAACCTACATGGGTTCCTAAATCCCCACCTAAAAAGCCGAAAGCTGTAAAGGCCAAGTTTTCTACAAAGGGTACACCCAAATCAACTTCTACGAAGATGACTTGGGCTGTTAAAGCTTCTACTAATACTAATTTAGGAATCATATCTGAACCAACATCTAAATCAGCTAATATGAGAGAACCCATGTATAATTCGGTACCTAAAGCTCTCTAAATTGTTTTTGCAGATCCATCATGTGTGGTACCTCGACTCAGGTTGCTCCACACACATGACGGGAACACAAGAGCTGCTGAGCAACTACCAAGATCGACCGAATGGAAAAGTCAAATTTGAAAACAACGACTCAGCTCCAATTTTAGGATTTGGGGATATAACTCTAGAAAATCTGACGATGAAGGATGTCTCTGTGGCGACCCTACTTCCTAATTAGAATAATTGACGGATTTCCGTAACGAAAGTCGCAGAGGACCCGATTTAGAAAAAACTTTTTAATGAAAATAATGTACATATATAAACTAAGTCGGGTTTACAAAATGCGTCTATATAATACAACGGGCCGTAGCCCCAAAAGTCTAAACCCGACTATCCTACACCTCTCCACAGGTCGCGTCCCATGTACTGTGCCGCCCTCAAAAGCCCGTGGAGTCACCGCCGCCAGCAAGCCTATATCTCAACCCTGACACCTGTCGGTGTCGGGCTCAGTCCCACATGAAAAATATAACCCTGAGCAAAAACGCCCAGTAGGTAGTAGTAAAAATATGCAATGTATGCGTGCGTGCACTCAACCCAATCCCATGTCCTCGCACATGAAATATGCACGCTCGACCTATCACGTCTCATCACATAACAGGGCCCTCGGCTAGACTCAGCACCCACGCGCGCAATGGCAAAGTATGCCATAATCATGCGGTAGCCCACGCCGGCCGCGCCGGGTCGCTCCTTCCGCACACAATCTCAACCCGACGGCTTTTCCCCGAGTAGTCTACCACAAACCCGGGTAGACAGGAATTTCACATCTATCGGCCGTCCCTAAGCCAAATAATATCCGGTGGTGTGCACCTCGGGTGGCTCAATCCCGAGTAGATGGGTGTCGCAAACCCCCTCTCCCACCAGGTGCTACACGAGTCTAACCTCGACGACCAATAAAGGTCACTCTACCCCACTCAACCGACACCGTAAGGCGTCACCGTATAAACGGTTCAATATCACACCCTCACGTGCATGTCATGAAATACACATAAATTCAATCATCAGAAACATACACCGAAATCGCATAAATATCAACCTAGGCCGAAATGTCTAACATCCAAAAATAATAATTATAATTTAAAATATGGGTTGACTCTAATTATATATCATAATACAAAGATATTTTATTTTAAAAGTGATTTGGGCTTAAACCATTTTATTTAAAATATTTGGGGCCTAAAATAGGGCAAAAGCCCAAAATTAAATTCGCTGGTCAACTCACACCAAAATCGGTCAAAGCCCAAATTTGAAATTGCCCGAGTTGAAATTGGACAACCCGCGAAAGAACGGTCAACGCCCGATTTCACGAGGACTTTTGCCGATTTCGCGATTCGTTCGATCAAGCCCGCGGAATTTAATTTGAGCCCGCGAAAAGCCCGAGTCTCCTCACAGAAATCACCCAGTGATTTGAAATCGGCCCGCGAAACTCAAAGTCAGCCCGCAGTGTCTCTCACAATTCGCAAATCGCTTCAGCCCACGAAACCCGAACCCTAGCCCGCGAAATCTATTTCCCACACACACATCAAAATCATTTGAGCCCGCGAAATACTTTCGCGACCCGAAATCCAATTCGCCGATTCTACTTTTTATTTTAAAATCCTATTTCACTCAATTCGCGAACTACAGAACGGCCCGCAAAATCATTTCTCTCTCACGGTTAGCAAAATAACGACTGGACAGCGAAGTCTTTCCTCCCTCTCCCAATTCGCAAAGTACAACAGACCCGCAAACTATCTAACACCTAATTCGCGAAATAATGCAACCCGCGAAATGTTTTCTCTCTCTCACGATTCGCAAAATAAAGACTAGGCCCGCAAAACTCTTTTTAACTCTCACAGTTCGCCAACATCCTAATTCGCGAATTCAACTCGCGAAACACAACATACTTCGCGAATCATGAACCTAGCTTTCCAGAAATTTAACAAGTTCTTCGTCTCATAAACACACCAGTTAGATCATCAACCTCAAGAACTCATATCTTGAGTTCAAAATCACGTCATAACACATAGTAGCAAACCACGAAAATTTATAAAAATCATAGAACTGAAAAATATGAATTCGGCTGGCCTTCCAATCGAATTCTAATACTTTTACGGAATGTAATACTCTTTAAAAAGGGTTTTGTAGGGGTTTTAAACCACCTACCTAGCCTCCTTCGCTGTATTTTGATTAGTTTTTAGGCTGAAGTCTGCCCGAGCTTGTCAAGAATTTCCTCAGCTTCTTTCGTCACCTATTCTTGTTCTAAACTAAATTAGTTATTAAATCACATAAGTAAATAAATACACGAGCTCTCATGGATGGGATTCTTACCACCTTTTAAGCTCGTTGGAACCTATTTCTATGTTGGAATATGGATCGAATTTGCCCAAAACCCTTCTTTGCTTCCTCGTCACTTTCTTTCTGCTTTCTTTCTTTGTTTCTTGTGTTACTTTTCTCTTTTCTTTCCCTTATTGCTAAGTAACGATCCTTATTTATCCATGCTTAATTGTGATTGGTTGCTTAAGGTGGTGAAGTCCTTGACCCAAAGCAAGTGGATAATCTCAAACGTGTTTTGCCTTGTCTTGAAGGATCTTTTTTCCTACATGGGCCTTAACAACAACTTTGGGTCGTTAATGTATTCCTTCATTTATTTATACCATATGGGTCTTTTATTCACCTTGGTTACTTTACAAATTGTTGTCCTAATTTATCTCTTGGGCTTTATAATCATTCCGGCCCAAAATATTTTGTTCACGCTCGGTCCAATTTAATGTTTTCGGCTCACTTCCGAAAATCGGTTTACGTTCGATAATGACCTTCATTAATTTCAAACATTACAAAAATAATCCCGTACTAATTTTACGGGTATTACATCCTTCCCCCCTTAAAAGAAATTTCGTCCCCAAAATTTAAGTCGTCGTAAATAACTCGGGGTACTTTTCTCTCATCTCGTCTTCTCGCTCCCGAGTGGCTTCTTCCATTCTCTGGTTTCGCCATAACACCTTTACTAGGGGGATGTTCTTATTCCTAAGTCGCTTCACCTCGTACATTAAAATCTCTACCGGCCTTTCTTCATAACTCAAGTCCGGTTTCAATTGCTGGTGAAGTGCCTTGCTTCGTAACACATGATTTGGATCTGGAAGGTACTTCCGTAACGTAGATACGTGGAAGACGTCATGGACTTATGTTAGTGAAGTCGGCAGTTCTAGCTGGTACGCTACCTCGCCGACTCTTTTCAAAATCTTGAAAGGTCCTATGTACCTCGGACTCAGTTTTCCTTTTTGGCCGAAACGCTTAACACCCTTCATAGGAGATATTTTCAAGAAAATTTGATCTCCTTCTTCGAACTCCAACGGCCTACGTCTTTTATCCGCGTAACTCTTTTGACGACTTTGGGCCGTCTGCATTCTCTCCCGAATTTTCCCAACAGCTTCGGTCATTTCTCGAATCATTTCGGGACCTAACAGCGCCTTCTCGCCGATTTCATTCCAATGAACTGGGGATCGACATTTACGCCCATACAAGGCTTCGTATGGCGCCATCCCAATCGTAGCTTGATAGCTGTTATTATACGAAAATTCAATCAACGGGAGATATTTACTCCAACTTCCTCGGAAATCTAGAACACATGCTCTCAACATATCTTCGAGCGTCTGGATCGTCCGTTCCGATTGTCCGTTTGTTTGGGGATGATAAGCTGAGCTAAAGGACAATTTAGTTCCTAAAGCTTTCTGTAAACTTACCCAGAATTGAGACAGAAATCTCGAATCGCGATCGGAAACGATCGACATCGGAATCCCATGTAGTCTCACTATTTCCTGAATATACAGCTCTGCGAATTTCTCCATGGGATAGGTCTGGTTGATCGGTAGAAAGTGAGCAGATTTAGTCAATCTATCAACGATTACCCAAATTGCATCATGTCCTTTCACTGTCTTGGGTAATCCGACGACAAAATCCATTGTTATGTGGTCCCACTTCCATTCGGAAACCGTCAACGGTTGTAACATTCCTGCTGGCCTTTGATGTTCTGCTTTGATCTGTTGGCAGGTCAGGCATCGACTTACAAACGTAGCAACGTCTCTTTTCATTCGAGGCCACCAATAGTTCATCCGTAGATCCCGATACATCTTCGTGGCACCAGGATGCACCAAGTAGATTGTCGCATGTGCTTCTGTCATCAATGTTCGGCGAATGTCTTCGTCTTTAGGCACATAGAGGCGACCTCTGAATCGTAAACTTCCGTCTCCTCGGAATTCGAATTCCCACGGAACATCTTCATCTCGTTCATCTCGAACCTTCAGGTATAATTCGTCTTCCTTTTGTGCTTCGAGGATCCGATCTAACAGCGTTGGCTTGATAGTCAACGCTGCCAATCTCGTCTCAATCTCCCCGAAGTGAATTACTTCAACTCCAAGTTGGCACAATTCAGTATTCACGGCTTTTCGGCGCAACGCGTCCGCGACCACGTTAGCTTTCCCTGGGTGATAACTTATCACGCAGTCGTAGTCTTTCACTAGTTCGAGCCATCGTCTTTGCCTCATATTCAATTCCTTCTGTGTGAAGAAGTACTTCAGGCTCTTATGATCCGTAAAGATCTCGCACCTTTCTCCGTACAAATAGTGTCGCCAGATCTTAAGAGCAAACACTACTGCAGCGAGTTCAAGATCGTGGGTGGGGTAGTTCTTCTCATACGGTTTCAATTGTCGGGAGGCATAGGCATTTACCTTCCCATTCTGCATTAATACGCACCCCAAGCCATTCTTCGATGTGTCACTATATACTAAAAATCCTTCAGTACCCGAAGGTATTGCTAAGACTGGAGCAGTCGTCGGTCTTTTCTTCATCTCCTGAAAACTTTGCTCACATTCTTCAGTCCACTTGTACGGAACATTCTTCTTCGTCAGGTTTGTGAGCGTCGAGGCTATACTGGAAAAATCTTTGATGAACTTCCGATAGTATCCAGCAAGCCTGAGAAAACTTCTAACCTCCGTGGGAGTCGTTGGTCGCGGCCATTTGTCTATTGCTTCAATCTTGCTGGGGTCCACTGAAATTCCATCTCCCGAAATAATGTGCCCCAGAAAAGCCACTTGTTCCAACCAGAACTCGCATTTCTTGAATTTAGCGAATAATTGCTTTTCTCGGAGAATTCCAAGGACCGTTCTCAGGTGTTCCTCGTGTTCTTCTTTGGTCTTAGAATAAATGAGAATATCGTCAAATAAAGACGATGACGAAGCGGTCCAGAAATTCTTTAAACACTCGGTTCGTCAGATCCATGAAAGCAGCAGGAGCATTCGTTAGCCCGAAGGGCATGACCAAGAATTCATAGTGGCCGTACCTCGTGCTGAACGCAGTTTTGAGAACATCCGTCTCACGGATCTTCAACTGATGATAACCGGAACGTAGGTCGATCTTTGAGAACACCGTTGCCCCTTGTAATTGGTCAAATAAATCGTCTATCCTCGGCAATGGATACTTATTCTTGATCGTGATTTTATTAAGCTCACGATAATCGATGCACATCCTCATTGACCCGTCTTTTTTCTTAACAAAAAGTACTGCGGCTCCCCAAGGCGAGAAACTGGGTTGAATGAAACCCTTCTGTAACAAATCTTTCAATTGTTCGTTCAGCTCTCGTAACTCGTTCGGTGCTAACCGATACGGCGATTTAGAGATTGGGGCAGCTCCTGGCACAAGATCGATTACGAATTCGATTTCCCGATCCGGCGGTAATCCCAAAAGATCCTCGGGAAACACATCAGGGTATTCATTTACTATTGGAACCTCCTCAAGCTTCGGCTGGGAAGATTCCTCGGTTTTCACCGCGAAGATCAGGAACGATTAGCAACCCGTATTCACGAGTCGTTGAGCTTTCAAAGCAGAAATCCGAGGGATTGTCTTACCATTCTTCTTTCCCGAAAATTCAAATTCCTCTCCCTCGGGTGATCGGAACCTAACTACCCTCTCTGAGCAATCGATAATGGCCCCGTACTTCGAGAGCCAATCCATCCCGAATATGATGTCGTAATCATTCATCGGGATTACTATTAGGTCTACATCTAATTCCCTCCCATCAATCTTAACAGGACAATTTTCTACCACTAAGTTGGTCCGAGTTGGATCTTCGTGTGGTAGGGATATTATAAAATTGCATGAGGAATGGGTGGGATATATTCCCGCCAGAGTCACGAAATTAGCCGACACAAATGAATGTGTGGCTCCAGAGTCAATCAGTATTGAAGACGGTACGTGAAAGATATTCAACGTACCAGTCACTACGGCTGGGTTCTCCTCCGCCTCTTCGTGGGTAAGTGTAAAAACTCGTGCCGGTACAGGTGGAGGTCGAATCAGATTCTGCGGCTGATTCTGCGGTCGAGGTTGACCTTCCGTGCAATTCCGTGCAGTGTGCCCAGTCTTTCCGCACCAGAAGCATTGTAGATTCTGCGCATGTCGAGGTCCGTAGCAGATCCCGAAATGGTTTCGTCCGCACTGCTGACACTGTGGCGCCGGCGTCGCTGGTCGATAGGAGACGTTGGTTGGTCCCTGACTAAAGTTTGGACACCACATCTGCTGACCCGGTCGATTTCCTTTATTCTTCGGGCCCTTGCCGAAGAATTGCCGTTTCTGACTGCTTCCTCCCTGCTGGCTCTCTCTCTTCCGGTTCGCTTCCTGGGCCACTACTCCTTCCGCCTGTTCAGCTATCAATGCTCGCTTCGTCGCTTGGCGGAATTCCAGCTGTCGTACACCCGGTATACTTAAGTCCCGATAGAACTCGCAGCCCTCTGAGGAATCTCGTCACCTTCAACGTGTTGGTCGCAACGAGATGCGGGGCAAAACGAGATAATTCCTCAAATCGGCGGATATATTCCGCAACTGGCATGCGGCCTTGCTTCAGGTTCATAAATTCGTACATTCGCTGCTCCTGGTCATGAGCAGTGAAGTACTTGTCATAAAAGAGTTCCTTGAAGCGTTCCCACGTCATAGTAGCGGAATCCTCTAACACCTTCACGGTGTTCCACCAGAAACGCGCGCTTCCCCGAAACAGGGAAACGGCACACAGCACCTTCTCATTATTCGGCACACGGCTATAGATGAAGAGATCTTCTATGGTGCCGATCCAATCCTCGGCCACCGCAGGGTTAGCGGCCTCGGCGAAGGTTGGGGGATTTAGCTTACGGAATCTCTCCCCAATGATTTCCACTCGATCAGGTTGCGGGGAGGAACGGTGCTCAGATGAGCTCCGATGATTTATCAGATCGTTGATCTGGTCTGACTGTCGTTTGATTAATTCAGTCAGACGATGGATGGTGTCACGTTCTCGAGTCGGGGACTCAGGTTCGTCCCTATGACTTGATTCTCCTACGAACACATTTCTCGGCCTTCCTCTCGTCATTTCCAACTATACATAACACACGTAAACGGGCATATAAGGTCACGTAAACACATAAACACATAATACTTACAGGCAAGGCTGGTTCTCCCGGCTTCTGAGCGGCAGTACATGGACAGTCTTCAGAACCTAAAACCTAACGCTCTGATACCACCTGTGGCGACCCTACTTCCTAATTAGAATAATTGGCGAATTTCCGCACCCGATTTAGAAAAAAACTTTTTAATGAAAATAATGTACATATATAAACTAAGTCGGGTTTACAAAATGCGTCTATATAATACAACGGGCCGTAGCCCCAAAAATCTAAACCCGACTATCCTACACCTCTCCACAGGTCGCGTCCCATGTACTGCGCCGCCCTCAAAAGTCCGTGGAGTCACCGCCGCCAGCAAGCCTATATCTCAACCCTGACACCTGTCGGTGTCGGGCTCAGTCCCACCTAAAAAATATAACCCTGAGCAAAAACGCCCAGCAGGTGGTAGTAAAAACATGCAATGTATGCGTGCATGCACTCAACCCAATCCCATGGCCTCACACATGAAGTATGCACGCTCGACCTATCACGTCTCATCACATAACAAGGCCCTCGGCTAGACTCAGCACCCACGCGGGCAATGGCAAAGAATGCCATAATCATGCGGTAGCCCACGCCGGCCGCGCCGGGTCGCTCCTTCCGCACACAATCTCAACCGACGGCTTTTCCCCGAATAGTCTACCACAAACCCGGGTAGACAGGAATCTCACATCTGTCGGCTGTCCCTGAGCCAAATAATATCCGGTGGTGTGCACCTCGGGTGGCTCAATCCCGAGTAGATGGGTGTCGCAAACCCCCTCTCCCACCAGGTGCTACACGAGTCTAACCTCGACGACCAATAAAGGTCACTCTACCCCACTCAACCGACACCGTGAGGCGTCACCGTATAAATACGGTTCAATATCACACCCTCAAGTGCATGTCGTGAAATACACATAAATTCAATCATCAGAAACATATACACCGAAATCGCATAAATATCAACCTAGGCCAAAATGTCTAACATCCAAAAATAATAATTATAATTTAAAATATTGGTTGACTCTAATTATATATCATAATACAAAGATATTTTATTTTAAAAGTGATTTGGGCTTAAACCATTTTATTTAAAATATTTGGGGCCTAAAATAGGGCAAAAGCCCAAAATTAAATTCGCTGGTCAACTCACACCAAAATCGGTCAAAGCCCAAATTTGAAATCGCCCGTTTTGAAATTGGTCAACCTGCGAAAGAACGGTAAACGCCCGATTTCGCGAGGACTTTTGCCGATTTCGCGATTCGTTCGATCAAGCCCGCGAAATTTAATTTGAGCCCGCGAAAAGCCCGAGTCTCCTCACAGGAATCACCCAGCGATTTGAAATCGGCCCGCGAAACTCAAAGTCGGCCCGCAGTGTCTCTCACAATTCGCAAATCGCTTCAGCCCGCGAAACCCGAACCCTGGCCCGCGAAATCTATTTCACACACACACATCAAAATCATTTGAGCCCGCGAAATACTTTCGCGACCCGAAATCCAATTCGCCGATTCTACTTTTTATTTTAAAATCCGATTTCACTCAATTCGCGAACTACAGAACGGCCCGCAAAATCATTTCTCTCTCACGGTTCGCAAAATAACGACTGGACCGCGAAGTCTTTCCTCCCTCTCTCAATTCGCAAAGTACAACAGACCCGCAAACTATCTAACACCTAATTCGCGAAATAATGCAACCCGCGAAATGTTTTCTCTCTCTCACGATTCGCAAAATAAAGACTAGGCCCGCAAACTCTTTTTAACTCTCACAGTTCGCTAACATCCTAATTCGCGAATTCAACTCGCGAAACACAACATACTTCGCGAATCATGAACCTAGCTTTCCAGAAATTTAACAAGTCCTTCGTCACATAAACACACCAGTTAGATCATCAACCTCAAGAACTCATATCTTGAGTTCAAAATCACGTCATAACACATAGTAGCAAACCACAAAAATTTATAAAAATCATAGAACTGAAAAATATGAATTCGACTGGCCTTCCAATCGAATTCTAATACTTTTACGGAATGTAATACTCTTTAAAAAGGGTTTTGTAGGGGTTTTAAACCACCTACCTAGCCTCCTTCGCTGTATTTTGATTAGTTTTTAGGCTGAAGTCTGCCCGAGCTTGTCAAGAATTTCCTCATCTTCTTTCGTCACCTATTCTTGTTCTAAACTAAATTAGTTATTAAATCACATAAGTAAATAAATACACGAGCTCTCATGGATGGGATTCTTACCACCTTTTAAGCTCGTTGGAACCTATTTCTATGTTGGAATATGGATCGAATTTGCCCAAAACCCTTCTTTGCTTCCTCGTCACTTTCTTTCTGCTTTCTTTCTTTGTTTCTTGTGTTACTTTTCTCTTTTCTTTCCCTTATTGCTAAGTAACGATCCTTATTTATCCATGCTTAATTGTGATTGGTTGCTTAAGGTGGTGAAGTCCTTGACCCAAAGCAAGTGGATAATCTCAAACGTGTTTTGCCTTGTCTTGAAGGATCCTTTTTCCTACATGGGCCTTAACAACAACTTTGGGTCGTTAATGTATTCATTCATTTATTTATACCATATGGGTCTTTTATTCACCTTGGTTACTTTACAAATTGTTGTCCTAATTTATCTCTTGGGCTTTATAATCATTCCGGCCCAAAATATTTTGTTCACACTCGGCCCATTTTAATGTTTTCGGCTCACTTCCGAAAATCGGTTTACGTTCGATAATGAACTTCATTAATTTCAAACATTACAAAAATAATCCCGTGCTAATTTTACGGGTATTACTCTCTTACGTCGAAGGTCTCCGCCATAACTTGTTCAGCATAGGCCAATTCTGCGACAAAGGATTCCAGGTTGTCTTTCTTGTTGACCAGTGCAGAATATTGGACAAGCAGAACAAGAACTCCTCCAAGGACTTCGGAAATCCAACCTTTACACGATTAATCTGACGTCCTTGTGGACCACGACAGCTGTTTGTGTTGGTCCACTTGTTACCTGTTAGGAATTAATTATAGTGTCCTCTATTTATTTGTATCTTGGGCTAAAATTTAGATATTAATAGCGTTGTAGTAGGTTGGGGAGACAACTTGTATTAGTAGAAGTTATGGTACTTGGACTTTAATATACCAAAGAGCTGTGGTATATAAAGCACATACTTACCCTTGTTAGGGTTTTATCAAAAGAAAATTCACTGAAGCCGTTCTCGTTAAAACACACACACAAACACATACTAAAAGGTGCTTCATATGGTCTTAATCTTTCTAATAATCTTTTGATCCTTGTTTGGTAACAAGTGGACCAACATTACCAAACAAGGATCAAAAGATTATTAGAAAGATTAAACCGTGTGAAGCACCTTTAGTGTGTGTTCGTGTGTGGGTTTAGCAAAAGCGGCTTCAAATGTTAATTCTTTTGATAAAACCTAACAAGGGTAATCATGGGCTTTATATACCACATTTAATTGGTATATTAAAGCCCAAGTCCAAAACTTCTACTAAATACAAGTTGTCTCCCCAAACTACTATATCCCAACAACAAGAAACAAAGACTCAAGACTTAAATAACTAGAGAACACTACAACTAATTCCTAACAATCTCCCCCTTAGTGTCCTCGTCCTCTTGTTGGCGTCTTCTGAGTCTTCCTTTTCTTGGGGCTCACCAACACGTATGGTGACTTTCGAAGTCCTAAGATGTCTACACATGATTAACAACAATTTACACACATGAACGGTTGTCTACACATGGACAACCAAAGTAAACTTCCACACACACGCTAAAGAACTCGTACTAGAAAATTGGCAAAGAACATTACAAACAGAAGTCTCTCACCTTCTGAAGCTCAGTCCCCTTTAGAAGAGTTTCAATTTCCTCCGCCGACCAAAGCACTGGGATCGGCTCAAACCCGGGCAATATTTGCAAATACTCGAACCATTTCTACCTCACCCCAAGACTTCTCTCGTACATGATCGCAAACGCCAAACCCAAAGGTTGTAAGTGTAGCCAACTTGCTATTAAGGATATGGCAGAAAGAAATAATAGAAAAAGAGCTCCCGTATAAAGATCTTCATTAGTGCGTAAACCAATTGTATACCACCACTGATAAACACCAGAATAAGCGATATTCACTGGGCCAGGAGCACCCCCTCGAGTAAAAGGCCCTCCAAACTGGGCCTCTTCGATGAGCCCTTTTGCGGCCGACGTCATCCCAGTGAGGCAGCTCTTTTTCGGAATCTGTGCGATAACATACTCTTCTTTCAACTCATGGCATGCCCTTACTGATATGGAGAACAGTGAGGGGTTAGCATTGGATTCTTGGATCTCAATAGAGATAGCTTCGTCCCATTCTATGCCTTGACCCTTCATCCACCTTCTGAAAGCTCTCATCTTTCTGTTAAAGAGTTGCTTGCACACGGTTAGCTACTAATTGGGCAATGCTCGAAAATCTGATTTCCAGCCATAACAGTTCCACTTTGACCTCAAAAATCTTACAGAAGAGATTATTGGTTCAGCAAATTAACTTCCATCGAACAATTCAACGATATTCCCATATTGATCGCCACGATCAATATTAATACAGCGTGATGGATCTCAGCTCGATGCAACTGTTAGGATGCATCAACCACATTCTGAAAACGAGGATAAGAATCGAAATGCGACCACTCATAAAAAAAGGTAATTTTGTTACCTGTCGGCAGACATTGCACATGCACTGGCGCGGCGGTGCGATGGTTATTAAAAGGGGGCCGCTGTTTGGTTGCTTTTTAGCAGCGAAAAATGGGCTGAAACATGGCTCCGATCATTTCCAATGAAGTGGGCCTATTTTTTGGGCCATTAACTCGTACCTTTTTTTTAATCAGAAATGTGATGAATAAATTCATCATATGTTTGGAATTTTTCAATACGTCGTTCAACTTTCAGTTGATTGTCCCTGTTGGTCGAAGCTAGTGGCTTGGGATGGGACAGTGACGAAACGAATATTGGTAAGTCGGGGAGTCGAATTACTTCTTAATTGTAGAACATAAATATTTTAAGTTCACAAAGTATAATTATCAACCTATTAACACGTCAAAAATTAATATTTTGAATAATTCATAGTTATCGTAAACAAGTTAGACGATATTAAGGCTAATTTATCTTTTTTTAGTCTCGCGGTGATTTCAGGACACCTTAATTAAGCGGAGTATTTTTAGTCCTGTAAATTTAATGAAAAGAGCAATTTAAAGACAATTTATCCGGAATTAACACGTATGCGCGGAATTGATGATTTGGACGTAATATTTTTCTCTATTATCCAAACAACCTCCACGTAGGTTTATATTTGGGAGGGTTTAAATGAATGAAGTTTATATGAAACTAATTAATGGGTATAAAATAAAATGTGTGTTTGGTTGGTGTGTTTAATAAATACATGTGAGGGTGTGTTTATTTATACCTGTTGGCATGGGTTTAGAGCAGGATTACATAAACTCATGGGTATATTTATACCTATGAACCAAACAGTTGAACAGATGTTAAACCCACACTTCAAATTACTAACCCCATGAAACAAGGAACAATATTAAATAATTAAATAATAATAATATCAACTAAGTAATTGACATAGTGGAGAATCCTTCCATTCAAAAAATCAGATTCATTTTTCTAAAAAAAATGAACTAACATCACAGTTACATACCGAAAATATAAACTAAAATTGTTTACCTTGTAATCTTGACAAGAGTGGAATCGACGACCAGTTTCTTTTTCGATCATGAAGTTCTCAAACTCGGGGGTCTGCTACAATGGCAATACAAAGCCGCTTTAGAGGAAGACATTTGGACATTTTCCCACGTAAACTGATGGTAATGAAATGGAGTTGGACATTTGGACATACTTACCCTTGTTAGGGTTTTATCCAAAGAAAATTCACTGAAACCGTTCTCGTTAAACACACACACAAACACATACTAAAAGGTGCTTCATACGGTCTTAATCTTTCTAATAATCATTTGATCCTTGTTTGGTAACAAGTGGACCAACATTACCAAACAAGGGTCAAAAGATTATTAGAAAGATTAAACCGTGTGAAGCACCTTTAGTGTGTGTTCGTGTGTGGGTTTAGCAAAAGCGGCTTCAAATGTTAATTCTTTTGATAAACCCTAACAAGGGTAATCATGGGCTTTATATACCACATTTAATTGGTATATTAAAGCCCAAGTCCAAAACTTCTACTAAATACAAGTTGTCTCCCCAAACTACTATATCCCAACAACAAGAAACAAAGACCCAAGACTTAAATAAGTAGAGGACACTACAACTAATTCCTAACAATCTCCCCCTTAGTGTCCTCGTCCTCTTGTTGGCGTCTTCTGAGTCTTCCTTTTCTTGGGGCTCGCCAGCACGTATGGTGACTTCCGAAGTCCTAAGATGTGCTCATACGACCGCAAAATTCTTCGAAGTGATATTCTCTCAGATATGATCTCGATCAGCTTCATGTATTTTACTTGGACTTTGTGTTCTTCATCTTATAGCTGCTCGAGAATACTTCTGAGCTTGTTTCGAATGATTCGAAGTGTACCGTCGCTGAACTTGTTAATCTCTGATGTCTTCATGAGCCTTTTATCTCCCTTGTAATTGATGTAAACGACTGACGGATCATCATCTTCATTAATTATGTGTCCTTCGCCAAAACCTGTGTCTGGAACTTCGAAGGATGGGTTTGTGAGGTTTACCCTCTTCATATGCTTTCCACTGCCATTTGGAGGTCATGGGTCGCGTTGAACTTGACTTGGCACATCAAAAATCGCTTAAGAGCGACATATCACCAACCTTGAGGTCTGGATTTTGAAGCGTTCCAAGAAACCTGTAGCTTCCAACCATCTGATCAATGTCCTCACCTCTTAAGTAGGAGAGATCGCCTTCAGTCAGTTCTTCGACCGTTCCATCTTCTCGCCCTTGTAGATGGGAAATTCGTAGAAGTCGAGTCGAGCTCGTCGTACTCCGATGATTGCATTAATTCTAGCTTGTTCCTTCTCTTCTCTTCGAAGAGTCTCAACATCAGCTCCTTTCCCTTTCATCATAAGTCCTCGACGGAGAGAAAGCAGGTACCGAACGGTAGTTGGTCTTGAAAGAATGGTTAGTCCTCTGAGTTCCAGCTCATCCATCTTCTTAATCCTATCTTCTTTCTTCCAGATTCTCCGTCGTATCTCTTCTTGATAGGGAGCAACCACTTTGGCATTCTCCCATGGCAGATTAAGCTCTTCTCTTATCTTCCACTTCAGGGGAGGGCATTCTTCATCAACGACGTGGTGTTTGAGAAGCTCGGGAAGTTCTGGAATTGCGGTTTCGTAGTCTTCACCTTCCTCAAGCTCATCATCGTCAACAAGGGCAAGGCTTACGTTGGGTTTCATCAGAAAGTATCTGGCATTCTCCATTAAGCCCTTAACTATGGTTGGGTCCATTGGTTTTGTTATCCAATCCTCGTTGAAAATGTACTTTTCAACAGTGGTGTGAGGATTGTATAACTCTTCGAGGGATAAGATGGGCTCGTTGGTAGGAGATGAGGGAGATATTGGAGGGCTACTTAGATGGTGTGTATCTGGTGATGTGGCTTGTTGGGTTGTTTTGGTAGTAGGTCGGGTAGATTTTTTGGTTCGTGAGGGTGTAGGTGTTTTGGTGGTTCGAGTCGTCTGCTGTTGTTGAGGCTGTGGCTCTGGCTGCTTCTCCCCTTCGGGATGACCCTCACCCTTCGGTTCGTCATGCGGCTGATTCGAAGTCTGAGCCGCACCTCTGCACGTGAACGGAAGCTCTAGTCGTCTGAGGACCTCCGCTTCAATTCGCTGCGCTTCGTTGCAGTGCAGAGTCTGGCGATGACGACATCAATTAGTTCCGTCACAGGAACATTCCACGGACCGTCGTCAGGGGCAGTAGAGGGATCGGCTTGAGAAGGTGCTTGTTCTGGGACGGAGGCTTTGCCCTTGTCTCGAGAGGATGTCCCAATCGCATTGTACACCTGGGTCTTTATGGAGTCTTGGAGTTCTTTGGCGAATTCAGCTAGGCGAACATTGAGTGTGGCCTCCGTCACGAACGGGGAAAATAGCGAGGCGGAGTCACGAAGACGTTCCACCGTCACAACATCAGTAGAAGGTACTGATGTGCCGCCTGCTTGCACAGGACTTGAAGAACCGAAGCCACTAAGGCCTATCGTTGACATCGATGCTGAGACGGACTCAGATCGATGACCCAAAACAGCAGCTGTAGTAGTGTTGACTGCCGTGGGACTTCCGCTCTGTCCCAGACTAGTAGCTAGTACAGAGACATCGAAGAGCGTTCTGGTCAGGTCACCGAGACCTGACAGTGAAAAAGAGGTGTATGTGTCCTAGAAAAGGGAAAAAATGTAGGTGGTAATGTTACTAGACTCGTTGTGGACAAGGAAAGTGCAGTGTGAGGCGGAGGACTGCATATTCAACATCGACCCCCTCAGAGCGAGATGGCTGACGTGGTTTCTCGTGAGAATGTGAAACAATCATATGTTGAGAGATGATTGAGTGGGCAGGTTGGGTACTTTGCGCGATTGGACCAGATGTCGCGACTTCTACTCGGGGGAAGACAAAGTCATCCCCTGAACCTATGGGATCGGTCCGGATTATTTGCTTACTAGTAGATGGAGGAAGACGGTCGTAGTTTTGTTTGGTACGTCGGTCCTTCTTGCTGCTTTCGGCATCCCCCTTTTGTTTCCTCTTTTGTTATGGTTGTGGGGATTCGGGTTATCCTAGACCTAGACTTGGCTGGTGGGGTTGTCTGATCCCGAGGTTACGTTCAACTGGGTTGGTTTGAACAATGTGGATGTCTTCAAGGTTATTCTCTCGTAGGTAGGCTTGAAGGGTTGAATCAGTTTTGTCCAGGAGTTGTAGAAGGTGTTCCCCCAATAGCATGCCCTATTCATCGAATTTTGACTTTGTCTTGGTTGATTGAATTTTGCGGAGCTTGGGAATGTCATAACTTTCGGCCTGAACGAGGATGAGAAACCATCTTATGTAAGGAAGGACCTTTGTGGAGCCGAACTTTCGTCTTCCCAGTTGATCAGCAAGGTCAGACCAAATTAGTTGGGCGACATCGTAATTTTTGTTGAATACGATGCCGTGGAAGATCATCATGATTTGTCTGTTGCAGCGGTCTGACCCGGTGTGCTTAGGTGAAAGACACTTGTTGACAATTAGGAACTGTGGCGACCCTACTTCTCTAACTAGGATTAGTGGCGGATTTCCGCAACGTAAGCCGCGGAAGACCCGTCTAATTAAAACTTTTTCCTAAAATAATATATATTACTAAATACATGCGTCTACATTGTCATCCATGTACATGGGCCGAAGCCCCAAAAATATCAAAAGAACAAAAGTGCTAACGCCGCTCCACAGGTCTTCATCCATGTACCGCACCGCCCTCAAAAGTCCGTGGAGCACCGCCACCAGCCGCCTCAGTCCTGACGCGTACCGGCGTCAGACTCAGTACCTACAACACGTAAACACTGAGCAATTTGCCCAGTAGGTGAATAAAATGCATGTATTCAAGTGTGCACTCAACCCCAATCCCAATATCTCACAACATGATATAATGCACACTCTTCTTTTCCCACATTCCTATTTCACACAACACAGGGCCCTAGGTTAGGCTCGACACCCTCGCGCGCAAAGACTACTGGGAGGCCACCCCCAAGTCTCGCGGCAGCCTACCCTGGTAGTGCACTGGACGATCATGCCAATGGCCTCCTACCGGGTCGCTCCGCACCAAAAGTATACGCTGATAGTGCACTGGACGATCACGCCAATGGCCTAATATCAGGTCACATCAATATCTCCGGCGGTATGCACCTCGGGACGGTCACGCCCGAGTAGACAGATCGATCACGCCTGTCTCCGCCAGGTGTCCAGTGAGCCCAACCTCGACTCCTCTAAGAGTCACCAATCACAAGCATCTCTTTCTACCCCGTACGTCAATATCACATATCCTTACCGTCATCCTACGGTACAACCATATCTCGCCCTAACGTGATATGCACATGCCATGCATGTTCACAAAATCTCATAAAAGCATTATATAAAACGTACGTAGAACATGTAAACACATAAATCATATAAGTCACGTAAATCACAGAATCACATGAAAACACATAATTCACGTATGTGTTCACGTATTGTAGATGGATGATCCACCTACCTGTCCTCCTGCTAGCGTCTAATAAGCAACCCGTCGAAGTCCCTAACTGCCAATCCTCTGATTATAATAATATTATTAGTATCTGAATAAATTCTCGTACTATACTGATATGAATAATTATTTTCAAATATTGGACTTGGTGGTCAACGGTCAACCCTAATTTATAAATTATCGGCGAAAGTGGTATTCCCTGATTTCAAAAATCGCAATGTTTGTTGATTTCAATCGCCCGAAAGTGCTCCAAAGCTCGGCAATTTTAAGTTCTAGCTTACAATCGATCGAAACTATAGATCGAAACTCACATTGTTGAATTTATTGTAACAATATAAGGCCTGCAAGTACTCTATTCTCTCATTTATCCAATCATTGTTATTCCTAGCATCGTTGATCGAGACTCATCATACTAAAATATTAAAATTAGCTAAGGCTGAAATAAAAATCGTTCTAACGTTCTCTCGTCTATTTAATTTGGCACTATCCATTGAAAGTCATCATGTTGGGAGTATTCAAATATTCGAAACCCTGTTATAATATGAATCGGCCGATTATAACTTAGTGGAATAAATATTCTAAACTCTGTATTTCACTAAATCGACCGAAATCTGTTATTAATCGAAAGTTACTATGTGAATTGACTATCGATCGCACTTCTACTTTGTTGAATTTAATAATATCACCTAAGACTGAGATAACCCAATCGTTCATACACTTTCTCATCTAACCCTTATTATAATCTCCCTTGAAAGTAAAATTCCTACCCAGAACTTAGAAATTATAGGATTCCCTCCTATTTTAAAGTTATTATATCTGCCCAAAGAATAACTATACCAAAGTTCTAAGCCCTGAAACGTGTTAGTAGTTCCCAAAATATTGTGTACTCTAACGAGAAACACTTAAACATGAATCTACCTCTTAAACAAGGGTTTTTTTTGCCCTCTCTCTTACGCCTCTAAAACAATAAATTCTGAAAATACAATAAATCCTAACGTCACATGCTTCGAACTCAATTCATATCACATAAATTCTTATGAAGCTAGGTCGAAGCTCAAAGGTTTTCTAAACAAAATAAGTACCGAAATCTACTTCATGGTTATCACCTAAATATGTAACGAAATTAACTATCAATATACATAAAGTGCTAAGCATAAGAGGTTATACCTCACTCCAAAGTCAGCTTTTCGATGATGGACTTCCTACGTTGCTAAGTCCTTAGTTATACCTTCATCACTTTAGTTTCTTTGAATTTGTTGGGAACCTTGTACTCGTTGGAGGCTCTTTCTTCTTAGTTCTTATTTTTTTGTTTTATTTTGTTCTCTCCTTTCTTTGTGTATTTCGTTAACTCTCTTTGAGCTTCTTGTATTGGTTTTTGTGTGGTTATTGTTAGTATTTATCATATAAAATGGCAACAAGGTGACAAGCCATATACGTGTATTTCCTTTTTGATTAAGTAATGTCTATTTGAGTTTGAGCTTCAATTACTCACGTTGGGCTATTCCTTAAGTGAGTTGGGCCCGTTATTATTTCAACACTTTTTCCTTATTTAATCTCTATTAACTTGGGCTAAGCTAGTTAAGCAACGTATTTCAATCATGGGCCATTTTATTCCTTTCGGCCTCACTACCTTTTTAGTCCATATATTCTTCTTGGACTTTCTATACTTAAATTACATATTCTCGGGACCATTTTATTATTTTAATTTCATCCGAATTTTCGTTCATAAATATTTATTAGGAATTTTATTCCTACTATTTTCTTTGCTAATTATCCTCAAACTTCCTATCGTAATCCCGCTTCAAATTTTGCGGGTATTACAGGAACAGCGTCCGCCAGGGTCGAGGTATGTCTTTGGCGCAAAAGTCGGGGAGATGAATTGATTTTGGGCATTTTGTTTGTATCCCATGAAGAGGAAGTCGGCAATCAGATTGTCGGAACTAGGATGGTTGTCGTAGTTTAGTGAGGTTGGTAGGTTTAGTTGGGAACGTATGATTGCTGGGGTCAGAACAACAATGGTGTTGCCAATTCGAGCGGAGAGGCGGGTTGTTTCTGGGTTGTCAGTTGGATTCTGCAGCGTGGCCCAAAATTGTTCCACGTATACTTCGGGCACACGCTCGGTTATGGAAAAGGCTGTGTTTAGAGGGTGGTTTTGATGAATTTTTGGCATGATAGGGTCGGGACATTGTGTGTTGTTGAAGTCTAATTGGACGTTATTTGGGAGTTGCTGACCCCAGTTTTTAGACGGGAAGACATCGTCAATTTCTCGCACCATATTGATCAACCCGTAATCCTGTAGTTGTGTTCGCAACCACAGGATTTGAGAGCAGCAACTGGCCGCAGCAACGTACTCCGCTTCGGCAATGGAGGTTGAAACACAGTTTTGCTTCTTAGATGACCAGCTTACTAGTTTGTCACCTAAGAATTGTAGGCCTCCAGATGTACTTTTTCTGTCCATCTTACATCCTGCAAAGTCTGCGTCAGTATAACCAAGTAATTGAAAATTTGAGTTCTTAGGATACCATAGTCCGAGTGTCAGGGTTCCTTTGAGATACTTCATTATTCTCTTCACTGCTAGCATGTGTGACTCATTTGGATTGGCTTGAAAGCGAGCACATAGGCATGTGGAGAATACAATGTCAGGTCTGCTGGCGGTGAGATACATAACCGATCCGATGATTCCCCGATATGTGGTTGGATTGGCCGACTTTCCATCTGGATCCAAGTCTAGCTTATAAGAAGGGGACATTGGGGTGTTCTTTGTCGTAGGATTATCCAAGTTGTACATTTTGAGTATGTCGCGGATGTACTTTGATTGGTTACTGAAGATGCCTTCTGGAAGTTGCTTAACTTGAAGTCCAAGAAAGAAGTTGAGTTCTCCCATCATGCTCATTTCGAACTTTGTCTTCATTAAATCGCCAAATTATTTGCACAATCTTGGATTTGGGGACCCAAAGATAATATCATCAACGTATATTTGAACGAGGAGAATTCCTGATTTATGTCTTTTGATGAAGAGGCTCGTGTCGATCTTTCCTTTTGTGAATCCTGATTTAATCAAAAAATCTGAGAGTGCCTCGTACCAAGCGCGTGGGGCTTGTTTTAGTCCATATAATGCCTTCTCTAGAAAGTACACATGGTCAGGATGCGTTTCGCTCACGAAGCCTGCAGGTTGTGCCACGTAGACTTCTTCTTTCAGTACCCCGTTGAGGAAGGCTGTCTTGCCATCCATCTGGTAAACAGTGAAGTTTTTGTGAGCAGCATACGCAAGAAATAGTCGGATGGCCTCAATTCGAGTGACTGGAGCAAAGGTTTCATCGTAGTCAATTCCTTCTTGTTGATTGTAGCCTTTTGCCACCAATCGGGCCTTGTTCCGAATGACGATTCCATCTTCATCTCTTTTGTTTTTGAAGACCCACTTGGTTCCTACAATTGTTTTGCCTGGTGGTCTTGGGACTAATCTCCACACTTCCTGCATGGCTTGTATCCAATCTGGATCAGCTAATGCATCTTCAATCTTACTTGGTTCGCTTTGACTAAGAAAGCAGGCAAGATTCTCGTTTATTGTTGCGTGTGCTTATTCCTTGATTTGGATCGCCGATAATTTGAGACATTGGGTGAGCTCTAGTCCATTTCCTTGTGTGGGGAAGTGGTTGACTCAATTCCTCATGGTCAAGTTCTCACTAGGTTCAGCTTTGTCGGTACTAGAGATTTCAATGGGGGTTTGATCTTCATTACCTGAATTATCCGATGGAGCATTCTCTACGTCTTCATTGTGAGCGGATTGAGGAGTCGTGGTAGTTCGAGGTTGGCTGCTTAAAGGCATCTCATGTGGGCCAGTTGAACTGTGTACGGGTGGTTCTGATGTATCTCTACTCTCATTGTTTTGAGTAGGGTCCAATTGTGGACGAGGGCATAAGTATATTTGATCAAACAGAAGGTCCAGCTCATCTTCATTGAATGGTTGAGAGGTAGATGGTCTTTTCTCGGGTTGAAAGCTATGTTGAGTTTTCGTCAACATTCTTATGAGTCCGGGTTCTGGACTTATTTATCCAGAAGCGATAGTTGGCACTTCATCATCGAACGTAACATTTGCACTTTCCATGACAATTCGCCTTTGTGGTAGGTAAACTCTGTATGCCTTGGACTCGGCTTAGTATCCAATGAAAACGCCTTCGACTGCTTTCCTCGGTCTTATCTTCACTCAAGACGAAGCATTTGCAGCCAAAAACTCGAAGAAAGCTGATGTTTGGTATCCTTTTGTTGATGAGCTCGTATGGAGTTTTTCCGAATCTTTTGTGAATGCTAGTTCTAGTGAAATAGGCTGTGTTGACTGCTTCGGCCCAGAGAAAATGAGGAAGTTTGGATTGTATTAGCATTGTACAAGCTGCTTCAACTAGACTACGATTTCTTCTTTCCACAACCCCATTCTGTTGGGGTGTCATGCTGCTGCGAATTGCTGAGTGATTCCAAGTGATGAGTAGAATTGTCAAGCAATTGATTCTTGAATTCAGTACCATGTCAGTTCGATTCACTTATGTTGCATTCCAGTGAGTTTTGAGATTTTCTCACAAAGTCTATGATTAAGTCGGACGTCTCATCTTTCGTCCTAAGGTATCTTGTCCACGTATATCGAGAAAAATCATCCACTATTACCAGAACGTATTTTCGTCCGTTGATGTTTTGTACTCTCATAGTCCACACAGATCCATGTGCAGTAGTTCTAATGGTCGAGACGTTGAAACTACGAGTTTTGCCTTGTGTGATGCTCTTCTCATCTTCCCCATTTCACATGCACTGCATAGATGTTCCTTGTGATACTTCAAGGCTGGTAATGCACTCACTAGTTTGTCAGTGTGTAGTCTATTCAATGTTTTGATGTTGAGATGGGATAGTCTTTGATGCCAAAGGTCACTTTGTTGAATTTAGTTCTTCGTCATGAGACACAGTTTGGACGAGGGTCGAGTAGTTTTCAAATCGATTGTATAGAGATTTGTCTTTCTCGTTCCAGTAAGAAGCTCTCGACCACTCTCATCAGTAATACTGCAACCTTCAGCATGAAATTGAACCTTTAGTTGTCTGTCGCAGAATGTCCAATGCTGAAAAGATTGTGACTAAGATCCTCGACATATGAGACCCCCTCGATCGTCAGGTTCTCATGAATTGGATCGCCATGTCCCAAAATAGGAGCCGCGTGATTGTTTCCAAATCGTACATTTCCACCGAAATGTTTGGTGTAGTTACTCAATAGCTCTCTTCTTCCAATCATGTGTGTAGAGCAACCAGAATCAAGTATCCACACATGACGGATCTGCAAAAAAAGAATTAATGGGATTTAGGTACCCATTTAAGGACGAGTCCTCCCTTTGTTCTATGGTCTATGTATGCCTTTCTTATGGGTCTGTTTCTAAGGTTAGTATTAGATTTATCTACAACTCCAGATGATTGCTTAGTGACCCAGATCTTTTTAAACCCTAGAGGATGACAGTGATTTGTCCATGCTCTGAGTTGTTGTTTTGTAACCCATATGCTACGCATTCCTATAGCTTTGGCTTTTGTTTCGGTTTTATGGGATGGCTTTGCTTTGTTGGCTTGTCCTTGTCTTTTGTCAGGTTTGTATTGTGATTTAAGAGAAAATGGTGGTGTTTCCTTGGACATGCTGGCATTAGTAGATTGGTATTTAGCATTTAAGATAAAGACATCATCATGGCTAGCATAGAAGGTACGATTCTTAGTAGTCGCTATAGGCTGAAGAATAATAGATGAAGGTTCAACATGATAATTCTTAGCACACACTTGACGCTTGTTACAAAAATTAGAACTAGACGCTTCAAAATTAACGGGCTGCTTCTTTCTAAGTGAATAAGCACCATCGTTCTTTGGTAGGTCGTCTCCTGTGGCTTTCTTCTTCCCTTTCTTATTTAAACGATTGCCTGTGAGTACATGCAATGATGAGTTAATAAGCTTGGATTTGCTAGAAGCAATCTGCTTTCTTTTTTATTGAGATTTGCTAGGGATGTCTATTTGGGAGTCAACTAACGAAGTTTGCAGAGAGGGCAAAACTAAGCTTGTGTTAATTTGTTCTTCAAGTGAGGAAATTTTGCATACTATTGTTTCATTCTCTACTTGGAAAGTTATCTTCTCCGCCTCTAGAGTTAAGGTTGAAAGTTCCCTAGTGTCGATTTGTTTTTCTAATGAGGAGACTATACTGAACAATATTTGATTCTCTAACTGATAAGTTATTCTCTCTGACTCTAGACTTGACCGCAAGTCAGATATTTCTCTGATTATAGCTGGTATATATGCATTAGTAATCTTTGGTTTTCCGACATCTACTTCTTCAGAAGAGGGTGCAAAGATAGGTAAGTAGTCATCAGACAAAGGTGTCTCCCTTGTCTTATCACTATTATTCAGTTCGTCATAGTCAAGAGAAATTTCCGCCCTGTCCTCTCTATCTCTGCTTCTTCTCTAATGCATCGGATGCAGATGAGTTAATAAAAGGGCATAAGACCAGGAATATTTAGTCCTAGGAAACTGACGTCATACAGAGGTAGAGGTTTTTTAATAACCGGAATGGAGTTTGGATTAAATCCTAATCCTTCTCGTGGATCATAAAACTCTATGTCTCTAGGTTTATTCAAGAAGATTGTTCTATCTGTTTGTCCTCTCTTAGTGAGTAGGTCCTCTAGTTTCTTAATCCTAGCATATAATTTTACACGCTCTTTGCTTAAGATTTCAAATTCGCATGTTTTTGTAATTCGCTCGTCCTCGCAATTTATCCATTTGGCCTTTAACTCACTGACCTGTGTTTTCAAATCTTCTATTTCTAAGTCACGACTATCGATCTTCGACTTCGCTACTCCTAGCAGACAGTCTAAATTCCTATTATCTCGTAATTGCTTAAGTAGACATGCATAATTATTAGCAAAACGAGCTTGTAAGTCATTTACTCTTGATTCAGATTCAATTGAGTTAGCTCTGGAGTCAGCCAAGCTAGTTTCTAATCTACTTACTTCTTCACATGTCGTTTCTAGAACTTCTAAAGTATTAGCTAATTTTACTTCTGTTGACCTTGAATTTTTAAGTTCATTTTGAAGTAGTACGTAGTTTCTTGAATTTTAGAATGCAGTTTAGGGTTAAGAGATTCTACCTCCTTTCCTGAAGATAGTTCTTTGTCCTCATCACCAGCATTAGCTTCAAGGTCCTTCTGCTCAGGGTCATCTTCTTCTTCCACCAGAGCCATCAGGGCTACCTTCTCTGACTCACTTTCAGATGTGTCATCCAGCCAATGGTCCTGTTCAGCCATCAATGCAACTCCAGATCTCTTCTGCTTGGGCAGTTGAAGTTTTTTGGTGTAGTACTCTTCATCCTTCTTCTTGGGAAGGAAGCAGTCTCTAGCGAAGTGTCCAAGCTTTCCACAATTAAAGCATTTGCTAGGCTCAGAGTCGGTCCTAGTATCGGCTGTTGAAAAAACTTTGGCGGTTGTTTGGATTTGACGAGACTCTCTGTCGATTGGCAGATGATGATGACTTTTTGAAGTATTGTTTTGCCATTCTTTTCGTTATGTAAGCCACATGATTTTCGAAGTCTTTGAATTCAGGATCTGATTCTGACTCGGACTCTTCACTTTCTAACGGACTGGAAGACTTAGCAGACTTATTCTTTGCAGCTTTTGCACTTTTCTTAAAATTAGTATCTGTAATTAGGGCAACCGTGTCCATGATTGCTTTACCCTTTTTATCTCCAATTTCTTCATAAACATCATCACTGTGCTGCTCCAGACTTTCGTAAACACTGTGAATATCAATCTGGTCTAGGTCCTTGTTAAGCCTAAAGTGTGTGGTGACTCTCTTCCATTCTGGATGTAGGGAGGTGAGGAATTTGACATTGAGTTCCATGTTCGTTTTTACGATGTTTATCTTCCTTAGTTCATTCACGAGGACCATGAACCTGTTGTAGGTCTCGCCAATTTGCTCATCGGGCTTAGCTTTGAATGAATCGTATGCTGCTAGGTATTGGCTTTCTTGGCTCTTAGTCCACTCTCTGTTCCTTGCATTAATTTTGCAACCTAATCCCACATTACTTTAGCGGTTGGAAAGCCATCCACTTGAATCAGTATGTCGTTAGGTAAGGCTTGCATCAAATAATTCTTGCCAGAAGGTCGGCTTTAGCTCGTTTCTTTTCTGCATCAGTGTATTGTGCTGGAGTTTTGAGTAGTGTGCTCTCTTGAACTGCTGGGGAGATGGTGCTATCACCACGGACTGTGATCAAGAATTGTTGTGGTCCATTCTCAAGAGAATCGATGATGTCTTCGCCATTATCCTTTATTTCAAGGAAGTTGAGGAATCTGCTTCTCCAGACTCCGAAGTCTCCGCGCCTCAGGACTGGAACACGGATATCGCTTCCCATGGCTAAGGAGTCCATTTGTTGTTTGGTAGTGATCGTTACGAGGAAGTGATCTGCGAAATGAAATGTTAGTTTCGAACAATTTTAGTCAAGTTTGAATTAGAAAAAGTAATATTTAGTATCATTATAGCTATGTATAGCTTTGTGTGTTCCCCCCCCCCCCCTTTTAAGTTCGGGTGTCGCAAGAAAATTAGTCAAGATCAAGAAATCGGACGATTTAAGTTTTAGTTGATCGAACAAGTTAAGGACTGGAATCGGACAACTCAGATCCTAATTGCGAGTGACTTAATATTGATCTAAATCGGGCGACTCAACTAATTTACTTGGATAGGTTGGGTCAGAAATTTAGATCGGGCGAGATAAGTTTCGGGCAATTTGAAGTTAAAAGAATTTAATTCACATGTCTTTAGTTAAAATGAGAAATCGGACGATTTGGTACTCATGACTAAGAGATTTAAATCGGATGATTTCCGTTAAGGTAGGAATGTGTCAATCGGACGATTTGAGCGAAATCGGGTAAAGTTGAATCGAGCGATTTTATTAATCGGGTGATTTATCTAATCGGACGATTCGTCTCAAATTACCAATTAGTGTTTTGAAGAGAATTCATGTTTGCTACAGTGAAATAGGGCAATTCTGTGGAATCAAACGATTTCCTTTTGCAGGAAGGGAAGAAATCGGGCGATTTAGTCTTAGAGACTGAAATTCGCCGAGGCTTAAATCGGGCGCTTTGGTGCAATCGAACGATTTTCTCTTATATGATAGGATATCGGGCAATTCCTGCGAAATTAAAGCATCTCCATCGAATCCTACAAAAATCAAGAAGCTGTGCGAAAAATCTACCCGAAAGTGAAGAACAGACCCAGAAAAAAAAATCTCAGTTCGATTTTCTGGTTTAAATCCAACTTAAACTTGACTATAATCAATGTAAAAGAACAGAAATGCACTCATTAACAATTTTCCTCACCAAAAGATGGTTAAAAACGATTTAAAAGGCACATAAAAAATCGAAAATGGATTATGAGCAAGTGTTCTTTCAAATCTTTTCAGAATCGAACAAAACTGGATTCAAATTGATGAGATCGATCCAAGTTTGGCTCTGATACCACTTGTTACCAAACAAGGATCAAAAGATTATTAGAAAGATTAAACCGTGTGAAGCACCTTTAGTGTGTGTTCGTGTGTGGGTTTAGCAAAAGCGGCTTCAAATGTTAATTCTTTTGATAAACACTAACAAGGGTAATCCTGGGCTTTATATACCATATTTAATGGATATATCAAAGCCCAAGTCTAAAACTTCTACTAAATACAAGTTGTCTCCCCAAACTATTACATCCTAACAACAAGAAACAAAGACCCAAGACTTAAATAACCAGAGTACACTACAACCCTAACAGTTTGCCTCATCTCCCGGATTACGATTCAGAGGAACAGCTTATGGCATCAACTTGTGTCTCATCTAAACACAAAGCTCTTCAACGATTATCAACGAAAAAGTTCGTTCACGGTCTACCAACCATTATTCTACAAAAGAGCATCATTGTTCGGCATGGCAGCTAGGAAAAATGAAGCGAGCATCTCATCACGTCAAGCTAGTTGCTTCTACATCACGACCGTTGGAATTGCTTCACATAGACCTCTGTGGACCGATGCATACACAGAGTATCAATGGACGCAAGTAATTCTGGTCATTGTTGATGATTACTCTCGCTACACATGGACGAAGTTCCTCCGAACTAAAGATGAGGCAGGGGACTTGATAATTAAGTTTGTGAACACTATTCAGAATCTGCTGCAACAAACCATCCAAGTCATCAGAACGGACAACAGCACTGAGTTCAAGAACAACTACCTTAGTGAAATTTATCAGAAACTTGGAATTATTCAGCAATTCTCAGCTGCCAAGACGCCTCAACAGAACGACGTCGTTGAAAGGAAGAACCGAACTTTAGTGAAAGCCGCACGCACGATGCTGATTCATTCTCGCCTCCCACACTTTCTTTGGGCTGAAGCAGTTAATACCGCCTGTTTTACTCAAAACAGGACGGTGATTCACAAGCGCTTCGACAAAATTCCGTAAGAAATAATAAACAACCGAGTACCCAATATTTCCTTCTTCAAGGTCTTCGGATGCAAGTGCTTTGTGGCGACCGATAGAGAGCAACGTGCTAAGTTCGACCCTAAAGCATTCGAAGCCACATTCGCCGGTATTCATCAACTTCAAAGGCGTACCGAGTATGTATCAAGTCCAACCGTTCAATCAAAAAAAGCTACAATGTCACTTTCTATGAAGTGGCAAACATGGCTCCTAAATACCTCAGTTCAGGACCCGTGCCAAACCAAATGGCTTCTACGATAATAACCCGCATTCACTGGTGTGTTGGCACAAAACCAACAGAAGATGGCAACAACTCAGGACTCAATGTCGGAAGAAGCCCTGAGACTTGCGTTGGAGGAATTGGATTCTCTATTTTAGCCCGTATATCGGCCAGACACCATTATTGTTACACCATTAGTGGATTCCCCACTCGACGAGGCCGACGTACCAAGTTCTTCAAATGTCCCTACCTCACCCGCTCCAGAATTACCACAGATCACTAAAGAACCTACAATAGTCAAATGAGGAAGTCTCATCAGAGTCGCTCAACCCAAGTGAAGAATCAGACTTACCTCAACCTCATGAACAACCTGAGATAATTGGAAATCTCGATCCACAAATGGCCGATGCATCTACTTCAGCTCTGCCACATGAGCGCAAGTGGACTCGAGCACATCCGGTTGAACAGATTATTGGTGATCCTTCGACTGGAGTACGGACACGTCAGCAACGCAGTCTCTTCAACTGCTTCTTAAGCCAAAATGAGCCAATCAAGGTACCAGTCGCACTAAAGGACCCGGATTGGGTAATAGCAATGCAAGATGAGATCAACCAAATCGAGAGTCTTCAAATGTGGACCTTAGTACCCCGTTCGCATGGGAAAACTATTATCGGGACAAAATCGGTGTTTAAGAACAAGAAGAATGAAGATGGGGAAGTGATCCGGAACAAAGCAAGGCTGGTTGCGAAGGGATATAATCAACAGGAAGGCATTGACTATGACGAGACCTATGCTCCTGTCGCCAGAATCGAAGCCATCCGCCTTTTCTTGGCTTATGCGGCTCACAAAGACTTCAAAGTCTATCAAGTGGACGTTAAGACCGCCTTCCAGTGGCGTGTTAAATGAGGAAGTCTATGTCGCTCAGCCAGAAGGCTTATTTGATCAAGAACATCCCGATTACGTCTATCTATTGGACAAAGCTCTTTACGGACTGAAACAAGCCTCATGCGCTTGGTATGATGTCCTGAACGATTTCCTCGTAACATCTGGGTTCATCCGAGGGACAATCGATACGACCCTCTTCATAAAATGGCAAGGCCAGGACTTGATGGCCGTCCGAGTTTATGTACGACATCATCTTTGCATCAACAAATCCACGGCTATGCAAGAGATTTAGAGATTTGATGAAGAGCAAATTCGAAATGAGTCACATTGGAGAGATGCAATTCTTCTTGGGAGTTAAGAATATTCGAAGCTTATGCGATGTATATAGACTGTTTTTCAGAAGAATAGAATTCGATCGAAGGTTAAATGATTTCTATAATGTGTTTGAATGGTGATATGATTTTCAAGATTTTGAATCTCGAAGCTGTGTAGTTGGGTAGGAATGATTTCGAAGTCTTCATGAAGATTTAAAAATGTCGAAATCCATGTCGAAATTGTGTATTATTACATCTCGACATCTTGTTCGTAGTTTCAGCGTACACCTCGAGATCCATTTGTAGATACATGTCGAGATCATAGTTTATGTTGAGATCTATTTTCCATGTTGGTTACGAAATCCTTACCTATATTCTATCGAGATCTTTGTGCATTGTTTAAATGTTGAGACTTATATCTGACCCAAACTCGAGTTTGTGTCCAAGTTATGTCGAGATTTAAGCAATGTCGAGATAACACAAACTCGAGATCCACCAATAACACATCTCGAAATTTATGTCTAACCCATGCCGAGGTCTATTATTAATATTGACTTCAACATCTTGACATATTAATTATAATATCAACATACATCTCGACATTTGGTATAAAAGCTCGAGATTTATCTTGTGTCGAGATCTTGTGTAGTGTTTACATATCGAACTTCTGTATGTATGGTGTCGAGATTCCTTTAACCCATGTAGAGATCTATTTCAAAACCCATAAAAGTCATTAGGGTTTTCTAAATTAAGCCATTTTTGTGAAACTGTTATTAGACTAACAAACCCTAATTTTTTATATGTTTCCACTAACAAACCGTACGATAAGCTAAGGATACCAGGTAAGTGGAAGTCCCAACTACAACTCATAATTGTATATGCATGAAATTATGTGTTATGTGTTTCTATGATATTACGTGACTTCCTACGTGAATTATTTGCGCTACATGACATGCATGATTTATTTACATAAAATGATGGCATGACACGCATTTTCATGACATGAGCATATGCACGCACATTTAGTAGGAACTGCATGATATGAGAGCGTGCATAATGTATGATCGCCTGAGAGCGATAAAGATTCGCCGATATAGGCGTCTGATGTCGACTCACAGTTGAGTCACGGCTCTTCTATGCTACCATGGTGACGTCGTATGGCGCTACCGTCAAGACATGACGTGTACAAGGCAAGACATGATTTTAGGGCTAATGCCCTCATGGCGGGTCGTGAAACCTGGAGGGTGCGAGCTGAGGGAGTAAGCGACACCGAGGGTAACTCTTGTGTCTACTACCTCAGATTAGGCTACCAGTGTGAAGCGTCTGCGTGGCGTATGAAGCCACCTTGGGACAGAAAAAGGCGCCCTAGGGTTAGCCTCCCTTCAGTGGGTATTGCCACTTATATTTATTTATCCCTGGTGGATTCGAACTCCGTAATGGTGCATAGCAAGATTGTCGAGGGCCCTATATGATAAGACAAGACAAGACACGGAAAGTATGAGGTCTAGGGAGCATTGACGCGGATGCCTTTGCAAATTTAAGACACGTTCATGGCATGCATGGCTTTCACTTACTGAGCTTTATAAGCTCAATCCACGAATTTATGTGTTGTAGGTTCACGGGATCACGCTACGTGATCATTCCGAAGGCCAGGCCAATTTTTGGAGCTTCCGGAGGACTTTTGAGGTGGCAGTGTGTACATGGATGTGACCTGAGTGGCGGGCCAATAAATTATTTTGAACACGCATGCGCACACACCTTGTATTTATGTCCTAGGAATATTTTTGTATTGTACAGAAGAATTTCCTTTATAAAAGGAAAAATTTTGTTCGCATTTCCGTATATCGATTTCATTTATATCACGTACAGCCACCAAAATAGTAGTAAGAATGGGCGGTAGGAGTCAGGGGCACCGCAGGTGGTATCAGAGCTTTCGGTTACAAGTTCTGTAGACTGTCAATGTACACACACTCAAAAGCAAGGAAGCAACCTTGCTAGTAAGTTTTATGTTTCTGTGAATGTTGTATCTGCGTAATTTATTGGCTTTAGGGACTATTAGGGCATAGGAAAAAAAATGGGTAGAACATGAGGTGAAGGTAGTGGGGGAACGGATAAAGGCAAGCAATCCGTAACTCCTGCCGATAATCGTGATACGGCGATCCTTCAGCTCACGGAGCTTGTTCGTTAGCAATCCGCTCAAATTCAAGAGATGATGCAACAAAGAAATACTGGCGGACCATCTAGTTGTGGACTTTCCCAGGCGAAAAGAGTCGAGATTGTTGGGGAGCGATTTCGTAAGCTCAATCCCCCAACATTCGAAGACGCTGTTGGCCCTACTACGGCTGAAGTTGGCTTCGAACTCTAGAAAGCATGTTCCAATATAGTCGCATCCCAGAAGATGAGAAAGTTTTATGTGCTGCCTTCCTGTTGAGAGGAAGTGCAGGCCATTGGTGGGATACCATTCTCGCCTTTGAAGATCCTGTTATGATGACATGGAACCGGTTCAAGGATCTCTTTAGGAGTAAATAATTCACCGCCCCTGACGAGCACAACGGATGAATGAATTCATCAATTTACGACAGGGCTCGATGACGGTGGTGGAATACATTAGGAAATACGAACATTTATCTCGATTCGCAGCTCACATGGTGAGCACAGATGCGTTGAAGGTGGAGCGTTTCTGGAGGGCTTTGTAACACCCGTAAATTTTATTACGGGATTTTGATGTAATCAATCATATAAGTTGGTGAGTTAAAGAATATTAGCATGTAATTATGTTAGAATAAATTTAAAATGGGGCTATAATTAGTTGGGTCATATTTTGAACCAAAGCCCAAATCATAGAAATATAATAGGTAATATGATTTCTTAAGGTTAAAGTAAAGCTCGTTTAGCAACTTGTCCCATCGTTTAGACTTCCAAAGAGTTAATACTTATCCAAAATATACATTATAACAAAGAGAATTGTTAGAAGAAAAGAAAACCCTGATTCCCCATACACGAACATTGTAGCACAAGGTGTCCTAAGCAAGAATAAGAAATTTCGTCAGATATAGGGAGCTGATTTTCAAGAAAAGGTATGTGAATTACTTAACGTATTTAGTGCAATTATTCTATGTTCGATAGTGATACATGAGGTTAGATAGTTAATCCTAACAAGTGTTTAAGAGTTGATATGATTAAGAAACTCGGGAATTTCGAGCTTAGCGTTAAGGTTCGTGAAGATTATATGTATTGTACCCTTACATGCTTATTTGATAGTTTTAGAGATTTTCGATGGAGTAGGGTGTTTAGAAAAAAAAATTAGATTTTAGAACTTTAACAATACTCACGGGTGTTTATATAATGAGATAAAAACTTTGACTACGAGGAAAGATTCATGAAGGTTTGATCTAAAGCGTATCATTTTATAGGGTTTGAAATGATTCTTGAAGCCAATGTTAATGATATATGCTTTAGGGTTTTTGGGGAGAATCAAGATTGTTAGAAGAACTCGACTTGATATATTTTCACCAAAGAATTTGGAAATGTGTGATAAAAAGATCTCAAGATATACTATAGAAAGATATTGAGATATGATAACTCTTCTCATAGAAATCGAGGTGTATCATAATAAATTTCGAGATGTATAATAATTTTCGACATTAGTATGATTGCGATAAAAGATCTCGACCTTAATAAGGTCTCGACAAAGCTCCTGACATTAAGATTTCGAGCTTTATAATTGGAAGATCTCGAGATATATCTAATAAAGATTTCGACACCACTATAGACTTCGACATTTATAAAATTTCGATATCTAATATAAGTTTACTAAGCTTTCAGCATTTTAAAAGTTTTCTACACTTAATAAATTTCGGTATTTTAGGGTTTTTGCTATTTTTAGGGTTTTCGATATTTTTAGGGTTTATATATTTTTAGGAATTTCATTATTTTAAGGTTTTCATGAATTTTAGGGTTTTGATAATTCTAGCATTTCGAAATTTATATAACTTAGTAAATATATTAATATGAAAATATTTTCAAGCTCAGAGGATCGAAGCATAGGATATTTATCAGATTCCGTGACTAAGTTTATCAGGAGGACAGGTAGGTGGATCATCCATCTACAATACGTAAACAGAAATGTGAATTTATGTGTTTCCATGTGATTCGATGATTTACGTGACTTACATGATTTATGTGATTTATTTGTTCTACATCCGTTTAATATAAATCATGTTATATGAGATTTCTTGTATATGCATGGCACGTGCATATCACGTCAGGGAGAGAGATGGTTGTACCGTAGGGAGACGGTAGTGATATGAGATATTGACGTACGGGGTAGAATGAGATGCTTATGAATTGTGACTCTTAGAGGAGTCGAGGTTGGGCTCACCGGGCACATTATCGAGATCTTTGTGCAATGTTTAAATGTCGAGACTTGTATCTAACCCAAACTCGAGTTTTGTGTCCAAGTTATGCCGAGATTTAAGCAATGTCGAGATCTACTAAGAACTAATAACACAAACTCGAGATCCACTAATAACACATCTCGAAATTTATGTCTAACCCATGCCGAGGTCTATTATTAATATTGACTTCTCGACATATTAATTATAATATCAACATACATCTCGACATTTGGTATAAAAGCTCGAGATTTATCTTGTGTCGAGATCTTGTGTAGTGTTTAAATATCGAACATTTGTATGTATGATGTCGAGATTGCTTTAACCCATGTAGAGAACTATTTCAAATCCCATAAAAGTCGAAATTAGGGTTGATAACTTATTTGTTGATGACTCACAGCCCAGGAGCTCGACCTCCAACTCAAGATCTGGACGCCACGCTGATTGACAAAGTGGCACAAGAGTTGGAAGTCGGAGCTCCAATTCAAGAGCTAGGAGAAGAGGCCCCTATCATTGTCGAAGTGCTTCAGGAACTGCTTGAGGACGTTCCAACCAACGAAGCACCGGAAGCGGAAATGACCCAGTCCACTTCAAGAGGCTTCAATGCCCGGCATTTGGTTAAAGTAATAATTACAAGGGTGCCTGCTATTATATCTTCTCCTTCAACTTTTGAATCTTCTCATTCATTCTTTTTTTTGGCAAGAGGGTCACTAATATAAATAAGAAAACAGAGACAAAGAGGAATCTGTGCGAGGGTGCCCCGCACAAACTGGTAACAACCTACCAGTGCACAACCGAGCAAGAATACACGGTCCTACCTACTATCACAAGAGTCCAACAACTAAAAACTTTTTTTTTCGATGTCTATAAAAACAAAGGAAATTTGGATAGTTAAAAACAGAAAACATATGTTTACATATACATACCATCTGTAACACTTTCTTGATATTCTCGATAACCCTTTTTGCATTTTGGTTAAACTTTCTACAATGACTTTAACAAATATTGCTACAAAACTTGTTAGGTCCTATTATCCAACATAGATCGAATATACGAAGAATCGGATCATAAATCTAAGAAATTCGAACGCTAAAGTTTGAGATTTACCATTGAAGCTTGGGAGAGACGATAGCTTGGAGCTCAATCAGGGGTTGGCGCAATATCCTCTCTCTAAATTTTCAATTCTCTATTCAATGTGTAAACCATTGTACAACACACACCTTGTTTTCCAAGGTGTTCACTTATATATACCTTATATTTATGGTATATTTACATAAGTAGCCCTGTACTGTGACCAACTACAATTAAGCTCAAGACTACCTATATACATCGCAAGACTAAGATAACTATATTTATTGAATACAATAAAATAGTTCGTTCAATCTCCCAGTTTGTATTCAATCTTTAATATAGTGCAGCTTTGTCTTGCAAGTAGGTTTATCCGAAGTTCTCGAGCCACTTCATAATGTCTTGAATACAATTAAAATTGTCGTTTCGATCTCCCCCTTTGTATTCAATCTTTGGTCGAAGTCCATGAGCCACCTTATGATGTCTTGAATATTTTCTCAAGTAGTTCCGTTCTTTGGTTGCTCATGTTGCTCAGCAAAGTGTAAACATGAATTACAAAAGTAAAAATTACCCCCTTAACTGCATATTACTCCCCCTCAAATATAATGCTCAGCGGTATTTCGAAGTAATAGAGTAATTTCAACTAATAAAATTCCAGCAATTTTTCTATCCAAAAATTCAGCAAAACGATTCAAATTCGAACACGTTCAGCTCTGATACTAATTGAGTCCTATTATCCAACCTAGATCGAATCTACGAAGAATCGGATCGTAATATAAGAAAATCGAACATTAAGGCTTGAGATTTACCATTGAATCTTGGAGAGAAGATAGCTTGGAGCTCAAGCAAGGGTTTGCGCAAAATCCGCTCTCTAAATTATTCTATTCAATGTGTAAACCTTGTACAACACATACCTTTTTTCATTCTAAGGTTTTCACTTATATATGTCATATATTTATGGTGTATTTACAAAGTGCTTACCGACCTCCTCCTCCGGCGATACCAGACCTGGCGGCGCTGAAGGCAGCTTACCCGAAATTTGCCGCCTGCTTTGACGAGGCGCGTTACCGTGATTTGACAAGCCGCGTTCAGGGTTCGTCTGGGCCATGCTGACAACGGGCCCACTGATTCTGATGATTTGCGAGCGTCGCCGACGGCACAGACGGATGCGACGATCGTGGCTGCTCAGGAGACTGCATCAACGTCATTGACGATTGGGCCGATCATGAATAAGGCCGCGGATGATGGGGAGACTAGGGCTAGGGCTGATGCGACGATGGCGGCTAGGGCTGGATCTCCGCCGAGGCGTGCCGGGGTGTCTGTTCCCCTTAAAGGCATTCTTCATCAGTCTAAGCGATGGGGGCGCCCGGCCACTCCACCACCCACGCGGGTCACAGCGCGCAGATTAGTTGACATGGGATCCGCAATGGTAGACGATCAGGTTGACGAGGAGATCGTTGTTGAAGGAGGTGGGGCGACGACTGGGAAAGGAAATACGACGCCTAGGGTTTCTGAAGCACTATCGACGGTGATTATTACGGAATCGATGCCACCACGTCCGCAGGGGCGCGCAGACTTGTCCCATTCCACTGCGAAGCTTACTGATGGGTCGGGCCATGGCCTTCCAACGGCACAACGCAAGGACTCCTTTGCTGCTATCGTGGTAGGATCGACGACACGCGGGGTTTTGCAGCCACGCACTCAAGGGTCTGGACCGGTGATTCCTAGGGTGAGGGAGGACCACCACCGCCTCGCTCTTGAGTATGTGGCGCCGAAGTCGATTGGGGATATCATTGCTGTGGTCTCTCCAACTTGGGAGGTAGCCCGACAAGTTTTGTCTAGGTGGGAGAATTCCTTGGTCGGGTATTTCCTTGGCCGTCGGCCATACTTCCTGTTCGTCGAGCAATTTGCCCGTGCGCGATGGCATGGTTTGGTGGAGGTACGAGCTGCCACAAATGGGTTCTTCCGATTTAGATTCGACTCAACATCGGCCATGAACACGATGTTGGAGGGTGGGCCATGTCTCTACCAAGGCCAACCTCTCTTTTTGGAGACTTGGCGACCGGGAATGTCTCTCGAGCGAAAGGAGCTTACGGAGGTCCCTCTTTGGGTGAAGTTATGGAATGTCCCGAGTGAGTACTGGACTAAGTCAGGGCTTGCTATTGTTGCTAGCGGTGTGGCCGACCGTTGTATGCTGATGGGATCACAGCTATAGGTAACCGGATTGATCATGCGCGTGTATGTCTCATGAAAACGCTTGCTACACCGTTTATCGAAGCGGTGCACATTGAAGTGCCGACCGAAGACGGGGGGTGTCTGGGACTATACCACTTAGGGTGGAGTATGAAGCATGTGTGAAACGTGGGCCCACGACGACACTCAATGTCCAAAGCGAGGGCCGAAGCCGAAGGCGTTGCCTTCCAAGGTGGGTCATAATTGGCAGACCCGGCCGGTTTACCCTACTAACGTGGTGAACCAAGATAAAGATCCACCGCGAGATCGTCCAAGGCGGGGGCGATCGAGGAGCCGAGGCAAGGTGACAGATTGGCTCCAAGTTGGAGCCAAAGGCAAGGCTGTGAGGGTTGCCCCGAACCCGATATTGCCATTCATGGCTACGACATCACGTGTAGTATCCCCCGAGGCGACCTCCCCTCATTCTCAGGCCCACCTACCACAGCGCACGGCGGACTTGGGGCAATCTGTCCATAATTCGTTTGCCATACTTCGCGGTCTGGAGGATGATAATATCGTGACTACACTTAATATGGGCCCTAAAGTGGATGCAGCCCATCACTCACCACATTCACAATACAGATGGGGTCGTGGAACGTCCGTGGTCTTAACAGGCAAGACCACAAAAGGGCGGTGGGGGAGTGGGTACGGCAGCACGGTTTGCGACTTATTGGCCTTCTCGAGACGCGTGTCGCTGTGCCGATGAGGCCCAAATTTCAGAGGGTCTTCGGCCAACCTGGAAGTGGTTTTTCGACTATGAGGATGGCCCAGGCACCCGTCTATGGGTGGGCTGGGATCCATCGTGGCTTCGGGTCACTGTTGTTGCGAAGTCCACGCAGGCGGTTCACTGTCAGGTAGAGCTGCTTAGTTCGGGAGAGAGTATGTTTATCTCCTTTGTTTATGGGAACTCTAGACGCGAGGATCGCCGCTCTCTTTGGGAAGATCTTATACATTTTTCAGTGTTATGAGTCGATGATGCATGGCTGGTGGCGGGGGATTTCAATGCCATTTTGCATGCGGGCGAGGGCAGGGAAGGGGCGCCAAATGCCCTTGGTATGGCGGAGTTCCACGATTGTTTAGTCCAGTGGGCAATGGCGGGCAATGGCGGGTATTTGGCGTAGATTAGATCGTATGGTTGGGAATCCTCAGTGGTTCGTCAGGTGCCCAGGTGTGTGCTATCGATGTCATCTCCCAGCCACATCTGATCACTCGCCGCTTACGTTAGGAGTTGTGGATAATCAGCTACGAGGACGTAGTTTTCGCTTCGAGAATTTTCTCATTAAGGAGCCGGGTTTCTTGGGGCAGGTCCATCGGGTCTGCGAGGCGCCTGTGGAAGGTTTCCCTATGTATGTGATGATGAGTAGGCTTAAGCAGCTAAAGCCTATATTCAAGCGTATGCGTCGGATTAAGGGGGATCTAGCGGCTAATGTCACGGAGGCCATGCTTTTCTTGGGGATAGCGCAACACTTTCACATGAGATATCCAATAGGCTTTATTCCATGATCTAGAGCGACATTGTCGCTTCTTATATGCACGCACTGTGGAAGTCGAGCACACGGCATTGTCCCAACGGGCCAAGTTGGCTTGGCTTAAGGATGGGATCAGTGCTCGGCCTACTTCTTCAGGAAGGTTGCTTTACGTCGAGCGAGTAATCGTATTTTATCTCTGGAAACTGAGAGTGGGAGTCTACTTGATACACCGGATGCGGTGGAGGGGGAGCTGCTGGGATTCTATCAAGGCCTACTAGGCCAGTCGGCTAGGTCTACCCCTGCTGGAGATTTGAGTCTGCACGCCAATGCGGTGCTGGACTTTTATCTCTCTCGGATCTTCGTATGCCAGTGCGGAGCTGCCTCTTAGGTCCCACGGACCTTCGCGTTCCAGCGTGCAGCTTGGGCTTGATCTCCTGTGCATCTTCGTATACCCGCGCAGAGCTGGGCTATGAGGTTCCGTGGATCTCCGTACGCCAGCACGGAGCTGACCTTTAAGCCATTTATGCGTATAGATCCCTAGGACTCCTTATCGATCACCCTCGAATCATGTTCGTTACCACGGCTAGCACCTTTTTACAGTGTTCCGTCAGAATAAGTCCTCTCGATCACATCCTTTAAATAATAACAATTGTTAGTTTGGTGCATGTATTAATTATAATATTGATAGTATAGATGATAACATTTAGAGGGCCCTGGAGTTCCGGCTAAGATCCTTTTCAACACGGGATGTCTCCCGGCGATGTTAGGATCTCTCATGGATTGTTGCCCAGTGGCGTGAATCTCCGTGAGATCCTTGACGGATATTCCCAGGGTTTCCTGTGGTGAGGCCATGGTATTGGCTTCCATCACCCATGGTTTTTTACATCACTCTCCTCTTTTGCGTGACGACTTGCTTCTCATCTTGGGATTGAATAGTATACGGATTCGGGGAGCTTAACCCCCCTATCCACATGTTTCATCGGAGTTACGGATGTAACCTATTTGAAGTCCACAAGTCGGTCTCGCAGCTTAACTCCGCGTGTTGGTTTTGAAATGATATGCATGATTTATGTGCTCTTATATGAGATGGTTTATTTTTCCAATTGATAAATACTAAGTGGTAAAGAATTGAATTCCTGTTTTCTATCATGCTAGAGATGTCTAGCATTGGGGAGTTTTGCGTCTCGGGTGCGTCTTGGACGCTGCTCGTCATACCTGTCCGCCCCGCACGAAGCGTATGACAGCAAGGAGCGGTACATTCTGTGCGATTTGAGCGTAAGTTGATAGGTCACACTTAGGTAGTTATACCCAATAAGCAGGCTTAGCCGTAAGGGTCAATGACTGAGACAAAGATAGTTGAAACTCTTATTAGATAAGTTCGGGTTTGACGTGACTTCGATAAGATTAGATGAGCCAAATATTGGGTTAAAGGCTGGGGCGAGCCTAGTCGTGTCGGAGACATCAACTCCACTATGAAACTTTCAACGAGGTCCCCGAAACTCTTCTCGGAAGGATAATTTTTCGCGAAAAATAGTGGGAGTCAAGCGAAAGGAAAAGTCCTCGTTTGCGCTTTATGAATGATAAGATAAACATAATTAGATCTTTATTTTCTGCAGCTTTACGTTCTTTCTATTTACTGCAATGACGAACATTATTACTATACTGCTTGAGATAAACTGTTTGGTGGGACCAAACTACGTGGGCTGGCGACTCCATACCTAGAGGCTCCGTAACCTGAGGATAGTCCTATGTATGGAGTCGCTAACTTATGTCCTTGATTCCTCTATACCGCAAGTCCCAGGGACTGCTGCGAGTGACGAGAATCGGGCCACGTATGTCAAGTGGCAGATAGACGAGGCAAAGGTCAAGTGCTATATACTTCTTTCCATGAGCAGTGAGTCGCAGTGCACTCACTTGGAAATAGAAGTTGGCGCCATTTGCTTCATTAGAAAGAGCTTTTTGACGTGCCAGGAGTGCTCGCTATTCCCTGACGGAGCAACTATGTCACTGCAAAATGTGCTCAAGATGATTTATTGGATCGAAAGACTCGAGGAACTAGACTTTATTATGGATAATGAGCTCCAGAACGATCTCATACTTCAGTCGCTCCGACCTTCTTTCAATTCGTTCATTCTGAATATTAATTTGAACAAGGCCGAGATGAACCGGTTGTCGGCGGCGCAGACTCAGATGAAGAACGTAAAAGGAAAGGAAGTTGTTCTTGTCGATAAGACTCAAGGGTCGAGTAGAAAGAAAAAGTCGGACAAGCCCTCTAAGCCAAAGGACGAATTTCGAAAGGTAAGCCCAAGAAGAACGTGTTTAAAGGTGCCAAGCCGACGACAAATGCCTTCACTACAATGAGCTTGGCCACTGGAAGCGCGATTGTCCGAAGCTAGCTGCCGCGGGTAAAGAACTTTACGTCTTAGAAACTAATTGTTTTCTATGACGGTATATTCCGCTTCTTAGATCTTAGACTCGGGAGCTAGTGCTCACATCTGTGTTTCAAACTAGGGTCTGGAATGAAGTAGGAAGCTGGCGGACTGAGAGATCATGATCAACGTAGGAAGCAGATATGTAACGGCGACCCACATTGGATCAAGGACTCTCATTTTATCTACTAGACATAGTTTACTATGTTCCGATTATTTAGTTTTGCCCAAGGGGCTTAAGAATATTGTTTCTAATCCCGTTTTGAGTGAAACAGTTACGAGTTCCATTTTAGTAATAATATATGCAATATATATTTTGGAAATAATTGCGTCGGAAGTGCAAGTTTACTGAATGGTAATTGGAATTTGGAATTCAAAGGAGAGATAAATGTACAAAAATCTCTCACACTTTAAGGACTTCGAAATCGAAATCCAAGCCTTAAAATAGGCTAAAAGTTTCGTGCTCCATACCATTAGAAGATAGCTGAGTTTTCAAAAATAACTAAGGCGAAAAACACACACCAAACGCACACACCTTTCTCCCACGCGACAGATCAATTCTCTCTAGCCATCTTTAGATGATTGACTTCCGTGGTACATTACGACGTCGGCGTGACGATCTAGTGCCATCCACCACCGTCATCGTAATCTGAAGAAAATGACGAGGAACTGCCACTCGCGTCCACTAGTATATCTCACGTGTTTGACCCGCCCTATTATGTGTCAATATGTATTATTCCGATTCGACTTCGTGGGCAATCGGGAAACCCAAAAATTTTTATTTTGCAATGTATCTGGGGACATGGCGTCTCCGAAACTCACCGGGTAAGCCGACATGGGCAACGGCTCAGTGTTTACGTGTTGTAGGTTATGACTGAGTCCGACGATGAGATTGCATCGCGACTGAGGTGGGCTGATGGCGGTGACTCCACGGACTTTTGAGGGCGATTCTGTACATGGATGACGACCTATGTAATCGGCCAGTTTCTTTTGCTGCGTGTGTGTTACATTTATGAGTTTGATTATATAGTTATATAATCGAGTTTCTTCGAGTCATAAACGCATACTTGATATGAAGTCTTTGAAGTCGTGTTTTATTAATCGAGTCGAGTGTTGTTAATTATGTTGGTTTGATCGAAGTCGCTCTGCAATTAGCCTATGGATTTAATTATCGTGTGCTTTTTAAAGTATTCGTGATTTTTGTTGCATTATATTAGGAAATTTTTTATAAAATGGCTTTTTCTGCGGCTTCGTTACGAAAATCCGCCATTAATTGGAGAATGAGGTCGTCACAACCTCAACAACAACATTATCACCTCCCTCACACGCTCGCTCCTCGTCACCTATCTTTTCATCATCACCAATCTCTTATAAAATACATCCGAACGAAATTATGTACGTTACTACATAAAAGGAAAATGACCATCGCAACACAATCACATTCAACGGTATTTTTAATTAAATAAACAAAAAAAAATAAACATTAACAAAATAAACGGAAAAGCATAAGTATTAATAAAATAGGCATTTTCGTACTCCCAGAGTACGAGTTACTCTAACTCGTAATCTGGGAGTACGATTTACGGGTCCAGCTGGCGCGCGCGCCTACCTGGACTAACACGTACTCCCAGAGTACGAATTAGTAATTCGTACTCTGGGAGTACGAATTAGTAATTCGTACTCTGGGAGTACGAATTAGATCTGGTTTATAACGAAACCCTCGCGACGAACTGAAACGACGAAGACGACGACGAAGCCGACGAAGACGACGAAGAAGACGCCGAACTGCTGCCCGCCGCGACCGCCGCGATCCCCGACGCCACGCCACGCCGCGCCCGACTGAGACGCGACGCCCCGACGCCACGCCCGCCGTCGCTGCCCCGCGCCCGCTGCCCCGCCGCCCGTCGCTGCCCCGCCCGCTGTCGCTGCCCCGCCCCCCGTCGCTGCACCGCCGCTGCCCGTCGCTGCCCCACGCCCGCAGCCCCGCCCCCGTCGCTGCCCCGCCCGCCGTCGCGGCCCCGCTCCCGCCGCCCGTTGCTGCCCCACGCCCGCCCCCGTCCCTGCCCTGCCCCCCGTCGCTGCCGACGCTGCCCCGCCGCTGCCCCACGCCCGCAGCCCCGCCCCCGTCGCTGCCCGTCGCTGCCCGCCGCTGCCCGTCGCTGCCCGCCGCTGCCCGTCGCTGCCCGCCGCTGCCCGTCGCTGCTCCGCCCCCCGACGCCCCGACGCCACGCCCGCAGCCCCGCCCCCGCCGCTGCCCCACGCCCGCAGCCCCGCCCCCGTCGCTGCCCGTCGCTGCCCGCCGCTGCCCGTCGCTGCTCCGCCCCCCAACGCCCCGACGCCACGCCCGCAGCCCCGCCCCCGCCGCTGCCCCACGCCCGCAGCCCCGCCCCCGTCGCTGCCCGTCGCTGCCCGCCGCTGCCCGTCGCTGCTCCGCCCCCCGACGCCCCGACGCCACGCCCGCAGCCCCGCCCCCGCCGCTGCCCCACGCCCGCAGCCCCGCCCCCGCCGCTTCCCGTCGTACGCGCGAGTAGTTTGGGTACCCGTTATGATTCGAAAATCAATTTTTTGTGTTAATTTCATCATATCAAATGCTTTTATTGATTGTCGATTTGTTTCATTAAATGTAGAATGGATTTGGATGCTTGTTACGGGCCTATTGATAGTTCGGTGTTGACGATGCAGTCAAATCACCGTAGTAGGGACTTATTATTAGATCCGAGTGTGATAGATAGTACTATTAAATGTAGGTCGTTAGAAAATGTTGTGTGGGGTACTAGAGAAGCACCGAATATCTTACACGGTCGCTTATTAGGAAAGTTGAACGTTATGGGTCTATACAGCGTCTACAGCTGTATGTCGCAGAGGGTTGACCCTCATTTGATTACAGCGTTGGTAGAGCGTTGGAGAAAGGAGACCCATACGTTTAATTTTTATGTTGGGGAAGCGACTGTCACCTTACAGGACGTAGGTATCTTGTGGGGGTTACCTATAGATGGTAGTTCTGTCTCTGGTGTGATCCATACTAGGACGGTCATCCAGTGGATTGACGAGTGTGAGGAGTTGCTAGGTTTTAGACCGCCTGCGGATAAAATTAGGGGGTCATCGCTTTCGATGAAGTGCTTATCGAGTTGGTTGTTGGACCATCCGATAACGGATGATAGCGATGAGGAAGAAGTCGAACAATCAGCACGTGGTTATGCGATGCTGCTATTCGGTGCCGTGATGTTCCCCGATTGCAGCGCCAGCACCGTTTCACTGACTTACCTTCAGCTGTTGGAGGATATAGAGGAGGTGGGCACATATAGTTGGGGCAGTGCGGTGCTGGCATTCCTATACAGAGAGCTTTGTTCGGCATGCGAGCCGAAAAAACTAAATATAGGCGGACCCCTACGGCTGTTGCAGGTAATTATATAGCAAACGTTATTATATGTTAATGGTATTAAATATTTACTTAGAATGGATGATTCGTTTTAGGCATGGGCATATGTGAGGATTTTGCCATTTCAGCCAGTACGGGGTGATATTCGTATCACGATGGAGCCCACCGTAGTCGACGGGATACTCTTACCGGCCCCGCCACATGCAGCGAGGTCTGAAAAATTTCCGAAAGTTGGCAAATATTTTACATTCTTACTTTTATAAATGGCGTGTAAATATTTGACAGGTGGAACTCGTTCTTCAATTTTACTACGTCGACCCATTCGAATGTACGCACAATTCGCGAGTGCATTGATCGCATGCAGCCGCATCAATTTGCGTGGACTCCATACAACATGGACGACCCAGAGATTACCGCTCTTCCTCCAGAGTGCTTACCGATGGCTTGTCGATCGAGGTGTCCACTGATATTCTTCAATATCGTGGAGTTTCATTACCCCGAACGGGTGTTGCGGCAGTTCGGAATAGTCCAAGGAATTCCCATTAATCCGCCGTATCGAGATTCGAATCTTCATACGTACGAGCGTCGACAGCGGTCGGGGATGGATTGGAGACAACATCACGCAGCCTGGATTGGGTTGTGGGACGAACGAGAGGAGGCCGTCGTGAATGGTCCTCCCGCGACTACCTTCAGCGCGGTGGAGGACGGGTATTACGGGTGGTACCATCGGATCACTCGACTCTACATATCTCCTCATGCGAGACAGATGTCATAGGGCTTTCAGATGGGGGATGCGGTGTTTATGTCGTCCATCGTAAGTTTAATTTATGTACTAATGTAGTGTGATTAATAGTCCTTATATAATTTACTTTTCTATTTTTAGGAACGCGGGGTTCACGACAGCCTTCACTATGCGGAGACCGGCGAGCATGACCAGTCGATCAGTTTACGGCGGCAGATGGACAACATGTTTATCTCGCGACGCCGAACTCGACGAAGCATTGGGACATCTCACGCACACGAGGCCGGGACATCTCACGCACACGACATACCCGAGACATCTCACGCACACGAGTATGGAACATGGGACGCACACGACGCCGGTACATCTCAGGTACCTGAAGCTGTGAACCCGTCGTTCTTCGACGACTTCGCGCCGTTGTTTCAGTCGTCTGCACCCCAGGACAGCTCACAGCCGCCTTATATGGATCATCAGGTATATTAATTATATTTGGCACTTAAAACGATCGAGTGATACTAAAATTTCATTATCACTTTTTAGGCGTTTACGACACCTTCCCCACGACCGCACCGACCTCGATCTCCAGATGATGATGCTGAGCAAGGTAACCGTCGAGGAAATCGAGTACGTAGGCCAGCTCGTTGTGGGACTGGCGGTCATTTAGCTCATCATGGCCGATAGTCTATATGTTTTATGTTATTTTTGAATTTTGTAATGACTATTATGTTATTATATCTGTTTATTATTATTATTCGTTATTATTATATATATTTATTACTCCATTATTATTATTATCGTTATGAATATTATTATTTTACTCTATTATCACAATTATTATCATTATTCTATTATTACAATTATTATCATTATTCTATTATTATTCTTTTTTTAATATTATTATTATATTACTATTATTGTTATGATGTTTTCTTATTACTCTATTTTATTATTATTATTATATTATTCTTTTATTATTATTATTATTATACTATTTTGTATTAAGATATTCAATTTATAAACCATGTATTATACAAAAACGGTGAAAGAACATTTAATATTATTTTCAACGCCTACCGCGTTGTCTAGCACGAGTTTCACCCCTATCCATCTCATTCCTTATGCGATTTCGACTATATCTACCGGGACCACTTCTCTCTCGACGAGCTTCGTTATGAATAAGCGTCCAATTTTCGGGCGTCCAGTACCGTTCGTCGTGCAATGGTTCAAAGGTACCTTCGTATGTCTTCAAATACTCATGCTTACTGTAGTACTGCGCCACTAGACTACCGGAGTGAATTTACCATTGACGACAAGCTGCTTGTGCGTGAGAACATGGGATGCTATACCTGCTCCAATTTCCACACGTGCATGTTCGATCGTTGATCCTTACCACATATGTGCGCTGATGAATTCCTGATGTTATGACTTCTGCTGTATGTTGTCGGACATCAAAACGGTATACAACGTGATCCCAAGATTCTGCCGTCCCACTTTGAAACAATCTAGTTGCATAACGTGACCAATCTGTTTCATTATTCGCCATTAGGGACGATGCTTCTTGAAAACGATCACGAAAATACTGTACGCACCTGTGAAATTTAAGAAATAAAATACAAAGTCATAACCACAAAATTAGAACTTCGGCATCAATCGTGATTAGGCCAGGGCTTACCTATGAAAAGTGAAATCAACGATTGCTCTTGCGGGTAGCATTCGAGCACCTTTCAATACCCCGTTTAGCCCTTCTGAAATATTAGTCGTCATGACACCACATCGATAACCGCCGTCGTGTGCGAGCGACCATTGCTCGACCCCTGCTCTTTCTAACCAAGGCTTCGCTCGTTCATTAATTTGCGCAATCTGAGCCATAATGCGATCGAATTTCTCCAATGTTGGCGCAGTACCGGCTCTATGACATAGGTCCTTCAATTGTTGATCCTTGAATTTGTTGTAGAAGTTTGACTTGAAATGGCGAAGACAGAAGCGATGCACTCCATTTGGTGGGCGAAAGAAATCAGTGGCTTCTACTGTTCCCGTAAGACCTGTACACATCATATACGACGCAAAAAGTAACTGATTTTAAGAAAATAACGAGTAAATTACCATGTATCTAAGCTTAAATACCTGGATGACGATCCGAAATAAGGCAAACCGATTGATTCTCCAGAACAAATATCTTCAAATTAGTAAGGAACCAAGTCCATGAGTGTGTACTTTCATTCGTGACAATGGCAAACGCCAGGGGAAAGACGTTTTGGTTGGCGTCCAACGACGTCGCAATCAGTAATTTGTGCAAAAATTTGGAGTATAAATGGGTACCATCGACACAAACAACCTTGCGACAATGTTTGAAGCCATCGATGCTCGGTTTAAAGGCCCAAAAGACATACCCGAGAATGAAATGTCCAGGGCTCTCTGTATCCAGATTGAGCCACCTAACGATTGTCCCCGGATTGTAGTGCTGCAACGCCTTCATAAATGTTGGGAGTTTGGTAACAGACTCCTCCCACGTACCGTAAACATTTTCCATAGCTCTTTTCAGACCATGCCAAGCTTGAATATATGAGATATCGTAGCCATATCTATCTTTCACGAGTTGTTGGACATTCTTGGGTAGGAACTGCGGATCGACTCTTACGGTTCCAACCAACAAATCAGCAATAAAATTTCTAGAGATATTACGGTGTGTCGTCGACAGCTCACTCATATAGCAAGTGTGTGGTCCTTCAAATTTTGTAACTGACCAGTAACCTTTTTTTGGCTTGAAGGATGCCTTCAGCCTCCATGGGCAATCGGCCGTATGATTACATTGGATAGTCCAACGTGTATTGCTGCTCTCGTTGACGTGATACTCGCGTCTAGCAACCCTGATCGAAAAATCGTCGACGGCACGTTGTAAATGTTTTTTAGTTTGAAAAATCATACCTCGACAAAACATAGGGTTATCTCTGTCGTAAAACTCCCCATAACCACCGTAGTCGTCACCAGCAGGAGGTGGCATTTGATACGTTTGGAAAAATGGGACGGACTGAAACAGCGTTGGAGCAGCAACGTTCGTTGGAGTGGTATCATCTGGCGCATCGTCGTCGTCATTCTCGTCGTCCTCGTTGGGATCAGGTAACTCGGATAAAAGTGGATCCACATCGTCCGCTTCTGAATCACTAACATGAACGTCTTCCTCGAGTTCTGGCACGACTTCTGGCTCCGATTCTAACACGGCTTCCGGCATATTGAATGGAACATGCCCCGACATCTCCAAAGAGACATTACTGAACCCTGCCGTTACTGAGGCAATGTCGGGAAAATCCGTACAGGTGTAACTCGAAGAACCAACTTCAAAATTTCGATGAGGCTCTTCGTTCAAATCAAAGTTTGGATTTTCAACTGTTTCAACAAAAACCTCGACACAATTGTTTTCTGAATCGGGATGTATGAAAAATTGTAAATCGTTGTCGTTGGAGATTTGAAAAAGCTGATGAAAATGGCGGGAATGTTGAAAGTATTCATTTTTGGCATGGATAGTCAACGAACAACGACTGCTATCAGCACCCGTAATTTCGAACAACAACGAAATAAACTCGGAAAAACTGGTGGTGCGACGAATTCGCCTATACCCAACAGGGCGGATACTATATTTGATGGTATCTTCAGATGATTGAATTATATCGCCGCCGAAATATACTATGACTTGTACGCGACTCGACACCATTGTTTGAGTTATTAATATAAATGTTGAGAAGAGCTAATGATATACGAGTCGTTCTGGGGAGGGGGGATTTATAGGAACTTAAATCGTATCCTGGAGATACGAGTTAAGTAACTCGTATTCCGGGCATACGAGTTACGTGAATTATTGTAATAATTCACGTAACTCGTATGCCCGGAATACGAGTTAGAGGAATTATTGCCGACAATTTGCATGGCCATGCAGGTTGGTCGGCCACATAACGTAACTCGTATCCTCAGGATACGAGTTACTATCTCGTATACTGAGAATACGAGATAATGCGCCATGTCATTGCCATGTCAGGGTCAGCGTGGTCAGCGGGTAATTCGTACTCTAGGAGTACGAATTATTAACTCGTATTCCCAGATACGAGTTACGGCGACGTGTCGGGTCAGCGGGTCAACGCCCGCATGTAATTCGTGTTCTGGGAGTACGAATTACTAATTCGTACTCCTAGAGTACGAATTTCTCTATTTTATTAATGCATCCGCTTATCCGTTTATTTTGTTAATGTTGGCTTTTTTTTTGTTTATTTAATTAAAAATACCACATTCAACTATCATTCTGTTAAAAGATACGGCACCAATCCACAACAAGGTATCATACCATTATAATGTATATATTGTACCAAATTTGTAAGCAAGATGTGCCAAAAGTAAACATACAGTGCATCAAAAATAAGAATCGTAATTTCTAATGAAAATCTAAAGAACCCCAAAAAAATGAAAAGAAAAGTCACAGCTTAAAGACAAAAAGCCGTAGTCGAGTAACAACCTAAAATCCCCCAAATCACGCATAAAATGAAATAATTAATTCAAATCTAGACACAATAACCAAATCAAGTAAGAAATCGAATGCTAACACAAAGTAAATACCGATTTGGTTAAGAAGTTTTGGTTCAGACGATTTGGGTCAAAATTTGAAGTAGAAACGCCACATACCGAGATCGAGCAAGAGATGAGATCATAAATCGTTCCTTGAAGGTGAAGATTTTCCGTGGGTGTTCGATTCGGGCGTTCAATTTTGGAGATCTTCGTTTGATTTGGTCATGGATATTTTTATTGAGCGTGTGCGTTTGTTCTTTGGTGGATTCAATAATTTTTGTATTTAAACTTAAAACCTTGGTAAAATCATAACTATAGAACTTTCAAGGTTATTTTTGAATTGGTCCTAGTCACCGCCCCTAAAGGGCTGAAAAAAGAAGATTTTGCCCTTTTGAATTTAAATTTCTATTTAAAGTCCTTTTTCATACAACACTTTTCATATCGCAATCACACATCCAAATCAGAATCAAACACAACAAAAAATAACTCAAATCGAAATGAATCGTCTTTTTGGGAAATTGAAAGGTCAAAAGAAAGGGTCTATTCGCACGGATGGTAAGCAAATTCTCGTAAATTTCGTTCGTATGTACGTGAACTATCGAACATCGATCGGATTCGATCGAAAAATTTCGGCCCGATCGAAATGTAATTTCGGTCGACACAAGGGCTGACCGAACAATAATTTCGGTCAGCCCTTGTCGCGCCCGAAATCACATTTCGATCGTACTTTAGGGCGACCGAAAAAATTGTTCGGCCGTGGTTGTCCGAACCGAATTTAATTTCGGCTGGTACCGTCACGGCCGAGACCGGATTTCGGCTACCGCAGAGGTGGCCGAAATCCCGTTTCGGTCGCCTCTTACAGCGGCCGAAATCCGATTTCGGCTGAAATTAATATTTTTTTTTTCAGACTTGGAGAGTGTTCCGGAGGATTCCATGGGCGACGGGATAAATTACAGTGAGCATTTCCGCGAAGGAGGACGATTTCCGACCGACGTGGAAGCCATTAACTGGACGAAAGGCGTCGCTATTGCTCTTGGTTTTGAGGTGATTATTTCGTCGCATAAGAAATGCGGTACAAAAAATTGATTAGATGTTCTCGCGGAGAACGTTATAGAGGCAAGGAGGATGTTCTCGTGGAGAGGCTATCGAAGTCTAACAAGTGCAGGTGTCCGTTTGTAGTCATAGCCCAGCAGGATCCAGCTACTAGGGAATGGTACATTCGTACGGGTGCACATGAGAATTCCATACACAATCACCCTCTGATACAGTATCCCGAGGGACACCGCCAGACGAGTGGGTTAAGTAGCCAGGCAAAGAAGGTCGTAGAGGCAATGACTGTTGCGCAAGCGAAACCAGCACATATCCTCTCAGCGATGAGGGCTCGACACGCAGAAGATAATGCGACGATCCGACATATATATAATTACAGAGATCGTTTGAAGAAGCAAAATTCTGAGGGGAGAGACGTGGTGAGCCAGTTGATGCACCAGGCGACAGAGTCCGGATATTTTGTTGAAGCGCTAAGAGACGAGGAGACTAATGTGCTGACACATGTCTTTCTCGCACACCCGGAGTCACTCGCACTGCTGAGGACGTATCCTTATTTTATTGGTATTGACTCGACGTACAAGACCAATAGATATAAGATGCCTCTAATTGAGATTATAGGGATGACTCCCTGTAATCATGACACACTCAAATACTAGCAAGTGTACTAGGTCGTGCAAGTAGTATAAAACGGACGAAGTCCGAGTATCGATCAACGAAGACAGCTCGATTAATTCTAAGATAATATTTCTAATTCTAATTTAGACTAAGGGGATTTTTATAGTTTTAATGATTTGATTAAAAGAAATAAAAGACAAATAATAAAATAAGCGCAAATAAAATAGGTGAGGATAAAACAGTAGATGACGACGTGATTAAGACACATGCTCGACACGAAATATTCCTACGTCTTCATGCAATATCATCTATCTAAGCAACATGAATCAAGTCAAGGTAGAATTTCCTAATATATGCGCTACCCGTTATTCACGTAACTAGCAACCCTACGTAAATAGAGAACCAATCAACTATATGTCTATATGACTGTAGTTCCTATACGTGCATTCGATCTTCGTGAATTTCCCCGAGTTTAGACGCTTTCGGCGCCTAAGGTCTCGGAAACCACACATACGAAACCGAATTCCATCTCTGGTCGGTTTTACGTAGTGGTATTCAATGTTTTGTTCTAATCGGTTTAATCACTTAGTCCGTCACATAAACCAATCAATAATCATACGCATGGAGACCAATCACGTATGCATATGAAGCGCAAACAAAGAATACATAACTTAAATCATATGATTAAATAAGATAATAATAGCATTAATACGTAGTCATAATCCGGCCTCACACGTCCTCAATCACAAGAAACTTAAGCTAGCATAGTAGTAAAATAAAACATAAATATTCAAAGACATAGTAGAAAAATAACAAACTTCGCCTTTCACGGGAGAAACGCCTCGCAAGCGTCGATCGTCTTTTGTCGCAACTCTTCGTTTATTCACTGCCTCCAGCTTTCGTCCTCTACCTTTTTTATTTATTATTCCCTGCCTCCTAAGCCTCCTCAATCGCTTGTATATTTGTAGGTGTGGTAGCCGACTCAAATCTCCAAAAGATAGGAATATTCTATTGATATTTGACCAATTCTTTAATGTTTGAATATTTGCCATAAGTTGTACGTGATCTCTCCTAAATAAAGTAATCTCTCCCTCATTAGCTCTTCACGTCATAGCTGCTAAAGAAATAGAAAAACCGGGTAATTGCAATGTTGCCCCAAATAATGTAAAAATTTGCAAGAAGATCCCCAAGATTCAAATTGTTCCAAAAGTGCCCTTATTTTCTCTTTGTCGATCTCGTTTGCTCGGAAATCTATCGAAAGTAAATCTAAACATAAATATAGGATATTCGAGGGAAATTTTGGCAAGTAACGATTGAAAATGCACTTTTACGGGTAAAGAAAATACGTAAAATCATAACTTATCAACAACCCCCAAACTAGCTTCGATCGTCCTCGATCGTAAAAGCGAAATAAAACCAAATCAAGTTAGGATTATAGAACATTAGTCAATGAAATTCTCCTCACCTCAGAAAACGTAAAAGCATATAAAGTCGAGATAATCATCGATTAATGAACGATCTAGTCAAAACACGAAGCATGAGGTAATAGGCGCAATCTTATCATAGCATGAAAGACATTTCTAGGATTATGCCACTCATCAATCCACAACTTTCACAAGGATCGCTCAAGTCGCTCGGGGTGTTTTCAAAGGGATCTGTATAAAAACGCTCAATGCACGACATGAAAAGATATTACTCTATGCTTGCAAATATATCACATCATAGTCACATAATAGAAGTCATGCACGAATCAAATGGTCTTTCATTAAAGGTTGTAATGGGGCTTGGGTTTAGAAAGGTGGGTCATATGGGAAAGTGAGCTAAAGGTATCAAACATATAAATCATCGAATCGCTCCTCTAACTACTTATTCCATTCTTCTAACGTCGCATTTGCTTTTCACTCGACCCATCCTTTTTTTCTTCTCTAACTATTCTCTCAAAGATACGAATTCATCGAATCATATCACGACACGGTAAAATTTTAAAAAATTTTATCATTGACAGGAGATTCCAAAGATGATGCTCAAATCGCAAACTTCATCAGTTATACCCACTAAAAAGACCGAAACGCATCGATACCAAAATATGTAAGCATATTAAATCTAGCATGTGTCACATCCCACCCCCAAACTAAATAGCACATTGTCCTCAATGTGTAAATTAAAAGCAGAGAAAGAGTAGAAGTGACACTGCCCTGATATTTACGTCGATCGATGTAGAAGACTCGATTTATCTGCATTGAACAAGCTACCGTCGCGAACGGGCAACCCCCAAACTGGTTATGAGCCTGCGAGAAAACGTGACTAGGCGGCACCATGAGAGCGAGTTTTATTAGACGAAAAAAATGAATAAAAGTAAACTGGACTAGAATATAATATACTATATGCATCGATAGCCTTGGGTTGCCTCCCAAGAAGCGCTGCTTTATAGTCGTTAGCTCGACTCACAAACCGCTTATTCTGGTGGACGATCGAGGTTGACCGAGTCTTCTTTCCAAACATCGCGATCGTTGTATACATTGGGTTCCCCTCTTCCTGGTGATAGTGTTATCGTGTGGGGTCGAGAGTTTTTCGCCATATGTAGATGCCATCGTCTGTGCAGTCTTTCTGACGACGCTTCTTCTTTTTCTTCGGCGAAACCACCTTTTTGATAGATTTAGAATCACTGCTCTTTTTAGTCCACGGCGTCCATCTATTAAACTTCAACACAGAAGAAACTAGGTTATAGTTAGATTTAGTCCCGTTCCCGTTCTGCGCATCTATTCGAGCTTCAGCCCGGTCTTTCAGCTTGCTGGTATTCTCTCCAGACAAGTTGTATCTGAAAGACTCAGAACACTTAAAAGCACAAGGGTCAAAGATATCGATAAAGGAACAAGAATCATCAGTAGGGCGTTTCATAGATTTATAAACATCGAATTCAACTTTCTCGTCTCCGACTTGCAAAATAAGTTTACCGTTACCGACATCAATGATAGCTCTCGCCGTGTTTAGGAACGGACGTCCGAGTATCAATGGGAGATCATCGTCGTCTTCCATATCCAACACAATAAAATCAGCCGGGAAGTAGTGCTCTCCTACTTTCACCAATACGTCTTCCATTTTTCCTCGTGGATACGTGATTGATCTATCGGCGAGCTGGAGGATTGTCGACGTGGGTTTCGGCTCGCCAAGTCCCAATTTCCTAAATAATGAAAATGGCATCAAATTAATACTCGCACCAAGATCACATAACACGTTATTAAATGTAAGAGATCCAATAGAACAAGGAATAGAGAAACTCCCTCGATCCTTAAGCTTCGGCGGAAGCTTCTTCTGTAATACCGCTGAACATTCCTCGGTGAGAGCTATTGTTCCATATTCTTCTAACTTGTTTCTCTTGAATAGTAGCTCCTTCAGGCATTTGGCGTACTTTGGCATCTGCAGCAAAGCCTCAACAAAAGGGATATTAACTTCAAGTTTTTTAAATATATTAATGAAACGATCAAAATCTTCATGATTCTTCCCTTTTCGTAAAGCCGCTGGATATGGAGGTCGGATCTTTATCGGTGGGAGTGGGTTGACCTTCTTCTCCTCCAAGAGCAAATCTGGCTCACAGTCGACTTCTTCAGCCCGGTTGTCCTTTTTGTAAACCCTTGTGTTCGTGGTTGTTACTTCCCTCTGATCGGATGTCTCTGTCTCTTTTGCTTCCCGCACCTCCTTGGTCTCTTGGAACGATTCAAGCTTCTTTCCACTTCTTAATTCAATGGCATTCGCGTACTCTCGAGGGTTCTTTTCGGTGTCGCTCGGAAGTGTGCCAGGCTTGCGCTCGGCCACCGTAGTTGAAAGATGTCCCATTTGGATTGTTAAGTCTTTTATTGCAGCCCGTATATCTTGGAAGCCTTCCTGAACTCTCCCTTCGAGACCCTGAAGTCTTTCCTCCGTCTTGCGGTTTTGATCGCCTTGGATCGCCTCCATCTTTTCTAAGGCTACTTCCCAGTCCGCTTTCGATTGTTGTGGTGGCTTCTCGTAGTGCGAGTTTCCGTAGGATAGGTTCGGATGATTCCTCCAACTTGGGTTGTACGTGTTCGAGTAGAAGTTCCCTTGCCTCGACTGGATATGGTTCACCTCCTCGGGGTTATTGGCTTGCATTGCGTCAAGTCTCCGGTGTATAGCCTCAAATTGCGCTTCCAATGAGCTACTTATCTCATGTACTCCAGCAGCCCGACGGTCCAGATCTTGCTCGGTATAACTCGCGGGGTAGGCTGCGATCCTCTCGATGGCTGCAAGTGCATCTTCGTCATCGAGCTCCATAAAGTTCGTGTTGCATCCTCCGTCGACGATGCGCTTGTTCTGCGTGCTAAGTCCCAAGAAGAACGACTGCATTTGAACGCTCAAGGGTATACTGTGGTTCGGGCATTGCCTGAGAAGGTTCTTGTATCTACTCCATGCATCGCTCAACGTCTCGCCCCCTTCTTGCTTGAAGTTGACAAGCTCGCTCCGTATCTCGCTAGTCCTCGAAAGTGGGTAATACTTGCCTAAGAAGCACTCTACCATCTGTTCCCAGCTAGTGATGGATGCGTGAGGCAGTGAAGAGAACCACTCTGATGCTTTTCCTACAAGAGAGAAAGGAAAGAATGTAAGCCTTATTACAGTAGTAGATACACCAGGATACTGAATAGTTCTGCAAGTTGAAATTTGGTGATGTGGGCATTGGCGTCCTCATTAGTTAACCCATGGAATTACACTGCTCCTGTCACCATATGCAAAGTCACCGGCTTGATTTCGAATTGATTGTTAGGTCCTTCGGGAATCACTATTGGGTCATTATCGTCAAAGGGGCCTGGAAGCGCTCGACTTAGTAGAGTGGATCGTGGAGGAATCTCCTGGTGTTCTTGATTCTCCATTCTTTGTGTGAAAGAAAATAAAAATCAAAATAAGTGAATAAAAATAATAATAATAATAATAGGCAAGAAAAAAAATAAAACTAATAATAAATCTAGATTAAAACTAGAATCAAATCCTAGAACTAATAATACCGCTGTCCCCGGCAACGGCGCCAAAAACTTGACACGCTCAAATACTAGCAAGTGTACTAGGTCGTGCAAGTAGTATAAAACGGACGAAGTCCGAGTATCGATCCACGAAGACAGCTCGATTAATTCTAAGATAATATTTCTAATTCTAATTTAGACTAAGGGGATTTTTATAGTTTTAATGATTTGATTAAAAGAAATAAAAGACAAATAATAAAATAAGCGCAAATAAAATAGGTGAGGATAAAACAGTAGATGACGACGTGATTAAGACACATGCTCGGCACGAAATATTCCTACGTCTTCATGCAATATCATCTATCTAATCAACATGAATCAAGTCAAGGTAGAATTTCCTAATATATGCGCTACCCGTTATTCACGTAACTAGCAACCCTACGTAAATAGAGAACCAATCAACTATATGTCTATATGACTGTAGTTCCTATACGTGCATTCGATCTTCGTGAATTTCCCCGAGTTTAGACGCTTTCGGCGCCTAAGGTCTCGGAAACCACACATACGAAACCGAATTCCATCTCTGGTCGGTTTTACGCAGTGGTATTCAATGTTTTGTTCTAATCGGTTTAATCACTTAGTCCGTCACATAAACCAATCAATAATCATACGCATGGAGACCAATCACACGTATGCATATGAAGCGCAAACAAAGAATACATAACTTAAATCATATGATTAAATAAGATAATAATAGCATTAATACGTAGTCATAATCCGGCCTCACACGGCCTCAATCACAAGAAACTTAAGCTAGCATAGTAGTAAAATAAAAACATAAAATATTCAAAGACATAGTAGAAAAATAACGTAAAACTTCGCCTTTCACGGGAGAAACGCCTCGCAAGCGTCGATCGTCTTTTGTCGCAGCTCTTCGTTTATTCACTGCCTCCAGCTTTCGTCCTCTGCCTTTTTTATTTATTATTCCCTGCCTCCTAAGCCTCCTCAATCGCTTGTATATTTGTAGGTGTGGTAGCCGACTCAAATCTCCAAAAGATAGGAATATTCTATTGAATATTTGACCAATTCTTTAATGTTTGAATTTTTTTTTGGTAACCGGGGAAAGCCAATGGTGAAACCCCGGGGCCCGAACTCACTACCTGCTAAGCAGGCCGACCAGGTCAATCACACATGTCTGGGCCCATGTGGGCAGGCATAGGGAAATGTCACAGGGATGAGATTCGAACCCAGGACCTCTCCCAACATGACCCTAAGCGCCTCAGCTTGACCAGTAGAGCCAAGCCTCATCGGCAATGTTTGAATATTTGCCATAAGTTGTACGTGATCTCTCCTAAATAAAGTAATCTCTCCCTCATTAGCTCTTCACGTCATAGCTGCTAAAGAAATAGAAAAACCGGGTAATTGCAATGTTGCCCCAAATAATGTAAAAATTTGCAAGAAGATCCCCAAGATTCAAATTGTTCCAAAAGTGCCCTTATTTTCTCTTTGTCGATCTCGTTTGCTCGGAAATCTATCGAAAGTAAATCTAAACATAAATATATGATATTCGAGGGAAATTTTGGCAAATAACGATTGAAAATGCACTTTTACGGGTAAAGAAATTACGTAAAATCATAACTTATCAAATCACAACTTTCTGTGTGGGTTTGCCGTCATGGAGGACGAGACGGAGAGAAGTTATTGGTGGATGTTGAGTTCTCTTCGGAATATTCTGGGTCCAGGTGTCCACCCTTCAGCGATTGTGACTGATCGTGAGTTGGGCCTTCTTCGACCGGTACATATGGTATTTCCACATTCTCACCATCTGTTGTGCACCTGGAATATTTATAAAGATATGGAGAGTAAAATTTATTGGTTGGGGGGGGGGGGAGGGGGGAAGAGAAAAAAGACCGCAGCTCACTTCACGCACAAGTCCTGGAAAGCAGTCGTGGAAGCTACGACGGTCGACGAATACGAGAAGGCAGTGAATGACATGCGTCTGTGTTGGCTACCCGACTCAGAATTCGTTAAGTATGTTGAGCAGACGTGGTTGGTGCATAAGGTTAAGTTCGCCAGAGCTTGGACGAACCATGTGCTTCATTTCGGGAACACCACTACATGTCGTGTGGAGAGTGCTCACAGCGAGCTGAAAGGATGGCTGAATTCGGCCACTGGGTCTCTAGACACCGTATGGGTGAAGGTGCACGAGCAGATTCAGAACCAGTTTCGCATCAGAAAGGTAAATTAATTATTATTACGTGTAAAACGAAATCCTTATCTAATATTTTGTTGTATTGACGTGCAGCCACTGGAGGAGATCCGGTCGAAACGACCTATTGGGTTGTCAGGATTTCCATTCCTAACATTATTATACAGTGTTTCACACCATGCAATATTAATTATGGGAAATGAGCTGCGGCGGGCCAAAGAGTTGTCGAATGAGGTTTACTCCAGGTGCGGATGTTATGTACGACGGACGCACCAACTACCATGTGCTTGCGAGCTTCAGCAATGCGTGGACAACAATTATCCAGTTTCGGTAGATTGCTTGCACGACTTCTGGAGGACACTCACAATCGGCGAAGGAGTAATTCCCGATATTTGTGATCAAGATCGCTTATACGATCTCGTGCGTGAGGCAGAAGGTCGCGATCCCGCCGTTATGCGTGGACTCCATCGAGTAGTTCACGAACATCTCTATCCTGAGGCCCAAGAGTGGAATGAGCCTGTTGTTAATACATCTGTAAAAGGTCGGCCAAAGAAAAGAGACTCGACGAAACGTGATCGAAGTGCTTGGGAGTACGCAATCCCAAGGGGGGGACGCAGCGGAGGGCGCAGCAGTACCAGTCGTAGCAGCCAGGGTCGTAGCAGTCATGGTCGTACGTCATCTTCGTCTGTGAAACGATCTCGTACTTCTATTACGGAGACAGGTACTACTATCTTTCGCTCCTAAAATTCATACGATGTTTAATCCACCTCTAATCCGGTAAAATTCTTTGTACAGGTGAATCCAACTTCTTCCACAGCCGCTTGCTACTATCACGTCACATCAGTCATCCAACCCTGTATAGTTAGTTATAAGGATGTGGTTGCTGACGGCAACTGCGGATTTCGCGCCATCGCCTCTCATATTTACAATGACGAGGACGAATGGGTCACCGTAAGGAATAACGTCGCGAACGAAATCGAGGCCCATTGGGATCGTTACTCGGCATTGTACTACGGCGATTCATTGGATCTGCAGTTGGATCGTATACGCTGGGACGGGGGGCCTTGCTTGGCAAACCACTGGATGTTGATACCGTGCGATTTGTGGGCTGTGGCGACAATTTGGAACGCTGTAGTTATCCTCTATGGGTACGGCAATGGATCGACCATCAACATGCATTCTACGACGATACTGCCACTGCGTGCCGTTCGGACTGCTGATCGACCGAATCGAACTATCGTCATAGCGCACCTTGGAGATGTGTACCAACATTATATTAGACTGAATTTATGTCCAGACTTTCCTATGCCCGCCATGCATCCGTATTGGTTCACGTATCGTGATCGTCGACTTACTGGTTGGGAACTTAGATATCAGAACAGATTCGAACACTGGGTGACCCTCATGCGCGAGAATGGTCTATTGTAATTTTTAATATTATTTTATAATATTATTATCTATTTTGATGTTATTAAATTGTATTATTAATATAATTTGGCAATGTTATTGTTTTTTTATGTTATTATTTCATATTATTAATATTATTTTAATATGTTATTATTTTTTATGTTATTATTTTATATTATTATTGTTAGTATTTTGTATTGCTAATAATATTTTATAATATTAATATTTATTATGATGTTATTAAATAATATTATTTATATTATTTTAATATGTTATTATTTTGTAATTAATATTATTTTTTATGTTATTATTTATATTATTAATGTTATTATTTTGTATTGCTAATAATATTTTATAATATTAATATTTATTATGATGTTATTAAATAATATCATTAATATTATTTTAATATGTTATTATTTTTTATGTTATTATTTTATATTATTATTGTTATTATTATTTATGTTACTTTTATTTATTTCATATAATATAAATAAAACCGTACTCAAACGATACATAAACGAAATATAAAATAAAATAGTACTCGTCCGATACATAAACGAAAGATAAATTAAAATAGTATTTGTCCGATACATAAACGAAAGATAAAATAAAATAGTACTCAAGGGGCATTGCGCCATCGGTCGTTCAGGTCGTCCAACCTGTCTCTGTAGTTCTCCGTCTGCTCGACGTCGTGGAGCTGCAGCGTCGCTAGCACATCGGTAGTCAAGGTATACATCGAGTTGTACCACTGTACACAGAATTGATACTTATAAAAAGTGAGTAAACATAATAATATCTGTAATCCAATTCATCGGCGAAATTACGTACGTAATCGGCGTGGCTGCGAGGGGGTATGCCGCCCGATGAGGATCCCGACTCCGACGAAAACAGACGAGGATGAGAATGTCGCTCATACCAGTCCATGTACCCTGCAACGGCCTCACCAAGGTACTCTGCGGCCGACCGGCTGACGTACTGGAGGTTGGGGATGTACGCGTACGGGAACTGACGCCAAGCATGCTCTGCCGCATCCGCAGAATAATGCACCCTATAGAACGCCGGGTCTGCTGGCATGACCGCCTTATGTGGCAGATGTTAGGGAGTGTGCCCTCGGAATGCCATACGAGGACTAGGAATAGTATAGGGCGCACGATGATGTATAGGTTGTAAGACAGGTTTATTGTATATACCGTCAAATAAATTAATGAATATTTATTTTCATTATAATAAAGGCATTATTATTTATTTATCGAATTTAAAGTCTACTTGGCATCCGGTAGTGCGATAAATAAATAACACCCAAATGTTTGAGTTGGACGTCTGATTCTCGTGGGACGAGAGAGGAGACACCGGACGGTCCTTAATCTCAACATTAAATAAAAAGTCCGTAAGTCTAAGGATTCTAGGTGGGTGACTAGATATCCGAATATGACTTATCCATTGACGACCACATAGTATCGGTAGTGTCACCGATTACCTGAGAGGTTGTGGGTCGTGATGGAGATATTGGTGATCGGAGAGATTGTGTATTCGGACATTCGGCTCGTATTCGTCTCAATCACATGGCTAGGATGTTGTCAATGATTGAACGAATGACTATAGCAGCCTCAGACCGATAGGGTCATTGACGGATTTGCTTTCGCGATTTCGGTTTGTCGCTAGTTGGCTAGGCTCGCAAGTGCTCATAAATGAGACACGGGTCAGCGACGAAACGCAACCGACTTTACGGAGGTGATTGCCGGGCTTTGACTGCTATCGGGATTCACTGCCTATATTCGTATAGGTTAATGTCCTATGAGGTAATCGGAGAGCGACGATTATAAAGCCTTCGGCCGAAGCTTGGAAAACTTGCTTGTATTAGATACGGAGCGGAGTTTAAATAATCGGTTCGGTCTCGATTATAACATAGTGTTAGGTTAGTGAGTTTGACATTTGCATGGCTCTCACCTAACCGGGACGCAAGTGAAAGGCGTAAGAAGTATTTAAATGTATACACTATAGTCGGTTCGCCCGAATTTCGATTAGATCAAAATTCGTTCTCAACTGGGATCTGTCCGGTACCGTGGGATTGGCTAGGCGAATACCGGGGGTCGTGGATTCCTCCCATGCCAGTTGAGACGGACCTAGAGAGTCGCGCTTAAAAATGGTAATGAACTTGAATGAAAACGGCGGGCTTTTCTGTGGAACCTAACGAATGAGATTCGTTGAGGTAGTGGCAAAGTTGATACGAGGTGTCGACGACTTAGTTAAATTCCAGTGACTGTCACGGAAATAATTAGGACTTAAGATTGTCTTAAGTGCTTAATTAATTAACTAAGTGGGCTCAATTATAATTAAAATAATTAGATTGGATTTAATTATTTTATTATTTAAAATTGAGGGACTAAATTAAGAATTTAAAAAACCTCAAGGGCCAAAATGAAATTGACATAAAATAAAAAAAAAAATAGTAGAAATATCTACACATCCACGTTGGGATGTGTAGAAACTAATGACTCATTAGATGAGTCATTAACAAGTGTTTGACACTTGTCTCAATTAAAAAAAAAAAAAAATGTTATAACCATGCATATATGCATAAAACGTGAGATGCAAGGTGAGAGAGGGGATTTTATGATTCATTGAACAAATAAGAAATAAAAGAAGAAAAGAAATAGAATTTATAGAAATTCTTAAGCCACTTTGAAGCTACGGGTTCGTTTGACGAGTCCCGACGCCCGAACTGAGTTGCGTCTAGCCATCGGGAGTATTCTCAGAGGTTCATTCAAGGTAATACCGGCGTGACGATCTAGCCCGGAAGTCCCGGGATCCAGACGAGGTGTAGCCACGTTCATCCGAGGCGACGACAGAAGAAATCCCGTTCACCGAAGGTATACCTCGAACCTTAACGATTTGATTTACGAAACATACCAAACGGTATCGGAATAATTCGAAAGACCCCTCGTTGGAAACGTCGGGAAGTGTAGAATTATTCTGGAAAATTTGGTATCGATCGGAAATCATTTCGGTCGTCAAATAGTCAAAAGACGGCAGACTGCCGTTTTACTCGAATTAATAATTTCGAACCACAGATTTGATTTTGAGAAAAATATCAAACGATGTCGGAATAATTCGAGAGACCTATCGTTGCGAACGTTAGGAAGTGTAGAATTATTCTGGAAAGTTTGGTATTGATCAAAAGTCATTTCGGTCTCCAAATAATCGAAAAACGTCTGGTTGCCGCTTTGTTCGATTAATTTGGATCTAAATTATTAATTCAAATAAATTGGAAATAAATTCGAATTTTGATAATTCGAATTAACCGCGATCTCCCGAGGCTTAGGTCAGCATCTCAGACCCTCGGGAGAAGCCGAATGGCGTAAGGTTAAATTTAGATATTAAAAATCGAAAATTCGCCACCCTACGCCGCTCGGTACAAACCATGCTTCCGCTATAGCCACGTTGCGCTGTTCGGGGGCCGGCGTCGATTAATCGGGCCCACCCCAACAGTGGTATCAGAGCCAAGGCTCATGAATGTTTCGACCAAAGGCCTCGAAAGCCGATGTGGCGAACGAACGGTCGACGTAGTTTGGAGACTATCGTCGCTCGTGACGTCGGTTGGACACCCGACGTTAAAATTCTGTGTTGCATGTTTATGTGGGACATTTACGCGGGCTTAGGTTCAACCGGGTTATTTGTTTAAGGGCCGTTTGCCGCCCCCCGGTATGTACATGGATTACGGGTTGTTTGGGAAATAATTCCCCCCGTGTTGTATTTTATTGCTTTATTAGTTAGGTTAGATAAAATGACGGCCGTTCGACGCTAGGCGAGATTGGAGGATTCGACAACCATCGTAACGATGACTCGACGTTGGAAGATCGAAGACCCCGGTCGTTTTACGACCCATGTAATAGGACCAGTCTAGAAGTAGCCCGCATATTTGTCCATTTAAATTTCTTTCCTAGGGTTAGGAATTTATTTATCGCATTTACGTGCTCGTGCTTAATTTTAATATGCTATGAGTTATAAAAATCTCCCGTACGAATACTAAGTGAGTAAAGGGATTGGATGCCCTGTCTTCTATCAAGCTCGGGCCTAGTTGTTACAAAACCTAAATGCAAGGTTTGGTTTCGGGTATGCCGGCGCCTTGCATTTGCTTTTGTTTCGGCTTGCTCGGGTGCATTTGTGCCGCTCGCCAAGACCACACTGTGCGGTAAAACGTACGGTTCAAGTGTGCGGTTTTGAGCAACGTTGATAGGTCACACTTAGACAGTCATACCGCCTTGTTTCGGGTTTGCCGGCGGGGGTCCCTGACTGAGACAAAGATAGTTGAGACATTCGACAAGGTCGGATTCGTGCGGAGCACGACTTCGTGGGCCGCTGCAAACCAATAAAACGACAGAGGTTGAGGTTTGCACCCGTCCACGGGGACATCAACTCCACTATCGAAGTTATCAATGAAACTTCCAAAACATCCGTAGGGAGAATGGAGTTTATGAAAAGATAGTGGGAGTCAAACGGAATAAAAAGTCCTTGTTCGCGTTTGATAACCTATACAATCAACTTAATATGCCTTTTATTTTCTGCAGCATTTTCTCTCTTTGTGAAATTATGTCGACCGCTTTAAATGTACTGCTCAAGGAGAATAGGTTGACTGGGCCAAACTATTCTGACTGGCTTCGCAACTTGAGGATTTTCCTCGAGATTGAGAACCTAGTTTATATCCTTGACTCCGAAATGCCGCCAGCCCCAGGGGCGCGGGCATCCGAGCAGGCTCGTGCCGCTTATGACAAGCGACTGCGTGACGAGAAGCTCGTAAAGGCTCATGTCCTCGGATCGATGAGTAACGCACTGCAGCGTAGCCATGAAAATATGGCTGATGCTCGGGTGATGGTTCAACATTTGAAAGAGCTTTACGGTGAGACGTCTAGGACAGCTCGCTATGCGACTTCGTCGCAGCTCTTCCGATCGAGGATGTCTGAGGGTGAGAATGTTGGCGAGCATGTTATGAACATGATCACCATGATCGAGAGGTTGGAGACTCTCAATTTTCGATTTGATCGGGAATTACAAAATGATCTCATCTTGCAGTCCCTGCCTCCGTCCTTCAATGCGTTCATTGTGAACTACCATCTGAACGGCATGACGCTATTGCTTCCTGATCTGATGAATCAGTTAGCAACGGCGCAAGGTCAGATGAAGAGGGCAAAGCAGACTGCACTTGTCACCACTTCTTCAAAGCCCCAGAAAGGCAAAAAGAAGAAGGGCAACAAGCTCAAGCCGACAGGGAAGGTTTCCAAGAAGAAACTATCTTCTGGGAAATCGAAACAAACCGGTGTAAAGCCGACGGATAGGTGTCTGCATTGCGGTGCGCTGGGCCACTGGAAGCGTGACTGTCCGAAGCTCAAGGGTGAGCAGGCTGCGTCAGGTATGGAACTTAATGTTTTAGAAACAGTTTGTTCTTCATCTGTATACTCTACTTCCTGGATATTGGATTCGGGGGCTAGTACTCACATTTGTGTTTCCACGCAGGGTCTGGGACCAAGTAGAGCGCTTGGGGAGCGTGAGATCGAGGTCAGAGTGGGAAGCGGGGATAGTATCTCGGCAAGCCACGTCGGATCAAGATCTCTTGTATTATCTTCTGGGCATGTGTTGCGTTTGTACGATTGTCTTGTACTCCCGAGGGGATTTAAGAACATCGTCTCCATTCCTGTTTTGAGCAGGAGTGGTTATGTATTTAGTTTTAATAATAATACATGCCACATTATGTATAGAAATAAAAATGTTGGCAACGCGACACTATTTAATGGTTTGTACTATTTAAATACCCAGAACGATGTATCTGTGAATACTGTCACAAATAAACGAAAGTCGGGAATAAATGCGCGATACTTGTGGCATCTTCGATTAGGTCATGCTGGAGAACGTAAGATCCACGAGTTGGAGAAAAACGGGATATTGACACCGTTGGGATCAGATCCCTATCCGACTTGTGAGTCATGCCTCAAAGGTAAAATGACCCGATCACCCTTCACCGGGACTTTTAATAGAGCCACGGAAATTCTCGGTTTAATTCACACGGACGTTTGCGGGCCATTCAATGTGAAAGCTCGAGGTGACTTCCACTATTTTATTACCTTTACGGATGATCACAGTCGTTACGGACTAGCGTATCTGATGAGGTATAAAGCTGATGCTCTTGAAAGGTTCAAGGAGTATAAGGCCTTGGTGGAAAACCAAACTTCGAAGCTCATTAAAGCCATTCGATCGGATCGAGGTGGCGAGTACATGAGTGTCGAGTTTGACCAGTTCTTGAAGGAGAATGGTATAATATCACAGATGACTCCGCCCGGCACGCCACAATTGAATGGCGTGGCCGAACGTAGAAACCGAACTTTATTAGATATGGTTCGTTCTATGTTGGGCTATACAGATTTACCGATGTCATTGTGGGGATACGCGCTTTTGACAGCGGCATATACCATTAACCGGTGTCCCTCAAAGTCTGTTAACGGCATTCCGTATGAGATATGGACTGGTCGTTTACCCAGCTTGTCACATATTAGGATTTGGGGTTGCCCCGCCTATGTGAAAAAGCTGAAAACAGACAAATTGGAGTCTAGATCTATAAAAGGACGTTTCATAGGTTACCCCGAAGACTCTATGGGGTACCTATTCTATTTTCACGATGATCAAAGGATCGTTGTTGGCCTACATGCACATTTTCTCGAGGAAGAGTTCATTCGAGATTTTGGCATTGGCCGTGAGGTCACTCTCGAGGAGCAGTCGACCGAAACGCCCACACAGGATTCGGATGGTCCGAGCGAACCAGTCATGCGACGATCTGAAAGGGTGCCTCGCCAACCACAGCGGTATGGCATGTCACATGTCAAACAAGGTTATGTTGCGACTAGGGGATTTCTAAGAGAAGATCCCGCTACTTTCGATCAAGCTACATCCGATGTTGACTCAGCGAGATGGATTGAGGCTATGCGAGCTGAGATGGACTCAATGTACTCCAACAAAGTCTGGACTCTTGTAGACCTACCGAGTGGTTTTAGACCAATCGGTTGTAAATGGATTTACAAGAGAAAGATTGGATCTGACGGACAAGTTGAGACGTACAAGGCCAGGTTGGTTGCCAAGGGCTATAACCAAAAAGAGGGAGTTGACTATGAGGAGACTTTCTCACCTGTAGCCATGATCAAGTCCATCCGGATAATGCTCGCGATAGCTGCGCATTATGATTATGAGATTTGGCAGATGGACGTCAAAACGGCGTTTCTTAATGGATTCCTCAAGGAGGAGATCTATATGGAGCAGCCCAAAGGTTTTGAGTCGCACGCAGATGCTCACAAAGTGTGCAAACTGAATCGGTCGATTTACGGACTGAAACAGGCCTCTCGTAGCTGGAATCTACGTTTTGATGAAGCAGTTCGGAACTATGGATTCGTGAAAAACGTAGATGAGCCATGTGTCTACAGAAAGAGCAGTGGGAGTATGGTGTCGTTCCTTGTATTGTACGTGGATGATATCCTTTTGATAGGAAACGACATTGGGATGCTCTCATCGGTGAAAGCATGGCTTTCAACCGAATTCTCCATGAAAGACCTGGGAGAAGCGACGTATATACTAGGTATTCGCTTGTTCAGGGATCGAGCGAACCATACGATCGGCTTATCTCAGGCCCTTTACTTAGAGAAAATCCTGAAGAAATTCAGAATGGATGACTCTAAGAGAGGATTCTTACCAATGCGACATGGGATCCATTTGTCAAAGTCAATGTCACCTCAAAGTGAGGAAGACAGACGACGGATGAGTGGGATACCGTATGCATCTGCAGTGGGTAGTCTGATGTACGCGATGTTGTGTACACGGCCGGACATTGCCTATGCTGTGAGCGTGGTCAGTCGGTTTCAGGCAAACCCAGGGGAAGAACATTGGACAGCTGTTAAGAATATCTTTAAATACCTTAGACGGACTAAAGACTTAACACTGGTTTATGGAGGAGCGGGACTAGAAGTAGTTGGTTATACCGATTCGGACTTCCAGTCAGACGTGGATGACCGAAAATCTACTTCAGGTTTTGTATTCGTGCTCAACGGTGGGGCAGTGTCTTGGAGAAGCTCCAAGCAAAGCACAACTGCCGATTCCACGTGCGAGGCAGAATACATAGCAGCCTCAGAGGCAGCTAAAGAAGCTGTTTGGATGAAAAAGTTCTTGGAGGAACTTACTGTGGTACCAGTTGCTGACAGACCGCTTACACTTTGGTGCGATAATAGCGGTGCAGTCGCGCAAGCAAAGGAACCACGATCTCATAGCAAGTCCAAACATATTGAGAGAAAATATCACGTATTACGTGAGTTCGTTGAAAACGGGATGGTCGCCGTGCAGAAAATCGCCACCGCAGAAAACGTGGCGGACCCGCTCACGAAGCCCTTGTCCCAAGCAGTTATGGAACAGCATCTGGACAAGATGGGGCTACGATACCATTGCGACTGGCATTAGGTGCATCGCATGGCATTCGAGTGCAAGTGGGAGGCTGTTAGGGAGTGTGCCCTCGGAATGCCATACGAGGACTAGGAATAGTATAGGGCGCACGATGATGTATAGGTTGTAAGACAGGTTTATTGTATATACCGTCAAATAAATTAATGAATATTTATTTTCATTATAATAAAGGCATTATTATTTATTTATCGAATTTAAAGTCTACTTGGCATCCGGTAGTGCGATAAATAAATAACACCCAAATGTTTGAGTTGGACGTCTGATTCTCGTGGGACGAGAGAGGAGACACCGGACGGTCCTTAATCTCAACATTAAATAAAAAGTCCGTAAGTCTAAGGATTCTAGGTGGGTGACTAGATATCCGAATATGACTTATCCATTGACGACCACATAGTATCGGTAGTGTCACCGATTACCTGAGAGGTTGTGGGTCGTGATGGAGATATTGGTGATCGGAGAGATTGTGTATTCGGACATTCGGCTCGTATTCGTCTCAATCACATGGCTAGGATGTTGTCAATGATTGAACGAATGACTATAGCAGCCTCAGACCGATAGGGTCATTGACGGATTTGCTTTCGCGATTTCGGTTTGTCGCTAGTTGGCTAGGCTCGCAAGTGCTCATAAATGAGACACGGGTCAGCGACGAAACGCAACCGACTTTACGGAGGTGATTGCCGGGCTTTGACTGCTATCGGGATTCACTGCCTATATTCGTATAGGTTAATGTCCTATGAGGTAATCGGAGAGCGACGATTATAAAGCCTTCGGCCGAAGCTTGGAAAACTTGCTTGTATTAGATACGGAGCGGAGTTTAAATAATCGGTTCGGTCTCGATTATAACATAGTGTTAGGTTAGTGAGTTTGACATTTGCATGGCTCTCACCTAACCGGGACGCAAGTGAAAGGCGTAAGAAGTATTTAAATGTATACACTATAGTCGGTTCGCCCGAATTTCGATTAGATCAAAATTCGTTCTCAACTGGGATCTGTCCGGTACCGTGGGATTGGCTAGGCGAATACCGGGGCTCGTGGATTCCTCCCATGCCAGTTGAGACGGACCTAGAGAGTCGCGCTTAAAAATGGTAATGAACTTGAATGAAAACGGCGGGCTTTTCTGTGGAACCTAACGAATGAGATTCGTTGAGGTAGTGGCAAAGTTGATACGAGGTGTCGACGACTTAGTTAAATTCCAGTGACTGTCACGGAAATAATTAGGACTTAAGATTGTCTTAAGTGCTTAATTAATTAACTAAGTGGGCTCAATTATAATTAAAATAATTAGATTGGATTTAATTATTTTATTATTTAAAATTGAGGGACTAAATTAAGAATTTAAAAAACCTCAAGGGCCAAAATGAAATTGACATAAAATAAAAAAAAAAAAAAAATAGTAGAAATATCTACACATCCACGTTGGGATGTGTAGAAACTAATGACTCATTAGATGAGTCATTAACAAGTGTTTGACACTTGTCTCAATTAAAAAAAAAAAAATGTTATAACCATGCATATATGCATAAAACGTGAGATGCAAGGTGAGAGAGGGGATTTTATGATTCATTGAACAAATAAGAAATAAAAGAAGAAAAGAAATAGAATTTATAGAAATTCTTAAGCCACTTTGAAGCTACGGGTTCGTTTGACGAGTCCCGACGCCCGAACTGAGTTGCGTCTAGCCATCGGGAGTATTCTCAGAGGTTCATTCAAGGTAATACCGGCGTGACGATCTAGCCCGGAAGTCCCGGGATCCAGACGAGGTGTAGCCACGTTCATCCGAGGCGACGACAGAAGAAATCCCGTTCACCGAAGGTATACCTCGAACCTTAACGATTTGATTTACGAAACATACCAAACGGTATCGGAATAATTCGAAAGACCCCTCGTTGGAAACGTCGGGAAGTGTAGAATTATTCTGGAAAATTTGGTATCGATCGGAAATCATTTCGGTCGTCAAATAGTCAAAAGACGGCAGACTGCCGTTTTACTCGAATTAATAATTTCGAACCACAGATTTGATTTTGAGAAAAATATCAAACGATGTCGGAATAATTCGAGAGACCTATCGTTGCGAACGTTAGGAAGTGTAGAATTATTCTGGAAAGTTTGGTATTGATCAAAAGTCATTTCGGTCTCCAAATAATCGAAAAACGTCTGGTTGCCGCTTTGTTCGATTAATTTGGATCTAAATTATTAATTCAAATAAATTGGAAATAAATTCGAATTTTGATAATTCGAATTAACCGCGATCTCCCGAGGCTTAGGTCAGCATCTCAGACCCTCGGGAGAAGCCGAATGGCGTAAGGTTAAATTTAGATATTAAAAATCGAAAATTCGCCACCCTACGCCGCTCGGTACAAACCATGCTTCCGCTATAGCCACGTTGCGCTGTTCGGGGGCCGGCGTCGATTAATCGGGCCCACCCCAACAGCAGACTCATCGGCGGCGGTATGACCTGCACATACCCCAGCTGACGCAACACCCTCGAGGGTGCGTAGGGCTCCACGATGTCGCGATATCTAACCCAGCCCACGAAAAGAGTCCTCATGTGCTGCGCCGCTGGATCGGGACCGTACGGCAACCAAGCAACCTGATAACATTTCGCAAATTTTATATCATCGAGTCGTGAATATAGAATATAATTTGTTGACATACCGAGCTCGCAGTCATCATGTCCAGCTGACGGCGGATCTCAATCAAACGGTGGCCCGTCCGCTCGTACTGAGATATGGACCACATGCGTGATCGTGGCTCGCCAGGCTCCACATGATGGGGTAGACGGTGTGGGCGAAAGCATGGGAAGTACTCGTATATCCACGCCTGTGTAACGACAGACACCCAGCTAAACCCCTTGAACCCGCTCGGCTTGCGAGGCCAAGCTGGCGATAGAGGTAAGCAAGAGCGGCCGAACCCCACGAGTAATGACTGGCAGATGGCAGCGAGCGGTAGAACTCGTGCATGATGTCGGGCTTCACCCGGTTCCCGCTCTTGTCGACGAACAGCGTCGACCCCAATAGAATTCACAGCCAAGCGATGGCCTGGAACCCCGCCGGCCGACCTTCCCGCATCCTCTGCATCACGTCTTTCGACGCGACCGCACCGCCTCTCCAACAACCCCTCAGTACGTCTGCGGAGATGCCCATAATCTCCCTCGCCGCGATCTGCTGGTCGCCGGCGTCCGGGGTGCCGAAACCATCGTCTCGTCGATCGGGATACGCAGGATCTGCTGGACGTCGTGGAGCATGATCGTCATCTCCCCCCACGGCATGTGGAATGTGTTCGTGTCGGGGTGCCAGCGCTCCACAAAGCGCTCAGAAGAGGCTGGTCCAAGTGACCCAGCATGGCATCGGCGAGGTGTGTAAGCCCCGTGCCATCGATCTCGCTCTGCGTCTCCGGCGGGAATTGGCTGTACCACATCTTAAGCGACCGAAGATACAAAGTACGCTGCTCGCACTTCACCAGCGGCCTCTCCTCCTCACCCGCCCAGATGCGGGGCGCGATCCCCAAGTAACTAGGGATCACCTCGCCATCATGTGGACCACCTGGCTGTGGCCCCTGCACCCTCCAGGATCGTCATCTACGACCCTCGAGCGCTTGCTCCCTATTTTATTTTTTACGAATAACTACTCCAAAATTTATTTTTTTACGTATATTAAGATACGACATAGCAAGTCAGTTTATAATGGAGAAGGTAATTACCTGAGGAGATCGGTATCGTATCGTCGTCGGATGACTCAAACGATGCTGCATCGTACGGCACCTCCTCATCCGCACGGGCCTCCTCATCCGCATGCGGACCGTAGTCCGCATATACGGAATGAGAATCACCCGCTCACTGCCGCCTCTCCGCATCCCGTTCCCTACGAACGGATGCATCAACGCCGCGCGCCCTCGTATGACGCTCTCCAGATCCCTCCAACGGGGGGATCTGCTGCTCCCTCCGAGTAGGGACTTCCCACCCTTCGCCTGCAATTAGATATTTATTTAAAAAAAATTACGACCGAAATCGAATTTCGGCCGTACTATGATCCGACCGAAATCCGAAATCTGTCGCCGCGGATCCGACCGAAATCGGATCGGTCGAGACAGCTCCGACCGAAACATGATTTCGGTCGTAGCCCCGGCGACCGAACGCCGATTTCGGTCCGGCAAGATACGATCGAAAATCGATTTCGGTCGTGCTCTGCCGTGACCGAAATCTGGTTTCGGTCGGCCATGTCGTGACCGAAATCATGTTTCGGTCATGACTTGGCCGGCCGAAATCGACGTTCGGCCGTGCCGTTTTTTGCCCGATTTCGCGTCCGATCGACCGTTTTTGGCCTATTTCGACCCGTTTTCGACAATCTATCTACGTACGAATGAATTTTACGACAATTTTCTTACCAATCGTGACAGCACCCCCTTTCCCTTTCCCTTTCCTTGTCGTCGATCCATTGCGATTTGCAAAATTCTCTGTTTTTTTGTCTGATTTGGTTGTGTGATTTGAAAAGTGTTGCGTAGGAAAGGGTTTTAAATAAGAATTCTTACTTTTTATTATATTTACCTTTTTAAATTAATTTAAATAACATAGGGGCAAAAATGTCTTTTTCAGTCCTTTAGGGGGTGGTAACAAGTAAAAATGGGCGGTAAATAGTAACTCCCAACTAAAATAACCCCAGCTAGGGGTGGGATCGAGTCGGGTTTTGCGGGTTTTGGGTTTTTATTTTGATACCCGATCCCGACCCCCGACCAAATTCAGGTACCCGAAACTCGATCAGGTACCCGCGGGTAGAGTTCGGGTTTAGTTTTTTATTTTTTTTAATTTTTAAATATACACTTTAATTAGTTAACAAATAGATGAAAGTGAGATTCGAACTCGGTCTAAGGAACAAGACACTTACACAAGGCCTTTCAACCACTTAGCCAAGCAAGCTTTTTAGTTATATGATAGTAATATAATTAATTTAATATATTAAGTTTTGTTTTTAAATCGGGCCAGGCCCCGATAAACCCGATCGGGTAGCATATTGCTACGCGAAACCTGACCCGAAGTATTACATCGGGTATCGGGTTCAAATACGATACCCAATTAAACCCGATTTTCACCCCGATCGGGCCCGACCTGACCCCGATGCCCACCCCTAACCGCAGCCCACCGCTGGGAAAAATTGTAGCAACGCTTTCTTCAATGCAGGACCGCGACATTACCGGATCGTTGTTCCAGGAGTAGCTTGTCGTCTGCTCATATCATATCCACTTCCTTGTGGCTGAGGCCGTCTTGAAACTCCGTAACCACTTCGCAAACGTACGTGTGCACGGACATGTCTACTGTTGTCCCCAATCGAATTAGAACCGGCCTTTCTTGTTCCTTATCCGACCAATTCGGGAATTCGAAACCGCGCGCTATATCTTCGCATCCTTCAACTTTGTTCAGACCAAGTGATGGTCCGAGGAGGTTATTGTTAAAGCACAGACATGAGATTCTTCTTGCAAGGGCTGAAGATAAAGCCCGTGCCGGCTCACCTACTTCGTCGACCCAGCAACCGTTTAATTCCAATAATCAGCCTCAGGTTTTTATCTCTATTACTCTTTGCTCTAGCTTCTTCGTGTTGGTCCGGCAAAAGATCAGCCTGTTCATCGTCAATATCTGTTCCTTGTGTTGTTTGGTTTATCTCATCGAGTCAGTGCAACTTTGCTGTGGAATGATGTAATGTCTTATTGTATAATGAATGACTGTAAACTATCAATAATTTAACAGGACGTGAGTTCAAATGGAACATGCGATCCTTTATGTTCGGTTGATGAGACAAGTTCCCTAGAATTTTCAGACAATTACCAACCGAAGACGGATCTTCTGAAAGCTATTGCAGTATTTGCAGCTGCTGGAACTGGTGCTCTTGCGATAAACCATTCGTGGGTTGCAGCAAACCAAGTTTGTGTGCAAACATAAACTGGTCCTCAAACTTTTTTAGTTTACCTATTAGATATGTGACTGATGAAAAACAATTTTATCTGATTCGTTTGTTTAAGGATCTGGCAATGGCGATATTGTTCGGAATTGGATATGCTGGGATTATATTTGAAGAATCGCTTGCATTCAATAAAAGTGGAGTAGGGCTTTTGATGGCTGTTGGTTTATGGGTTATAAGAAGCATTGGGGTAAGGTTTTTTTATGTAGTCTTTGGCGTATGAGTTTGCGCCATGCCATATGCTCAAGGACTTCTTTCAAACTTATATTTCATCGCAGATTCCACAATAGAAAAAAGGAAAATAATGTTTTTTGATATTTCGTTTAGGTCTCCGCAGTTTGGATATATCACACAATAAAAACAAATTTAAATTTGTACTCTATGATTTCTGCCCGACTTTCTTCCTGCAGAAGAGGCAACATAGCGAGTTTTCTATATCTGAATATGTGACACTTTTTAGGCTCCATCCGCCGACGTAGCTGTTTCTGAACTGTCTCATGCATCTGCCGAAGTCAGTGAAATAGTGTTTTTTCTGCTTGGTGCAATGACTATTGTTGAAATAGTTGATGCTCATCAAGGATTCAAGTTGGTCACAGATAGTATCACCACTCGTAAGCCAAGAATTCTTCTTTGGGTGGTAAATAACTTCTTCCTCCTTTCTTCTTTCACTGCTTTTGTTATCTGGATTTTTAAGTGTTTATGTCTACGACCTGGTATGTTGATTTTTCACTTTTTTTTTTTTTACATGGATGATAGAATGGCTTCACTTCACCATGCCAGTTTAAACGCTGATATGGTTCTGCCATATTGTTGTATTCACTAAGTTTGTTCTTGAAGCTCTTGTTGTCGAATAGAGATGTTAAGATTCAGGTTTATTTCTATTAGGCCACGGTTCTCCAAGATGATAATACTTGTTTAATCTTCTGAGCAGATATCCGCAGACAAAAATTAATCAAGATAGTTGCTCTCTAGAACGGAATGTTGTATCAAAATCAGATGTGGGAATTTGTGTGAATGATCTATCTTTTGTTGTTTAACGATGCAGTACTATTGACAGGTAGGTTTTGTGACGTTTTTCCTCAGCTCGGTCCTTGACAATTTGACATCTACCATAGTAATGGTGTCCTTGTTGCGAAAATTGGTACCTCCATCAGAGTATCGAAAGTGAGCACCTCATGCCCAGCTCCCTTGTTCTGTTCTTTACCAACTATATATGAAGAACTCTTTTAAGTTGTTCCATAAGGAACACAAATCTCATTGATATACGGTTTTCGCTTCAATATTGTTGACATTTTCTTGAAGTCAGAGTTAAATTGTGTCTTTTTTTATCGATAAAATGGATTAAGTTCAGTTGACTTACAATGTCAATTACGCATCTTCTGTGAAAGGCTTCTTGGTGCTGTTGTGGTTTTAGCTGCAAATGCCGGTGGTGCATGGACTCCTATTGGTGATGTTACCACAACTATGCTTTGGATACATGGTCAAATATCGACCTTGCAGACCATGAAGGTTTTATCAAGTTCCTCTTCGATTCGGCAACCTTGATATCTTTTTATGATGTTCATTGATATGGCAAACCAATCATATTCTTGTAAATGCTTTATGAGTTCATCACAAAAGAAATAACTCATATTTTGTGCTTACATACAACAGGACCTTGTGATACCATCGGCTGTTTCTCTAGCTGTTCCTTTGGCACTCATGTCCTTCACCAGGTGGAAATTAGTCACAGAAAATCCATCCTAATTTTTACTTTTGTTTACTGATGAAATAATAGTTTCGTGTCAATTCTATTTTTGCAGTGAAGTGAATGGGAAAGGTCAGAACACTGAAGATGTTTTGGCGTCAGAACAAATGGCTCCAAGGGGCAAACTTGTCTTTTCTGTAGGGGTCGGTGCTCTCGTGTTCGTTCCTGTGTTCAAAGCATTGACCGGTCTCCCTCCTTACATGGGCATGTTGCTGGGGTTGGGAGTTCTTTGGATTCTTACAGATGCCATTCATTTTGGTGAGTCCGAGAGACAAAGATTGAAAGTTCCTCAAGCTTTGTCAAGAATTGATACCCAAGGAGCGCTTTTCTTCCTCGGCATCCTTCTCTCAGTAAGCAGGTAAGGGATCACTAAAACATTTCATCATAATGAACATAGACATTTTTCATTTATATCAACTAAATATAGTATTTGAACAATATAAAAGCAAAAGCATGTTGCCTATATTATGTTCAATCACCGTATGGCATTCCAATGGCGTATCCCTAACATTTGGCACTTCTTCGACATTGACCAAACAATGCATTATCTACGATGATGCAAAAATGGTTTTTTTTTGTTCTTAAGAGTTTCTCTTTTTCTTGCAAAGCTTGGAAGCTGCTGGTGTATTGCGAGAGATAGCAAACTATCTCGATTCGCACATTCCGAGCATCGAGCTCATTGCAAGTTCGATAGGAGTAGTGTCTGCAATAATCGATAATGTCCCACTAGTTGCTGCAACAATGGGAATGTACGATCTCTCCTCGTTTCCCCGCGACTCAGAGTTTTGGCAGTTGGTGGCGTATTGTGCTGGCACAGGTGGGTCCATGTTGGTAATAGGCTCGGCCGCTGGTGTGGCTTTTATGGGAATGGAGAAAGTAGACTTCTTTTGGTATTTGAGGAAGGTCAAGTATATACTACATAACTTAACTATCATCAATTTTACTGTATTTTATATATTTATCAATGGGTTTTTCAGTCTGTGCTAATTGTATTACTTGAAAATGTAGGTAAGTGGGTTTGCTTTTGCCGGTTACGCTGCTGGTATTGCTGCATATTTGGCTGTGCATAATCTCAGTCTTCCACTTCCCGCGACTGTAGCTCACGTTCCCTTCCTCGATGGCGCCTCATAAATTAAAATAGATTTTAATGAATAAAAAGGGTTAGTATGCATTTGTGGATTACGTTATTTTCCTTGAAGTAATAACGGTCAATAAAAAGTTCTAGGTAATGTGTAATTAATTACTTGGATCATGGACAAGTTAATTGTATTGTAGCCCCATATTGTCAATAACTTTTTTTTTAATTAAATAATGCGAAATAAATAATATTTAATGAAATATGATCCTTTTTGAAATAATAAAAAAAATAGAGTATTTCGCGGTTAATACCTGCAACGTCGCACCCATTAGGGGAGACGCCGCCATCATTTAATCTTTTTTACTTTTGTTTTTATTTGAGTCTTCCCCATCGGGGGCGACATACATCCTGTTTTTTATTTCTTTTTTTTGTTTTAACTTATTTTATATTTATTAATTATATAACCCGACAAATTAAAAAATCGTCGTTAGTTCATGTGATTACATAATAAAAATCAATAAACGCATCTAATTCATTTTTTGTTTCACGATGATTAAAATGATGTGCATATCTTATGTTTTTCGAATATTCGAATTTTTTTTATTTTTATAATAAAAAATACTTACATTGAAATAAATTAAATATTTCCGATATTCGACAATATAAGATATGCATATATTTTAATCGTCGTGAAACAAACACTAAATTAGTGCATTTATTAATTTGTAACTCACGTGAGCCTCCACCCCTCATCCAATTTCTATATGAGCGTCGCTGAAGGGCGACGAGGGGCGACGATCATTTCTAAATCACGTGAAATAACGATGAGCGGTGATGCTCATTTAAAATCGTGTGAAATAACGATGAGGGGCGACGCTCAAATAGAAATTGGATGAGGAGCGACACTCATGTGATTTACATAATAAAAATTAATAAACGCACGACGATAAAATGATATGCATATCTTATATTTTTTATATTCGAAAATATTTTTAAATGTTTTTTAAATTTATTCCAATTTAAGTATTTTTAATAAAAAATAAAAAACTCGAATATCGAAAAATATATGATATGCATATCATTTTAATCATCGTGAAACAAACAATAAATTAGATGCGTTTATTGATTTTTATTATGTATATCACATGAAATAACGACGATTTTATGATTTAGTTGATTATTAAATTAATAAATATAAAATAAGTTAAATAGAAAAAGTTAAATTGAAAAAGAGGATGTCGCCCTTGATGGTGTGTCAGGAACCGAAACCAAATAGAAACCTTACATCATAATTTCAGCATTTAAATACATTTACATGAATTTATGCAATTTCATATTTAATTTTATGGATATGTATATAAATGATAATAATAATAGTATTTGGCTAAGTATTATAAGTTTTAGTAGTAGAATAAATGGTTGAGGTAATTAAATGAATGTCGAAGGTAGAGAAATGCGAGAACTAGATTCTCGAAGAATTTGATTTTTCGAATACTACGAGAGGTATGATTCTCGATAGGTAGTGTTACGAAAATTTGAATTGAAGAGAGAACTTTTGAAGGAAGGATTACGAAAAGTAAGAAGAGATTGCAAATTAAGAAAGTTTTCGTAAGTTACGAAAACTTAAACGTGAGGGAACTTATTATAATAATAAAATAATATAGGTTTCCGAAAATTAAGATAAGTATTTAATATAAGGTTGCTTAATACGAGGAGAAGATAATTCGTCACCTAGCTACTTGTCCCATCAACTTTTATATGACATCCATAACTCCTCTCTATAAGAAAAACTTTCGTGAATTGGAAAAAGGGAACAAAGAATTGAAAACAAGAACAAAAAGAAAGATAGACTTTCGAACAAGAGGAAGGAGGGAATAGTTTGAACAACTTAAAATATTCAATCTTCCAAAAGTTGGAAGTATGGAGTTTATATAATGTTCTTGTAATTAACATATGTACATATAGAGTTAATAAGCCATAATTAAGTAGACTTGTATAACTATGGGAAGTTTTCGTTTTACATGTACTAATTATTCCACTGTTAAAAATTAGCCTCATTAGGATAAATTCCTGTGGAAACACATTAAGGTTTGATAGGAGTTGCATGTTTGTTTGAGTAAATAGTAGTAGAATGTCAAGACCCCAGCTACATATTCTAACGTTACCCTATGTGCCTAACGATGTATTAAGTTATAAAGACGTGCGGAATTGCGTATGAAATTTTTCCATTTATGTAATGGAGAACGTTGCTTTACATGTTAAAAGAATGTTCCTAATTCTAATTACATGGAAGCGTATACATGCATTACAAAAGAATCCTATGCGCCCGGCCTTACAGGTCGTCATCCATGCACACACCACCTCCCAAAAGACGCTCGAAAGCTTCAAAAGGATGGCTTGCCGTCTAGCGATCACGTACCGTGTTCGCGCGCACCTACAACACATAACGTAAGGGATGAGCAATATGCTCAGTAAGTAGAAATTATGCATGATATGCACGTGATAAATCCCCCGCAAAGGCATCCTCGCCAGTGCCCTTAAATCTCATACTATTTTCACTCAGGGGCCCGACAGACTTTACTAGGCGTACACCGTATAGAGCTCTAATCCAACCACAGGCATCAACCCAAAACATGAGGGCATCAAACCCAACCACACTAACAAGCATATAAGGGCATCAACTCAACCATGAGGGCATCAACTCAACCATGGCAATCCCCCGAAGCATCAACGTGGTTCGTATACTAGTGACGCATCAATGTCGCGGATGGCGCATCAACGCCTTCCCGGTGCCCTAGAAGCCACCCCTTACTTAACTTGCAACTCGATACCGATTGCCCACCTTGGCAATTATCATTCGCTTTTTGCAACATAAATTATGCACGCTCCGCATAATCCCCCGAGTGTTTCGTGCATGCTCATGAAATGCATAGTGCATAAATGCCATAATGCTTACCATAAAACCACGTCATATAAATTCACATAGGCACGTAGGCACTAAATCACATAATCGCATAAGTTAGGCACGTACAAACATGTTATGTGTTGTAGTTGAATTTCCACTTACCTGTCGTCCTTAAGCTAATCGCTAACCGGTTTGGTGAATTTCCTAATATTTTGTCCCTTAGACATAAAATGGTATAAAGTTAGTGTATATACCACATTAATTGACTGTATGAATTTTCTTTCCAAAATTTTGTCAAAACCGTTATGGCTTATACCGAAATTGACCCCGAAAAATACTGATAGGCTATTTATGATCGGGCGTTGAAAGAGCCTATGCTCATTGAAATCAGAATATTTTTCTCGTTAAATGGTGTAAAAATATTTTTCCTCAAAAGGCGATTTTTTTGTTTTTTTATAACTTAAAACATTTTTATCCAAGGGGTTCAATTCACGAAGTGCACTCATGAATTCGCGAAACTCTAAGACTCATGAACTTATTTGGATTCAAAATTCGTGAAGTATTTCTTACACACTTAGGGTTCGGGAACCTCTCATAGTCCGTGAAGTGTGACTCGCGAACTAACCTACCCTCACTTCGCGAACTTCTTTAGTTTGCCAAGTTGACTCAATGCGTGAAACCCTAACATAACTCACGAACTCTATATGAATTCGCCAACCTAGCTTGATTCGTGAAGTGCTATGAGTTCGCCAAGTTCATACTTCGCGAACTCCTAGAGTCTTAAGTTGATTCGTGACTTGCTCAACCCGTGAAACCTCCCACGCTCACTTCGCGAACTCCTCAGATCTCGTTCAATTCTCGACTTGCATGGAGTTCGCGAACTAGCCTACTTCACGAATTTCTCTATCACACACACACTTCGCGAACTCCACTATATCTTGCCTAGTTCGCGAAGTAGTCCTTACCCTTAATGATTCGCGAAGTCATGCTTCACAAACCCATGCATGAAACCCTCGTCTCTATGATTCGTGACTTGCGTGGCTCACTTCTCTCTCTCGACTTCGCGAAGTCCTCACCATCTTTCACTTCACGAACTCATAGTTCGCGAAGCTAGCTTAGTTCGCGACATCTTCATTTCACTACCAATTCGGAACCTCCTCAATTCGTGAGCCTCACTTTCGTGGCCTTTAAACAGTTTTAACACCTAAGATGCTACGAAACTTCATCCAAAAGCACCTTTTTCCAAGGACCGTATGAACCCTAAATTGAAGTTGGTTAAAAATTCAAGTTTTAAGCAGATTTCGAGTGGTGGTAACATCCTAGGCATGCTAAATCCAAACTTAGAACTTAAAATATGACAAGATTATACCTTCTCCTAGCCCAAGTTCGATTTTGTCCCTTCTTTCTATCTTCAACGTTTTTAGAGTGAGAAGTAACTTTTGTTCTTTCACTTTTTTCATACACTTTGGGTTTGCTATAATAAATTATCTTAGGTATGGTGGATGGGATTTAAGTTAACGTGAATATCCCATAATTTAAGGAACTTGGTTGTTAAAGTTTACCAATCATGGTTTGGGCCAAAATTTAGATTCAATTCTAGCCCAATTGTAACCTTAGTTCAATTCCTACCTTAACCCATATTGTTATCTCTATTTCCCTTATTCTCTATTTTCGAAAATTTTCCCAAAGTTAGATGTCGCCTAAAGCACATACTTTCATAGGGTTCACATAAGCACAAAATGAGTACGCAAAATCCCCACAACCACATAGAACGTGTATGCAAATTTATTGGCTAATTTGGCTTACGAGACTCGGGTTCTACATAGAACATGTTAATATTATATGTGTTCAAACTACTTAAAATAAGGGGTCTTTACACATAAATACCCATTTGGAAAAAACTTGTAATTTAGTACCATATCAGATTTTTTTATATGTAGGTACCTAGTAGAGAATAAATTTTTTTGCAGATAGTTACCTGATACGCCGCAGGTATGCCATACAACACATTTAGGTACCCTATATCAACGTATTGTGGTACGTCATACGTTGAAAAAATGGTATGCCGTATTAGCACATTTAGGTACGCCATCTGTAACACATAAGGTACGCCGTATAAACACATTTAGGTACCCTATATCAACGTGTTATGGTACGCAATACACACAAAGGAAGGTACGGCGTGACTGAAGAAACTGATAAACATTAAATCGGGTACCTATCTATAAAAATTTCTGACATTGGGTACCTATCTGTAAAAATTTTATTCAAATAGGTATTTATGTGTAGATGTCACTTAAAATAAAAACATATAGTTAGTCAAGTTTAAAATTCTGGGAAAATGGATAGTCTTCGAGGAAGAAACACCTTTCAGCAGTTTGATGATTTAAAAGTTTTCGGTGTTTTGGATTTAATAGTTTAAAAAGGTTCGGTAAGAGTTCTGAAGTTCTCGGCAAATTATGAAGTTTGATGATGTTCTTAATGTTCTTCAGAAACTAGGGTTTGAATGAAATTTTCTAGGTTCGAAAGAAAATATGTTTATGGGTGTACGACTTTCCGTGTTTGGAGAATTTTCGAAAGGAATTTTAATGATCTAAGTTTTAATAATTTCTGAATATATGTTGTTTTGAGGGGTTTAAAGATTTTTGAAAGAAGTGAGAATTGTGAATTTCGAAAGATTTAATGGATAGTATTTTAAGATTTTCGAAAGGAATTTCGCAAATGGTTTCGCAATTTAGGCTGTTTTCGCAAAAGAGTTTCACGAATTGAGTGGGCTGAAATTAGGTTCTCGCGGGCCAAATTTTAGAAATTCGTGGGCCAGGTCGATTTTCGAACAAGAAATAGGATCGAGCTCTTCGCGGACCAAATGATTTTCGCAGGCCGATGAGTTTTGCGTTTTGTGAAACGAGGCTTGGGTCAAAATGTGGTTTTTGCGGGCCGAACAATTTTCGAATTAAGAGAGAGATCGGGCTACGAATTCTGTTCGCGGGCTGAAATCGACTTCGCGAATCCTAAAGGATTTCACGAAGTGTGAACTTTCACGGGTCGAGAAATTTTGCGAATTAAGATGACTTCACGAGTTAAGTTCCGCAAAGTATAAGGTTTTGGTGGGCCAAGTAACATTTCGCGAATTATAGAATAGATTCACGAAATTGATTTTTTTTCACAATAAAGGAATTCGAAAATTTCTTTTACAACAGGTCAAAGTCAATTGTCAATACTTAACAGAATTTCGATACTTAGTTGATTTCGAACTTATAATATTTTCAAAAGCAAATTTTCAAGCATGAACTTATCGGCACTTAGAAAATGTAAATGTATACAGTTTCATTATCAATTAAGTATAATTTTCCAGGTAGAGATTCTATTAAAGTATAATGACCAGTATGAATAGAAGAAGGGTAAAGATGATAAATAGGAATCTAACTATGTATAATCAAGCATGCATATCACTCATGTATATCATTATAGGGATTCCATATTTACCGGACAAAATAATTATCTAGGCCAGGAATCTGATAAGAGCAAGGACAAGGTCGAATAAGCTAACGGGAAAATAGGCGAAACATGTGAGTATAATTGGTAACATGTATTTTGTGTGTCTTATGTGCTTATGTGCTTTATATGAATTAATTGATTATTACGTGATATGTGTGCTATTTATCAGCGATGTGAATTATATGACTATTACCCGTTCTCATATGATTTATGTGTTATAAGGCATTTGTATAGTATGGCATACATTTAAAATAAGGGAGGAACCGTTATGACTGCTACGACTACCGATGGTATGATACGGATGCTACGCATACATCCCTACAAATCGGGGGATTTTACAGAGTCCTGTATAGGCACATATGTATATCCCTACAAATCGTGGGATTACTGCATGGTTACAGTGTCCCATGCATGGACGCCGACTGGGCTTACAGTACAGTCTATAGCTAGTCTATAACGGGAGTATCAAAATAAATGGGCATATAGAAATGCATTGATCTAAGGGTCATGACGATGGTTATGTGAATGATGACTATGTAATTGAAATGGTTAACGATAAAACGTATGACTGACAGCTTTACGAATTACGGTACTTATAGGAATGGACTCATTTCACGTTATATGAAATGGTTATGTGACGGGGTATATGATTGAAACGTTTATGATATGTATAGAAATGTTGTACTTGTTATTGTATTATTTGTTAATGATTAACATGTTGCTATCATACTCTGAATAGTTGTTTCACAGTGATGTAGATATCTAACAGGCAACTTGGAACGCATCGGCATCCAAAAGCATGGATTCAAGGTTGGACGGCTGCATTCTCATCCCACTCCCCATAGTTTATAGTTAGCGTATAGTCTAAGGAACATTAGCAAATTTGATGATAAAATATTAATGTTGTGTACGTATGTGTACATTATATGTGAAAGTGAATAGACGGATGTACGCCCCGTTTATGTTCAAAAGGAATGGTGATAAAAGGAAAAGAAAAGCGAAAAATTTATGTGAAAAATTTAATAGCTGCACAGATACGGAAAAGGAAAAGGGGCGCTACATGGGGGCTACTCAAAGATTGAAAGGGGGCATCGCCTATAATGGTGGCGACGTCGCGGGTATTAACCGCGAAATACCCTATGTTAATTGATGCCGTCGAACAAATGACCTACCGCGAATGTGGGCTAACGAGCTTCTTCCCGCCTTAACTTCGCCGCACGTCTTGGCTGAAAACTGCAGAAACAGGGTAAATTTGGGGGGTCGTTCGCTCTCTTGCCTTAGCCAAGAGGGTGTTTCCATTTCAAGGTATAAGTAGCGAAGAATGCGATGTAAAAATGGTGTGAAGTGATAAAAAATGGCTAAGTGTGTAGTAAATATGGTAGAGTGACGGTGTCGACGGAGGCGCACCCTAGGGGTGTCTAACGATATTTATAGCATCCTGAAGCGCACCTGATCTTTGGCGATTTCTTACACCTTCGGCCGGTTGCGCGTGTGTGGGGCTCGTGAGTGGCCACGATCTCAACTGGTTTTTGGTCCTTCACAGTTTCTTCTCACTTGGCCGGTTATGCATGCGTGGGATCGCGCGTGGCCACGATCTCATTTCTTCCCATAATTCTCGCTAGACGTAGCGTTGTGCCTTGGAACCTCGAGTGAGCCGCTTTCCTTGCTCCTCGGACTTCTTTCCCGGGGTCCCTCTCGCGGCCGCCCTTGCATTGTGAAGGATTCGGGGTCTACAGCTCCTCGGGGGAATTGTCTCGAGGACGTTCTTCTTGCTACTGTCGTAACGTGAAGGCCCGTGGCCCGCCGCTCACGGGGAGATTATCTCAAGAGGTCGGAGTCGGCAGCTCCTAGGGATATTTCATCGCGGACATCCTCGCGGCTGCCGTCACCGGTCGGCCGCTCCTCGGGATTTTCTCCCATGGACATCCTCGTGACTGCCCTTATGTTGCGCGAGGTCGGAGTCGGTGACTCTTCGAGCTATTATCTCGAGGACGCCCTCGCGACGGCCCTCGTGGTGCACGGGGTCGAGGTCGGCGGCTCCTCAGGGTATTCTCTAGCGAGGGCAACTTGAGGGGCTGGTATGTCACCTCGGCCTCTTTGGTGGATCGGCTCCCCTGCTCGTCGAGGTTCTTCCCGAGGACCCCTCTCGCAGCCGCCCTTGCGTTGCGAAGGCTTTGGGTCTACGGCGCCTCGAGGATTTGATCCAGAGGACTTCCCTCGCGGCTTAAAGAAGCGGCAGTACCGGTTGCTTGGGAAATTGTCCCGAGAACATCCTTTACGATGTCCCCTAAGTTGACTAAATTCGCGCGCTTGGTTTGTTATAACTAATTTTGAATATTTTGCCTTTGACCCGAAAAATCCTTGGGTGACATTAGTAATTTCAAAAACGACACTATTTCATTAAATATTATTTTTTCGCATTATTTAATTAAAAAAGCCGTGAATAACTTGTATCATTACATCATGATACTAAAAAATAGAGTTGGACTCATTCAACGTTAAAAAAAATAGTCTTCAATTTATTGGTATACTCATCATTTTGCAAGATCTTTTTTCAAAAATAGTTGGGGAACTCATGATGTGCATTAGACACATTGGGTCCCCTACGTCTGCTGCACAAGATAAGGGTTTCCTGCTATATCCACGGATTCGCTGTCGGGTCAATTACATCTGGCCATCCTTATATAAAAAATATGTGTTGGGTATTTGAATTTAAGGCCTATTACTTGAACGTCTGACTACACAATAAATGGACTACAACCAATCCGCCGAATTAGTAAGGGCTCATTTTACATTTGAAGGCCATTTTTTAAGGCTGACCATGTCAAAGGCCATTTTCTTAAATATTCTATGATACATTGTCGGACAAGCACTTTCTCTCGTTTCGATTTTAGGAATTCCTTTTCTGATCTATTAGTAAATATTAAAAAAAGGTTATAATATATTTCAAGCGAATATACTAAAACGTACGTTATCATCATAATTTTGTTTTATTGTGTGAACTACGTAATGTCTCTAAATTTACATGGTAAAGTCGGTGTGTCTAAATTAATAATATACCCTCGGTGTTAAGAGAAGGAGCTCACTTTTAAATAAATCACGGGAATGGTCTTTACAATTTACAAATCATAGGGGTTCTGGTCCTCAGTTTTTAAACCACTAATGGGTTAAAATGCAACATAGCTAATATAATATATACACGAATAGCAAAATGGACAGTTGCGTAGTCTATAGGTAGGAATAATGGTGGAAAACCTATGAATGTTTTTACCACTTGAATCATGATGCGTGCTAGGTGTGCAAGTTATGAAATTTATAAAACGAATAGCAACGAAGTACACAATGCTAACTAAGCAAGTGCCCCTAAAGAAGTACATAATAGCAAATATTCGAGTATCGAATCCAAAGAAACTGTGCAACTAAGACGATCATTGTCTACATATTATAGTAAAAAAGTTTGGTTGTTAGTGCAAAAACATAAAAACGAATTAAATTAAAACTAAGCCAACAATCAGGAAGACTCTTTGAAAACAATCACTCTATCTCGATCAAAACCAATCGATACAATACACGTAGTTTTTCCTCGCTATTAGACAGTGAAAATTCACAATCCATGCCTACGTGTTCATTTAATTGGACGTAACTTTCCTAAAAACATCTTGTTGGTCCATTTGTTACCAAACAAGGATCAAAAGATTGCTAAAGATTAAGAAACGTAAAAGACACCTTTTAGTGTGTGTTCGTGTGTGTAAATAACAAAGGCTTCTTCAAATAATTTTCTTTGACAATAGCATAGGGTTGCCCGAACGGGTGGCTTTCAAGGTCGATCTTGCAAAAGCTTACGACATGGTGGAAAGGGACTTCTTACTGGCTACAATTGACGCGCTAAAGTTCCATCCAGTCTTTGTGGGATGGAACGTGCTTGTTTGACCACTCCCTTCTATTCGATCGATATCAACGACACACCATCGAGTTTTTCAAAGGGCAAAGGGGTCTTCGGTAAGGTGATCCAATCTCACCTTATCTTTTTACATTGGTTATAGAGGTCCTACATGGCATCATTGAGGACGAGATCAGACATAATGCTAATTTCCGATACCACTGGAATTTGCGAGGCGACTTCGTTATTCATGCTGACGTTCGCGGACGACCTCCTCCTATTCTCAGACGTGGATGTCGAGTCAGTTGGGGTCTTCAAGACTAGCCTTGACTCTTTTGCCGTCCTATCGTGGTTAAGGGCCAACATTAACAAAAGTGAGATGTTTGTATCTAAGCGGCCGAACCGATTGAAGAGTGCGATCCAAAACATCATGGGATTCCTTCCCGTACGCTATCTGGGCGTACCCCTTATCACATCGAGACTAACGATCACTGACAGTACTCCCCTCCTCACTAGCGTGGATAGACGGCTGGGCTCATGGACTAACATATCTCTGTCATATGCTGGACGGGTCCAACTAATCAAGTCTGTCCTACTGGGACTGCATACCTACTGTGCTGGCGTGTTCCTCCTCCCTAAGGGCATCATCAGGAGCATAGAAGTGCAGCTGAGAGGTTTCTGTGGAGAGGTTCTAGTGCTAAGGTGGCTTGGGCCGATATCTGTTTGCCTAAAGAAGGAGGCCTCGGGTTACGCTCTATCGAGATGGACAACAATGCGCTCCTTATGCGACTTCTTTGAAACATTTTGACGGACGATGCAACATCGATTTGGGCAACCTGGGTTCGCCAAATGAGACTACTAAACAAATCCTTGTGGTCCGTCGGACCTGGGGCGCGGACTTCGTGGAGCTGGAGGAAGATCTTGAAGCTCCGTGCTGAGTCTCACCCTCTTATACAGTTCTACATTGGTGACCGGGCAAACACTCTTCTCTGGACTGATTCATGGCTGATTGAGGGTCCCCTGGTGAAATGCTACTCTCGCGAACCTATGGTTATGGGACTACCGATTGATTCGAAGCTCAGCGACGTGATCAACGACGGGGGATGGTGCTGGCCGGCCCAAACATCGGTGGATACCTCGAGATTGCACCTCTCTACCTCACATATGACAAGGAGAGCGGGACACATATATATGGGTCGCCTCTACGAATGGTCGTTTTTCTACCTCTTTTGCTAGGGAGAGCCTTCGCATTTGACGACCCATTGTCCCCTGGTTTACCCTTGTGGCCTGTTGGCCATCCCCAGACACGATTTCATGCTTGGCTTGCGAATAGGGACACACTGGCGACAAGAGACAAGCCGTGGATCGCATTTGCGGTGGAGACCTATGTTTGTCTTCTATGCGATTCAGATATAATGGAGACGACACGGCATCTTTGAGTGTACTTATTCTAGACGATGCCTTAATTTATTATATAACCATATGCACTTCGGGAGGCTTTACAGGGACTGGTATGAAGGAATACATTGGGCCGCTCGTAGATGGCGCGAAAGCATCTTGTCTCGTTGGGCCCTCGACATGCCCTTGCTTCGTTGGTCTACCATCTTTGGTTCGAACGCAATAGAAGATGGCACGAGGGGATTCGCCGGTCACCTGAACGAATAGTTGCTGAAATTAAGGTGCTCTTAAGTGTTTGAATCTCCACACTTCCTCACAAATATGCCCTACAATCTTGCGCTCGGATCTGGCATATTGCTTGGACTAACTAGGGACTCCTACTTTCTCTTTCTCTCTCTTCTCTCTCTTCTCTATAACTGACTCATTCTCTGTTGCTATCCCTGTTTTTTTCCTCATCGCCTTCTGTTCTCGTTGTTGCCTGCAGGTTGGTTTGCCTTGGTTTGGATTTTGTTGACTGACCTGATCCTTGCACGCACTTGGGTTGGCTAGCCTGGCCACGCGCCCTCTCCTTTCTTGGCGGAAAGAATCAGGAGGTGCATGTTTTTTTGCCCATTTTTCCCGACCAGATTGTGGATGCTGCTAATGCAACTTTCCCTTTTTCGCTTGATGATTATCCTTTGTGATACTATCATCTGCTTTGCACCTTGCTCTTGTTCCCTGCACATCGGCCGGCTACCCTGCTGGTACTATATCTGGTGCCAGGAACCCGTTGCTGGTTGTGGTTTTAGACTCCTACGTATGCCTTGTATCGACCTTGTATTGTTCTCATTCTGGATAAGGTCTTGTTGGGACTGTAGGTTGTCCGGACTGGTTTCGATTTTTACGGTGTGCTGTCTGGTCGTTTGAACCCTACCATTTGCGCGTCATGAGCGATATCATGTACACTGTATATGTACTCCTATTTTCTTTATTTTAGTGAACGTTACCCAAAAAAATAATAATTTTTTTTTATAGAAAACCCATAAAGGGTTTAAATTGACTTTATATACCACATTAAGTTGGTATATTAAAAGTCCAATACTCAAACTATCAACATATTACATTGTCTCCACAAATTACATAATTACAAAATAAACCCAAGAGAAAAGATAATTAGTGGACGCTACATAAAATTCCTAACATCCCTTAGCGTCTCTCCGCCTAGGCGTCCTTTGCATCTTCTTTTCTTGGGTTTCACCAGTGCATAGACTGATCGTCTGAGTCCTAAGATGTGCTTATGCGATCGCATCCTTCTACGGTAGGACAATCGATCATAGATGGCATCGTTCTCGTATTTCTCTTGGATTTCTGCCTCCTCGAACCTTTGTTGCTAATCCTTCTGAGTTTGCTTCGAATGATTAGAAGGGTTCCATCGCAAAATTAGGTGATCTCTGACGTCTTCATTAGTCTCTTCTCTCCCTTATAGTTGATGTAGACCACTGAGGGATCATCTGGCCTTCATCGTAACCGGACTCTGGGAGTTCGAATTATGTTTTATGAGATTCACCTTCTCCAAGTTGCTTTCTAGCGCCATTTGGAGGTCATGAGATGCACTGAGCTTGACCAGGCGATCGCTTTAGAACGATGTAGCGCAATTTGAGTTCTGGGTTCGGAAGAGTTCCAAGCATCTTGTAGCTTCCTACTATTTGTTTTATGTCTTTACATCTGATTACGCGAGATCGGCTTCATTCTTCGACTTGGCCATTTTCTCGCAACACCTTGTAGATAGGAAAATCTATGCTGCCATAGTGCTCCTTTCATACTGCCAAGACTTCTCTAATTCTGGATATTCATCTCTTCTTTTCGTAGAGCAGCCAAGCCAATTCCTTTTCCACTCAGCATGAGTATTTGATAAAGAGAGAGCAGGTATTGGTGAGCTAGAGTCTCCTAATCTCTTCTTGGTATGGGGCCGTCACTTTGTCATTTTCCCATGGCAGCTTTAGCTCTTCTCCTACCTTAGACTTAGATAGAAGGCAGTCCTAATCGACAACTATGTGTTGGAGGAGCTTGGAAAGATCTGGGATTTCAGCTTCGTAGTCTTCACCTTCCTCGATTTTCTCATAGTCGATTCGGGCTAGGCTTATGTTTGCCTTCATCAAAAAGAATCTAGCATTGTCCATTAAAGCTTTGGCCATGGCTAGATCCATCGGCTGAGTAATCCAATCGTCGTTGAGTATATGCTTCACCACGGCGGAGTGTGGATTGTATAGTTTTCGAGGGATATGATTGGCTCATTGGTTCATTTTGGGTCGAATTTGGGCTTTTATAATGACTTTCGCTACAGTCACGGCCTGGGATATAGCCCGTCACGGCCGTGACACTGTCGGGGCACAAAATGGAGCTCACTGCCGTCCCAATGGGCGTGATGACGCAGTTAATGGTCTGAAGGGATAGAGTAGGAGATGGTGGAGGTACTTTAAGGATTTTTATGGCTTGCGGGCGAGATAATGAAGGGCTTATAGTGGCTAAGTCTTGCGAGGTAGAGGATGATTTGGTGTGGGCGGGTGAGGAGGCTTCTTTTTGAGATGACGACGCCTCTTTTTGGGTGGTTTGTGTAGTTTGGGTAGTGGTTGCCTGCTGCTTTTGAGGCTGGGGCTCCTTATCTTGTGTCTTTCCCCCTCGGGACGCCTCATCTTCTGGGTCGAACGTGGTTGATGAGACGTTTGGGCCTCGCCTCGGCAGGAGAGCGGGGTCTCGAACCATCTTACAATTTCCTGTTCTCGCTTGTTGAGATAATGGGTGGAGTTGAATCGAGCCAGTAGAATGTCGTGGAGTTCTTCCATTGGGACATTCCACGGGCCAGTCTCGGGTGAAGGAAGTTAAGGGAGCAGGTTCAGCAGGTGCTTCTTCGAGAACGGGGGCTTTGCCTTTGTCTCGGGTTGAGGTACCGAGTGTTGTGTATACTCGGTTCATGATGGACTCCTCGAGACTTTTTCCAACTTCGACGAGCCTAGCCTCCGTCACGAACGAGGAAAATAACTAGACTCGTTTGCTTGGAGACTGTGCAGTCTGAGGCTGAGGAATGCTTGATTCAACATCGACCATCTTCAAGCGAGGCGGTGATGGTAGACGTGGTTCCTCGTGAGTATGTAAAATAATCATCTGTTGGGAGATGATTGAGTGGCCAGGTGGGGTAATTTACGCAATTGGACCAGATGTAGCGACTTCCACTCGGGGGAAGACAAGGTCGACCAATGTACATATTGGCTGGGTCTAGCTTCTGAGTGGACTGAAGGGCGGATTATGACGGTTGCTCTTATGTTTTGTGGGCCATTCCTGTTCGCGTCTTACATCATTCCTTTCGATTTTCTCTTTTGTTTGAGTTTGGGGGATGCGGCACTTCCTAAACCTAGACTGGGCTCGTGGGTTAGACTTGTCCCTGGGTTAGGTCCAACTTGGATATGTTTGTTGAGTTATATGCCCTAGATGCCGTACAAGGACTGGGAGTACGTGGGCAATTTGGTAATATTTGATTATTTTTATATTAATGGAATGATTATATTAAAACTATTTTATTATTTGATAAATAAATTAAGTCTAAAGATTTCACCTTGCAGTCTGGGTGAATAAGACAAATTGATAAAACCCAATATTGGCAGTTCGATTACTGATCCTGTGAGGATAGAGGGGGCAGCAGTAAGCTAAGATACTGCAATATTAAAATTAGTCCACAAGTCTAAGTCTCTAGTAGGGTGACTGGATCGACAAGTATGACTTGTTTGTCGATGGGTCCAATACAGTTGTGCCAACCATTCACTTGGGAAGTGGGAGCCCGTAACGATGATACAAGGTGAATCAGGGGATTATCTATATTTGGACACTGACTCGTAATCGAACGATCACACGTTTGGATTGTCCTTGATCGATCAATTGACTGTAGTAGTCTGCGTGAACCTTAGACCGAAAGGAAACTTGGGGTTGGTCTTGAGGTCTTGTTGTCACTAGTTTGCTAGGCCCGTCTTGCTGGTGGCATGGGTCAGCGGCGAAATGTAGTCTTGACTTTTGATGTGATTGCCGGTTGAACCGCGGAGCAGGATTTACGGTCTCGATTAAATTCGAGGTTAACGTCCTATGGCAAGTTTAGTGTGCGGGAATTTATCCTAGTCTCTGGCCAGAGCATATAACTGATTCGCAAAATTCGTGGATTTTCTTCCTTGAAAATGAAGCGGGGGACACTTTTGAGGGTGATGATCGAGTACGGACCGAACTGGTCTGATTCTATACGGAACTGCTTGGTCAATCTACCGGTACGACTTCCATATCACCTGACATTGTTGCGCTATACTTGGAGCGGAAACTTGACATCGACGAGGCTGAAGCGATGATTCAACCAATTATGGATGAGGAGATCAAGAGAGCGCTTTTCTCTATGGGGGATAACAAATCTCCCGATCCTGGCTTCAAACATGCTTTGGTTACGATTGGGTCGGACATAACTCATGCGATTAAGGAATTTTTCAGAACGGGGTTTCTTTTGAGGGAACTTAACTCGACGCTTATCACACTTATCCCCAAGAGTGACAATCTCACATGGCCAAGGCTTCAGGCCTATCCCCTGCTGTAATGTACTTTATAAAATCATCTCTAAGGTCATTGCGAATCGCCTGAAGGGCTGCCTTGGTTGGCTGGTCCACCCGACGCAAAACGGCCTTTATCCCAGGTCGGTGAATCTCGGATAATCCTCCTAGCACAGGAGGTTTGCCATGGGTATAACAGCATGGGATTACCCGAACGGGTGGCGTTCAACGTTGACTTAGCGAAAGCGTATGATAGGGTGGAGTGGGACTTCATTCTTGCCACGCTTGAAGCGCTTAATTTCCACCGTACTTCCATGGGCTGGGTCCGAGCATGCCTTACGACGCCGTTCTTCTCCATTAATATCAATGGCTGCCCTGAAGGTTTCTTTCAAGGGCGACATGGTCTAAGGCAGGGGATCCCATCTAGCCCTACGTTTTTACGCTCGTATTGGAGGTCTTGCATGGCATTATCGCTGAGGGGATTCGGAGCAGCACCTGCTTTCGTTATCATTGGAAATGTGAGAGTACTAATGTCTTCATGCTCACCTTCGCGGATGATATCCTTCTTTTCTCGTATGGGATGTGGACTCGGTGCGGGTTTTCAAAGGCTGCCTGGAGCAGTTTGCTACGCTCTTCGGCTTACGGGCAAACCTTCAAAAGAGCGAGATGTTCATTTCCAAAACAGCCGATCGACTGAAGGGCTGTTCAGGCCGTCATGGGAATCCCACCTGGATCCCTCCCTATCCGCTACCTTGGGGTCCCCTTTATCTCATCGCGACTTACGATTGCGGATTGCGCCCCTTGTTCCGTAGCATTGATCGACGCTTGGGCTCGTGACTAATCTATCCCTATCTTATGCGGGACGGGTTCAACTCATCAGGTCGGTTCTCCTTGGGTTTCATACTTATTGGGCGGGTGTATTTCTTCTCCCCAAAGGAATTATAAGGAACATTGAGGCACGACTTGGGGAAAGGCTCTCATCTGCTAAAGTTGCTTGGGACGATATCTGCTTACCAAAGGAGGAAGGCGGCTTGGGGATTAGATCGATCGAATATGATAATAAGGCACTTTTAATGAGGCTTCTTTGTAATCTATTGGATGGGGATGGGTCTTCGATTTGGACCTCTTGGATTCGGCGGACGCGACTTCACAACACTTTGCTTTGGTCCATCAGGTCTTCACCACGGACTTCTTGGAGTTGGAGGAAGCTCTTGAGGCTTCGTGACCATCTTCGACCACTCATCACTTTTTGCATTGGGAATGGAGCTACCATACGAATGTGGACTGATCCGTGGCTGCTCACGGGCCCCATGATTGACCGCTTCCCTCGGGGACCACTAATTATGGGTCTTCTCTCAACTCGAAGCTTGCGAAGTGATCAACGCGAACAGCTGGTCCTGGCCTGTCGGACTTCGGTGGAGTACCTGGAAATCGAGCCTTTACTCCCCCACGTTCGACCTAATGAGGAGGATACGATTACGTGGATAGCGTCTTCGAACGGTAAGTTCTCTACCTTCTCGGTACGGGAGAGTATACGATTACGGCGTCCTAAGGTTCCATGGTATACGCTTTTTGGAGGCCCAATTGCCATACCAAGACACGAGATCATCCTTTGGCTTGCCATCCGAGACAGATTGGCGACGAGGGACAAACCGTGGGTCGCGGCTAAGGCAGGAAGCTCTACTTGCCTTCTCTGCGACTCGCTTGAGGTGGAGACCACTAGGCACCTGTTCTTCGAGTGTACCTATTCCGGACATTGCCTACGGTTACTCCGCGAGAGAATGAGCTTTGGCTGGCCGGTTGGGGACTTGTTCGTAGGTATTCGTTGGGCGGCTCGGCAATGGCGAGGTAGACACTTGGCTAAGTTGGGTCCCCGCCATGCGTTGGCTTCGTTAGTGTACCACTTATGATGGAGCGTAACAATAGAGGGCACGATGGGAGGAAACGCCAGCCGGACCAGATTATAGCGGATATCGCGACGTTGCTTTGTCTTCGACTTTTCACCATTTCCACCAAGTATGCGCTTCAAGTTTGCGCTCTACGGCGGGTGTGGCGTACCGCTTGGTAGAAAGCTGCCCCTGTCCTCCCATTTGCTTGTTTTGCATGTTTGACTGTCCCGTGGACTTGGCTTTTGCTTGTTTTGCTTGGTGTTTTTTGGTATGCTCTGATTTGGCTGTGCGCTGGTAGCATGTTATCGGCTTGCTCAGTGTGATCATACCACACTGCTTTTGTACAATATTTCTTTTTTTATTCGAGTGACCGTTTCCCAAAAAAAATCCTTAATGAATTTCCGATAATATCCAGCAAGCCCTAGGAAGCTACGGATCTTTGTGGGGGTAGTTGGTCGTGGCCAATTACTTATCGCTTAGTTCTTACTAGGATCTACGCAAATTCCACTTCCAGAAACGACGTGTTCCAAAAAGGCTACTTGCTCTAGCAAGAATCGCACTTCTTAAATTTGGCATAAAGTTGTTTTTCTTGTAGAGTTATTAATATAATTCCTAGATGAACTGCGTTCTTTCTTTGACTTAGAATAAATGAGGATATCGTCGATAAAGACGAAAACAAAACGATCCATAAAATCCTTAAAAACTCTATTCATCAAGTCCATATAGGCTCTCGGTGCATTTGTCAATCCAAAAGGCCTGCAAAAAATTCATAATGAGACTACGTGCCACCTCTTTTTCGACTGCCCTTTTTCCAAACGTTGCTTGCAATTATTATGTAATCATATGCATTTTAGATGGCCTCGCAGGGACTGGTTCGAGGGGATCCGCTGGGCTGCTCGCCGTTGGCACAGTAAGCACCTCGCTTTGATGGGCCCGTGCCACGTTATTACCTCACTTGTCTACCATCTATGGTGGGAACGCAACAGATGTTGGCGTCAAGGAAGACGGAGTCCGAGACGCTACCTGAGTTGCACAGGTCGGATAGAGTATCTCTCCAGCCTGAGAGATATGGGATGGTCCACATCGAGCAGGAGGTTGTTGCGATGGAAGGGAACGTCGGAGACGATCCCACTACCTATGACCAGGCATTCAGGGATAAAGATTCGGAGAAATGACTTATAGCTATGCAAGCCGAAATGGATTCTATGCACGAAAACCAAGTCTGGACTCTAGTAGACCTCCCAGATGGTTTGAGACCCATTGGGTGTAAATGGATCTACAAGAGAAGATTGGATCTGACGGATTGGTTGGCACATACAAAGCTAGGCTTATGGCGAAAGGGTACAGTCAAAAAGAGGGCATTGACTATGAGGAGACCATTTTCGCGCTGTCGCTATGATGAAGTCCATTCGAACATTGCTTGCGATAGTTGCGCACTAGGACTATGAGAACTGGCAGATGGATGTGAAAACTGCGTTCCTAATGGATACCTCAAGGAGGAAATATATATGGAGCAGCGCAAGATTTTCGTATGGGTCTGTGGTAACACTTCATGGATCTGTGGCAACACATGGGTCATTTTCTCTAAATGATACTTAAATTGGGTCCTTGTCTATAAATGAAACTTATATGGGTCCTTATCTCTAATTGAAAATATGAATTGGGGCCCGAAAGTCAATTAGCCGAAAACTCAAAACATATTCAAAATAGTTTCTTTTTACTATAGAAAACTTTTTCAATCAAGGAAATTAGCTTTGATACCGACTGCAGTTTAAGAGACTAAGATTTTCGTAAGTTGAACACAACAAAAATAGGATTAACCTATCTCCTTTGTATCACAACAAACTCGATCATAGACTCAACTCTCGACTATGTTCTCGTCCGTGAAAGACAATATTAGGACTAGCTCAACACCTTAATTCTATGGACGCAAACAAAGTGAAAGGGTGATGCCACAATAGTTAAACCGTAAGAAAACTGTTAGGTCCTAATTAATCAACTCTGAGATCCTAGGCATGAATTCTAATGCAAACGATTAGAACTGTAGAGATTGAGTTGGCTCATCTAATCTTATCGAAGTCACGTCAAACGTGAACTTATCCAATAAGAGTTTCAAATATCTTTGTCTCAGTCATTGACCCGCACGGCTAACCCTACTTATTGGGTATAACTGCTAAGTGTGACCTATCAACTTATGCTCAAATCGCACAGAAAGTATCGCCCCTTGCTGCCATTCGCTTTGTGGAGGGCGGACTTGTATGACGAGCGGCGTCCAAGACGCACCCGAGACACTAACATTGGGGCGGGATATACGACGCCAACTTACTCGGAACAAATCGCAAAACTCCGCAATGCTACACATCTCGAGCATGATAGAAGAAAGGAATCCAACTCCTTTACCCACTTAGTATTTATCAAACGGGAGAATAAATTATCTCACATAAGAGCACATTGAACATGCATATCACTTCAAAAACCAACACGCACGTAGGTAGTAAATTATCCCTAGGAAAATAAACTAGAAGACAACACAACCGGGTTATTTCTAGTTTATCCCTATTACATGTAACTCAGGTTGTCGCACGGGTCTTGAAGTCGTCAAACGTCCTTCGTCACTCGAATGGCCTCAAAGTCACCAAACGTCTACCACCTTGTCACCGCCGGGGGGTTGTTGTAATACCCGTAATTAAAATACATGATTAAGGCGTAAATTATTTTGTACAAATTGGATAGAAGAAGTTGGTATTCAAACGGATGAAATGCCGAACGAGGAACTCAGCCTAGTTAATATTTGACCCAAAGAATCTTGGCCCAATTAAGTGGAAAATATCAATAAATAATCTATATTAAATTAAATAGATTAGCCCAAATAAAATTTATTAAGACCCAAATGAATTACAACGGGCCCAAATTAATAAAATTTAAATGAGGATGTGAAGATTTCTTGTATTGAATTATATGCTTACGTGAATTATCTGAACTTTTGTGCTTATGTGACCCTATGAGTTTGTGCATTATTTACGTGCGTACGTGATTACATGTATTTTGTATATTCAATTTTACATTTATGTGATGACTAACTTAACTAGGGATTTTCGAAAACGAGGATTAGGGAGATTGAGTTAATGAAATATATATATATACATATATACATATATATATAAAATAAAACGAAACTGGGCTATAATTGCAATTGGACTAGGTTGAAACCTAAAACTCAAGCCCAAGTCAATTTAATAAGTTTGGACCAAATAATATACCTCCTTGAAACAAAGTGGCCCAAACATATGAGGGTTTAATAGCTAATTACAAGGCCCTAGTAAATTGATTTCCTTGGCCCAAAATTGTTGGAAATAGCTTCTAGAAACAAGTCCCCAAATTAGGGGATATTTTCGATAACCATGTCCCATCACCACACTTCGATGTTCATCTCCAACTCTTCAATACCATAAACACCATAACCAAGAAACTAACGAGACCTTTAGGAGAGAAGAATGAAGAAATCGAACTAAAAGCTTGGAAAGGTACGAATTCTACCTATGATTCTGGTCTTCTTAATTAGATAATAGGGTGTTTTAAGGATTGTAAGCACGAGATGTTAATTACTAGGTTTTGTGCGAATCTTAATCCCCGAAATGAAAACCTCCTTGTTCGACTTGGTGTTTTGGCTCTAGACCATGGTTAAGGAACTTATAGGCACGAAAGTGATAGAGGATTAGGGTTCGGGCGAGTAGCTCACGAGAGTCTTGGGAAAAATATTTTTAAGGTCCGGAGGGTAGTCAAATTTGTTCTTTAGAAAAAGGTATAGTTTGATCGGGAATTTAGTAGATTCGCAAATTGAAAGGTGTTTTTGGTTCCGATGGGGCCGCGAAATAATGGCCTCGCGAACCGTGGTTCACGAATCCTTGGTAAAAAGAAGTTCGCGAACTCGAAAAGGGGGATTCGCTTGCATGGGATCGCGAAGTGAGGGTCGCGGACTCCACAAGTCGCGAACTCTGTGAAAGTCGTGAAGCCATGCAAAGTCGAATTTGGCGAACCCTAGTTCGCAAACTATTAGTGAGGTGTACTTGGCGAATGGAGTTTGCGAGTTCGCGAACCCGTGCAACAAATATTTGGCGAATTCACATACAATTTGCGAAACCCCAGTTGATGAACTCAAACGAGTTTTGCGAATCCACATGCAATTCGCGAACCCGGCGAAGTTGGCGAATTAAAGACGATTCACGGGCCGCATCCATTTTGCGAACTCGGCAGCTTTCACGGGCCGAATCATTTGGCGAATTGAAGATATTTTGCGATTCCACACAAGCCGCGAACCCACTTTGCGAACTGAAGTTTCGCGGGCCTAACGAGGGTTGCGAACCCACGCAAACCCTATTTCGCGAACTACTCCGTTTTCACGGGCCGAGCAACTTTGTGAACTCGACATGCTTCGCGAATTCATGCACTTCAAGAATCAAGCGAACTTTGCGAATCCAATCAAGAACTTTGAGATAATTCGAGAACTATACTTAACCCTTTTTAGCTAAAGTTCACGGGATGATCGAAGTTGGCGAACTAAGCAACTTCGCGGGTCTTGTTTCACGAACCCATCACCTTTTACGAATCCGGTCAAGTAGCGAACTCCCTAATCATTTAAAGGCCAATTCGCGAACCATACTTAGCGAAAATTTAGCTAGACTTCACGAATTCAACTAGAATTCTTAGAACGCGTTTATAACTTGGGAAAAATATTTTGCGAACTCTTTCCAATTAAATAATCCTTAGTAATGATAGTAGCTATAACATAGCGACACTTAAGTTTTAATTAAGGTACTGACCTTCGTATTTTACGCCTAAGGGTTGGACTTAGGAAATTCGAGACTTTAGCTAGTTAAATAATTTAAATAAGGTACTAACTTAATTATTCTTATGCTAAGGTCGACACCTAGGAGTTACATCGGACCAGGTAGCAACTAGTCGACGGACGACAGGTAAGTAGAAATTCAACTACAACACATAACTTGTTTGTACGTGCTAAATTGCCTGACTAGGTGCTTCGATGCCTATCTGAAATGTGTATGCTTGATATTACGTGACTATGTGCCTCGATGATTACATGATTTACGTGGACTAACTGGTATGCTGTCTCTTGGTAAGTGCGTATGGCATTTGTTGCATTTTCATACTCACGTGCATACACGATCATATGTGGGAGGGTTATATGAGTCGAGTATGTGTATATAAGGTATCGCTTGAAAGCGACTGATACATTGCCGATATGGGCATGTGTTGTCGACTCGCAGTTGAGTCAAGGGCTGTCCACTATGCTACCAGGGCGGCGTTTAGCGTCGTCGTAATATTATGTAAATATGTATATGTATATGAAGTATATTAGGGCGGAGACACGTTGGCGAAAGGGCCGTATACATATATTACTATTATTGTATACGCAATAAAATATAGTATGGCGAAGACCCGTTGGCGAAAGGGCCGTATATATATATTACTATTATTATATATGCAATGAAATATAGTAGGGCGAAGACCCGTTGGCGAAAGGGCCGTATACATATATTGTTATTATGTATATAATGAAATATATTAGGGCGATGCCCGTTGGCGAAAGGGCCGTATACATATACTATTATTATGTATATAACGAAATATATTAGGGCAGTGCCCGATTGGCGAAGGGGCCGTGTATATGTATGTTTATGATATGATTGGGCAACGCCCGTGGCAGTAGGGAGCGACCTGAGGGTACAAGCGACACAAGGTGGAACCCTGGTGTAGGCAACCTCAGCGTGGGCTACCAGCGTGAGCGACCGCCGACAGTCGGGGACGACCGGGTACATATGGCAACTTAGGGGAACGGTGTGCATCCTAGGTATGGCCATCCGACGTGGACCGCTGTCATATTTGTCCCTAGTGGACGTGAGCTCATTTGTGGTGCATAGTGAGATTAGCCGAGGGCCCTGAGTGAGGTTTACGAGTATGATGAGCATCGGCGCGGATCGCCTTTGCGGAGTGTTAGGTGCATCGGCGCGGATCGCCTTTGCGTAGTAGTTTATGCATTGGCGTGGATTGCCTTTGCAGGGATGGGACACGTGCATACATGCATAGTTTCTACTTACTGAGCCTCAGTGGCTCATTTCTTTATGTTATGTGTTGTAGGTACATACGATCACGGTACGTGATCGCCTAGCCGGCAAGGCCTATCTTTTGAAGCTTCCGAATGTCTTTGGGGGTGGACGCGTGTGTATGGATGACGACCTGTGAGGCCGGGCGCATAGGAGCTTTTCCCGTGCCATCGCAACCGTCCTGAGTGATTACAAACTAGGATTAGTGTGTATTATAACTCGAAGAATTTCTTTTGACGCGGAAACATTCCTTTGGCATGTATTGGACAAAGTTCCGTCATGTAAATGAAAAATTTCATACGCATTTCTGTGGTTCCTTCATTAAAATACGCCGTTAGGCAGTTAGGATGACGTTAGAAATAGTGGCGATGGCTAGGGTCTCTACAGTCTGTAACGACCCGTCCCATACCGGGTGCCACTGTAGCATCCGTCCCTACCGGGACCTATGGGGTTGGGCCCACCACACTCCGACTGATAGTCTGGCCCCACTGTACCACCATTTAACCTTTCAGCGTGCTTCGTCCTCGCTCACACGTACCCTGGGCAAACATCTCAGGGGGTCACCCATCCTAAAATTGCTTCAAGTCAAGCATGCTTAACTTCGAAGTTCTTTCGGATGGACTCCCGAAAAGGTAGGTCGACCTTGGTGATATGAGTAGTACTATCTATTTCCTTATACGATTCTTTGCCTGACACGCCCATACATTGTCAGTCTCAGGATACCCTCTCATTCGGGTGTTGGATCGGTTCGTTCACGTACCCCTTCGCCTAGAAGCCTGCCAGGAGCCGCTCCTTGTCCGTGCACCCTGGCACCGGCAATCAATCCCCTGCCAGGGCAATCACAGTTGTCTACCATCAACAGTTGTCTACCATCAAATGGGCCATCGTGTTCGTATTTAAGCTAATATAGTAAAACGGTAAATTACAACATGGGGGGATCATAAGTCCCGAACAATTCGTATAAAACAAATGACCCGGAAAACAAACTCCTAAACCCGCAAGTGCGCCTTATATCACATTCATAACGAGCACGTTGACAATTACGTGATTTTAAAAAGAAACGAAAATTTGGCTCGAACGATTGACTTAGTCATTCGTTGATTAATTTCTCGATAAAATTATATCGCAGCGAAAATTATTTTAATTACAATCGAAAATCACATTCCGCTCGCAAAATTTCAAATCGAAAAATTTTATTCAATCGTGGAAAATTTCTCGATAGTAAATTACCTGAGAAATTTCTGCCAGGGGAGCTAGACGTTGTTACATAGAAAATTCAGGGAGTTAATTGCATTTATTTTAATTATTAAGGGGGAGTCTTACAATAGGTTTTATTTTGAAATAGGGGTCAATCTGAAAACTGTAGAAGTACTTACTATCGAGAAACTAGATAGAAGACTTAATTCACGATCATAAGTTTCTCGATCGTAAACAGTGTTGGAAACAATTTTGATTGGCCGCGATAATTTGCGATCGGAAAATTTGAATTAAGAGGAAATTTTCAAATCAAAAATTTCTCGAGCGCAATTTGTAATGGGCCTCATCCATTTAATCGCAAAACGTCCAATCACAAACCCAACATTGACTTAATGATAGTTAATAAAAGTTTAACTTTAGTTAGTCGAAAAACTTTTTCTCACGCAACCCTAATCGCAAAACTCTCTCTAGCGAAAAACTTTCACATACAGTTCAAAATTGCTCAAAAATCTTTCGATTTTCAACACGAAATTGTCTGTGTAAGGTAGAAATGGGAATCTTTTGCTATTTGCGTGTGATTTAAGTTCGTTAGCGTCTGCATTTTGTTGTTTTTTGCATGATTTATATTAGTTTCTCGACTGTTCTTCAAAACTGAGAAAATCGTATACTATTTCATAGTGTTTTAGGCTTGAGTTTGAACTTTATCTGACTTTAATGCCTGCACTTAAGATAGTTTCGATAATCTCTATGAATCTGGCAGAATGGATCATCGGAAAATCTGCATCTTCGACTGTACTCCGAGTTTTTGATGAAACTGGGTATTTGAATGTTTGAAGCCATCGAAGAACTTTTTCGATCGCAACCAGTCTTGATTGAATTCCGATTTAATTGAGATACTGTTTATGTCGAATTAGTTTCTCGATCGGTAAAATTCAGATTTAGTCGCTGAGATAGAAGATTTTGACCGAAAATTTTTTAACATCGAGAAATCTAATTAGATTTTTGTGAGCGAAAAACTTACGCACTGATTAGACAATTTTGATGCAAATTTTGTCGAGCGTAAAACTTACTATCGCAAAATAGAAATTTTCGATTCAATTTCAATTTGATCGCAAAATTCGCCGCTTGGGATCTAATTGATTGGAAAATTTCTCGACGATTGACTTAGTCTTTCGTTGATTAATTTCTCAATAAAATTATATCGCAGTGAAGATTTTTTACTTACAATCGAAAATCACATTCCGCTCGACAAATTTCAAATCGAAAAATTTTATTCAATCGAGAAAATTTCTCGATAGTAAATTTACCTGAGAAATAATTTCTCGATCGTAAATTTACACGGAATTTTTCTCGATCGTAAAATAGCCGACTACAGTCTCGATTTCAACTTCAATACTTAGAAAATTTTACTAAGTCTTTTACTCTGTAGCGGACCTTTGCGAATAAAATTTTCTCGATCGATTGAAATTAATGCATAGGAAATCATTTTCAAAAATCGAGCGAAAATTTTCTCGGCATGAACAGTGTCCTTTTTCACGATTCAACACTTAGAAAAAATTTCGAACGATGTTCACGCGATTTATACTTCATTCGAAATTACATTCATGCCATTACGATTTTTCAAAATTGAGCATATACTATGCATTCGATATGATTTCAATTCAAAATTCATCGAACATGCTATTACTTGCGATATTACTATAGTTTGATGAAATTTATTCATACTTCGACTGAAAATAAAATTGAACAAATAAACTTTTATATATCTTATTTTTCAGATGGATCGCTATCCAATATATAATCACATATACGAGAAATCCCTATATCTCAATGTCCACGATACGAACTTCCAACTGGACGTGGCCACCTTCCGGTGTCCAGACGACATCATCGTGTCAATCCTTCAAGGCCATCCCCTATGGCATGGACTTACCGTGACGGCATCAGTGCCGATGGTCTACCTCCAGCAGTTTTGGGGGATGATCAAGAGCATCATCTTGGACGGGGGATATCATTTCACGATGGTTGTAGGGACGAGGCACATTTGCATGGGCAAGAACGTGTTCAGAGCTCTACTCGACCTCCCTCACAGCCAAAACTACGACCCCCTCCCATCAGATGAAGAACTGGTGGCTGATTTCCTTCAAATGGGTTACCGTCCGCCGCTCACCAATCTCGCTCAGGTTCAGAGCAACGGTATCCCTCACCCATGGAAGACACTCTTCGCGATCGTGAACAAGTGTCTATCGCCGAAGCACGCCGGCTTCGACAAGGGCGGCCACATCCTCCGAATTTTTCACGGAGTCGTGTTCTCGCGAAATTATGATTTCGCCCAGCTGATCTGGAACGACCTTGCAGAACAGATCAGACAAAAGGAGAACAACTGGTCCAAGAACGTGCCGTACGGGAGATGGTTCTCCGTCATCATCTGCCAACACATGGAGATGTACGCGCAGAACATTCCTCGCCTGCCACCGGGTGGAAACTATCAGCCGCCCCGGCTCAAATTCTTCCACAACCCAAGGCTGGTGGACCTTACACAGCCTTCAATGGTCATACCTCTCAACCTTCTTCGGCTCGCTGACCCCGCAAGAGCTGAATATCAGAGATACTGCCGAAAACATCACCTCACCGAGGAAATGATTAGAGGGCCCCCGGCAGATGTACACATGAGCCCTCCCCAACCACACAGCTAAGCCCTGAGGACACGGTGATTGATGATGTCGCTCAGGCGCTAGCTCAGGAGCCACCATTGGTCGAAGAGCCAATGCCCGACGTCGATGATACGCTGATAGACGTCGTGGCTACGGAGATGGAACTCGAGGCTCCTGACCTCGAATTACAAGTGGCAGAGCCCTTACAGGCGTGCTCGAAGAAACCATTGAGGAGGTTCTTCTACAAGAAGCATAGCGCGAGACAGAAATTGGGCAGAGCTCGCTTCCATTGGTGACGGATCAGGCTCCAGATCCCACTCCTCACACAGCTACACCATCCGACACGGAGTCAAATGAGGAAATTAGCCTGATAAGACGGACTCCCAGACGACTTAGTATTCAACTGGAGTCCCTCTTCCCGGCCATCACCGACGCACCAGATATCACGCTGACCACAACGACAAGTGTTTTCGGCACTTCTTCGCTCAATCTTGAGCCGCAACCAACTCACGTGGTGTCTGGTTCGCAGGCGCAACCTGAGCCTGCCTTAGACAAATCCTCAGGATTCGACTCGAGGATTGGGTGGAAGTCTCATACAGTCACAACCTCAAGTGACTGTGAGCCAACCCACATAGTCGGTGTCTACTCAAGGGTTGATAACAGGCGACATCAGTCGTCCTGGTCCATCTCAGGAGGCGTCCGCACCCTTCGTGACGACCGAACAGTTGCAGACCGCTCTCTGTGCCGCTGTACAGTCAATGGAAGAAAAGATCACAGAGAGAGTACTCCAAGCACTCGAGGCATCCTGAAGAGATACCGGGAAAGCACCTGCCTCTGAAGGCCCTACGTCACGAATCAACCCCACACCTCCACAACCCACACCCACCGACCCTCTAGCCACTTCCTCCATCCTCATCAACCCATACACAATCCCTATCACCGAGCTCCATGACATTCTCCTCGCCCGTCTGATAGGCCTTTCCATCCGATCGCCGCAAGAAGAATCCCTCTATAGGCGATTGGTGGACCATCCTGAGCCACCGACTGACACCTGCCGAGACCAAAGCTCCCACTCACGGCGCAGACATGACGATCCTGACGATCAGGACCCTCATGAGGGGGAGAAGAGGCCAAGGACATCAACAAGTGGCCAAGGACAAGGCTCGGGCGCTACGCAGACAAGCGCTGGAGCTGGTGAAAACCAAACAACCCAAACACAAATCCACCATACCTAAACACAAACCCACCGAACCCAAACACAAACCACCCACCAAGCCCAAACTACCCACACCATGCACCGCACCGCCCACATCGACCCACCAACCTTTCACCTGAGGACGCCTCCGTCCACCCCACCGATCTACTCAATCCCCTTGCTTCCGGAAGAAGAAGCAAGTGCTGCGATGCTTGTAGCTCTAGCAGCTACCCAAGCCACTGCCTCAGTCGCTCCAGGCCAACCGGGACCCTCTGGACATGGTGTCAATCCACACGAGGCCCTAGACAAGTACATCTTCGAGGGACAGTGGATAACCCACTCCATGCCCGAGGAGCATCAAAGACAAGGGTTCACGACGTTCGGCGCTTTCTACAACAAGCGTCTATAGATCTCGTAATCATAGAAGACGACGAGCTTCAAGAAGGTGAAGACTACGAGCGAGTTATCCCAAGGCTACTAGAGTTAATCGCTCAACAAGCGGTTTCCTCTCCAAGGCTAACGCCAGGGACCGTCCGTATTGACACGCAATGGGAAAACATTCAAATAGAAATTCCCTTACTCGAAGAAGTTCGTGAGAATATTTGGAGGTCTCCGGAAAGAGTGAAGAAGCCGAACGAGTTCGAGCTTAGAGGGATCTCTCATTGGGATCAGCAGAAGAGGATGACCTACCTCTGGATGCTGACCAAACTAGGACCTGATGTTAGGCTGGGGATGACTAAGATACAAGCCAAGAGCCATTATAAGAGTCTCTCCCCAGTAAGCCAACTACTCAGCGTATACTGTGCCAAAGGAGGACTTCCAACACCTCACTACATCATCGAACGAGTGGACAGGACCCGAGAAGAACTGAGCGAGAGCGACCTACCGTACCTCCCCGCCGATGAAGTGTACCATCTTTATCAGCTATACGTGGAGAAGTACAAAGGTCCTCAAGGCTTCATCAAGAAAGAAGGCCTCGAAGGGCTCTACCGGTTCATAATGCGCCAGGTCAAGTACTATGCCGCACACGACCTTCAGATGGCTCTGGAGATCAATATGAAGAAGGTCAACATGACCGCTCCACTCAACAAAGGACCTGAGATCGAAGGGCTTCCCAACAATCACGTGCACATCAGCTCAGTCCTAGGCGTCACCTACCACAATCCAATAGCAAAGAAGAATAGGTTGATGCTGAAGACTGAGATTCATAAGTTTTGCGATGTGACGCTCAAGGTCGTCAGGAAAAACATCAAGCAGAGGTTGGAAGAAATCAACAGAGACACTATGCTGAGGATCCACAGGTTCGTAAGAGAACAGCCGCTCCTAATGGAATTGCCTGAAGATATCGAGGAGCGACTGGAGCTTAGGATCACGCTGAGGAACTACGAGCATGCACTGGGCTTGCGCAGATCGTATTACGCCCGACGAGGACAAACGGCGCAGAGACGCAATCAAGCACAAAGGGGGAGATTGTAGAATACTATTTGTAATTGTGCTTGATTTCATTAGTTGTCCTTGTAATTAGGGGCGTTTTGTATAGTAGTCCTTAGATTAGGACTAGTTTGATATTTATACCAAGTTTGTTTGGTATAAATACATGTAAACAATTGAGCTGAATAGAGAAAGGTTTTCGAATTGATCCGAAAGGCTTGCAATTCGATTTCTAGAGAGAGAAACAACAGTAACTTTCTCACTCTAGTCGAATTCTCTCTCTTGTTCTTCATTTGAGTTTTTCGATCGAATTCAATTGCTTATCATAACGATCGAATTACTATGAATTCTAGCCTAGGATCGTAGAGTTGTTAATCGTAGGACCTAACATCCCTTATAACTTGGTCCAGTCGGGAACAAATTGCCGTGGCCCTATCCACAACCGAAACCGAATATGGCCTTAGGAAGTTGTTCTCAGCAAATCCTTTGGATGAAACAGACCTTGAGTGATTACTGTTTAAGGTACGACCAAATTCCTATAATAGTACTAGTGCCATTAGTATCACTAAGAATCACGTACACCACTCTCGAACTAAGCATATAGAGGTGAAACATCATTTTATTCGAGATCATGTTCTGAAAGGGAATATCAGCGTGAACTTCGTAGGAACTATTGATCAGTTGGCTGATATCTTCACGAAACCCCTTATTGATAATAGATTCTGTGATATCCGTGACCGATTAGGGATTATTGAGCTCAAATAGGAAAGGTAACTAGATATATAGGCTTTAGTATTTCCTTGATCTTGTCCCTTAGGATCTCTGCAATTTTATTCTATTAATAATATCTTTATTATCCTTTCCATCCATGAAGAGATTATTTTTAGACTTTCTTTGACATTTATGTCAAAATCTATTTTCAGCCAATATTTTCTTTGAGCTCTGATCTTTACTTATTTCCTTCCTTAATTCCCGTGAGATATCCTTTTATCTTCAGTTAACGGGCAGTTTCCTTCACCACAAAGTATTCTTTTAAATTCAAATTTTAAAATCCCTTACTTATCTGACACATGTCTTATCGAGATCACATCCCTCTTTAACTTCTTTCCATCCTTATCCAAAACAGACTCTGCCTTTATAAACTGTTCCTCCTTTAATTCTTCATTCCATTCAAACCCGAAGCTCTTCACTTCAAAACTTCATCCTTCAAATCTTCGATCTCAACCATGGTGAAACAAAAGGCGCTGGATCTAAGTCCGAGAAAAAGCGAGAGGCTGCCCTAATCGAAACCCCACTCTCTCCAAAAGCCACCCGTTCCAAGTCAAAGAGCAGTCCTAAATCCACGAAATCTCCCACGAAACCGAAGAAGAAGAAGGCTAAGATCGATAAAATTCCTATTCCCCCTCCCGCCTCTTCCCATGACGAGTCTGCCCAGCTTGAGAAACCTGCCTCTCCAGAAAAGTCTGTCTCTGCTCAGATCGAGTCTCCTCCTCAAGACAAAACCCCCTCACTGGATCAGTCTGAAAAGGCCATGTTCAATCCTGAAAATCCTGAGGAAATCACCGACGAGATCAAATTTCTGACTAGCCAAGGAACTTCACGAGAAACTCCAGAAGCGGCGAGTTGCACGAGGAAGAAGCATCAACTTTGACGAGCTGGCTTAGAGCCAAGTAGAGATGTGGCTGACGGAGTATGGCTGGGAAAACTTTCTGAGGATAGACAAGTCTATGTATGTGGAGGCGGTGAAGCTGTTCTACGCCAATCTCACTTTTGTTGAAGATGAAACGGAGATTACAGTGAAGTCTTATGTGCTTGGGACGAACCTAGAGTGGAATAGCGCGAAGGTGAATGAGATGCCAGGGGTAGAAAATGAAGGGTTATGTTACTTCGACTTTGTCCACTGGTGTACGTCTGAGGTGCCCCTGCGTGACTGTGTGAAAGCCCTATAGAATTCCCCTTATAAGCCTAAGTTCTCTGAAGGAGAAGCGTTGAACAAACTCCCTGTTGATCTGTTCTTCTTTTATAAAGTTCTGCACTTTACCCTCTGGAGCGCCCGCGTTGGCGGTGGGGCCATTCGACCACCATGAACAACATGAGCATGCTTACTCTCTATCTGGTATCCCAAAATAGGCCGCTCAATCTAGATTACTTTGTTCCTATGTATATGGTTCATGCCATTAAGAGCTCTGATAAGGAACTTCCATATGGAATGCTGCTTACGCACATGTTTAAATTCGAGGGAATCACTCAAGGCTTGGGGAGATAGTGCAAAGCACGCAGTAGATATGGTCACACTCAAGCGAGTTGGTATACACTTTGATGAGCGGAAAGGATGGATCAAGACAAGGGATCTGAAGACCCCTTCAAAGAGTCCGACCAAGAAGAATAAGGATGATGACAGCGATGACGAGCAGGGAACGATAGCTGATCTGAAAAGAAGTTTCAAGGGGCTTAAGGATAAGAACCGCAAAAAGTTCAAAAAGATCTCGGAACTTCAAAAAGGTTAACAAGTATCTGAAGGAGATCTCCGTGGCTCTTAATACAGCTGAATCCTCATCCGCCTCATCCGATAGCGATTCCAGCCCTTAGATCTTATTCCTTAGCAATTCCCTAGCTCTGATAGGATTAGCTCTAGTTTGTTTTTTCGCTGGTTCTTGGGTTTGAGGGTCGAGGTTGGTTGCAGGTTTAGGCATGATGGTGGTGTTGGTCCCTCCTTTTTGATGCTGAAGGGGGAGAAGTCTAGGCAATTAATGCCTTATTTTGTTATTTTGGAATGATATAATATAATCGGCTTGCTTGCTTTTATATGCTTATGTCTTAATCCTCTATGCTTTAGTTGATGACTTGTTAAGGATTAAGAAATTCCGCACATAGGCAGGGGGAGCAAACTGATGTGATGTGATAGCTTGAGACATTCCATGATAACTTGCGACATTCCGTGGTAACTTGTGACATCCATGTGATATGATCTGGTAATTGCTAAATTTTTGCTTCTGTGCTTTACATAGGAATATTAGCAATTAGACAGGGGGGGGCATGCTGTGAAATTTGATAAATTTATTTGCTCTGATCATATGTCGCATGCTGTGATAGTTGAACATGCTACGTGCGTAAAAGGCTTCATATCGAGTGTACTCACATGCTTAAGATAGGCATTAATTACTTGTCATCATCAAAAGGGGGAGATTGTAGACCTTTTTGGTCCAAACGGTTATGAGAGTTTTGATTATTCCAAGTAATTATGTAAATTGGGGGTACAAATTAGAAAACTCGATATGCATGTTATGTGATGTTTAAGTATGTGAAAATGTTCGATTAAGCGCTCGAATGTGGTTTAACAGTTAAGAAAATCGAATTTGAGTGATCTTATGCTTAACTGGAAATTAATGTGATCACCTGGTTATGAACGTCACCGTATGAATGGAATCTCGTTGCGTGCTATATATGGAAAATATATCATGTTGAGTGATATGCAAACTGTCTGCGAGATTGAGTTATTTTAGGAAAGAATATCGATGTGATCACCCGGATATGAATGACTATGCTGTATATATGGAAACGATATTCTGATTAAGTGCTTACATGTGATTGATCTATTTTAGGAAAGAATATCAATGAGATATCCGTTGAGTGCGATATTAAGTGACTATTAAATCAGTGAATCATGATCATGCTTTCCTTGTGTGACTTAGGATTCATATTATGGGAAGTGATTAATTGATTGGGCTTCTATGTGGTAAGATGTTGATTGAGTTTATTTATGGAATGTGCTGAATCGGATGAGATCACCATTACATGAAAAGTATGCTTTGCATTATACTCAGTAGATCAAATCTTTCTCTGTGCGAATTGGCTATCATATTTTCGGAAAGAAATCAGTTGATTAAGCTTACCGTTGAAAATATGCTGAGTGGAATATATATGGAATATGCTGACAAATGGATGAGATTACTGTGGAATGAATGTTAATCTGTGGTATTTATGGTAAGTGATCATGCATGACAATTGGGCTTAATTGGTTTATTCTTGGCATGATTGTTTGAGTTAATGCACGTGATTATTGTGCTTTATCTTGCATATCTGTACTTAACTTTCCTTGTGAAGTGTAGAAGCGATTATTGGGTCTATAAAGCAGGAAACACTTCACGGTTGAAGGGTACACAACGAACACACAAGCTATCGAATTCCTTAGACGATTTGAGCTTTACTTTGCAATTCATTCGTAGTTTGTGATTGAGCTTTGATTTGCGAATCTGTACCCTTTGAGTGATCCTTAGAAACTCCAAATCCTAAAAACCTTAGTCTTCGGACGTGTGAGCGCACAAAGGAGCACGAGTGGGTCTTACACACGTAGGTAGTAAATTAACCCTAGGAAAATAAACTACAAGACAACACAAGCAGGTTATTTCTAGTCTATCCTTAATACATACGTCTTCAAAAGACTTCGGGTCATCGCACGGGTCTTGAAGTCGTCAAACGTCCTTCGTCACTCGAATGGCCTCAAAGTCACCAAACGTCTACCACCTTGTCACCGTCGGGGGGTTGTTGTAATACCCGTAATTAAAATACATGATTAAGGCGTAAATTATTTTGTACAAATTGGATAGAAGAAATTGGTATTCAAACGGATGAAATGCCGAACGAGGAACTCAGCCTAGTTAATATTTGACCCAAATAATCTTGGCCCAATTAAGTGGAAAATATCAATAAATAATCTATATTAAATTAAATTGATTAGCCCAAATAAAATTTATTAAGACCCAAATGAATTACAACGGGCCCAAATTAATAAAATTTAAATGAGGATGTGAAGATTTCGTGTATTGAATTATATGCTTACGTGAATTATCTGATTTTTTGTGCTTATGTGACCCTATGAGTTTGTGCATATTTACGTGCGTACGTGATTACATGTATTTTGTATATTCAATTTTACATTTATGTGATGACTAACTTAACTAGGGATTTTCGAAAATGAGGATTAGGGAGATTACATATATATATATATATATATATATATATATATATATATAAAATAAAATGAAACTGGGCTATAATTGCAATTGGACTAGGTTGAAACCTAAAACTCAAGCCCAAGTCAATTTAATAAGTTTGGACCAAATAATATACCTCCTTAAAACAAAGTGGCCCAAACATATGAGGGTTTAATAGCTAATAACAAGGCCCCTAGTAAATTGATTTCCTTGGCCCAATATTGTTGGAAATAGCTTCTAGAAACAAGTCCCCAAATTAGGGGATATTTTCGATAACCATGTCCCATCACCACACTCCAATGTTCATCTCCAACTCTTCAATACCATAAACACCATAACCAAGAAACTAACGAGACCTTTAGGAGAGAAGAATGAAGAAATCGAACTAAAAGCTTGGAAAGGTACGAATTTTACCTATGATTCTGGTCTTCTTAATTAGGTAATAGGGTGTTTTAAGGATTGTAAGCACGAGATGTAATTACTAGGTTTTGTGCGAATCTTAATCCCCGAAATGAAAACCTCCTTGTTCGACTTGGTGTTTTGGCTCTAGACCATGGTTAAGGAACTTATAGGCACGAAAGTGATAGAGGATTAGGGTTCGTGCGAGTAGCTCACGAGAGTCTTGGGAAAAATATTTTTCGGGTCCGGAGGGTAGTCAAATTTGTTCTTTAGAAAAAGGTATAGTTTGATCCGGAATTTAGTAGATTCGCAAATTGAAAGGTGTTTTTTGTTCCGATGGGGCCGCCAAATAATGGCATCGCGAACCGTGGTTCACGAATCCTTGGTAAAAAGAGGTTCGCGAACTCAAAAAGGGGGATTTCGCTTGCATGGGATCGCGAAGTGAGGGTCGCGGACTCCACAAGTCGCGAACTCTGTGAAAGTCGCGAAGCCATGCAAAGTCGAATTTGGCGAACCCTAGTTCGCAAACTATTAGTGAGGTGTACTTGGCGAATGGAGTTTGCGAGTTCGCGAACCCGTGCAACAAATATTTGGCGAATTCACATACAATTCGCGAAATCCCAGTTGATGAACTCAAACGAGTTTTGCGAATCCACATGCAATTCGCGAACCCGGCGAAGTTGGCGAATTAAAGACGTTTCACGGGCCGCGTCCATTTGCGAACTCGGCAGCTTTCACGGGCCGAATCATTTGGCGAATTGAAGATATTTTGCGATTCCACACAAGCCGCGAACCCACTTTGTGAACTGAAGTTTCGCGGGCCTAACGATGGTTGCGAACCCACGCAAACCCTATTTCGCGAACTCCTCCATTTTCACAGGCCGAGCAACTTTGCGAACTCGACATGCTTCGCGAATTCACGCACTTCAAGAATCAAGCAAACTTTGCGAATCCAATCAAGAACTTTGAGATAATTCACGAACTATACTTAACCCTTATTAGCTAAAGTTCACGGGATGATCGAAGTTGGCGAACTAAGCAACTTCGCGGGCTTGTTTCACGAACCCATCACCTTTTACGAATCCGATCAAGTAGCGAACCCCCTAATCATTTAAAGGCCAATTCGCGAACCATACTTAGCGAAAATTTAGCTAGACTTCACGAATTCAACTAGAATTCTTAGAACGCGTTTATAACTTGGGAAAAATATTTTGCGAACTCTTTCCAATTAAATAATCCTTAGAAATGATAGTAGCTATAACATAGCGACACTTAAGTATTAATTAAGGTACTAACCTTCGTATTTTACGCCTAAGGGTTGGACTTAGGAAATTCGAGACTTTAGCTAGTTAAATAATTTAAATAAGGTACTAACTTAATTATTCTTATGCTAAGGTCGACACCTAGGAGTTACATCGGACCAGGTAGAACTAGTCGACGGACGACAGGTAAGTAGAAATTCAACTACAACACATAACTTGTATGTACGTGCTAAATTGCATGACGAGGTGCTTCGATGCCTACCTGAATTGTGTATGCTTGATAATACGTGACTATGTGCCTCGATGATTACATGATTTACGTGGACTTCTTGATATGCTGTCTCTTGGTAAGTGCGTATGGCATTTGTTGCATTTTCATACTCACGTGCATACACGATCATATGTGGGAGGGTTATATGAGTCGAGTATGTGTATATAAGGTATCGCTTGAAAGCGACTGATACATTGCCGATATGGGCATGTGTTGTCGACTTGCAGTTGAGTCAAGGGCTGTCCACTATGCTACCAGGGCGGCGTTTAGCGTTGTCGTAATATTATGTAAATATGTACATGTATATGAAGTATATTAGGGCGGAGACCCGTTGGCGAAAGGGCCGTATACATATATTACTATTATTGTATACGCAATGAAATATAGTATGGCGAAGCCCCATTGGCGAAAGGGCCGTATATATATATTATTATTATTATTATATATGCAATGAAATATAGTAGGGCGAATACCCGTTGGCAAAAGGGCCGTATACATATATTGTTATTATGTATATAATGAAATATATTAGGGCGATGCCCGTTGGCGAAAGGGCCGTATACATATACTATTATTATGTATATAACGAAATATATTAGGGCAGTGCCCAATTGGCGAAAGGGCCGTGTATATGTATGTTTATGATATGATTGGGCAATGCCCGTGGCAGTAGGGAGCGACCTGGAGGGTGCGACCTGAGGGTATAAGCGACACAGGGTAGAACCCTGGTGTAGGCAACCTCAGCGTGGGCTACCAGCGTGAGCGACCGCCGACAATCGGGGACGACCGGGTACATATGGCAACTTAGGGAAATGGTGTGCATCCTAGGTATGGCCATCCGGCGTGGACCGCTGTCAAATTTGTCCCTAGTGGACGTGAGCTCATTTGTGGTGCATAGTGAGATTAGCCGAGGGCCCTGAGTGAGGTTTACGAGTATGATGAGCATCGGTGCGGATCGCCTTTGCGGAGTGTTAAGTGCATCGGCACGGATCGCCTTTGCGTAGTAGTTTATGCATTGGCGTGGATTGCCTTTGCAGGGATGGGACACGTGCATACATGCATAGTTTCTACTTACTAAGTCTCGGTGGCTCATTTCTTTATGTTATGTGTTGTAGGTACATACGATCACGGTATGATAAACGTATTTTCTTACGTTTATAGGTATTATAATTGAAGTATTTGCAAGTTAAAAAGGAGTCTTCATGTCAAATTTGGTAATTAATTATGAGTTTACATCATTTCGGACAGTTTTGCGGCAGTTTAGCATGTCTCGTAAAATAAGGGGTTAAAGTTGACCGATAGATCTGAAAACTGGAGGGGAGCTAGAATACTTAATGATCTTAATTCTCACAAAAGCGAAAAAAAAATTGCAGTTGAATGTCTACATCGTGAGGTATTAATTTTTGAACTTAATGCAAATTTTTTAGTGAATCAAAGTCAAGCTTTGTTTGCATGATTTCCAAGTTTTTCGACAGTTTCGGATTCTTAACAGATGAGGGGGTAAAAGTTGTCCAATGAAGCTGAAATTTTAACCAAAGATAGAAGACTTGTAAGTCTTGAGTCTTACCGGAGGGATTTGGATTTGGAGCTCTAGATTGAGAGATATTAATTTCGGAAGTTACTGCCGTGTTAGAGGTGGTGTTGGAGGTCAAAAACACACTAAAAATGACTCCTACCTAACTTGTCTCTTCTTGGTTCGAAAGTTCAACCATTATTCAAGGAAAGAGGCATGCTTTAGACCTAACTTTCGACATTGAAACACTCCATTCCATTTGAACACAATAAAGGAGGCTAAAGTTGAAGGAATTGGGGGACAAAGTTAGCTTTCTTCAATGTGAACAAGTTAAAGCAAAGAAGACTTGCATGTACATGAGTATGAGCTCCCCTTGCTATAAATAGAGGAAGGAATCATTGGGAGAGAACAGACACATACACTTAGAGAAGAGAAAGAAAGGCTAGAGAAAAAGTTAGCTCATTCACTTAGCTTGTATGCTAGGTATTCGATAAACGGCTCAACGAAGAACAAGGGTACGAAGCCATAAACAGGGAAGATCAATATTTTCTTTGATGTTTATTATGTTCTTAGTTGAGAAAATGAGTAGCTAATTTCTTGTGTATTTGAGATGAGATGAACCCTGGCAAGATCGATCGTATGTTTTAAGTATATTTAATGGTATGCTATTGTTAAGACTCTTTTACGAATTTATATAATTTCGATTATGTCTATGTGATTGAAATTCTTATTTATCTTATTCATGTCTATGTGTGTAAGATAGATTAATTGGGAAATCGTACGCTGCGCTCGAGAGAGGGGTGAACGATTAGAACACTCGTAAACGAGCGGAATAAACTCATCACTAGAGATAGGTTGAGCTACTCCGCTGGATTAGAGTCAAATCTAATAGAGGGATTAATAATGATTTAATGCAATCTTCGATTAAGTAGTTAGGGAAGCTTGCCCGGCTATTTAAGACGTAGATTAGTTGCTTACGAGCCTCGTGTGATAAGGCGCAGTTTCGTCAGTCATATGAACTCATACGCATGTGTTGGTAATCCTCACGGTCTAACGTTTAGCTAAAACTTTGATATATGTTTTCAGTAGATCGATCGAGCTAGGGGGAGTCGAGGTCTCAAATACGTTTCGCTTTCTTATCGTCGTTCATTCTCATCATTTTTATTAGTTTTGTTCATTTATATTTTCAGTTTTACAACAATCAAAGCATTTTCACTAGGTTATTTAAATTCAAGTTTTTCTAATTATTTAGTTCCCTTGGGATTCGATACTCGAATACTGGCCATTCTATACTATTATCGATAGGTACACTTGCCTGTTGAGCGTGGTTAGTTTGTCGATATTCGTTTTATTTTTATTACTCGATTCGCTCGATCAAGTTTTTGGCGCCGTTGCCGGGGAACTATTGATATTTGGAAAACTTTAGTTTATTATTCTAGCTCTATTATATTATTATTATTTCTATTGTTTTTATAGTACTATTATTATTATAGTTATTTTACTGTTATTTTTACTTATTATTCTCCGCTATTTTTCGTTATTTTAATTAGTATTGTTGCTGTTATTTTTTTTTAGTTAAATCATATTATTTTTATTTTATTTTATTTTAAATATATATTTTGCTTAATCGGATTTCGTTTTGTCTAGGTATCTTAATTTATATTTTTATTATTATTATTTCTTAAACTATCTATTTTACTTTTATCACATCATTATTAAAAAAATAAAAATAAAAATTTTATAGTGATTATTATTTCGTTATTACTTTTGTTTTTAATATTATTAGCATCGCTGCCTTTATTTTTATTTTTATTATTTCTTCTTAGCAATAATATTTTATTTTATTGGTTATTATCTCTAAATTTTATTGTTGTTATTTTTATTTTGTTTGTCTAGGTACGTGAAGTTTCGTGCATGACCCGGAGAAACCATTCGCTACCATTAGTTGAAGGAGTCCCGGAGATCGAAAGAACGTTTCGACACAACCTACGAGAAAACGCAAGGCGAGTCGAAATGACAGAGCAGAATCGCGACGAGATGCCATTAGCAACGAGAGAACCTCCAATGAGAGAGCTGTGGAGAAACAACGCCGTAAGGACGGTTGGCTCAGCGATAGTCCTTCCTCAAGTCCCGAACAACTTTGAGCTGAAACATCATTGGCTTCAGATGCTTCAGACGACAGCTCAATACGATGGACTCTCCGAGGAAGACGCTTATCGCCACATCCGAGACTCCCTATCCGTCACCGACACAATACGAGTACAAGGCGTAAGCACCGAAGCTATTCGACTCTACTTATTTCCATTCTCTCTACGAGGCAACGCAAAGGAGTGGTTTAACTTACTTCCCGAGAGATCTATCACCACTTGGGAGCAGATGCATGCCACCTTCATCAACTATTTCTTTCCACCTTCCAAGGCACTCAAATTAAAAATGGACCTCACCGCATTCAAGCAAAAGGAGGGCGAAAATCTTTACGATGTTTGGACCAGATTCAAGGCGCTCTTGAACCGTTTTCCTCAACATGGGATGACGAAGAGCGAGCAAATTCAGCGGTTCCATGAATCCTTGAACGATCATACCGTACAATTACTAGACGGAGCATGCAATGGAGGGCTATGTAATCTTAGCGCAACGGAAGGTTGGAACTTAATTGAAGTTTATAGCGCGAACAGTTTCCGACGAGGGAGCTCGAGCAATAGAGGCAAACCACCCGGAATGTACGGCGTCGCTGAAACTACCGCAGTCAACGCCAAGTTCGACGCCCTCCAACAACAAATGCAGACTTTGATGAATGCACTCTTGCCTATGAAACCAGCTGTTAATGCTGTCCAATTACAACCCACACCGAGGACTCCCACAACTATTGCGCCTTCTCATTCATATCCGGCGTATATTCCATCATGCACTATATGCGGAGGGAGCCACGATGCAAATCACTGCCCAGCCACTATTCCAACAGAGCAAGTCGATTACATGGGAAACTACCAAGGTCAGTGAAATTTCGTCCCGAATCGTGTTCATCCTAACCTGGCCTATGGAAATCAACAACATGCTCCGCCGGGATTTCAAAATCAAAGAACACAAGGATATCATGGCGGAAATTCAGAACCCCTTCCAGAAGGTCGCGTAGACAAGCTCGAGGGAATATTATCTAAGCTTATGGGAAAGCTCGACTCTTTCTTAGACAGTCAAGAAGTGCGGTTGCAAAATACAGAATCTTCACTACGGGCTTTAGAGAAACAAGTTGGGCAAATTGCCGAATCAATCCAACAACGCCCTTCCGGTTCGTTGCCAAGTTACACCGAGACCAACCCAAAGGACCACCATGTGAAGGCGGTGTCACTTCGCAACGGACGACAGCTCGAGGAAGTACCAAGGACCAAGGCGAACGTCGAGATCGAGAAGGCGAATGTCGAGATCGAGAAGGCGAATGTCGAGGACGAGAAGGCCAACAAGGAGGACGAAGTCAAACCGACTATTAAGGCGTACCAACCAAAGGTCCCGTACCCAGCCAGACTCAAGAAGGAGATAATAGACGATCAGTTCGGTAAATTTCTCTCCATTTTCAAAGCATTACATATTAACTTACCGCTTGTCGAGGCTCTTGCACAGATGCCGCGTTGGGCGAAATTCGTCAAGGACTTGGTAACGAACAAGCGCAAACTCGAAGATATCTCCACCGTTTGCCTTCGAGGGGAATGCTCGGCCATTCTCCAATGCAAGATTCCGAAGAAGCTTAAGGATCCAGGGAGTTTTACTATACCTTGTCTTATAGGAGATTTAGTTGTTCATATGGCATTGGTCGATCTAGGTGCTAGTATAAATCTAATGCCTTATTCTATGTTCAAAATAGGTTTAGGTGAGCCCAAACCCACTAGAATGAGTATTCAGTTAGCCGATAGATCTATCAAGTATCTTAGGGGTATCATCGAGGATGTACTCGTGAAAGTTGATAAATTTATAATCCCAGCTGATTTTGTTATTCTTGACATGGAGGAGGATGAGAATATTCCCCTTATTTTAGGAAGACCATTTCTCGTACCGGGGGAACGATGGTCGATGTTCGTAATGGAACATTGACGTTGACTATAGATAGCGAGAAAGTGACCTTTGATATGACAGAGTCGATGAGTAACACCGAAGAGCACGATGATAAATGCTATTACATGGATACTATTAATTGGGATAACTTCCTGACTTTGCAGGGACTCTCACAAGCCGACTCACTCTCTTTAGTGCAAGAATTTGAAGAGCCCGAGGTTGCCTTAACGACGGAGTTTCACGTAAATGAAGACAACAACATCGAAGATGAGCAACTCGTCAAGGTAAAGACGAGCAACGAAGAAGAAAGGGAGAAAAGATCAATCGAGGAACCACCGACGCTCGAACTCAAGCAACTACCCGATCACTTGGAGTATGCATTCTTAGGAGAAAATTCGAAGTTACCCGTCATCGTGGCCGCAGATCTAGAAGAGGAGCAGAAAAGCATGCTCTTGGACGTGCTAAAAGAACACAAAAAGGCGCTTGCACGGAAGATCTCAGACATTCGAGGAATTAGCCCAAGCTTTTGCATGCATAAGATCCTCATGGAGGATGAGTACAAACCGGTGGTGCAACCCCAAAGGCGATTGAATCCAAACATGAAAGAAGTCGTGAAGGCCGAGGTGATTAAGTTGCTCGATGCGGGTGTTATATATCCGATCTCGGAGAGCAAGTGGGTGAGCCCAGTTCAAGTGGTACCTAAGAAGGGAGGAATAACTGTAGTGCCCAATGAGAAGAATGAGTAAATCCCGACGAGAACCGTCACGGGGTGGCGCGTTTGCATCGACTATTGAAAGTTAAACGATGCGACGCGAAAGGATCATTTCCCTTTACCTTTTATTGATCAAATGCTTGAACGTTTATCGGGTCATGATTTTTATTGCTTTCTTGATGGTCTTTCAGGATATTTGCAGATTCCCATTGTGCCCGAGGATCAAGAAAAGACTACCTTTACATGCCCGTTCGGGACATTCGCATACCGAAGGATGCCTTTTGGACTATGCAACGCTCCGGCCACTTTTCAGCGGTGTATGATGGCCATCTTCGACAAGCTAGTAGGAGACATAATGGAGGTATTCATGGATGATTTCTCGGTTTTTGGTAAAACGTTTGAGGTATGTCTCTCTAACCTTAAGGCTGTGCTTAAGCGATGCGAGGACACCAATCTTGTGTTGAATTGGGAGAAATGCCATTTTATGGTGAGAGAGGGAATCGTGCTAGGTCATAAGATCTCGTCTAGGGGGATTGAGGTAGATAGGGCTAAAATTGAGACTATCGAGCGTTTACCCCCACCCTCGTCAGTAAAAGCAATTAGAAGTTTCCTAGGACATGCGGGTTTTTATCGTAGATTTATTAAGGACTTCTCTAAAATTGCTAGACCTTTGACCCGATTACTTGAGAAAGACGTGTCATATGAGTTTACATCCGAGTGCATGCATGCATTTTCGATACTTAAGGATAAGCTTATTAATGCTCCTATCATGGTAGCTCCCGATTGGGGTCTACCTTTTGAACTCATGTGCGATGCAAGTGATTTTGCAGTAGGGGAAGTTTTGGGGCAGCGACGGGACAAACACTTTCGGCCGATATACTACGCAAGCAAGACTTCGAACGAGGCACAAGCAAATTACACTACCACTGAAAAAGAATTGCTTGCGGTCGTGTTCGCACTCGACAAGTTTCGCACCTACCTCATCCTTTCCAAGGTCATTGTCTACACGGATCACTCGGCCCTCAAGCACCTCCTCGTCAAACCCGATGCAAAGCCAAGACTAATCCGATGGATCTTACTACTCCAAGAATTCGACGTGGAAATTCGAGACCAAAAGGGGGCTGAAAATTTTGCAGCCGATCACTTATCGAGATTGGAGGACTCACATTACGAAAAGAAGGACGAGGATAGCATCAAGGACCACTTCCCTGACGAGCATCTTTATGCTTTACGTGAGGTAAACGATGATATGCCTTGATATGCTGATATTGCTAACTATCTCGTGGCAAGGATCATACTAAAGGAATACTCAAGCCAACAGAAGAAAAAATTCTTCTCGGACTTGAAGTATTACTTTTGGGATGATCCATACTTGTTTAGGACTTGTGCCGATAAGATAGTCAGGCGATGCGTGTCATTTCCCGAGACGAACAAGATCTTAGATCATTGCCATACCGGATCGACCGGAGGCCACTATGGGGGGAATCGAACAGCCCATAAGGTACTCGAATGTGGTTTCTCTTGACCTTCAATCTTCAAGGACGCTCAAAGGTATGTAGACATGTGCGATAGGTGCCAACGGACAGGTAATATCTCTAAGCGCAATGAAATGCCGCAAAATTTTATTTTAGTGTGCGAGGTATTTGATGTTTGGGGCATTGATTTCATGGGACCTTTCCCTACTTCGTTTACTAATCGATATATCCTAGTTGCGGTTGATTAAGTTTCTAAATGGGTAGAGGCGCAAGCGCTGCCCACTAATGATGCTAGGGTTGTCGTTAAATTTTTAAAAACGTTGTTTTCACGATTTGGTTCGCCTCGTTGCATTATTAGCGATAAAGGTACTCACTTTTGTAACACTCCATTTTCTAGGACACTCGAGAAATACGGCGTTAAGCATAGTGTTACCACTCCGTACCACCCTCAAGCAAGCGGCCAAGTGGAAGTCGTGAATCGGAAATTGAAGCGAATTTTAGAGAAAACCGTCGAGCACCACCGAAGGGATTGGTCGAATAAGCTGAACGACGCATTGTGGGCCTATAGGACAGCCTATAAGACGCCTATAGGATCCACACCTTATCGCCTCATTTATGGAAAATCTTGTCACTTACCCGTCGAGCTTGAGCATAAGGCATATTGGGCTTTGAAGACACTAAAATTTTGATTTAGATCTTGCAGGCAAAAAGAGAAATTTTCAAATTAATGAGCTCGATGAATGGCGTCTTATGGCTTATGATAATATGCGGATCTACAAAGAACGCACCAAGATGTACCATGACAAAAAAATCCAGCGACGGGAATTCCAAGAAGGCGACTTAGTCTTGCTATACAACTCTCGACTACGCCTATTTCCAGGCAAGTTGAAGTCACGATGGTCTGGTCCCTTCAAGGTAACTCGAGTATTTCCATACGGCACAGTTGAGATCACACACCCAGAACGAGGAACTTTCAAGGTGAACGGGCAGCGTCTCAAGCATTACTATGGCAGTGACATCGAAGCGCTTGGAAAGGAAACGATCCACCTCACCACCACCCAGAGCTAAAAATCACCGAACAATGTCTAGCTAAAAGACATTAAAGAAAGCGCTACTTGGGAGGCACCCCAAGCCTATCCTATGTTTTTCCTTTATTTTTCTATGCGTTTTTTTTTTATGTTTCTATTTTTCGATGATCGCAGGGAATTCAAAATCTCAAGTGTGGGGAGGAGCCGAACAAAACATGCACAACGGACTATTCAGGAAAGTTTGCTTATCTATTAATTTCCTCTTCTTTGTGTTACATAATTGTTACGTTGAGGACAACGTAAATCTTAAGTGTGGGGAGGAGAATTTCTGCGAAATTGATGCGAACATGTTATATATATGCATGTCTTGATTTTTGGTACAAATGTTTTCGAAAATTTGGCATAAAATATGTTTTCGAAAATTATGTTTCTTATCATGAAGGGATGACTTTATGTTAGAAATTGTGTGAGTAATTAGGATGCATATGCGTAGTCTACGTCTTTCTTATATGATAAACTTGGCGATACTTGAGAGATTCGTACACATAACCCTATTTTTGTGAGATTTTTGAGCCTACGAGTTTTTTGCTCATTTCTTTGGTTGTGTGAATCATGTTTAGTTTATTTCTCTTCAGAACTTGCTTGTGTATTACGTTTTGAAACTACTTAAAGTGTGATTGCGCGAAAATGAGGATGGCATTAGGAATTTAGTCCATAGCCAAAGTATCCAACCACGACTGGCCCCCGTAGTTAGCCACTTTGAGCCTGAGCCTTTTATTTGAAACCGGATTATAAATTGCCGACCTGATTAAGCCTTCAGACATAAACCCATCGGAGCGATAGTAGAAGTGGAGGTTGAATGCCGGATTTAAGAAGCGCAACACGTGCTAACTTTTCGAGCTGAGCGTCGAAAAAAAAAGAAAAAAAAGAAAAAGAAAAGTAGAAAAAAAAGAAAAGAAAAAATATATATATTTTGACTAAGAACCCTTCCTCCGATAATCTTTCGCTCTCAAAAGCGTATTATCTATTTCATAGATCGAGAAGTCGAAAGAAGAAGGGCTTGGTGAATGAAAAAAAAAGAAAAAAATGAAAAAACGACGAATTTTGGCGCATTCGAGATGATGGCATGATTCTGACACGACTACAGCTTATATCGTTTTTATGCTTATTCCTTACATATCTTACATATCATAGCCATATTATAACCCGATAAAGACCTTCCGATTCACGCTTGAGCATTGAAAGTGGTAGATTTACGAATCATTTTCAAGCTTATGGTAGAGATTAGATTAAGTGCATGGCCCGAGAGAGTTCATAGACATTTTAACCTATACACTGAGTGATTTGAGTGAATCTTCGTGAGGTTCGGATTTCGATAGGTATCGGTAAAGGAAATCGTGAAGTTAGTCAGTGATTTCGAATATGCCTTCCGACTTTATTTGCATTATCTCCTACGTGATTTCGTTCTTGATTGATACGTTGCATGCTTTTATCCTTTTATATGCCATTTGCATTTCTTTGCTTGAGGACAAGCAAATGCTAGTGTGGGGAAATTTGATAAACGTATTTTCTTACGTTTATAGGTATTATAATTGAAGTATTTGCAAGTTAAAAAGGAGTCTTCATGTCAAATTTGGTAATTAATTATGAGTTTACATCATTTCGGACAGTTTTGCGGCAGTTTAGCATGTCTCATAAAATAAGGGGTTAAAGTTGACCGATAGATCTGAAAATTGGAGGGGAGCTAGAATACTTAATGATCTTAATTCTCACAAAAGGGATTTGCATTTGAATGTCTACATCGTGAGATATTAATTTTTAAACTTAATGCAAATTTTTTAGTGAATCAAAGTCAAGCTTTGTTTGCATGATTTCCAAGTTTTTCGACAGTTTCGGATTCTTAACAGATGAGGGGGTAAAGGTTGTCCAATGAAGCTGAAATTTTAATCTTGATTCTTACCGGAGGGATTTGGATTTGGAGCTCTAGATTAAGAGATATTAATTTCGGAAGTTACTGCCGTGTTAGAGGTGGTGTTGGAGGTCAAAACACACTAAAAATGACTCCTACCTAAGTTGTCTATTCTTGGTCGAAAGTTCAACCATTATTCAAGGAAAGAGGCATGCTTTAGACCTAACTTTCGACATTGAAACACCCCATTCCATTTGAACTCAATAAAGGAGGCTAAAGTTGAAGGAATTGGGGGACAAAGTTAGCTTTCTTCAATGTGAACAAGTTAAAGCAAAGAAGACTTGCATGTACATGAGTATGAGCTCCCCTTGCTATAAATAGAGGAAGGAATCATTGGGAGAGAACAGACACATACACTTAGAGAAGAGAAAGAAAGGCTAGAGAAAAAGTTAGCTCATTCACTTAGCTTGTATGCTAGGTATTCGATAAACGGCTCAACGAAGAACAAGGGTACGAAGCCATAAACAAGGAAGATCTATATTTTCTTTGATGTTTATTATGTTCTTAGTTGAGAAAATGAGTAGCTAATTTCTTGTGTATTTGAGATGAGATGAACCCTGGCAAGATCGATCGTATGTTTTAAGTATATTTAATGTTATGCTATTGTTAAGACTCTTTTACGAATTTATATGATTTCGATTATGTCTATGTGATTGAAATTCTTATTTATCTTATTCATGTCTATGTGTGTAAGATAGATTAATTGGGAAATCGTACGCTGCGCTCGAGAGAGGGGTGAACGATTAGAACACTCGTAAACGAGCGGAATAAACGCATCACTAGAGATAGGTTGAGCTACTCCGCTGGATTAGAGTCAAATCTAATAGAGGGATTAATAATGATTTAATGCAATCTTCGATTAAGTAGTTAGGGAAGCTTGCCCGGCTATTTAAGACGTAGATTAGTTGCTTACGAGCCTCGTGTGATAAGGCGCAGTTTCGTCAGTCATATGAACTCATACGCATGTGTTGGTAATCCTCACGGTCTAACGTTTAGCTAAAACTTTGATATATGTTTTCAGCAGATCGATCGAGCTAGGGGGAGTCGAAGTCTCAAATACGTTTCGCTTTCTTATCGTCGTTCATTCTCATCATTTTTATTAGTTTTGTTCATTTATATTTTCAGTTTTACAACAATCAAAGCATTTTCACTAGGATATTTAAATTCAAGTTTTTCTAGTTATTTAGTTCCCTTGGGATTCGATACTCGAATACTCGCCATTCTATACTATTATCGATAGGTACACTTGCCTGTTGAGCGTGGTTATTTTGTCGATATTCGTTTTATTTTTATTACTCGATTCGCTCGATCAAGTTTTTGGCCCCCGTTGCCGGGGAACTATTGATATTTGGAAAACTTTAGTTTATTATTCTAGCTCTATTATATTATTATTATTATTTCTATTGTTTTTATTAGTACTATTATTATTATAGTTATTTTACTGTTATTTTTACTTATTATTCTCCGCTATTTTTCGTTATTTTAATTAGTATTGTTGCTGTTATTTTTTTAGTTAAATCATATTATTTTTATTTTATTTTATTTTAAATATATATTTTGCTTAATCGGATTTCTTTTTGTCTAGGTATCTTAATTAATATTTTTATTATATTATTTCTTAAACCATCTATTTTACTTTTATCACATCATTATTAAAAAAATAAAAATAAAAATTTTATAGTGATTATTATTTCGTTATTACTTTTGTTTTTAATATTATTAGCATCGCTGCCTTTATTTTTATTTTTATTATTTCTTCTTAGCAATAATATTTTATTTTATTGGTTTTTATCTCTAAATATTTATTGTTGTTATTTTTATTTTGTTTGTCTAGGTACATGAAGTTTCGTGCATGACCCGGAGAAACCATTCGCTACCATTAGTTGAAGGAGTCCCGGAGATCGAAAGAACGTTTCGACACAACCTACGAGAAAACGCAAGGCGAGTCGAAATGACAGAGCAGAATCGCGACGAGATGCCATTAGCAACGAGAGAACCTCCAATGAGAGAGCTGTGGAGAAACAACGCCGTAGGGACGGTTGGCTCAGCGATAGTCCTTCCTCAAGTCCCGAACAACTTTGAGCTGAAACATCATTGGCTTCAGATGCTTCAGACGACAGCTCAATACGATGGACTCTCCGAGGAAGACGCTTATCGCCACATACGTTAGTTTGTCGATATTCGTTTTATTTTTATTACTCGATTCGCTCGATCACGGTACGTGATTGCCTAGCCGGCAAGGCCTATCTTTTCAAGCTTCCGAATGTCTTTTGGGGGTGGACGCGTGTGTATGGATGACGACCTGTGAGGCCGGGCGCATAGGAGCTTTTGCTGTGCCATCGCAACCGTCCCGAGTGATTACAAACTAGGATTAGCGTGTATTATAACTTGAAGAATTTCTTTTGACGCGGAAACATTCCTTTGGCATGTATTGGACAAAGTTCCGTCACGTAAATGAAAAATTTCATACGCATTTCTGCTGTTCCTTCATTAAAATACGCCGTTAGGCAGTTAGGATGCGTTAGAAATGGTGGCGATGGCTAGGGTCGCTACAGTCTGTAACGACCCGTCCCATACCGGGTGTCACTGTAGCATCCGTCCCTACCGGGACCTGTGGGGTTGGGCCCACCACACTCCGACTGATAGTCTGGCCCCACTGTACCACCATTTAACCTTTCAGCGTGCTTCGTCCTCGCTCACACGCACCCTGGGCAAAATTCTCAGGGGGTCACCCATCCTAAAATTGCTTCAAGTCAAGCACGCTTAACTTTGAAGTTCTTTCGGGTGGACTCCCAAAAAGGTAGGTCGACCTTGGTGATATGAGTAGTACTATCAATTTCCTTATACGATTCTTAGACTGACACGCCCATACATTGTCAGTCTCAGGATACCCTCTCATTCGGGTGTTGGATCGGTTCGTTCACGTACCCCTTCGCCTAGAAGCTTGCCAGGAGCCGTTCCTTGTTCTTAGTCCTTAAAGTGTGAGAGATTTTTGCCAAATCTTACTCTCTTTTGAATTCCAAATCCAAACTTAAGGAAACTTGCTATTATTAGAAAACTAACTTAAATACCAAGTCAAACTAAGTATATTTATGGAATTCGAAGCTTAATCCTAGATTAATTTCCAAATTTAAATAAATAATATTCTAAATATTTTATTCCATATTTCTTTATATCAAATATGCAAATTCCGAAAATACCCTCAAAGGCATATTTCGAAATTAGCTTAAGGTGAAATCAATTTTATCCTCAATCCCATTAAGCACTTGGCCAAGCCCAAGTCTTGAAGTTAGTTTCATAAGAAGTCCATCTTCGATTCAATAAATGGCTCGAGGCGCATTAAGGCGTGCCCAACGGCCCAAGGCCCGTTAAGGCTCAAAACACTTTCTCTCCTTATCAGCACACGATGATGATCATTTTTAAGCCCGACTCTCTAGATTCCACTCAATAAGAGAGGAATCCAAGAGTCTGGTAGTTATCTAGCCAATCCTGCAGTACCGGACCATAACCGGATTCGAGTGCGAACTTTGACCCAGTCTTTATCCCAGAACCTCACTATAGATAACGGTGCTACGTATAAACCCTTCAGCTGTGTCAATCAAGTGAGAGCCATGGTCTATGTCAAACTCACTAAACTCGATTCCATGATAAAACGGAGACGAGGCAAATTACCAAACTACCCTCCATGTCTCACATGAGTTCGTTCAATACCTTGGCCAAGAATTTCGTAATTTCCCGTCACTGTCCTCATAGGACACTTATCTCGATTACTTGCGAGACTGTGAATCCGTACTCGGCGGTCTAAGCCCGGTAATCACGATTGTCATCAAGACCGCATCTGGCCCGCTACCCATGCAATAGCAAATCGGGTCGAGGGAACCACTGACAATCGAGACTTCGAAGTCAACTCCGTCGAAGCCCCTTTTGGTCTAAGGTTCACGCAGACTACTTAGTGTTGTCTCGGTCATTGACACTCCTTGAGTAATAAGCCATGTTCGACCGTACGACCCGTGACTCACTGTCCACGAAACGAGTTAATCCCTTGATTCGATTCGTATCACAAGTCATGTCCTCCGCTTTCAAGGGGGATATCGGCACACGATAGGTCATCGCCAAATAATTCGTGATCGGTTATCCAGCACCCAATTGGAGCCCCAGGCTTACGAACTTTTAATGTTCGAGGTTAAGAGTCCACTGGTGCCTTCCTTTCTCGTACCCATCGAGAACAGTGACGCAACTCGACACATTTGGATTTGTTCATTTATTGCTTTATCGGATGCAATAACTCTTATATCCAATAAACGAACAATGCCTTTCATTAACCACACGAAAATATCTTATTGCACAAAAGATCAAACGATAAATAATCTAATGCCCTATACAATATAATCCTCGTATAGCATTCGAGGGCATATTTCTAACATCATGGCCTTCTGTTTCTTTATCTTTTTGTCACAATTTCCAATGGGCATCTTGAGGCGAAATGGCCTGACTTGTTACAGTTGAAGCATTTCTGAACATTATTCCCGGATGAGGATATTCCCTTGCTTTTCTGTTGGAATTTGGGGTTGCCTTTCAATTTTCTTCTTAGCCGTGATTTTTCAAATCTTCTTGTCAGTATGGCTATATGCTTTAATATGTCTCCCTCATTTTCTTCCTCGCCATTAGAGTAATTTTCTTGCTCAGTACGGAAGGCAATAGTTGGTTGATTTCTGACTTGTGGCTTTCTGTTATGGAGATTTGAGTCATCACATATGAGTTAGAGATCTGATCAGTTCCGAGACAGATAACTCGTCCAGATCATTAGCTTCGTAGATGACAGTAACTTTGGGATTCCATTCTCTCGGAAGAGATCTCAGAATTTTTCGTACCTTGTCGGCATTGGGAATGTTCTTACCAAGAGTGAACATCTGATTTATGATGCACATGAATCTTGTATACATACGACTTATTACCTCGTCGTCTTCCATTTTGAACAGCTCATATTGGTGAGTTAGAAGTGCAATTCTTTCTTGTACGACTCGAGTGGTTCCTTCCTGTGTGACTTGTAGCATCTCCCACATATTTTTGGCGGAGTCGCACGAGCTTACATGATTGTGTTATTCTCTTGTTAGCGCACGAGCAATCATGTTTTTCGCCTTGGCATTCAGTGAGATTCCACGCTTGTCCATTGCATCGTATTCAGGAATCTTCTTTGTTGTTCCATCTGCTTTTTTGGGTTCGTTTGGTCCAGTCGTAATAGTATCTCATAGGTTGTAGTCGGCGGCCAAAAGGAATTCCTTCACGCGGTTCTTCAATATAGCATAGTGGGTTCCATCAAAGAGTGGTGGTCTTGAATTGATTATGTAGAATACATATTAGAATTGTGCTTTGATTTATTAGCTATCTTCGTAATGGGGCGTGTAATTGTTTATTTAATAGTTTAGGACTAAAATGATATTTATACAAGGTCTTGTTTGGTATAAATAGCTTTGTAACTAACGAATTGTATAGAGAAAGTTTTAGAATTTGATCCGAAAGGCTTGAGAATTAAATTCCAGAAAGAGAAACACTTTGCACTTTATCACACCACACGAATTCTCTCTCACTGTTCATCAACAAGTTTTTCGACCAAAGGTTTAAATTTCATAATTCACGTCGAATACTTAGAATTCCTGCCTAGGACCAATAGAGTTGATAATCAGGGACCTAACAATTGGTGTCAGAGCAGATTCGTTCTGTTTTGAATCGATATTGCTAGAATTTAGATAGAATTTCATTCTGAAAACTTTTTCGTTCGAACAGTTTTCGCGCCAAATTGCAAATTCGATCTAAGTCCCCAATTCTGTGCTTAATTGAACTTGTTTCGATGTTTCTGTGCTTGATTAAGTGTTAGAGTTCATTTGCGAGTCGATCAATGCATATTAGAACTTCAAATTAGACTAAGTTTTGAATCTGAAATTGTTACTGTTCACGCGAAAAAAATATGAACATGTTCTGATTTTGTCAAAATTGAACATCATTTGCTTCATAACATGTTTTCTGTTCGTGTGTTACCAGTAGTTAAATTCGAGCAATTACCCGTAGTTTCGGTGATCAATTTGATGTCTTTTCTTGCATTTAGTGTTAAATCTATATTCTGTGTTAACTGTGTGAATTCAATTTTTTCCGCTAAGTTCTCGATTGGTTGAATTTCTCGATCGAAAACTCCGTCCGAGAATTTTTCTCGACTAGAATACAGAGTCAGTTACTGTAGTCGCTGCTACTAAAAACGTTTTAGTTGAAAAATTTCTCGAGCATTATTCAGCGAAAATCTTTTTCGACGAGAATTATTTTGACTTTGCGCGAGTAAATATTTATCTCGAAAAATATTTTTGGTCAGACCTCCAAGTTTGACCTAGAGATTAAATCATTTGCGCTCGAAAAACTTTTCGGTCAACCAATTTATTTTCACTCAGCGAGAAACTTACTTACAGTACTGTTTCTTAACAATCGAAATAAATTTACGTATCGAAAAATTTTCTAGACCGAAAGATTACGATCAATTTATTTCGCTCGAACAATTTCTCGCTGACATCTTTTTTTTGGAATAAGCTCCATGTATATATATAAGGGGAGTGTCATTATACAGATGAGTGAGGGGCATATCCTCACATGCAAACCAGTAACAGACTACCGGTATCAACCAACTAAACCAAAAATGAAAAACAACGTATCATATAGGAATCACCAAGGTACACGCCAAAGTCGTCGTAAAGCCGCCTTTTGGAGATCATACTTTGGTGATGTCCCAATAAGTCGCATGCACACCGTGTCGAGGACCGCAGCTACCAGCCTATCCGGGGTCGTGCTAGATCCTTCCTTCCAGCGCTTGTTACGTGCTTGCCATATATGATACACCAATGATGCGAGTACGTGCCGGTATGCGACCTGTACGAGATGCTGACCACGCCATCGCGAAGCAGCCCACTGTATACCCTGTCTCCAATCCTGGTACGGCCATGCCCATCTAATCTTCCTCCTCAACAGCCGAGTGCAGTGGCGCGAAAAGCCACACTCGAAAAAAAGATGTTGAACTGTCTCAACATGTAGTGCATCACATAGAACACAGGCGGGTGTCCCAGCGCGTTGTGCCACCCAAGGCTTATCTCTTGTCGATAGACGGTCCCGAATGGCCAACCACAAGATGACCTCATGACGAGGTATCTTCAGGGGTCCCCCGAACAAGCACGCCCAAGCGACCAAAGGCCGATGTATGCGCAGTGACTCCCTGACTAAGCGTGCTGTGGGTCGACCATCTGGGGCCCCTTGCCAAGAAATCACATCACGTCTAGTAGGATGAGCCGGCTGAAGGTGGGGACTAAACTCCAGGTACTCAACCGTCGATCTCCCGGGCCAATTCCAGCCTTGGCCATCAATTACCGCGCTCAGTCGTGTGCCCATCGGCAGCCCCATTGCTAACGGGCCTCTAGGATACCGGTCCAACAAGGGGGCACCCCGTAGCCATGGATCTTCCCACAATAATAATGATGCGCCATCCCCTATCGTAAATTGAAGAAAAGGTAGAATTACCTGCCTTAACTGCATCAGCTTCCTCCAGCTCCATGCAGTGTTGGCCGAAACGGTAATTGTCCAAAGCGATCTCGCATGCAATCGTGTACTGTACAACCAATCCACCCAAATCGAGTCATCCGGTCGAGTAATCACCCTCCATAAGAGCTGAATCAGAAGGGCCCTATTATCCGTAGAGATCGACCGCAGCCCCAAGCCTCCTTCGTGGACAGGTAGACAGACATCATCCCAAGCTACCTTGGCTGATGCGCCACCCCACAAGAACCGGCGAAATCTCGTTTCCAAGGCACGTATGATACCCTTGGGAAGCAAGAAGACCCCGGACCAGTAGACATGTAGAGCCTGAAGGACCGACTTAATCAGTTGTATCCTACCTGCATACGACAGAGACTGGTTCAGCCATGAGCCGAGCCGTGCATCTACCCGCTGCATCAATGGCGCACAGTCGGCAATCGTAAGGCGGGAGGCAATCAGCGGGACCCCCAAATAGCGCACAGGTAGGCGACCTTCGCGGAATCCCATCAAAGACAGTAGCTGGACCTTGAGGCTATCTGCCCTCCGTGAAATATACATCTCACTCTTGTCAGGGTTAGGGTGTAACCCAGACACTTGTGCGAACGACAATAATGCCTCCTTTAGGACCCGTACCGAGATAAGATCAGCCTGACAGAACAGAAGCAAATCGTCCGCAAAGACTAACATAGGCAATTCGGTGGCCTCGCAACGCCAGTGGTATCGAAATCGTGGTTCCGACTGTATAGATGTTACAACAAGGCCATGGAGCACCTCCATGACGAGAGTGAAAAGGTACGGTGAAATAGGATCTTCAAAACAACCTACGAAGATCCAAGAAAATCAACTCAACGAATAATCCTCCTCTACCTGCGGCACAAAGAAGACTTAAAACTCCTAGTGAGTATAACGATGGAGAGAGGCTGCGAGCAAAGGCTGATCTCAGCTGCAAATATTGGCTCATGCAAGGCATCCCAAACGACATATATGGACAGATCGACAGCATTCCTACAGCTAAGGGAATGTCGGATGAACTTTATTGCATGATGCACCGTACCGAAGTCGTAGTCAAAGCCAAAAAGGCCAACATACTAACGGCCTACGACTCTTTCAAGGCCAAACCAGAAGAGAGCCTAGATGATCTTTTTCAATGATGCCTCACATTTCTCAACGAGATGAGGAAGATTGAAATCACCAAGACAAACATGGAGACCTTCGATTTCTATCGTCTCTGCCCTCTGAATGGAAGAAGATATCCACTCAAATTCAAAAATATAAAGACCTGGAGAAGTTGGATATTCATGCCATTTTTATAATCGCACAACACGAGGAAGATGTCAGCGAGATTCAGAATGCAGAAGGGCAAACGAACTAAAGACGCAGTTGCCATGGTCTCAGAGAAGCGGAGCTCTAAATCTCGTAAAGAAAAGACAATTAGGCCTCCCACCCCAGTCGGAAGATGAGTCAAACTCAGACATCGAGCCAAACATGAAAGCTATGGGAAAGCAACTGACTTTAATTGGAAAGATGATGAGTAAGCAATTCTTCAAAAAGTCCTCATCATCAGCCAACAGGCTTCGGACCACTAGCTCAAAGAATAAAGAACGCGTACCCGAGACCTCTGAAGTCAAGAATGTTAAAGAGACAATAAAGTGCCTTAACTGCAGAAAGCCTGGCCACTTTGCCCGTGAATGTACTCTCCCGAAAAAGAGAGATGCCAACTACTACTCCAAGAAACTCCAACTCACTAAGCATAAGGAAGCTGGAGTAGCTCTTGTAATACCCGTAAAATTTAGATAGGGGATTTTGATATAATTAATTTGTAACTTTGTTAGTCAGGAAATATAATAACAAAATTTGAATCTGCAAGATGAAAATATATATATTGTAATAGTTGGAAGTAATTTCGAATCTAGTTAAAGAAGTAACTGATAATAGTACTAGAATAAATAAGTTGGGCTGCACCAAATTTCGAATTAAAGCCCAAGTAACGACACTACCTTGTCATGTCATTCACGAAACCCCAAGGAAAACCCCATGTATATCTTACAATTCTTTAAAGAAACTTGGGAGAGTGAGTACGAGAACAAAAAGAAAGCAGAGAAACCAAGTGAGTAGAGTGCGAAAACCATATCAAGTGCAAAAGAAAATTTCAGTAAAGATGAAGGGAAATTTCAACAAGTTTAGGATCTTAGCAAAACTCAGAAAGTTAAACAGAAGGTAATGTTACGTAATATACTATGTTAATTAGAATAACATATTTTTTATTTTATGTGATTTTATGTGTATATATATGTGTGTTGAACGTGAATTATATGAAGCTTATGTGACTTGCTATGCTAGGTCTTCGATGTTAAGTGCACATTGATATGTTCAGTGGTGGTTTTCGATGCTAGAACATAAATTTAAACCCTAATTTTAAAAGCTTAGTAACGATCATATAAGTTTACCGAATGAAATAGAAGTATTGATAACTCATGGTAACTGGAACATTAAGGAGGGTTTAATTTAGATCGCACTGTAGTCTAGGTTAGTAATGATTTGTGACATTGACCTTAGTAATATACAAAATTTTGCTATAAGGGTTTTCTATTCTTATAACTTATGAATTTATAAGTTGGGAGGAACTGTCGGGCGATTCATCTTGGTATGGGAATCGGGGGATTCGATGAAACATAGACTTTCGATCGATGGCGAGAATCACCAAAATAAGTTTCAGTCGATAGTGGTTAAGTTGCTAAGCAAATCGGGCGATTTGAGGACTTAACAATCGGGCATCATAAGAGCATGATGAATCGGGCGACGCATAGGTGCTAGAATCGGGCGATTGGACGAATGAATGAACTCGGCGAAACTCGCCCCCATGCACGAACAAATCTGGCGAAACTAGCTAATGTGCATAAACAAATCGGGCGATTTTGGTATTTGGAGAAACCTTCAGCGAAACTAGGTTCGAGCAATAAGAATCGGGCGATTGGGAGTTTATGAGAGCCCTCGGCGAAAGTGGGTTTGATGCATACCAAAATCGGGCGATTTAGAATAATTGCGGACCTTAGATTATTTTAATAAATTCAACGTGATGAGTTTCGATCGATAGGAGCTTTCGTCGAGCTTAGAGTCGGGCGATTTAGGGCTAAAATACTATAATAGCCACTTTCGATCAATTGAGACATTCGCCAAGCTACACTTTCGGGCGATCCAGGGTATTTCACAATCGGGCGAATTCGAGCTAAGTGCAAAATCGGGCATTTACTCAGTGTTGACCATAAATCGAGCTATCTAGTCATTTCAAGCCTAGTATAGTTTAATAATTTACAACACAGTTATTTTAGAGCACCTCGAAGATTTGTACTTATAATATAGACCTTTTTGGTCCAAATGACTATGAGATTTTTGATTATTCCAAGTAATTATGTAAATTGGGGGTACAAATTAGAAAACTCGATATGCATGTTATATGATGTTTAAGTATGTGAAGATGTTTGATTGAGCGCTTAAATATGATTTAACTGTTAAGAGAATCGAATTTGTGTGATCATGTGCTTAACTGGAATATTTATGTGATCACATGGTTATGAACGTTTTCGTTTGAATGGAATCTCATTGCGTGCTATATATGGAAAATATATTATGTTGAGTGATATATGAACTGTCTGCGAGAATAAGTTATTTTAGGAAAGAAGTGATCACATATGAACGAGTGTATGCTATATGTATGGAAAATATATTCTGATTGAGCTGTACATGTGATTGAGTTATTTTAGGAAAGAACATCGATGTGATCACCCTGATATGAATGACTGTACGTTATATATGGAAAAGATATTCTGATTGAATGCTTACATGTGATTGATTTATTTTAGGCAAGAATGTCGATGTGATCACCCGGATATAAATGAATATGCTATATATATGGAAAAGATATTCTGATTAAGTGCTTACATGTGATTGATTTATTTTAGGAAAGAATATCATGATTTATTCGTTTGAGTGCTATCTTAATTGACTCTCAAATCAGTGAATCAATGATCTAGCTTTCCTGATGCGACTTAGGATTTATATTTTGGAAAGTGATTAATTGATTGGGCTTATATGTGGTAAGATGCTGATTGAGTCTATTTATGGGATGTGCTGAAATCGGATGAGATCACCATACATGGAAAGTATGACTTGCATTATACTCAGTGGTCAAATCTTTCTCTGTGCGAATTGGGTATCATATTTTGGGAAAGAAATCAGTTGATTGAGCTTATCGTTGAAAATACGCTGAGTGAATATATATGGAATATGCTGAGAAATGGATGAGATTACTGTGGAATGATTGTTAATCTGTGGTATTTATAGTAAGTGATCATTTTAGGACTTAGGTAACATTTCATAAGTTTAAATTGTGTAACTTGAATCGGCCGATGCGAAAGAACTTTACAAATTTTAGCAAATAATTGACGGGCTCTTCAATTGGTCGATTTGAATGGAGAGAACAATTTGATGTAAGTTTCGAGTAAGGGAATTTCAATCGATCAATTCAAATCATGGTTCTTTTATAAGTTGGTTTCGATCGAAACTGCAAAAATTATGATTTTAATCATGTTATACTTAAGAGACAGTTTAGGCCGAAAGTCCTAAATGTACGATTTAAATCATAGTGAAATTAGAAGATCCAATTTCGGCCGAAGTGAAGTTCAATCGATTGATTCAAAAAAAGTTTGGTTATACTTCAGTTTCGATTGAAACTACAGAATAGATGAATTTAATATCATGGTGTGAGCAAAAGAAAGTTTCGGCCGAAAGTCCTAAGTTAAACGATTGAAATCATAGCAAAATTCCAATAGCCAGTTTCGGCCGAAAGTAGTGAATCGCGCGATTTTTTTTAAAAAAAACAGGATAATTAAATTTGACAGTATCGGCCGATTGAAATGTGAAATTGAGTCTGGAATGAGTTTCGGGCGAATGAAAAACTGAATCGAAACGCAATTGAAGAGCGATTCGAGCGAAATCACTTAAACCCTAATCTGCGAATCCTGCGAGAAACAAGAACGATATCAGTTAAAAACTGCAGATTGTATGTTTTTCCTTACCAATAATGGATTTGAAGCTGCAATAATCGAAAAAACAGAGTTCGTGAGTGACGGTGATGAGATTCGTGTGCTATTGCAGAGAATTTGAAAGTGAATTTGGGGAATCGATTAAGGAAGGCTGTGTTTCGGGCGAAACGCTATATATATATAAGATGAGTTTCGATCGCAACTGGTTTCGGGCGAGTCTCAGTTTCGCCGAGAAAAAATCACAAAGGAGTTAAATTTTAGTTTTCATTGATTCAATTTAGTTTCGGGCGATGCTCTGTTTCTCCGTGTAAAATTATAAAAAGGATTTAAGAAAATTTTTTAGTTTCGATCGAAACGTGTTTCGGGAGATAGTCAGTTTCGCCGAGAAAATTATAAAAGGATTTAAAGAAAATTTTCAGTTTCGAACGAAACGTGTTTCGGGCGATAGACAGTTTCGCCGAGAAAATATTTGAAATATTTGAATATTGAATATTTTAGTTTCGATCGAATTTAAAGGAGTTTCGGGCGATACTTAGTTTCGCCGAGAAATGATTTGAAATACTTGAATATTCAGTTTCGATCGAATTTGGGATTCGCCGAGAAAAAGTTTCCTAAGGTTTTAGAAATGATTATCTCAGAATTTTACCCTATAATGCAATTTGAGAGTAGATTTTACGAAAGATCATAAAAACTCCCCCTTAATTGGTGCAAAGTGTTCGATGACTCCCTCTAGATTAGTGCATAATTTTCCAAGACTCCCCTAGATCCGTGCATAAATTTTATGAGACTCCCTAGATACGATAGTATAATTTTTAACATTCATATGAAAACATATAGAAAAATTAAGTGACCTATTTACACAATATTAGGTTCATGTAGGGACAATCGATCATGTCTTACGGTTCAACATGCCTAACCTAGATACCAAGAATTGGAATCACTTTTCATCCAATGCCTTAGTGAATAAGTCAGCAAGTTGAAGATCTGTGTGAACAAAATGTATTTCGATTGTACATTGTTCTACATGTTCCCTGAGAAAGTGATATCTAATGTCTATATGTTTTGTGCGTGAGTGGTGCACTGGATTACTTGTTATAGCTATAGCACTTTTTGAGTCACTAAAAATTGGAATACGATTTAACTTTATAGCAAAATCTCGCAATCGGGTTCTCATCCACAAACTTGTGAACAACAACTCGCAGCAGCGACATATTCTGCCTCTGCTGTCGAGGTTGAGACACAATTTTGTTTTCGAGATGACCAGCTTACGAGTTTACCCCCGAGAAATTGAGCGGCTCCAGAAGTGCTCTTTCTGTCCAGCTTGCATCCTGCGTAATCGGCGTCTGTGTATCCAACCAGTTCGAAATTTGACTCCATCGGGTACCATAGACCTAGATTTGGAGTTCCCTTGAGGTATTAGAAAATTCTCTTGACAGCGAGCATGTGAGACTCCTTTGGATTAGCTTGAAAGCGAGCACAGAGACACGTGGCGAACATGATGTCAGATCGACTGGACGTAAGATAGAGCAAGGATCCTATCATTCCTCGATAAATCGTCTGGTTAACAGATTTTCCTGATGAATCTACATCAAGTTTGCATGAGGTAGACATGGGAGTGATGGCAGCATTTGAGTTGTCCAAGTTGTACTTCTTGAGTATGCGTGAATGTACTTGGATTGACTGATGAAGATTCCATCGTGAAGCTGCTTAACCTGAAGGCCTAAGAAGAAGCTTAGTTCGCCCATCATGCTCATTTCAAGTTTCTGCTTCATTAGGTCTCCAAAGTTCCTGCACATTCTCGAGTCCGTGGACCCGAAGATGATGTCGTCGACGTAAATCTGTACTAACATAATGTCTGAGCCGTCCTTCTTGATAAAGAGAGTCGTATCGATCTTCCCTTTTATGAAGCCGGAGGAGATGAGAAAATCCGAGAGGACCTCGTACCAGGCTCTGGGAGCTTGTTTAAGTCCATATAGAGCTTTATCGAGTCTGTAGACGTGGTCTGGGAGTTGTTCGCTTACAAAACCTTCAGGCTGAGATACAAAAACTTCTTTCAGTATTCCGTTGAGGAATGCAGTTTTGACATCCATCTGGTAGACTGTGAAGTTCTTGTGTGCAGCGAAAGCTAAGAAAACCCGATGGCTTCAATTCTTGCAACTGGAGCATATGTCTCATCATAGTCAATCCTTCTTGTTGATTATATCCTTTTGCAACCAGCCTTGCTTTATTTCGGATAACAACTCCTTGCTCGTACTTTTTGTTCTTAAACACCCATTTAGTCCCTATGATAGTTTTTCCAGCTGGTCTAGGTACTAGGTTCCAGCCTTTCAACCTCTCAAATTAATTGATTTCCTCCTGCATTGCAATTATCCAATGTGGGTCGGAGTGCTTCAACTACTTTTCTGGGCTCCTTGGGACTGAGAAAGCAGGAATAAAGGCTTTCATTTATCGTCGATGCTCGAGTTGTGACACTAGTGGAAGGGTCCCCAGTTATTTGTGAGTTTGGGTGTCACGGGTACACTTTGTTGTATTAGGTTGTGATGATCCAGCTGCATTTGTATCGTGCATTACTTCTTCACTTTGATCAGCCTGATGTTCCGTTTCGTCTCCAGGTTGAGGTATTACTGACTCTCCTGAAGAAATTTCTATTGTTGAACCAGACGGCTGAGGTGTTTCAGCGGCCGAGCTGGAGATGATCTCTATATCAGTTGGGAGTTAACTGTCGTCATCAAGGTGAAGATTTTCCATCGTAGGAGGGAATTGTCATTGCTAGTCTCTGCAGGATCATTATTTCCTGGTGCTGTGCATGTTGTTGGAGCAGTGGGTGGCGACGGCATAGAGAAGAGATCTTCGAATAAGAGATCGAGTTCAATGTCGCTCAATGTATTTGATTTTGAAGTTTCGCCCATGGAGGGGTGCTTGGTTGATCCTTTGTCAACTCTCGTAGAAGTCCTGGTTCTGGACTGATTTGTGCAGAAACTACTCGGTCTACTTCATCAAACGTTACGTTAATGCTTTCCATAACAGATCTTTTCTCCTTGAGGTATACTCGATAGGCTTTTGATGTCGTCGAATATCCTTCCAGTATCCCTTCAAATGCTTTTGGGACGAGTTTACCTCTATCTACACGATCATTTGCTACGTAGCACCTGCATCCCAAGACTCTCAAGAAAGAGACGTCTGGCACTCTGCGACTTATCATCTCGTAGCGAGTCCTATTTAACCTCTTGTGAAGGGAGCCACAATTTTGAGTGAAACAGGCTGTGTTCATTGCTTCGGCCCAGAAGAAGCGAGGTAGTCCAGATTCAATGAGGAGTGTACGAGTTGCTTCAACTAAGGTTCTGTTCTTGCGCTCGACTACCCCGTTTTGTTGAGGTGCTTTCGCCGCTGCAAACTGTTGGGTGATTCCAAGTGATGCATAGAAGTAACTGAGTTTTTTGTTCTTGCTGTTCCGTTGTCAGTTCTGATGATTTGTACACTTAGTTGGTAGAGGTTTTGTGCGGTTCTGATAAACTCAATGATTAGACCTGGAATTTCATCCTTTGTTCTGAGGAATTTGGTTCATGTGTAGCGCGAGAAATCATCCACAATAACAAACACATATTTTCACCCATTGATGGTCTGAGTCCGCATAGGTCCACACAGATCCATATGGATGAGTTCGAGAGGTTTGGAAGTTGAGGCTATGTGTTTGGTCCGGTGAGATGTCTTTCTTATCTTTCCCATTTCACATGACGAGCAAAGATGCTCTTTGTGATATCTGAACGAGGGAAGTCCTTTGACCAAGTTTTCTGATCGCCGTTTGTTAAGGTCTTTGAAGTTGAGATGGGAAAGTCGCTGATGCCAGAGATCGTTCTGATGTAGAGAGGCTCGGGAGATGAGGCACGTCAGTCGGACAGTTTTGAGATCAATGGAGTAGAGATTCGTCTTCCTGTGGCCAGTGAGTAGCTCTTTTCCATTGTTATCTGTGACACTACATTTGCTGGTCTCGAAGATCACCTTGTAGCCTCAGTCCTTCGACGTAGGACACCCCTTTGATGGTCAGCCTGTCATGGATGAGATCACCCGTTCCTAGCATGGATTCAGATTGACTGTTTCCGAAGATAGACCTTTCCGAGAAATCCTTCAGAGAAGTTGCTCAACAACTCTTTATTTCCAGTCATGTGTGAGGAGCAACCAGAGTCTAAGTACCACACATGACGGACCTGCAAAAAGAATCAAGTAAGTTTAGGTACCCATTTATAGTTGGGCCCTTCTTTGATAGCAGGCGTAGAAGTCAACTTGTTCGTTGCTAGATTTAATTCTTTGCTGGAGTGTAGGATAATCGGTTTAAGAGTCCAAGCATGACGATTTCCTAGAGGATACAGTTAGGATTTCGGAATCCAAATTTTTTTCTGATGTAACTTCTTGTTCGGCTTGGTCTTGGAGATGGTGTGTTTCTTTATTTTAGATTTGATAGTATGATTGGACGTCGTGGGAGATATGCCCTTAGAACGAGTGCTATGTGACGTGGAAGCGTTTTTGCTGAAATGACTGTCATGAGGACGGGAAAATACATCACTGTTTACATGACAGAATTTTGATTTTAGAGCATGAAATAACGAAACACGTTCTACGACATTACAAGAAGTCACTTTTGGAAATGTAAAGGAATTGAACATGAGAAGCAAGATTCGAGGCTGGCTTCTTCTTCTTGTCAGGTACAGTTTTCTTCTTTGCTAAGCCCGATTGAACCTTCTTCTTTTCCTTGGAACTCATGCTTTTGTCTGTGGGTACACGCGATACAAAATTAGTGTGAGATAAGAAAGTTTTCTTTTTTACTTTCCTCGTATTTAAACATCGAGGATTCGGGAACAGGACGTGAAGTGGAAGGTATGTAAGCTTAGGAAAGTTTTCAAGAGTATAAATTTTGCTTAACAAGATAGTTTTCTCTTCTTCGTGGGCTTTCTTTTCTGATTCTAGGGAGGCTGTCAACTCACTGATTTTGCGAATAATCTCTGGAATATAGATAGATGAACAAATGGGTTTAGCCTCCTCGTCAGTGCTTTCCTGAGTTTCAGGTCCCAATGGTGACATGTAATCAACAGAGAGGTATCTTTCTAGTTTTATGGCTATTATCGAGTACTGTGTAGTCACATTCAATTTGGGCCCATTCTTTATTCCTCGGTTTCCGTTCATCAGATTCAGTCACGTCACTTGATTCTATGAAGGGCCTTAGTTGTTCAAGGCTCAACCCAAGATGCTTAATGTTGTACAGTGAATGTACCTTATCTTTTTCAGGGTTAGTGGTGGGTTCAAAACCCAATCCTCGGCGAGGATCATAGAATTCTACATCTTTAGGTTCGCTAAGAAAGACAGTTCGTTTAGATTGACCTCTTTTGGTGTTAATGTCCTCTAACTCTTTGACTTTCTTGTATAGACGAACACGTTCATTTGTGATTAATTCGTATTGAGACAATACATTTGCTCGTTCTTCTTCGCTGTCTTTCAAGCTTCTACTCATATCGCTAATTTGTTTTTCCTTTCTTTCTATATGATCTTCTAAAGTCTTTACTTTAGTTTCAGACACGGTCAAGGATTCATTAAGAATGACTATCTCTTCTTGTTGTTTGTTTAATAAGGCATAATCTTAGTCAGAATTGCTTTGGAGTTCTGAGTAATCTTTACGATGCATGGAGAGTTCGGCTATCCTACGTTCAAGTTTAACGAAATCATTTGGGGATGGACTGTATACCTCCAGGTCGGATGAAGAGTGTAGACCTTTTTGGTCCAAACGGTTATGAGAGTTTTGATTATTCCAAGTAATTATGTAAATTGGGGGTACAAATTAGAAAACTCGATATGCATGTTATGTGATGTTTAAGTATGTGAAAATGTTCGATTAAGCGCTTGAATGTGGTTTAACAGTTAAGAAAATCGAATTTGAGTGATCTTATGCTCATCTGGAATATTAATGTGATCACTTGGTTATGAACGTCACCGTATGAATGGAATCTCGTTGCGTGCTACATATATACATGTTGAGTGATATGCAAACTGTCTGCGAGATTGAGTTATTTTAGGAACGAATATCGATGTGATCACCCGGATATGAATGACTATACTGTATATATGGAAAGGATATTCTGATTAAGTTCATACATGTGATTGATCTATTTTAGGAAAGAATATCAATAAGATATCCGTTGAGTGCGATATTAAGTGACTCTTAAATCATGAATCATGATCCTGTTCCTTATGTGACTTAGGATCATATTATGGAAAGTGATTAATTGATTGGGCTTATATGTGGTAAGATGCTGATTTAGTTTGTTTATGGAATGTGCTGAAATCGGATGAGATCACCATACATGGAAAGTATGCTTTGCATTATACTAAGTAGATCAAATCTTCCTCTGTGCGAATTGGCTATCATATTTTGGGAAAGAAATCAGTTGATTAAGCTTACCGTTGAAAATATGCTGAGTGGAATATATATGGAATATGCTGACAAATGGATGAGATTACTGTGGAATGAATGTTAATCTGTGTGAGCGCACAAAGGAGCACGAGTGGAGTCTTACGCACGTGAAGGGACGAATTTTGTGGATTCGGTGGCCCTTCGATAGCAAGCTGCATCCAGTCGGGGAATAGGTTTCCTGGGTAAACGACGTGGATCGAAACTTGGCGTGCGTCAGCCTGGAACGAGGTCTAGTGTCCATAGTGCTCCGGTTGTGTACGGGTCAATCATGGTGTAACCGGTAACACTTAGTTATTGATTGGAACTCTTGGGGAGATGGCACCCCAAGGGCAGGATTAAACCCCATTTGGGGATAACCTGTATAAAATCTCATCTCACTTTACTTTCTGCTATTTACTTTTCTGTGAGACAAACCAGGAACGCGCGCTAATATCGAGGTGATATCGTAGAAATCATTTCTGAAACTAACGTGATATTTTGAAACAGGGTTAGGGAGATAACTTTCGTACTCGTACTGATTTCTGGGAAATTACATACTCTTTAAATATCTTCTTAAAGAAAAGTATTTTTCGAAGAAGAACAAGCCAACTTTTTTTATAGCCTAATTCACCCTCCCCCTTCTTAGGCATATTTTACACTACATTTGGTATCAGAGAGGGTTACTCAACGAAAGGCCTAACACGCCTGAGTTAAGATCTAATGGATTTTTCAAGTGATATTTTTGCAGAGGGTCAATCCTACTCTAGGCCACCTCTTTTCGAAGGAACGAACTACGCAGTATGGAAGAATCGCATGATCGAATTTCTCATCGCTGTCGACTACGAGCTTTGGGAGACAATCATCAACGGACCATACGCGGCTACAAAAGAAGATGGAACCCCAAAGGCTGCCAAAGATTACAATGCTGATGATAAAATGGGAATCACGTGAAACGCAAAGGAGAAGAACATGCTCACATGCGCACTCACACGGGAAGAATACATTCGGGTCAGTTCCTGCTCATCAGTAATGGCTATGTGGGATATGCTCCAAGTTACTCATGAAGGAACCCAACGAGTAGTGCAAGAAAGTCTGGCTCTGCTCACCCATCAGTATGAACTGGTCTCGATGGAATCTGACGAGAATATAAGCCAGATGTATGCCAGATTCATGGGAATCATCAACCAAATGTTTTCTCTTGGAAAGAAGGTTCCTGACAGTGAACAAGTCAGAAAGATACTGAGATCACTGCAACGAGAATGGAATGCCAAGGTTACCGCCATCTACGAAGCAAAGGATCCAGAAGCACTGAGCATCTCCGAACTGATTGGATTGCTTATCTCCTACGAGATTATTCAAATGTCAATGAATGAGAAGTCGCAAACCAAAAATCAGAAGTCTATCGCATTCAAATCCAACCAAGAAGAATCTGATTCTGACGACGAACGAGAAGGCCTGATGAACGACCTAGCCATGCTTACAAAGAATTTGAAAGATTCGAACAGAAAAGGAGATTCAAGGGGAACTCCAGCAAATTCCAAAACAAAAACGAGGGAATCTCCACGTCGGGGAAGAAATTTTAGAAATGCTTTCGGTGCAACAAACCAGGCCACTATGCACATGAATGCCCAACAAATAATGATGAGAAACCAAGGAAGCAGAAGGCCATGGTGATAGAATCTAACGACTCTGAAATGGAACAAAGTGAGGACGAAGATAACGCTTATATGGCTGACGAGGATCAGGTATCTCGCTCTTCCTCCATTGACAAATTCATATCCTAAACAATTTGTATGGTTATGAAAGTGACTCATCTGTTTCGGATAAGGAAGATTTGTGTAGGTTACTTCAAAAAGCAGAGAGAAAAATTAAGTCACTAAATTCCTTGAATAAGGAACTGATAAGGCAGCGAGATGAACTGGCTAAGGAAAAACATGAGGCTGATCTAGAGATCTGACGTTTGAAAGAAGAGTTAGTTACTGCTAAGAAAGAGGGAATTCCATGTGACTGTGAGAAAACAGAAAAGAAAAAACAGTGACTTATCCAGGGATATTGTAGAACTCAGGAATTCCTTAGATAGAGAAAAACAGAAAGTTGATAGGCTCCTTGAGGGTAAGCAGAACCTAGATATGCTCCTTAGTATCCCTAGGAACATTGGCAGGTCACGGATAGGTTATTCCACTGAAGGAAAGCATGCTAAACATTCTATGCCTAAGCTTAAGTGTTTCTGTTGTGGTAGAAATGGTCATTATGCTTACAACTGTCCTTTAAAGAAAGTTGATAAAGCTAAATATGTTTGGAGACATAAGAAGTCACCTGTAAATGCCGCTGTTGTATCTGAATCTAACAGGACACCGGCTGTGCAGAATGATATCTCATATGTTAACAGTAGTTATATCCCTGCTAACATGTTAGGACCCAACAGAAATTGGGTACCTCAGAAGAGTACTTCTTTCTACAGGTACAAAGGAAGAATTCCTGCAAGAAAAGCAAGTGGTATCTCGACAGCGGGTGCTCCCGCCACATGACAGGTGATATAGGTAATTTTGTGTCATTAAAGGCGGTTGATGGAGGATACGTTTCGTATGCTAATGACGCAAAAGTCGTGGGAGTGGGTACTGTCGGTAACAATTTAAATATCACTATAGATAATGTACGGTTTGTTAGGAACTTAGAACATAATTTAACTAGCATTAGCCAACTATGTGATGATGGACGTACCGTAGCTTTGCCAAAGACAAGCGCCTTGTCAAAAAGGGTGATGACATTGTGTTTAGTGCGGCTAGACATGGTAACATTTACTGCATCACTCTTGAAGATATTGCTAACCAAAATGTCAAGTTTCTAGCAGTTAAGCAGGATATCACATGGTTATGGCATTGACGTCTGGGACATGCTAACATGGAACTGATGTCTCACATATCATGCAATGAATTAGTGAGAGGTATTCCGGATATGAAAGCCACCAAGGACAAAATCTGTAAAGCGTGCCAAATGGGGAAACAGACCAAGACGTCCTTTAAACCTAAGAATGTGATCTCTACGTCCAGACCACTGGAACTGCTGCATCTTGACCTTTTTGGTCCGGTACAGTTTATGTCATTGAAAGGTAAACGATATGCCTTTGTTATCGCAGACGACTATACTAGGTACACATGGGTCTTATTTCTTGCGCACAAAAGTGAGGCTTTAGATAATCTTGCGCCACTGATTAAGAAGCTAGAAAATGAGAGATGAAGGTCTGTAAGATTAGGACTAGGAGTGATAACGGTCTAGAATTTGATAGTAAATCATTTGCATCTTTTTGTGATGAAAATGGTTATAGTCATAATTTTTTCAGCCCTATTATGCCTCAACAGAACGGAGTGGTCGAGAGGAAAAATAGAGTATTACAAGAAATGGCTAGGACTATGTTGATCGAATATAATACTCCAAAACATTTTTGGGCCGAAGCAGTTAGTACGGCATGTTATGTCTCGAATAGGATTTTCCTTAGACCGATTATTAAGAGAACTCCCTATGAACTTTGGAACGATAAAACCCCTAACATAGGATATTTCCATGTATTTGGTTGCAAATGTTTCATTTTGAATGATAGGGATAAAAGAGAAAAATTCGATTCCAAGGTAGATGAAGGGATATTCCTAGGTTACAGCCTTCATTCCAAAGCTTTTAGAGTGTTTAATAATAGGAAGAAGACTGTTCAAGAATCTGTGCATGTTACGTTTGACGAATTTCCTAACGCAGATGCTACTGAGGAATGCATAGTTGTGTCTCCTGAGGCTCCAGACGAACAACACCGCAGAAAATTCAAACATGCTTCCATCCATCCCACTGAACAAGTCATAGGGAATATCACTTCATGGATCAAAACGAGAGCAACTGCACGAAACGATATTACTGAGGAATCACATGACGTGTTGTTGTCTACCATGGAACCTAAGACAATGAATGAAACGCTTAACGATGAATCATGGGTGATTGCCATGGAAGAAGAGTTAGTACAATTCGAAAAGAGCCAGGTGTGGACTCTTGTGGAAAGACATAACGACAAGTCAATAATAGGCACGAAGCCGGTGTTTCGCAACAAACTGGACGAGGACGGTAACATAACACGAAATAAGGCCAGGTTAGTTGCCAAAGGTTATTCCCAAGAAGGTATAGATTTTCAAGAAACCTTTGCACCCGTAGCTAGGCTTGAGTCTTTACGCATTTTGCTTGTATATGCATCTTTTAAAAGATTTAAGCTTTTTCAAATGGACGTCAAAAGTGCATTTTTAAATGGTTTTATAAATGAGGAAGTCTTTGTCGAACAACCTCCTGGTTTTGAAAAAGAAGAATTTTCAAACCACGTCTTCAAATTAAACAAAACTTTATATGGTTTAAAACAGGCACCTAGGGCATGGTATGAAAGATTGAGTAGGTATTTGCTAGACATGGGCTTTACAACAGGAACAATAGATAACACTTTGTTTATAAAGTGCGAAGGGAATCACATACTAGTTGTGCAGATATACGTTGATGATATCATATTTGGTAGCACTGGCATCACTCTTTGCGAGAATTTTCTAAGTCTATGCAGCAGGAATTTGAGATGAACCTAATGGGAGAACTCACGTACTTCCTTGGATTGCAAATCAAGTAATTGGATACGGGAACATTCATATCTCAAACGAAGTACACGAAATAACTACTTGAAAAATTCGGAATGGCTGATTCCAAGGTACTTCCCACTCCTATGCACCAGACCGCTAAAATTGACAGTGATGAACAAGGTACGCTTTTTCGACCAATCTAAGTATAGAGGTATGATCGGAAGTTTGCTATACCTTACGGCAAGCAAACCCGATATTATGTTTGCTACTGGTCTATGTTCTATATATCAATCGAGTCCTAGGGAATCTCACTTGACAGCAGTCAAGCGGATACTTAGATATTTGAAGGAAACAATCAATCATGGTATGTGGTATCTAAATTCAAGGAATTCCCATTAATAGGATACTCGGATGCGGATTACGCCTGTTCTAGGGAAGATAGGAAAAGCACCTGTGGAACTTGCCAATTACTAGGGAATTCCCATGTAGAATACTATTTGTAATTGTGCTTGATTTCATTAGTTGTCCTTGTAACTGGGGGCGTTTTGTATAGTAGTCCTTAGATTAGGACTAGTTTGATATTTATACCAAGTTTGTTTGGTATAAATACATGTAAATCAATTTAGCTGAATAGAGAAAGTTTTTAGAATTGATCCGAAAGGCTTGCAATTCGATTTCTAGAGAGAGAAACAACAGTAACTTTCTCACTATCTGATTCTTTGTTTTTGCTCGAATTTGTGTTAATCGTATTTTGTTAATTTTTCTCGATTGCTCAAATTTTTCTCGCTAAGTTTTGCGATCGGATTAGTTTCTCGATCGATAAACTTAGCGCGAGAATTTTTCTCGGTCAGAATACGAAGTCAGTACTAGAATCGTCATCAGCAGAAACGATTTTAGTTAAAATATTTCTCGAGCATTATACAGCGAAAAACTTTTTCGAGAGAGACTTATTTTGACTTTGCATGCGTAAAAACTTTCACTCGAAAAACTTTTTCGGTCAAACCTTTCGTTTGACCAGGCGAAAATCATTTACACGCGAGAAATCCTTCTAGTCAACAGATTTATTTTGACCTGTCGAGAAACTTACTAACGTACTGTTTCTTTACGATCGAAATAAATTCACGATCAAGAAATTTTTCTCGACCGAATGATTTTGAGCAATTTATCTCGCTCGTAAAAAATCACGCTGACAAACTTTCTCGCACGAGAACAGTACCCTGTACATTCTATCTCGACGAAATTAATTTCGATCAAACTTTAAAGATTGAATCGAAAATAATTCTCGATCTAATTTTTGAATCAAACGCTACTAACGAATTTATTCACTTGTGAAGCACATTACATCATCTTCAACCTTCAAAACAATTAACGAAGATCCTTCAACAACTCGACTATAATACAAACATGGATGCATACTCACTCGGAAATGACAGCCGTCCGCCGATCTTGCAAAGAGGCGAATACACAGTGTGGAGAAGCCGCTTTCTGGATTTCATCGCTCTAAAGGATCAAGCCGAAAATCTACTGAAGTCCCTTGAAGAGGGACCGACACAGTTCTGGGTTCTTGTACCCGGGGACGAAACAGCTACTCCAGCAATTCCAGCTTCTAGGCGACTAAAGGAGCCTAGAGAATACTCTCTGGAGGAAAGAGCTCGAGCTAAGGCTGATCTACTAGCCATGAATACCCTTATGCAGGGCATCCCCAACGATATATTCAGACAAACCGACAGCCTTACACCGGCCAAAGGGATGTGGGATGAGCTGCATAGGATTATGCAAAGGACGGAAGTTGGTATAAAGGCCAAGAAGGCGAACATTCTCACCGCTTACGACTCATTCAAAGCAAAACCGGAGGAGAGTCTAAACGAGATCTACCAACGATACCTCACTCTTCTCAATGAGATGAGGAAGATAGAAATAACGAAGACAAACATAAGATTTCTATCTTCTCTGCCCACGGAATGGAAGAAAATATCCACTCAAATACGGCAAAACAAAGATCTAGAGGAGTTGGATGTCCATGCCGTGTTCCACAATCTCGCCCAGCATGAGGAGGATATCCACGAGATCACCAAAGAGAAGAAAGGCAAACAAATCGATGACACGGTTGCCTTAGTCTCGGAGAAGAGGAGCACAAGATCAAGAAAGGATAAGATCGTTAGGCCACCTTCATCATCAGAGTCGGAAGAGGAATCGGACTCCGACATCGAGCCGAACATGAAAGCCCTTGGAAAACAGCTAGCTCTCATTGGACAAATGATGAGCAAGAAGTACTTCAAGAAGAAGTCTTCAACCTCAGCCAATAGACTTCGGACTACAAGCTCCAAGAAAGAAGAACGTGCTCCGGAGAGTTCCGAGGTCAAGAATCCCAAAGAGACTAATAAATGTTTTAACTGTGGCAAAGCAGGTCACTTCGCCAGAAAGTGCACTCTCCCGAAGAAAAGTGATGCAAACTACTACTCCAGGAAGCTTCAATTGACAAAACAGAAAGAAGCTGGAGTAGCTCTCATGGCCGAACATGACCAATGGCTCGAGGACACGTCGAGCTCCGAAGAAGAGAACTTAGCCCTTATGGCCCGTCTCGACAACGAATTGGACGCCGAAACATCCATTCGTACGGACGACGACAACGCATTCACGTCTTCAAATGAGGTAGTCACTACTTCCACATTATTGACCATGTTAGAATCATATCAAAAGCAATATGCTAACATGAAACGTGAGCAGAAAAGTATAAAGGAAGTAGAGAACGAACTTGAGAGAGCTCGGGAGAAGATAGATAGTCTCGAACAAGAACTTAGGAGCTCTAGTGCAAAAATAGATGAACTTACTAAGAGCCTACAGTCTAGAGAGACTAGTCAACCTCAACCAGGACAACATAGCGAAAAGATTAAGGAATTAGAAGATAGGCTAGCAAATACCTACAATTGCTTGGTTAGAAATCTCAACGAGAAAGCCATTTTAAATTGTAGGATAACCGAAGCTACCTCTAAGATCACTAACTTAGAAGCTCAATTAGAAACATCGAATGCTAAGATTAGTGAGCTTAGTAAGGATTTCGATGCCTGTCAAGCCGCGAAACTAACCGTGGAAAATAATTATGCTCTCCTAGGTGAGGAACGCAAAAAACTATATGCCAAAGTAAAGAAATTAGATGATATAGTTACGCGTAGGGGACAATCCGAACAGACGATATTTTTGAACAAGCCCAAGGATATAGAATTCTATAATCCTATAGAAGGCATAGGTTTCACTAACCCATGTGTTTTACAAAAGAAAGAAATATACGATGTTAAACACATACACTTAGGAATAACCTCTCTCAGAAATTTTACTGAATCGTCTTATGAAAATACTTTCGATCCATCCACTAGACAAGGTCCACATGGTCCAGAAATCCCCTTTGACTACACAGAACTAAATGAAAGGGACAAAAATAGGAAAGAAACTCTAACACCTGTCTGCAATTTAGTTCAAATTCTACCTCCTGATTCTCGAAAACACCACGAGGAAGTTAAAACCATTAATTATAAAAATTCTCTCTACAAACCCCCTATCATAAAACAGATAGAGGAATCACAGGCAAAGTTAGAAAAAGAACGAGAGAATTTCGAAGCTGAAAAGAAAAAATTCTTCAAGGAGATGAAAAATCTCAAGGCTTCCTCGTCCTCCCAAGCTACCTCTCACGCTATTACAAAAAGCGTGAAAATGAAAAATCGCCTTTGAAAGATAAATATTGTAAAAATAATTTTGTTAAAAGTGCTATGACTAATTTCACTTTACCTACGTCTACAGGGAGCGTAGCGTCGGCACTAAAAACAAAGGCGAGAGTGTCTAGCAGTAAGATAAAGAAGGAGCCATTAGATTTAAATGTTTCTGAGCATGCTACTCCTTCTGTTACAATAAAAGAAATTCGTAGAAATAAAAGAGCTATTTCCACTTTTAAGATAGTTGCTTCTACTTATTCACTTCAGCCGATCACTTTTAGAAGCACCAACTTCGAAATAGGCTCTACGTCAAAAAATAATCATTCTGAAACAAATGCCACTAGGAAGACACGTAGCAAACAAGATCCATCCATAAAGAAAGCTTATGGCGCCGTACATGAATTTACTCACCTAAGGTATCCCGTAGAAATAAAATCCCCCAAGCACCTTAGGAGACTATCAAAAGAAAAGATCTTTTCCTCAGTCAAACCCTCCAAAGCATTTGTACGTGCTGAAATTAACCTTCCCTGTAAGGTTCAACCCAAATGGGTTCCTAGATCTCCGCATAGGACGACAAAAGCCAAAAGAGCCAAGTCTCCGATAGAGGCAAAACCCAAACCCACTTTTTCAAAAGTGCATTGGTTATTAAGACTCTTCCAAAATTAGATTTAGGAGTCATATCTGAATCCAAAACTAAATCTGCTAATCCGAGAGGACCCATGTTTAAGTGGGTACCTAAAGCTCTCTAAATTGTTTTTGCAGATCCATCATGTGTGGTACCTCGACTCTGGTTGCTCCACACACATGACTGGTAGTCAAGAGCTGCTGAGCAACTACAAAGACAGACCAAACGGCAAAGTCAGATTTGGAAACAACGATTCAGCCCCGATTCTAGGACTTGAGGATATCACTCTGAAAAATCTGACCATCAAAGATGTCTCGTACGTCGAAGGCCTCCGCCATAACTTGTTCAGCATAGACTAATTCTGTGACAAAGGCTTCCAGGTGGTCTTCCATGCTGACCGGTACAGAAATTTGGATAGTCAGGACACAGAACTCCTTCAAGGACTTCGGAGATCCAATCTTTACACGATCAACCTGACATCTGTGCGGCCCTCGACAGCTGTATGCCTCATTTCTCAGACTGATTTACAGAGGAACAGTTTATGGCATCAACGATTGTCTCATCTGAATATGAAAGCTCTACAACGTCTTTCTACGAAAAAGTTGGTTCACGGTCTTCAAACTATACAACTACAAAGGGAGCATCACTGTTCGGCATGTCAATTAGGAAAAATGAAGCGAGCATCTCATCACGTCAAGCAAATTGCGTTTACTTCTCGACCATTGGAACTAATTCACATGGATCGCTGTGGTCCGATGCAGACTCAGAGTATTAATGGAAGAAAGTATGTCCTAGTGATTGTGGATGACTATTCTCGCTACATGTGGACTAAGTTCCTCCGAACGAAAGATGAGACTGGTGACTTGATCATCAATTTTGTGAACACAACTCAAAATCTGCTGCAACAGAATATTCAAGTTGTTCGAACAGACAATGGCACTGAGTTCAAGAACAATCACCTCAGTGAGTTTTATCAGAAACTTGGAATAAGTCAACAATTTTCAGCCGCCAAAACACCTCAACAAAACGGGGTCGTTGGAAGGAAAAATCGAACACTAGTGGAAGCCGCTCGTACAATGCTGATCCAGTCGGGACTTCCACACTTTCTATGGGCTGAAGCAGTTAATACCGCTTGTTTTACTCAAAACAGGACGGTGGTTCACAAACGGTTCAACAAGACTCCGTATGAGATTGTGAATAATAGAGTGCCCAACATCTCTTTCCTTAAAGTCTTCGGGTGCAAGTGCTTTGTGGCGAAGGACCGAGAGCAACGTGCAAAGTTCGACCGTAAAGCATTCGAAGCTACATTTGTCGGGTATTCTTCAACATCAGAAGCATACCGAGTATACATCAAGTCCAACCGAACAATTAAGGAAAGCTATAATGTCACTTTCCACGAAGTGGCAGAAATGGCTTCTGGTCAATTCAGTCCAGGACCCGTGCCTAATCCGTTGGCTTCTGAAGACAACATTTCAGAACCCGTAATCACTGGTGTGTTGGCACAAAACCAACAGAAGATGGCAACAACTTCAGGATCAGTGTTAGACGAAGCAACGAGACTTGCAATAGACGACTTGGATTATCTCTTCGAACCGGTATATCGGTCGTACACGCCTACACCAACAATGAATTATCTACCAAATGAGACCGACGTACCAAGTTCATCTCACACCTCTACCCCACCCGATTCAGAATTGCCACAGAACACCAAAGAACCTACAGTGGTCATCGAGGAAGTATCATCTGAGACGATCAATCCAAGTGCAGTATTGGAACTCAGACAAATGATCAATCTGAGACTATAGGCAATCTAGATCCACAGATGGTTGACGCATCGACTTCAGCTTTGCCTCATGAGCGCAAATGGACGAGAGGCCACTCGGTTGATCAGATAATTGGCGATCCCTCGGTTGGTGTGAGGACACGTCGTCATTCACAGTCTTTTTAGTTGCTTCCTGAGCCAAAACGAGCCTACCAAATAGCAGACGCACTTCGAGACCCGGATTGGACAATTGCAATGCAAGAGGAGATCAATCAATTCGAACGTCTTCAAATGTGGACCTTGGTACCCCGTCCACATGGGAAAACAGTGGTCGGAACTAAATGGGTTTTCAAGAATAAGAAGAATGAAGATGGTGAAGTGATCCGGAACAAAGCAAGGCTAGTTGCTAAGGGATACAATCAACAGGAAGGCATCGACTACGACGAGACTTATGCTCCTGTTGCTCGTATCGAAGCTAACCGCCTCCTGCTGGCTTATGCGGCTCACAAAGTCTTCAAAGTCTATCAGATGGATGTTAAAATTGCCTTTCTCAACGGCGTGTTAAAAGAAGAAGTCTACGTCGCTCAGCCGAAAGGTTTCGTTGATCAAGAACATCCCGATCATGTCTATCGCTTGGACAAAGCTCTCTATGTACTAAAGCAAGCCCCACGTGCTTGGTACGATGTCCTGAGTGATGTCCTCGTGAAGTCTGGATTCATACGAGGAACGATAGACAACCCTCTTCATTAAATGGCATGACAAAGATCTGACGGTCGTCCAAGTATACGTCGACGACATCATCTTCGGATCAACAAATCCTCGGCTCTGCAAGAAGTTCGGAGATCTCATGAAGAGCAAATTCGAGATGAGTCACATGGGAGAGATGCAATTTTTCTTAGGACTCCAAGTCAGGCAGCTCAATGATGGAATTTTCATCAGTCAGACAAAATACATCAAGGGTATTCTGAAGAAATTTCATCAAGACCAGAGCAAGACTCTCAGCACTCCTATGTCACCAAGCTGCAAGTTGGATGCCGATCCCTCTGGCAAGTCGGTCGACATCACACTGTATCGCAGTATCATTGGATCTCTTCTCTACCTTACTTCTCTCCTCTCTGGAGAGCGTGCTTACAACAATTGAGACTTCCCACCATGATCGTGGGAAAGCACCGTATCAGAGCCGTCTTCTTCACAACTGATCCTCATACCACCTCAACCCACACCCTTCGCCACACCAATCCTCACACACAACCTCATAAACCTAGCCACCGTACCTGTCAGCGACCTCCACTCTATCCTAGTCGACCGTTCTGACCAAACCGAAAATTTTCGAGGTCAAGGATCCCGCTCCAAACGTAGACATGACGACCCAGATGATCACGGTTGTCATGAGAAGGATAGGAGACCTGGCTAATGATTAGAAGTCAAGGACGAAGTTCAGGCACGACACAGACAAGCGCTCGAGCCGCTGAAACCTCACAACCTACTACCCAAACAACATCACGCACCACACCACTCATACAACCCAAATCGACCCACCAACCTTCCATATAAGGAAGCCTCTGCCCACACCGACGAACTTCACAAGCCCCTTGCTTCGGAAGAAGAAGCAAGTGTTGTCATGCTCGTAGCCCTGGCTCAAACTCAAGGAACTCCCTCAGTCGCTCCAGACCAACCGGGATCATCAGGATATGGTGTCAATCCCCACGAGTTCCTCGATAAGTACATCTTCGAGGGATAGTGGATGACCCATTCCATGCCCGAAGAGCATCAGAGGCAATGACTCAAGGACGTTCGGCATTGTCTACAAGCAGCTTGGGATCTAGTTTTGATAGAAGATGAAGAACTTCAGGAAGGTGAAGACCACGAACAGATTCTCATTGTCTTTCAGAGCTTATAGCACAAGGAGCGGATACTCCTCCAAGACAAATGCCAGGATCCGTTCGAGTCGAAATGCCATGGGAAACATCCGAATAGAGATTCCCTTCCTAGAAGAAGTTCGGGAACACATTTGGAGATCACCGAACAAAGTCAAGAAGCCGAATGAGTTCGAGCTGAGAGGGATCTCTGACTGGGATCAGCAGAAGAGAATGACGTATCTCTGGATGCTGACCCACCTTGGACAGGACGTGAGAATGGGGATGATTAAAGGACAAGCAAAGAGTCACTAGAAGAGTCTCTCCACAATATGCCAGCTTGTAAGCGTCTCCTGTGCCAAAGGAGGACTTCCTACACCCTACTATCACATTGAGCGAGTAGATAGATCTCGAGATGAACTAAGCGAGAGTGACCTGCCGTATCTCCCAACTGAAGAAGTATACAACCTATACCAGCTATACGTGGAGAAGTACAAAGGTCCTCAAAGCTTCATTAAGAAAGAAGGTCTCGAGGGAATCTACCGGTTCATTACGCGCCAAGTCAAGTACTTCGCCGCACACGACTTCAGATGGCTCTCGAGAGCAACATGAAGAAGGTCAACATGACTGCGCTGCTCAAAAAGGACCTGAGATCGAAGGGCTTCCCAACAATCACGTGCACATCAGCTCAGTCCTAGGCATCACCTACCACAATCCAATCGCTAAGAAGAATAGGGTGATGCTGAAGACTGAAACCCACAAGTTCTGTGATGGAACGCTCAATGTCATCAGGAAGAATATAGAGCAGAGGTTGGAAGGAATCAACCGAGAGACAATGTTGAGGATTCACCGGTTTGTGAGAGAACAGCCGCTCCTGATGGAACTTCTCAATGACATCCAAGAGCGACTGGAGCTTAGGAATACTCTCAGAAACTACGAGTATGCGTCGGGCTTGCGCAGGTCGTACTACGCCCGACGAGGACAGATAGCACAGAAGAGAAAACAAGCACAAAGTGGGAGATTGTAGAACCTCACTTGTAATTGTGCTTTGATTTATTAGCTATCCTTGTAATATGGGGCGTTTCATATATTTGTTATACCAAGTATGTTTGGTATAAATCGCAGAGCTAATTAGAGAAGATTTAGAAATTTGATCCAAAAGGCTTGCAATTCAATTTCTAGAGAGAGAAACACACGAAATCTTCTCACTCTAAGCGAAATTCTCTCTCGAGCTCACAACGAAGGTTTTCGATCGAAATCTCAATCTCCACAATTCTAATCGATTGCTTTAGAATTATGCCTAGGATCTCAGAGTTGATTTATTAGGACCTAACAACTAGTGCCCACGACAACCGACCGCGAGTAAGTTATGTGGCTTCTACGTCATGAGGTACATGTACGATATTATCTGCAATCGTATCGGCAGAGATGATACGACGAATTTGCCAACGGTATTACTTTAAACCATCACCTTCTTTAAGTTTAAAGTTTAATATGTTTATAAAGTATGTTTTAATATTATCCTCTCGTTTAATGTTTTAGATACTAGAACGCTCCTCCGCATACAGCTTCGAAGAGATCAACGAAGTACGGGAATTGTGGGCGGAGCATTTTATGCACTCTTTGGCGTAGGTTAGACTATGGCATTAAATATATGATAGTGTTTATGTTATTATGATATATATTTAATGTTGGGTGATTATTAGTTATTGTTGAGATTATTAGTTATTATTGACAATATTTGTTGGATTATGTTTTGGTTAATTTGGATTTGATTGGAATGTTTTGGTTGATTGGGGATTGATTGTTAGGGGATGATAAAACTAAAAATAATATTAAAAAAATTGATCATGAGCGACGCAGTCTGGCAAGGAATGAGTCGCCCATGCTATATATATATATATATTAAAAAACAATTGATCATGGGCGACGCGTTCTGGCCAAGAGGGCATCGCCCATGATCTTTTTTTTAATATTATTTTTAATTTAGTCATGGGCGACGCATTCTATCAGAGAGTGCGTCGCCCATGTTGAGACATGGGCGAGGCGTTCTTGGACAGAATGCGTCGCCTATACCTGTGGGCGACAGTTACATAACCGTCGCCCAAGATTTCGAGTATGGGCTTCGGTGGTCTAGGCGACGGCTAGAATCCGTCGCCTATGTTCTATAACAACAGTCGCCTATGTGCTTTAATGCACTAGTGATATAATAAAAAAATTCATTCCAGGCTCCAGGTATGAATAGTTTATAACGGGTTAAAGAATTTTACTTTTATTTATTTTTTATAAGACCACATCTTTATTATACATTCTCTCGCCCATTCAATGTCGTTGGCCCTTGCGCAAATAAGTATTCTCTATTTGGGCTTTAATTTAATTTGAATATCCACCTAATTGCAGTAATATATCCGTTTGGGCTTTAATTTGATTTTAATATCAACTAAGGTTCCGTTTGGTATACGGAATCCAACGCAGAAAAGAAAAGGGAAATGAAATGATACGCATCAGATTGTTGTACATTACGCCTCACGTGTCGTACCATAATACGTTTTATTTTCCTTTCCATAACGAATTCCGTATACCAAACTCACCCTAATTGCACATCTCACGTACTTATAACACTGCAATTCAATAGAAATTGCCATGCACTTTTAATTTCCACTTACTTTGACACTTCAATAGTAATTGCCATGCGCCTTTAAAGTTCACTTAAAAAATAAAGCTCGCGCATCATACGTAAGCTGGAGTTGAAGTGAACTTCAGCCGAATCTGTTCATCGGCTTGTCATGTACGACTCATCCGTCATCCCATAATAGTAACAACTAATAAAGTTTATGAAATGAAAATAAATAATTAGAAAAGGTGATATTCTTCCACAAGTGGTTTTTGGTAAAGATATGTCTTAAATTTGTCCGTTTAGATCTTTTGGTCATCTAACATATGTTTAACGGTCCTACAATTCACACCCCCTACACCCCCTATACCCTTCTTTACACCCCTCAAACACTTGATTTTTGTAATAATAATTTTAAATAATCACATTATTCAACAAATATTTACTTATTTTCCATTAAATCAATAATTTTAATAATATGGACTATTCAAAAATTATTAATTAAGTCATTTTAACCAATGACACATTTAGAACTAGCAAAAATGCTCGTGGCCCGCGGGCCGGCCCGCCCCACTCCGATACGGTCAAATGGGCCCGCGGGGGGCGGGCCTATGCGGGTAAGCCCACGCGGGCCGCGGGCAGGCCAGCCAAATATCAATTTTCTTTTAAAATAATAGTATATAAATGAATTATATAGGTTTTTTATATTTGTTAATATCCAATTTTTCATTTAATCAAATTTAATAACATAAATAAAGTTCTATTAAAGAATTTAAATTGATTAGGAGTAATTCATATATTTTTTTTCAATTTTATTTTTTTAGGACAGGTCGGGCTGTAACATCCCGTCCCGTACCGGGTGCCACTGTAGCATCCATCCCTACGGGGAGCTGTGGGTTGGGCCCACCACACTCCGACTGATATTCTGGCCCACTATATCACCACTTAGCCTTCCAGCATGCTTTGTCCTCACTCACACGCACCCTGGGCGAACTTCCCAGGGGTCACCCATCCCTAGATTGCCCCAAGTCAAGCACACTTAACTTTGGAGTTTCTCTAAGTGGACTCCCAAAAAGATAGGTCGACCTTGGTGATATGAGTATTACTATCAATTCTCTTATATGATTCTTAGCCTTACACGCCCATACATTGTCAGTCTGAGGATCCCCTCTCATTCGGGTGTGGGATCGGTTCGTTCGTGTACCCCTTCGCCTAGAAGCCTGCTAGGAGCCGCTCTTTGTCCGTGCACCTCTCTGGCACCGGCGATCACTCCCCGCCCTCATCGGTCCCGGGCGTCACATGCCCACCAGCTTCCGCTTGATTCGCCCCCGAACCAGCACCGTACTGCGAGAGGTTGTGCTTTGATACCACCTGTAACATCCCGTCTCGTACCGGGTGCCACTGTAGCGTCCGTCCCTACCGAGAGCTGTGGGGTTGGGCCACACTCCGACTGATATTCTGGCCCCCCTGTATCACCACTTAACCTTCCAGCGTGCTTTGTCCTCACTCACACGCACCCTGGGCAAACTTCCCAGAGGGTCACTCATCCCTAGATTGCTCCAAGTCAAGCACGCTTAACTTTGGAGTTGCTATAAGTGGGCTCCCGAAAAGGTAGGTCGACCTTTGTGATATGAGTAGTACTATCAATTCTCTTATATGATTCTTAGCCTGACACACCCATACATTGTCAGTCTCTAGATCCCCTCTCATTCGGGTGTGGGATCGGTTCGTTCATGTACCCCTACGCCTAGAAGCCTGCCAGGAGCCGCTCCTTGTCCGTGCACCTCTCTGGCATCGGCGATCACTCCCCTCCCTCATCGGCCCCGGGCGTCACACGGGCCCACCAGGCCCGCTACCTGCCAGAAGGGGGTTGCCATTTCTCAGGCCCGCCAAATATCATAAAACATATATTTTTTAAAAACTAATATATAAATGAATTATATAGGTTTTATATTTTTGAGATCCAACTTTTAATTTTATCAAACTTAATAACAAAATAAATTTTTATTAAAGAATTTAAGTTTGACTAGGAGTAATTCAACTTCATTCGTTTACTTTTAATGTTTTTTCTTTTTTATATATATTTTTTTCGTTTTTATTTTTAGGACGGGCCGGGCCCATCAGGCCCGCGACCCTCCAGTAATGCAGGGCGAGGGCGGGCCTTCATTTACCATGCCCGCTAGATGGAAAAAATTATCATTTTTAATCGCCAAGTATTTATTTAATATTACTTTACTGTATTACTTAAATTATTAACATTAAACTCCTTTTTTCTTTTAACATGGGCTAGGTAATTGGTAAATACTTAATGTGTACTCTACATATTAATGAGGGGGTGCAAATAGAAAAAAGGTGGGTGTCAATAGAACTACCCAATATTTAAGGTACATCTTATACATCCATTAAATCGACTTAATAATGATATCAAGATACATCTTATACATCCATTAAAAGAACGGAAGTTTATCCAAAATAGTGAATTTGTTGGCCTTTTAATTGATTAGTAACGAATGTAGATTTGAGTTTATACGAGACCACGTCAGGTTGAGTGAACGGATGTTATACCTCCAAGTACCATGAATCTAGTATTTGCTGATAAAATAACAATGATGATGAAATTTGAAGTAATCCTAGATATTTTCAATCGCAATTATTGAAGAATGTTCAAATATTCAACTTTTGATGCATAAGAAATGGACTCAAGGGAAGATCGTTGACACATTAAAATAGATTGCAAAGTTGTATACGTTTCAGATTTTGTCTAAATTTTAATTGTTATATGTGAATCATAAAATTTCATTGATTATTTAATTATTCGTATCGTTTACTCTATATTTATCACTCAGATAAATAATGATATAGTGCACATCAATTAAATATGGAGTTATATAATTTATTTGAATATATTTAGGTCAATGGCACAATCGGATTTGAAATAACTACTAGTAGCTTACACTAAAAAATTTAAAGTACCTTGTGCAATGCTACACAATTAATGGGTGAAAACAACGTAAATCTCCGGTCCAATTAACAACACATAAATTATTACCATACACTATTCAAATTAATTTGTTTCTGAGAGAGTAACTCCACAAAAACATAAAACAGACTATTTCACCAAAAAAATAAGATTATTTTAAGATGAAATGCCTATTGCCCTTGGGCTTTATCCGGTCCCTAGACCCAAGTTTGTGATGAGCGGGATGACCAAGGAGAGATGTTAGATGAAGGAAAGAGTCAACCGATTAGAGTATATGTGCAGCGCACAAAAGGAGGGTGAAGACCTAGTTATTTGGAGGACCTAGTTATTGGTAAAGATATTCTATAATTAGATAATATATGATATTTAAATTAGTCAGTTACGATATGAGATATTTTAGCTAGAGTTAGTGCTTATAAAAGGGAAGACATACCTCTTTATTCATTAGGAGTTTTATCAATAAAAGTTTATTATTAAGAAAGTCCGATCCCTTAAGTAAAAAAAAAAAAAGAAGAAAGTCCGATCCCGACAAGGAACCAGCCTTGTCGAGGTCTTTTCCCTTTTACGCGATTTACCTTCTATCAATGTGGTCCGACCTGCCGGATTCGATCATGGTGGAAACACTAGATCCCTCAACCAGCGCTAAACTACAAACCCTTGGAGAGAATATTAGTATTATGGCTGGAGAAACGATTCAGATGAAGGCAGATACTGATGCCATCAAGAATCAGACGGCTGAGATCTACGAGTTTTATCGAAAATTTCAATGGGACCCATGTCTGAAGAATCAAGTAACTCCCACGCAACATCAACGGCTAAGGGGGGAACATCAACCGGTGGTATAGGGTCTACGACCAATCTTTCCCTTCCCGCGTTCGACGGAAGTGACCCTCACCGGTGGATTGCTCCAGTGGAACAATCGTTTGAAATCCATGCTACTCCAGAAGATCAACGAATTCCATTAGCACCCCTGGCTATGGAGGGGTTGGCTCTTTATTGGTTTCGATGTCTTCAACGTCGTAAACCCGGTATCACATGACAGCAATTTACCAATGCGCTAATGGTTCTATTGGGTGGAAGATGTGAAAGAAGTCCATACGAGCACTTGGCAGCCATTAAGTAGACAGGCTCCATCGTTAACCATACGGATCTCTCTATTCAAGTATCCAATCAAGTGCCCCATGTTAGCGAAGACGCGAACGAGCTGAAGGAAGATGTACGTTGCGACCTTCGAATCTTGAATCATGAAAACTTGGCAGCGATTAAGCAGACATGCTCCATCGTCAACCATACGGATCTCTCTATTCAAGTATCCAATCAAGTGCCGGATGTTAGCGAAGACAAGAAAGAGCTGAAGGAAGATGTCTGTTGCGACCTTCAAATCCTGAATCCTGAAAATATGGATGCGACAATGCACATGGCCCAAAAGATCGAAAGAAAGTGTCAACGGGGGCGAGATGTTCCTTGCAACCTTCGAATCCTGAATCCTGAAAACTTGGAGGCGGCAATGCACATGGCCCAAAATATCAAAAGAAAGTGTCAACGGGGGCGAGGAGGAACATGGGAAAATCGAACAAATATTTTCGGCAATCGTGGCTCATCATCCGCTTTCCACGCATCGACGGTGGTTCATCCGCCACCAACCCCCAATCTGACCCCCTACCAAGGGCACGTAGTCTTACCCATTTCCTCAGTCTGGATTTTGATGCTGATGTACGAAATTTTTGATACACCAACTAGGGGTCATGCAAGGGTATTTCGTACCTATCGGCGAATCTCTTCCTGCGTTTATTGGCGAGGGAGGTATCATTTCCTCAAGGAAGACGCGAACAAATGCTTAGTTGATCAAAAATCAACGTATGAAGCACAGCAGCCGGCCGGATCGTTACGACCACTACCGATTCCAGTAATGGTCTGCGAAGTCATCTCGATAGACTTTATTACGAGGTTGCCAAAATCCCAAGGCTACGCTACTATTTGGGTGGAAGTTACGGTTCAACAGTTCCCACATTTCAGCCTTGAGGATAAGACTGGTCTTAAGGGGCAACGAGTTGATGTGAAGTGGGATGACCAAGGAGAGATGTTAGATGAAGGAAAGAGTCAACCGACTAGAGTATATGTGCGGCGCACAAAAGGGGGTGAAGACCTAGTTATTAGGAGGACCTAGTTATTAGTAAAAATATTCTATAATTAGATAGTATATGATATTTAAATTAGTCAGTTAGGATATGAGATATTTTAGCTAGGGTTAGTGCTTATAAAAGGGGAGACATACCTCTTTATTCATTAGGAGTTCTATCAATAAAAGTTTATTAGTAAGAAAGTCTGATCCCGACAAGGAACCAGCCTTGCCGAGATCTTCGATAAGGAACCAGCCTTGTCGAGGTCTTTTCCGTTTGACCCGATTTACCTTCTATCAGTTTGCGAGATATTAAACATTTATTTTAAGATGGAATCCGAGTTTTAAAATCATAATGGAGGAGATTCCGTGTGTTATTGAACATATTTGGCTCATTGTTACCTAATCCACGCGAAATGTTTCAAAATCCTACAACACTTATGAGAGAGTTGTTGGATGTTTGTTATCTCTATTGCGGAGGACATTAAATCAACCCGACAAAGCATGTAATAAAAGATGCCAGTTTAATATATCAAGTAGGGTTTTGAGATACACCAAAACTAATCAACAACACAAATGTTTGATCAAGAAAATCATGGGTAGCTACTAACTTCTTAGTATACAAAAGCATTGTAGTGTGCCGATATTTTTTGTCTCTAGTAATCTAATTCATTTGGCTACTAGGCAGCATCTAACCACGCTTTGAAAAGTTGACTCCTTGCATGGCAATAGAATTCCACCTTGCCTAGAAAATCCATAAACCTCGGCAGATTCCACCGTGGGGATATCCTAATCAACGAAATTTATACGTGTCGGTAACTTATATAGCGGTAGATCGAATACTATGATTTTTAAGGGCATAAATTGCTATTTTTTACTGTGGGGGGGGGGGGGGACGTAACGAAAAGGACACGAGGATTTACGTGGTTCGAACCCTTTTGGGTTCTACGTCCACGGGGCGCTGCGGAACTTCCTTTCACTATATCTTCATGGATTACACAGTCGATCAATCCTCACTTTCGCTCATAAATGTTGAAGAATGTGAAAGAAACTAACACACTTGAAGGAGAAATCGTCTTGTGTATCTCTGTAGAAAAGAGTTTGTTCTCGTAAAAAATGACCAAGTCTCCTCCTTTTTATAGGAGCTCCCTGCTGCCTGCGTGATGCTATGTTCCAGGATTCAAGGGGAGACGAGATGGCTGTGTACGGCGATTGACGTTCTGCAACGGCTACCGTCCTCGAATAGTGGCGCAGCCCTGTTATGAGTCGACACGCATCATACCAGCCTTTTCCCTTCCTTTCAGATGTCTCTTCGTGCACAGTTTCCAGAGGAGAATTTCTTTTGCCCAATGGTATTCCGTTTCCCAAGGTTACTGCAAAAGCTTCTTTTCCCTTTTTATATTTTCGATTAAGCACTAATCCTTCACCTGTGTGGGTTTTACTGGGCCTTTTGTCTTACTTTTTGGGCCATCTGTTTTACTCTGTATCAACCACTCCCCTACTCTAATTTGTTTTTGGGACAAAAAGTAAATTAGAGTAAAATAGTGAGATGGGCCTTGCCTCCCTACCGCAGTTACCTCTTGAAGGGACACGTTCTGTTGGCTGTGGAGAAATGAGCTAATTCGTTGGTTCCCCTGGTCGGATCGCCTGTCGCAGTTCCTATTTTCACGGGGGTTCCTCTAGCTAGAGATGTCCACATGAAGTTGGTTCCTTCTCCTCCCAAGGACCAAGAGATCATGGCAGCTCCGGAAGCCCCTCTTGCTTACAGGGCCAAGAGGGAAGCTGGGGCGCCTCCGAAGCTGAGCAGGGGAGTGACAGTGGGGAGGCCCGCATAGACACCTCCCTGATTTCATCGGCCAGTTAGGAGAAAAGGGGGTGGAGGTGCTAGGTGTTAGGAATATTTCAAAAAGTATCCAAAATATTTATTCTAAGTCTTACAGTGTATTTTATATGTTTGTATTGGGTTTGTGTTTGTAATGGGCTTGTTAGGGGCCCAATAAGCTTAAATACCTCTCAAGGTATTTAAGCTTAAACCCTAACACTCATTAATCTAAGTTTCCATTTTGCAAGAATTCTCACGTATTCAACACTAAACCTCTAAAAGCATACCATTCACATTCTACGAAGGTTTAATCTGTTGAAGTGTTCTTGGATAATCTGGAATTACAAGTGGTATCAGAGCAAGCGTGTAGGTGAGGAAACTTCATTCCAAATTCTTTAACATCGTCAGTATAAGTTATTGGATTTTTCAACTTTCGTTTAAAAGCTCAGTATCGTGAGTTTAAGTTTTTTCTGAGATAGTTCAGCAACTAAGACAGCTGGTTGGTTTCTACATGTTCTGAGAATTTCAGAATCAGTTTCTGTCAATTTGTGTCAAACTTCTGGATTTCTGCTGGAGAAACTGAAAAACAGCTTCGTGGTTTAGCCTGATTTTGAGATTGCGAACGACACTTGATTTGGATTTGAATTCGCCAATTCTAAATTAGCGATTCAGTTTCACGAATTCAAGTTGAGGACCGACCGTGAATTGAAGGAATCAAGTCAACCCGTGAAATATCTCTTCAACTTTTGCGAAACCAAAATTTACGAATCAAGAAATACACACTGCCTCATTTCGCGAACTCTCTGATAGCTTTTTTTGCGAATTCTTAAAAGTTGCCAACAGTAAAGATAGTATTTTGCGAATCCAGTAGAAGAATTGTGCGAATTTCGTTGCCCGCAGAATTTTGCAAATCCAGTCGAAGAACTTTTGCGAACTCCAATCTCCGCAAAATTTGCGAACTCGTTCGAAGAATTTTTGCGAACCTCAACTTCCGGTAGAAATTCGCGGACTTTTTCATACTTCTGCGAATTCATCTCATTCTGCGAATTGGAACAATTGTATATGTTATTGCTTGTCATCTTGCGAACTTCATCAACACACATCGCAATCCTCACATAGCGAAATGCACGAAGGCATACATGATGCAAGCCATTCCCAATGACATTTTGATGCAACTCGAATGTGGTGATAGTGCAAAAGAAATGTGGGATGCTCTTCGAATTATGATGCAGGGGACAGAAGTCAATACAATGGCAAGAATGGCAAACACACTCATCTCTTATGACCGCTTTCATGCTAACAAAGGGGAAACTCTCCAAGAAACCTTCCATCGATTTCTTGTTCTTCTAAACGAGCTAAAGATGAATGAAGTTACAAAAAGTGTAATGGAGATCAATATCAAATTCTTAGGATCACTTCATCCAGAATGGGAGGCTACTGCAATTATGATAAGACAAATGAACGACCTGACCAAAGTTAGCATTCATACATTATTCGACTACCTCAGTCAACATTCCAATCATGTGGAGAAAAGAAGGGAGGAAATCAAATCAATAGAAAGCGACTCACTTGCTCTTTTGGCTGAACGATCATCAAGAAAACAATTCAAGGACAAAGAAATTATCCAGTCATCACAAGTTAAGGAGGGAGAAGACTCCGATCCTGATGATGAATCCAAGGATCTCACGAAACATGGAGACCAGGAAATTACCCTCAAAGACCTTGCTAAGCAACTCGCTCTGGTCTCGAATTTCGTGCAGAAGAAATATTATAAGAAGACTGGTTCCTCCTCCAACCGTCAAAGAACTTCCTCCAACTCTAAAGGAAAGACTCAAGATGAGGAAAACAACTCTGAAACTCCTCATCAAGGCTGCAAATGCTTCAACTGCGGTAAGAATGGACACTTTGCCAGAGAGTGCAGAATGCCCAAGAAAAAGGACGTTAACTATTACCGCCAGAAAGTTCAATTAGCTGAACAAAAAGAAAAAGGACTGGTCTTAATGGCAGAAGAGGATCATTGGCTTGAAGATACTTCAGAAAGCGATAATGAGAACGTAGCACTGATGGCCAAACTAGATGACGAAGAAGATGGAGCTGGAGCTGAAGGTAGCGAGTCAGACAGGGAAACCTCTAACAATTCAGACATAGTGGAGGTAAGTGAAGCAGATTATGATTCCTTACTTAATATGAAAAATGAATTTTTATCCTTATATAAATCTAACAAATTTGGGAAAAAGAAAATCAAAGAACTAGAAGCTAACTTAGAGAAGAATTTAGTAGTATTAGATAAGTTTAGATATGATTATGCATGTGAGAAGAATCGTGTAATTGTAGCAAATGAAAAAATTGCTAAGCTAGAAATACAAGTGCAAAAATCCGAAGCTAAAGCCAAGGATTTAGAAAAGGAAATGAAATCTCATAGAGATCAGGCAATGGACGCTACAATTAAATATGACTTACTAAGTAAAGAACGGGAAAGACTGTACTCCAAAATAAAAAAATTGGAGGACGTTTTAACCCGACGAGATCAGTCAGAACAAACGATCTTCTTGAACAAACCAGCTAACGTGGATTTCTATAATCCCCATAAAGGACTAGGTTTTGAAAACCCATGTAAGTTAAAACTAGGCATATCAAGTTCACCTTATCTATATGATCTCAAATTCATGCAGACAGGTTGTCTGGCAAATCTCATGCCTTTTGTCAGTGAAAATGAGACATCAACACACAGTAAAACTCAAACATCATTTAACTACACAGAATTAAATGATAGTTATAAAGAAAGACGTTGTCCAGCAATAACAGAATTTTAGTCAGATATTCCACGTCCAAGTGAAGGAGAAACCTCAGGTGTTTCGGAAAGTACGGCACCGATGGTTACGTATGCAACAGGATATATGCCTGATTGCATAAAGAAAATCAGTGATCTTCACTCCACTATCGAAAGCGAGAGAAAGTCATTTGGTGAAGAAAGGCAGAAACTTCTTCAGGATATATCTTCACTTAAAGAAAAATTAAGATTACACACAATTTCATACACCTTAGTTTCGCATGATAAAATTTCCTGCACTAATACATTGAAATTTTCAGGACCAACAAAAGAGCCATTGAAGGGGCAAGTATGGGTTAAAAAGGAAGATATCTTGAAGGAGAATAGTGATCTCAATACACCTTTTGTCATTGAGTATTTTCCTCCCAAAACTTTTGTACCTTCTTTATTTCGCCATGTGTCAAAAAATTTGTCTTCTAAATCAAAAACAAAGCTTTCCGTGCATGATCACGTCACCAAGCAAACTCACAAAACAATTCCTAAAAACAAAAATACAAAGTCAAAACACGAATCAAAACCAAAAGCTATCAAAGAACCTGTGCACAAATGGGTTCCAAAGCTTCAGACTGCAGGAACTCAAATCCCAACCCTAGAAATAATTAGAGACCCTGTGTCATCCACTAACAAAGGAAAATCTAGGGAGTCTAAACGGACTAATAAACGTAATAGAGGTGGACCCATATTTCAATGGGTACCTAAAACCCTCTAGTTTTATATTGCAGGCCCTTCATGTGTGGTACTTAGATTCTGGTTGCTCCACACACATGAGTGGGACAAAGGAACTGTTGAGCAACTACGTTGATAGACAAGGAGGACTGGTATGCTTTGGTAATAGCAACGGAGCCAGAATCCTTGGATTTGGAGATCTCATATGCAATCGACTCACAATTAAACAAGTCTCGTATGTTGAAGAACTGACACACAACCTCTTATCAATAGGACAGTTCAGTGATTTTGGACTCCAAGTTGTGTTTCTAAAGAAAACTTGCAAAATTCTCAATGCCAGTGGTGAAGAACTTCTCACTGGAACTCGCAAGACAAATCTTTACACCATTGATATCAGAACTGTCAAACCAAAGACTGATATCTGCCTAATCTCCAAAGCAACTTCAACTCAAAATGACTTATGGCACCAACGGTTATCTCATCTTAACTTCAAGACCCTGAACAAGCTGTCAACTAACAAATTGGCTATTGGACTCCCACCACTGAAGTACCAAAAAGAGCATATGTGCTCTGCTTGTGAGAAAGGCAAAATGAAGAAAGCTTCACATCCTACAAAACACACAGCATCCACTCAACATCCTCTAGAGCTTTTACACATGGATTTGTGTGGCCCGATGCGAACTGAAAGCATAGGTGGAAAGAAGTATATGCTGGTTATCGTCGACGACTATTCCCGATATACTTGGGTACGCTTCTTACGAACAAAATCAGAGACAGTCGAACATATTCCAAACTTAATCAGAACAACACAGAACCTACTTCAGCGCAGTGTTAAAATAGTTAGATCAGACAATGGAACAGAATTCAAGAATCAACAGCTCAGTGACTTCTACGAATCCATAGGGATTACTCAACAGTTTTCTGCTATATACACACCTCAACAAAATGGGGTTGTCGAAAGGCGAAATCCAACACTCGTAGAAGCTGCCCGAACAATGATCATCCAATCATCACTACCTCATTTCCTTTGGGCTGAAGCAATGAATACTGCTTGCTATACGCAGAATCGCACAAACATCCATCTTAGATTTGGTAAGACGCCCTATGAACTCATAAACGGAAGATTGCCCAACATTGCCCATTTTCGAATTTTTGGATGCAAGTGCTTTGTCGCCAACGACCGCGAAGACAAGTCCAAACTTGATCCAAAAGCAACTGAAGGAATCTTCGTAGGCTACTCCTCACAATCTAAGGCGTATAGGATATTTCTCAGAGACAGAAGAATGATCATGGAAAGTATAAATGTCACCTTTGATGAGGGACTCGAAATTTCTACTGGACATAGTAGTTTGGGACAAGTATCTAGAACACTACACCTTATTGACTCTCATAAAGAAAAGGGAGAGTGTTCGAGAGATGCCTCTGAATGGATCTCGTCAGTACCGGGATCGGGCCAAGGAAGTTTGAAGCCAGATCAACCACCAACTGACAATTCTAGACAACACAACCCCACATGCTTCAATCAACGAGTTCAAGAGGAACTGGATCTGGATCTACTTTTTGAACATATTTATATCTCTCAAAATCAGACAAGACCATCTACCGATACCTTTCTAAATACTGAATCCAGTCCTAGTTCGTCAACTCATGCGTCAGAACCTATTCCTAACCAGACAATTCCTCCCTCAGATGCAGAAGCCTCGATCCCAACAACTCTGACAACAACGCAAACAGAGGCCTCCTCTTCAACTTCAGCAGGCAACACTACTGCGACTGCAATCGACTATCCACTAAGTGAGGAAGCGCAAATAGACGAAACGACCTTACCTCACGAAAAGAAATGGGTTCGACATCACCCTACAGATCAAATAATAGGAGATCCCAATACAGGAGTAACGACTAGAAGATCACATTCAAATGAATGTAATTTCACCTGTTTCTTGAGCCAAACAGAACCTAAAAGAGTAGTTGACGCACTACGAGATCCTAACTGGATAGTGGCTATGCAAGAAGAGATTAATCAATTCGAACGTCTCAAAGTCTGGAACTAGTTCCTCGTCCAAAAGGGAAGACTGTGATCGGAACAAAGTGGGTATTTAAAAACAAAAAGGATGAAGATGGTGTTGTAATTCGAAACAAAGCCAGGCTCGTTGCTAAGGGATATAATCAACAGGAAGGAATTGATTACGATGAAACGTTTGCCCCTGTAGCCAGAATCGAAGCTATTAGGTTATTCCTTGCATATGCAGCTTACAAAGACTTTACTGTCTATCAAATGGATGTAAAAACAGCCTTCCTGAACGGAATTCTGAAAGAAGAAGTGTATGTGTCACAGCCAGACGGATTTCTCAATGCTGATCATCCTGACTTTGTTTACAAACTCGACAAATCACTATACGGACTTAAACAAGCTCCAAGGGCCTGGTATGAGGTGCTATCCGACTTTCTTATCTCCTCAGGATTCACTAAAGGGAAAATTGACACTACTTTGTTCGTAAAGAAAGATGGCGTTGATATCATGCTTGTGCAAATCTACGTGGATGATATCATTTTTGGCTCTACTAACCCTAAACTTTGTGAAGAATTTAGCATTCTGATGCTATCACAATTTGAAATGAGTATGATGGGAGAAATGTATTCTTCCTCGGATTACAAATCAAACAACTTCAGGATGGGATTTTTATCAATCAATCAAAATACATCCACGATATTCTCAGAAAATATGGGATCGACAAGAGTAAATCCTCAAGCACACCAATGTCAACCCCATGTTCCCTCGATGCAGACCACTTAGGTGAACCTGTAGATGTTACTCATTACAGAGGAATCATTGGATCACTGCTCTACCTCACTGCCAGTCGACCAGACATCTTATTCTCTACATGTCTCTGTGTTCGATTTCAAGCTAACCCCAAGGAGTCGCATCTTCATGCTGTCAAAAGAATCTTGAAGTATTTAAAAGGAACACCAGACCTTGGACTGTGGTATCCTAAAAACTCAAGTATGAAACTAATAGGTTATTCTGACGCAGACTTTGCAGGATGCAGACTGGACAGGAAAAGCACTTCTGGACATATCCAATTCCTAGGCAATAAGCTTGTCTGTTGGGCCTCGAAGAAACAAAATTGTGTGTCAACTTCCACGGCGGAAGCAGAATACGTCGCTGCAGCAAGTTGTTGCTCACAAATTTTGTGGATCAGAACTCAACTACGGGACTACGGGTTCGATCTAAATAGAATTCCTATTTACTGTGATTCCAAGAGTGCTATCGCAATTACATGTAACCCTGTTCATCACTCACGCACTAAGCACATAGATCTTCGATATCACTTCATTAAGGATCATGTAGAAAGAGGCATAATAGAAATGTACTTTGTCAATACAGAGATTCAACTAGCCGACTTGCTTACAAAAGCATTGGATGAAAAACGCTTCCAATTCTTAGTTGCAAAGTTGGGAATGTTGAACCTCAATTTTTAAATTTCGAATATGCCTTCGTACAGTTCCAGATTTATCTATTTGCTATGTTTCACTTCTCTCTCATTCTGTGCGTGTTCATTATGTTATTTAATTAACTAGGATTTTCCTTTAGCTTAACTCTTTAATTTTTCAATAATTGTTTCTTGTTTCCAATAAGTCGATGTAGCGCTAATGCTGATGGCGTTACATCGAGGGGGAGAAATGCTATATCCATGCATCGAGGGGGAGTAAGTGAATTCTTCAATCATTCAATTTTTAAGATACTCGATAGGCATTACATCTAGGGGGAGTTTTTCAACAAATACATAAAATTATTCAAAACACGAACAGATCGCTCAAACACATAAAACATTCATAATACGCAGATAACTCTTAAAAACTCGTATGCCCGATTAAGACCCAAAGCAGAATAGCAAGTAAAACAACGAATAAGCTCAAAAGAAGGAAAATCTCAATAACCAGCATATCCAAATTATGCTCAAAGTTACGTCTTAACTCTGCCTGGTTCCTCGAGCTTCTTCTCTTCTTCCTTTTTCTGCCAATTCATCTGTAAACGAGAAAATAAGAGATGAGTTAGTTCTTAGATGTAAGGTACTTCAAGGAGAGTTGAGACATATCTATTTATAAACACGAAGGAAACTTACGTCATTTATTGTCCCGACATTAAGACGAATTTTTGACTAAGGCGACGATTTTTCTTCTCCAATAAGGATACCGTATCATGAAAATCGATCTTGAAAAACTCATGATTTGATGCTATCCTAGTGATTGATCGAGTCAAATTGGTAGGATTTGGGTAATTACTTGATTATTTGGTATCTTTGGTAAGTTAAAAATCTCGTACACTTACCTTGTTCTTCCTAGGTCATTTTGGAAATCAATTATTAAAATTAAGTTCGCATTCTTCACATTACAATATTTTTTTTGCGAACCAAATCTGCAGACCCGCAAAAGTACGCAAACTTATAGTTTGCGAATCGAAAGTACAATTCGTGAAATCATAATCTGCGAACTCCGTGATAACTCATGGACATTTTGCGAATTCACTCTATTTCCAAATCTGTGAACCGAAAATTTTAAATCTCCTTTCCTCTAGTTCGTCAAAGTGTTAATTTCTGATTTGCGAACTGATTATTCAAAACCTCACCAAGGGATAATATGCGAACTCTCAGTGGGCCTCTTTAACAAAATTTTGCGGCCCAGTTTTAAATTAAAACATTACCTTTCGGCCCGCGAAATTTTCGTTATCTTATTCGCGACTTCCCCAAATCAGATTTTACGAACCCTAAAAATTCTCAAAAACTCTCCGGACTGTGATTTCCGTCCACACCCACGCACTCACAGACTTCGTTGAGGTATGGAAGAAACAGTCCTTAAACTTTTATTATTCATGTGTTTTCTTCGATTTGCAGGGTTGACATCGGTAAAAGAACAGGGAGTAGTTTTGTCTGTGTTTATTATGTTAGATCTTGTGTGTTTTATACGATTATTGTGAAATAAACTCATACTTAGTTTAAATTATTATCGTGATAAGTGAGTACGACTGTGCAGACAGGATTTGTGAGTGTCGAATTTGAAATCAATGCTCTGTTCAGTTCGTAGGGTTTTTCTGGGTTCTTTATTCTTCAATTTTGTTTGAAATCAACGTTCTGCGAATAGGATTTTCTGGGTTTTATTCTTCAATTTCGTTTGAAATCAATGTTCTGCGAATAGGGTTTTATGGATTTTATTCAAAAATCTACGTTTTGATCTGTCAATTCGTGATTCGCGAATTGAATATGTGTTTTTTGCGAATGAATTCGTCGAATAAGTTAGTCAAATGACTTCGCACTTTTAAATTGACCAACAAAATTTTACAAATCTAAATTCGCAAACTGCCTTTCCAGATGCAATTCGCGAACTAGAGTTTCGCGGGTCATGTTTAATTTTATCAATTCGGGAATTGCCGAATTCGCAATCGTTTTCGCAAATTTTTATTATTAATCGCACTTCGCGAACTGTCAATTAACACTTCGCCAAATTCTTTTCAAAATTCAAAATCGATTCGCGAAATCCCTTTGACAGACTCACAAATCTTCAAATTCGCAAAAAAATTTGTACCTCGCAAAAAATTTCCAATGTGCGAACTTTATTTCGAACTACATTACAAATTTGCGAATTGATTCTTCTCCATTTCAAACTAATTCGCAAAACGGACTTAGCGAACAATTTAAAAACTTCAGTCTTCATGGACCCGCACATCATCAAGATTTGTTATTCAAATTACAATTCGCGAACATTTTCAATTTCAAAAACTAACTCGCAAAACAAATTCTGAAATCTTGAAAATCCGTTTCAATTTGTGAAACTCACTTGATCAAAATTTTAAAACCTTACATTCGTGAAAAACACTTTGAAAAATTTTGGGCCGAACAGTTCTTCGTTACTTCAACAAATTTCTTAAATACTTCTTCATTCACAATTCGTTTCTTTTCTAAATTGCAGTTTCGACAGAATGACTACTCCAGCAGATCTCGTGTACTCTACCTCCAAATGGATTGTGATCAAGGACAACAACTTTCAAATCGACTTGAACACTTTCAAGTGTAAGGAAGAGATCATACCATCCATCCTGAGAAACCACCATCTGGGATACGCCTTCTCTGCGTCAGTTCCCGTACCTACCGTGTACCTTCAACAGTTCTGGGGAACGATGACTACCAAAATTTCACCAGACAACACCACCTACTATGAAGCCAAAATCGCAAACGAGACTGTCAGAATCACCAAGGACTTCATACGACAAATTCTTCGGCTGCCAATTCAACCAGAATATGAAGATGAGGCATCCGAGAACGAGATAATCGCAGATATGTTGAAAATGGGTTACTACAGCTCACTTGAGTATGTTTCCCGTTTTCAACAATCTATGATTCCACACCCGTGGCGAACACTCTTCGCAATTGTCAACAAATGCTTTTCACCCAAGCACTCCGGATGGGACCGATGCAACATCACGATTCTCCGAATCTTTCACGGGATCGTCTTCAGGAAAGGATACGACTATGCCAAGCTAATAGGAATGGACCTGGACGATCAGCTTCATCAGAGATCAAAATCAAAATCGAAGAAGACACAGAATCTACCCTATCCCCGGTGGTTTTCATTGATGATCCACCACTTTATGACTACAACACCAGGGATACCACCACGACCTCAAGAAGAGAACTCCACCCCACCCAAACTCAAATTTCTTCAAAAAGGAAAAACGGATGAGAAATATTCACGAAAACCGATGCCTATACTGCGCGCTACCTTACTACTAGCCAACCCAGAAGACATTGACAAATACTGCAAAGATTACAACATTCCCCACCCCATGACTCAGGCCAACCCACCCGAGTCTAACCCAGGGGTTAGTGAGACTGAGAGAGTAGAAACGAGCGAGAGAGAACAAACAAGTGAGATACTGAGAGAAGCCACAGAAACCGAATTTGTCCCACAACCACCACAAACTACATCTCAAGAAGCAATCCCTAACCAACAACCACCATCCTCTGAACAAACCATACCTGAACAATCACTCGAGGAACAACCACATGCCGAACGACTCGAACAACCACTAATAGGTGTTCCCGAGAGGACCACAACTGCACTAGCTCAGTCAGAAAAGGCCGGGTCACCCCCTAGGATAAAAGACATCGACATTGACCCACCGGTGCACGAGCAACCCGAACCCGACCATTCGCTTGTCTCCCAACAGGCAAGTGTCTCAAAACCTTCAGCACCCCCCCTTTTCACATTTGCCTCGGCTTCTGTGTCCATTCCACAACAAAGCACAACTATTCCTACGACACAGCCCGAGTCTCTGCCTGATCCTCAGGCGTCAACGTCCATAGAAGCGCCTCAGATCGAGGCCCTTCGAGGATTGGACGGAAGTCTCACCGATGATGATGACCTCAGCAGCCCATCATCGGAGAGCCACCGACCAGAACCTAGTTCTGGACGCTTGCTAACGAGACGCCTTGGCGATCTCGGTGATAGCTCCACCCAAGCCCGTCACACTGACGTGGCCACAACGACCCGAGCACCATCTCCGAAAGATGTGTCGCAAGGAGAGGTCGGAAGACCCCTGGAAACTGAAATCCATCCGACTTCGGTTGACAAGGGCCACCGTACAGAACCTAGTTCTGAACGTGTGATAACGGCAAATCCTAGTGTTGCCGGTGCACCAACCCCAACTCCCGTAACTGTGACGACGGCATATCTGGAAAATCGCCTTTTTGAGTTCTTTGAATCCGTGACCTTACCACGGGTTCGAGGACTCACTAAGGATGCCATGCAATCAGCCTCCACGGACAAAGGAAAGGCACCCATGGTAGACCAACCGTCACAGCCTCGCCTCATCTCACTACCACCACCACGAGTACCGCCTGAACCCAGTCCTTACAGCATGCCTCTACTTGAGCTCTTCGATGTAGGTATCTCTCGCATCATTACCCTCGACAACCAGCGAACTCCAGAAGAAGAAGATTTCTACAAGAAGCTGATTAAAGGAGGAATCATACCTAACCCAACCACATGTCGTCAAGAAGGCTCAAGTCAGAAGCGTCGTCATGACGATACTGATGATCAGGATCGTCCTGAGGGGGAGAAGAGACCAAGAATCACTCTCGGCGGATGAGGACGCGGTGTTCAAACTCGTGGAGGAGGTTCTTCCCGACAATCCAACCCACCACCAAAGTCCTCTAGGGGCAGACAAACTACGCTAGGGCCGAACCAGACAATTTCCCTTGGCGAAGCAGAGTCTGGCTCTCTGAGGATCTCTACCCAATCAGTCCAAACAACCACAAACCCTCATCCAAATGATCCTCAAGGCTACATCGACAGATACATCTTAGAAGAGGAATGGATGACGAGAACAGAGACATAAGAAGAATCCCGCATTAGGATTGAAAATGTTCGCGAGATTTTAAATGCGGCGGCAGCAGACCTTTGTTTCATTGAGCGAGAGGAAGAGGAGCAAGGAGAAAATCATGTGGCAAATCTTCCAGAGCTTCCAGAACTCCTTCGACATCAAGTGCCCAAGGAACCGACGCCGGGCTACGAATTCATAGAAACCCATTGGAGGAACGCGAAGATCAAGGCTTCTTTTCTTGAGGATCTCTATCCAAAGATCTGGCGAAAGGAGGAAGAGATAAAAGGAGTCAACGAGCTGAATCTTCGAGGCCTAATGCACTTAAAAGGGACGGCTAGAGGACTTAGTCATCAGATTATGCTCTGGGAAGGCTTAGCCCAAAGAGGTATGAATAGGGACCAGTACAGAAAATACCTCAGAGACCAAACAGCCATCTGTGATGTCAAGGATGTCGAATGGGCGGTAGGAAGATATGTGGGCCCTGTCTTTGTGATTGATCGATATGACAGGAAAGTCGAAAAATATACAGAAGCAGATCTTCCCTACTTCCCACTGGGAGAACTCAACAAGCTTTACAATATCTATCGCAACAAGTTCACCCTTGACACTCACCCAGAAAGAGAAGGTTACAGAGCTATCAAAGAGTGCATGCTGAGACAGATCAAGTACTTTGCATCAGATGACTTCCAAATGGCCTTGGAAAACAATATGAGCAAAGTCAACCTAACCTGTCCGCTTAACAGATATAAGGATCTCGACAAGTATGGAGAGGGATACATCTTTCTTGAACCATCTCCTGGGGTCTCTTACCTTCAAGCTCAGAAACAGGAATTACAAGTATTCCTTCTTTCAGATGCCCCTAAATTTTCAGATGGAACATTGAAGATTATCCTCAACCAACTTGTAGCAAAGAAGAAGACAGTTGCTGAAGAAGACAAATTAGAAGGCACAGAGCTAGAAGAAAAGAAAGTTCTACGAAAACTCATTGAAAAAATCAGATATCGAATTGTTCTTCGGAATGACATCAGACAGTTTGAGCACGCCCTAGGATTCAAAAAGACCTACTTGGCCCACAGGGAACCTCCACCTCCTCCTCGCTCAAAGAAGAAGAAGAAGTGAAGACTTAGAGAATAGGCTCATATGTACTTTGGACACTTAGGGGGAGAATGTTAGGAATATTTCAAAAAGTGTCCAAAATATTTATTCTAAGTCTTACAGTGTATTTTATATGTTTGTATTGGGTTTGTGTTTGTAATGGGCTTGTTAGGGGCCCAATAAGCTTAAATACCTCTCAAGGTATTTAAGCTTAAACCCTAACACTCATTAATCTAAGTTTTCATTTTGCAAGAAATCTCACGTATTCAACAGTAAACCTCTAAAAGCATACCATTCACATTCTACGAAGGTTTAATCTGTTGAAGTGTTCTTGGATAATCTAGAATTACACTAGGCCGTTTGCCTCCTATGGGAATAAGGAGAGGGTTGCCCAAAGATCTGTCGCAGAGCATGAGGCAATGTTTCTGGTTTTACATTCCTGGATGGTATTTTCCTTGATGGAGCTTCCTTTTGTTGTGGTAAATCACATGGTTGCGCAGTCGTCAGCCTGAGAGTCGGAAGAAGGCGGTCAGGCCCTTCAGGGGCATTTGAAGCAAGTTCAGGCTAGTTTCTCCGCCAAGGAGAAGGCAGCTGAGGGGGTTGCAGTTAAGTGTGGCGCTAAAAAAGATGGAACTGGTAGAGAAAGAAAGGGAGGAGCTGTGGAGTTCCTTTGCTAGAGAGAAAATCAAGTGGAATGAGAGGTTTGGCACGTATGGCAGTCGAGATGGCAAATGCGAAGGCTGAAGGGGCCAAGATTTGTCAGTAGCATCTTCTTGCTACAACTGCCGTGAATAAGTTTTTGGGGTTTCAGGCTGAGGATTAGCGCCAAGCTTGTTTGAAGGGCCCCATGTCTCATGCGGCACTGCTACATGGGGGCTTCCGGCGCTGGATCCTCGGGAACTGGGGCCGTGTATACTCTTCGGGACCTTCCTATTTCCGAATGCTCCCAAGGAGATCTGCATGCCCTCGAGGACCCTCACTTTTGGCTCCCTGCTACAGAGACGCATGCAGAGGTCTTGGCCCGCTGCTGATCTCGAACGTCGTCTCTACCTCCTCAGGGAACTTGGTGGAAGGCCTTTTTTAGACATCTTAGGACCTGACAGGGACCTGATGGCGGAGCTCCTCTTCGAGCCTTGTATTTTGAAGGAGATCCCTAGGTCCTACTGCACGTTGCTCCTAGCCCTTTGGACATTATGTTTGTTTGGGACATTATGTTTGTAACGACCTTTCCTCTTTTCATCCTTGTGATAGCCTGTAAAAAATACTTTGTCACTTCTTTCAAGACATAATGGTGTGGGGAGCTTAACTCCCCATGTTCGCACGTTCCCTCGGAGTTCCCTTTCTCCTGTATTATATTTCCTTTTGTCATTGTGGGATCTGATAGATGTTTCTAGAAACATCATTATCATGGCATGGTTATAGCGCCAGCTTCATTAAAATGCATGGTTATAGCGCCAGCTCGCTTATCAATTCGTAAGCCAAGTACGAATTCACACCCTCGGTTGCAATGACCGTCGTCATTGTCCTCAGGTGTCGCTTTGCGCTAGGCTCTCTTTGTTCTTAGCGAGTTCAGTATCTGGGTAGACACTTTAGGTCTACAAATTTTTAACCCAGGGGATCCCCTCATTGATTTACCCTGGTTATAGCGCCAGCTTCGCTTTAGGTACCATTCACGTCGCAGGCTTACTGAGAGCCTTTGATGTCCTGTACACCGCAGCCCGTCAGCAGTGGCATCTTGTACGCCCTCATGGGCATCTTCCACGTCGCAGATTTAATATCTTTGATGTCGGGTACGCCGCAGACCCGTCAGTCTTTGGTATCATCGCACGTCGCAGACTATCAGTCTTTGATGTCCTGTACACCGCAGGTCCGTCGACCCTTGGCATCATATCACGTCGCGGACCCAAAGGTCGTTGATGTCAAAGGTCATTCGTGCCAGCACGAAGTAATGCATGAAGATCCTAAGGGGAATGGGACATTCGAATACCAGCACTAGGCTGGACTTTAGAGATCCCAAACAAGTAGATTGCTCTTTTGAATACTAGCGCGGAGCTAATCTTATTGATCTTGAACGGATGAGTCCGGTCTTCATGTGTCCACGTGAAAATGCTCACAGATCCCTTGAGGCAGGTCCTAATGTGTTTGTGGAGATACTTTACACGTCCGGAACAATTAAATCAGGTCTTCAACCAATTTATACTTTCTGAATATTACGACCTTCGTGGATAGGAGATCTTGTCCCCGATGTTGGCGGAGCTCCTTCTGCCATTTGGGGCGGTGACTTTTTTGTTTTTTCCTCGGTTCACCATCGCTTTGGAAACGGTATAGCATATCAATTCCCCAATTTGTTGAGTGGGCAAGGCGGATGCATACTCCCAGAATCTCCGTTGGGACATGGATTCGAGGTCCATCTTTTGGGTAGGTCCATCCCTTTTTGTCTTTCAGTTCCATGTCCTTCGTGACCTCCAGAACAGAGGTCCTTCAATCGTTAGCTCCTTACATGCTTTCCACAAGCTTCCATGTCTATTGTCTTTCACAGCGATAGGGGATAACATCTCCGGGGGTGGTCAAATTCTTGCTCGCCATGTCAGTCAAGCAGTAGACCTTATGGCTTTTTTATCTTGGGACCTGCATAATTTCATAACAGTTAAGCTACGTTGTTAGTTCTTTTATCGTATTTTTTCCATATTCCATCATCTTCACGTCCTTCATTTCGTAACTCTTGTTGTACAACTAGTTGTGGATCTGGGAACAAATCGACATCCCTTGCCCTCATTTCCTTCGCGATCCTCTGGCCATGAATTAGACTTTGCATTCTGACTTGTTGGTGGAGGCCTAGAATTTGAAGGCAATGGCAAAGCGGAGCTCCTCTACTCTCGGAGATAAGAGCATCTGCTTCAGATTTTGAGAAGCACTGACTCGTATGCGTGCACCCCCCATTGCTGCTTCTGTGTTCCTGTGGTACTCTCGAGCACAAAACCGAAGAGGGTCTGAGCTCTTTGGCTGCCGTCCGTTGTCTGAATTCCCCGTCGCACTCCCCTAGCTTGATGGTGCATTTCACCATTCTCCTCGGTAGATCTGATTGACTTATCATCTGGTTTCATCCTCCGAAGCACCTTGCTTCATAAAGTAGGTCGGCTTTGGGAGGTCCCTTCTTTCTTTAGTAAGGCGGAGCTAATGCTTCCATGGAGAAATACGGTGCCAACTCGTCCCCTATTAGATGTTTGTTGGGAGAGGGGTATTGTGGAGGTATTCTTTCATTTCTTCAAAGGTATGTTCGCACTCTTCAGTCCGCTCGTGCTCTTCGCTCTTTCGTGTCACATTTGAAGAATTGGAGACTCTTCTCGGCTGAGAGCCACTAATCCTCCCTACTGGTCTCTGAACTCCTAATCCCCTGGTAGACGTCTATGGTGCTGGGGACCTCACACCCAGATTGGAGCCCACCAGCTAATTCACTCAGGGTAATTTATAATGATCGCTAGGACGCGCATTGCTCAGGTCCTTGAAGTCACTACACATCCTCCGCTTTTCATTTCTTTTCTATAAGGGAGACATTAGCCAGCTATGTAGGGAACTGGAACTCTTCGACATGGCCTCCTTGGAAAAGCTTGTCTACTTCCTCCTTCAGGATCTGGGCTCTTTCAGTTCTGCACGGTCGGAGCTTCTATTTGATTGGTCGACTTCTCGGTATGATGATCTGTGGTGATATCCGGGCGAACTCCAGTCATATACTTCGGAGACAATGTGAATAGGTCCGCATTTTTTGTAGACAACCCACCAGCTCCTTGCCTGGCTCTTGTGGTAAGCTAGAGGGCCCATTTCCTTCTATCTTCATCCTCTGATCTCCCATTTCCTCGTAATATGGCTTCCTTTCGTTGCTGCCCTAACATCATTTGCGTTGCATCATCAGGAGCTTCGTCGGTCCCTCCGCCATCGAATGGGCTCTTTCCCTATGTCCTTTAAGCGACGTTGTTTCTTCCATTGGTTGTATCTCGGGAGGTCGAACTTCATATGTCTTTAGCGATAACAAAGGCATTGGTATGTGGCCTGGCCACAGGTGTCCCATCTTCTGGAACAAATCGAACTTCGGCCAACGCATCCTCGTATGTCTCACAGATCTCTTTGCATTGGGTCCACCTTGCCCGGAGCCCTTTCAGACGTTGGTCGAGGCCATGGTGTACGAAATTCCTCCGATGTTCTGCTAGGATGGGCCCTTCGATTTCATCATTCATATGATAGTAATCATTAGTATGATGCATGTCTTTAATATGGTGTCGAAAATATAAATGGAAGTGAGATTTAGATGGCCCTGGAGCTCCGGCTAAGAGCCTTTTCGTCACGGATTGTCTCCCGGCTGATGTCGGGACCCCCTCCATGTTGTTGCATAACAGTATGGCATTCCACAAGACCCTAAAAAGACCGCCTTGTTGTGAGGTTAAGGTAATAACGGTTTTCTTTGGTCATGCTTCTAGCTTGCTCCTTCCCGTTCGGTTGTCGTGGCCTGCTTCTCTTCATGGACGTTGGCGACTTTACTTCGTTTGTTCTAAGGGACCTTGTCCTCCTGCTAATGTATGCGTGGAGGTCCCCGTTCTTCTTCTACCTCGTGGAGAACGACGTGGAGTTGATCCGGTGAATTTGTTTAACGGGCACGACGTGGAGTTCCCTCGAATGACCTATTGGAATTCGGAACTAGCTACAACAACTGTTGAACGATCGTTACTTGGGGACGAAAAGGATCTTCACATAGGAGCATCTTGGATCCTTCGTGGAGCTGATATAGTAGATCCCTAACAGAAGGATCGGTGTTTTGCCATCATAGTGGAGCTGGTTTAGAGGTCACCAAAAGCGAACCTTCGCGCAACCGAGGCGCAGGACTTGGAGATCCCAGACTCATAACTTGTGTCTTCGTTTCCAGGCAGCTGGTCTTTCATAAGTTCCCTTTGGTGGTTATCTTATGCTAGTGGAGAGCATGGGTCATAGGTCCCGATCTGATAGGTAGGTCCTTCTCACATATTTCCTTCGTTACCAATGCAGAGCTGGTCTTTGACGATCCCAATTGGATGATAAAGTCTTCTCATGGCAGTAAGGAGTTGGGATTATATCCGCTGTGGACTTCAGATGTCGGCATGGAGTTGGGAGGTCCCTAATACGGCGCTTCGGGTCTTGCGAGTGCAGAGCTTGGCTTTTAGGTCGCGAAGGCGGAGGTCCGAGTTTTCTTGCCAGCGTGGAGCTGGGAGGTCCCGAATGCGGAGCTTCGGGTCTTCGTGCCAGCACGGAGCTGGGCTTTTAGGCCCCGAAGGCAGAAATTCGAGTATTCACGCCAGTGCGGAGCTAGACTTTCGGTCCTGAGGACCTTTCGCATGCCGACACGGGATTGGGTTGGATTTTCTGAGGATCTTCGTATACCCGCACAGAGTTGGGCTTTGAGGTCCCCCAGATCTTCGTACGCCAGCATGGAGCTGGACCTTAACTCCTTTATGCGATATAGATCCCTAGGACTCCTTATTGATCACCTTCAAATCATGTTCGTTGCTGCGGCCAACACCTTTTTTCACGTATCTCGGGATAAACATCTCGATTATATCCTTCAAATGATAACAATTGTTAGTTTGGCGCACCCACTCATTATAATAGTAATAATATATGATAGAGAATGAAATTTAGAGGGCCCTAACACCGGCTAAGAGCCTTCTCATCATGAGATGTCTCCCGTGGTCTTCATGTTTATCTTCTGCAGATCCTCAGGCACGGAGCTAGGCTTTTAAGTTCCGAAGGGGGAGCTTCGGACCTTCTCGCCAGCGAGGAGCTAGGCATTTAGGTCCGCATGGATCTTCATACGCCTTCGTGTGCTAATGCGGAGGATCCTCAAATGGAGCTGGCTCCTATCTGGGAGACGCGGGGGTTGCCTTGCTTTAGCCGGCACAGATCCCCCGGGCCCCTTCTTGGCTGCCTTCAGACCTTGATCGAGGATGGGTCCTTCTATTTGGTCCTTCAAACAATAGAAGTTGTTAGTGTGATGCATATACTTATAATAATATTGGTAAAGTAAATGAAAATGAGATTCAGAGGGCCCTGGAGTCCCGGCTAGGAGCCTTATCAACACGGGACGTCTTCCGTGGATCTTCATGTGCCCGCATGGAACTAGGCTTTTATCTCCCGTGGACCTCTGGACATCGGCATGGAGCTGGGCTCTTGGGTCCCAAAGATGGAGTTTCGGTTCTTCATGCCAGTGCGGACCTAGGAGGTCCCGAATATGGAGTTTAGGGTCTACGCGCTGGCGTGGAGTTGGGAGGTCCCGGATGCGGAGCTCCGGGTCTTCTTGGCAGCACGAAGCTGGGCTCTTAGGTCCCAAAGATGGAGTTTCGGGTCTTCTCGCCAGCGGAGAGCTGGGTTTTAGGTCCCAAAGGAGGAGCTTCAGGTCTTCTTGCCAGCGCTGAGCTGGGTTTTTAGGTCCCGAAGGGGAGCTTCAGGGCTTCTCGTCAGCACGGAGCTGGGCTTTCAGGTCCCGAATGGGGAGCTTCGGGTCTTCTCACCAGCGGCGAGATGGGCTTTTAAGTCCTGAAGGGGGAGCTTCGGGTCTTCTTACCAGCGCGGAGCTGGACTGTTAGGTCCCGAAGGGGGACCTTCAGGTCTTCTTGCCAGCGCAGAGCTGGTATTTTGGGTCTCGAATGGGGAGCTTCGAGTCTTCTCGCAAGCGCGGAGCTGGGCTTTTGGATCGCGAAGGGGGAGCTTCGGGCTTTCTCGCCAGCGCGGAGCTAGGCTTTTAAGTCCCTGAAGGGGAGCTTCGGATCCTCTCGCCAGCGCAGGGCTAGGCTTTTAAGTCCCGAAGGGGGAGCTTCGAGTCTTCTCGCCAGCGCGGAGCTGGGCTTTTGGGTCCCGAAGGGGGAGCTTCGGGCCTTCTCGCCAGCGCGGAGCTAGGCTTTTAAGTCCCTGAGGGGGAGCTTCGGATCCTCTCGCCAGTGCAGGGCTAGGCTTTTAAGTCCCGAAGGGGGAGCCTCGGATCCTCTTGCCAGTGCAGTGCTAGGCTTTTAAGTCCCTGAGGGGGAGCTTGGGGTCTTCTCCCTATCGTAGAGCTAGGCCTTTAGGTCCCCGTGGATCTTCTTACGCCAGTGCGGAGGTGGACTTTGACCTCCTGCGGATCTCTTTGTACGCCAACGCAGAACTGAGGCTTTATTTCGATCACTCTAGCCCGTGTCTCCCTAGCTCGCTTGGAATCTTCTCCACTAGGACCTCCCACTTCAATAAGCATAGGGCCCCTAAGTGGTGGTGGAGCTCTTTTGTTTGGAGGTGGTGGAGATGGTCTTCCCTCGTTCGGGGGAGCTACGAATTTTGCTCTAGGTTCTAGAACGGGACCTCGGACAAACTCTTTCAAGGCAACTGCCTGGATGAGCCGCTTTATTTTGTCCTTCAAATGACAGCAATTGTTAGTATAGTGCCCAATTACGATAACGACAATATAAATTAGGATGAGGTTTAAAAGGCCCTGAAGTTCCGGTCGCAGGCCTTCTCATCGCCGGTGCTCCGTGCTAAGGTTAGGAATATCTTATGGATTGTTGCGTACTGGCATGAACCTTTGCGGGGCCCTCAAAAGAGATCCCCAAGGCTTCCCTCATTCTTTGCGCGATAACTCATTTTTCCTCTGTTTGAGGTTCACCTGGGTGTTCTGAGATCCCTTCATGACTTATATGTACCATCTTGCTTGTCTTCATCATCTCAGGCCTGTGTTTCAGGTCCTGGCCATTCCTCAACACATTTGGCAGTTTTTGGAGGTCCTCATCCGCGAATTATGGGTCTAGGTTCTTCGATATGGGAAATCTTCCTCCGTTGACGTCTTGCACATTTCGTTTTGTCCCAACAGAACAGAAGAAAGAGAAAACAGCAAACCCTCAGCACAACTTCGCACTCTAGCAACAAAAACAGTTACTCACCCCTTCAACTCGGATTTCTCACAGACGGCACCATTTGATATGGGGCTCCCCAATCAACGAAATTTATACGTGTGCGTAAATTTATATAGCGGTAGATCGAATACTATGATTTTTAAGGGCATAAGGTGCTTTTTTACGGGGGGACGTAAACAAAAAGGACACGAGGATTTACGTGGTTCGAACCCTTTCGGATTCTACGTCCACGGGGCGCTGCGGAACTTCCTTTCACTATATCTTCATGGATTACACACTCGATCAATCCTCATTTTCGCTCATAAATGTTGAAGAATATGAAAGAAACTAACTAACACACGTGAAGGAGAAATTGTTTTGTGTATCTCTGTAGAAAAGGGTTTGTTCTCGTAAAAAATGACCAAGTCTCCTTGTTAGGTCCTACGATTAACAACTCTAAGATCCTAGGCAAGAATTCAAAGTAATTCGATGATAATGATAATCAATAAGCTTCGATCGAAAAACTCATTTGAAGAATGAGAGAGAGAATTCGATTAGAATGAGAAAGTTACTGTAGTTTTTCTCTCTAGAAATTGATTTGCAAGCCTTTCGGATCAATCTTCAAAACTTTTTCTATTAAGCTCGATTGATTTACATGTATTTATACCAAACAAACTTGGTATAAATATCAAACTAGTCCTAATCTAAGGACTACTATACAAAACGTCCCAAAATACAAGGACAACAAATAATATCAAGCACAATTAAATGTATACTCTACAATCTCCCCCTTTGTGCTTGATTGCGTTTCCGTGCCGTTTGTCCTCGTCGGGGCGTAATACGATCTGTGCAAGCCCAGCGCATACTCGTAGTTCCTCAGCGTGATCCTCAGCTCCAGTCGCTCCTCGATATCTTCAAGAAATTCCATTAGGAGCGACTGTTCTCTCACGAACCTGTGGATCCTCAGCATGGTGTCTCTATTTATTTCTTCCAACCTCTACTCGATATTCCTCCTGATGACTTTGAGCGTCCCATCACAAAACTTGTTGATTTCAATCTTCAGCATCAACCTATTCTTCTTTGTTATTGGATTGTGGTAGGGGATGCCTAGGACTGAGATGGTGTGCACGTGATTATTGGGAAGCCCTTCGATCTCAGGTCCTTTGTTGAGCGGAGCGGTCATGTTGACCTTCTTCATATTGCTCTCCAGAGCCATCTGAAGGTCGTGTGCGGCATAGTACATGACTTGGTGCATCATGAACCGGTAGAGACCCTCGAGTCTTTCTATCTTGATGAAGCCTTGAGGACCTTTGTACTTTTCCACATATAGCTGATATAAGTTGTAAACTTCTTCAGCAGGGATGTACGGTAGGTCGCTCTCGCTTAGATTTTCTCGAGTTCTGTCTACACGCTCAATGGTGTAGTGAGGTGTTGGAAGTCCTCTTTTATCACAGTAGACGCTGAGTAGTTGGCTTATTGGAGAGAGACTCTTATAATGGCTCTTGGCTTGTGCCTTAGTCATCCCCAGCCTAACATCAGGTCCTAGCCTGGTCAGCATTCAGAGATAGGTCATGTAACAACCCGTCCCATACCGGGTGTCACTATAGCATCGGTCCCTACTGGGACCGGTGGGGTTGGGCACACCACACTCCGACTGATAGTCTGGCCCCACTGTACCACTATTTAACCTTTTAGCGTACTTCGTGCACTCGCTCACACGCACCCTGAGAAACTTCCCAGGGGGTCACCCATCCCTAGATTGCCCCAAGTCAAGCACGCTTAACTTTGGAGTTTCTATAGATGGACTCCCGAAAAGGTAGATCGACCTTGATGATATGAGTAGTACTATTAATTCCCTTATACGATTCTTAGCCTGACACGCCCATACATTGTCAGTCTCAGGATCCCCTCTCATTCGGGTGTCGGATCGGTTCGTTCACGTACCCCTTCGCCTAGAAGCCTGTCAGGAGCCGCTCCTTGTCCGTGCACCTCTCTAGCACCGGCGATCACTCCCCGCCCTCATCGGCCCCGGGCGTCACATGCCCACCAGCTTCCGCCTGGTTTGTCCCCGAACCAGCACCGTACTGCGAGAGGTTGTGCTCTGATACCACCTGTAACAACCCGTCTCATATCGTGTGTCACTATAGCATCGGTCCCTACCGGGACCGGTGTGGTTGGGCCCACCACACTCCGACTGATAGTCTGGCCCCACTGTACCACCATTTAACCTTTTAGCGTGCTTCGTGCACTCGCTCACACGCACCCTGAGAAACTTCCCAGTGGGTCACCCATCCCTAGATTGCCCCAAGTCAAGCACGCTTAACTTTGGAGTTTCTATAGATTGACTCCCGAAAAGGTAGGTCGACCTTGGTGATATGAGTAGACTATCAATTCCCTTATACGATTCTTAGCCTGACACGCCCATACATTGTCAGTCTCAGGATCCCCTCTCATTCGGGTGTCGGATCGGTTCGTTCACGTACCCCTTCGCCTAGAAGCCTGCCAGGAGCCGCTCCTTGTCCGTGCACCTCTCTAGCACCGGCGATCACTCCCCGCCCTCATCGGCCCCGGGCATCACAGGTCATCCTCTTCTGCTGATCCCAATGAGAGATCCCTCTAAGTTAGAACTTGTTTGGCTTCTTCACTCTGTCCGGAGACCTCCAAATGTTCTCACGAACTTCTTCTAGGAAAGGGACTTCGATTTGGATGTTCTCCCATGGCGTGTCGATCCGAACAGTCCCTGGCGTTAGCCTTGGAGAGGAAACCGCCTGTTGAGCGATTAACTCTGGTAGCTTTGGGATATCTTGCTCGTAGTCTTCACCTTCCTGAAGCTCTTCGTCTTCTATGATTACGAGGTCTATAGACGCTTGTTGTAGAAAGAGTCGAACGTCGTGAAGCCGTCGTCTTTGATGCTCCTCGGGCATGGAATGGGTCATCCACTGTCCTTCGAAGATATACTTGTCTACGACCTCGTGTGGATTGACTACATGTCCAGAGGGTCCCGGTTGGTCTGGAGCGACTGAGGGAGTGGCTTGGGTAGCTGCTAGAGCTACAAGCATTGCAGCACTTGCTTCTTTTTCTGGAAGCAAGGGGCTTGAGTAGATCGGTGGTGTGGGCTGAGGCGTCCTGAGGTCAAAGGTTGGTGGGTCGATGTGGGCGGTGTGGTGCATGGTGTGGGTAATATGGGTTTGTGTTTGGGTTTAGTGGGTAGTTTGGGTTTCACCAACTCCAGCGCTTGTCTGTGCAGCGCCCGTGCCTTGTCCTTGGCCACTTGTTGATGTCCTTGGCCTGTTCTCCCCCTCATGATGGTCCGGATCGTCAGGATCGTCATGTCTGCGTCGGGAGTGGGAGCTTTGGGCTCGGCATGATTGGATAGGTGGCTCAGGATGGTCTACCAGTCGCCTATAAAGGGACTCTTCCTGAGGCGACCGTATGGTAAGACCGATGAGGCGGGCCAGAAGTATATCATGGAGCTCGGTGATTGGGATAGTGTATGGGTTGATTAGGATGGAAGAGTGTTGTAGAGGGTCGGTGGGTGGGGGTTGTGGAGGTGTGAGGTTGGGTTGTGACGAAGTTCCTTCATAGACAGGTGCTTTTCCGGTATCTCTTCGGGATGTCTCAAGTGCTGGGAGTACTCTCTCCGTGATTTTGTCTTCCATAGACTGTACAGCGCCAAAGAGAGCAGCCTGAAACTGCTCGTTCGTCACAAAGGGTGCGGACGCCTCCTGAGATGGACCAGGACGACTGATGTTGCCTGTTATCAACCCTTGAGTAGACACCGACTCTTCAGGTTGGCTCACAGTCACTTGAGGTTGTGACTGTATGAGACCTCCACCCAATCCTTGAGTTGAATCTTGAAGATTCGGCTCTATGGGCGTTGTGGCAGGCTCGGGTTGCGCCTGCGAACCGACACCACGAAAGTAGTATCTGGTGTGTTGGTGACGGCCGGGAAGAGGGACTCCAGTTGAATGCTAAGTGTCCTTGGAGTTCTCCTTATCAGGCTTATTTCCTCGTCCGACTCCGTGTCAGACGCGGTGGCGTGTGAGGAGTGAGGTCACGATTGACGTCCTCCAGTGCCTGATCCGTCACCAGTGGAAGTGAGCTTTGCCCCAATTCTACTTCGGGCTGTGCTACTGGTTGAAGAACCTCCTCAAGTGTTTCTTCGAGCACGCCAACATTCATGGGCACTTCCATTTGTAAGTCATGAGCAGGAGCCTCGAGCGCCATCTCTGTAGCCACGACGTCTAGTATCATATACGTCGGGCATTGGCTCTTCGACCAATGGATGAATTTAGCACAGCATTATGCTATTGGATCGAAAACAGATTTCGCGCCAAACTGTTCTTCGATGAACAGTGACAGAATTAAATTTTCGATCCAAATCTAACAATTTTTTGATTCAAAACAGAACAAATCTGCTCTGATACCAATTGTTAGGTCTTACGATTAATAACTCTAAGATCCTAGGCAAGAATTCAAAGTAATTCGATGATAATGATAATCAATAAGCTTCGATCGAAAAACTCATTTGACGAACGAGAGAGAGAATTCGATTAGAGTGAGAAAGTTACTGTAGTTTCTCTCTCTAGATATTGAATTGCAGGCCTTTCGGATCAATCTTCAAAACTTTTTCTATTAAGCTCAATTGATTTACATGTATTTATACCAAACAAACTTGATATAAATATCAAACTAGTCCTAATCGAAGGACTACTATACAAAACACTCCTAATTACAAGGACAACTAATAATATCAAGTACAATTAAATGTATACTCTACACTCCTCCTTTTTATAGGAGCTCCCTGCTGCCTGCGTGATGCTATGTTCCAGGATTCAAGGAGAGACGTGATGGCTGTGTATGACGATTGACGTTCTGCAACGGCTACAGTCCTCGAATAGTGGCGCGGCCCTGTTATAAGTCGACACGCATCATACCAGCCTTTTCCCTTCCTTTCAGATGTCTCTTTGTGCGCAGTTTCCAGAGGAGAATTTCCTTTGCCCAACGGTTATTCCGTTTCCCAAGGTTACTGCAAAAGCTTCTTTTTCCTTTTTATATTTTCGATTAAGCACTAATCCTTCACCTATGTGGGCTTTACTGGACCTTTTATCCTATTTTTTGGGCCATCTATTTTACTCCGTATCACCTTCGATCTCCAAAAAGTTTTTTTACAGCACACTTAATTTCTGGTTACCTCATTACGATATTTGTTTTATTAATTTTAATATTCTTAGCTTCGTATGAAACTCTAAGTTTAGCTAATTATGCATAATAAAGCTTCTTTTTTATGCGTAATGCTAAGAATGAAGTATATAGTGATTAATATACTTTTGCTCCTTTGCGAGAAACTAGAATGAGATGAACAAAAGTTTATATAAATCATGGAGTGGTTTCGTGGAAGTCATTATTGACAAAATTAATTTGGGTTAATCAATACATTGATATGATTTCGAGTTGGGTTACTATATTTAACAATGATAAAAGTAGTTTCACAAATTTTATGGTATTAAAAGTAAGTCGCCAATAAATTTGGTCTCAGATCCTTTTTCGGACAATATAAGAAATAGGCAAAAATGCATATAACCCCTCGTGGTTTCCTTGAAATGCACATAAACTCCCGTGGTTTTTCATTGTACCGTACTACCTCGTAGTTTAACTAATGTTGCACCGTAGCCCCGGACAGCAGTTTTTGCCCGAAATTGGATTACACACTCTCTTACTGCATGTTGGTTAAGCTTTGTTAAATGACCACAATAGCCCCAACTATTCACCTTCTTTTAAAATGATAACCCCGACCCTCTCTAGAATAAAACTGCTGTCTAGGTTGTTATTATTTGAAAAGAAGGTGAATAGTTGGGGTTACTTTCTTCATTATGGTCATTTGAACGCCTGTAAGACAAATTTCGGACAAAAACTGCTCCCGGGGTTATCATTTGAAAAGAAGGTGAATAGTTGGGTTATTCTGACCATTTAACAGTAAATAATATGATCCAAGCTTAACGCACATGCAGTAAGAGCGCGTGTAATCCAATTTCGGGCAAAAACTGCTGCAGGGGGTACAGTGCAACATTAGTTAAACCACGGGGGTTTATGTGCATTTCGGCGAAACCACGAGGGGGTTATATATGCATTTTAGCCTAAGAAATATTCCAACCATGAGTGACTTCACAGTTTCCAACATATTTTGTCAGAAAATTTTCATATATCATCTATTCCGATATATGAAGGCACCGATCTATTTCTGTAATTATCAGATACATACCGAATATAGCGAACAGAAAGTTATAACCATTATGATCATTGACACAAATTTATATTTTGAATAACTCTACTATTGCTGCCGAGTTGAGCATATGTGCTATAAACAAATTACATACATTTGATGAACTCTTACACGTGCATGCTACACAAGTCCAGTTTTATTTCACGCCTATAAATTGAATTGAAATATTGGAGCTGAAAACTCTTTCTTGTCAGATATGGCACAACAACATAAGACTAATCAAACCATATATGTTCGGCGCCGAACACCTAAAAAATGACCTAACATGAATAAGCATTTCATTTCGATCAATCGATCGCTCATGAAATAAAAACTGTGAATTGAGCTATCATATAAAAATTTTTCAAGTATCAACGGCCGTAAACATAAAAAGATGGAGTTCGAAATCGGGGCACATAACTGTGAACAACAAGATCACATGGGAACTGAAAATCTATGAGAAGTCTGGGAACGATAAATATTGATCTTTCATTGTCTATTACATTTATACATCTATTTTTGTTTGTGCATGTGTCATATCATATGCAACTAATTTAATATACAGCATTAGAGGAAGCATTGATGATTTTTACTACACCATGTCATGAGCGGGCTCAACCCAGTGAATAAGGACACACGTCGAGCATATATTAATCTTTTTACACAATAAAAAAAACAATACAATTTCGATTTATTCATAATTTATTTCAAGAGAATATTTTCCTACACAAGACGAGAAGGGACGGGATGTTACAGGTGGTATAGGAGCACAACCTCTCGCAGTACGGTGCTCGTTCGGGGACGAACCACGCGAAAGCTGGTGGACATGTGACGCCCGGGGCCGATGAGGGGGGAGTGATCGTTGATGCTAGAGAGGTGCACGGACAAGGAGTGCTCCTGGCAGGCTTCTAGCGCGAAGGGGTACATGAACGAACCGATCCGACTCCCGAATGAGAGGGGATCATGAGACTGACAGTGTATGGGCGTGTCAGGCTAAGAATCGTATAAGAGAATTGATAGTACTACTCATATCACCAAGGTCGACCTACCTTTTCGGTAGTCCGTCTGTAGAAACGCCGAAGTTAAGCGTGCTTGACTTGGGGAAATCTAAGGATGGGTGACCCCCTAGGAAGTTTGCCCAGGGTGCGTGTGAGTAGGACAAAGCACGCTGGAAGGTTAGTGGTGATACAGTGGGGACAGACTATAGGTCGGAGTGTGGTGGGCCCAACTCCACAGGTCCCGGTAGGGACGGATGCTACAGTGACACCCGGTATGGGACGGGATGTTACAGAAGCTCCTCAATATTGTAGCGCTCCGTTTCTTTCTTCCATATTGCGCAGCAATTATATTTTTCCCATAAAATTTTTTCGCGATTCTTTTCTTTTCCTTTCAAAACCGTTCCTTTTAAACATAAACGGGGGCGTGCATCTATCTATTCACTCTTTAGTATCATACCACCTTAAACTATATGCAACTATAAACTATGGGGAGTAGGATAAGAGTGTAGCCGGCCAACCTTGAATCCATGCTTTCGTATGTGGGTGCATTCTAAGTAGCCTGTTAGATATCTACAACATTGTAAAACAATTATTCAGAGTATGATCGCAACATGTTATTCCATAACATATATTAATGAAACTGTAATCATAAATCAATTTGTTTCCCGTAACTATCGTAACATCCTATTCATATACCCATCATGCTCGTTCATATAGCCATTTGCCATAAGATCCGTAGATCATTTGCCATTCTATACATCCATCACCTATCATTATCCATATCAAATCCGTAGATCAAACATGAAATCAATACAATCATATATATTCTTTCACATAACCGTCACGTAACCATAGTCCACATATCCATTCATATGACCTATAAGTGAATGCAATTCTATATGATCATTTTCTTTTGATACCCCCGTTATAGACAAGCTAGACTCGTACCGTAGGCCCGTCGGCGCCCATGCATGGGACTCTGTAACCATGTTGTAATCCCCCCATTTGTAGGGATACGTGTTGCCTGTACAGGACTCTGTAAAATCCCCCGATTTGTAGGGATATATGACGTAGCATCCGTATCATATCATCGGTGTCGTCCGATGTCATTTCTGTTCATTATTACGTGTATGCAAATGCTATGCCCATATCCTTGTCTCAGATATCGTATAAATCTATTAAATCACCTTTGTCACATAGGAGCACATTATGACATATAAGCCCAGTCAATCCATATAACACGTATATCATAGAATCATAAATCAATAAATTCATATAAAGCGTATAAGCACATAGAACACATATAAACAGAACACATGTTGCATATCATACTCGCAGGTTTCGTTTATACTCCCGTTCACTGATTCAATCTTGTCCTTGCCTTTATAGGAATCCTGACCTATAGAAGTATTATGTTCGGTAAATATGAAATCCCTAATATAATGCACGTGTCGTGATATGCATGCCTTATTATGCATGTTTGTTCCTATCCGTAGCCTTTACCTTGTTTATTACCTATAATATATTACACTTTCAGCTTAAGATGATACATTTTAGTCGGTGTCGAAATACGTATTGAAATCTAGTAACTATCCTGTATTGAAAATATTACTGAAAATCTTAACTTATATCGTATCAGAAAACCCTAAAAATATCGAAACTCATTAAATTCCAATAATCTGTATAATACCGGAACGTTTCTTTGGACTTTCAATCCTTACCGAAAATCTAGTTACATGATTAAATACCGAAAGCTTTGTATAGAATGCCGAAAACTTCTCAAGCTAGGCAATCACTGAAAACTTTTAAAAGATCAATATTACTTAAATGTCTTAAACCCCATTATCTCATGAAAACATTCCCAAAGGCATGACGAAATCTTTTTACTTTAAAACCCCGAGTACCAAATTTCCATTATACTGAAATCTTTATTATCTAACTATATTGAGAACTTCATATATGGAATAAAGTACCGAAAAATCTTCTATACTCAAAACTTACAATTTCAAATCTTTGCTAAAAACTTTAAACATTTAAATTATTTAAATACTAAAAGTGTTCATATGTCGAATACTTTCTAACTAACATACTTCAACTTGCCTAACCATATTTATTATAAAAGACTTCAACATCCGAAACTAACATGCTCTAACATAAAATTATCTAATTAAGCATGTAAAATCTGGAAAACCCTAATACATCCAAGGATGCTTAAAATTGCCAAGATACATTTATTAGAAGATTCGAACCTTTCAATTACTAGCATGTTTTAGTAAATGACATCGACATTTCCTTAATACTTATCCTAACTATGACACTTGTATATATTTTTTTAAAATTATTTCTTTCATGACTTGGTTTTGATAACTTTACTTGAGAAGACTTTCTACGTAACACTTTTCTTCCCATTTCGTAACTCTTATCCCCCGCAAAACACGATTCGTAAAAAAAACTTCTTTAGATTCGTGAAACATCGCTCCTTCTCTGAGTTCGCGAACTTTATTTGCGAAAACCTTTAGTTACTAAACTTTCTTTCCTTAATTAAAAACTCCTATTTTCGCACTCTACCTATTTCAAAATTCCTTAGAAAATTCTAATTTCGTAATTTCACATTTCACAACCTATAATTATTTGAAAATCTCGAACTATACTGCCTTAACTAATATTATTCTCATATACACCTCTATCACGAATTAATTATACAGTTGCATAAATTATATAAATGCATGAAAAGGTGCAAGGTTTTGGTTCCGTGACAAATATAGCTTTGGTTTTCATCATTTACAAAATATTCCCTTCTCGACAAGCACGACAGTGAAAGTCATTCCTCGTTTTACTGTGCAATTCTGTCTAAGAAAATTGTAAATGATGACACACGAATTTAACGTGGTTCGGATACGATTGATCCTACGTCCACGGTGCAGAAGAAGTTCTTAATGATGAAGTCTTTTACAGAGAGCGATCTACAAACACACACTTCGCTCTGAATCAGCTCACAAAACAAAAAACACACACTACGCACACATATAACACCCGCAAAAGTTAAACTTGTTTGGGATATGCCATCGGAATGCCATTCGAGGATATAATGAATAGGGCATAAATATGAATTCACACTTTAATATTTGGATATTGTATTCAAATATTTATTTATGGAATTTACGAAAGGCATATTATTTACTTACCTATCCAGTCTTACTAGGCATCCGGTGAGACGGTAAATAAATAAATCCCATATATAAGAGTTTAATCACCAATTCTCATGGGATGAGAGAAGAGCACCGGTGAGCTATTATTCTCGCATACTAAATTAGTCCATAAGTCTTAGACTTCAGTAGGGTGACTGAATGTCGATCATGACTTTTTTGTTGACGACTCTAAAATAGTTGTGCCAACAATTCACTTGGGAAGTGGGAGGTCTGGAAATGAGTTGAATCGGGGATTAACTTATATTTGGACACGAATCGTAATCGACGATCACATGGCTAATTACTTGTAGAGTGTCAATGATCGAAGATTGACTATAGTAGTGTGCGTGGACCTTAGACCGAAGGGTCATTGACAGAGTTGGCTTCGGGGTCTTGACTTGTCACTAATTTGCTAGGCCCTCCTTGTCCGAGGTTGAACATGGTTCAGCGACGACATGCGGTCTTGACAACGAAATGCAACCGCTGGGCATTGACAGTCGTGAGGGATTCACAATCTCGCAAGTAATCGAGGTATATGTCCTATCCATATTCGGGGACGAGGAATTACGGAATCTTTGCAAAGTATAAAAAACTAATTCACGTGGGACGTGGAGTATAGTTTAGTAATATCGTCGTCACGGATTAGACATAGTGTCGCGTTAGTGAGTTTGACATAACCATGGCTCTCATGCGACCGGGACATAAGTGAAGGGTACATACGTACAACAATAATCTATAGTCGGTTCGTAGATCAAAGATCGTACTCAACACGGGATTGGCTAGGTGCTTACCAAATTCTTGGATTCCTCCCTTGCTGGGTTGAGACAAACCAAGAGAGTCGCGCTTAAAAAGGATCATTGAGACATTATATGATAAAGTGAGATGTGTTATTATTTAACGAGCTTCAAGTCGTTAATGAAATGTCAAATAAAGTTTTAGAAACTATATTTACATGGCCTTAGGTTCCCGAAACGAAACAATTAAGCTTGACCACGAGATAGGGTTCACAACCACGAGCAAGGCTCGTCACGGTTGTGAAGCCCGCCTGAAAAATAGCAGCGGATACCAAAAATTTGTATCTCACAATCTAGATCTCAGATTGAGAATCCCTTTGGCTAGAATCAAGATTGGTGAGTCTGCTATATGTGGTTAAAATTTTAGGTCTATCGGACATCGTTTACCCCTTGATCTGCGTGAAACAAGAAACTGCCGCAAAACTGCTGAAAGTGTCACGGCCGTGAAGGGTACTGTCCTAGGCCGTGAAGCTCAGCAGTGAGCTTTGTGCTCCGAAATTATCACGGTCGTGAATGGCTATGCACGAGGCCTTGAACCGACAGTTTTTGGTCAAAACTTGTCCAAATCAAGTCCAAATTCGTCCCTTGTTTTTTTATTGGATTTGTGGGACAATATCTAGTCATTTGATGATTTTAAAACAAAGGAATCAAACAAAATTGAGTCATGTAGGACATGATTTAATTTTATCAAACTTAAAGTCATTTTCAAGGTTGAAAAATTGATTTTAAGTTAAGGCATTGTGCAATACTCATTCTAGCTTTGAGTTTAGAGAGAGTTAAGAGAATATAAGTTTTGAGAAAAACTTTAGTGTGTTTGAGTTTTTAGTAAATCGAACACACAAATATAAATACAAACACATCTCTTCTAAAACATCTTCCCCCCTCTCTAGCCATCCCTGGGAGGAGGTGGAATTTGAATACGTCCCGGGGTCGGCGTGACGATCTTGCCAAGACGTTGGAGCTCGGAGAGGTCACGACGTTGCTCGAAGCAGACTACGACAACCGGGATGACAACGCGAGAGCTTGGGATCTTCGCGACGAGGGTAAGCTTCGAAAACCCTTATTACGTGTCATGCATATTTTCTTTACATAACCAAGCGATCCAGGGCTCCTTACGGGGAATCTGGTAAAAAATTTTAAACTTTCGCTGTGCCCGAGAGTTGATCTCAGGACATTAGGGGTTCCCCAACAGTGGTATCAGAGCTTCGCCCGGTTTTAAGAAACGACATAAATCTCGGTTGTGCAAATCACTGAGTCACTCGAGCGTCATAGCATTAGTTGTTCTCGGTTCGAGTTTGCAAACTGAGCGCTCGCATGGTCGGAACACCGTCTCGTTGCGAGCGGTGCAACGTATTGCAGCGTCATGGTGAGAAACCATAGCGGTTGTCTCCCCGCGGATTATAACTTTACTCTTGGAGATGAGTTTAAGGGTGTACATTACAAAGATTGCTTGGATCCAGTGGTCTAGAGTAGATCTGCGTAAAACACGTTAGATGTGGTTTGAATGGAAATTTTCAGCGCTACGTAAGACGAGAATAGTGAGGCTCGCTAGCTTGGGGCGAAGCCTTGATGCCAACGACTTCCGATTCGAGTTTGAGGGACTTGTTGAAAGCTCAAAAATGAGCGGCTTCCCCTTTTCGTGTGTTAAATTACGCATTACTTTTATCGGGACTGTGACGTTCAATGGATCCGGGTCTGAACTCCAGTGATGGTGAAGTTCGACTTCGGTGGAGTAGCGATAAGGGCCGGTGGCGTTGTTTGTGTTTCGGGCTGTTCTGAACATCTCGATGGGCCGATAAGGTTTTGCCCAATTCCATTCATTTTAGGACTTCAAATGATTGGGTCATGTTAATAGCTCTAATGGGCCTTCAACTAGTTTAAGCCCAATAAGTAACCCTAATGGGGCCTAAGGGGCCTGGCCCAAGACAAGCCCAAACTTCGTTTCGGCTTCTTTGAGCGTCTGTTGTCGCATACGTATTTATGTTGTGTATGTATGATACATTAATGACGTCAGCATGGACTTAGGCTCTATTTCCGGGTGATATGTTAAGGGTGACAAGGTCCCCCAGGGTTGTATTTTATTTGATATTATACGGGTTGTCCGGACAGCTAATCCCCCCGTTTGTACTTTACTAATTTTTTTACAAAAGTTAGTTTAATTATGGTGGTCGTACGAATATGAGGCGAAAATACAAAGGAAAGTCATTCGAGGACTTGGAGGTCGCTCGAAGACATGGCGTTACCCCAAAGATGAAGAATCGAACCCTCATCTATACTAAGAAGAAGAACTTACGCTAGATCCTATGACCATTGGGGCAATGTGATAGATATGGTAATGTTTATTACTAAATCTACTAGTTTGATGCCCGTGCAATGCGCGGGTTATAAAATGTATTTCTATTCCAAAATATTTAACTTGTATTTTTTTGTAAGACCCGTGTCCCCGCGAACCAGATCGGCCAATAAATTTCGTTTATGATCTGAATGATTTCGTGTTAATAACGTATATGTCATATGTCTATGTGATTTTATGAATTTTGTGCTCGTGACTGATATGGGAATTTCGTGCAAGCCAAGGATTTTGTGTTGATGACCCTTAATTTATGAAAGGGAAATTTTCGAAAACAGGAAAGGAAATGACTAATGATAGTCAAATGAGAGTTGGGCTAGGAATTAAATTATTATAGTGGGCTAGAACTTAATTTAGGCCCAAAGCCAAGCAAGTTGGGAGACAACATTCCCTAATTCAAGGAAAACCCACGCCCACTCTATGCTTCCCTCACCACAGGTAAAGAAAATATCTAACTAAGGAATCACAACACTCTAATCTCACTTAAGAAAAAGTAACGAAAACCCAAGGAATGAAGAAGGAAGGAGACGAGAGAAATTCCAAGCCACAAGCACACCAACTAGCTTCGGATTTCGGACTTGGTCGAACGTTAGGAACGAACGAGGAAGTACGCTAATTACGCTTGGACAACAGGTAAGTGGAAATTCAACTACGACACGTAACTTGTCTGTATATGATTATGTGATTACATGCTTACGTGACTTTACGTGAATCGTGTACGTTATGATATGATTATTTTATATGCATGATAGCATGATCTGCATACGTACATGAGCATGGCATGAGCACTTGCACGCATACGTAGTACGTAAGACGCGAGGTAAGAGCGGGCATAAGATCGCCTGTGTGCGATCTATACTCGCCGATACTGGCGTTTGTGTCGACTCAATGAAGAGTCACGGCTCCCCTATGCAGCCATGGCGAATGAAGCCATAAGGCCGGTATAAGAGGCTGGGGGAATACCCGTATGCGGGAAATGCAACCAGGAGGATGCGACCTGGGGCACACACTGAGTAAGGGAAGATTCCTTCGGGTGACCATTTAGTGTGTAAACACCACCCGGATGGGAAGATTCCTTCGGGTGACCTCCGAGGTTAGTGGCATCGGTGTTGGCTACCACTGAGAAGCATCCGCGTGGAGGCCACACTGAGTAAGGAAAGATTCCTTCGGGTGACCTTCTAGTGTGTGAACCTCCACAGATGTACGAATTCCTCGTGGATTGAGATCTCTAAGAGATGGCGCATAGTGGGATAGAAAGCCGAGGGCCCATGTGAAGTGAGAGTATAAGAAAAAGAGTATGAGCTAGGAAAAAGAGTATGTGCGTTAGTAAGCGACGGCATGGAGTGCCGATCGATAGGACACGTGCATACATGCATAATTTCTGCTTACTGAGCCTCGGTGACTCATTCTTTACGTTACGTGTTGTAGGTACCAGCGATCACGGTACGTGACTTGATTTTTATGCGAGGCCGATCTTTTGAAGCTATTCGGCTGCTTTTGAGGTGGGAGTGTGTGTATGGATGACGACCTGTGAAGGCCGGGCGCATAGGAAGCTTTTGCTGCACACACACACTTTTCTTTTGTGTAGATACGACTACGATGAGTATTAGAATGACATGTGAACATTCTTTTGACTTGTATGTATGAACTACCAACTTTAAAATGAAAAATTTTATTCGCATTTTTATGCCTTGAACGATAACGAAGCATTAGGCACTTAGGATTAGAACGAATAACGAAATCGGGACGACGGGTCGTGACAGAGTGGTATCAGAGCTTCGGTCACAGTCCTGCAGACTGTCCATACACACACACTCAAAAGCACGAAAGCGGCCTTGCTTGTAAGTACCATGTTATGTGAATTTCTCGTATGGTTTGATTTATTGGCCTTAGGAATTGTAAGGATAGGTTGAATAATGGTAAGACTTAGGGGTGAGGGCAGTAGGGATTCAGAACAGGGTAGGGACACTACTAACCCTACCGATAGTCGGGATGCTACCATCCTGCAACTCACGGAGTTGGTCCTACAGCAGTCGGCCCAAATCCAGCAGCTGATCCAACAGCAAAACGCTGGAGGACAATCAGCTAGCTTACCTCCCCCACCTGAACGAATTGAGATGATAGGGAAGAGGTTTCGAAAGCTTACCCCTCCGTTGTTCGAGGATGCCGTAGACCCCACCTCACCCGAGGATTGGCTCAGGACGCTGGAAAATATGTTCCAGCATGGCCGCACGCCTGAGGCGGAGAAAGTGATGTGCGCTGCATACCTTTTGAGGGGGAGCACTGGGCACTGGTGGGATACCCTCTCAGCCATCCAAAACCCACTTACGATGAGCTGGGATCGGTTTAAGGAGCTCTTTCGAGAAAAGTACTAGACCGCTCCTGTCCGAGCTCAAAGGATGAATGAGTTCATCAACCTCCGCCAAGGGACAATGACAGTGGCGGAGTATATTAAGAAATTCGAGCAGCTTTCAAGGTTCGCTGCTCACATGGTCAGTACAGATGCGCTCAAGATCGAGCGGTTAATGGAAGGATTAAAGCCAGAGCTGTACAGAGATGTGAGTATGGCAGGAATCCAAGGAGCCACGTACGCGCAAGTGGCGGAAAGGGCGCTAGTGGCGGAGCAAGCCGAGGCTAGGATTGCTCGCGCCCAAGAAGCAAAGCGTAAGTTCGTAAAAGGGCCGCAAGGGAGCGGAGGCATTCAAAAGCGGCAGTTCGTAGCCAAGGGTGGGAAGCCAAACTTCCAGAACCGACCAGGACCACCCCAACAATTCAACCCAAATCAGGGTCGACCTCAGCTGAACCTACCCTTATGCCCAAAGTGTGCACGAAGGCACGCGGGAGTCTGCAACTCCCAGAATGCTACCTGCTTCAAATGTGGCAAGACGGGCCACTACCTTAGGGCGTGTCCGGAGAATGGATCCGGAAGCCAAGCTGGGAACCCGGCGGCACCACCAAGGGTACCGCCCCGGGTTTATACTCTCGCGTCCGAGGAAGCGGAAAACAACCCGGCTGTGGTAACAGGTACCCTCCTCATTCACCAAACCCCCACATGCATCTTAGTTGACTTGGGAGCGACGCACTCGTTCGCATCTACTAAGTACGTCACGAGAGTAGGAGTCACGCCTCATAGAGCTGGGTTCGAGTATAGCGTAACAGTTCCAAACGGGAATCCCACCCAAACTAACCACATACTACGGGATTTCCCAGTAGTAATCGGGGATAAGGAACTACCCATAGATCTCATAATAATTCCTTTGAATGATTATGAGGTGATTCTCGGAATGGATTGGCTATCGAAGTACGGAGCCGTCATAGACTGTCACCGCAAGATAGTCACGCTCAATATGGACGGGAATAAGCCCCTTAGGTTGGTAGGAACTAGCAAGAGGACTATGATCTCTAGGATATCAGCGTTAAAAGCCCAACGGCTGATCAAATCAGGGTGCGAAGCATATCTAGTGTTCGCTATCAAAACGGAAGAGAACGCCTCTCCGAAATTTGAGGAAGTGCCGGTAGTTAAGGACTTCCCCGACGTATTTCCCGAGGAATTGTCGGGACTACCACCCGATAGGGAAATAGAATTCGCTATAGATCTGGTGCCTGGAGCAGCACCAGTATCTAAGACCCCATACCGGCTAGCACCGACGGAAATGAAGGAGTTAAAGGATCAACTCGACGAACTCATGCAGAAGGGGTTCATACAGCCGAGTTTCTCTCCTTGGGGAGCACCGGTGCTATTTGTAAAGAAGAAGGATGGATCCATGCGATTATGCATCGACTACAGGGAATTGAACAAACTAACTATCAAGAACAAGTACCCACTCCCGAGAATAGACGATCTATTCGATCAACTACAAGGCGCTACGGTTTTCTCCAAGATCGACCTAAGATCGGGCTACCATCAGTTAAGAATCCGAAAGGAAGATGTCCCGAAGACGGGCTTTAGCACCCGTTATGGCCACTACGAGTTTCTGGTGGTGCCATTCGGGTTGACTAACGCGCCAGCGGCCTTCATGGATTTAATGAACCGGGTGTTCAAGTCATACCTGGATAGGTTTGTCATCGTTTTCATTGATGACATCCTAATCTACTCAAGGACGAAGGAAGAGCACGAAGAACACTTAGGAATAGTGCTGTGTATACTACGGGACAAGCAACTGTATGCCAAGTTCAAGAAGTGCGAATTCTGGCTGGATCAAGTCGCCTTCTTGGGGCATATAGTATCAGGAGAAGGGATCTCCGTAGACCCGAACAAGATAGAAACCATTAGTAACTGGCCCAGACCAACCAACATGACGGAAGTACGAAGTTTCCTCGGTCTGGCAGGATAGGATAGGAAGTTCATTAAGGACTTCTCGAAGATAGCGTCTACACTAACGAGGCTGACTAGGAAGAATACCCCGTTCCAGTGGACCGTGGAATGTGAACGGAGCTTCCAAGAACTGAAAGAGCGACTTACGACGGCCCCAGTTCTCACCATACCCTCAGGGACTGGTGGGTTTACCGTTTATAGCGATGCGTCAAAAAACGGGTTAGGGTGCGTACTAATGCAGAATGGAAATGTAGTACCATACGCTTCTCGCCAACTAAAGGAGTACGAGAAGAATTACCCGACGCACGACTTAGAACTTGCGGCAGTGGTCTTTGCTCTCAAGATTTGGAGGCACTACCTCTACGGAGAGCGATGCGAGATATACACAGACCACAAGAGCCTCAAGTATTTCTTTACCCAAAAAGAGTTGAACATGAGGCAAAGGAGGTGGATAGAGTTAGTCAAGGATTACGACTGTGTAATCAACTACCACCGAGGCAAGGCGAATGTAGTAGCGATGCCTTAAGCCGAAAAGCAGTGAGTGCAGCACTGCAACTACTGGAAGTCGAAGTCGTACAACTAGGCGAAGTTGAGACGCTACTAGCAGCCTTAACGTTGCAACCAACACTGCTAGAGCAGATTAAGACGGCACAATAGCGGACGAGTTTTATACGAAGATTAAAGAAGCACAACCGGAACAAACGACAGGAGATCTCGTAATGCGGGAAGATGGAAGGTTATACATCAAGAACCTATTGTATGTGCCAGACGACGCCGAACTTCGAAGAACGATCATGGCAGAAGCACATGCCACAACATACTCTGTTCACCTAGGAGCCACGAAGATGTACAGAGACCTACGGGGAAACTATTGGTGGCCAGGCATGAAAAGGGACATCGCGACTTTTGTAAGTCAATGCCTGACGTGCCAGCAAATAAAAGCCGAGCATCAAAGGCCGGCAGGGATGCTGCAACCACTACCCATCCCATAGTGGAAATGGGATAACATTATTATGGATTTTTTCGTGGGATTACCAAAGAACGCGAAAGGGCATGACGCCATTTGGGTGATCGTCGACCGACTAACCAAGTCTGCCCATTTCCTACCAATAAGTACGACTTTCTCCATGGAACGATACGTGGAGCTTTACATTCAGGAGATAGTACGACTGCACGGCATCCCATTATCTATAGTTTTGGATCGCAACTCCAGATTTCTGTCGAATTCTGGACGAGTCTGCAAAAGGCTATGCGAACGAAGCTATCCTTTAGCACTGCTTACCATCCGCAGGCGGACGGTCAATCTGAACGGACGATTCAGACGCTGGAGGACATGCTACGAGCGTGTGTACTCGATTTTAAAGGAAATTGGAGTAGGTACCTCCCACTCATTGAGTTCTCGTACAATAAGAGCTACCACGTCACTATCAAGATGGCACCGTACGAAGTGCTATACGGGCGTAGGTGCAGATCCCCAGTACATTGGGACAAAGTCGGAGAACGGGTAATGTTAGGCCCCGACATAGTACGAGAAATGACAGAAGCCACGATAAGAGAAAGAAAGCAAACGGCGCAGAGCAGGCAGAAGAGTTACGGGGATCAAAGACGTCGACCACTGGAATTCGAAGAAGATGACATGGTGTTCGTAAGAGTATCACCAATGAAGGGCGTGAAAAGATTCGGGAAAAAGGGGAAGCTAAGTCCTAGGTATATAGGACCAAGAATAGTAAAGAGGGTTGGAGAGGTAGCATACCAATTAGAGCTGCCAGCGTCATTATCGCAAATACATGACGTGTTCCACGTCTCGACACTATAAAAGTAAATAGCCGACCCGAATCACGTTCTAGGAAACGAATCCCTGCATCAACAGTTGAAACCGGATCTGAGTCATGAAGAGATTCCGGTGGAAATATTGATGCACGAAACTAAGAGATTTAGGAATAAAGATATTCCTTTAGTAAAAGTGTTGTGGCGGAACCAGTCTACGGAAGAAGCCACATGGGAACGGGAGGACGAAATGAAAATTCGTTATCCTGAGTTGTTCCGTATGGGTTGATTTCGGGGGCGAAATCCTCCTTAAGGGGGGAGGATGTAGGACCCGTGTCCCCGCGAACTAGGTCGGCCAATAAATTTCGTTTATGATCTGAATGATTTCGTGTTAAAAACGTATATGTCATATGTCTATGTGATTTTATGAATTTCGTGCTCGTGACTGATATGGGAATTTCGTGCAAGCCAAGGATTTTGTGTTCATGACCCTTAATTTATGAAAGCGAAATTTTCGAAACAGGAAAGGAAATGACTAATGATAGTCAAATGAGATTTGGCTAGGAATTAAATTATTATTAGTGGGCTAGAACTTAATTTAGGCCCAAAGCCAAGCAAGTTGGGAGACAACATTCCCTACAAGGAAAACCCACGCCCACTCTATGCTTCCGTCACCAGAGGTAAAGAAAATATCTAACTAAGGAATCACAACACTCTAATCTCACTTAAGAAAAAGTAACGAAAACCCAAGGAAAGAAGAAGGAAGGAGACGAGAGAAATTCCAAGCCACAAGCACACCAACTAGCTTAGGATTTCAGACTTGGTCGAACGTTAGGAACGAACGAGGAAGTACGCTAATTACGCTTGGACAACAGGTAAGTGGAAATTCAACTACGACACGTAACTTGCCTGTATATGATTATGTGATTACATGCTTACGTGACTTTACGTGAATCGTGTACGTTATGATATGATTATTTTATATGCATGATAGCCTGATCTGCATACGTACATGAGCATGGCATGAGCACTTGCACGCATACGTAGTACGTAAGACGCGAGGTAAGAGCGTGCATAAGATCGCCTGTGTGCGGTGTATACTCGCCGATACTAGCGTTTGTGTCGACTCAATGAAGAGTCACGGCTCCCCTATGCAGCCATGGCGAATGAAGCCATAAGGCCTGTATAAGAGGCTGGGGGAATACCCCGTATGCGGGAGATGCAACCTAGAGAATGCGTCCCGGGGCACACACTGAGTAAGGGAAGATTCCTTCGGGTGACCTTCTAGTGTGTAAACACCACGCGGATGGGAAGATTCCTTCGAGTGACCTCCGAGGTTAGTGGCCTCGGTGTTGGCTACCCGTGGAGGCCACACTGAGTAAGGGAAGATTCCTTCGGGTGACCTTCTAGTGTGTGAACCTCCACACATGTACGAATCCCTCGTGGATTGAGATCTCTAAGAGATGGCGCATAGTGGGATAGAAAGCTGAGGGCCCATGTGAAGTGCGAGTATAAGAAAAAGAGTATGAGCTAGGAAAAAGAGTATGTGCGTTAGTAAGCGACGGCATTGATTGCCGATCGATAGGACACGTGCATACATGCATAATTTCTGCTTACTGAGCCTCGGTGGCTCATTCTTTACGTTACGTGTTGTAGGTACCAGCGATCACGGTACGTGACTCGATTTTTATGCGAGGCCGATCTTTTGAAGCTATCCGACTGCTTTTGAGGTGGGTGTGTGCGTATAGGTGACGACCTGTGAAGGCCGGGCGCATAGGAAGCTTTTGCTGCACACACACACTTGTCTTCTGTGTAGATACGACTACGATGAATATTAGAATGACATGTGAACATTCTTTTGACTTGTATGTATGAACTACCAACTTTAAAATGAAAAATTCTATTCGCATTTTTACGCCTTTGCACGATAACGAAGCATTAGGCACTTAGGATTAGAACGAATTACGAAATCGGGACGATGGGTCGTGACATTTTTTATAATATAATCTTATTAAGTTAAAATTGACATGTGGCATCATTTGGTGGGACCTACATTTTTATTCAAATATAAGACTAGTTTGTTGCCCGCCCCGACATAGGTCCGTCCCTGGCCGTACATCACCCTCAGGATAGCGTATTAATCTCAAATAACTATTTTTCTAACCTAAAAAAATTTCCACAATCACGCACAACAAATCACCGAGATCGCATAACAAATGGTTGTTATGTAATTGAAATTTTCAAGAGGTACATATGAAACTTAGAAGTAATATCGAAAATTTTTCTAAGTGGTTGTCACTCATAACATACTGTTCATTCCGCGTAAATTTTTGGTCGAGAATTGACTTCGCAATTGTTATTTCCTAAGTGCTAAATCTACTACATGTTGTCCGTTTAATTTTCCGATCGAAGAATTTTATTCGCTAGGTTTGCCACAGTGATAAGGACTTAGATAAATTGTTACGCGTAGTACTGTACCGATCAATTTTACGATCGAAAAACATTTCCGCGTAAATTTACGATCGGGAAAAATTTTCCCAGGTAAACTTACTATCGAAAAATGTTTCTCGAGTGAATAAAATTATTCTTTTGAAATTTGTCTAGCGATAAATTATTTTCGATCCTTTTCGCTGCGAGATTTGTCGATCGAGAAAATTGACAGCGACAAACTAGGTTAATCGCCGAGAAGATTTTCGATCGATTAAATCCTGTAGCGGCCCTACTTTTAAGGTTTTGGAATAAAGAGTGGGTCGAAATTCGCACTCGAATCGGGTTATGGTCCGGTACTGCGGGATTGGTTAGATAACTACCAGACTCTTGGATTCCTCCCTTGCCGATTGAGTCGAACTTAGAGAGTCGGGCTTAAAAGGGATCATAAACGTGTACTGATAAGGAAAGAAAATGTTTTGGGCCTTAACGGGCCTTGGGCCGTTGGGCCACGCCTTAGTGGGCCTCGGGCCGTTTAATGGACCAAAGTCGGACTTCATATGAAACTAACTTTAAGACTTGGGATGGGCCAAGTGCTTAAAAAGCTTGAGGGTAAAATTGGAATTTAACCCTAAGCTGATTTTGGAATTATACCTCGGGAAGTAAGTTCGAAAATTAAATGTATATATGGAAATAATATATTCGGAATATTATTTATTTTAAGTTGAAATTTTGAAATTAATCTAGGACTAGTTTGACTTGGTATTTAAGTTTTGTTTTCTAATAATAGCAAGTTTCCTTAAGTTTGGATTTGAAATTCAAAAGAGAGTAAGATATGGCAAAAAATCTCTCCACTTAAGGAGTAAAATTCAAAAATCATATCTTTGAGATATTCTTGGGATTTTCGATTCTAGCTAGGTATAAATAGGGCAAATTTTGAGAGAGAAATTTCGTGCTCCATAAGAGAATTTTCGTCCATCACAAGGCACAAAACACACACACCGAACGTACACACTTTTCTCCCACGCGACAACTCGGCTCTCTCTAGCCATCTTTAGAGAACTGATTCTGTGGTACACTGCGAGGTCGGCATGACGATCTACTGCCTTCCACCACCATCGACGAAGTCTTCAAGAAAAGGACGAGGAGCTGCCACTCTCTTCAACTGGTAATTCTCTACGGATTTGACCACCCTATTACGTGTCTATGTGTACTATTCTAATCCGAGCAACGAGTCGGGCAACTAAGAAATTTTTGTTCCACACCGTACCCGGGGACGTGGCGTCCCCGGGAGATACCGAGTAACCCAACAATTAGTATGTTCATAAATTCGGGGTATTACAGTCTCACCGAAGATGGGTGATGCGGCGGTGCTAGGTTGTGGTCGGGGGTGGTGGTGGGTTGTTGGTCGTGAGGGAGAGATGAAAAGAGAGAGGAATAGAAGAGAAAGGGGGGGCTCATTCTGTTAGGGTTATTGATTAAATTTTTTTTGTTTGAATTCGAACGAGTGACGGCTGTGAACTTATGTTCACTAGGCCGTGAAAGAAGGCAGAAAGGCTTTCCTTCGTTTATCACGGCGTGACACATGAGTCTCAGGCCGTGAAAGAAACCCCCTTTTTAGGCAGCCCGTAAGTATCACGACCATGAAACTTAAGCTTCTGGCCGTGAAAGAGGGCCGAGAGTGCTCTTTAGGGCGTCAAGACAGTGAAGCTTAAGCTTCTAGCAGTGACGTAATGCCACAAGTACCATTTTAATATGTCACGGCCGTGAAGATTAATCTTCAGGCCGTGACAAAGAACTGCGAGGTACTTTAATGTCTGAAACATAAACTAAAATACCTGGGTTGTCTCCTAAGAAGTGCTTCATTTACCATCTTTAGCTGGACGCACCTTCGTTCGCCTAGGATGCCTGGAAGTCCATGTGGAGCACTTTTTTTTCGCTCATATATCCCTTGCCGCCATATTAGTGCTTCAACCTATGGCCGTTCACCTTGAAAGTTCCCTGTTCCATTCCTGAATCTCGACAATATCGTAAGGAAAAACACGAGTAATGGTGAATGGTCCCGACCACGTGATCTAAGTTTACCAGGAAAAAGGTTAAGTCGAGAGTTAAAGAGGAGGACTTGGTCCACTTCTTTGAACTCCCGCATTTGCCTAATTTTTTTTTATCGTGGTAGCTTTCGAGCATTCCTTATACATTCGAGCATTATCGTAAGCCGATACCGCCACTCGTCTAACTCTTTGACTTGGAGTTGCCGCTTTCTGCCGGCGTCTCCTAAATTAAAATTCAAGGACTTGATCGCTTAATAAGCCTTATGCTCGATTTCTACGGCCAGGTGGCATGCCGTTCAATAGACTAATCTATATGGTGTGGTGCCTATGGGTGTCTTGTATGCAGTCCTATAAGCCCAAAGCGCGCGTGCAACTTATTCGCCCACTCCCTACGATTCCCTTCAATAGTCTTTTCTAAGATGCGTTTCAACTCACGGTTCACTACTTCGACCTGACCGCTAGCTTGGGGGTGCTAAGAGGTGGATAGGTTGTCTAAACCCATTACGCTGTAACGTACGTGCAAATTGGGTGTTACAAAAATGTGTACCCCTATCACTAATAATGCACCTAGGCTCCTCAAAACGTGAAAATAAATTCCGTAGAAATCTAACGACTACCCTAGCGTCGTTCATGGCAAGGCTTGCGCCTCGGCCCACTTGGACACGTAATCTACAATGACTATGATATACTTATTATTATATGAGTGTAGGAAATGGACCCATGAAATCTATACCCCTTATTTAAAAAATCTCATATACCAGAATAAAGTTCTGAGGCATTTCATCGAGTCTCGAGATATTACCTGCGTGATGACACTGATCACAGGTTTCACCGTATCTTTGGGCGTTTGTGAAGATTGTAGGCCAGTAGAAACAGCTTTCCAACTCCTTCTGAGAGGTTCGGTTGGCTGTGCAATGCCCTTCGGTCGGTTCGCTGTGGTAATGCATTGGAATCCGTATCATTTCAGGGAATGCGACACATCGGCGTATCACCTGGTCCGTACATCGCTTGAAAAGGTACGAATCTTCCCAAAACTAATACCTCAGGTCATAAAAGAGGTTCTTTTTTTGCTGACTTGTGTACTCCTTTGGTAAGACCCTCGCAACAAGATAATTAGCATATCTACAAACCAAGGAGTATCGTCACTTACCACTTGTATTGAGTGCAAGTGCTCGTCTGGAAACGTGTTCTGAATTGCTTTGTCGTCCTTGTTATAAATTTCGGACTCCTCTAGTCGAGAGAGGTGATCCGCTGCCAAATTTTCTGCGCCTTTCTTGTCTCGGATTTCTATATCGAACTCTTAAAGGAGTAGGATCATCTAATCAGCCGGGGCTTGGCATCCGGCTTTGCTAACAAATAATTAAGGCAGAGTGGTCAGTAAACACAATAACCTTTGATAAGATAAGATACGACTTGAATTTATCAAAGGCGAATACAACGGCTAACAGCTCCTTTTAGTAGTCGTGTAACTGGCTTGGGCTGCGTCTAACGTCTTACTCGCATAGTAGATCGGCCTAAGATGGTTGTCCTTGCACTGCCCTAACACGGCCCCAACTGCATAATCACTAGCATTGCACTTAGTTCAAAGAGTAACCCCCAGTCGGGTGCGACCATGATAGGTGCTGCGATAAGTCGCTCCTTAAGTAAATTAAATGCACGCAAGCACTCATCATTAAACTTTGGCACATCTTTCTCAAGTAATCTAGACATGGGTCGTGCAATATTAGAAAAAGTCCTTAATAAACCTACAATGAAACTCAGCATGTCCTAGAAAACTCCTAATCGATCTCACGTTCGAGGGGACAAGTAATTTTTCTATAGTCTCTAACTTAGCTCGGTCCACTTCGATTCCTTTAGAGGAAATCTTATGGCCCAGAACTATACCCTCTCGAACCACGAAATGGCACTTTTACCAATTAAGTGCCAAGTTCGTTTCCTCGCAACGTGCGAGTACGAATTTCAAATTGGACAAGCATACATCGAACGACGACCCAAAAAAAGAAAAATCATCCATAAATACCTCCATTACCTCACCTATCAGCGTCGAATATGGCCATCATGCATCGTTGAAAGGTGGCTAGTGCAGTGCAAAGACCGAATGGCATCCTTCGGTAGGCGAACGTCCCGAACGGGTATGTGAATGTTGTCTTCTCCTGGTCCTCGGGTGCTATAGTAATCTGCGTGTATCCTGATAAGCCATCAAGAAAACAATAAAATGCGTGACCGGATAAGTTTTCTAACAGTTGGTCAATATATGGTAAAGGAAAATTATCCTTTCTCGTGGCGTCATTGAACTTCCTGTGGTCGATACACACGCGCCAACCAGTCACGGTGCTCGTCGGAATCAACCCGTTCTTGTCGTTGGTGACAACCGTCATGACTCCCTTCTTCGGGACCACTTGGACCGGACTGACCCATGCATTGTCTGAAATGGGATAGATCATCCATGCGTCTAATAGCTTGATCACCTCCTTCTTCACGACATCCTTCATATTGGGGTTGAGTCGCCTTTGACGTTGAGCAACCGGCTTATACTCGTCCTCCATTAGGATCTTGTGCGTACAGTAGCTCGGATTGATACCCTGGATGTCGGATATCTTCCACGCCAAGGCCTTCTTGTGCGCTCTCAGCACGTCCAAGAGCTGGTTCTTCTGTCCGTCGTCGAGGCTTGATGAAATGATGACCGGAGCCCTTTGTTGATGCCAAGAAGGCGTACTCGAGGTGGTCAGGTAGCGACTTTCACTCAAGGACCGGTGGCTCATCGACTGAACTATTCTCCTTGTCCTTCTTGCTGCTCTCGTCGAAGGCTATTCGTCGACCTGCTCCTCGCTCTCGTCGATTGCCATAATCGTCTGCGTATTCTGCTCACCGACCTGTGATAGACCTTGCACAAAAAAGAGGAAGTCGTGCTCAAAGACATGTAAATAATAACACTCATCATCATGCCCGTTGCTCTTTTTCCTCGTAGCAGCCAAATTAAACGTAACTTCCTCGCCATCTACCGTCAAAGTTAACGTCCCATTCCTAGAATCTATCATAGTCATGTCTGTAGCTAAGAAAGGTCTATCTAAACTCAGGGGGACATTTTCATCTTCCTCCATATCTAAAAGAACGAAATCAGCAGGGATTACGAACTTATCGACCTTAACTAATACATCCTCGATAACACCTCGAGGGTACTTTAACGATCTATCTGCTAATTGGATGCTCATCCTAGTGGGTCGTAGTTCACCTAATCCTAAGCGCTTAAACATGGAATATGACATTAAATTAGTGCTAGCACCTAAATTAACTAAAGCACACTCAACTGCTAAATCTCATATAAAATAGGGAATAGTAAAACTCCTTCGGTCCTTGGGCTTCTTTGGCAGCTGCTTTGGAGTATTGCAGAGCATTCTCTTCGTAGGCATACTGTGGAAACATATTTGAGCTTTCGTCGGTTCGTCAGCAAGTCCTTCAGGAACTTTGCGAAACTGAGAATCTGCGTAATAGCTTCGACAAACCGTAAGTTAATATGTAAATCTTTACACACACTCATAAATTTAACAACTTGCGCCTCGTCCTTGTCCATCTTCGACCGAGATGGGTAAGGAATCTTCGGGCTGTATGATGGCTTCACCAGTGCCCGCTCGATCTCCATCGCCTTTTTTTTTGGGCTCGACTTTTCCTTCTCAGCTTCGGCCTTCTCGACGTTGTCGCCTCTGATTTCCTCCACTTCTGGCTCGTCATGGCTCTCGAAGTTGGCACTCTCCTTCACCTTCTTCTTGGCGGGCATTTCTTGCAATTATCTCTCGTTCCTCGAGGTCACACTCAAGGTCACACTGCCTTGCAATACTCCTTTGGATTCGGCTCGATATAACTCTGGGGTGTCCTTGATTTTGCCCCGCCAATTGCTTCGCCATCTGCCAACTTGTTGCTCCAACTTCTTGATCGAAGCATCTGTGTTCTGAGTATGTATGTCGTTCGCTTTCATATACTCCTTCATTTTCGTCATTTGACTCTCGTGGGCCGCGGTGGTGTTGCTGAAATTCGTGAGGAGCGTCTTCATCATGTGCTTCGTCTACCTCATATCATCAGAGGTTCATTCTGATATTGTTGTGGCGCCCCGCTTTGGAAATCGGATGGTCTAGGCTAAACCGGTGGTCCTTGCCCATGGTGGTCTGATTCTCATACGCCAAGTTGGGATGCGCTCGGGATAACTCCGCTGGGGTTGCCCGAGTTGGCCGAGTTCTGATTTCCCATGTAATCTACGTGCTCGAGGGGTTGCCCGAGTTGGCATTCGGATGTCTCATGGACTGCGCCACAAACCCCACACAATGGTATGTATGGTGTATGCTGTGATGGTGTGGTGGTGGTCACGGCATTCACGGGCTGTGTCTGCTCAGATTTTTGAAGTAATGCACCAATCACCGTCTGCAGCTGAGGATTCGTCGCCGCGATTTGTTGCTGGAGCACCACAAATTTGGCATTCGTCGCCGTCTCCTCGCTCACTTCGAACACACCTGGCATCTTAATCCTCGTATTGCCTCTCATGAAACTGCTCCTCGAGTAATCATCAATCAGGCTCCAAGCATCGGTCGTGTTGAGCTTCACGAGCCCTCTTTTTGCGGTTCCATCAAACATGTGAACAGTCTGATCATTTGCGGGTGATCATGGCTGCCTTCGACATCCCGTGTTGCAGGCACTTCTTCAGTAGCCCTTGTATCGCTCCCACACCTCATACAGATTTCTGAGTCCTTCTGGCAAAAAAAGTATATCTCTGTCTCCAGTCTAGCACCTTTGATAGCGGAAAGTAGTGGCCGATGAATACGGCTCGCAGCTCCTCTCATGTAGTGATTGATCGGGGTGGCATCTCAAGCCAATCCTTCTCTCTAAAGTTCAGTGTGAAGGGGAACATCATCAGTTTGATCGCATCGCCCGTGACACCATTGATCTTAATGGTGTCGGTCACCGTCAAAAATGCCTTCAGGTGTGAGTAGGGATCGTCGTCTGGATTTCCCTCAAACTGGGCAGTCTGAAGCCAAGAATGCTTCAGCTCGAAGTTATTGTTCTCGATTGGCGGAATAATAATCACCGATCCCGTACCGCCTAGTGAGGCATTTTTGAGCAGATCTTGTAGTGATTGCTCCCCTTCGGGAACATTATGGACAGGTACTCTATGGTCTGCCATCCTCACTTCTATATCTGGGCTATCTATGGACACCTGTACTAGAGAATTTTGGGCCGATTCCTGAGAGCTGTCCTCTGAGTAGTTAACTAACGGTTCCTGAGAGCTAGTGGTTGCTCATTCGGTATCGTACCTGAGTTGCCTTCGTAACTTACGTTCGAAATATGGGTCTGCGTCAACAATGGAACCCGATGGATGGCTTCGGTTCATTCACTGCTGAATCGTACCTTCCATAAGCAAGACTAAGAATTAGCAAAGAAATAAACAGACACATCGAAGATTAATAATGTTGTAGAAACACAAATAATGCAAATAGCGAAAAAATAAGAAAAACGTCAAATAAAAGTGGTTAAAGTACAGAACTACGGTGTTCTCAACAACGGCGCCAAAAACTTGATCGACACACGGTGTACTAATGTAAAATGCAGGTGCGAGAAGTGATAAATAAAACTAATACGTGATTACTATCACCAACGTGCAGTAGGCAGTGGACCTATCGTTTGTAGTGTAGTAAGGTGAGTAGACGAGTATCGAACACGAGGAATAAACGTAATTATGCCTAAATAATGTGTGCAGATTGTTTATCGAACTAACCTAACAGACCGATCCTAAAACAATGAAAAATTTAGAGAACACGACTAAATCGGGTATGAGTGTTTTCAGATAAGAATAGTGTGCTCGAGATTCGAATCCTGCTAGGTACTATCATGTAAGACAATAAAATATCGCTCCTACGTGATTCTCAACTAAATCACAGTAATTTTCTACCCACTCACGAATTTGCCATCACCCTAGATGCTCGCAGGGATCTAAGATTCAATAGGTACTAACGGCGAGGATCGAGTATTTGCAGTTGCCCTATACTCGAGCCCTATCATCTGCGAACGGCCTAATTGTTGTTTCGATGTCGACCTAAACGATTTTCCATACATTCAGCTTTCACCGCAAAAACTAAGAACGATTTGCCCCGTAATTACGAGTCGTTGGGCTTTCAAAGCAGAAATCCGAGGGATTGGTTTACTATTTGTCTTTCCCAAAAATTCAAATTATCCTCCCTCGTGTGATCGAAATCTAGCTACCCTCTTCGAGCAATCAATGATGGCTCCGTACTTCGAGAGCCAATCCATTCGGAATATGATGTCGAAATCATTCATCGAAATCACTATTAGATCTATGTTCAATTCCCTACCCTCAATACTAACGGGACAACTTTCTACAACTAGATTCGTCGGAGTTGGATCTCCGTGCGGTAGGGATACTGTGTAATTACATAAGGAACAGGTGGGATAGATTCCCGCCCTAATCACGAAGTTAGCCAACACAGACCAATGTGTGGCTCCGAAATCAATCAGTATTGAAGACAGTACGTGAAAGATATTCAACATACCGGTAACTACTGGTGGGTTCACCTTCGCCTCCACCTCCTCATATTCGTCAACGTGAAAAATCGAGCAGGTATAGGTGGAGGTCGAATAAGGTCCTGCGACTGATTCTGCAATAGAGGCTGAGCTCTCGTGCAATTCCGTGCAATGTGTCCGGTCTCCCCACACCGGAAGCATTGCAGAGTCTGCACTGACCGGGATCCGTAACAAACGCCAAAATGATTCCGCCCGCATTGCTAGCATCGGGGCGCTGGCATCGGTTGTCGATTAGAGACGTTACTCTTCGGACCCTTGCCAAAAAACTGACGCTTCTAGCTACTTCGTCCTTGCTGGCCCTCCCTTTTTCGGTTTGCTTCCTGAGCTTCCTACACCATTCCTTCCGTCTGTTCGGCTATCAGCGCACGTTCGTCGCTTGGCGGAATCAAGCTGTCGGACACCCGCCACACTTAGATCCCGAGAGAATTCGGGTTTCAATCCCCGAAGAAATCTCGTCACTTTTAAGGTATTAGTTGCAACGAGATGAGGAGCAAAGCTGGATAACTCCTCGAACCTGCGGATGTACTTTGCAACTGACGTACGGCCTTGCTTCAGGTTCATGAATTCATACATTCGCTGCTCTTTTATAGTGAGCAGTGAAGTACTTGTCGTAAAAGCTTTCCCTAAAGGGTTCCCGAGTCATAGAAGCGGGATCTTCCAACACTTTCACAGTGTTCCACCAGAAACGCGCGCTTCCCCGAAGTAGGGAAACAGCACATAACACCTTCTCATTATTCGGCACACGACTATAGATAAAAAGGTCTTCGATGATGCCGATCCAATCCTCGGCCACCGCAGGGTTAGCGGCCTCGGCAAACATCGAAGGATTAAGTTTACGGAATCTTTACCCAATGATCTCCACGCGATCAGGTTGCAGGGAGGATCGATGCTCAGATGAGCTCCGATGATTGATTACGTCATTGATTTGGTCTGGCTGTCATTGAAACAATTCGATCAGACGATGTATCGTATCACGTTCACGAGTCGGGGACTAAGGTTCGTCCCGTCGACTTGATTCTCCTAATACTCTCATCTCGGTCGTTCTCTCGAAATTTCCAATTACTATACAATACATAATCGAGCACATAAGAACACAATCACATTAGCACATAATACTTACAGGCAAGACTGGTTCTTCCGTCTTTTGAGCGGCAGTACATGGACACAGAATCTGAAGCCTACGCTCTGATACCACCTCTAGTGACCCTACTTTCTAATTAAACAGTTTGGCGGATTTCGCAACAGAAGTCGCGAAGGACACTGATTATTCAGAAACTTTCTAAATGAATAATATACTTACAACAAACTAAGAGTCAGGTTTACAAAAGCGTTACGTAACTACTTCGGGCTGAAGCCCCAAAAATCTAAACCCGATTATCCTATGCCTCTCCACAGGTCGCATTCCATGTACTGCGTCGCCCTCAAAAGCCCGTGGAGTCACCGCCGCCAGCCAGCGTGCAGCTCACCCTGACACTTATTGGTGTCGGGCTCAGTCATACCTACAAAAAATAAAACCCTGAGGAAAATTGCCCAGTAGGTGGTGGTAAAAATGCGTGTAACGACCCTACTTTTAATTAAATTATTTGGCGGATTTCCGCAACGAAAGCCACGGAAAGCCCATTGTAAAAACTTTAAGATAAAAGTTATATATATCATAAAAATATTGTTTTACAAAAGTCATTATTTACATGGGCCGAGCCCCAAAAATAAACAAAATACTATAGCCGCTCTACACGTCGCATACATGTACCACTCTCGCCCTTAAAAGCCCGTGGAGTCACCGCCACCATCCGCTTACCTAGTCCTGAAGTTCCCCGATGTCGGATTCATCATTACCTATAAACACATACAGGCCTGAGCGATACGCTCAATAGGTGAATTCATGCAAATGCAGCGTGCACTCAATCCCAATCCTGATACCTCGCCACATGATATAATGCAATGCAACTCGTTCCCACACTCTACTCTATCTCAATATTAGGGCCCTAGGTTAGACTCGGCACCCCCGCGCGCAAAGACTATTGGGTAGCTACTCCCAAGTCCCACGGCAGCCGACACTAGTAGTGCACTGAACGATCACGCCAATGTCCTCCTACCAGGTTGCGCTACCACACTCTCCCCGGGTAGACAGATCGATCACGTTTGTCTGCCGTCCTGAGCAAAAATATATCAAGTGTTTTGCACCTCGGGCTGCTCACACCGAGTAGATAGATCATGTCTGTCTCCCGCTCCTGAGCAAATAATGGGTGGTTTTCACCTCGAGCTGCTCACACACGAGTAGACAGATCGTTCACGTTTGTCTCTAACCAGGTGCCCTGTAGCGACCCTAGCCATCACTACCTATTCTAGCGTTATCTCAAGTGCCTAACGATGCGTTAACCTAAAAGAGCTGCGGAAATGCGTATGAAATTTTTCCATTTATGAAATGAAAGTCGTTCGTTACATGCCCAAAAGAATACATGAGTTCCTATTTACATGCTGGTCCTAATTACATGGGATGTATACACATGCGCAGCAAAAGAATCCTATGTGCTTGGCCTCACAGGTCGTCATCCATGCACACACCACCCCCAAAATACGCTTGGAAGCTTCAAAAGTTTGCCTTGCCAGCTAGGCGTTCACGTACCGTGTTCGCTCGCACCTACAACACATAACGTAAGGGATGAGCCGCCGTGGCTCAGTAACCGAAAATTATGCATGAATGCACGTAACAACCCCCGCAAAGGCAACCCACGCTGATGCACTTTTAACTCGTACTATCTACACTCAGGGCCCTCGGCCAATCATACTATGTACCACAATGAGCTCACGTCCATCAAGGGCAAATACGGCAGCGGTCCACGCCGGATGGCCATACCCTAGGATCGTTCCCCTAGGTTTCTATTGTACCCAGTCATCCCCGACTGCCCGACAGTCGCTCACGCTGGTAGCCCACGCTGAGGTTGCCTACACCAGGGTTCCACCATGTGTCGCTTATACCCTCAGGTTGCACCCTCCAGATCGCCCCCTACGCCAACGGGCATTGCCCTATCATAACATAAACTATATATATATATATATATATATATATATATATATATATATATATATATATATATATATATATATATGGCCCTACCGCCAAAGGACCTTGCCCTAATATAAAATAAATACGTATAGGTATAACCGATGTCGCATCAACGCCACCAAATAAATTATATATATATATATATATAATGTATATATATAAAGGTATAACCAACTACGCATCAACACCGCCAAATAAATAAATATGTACATATATATAATATAATATATATTATATATATATATATAAAATTATATATATATACGACGCTCAACGCCGCCCCGGTGTCATAGTAGTTAGCCCTGACTCAACTGTGAGTCGACATGCCCATATCGGCAAATATCATTCGCTTTCAAACGACATGTAATATGCATACTCATCTCGCACATCCCCCACATATGATCGTGCATGCTCGTGAATATGCAACGTAGCTAATGCCAATTATACTTACCATGCACAAGCATATCAATTAATTTCACGTAAATCATGTAATCATCGAGGCACATAGTCACGTAATGTTAGGCAAGTACAGACATGTTATGTGTTGTAGTTGAATTTTCACTTACCTGTCGTCCGTAGATAACTAGCTACTGACCGGTGGAGTTTCTAGCTCTCGTCCTTTAGCACAAAAATTATCATGTTAGTACCTTATCAAAATTACTTGGCTAGCTAAAGTCTCAAATTATCATCTTAGAGCCCGTTTGGTTGGGAGGATGGGTTTTGAGGGTATTAGTTTAAGTTGGGTTTAAATAATGGAGGGTACGGGTGTTTTCGGGTGTTTGGTTAATGAGATTAAATAATGATGTATGGTGTGTTTGGTAGATGGATTTAGGCGGTATTAGGTTTAACTGAATTGAATTACAATTTTACCCGTACACTGAAATAAATTCCCAATTAATTTGAGTAATCTCATCGTTCAACAACCCAAGATAAACCAGAAATCAACCAAATTCAAAAAACTGATAACAATGGCAGAAAATCAACCATTCATGATCAAGTTCAGGTACCAGAACCCTATATAGCTAAACGAAATCACCCAAAATTCTCCAAAGGACCAACAACAAAAGCAAAAACTGATTTGATGCCCTTTTTTCACTCTTGGCCATTCGAATTTCTTGATATTGAACTTGTGGCTGAAGTCATCGTTCTCACTTGCCCCCTTTTGCTTATGGAGGAGATCTTCAAATTTCTTCCCTTGTTCCTCAGCAGCTGTTGACCATCTCGTCATGTAAAATCTCTCGTCTTTTTCAGTAGAAACTGCAGTTGTCTTCCGATTCATCTCAGATCTATTTGCTTCCATCTCCATATTTCTGCAGAAAATGAAAAAAGGGGAAAGTTAAAAGACTTCTCATACAGAAGATCAAGCACAAGATCTTTCAAGTTAGAGACTTTGTCAGCGTTGAAAGGATCTCTCTTCTTTTCATTAGTAGAATTAGAGACAACCCAATTAATACACCTCACTCTTCCTCTTCAAAATTCCCTCGAAGAAGAAAACAAGAAAAAGCATAAATTAGGTGGCGATTTGTTGAAACCTTGCTTGACGATGGGGAAGAGAACGTAACGAAGCATCTTTGTTGGCAACGAAGCAACCATTCTTGGAAATTTGTTGCTTAACGTTGTTGCCTCTCAATCTGACGCATCTGATCCACTTTTTGCTTCCCCAATGTAATGAAAATTTCTCAGCTTCTATCAATGGTTTCTTCAGCTTCAATACTGTCCCTCCAATGTTTATCTCTTCCTTCTCCATCTCTCTTCTGAAAAAAGGTATGTTTGTCGTGCTGTGCGTGGGACGATGAATTTCTTTTTTGTTTGAAACCAATGGAGAATGTCGATGATGGCTGCAAACAGACGTGGGGAGGGGTAATATAAAATATTATTTTAAGTGAATGATAATTTAGTCACAAAAAAAAGTATTATCTAAAGGTAGGGGAATAGGCTGATTTACTTAACACCTTATTGGAGGTATTACAGGGGTATTAATTAAATCTTACCTATAATCCCTCCAACCAAACATAACATTAATCAATCCTAACCCCCCTAAACCCCCCTAATACCCCCAACCAAACGGACCCTAAGTGTTGAAATATTATTTCCTAAGTCATGATTCGCAAATTTCATAGGTTCGTGAACTATATCTTTGCGAACCCATTGTACTTACTTAGGGTTCGCGAACTTGCTCAAGTTCTATAGTTCGCGAAGTCATCATCACCATCGAGTTCGCAAACCTCATGATCCGCCAAGCTTATTTAGCTAGCGACAACACTTTGCTCGTACACTTCGCCAATCCATTTATTGAAGTTCTTAAAGTTCGCAAAGTGCATTTCACCATGGGTTCGCAAACTAGGATTCGCGACTATTAAACCCGCGAAGTCTAATGCACCAACCTAGCTTAATTCGTGAAGTGTATCTCTCAATCCTCTAGTTCGCGAAGCTTATTTTCCTAATGGGTCGTGACTTATCAAGTTCGTAACACCTCACCTGTTCAATTCGCGAAATGTTTTCCTCGGCTTCTAGTTCGCGAAGTCCTTAGACTTGCCAATTTGTACTTCGGGAGTTCAATCATACATGGTTTAGTTCGCGAAGCTTAGGCCATTAATGATTCGTGAAGCCACATTTCGCGAATCCATGCTTGAAACCCTTAGACTTTAACTTAAGTTCGTGACCTATTTAAACTCGAGAAGTACCCTAGTTCGTAGTCTAACATTCTACCTATTTACAACGCCAAGTAGCTAGGGTCGCCAACTACCTATGATTCGCAAAGTAACTAGGATTCGCCAACTTGGGTTCGCCATCTTATACAATTCGCGAAGTGCATATTTCGAAAGGTGTCATGCACGACTCCTACTTCGCGAAGTGGATGCTCCATGTCTAATTCGCGAACTAGGGTTCGCCAAGTGCTTGCCATCTGCGTTCGTGACTTGTGGAGTTCGCCAACCTCAGGTAATTCGCCAAGTGACAACTTCGCGAACTCCTCATGACCCGTGAATCTCTCATGGCCCGCGAAGTGCTCCCAATTCGCAAAGCACATGGATTTGCCAAGTTTAATTTGTGCACGCTCACTTTGCGAACCCGTGTATGGGGTACTTTTTGGATTTAAGAACCTTATTTCGCTTAGGGTTCGTGACTTATTGGGTTCGCGAACCTCATTTTAATTCGCCATTCTTTTAGCGAAGTCTCACATTTAGAGTTCGCTCGTTCTATGGTTCGCGAAACTCACTAAGTTCGCGAACCTCTTGATTCGCCAACTTGGATTCATGAAATGCTACTAGTTCGCCAAACAGCTTAATTCGCGAAACCCTACTAGTTTACTAACTTTTGATTCGCGACACTCATCACTCAATTCGCAAACCTCTCACATTCGTGAAGGCTCCACTTCGCCAACTTTACACTCCGCGAACTACCCTTAGGACTTACTCATGGACCCACGACTTGTATGGGTTCGCGAACTCCTCATGGTTCGCGAAGCACCTTGCGAAGTCTTTCGTTTCATACCAAGTTCGCGATCCTAGTTCGCCAAATGCACTTTGTTAACGGTTCGCAAACTGGCTTAATTGGATTCGTGACTTGAGTTCGCGAAACCCTGCAAGTTATATTACTTCGCGAATTCACACACGAAAGCCCTTGAGTTCGCGATCCTCTTTCGACCAAGGATTCGTGAATTGAAGTTCGCGAATTTGCACTTTGCGACCTCATCGTGCAAAAACATCTCTTGGACCCGTGAATTCTAAAATTTTTGATCTAACTTCCCCTTTTATCAAGAACTCGGTGAAGGTCATAAAAACTCTAACAAAACCCTTAAATTCGAGCTTTTAAATATTTTCTCAACTCTTCAAGAACTAATTCATAAAACCCTAATTATATAGCATTTTCGTGCCTTATAACTCTTAAAACATGTTATAGACCTAAGAAAAATGCCAAATCAAGGTGAGGAAAATATATCCCCAAGACTTAAAAATTCACACAAGCCCTAATATATGATGTTTTCGTGCCTCTAATCCTTAGTGTACTACTATTTGATCGAAATACAAGAGACCATGGTAAGAAAATTATACCTATCTCCAAGCTTCATCACTTCTTTCTTTTTCTCCTCTCTTGCTTAAACTTGCGATAGTTTTCTTACTAATGGAGTTTACAACTTTGAAAAGGCTTTTAGGTAAATATCTAGCAAACGCATGGGTGATGGGACCTAAATTGACGTGAGTGTCCCTTATTTTAAGGAGCTTTGTTTTCAAAGTTTGACCTTAACTAAATTGGATCTAAATTTGGGTTTCATCTAGCCCAATTATACTAGCCCAGCTTCTATCCTCATCTTTAAAGGTTTTGGGCCTATATTTCAATCTAAGCCCAATCCTAGGTATAGTCCCAATTCTGTTCTTAATAAAATTATCGCCTTAATTTTCTTGCTACATATATTTATTGGCCATACTAGCTTACGAGGGCTCGGGTGCTACATTGCCTTCGAGTCTAACCTCATCCTCACTATCATCCTACCCTGCTCACACAACCCCCGTAGGGTACGTGTTACCACCAACGTGGTCATCATCTCTCACAATGTCATTGTACAAGTATTTGCCTGACAATAGACTAAGGCTCAAATTACACTAAATACAATTCACATATGGTATATCTAGCAGATTCGGGTATCTATCTAAAATGCTGAAATTAACTCCTACGGCCAATAACAGAATACATAATGGAATGGGCCTAAATTTGGAATAGAGCCCAATATAACTTAGACTGGGTCAACGCGTCTAATTAGTCAAGGAAAAGAAAATCCCTCGAATTCCATTTGTAGGAGGGAATTCGCTCGATTTAGGGTGGAGCTCGGCAAACGTCACCTTTCGCCCGATTTTGATTTGGCTAGAATTGTCTTGGCTAGAATCGCCCGATCTTGGTTTGGCTAGAATCGCCCGATTTCAGTTTGGCTAGAATCGCCCGATTTCAGTTTGGCAAGTGTCGCACGATTTCAGTTTGGATAGAATCGCCCGATCTTTGGAAAAGGGGCATTCGCCTGATTTAATTGAAAAGCTCGGCGATTTTGCCCTTCGCCCGAAACGTGGCTCGATTGAAATCGCCCGTTGGATTCTACTAAACTTGCCCGATTGTGGGAACACTCAGCGAATCTCAATCGGCCGAAAGTCCTATAATTCTTATCAAATCGCCCGAAAGCAGTCCGTATAATATTCTAAAATTCAATGTATCCCAATTCGCCCGATTTGGATACACTCGGCGAATTCGCTTTCGCCCGATTCTCACGTAGCAAACTCACGCTCAAAGCATTAGTCAATCGCCCGATTCCTCACAAAGCACACTTGTATAAAAAATATGTGTTGCGAAATGGACAGCGTAACGAAATTGGAAATGACTGTGAGGATAAATGGACACGAGAATTTACGTGGAAAACCCCTTTTTAACTTGGGGTAAAAAACCACGGGTGAGGTAGAAATTTATTACTGGGGTAAACAGGGGTTACAACCTCTCAATCTATAAAAGAGAAAACTCTCACTATCTCTCTTTATAGTCGGAGCAAATACCGAACAAACCCTCAATTTTTCTCTACCCTCTATTTCTTTCCTCTCTCTCTATTTTATTGATTTTGGTTTTGATGATGATTTTACAATGAGCTTAACAAGCCTATTTATAGGCTAGAGCTTAAGCTAAATGACAATAATAATTATGTCATTGCTTAGCTCATTTATACATATATTATTAATATAATAATAGTATTAGTTGAAGTGGGTGGGTGGATTACTGCACCAACCCACTCAACCCATCAATCTCCCACTTGAAGATTTGATCGATGCCCAATCAGATCTTCACACAATTCTTTTAGCTTGCCTTTGTATGTTACTTAGATTCCGTCAATCCACAGAAGGAACACCACATAAACTTGTCCACAGGAATTGTTTTGGTCATGTAATCTGCCAGATTATCCGCAGTGTGAACCTTTTGCATGTCCACAGTCCCCACTTCGACTTGTTCACGAACAAAGTGGAATTGGACCCGGATGTGTTTGGTCCTTGAATGATATGCTGGATTCCTTGCAAGATGCAATGCACTCTGGCTATCACAATAGAGAATAATTTTCTCCTATTTGTGGCCGAGTTCTTCCAGCAACATCTTCAACCATATTGCCTCTTTACTGGCTTGCGTAGCTGCGACATATTCTGCTTCCGTTATGTTACAACAATGGACTGCAGTTTTTAAACCCGGCTTACAGCACCGCCAGCAAGATTGAACACATATCCGGTTGTGGATATGCTTTTATCAAGTTCACCTGCATAATCTGCATCAACAAAACCATGGACAGTAAAATCTGTACCTCCGTAACATAAGGCAAGATCAGAGGTTCCCTTGATGTATCTGAGAATCCTCTTCACAGCACTCCAGTGCTCCCGGCCAGGGTTGGACATGTATCGGCTAACAACTCCCACTGCATGGGCAATGTCTGGTCTGGTGCAGATCATTGCGAACATTAGACTTCCTACTGCCGATGCATATGGCAGTCGAGACATCTCTATCCTCTCGTCTTCATCAGTAGGACACATCTCGGATGATAGCTTGAAATTAGCAGCAAGAGGGGTAGATATTGGCTTACTATCTTGCATGTTGAACCTTCGCAAGATTTTCTTCAAATAATTTTTCTGGGAAAGCCAAATCTTCCGCTTGCTTCTGTCTCGAGATATTTGAACACCAAGAATTTTGTTTGCTGGCCCCAAGTCCTTCATTTCGAATTCACTGGCCAGTTGAGTCTTTAAGTCAGCGATACGACCTTTGTTGGGTCCTGCAACCAGCATATCGTCGACATACAACAGCAACATGATGAAATCGTCATCAAATCTCTTGAAATACGCACAAGGATCTGAATATAGCCTGTTGTAGCCAAGACTCATTATGAAGGAGTCAAATCTCTTATACCAGCATCGAGGTGCTTGTTTGAGCCCGTAGAGAGATTTGATCAATCTGCAAACTAGATCTTCTTTTCCTTGTTCCTCGAAACCTTCTGGTTGAAGCATATATATTTCTTCATCGAGGTCACCATGGAGAAAGGCCGTTTTAACGTCTAGCTGCTCAAGATGCAAGTCGAATGTAGCACACATTGACAAGACCACCCTGACTGTTGTAAGTCGAACCACCGGTGAGAAAATTTCGTTGAAGTCAATCCCTTCTTTCTGAGCATATCCTTTTACAACCAGTCTAGCACGGTATCGCTCTACTTGGTCATCACCATTCCGCTTGATTTTGTAGACCCATTTGTTGCCAATAGGTTTCCTTCCTTGCGGTAATGGCACCAACTCCATGTCTTATTTTTATAGAGAGCTTCTATTTCCTCTTGCATTGCTGAAATCCACTGACTCGCATCTGAAATATTCAGTGCTTCTTGGAAAGTGGTTGGCTCTCCATCCTCCGTTAGAAAACCGTATGCAAGATTGCTCTCTATCTCATAATCTGAGTGCCAACTTGGCGGCCTACGCTCGCGTGATGACCGCCAGAGATCCGGTACTTCAGATTCGACTGGGTTGAGCTCTTCGTGCGCCGGTTCAGCTTCAGAAGAATTATATTGCTCCAATTTTCTTTTCATCGGTGTAGTCTTTGTCACGCCTTTTGTACTGCTATCATTTTTTACTTGCTCTTGATCGCCATCCTCCAAGAAGATAACATCTCTGCTGATAATCACTTTGTGGTCAGTGAGATCCCACAAGCGATACCCCTTTACTCCATCAGCGTAGCCCAAGAATAGGCATTTCCTGGACTTTGGATCCAACTTCGTTGTTTCCTGGTTGTGGTACATCGCGTACGTTGAACTTCCAAATATATGGAGGTTTGAATAGTCTGCAGGTGCACCAGTCCACATTTCCATCGGTGTCCGCATCTATATTGCAGTAGATGGGGCCCGATTCACCACATAACAGGCAGTACGGACCGCTTCCGCCCAGAATTTCTTTTCCAGGCCAGCAGTTCTCAACATAGCCCTTGTTCTTTCCAACAGGGTCCTATTCAACCGCTCTGCCACTCCATTCTGTTGTGGAGTGTATGCCGTGGTGAACTGTCTTCCCCGCACCTTTGCAGAATTCAGTGAATTCTTTGCCAATATATTCCCTCCATTATCGGACCGGAGACACTTGATCTTTCTGCCGGTTTCAAGTTCAACTCGCGCCTTGTATGTTTTGAAGATAGGAAACACTTCGTCCTTCTTCTTGATTGGGTACACCCAGCATCTCCTGGAGTAGTCGTCTATGAATGATACGAAGTAGCTAGCTCCTCCCAGGGACGCAACTGGTGCTTGTCATACATCAGAGTGGATCAATTCTAGAATTTCTTTGCTTCTAGAATTTGAAGTGGAGAACTTCAGGCGATGCTGCTTGCTTACAATACAATGCTCGCAGAATGGTAGCGTCACCGTCGTGAGACCAGGAAGTAGATTCTTTTGCGCAAGAATTTTCGTGCCTTGTTCAGACATATGACCAAGTTTCTTGTGCCAAGTCATCGTAGACTTTTCATTTGAACTTGTCATGGCAACGGATGCCTGCCCTTCTTGCAGAGTCTCTCCCTTTAGCATGTATAGATTTGCAGCTATCTTTTCTCCCTTCATTACCACCAGTGCTCCTTTGGAAACTTTCATGATCTTATTCTCCAATTCAATTTTAAAACCAAGATCATCCAGTTGCCCCACGGACAACAAATTTTTCTTTAAGCCCTCCACATGTCGCACAGCATGGATGGTACGCACAGTGCCGTCGTACATCTTTATTTGAATCGTACCGACCCCGACAATCTTCAGCGCTTGGTCGTTGCAGCTGTAAACATACCCTCCAAAGGTTGGCTCGTATTGGTGAAACCATTCCCTTCGAGAGGTCATGTGGAAAGTAGCTGCTGAGTCCATGAGCCACACGTCGTTGAATCTTCTATTTTCAGCGATAGTGGTTGCGGCTTCACACACCAAGGCAATTCCATCGTCGGTAGTATTGGCGGTATTTCCTTGGGCATTGAGATTTTTATTTAGAGCCCAACAATCTTTCTTCAGATGACCTTTCTTGCCACAGTGGTAACACTTTATAGCCTTCTTATTTTTCGTAACAAGGTTTTGCCGTTTTTGACTCCCACTGGGACCAGACTCTCCGGGTCTTGTCCGTTTTCGGCTCACGTTTGGACCACGTGCTCCTGATCTTGCCCTCGTCACTGCCAATGCTTCCTCCTGTTGGGACGTTATCAACTTTTCTTCTTTGTTATTGCGTCGACTTTCTTCTTCGAGAACCGCAGCTGCAATATTGTCGAACATAAGTTTTCCCGCAGCTTGGTTGTTGCTCAGATTGATGACAAGATGATCGTAGGAGTCTGGCAGGCTTTGCAGTAGAAGCTCGGCACGTTCACTTGGCTCTATTTTGTAGTCCAAGTCTTTAAGTTGAGACAACAAAGTATTCAACTTATTGATGTGCTCAGTCACTGAAGAAGATTCTTCCATTCGTAGATGGTATAATTTTCTTTTGAGGAAAATTCGGCTGTGGAGTGACTTGACTTGATACAACTTCTCAAGATGGTCCCATATTTCTTTCGCACTAGTCTTCTCTTCTACACTTGATAATATGTCATCTGCTAAGGTCAGATGAATATTGGCGATTGCTCTCCCGTCTATCTTCCTCCATTTAGCATCACTAACAATAGTTGTTGGTCTGCCAGTGAGCGCTTCCAAACAATTTTCTTTGAGTAAAATTGCCTTTATCCTCATTTTCCACAGTGAGTAGTTTCTCCCGTTGAATTTCTCAATTTCATTTTTAGCTGCCATTTTTTCCAACGTCGCTATCGTCGGAGAAATTCAACAGTCCAGCCAAATAGTACTGATCAGATAATTTGTAGAAAGGGTAGCGACCAGCTTTCAAGACAAAATTACCCTTCTAAGTAAATTCCCAGATGAGATCTGGTGGGGTCACTATGTGTCCCGCTTGGCACCAGCCACCTAGACAGAACTTACTTACACAGTCTATTTCTAGGACTTGCTAAAAAACTCTTCCGTAACGATAAACCTTTTTGATATCCTTTCTGATGTGGAAGATCAGACAAAGCTGCAACCACAGAGCATAATTGGAATATCAATCAGGGTTGGCTCTGATACCACTTGTTGCGAAATTGACAGCGTAACGAAATTGGAAATGACTGTGAGGATAAATGGACACGAGAATTTACGTGGAAAACCCCTTTTTAACTTGGGGTAAAAAACCACGGATGAGGTAGAAATTTATTACTGGGGTAAACAGGGGTTACAACCTCTCAATCTATAAAGGAGAAAACTCTCACTATCTCTCTTTATAGTAGGAGCAAATACCGAACAAACCCTCAATTTTTCTCTACCCTCTATTTCTTTCCTCTCTCTCTATTTTATTGATTTTGGTTTTGATGATGATTTTACAATGAGCTTAACAAGCCTATTTATAGGCTAGAGCTTAAGCTAAATGACAATAATAATTATGTCATTGCTTAGCTCATTTATACATATATTATTAATATAATAATAGTATTAGTTGAAGTGGGTGGGTGGATTACTGCACCAACCCACTCAACCCATCAATATGTTGGTAAATCGCCCAAACCTAAGTCTTCTACCCGATTTCTACTCCTATACCCAAATATATTAAGCTCAGACTATTTCTGAAAAGTTCACTTCACACGTTCGGCATCGTCCGATTAAATCTTCTAAGCCTATGAATATGCATATTCACTCAAAAACCCATATGTTGGGTTCAAATCTTAGCACATAACAGTTAGCAAATTGTAGGCCACAAAATCACGTAAACAAGAGTTCATTATTTCAAACTTGAATGGCCGAAACACCCAAGTTCGGAATTGTAAACATGTATTGTAGGTGAAGCATCCACCTACCTCTCCTCCTAAGTTGTTTTCGGTGATTTTGGTTGTCACGATCTTGCCGAAAATCCCGAAATCCTACTTGTTTCCAGCGTTTCCTCTCCTTCGACCCTTCTTTTTCTTTTTGTTCTCTCCTTTGATCTCTCTCACTTGCGTTTTCTATTTTGTGTCTAATGAGAGATTTATTTTCGTTTTCTACCTCTTTGCTCTACACGTCCCTTGTTTGACCAATAATGATGGGTTTTGGACTAAATGGTACGGAGTTACATGCTCCTAACGTGGCCTTCCCTTAACCCTAGGTAACCTCCATCCTTATATTCAAAATTTTTTTTGGCCAAGGAAATAATTTAGTTTGGGGCATATTATATGTATCACTTTCTCCTCATTATTTTATTTTCTCCTTTTCGTTTCTTACATGTGGGGGTAAGTGATGTTCTCACTAGGGGTGTTCATCGGTCGGTTCGGTTCGGTTTTTTCAAATTTCAGTTCGGTTTTTCGGTATTCGGTTTTACGTATGCTTAATCCGATATCCGAACCGTTTTAATTTGGTTTGGTTCGGTTTTTATAATTCGGTTCGGTTTTTCGGTTAGGGATTTAATATTAACAAAAAAAATATTATGCGCTGAAAATACATAAAACATTTATGGTTATTAAAAACAAAAAAGATTTATGGAACGTCACATGTAGCAAAATAATTCAAAGGTCCGAAAAAAAAATATCAAAATGGAACAAAATCTAACCAAAATATAAAAACATTTATCTTAAGATAATATAAATTATTTGGGAGAAAAATAGTATTTGATTAGTGAGGAAAACATTCACCTAAAAATAGAAAAAAGTATACGAATGAAATTATATTTACTTTGTTGGTTACGTTATGGGAGAAAAACAAATAATTTTGATATTTTTCTATTTTTAATGTAGTATGATAATTTCAGTTCGGTGTTTCGATTTTTTCGGTTTTACGTATGCTTAATCCGATATCCGAACCATTTTAATTTGGTTCGGTTCGGTTTTTTACAATACGGTTCGGTTTTTTCGGTTCCGGTTTTTTCGGTTCGGTTTTTACGGTTCGGTCGGTTTTTTTCGGTTTTCCGGTTAATTTGAACTAGTTCTCATATGGGTTTGCAACGTGATGAGGTAGAACTCATGTGGCTTTCCTCTGTATGAAGCAACCCCATTAATTTAATAATGTCGGCCTTTTCTTTGTTATTTAGTTACTTCCATTTGGGCCCACAATTTAATAATTTGGGCCTTTTTCTTTGTTATCTAGATTATTTATTGGGCCCTTTTACTAATTTAGTTGGCCTTCCAATATTAAGTTGGTCAAAAGTAGTTATTGAACTATTTTCCATTGAGTTGGGCCGAATTTTCTCTTGGTCGAAAATCTCTATTTTTTAGCTCGTCTGATAGTTCCTTAATTCGGACGTGTACAGACTACTTACATTCTAAATCCGTATTAAAATTTGCAGGTGTTACAATGCGTGCGTGCACTCAACCCAATCCCAAATCCTCACATCATAATAAAATGCACGCTCGATCCTACGTCACATCTCAACACATAACAGGGTCCTCGCTAGACTCGGCACCATGCGCGCAATGGAAAGTACGCCATAAACCATGCGGTAGCCCACTCCTGGCCGCGCTAGGTCACTTTTCCGCACACAATCTCAACCTGACGGTTTTTCACCCCGAGTAGTGTACTACTAACCCGGGTAGACAGGAATCTCACATCTGTCTGTCGTCACTGAGCCAAATATATATTCGGTGGTATACACCTCGGGTGGCTCAATCCCGAGTAGACTGGTGTCGTAGACCCTATCTCCCACCAGGTGTCCCAGCGAGTCTAACCCTAACAACCAATAACGGTCACTCTACCCAACTCATCCGACATCGTAAGCCGTCACCGTACAAATATGGTACATCAACCTCTCAAGTGCATGTCGTGAAATGCAGACATAATTGATCACATGTAACACATATCACATAGCTTGTACAGTTATCAACCTAGGCCGAAGGTTTTAAAGTTCAAAAATAAAATTAAAATATTAAAATATGGATTGACCGGAAAATCCTAGTCGAAATATATAAAAATATTAGGAAATTCCATATGGTACCCTTGTGGTATCGACTTTTCCAGGTGGTGACCAAAAGTTTTTCTGATTCCGGCTGGTACCCCTGAGTTATGGGTAAAATTAATTTCGTAACCTTTAAATGATAAAAACGAAATTTTTAGTGTAAATTCCGTTCTTTACTAACGAAATGCGATGGATGATCGAAATACCCTCTAAATCTCAAACATAACAAGGGTATTCCGGTCAAAATCGAATTTGATCGAACCAATTTCCAATTCAGAGAAATCCAATTTGATCGGAGAAAATAATTTTATTTAAAATAGTTGGGCCTGAAATAGGGCAAAAGCCCAAAAATTAAACTGTTGGTCAACACAACCAAGTTCGGTCAAAGCCCAAATTCGCAAATCACCCGATCCCACATTTAAAATGCTGGTCAACCCGCTAAACACTTTCGGGTCAACGTCTGAGTTCGCGAAGTACTTTCGCCGAGTTCGCGAATCTCCCGATTTGCGAAGCCCGATTCTAAGTTCGCGAATCACCGACCTCACAGGAATCACCCCGAGAAGTCAGGTCGGCCCACGACGAAATTCACAGGAAATCACCCCCCGACAGTACACGGCCCGCGAAAGCCAAAAATGGCCCGACGCGATCTCACGACCCGCGAAACGTTCCAGCCCACGGGAACCGAATTTCGGCCCGCGAAACCTATTTTACACACTCAACGAAAAATCCTTGGGCCCGTGCCAAGATTTCGCGACCCGAAACTCATTCGGCCGATTTCCTATTCAATTTAAAATCTATCTCACACATAACTCGCGAAGTAAATAGGCCCGCGAAACTCAAAAACTCTCCCGAAACTGTAACGACCCTCATGTTTAAAGTAATAATGTTGGCGGATTTCCCGCAACGAAAACCGCGGAAGACCCAAATAAAAATTTTCCTCACGAAATACAATATATTACAGCGGAATAAAAATATCTTACATGCGCACATGGTTCACACACGTCATATTTTACGTTCACACTCAATTCGAGTTTATTGACATGCAAAACCCACTAAACCGCTCCACACGTCACATCCATGTACCACCTTGCCCTCAAAAGACCATGGAGCACCGCCACCAGCCGCGTTAGTTTTGACATGTTTCCCCGTCGGGTTCGTCAGTACCTACAACACGTAAACTGAGCTCTTTGCCAGTAGATGAAATAATGCATGATGTAATCGTGCACTCAACCCCAAACCCGGTACCTCACATGTAATGCACGCTCTTTCTTTTCTCACGCTAATCTCCCATTTCACAAATTAGGGTCCTAGGTTAGACTCGACACCTCGCATGCCAATCACAATAACGGTAGCCTACTCTGGAAGTTCATGCCAGGTCGCTTCTTCCGTATAATATATAAAACGGTCGCACCTCGGGAAGTTCATGCCCGGGAAGACGAAGCGCTTGCATCTGTCTAGTTGACAGAACGCTCGCACCTGTCTGTCGTCGGGTGCTTGAGTACTAACCTCGACTCTTCAATGAGTCACCATCACAAAATCATCATCTACCCCACTTATAAAAGCGTAACCCTCTCCGATACGGTACACACGATATCAGTTCATCACCGACCCACACAGGCTGAACTTCGCTCGTTCTAGTATGAAATGCACGTCACATATAAATGCATGATGTACGTAATTTATTTAAATCACATAAAAAAATATTCGCATATTTCACGTAAAACACGCAAGCATGAAAACCCATAAAAGCATATCTTGTTTACGGGTCGTCTGTGAATATTTCACCTACCTGTCGTCCTTAATTTCGCAATCGACAAATCGTTACTGTTTTAGACCTCTGTAAACAAGATAATTGTAAATATCAGTATATACATGAGTTTTACACTAAGAACATAAAATAATTTTATTTCGAAGATAATACATGTTTCTAAAATATAAGTTTTCTAAATCACTTGGTTTCGAACTTTTGATTTCTCTTGATATTCTCATATAATTCGAAAATGACTTGGCTCATAAAATAATAGTTTCAAAGGTTAGCATAATTGAAATTATAATTTCGAAACCTAAGTTTCGAAACTTAGCTACGCTTTCAAAAATGACATTATTTTAAAACCCCAGTTATTCATTTGCCTAAATTTTCTTAGGTCTCAAAAACAATAATCAGCGCGAGAAACACCCTCCAAAATATTCTATATCGAAAACTTTAATCTTAACGAACTTGAAGTATATATAATATTCTGAAATTGCTAAAGTCTACCCCTTAATAATTCGGTGTCAACAATAATAAACCATATGTCGAATTCATCCTATTAACTCCAAGAACAATCGCTCACTTAGTAATCGATCAAAACTCAAAAATCACTATTCTCATCTTTACATGTTTCATAATAGTTCTAGTACCGAGAACTTTTTTATATAAATACTAATACAAACGTGACTTAATTATTTGGACAATCAAATTGTAAGTCTAGTTTGCTAAGAAATTCGAAACTACCCAATTATTCTTATCCTCGCATGTTCTAATTTAATACCGAGATCCATATAAGCACATCAAGACTTCCTAAATCTGAGAAAACCTTAACATTCTTCAAAATCATCAACTTTCAAAAACCCTAATTATCATCATCTTTTTCAAAAATCATAACTAATGAAAACAAAAACATCATTCATTCAAGGATTATTAAAACTTTCGATTAAACACACAAAGTATAATTTAACATCTGAAATCATCAAAACCCTAATTTCTAAAAATCGCGTTAATATTATACAAAGACATTATTTTATTAGAAAGTCCTAACGCTCTCGATCAAAATATTTCAATAACAAGACGACTTCATACACGTTCAACCCAACTCCAAGATATATGAAAAATGAACACATAAAGTTTCCACCCTAGAATACGCTAAACGACATATATTAAAAACGTAAAGATCGTAAGATAAATTCATACCATTCCAGAGTTTGTTTCGAATCACTGTTAGAACTCTCCTCCTTTTCTCTAGGTCTAGCTTTTTGAAACTTTGCTAATGAATGAGCGAGAGTCATATCTCAATATTTAGTTGATACTTAATCATTTGTCTTATGCTAACTAAGAATTTGCTCTAATTGTTATTTTCTTATTTTGTTAAATCATTGTCACTAAGTTAGTATTAAGTTATTTTCTCTTTTCACTAACCACTCAAAACTTTTGTTCTTATTTCATTCCTAATCGTGTAATAATAAGTGAAGTGGTTGGCTAACCCTGTCTTTAGCTTATTTCTCCCTCTAATCTTCGTTTCTCCTCCTAGTGCGCTAATGATTAAGGGTATGCGTTTGATAAGATGACAAGGCCTTTACGTGTTTTTCCCTTGAGCTTAAGTAATGTTTTTGTAGTTATCTTTCAAGTTTGTTTGGGCCTATATTAGAAATCAACTTGGGCCTTGTTCTTTCTCATTAGACCAAGTCCCATTTAATATACTACAACGGAATGAAAATATCTTATATGCGCACACGGTTCACACACGTCATATTTTACAATCACACTCAATTCGAGTTTATTGACACACAAAACACACTAAAATCGCTCCACCTGTCACATCCATGTACCGCCTTGCCCTCTAAAGACCATGGAACACCGCCACCAGCCTCGTTAGTTTTGACATGTTTAACATCGGCCTCGTCAGTGCCTACAACACGTAAACTGAGCTCATTGCCCAGTAGATAAAATAATGCATGATGTAATCGTGCACTCAATCCCCGGTATCTCACATGTAATGCATGCTCTTTCTTGACGCTAATCTCCCATTTCACAAATTAGGGCCCTAGGTTAGACTCAACACCTCGCATGCCAATCATAATAACTGTAGCCTACTCTGAAAGTTCACGGCAGGTCGCTTCTTTCGTATAATATATAAAACGGTCGCACATCGGGAAGTTCACGTCCGTGTAGACAAAGTGTTTGCATCTGTCAAGTTGACAGAACGCTCGCACGTGTCTGCCGTCAAGTGCCATATTGAGTACTAACCTTGACTCTTCAATGAGTCACCCATCACAAAATCATCATCTACCCCACTTATAAAAGCGTAACCGTCTCCGATACGGTACACGATATCAGTTAATCACCGATCCACACGATCTGAACTTCCCTTGCTCTAGTATGAAATGCACGTGACAGAGAAATGCATGATATACGTAATTTATTTGAATCACATAAAAATATTCGCACATTTCACATAAAACACGCAAGCATGAAAACACATAAAAGCACATATTGTTCACATTCGTAGGTGAATATTTCACTTAACTGTCGTCCTGAAATTAGTCAAGCCCTCTCGTAATCAATATTTTTGGACCTCTTGACCTTTTTAGGCACAAAAATATTTTCATATAAGTATATCTGCTAAACATAGAAAATTTCAGACCCTAGTTGTCCAAAACACTAAAAATACAGAAAACACTAAAATATCGAAAACTTTAATCATGCCGAAAAGTCCTTGATGCCGAAAACTTTCGAGATCTATAAATACTTAACATTCTAAGTTCTTTCAAATGCCTAAAACTCATACATCAACGGAAACTTTCCAAAATTAATTGATGTTGCTCATATTAAAAACTCATAAGCTACACATAAAAATACTAAATACACCCAATTATGAAAACCTACGAACACATATTCCTTTAGACATTTTTCACATTCCTTAGTTTCTTACACTTAATCTGACCATATAAATATCAAAATCTTTCAACAGTATTTAGATGCCAAAAGTTCTCACACTAATCTAAGTATGCCATTATCAAATCTTTTAACGTGTAATATTAGTCATGCGACAAAAGCTTCCAAATGACCAATTAACAAAATGCCAAAAACATATGGACCATACTTGATAATGACACCAAAAATAAAACTTGGATAATGGAGTCACGAAACCCTTCTATGTTCAACAACTAAACTAATATTTATTTTATTTCCAAACCCCAAGAACTCTTTAGTGCTAAAGACGTCTATTGCTGAAAATTTCGAAGGTTAGCTAATATTTAAACATCTAAAAATAAATCTCATATTTAACATATATAAATCTAGCATATCGAAAATTTCAAACCTCATAAAGCTTTATTATTCCCAAAAGAATTTCTAAAGAGTTCAAAACTCTAAAATGAAAACCGTAGTTATCGAAAACGTTAAGACTACTAAGAAATGTTTACCTACCCAAAACGTTCTTATGCCAGGATCTATACATCAAACACCTATCCGAAAAATAATAAGCCCTCATGTTAAGTTCTAATGACATTAACCTACATAACATATTTCAATTCTTCTAAACGAACATAGTTAGACATAACCATTCAAAATTTAAATGGAACATTAGACATTCAAGCCTAAAGATTCGCATAATTCATACAAGTCAGTAATATATTCATATAAAGCACTTATAAACACCTAAACACCAAATCACCAAATTTATTGACGTGTTGTAGCTGAAAATTCACCTACCTCACGTTCGAAGTTCGATTCTAAACCTCCTAACTAGCCGAAATTTTGCTTTGCTCAAGGTAGTTTTCTCTCATTTCCTTCTTGGTTAATTGTCTCCCTCACTTTCGTTATGTTTGTTCCTATAATGATTCCACCTAATAATGTATTATATAGTATATAGTTATGATTGGTATGTGACAAATAAGTAACGAAACTTTCTTGCTTAGTGTCTATTATATATTAGATATTCATAATCAAGATATTCACATTGATGGGGCATGGTGGTAACTAACCCAATTTTTGCTTTGCTGTTGTCATTTCCTAACAAATCCCTTATTAATTTATTTGTATCATACTCTATGAAGTGGTCCCGTTCGATATGGATGTAAAACACTAAGTATAGACTAGATGTTGGGTGAAATGTCGGGGTAACACTCAACCTAACATTCAGGTGCACAGCGGAATATAATTACTTAGTGACGAAACTTAAACGAACATGAGATGTAAATCTGTGCAGCAAGTCAAATAACTTGCTGCGTGCCTCAAGGCGTAAACTCCACTATAAAGATGGATTACAAACTATCGAAAAAGATAGTCAAAAACACGTCTAGCAAAACCTACGAATCAAAAAGGATTCTGCAAACTACAAGACCTTTCGACCTCTGAAAAGCTAGACTAAAAGACAACTCTCGCAATATGTAAAACTCGCTCAAACTCGATATGTGTTTCGCTCATCGTTTTCGCTCAATATCTCGCTCAAAGTTACTCCTTGAAAGCTATCTCGAAAGTCGTAAGTTGCAGCTCGAAATTAACTCTTATTTGTAGACCTTGGCTCCCTCTTGAATTGGTAAAAAGATCCCTTGAATATCTCTTCAAATATCTCTTCGAAGATCTCCCTAAATATAGTATATATTTAGTTCGATCTTCTCATCTCATTGGTCGATCTCTTATCTTCTATTTATGGTAACTGATTGACTGATTCTCCTTGATATTCAGATCTTCTAATTATTGTAATTGCTTGACTTGATCTCCTTTGATCTTCAAATCTTCTATTTATAGTAATTGCACTTCCTAAATTCGTTCAAGCAACTCGACACGCTTTCCACACGGTTTGGACCCATTTCAGCACTTTACCACGTCCTGCATATCAGTAAATAAAGCTACAAAAAAGGTTAAACGGTTTTGGGCATGAAAGATAAAATCGAATGTTGACAGACAACATTGTTGGCTGAAATGTTAGCCCAACATTGTCAAAGCTGAGCTAGTCAACATTAACAATCTCCCCCTTTTATCTTTCTTCCCAAAACCCGTGCAGATTTAAAAGTTCCAAAACTCCCCCTGAAGGCAAAATCTTTTCAACCACAAAACATTAAAAGATGGTTAGAGTAGACGCAAACAGAATAGCGATTAAACTATTCAAAGTACTACGAAAATAGTACATAGCCATAAAGAGGTCTTAAGTTAAACATCTGCACAATGTAAACTGTTCATACGATGCCGGCAAACCACATAGTCACACACGCAGAATTAACCAGATCAGCATGCACAAAATAACCATAAAGTCACGCATGTAAAAAGAAACGATCTTTAGGCGAATCTGCAAAATAAAAATATCCGGCATGTAAGCAGGCAATCATGTAGACATATCGGAGAAACAAATCAGCATGCATATAGTAAAAGTCAGAGAAAAATTCAGGTATGCATGCAAAAGAGAAAGAATCAGAGCTTCACTCTCAATGGAGTATGGAGTTTCCTTCTGATGCTTTCTCGGCTGCTTCTCCTTCTTGGTCAGCTCCCCCTGTTTGTTCGGCTCCTTATTCTGCTCCCCCTGAATTTTCTTATCTCCCCCTTTTTATCTGCACAACCTTCTCCCCCTTTTTGGAAAGAAAGAAAAGACTCAGAGAACTTCTCTGTTAGCCAACTTGCAGATGTTGAGGTAACATCTGGCCCAACATTCTGAGACTCAGAAACAAGTTAGTTCCCCTTAAAGAAATCAAAGATAAATCAAAAAAATAATAATATGAGCACAGAATGTATAACCCGTGAATTATATCAGAAACGTAGGGGCAGAGAGTAATGTCAGCGAGCCACTCAAATACAATTTAGACAGTTTAGAGGATAAGGTCGAATCAGGTCACAACTGTCTAAGTAAACATGGAGCTAAAATATAGTATGTGGACGTATTAGTCATGCGAGCAAATATGAGCACATCAGATCATGATTCAACCCAAAGACACAAAGTCAAAAGTCAAGATAGAATCAAGCAAGACTAACCGTTGAGCGACGATGATGAGCACTTGAGACAAATGTAACAAGCTGTTCTTCGAGAGTTCTAATGCAATTCTGAGAGATTTTTAAACTAGACACATATGTCTAACAAATGCAGTACTAAAGACAGACACAAATAAAACGAAAGCATAAAATGTAGCAATATCAACCTGATAGTCACACATGTTGCCCTAACATTTGACTCAACATTCTGAATCCGTAATCCTAGACTTTTCTGCTTAATCCTTCTCAAGACCAGTTCCCTTTATTACCCTTTCACCTCATATAACAAACCAAATTTTTGCACTGCCCTTATACCCTCAGCTTCGTGGTTCGGTTTTTTTGTCGCATAGTATACATCGTCACCGCGAATGCCGTGTACCTAAGGAAACTTATTACCAAATACCTAAAGATAGCCGAGAGTTTATGAGCATGCTTATACACAACTGGCTTTTTGTCGCAAACATCGTCACAGCGAATGCCGTGTACCTAGGGACGTATTACCAAGAGCCTTTAAAGAGGAATTGGGTTCATTTAGGGACCAGTCGAATAGAATCAAGTCATTTCACAAGAAAACAGAACAGAATTTTTAATCAAACATTTAAGCAGTAACCATCAAATTTGACATATGCTATGTTGATCCAAATGTTGGACCAACATTTAACCTGACATGTGCAATCCTATGGATTTCTTCAGGTCCGAGAACCTTTCAAAATCCAATGCTTTCGTGAAAATGTCTGCTAACTGATGCTTAGTGTCTATATGCTCAATGCGGACTAACTCTTTTCCGACCATATATCAGAAAATGATGCCTTATATCTATATGCTTTGTGCGTGGATGCTGGATAGGGTTCCTAGATATGTTGATGGCACTAAGGTTATCACAATACATGAGAACAGATTCGCACTCAAACCCATAGTCACACAACATGCTATTCAACCATATTAATTGCGTACAGCAACTACCCGCAGCAACATACTCAGACTCAACAGTAGATAAAGACACACAATTCTGTTTCTTACTGTACCATGCAACTAGATTGTTACCTAAGAAGAAACAGCCGCCACTTGTGCTCTTACGATCATCCTCGTCACCTGCCCAATCAGCATCGCTATAGCCTACAAGACTCATATTAGTATCTTTGGAAAACCACAATCCTAGGCTCCACTCACATAACAAAGAATACGCTTAACGGCATTAAGATGAGAAACCTTAGGCTCAGACTGATATCTAGCACATACGCATACACTATACATAATGTCGGGTCTACTCGCTGAACGATATAATAGACTGCCTATCATGGAACTATACGATGTGGGGTCAACATTCTGTCCAACATTACCTTTACTTACTTTCTGAGTTGAACCCATCCGTGTTTTTATTACCTTGGCAGTATCTTTCCCAAATTTCTTCACAGTGTTCTTAGCGTACTTCTCCTGAGACATGAAAATAATGTCGTTGCTTTGCTTAATCTGTAGGCCTAAGAAAATGTTAGTTCACCAATCATACTCATTTTGAAAGTAGGATTCATAGCATGTACGAATTGGTCTATCATAGACTTAGATCTATAACAAAAAACAGTATCTTCTACATAAATCTGGGCTATCAAAATATCAGAACCAACTCTTTTTACAAAGAGTGTTCGATCGGCTTCACCTCGCATGAACCCAAATTCAAGTAGGAAATTAGTCAACCTACCATACCAAACTCGAGGAGCCTGCCTTTGACCATAAAGCACTTTATGCAACTTAAAAACATAATTAGGAAAATGTGGATCTTCAAATCCTTTCGGGTGCTCAGCATAAATATCTTTATCAATATAGCCATTCAAAAACGCACCATTTTCATCACAGAAATCATAGAATAACTGAGTCTCAAACTCTCTATCATGATCAGTCCTAATATGAAAAATGTGGCCACGAAAATCATTCTTGACCATATCACAAAAGTTTTTGAAAAAATCGAACAGTTCTGATTTTTCCCTAAAACATATCCATGCAAATCTAGACAAGTCATCAACTAGCACATAAGCATATTTTCGACCACTAATACTACCTACTGCTATCGTACCCATCAAATCCATGTGTATTAACTGAAAACAGTTATCGGTTTTAAAATGTTGAGTAACATGTTGATCAACATTATGACTAGCATGCACTTTCTTACCCTTTAAACATGACTCACATACAACCTTACCAAACTCCTTAGGCTTCGGTACGCCTCTGATCGCCTCATGTTTGATAAGCTGCTTCAATGTTAGGTAGTTAACGTGGCCCAGTTTGTAATGCCCAATTATGACACCGTCTTCGTCTTTCGATAGTTGGCACACGTCCTCGAGGTCATCTCGACTGAGAATCCGTCCTTTAACACCTCCTCCAAACGTCACAGATCCACTTCGTAAAGGCATGTAATCACTTATATACTGTTTGGTACCCGTCATATGTCGAAAACACCCGCTATCAAAGTACCAAGAACCTGTCACGTTAGCTCGCAAGGAGGTATATACTACATGGCATTTATGAACAGATTTCTCTACCCAAACTTTCTTAGATGGTAAAACAGCATTTGGACCACCAGAATTTGAAGGTGAGCCAGATGAACTTTCTCCAAACACACCTTTCAACACTGATTTCTCAATGTTGAGCGGGATGTTGGATGACATTTCAGCCGACATCGATTTCTTTGCAGAAATCTCCCCCTTCAATTTCCAGCAGTATGGTTTAATATGACCAGGCTGCATACGATAATGACACTTAAACGATCTATCCTTAGACTTACAAGCATCATGCTTCATACATCGATCGTTAGCGACATGGGAATTTTCAAAAACAAACTCTGATCGATCGTAAGTGGCAGAATCTAGAACATGCTGTGAATTGTAACCTAAGCCATGAGTATCAAAAATACCTATTGACAATACCTTATCAAGAATCGATTTACCCTTGTTCAATTTTGAGAACGTCTCGTCAGCCTTATCGACTTGCTTCTGAAGTTTATGGATCTCCTTGTCTTTTCTCTTCAACACGACTTCCACCTTGTTCACCCCTCTAGCAGGTTTTTGATCATCTTTTTACTCTTCTCATTTTCCTCGGCCAGCGTTTTCACGATTACTTCCAGTTCCGAGTTTTTCGCCTTTTCCTTCTCATACTCCGTGGACAACAGTTTGAAGGCTTCATTCGTCTGAACTTCTTCACGAACATAAGTTTCTAAACCTGCATCATCAGAACTAGAATACCCATCAAAACAGTTTGAATCATCATAATCGAAAATGATATGTTTTTCAGCTGTTGAGTCAGATGTTGGCTCAACATCAGTTACCGTAGTGAAACCGGTTTGTTGATCTTCCTCTTCTTCGTCGTCTGAGAAGGACTGTATGGCCACATATGATTGCTTGAACTCCATTGGGCATGGTTCATCATCTTCATCATCGGGGAGATCAATCCAAAGAGCTTTGCCGTGCTTGTGAAGTGTATTGGCACATTCGTTGGCATAATGACCCCAGCCCGAGCACGCATGGCATCTCACTGTCTCCAAGTCGATGTTCTTCTTCTTTCCATCTGAATTGCGTTTGAAAAACGGAGGCGCAGACGAAGGTTCTGCTTTGGCATTCTGGCCCTTCCTGAATGTTGGGCCAACATTCTGCTCGACATTCTTCTTCTGAAGGAACTTTGTGAAATTCTTCACGAGCATAGCCATATCCTCATCATTGTCAGGGTCAACTTCAGTTTGCACCTTGGATGACTGACTGACTAGAGCAATGTTTTTTCCGCGTGAAGCTTTCTTTTGGACTTCGAGGTTGGTCTCATAGTTCTTCATGATATTCATCAAGGTGTTGAGTTCCATCGTCCCTAGATTATGTGCTTCCTCGACGGCCGCTACCTTCACATTAAACTTTTCAGTTAGCGTATGTAAAGCTTTAGAAACTAGTACCTTATTAGAAATCGGATCTCCGAGGCTAGCACACTCGCTCGAAATCGTCAGAATCTTCCCGAAGTATGTGGTGATGTCCTCGTCTTCCTTCATTCTGAGATTTTCTGAGGAGATATCGTAGTTTGGTTTCCCTCACGCTCACATCGCCTTCGCAGTACCTCTGGAGTAGATCCCAAGCATTCTTTGCCGTCGAACAATTCTGAATGATCTTGAACATGTAAATATCCACCGAAGAGAAAATGGCATTAAGAGCTTTGTCGTTATACTCGGCCGCATTCTTTTCGGCAATAGACCACTCTTCGATCGGTTTTTCGACTACTTCGCCATCAGCATCTAGAGGAGATCGAGGTGGAGTGTATCCATTGAGAACAGATTCCCACGCTCGCACATTTATGGATTTGATGCATTGGCGCACGCGAACCTTCCAATAGGCATAGTTGGAGCCGTCCAACACGGGAACTTTGCCGATGTAGTTCGAGCTTGTAACATCCATGGAAAAGGATCATAAATGCTTAGTCATGTCAAGCGGAGGCTCTGATACCATTTTGAAATGGTCCCGTTCGATATGGATGTAAAACAGTAAGTATAGACTAGATGTTGGGTAAAATGTCGGGGTAACACTCAACCTAACATTCAGGTGCACAGCGGAATATAATTACTTAGTGACGAAACTTAAACGAACATGGGATGTAAATCTGTGCAGTAAGTCAAATAACTTGCTGCGTGCCTCAAGGCGCAAAACTCCACTATAAAGATGGATTACAAACTATCAAAAAAGATAGTCAAAAACACGTCTAGCAAAACCTACGAATCAAAAAGGATTCTGCAAACTACAAGATCTTTCGACCTCTGAAAAGCTAGACTAAAAGACAACTCTCGCAATATGTAAAACTCGCTCAAACTCGATATGTGTTTCGCTCATCGTTTTCGCTCAATATCTCGCTCAAAGTTACTCCTTGAAAGCTCTCTCGAAAGTCGTAAGTTGCAGCTCGAAAATAACTCTTATTTATAGACCTTGGCTCCCTCTTGAATTGGTAAAAAGATCCCTTGAATATCTCTTCAAATATCTCTTCGAAGATCTCCCTAAATATAGTATATATTTAGTTCGATCTTCTCATCTCATTGGTCGATCTCTTATCTTCTATTTATGGTAAACTGATTGACTGATTCTCCTTGATATTCAGATCTTCTAATTATGGTAATTGCTTGACTTGATCTCCTTTGATCTTCAAATCATCTATTTATAGTAATTGCACTTCCTAAATTCGTTCAAGCAACTCCACACGCTTTCCACATGGTTTGGACCCATTTCAGCACTTTACCACGTCCCGCATATCAGTAAATAAAGCTACCAAAAAGGTTAAACGATGTAATACCCGTAAAAATTTAATACGGGATTATTTCAATAATTTTCGAAATTACAAACTTTATCTTCGAACAAGATCAAATTTCTTTTTGAATTGGGCCAAGAATTTACAATTCGGCCCAAATTTTTAAATGGGCTGAAAATGAGAAATTAAAGCCCAAATCTATAAAAAAAAAAAATAAAAATAAAAAGAGGGAGGGAACGAAAATAATTGAGGTGGGTAGAAAGATTCTTTCATGATGACTAAGAACCCACATGGCATGTTCAATGTTTCCTCCATGCATGTGAGGTAGGGTCTCTTTGAAATAAACAAGTACTCTACAACAACTAATACACATGGAGCAAAATAAATAAATAAGAGAGAGTTGAAAAGAGAAGGGGAGGGTGGCCGAGAGAAAGAAGAGAAGAAAGAGAAAGAAAGAAAAAAAAAAGAAAGGGAAGAAAGAAGGGGAAGAGGCCGAGAGAGAGAGAGGGAGAGAAGAAGAAGAAGAAGAGAAAAGGAAGGAAAGGAAAAGGAGGAGGAGAAGAAAACTCTCCGAAAGCACGGGATCGAAGCTCTCGGGTCGGGATCACACAACACAACCCGTTACGTAGCTCTTTACGGATTAAGGTAGGTGAAGATCAACTACATACGTAAACAAAATAGGAGTTGTGAATTTTTACGTGATACATGATTTTTTGAATTGTTCACGTTTATATACTAATAATTTATTTGTATGATCTTTTTGATATATGATTTACGTGTGATTTCGGCCATCTCTACAAAATTGAGAGGTTTAGGGAGATAAAATATATTAGGGTTAGAAAAGTAGAATAGAAATTTTAAGGGTGGATTTAATTAGATTTGGAGAATTTGAGTATTAGTGCAAATTAGAGTTTTCTAGGGTTTCTTTAAAATTTAAGAATCTAAAATAAATATTCTATCGATTGGTGTGATTGTGTAATTTTCGAAAGATATGGTGTCAAATAAACAATTAAATCTCGACTACGGGCCTCTATGTAATTTTCAAAATTTCCGAGGAGTTAAATAAATATTTCTAAAGTCGATTGGGGCCGTGAGACAATTTTCAGAATTTCCGAGGAGTTAAATAAATATTTTTAAAGTCGATTGGGGCCTTGGACAAATATTCAGAAATTCCTAAGTGTTAAATAAATATTTTTTTAGTCGATTGGGATCTTTGTGAAATTTTCTGAAATTCTGAGGGGTTAAATGAATATTAAATATTTTGGTTGGAGTTAACTATAAATTTTCGAAATCATTTTGGGACTAAATTGAAAATTATAAAACTTGGGGCAGTTCTGAAAATACTGAAAATTTTTGGGACTAAACTGAAAATTTTGGAATTTGGGGCAGATTTGAAAATTCTGAAATCTTTTGGGACTAAACTAAAATTTTGAAATTCATGGGGATTCTAAATACAAGTTTGATATATATATATATATATATATATATATATATATAAATAAGGAATTTATGAGATATTTTGAAACTCGAGCGTTAGTGTTTTAAAATATATTTTTTTTAAAAATTATGAACCAATTGTCAAATTAGGGTCTTAAAAAAAAATTTTAACTTAGAACTTTTAGTATAAATTCGGGGGAGAGTTCGGTGGTTAAGGTTGGCCGATCAAATCGGAACGTAGGTTTCGGGCCCGAATTATTTTAGTGTATGAGGATTTTTTTTAGATCGGGCCGAGCTAATACATCGGTCCGATACATTGCAATTTATATGTTGCGTTGTGATATGTTGCATTTTACTTGCATTTCATTTGCATACATGTATTTCGAGACCACATGTCATTGTTATAGTTACGGTTGAGACCGAGATGGGGCCGTACTATCATGGTATTATATGTCATTTATGCGTGGATTCCGAGTCTAGCCTAGGGCCCTGTTTTAGGAGTTGAGAGTTGTTGTAGGAACGAGCGTATGCTCGAAAGTTGTCGAGAGTGCATTGGTGAGGTGTCAAGTTTGGGATGTGAGAGCATTTGCATTCATGCATATTTTCATCTACTGGGCAAAAGCTCAGGGTTTACGTGTGTAGGTAAGGCGGCTGATGCCGGTGACTCCACGGACTTTTGAGGGCGGAGCAGTACATGTGACGCGACCTGTGGAGTGATTTAAATTATGTTTCATGTGTTTACAGTTTTGGGCTTCGGCCCAATGAATAAATGTGGACCTCGTGAGAACAATATTGAACTCGTGTATATTTGTATTCATACGTTTTAAAAAGTTTTAATTAAATGGGCTTTCCGCTGCTTACGTTGCCTAAATCCGCCAAAATACGTATTTAGGAAGTCGGGTCGTTACAGTTGGTATCAGAGCCTTAGGTTATAGGTTCTGAAGACTGTCCATGTACTGCCGCTCAAAAGCCGGGAGGACCAGTCGCGTCTGTAAGTTTTACGCTATTATATGATTATATGTTAAATACTTATGTGCTTTCCTGCCTATGTTACGTGAATATAGATAACTAAGAAAATGGTTAGAGGACGAGGAAACAATCATCATGGAGAATCGAGTCGAAGGAGCAGATCTGAGTCCCCGACTAGGGAGCAACATACTATTGACCGTTTGACCGAGCTGATTCAACAACAAACAACTCAAATCCAGGACTTGATAAATCATCGGAGCTCATCTGAGCACCGTCCACCTCCACAGCCTGATCGTGTGGAGATTATTGGGGAACTTTCGAAAACTCAATCCCCCGACCTTTTCTGATGCTACTAATTCGGCGGAGGCGGAAGACTGGATTGGTACCATCGAAGACCTCTTTGTTTACAGCCGAGTTCGGAACAACGAGAAAGCGTTATGCGCCGTTTCCCTACTTCGGGGAAACGCTCGTTTTTGGTGGAACACCGTCAAGGTGTTGGAGGATCCGGCTAACATGACATGGGAGCGCTTTCGGGAACTCTTCCATGATAAATATTTCACTGCTCACGACCAGGAGCAGAGAATGTATGAATTCATGAACCTGAAGCAGGGGAGTATGTCAGTGCCCGAGTACATCCGCAAATTCGAGGAGTTATCTCGGTTTGCTCCTCACCTCATAGCCACCAATGCTCTGAAGGTGACGCGTTTTCTTCGGGGGCTGAAACCCGAGTTCTATCGGGATCTAAGCGTGGCGGGAGTGCGCCAGTTAGAGTTTCGACAGGCGACGGAACGGGCATTGATTGCGGAGCAGGCGGAGGGAGTTGTGAGGGAGGCCCAGGAGTCTAGTCGGAAGAGGGAAGCTCCACAAGGAGGCGGAAGTTCCAAACGGCCATTCTTTGGAAGGAGTCCAAACAACAGCGGCAACCGACCCAATCAACAGAACTGGCGTCCGACGTTCAACCAAGGAGCGAATATGAGGCCACCAAATCCAGCACCACGATGCCCACAGTGTGGAAGAAATCATGTCGGAGTCTGTTTCGGACAACGACCGGTGCATTGCTACCAATGCGGGCAGCCCGGACATTACGCTCGAGATTGTCCCAGAACTCAACAACTATTTCTGCACCCGCCACAGAACCAACCACAGAATCAAGTCCGACCACCGCTGGTGCCAGCTCGTGTCTTCGCACTTACGAACGAGGAGGCGGAGGCCTTACCGCCGGTGCCAGCTCGTGTCTTCACATTGACGAATGAGGAGGCGGAGACCAATCCGAACATGGTCACGGGTATGCTGAACATATTTCATGTACCTTCAACAATTTTATTTGACTCTGGGGCCACACACTCGTTCGTGTCGTCTAATTTTGTGGCTAGAGCGGGAATTTATCCCACTCGTTCTATGTGCAATTTCGTGGTGTCTCTACCCCACGGAGATCCGACACGGACGAATCTAGTTGTGGAAGATTGTCCTGTTAGAATCGAGGGAAGAGATTTGAACGTAGATTCGTAATCCCGACGAATGATTACGATATCATTTTCGGGATGGATTGGCTTTCTAGATATGGAGCTATTATCGACTGCTCGAAGAAAGTAGTCAAAATTTGCTTGCCCGAGGGAGAGGAATTTGAATTTTCGAGAAAGGCGAATGGTAATCCAATTCCTCAGATATCTTCTTTGAAGGCTCAGCGACTCGTAAATTCGGGTTGTGAAGCTTTCTTCGTCTTTGCGGTGAAAGCCGAAGAATCCTCTCAGCCGAAGCTTGAAGATGTTCCGATCGTAAATGAATATCCCGACGTGTTCCCCGATGACCTTCCAGGACTACCACCGAATCGAGAAATTGAATTCTCCATCGATCTCATGCCAGGAGCTGCCCCGATCTCTAAAGCTCCATATCGGTTAGCACCGAATGAATTACGAGAGCTCAAGGAGCAGCTTGACGAACTATTACAGAAGGGCTTCATTCAACCAAGCTCTCACCATGGGGAGCTCCGGTATTGTTCGTACGGAAGAAAGATGGGTCAATGCGACTTTGTATCGATTATCGCGAACTTAACAAAATCACGATAAAGAACAAATATCCATTACCGAGGATCGATGATCTATTCGATCAGATACAAGGGGCTACAGTATTCTCGAAGATTGATTTGCGTTCCGGCTATCATCAGTTAAAGATTCGTGAGGCAGATATTCCTAAAACATCGTTCAGCACGAGGTACGGCCATTACGAATTCTGGTCATGCCTTTCGGGCTAACGAATGCTCCAGCAGCTTTCATGGATCTAATGAATCGGGTCTTCAAAGAGTTTCTGGACCGATTTGTAATCGTATTTATTGACGATATTCTCATCTACTCGAAGACGAGAGAGGAACACGAAGAACATCTGAGGACGGTCCTTCAAATTCTTCGAGAAAAGCAGTTATTTGCCAAGTTCAAAAAGTGTGAATTTTGGTTGGAGCAAGTGGTCTTCTTGGGGCACATCATTTCAGGAAATGGACTTTCGGTGGATCCCAACAAGATAGAAGCCGTGAATAATTGGCCACGACCGACCACTCCTACGGAGATCAGGAGCTTTCTCGGACTTGCTGGATACTATCGAAAGTTCATTAAGGATTTTTCCAGCATCGCCTCGACACTCACGAACCTGACGAAGAAGAATGTCCCATTCAAGTGGACGGAAGCTTGCGAGCAAAGCTTCCAGGAGTTGAAGAAGCGATTAACGACGGCTCCTGTTCTAACGATTCCCTCCGGTACCGAAGGCTTTTCGGTGTACAGTGATGCCTCGAAGAATGGCTTGGGGTGCGTATTGATGCAGAACGGGAAGGTAATCGCATATGCCTCCCGACAACTGAAACCGTACGAGAAGAACTACCCCACGCATGATCTAGAACTCGCAGCCGTGGTGTTTGCCCTAAAAATCTGGCGCCACTATTTATACGGGGAACGATGCGAAATCTTTACCGATCATAAAAGCCTAAAGTACTTCTTCACACAGAAGGAGTTAAACATGAGGCAAAGGCGATGGCTCGAGTTGGTGAAAGATTACGACTGCGTGATTAATTATCACCCAGGAAAGGCGAACGTAGTCGCAGATGCTCTGAGCCGTAAATCGGTGAATGCAGAATTGTGCCAACTCGAAGTTGAAGTGATCAACTTCGGGAAGATCGAAGCGAGACTGGCAGCGTTAACCTTGAAGCCGACGTTGTTGGACCGAATTCTAGAGGCACAAAAAGATGACGAATTATATCTGAAGATCCGAGCGGAACAAGACAAAAGTGTTCAATCGGAGGTCGAATTTCGAGACGACGGAAGTTTACGGTTCCGAGGTCGTTTATATGTGCCACACGATGAAGAAATCCGACGAACCATACTGACAGAGTCGCATACGACGATCTATTCGATACATCCCGGTGCAACAAAAATGTATCGAGACCTGCAAAGAAATTACTGGTGGCCGGGAATGAAGAAAGATGTGGCCACTTTCATGCAACGATGCTTGACATGCCAGCAAATCAAGGCAGAACATCAAAGACCGGCGGGAACGTTGCAGCCCTTGATGACTCCTGAGTGTAAGTGGGACCACATCACGATGGATTTCGTTGTGGGATTACCAAAGACGATGAAGGGCCACGATGCAATCTGGGTGATCGTGGACAGATTGACGAAATCGGCCCATTTCCTGCCAATTAGTCAAACATACTCCATGGAGAAGTACGCCGAGCTGTACATACAGGAAATCGTAAGGCTCCATGGGATTCCAATTTCGATTGTCTCGGATCGGGATTCGAGATTTCTGTCTCAATTCTGGGTGGGTTTACAGAAAGCCATGGGAACCAAATTGTCCTTCAGCACGGCTTATCACCCGCAGACTGACGGGCAATCGGAGAGAACAATTCAGACACTTGAAGATATGTTGCGAGCATGCGTTCTGGATTTCCGAGGGAGCTGGAGCAAATACCTCCCGTTGATTGAATTTTCATACAACAACACCTACCAAGCCACAATCGGAATGGCGCCTTACGAAGCCTTGTACGGACACAAATGTCGGTCCCCAGTTCACTGGGATGAACTAGGCGAGAAGGCGTTGTTAGGTCCTGAGATGGTACGCGAAATGACCGAAGCTGTTGAAAAGATTCGGGAGAGGATGCAAACGGCCCAGACTCGTCAGAAAAGTTACGCTGATAAGAGACGGAGGCCGTTGGAGTTTGAAGAAGGCGACCGGGTCTTTTTGAAGATATCGCCTATGAAAGGTGTGAAGCGTTTTGGGAAAAAAGGGAAACTCAGTCCGAGATATATCGGGCCATTCCCAATTTTGAAAAGAGTTGGAGAAGTAGCGTATCAACTCGGACTCCCTACATCGCTCGCTCAAGCCCATGATGTCTTCCATGTATCCACGCTACGGAAGTACGTCCCGGATCCAAGTCATGTTGTGCAGGGCGAATCGCTACATCAACAATTGAAGCCGGACTTGAGCTACGAAGAAAGGCCGGTGGAGATCTTGATGTACGAGGTAAAACGCCTTCGGAATAAAAACATTCCCCTTGTGAAGGTCTTGTGGCGGAACCAAGTATTGGAAGAAGCCACATGGGAACGAGAAGACGAGATGAGAGAAAGATACCCCGAGTTATTTTCCGTACTGTAATTTCGGGGACGAAATTCTTGTAAGGGGGGAAGGATGTAATACCCGTAAAAATTTAATACGGGATTATTTCAATAATTTTCGAAATTACAAACTTTATCTTCGAACAAGATCAAATTTCTTTTTGAATTGGGCCAAGAATTTACAATTCGGCCCAAATTTTTAAATGGGCTGAAAATGAGAAATTAAAGCCCAAATCTATAAAAAAAAATAAAAAAAATAAAAATAAAAAGAGGGATGGAACGAAAATAATTGAGGTGGGTAGAAAGATTCTTTCATGATGACTAAGAACCCACATGGCATGTTCAATGTTTCCTCCATGCATGTGAGGTAGGGTCTCTTTGAAATAAACAAGTACTCTACAACAACTAATACACATGGAGCAAAATAAATAAATAAGAGAGAGTTGAAAAGAGAAGGGGAGGGTGGCCGAGAGAAAGAAGAGAAGAAAGAGAAAGAAAGAAAAAAAAAAGAAAGGGAAGAAAGAAGGGGAAGAGGCCGAGAGAGAGAGAGGGAGAGAAGAAGAAGAAGAAGAAGAAGAAAGAAGAAGAAGAAGAAGAAGAAGAAGAAGAAGAAGAAGAAGAAGAAGAAAAGAAGAAGAAGAAGAAGAAGAAGAAGAAGAAGAAGAAGAAGAAGAAGAAGAAGGAGGAGGAGAAGAAAACTCTCCGAAAGCACGGGATCGAAGCTCTCGGGTCGGGATCACACGTCACAACCCGTTACGTAGCTCTTTACGGATTAAGGTAGGTGAAGATCAACTACATACGTAAATAAAATAGGAGTTGTGAATTTTTACGTGATACATGATTTTTTGAATTGTTCACGTTTATATGCTAATAATTTATTTGTATGATCTTTTTGATATATGATTTACGTGTGATTTCGGCCATCTCTACAAAATTGAGAGGTTTAGGGAGATAAAATATATTAGGGTTAGAAAAGTAGAATAGAAATTTTAAGGGTGGATTTAATTAGATTTGGAGAATTTGAGTATTAGTGCAAATTAGGGTTTTCTAGGGTTTCTTTAAAATTTAAGAATCTAAAATAAATATTCTATCGATTGGTGTGATTGTGTAATTTTCGAAAGATATGGTGTCAAATAAACAATTAAATCTCGACTACGGGCCTCTATGTAATTTTCAAAATTTCCGAGGAGTTAAATAAATATTTCTAAAGTCGATTGGGGCCGTGAGACAATTTTCAGAATTTCCGAGGAGTTAAATAAATATTTTTAAAGTCGATTGAGCCCTTGGACAAATATTCAGAAATTCCGAAGTGTTAAATAAATATTTTTTAGTCGATTGGGATCTTTGTGAAATTTTTGAAATTCTGAGGGGTTAAATGAATATTAAATATTTTGGTTGGAGTTAACTATAAATTTTCGAAATCATTTTGGGACTAAACTGAAAATTATAAAACTTGGGGCAGTTCTGAAAATACTGAAAATTTTCGGGACTAAACTGAAAATTTTGGAATTTGGGGCAGATTTGAAAATTCTGAAATCTTTTGGGACTAAACTAAAATTTTAGAATTCATGGGGATTCTAAATACAAGTTTGAAATATATATATATATATATATATATATATATATATATATATTAATTTATGAGATATTTTGAAACTCGAGCGTTAGTGTTTTAAAATATATTTTTTTTAAAAAAATTATGAACCAATTGTGAAATTAGGGTCTTAAAAAAAAAAATTAAACTTAGAACTTTTAGTATAAATTCGGGGGAGAGTTCGGTCGTTAAGGTTGGCCGATCAAATCGGAACGTAGGTTTCGGGCCCGAATTATTTTAGCGTATGAGGATTTTTTTTAGATCGGGCCGAGCTAATACATCGGTCCGATACATTGCAATTTATATGTTGCGTTGTGATATGTTGCATTTTACTTGCATTTCATTTGCATACATGTATTTCGAAGGGGTTATAACCGTGCGGGGTTACGGTAGCACTGTATAGTGTTGATGAGCGGGGTAAAGTGATCGATGTTAGTTGTCAGGCTACGACTCGATGAAGCGCTTGCGGTTGAGACCGAGATGGGGCCGCTTGTTACTATTTAGGTGCGGTTGAGACCGAGATGGGGCCGTTACCACATGTCATTGTTATAGTTACGGTTGAGACCGAGATGGGGCCGTACTATCATGGTATTATATGTCATTTATGCGTGGATTCCAAGTCTAGCCTAGGGCCCTGTTTTAGGAGTTGAGAGTTGTTGTAGGAACGAGCGTATGCTCGAAAGTTGTCGAGAGTGCATTGGTGAGGTGTCAAGTTTGGGATGTGAGAGCATTTGCATTCATGCATATTTTCATCTACTGGGCAAAAGCTCAGGGTTTACGTGTGTAGGTAAGGCGGCTGATGCCGGTGACTCCACGGACTTTTGAGGGCGGAGCAGTACATGTGACGCGACCTGTGGAGTGATTTAAATTATGTTTCATGTGTTTACATTTTTGGGCTTCGGCCCAATGAATAAATGTGGACCTCGTGAGAACAATATTGAACTCGTGTATATTTGTATTCATACGTTGTAAAAAGTTTTAATTAAATGGGCTTTCCGCTGCTTACGTTGCCTAAATCCGCCAAAATACGTATTTAGGAAGTCGGGTCGTTACAAACGATTTTGGGCATGAAAGATAAAATTGAATGTTGACAGACAACAATGTTGGCTGAAATGTTAGCCCAACATTGTCAAAGCTGAGCTAGTCAACATTAACACTCTTAGTGTTTGTCTTTTCTTACATCACACCCATTATACTATTATTGCTTGGTTGTTTAGACCTAATAATGTTTGGAGACAATGACCCATAGATATTCGTTGAGTCACATGCACAAAAGACACTTGTCTTTTTTCCATCTCTCCCCACCCATAATATTATATTCCATTGCTTTCCTTAGTTGTGCTCATTTAGTAATTAATTGCAAGGGAAAAGACACTAACGTGTTTTGCTCCAGCTCTCCTTTTCATTTGGGCCTATATATTAATATTAGAGTTTCTTTTCTTTTATCTGGGCTTCAATAAATAATGTAACATCCCCACTTAAACTAGCAAAATAATATTTAATGATTTTAAGGTGGAACTTGAAAATATAGAAAATTAAGGGTAATTTGAAGAAATAAAATACAAGCACTAAATTGTCTAATTAAATAAGTATAGGGTGAAAATATAAAAGAAGAAAGGAAGAGGACTTAGTAGCAAATGAAGACATTATATTATTGTTCTCTCTCACTCTCATACGTATCCTCACATCATTTTGGCTAAGGAGAGGAAGAGATTGAAATGAGAGCTACGGAGTGAAGGGTTGAAGAATATTTTGAGATCAAATGCTTAAATGCTAGGTAAAATGAAACCATTACATTATTTCTTCCTTTATAGTTAATCTTAAGGGATGGAAGTAGGATTTAGAAAACTAGGGTTGCGAAAATTGTTGAGTATTAGGGTTGCATGTCTCGAAATTAGTATACTTGAGCATATTAGTATATGTGTTTGCTAGATTCATGGGTGGATTCAAGGTTGGGGGAGAGGATAGACTACAGAGATTATAAACGGCGTGGGATTAATATTCACGCCCGCCAACCGTTCGTATAAATTCCTAAGAGAGTCACATGTGATTTTAATGCAATTTATGATGGCTTGCCCTAGGATATTTTGAGTTGGAACGAGGTGGAAATTCTTCGACACAAGGAAGCGAATAAAGAAGCCGAACCATCCCTAGTAGTTTGAGAACTAAAGACTGAAATTTTCGCAAGGTAAGTGCGTGGGAGCAAGAGCTTGTACGTAGAGTTTCAAATGCATATTTATGTCTAAAATGTGATTATGTCTCGAGTAAGCTTGGTTGAACGACGTTTTTAACTGAGTCATTATGGGATTTTATTTCTATTGTTATATGGTTTTCTTTTACTCGAACTTGCTTATTAACTTGTGCATAGCCCCTCTAGTGAATGACATTTCATATGCATTGTGAATGTGCACGGGTGATGTGTTATGTGAATGTATTGAGGCTATTTTGTGGCGTATTATTGTGTTGAGAAGTTTTGTATTAAGTGATTGGGCTAAGATGCGTGAATATGGGAGAATGGTAGCATAGGGGCCAATATGGGCCGAATAGCTATTGAAACAACAGCTCTGGGTCGGAGTGTGTGTGTGGCCAATGGGTCTGTGTGCGTGCGTGGCCGGTAAGAGTGTTGTTGGTAGCTTCGATAGCTGTTGATAACTGTCGTTAGGTGTTGATAAGTGTTGATGGTTGTTGTGTCTATTGAGATGATAATCGATGATTTGAAATTTTGGAAATAGGTAGGTTGAAGGGCGAAACCTACATTTGTTTTCCTTGTTGCATATTATGTATTTGATTGTGCTACATACCCGTTCTTGTTGCACTTACTGAGTCTTGACGACTCACTCCCAATATTTATATTATTTTGCAGATCCTCCTTCGGGAGGTAAGACTTAGAGGAGGTGATGATGGTTGGCCTGTGGTGGAGCATGTGAGGGACGACCTGTGACAGGGCTCAGCTTATACTATAGGACTTTATATTTTGAAATGTATAGCATAATGCGTATAATTATCGGTGGCATTTTGGCTAGTATTTTGTGATCTTATGCTAATTAGCTTTGGTAAAGCTTATCTTTTGAATTGTACATAACCTTATTGATATATATATATATATATATATATATATATATATATATATATATATATATATATATATATAAGGTTGAATGTTTATATCACGTAGTAGTTGTTGAGTGTGTTACAAATAACCTCTCTACATTCCCATTTGTAATTCAGCTTGGTTGGAATAATATCCTTTATTTAAGAACATAAGCCCTTACATTCCTTTTAAGGTAACTACTTCATAGTATTTGTAATAATTCACGTTTTAAATTTCACGGGTTTTTACATCCTCCCTCCCTTAAAAGAATTTCGTCCTCGAAATTATGCCGCTTGGAATAAATCAGGATAACGACTTCTCATTTCATCTTCTCTTTCCCACGTAGCCTCTTCAACTGACTTGTTTCGCCACAACACCTTGACTGATGAAATATCTTTATTCCGAAGTTGTTTCACCTCTCTCATTTAAAATCTCTACCGGCTTTTCTTCATAAGTTAAGTCTGGCTTTAATTGTTGGTAGAGAACTTCATTCTTCAATACATGGCTCGGGACAGCAATATACTTCCTCAATGCCGATACATGAAAAACATCGTGAACTTGTGCGAGTGTCGCTGGTAGTTCTAACTGGTATGCGACTTCGCCAACTCGTTTGAGTATTCTGAAAGGACCAATAAATCTAGGGCTTAGTTTGCCCTTCTTCCTGAAACGTTTCACACCCTTCCTAGGGGATACTTTAGAAATACCCAATCCTCTATTGCAAACGCTAGTGGCCCTCGTCTATGATCTGCGTAACATTTCTGACGACTCTGAGCCGTTCGAATCCTTTCCCGAATTTCAACTATTGCCTCAGTCATTTCTTGTATCATCTCGGGACCCAATAAGGTTCTTTCGCCAACCTCATCCCAATGAATTGGTGATCGACATTTCCGTGCATATAATGCCTCGTACGGGGCCATTCCTATCGTAGCGTGATAACTGTAGTTGTAGGAAAATTCTACTAACGGTAGTATTTGGTCCAATTTCCCTTGAAATCTAACACACACGCACGTAGCATATCCTCCAAGGTTTGGATTGTTCTCTCTGACTGCCCATCAGTCTGGGGATGGTATGCGGTGCTAAATGGTAACTCAGTTCCCATTGCCTTTTGACAGGAATCTCGAGTCTCGATCCGAGACGATCGATTTCGGAATCCCGTGAAGTCGAACTATCTCCTGAATGTACAATTCCACATAACACTCCAAGGAAAATGTCCAACTTATAGATAGGAAATGGGCTGACTTGGTCAACCTATCAACTATAACCTAGATAGCATCGTGACCTTTCACGGTTTTCTGCAAACCAACGACAAAATCCATGGTGATATGGTCCCATTTCCATTCGGGGATTGGCAGAGGTTGCAACATTCCTGGCAGCCTTTTGGTGCTCGGCCTTTATGAGTTGGCACGTAGGCATTGACTTATAAACTCTGCAATGTCTTTCTTGATCCTAGGCCACCATTAATTTTTTTGCAGGTCTCGGTACATCTTCGTGGAGCCTGGGTGTATTGAGTACTGAGTTGCATGTGCCTCTGTCATTATTGTTCGTCGAGTGCTTAGTTGTCAGGTACATACAACCGATTTTTATATCAAAGAATTCCGTGATTTCAATGTCGACCGGCATTGTTTGTTCGTCTTTGATCTTTACGTATAGCTCGTGTTCCTTCTGAGCTAAGGTGATCCTTTCGAGCAAGGTTGGTTGCGGGGTCAATGTCGCTATTTTCGTCTCCACTTCCCCCCAACGCAACTACTTCTACTCCAAGTAGGTGAAGTTCTGCATTTATAGCTTTCCTACTTAACGCACTGCGACTACATTCGCTTTCCCTCGGCGATAGCTAATTACACAGTCGTAGTCATTCACGAGTTCTAACCACCTCCTTTGTCTCATGTTCAGCTCCTTCTGAGTGAAGAAGTATTTTTCAGGCTCTTGTGATCTGTAAAGATCTCGCACCGTTCTTCGTACAGGTAGTGCCGCCATATTTTCAAAGTGAACACTACTACTACAAGCTCGAGATGGTGAGTTGGGTAATTCTTCTCGTATTCCTTCAATTGTCGGAAGGCGTATGCAACAACCTTCTCATTCTGCATCAGTACGTATCCCAAGCCATTTTTCGAGGCATCACTATATACAGAAAATCCTCCGGTTCCTGAAGGTGTCGTAAGGACTGGGGCTGTAGTTAGCTGCTTCTTAAGCTCTTGGAAACTCTGCTCACAGGCTTCCGTCCATCTGAATGGGACGTTCTTTTTAGTTAGATTTGTGAGCGTCGAAGCAATTCTTTAGAAATCCTTAATGAATTTTCGATAATACCCAGCGAGCCATAGGAAACTACGGATCTCTATGGGGGTAGTTTGTCGTGGCCAATTACTTATCGCTTCGATCTTACTAGGATCAACGGAAATTCGACTTCCAGAAACGACGTGTCCCAGAAAGGCTACTTGCTCTAGCCAGAACTCGCACTTCTTAAATTTGGCATAATGTTGTTTTTCTCGTAGAGTTCCTAAGACAATTCGTAGATGAACTGCATGTTCGTCCTTTGACTTAGAATAAATGAGGATATCGTCGATAAAGACGATAACAAAGCGATCTAGAAAATCCTTAAAGACTCGATTCATCAAGTCCATAAAGGCTACCGGTGCATTTGTCAATCCAAAAGGCGTGACAAAAAATTAATAATGGCCGTACCTCGTGCGAAATGCCATTTTCGGGACATCTGACTCCCGAATGGTTAGCTGGTGGTACCCCGAACGATGGCCAATTTTTGAGAATACCTTAGCACCATGCAGTTGGTCGAACAAGTCAACTATCCTAGGCAATGGGTACTTGTTCTTAGTCGTGATTTTATTCAGCTCCCGGTGATCGATGCACATCCTCATTGATCCGTCCTTTTTTGCAAACAATATCGGTGCTCCCCAAGGTGAGAAACTAGGCTGAATAAATCCCTTCTGTAACAGGTCCTCTAGTTGTTCTTTTAACTCCTTTAACTCGTTTGGTGCTAATCGATAAGGGGCTTTAGCAATAGGACCCGCTCCTGGCACTAAGTCGATGGTGAACTGTATTTCTCGATCAGGTGGTAACCCCCCGGGAGATCATCACGAACTCATTTACTATTAGCACATCCTTCAATTCTGGCTGATGGGCTTCTTCTGCCTTTATCGCACATACTAGGAATGGTCGCAACCCAATCTCAAAGTCGTTGAGCCTTAAGAGCAAAAATTCGAGTAATACAACTTTGGTTCATTTTACCCGAAAAAATAAATACCTCCTCTCCAGGCAATTGGAATTTCACTAACTTCTTAGCACAACCAATTACGGCTCCATATTTCGGAAACCAATCCATCCCAAATATGATGTCATAATTGTTCATCGAAATCACAATCAGATCGACTTCTAAGTTTCTACCATCGATGTTTATAGGCATTTCTGTACTGCCCTGTTTGTTCAAATTAGGTCCCCGTGAGTTATTATCACTACATAACAACATTCCGCCTGAGTAGGATAGATTCCTACTCTTTCCACATCCTTAGCCGACACAAACGAATATATGTGGCTCCAGATTCAATGAGAACGGACATAGGCACGTGAAAGATATTCAACGTACCCGTCACCACAGCTGGATTAGCTTCTGCTTCTTTGTTCTTCAGGGTGAAAACCCTGGCTGGGACAGGTGGAGGTCGAACCGGTTGTTGAGTTGGATTCATGGGTAGGTTCTCCGGATAGCTCCTCGCATAATGACCATTCTTTCAACATCGAAAGCATTGAGGGCCTGGGTTAGAACCAGATCTAAAGCATATTCCGAAGTGATAACGCCCGCATTGTTGGCATCAAGGCGCGGGGTTTGGAGGCCTATTCGAAATATTTGCTGGCCCTTGGTTCATTTGGCCCGATCGATTGTTTTGATTATTTTTGACAGGGCCTTTGGCAACGAATTGGCGCTTGCGATCACCTCCTCCTCCTTGCTGATTCTCCTTTCTTCTCTTTGCCTCCTAGGACTCCACAATATGTGCCTTAGCCTGCTCCGCAATCATTGCCCGCTCCGCTACTTGTGTAAACTCCAGCTGTCGGACTCCCGTTATACTTAAGTCTCGATAAAGTTCAGGTTTGAGGCCCGTTATGAACCTCGTCACCTTCAACAGATTAGTGGACACCATGTGAGGGGCGAAACGGGATATCCGCAACTGACATCCCTCCTTGCCTCAGATCATAAATTCGAGCATCATTCGTTCTTGTTCAAGGGCTGAGAAGAACTTACTGTGGAACAACTCCTTGAGGCGCTCCCACGGTATCGTCACTGGGTTCTCAAGTACTTTTACTGTGTCCCACCAAAACTAGCGTTCCCCCTTAGCATGGAAATGGCACAAAGAACCTTCTCCTCCTCCGGCACATGACTATAGATGAACATGTCTTCGATCGTACGTAACCAGTCTTCTACCGCTGCAGGATTAGTGGCATCAGCGAATTCGGAGGATTCAGTTTTCTGAAATGTTCCCCGATAATTTCGACACGTTCTGGTTGCGGGAGGAGCGGTGCTCAAACGAGCTCCGGTGTTGTATCGACTCATTTATCTGATCCGACTGGCGTTGAATCAGCTCGATTAAGCGCTTTATCATGGAATCGTGTTCACTGGTAGGGGATTCAGGTTCGCCCCTACGGCTCGACTCTCCCACGTCTCTGCGTCCTCGCCTCATTATCGATTATGATCTATCATCACACATACAACACATTTTAATAACACATAATCACATAAGTTATAAAACTTACAGGCTAGGCTGGTTCTCCGGGATTGCGCGACAGTACATGTACAGTCTTCAGAACCCCGAGAAGTAGCTCAGGGTGCGTACAGTGCGAGCATGCTGGAAGGTTAAGTGGTGATACAGTGGGGCCAGACTATTAGTTAGGTGCGGTTGGCCCAACTGTGGCGACCCTACTTCCTAATTATGTTAATTGGCGGATTTCCGCAACGAAAGTCACGGAGGACCCGATTTATAAAAACTTTTTAAAGACAATAATTTACATATATAATCTAAAGTCGGGTTTACAAAATGCGTCACTATAATACATCGTGCCGAAGCTCCAAAAATCTAAACCCGACTATCCTACGACTCTCCACAGGTTGCGTCCCATGTACTGCACCGCCCTCAAAAGTCCATGGAGCCACCGCCGCCAGCCAGCCTACTTCTCACCCTGACACTCACCGGTGTCGGGTTCGGTATTACCTACAAAAATAAAACCCTGAGCAAAATCGCCCAGTAGGTGGTAGTAAAAACATGCAATGCGTGCGTGCACTCATCCCAATCCCATGTCCTCACAATATGATAATGCCACTCGACTTACGTCACATTTCAATACATAACAGGGCCCTCGGCTAGACTCAGTACCCACGCGCGCAATGGCAAAGTACGCCATAAACCATGCGGTAGCCCACGCCGGCCGTGCTGGGTCGCTCCCTCCGCACTCAATCTCAACCTGACGGTATTACACCTCGGTGTAATGTCCCGAGTAGTGTACCACTAACCCGGGTAGACAGAAATCTCACATCTGTCTGCCGTCCCTGAGCCAAATAATATCCGGTGGTATACACCTTGGGTGGCTCAATCCCGAGTAGATGGGTGTCGCAAACCCCCTCTCCCACCAGGTGCTACGCGAGTCTAACCCTGACGACCAGTAACGGTCACTCTACCCCTCTCGTCCGACACCATAAGGTGTCACCGTACAAATACCATCACCTCTCCCGTGCATGTCGTGAAATGCACACATAATCAATCAATGTGAAAACTCGTTTACCGAAATCACATAATCGTATAGTTATAAAACTAGGCTGAATGTTTTTAAATCAAAAAATAACATCTATATTTTAAAATATGGGTAGAAAGTAATAGTCAAAGTATAAGAATATTCTAATTTAAAATGATTTGGGCCGAAATTAATTTTATTTAAAATAGTTGGGCCTGAAATAGGGCGAAAGCCCAAAATAAATTCACTGGTCAACTCTGGTCAAAGCCCAAATCGAAAATCGCCCTATCCTGCATTTAAAATGCTGGTCAACCCGCGAAAGTTCGGGTCAACTCTCGATTCACAATGGCTTTCGCCGATTTCGCGATTCGCCCGAATTTACGCCCGAAGCCCGATTTGAGCCCACGAGAAACCTGACATCACTCACAGGAAATCATCCCGCGAAAATGAGTCCGCCCGCCAAACTCAAAATCAGCCCGCGACGTCTCTCACAGGTATCACCCTTAATTCGGACCGCGAAAGACTTCAGCGCGCGAAACTTGAACTTTGGCCGCGAAAACATAATTTTTACTCACTCATCGAAAAATCTCTGGCCCGCGACAAACTTTCGCGACCCGAAGCCACATTCGGCCGATTTTCCTATCTCTTAAAAAAAATCTTTTCACCCGATTCGCAAATTAAACCAAGGCCCGGTTCACTGTTCTATCGAACTCCTCTTCATATAAAGCCCTAATTTTTTCCAGAAAATCTAACATGTTCTTCATCCCGAAACGCATAAACATCACATTAAAATCAAGAACTCATATGTTGAGTTCGAAAGTCACATAATAACACAGCATAACAACATTAAAATTTCAAAGCTCGTAAAATAAACCCTTTTAAATTCGAATGACCTTTCATTCGAATTCTAAGCTCTTTTAGGAAAATCGTACGGGTTGTAGCGGTTAAAAACCATTTACCTATCCTCCAAGCTAGGTTTGGGTTAAATCTTCTAGGTTGAAATCGACTGAGCTCGTTCTCCTTTACTGCTCTTTATTTCTTCCGTTACCTAACACACTCTGAACTTCAACTAGTTCACTAAGCAAATAATATAAACACGCATGCTTATAGATAGAATTCTTACCTCCTAAAAAAATTTCGAAGTTCTAATTCTGCTCGGACTTTCTTTGGTTTTCTCCTTGTTCTTATTATTTATTTATTTTTCTCTTCCTTTGATCTTACGTTTTCTCCTTGGCTAATAATCCTCCTTTATGCTAAGAAACCATTCGAACCCTTCTAGCTCATTCACAATTGGTTATTCAAGGTGGTGGAGCTCTAAGTTCAAAGTAGGTGACTATATACCCACGTTATTTTCCTTAGTGGGTTAGGAAATTTCTACTTATCAATTCTACTCGTTTGGGCCTTATTAGTCTCTTTACTATTCTTAACACATTCATGATTTGAGCTTTCTTAGCATTTCGGCCCATGTTGTTTTCTCTCCGGCCCAAATTAATAGCTTCGACTTGATTCCGAAAATCCGTTTCGTCTTAAAGTCAATTTCATAAATTTCAAACATTACAAAGTAATTATGTCCTAATCCTGTATTAATTTTACGGGTGTTACATCCCCCCCCTAAAAAAAATTTCGTCCCCGAAATTTAAGTCGTCTGAAACAACTCGGGGTATTTCTCTTTTATTTCATCTTCTCGTTCCCTAGTGGCTTATTCCATCGTCTGGTTCCGCCACAAGACTTTCACTAGGGGGATGTTCTTGTTCTGAAGTCGCTTTACCTCGTACATTAAAATCTCTACCGGTCTTTCTTCGTAACTCAAGTCCGGTTTCAACTGCTGATGAAGCGTCTAACTTCGTAGCACATGATTCGGGTACGGAACGTGCTTCCGTAACGTAGATACGTGGAAGACGTCATGAACCTGTGCTAGGGATGTCGGTAGTTCTAACTGATACGCTACTTCACCGACTCTTTTCAAAATCTTGAAGGGTCCTATATATCTCGGACTTAACTTTCATCTTCGTCCGAGTCGTTTAACACCCTTCATTGGTGATATCTTCAAGAAGACTTGATCGCCTTCTTCAAATTTAAATGGCCTCCGTCTCTTATCTGCGTAACTCTTCTAACGACTTTGGGCCGTCTGCATTCTCTCCCAAATTTTACCAACAGCTTCGGTCATTTCACGAATCATTTCGGGTCCTAACAAATGCCTTCTCGCCGATTTCATCCCAATGAACTGGGATGGACATTTACGCCCATACAAGGCTTCGTATGGTGCCATCCAAATCGTAGCTTGATAGCTGTTGTTGTATGAAAATTCGATTAACGAAAGGTACTTACTCCAGCTTCCGCGATAATCCAGAACACATGCCCTCAACTGTCTTCGAGCGTCTAGATCGTTCTTTCCGACTGTCCGTCAGTCTGGGGATGATAAGCTGGGCTAAAATATAATTTAGTCCCCATAGCTTTATGTAAGCTCACCCAGAATTGGGACAGAAACCTTGAATCTCGATCTGAGACAATTGATACTAGAATCACATGAAGTCGTACTATTTCCTGAATATATAATTCTGCGTACTTTTTCATGGAATAGGTTTGATTGATTGGTAGGAAACGGGCAGACTTAGTCAGTCTGTCGACAACCACCGAAATTGCGTCATGACCTTTTACAGTTTTCGGTAATCCGGCGATGAAATCCATTGTTATGTGGTCCCACTTCCACTCGGGTGTCGTCAAGGGTTGTAACATTCCTGCCGGCCTCTGAAGTTCTGCTTTGATCTGTTGACAAGTCAGACATCGGCTTACAAAAGCAGCAACATCTCTCCTCATACCTGGCCACCAGTAGTTCGTTCGCAAGTCCCAATACATCTTTGTTGCACCAGGATGCACCGAGTAGATTGTCGTGTGTGCCTCCGTCATTAACATTTTCGGCGGATGTCTTCATCTTTTGGCACATAAAGAAGACCTCTGAATCGTAAGTTTCCGTCGTCTCGAATTTCGAAATCTGACGGAACATCTGCATCTTGTTCGTTTCGAACCTTCACATGGAATTCATCTTCTTTTTGTCCCTCGATGAATCGATCTAACAGCGTCGGCTTAAGTGTTAACGCTGCTAATTTCGCTTCAATCTCTCCAAAATTCATTACCTCAACTCCGAGTTGGCACAATTCAGCGTTTATCGCTTTACGGCTCAAAGCATCTGCGACTACATTAGCTTTCCCTGGGTGATAATTTATCACACAATCGTAATCCTTCACTAGTTCGAGCCATCGCCTTTGCCTCATATTCAACTCATTTTGTGTGAAGAAGTACTTCAGGCTCTTATGATCCGTAAAGATCTCGCACCTTTCTCCGTACAGATAGTGTTGCCAGATCTTGAGGGCAAACACTACTGCGGCGAGTTCAAGATCGTGGGTGGGGTAGTTCTTCTCGTACGGCTTCAATTGTCGAGATGCATAGGCAATTACCTTCCCGTTCTGCATCAACATGCACCCCAAATCGTTCTTCGAGGCATCACTATATACTGAGAATCCTTCGGTATCCGAAGGTATTGAAAGAACTGGAACAGTCGTCAATCTTTTCTTCAGCTTATGAAAGCTCCGCTCGCATTCATCGGTCCACTTGAAAGGGACATTCTTCTTTGTCAAATTCGTAAGCGTTGAGGCTATGCTGGAAAAGTCTTTAATGAACTTCGATAATACCCAGCAAGCCCTAGAAAGCTTCTGACTTCGATGGGAGTGGTCGGTCGTGGCCATTTATCTATTGCTTCAATTTTACTGGGGTCTACTGAAATTCCGCTTCCCGAAATAATATGCCCCAGAAAAGCCACTTGTTCCAACCGGAATTCGCACTTCTTGAATTTGGCGAATAGCTGCTTCCCCGAAGAATTCCAAGGACCGTTCTCAGATGTTCCTCGTGTTCTTCCTTCGTCTTAGAGTAGATGAGAATATCGTCAATAAAGACGATAGCGAATAGGTCCAGAAATTCCTTAAACACCCGGTTCATCAAATTATTGAAAGCAGCTGGGGCGTTCGTTAGCCCGAAAGGCATGACCAAGAATTCGTAGTGGCCGTATCTCGTGCTGAACGTAGTTTTGGGAACATCCGTCTCACGAATCTTCAATTGATGATAACTGGAACGTAGGTCGATCTTCGAGAATACCGTCGCCCCTTGTAATTGATCAAATAAATCGTCTATTCTCGGCAACAGATACTTATTCTTGATCGTGATTTTATTGAGTTCACGATAATCGATGCACATTCTCATCGACCCATCTTTCTTTTTAACGAACAGTACTGGGACTCCCCATGACGAGAAACTGGGTTGAATTCTGTAATAAATCTTCCAATTGCTCCTTCAGTTCTCGTAACTCGTTTGGTGCTAACCGATATGGAGATTTAGAGATCAGGCAGCTCCACGTACAAGGTCAATAACAAATTTGATTTCTCAATATGGAGGTAATCTCGGAAGATCCTCGGGAAATACATTAGGATACTCATTCACTATTGGGACCTCCTCAAGCTTCGGTTGAGAAGATTCTTCAGCTTTCACCGCAAAGACTAAGAATGACTCGCAACCCGCATTTACAAGTCGTCGAGCTTTCAAAGCAGAAATCCGAGGGATTGACCTGCTATTCGTCTTTCCCAAAAATTCAAATTCCTCTCCCCGGGTGATCGAAACCGAACTACCCTCTTTGAACAGTCTATGTTGGCCCCGTATTTCGAGAGCCAATCATCCCGAATATGATGTCATAATCATTCATCGGGATTACTATTAAGTCTACCTCTAACTCTCTCCCCTCTATACGAACAGGACAATTTTCTACCACTAAATTCGTCCGAGTTGGATCTCCATGGTAGGGATACTACGAAATCACATAACGAACGGGTAGGATAGATTCCTGCCCTAGTCACGAAATTGGCCGACACAAACGAATGTGTGGTTCCAGAATCGATCAGAATTGAAGACGGTACACGGAAAATATTCATCGTACCGTCACCACGGCTGGGTTCGCCTCTGCCTCCTCGTTGGTCAGCTGAAAACTCATGCCAGTACAGGTGGATGTCGAAGTAGATTTTGCGGCTGATTCTGCAGTAGAGGCTGAGTCCTTGTACAACTTCGTGCTACGTGTCCGGTCTCACAGCACCGGAAGCACTGCAGACTCTGCATTTGGTCGGGGTCCATAGCAGACGCCAAAATGATTTCGTCCGCACTGCTGGAATTGGGGTGCCTGATTCGGTGGTCTACTAGGGACGTTGGTCGGCCTCTGATTAAAGCTTGGGCGCCACATTTACTAACCCGGTCGATTGCCTTTATTCTTCGGATCCTTGCCAAAGAACTGACGCTTCTGACTGCTCCCTCCTTGTTGACTCTCTCTCTTTCGGTTTGCTTCCCGAGCTTCCCTCACTACTCCTTCAGCTTGCTCGCTATAAACGCATGTCTTGGTCGAAATTCCAACTATCGGTCGCACGCCTGCCACACTCAAGTCCCGATAGAATTCATGCTTTAACCCCCGAAGAAACCTCGTCACTGTCAACGTATTGGTCGCGACGAGATGAGGGGCAAAGCGGGACAATTCTTCGAATTTGCGAAAATATTCTGCAACTGGCATAAGCCCTTGTTTCAGGCTCATGAACTCGTACATTCGCATCTCTTGGTCGTGAGCAGTGAAGTACTTGTCATAAAAGAGTTCTCTGAAGCGTTCCCACATCATAGCAGCGTGATCTTCTAACACATTCACGGTGTTCTACCAGAACCGCGCACTTCCCCGAAATAGGGAAACGGCACACAGTACTTTCTCATTGTTCGGCACGTGGCTATAAACGAACAGATCTTCAATTGTGCCGATCCAGTCTTCGGCCACTGCAGGGTTAGCGGCCTCGGCAAACGTAGGAGGATTTAGCTTACGGAATCTCTCCGCAATGATTTCCACTCGATAAGGTTGCGGGGAGGAACAGTGCTCAGATGAGATCCGATGATTGATCAGAACATTGATTTGGTCTGACCGTCGTTGGATTAATTCAGTCAGACGATGGATGGTGTCACGTCCACGAGTCGGGGACGCAGGTTCGTCCCTACGACTTGATTCTCCTACGAACTCGCGTCTCGGTCTACCCCTCGACATTTCCAAATATTGTGCCATACATAATTGAGCACATAAAAACACATAGTCGCGATAAAACATAATACTTACAGGCAAGGCTGGTTCTCCCGGCTTTTGAGCGGTAGTACATGGACAGTCTTCAGAATCTAAAGCATAAGCTCTGATACCACCTGTGGCGAACCTACCTCCTAATTAAGTTAATTGGCGGATTTCCGCAATGGAAGTCACGGAGGACCCGATTTACAAAAACTATTTAAAGAAAAGAATTTACATATATAATCTAAAGTCGGGTTTACAAAATGTGTCACTATAATACATCGGGCCGAAGCTCTAAAAATCTAAACCCGACTATCCTACGACTCTCCACAGGTCGCGTCCCATGTACTGCGCCGCCCTGAAAAGTCCGTGGAGTCACCGCCGCCAGCCAGCCTACTTCTCACCCTGACACTCACCGGTGTCGGGTTCGGTATTACCTATGAAAATCAAACCCTGAGCAAAATCGCCCAGTAGGTGGTAGTAAAAACATGCAATGCGTGCGTGCACTCATCCCAATCCCATGTCCTCACAATATGATAATGCACGCTCGACCAACATAACATCTCAATACATAACAGGGCCCTCGGCTAGACTCAGCACCCACGCGCGCAATGGTGAAGTACGCCGTAAACCATGCGGTAGCCCACGCCGGCCGTGCCGGGTCGCTCCCTCCGCACATAATCTCAACCTGACGGTATTACACCTCGGTGAAATGCCCCGAGTAGTGTACCACTAACCCGGGTAGACAGGAATCTCACATCTCTCTGTCGTCCCTGAGCCAAATAATATTCGGTGGTATACACCTCGGGAGGCTCAATCCCGAGTAGATGGGTGCCGCAAACCCCCTCTCCCACCAGGTGTTACGCGAGTCTAACCCTGACGACCATTAACGATCACTCTACCCCACTCGTCCGACACCATAAGGTGTTACCGTACAAATACGGTACCATCATCTCTCCCGTGCATGTCGTGAAATGCACACATAATCAATCAATATGAAAACACGTTCACCGAAATCACATAATTGTATAGTTATAAAACTAGGCCGAATGTTTTTAAAATCAAAAAATAATATTTATATTTTAAAATATGGGTTGACCCGAAAGTAATAGTCAAAGTATAAGAATATTCTAATTTAAAATGATTTGGGCCGAAATTAATTTTATTTAAATAGTTGGGCCTGAAATAGGGCGAAAGCCCAAAATAAATTCGCTGGTCAGCTCTGGTCAATGCCCAAATCGAAAATTGCCCGATCATGCACTTAAAACGCTGGTTAACCCGCGATAGTTTGGGTCAACTCTCGATTCGCAAAGGCTTTCGCCGATTTCGCGATTCGCCCGAATTTACGCGCGAAGCCCGATTTGAGCCCGCGAGAAACCTGACATCACTCACAGGAAATCATCCCGCGTAAATGAGTCGGCCCGCGAAACTCGAAATTGGCCCACGACGTCTATTGCAGGTATCACCCTTAATTCGGCCCGCGAAAGACTTCAGCCCTCGAAACTTGAACTTTGGCCCACGAAAACATCAATTTTACTCACTCATCGAAAAATCTTTGGGTCGCGACAAACTTTCGCGACCCGAAGGCACATTCAGCGATTTTCCTATCTCTTAAAAAAATCTTTTCACCCTGTTCGCAAATTAAACCAAGGGCCGATTCACTGTTCTATCGAACTCATCTTCATATAAAACCCTAAACTTTTCCAGAAAATCTAATATGTTCTTCATCTCGAATCGCATAAACATCACATTAAAATCAAGAACACATATGTTGAGTTCGAAAGTCACATAATAACACAGCATGACATCATTAAAATTTCAAAGCTCGTAAAATAAACCCTTTAAATTCGAATGACCTTTCATTCGAATTCTAAGCTCTTTAAGGAAAATCGTACAGGTTGTAGGGGTTAAAAACCACCTACCTATCCTCCAAACTAGGTTTGGGTTATCCTCTAGGTTGAAATCGAATGAGCTCGTTTTCCTTCAGTGCTCTTTTATTTCTTCCGTTACCTAACACACTCTGAACTTCAACTCGTATGGGCGTGTCAGGCTAAGTAAGAGAATTTATAGTACTACTCATATTACCAAGGTCGACCTATCTTTTCGGGAGTCCATCTATAGAAACTCTGAACTTAAGCGTGCTTGACTTGGGGCAATCTAGGGATGGGTGACCACTTGGAAAGTTTCTCAGGGTGGGTGTGAGCGAGTGCACGAAGCACACTGGAAGGTTAGTGGTGATACAGTGGGACCAAACTATCAGTCGGAGTGTGGTGGGCCCAACCCCACAGGTCCCGGTAGGGACCCATGCTACAGTGACACCCGGTATGGGGCGGGTTGTTACAGGTGTTATCATAGCACATTGCTACACAGGTGAAATAATGCATGAATGCAGTGTCCGCTCACTCCCAAACCCGAATACCTCACAATAAATGCACGCTCGACTTTTTTCACTCTTCCCAATCCTATCATAATCCAACACAACAGGGCCCTAGGGTAGACTAGGCACTTCGTGCAAACCCAGTTAAGGAAGGAGTCAGGAGAGCAGATCTCAAGTAGCCCCTGGCTCTCTCCCGAGACGTCTACCTGCCCCGGCGATGCCTACGCTGCTGGCATTCTCCCTGAGCTAACGCTACCAGGTCGCCTCTTCTGCCAAAAAGACCCTCTTAAGAGAGGTCTCGACAGTATAACTGTCAGGTGCACTAGGCTATCCTCAAACTCTACCACGAGTCAACTGCCAATATAGGCACAACCTATCCCACTCACGAACACCGTAAGGTGCCACCGTGTTACACCGTGTTACCACGGTTGATCCTCTCTCTATGCAAATGTGAAATGCAACTGACAATATATGCACAACCCACATATACAAATTAAATTTCACGTAAAGCACATAGTCATCAAAGCACAGAACCACGTAAGCATCACATCATAATTCACACAACCGTTTACGTGCCGTAGTGGATTTCACCTACCTGTCGTCCTTAATTTCGCAATCGATAAATCCCTACTTCTTCAGATCTCTGTATACAAGATAATTATAAATATCAGTATATGCATGAGTTTTAAACTAAGAACATAGAATGATTGTATTCGATGATCATACACGTTTCTAAATATGAGCTTCGTAAATCACTTGGTTTCGAGCTGTTGACTTGTCTCGAAATTTTCATATAATTCGAATTATAATTTCGAAACCTAAGTTTCGAAACTTAGCTAGCTTTCAAAAGTAACATTATTTCACACACTGGTTATTTATTTCCCTAAATTTTCTTAGATCTCAAAAACAATAATCAGCCCGAAAAATACGCAAACTCCTAAATAATCTATATCAAAAACTTTAATAAATTCCTATGAAGGCCGAAACACTAAAGCACTCAAAACACTCTTCTACCTTATTTCTTACAATTACGTGGGTGCAAAGATATAGTTATTAACCTAAGATAATTCAGGTTTCGATTACATTGTCAATCACTGCCACCGAAAATTAACGTTAGGCACCTATCACAAATTTCAATATAACACCCAAACTAATCTATCATCATAATCATCTTCGAGTATCATTCTAAGCTCGGAAAAGTAGTACACCCTAATTATCATCATCTTTTAATCACAACTAAATAAAGCATTTTTCATTCACGGATTATTAAAACTTTCGATTAAACTCCCAAAGTACAATTTAAACTTCTGAAAATCATCAAAACCCTAATTTCTGAAAATCAATTTAATATTACGAAAAAAATATCATTTTATTAGAAAGTCCTAACGCTCTCGATCAGAATAACAATTTCAATAACAAGATGACTTCATACACATCCAACCCAACTCTAAGTTATATGAAAAATGAACACATACAATTTCCATGCTCGCTAAACCCTAGAATATGCTAAACCACGTATTTAAACGTAAAGATTGTAAGATAAAATTCATACCCTTCCAGAGTTTTTTTCGAATCACTGTTAGAACTCTCCTCCTTCTCTAGTCTAACTTTCGAAACTTTATTAATAAATAAGCTCTCAATCGTATCTAAGTATTTAGTTAATTGTTTGTCTCATGCTAAGTAGAAGTTTGCTCTAATCGTTATTTTCTTATCTTGTTAAATGATTATAATTATATTAGCATTAAGTTGTTTTCTCCTTTAACTAAACACTCAAAACTTTTGTTCCTATTTCCATTTCTAACGTGTAATAATAAGTGAAGTTGTTGGCTAACCCTTGTCCTTACTTATTTAACTTGTATTATGTTATTATTATTTTTTTTCCTCACTTATTGAATTTCAAAACTAGCTAGGCTTGAGTTTCCAAATATCTTCCTACTTAGAATTTCGAAATCGACTCCAAATCAATGGCAGTAATTTCGACCTTCCCATGCTTAACGTATAATGTTTCCAAATTGAAAGTGACCCTTTACCTAATATTAATCATAACTCATGTATTAATCCTTTCTTATTTTCGTTCTTGTGGGTCTTTTATGAAATGAGAATTGCTAACTATAATTGAGAAATGTGAGGGTTCTGAAGACTGTCCATGTTACTGCCTCAAGACAATTAGTCATATTGGTGGTCGTACCGCTGCTTGAGTTTGGTTCTGGGGTGCACTCTCCTGACAAGTTCTTGCAAAATTACCCGACTTCCCACATCGAATGCATTGAATATTGGAATTGAATCCCACTCTGAAGCAAACACCCGCATGGTATCGCCCGCATTGTTGGCACTGTGGGACGGGATTTGAAGGTCGGACTGGGATATTAGTTGGTCCCTGGTTCGGCCTCGGTTGCCAATTTCATTGTCCCTAGCGATTGTTCTGATTGTCGTTAGGGCCTTTTCCGAAAAATTGTCTGTTGGTCTGAGTTTCACCCAAACGAGCAACTTCGCACGGATTAAACACGCCTAATAGATCGGAATCGAGAACGGGCATGGGGCTTGGGGGTGTTCTTGAGGAGACTCTCTCACTCTAACATATGTTTATTTTTATCTACACACACAAGCCTTTGCACTATGTGCTAGGGTTTCCTATTTATACCACAAGTTGGTATATAATAGGTGGGCCTCTTGTGAAGGCCCATTACATGAATAACTAAGAACTAACCCAACTAAGAACTAGCTCAAAGTTTAATAAAGCAAATCAACAAAGATAATACAATGAAATTGAACACTACAAAATATTTCCTAACAATCTCCCCCTTAGTGTTCAATCTTCAGTTCAGCGCGGGATATCTTTGTTGGGCATATTGGAGATCTCGATGCCTAGCAAACTCCCCCTACAAGGGATATCTCCTCTTCTTGCGGAGGCATTGATGGCAAGGCTAGGACTCACTTGTTAAGATTCTCCAATCTTCTTCTTCTCGACGCCGGATTCGTCGTCTTCGAATGGAAGTTCTCTGGTTCGGCCACGAAGTTGACTCGCCTGGCTCCAGAAGAAGGTAGGCATGGGGCGTAAAAAAACCAAGGCTCCATTGAAATGTGACTTTCAAGAGCAGGGAGCCCGGTCTTCAGAGTGGTCAGTGCAGTAGTGGCGGAATGTGGTGGATGAGATGTGCCATGGCTCCTTCGAGTGTTCCATTATGAACATAATAGCCTGGCACATAAGAATGTGCGGAGGTAGTGGAAGCCTCCGGCGGGGCGTAGTTGGTGGAGGTGGCGTGGATGATGGTTACTGCTGATGCTGCTGTACGATCTTCAACTCATTTTTTCTCCTTTACCCCCCCTTGAGATGATCTCCGTCTTCGGGATCGTCACGTCGTCCGTGGGACGAGTCTGTCTCTGGTGTTGATGGTGGTGATGATGGTGTGGCTTGGTGTTGAGTGAAGCAATCAAGTGGGATTCTCAGGAGTAGCAGCAATTGGTGTTCCTCCGGGTTCAGTTTTGAACACTCAAGAGACGGAGCAGCATGTGGTGGCGTAGGCATAGGCGTGGTGGAGTGGTGTCGGTGATGGGACCTTCCCCTTCATAGATCCTCGTTGAGCGCGGTATGGAATGTGTAAGTTCCTCGCTGATTGCTATGAGTCGGGGCTCTAGGGCTGGGAAAAAATATCGAAATACCGAAATACCGTCCTTATCGTATCGAATCGTATCGAAAATATCGAAAATTTTGGTATACCGAAGTTTTTGGTAAGGTATGATACCGTACCGAAAAATTTTCGGTACGGTAATGGTATGAAAATTTTAAAAATAAGGTATACCGATTATACCGAAATACCGAAATACTAATTTTTTTTAATATATTTTATATATATATACACACCTATATATATATTATATTATTTCAAAAAATATAAAATGAAAAATTAAGGATCTTCTCAAACTTATTTAGCCAATAAATTATTAACTTATACACGACTTTCTAATATTAGGCCCACCATATTTTACTTATGTAACTCAAGTAACGTTTAATTTTTGCCTTTTTCATGATTTTGAAAGCGTGAAGATGCAATGCAATCTTCACTAATTTTTTAAGGTTATGTAAAGTTTTTTGTCTTACTAAGAGACTGGCTAAAATATGTAAATTATTTAAGGTTAAAAATCTTTTTATTTTGAAAATTTTGGTATTAATAATCTATCTTATTGGGGCCTAAGTAGTTTGAATTGATTAAAAATTCCAACACATCGAATTAACGAGTTACGAGACATGCATGGTAAAAAACCCTCTGTGTGAATGGTATAGAAGGTATGATACCGATACCATACCGAAATTTCGGTATGATACCGTATCGTAATTTAAGGTATACCGAAATTTTGGTATGGTATTGGTATGATTTTTTTGGATACCGAAATTTCGATACGGTATACGGCATCACTGTTTTGGTACGGTATACCGTACCGAACCACCCCTACGGGGCTCCATCACGAACGGGGTAACTAACCAGACGGTGGTCACAAAGATGCTCCGTTGTCACAACATCGAGACATGTGTCCGATGTGCCGCCTGTTTGCACAGGTCAGAAAGAACCGGAGAGCCACAAAGGCTTTCCGTTCGCACGAACATTGAGACAAGCTCGTATCCGTGGCCCATCGACAGTTGTGGTGAGGGTGGCTGTCGTGGGTCTTCCGCTCTCGGTCACAAGGATGTCATCAAGCGTTCGTGCAAGTTCACGAAGAACCTACGGTGCGTAAAGGATGTTTGTGTCCTAGACAGTGGAAAATTTCGGTGGGTGAGGACCTAGACTCTATGTGAGTGGAAGAGGTGCAGTGAGAGGCGGGGCACTACATGTTCAACATCAACCGTCTCCAAGTGGGGCGGTGATGGCTAACGTGGTTCCTCTTGTGCGAATGAAACAGCTATCTGCGAAAGGATAGCTGATTGGTTGGGGGGGTTAATTGAGCGGTTGGACCAGATGCCGCAACTTCTACTCGGGAAACGAACGAGTCGTCTCCTGTACCTATGAGCGAGGTCCGGGTTATGGTGAGATATGATAGAGGAGTGCGATCATCTCGTCGTTGGTTCGCAACTCCTGCAAGCGACTTACGTCATCCTCCCGAGATCGTTGATTGGATCTTTGCGTGGAGAAGGATGTCGCGCGACCTAGACCTAGACTAGAGAGGCTAGGGTAGGCTCATTCCTGGGTTAGGATCGGGGGGTTTCACTGATCCATGGGAACTATGGTGGCATGGCGTGATCGCGTTGAAAGGCGACCACGATTGACGTCGACGAGGGTGGCCCAAAACTGTTGATCAGACAATTCTGAGACTCGTCAGGTGGTGGTGGTGGTGGTGAGGGCGTAAAGAGGATCACGGTGGCTTAGGACGTCTCCATGTAGCGCACCATGGGAATGGATGGCAGTGGGTGGACGGTGGAGTCTGGTACAAGAGATCCACATCGCCTGAGCGTCAAGATTGGATGGCGCGCCCACTGATGGTTGGTTGAACATTTGTCAAGCCTTCTTTGTAGGTCCGGATTCTGCACGGATTTGTACAGAAGTCATGATGGTTGCTCGCTTCTCTGACATCCTTTCTTGCACGTGGAGCAACCCGTGTAACGTGCATGATGGGGTTGGTTGCTCGCAGTGTATACCGGTCATGAATGTGGAGCAACCCATGTACCATTCATGCCGGGGGTGGTTGCTCACGTCGTGTACAAGTCATGTATGTGGAGTAACCCGGGTACCATACATGCTGGGTGTGTGAAATTGGCATTCGGAAATTCCGCTCCGAAAAGTTTGGGGGTGACCTAAACATTTTCTATAATGTGCCAATACCGTCCTAGGTCGATCGTTGGGTACGGTGATCGTTGCCGCGTTTTGGATTTGCCTTCAAAAATTTCACAAAAAACGTCGTCTATACCGAAAATTTGAGGCCCGGAAAATTTATTTCCAAAATTTAAAAAAAATGTAAAATAACAAAGTCCCATGGGCTTAGAAAATGTTTCTCTATCCAATGATTTTTTTTTTAATCCGAGGGGGGGGGTGGCAGAAATTTTTGGTGGTAAAAAACGTTTAAGTGTATTTTTTAAAGAGTGATTTTGCAAGATTTGAAGCTAAAAGATGGGTTTGGATCAAGTTTAAAATTTCTCAGACTTTGAAAGTTTCTCATGTTTGAAAATTTTCTCAGTTTTAGAAAATTTCTCGGATTTGAAAAATTTCTCAGTTTTGCAAAATTTCTCGGATTTGAAAAAATTTCTCAATTTAGCAAAATTTCTTGGATTTGAAAAAATTTCTCGGGCAGCGAAAGTTTCTCAGGTTGATAAAATTTTCCGGGCAGTGAAAGTTTCTCGTCCAGCGAAATTTTCTCAAGCAAACTTTCTCGGCTAGGAAATTCTCGGCCTGCAAAAAAAAATTCTCTGTTTCGAAATTTCTCAGCCTGAAAAAAAATTCTCGGATAGAAATTTCTCAGCCTGAGAAAGGAAATTTCTCGGTTTCGAAATTTCTCAGCCTGAGAAAGAAAGTTTCTCGGTTTCGAAATTTCTCAGCCTGGGAAAAAATTTCTCGGCTATGAAATTTCTCGGCCAAGAACAGTTTACTGTTGCAAAGGCTGCGCGACTTTTACCAGAAAAATGGCTCGTTTTCGCTCAAATCTCACTCAAAACCGACGAAACTTGTTCCAAAACTCCAGAAAAACATTCCTAAACACATAATCAACCTTTGGGTCTAAAAACAACAAATCGAGGTCGAAATCGCCCAAAAACTGAAAGTGACGAAAAGTATATTTCCAAGCAATTTTCACTCAAATCTTGCTCAAAACACGCAAATCCGGCCGCGTTGTGCTCTGATACCAACTGTTGGTCCGAGTTTCACCCAAACGAACAACTTTGGACGGATTAAACACGCCTAATAGATCGGAATCGAGAACGGGCGTGGGGCTTGGTGGTGTTCTTGAGGAGACTCTCTCACTCTAACATATGTTTATTTTATCTACACACAAGCCTTTGCACTATGTGCTAGGGTTTTCCTATTTATACCACAAGTTGGTATATAATAGGTGGGCCTCTTGTGAAGGCCCATTACATGAATAACTAAGAACTAACCCAACTAAGAACTTGCCCAAAGTTTAATAAAGCAAATCAACAAAGATAATACAATGAAATTGAACACTACAAAATATTTCCTAACATTGTCGTTTTCGGTCTCCTCCACTCCCTTGTTGGGTGTCAATTCTTCTTTTCACCTCCCGCACCTTCAAGATCTGGGCCTCCGTCTGCTCCGCTAAGATTGCTTGTTCCGCCACATGTGTAAATACCATCCCTCGTGTTCCAGCCATGCTAACGTCTCTGTAGACCTCTGGTTTGAGGCCTACCATGAATCGTGCTACTTTTAGTTCTTCTGTTGCCACCATATGTGGAGCGAATCGTGATAGTTCTTCAAATTTGTGGAGATATTCCGCGACAGTCATTCCTCCTTGCTTCAAGTTGATGAAATCGTTCATCCTACGAGCTTGCTCATGAATAGTGAAATATTTGTCGTGGAACATCTCTGTAAATCTTTCCCAAGTCATGGTGATATGATCTTCCATGATTTTGACGGTATCCCACCAGAATCTAGCATTAGAAACAGCACACAGCACACCATTTCATTTTCTGGTACTCGGCCATACATGAACATGTCTTCGATGATGCGCAACCAATCCTCAGCCATTGTAGAGTCGGTAGCGCCCGCAAAGGTTGGAGGGTTCAGTTTACGAAACATTTCCCCTATAATCTCCACGCGTTCGGGCTGTGGGGATCGATCAAAATAACAATTTCAATAACAAGACGACTTCATACACGTTCAACCAAACTCCAAGATATATGAAAAATGAACACATAAAATTTGCTCACTAAACCCTAGAATATGCTAAACGACATATATTAAAACGTAATGATCGTAAGATAAATCCATACCCTTCCAGAGTTTGTTTTGAATCACTGTTAGAACTCTCCTCCTTTTCTCTAAGTCTAGCTTTTTGAAACTATGCTAATGAATGAGCGAAAGTCAAATCTATCTATTTAGTTGATACTTAATCATTTGTCTTATGCTAACTAAGAATTTGCTCTAATCGTTTTCTTCTTATTTTGTTAAATCATTGTCATTAATTTAGTATTAAGTTATTTTCTCTTTTCACTAACCACTCAAAACTTTTCTTCTTACCACCTGTAACGACCCTCTTTCTAATAATAGTAAAATGGTGGATTTCGCAACAAAAGTTGTAGAAAACCCGTTTTTACAAAAAAAATTCTTTGCATAAATTACTATATTAAAAGTTGATTTATAAAATTCAAAATAGCACAAAGTTTTCAGATATGAAATATTTAAAAAACGCACAATAAAGCACACGATACAGTTCCACAGGTCTTCATCCATGTACAGTCCCGCCCTCAAAAGCCTGTGGATCATCGCCTTCAACCCGTCTCAGTTGTGACGAATCTCATCGTCGGACTCGGTCATACCTACAATACGTAAACTCTGAGCGAATGCCAAGTAGGTAAAAACATGCATGTATACAGTGTGCGCTCAACACCCTTCTCAATACATCTCACAATAATTGCACACTCGGCTTTTTACTCTCATCTCGATCTAACATATCTCAACACATCTCAACAGGGCCGTAGGTTAGACTCGGCACCACGCACGCACAACAAATTATGGGATCCGGGGATTTGCACCCTCGGGTAGCCTACACAGGTCACTCACGTTAGGTCGCTCCTTCCCGAGATTCCGCATGTTCCCACGGTAGCCTAGCGCACAGGGTAGGTCACTCACGTTAGGTTACCCGATCAGGTCGCTCCTTCCGATAATAAACAACGGGTAGACAGGTCACTCACGTTTGTCTCCGGAGTGGCGCCTAAGTACTAACTTCAACTCTATTATACAGTCCACGACCACATATCTATCACATTCTACTCCACTCGTCAACACTTTTAAAATATCACCGTATCAATACGGTCATCACCCCTTGTCCGATATGAAATGCATATGTCATGCAAATGAAATGTAACATCGCACTAATCACATTTTTTTTCTTTCGCTAATAATTTAACTAAATCACAAAATTTGTAGAATATCATTTCTAATTGTGCTTCGATTTATTAGCTGTCGACATAGATCGTGGCTTTTCTTCTACTTGTCATTAGTTTAGGACTTAGTATGTTATTTATACCATGCATGTTTGGTATAAATAGATGTACAAACATTGAGCTAAATGAGAAGATTTGAAAATTGATCCGAGAGGCTTGCAATTTAATTTCTAGAGAGAAAAACACAAGAAATCTTCTCCCTCTAAGCGAGATTCTCTCTCGAGCTTTCAACGAAGGTTTTCGATCGAAATTCATTTCTTATTAATTCTAATCAATTGCCACAAATTCATGTCTCGGATCATAGAGTTGATTTAATAGGACCTAACAATTGGTATCAGAGCAGATTCGTTCTGTTTTTAAACGAAAATTGTTAGATTTGGATCGAAATTTGAGATCGAAATACTGTTCCATAGAAGAACAGTTTGGCGCGAATTAAAATTTCGGTCTGATAGCTCAATTCTATGCTTAATTGGTTTGAATTCGATGTTTCTATGCTCGTTCTAATAATATAAGTTGATTGCGATCAGATTCGTAGCTGTTTAAACATCGATTTAGCAGATTTGATCAAATTTGAGAAATTACTGTTCACGCGTAAAACTGTCAGAACACATCCTGATTTTAGTCAAAATCGACATATTTTGCTTTCTAATGTGTTTAATCGTGTGTTCGTGCGTGTTCATCGTCTGATTGCGAGCAATTACCTGTAATTTCATAGTCTAATTCATCATTTTTGCATGAAACAGTGTTAGTTGTATTCTGTGATTTTTTGCGATAAATTCAATTTTTCTCGCTATATTCTTCGATCAGATTAATTTCTCGATCGAAAAACTCTGCTCGAGAATTTTTCTCGACCAGAATACAAAGTTAGATATAAAGTCGTCTTTAACAAGAACGACTTTAGTAGAACTTCCCTAGCATTACTAAGCGAAAAAATTTTCGACGAAGACCAATTTTGACCTTTCCTCGCGCAAAACTTTCGATCGAGAAACGTTTTCAGTTAGACTTTCAAAGTTTGACTAAGCGAAAATCATTTGCGTCCGAGAAATTTTTCCAGTCAACGAATTTATTTTGACTTAGTGAGAAACTTACTAAACGTATTGTTTCTTTGCAATCGAAATAAATTCACGATTAAGCGATTTTTCTCGACCGAAAAATTTCGAACATTTTTCTCGCTCGTAAAATTTTTCGCTGACAAAGACTTTCTCGCACGAGAACGGTAACCAATATATTTTATTTCGACACAATTATTCTCGACTGCTCTAATATCAAACGCTACTAACTGATTTACTACTTGCAAAGCGCGTAACATAAGTCCAAAGTATTAAAACAACTAACGAAGATCCTTCATCAACTCTAGAAGATAAAATGGATGCCTACTCAATTGGAAACGACAACCGTCCCCCGATACTCAAGAGAGGCGAATATACTGTATGAAGAAGCCGAATTCTGAATTTTAGCGAGCTAAAGGAACAAGCAGAAGACATTCTCTCATCGCTTGAGCAAGGTCCAGCCCAGTTCTGGGTAAATGTATCCGGTGACAACACTACTAACTCTCCAATTCATGCCTCTAGGCGAGTGAAAGAGCCTAGGGAATATACTGCGGAGGAAAGAGTGAGAGCTAAAGCTGACCTGATAGCCAGGAACACTCTTATGCAAGGGATCCCAAATGATGTCTATCGGCAGATCGATAGTATTCCAACAGCTAAGGGAATGTGGGACGAGCTGTATAAGATGATGCAACGAACGGAAGTCGGTATCATTGCTAAGAAGGCAAATAATCTCACAGCTTACGACTACTTTAAAGCCAAGCCCGAGGAGTGCTTACATGATCTCTACCAAATATATCTCACACTCTTGAATAAGAGGAGGAAAATAGAAATCACTAAGACAACACATGGAAACTAACATTCGATTTCTCTCCTCTCTGCCCTCAGAATGGAAGAAGATATCCACTCAAATTAGGTAGAATAAAGATCTTGAGGAGTTGGATATTCGCACCATGTTCGACAATCTTGCCCAGCACGAGGAAGACATTAGCGAGATTCAGAAGGAGCAGAAGGGCAAGCATATCGACGACTCTGTTGCCCTAGTCTCGGAGAAGAGAAGCTCAAAACCACGTAAAGAGAAGTTCATCAAGCCTCCTACGCCCTCAGAGTCTGAAGACGAAACATATTCAGACTTGGAGCCTAACATGAAAGCGCTGGGAAAGCAGTTGACATTAATTGGGAAAATGATGAGCAAACAATAGTTCAAAAAGAAGTCATCATCGGCCAACCGACTCAGGACCTCAAGCACAAAGAACAAAGAACGTGCGCCTGAGACTTCTGAGGTCAAGACCATCAAAGAACCGACCAAGTGCTTTAACTGCGGGAAACCTGGTCACTATGCCAGGGAATGTACTCTCCCAAAGAAGAGAGACGCTAACAACTACTCCAGGAAGCTTCAACTCACAAAATAGAAGGAAGCTGGAGTAGCTCTAATGGCAGAACAAGACCACTGGCTCGAGGATACATCTAGCTTAGAGGAAGAGAATCTTGCTGTTAGTCCTTATTTCTATACAAACAATCTACAATAAACGAATTTACCTCGCTAATGATGGAAGATTTAAAGATCGAACGTGGGGGGGGGGGGGGTTAGTGTAGACGATGAGTGCTTTGAAAATGGTTTCTACTATTCAATACACACGCAACTCACACATACTACACCAAAAACACAAACCCTAATGAATTAGGGTTTGGGGGTATATATTCCACATTAGTTGGTATATTATACCCCTAGTAACTAAGAACTAGAATATTACAAACTAGCCCAAAGTTAATTAAATACAAACCAACTAAGATAAACACAATGAAATTGAACACTAAAATATTCCTAACAATCTCCCACTTAGTGTTCAATCTTCAATTCAGCGTGGGTTACCTTTGTTGGGTACATGGAGAATCTCTCGAGCCCTAACAATCTCCCATTACCTTTGTAGGTTCCAGTGGAGTTCGGCTTCATCGTGGTAAGCACGCGGAATATTGATGGTGAGCGTGGGATGTGTTATAAAATGTGCCAACGCTCCTTCTGAAGTGACGTTTGAGTGCAGGAGAGCCCGGCTTCATAGTGGTACTGTTAGGATATTTATAGATTGTGTCAATAGTTTAAGTCTTGTGATTAAGATTGCAATTATCCCTTGGTTTTGGGCTTTGGACTAGAATGTAATTATTTAACTTTTGGTGTTTGGGCCTTTAATATACCTAGGGTTAATGTGGTATATAAGGTATTACCAACACCATTTGAAAGGTAATCAAAGATCAAAAGGCTTATCCTATTTTTCACACAATACACACACTTGAAGGTGAGAACCTCTCCCTTATTCATTCCATCAAAGCCTCTTTGATTCCTTGTTTGGTGCAATCGGGACCAACAAGTGGTATCAGAGCAAACGTGGATCGATCTGCATAGATTTGAATCCAGTTTCGTTCGATTCCAAGAAAGATCAAAGGTGTTTTTGGATAAAAATCACTTTCGGGCATTTTGAGCTCGTTTTGGGGTGTTTATGCTTTGTTTTGTGTTTAAAACCTTCCCCCAGATCGATTCTATGCCTAAGATGTTTTTAAAACACTTTTGGATCAGTTTTAACGAGTTTTGAGCAAGATATAAGCAAAAACTTTTCAGAAAAGGACATCTCGGCCATTCTCTGTTTTTGGTCGATTTGACCTATTTCTTGTTGTTTTTAGCTCACAAATCGGTCGATTATGTGTTTAGGGAAGAATTTCTGAAGTTTAGGATCAAGTTTGAGCGATTTCGGTTGAGATTTGAGCAAGAACGGGACGATTTTCTGGCAAAACGCGAAAAAGCAATGGAACAGTACTAACTCGTTCTTGACCGCGAAATTTTGTGCTTGATCGTTCAAGTCCGCGAAATTTCCATGTCCGCGAAAGTTGATCCCGAGAATTTTAAACCGCGAAACTTTCACCAATACTGCATTTTTTCGCAACTATCGACTTTCAAAATCCGAGAATACTTAATCCGCGAAAATTTCTCTGTTTTTACCTCACTGTCGCTTCATTTTTCTCAACCACGCACCCTTTAAAATACGAGAAATTTCATATACGAGAAATTTGACTCCGAGAATTTTTCTAACACGCGAAATTTGCTTACTCAGAAACCTTCATCTGCGAAATTTGCTCACTCTTCATAATCCGAGAAATTCCATATCCGAGAAAGCTTATTCCGCGAAATTTTCTAAGCCGCGAATTTTTTTTCCAAGAAACTTTCTCAAATCACATTACAACACGCGACACCTTTTTCAAATCCGAGAAACTTTATATGCGAGAAATTTCATTTCAAGAATTTATTTAAACCGCGAAATTTTTATAACTTGCGAAATTTTCTTGCGAACCTTTAAAATTCTCAACTTGCGAAAATTTTTATAACTTGCGAATTTTTTTTTTTGCGAAGCTATAAAATTCTCAACTTGCGAAAATCTTTATAACTTGCGAAATTTTCTTGCGAAGCTTTAAAATTCTCAACTAAGAATCATTTTCACTGCGAAACTTCAAAATCCGAGAAATTTTTTTCAACTGAGAATGTTTCCTCCGAGAATTTCTCTTTAAAACTCACAAACACCGAAATTTCTCAACACATAATTTCTCGGATAATCCTTCATACAATCACGTCTCTACCTGCGAATTTTTCTTTTCTGACGTGTTAAATTTTTTCTCGTGGTAAAATTTTCTCGGGGTAAATTTTTCTCAAACTTATTTAAGATTTGATCCTTACACTTTAGTCATATCACCCTAGACCACTTTTGACATACAATTTTCTCTTCGCCTCAAATCTCGTTTTTAAAATTTCTAGAACTTCTCCTAATTTCAAGATATATTTTCCCTTCATACATTATCGACCATCACACACGCTCACTTAGTTCTAAGAAATTCTTTAAACGATTTTTTTTCTCAAAACTTATATTTCTCATCTCGTTCGTTCGTTACTAACTTTCTTATCTATACAAGATCAAAACCACGGACGATTCGACTGCACCAACCATGTCTACCACGAACGACATCTCAACAGTGGGCTCCGACACCAGGCCACCGATGCTGCGACAAGGCGACTACAGCATATGGACAAACCGATTCCTCACGTTCATCAGGAACAAAGGCGCACCACTCTCTCAATACCTTCTAGACTCCATCTTCAATGGTCCAGCACAGTTCTGGACGATCATCCCTGCATAGCCAAACGCCAACCCTCCCATGGATGAACGCCGCACTCCAAGAGGTCCCATCAATGAGGATGAAGAGGCTCGCGTACAGGCCGACGAGACTGCCAAAGGATACCTCTTCCAGGCTATGGGCAACGAAGTCTACGCTCACATCGAGTGCTGCACAACTGCTAAGGAAATATGGGATGAGCTCGTGGAAATCATGGTAGGCACAACTGAAAGTGCTCAGGGGAGGAAATCAGCATGTCTCTCGCAGTATGAACACTTCCAAGCCTATGAAGGAGAGGAGTTGCGTGACACATACCTCCGATACTTGAAGGTCATCAATGAACTCAAGAAAGCCAAGATCACGAGGGACAAGTTTGACATCAACAACCGCTTCCTTGGTAGCCTCAAACCACATTGGGGAAATGCAACTGTGATGATGATTCAGAGTAATGACCTCTCCAACACCTCCATCCATGCTCTATACGACAGCCTGTCTGCATATGCTCCTTACGTGCAACCTCAGTCCACCAACACTCGAGTCGACCCACTGGCTCTCCTCTCAAACAAAACTACCGAACGATCTTCCATCGCTAAGGCCAAACAAAACAAAGGGAAGCTGCCAGCTGTTGTATCTGACGCCTCTTCAGGATCCGAAGATGATACAGAATCTGAGATATTCGTGATCTACGCAAGCAACTGGCAATGCTCACAAAGATGGTCACAAAGAAGATCGGAAAAAATCCTCATCCTCCTCCAATCGCCAAAGAACCTTTAGCGGCACAAAAAAGACCACTCCCACGGAAGAATCTAAGCCGATAAAGAAAGAGGAGGACTCAGCACCTCAAAAGTCTGTGAAGTGCTTTCGGTGTGGAAAGACAGGTCACTTTGCCAAGGAATGCCACGCCCCACGCATGAAGGACTCTGGCTACTACGACCGTAAGGCCAGAATGACCCGCAAAATGAAAGTGGGAAAGCTCTACTTACCGAAGAAGCTGAATGGGTGAACGACACTTCAGAAGACGAGGAGCCTCAGGATGAAGATTGCTGCATGGCAAGGCTGGTCGAACATGGTGAGGACGAGGAGATGGCCAACACCGAAGAGAACACAGCTAAGACTCCTACCAACGCCGAGTCTGAGGTACGAATTTCGCAACTCGATGATGTGTTCAATCACCGTCACACCATTAAGAAACCCACCGTAGACGCTAGGGAGTATGAGAACTTAAGCTAAAATTTGAAAACAACTATACATTACTTAGCTTAAAAGTAGAAGAGCTTGCTTGTGCAAGTGAACGTCTAATGGCCTCTGAAGCGTTAGTCAAACGTCTGCAAAGCAAGAACAAGCAAAGTGAGAATAAGGTGAAGGAAACCACACTGGCCATCAGTTCATGCGAAACATCTCGTCTTCTGATGGCATCCCAATACGAACTGCTTACAAAGGAAAGGGTTAGGCTGTACCGAAAGGTGAAAGAACTTGAAGAGCAACTTCACCTTAGAAACGAAAACACACGCATCCTATGCCTATTGAACCAACCAGTTGAAACAGAACTCTACAACGCCCGGGAGGGAATTAGCCTGGCCAGCAATTGCAATCCAACACCGCTAACAGTTAAAAGGTATAACATGTGTAACACTACGTTCCTGCAAACAAAAAATGGTGCTCCCCCGCAACTTAAGCCATTTGTGAGATCATCCTCCGCTGTCATCTCGGAAGAAAAAAGAGTACAGAACATTCATTGGGCGGAAATTGCGTATGACTACACAGAAATGAATGCTAGGGATAAGACTAATATACCTTCACTTTCGGAGGATGTCGAAACTCCACTTCCAACCAAAGAATAGGAAATTGCTTCCAAGAAGCGATCTCTCGCACCTATATCCCAGAGAAACTTCTGCTCATAGCAGAACTAGAACGAACACTAGAATTAGAGCGGAAGACCTTCGCAAAGGAGCGAGATGAACTACTTAGCAAAATCTCTACACTAGAACAATTTCACAGTACAAACAATCCCTCTACGTCGAGTCAAGTACCGGATTCTCGAACATGTAAATGTAAGAGGACGGCGAAGATGTCTCCTGAAGCTGACATATGTTCTAACACTAACTCTCGTATTCTTATGGATACAGGGAATGTGAGTTCGACGTTTCTGGAAGGGAGTTCGTATGAAATAAAGGAGAATCCGCTCTTCGATGACAAGAAGAAAAGACCATCCTATATTCGTCTTTCCTCTCTATGTACTAAATCCCAATATCCTAAGGTCGTAGACAATTATGTTGCTAAAACTTATCTTTCTTTTACCAAGCTTATGTCTATGTGCTGCTGCAATGACTTTGTTCTCCCACGCTTTCATGAATATGACACACATGAACACGCAACACTCCGACCACGGAAGCGAACCTCCTCTACGACGTCTTTGAATTCTCCCATCTCGCCTAAACCAAAGGTTAAGCGTAAACGTCTCTCGTTGTCAAACGCAAACTCACCGACTGCTCGCAAGCCAAAGGCGACCAAAACCGAAGCACGAAAACGACAACCACATCCCCCACGCCAATTCATGTATAAGGCGCCATACATGCAAGCACAAGATAGGAAAAATATGGGTTAGAAAAACCATAATCCCGCCTCATCAAACAAATGACAAAGGGAAAGCTAAATTAGAACCGACACAATCTGATTTAGAAACCACATTTCCCATTAAGCGCATGAAAATTTTACTTGTATCACAAGAAGGCCCCGTCCGTAAACGGGGACCCAACGTTTACTGATAATTGCAGGTCTGTCATGTGTGGTATCTAGACTCGGGTTGCTCCACACACATGACGGGGAACAAGGAGCTGTTGAGCAACGTCTCCGAGCGCTATCTCGGAAAGGTCTCCTTCGGAAACAGTCAAATGGCACCAATTCTCGGAACTGGTGATCTCGTCCACGACAAACTGACGATTAAGGGCATCTCTTACGTCGAGGGTTTGAGCTACAATCTCTTCAGCATTGGTCGTTTCTGCGACAATGGATACAAGGTTCTCTTCGAATCTGACATCTGCAGCATTATAGATGCCTCGGGACAACCTCTTCTCTCTGGAACGCGCACGTCTCACCTTTACGTTCTCAATCTTAAGACCTCTCGACCAATATGCCTTCTCTCTCGAGCTGCACCCAAGTTGAACGATCTATGGCACCGGCGTCTTTCACATCTCAATTTCAAGACCATCAACAAACTGCGTCAAAACAAACTCGTCAGCGGTCTACCCCAACTGACATATCATAAGGAACACCTCTGCTCTACCTGTGAATTGGGGAAGATGAAGTGATCATCTCACGTCTCCAAGGAAATACCGTCCTCTAAGCTCATCCTCGAGCTCTTGCACATTGATCTATGTGGCCCAATGCCTACGGCCACACTCGGAGGAAGACGGTATATTCTTGTGATTGTCGACGATTTTTCACGCTACACGTGGACGAAACTCATTCGTACAAAGGATGAAGTTCCTGATATAATCATCGAGTTTGTTGTCACGTCCCAAACTCTTCATCAACAGAAGGTTCGGATTATCAGAACGGACAACGGAACTGAGTTTAAGAACAAGAAGCTCAGTGATTTCTATGCCACTCAGGGCATCACACAGCAGTTCTCAGCTGTGAAGACACCGGAACAGAATGGTGTCGTTGAGCGTAAGAACAGGACACTAGTTGAAGCAGCCAGGACTCTTCTCATCCAATCCGGACTTCCTCATTCTCTTTGGGGCGAAGCTATTCAAACGGCTTGTTACACACAGAACCGGGCTTCCATCCACAAGAGATTCAACCGCACCCCATACGAGATGCTGAATAACCGTCGTATCCCAGATATATCTTATCTAAGGGTCTTCGGTTGCCGATGTTTTGTGGCCAATGATCGCCAACATCTTGGGAAGCTTGATCCAAAAGCACTTGAAGGAATCTTTGTTGGATATTCGCTGAACACGAAGGCATACAGAGTCTATCTTAGGGAGAGACGATCAATAATAGAGAGCACAAATGTCACCTTTGACGAAAGCGAAGGAGATCTCATGGCTTCTGCTCATAACAGACCAGAACCCGGTCTTCTACAGTCGTTGACAAAAGGTCAACCTTCAACGGCGGGAACTTCCCCATCTGAGGGCAATACTGGTGAACTGGACCTCGACCTGCTTTTCGAGTACTTCTATCCAGTCCCCAAGACTCCCGCCGCCACCACTCAACCTACCGCTGCACCCACTCCATCTACACCACCAGTTATCGGCAATGACGTCGTCCCTCCAAACTTGGATGCGCTCAATCTCAACGAAGACAACATTTTACCCAACCCTGGGAACGTTGTTGATCCTGATGCTGAACCCTCTCAATCTACTACGATTGAGATCTCTTCCTCGGACACCGGACCCCAATCCAATGAACCTCCAACCGATACAAATGCGGCCAGCTCCTCTCAGACCAATGTACCACTTTGGGCTCGCTCTCATCCTACAGATCAGATTATTGGGGATCCCACTTCTGGTGTCTCAACACGTTCGGCTACGATGAATGAAAGTCTGTTTGCTTGCTATCTCAGTCAAGTCGAACCATCACGAGTAGCTGAAGCTCTCAACGATCCTGATTGGCTGATTGCAATGCAGGAGGAAATAAATCAGTTTGAACGTTTACAAGTTTGGGAACTCGTACCACGACCTCACAATAGATCCATTATCGGCACAAAATGGATCTTCAAGAATAAAAAGGATGAAGACGGTGTTGTTATCCGCAATAAAGCAAGACTTGTGGCTAAGGGATACAACCAACAAGAAGGCATCGACTACGATGAAACTTTCGCCCCAGTCGCCAGGATCGAAGCCCTACGAATTTTTCTTGCCTTTACTGCTCACAAGAACATTAAAGTCTACCAAATGGACGTGAAGACTGCATTTCTGAATGGATTTCTCAAAGAAGAAGTGTACGTTGATCAACCTGAAGGGTTCTTGAGCGAAGAGTTTCCTCATCATGTATATCGACTCTACAAGGCCCTCTACGGACTAAAACATGCTCCCCGAGCTTGGTATGACGTCCTTTCAGACTTCCTTGTACAGTCTGGATTTAGAAAGGATCTCTGGATACAACTCTCTTCACCAAGCGGAATGGCCCGGACATCATGATTGTACAGATTTATGTCGATGACATCATTTTTGGATCGACTGAACCACAACTATGTGAAGAGTTCGCAGAATTGATGAAGGAGAAATTCGAAATGAGTATGATGGGCGAGCTGAATTTCTTTCTTGGTCTTCAAGTAAAGCAACTCCCCGACGGAATCTTCATCAATCAGTCAAAATACATCCATGACATCCTCGAGAAATATGGAATGAAGGATGCTAAGACAGCGGCTACACCTATGTCACCCTCTGGCCGACCCGACGCAGACCCATCTGGTGCTCCCGTTGACCAAACTGTGTCTCAACTTCGTCGACGGAGGCAGAATATGTCGCCGCCGCTAGTTGCTGTTCACAGCTTTTGTGGATGAGAACCCAACTACGAGATTTTAATTTTCATGTTGATAAAATTCCCATTTATTGTGACTCTAAAAGTGATATTGCGATGACGAGTAATCCGGTACATCACTCGAGAACGAAACACATAGATATTCGTCACCACTTCATCAAAGAACATGTCGAACAAGGGACGATTGAATTGCACTACGTCACAACCGAAGATCAACTGGCCGACATTTTCACAAAAACGTTGGATGTCAAACGATTCCAACACCTAGTGACTATGTTGGGCATGTTGAATATTCAGTTGTGATCAATCGACCCTACATGAACTTTGATAAAGTGTACATATTTCCTTTCTCCACTTCACTCCATTGTCTATGTGTCCTCTGAATTATGTCTTTTGAGGGGGAGTTTTCGATTAAGGGGGAAGCGTCTGAGTTTTCCATTATTATTTTTAAAGGGAAGTTTTCGATTAAGGGGGAGCTTCTGATTTTTCCATTAGCTAAAAAGGAGAGTTTTAGATTAAGGGCGAGTCTCTGATTTTGCCTATTTATAAATAAAAAATTGGAGCTGAAATTTTTAAAGTTTGGTCAAACTGAGTCAAAATTAGACCGATTAAAATGTTTTGGGTTGAATTTTTAATTTTCTGGTCAAACTAGGTCAAAATTGGACCAATTGAACTTCAATTGGACCCAATTTTGACCAAGCCCGCGAAAATCAGATCTGGACCCAGCTTTGACCAAGCCCACGAACTTCGGCCCACTTACACAAAATTTCGCATGAACAGTGACTAAAAAACCCTAAAACCCCAAAACCCTTAACGTTGTTCACAATCCTAAAATTCCCAAGAAAATTCAAAAATTTCGCAACCCTATTTCAAAAATTTCGCAACTCCTCACATCGTCGTCATCATCAATTCTGCTTTCAAAATCTGTTTCCTGCTAACTCCATTGTCGCAAATCAGCTTTTCGGTATGAATACACCTCAAATAAATCAATTTCCGTTCGTTTTATCCTATTTTTGCCCCGTTTTGATAAATCTGTTAGGATAGAATTAATTTTTCTCGGCTCTGAATCGACCGCATGTTAGGTTTTTGATGTTTAAAACCCCCAAATATGCATTGCCCATCCAATTACGAGTCGATTGAGTCCAGATTGTTGCATTTTGATTAAGATTCGAGTAAGTCTAAGGCAAAAAATTCATTGCGTAGTTTCGCAAGTTTTTGCACTGTGTTCTTCACAGAGAAAAAATTCCCAGATAAATTGATTTAAACGATAAATTTCGCTGCTACAGTAAGCTAAGACCCGCGAAACTTTTATTTCATCCGAGAAATTTCTTGCACTACAGTGAGTGAGGTCCCGCGAAATTTTATCCGAGAAATTTCTAACGTTAAAATTTTCGCTGCTACAGTGACTAAGGAAATGCGGAACTTTCATTTGAGAATTTACATGAGTTTTTCGCTGATACAGTATGTGAAGTCCCGCGAAAGTTTATCTGAGAAAAATTTTTCTTCCTCACGCCAAAACTTTTTTCTGCTACAGTGAGTGTCACCCCGCGAAAATCTCATAACACATCACTTCATATTACATATTTTCGCATCTTCACTATTTCGCAACCACAGTGAAACACGAAAATTTCTCAATGCATACAGCTTTTTCCTTCCGCGAAACTTTCATATAACTTGCGAAAATTTTCCTTATATGCGAAAATTCACTCTGAATGCGAAAACATTTGAACGTGCGAAAATTTTCATTACATGCGAAAATTTTGGACAACTTGCGAAAATTTTCCATACTTGCGAAATTTTACTCAGTCTGCGAAAATTTCTCACGAACATGTTTATGTGCTATCACTTGCGAATATTTTCTCTATCTGCGAAACTTTTCCTTGATATGCGAATTTTCCATTACACAATCTGCGAAAAATTTCTCACGATATGTCTATGTGCTATCACTTGCGACAATTTCCTAATGCATGCAAAATTTTCTCTATCTGCGAAATTTCCTTGATATGCGAAGAATAACATTACGTGCGAAAATTTCTACGTGTTACACTTAGCAAATTTTCCATTACATACGAAATTTTACACAAAAAATGCGAAAATTTTCTCTATCTGCGAAACTCTTCCTTGATATGCGAATTTTCCATTACACAATCTGCGAAAAATTTCTCACGATATGTCTATGTGCTATCACTTGCGACAATTTCCTAATGCATGCAAAATTTTCTCTATCTGCGAAATCTCGTTGATATGTGAAAATTAACATTACATGCGAAAATTTTTGAACAACTTATAAAAGTCCATAACCTGCGAAAATTTTCATACATGCGAAATGATACTCTAAATGTGAATTTTCTCTCGACATGGCTATGTGTATAATCAGTGAATTTTCCCATTGCGTGCAAAATTTTGAACAACTTGCGAAGCTTCTTAACGTGCGATTTTTTTTTTTTTGCAAAATTCTACACTACATGCGAGAATTGTCTTCGGCTAGCTCATTTATCAACCTTTTGTAAATGCTTTCGTTTACAATTTAAGGCTGCTTTCATGCTCATGTTCTCACGATTTAATCCGTACTAATCATATTACAATTACTGTCAAGCACAGATATGACAAACAAAGATCAAGGCACAAAGAAGCATTGAGGCGGCTGCAATCCAAAGGGACATCGCTCGCATCGAGCTCAACACGCATCCTATGTCCCACCAATCGAGCAGATCTTCCCAACAAGTCAATGGGCGGCCTTGATTCCCAACAATTACATGGTGGACTTAGACAGCTTTCGATGCGATGCCCCAATCATTATAGAAATCCTCAAAGGGCACCCGCTTCGACACGCCCTCACTCATGGCGAGCCAGAAGCACAAGTGTATCTTCAACAATTTTGGCACACGTTGCAGATAGCTGGACCACTCCACCTTGCAAAAAGACTTATCCGCCATAATTGATCAAGAAACGGTGGTCCTCACTCGAAAGATACTCCAATAAGTGCTTCAACTCCCTGTCTACTCCCCATACGACCCGCTACCAACCCATGAACAACTCATCGAGGACATAGACCGGCTGGGCTATCAACCAGAAACCAAGAAGAAGAAGGGCCCACTTGTCCTCAGTGAAGTCACCACCCGCAATCTACCTCAACCGTGGCGAACGTTGTACCTGCTGGTAAACAAATGCATGTCAGGGAAGCATGCCGGTCAGGACCGTGGGAACTCTCAAATCCTCACTATCCTCACCGGCATCTCCCACAACCGCTACTACGCCGACATCATATGGATGGATCTCATCTCCATGATCCAACGTCGCGACCGGGAAATCGCCAAGGGAGTCACAAACCGCTTCGTCCCCTACATGCGGTAGCTCCCAGCTCTCATCAGACATTTCCGCTTGCACTCCACCAACATTCGCCTCCGCCCGGCAACGGAACACTTCCAAATCCCCACTGTCAAGAAGTTCGCCAAGAAAAACACTCCGGCGAAAGATCGACACGCAATGATAATCCCAGACGACGTACTCGCCTACGCCGACCCGACCAACCTGCACGTCCAAGAATACCGTGCCTCTACAGCCTCTTTCCGTGAAAGCCCTCACCCACTATCCACTGTCCCTACGGAGCAGACCAACCCTCCTGCTCCTAACCCCGGGACTAGCCAAAACCCCACCACCACCTCCAAAAAGTCATCGAGTCACGCCGCATCCTCTTCCACCCGCGTTCCGAAAAAACGGTCGCGTAAGGATGACGTAAGCCGTCCCACGGAGCGTCGATCGAAACAAAACACGATCGACCTCCTCAGCCACATATAAGCCGAGCCGAACCAATAGGTACAGGAGGTGATGTGTTCACCTCCCGAGTAGAAGACGTGGCATCTGGCTCAACCACGCAAACGACCCCACCAATCCACTTATCTTCCTCTCTACAGGAAGATATTTCATTCCACGAGGAGCCACGTATACCATCGACATCCCACTTGGAGATGATCGATGTTGAAACAAGCAGTCCCTCGCCTCAGACTGCATCCTCTTCATGCACATCGAGTATAGTGCCCTCACTCCCCATAGTTTCATACGTTTCTAGGACACATACACCTTCTACCGCACTACAGAGCCTTCGTGACTCTGTCAGAACGCTCGGTGATGTCTCTATGACTGAGAGCGGAAGACCTAGCATGGCCAACATCACAACAACCGTGAGCCTAGGCCATCATTCGATTGAGTCTGTCTCATCGATGATGCCAACGGGAAGTCTGAGTGACCCCGTCTTTTCTTGTCCTGTGCAAACGGGCGGCCGATCGGCTATCTTTTCCGATTCGGTGACAGTTGGATTTCTTCGTGATTCAAACTTGTTAAACTTACCCCAGTTCGTGACAGAGACCGCGTTAGAGACTCGTCTTCAAGAGTTTGCAAAGACTCTTGAGACGTCTATCCTCGATAAAGTCTACGCGCGTCTCGATGCGTCCACCATCGACAAAGGCAAAGGTGTGGCCCCGGAGACGCCACCACCAACTCAAAATGTGGACGCTGAAGCTGTTCTCTCCTCCATCTCCGCCAAGGAACTCTTCTACATCCTACGAGCAAGATTCGAGTCAATTACGGAACTCGACGAGGGGGAACAGCAAATGAAGAGGATAATGACTCAACCGATGACTTGCCGCACTCAAGGCGAGTCTAGCGGGATCAGGCGCGACGATCAAGACGATGATCAAGATCACCGCGAGGGGGAGAATAGGCCGCAAGCCTCACAAACTCAAGGGCCCATACAATCGACGCCGCCCTCCTCCTCTGCACCTGAAACAACGCCCGCAGAAACCTCACACCCCACTAGCCAAAAAGCCCACCCCATCAACCCCGAGTCACCAGCCAAATCACCCTCACCAGCCAAATCACCCTCACCTCCACCTACTACCGTCTCCGAAACTCTAACTGTTACATCGGCATTAGAGACCACAACCACCACATCTACACTAACCGCCACCCAAATCATCCTCGCCAAAACCATCACCTCAACCGAACCACCAGAATCTCCACCACAACCATCCCCACAATCCACAAACTCCTCCGACGCTACACCCTCGCCACCACATAGCCATACCCCTCTCAACATCGATTCCAACCTGGCTTCCGAGGACGTCTACTGCGCACAGAACGAGATCGAAGCCTACATTTTCAACGATGAATGGCTATACACGCCCGCCGATGCAGTAGCAGCTAGGAAGTTGGTGGAAAATGCTTGACGTCTGCTCATGGAAGCCTCGCTTACGCTGATCAACACCGCAGACGACGAGAACGGAGAGGAATACGACGCTGAACCGGCCGAGCTCGAGAACATCCTACAATTCCAAGCGCAGCAAACTGAGGCCCCTGCTGCTCAAACGGATGTGCCCACGGTAGATATACCGGAAGCACCGTTGGAAAACAAAAAGATAACCGCGCCGTTTCAAGATGAGATCAGGAAGAGGATCTGGCGGCGCAAGGTGCAGATCATCACAACCTTCAACGAATATGAGCTGATGAACATTCAAAACTGGAGCGAGGAAAAGAAGAAGCTCTATCGATGGAGCCTTCTTTGCCACAAGTGCACAAAGAGGACGATGTCCGATGAAGAAAACCTCGCTCTGGAAATGAGTCGGGCCCCCATCTGCAAAGTCACTGACCTTCGCCAAGAATCGAAAGGACGTGTTCACTATCCAGTGTTCACGGTGATGAGGCAGGACGGGAGCTGCTGTGAAGTAAGCGAGGCGGACTTTAAATATCTGCGCTTAGGTGATCTGTACAACATGCTGGAATCTATGAAGCAGTTCAGACTCGTCCTCAGAAGTTCGGGACATCTCGTACGGGCTGAACCGGTCACCATGGGTTATGTGGCTCTCAAGCGCCACATGCTCCGACAAGTCAGATTCTACGCCACCCACGACCTGCAGATGGCGGTAGAGCACAACCTGAAGAAGGTGAACCTGACTCGCCCATCTTTCAAGAACGCGGACGACTACCGAGAGGGCGATGTGATCGACGGAGATGATCCAGCGGTCGCCTACTCGAACTACAAGGGAAAGATGAGGCTACTACGCTGCTCCGAAGTGGCAAAATTCTCGGATGGAACACTCACCATCATTCAAGACAAGCTCATGAGAATTTGCCGCATACTTTCGGAAGAAGACCCACACTGCCGCTCCAAGTTCGCGAAGTTTATTGACGCCATAGCTGATCGAATCGTGCTTCGAAGGAATCTCCGTGCCTTCGAGTTCAAGTTAGGACTTCGCGAAACACACACTCGCTGATCCACCACCACAATGCACAAGATCCAAGACTCCCAACAATTAACACAAAGGGGGAGATTGTTAGGATATTTATAGATTGTGTCAATAGTTTAAGTCTTGTGATTAAGATTGCAATTATCCCTTGGTTTTGGGCTTTGGACTAGAATGTAATTATTTAATTTTTGGTGTTTGGGCCTTTAATATACCTAGGGTTAATGTGGTATATAAGGTATTACCAACACCATTTGAAAGGTAATCAAAGATCAAAAGGTTTATCCTATTTTTCACACAATACACACACTTGAAGGTGAGAACCTCTCCCTTATTCATTCCATCAAAGCCTCTTTGATTCCTTGTTTGGTGCAATCGGGACCAACAGGTACGCGTGGCGGAAGTTGGTGGGTGGTCCGACTTGTTTGTTTATACTTGTTTGTTTATACGTATTCCCTTCTCCGCCTCATGGCGATTCGTGTTAACGAGATCGGCATGCTTGTATAAGAGTTGAAGAAATACGCGAACGACAGGTCGGTGTGGGTAATAACAAGACGGAGCCACTAAGGCAATCCATCGACACGAGTTCAGAGTTAAACTCTGAGACGCGGCCTGTGAGGACAGGGCTTAGAACCGGAGCCACATAGGCGTTCCATTAATATCTATCTAGGAGCGTAGCTCGCAGACGATGGCCTGATGCCGTTGTTGTTTTGATGTTGCAACGGTAGGACTTCCTTCCAATCTTGGAATCAAATCTACAACAGACGTGTCTATGGAAGTTCTGATCTGGTCACGGAGTCCAGATAAGAAAAAGTGTATGTGTCCTAAAAATTATAAAACATTTAGGTAGTGAGGACACCTAGACTCGATGTGTTCAAGGAAGTTCAATGGTGTGGGGCTAACTACCACTTAATTCAATATCTCCCGCTTCCAAGTGAAGCGGTGATAGCATGTGTGGCTCCCCGTGATTTGATGAAACATCGATCTTTAGGGAGATCGATGAGTGGGTAAGGCTCGGTTGTTCATGCGCCATTGGACCAAATGAGGCGACTTCTAACCAGGAGCTGATAGAAATAAACTCCTGCACCTATATGGGATGGCCCGAGTAATTTGTGAGCTACGAAAATTTTGTACCTTCCGCTCTTTGGCCTTGTCAAGAATTGCCAAATAGGGATGTGACTGTTGTGGACTTCAAATCTTCACTAACTCTCGGCTACGTTCCGGGCTTAGATTCAGGTTGGTCTCACTGAACCATGGGAACTTAGAATCCATGCGTCCGTCAATTTTGGTAAGTGCTGCTTGATCAGCAAGTCAGAGCAGGTCAGTTGATGTCGTCTTCTTGTTACTGTGAGGATGTCACCTTCACCTTTTTGAAATTCTTGAGTTATCGAGGGTTGCTTGTTTTCAGCTGAAATCCGTCTTGGGAGGTGGAAGCGCCTGAGAGAGTTTTTCTTTCTTTTTCCCTTTTCCTTTTTTTTTTGATTTTCTTTTCCCTTTATATATACACCGATGATATATACTTATATGTATTATAGTAATAGTAATAGATATAGGTATATGTATACGTATATGTATATGGGTTAAAGTTAGTTTCTCCCCTCAAATCGTGAACCTAAGATGTACTCCCCATAAAAATGTACTCTCGCCTCGTAAATATGGAGTGATACTCCCCCTCAATGCATGCACGTTTGAACATGTAAGTTCTCTCCCAATTGGATAAGCGTAACATACTTTTCTTTTCGGAGCAGATGCAAACTAAAGAATTATTGTTCTTTAAAAATTGCATATTAGAATGTACGTTTTTCACTTTTTATCGCTCCGGAAAAAATAGGTATTTTTTACAATTCAGCTTATATGCATACGTGAATGTTTAAATTCAAAGTTCTTCATTATATATGCATAGTTAAAATGTACCTATCATGGGGTATTAGACATCATATGCATGCGAAAATTTAACATTTCAAGTACATTTGAGTCATGCATGTTTATAATGTTCCCCCGTGTGGTTGCTCGCGTTGCTATCCAGTCGTGTATGTGGAGCAACCGAAGATACGATACACGCTGGGATGTTTGGCTGCCCTTGCCGCTTACCATTCATGAGTGTAGAGCAGCTCTCTTAGTACCTACCCATGCTGGGAATCTGCAAGAACTTTATCGGCACTTTGGTACCCATTTTTGGATGGGTCCTCCCTTGTTAGCACAAAGCAAGTTAAGCACATTTGGTTCAGATATTGATCCTAAATCATCCTTTAAAGTCCTATTCAATTTGTTTACGATTTAGGAATCCAGGTTTGGTGAACCTTAGAGGGAAATGACAATTCAGCGCCGGTGAATGTACGCGTAGGTTTAGAAGACCTAAAGATTTTCTCCCTAGCTAGTCGCATAAGATGCTTTCTACAATGAATATGGACTGGGTATTTCAAGTAGGAATATGAGCTTATGGCGCTATATGCGCCATTGGATGATGAGTCGTATTGCCTACAAGAGTTCACATCATTCACTGTTATAATAATGATCGTGCGAGATTTGAGAACGTTTGCTTAAGCTTGGAACTTCTTCTTTGCACGCTTCCCTTTTGATAGGAATGGGAGAGGAAAAATCTTGAACATTTTTCAACTTTAATTTTTGAAGATATTATTGATTTTCCTTTCTCCTTCCTAATTTTCAATTGTTCCTTGGCTAATTTTAAAGCTCTACTTTTACTTACGTTTTAGCTTCAGTCAATATTAACTTAGAATTATTAGTAAAAGCCTTCTCAGTTTTAGGAACAAGGATGCTTCTTTTGGTTTTTGTTTTCTTCACTTGTTTTGAGCAAGATGTATTATTTGACAAATCATTTGAAACAGATAAAGATGGGGTTTTTGAGATATAAAATCTCCTTTAAAAGCTTTTCCTTTTCAGCGCCAAAACCTATCCTTTCAGAGTCCAAAGTATCTTGTATATATTCAATTTACTAAGGGTCTCTGGAGTATCACATAGAGTAGGTTTTTGATCATGTAAATTATTTTCCCTGATAGAAATTAAGTTAGAAGGAGAGTTTTTGTCTGTTGGACCTAAATTCGAAATATCAGTCTCTAACCGTTTAATCATAGAGTAGAGCATACGCTGTTCCTCTAAGATAGTCTCATATTTTGATGAGACTTCATTTCGCTCAGCTTCGCAAGAACGTAAACTATTACGCATATCGCAGACCCTCTTTTCACTACCTTCTAACTTAGTTTCTAAGCTAATTATCTTGGACTGTGCAATGGTCAAATCTGCATTAGCATAGGCTAGGCTTTCTTGTTGCTGAAGCAACACGGAGTAATTATTAGCAAGTCCTACTTCTAATTCCTTAATTTTCCTAGCTTGAGCATCCATATTAATTAATATAATATTATTAATATTTTTTTTGTTTAAAAGATTGGCTTTTGGAAGTTTTCTTTCGAAAAGTTTGGTTTACTTGAGAAGTCTCGTGAAGTATAGAAAAAAGTCAGTGTCGAAAATTTTTTGTGTGCACCTAAAAATTATGAAATATTTACGAAACCTTTGTGAAAATTACCAAATTTTTTTCTACAATTTGTCATATCGTCCTAAATAGATTATTGGATAATTGATCGTGTACACGTTTGTGGATTTTCTTTCAAAAATTTGACAGAAAAGCAGTCTACACCTATTTTTTTTGGACCGGAAGGAAAATTATAAACGGGCGTTAGAATTGACTATGCCCGTTAGACTCAGAATATTCTTCTCATCAAATGATGAAAAAATAATTTCCTCAAAAAGTGTTGGTTTGTTTTTTAAACTTAAAATATTTTTATTCGAGGGGTCCAATTGTTTTGGTGATTGAAAACGTTTAAGTGTGATTTTGAAGCTTGAGTTTGGATCGCCCGATTTAAGGTTTCGACCGAAACTTCTAAGTTTGAAATTGGGCAAATTGGGGCAGGAATCGGGCGACTCCCAGTTTCGCCGAGAAAAGTTTTGAATGCAAGGAAATGCTCAGTTTCGGTCGATTGGGGGTTTCAGGCTATTTAATGCTCAGTTTCGGTCGATTGGGGGTTTCGGGCGACTTTGTCAATCGGGCGACGCACAGTTTCGCCGAGAAAAATTTGAATGCACAAAATCTAAGTTTTGGTCGATTCTAGTTTCGGGCGATTGGATCAATCGGGCTACTGTAACGAAACCAAGTGAGTTTGTCTAGAAAAATTGGAAATCGGGCGTTGTAAATTCCGAACGCAGTTTCGGGCGATTGACAGTTTCGCCGAGAAAAATTGTGTGGAATTTGAGCAATCGGGCGACAATTCAAATGCGGCGAAAAACAAAATCAAGCGAAATCAAATCGGGCGAAACTCAATCAGGTGAAATTAAGTGTTCGATACAGTGTACATTCCCCAGATCGGGTGTTTCTGTCTGAAAACTTTCTGGGCAGAATGATGAACTTCAGACTCGATTTCAACCTTAAAACTCACTCAAAATCAACTGAAAAATGTTGGGTAATCACTTCAAATCACTCGACAACAACCTAGCTAGCTCTAGAGTTTGCAAAATCAGCAAAATCAACTCAAAAGCTCAAGAACTAGCTGAAATTCGAACTCAACAAAATACCCAAAAAAATTCAGAAATCTCACTCAAATCCGAACGTGCTTGCTCTGATACCACTTGTTAGTCCCTATTTCTATCCAAACAATCTACAATGAACGAATTTACCACGTTAATGATGGAAGATTTAAAGATCGAACGTTGGGTGGGTTAGTGTAGACGATGGGTGCTTTGAAAATGGTTTCTACTATTCAATACACACGCAACTCACACATACTACACCAAAAAGACACACCCTAATGAATTAGGGTTCGAGGGTATATATACCACATTAGTTGGTATATTATACCCCTGGTAACTAAGAACTAGAATATTACAAACTGGTCCAAAGTTAATTAACTACAAACCAACTAAGATAAACACAGTGAATTTGAACACTATAAAATATTCCTAACACTTGCCCTCATGGCCCGTCTGGACAAGGATTCTGACGCCGACACAACCAACAATACTGACGAAGACCAAGCATCCGAATCTTCTCAGGAGGTTCTCCTTCCACATTGTTGACCATGCTAGAATCGTATCAATTAGCATACACTAACATGAAACATGAGTAGAAAAGCGTAAGGGAAGTAGAGAAGAAACTAGCTAAGTCTCAGGAGAAAATTACTAGTCTCGGATCAGAACTTAGGAACTCTAGTTCAAAAATAGAAGAAGTAACTGAGAGCTTAAGACTTAGTGTAGAGCATACATTTAATTGTGCATTGATTTTATTAGTAGTCCTTGTAATTAGGGGCGTTTTGTATAGTAGTCCTTAGATTAGGACTAGTTTGATATTTATACCAAGTTTGTTTGGTATAAATGCATGTAAATCAATTGAGCTGAATAGAGAAAATTAGAGGATCGATCCGAAAGGCTTGTAATTCAATTTCTAGAGAGAGAAACAACAGTAACTTTCTCACTCTAATCGAATTCTCTCTCTCGTTCTTCAAATGAGTTTTTCGATCGAATCTTATTGATTATCATTATCGTCGAAATACTTTGAATTCTTGCCTAGGATCTTAGAGTTGTTAATCGTAGGACCTAACAATTGGTATTAGAGCAGATTCGTTCTGTTTTGAATCAAAATTGTTAGATTTGGATCGAAAATTTAATTCTGTTCACTGTTCATCGAAGAACAGTTTGGCGCGAAATCTGTTTTCGATCCAATAGCATAATTCTGTGCCTAATTGACTTGAATTTGATGTTTCTGTGCTCGTTTAAGTGTCAAATGTTGATTGCGATCAAATCCGTAGCTGTTTGAACTTCGTGTTTGGATTTAATCGATTTTGTGAGTTACTGTTTGCTTAGAACATGAAGAACACGTCGTGATTTTGATCAAATTCGACATATTGTGCTTCATAACGTGTTTGATTGCGTGTTCGTGCGTAGTTAGTAATCGATTGCGAGCAATTACCTGAAAGTTCAGTGTCTAATTCTTTGTTTTTGCTTGAATCTGTGATAATTGTATTCTGTGATTTTTCTCGATCGTTCTAATTTTTCTCGCTAGGTTTTGCGATCGGATTAATTTCTCGATCGAAAAACTTGGCCTGATAATTTTTCTCGGTCAGAATACGAAGTCAGTGCTAAAATCTTCAACACTAGAAACGATTTTAGTTAGAAATATTTCTCGAGCATTATTCAGCGAAAATCTTTTTCGAGGGAGACCAATTTTGACTTTGCACGCGTAAAAACTCTCTCTCGCGAAACATTTTCGGTCAGACATTTAAAGTTTGACCAAGCTAAAAATCATTTACACGCGAGAAACTTTTCCAGTCAACCGATTTATTTTCACTTGTCGAGAAACTTACTAACGTACTGTTTCTTTACGATCGAAATAAATTCATCGGAAATTTTTCTCGACCGAACGATTTTGGGCAATTTATTTCACTCAAAAAATATTTCACTGACAAACTATCTTGCATGTAAACAATACCCACTATATTCTATTTCGACGAAATTATTTTTGATCAAACTTTAAAGATTGAATCGAAAATAATTCTCGATCTATTTTTCGAATCAAACGCTACTAACGAATTTTGTCACTTGTGAAGCACATTACATCATCTTCAAACATTCAAAACACTTAACAAAGATCCTTCAACAACTCAACTACAAAAGAAAATGGATGCATACTCGATCAGAAATGACAACCGTCCACCGATTTGCAACGAGGCGAATATACCGTGTGGAGGAGCCGCTTCCTCAATTTCATCGCTCTAAAAGATCAAGCCGATAATTTACTAAAGTCACTAGAAGAGGGACCCGCACAGTTTTGGGTATATGTGGCGAAACGGCAACTCCTCAAATTCCCGCATCTAGGCGACTGAAGGAGCCTAGGGAGTACACAATTGTGGAGAGGGCTCGAGCTAAGGCTGATCTAGTAGCCATGAACACCCTCATGCAGGGCATCCCCAACGACATCTACCGACAGATTGATAGCCTTTCATCGGATAAAGGAATGTGGGATGAACTGCATAGGATGGTGCAGAGGACGGAAGTTGGCATAAAAGCCAAAAAGGCGAACACTCTCACGGCTTACGACTCCTTTAAAGCAAAGCCTGAGGAGAGTCTATACGTGATCTACCAAAGATACCTCACTCTTCTCAACGAGATGAGGAAGATAGAGATCACGAAGACCAACATGGAGACAAACATCACATTTCTATCTTCTCTTCCCGCGGAATGGAAGAAAATATCCACTCAGATTCGATAAAATAAAGATCTAGAGGAGTTGGATTTCCATGCCGTGTTTGTCAATCTCGCACAGCATAAGGATGATATAAGCGAGATTCTCAAGGAGCAGAAAGGCAAACAGAACGAAGACACTACTGCCTTAGTCTCGGAGAAGAGGAGCTCAAGATCAAGAAAGGAAAGACCGTTAGGCCTCCTTCACCATCAGAGTCGGAAGAAGAGTCGGACTCCGACGTTGTGCCAAATCTGAAAGCACTAGGAAAGCAGTTAGCTCTCATAGGACAAATGATGAGCAAGAAGTATCTCAAGAAGAAGTCTTCAACCTCAGCCAACCGACTTCGGACTACAAGTTCTAAAAACAAAGAACGTGCACCAGAGAGCTCCGATGTCAAGAATCATAAGGAGGCTAACAAATGCTTCAACTGTGGCAAGCCAGGTCACTTCGCCAGAGAGTGCACTCTTCCGAAGAAAAGAGATGCCAACTACTACTCTAGGAAGCTCCAATTGACGAAACAGAAGGAAGCTGGAGTAGCTCTCATGGCCGAACAGGACCAATGGCTCGAGGACACGTCGAGTTCTAAAGAAGACAATTTAGCTCTCATGGCCCGTCTCGACAATGAATCAGACGCCGGAGCATCCAATCGTACGGATGACGACAACGCATCCACTTCATCGCAAGAGATCCATCATGTGTGGTACCTTGACTCTGGTTGCTCCACACACATGACAGGAAATCAAGAGCTGCTGAGCGACTACAAAGACCAGCCAAACGGCAAAGTCGGATTTAGGAACAACGATTCAGCCCGATTCTAGGACTTGGGGATATCATTCTGAAGAATCCTACTATAAAAGATGTCTCATACGTCGAAGGCCTCCGCCAGCATAGGTCAGTTCTGTACCAAAGGGTTCCAGGTGGCTTTTTATGCTGACCGGTGCAGAATTTTGGACAATCAGGACACAAAACTCCTCTATGGAATTCGGAAATCAAATCTTTACACGATCAACCTGACGTCCGTGCGGCCCTCGAAAGCTGTATGCCTCATATCTCAGATTGATTTACAGAGGAACAGCTTATGGCATCAACGACTGTCTCATCTGAATATGAAAGCTCTCCAACGTCTTTCTACGAAAAAGTTGGTTCATGGTCTGCCAACTATACTACTACAAAGGGAGCATCAGTGTTCGGCATGCCAATTAGGAAAAATGAAGCGAGCATCCCATCACGTCAAGCAAATTGCATCTGCATCTCGACCATTGGAACTAATCAACATGGATCTCTATGGACCGATGCAGACTCAGAGCATAAATGGAAGAAAGTACGTGCTAGTGATCGTCGATGACTACTCTCGCTACACTTGGACAAAGTTCCTCCGAACCAAAGATGAGACCGGTGACTTGATTATTAATTTTGTGAACACCACTCAGAACTTGCTGCAGTAGACTATCCAAGTCATTCGAACACACAATGGCACTGAGTTCAAGAACAGACGTCTCAGTGAGTTTTATCAGAAACTTGGGATAAGTCAACAATTCTCAGCCGCAAAAACACCGTTGAAAGGAAAAATCGAACCATAGTGGAAGCAGCTCGGACAATGCTGATTCATTCCGGACTTCCACACTTTCTATGGGTTGAAGCAGTTAATACCGCTTGTTTTACTCAAAACAGGACGGTGCTTCACAAAAGGTTCAACAAGACTCCGTACGAGATTGTGAATAATAGAGTACCCAACATCTCATTCGTTAAAGTCTTCGGGTGCAAGTGCTTTGTGGCGAACGACCGAGAGCAACGTGCTAAGTTCGACCCTAAAGCATTCGAAGCGACTTTCGTCGGGTATTCTTCAACCTCGAAAGCGTACCGAGTATATATCAAGTCCAACCACATCAAAGAAAGCTACAACGTCACTTTCCACGAAGTGGCAGAGATGGCTTCTGGTCAAGTCAGTCCAGGACCCGTGCTTAACCCGATGGCTCCTGCACACCTCAGTTCAGGACCCGTATCCAACCAGATAGCTTCTGAATATAATAGTTCAGAACCTGTTTTCACTGGTGTGTTGGCACAAAACCAACGGAAGATGGCAACAACTTTGAATTCAACGTCAGAAGAAGCATTAAGACTCGCATTAGACGTTGGACTCTCTCTTCGAGCCCGTATATCGGTCACACACTGCTACATCTATAGTGGATTCTCCACCTCACGAGACGGATGTACCTAGTACTTCTTACGTCCCTACCTCACCCGATACAGATTTGCCACAGAATAACGAAGAACCTACAATGGTTACTGAGGAAGAATCATCAGAGACGATTGTTCCAAGTGCAGAAGTGGAACTTCCTCAAACAATTGAACAATCCGAGATAATTGGAAATCTAGAACCACAACTGGCTGACATATCTTCCTCAGCCCTGCCTCATGAGCACAAGTGGACTAGATCTCATCCGGTTGATCAGATAATTGGCGATCTATCGAGCAGAGTAAGGACACGTCGTCAGCACAATCTTTTCAGCTGCTTCTTAAGCCAAAACGAGCCTACTAAGTAGCAGACGCACTAAGAGACCCGGATTGGATAATTGCAATGCAAGAAGAAATTCATCAATTCGAACGTCTTCATGTGTGGACCTTAGTACCCCGTCCACATGGGAAAACAGTTATCGGAACCAAATGGGTATTCAAGAATAAGAAGAATGAATATGGTGAAGTGATCTGGAAGAGAGCAAGGCTAGTTGCGGAGGGCTACAATCAATAGGAAGGCATCGACTACGACGAGACATATGCTCTTGTTGCCCGAATCGAAGCTATCCGCCTTCTCCTAGCTTATGCGGCTCACAAATACTTCAGAGTCTATCAGATGGATGTTAAGACCGCCTTTCTCAACTGCGTGTTAAAAGAAGAAGTCTACGTCGCTCAGCGGGAAGGCGTCGTTGATCAAGAACATCCCGATCACGTCTATCGATTGGACAAAGCTCTCTATGGACTAAAACAAACCTCACGTGCTTGGTACGATGTCTTGAGTGAATTCCTCATGAAGTCTGGATTCATACGAGGAACGATAGACACAACCCTCTTCATGAAATGGCAAGACAAAGATCTGATGGTCGTTCAACTATACGTCGACGACATCATCTTCGGATCAACTAATCCGCGGCTTTGCACGAAGTTCGGAGATCTAATGAAAAGCAAGTTCGAGATGAGTCACATGGGAGAGATGCGGTTCTTTTTAGGGCTACAAAGCAAGCAACTCGAAGATGGGATTTTCATCAGTCAGACAAAATACATCAAGGATATTCTGAAGAAATTCCATCAAGATCAGAGCAAGCCTCTTAGCACTCCTATGTCACCAAACTGCAAGTTGGATGTCGATCCCTCTGGAAAGCCGGTCGACGTCACACTATGTCGCAGTATCATTGGATCTCTTGTCTACCTCACTTCGAGCCGGGCAGACATCATGTTTGCCACCTGCTTATGTGCCCGGTTTCAAGCCGATCCCAAAGAATCCCATATGCTCGCGATCAAAAGGATTCTGCGTTACCTTAAGGGGACTTCTACCCTCGGAGTATGGTATCCAAAGGATACGAACTTCAATCTTATCGGCTATACTGACGCTGATTATGCAGGTTGCCAAATGGACAGGAAAAGCACGTCCGGTGGCGCTCAATTTCTAGGCGAAAAGCTGGTCTGCTGGTCATCCAAAAAGTAGAACGGTGTGTGAACTTCGACGGCCGAAGCGGAATACGTGGCTGCCGCCAGTTGTTGCTCCCAGATGCTGTGGATGCGGACTCAGCTTCGCGACTATGGGTACAATTTAAATAATATACCCATATATAGTGATAGTCAAAGTGCCATATCTATTACCTGCAATCCTGTTCATTACTCACGCACAAAACACATAGACATTAGATATCACATTATCAAAGATCATGTAGAGAAAGGCAGCACAGATATGTATTTCGTGAACACGGAGTACCAACTAGCCGACATTTTCACCAAGGCATTGGATGAAAAATGATTCCAATTCCTTGTCGGAAAGTTAGGCATGTTGAATCTTCCGTAATATGTGCATTACCTGATCTTCTGTGCTACAAAATGTTCTATGCTATGTGTTTCTTTGCTTAGATGCTATATCTTGCGTGAACTAAATAAAAAAAATTAAATAAGTAAACAAAATAAAAAAAAAATATACATATATAAAGGGGGATGAAGAAATTCTTTAGGATCTTTGATCTAAAGTCACCTAGAATTTTACCCTGACACCGATCGACTTAATTACTTAATTTTGTCAGTCTAAGTCGCATTCTTGTGTCTAAACATTAGGTTGCTCCACTAGACACAAAGCCACTATACATACGTGAGGTCTCAAGCCTTGTTCATTTCTTTCCTTGGATCTATTTCTCGAGTGAGTCACACATCAATTGCTTGTCTTAACTAGTGATACTTGGCTTCATACTCACCTTGCCTCAAATCGTTAGGAAAATGATAAGGGCGCTTAGGTTATTCCTCAATCGGCCTTATAATTTTTTTTCTTCTTACTCATTAGCCCTTAGTCATCCAATTTTAGCCTTCTCTGACGTCCTTTTCTTCCTTTGAATCCCATTCCCAGCCTTCAACCGTATTATATACTCTTCGGATGGTTATTCACACGAAAAAATGAGGGGGAGAAAATAAGAAAGATGATAACAAAAGAAGGCATTGTTCAACGCGCAAAAATCAGACCAAAGGAACCTGCATTCCGACTATCTCTTAGAAGGTGGCATGGATCCTGTTGTGAACTTCTCCAGCGATAATCTCGTACGCTCGTCAGAACGACTGGAAAGAGGAGCACCACGAAGTGAACTTCTCCAACGATAATCCGATCTTATACCGGGAAACGAGAAGAGGAGCGCAGCCTCGGGTACGAATTCCATAACCGTGAACTTTTCCAAATAGATAATCTCTGAAACTACTCTAGGGATTAATTGAAGAGAAGCACGGTATCGGCCCGAGAACCAACAAGATGAATTTCGCCTACGATAATCTCCTATAGCCTCGTGGAGAAGCGGAGCTTCAGCTTGAGCATAGCATAAAAATGGATAATTTATAAAAGAAAAAGAGGGAGAAAAAAGACGCCGAAAAACAAAAGGAGGCGGACGTAGAAATGGAAGACGAAGAGATAAGCTCACTTACCTCTAAATTCCTTCCCTTCGAAGTCCTAGCCAAACTAAAACCCTTGCAACCCTTTGATTCCAATTGACGGTCTCTCGCATAGGTGAGATGATTAAAAATGCCTCAATTACACGTAAGTTGACTTAAAATTGCTTGTGTTGACTTGAGCAATATAAACATAAAAATCCCAAGTTATAAATTATTGTGTGCAAGAGCAAACCTAGTGAGAGTTGTCGAAATGGACCAATCTATGAACTTAGGAGTTTAGTTTGACTACATGACTTGACGTCATTTCCTTCTTTCAATGTCTCGTAAAATTTTAGGCGTGACGATTGGTCGAAGTAAAATAATCTGACCCCATACTATAATAATATTAATATACATAATAAAAAAAATTATATATAATAATTTTTTTTTCTCATACATATATACATATATATATATATATATATATATCGATTAACAACTCTAAGATCCTAGGCAAGAATTCAAAGTAATTCGACGATAATGATAATCAAAAAGATTCGATCGAAAAACTCATTTGAAGAACGAGAGAGAGAATTCGATTAGAGTGAGAAAGTTGCTGTTATTTCTCTCTCTAGAAATTGAATTGCAAGCTTTCGGATCGATCCTCTAATTTTCTGTATTCAGCTCAATTGATTTACATGTATTTATACCAAGCAAACTTGGTATAAATATCAAGCTAGTCCTAATCTAAGGACTACTATACAAAAACGCCCCTAATTACAAAGACAACTAATAAAATCAATGCACAATTAAATGTATACTCGACTATCTCCCCCTTTGTGCTTGATTGCGTTTCCGCACCGTTTGTCCTTGTCGGGCGTAATACGATCTGCACAAGCCCAGCGCATACTCGTAGTTCCTTAGCGTGATCCTCAACTCTAGTCGCTCCTCGATATCTTCAAGCAGTTCCATTAGGAGCGGCTGTTCTCTCACGAACCTGTGAATCATCAGCATGGTGTCTCTATTAATTTCTTCCAACCTATGCTCGATATTCCTCCTGATGACCTTGAGCGTCCCATCACAAAACTTGTTGATTTCAGTCTTCAGCATCAACCTATTCTTCTTTGCTATTGGATTGTGGTAGGTGATGCCTAGGACTGAGCTGATATGCACGTGATTGTTGGGAAGCCCTTCGATCCCAGGTCCTTTGTTGAGCGGAGCGGTCATGTTGACATTCTTCATGTTGCTCTCCAGAGCAATCTGAAGGTTGTGTGCGGCATAGTACTTGACTTGGCGCATCATGAACCGGTATAGACCCTCGAGACCTTCTTTCTTGATGAAGCCTTGAGGAACTTTGTACTTTTCCACATACAGCTGATATAAGCTGTAGACTTCTTCAGCAGGGATGTACGGTAGGTCGCTCTCGCTTAGATCTTCTCGAGTTCTATCTACGCGCTCAATGGTGTAGTGAGGTGTTGGAAGTCCTCCTTTGTCACAGTAGACACTGAGTAGTTGCCATATTGGAGAGAGACTCTTATAATGGCTCTTGGCTTATGCCTTAGTCATCCCCAGCCTTATATCAGGTCCTAGTTTGGTCAGCATCCAAAGGTAGGTCATCCTCTTCTGCTGATCCCAATGAGAGATCCCTCTAAGCTCGAACTCGTTTGGCTTCTTAACTCTGTCCGGAGACCTCCAAATGTTCTCACGAACTTCTTCTAGAAAAGGGATTTCTATTCGGATGTTCTCCCATGATGTGTCGATCGGAACGGTTCATGGCGTTAGCCTTGTAGAGGGAACCGCCCGTTGAGCGATTAACTCTGGTAGCCTTGGGATATCTTGCTCGTACTCTTCATCTTCCTGAAGCTCGTCGTCGTCTATGATCACGAGGTCTACAGATGCTAGTTGTGGAAAGCACCGAACGTCTTGAAGCCGTCGTCTTTGATGCTCCTCGGACATGGAATGGGTCATCCACTGTCCTTCGAAAATATACTTGTCTAGAAGCTCGTGCCATGTCCAAAGGGTCCCGGTTGGTCTGGAGCGATGGATGGAGTGGCTTGGGTAGCTGCTAGAGCTACAAGCATCGCAGCACTTGCTTCTTCTTCCGGAAGCAAGGGGCTTGAGTAGATCGGTTGTGTGGGCGGAGGCGTCCTGAGGTGAAAGGTTGGTGGGTCGATGTGGGCGGTGCGGTGCGTGGTGTGGGTGGTTTGGGTTTGGGTGGTCTGTGTTTGGGTTTGGTAGGTAGTTTGTGTTTCACCAGCTCCAGCGCTTGTCTGCATAGCGCCCGAGCCTTGTCCTTGGCCAGTTGTAGATGTCCTTGGCCTCTTCTGCCCCTCATGATGGTCCTGATCGTCAGGATCGTCATGTCTTCGCCGGGAGTGGGAGCTTTGGCCTCGGCAAGTGTTAGTAGGTGGCTCAGGATGATCCACCAATCGCCGATAGAGGGATTCCTCTTGGGGCGTCCGAATGGAAAGGCCGATCAAGCGGGCGAGTAATATGTCGTGGAACTTGGTTATGGGTATGGTGTATGGGTTGCTAAGGATGCAGGAAATGGCTAAAGGCTCGGTAGGTGTGGGTTGTGGAGGTGTGAGATTGGTTTGTGACGAAGGGCCTTCAGAGATAGGTGCTTTCCCGTTATCTCTTCGGGATGTCTCGATTGCTTGGAGTACTCTCTCCGTGATTTTGTCTTCCATGGACTGTACAGCGGCAGAAAGAGCAGCCTGGAACTGCTCGTTTTTCATAAAGGGTGCGGACGCCTCCTTGGATTGACCAGGACGACTGATGTCGCCTGTTATCAACCCTTGAGTAGACACTGACTCTTCAAGTTGGCTCATAGTCACTTGAGGTTGTGACTTTATGAGACTTCCACCCAATCCTTGAGTCGAATCTTGAAGATTCGGCTCTATGGGCGTTGTGGTAGGCTCGGGTTGTGCCTGCGAACTAGACACCACGAGATTTGGTTGCGGCTCAAGATTGAGCGAAGAAGTGCCAGCAACACTTGTAGATGTGGTCAGCATAGTATCTGGTGCGTTGGTGACGGCCGGGAAGAGGGACTCCAGCTGAATGCTAAGTCTCTAGGGAGTTCTCCTTATCAGGCTTATTTCCTCGTCAGACTCCGTGTCAGACGGGGTGGCGGAGAAGTGAGGTCACGACCGACGTCCTCCGGTGCCTGATCCGTCACCGGTGGAAGAGAGCTTTGCCCCATTTCTACTTCGGACTGTGCTACTGGTGGAAGAACCTCCTAGAAGGTTTCTTCAAGCACGCCAATGAACGGGCACTTCCACTTGATATTCATGCAGGAGCCTCGAGCGCCACCTCAGTAGCCACGACGTCTATCAAGGTATCATCTACGACGGGCATTGGCTCTTCGACCAATGGAGACTCCTGTTGAAGCTCCTGGGCGACAACATCTATCATCGCGTCGTCAGGGCTTTGGTGATGTTACGGTTGGGGAGGGCTCATATGTACATCTGCCGGGGGCCCTCTAATCATTTCCTCGGTTAGATTGGGAATCTCTGATACTCAGCTCCCGCGGGGTAGGCGAGCCTGAGTAGGTGGAGCGAAATTGGCATCGATGGTTGGTCCAAGTCCGTGAGCCGTGGATTATGGAAGAATTTTAGCCTTGGCGGCTGGTAGTTTCTTCCGGGAGGCAGCTGAGGAATATTCTCCGCTTGTAACGCCATGAACTCCCTGATGATCACGTTGAACCATCGAGCATAGGGCACGTTCTTCGATCTTCGATTCTCCTTCAGTCGAATCTGTTCAGCCAGATCATTCTAGATTAGCTGTGCGAAATCGTAATTTCTGGAGAAAGCGAGCCCGTGAAAAATCCGCAGTATATTGCCGTTGCCCTTGTCGAAGCCAGCATGCTTGGGTGATAGACACTTGTTCACGATCCCGAACAGTGTCTTCCAGGGATGAGGAATACCGCTGCTCTGGACCTGAGCTAACTTTGTGAGCTGCGGTTGATATCCCATCTGCATGAAGTCCTGGACCATTTCTGCGTCCGACGGGAGCGGGTCGTGATTTGCACTGTATGGCAAGTCCAGTATCATCCCGAGCTGGTTCTTGTCCATATGAATACGCCGCGTCCCGACTCTAGTTGTGAAGGAGAATGCTCCATTTGCCACAACTCCTTGTATATATCCCCAGAATTGTTGGAGATAGACCATTGGCATAGAGGTGGTGACCGTCAATGCGTGGCAGATGGGGTGCCTCTCAGGATCGAGATAATGATCTCATCAGGGCATCGAAAGGTGCTCAGATCGAGCTGAAAATTTATATCGTGGACCTTCAGATACAGGATGTGGTCGTATATGTGATTATATGTTGGATAGCGATCCATCTGAAAATAAGTAAGAAATATAAAAAATCAGTAGTTCATAATTTTTGATATTAGTCGAGAATGAATTTAATTTCATCAACTATAATATTGTATCAAGTCATGACATGTTTGATGAATTTTGAATTGAAATCGTATGATATGCATATAGGATTCTCGATTTCGAAAAAAATGTAATGGCATGATGGTAATTTCGAATTAAACACCTAACGCATGAAAAATAGTTTGAAAATTTTCTAAGAGTTTAATCGCGGGTAATGTCACTGTTCATGCCGAGAAAATTTTTCGCTCGATAAATTGGTTTTCCAATTGATTTCCTATGCATTGATTTCAATTGTAATGACTCAGTTTAATTTTTCGATCGAGAAAATTTTATTCGCTAATGTTCGCTACAGGGTAAAAGACTTAGAGAAAAATCTTCTAAGTGTTGAAGTTGAAATCGAGACTGTAGTCGATCAATTTTACGATCGAGAAAAATTTCGTGTAAATTTACGATCGAGAAATTATTTCTCAGGTAAATTTACTATCGAGAAATTTTCCTCGATTGAATAAAATTTTCGATTTGAAATTTGTCGAGCGGTATGTGATTTTCGATTGTAAGTAACATTTTTTTCGCTGCGATATATTTCTATCGACAAATTAGTCAACGAAAGACTAAGTCAACCGTCGAGAAATTTTTCAATCAATTAAGTCCTAAGCGGCGAATTTTACGGTCGATAAATTAAGCGTTGAAAAATTAATTTTTCGCTGCTAAATTTTTGCGACCAAAATCCAATTAAAACGAAAATTCTATTTTGCGATAGTAAGTCTTGCGCTCGATAAAATTTGCATCTAAATTGTGTATATTCAGTGCTTAAGTTTTTCGCTCACAGAAAATCCTAATTAGATTTCTCGATGGTAAATAATTTTTCGTTCAAAATCATCTATCGACTAAGTCAGATTTTTATCGATCGAGAACTAATTTGACACAAACAGTATCTCAATTGAATCGAAATTCAATTAAGATTGTTTGCGATCGACAAAGTTCTTCGATACCTTTAAACATTCAAAAACCCAGTTTTATTGAAACTCAAATCTCAGTCGAAGATGCAGATTTTCCGAAGATTTATACTACAAGATTCATCAAGAACATCGAAACTATGTTAAGTGCAGGCATTAATCAAAGATAACACTCATAATCAAGCCTAAATCACTATAAAATAGTATACGATTTCTCGGTTTTGAAGAACAGACGAAAATCTAAACTTAAACATGCGAAAAACTTCAAAGTGCAGATGCTAACGAAGTTAAATCACACGCAACTATCAACAGATTCTCATTTCTACCTTAAACAGACAATTTTGAGTTGAAAATGGAAGGATTTGTGAGTGATTTGAACTGTCTGTGAAAGTTTTTCGCCAGAGAATTTTTTGCGATTTAGGGTTGTGTGAGAAAAAGTTTTTCGACTGACACAAAGATGAACTTTTATTTACTCACTGTAATTCAATGTTGGGTTTCCGATTTGACGTTTTGCGATTAGATGGAACAGGCCCATTACTATTTGCGCTCGAGAAATTTTCTATTCGAAAATTGCTCTTCAATTCAATTTTCTCGATCGCAAATTATCGCGGTTAATCAAAAATTGTTCCCAACACTGTTTTACGATCGAGAAACTTATGGGTGCGTCAATTTCTCGATAGTAAGTACTTCTATTTCAGATTGACCCATTTTTCAGATACAATCACATTGCAAAGCTCTCCCCCTCAGAATTAAAATACATGCAATCAACTCCCTGTATTTTCTGTGCAGTAACGTCTAGCTTCCCTGGCTGTAATAAACAATATGTACCACTTAGAAAGAAAGACATTAGAAATAATGGAGTTAATTTGGTCTGTGATTAGCTCCGTTCCTTGTAGTGTCGACGTCTGACTCCTTAATTTTGTTTGAAGGAATCTGAAACACTTAGTGAAAACGTCAAGAATATTTGGAGCTAATGCACTATTTTTATATTTGATCCCCCTCAAATAATACGCAAAAATTGACTACATATGCAAGAATATGAAATCAATTCAATTCACGAGCATATAACACAAAAATTTGCCTAGTAAGCACATATACATGGTCCCGAAAACATGTACTAGAGGTATTGTGTGAGGGTAAGAGCAATGAAAAAACATTTATTGCATTTAAACAATTCATTACCAATGCAATTGAAAATTACATTTAGAATGTGCGATAATAAAATAAATTCGTATTTAGTCAATTCAACGCATATGAAATATAACATTTCATGTTAAAATGTGCGAATTTTTTCTTCTCAAGTGTATTTCATATTATTTGTTTATATATATATATATATATATATATATTTTGACGAATTTGTTTTTTTAAATTATTATTTTTCTATATATATATGTATGAGAAAAAAAATTGTTGTATATAAAAAAAATTTTATTTTACTTTATTTTATTTTTTGTTTTTATGTATATTACTATTATTATAGTATGGAGTCAGATTATTTTGCTTCGACCAATCATCACGCCTAAAATTTTACGAGACATTTGAAAGAAGAAAATGCCGCCAAGTCATGTCGTCAAACTAAAGTCCTAAGTTCATAGATTGGTCAATTTCGACAACTCTCACTAGGTTCGCTTTTGCACTCAATAATTTCTAACTTGGGATTTTTATATTTATATCGCAAGTCAACATAAGCAATTTTAAGTCAACTTACATGTGATCGTGGCATTTTTAATCATTTCACCTAAGCGAGAGACCGTCAATTGGAATCAAAGGGTTGTAAGAGTTTCAGTTTGGCTAGGACTAAGAATGGAAGGAATTTAGAGGAAAGTGAGCTTATCTCTTCGTCATCTTCCATTTCTACGTCCATCTCCTTTTGTTTTTTAGCGTCTTTTTTTTTCTCCCTCTTTTTCTTTTAAGAATTTTCCCTTTTTATGCTATGCTCAAGCTGAAGCTCCGCTTCTCCACGAGGCTATAGGAGATTATCGTAGGCGAAGTTCTTCTTGTTGGTTCTCGGGCCGATACCGTGCTTCTCTTCTCTTAATCCCTAGAGAGGTTTTAGAGATTATCTATTTGAAAAAGTTCATGGTTATGAAATTCGTACCCGAGGCTGCGCTCCACTTCTCGTTTCCCGATACAAGATCGGATTATCTTTGGAGAAGTTTACTTCGTGGTGCTCCTCTTTCCAGTCATTCTGACGAGCGTACGAGATTATCGCTGGAGAAGTTCACAATAGGATCCATGCCACCTTCAAAGAGATAGTCGGAAGGCATGTTCCTTTGGTCTGATTTTTGCGCGTTGAGCAATGCCTTCTTTTGTTATCATCCTCCTTATTTTCTCCCCCTCCTTTTTTCGTTTGAATAACCATCCGAAGAGTATAGAATACGGTTGAAGGCTGGGAATGGGATTCAAAGGAAGAAAAGGACGTCGGAGAAAGCTCAAATTGGATGACTAAGGGCTAATGAGTAAGAGGAAAATTTTTTTTTATAAGGCCGATTGAGGAATAACCTAATCGCCCTTATCATTTTCCTAATGATCTGAGGCAAGGTGAGTATGAAGCCAATTATATAGTTAAGACAAGCAATTGATGTGTGACTCACTCGAGAAATAGATCCAAGGAAAGAAATTAACAAGGCTTAAGACCTCACGTATGTATATTGGCTTTGTGTCTAAGCAAAACACATAGATATATTTTTTTTGAGACCTCACGTATGTATATTGGATTTGTGTCTAAGCAAAGAAAACACATAGATATTGGCTTTGTGACTCATCCCCCTTTATATTGTATATTTTTTTTTTATTTTTTTTACTTATTAAATTTTTTTATTTAGTTCACGCAAGATATAGCATATAAGCAAAGAAAACACATAGCATAGAACATTTTGTAGCACAGAAGATCAGGTAATGCACATATTACGGAAGATTCAACATGCCTAACTTTCCGACAAGAAATTGGAATCGTTTTTCATCCAATGCCTTAGTGAAAATGTCGGCTAGTTGGTACTCCGTGTTCACGAAATACATATCTATGGTGCCTTTCTCTACATGATCTTTGATAAAGTGATATCTAATGTCTATGCGTTTTGTGCGTGAGTGATGAACAGGATTGTAGGAAATTCTTCCATAATCCACGGCTCACGGACTTGGACCAACCGTCGATGCCAATTCCAATCCACCTACTCAGGCTCGCCGACCCCGCGGGAGCTGAGTATCAGAGATTCTGTCGGGAAAACAATCTAACCGAGGAAATTATTAGAGGGCCCCCGACAGATGTACATATGAGCACTCCCCAACCGCAACATCAGCAAAGCCCTGACGACGCAATGATAGATGTTGTCGCCCAGGAGCTTCAACAGGAGTCTCCATTGGTCGAAGAGCCAATGCCCGACGTAGATGATGCCTCAATAGACGTCGTGGCTACTGAGATGGCGTTCGAGGCTCCTGCACATGAATATCAAGTGGAAGTGCCCGTTCATGTTGGCGTGCTCGAAGAAACCTTCGAGGAGGTTCTTCCACCAGTAGCACAGCCCGAAGTAGAAATGGGGCAAAGCTCTCTTCCACCGGTGACGGATCAGGCACTGGAGGACGTCGATCGTGATCTCACTCCTCACCCGGCCACCCCGTCTGACACGGAGTCTGACGAGGAAATAAGCCTGATAAGGAGGACTCCCAGGAGACTTAGCATTCAGCTGGAGTCCCTCTTCCCGGCCGTCACCAACGCACCAGATACTACGCTGACTACATCTACAATTGTTGCTGGCACTTCTTCGCTCAATCTTGAGCAGCAACCCTCGTGTGTCGGTTCGCAGGCGCAACCCGAGCCTGCCACAACGCCCATAGATTCACAACCTCAAGTGATTGTGGGCCAACCTGAAGAGTCGGTGTCTACTCAAGGGTTGATAACAGGCGACATCAGTCGTCCTGATCCATCCAAGGAGGCGTCTACACCCTTTGTGACGAACGAACAGTTCCATGCCACTCTCTCTGCCGCTGTACAGTCCATGGAAGACAAAATCACGGAGAGAGTACTCCAATCAATCGAGACATCCCGAAGAGATACCGGGAAAGCACCTGTCTCTGAAGGCCCTTCGTCACAAACCAATCCCAAACCTCCACAACCCACACCTACCGACCCTTTAGCCACTTCCTCCATCCTTATCAACCCATACACCATACCCATTACCGAGTTCCACGACATATTACTCGCCCGCTTGATCGGCCTTCCCATTCGGTCGCCCCAAGAGGAATCCCTCTATCAGCGATTGGTGGATCATCCTGAGCCACCTACTAACATTTGCCGAGGCCAAAGCTCCCACTCCCGACGCAGACATGACGATCCTGACGATCAGGACCATCGTGAGGGAGAGAGAGGCCAAGGACATCTACAAGTGGCCAAGGATAAGGCTCAGGCGCTACGCAGACAAGCGGTGGAGCTGGTGAAATCCAAACTACCCACCAAACCCAAACTATCCACACCACGCACTGCACCGCCCACATTGACCCACCAACCTTTAACCTCAGGACGCCTCCGCCCACACCACTGATCTACTCAAGCCCCTTGCTTCCAGAAGAAGAAGCAAGTGCTGCGATGCTTGTAGCTCTAGCAGCTACCCAAGCCACTCCCTCCGTCGCTCCAGACCAACCAGGATCCTCTGGACATGGCGTCAATCCACACGAGCTTCTAGACAAGTATATTTTCCAAGGACAGTGGATGACTCATTCCATGCCCGAGGAGCATCAAGACGACAGCTTCAAGACGTTTGGCGCTTTCTACAACTAGCATCTGTAGACCCCGTGATCATAGAAGACGACGAGCTTCAGGAAGGTGAAGACTACGAGCAAGATATCCCAAGGCTACCAGAGTTAATTGCTCAACGGGCGGTTCCCTCTACAAGGCAACGCCAGGAAGCGTTCGGATCAACACGCCATGGGAGAACATCCGAATAGAAATCCCTTTTCTATAAGAAGTTCGTGAGAACATTTGGAAGTCTCCGGACAGTGTTAAGAAGCTGAACGAGTTCGAGCTTAGAGGGATCTCACATTCCGTTCAGCAGAAGAGGATGACCTACCTTTGGATGCTGACCAAACTAGGACTTGATATAAGGCTGGGGATGACTAAGGCACAAGTCAAGAGCCATTATAAGAGTCTCTCTCCAGTATGCCAACTACTCAGCGTCTACTGTGACAAAGGAGGACTTCCAACATCTCACTACACCATTTAGCGCGTAGATAGAACTCGAGAAGATCTAAGCGAGAGCGACCTACCGTCATCCCTGCTGAAGACGTCTACAACTTATATCAGCTGTATGTGGAAAAGTACAAATGTCCTCAAGGCTTCATCAAGAAAGAAGGTCTCGAGGGTCTATACCGGTTCATGATGCGCCAAGTCAAGTACTATGCCGCACACGAGCTTCAGATGGCTCTGGAGAGCAACATGAAGAAGGTCAACATGACCGCTCCGCTCAACAAAGGACCTGAGATCGAAGGGCTTCCCAACAATCACGTGCATATCAGCTCAGTCCTAGGCATCACCTACCACAATCCAATAGCAAAGAAGAATAGGTTGATGCTGAAGACTGAAATCAATAAGTTTTGTGATGGGACGCTCAAGGTCATCAGGAGGAATATCGAGCTGAGGTTGGAAGAAATTAATAAAAACACCATACTGAGGATCCACAGGTTCGTGAGAGAACAGCCGCTCCTAATGGAACTGCTTGAAGATATCGAGGAGCGACTGGAGCTGAGGATCACGCTAAGGAACTACGAGTATGCGCTGGGATTGCGCAGATCGTCTTACGCCCGACAAGGACAAACGGCGCGGAAACGCAATCAAGCACAAAGGGAGAGATTGTAGAGTATACATTTAATTGTGCATTGATTTTCTTAGTTGTCCTTGTAACTAGGGGCGTTTTGTATAGTAGTCCTTAGATTAGGACTAGTTTGATATTTATACCAAGTTTGTTTGATATAAATACATGTCAATCAATTAAGCTGAATACAGAAAATTAGAGGATCGATCCGAAAGGCTTGCAATTCAATTTCTAGAGAGAGAAACAACAGTAACTTTCTCACTCTAATTGAATTCTCTCTCGTTCTTCAAATGAGTTTTTCGATCGAATCTTATTGATTATCATTATCGTCGAATTACTTTGAATTCTTGTCTAGGATCTTAGAGTTGTTAATCGCAGGACCTAACACTTAGTGAGAAGAGAAACCTTCAAATAAAGAAACCTCCAATAGAGATACACGATTTAAAAATTAAAGAATTAGAAGACATGCTAGAAAATAACTATAATTGCTTGATTAGAAATCTCAATGAGAAAGCTAATCTCCATTGTAGGATAACAGAAGCTACTTCTAAGATCACTAACCTAGAAGACCAATTAGATAAATCCAATGCTAAGGTTTGTGAACTTACGAAAGAACTTGACGCCTGTACAGCCGCCAAATTAATGGTAGAAAATAATTTTGCTCTATTAGGAGAAGAATGTCAGAAGCTATATGCAAAAGTGAAAAAATTAGATGATCTACTTACGCGAAGGGGATAATCAGAACAAACCATTTTCATAAATTAGCCCAAGGATACAGAATTTCATAATCCCATTGAAGGCTTGGGTTTCACTATTCCTCGTGTATTAAAGAAGAAAGAAGCTAATGATATAATGGGTTTAGGTGTAACCACTCTTATGAACTTTATTAAAGTAGACGATCTAGGTGCTTTAGAGTTAGCTATGAGAAGAGCCACACATAGAGCGCAAATCCCCTTCGACTATAAAGAACTAAATGACAGCAACAAATCTAGGAAAATACCCTTGACGCTAGTCTGTGATTTAGTTCTACCTTCTGCGTCTCAACCTGAAGTCGAGGAAGCCGAACACATACATTCTAAAAATTCTCCGTACAACCTCCCATCGTGAAGCAGATAGAGGAATTACAAGCTGCATTAGACAAGAAAGAGAGAATTTTGAAGCTGAAAAGAAAAAAATTCCTAAAAGAGATGGAATATCTCAAAGCTTCCTCCATCTCAAGAAGCCATTTCTCATGCATCTCCTTCAAATGAAAATATCATTCTGAAAAGCGTGAAGAAAGAAAGAGCGCCTTCAAAAGATCGAAAACGTAAAAATAATACTTCAAAGATTTCGAACTCTAATCCTGTTTCGCTTACGTCTACAGGGAGCTTAGAGCCAGTGTTAGAGTCGAAGGCGAGAGTGTCTAGCCTAATGTAGAGAAGGAGCACGAAGTTTTGAATGCGTCTAAGAATATATCTCCTTCTGTAAAACTCAAAGACACTCGTAGAAATAAAAGAGTTGTTTCCTTTCTAAAAATAATTGCTTCTACTTGCTCCTTAAAGCCTACCACATTTAGAAGCACCAATTTCGAAATATGCTCTACTTCAACCATAAAAACTGATCATTCTAAGATAAATGTTTCTAGAATGGCCCGTAGGAAACAAGATCCAGCCATAAAGAAAGCGTATGACGCTATTCATGCTTGTTCTCACCTAAGGTATCCCGTTAAGATTGAATCCCGAAGCACCTTAGGAGACTATCCAACGAAAAGATTTTTTCCATGCTCAAGCCTACTAAAGCATTTTTCCGCGCTGAAATTAATCTTCCCTGTAAGGTTCAACCTAAATCGATTCCTAAATCCCCGCCTAAAAAGACGAAAGCTGTAAAGGCCAAGTCTTCTACAAAGGGCACACCCAAATCAACTTCTATGAAGATGACCTGGGCTGTTAAAGCTTTTACTAACACTAATTTAGGAATCATATATGAACCAACATCTAAATCTGCTAATCAACTTCTCTAAATTATTTTTGCAGAACTATCATGTGTGGTACCACGACTCTGGTTGCTCCACACACATGACGGGAACACAAGAGCTGTTGAGCAACTACCAAGACCGACCGAATGGAAAAGTCGGATTTGGGAACAACGATGCAGCTCCCATTTTAGGACTTGGGGATGTCATTCGAGATAATCTGACGATAAAGGATGTCTCTTACGTCGAAGGACTCCACCATAAGTTGTTCAGCATAGGCCAATTCTACGACAAAGGATTCCAGGTGGTCTTTCTTGCTGACCGGTGCAGAATATTGGACAGTCAGAACAACGAACTCCTCCAAGGACTTCGAAAATCCAATCTTTACAAGATTAATATGACGTCCGTGCGGACCACGACAGCTGTTTGCCTCATCTCCCATATTACGGTTCGGAGGAACAGCTTATGGCATCAACGTGTGTCTCATCTAACATCAAAGCTCTTCAACGATTATCAACGAAAAAGTTGGTTCACGGTCTACCAACCATTATTCTACAAGAAGAGCATAATTGTTCGGCATGTCAACAAGGAAAAATAAAGCGAGCATCTCATCACGTCAAGCTAGTTGCTTCTACTTCACGATCGTTGGAATGTTTCACATGGACCTCTGTGGACTGATGCAAACACAGAATATCAATGGACGCAAGTACATTCTGGTCATTGTTGATGACTACACTCGCTACACATGGACGAAGTTCCTGAGAACTAAAGATGAGACAGGGGACTTGATAATTAAGTTTGTGAACACTACTTAGAATCTGCTGCAACAAACCATCCAAGTCATCAGAACGGACGACGACACTAAGTTCAATAACAAGTACCTCAGTGAATTTTATCAGAAACTTGGAATTAGTCAGCAATTCTCAGCGCCAAGAAGCCTCGACAGAACGGTGTTGTTGAAAGGAAGAACCGAACTTTAGTGAACGCCGACGCACGATGCTGATTCATTCTGGCCTCCCACACTTTCTTTGGGCTGAAGCAGTTAATACCGCCTGTTTCACTCAAAACAAGACGGTGGTTCACAAGCGCTTTGACTAAACTCCATACGAAATAATAAACAACCGAGTACCCAATATTTCCTTCTTCATGGTCTTCGGATGCAAGTGCTTTGTGGCGAACGACATAGAGCAACGTGCTAAGTTCGACCGTAAAGCGTTCGAAGCCACATTCGTCGGGTATTCATCAACGTCAAAGGCATACCGAGTATACATCAAGTCCAAACGTTAAATCAAAGAAAGCTACAATGTCACTTTCTACGAAGTGGCAGACATGGCTCCTGCACACCTCAGTTCAGGACCCGTGCCAAACCAGACCGCTTCTGATTACGACAGTTCAGAACCCGCATTCACTGGTGTGTTGGCACAAAAACCAATAGAAGATGGCAACAACACAGGATTCAATGTCAGAAGAAACTCTGAGACTTGCGTTGGAGGAATTGGATTCTTTATTTGAGCCCGTATATCGGCCAGACACCATTACTGCTACACCGTTAGTGGATCCTCCACTCGCCGAGGCCGATGTACCAAGTTCTTCAAATGTCCCTACCTCACCCGATTCAGAAACCACAGATCACTGAAGAACCTACAATAGTCAATGGGGAAGTCTCGTCCAAGTCGCTCAACCCAAGTGAAGAATCAAACTTACCTCAACCTCATGATCAAACTGAGATAACTGGAAATCTCGATCTACAAATGGCCGATGCATCTACTTCAGCTCTGCCACATGAGCGCAAGTGGACTCGAGCACATCCGGTTGATCAGAATATTGGTGATTCTTCGAGTGGAATGCAGACACGTCATCAACGCAGTCCTTTTCTCTTAAGCCTAAATGAGCCAACCAAGGTAGCAGGCGCACTAAAAGACCCAGACTGGATAATTGCAATGCAAGATGAAATCAACCAATTCGAGCGTCTTCAAGTGTGGACCTTAGTACCCCATCCGCATGGGAAAACCATTATCGGGACGAAATGGGTATTTAAGAACAAGAAGAATGAATATAGGGAAATGATATGGAACAAAGCAAGGCTGGTTGCAAGGGATACAATCAACAGGAAGGCATTAACTATGACGAGACCTATGCTCCTGTTGCCCGAATCGAAGCCATCCGCCTTTTCTTGGCTTATGCGGCTCACAAAGACTTCGAAGTCTATCAAATGGATTTTAAGACCGCCTTCCTCAATGGCGTGTTAAAGGAGGAAGTCTATGTCGCTCAGCTAGAAGGCTTTGTTGATCAAGAACATCCCGATCACGTCTATCGATTGGATAAAGCTCTCTACGGACTAAAACAAGCTCCTCGCGCTTGGTATGATGTCCTGAGCAATTTTCTCGTAACATCTGGGTTCCTCCGAGGGACAATCGATATGGCCCTCTTCATAAATGGCAAGGCAAGGACTTGATGGCCATCCAAGTTTATGTAGACGACCTCATGGATCAACAAATCCACGGCTATGCAAGAGATTTGGAGATTTGATGAAGAGCAAATTCGAAATGAGTCACATGGGAGAGATGCAATTCTTCTTGGGACTCCAAGTAAGGCAGCTCGAAGATGGCATCTTCATAAGTCAGACCAAATAGATTAAGGACATTTTGAAGAAGTTTCATCAAGATCAGAGCAAGCCACTTAGCACTCCAATGTCAACAAGCTGCAGGTTGGATGCCGATTCTACTGGAAAAGCGGTCGACATCACCCTATATCGCAGCATAATCGGTTCTCTTCTCTATCTCACCTTAAGCCGCCCGGATATTATGTTTGCCACTTGCCTCTGTGCCTGTTTCCAAGCCGACCCGAAAGAATCTCACATGCTCGCGGTTAAGCGAATTCTTCGCTACCTAAAGGGCACCGCGACCTTAGGTTTATAGTACCCTAAAGGCACTAATTTCAAATTAATTGGCTATATTGACGCTGATTATACAGGTTGCCGAATGGACAGGAAAAGCACATCCGATTGCGCTTAATTCTAGGCGAAAAGCTCGTCTGCTGGTCATCAAAAAAGCATAATTGCGTCTCAACGTCGACGGCCGAGGCTGAATACATCGCGGCTGCCAGCTGTTGCTCGCAAATGCTATGGATGCGGACGCCGCTTCGCGATTATGGATACAATTTAAATAATATACCCATTTATAGTGATAGCCAAAGTGCCATTGCGGTTACGTGTAATCCTCTTCACCATTCACGGACAAAACACATAATATTAGATATCATTTTATAAAAGATCACGTAGAAAAAGGCACGATTGACATGTATTTTGTGAACATGGAATATCAACCAGCTGATATTTTCACTAAAGCGTTGGATAAAAACGGTTCCAATTCCTTGTCGGAAAATTAGGCATGTTGAATCTTCCGTAATCTGCGCTCTACGTGCTCATATGTTGTTAGGTCCTACGATTAGCAACTCTATGATCCTAGGCATGAATTCTAACTTATTCGATGATAATGATCGACATTAAGATTCGATCTAAAAACTCAAATGAGGAACAAGAGAGAGAATTCAAGTAGAGTGAGAAAGTTACTATTGTTTCTCTCTCTAGAAATTGAATTGCAAGCCTTTCGGATCACTTTCTAAAACTTTCTCTATTGATTGTGATTGATTACAAAGTATTTATACCAAACACATTTGGTATAAATATCTATCTAGTCCTAATCTACGGACTAATACAAATAAAGCCCCAAATTACAAGGACAACTAATGAAATCGAAGCACAATTGGAATTGACCTTCTACATTCCCCCCTTTGTGCTTGATTGCGTCTCTGTGCTGTTTGTCCTCGTCGGGCGTAGTAAGATCTGCGCAAGCCCAGCGTATGCTCAAAGTTCTTGAGCGTGTTCCTCAACTCCAGTCGCTCCTCGATATCTTCTAATAGTTCCATTAGGAGCAGCTTTTCTCTCACGAACCTATGGATCCTCAGCATCGTATCTCGATTGATTCCTTCCAACCTTTGCTCGATGTGTTTCCTGACGACCTTGAGCGTCCCATGCCAAACTTATGAATCTCAGTCTTCAGCATCAGCCTATTCTTCCTGGCTATTGGATTGTGGTAGGTGATGCCGAGGACTGAGCTGATGTGCACGTGAAGGTTGGGAAGCCCTTCGATCTCAGGTCCTTTGTTGAGCGGAGCGGTCATGTTAACCTTCTTCATGTTGCTCTCCAGAGCCATCTGAAGGTCGTGTGCGGCGAAGTACTTGACTTGGCGCATCATGAACCGGTAGAGTCCCTCGAGTCCTTCTTTCTTGATGAAGCCTTGAGGACCTTTGTACTTTTCTACGTACAGCTGATAGAGACGGTATACCTCGTCAGCAGGGATGTACGGTAGGTCGCTCCCGCTTAGATCTTCTCGAGTTCTATCTACTCGCTCGATGGTGTAGTGAGGTGTTGGAAGTCCTCCTTTTGCACAGTAGACGCTGAGTAATTGGCATATTGGGGAGAGACCCTTATAGTGGCTCTTGACTTGTTCTTTAGTCATCCCCAGCCTTACATCAATTCCAAGTTTGGTGAGCATCCAAAGGTAGGTCATCATCTTCTGTTGATCCCAGTGAGAGCTCCCTCTCAGCTCGAACTCGTTCGGCTTCTTAACTCTCTCCGGTGACCTCCAAACGTTTTTACGAACTTCTTCGAGGAAGGGGATTTCTATTTGGATGTTCTCCCACGGCGTGTCTATCCGAACGGTCCCTAGCGTTAGCCTTGTAGAGGGAGCCTCTTTGTGGCGCCCGCCTTCCACCACTACTTTCTTAACTAGTCTACGCGACTAATGTCCTAATGACGAAATAGGTCGTGCGAAATTGCGTATAAAATTTTTCCTTTTATAAAAAGGAATCTTTAACTTGTCTAAAAAATCATCGTGGGTCCTATTTACATAGGAAAGCGTGCATGCAGGTCAAAATAAATTTATCTACTGGGCCTCCACGAGGTCGCATCCATGCACACACTCCCATCTCAAAAGCCCTCGGAAGCTTCAAAAGTTGGCCTCGCCGTGGAAATGATCACGTACCGTGATCGCGGGGTCCTACAACACACAAAACATGGAATGAGCTTATAAAGCTCAGTAAGTGAAAACCATGCATGCAATGCACGTGACCTAAGTAGCGAAGGCATTCGCGCCAACGCTATCTACTTCTCACATCTTTCCTGACGTTTCATAAAATATTTGGGCCCCTTCGGCTTTCAATCTTACTATGCACCATATAGAGCTCAAAACCCCTAAGGGTATAAATAAGTGGCAGTACACACACTGAGAGGCTAAACCCGAGTACTCAATCTGTGCTAAATCCTATGGTGCCTTTCAATCCCAATGTGGTCCACACTGAGAGGCTAATAGTGCCTTTCAGTCCCAATGCGTTCCCATTGAGAGGCTAACCCGGGCACACAAATTTTGTTTAACCCTAAGGCGCCTTTCCATCTCAATGCGGTCTGACACGCGGGCGCTTCTCACTGGTAGCTTACTACGAGGTCGCCAACACTCGAGGTTCCCTCGGTGCCGCTCATACCCTCGAGTCGCATCCTCCAGGTTGCATCTCCCGCTACGGGGTATTTACCTGCCTCTCGTGAATCAGGCAGTCGGCATCGTGAATCGCCGTAATATATTTACCTGCCTCTCGTGAATCAGGCAATCGGCCTCGTGAATTGACGTAGTATATATTTACCTGCCTCTCGTGAATCAGGCAGTCGGCCTCGTGAATCGCCGTAGTATATATTTAACTGCCTCTCGTGAATCAGGCAGTCGGCCTCGTGAATCGCCGTAGTAGCATGGAAGAGCCGTGACTCATCATTGAGTCGACACAAATGCCCATATCGGCAAATATACATCACTTCACGCGATCTTATACTCATGCACGCTCTCTTTCCCTGACTCTTATACTAGTCGTGCGTGCATATGCTCATGCCATGAATCATGCAAACATTCGTGCAATGTTATCGACTTCACATAAAAATCACATAAGTCATATAGGCAAATAGTAACATAAAATCATAAAAGCACATAACACAAAATTTCATGCACATAAAAATTATGTGTTGTAGTTGCGATTTCCACTTACCTAGTATCCTTAGCTTATTTAATCTCATCGTACTGTAAATCGTAAATCTTCAAACCCTAAGTATAGAAACATATAAAATTAGGGTTTGTTAGTCTAATTATAATTTCACAAAATTGGCTTAATTTGAAAACCCTAGTTTCGACTTCTATAAATTTCGAAACCCTAAAATTTAGAACTTAACCTACACTAAGAAATACCATTTCAGAGATATAATAAATCTCGAGTTTGTGTTATTAGTGGATCTAGACATTTGTTATGATTTCGATATTAGATATAAATCTCGACATGTTTCATGAGATATGTCTCGAAATTTTAAAGATTTCGAGATGTATATACAAGGTGTAAGAATCTCGACATATGTTTCGATATGGATGGATCTCGATATGGCTTTCAGCTTGGTGGTAAGATTTCGACATTGAATTTATATAAAACTTCAATATGGATGTCGACATCTTTCGCTATAAACCTCGACATGCATTATGAAATGGATCTCGATATGTATCTTGGGATAAATCTCGACATATTCATGATAGATCTCGATATTCATGCTAGTAGAGACTAAAAGATTTCGACATGTTGGGGTTAAATAGATATCGAGTTAGATATTGACATTATAAGCTAAATGTCGAGTGGTATGTCGAGATCACAATGTCGAGATGTATTAAATTATAAACAAGATTTCGATATTTAACCAAAGATTTCGAGACACCTATCAAAATGAACCTGGACATGACTAAAATGGATCTCGAGCTAGGGTTACTCAATATACTTTACAAGAATTCGATATCTAACAATACTTAAGGATTTCGAGATATATCTCGACATTTTTAATTCTCTATGCAGACCACGAAATCATTGCCATAGAACTAATACTTCGAGATTCATGATCAGGGAAGAGCTTACTCTTTCGAAACTACAGACTTAATAAAAATCATGATACGGTCCACACTATATTTTCATTCAGGAACATGATGAATACCCTCAACCCTCAAAATACATTTAACTAGCTCTTAGTTCATCTTTCTTAAAATCTTCCTTCGCTATGAATTTATGTTCGAATCTGCCTAAATTAAAATTAGAACTGTTATCATACATAAAAATTCAAAATTTAGGGTTTTCTAAGTCATGATAAATATCGAACCCCTAAGGTCAGTATAAGATTATGTATAGACCTATACACATTGGAAACATATAAGTATACCCAAATTTACTTGAGTTCAAGAATATTTGCATACCTTTCTTTGAAATTATGTAGTTTGAGATATTATCCCCACAAAGCTTGTCTTGATTTTCGTAGCTTATAGTTCTGTTCATTTCCTTTGCTCTTATTTCGTACAGCTCATCCTTAATTTGATATAGATAAGATCTTTGAATTTTGTGCACGATTAGACACTATATGACGTGTTTTGCCTTCAACACTAAGTGATCAACATTTATCTTCAAGCACTTGGGCCTAAATTATAATGTAATATAGCCCAATTTTATTGTAGCCTTAATCCTATTCTTATTGAGGTTATTAAATTCCAATTTCTCTTATATAACTTCGATCTCTACCCACATGAGTATTAATTATTTTTCCTAAGTCCCAACACTACATTCCAATTCATGCATGTCATGTTGGCATATAGTATAAAATCATTGTAGCACATAAAAGTCACAAAACATGTCTCACGCAGTCACGTAAGTCCTAATTCGTAACACACATAAGATTTTTAAATTACTCATCGAGTTCAAAACAATTATTTATTATAACCGGAATTTCACCCAGAGTACCAATTTCCTTATTTAATAATTCCACAGAGTCTCTAATTAAGTAATGTCTACCACTAATTTTATTGTAAATCCCATAATTAAATTTTAAGGGTATTACACGCTCGCGATCAACTCTGGTAGCCTTGGGATGTCTTGCTCGTAGTCTTCACCTTCCAGAAGCTCGTCGTCTTCTATGATCACGAGGTCTATGGAGGCTTGTTGTCGAACGTCGAACGTCTTGAGGCCGTCGTCTTTGATGCTCCTCGGGCATGGAATGGGTCATCCACTGTCCGTCGAAGATATACTTATCTAGAACCTCATGTGGATTGACACCATGTCCTGAGGGGCCCGGTTGGTCTGGAGCGACCGAGGGAGTAGCTTGAGTAGCTGCTAGGGCTATGACATTGCGGCACTTGCTTCTTCTTCCGGAAGCAAGGGGCTTGTCAGAATCGGTGGTGTGGGCGGAGGCTTCCTGAGGTGAAAGGTTGGTGGGTCGATGTGGGTTAGAGTGGTGGTGTGGTGCGTGGTGTGGGTAGTTTGGGTGGTTTGTGTTTGGAGGGTCGTTTTGGTTTGGTGGGTGGTTTGGGTTTCACCTGCTCCACCGCTTGTTTACGTTGCGCCCGAGCCTTGTCCTTGGCCACTAGTAGATGTCCTTAGCCTCTTCTCCCCCTCATAACGATCCTGATCGTCAGGGTCGTCATGTCGGCGTCTTGAGTGGTAGCTTTGGCCTCGGCAAGTATCAGTAGGTGGCTCAGGATGATCCACCAATCGCCTGTAAAGAGACTCTTCTTGAGGCGACCGGATGGAGAGGCCGATCAGTCGGGCGAATAGGATGTCGTAGAGGTCGGTTATGGGTATGGTGTAGGGGTTGATAAGAATGGACGAATTTTGTAGAGGGTCGCTGCGATATTTTTCTATCGAGAAATTAGTCAACGAAAAATTAAGTTCAGTCGTCGAGAAATTTTTCAATCAATTAAATCCTAAGCGGCGAATTTTACGATCGAAAAATTAAACGTTGAAAAATCAAATTTTCGCTGCTAATTTTTGCGACCGAAATAAAATCAAATCGAAAGTTCTATTTTGCGATAGTAATTTTTACGCTCGATCTAATTTGCATCTAAATTGTCTATTCAGTGCTTATGTTTTTCGCTTACAAAAAAAACTTAATTAGATTTCTCGATGGTAATTAATTTTCGGTCAAAAATCTTCTATCTTAGCGACTAAGTCAGAGTTTTATTGGTCGACAACTAAATCGACACAAACAGTATCTCAATTGAATCGGAATTCAATTAAGACTGTTTGCAATCGACAAAGTTCTTCAATGGCTTCAAACATTCAAATGCCCAGTTTTATCTAAACTCAAAACAGAGTCGAAGATGCTGATTTTCCGAAGATTCACACTACCAGATTCATAAAGAACATCGAAACTTTCTTAAGTGCAGGCATTAATCTCAGATAAAACTCATAATCATGCCTAAATCACTGTAAAATAGTATACGGTCTTCTCAGTTTTGAAAAACAGTCGAGAATCTAATCTTAATCATGCGAAAAACTACAAAATGCAGAAGCTAACGAAGTTAGATCATACGCAAATGTCAAAAGAATCTCATTTTTACCTTAAACAAGACAAGTTGGTGTTGAAAATCGAAAGATTTTTGAGAAATTCGAACTGTCTGTGAAAGTTTTTCGCGAGAGAAATTTTTGCGATTTAGGGTTGCGACTGACGAAAAGCTGAACTTTTATTAATTCGCTGTAAGTCAATGTTGGGTTTGCGATTTGACATTTTGCGATTAAATGGATCAGGCCCATTACTATTTGCCTTCGAGAAATTTTTTATTCGAAAATTGCTCTTCAATTCAATTTTCTCGATCGCAAATTATCGCGGCTAATCAAAATCGTTCACAACACTATTTACGATCGAGAAACTTATGATCGCAAATTAATTCTTAAAACTTATGATCGCAAATTAATTCTTATGCCCAGTTTCTCGGTAGTAAGTACTTCTAAACTTTTCAGATTGACGCCTATTTCAAATAAAATCACATTTGTAAAGCCCCCCCTGAGAATTAAAATAAATGAAATTAACTCCCTGCATTTTCTGTGTAGTAACGTCTAGCTTCCCTGGCAGAGATTAAAAAATCTGTACCACTTAGAAAGAAAATCGTTAGAAATAACAGAGTTAATTTGGTCTGTGACTAGCTCCTTTCCTTGTAGTGTCGACGTCTCACTCCTTAATTTTGTTTGAAGGAATCTGAAACGCTTAGAGAAAAACGTCAAGAATATTCGGAGCTAATGCACGATTTTTATATTTGCTCCCCTTAAATAATGCGCAAAAATTGACTTAACATGCAAGTATATGAAATCAATTCAAGTCATGAGTATATAACACACACATTTACCTAGTAAGCACATATACATGGTCCCAAAAACATGTATTGAAGATATTGTGTGAGGGTAAGAGCAATGAAAAATTTATCGCATTTAAACAATTCAGTACCATTGCAATCTAAAATTACATTTAGAATGTGCGATAACAAAATAAATTCTCATTTATTCAATTCAACGCGTATGAAACATAAAATTTCATATCAGAATGTGCGAAACATATTTAGTAGTATGGGGTCAGATTATTTTGGTTCGATTAACCGTCACACCTTAAATTTTACGAGACATTTGAAAGAAGAAAATGCCGTCAAGTCATGTCGTCAAACTAAAGTTCTAAGTTCATAGACTGGTCCATCTCGACAACTCTCACTAGGTTCGCTCTTGCACTCAATAATTTCTAACTTGGGACTTTTATATTTATATTGCGCAAGTCAGCACAAGCAATTTTAAGTCAACTTACCTGTGATCGGGGCATTTTTTAATCATTTCACCTAAGCGAGAGACCGTCGATTGGAATCAAAGGGTTGTAAGGGTTATAGTTAGGTTAGGACTTAGAAGGGAAGGAATTTAGAGGAAAGTGAGCTTATCTCTCCGTCATCTTCCATTTCTACGACCGTCTCCTCTTTTTTCGGCGTCTTTCTTCTTTTCAATCTTTTCTACCTTTTTTTCTTTTAAGAATTATCCCTTTCTATGCTATGCTCAAGCTGAAGCTCCGCTTCTCCACGAGGCTATAGGAGATTATCGTAGGCGAAGTTCTTCTTGGTGGTTCTCGGGCCGATATCATGCTCCTCTTCTCTTAATCCCTAGAGAGGTTTCAGAGATTATCCTTTTGGAGAAGTTCACGGTTATGGAATTCGTACCCAAGGCTGCGCTCCTCTTCTCGTTTCCCAATATAAGACCGGATTATCGTTGGAGAAGTTCACTTCATGGTGCTCCTCTTTCCAGTCGTTCTGACGAGCGTACGAGATTATCGTTGGAGAAGTTCACAGCAGGATCCATGCCACCGTCTAAAAAATAATCGGAAGGCAGGTTCCTTTGGTCTGATTGCGCGTTGAGCAATGCCTTCTTTTGTCATCATCCTCCTTATTTTCTCTCCCTCCTTTTCTCGTTTGAACAACCATCCGAAGAGTATATAATACGGTTGAAGGCTAGGAATGGGATTCAAAGGAAGAAAAGGGCATCGAAGAAGGCTCAAAGTGATTGACTTAAGGGCTAATGAGAGGAAAAAAAATTTATAAGGCCGAGAAAGGAATAACCTAAGCGCCCTTATCATTTTCCTAACGATCTAAGGCAAGGTGAGTATGAAGCCAAGTATCACTAGTTAAGACAAGCAATTGATGTGTGACTCACTCGAGAAATAGATCCAAAGAAAGGAAAAAAAACAAGGCTTGAATCCTCACATATGTACAGTGGCTTTGTGTCTAGTGGAGCAACCTAATGACCTTTAGACACAAGAATGCGACTTAGACTGACAAAGTTAAGCAATTAAATCGATCGCATGTCGGGGTAAAATTCTAAGTGACTTTAGATCAAAGCATCCTAAAGGATTTCGTCATTCCCCTATATTATAGGTATATGTATAGTATTTTTATATGTTATTTGTTTTTTCTTAAATTAACGCAAGATAGAGCATATAAGCAAAGAAAACACATAGCATAGAACATTTACTAGCACAGAAGATCAGGGAATTTTCCCAAGAAAAAAGAAGATCAGGGAAAGCACATATTACGGATGATTCAACATACCTAATTTTCCGACAAGGCATTGAAATTTTTTTTTATCCAATGCCTTGGTGAAAATGTCAGCTAGTTGGTACTCCGTGTTCACGAAATACATATCTATTGTGCCTTTTGCTACATGATCTTTGATAAAGTGATATCTAATGTCTATGTGTTTTGTGCGTGAGTGATGAACAAGATTGCAAGTAATAGCCATGACACATTGACTATCACTATATATGGGTATATTATTTAAATTGTACCCATAGTCACGAAGCTGAGTCCGCATCCACAGCATCTGGGAGCAACAACTGGCGGCAGCCACGTATTCCGCTTCGGCCATCGAAGTTGACACACAGTTCTGCTTTTTGGATGACCAGCAGACCAGCTTTTCGCCTAGAAATTGAACGCCACCGGACGTGCTTTTCCTATCCATTCGACAACTTGCATAATCAGCGTTAGTATAGCCTATAAGTTTGAAATTCGTACCCTTTGGATGCCATAGTCCAAGGGTAGAAGTGCCCTTAAGGTAACACATAATCCTTTTGACTGCGAGCATATGGGATTCTTTGGGATCTGCTTGAAAACAGGCACATAAGCAGGTGGCAAACATGATATCCGGCCGGCCCGAAGTGAGGTAGAGAAGAGATCCAATGATGCTGCGATACAGTGTGACGTCGACCGACTTGCCAGAGGGATCGGCATCCAACTTGCAGCTTGGTGACATAGGAGTGCTGAGAGGCTTGCTCTGATCTTGATGGAATTTCTTCAGAATATCCTTCATGTATTTTGTCTGACTGATGAAAATACCATCTTCGAGTTGCCTGACTTATAGTCCTAAGAAGACCTGCATCTCTCTCATGTGACTCATTTCGAACTTGCTTTTAATTAGATCTCCAAACTTCGTGCAAAGCTGTGGATTAGTTGATCCGAAGATGATGTCGTCGACGTATACTTGAACGACCATCAGATCTTTGCCTTGCCTTCTGATGAAGATAGTTGTGTCTATCATTCCTCGTATGAATCCAGATTTCACGAGGAATTCACTCATGACATGGTACCAAGCACGTGGGGCTTGTTTTAGTCCATAGAGAGCTTTGTCTAAGCGATAGACGTGATCAGGATGTTCTTTATCAACGAAGTCTTCTGGCTGAGCGACGTAGACTTCTTCTTTTAACACGCCGTTGAGAAAGGCGGTCCTAACATCCATTTGGTAGACTTTGAAGTCTTTGTGGGCCGCAAAATCCAGGAGAAGGCGGATAGCTTCGATTCGAGCAACAGGAGCATATGCTCGTCGTAGCCTATGCCTTCCTATAGATTGTATCCCTTCGCAACTAGCCTTGCTTTGTTCCGGATCACTTCACCGTCATCATTCTTCTTGTTTTTGCATACCCATTTGGATCCAACAATTGTTTTTCCATGCGGACGGGGTACTAAGGTCCACACTTGAAGACGTTCAAATTGATGAAGTTCATCATGCATCGCTATTACCCAATCCGGGTCTTGAAGTGCGTCTGATACCTTGGTAGGCTCATTTTTACTTAAGAAGCAGCTGAAGAGACTGTATTGACGACGTGTCCTCACTCCATCCGAAGGATCACCAATTATCTGATCAACCGGGTGACCTCTAGTCCACTTGCGCTCATGAGGCAAGGCTGAAGACGATGCCTCAGCCATCTGTGGGTCTAGATTTCCTGTAGTCTCTGATTGATCAATTGCGTGAGGAAGTTCCAACTCTGCACTTGGAATGATCGTCTCTGATGATTCTTCCTCAATAACCACTGTAGGTTCTTCGTTATTCTGTGGCAATTCTGAATCGGGTGAGATAGGGATGTGAGAAGCACTTGGTACATCGGTCTCGTCCGTTGGAGAATCCACTATAGGTGTAGTAGTATGTGACCAATATACTGGCTCGACAAGAGAGTTCAAATGGTCTAATACAAGTCTCGGTGCTTCTTCTAACGTTGAATTCGGAGTTGTTGCTATCTTCTGTTGGTTTTGTGCCAACACACCATTGAAAACTGGTTCTGAACTGTTATATTCAGAAGCTATCTAGTTAGGTACGGGTCCTGAACAGAGGTGTGCAGGAGCCATCGGGTTGAGCACGAATCCTGGACTGAAGTGACCAGAAGCCATATCCGCCACTTCGTGGAAAGTGACGTTGTAGCTTTCTTTGATTGTGTGGTTGGACTTGATGTATACTCGGTACGCTTTTGAGGTTGAAGAATACCCGACGAAAGTGGCTTCGAATGCTTTAGGGTCGAACTTAGCACGTTGCTCTCGGTCGTTCGCCACAAGCACTTGCACCCGAAGACTTTGAAGAATGAAATGTTGGGTACTCGTTTGTTGATAATTTCGTATAGAGTCTTGTCAAAGCGCTTGTGAACCACCGTCCTGTTTTGAGTGAAATAGCCGGTATTTACTGCTTCCGCAAAGAGAAAATGTGGAAGTCCAGAGTGGATGAGCATCGTACGCGCGGCTTCCACTAGTGTTCTGTTCTTTCGTTCGACTACCCCATTCTGTTGAGGAGTCTTGGCGGCTGAAAATTGTTGACTTATCCCAAGTTACTGATAAAATTCACTGAGACACCTGTTCTTGAACTCAGTGCCATTGTCTGTTCGAATGACTTGGATAGTCTGCTGCAGCAAATTTTGAGTAGAGTTCACGAAATTGACGATCAAGTCCCCTGTCTCATCTTTTGTTCGGAGAAACCTTGTCCATGTGTAGCGAGAGTAGTCATCGACTATGACCAGCAGATACTTGCGTCCATTTATGCTCTGTTTCTTCATCGGTCCACATAAGTCCATATGTAGCAGTTACAGAGGATGTGAAGTAGAGGCCACTTGTTTGATATGATGAGATGCTCGCTTTATTTTTCCTAATTGGCACGCCGAACAATGATGCTCCTTTTGTAAAGTTATAGTTGGAACCAACTTTTTCGTTGAGAGACGTTGAAGAGCTTTGATGTTGAGATGAGACATGCATTGATGCCATAAGCTGTTCTTCTGAATTACAGTCTGAGATATGAGGCAAACAGTTGTTGAGGGCCGCACGGATGTCAGGTTTATCGTGTACAGATTTGATTTTCGAAGTCCTTGTAGGCGGAGGCCTTCGACGTATGAGACATCGTTTATAGTCAGATTCTCCAGAATGTTATCCCCAAGTCCTAGAATTGGGGCTGAGTCGTTGTTTCCAAACCTGACTTTTCCATTCAGTCGATCTTGATAGTGCTCAGCAGCTCTTGATTTCCCGTCATGTGTGTGGAGCAACTAGAGTCGAGGTACCACACATGATGGATCTGTAAAAACAAGTTAGAGAGCTTTAGGTACCCACTTAAGCATGGGTCCTCTCAGATTAGCAGATTTAGTTTTAGGTTGATATACGATTCCTAAATTATTTTCGATAGGAACTTTAGCGACCCAAGTTGCTTTCAACGAAGTAACTTTGGATTTGGCTTTAGGAGACTTAGCCTTTATGACTTTTGTCTTCTTAGGAGGTGTTTTAGGAACCCAAGTGGGTTGAACCTGGCAGCGAAGTTGAATTTCAACACGTACAAATGCTTTGGTAGGCTTGACTGAGGAAAAGATCTTTTCTTTCGATAATCTCCTAAGGTGCTTGGGGGATTCAATCTTCATAGGATACATTAGGTGAGTACAAGCATGTACGGCACCATAAGCTTTCTTTATGGCTGGATCTTGTTTCCTACGAGTCTTCCTAGTGGCATTTGTTTCAGAATGACTAATTTTAGCTTTAGATGTAGAGCCTATTTCGTAATTGGTGCTTCTAAAGGTGATGGACTGAAGAGTACACGTAGAAGCAATTACTTTAAGCAAAGAAATGGCTCTTTTATTTCTACGAGTGTCATTTATTCGTATAGAAGGAGTAACATTCTTAAGCATACTCAAATCTACTTGCTCCTTCTTAAGACTAGACACTCTCACCTTCGTTTCTAGTGCTTGCCCTACGCTCCCTGTAGACGTAGGTAAAGAAATTTTAGTCTTAGCACTCATAATAGAATTATTGATAAACTTTTGATCTTTCGAAGTTGATTTTTCGATTTTCACGCTTTGAAGTATAGCGTGAGAGGTAGTTTGGGAGGATGATGAAGCTTTGAGGTTTTTCATCTCTTTGAAGAACTTTTTCTTTTCAGATTCGAAATTCTCTCTTTCTTTGTTTAATTTAGCTTGAGATTCCTCTATCTGTTTTATTAGAGGAGGTATGTATAGAGAATTTTTATAATGAACGTCTTTGACTTCCTCGTTGTGTGCTTGAGATTCAGGAGTTAGGACTTGAACTAAATCGCTGACAGGGGTTAAAGAAGGTTTCATATTTCTGTCTCTTTCATTTAGTTTAGTGTAGTCAAAGGGGATCTCGGGCCCATGTGAGGCTTTTCTCATAGATGAATCATAATTATTTTGATACGTTGATTCAGTAAATTCTCTAAGAGAGGTTACTCCTAAACCCATGTTCTTAATATCATAAATTTCCTTTTTTCGTAGAACTCGTGGGTTAGTAAACCTATGCCTTCTATAGGATTATAGAACTCTATATCATTGGGCTTGTTCAAAAATATCGTCTGTTCGGATTGTCCCCTACGCGTAACTGTATCATCTAATTTCTTAATTTTAGCATATAGTTTCTTGCATTCCTCACCTAGGAGAGCATAATTATTTTCTACCGTCAGTTTGGCAGCTTGACAGACGTCTAGTTTTTTACTAAGCTCAATAACCTTAGCATTTGATATTTCTATTTGAGCTTCTAAGTTAGTGATCTTAGGGGCAACGTCGTTTATCCTACAATTTAAGGGGGCTTTCTCATTGAGATTTCTAACCAAGCTATTGTAGTTATTTGTTAGCCTATCTTCTAACTCCTTAACCTTTTCGCTATGCTGTCCTATTTGAGGTTGACTGGTCTCTTTAGAATGTAGGCCCTTAGTAAGTTCTTCTATGTTAGCACTAGAGCTCCTAAGGTCTGATTCGAGACTATTTATCCTCTCTTGAGACCTAAAAAGTTTATCATCTACTTCCTTAATACTTTTCTGCTCACGTTTCATGTTAGCATATTGGTTTTGATATGAATCTAACATGGTCAATAATGTGGAAGGAGAGACTACCTCTTGTGACGAGGTGGATGCGTTGTCGTCGTCTGTATGATTGGCAGTTTCAGCGTCCGATTCATTGTCGAGACGGGCCATGAGGGCTAAGTGACCTGGCTTGCCACAGTTGAAGCATTTGTTAGCCTCTTTTGGGTTCTTGACTTCGGAGCTCTCTGATGCACGTTCTTTGTTTTTAGAGCTTGTAGTCCGAAGTCTGTTGGCTGAGGTTGAAGACTTCTTCTTGAAGTACTTCTTGCTCATCATCATTCCTATAAAGGCCAACTGCTTCCCTAGGGCTTTTATATTTGGCTCAACGTCGAAGTCCGATTCTTCTTCCGACTCTGAAGGTGAATGAGGCCTAACGATCTTTTCTTTTCTTAGCTTTGAGCTTCTCTTCTCTGAGACTAAGGCAACCGTGTCTTCGATCTATTTGCCCTTCTGCTCCTTTTGAATCTAGCTTATATCATCCTCATGTTGTGCGAGATTGTCAAATAAGGCATGGATATCCAGCTCCTCTAGATCTTTTAACTGTCGAATTTGAGTGGATATCTTTTTCCATTCCGCGGGCAGGGAAGAGAGAAATCTGATGTTTGTCTCCATGTCGGTCTTCGTGACTTCTATCTTCCTCATCTCGTTGAGAAGATTGAGGTATCTTTGGTAGATCTCATATAGACTTTCCTCCGGCTTTGATTTGAAGGAGTCGTAAGTTGTTGGAATGTTCGCCTTTTTCGCCTTTATGCCAACTTCCGTCCTCTATCATCCTATGCAGTTCATCCCACATTCCTTTAGCCGATGAAAGGCTATCAATCTGTCTATATATGTCATTGGGGATTCCTGCATGAGGGTATTCATAGCTACTAGATCAGCCTTAGCTCGAGCCCTTTCCTCGATTGAGTATTCCCAACGCTCCTTCAGTCGCCTAGATGCGGGAATTTGAGGAATTACCGATTCATCACCGGGGACATTCACCCAAAACTGTGCGGGTCCCTCTTCTAGTGATTTTAGCAAGTTATCGGCTTGATCTTTTAAAGCGATGAAATTGAGGAAGCGGCTTCTCCAAACGGTGTATTCGGCACGTAGCAAGATTGGCGGACGATTGTCATTTCCAAGCGAGTATGCATCCATCTTGTTTTGTAGTAGAGTGGTTGAATGATCTTCGTTAAGTGTTTTGAAGGTTTGAAGATGATGTAATGTGCTTCACAAGTGGCAAAGTTCGTTAGTAGCGTTTGATTCGTAAAATAGTTCGAGAATTATTTTCGATCCAATCTTTAAAGTTTGATCGAAAATAATTTCGTCGAAATTATAATGTGTACTGTTCTCGTGCGAGAAAGTCTGTCAACGAGATATTTTTCGAGCGAAATAAATTGCCCAAAATCGTTCGGTTGAGAAAAATTTCGGATCGTGAATTTATTTCGATCGTAAAGAAACAGTACGTTAGTAAGTTTCTCGACAAGTCAAAATAAATCTGTTGACTAGATAAGTTTCTCGCGTGTAAATGATTTTTAGCTTGGTCAAACAAAGGTCTGACCGAAAATGTTTCTCGAGAGAGTTTTTACGCATGCAAAGTCAAAATGGGTCTCTTTCGAAAAAGATTTTCGCTGAATAATGCTCGAGAAATATTTCTAACTAAAATCGTTTCTAGTGTTGACGATTCCAGCTCTGACTTTGTATTCTGACCGAGAAAAATTCTCGCGCCAAGTTTTTTCGATCGAGAAATTAATCTGATCGTAATCCTAGCGAGAAAAATTAGAACTATCGAGAAAAATCAAAGAATACGATTAACATAGATTCAAATAAAAACAACGAATTAGACAATGAAATTTCAGGTATTTGCTCGCAATCATTTACTAACTACGCACGAACAAGCGATTAAACACGTTATAAAGCAAAGTATATCGAATTTGATCAAAATCAGAACGTGTTCTTCATGTTCTTCGCAAATAGTAAATCACAGAATCGATTTAATCCTAAAAATGAAGTTCAAAAACTACAAATCTGATCGCAATCATCATTTAACACTTAAACGAGCACAGAAACATCAACTTCAATCTCAATTAAGCACAGGATTAAGCTATTGGATCGAAAATAATTTTTCGCGCCAAACTGTTCTTCGATGAACAGTAATCAGAAAAAGTTTTTCAATCCAATTCTAACAATTTTCGATTCAAAACAGAACGAATCTGCTCTGATACCAATTGTTAGGTCCTACGATTAACAACTCTATGATCCTAGGAATGAATTCTAAGTAATTCGATGACAATATTCGACATTAAGATTCGATCGAAAAAATCAAACGAAGAACAAGAGAGAGAATTCGAGTAGAGTGAGAAAGTTACTGTTGTTTCTCTCTCTAGAAATTGAATTGCAAGTCTTTCGGATCAATGTCCAAAACTTTCTCTATTGATTGCGATTGATTACAAAGTATTTATACCAAACACATTTGGTATAAATATCTATCTAGTCATAAATCTACGGACTAATACAGATAAAGCCACTAATTACAAGGACAATTAATGAAATCAAAGCACAATTAGAATTGATCTTCTACATATGTGCTTTTACATTTTCTATACTATGTGTTTTCTCTACTAAAATACTAACTTTATTTAGAATAGAAAATCAAGGGTTGGAAGAGAATTACTAATAATCGAATGAAGCAAATATTTTATTCATGTGTCCTTTCTTACGTACATGCAATTATTCTCGCGTGAAATATTTTATATTAATAAAACTACAAAACAAATTATACATATAGGTATAATATTAGTGGTATGATGATATCTTTAGGATGCTGATCTAAGTCACGTATGAATTTCCCCGACATTCGACTGATTAATTGCTTAATTTTGTCAGTCTAAGTCGCATTCTTGTGTCTAAAAGTTCTTTCGTAGACTCCACTAGACACAAAGTCACTTTATATTAGTGAGGATTCTAGCCTTTTTATTTCTTTCGATAGATCTATTCTTGAGCAAGTCACACAATCACGGATTGTCTTAACTAGTGATTCTTGGCTTCATACTTGCCTTGCATTAGAACCAGTGTTTTAAAAAGCGCAACTGTAGCGCGCTTCGTCGCGTAAATAGCGCAAAATTTTCATAAAACGCGTTGTAGCGTAATAAATTTCGCGTATTCCCAAAAAGCGTGCGTTGTATGCGCTATATTTTACGCGTTTTACGTATATACGCTATATTTTACGCTTTTTACGCTATTTCGTATAATCCTCACGCTATTTGGGAAATTCATTATATTATTCAAATTAAGGAGTATAAGATAATTAAACTGAATTTAGGGGGTAAATCTGTAAATACCTTGCTTGAATCATCGGAAGAACTGGACCAAGAACAAAAGACCAATTAATTTTAGATTGAACGGTTTGTTTCAATGTGTTGACTTCGAAATATTTGTAACGATTAATATCTGAATGTTTCTTAGACTTGCTTTGCTTACTTTCATATTGGGCTACTTAAAATTGATATGTTTACTTTTATGGTTCTAGGCTAATCACGTATATATACATATATTTGCATTATAAATGTTTTGCTCGAAATACTCACGCAATGCGCTACGCTATTTATGATACACGCTACCAGCACTAAAACGCGACATACTGCGCAATACGCTTTTTAAAACATTGATTAGAACGTTAGGAACATGATTAGGGCACTTAGGATATTCCTCACTCGGCCAAATATGTAATTTTTAATCCTTTAACATAGCCTTTAGTCATCCATTTTGAGCCTTCTCCAAATTCCTTTTCTTCATTTGAAAACCCTTTAAGCCTTCAACCGACTATCTAAACTTTCGGCGGGATATTCAATCGAGAAAAGGAGGGGGAGAAAACCGAAGATGAAAAAGAAAAAGATGTCAAAAGAAGGTGGAAAACGCACACGAGGCAACGCACAAAAAGCAGACCAAAAGAACCTGCCTCTCGACAATCACAATCTCAAATCATTAAGAAGGGGGCATGGATCTTGCTGTGAACTTCTCCATTGATAATCTCGTACACTCGTCAGAACGGCTGGAAAGAGGAGCACCACGAAGTGAACTTCTCCAACGATAATCCGGTCTTATATCGAGATAACGAGAAGAGGAGCATGGCCTTGAGTTCGAATTCCATAACTGTGAACTTCTTCAAATCGATAATCTCTGAAACCTCGCTGGGGCTTAAGGGAAAAGGAGCATGGTATCGTCCCGAGAACCAACAAGAAGAACCTCGCCATAGATAATCTCTCAGCCTCGTAGAGAAGCGGAGCTTCAGGTTGAGCAAGTGTAGAAAATTTACAAAATATAAAAGGATGAAAAAGAGAAAAAGAAAAGGAAGAGACTGATAAAGAAAAGGAAAATGATCTTTAGTCCACGATTCCTAAATATTTGACTGATGAAGAAAAGGAAGAAGATCTTTAGTCCACGATTCCTAAATATTTTCCTTCCCTTCTTAGTCAGAACCAAAATATTAAATCCCTCAAAAGTCCCTTTAATTCCGAATCGACGGTCTCTCGCTCGGTGAAATGATTAAAAGCGTCTTGGTAACAGTAATTGACTTAATATGACTTGTGTTGACTTGAGTGATATAAATATAAAATTCCCAGTAAAAAATAAATGAGCGCTAGAGCGAACCTACTCAGAGTTGTCGAAATGGATCCTACTTTGAATTTAGGACTTTAGTTTGCTGACGTGACTTGACGGCATAAAATCTTTCAAGTGTCTTGTGAATTTCTAGGCGTGACAATGGTCAAAGCAAAATAATCTGACCCCATAATATTAATAAATTAGTATATATAAAAGAAACAAAACTTTGTCGTACTTCGCACATTTTGATATGCAATAATTTGCATCTTTGCGGGAATGATAAAATGCGATTTGTGTTTGTCCTTGCTCATTCCCTCACACAACGGTTTGAATACATGATTAGGGGATCATGTATCTATGCAAAATGACAAGTTTCTGTATTACGTGTTTGGTACTCGAAATGATTCCATGTGTCTTCGTGTTAAATCAATTTTTAGGTGCATCATTTGAGGGGAGCATTTACAAAATTTATGTCTTAAACTCTAAATATTATTGATGTTCTTTATCTATGTGGTACAGATTCATCTACAACGCAATTGCATGAGACAGACATCATGAATTGTCTCGACTCGGAGCACGAGAAATTGGTTTAAATCTAGTTGGTTAAATAGTTTGATCGTTAACGTGTTTTGTGATTTGGATTTAACCAATTCTTGCAAATTTTACAGAGAGGTACTGAGCCTAATAGCAAAGAATTGCTTCCCAATTAACTCTAATAATCTTGACTATTTTGCTCTAAGTATTGCAGAACTTCAAAACTCAGCCTTGGGGCCAGATGTCATCATTCAGAAATACAGGGAGTTAATTACATTTAATATCATATTAAGGGGAGCAACTTTGTGGTTTATACTTGAACTTAGGGTCAATATGAAATCTTTAGAAAACTGACTATCGAGAAATTTGCGTGAATTTTGTAATTTTCAATCGCAGTTCTCGAGCGAAATTTGATTCGGGACCAAATGGTAATTTTCGCCTTCAATTTGTCGAGCGAAAATTATATAGGAACAAATGAAATTCTCGATCGAAATTTGTCGAGCGAAAATTAAATAGTTACCAAAGGAAAATTCTCGATCGTAAGTTTCTCGATCGTAAAAAGTAATGGGCTTCGAAGTTGTTAAGTATTGAAAACGTCTAATTAGCCGACTTAAATAAAATTAATGCTAGCAGTCGAAAATCCCTAAATACACGCAAAAACCCTCGATCGCAAAATTCAACTGTCAAAATTTTTCTCTCGCGCAAAACTATTTTCACAAAGACGAACTTCAAAATCTTTTAGATCTTATATTTTCCTCTGATTTTCGTCTTCATAAGGGAATAGCATGTGTTAAACTTCATTTGCATCTATATCTGTAATCTTTCGCATGATTCTGTGCTAGTTTCTCGTCTGTTCAGAATATGAACGAGGGCTATTTTGCAGTGTTTACGATCATTTTATGAGTAAAATCACGGCTATAATCTTCATTTAAAATAGTTTCGGTGTTTTAAATCATTCTAGGGGTATATTTCTTCGATTATCTACATTCTTAAGGATCGATTGAGAGTTCGACTGAACTAGGTTTTAAATGTTAAAAGGCGTCGAAGAACTTTCTCGATCGCAAACAGTGTCAATTGAATTTTAATTTGATTGAGTTACCGTTTGCATTGTAAAAGTTTATCGATCGCTAAATTCCTGACCTAAATCGATAAAATAAATAACATAAGTCGAAGTATACTTACAATCGAGAAATCGAATCTTGATTTTATGCGAGCGAAAAGATTACTGTACGGAATAGTTCAAATAGATGTAATTAAGTTTCGAGCGCAAAACTTACAATTGAAAACAGTAATTTCAGTTTCAATTTTGTTATCGGTCGAAAATTTTAGCGGCCATAGAATAAATTTTTCGACGATAAAATTTCTCGATCATAAATATGCGCAGTGATGATTTTTATCGATCGAAAAATTTCTCGGCAAGTCACCAAGTTTCTCGCTGTCAATTTTCTCGATCGTAAAATTTCACATCAAAAAATCATTTTAAAATCGAAATACTTTCTCGCTCGATAATTTTCACGACGAAAATTTTATTAACGAGCGAAAAATTTCTCGATCGCAAATTTACGCGGAAATTAACTTTCTCGATCGTAAATTTACACGGGAATTGTTCTCGATCGTAAAATTTCTCGGCTACAGTATCACACTTTACTTTCAAACACTTAGAAATTTTCCTAAGTTTTTTTCACCGTAGTAGACCTTAGTGAATATAATTTTTCAATCGCAAAATTAAACGGGAATTTGAATTTCAAAATTGCACTTAGACAATTCAATTGATTATTTCATTTCTCGCGCGATAAAAAGCATGAAGTGAATAGTGATTCAACACTTAGAAAAATTTTCAACTAAACTTTCATCGGACTTACATGCTTATGGTGAAATTAATAATCTCGCCAATATTCACTTCGTATGATCTATGTGCAAACTTCATGATTTCAATCACAAATGTAGTCACACATGCCATGACATTATTATGATGTAATAAATTCTAATTTCGACTCAATTCAAATACTTGATATAATGATTTGTTTGTCTACATTGATTTTCAGATGGACCATTATCCTGCATATAATCACATATACGACAAGAACTTATATCTCAAGGTTCAGGACACCAACTTTCGGACGAGATATTGTGTCCATATTACAAGGCCATCCTATCTGGCATGCACCGACGATGACTGCATCAGTACCAATGGTCTATCTCCAGCAATCTGGGGAAGAATAAAGAGTGTTATAGTTGAGGGCAGCTACCGATTCACCACGGTTATTGGGACGAGACATGTCAGCTTCACCAAGGATGACCTCGGCCTCGCCTTAGACCTACCGTTCAGGCCTAACTATGACCCTCTGCCTTCACATGGTGCGTGAAATGGTGCGTGACTTTCTCCACATGGGATACCGGCCACCACTCACCAAGATTGCTCAAGTACAGAGCAACGGCATCCATCATCCGTGGAAGACACTTTTTGGAATCATCAACAAGTGTCTGTCGCCAAAGCACGCCGGGTTCAACAAAGGCAACGGTAACATTCTCCGCATATTTCATGGAATAGCATTCGCTTGCAAGTACGGCTTCACTCTCCTGATCTGGAATGATCTAGCCGAACAGATCAGACAAATAGAGAACAACCGAGCCAAGAATGTGCCGTATGCGAGATAGTTCTCACTGATAATCAGACAATTTGTGGAGATTCACGAGATCCCTCGCTTGCCACCTGGAGGAAACTACCAGCCACCGAGGGTCAAGTTCTTCCATAACCCAAGGCTCACGGACTTAGATCAGCTATACATGGCCATTCTATTTGAGCTACTACGTTTTGCCAACCCCTCTGGAGACGTCTATCAGCTATACTGCCGGGAGAGTCATCTGACGGAACAGATGATCAGAAGCCCCCCGATAGATTTTGCAGTCAACCCTCACCAACAACAACACTCAAGCACTCAGGACACGAAGATCGATGCAGTGGCCCAGGAGCTTGAACAGGAGCCCCCAGTCCAAGAAGCTCAGCTACCAGATCTGGATTCCACGATGATTGACAAGGTGGCTCTTGAAATGGAAGCTGAAGGTCAACTTCAGGAGCTCCAAGTGGAAGTGCCTATTCATGTAGGCGTGCTCGAAGAGCCCATTGACGAGGTTCTTCAACAAGAAGCACATCCCGAGGCAGAAGCGGGGCAAAGCTCACTTCCACTGGTGACGGAACAGGCTAGTGAGGACGTTGAACGTGAACCTTCTTCTCACACAGCCACCTCATCCGACGCGGAGTCCGATGAGGAGATTCAACTAGTGAGATGGACTCCAAGAAGACTAATCATACAACTAGAGTCTCTCTCCACCACCATCACCACCACATCAGACACTGCGTCGATTTCAAATGTTGCGGACACTTCATCATTTAATCTTGAGCCGCAGCACATCCTACCGGTGTCTGGTTCGCAGGTTCAAACAGAACCTGCCGCAACACCCATAGAGGAGAATCCTAGTGATTCACCTCAAGGATTGGGTGGAAGTCTCGAACAGTCACAACCTCAAGTGACTACGAGCCAACTTGAGGAGCCGGTGTATGCTCAAGGGTTGATAGCAGGCGACATCTGTCGACCTGGTCCATCTATGACGGAGGCGTTCGTCCAGTTCGTGATCGAAGACAGACTTCAGGCAGCTCTCTCAGAAGAGTTCAAGACCATTGAGAAAAACATATGGAGAGCGTGCGTACATCAATTGAGACTTCCCGCCAAGATCGTGGGAAAGCACCCATCTCAGAGCCGTCTTCTTCATAACAGATCCTCACACCACCTCAACCCACACAACCCACACCCTTCGCCACACCAATCCTCACACACAACCTCATAAACCCAGCCACCGTACCTATCAGCGACCTCCACTCCATCCTAGTCGCCCGCTTACTAGAGTTGACTCCTCGAACGCCGGAAGAAGAAGACCTCTTCCGCCGTCTCGTCGACCGTCCTGACTCAACTGAAACTTGTCGAGGTCAAGGCTCCTGCTCCAAACGCAGACATGACGACCCAGATGATCAAGGCCGTCATGAGGGGGAGTGGAGACCCAGGCTAATGACTAGAAGTCAAGGACAAAGCTCGGGACACAGAAAAGCGCTGGAGCCGCTGAAACCTCACAACCCACTACCCGAACAACCACCACCACGCACCGCACCACTCATACAACCCAAATCGACCCACCAACCTTCCATATAAGGACGCCTCCGCCCACACCGACGAACCTCACAAGCCCTTTGCTTCTGGAAGAAGAAGCAAGTGATGCCATGCTTGTGGCCCTAGCTCAAACACAAGGAACTCCCTCAGTTGCTCCAGACCAACCGGGATCATCAGGACATGGTGTCAACCCACACGAGTTCCTCGATAAGTACATCTTCGAGGGACAGTGGATGACCCATTCCATGTCTGAAGAGCATCAGAGGCAACGACTCAAGGATGTTCGGCATTTTCTACAAGCAGCTTCGGTGGATCTAGTTTTGATAGAAGACGAAGAACTGCATGAACGTGAAGACCACGAACAGATTCCCCAAGGTCTTTCAGAGCTTATAGCACAAAGAGCGGATACTCCTCCAAGACAAATGCCAGGATCCGTTCGAGTCGAAATGCCATGGGAAAACATCCGAATAGAGATTCTCTTCCTAGAAGAAGTTCGGGAACACATTTGGAGATCACCGAACAAAGTCAAGAAGCCGAATGGGATCAGCAGAAGAGAATGACGTATCTCTGGATGCTGACGCACCTTGGACCGGACGTGAGAATGGGGATGACTAAAGGACAAGCAAAGAGTCACTATAAGAGTCTCTGCCCAATATGCCAGCTTCTAAGCATCTCCTGTGCCAAAGGAGGACTTCCAACACCCTACTATCACATTGAGCGAGTAGACAGATCTCGGGAAGAACTAAGCGACAGTGTCCTGCCGTATCTCCCAGCTGAAGAAGTATACAACCAATACCAGCTATATGTGGAGAAGTACAAAGGTCCTCAAGGCCTAATCAAGAAAGAAGGTCTCGAGGGAATCTACAGGTTCATGATGCGCCAAGTCAAGTACTACGCCGCACACGACCTTCAGATGGCTGTGGAGAGCAACATGAAGAAGGTCAACATGACCGCGCCACTCAACAAAGGAGAGATCGAAGGGCTTCCCAACAATCACGTGCACATCAGCTTAGTCCTAGGCATCACCTACCACAATCCAATCTCTAAGAAGAATAGGTTGATGCTAAAGACTGAAATCCACAAGTTCTGTGATGGGACGCTCAAGGTCATCAGGAAGAATATAGAGCAGAGGTTGGAAAAATCAACCGAGAGACGATGCTGAGGATTCAGCGATTCGTGAGAGAACAACCGCTCCTGATGGAACTTCTCGATGAATCCAAGAGCGACTGGAGCTGAGGAATACGCTCAAGAACTACGAGTATGCACTGGGCTTGCGCAGGTCGTACTATGCCCGACGAGGACAGATAGCGCGGAAAAGAAATCAAGCACAAAGGGGGAGAATGTTGAATATCATTTCTAATTGTGCTTTGATTTATTAGTTGTCTTCGTAGATTGGGGCTTTTCTTGTATTTGTCCTTAGTTTAGGACTTAGTTTGTTATTTATACCAAGTATGTTTGGTATAAATAGATGTACAAACATTGAGCTTAATGAGAAGATTTGAAAAATTGATCCGAGAAGCTTGCAATTTAATTTCTAGAGAACGAAACATAAGAAATTCTCACTCTAAGCGAAATTCTCTCTCGAGCTTTCAACGAAGGTTTTCGATCGAAATTCATTTCTTACTAATTTTAATCGATTGCCTTAGAATTCATGTCTAGGATCATAGAGTTAATTTAATAGGACCTAACAAAATTTAATTTTATAAAGGCGATATTGGACAAAGTCCAAATTTCGCCCAACCCAAAATTTGAAAATCGATTAATTTACCTTTAACAACGAAAATTTGTCAAAATTCACACCCGTACGAAGATATATATTAACGCCAATAAAAATTCTTTTTAAAGGCTTATTTATCATTTGAAATTTATTTAGAATGTCGAATATTACCATACCAGAAATTAATTTAGGCATGCAGCTTGTTCCATTATTCTCTGATGCCTCTCTAATCGGGCTTTGTTTCTCAGTGCTGATTCAGTATTAGCCCCATCAATGTTCTCCAAATCCTATGAAAACATTACGAAAACCGAATTATTGCCTTACTACAGAATAGATTACTACGGAAACATTCGATCACCAGCTTCAATACAAGTAATGTTTTTGCAACCATCTTCTTGTAACTTACATATATGATTACTCTTTTCCTTTCTCCCTTCTTCACCTTCAACTGCCCCAATCGTTTCTATGGCATCGACATCGTATTCGCTCTTTCGAACTTCAGCAAAATCATATGCCTCTACACGTATTGTATCAGCTGTCTTCTCTTCGTAAGTATTGACATGTCCTAATTTAATTTCAACCTCTTCAAGTTCAACTAAATTATTAAGCCCATCAAAGACCATAGCAGAATCTTGATTCTTTATTTCAAATTCGGAATAAGTTGAGCTAGAGCCCATAATAGTTTCAGTCACCTCTACTTCTGATGTGACTTCAGGTTTCTCCAAAGTCAGAAGTTTCTTGATCGAGGCAGGTTTCTTTTCATCATCTACCTCATTTCCAGAAAACTGTTTCTCTCTTGGATGAGTGTGTTCTCCTGGCAAATCCCAGACATTACATCTGCTTCGTTCAAAATTTTATTCACTAGCACGTCAGCCATGCTTTCAGGGTATGTTGAATCATAGAGTTTTTCATGACCTTCAAAGGATTGTTCTTCACATTCGTCCACGTTCATCAATATATCAGATGTCTCAATTTTACTTTCAACTAGTTTGGCAACAGCTTCTGGTCCTTCTTTCTTATAGATCAATTCAGCCAAATGTTCAAATATGCCACCAAGAAATTCAAATTCATTTGAGGTAAGCATTCTATTTTCTGTACTCTGTTCATTCCCAGGCTCCAAAGTTACCGACTTTTCGGTGACTATCACTCTATGCGAACTTGTTTCCTCATTACACACCTCAGGTATAACAACATTTTCAGCCAACTTTTCTTCCTTCACCACAAAATGGTCGCAAGAATCAGGCAATCTATTACTTATCCCACTGAATGACCCTTCTAATTCCATTGCTTTTTCGACACTGTTCTTCTCTATCATCATCAATTGCCTCTCCACGAACTTTATCTGTTGCAACATATTTTGTTATGACGTATACATTATTCCTTCCACATTTACGATCGAGTCTTGATGATGATCTAAATTTTTGTCCAACACCATTAGAACTAGGATTCAAGCTCACACCATCTGCCCCATCATCAATCTCCTCATTATATTCAAAGCCCTTCTCAGGCTCAGTTCTTGTTTCCTTCATATCCTTCACTTTATGACGACTACTAGAACTAGCTTTGAGACGAATCTCGCTACCACCTTTCTTTTTCCTTTCCATAACCATTTTTGCTATTGTTATGATTTCCTGCTCTTGATCAAGCGCTTTCTTCAACGCAATAGCAGCTGAATTTTCATCGAGAAGATCATCCTCATCAATTCAGAAGAATCTTCTGCATTTGAAAGCTTTAGCACATTCAAATGCTGGGATTTCAAATCAATCTCATTCAACTCACACGATTTACTGTGAGGTTTATCATGGGTTGAACCACTTTTGACTTTTCTCATCTCAGAACTGAAACTCCATGTCCGACTAACTTCACGTTTCAGTGAAGGCCCAACCGTAATTTTAGTCTTTTGAACCTGCGATGTACCATCAACAAACTACGCAAATTTAGGAACTGCGTGAAGCTGTGTTTTGTGGGTCTTCCCATTCGACGTTTCTGCAGACATGTTGGAATGTTTCTGAGCTCCATCAACAGATTGATCGGTGGGGTGTAATAAGGCCGCCGAAGAATGCTGAGAGGCTGACTGTTGTTGTGGGGCAGGAGATTTCGATGAAGATCTGTATGTTTAATCCAAGAAAAAGTAAAACAAAAACAAATAGCAATATCATACCAGAAAAATGGGCTCTATTTACATTCGTAGTGAAAACCCAAAAGGCAGAGAGACAACAATCAACAGGTCAAGATTCAGCATATATTCCACCAAATAACACGTAAAACGCGATAGTGTCGAAGATCATCTCACCCGGATTTAGCGCTTCTCTTCCCCTTAGAAGAACTACCGTTGTTAAAAATCTCGTCGTAGGGAGCCGCCACGTCATCGTTCCTGAACCCGTCGAATATGCTGGTGTAGTCGACTTTGTTGCTCGAGCTCGTGGCCCTCGCCTGGCCGCTTTCGTGGACGGAGAGGTTGAGGACCGGTATCGAAGACGGCGAACAGGAGAAAATTTCCACGTAGTGCAACGACGGCGGGGACTTCTTCACTTTGTTAGAGAGCAAAACCGTTGGGTCGTACGGCCCTGAGAAGGACGGCGAGTTCTGCCGCGTACGGGAAGGTTTGAAGAGGGAGTCCATGAGGTTTTTCCTTGGGTGTTTAGAGAATCTCCAACCGAGCCCCAAAACACAAAATTTGAGGTAAATTTACCCCAACAGAACACCAAAATTCAACCCAAAATGCGTTATCTATCTTATCTCTCTTCATTTCGACCCAAGTTTGCGCTGGAACCGTTAATATGCGATCTCTCTTTTTATTTGCTTTAAAGTCCTTAAATTTCTTTTTCGTATATCTGTTTACTTGTTTACTTGCGTCAGAAAAAGCTGTCGATTGACAGTCAAGAAAATAAAGAAGACACTGAAAATTGGAGATATCAGAAAAAGGTGCCGAAGGGCAGCTTTAGATTTTTCGTTTTCTTTCTTTGTTTTTCAGGATTTTATTTCAGTATTTAAAAATATCAATGCATATATCATTGTATATATCGTAGCAATCTTTTTATATGTATAAATATATTTTTATTTCTAACCATATTAATCTCTTGTGATTAAATCTAAAATCATTTATTTGTAGTTGTAAAATATGTGGGTAGTATTGAAATTGTAAAATTATTTGTGAAAGTGAATATTACAAAATAGTCTATTGAGTTTGAGAATGAGCCAATCGGCTGGAGAAGAATTGCTGCATTTTGAGTTTGAAAATGCGTTTGAGTTTGAGAATAAGTTTTTCGATTGGAGATGGTCTTAGGTGTTTTCTGTGACACCCGTAAAATTAAATACGGGATTTTGTTGTAATTAGTTATGTAATTTTATGAATTAGGAAGTTGGTAAAGAAATTTAAGTGTGGAAATACTATATAAAATTTAATACTTCCACTTTAATTCGAAATTCATCAATATGACTAGGCCAAATTTATCAAATAAATTGGGCTAAACTTATTTACTTGTAACATAGGCCCAAGTTATTTATAAGAGATAAACTTGGATAAAAGTGTTGCTTAAGACATGGGGAAATCACGTCATCAAGCTAGTCTTGTCATGCTACAATCGAAAATATGATATCTAACCCTAAGCTTTATAAGTAACGAAACACTTAACAAAAAGATGATAAGAGAGAGACCTAACGAGGAACGAAAGGAAAACCCTGAGCAACCAACATATCGAAAGCCAAAGCTAAATTGAGGTATGGAAATTTACCACATATTAACTTGGTTATATTCATAATATGTTTCAATAGATTAGATGTCTAGACGCTGTTTTAACTCAAAGTTGGAATAGATATGTGATGTTTCGTAGGTTATATCTTAGTGAAAACCAAAACCTTGAAATAGTTATATTAAATATATGTCTTCATTTTAATCGTGAGGTTTTCGGCGTTGAAACTGTTCATACAACATTTTATTATTTTAGGGTTTGTCTGTTAATACAAGTTTAAGGTCAAATAAGTCTGGAACATTTCCTGATTTGATTATATGTTAGAACAATCAAACACCTCGAAATATGGTTGAGTTAATATTGATACCATCATTTTTCGATATAAAAACAATGATGGATTTTAGTTTTCAGTATCTTCAATTTGTTTTCGGTATTTTGGGTTTTGCTATTTCTAGGGTTTTTAATATTTTAGGGTTTATTTATTTTAGGGATTTCATTATTTTAAGGTTTTCATGAATTTTAGGGTTTTGATAATTTTAGCGTTTTCGAAACTTATATGACTTAGTAAATATATTGATATGAAAATATTTTCAATACTCAGAGGATCGAAGCGTGGGAAATTTACCAGATTTCGTGACTAATTTTATCAGGAGGACAGGTAGGTGAATCATTCATATGCGACACATAAATGCTTACCTGCTACTGTGTGATTATGTGATTCGATGATTTACGTGTTTTACATATGTTTTATATGGGATCACGTTTCATGTGTATCACGTATATGCATGGCATCGCACGACATTGTGAGGGATAATGAGCACATTAGTGGTGACACCTTAAGGCTTAAGGTGTCGATTGAGCGGGGTAGAGTGTGCCGATTTTGGCAGTCAGACTCGTAGCGGAGTTGAGGTTGGACTCGCGGGGCACCTGACGGGAGATAGACGTGAGCGATCTGTCTACTCGGGCGTGAGCGACCCGCGGTGCAAACCGTCGGATGAGTTATGTAGCGGAAGGGGCGACCTGATAGGAGGACGTTGACGTGATCGATCAGCGCACTATCGGCGTGGGCACCGCTAGTCTGGCGTTAGCGACTAGATGATAGATTTTATTTTACTGTGCGTGAGGTGCCGAGTCCAGCCTAGGGCCCTGATATTGAGATACGACAGAATTGTGGGAACGAGAGTGCATTATATCATGTTGTGAGAATTGGAATTGTGAATGAGTGCACGCTGCATTGCATATTCACCTACTGGGCAATAGCTCAGTCTTTTACCTGTTGTAGGTACCGATTCTGACGCTGACACGCGTCAAGACTGAGGCGGCTGGTGGCGGTGCTCCACGGACTTTTGAGGGCGGGGCGGTACATGGATGGAGACCTGTGGAGTGGTGGTAGGGCTTTTGACCTTTTGACATTTTGGGGGCTTCGGCCCATTGTACAGATACTATTATGTAAAATAATATTTGTTCTATTATAATATCTTTTAGAAAAAGTTTTAATTAGACGGGCCTTCCGCGGCTTACGTTGCGGAAATCCGCCACTAATCGTACTTAGAAAACGAGGGGCCGCCACATTTTCTCTCATGGGTTTGAGCTGTTTCTTCTTCGATAATGTCTTTCAATGGTGTGCAGAAACAGAGTCGGACAAATACGGAGAGGAAGATACACACACAGAGAAACACGCGTATGCGTGTTTTTTGGCGAAAATACTTCTGTTATGCGAAGGGAGACGAACTGGTGGTCCTACTCGCAGGGCAGGGGTATTTTCGGTGTGGCTTGTGCTAGTAGTGGCAGCTAATCGTCATTTGCCACGTGGAACGTGACTGCCGTCCCATTAGTTGAATTTGTTGCATAGTCCAACGTATCTTCACTAGTATTTTGCACACTCAGCTATGTGTGCAATGCAAGTGCAATTATGTATAAAGGGGCTTTTAAGAATCAGGCCTCTTTAAGTTTCACAGGCCCTGTCAGTATAAAGTTCATTAAAAAGGACCCGATATCTTTCAAAGTTAGAGAAAAGGACCAAAAAGTTGATCTGACCAAAATACCCCTACAAAAGCTGTATAGTAAGAGGTACACAGAACATGTTTTCTACCATCGTTAACCACTTTTTTTACGATAAAAAATCTCGCAGATTTCTATTTTCGTTTGAACGATCCTTGGAAATGAAACTCGATCTATCCACGAGGGTTTATTTTGATATTCAGGTCTCAAAATGTTCGATTTTACGGGTATATCCTTCGAACTCTTTTGACGCAAATAATAAGAACACAATAAAATCGACTCCCGATTTGGTCGAAATTGAAGATATTTTGTACAAATTCGAGCGACCCATAACCTAAATAAATCTCTGAAACACAATATTGGCTCTATTGTTCGTCGCTCATGTTTTGCCGAAATTTAAAATCGCTGAATTGTTGCCTAAACAACTGTTCCCAGAACGTGGTATGAATTGTCATACATCTGTTATCTTCAAACAGTTAATAGGTATTGATAAGATGGCATATGGTATATATATACTGATAGGTCGCGGTAAGCTGGATTTGGTACCAAATGCCTATCATCTGGTATCAATATAACAGTGGAAACTCGATCGAAACAATTGATCGTATATATTATTTCCATCTGCACAAACACAGATCCTGCACCAAACCAACTTGGGTGTGTCCAAGACGGTTTATCATGTTATTTGGGTCTCGAATGTTCGATTTTACGGGTAAAATTTTCGAATTCTTTCGACGCAAATAACAAAAAAACACGGTGAAATCGAATTCCAATTCGATCGAAATTGAAGATATTTTGTACAAATTTGAGAGACCCATATCCTGAACAAATCACTGAAACACCGTGTTGACTCTATTGTTCGTTGCTCAAGGTTTGTCGAAATTTAAACATAATCGCCGGATTGTTGCCTAAACCACTGTTCCGAGAACGTGGTATGGACTGTCAAGCATCTATCCTAGTAAAACAGTTAATAGGTATTGAAAAACTCTCATTTGGTATACGTTTAGATTTAAAGGTAGCAGTAAGCTGTATTAGGTACCAAATTCATATTATGTGGTATCTTTATAACAATGGAAACTCGATCGAAACAATTATCGTATATATTATTTCCATATGCACGAACATACATCCTACACCACACCAAGTTGAGTGTGTCCTAGACGGTTTATTATGTTATGAGGTCTCGAAATGCTCGATTTTACGGGTATATTTTCGGAATTATTGTGATGCAAATAATTAAAATCGGTGAAATCGAATCCTGATTCGGTCAAAATTGAAGATACTTCGTACAAATTCGAGAGACCCATATCCTTATCAAAGCACTGAGACACCGTGTTGGCGCTATTGTTCTTCGCCCAAGGTATCTTCGCTCAAGATTGTTCTTCGCTATTGTTCTTCGCTCACAAATCCATAAGTTTTTCGATTATTTAGGGTTTGGGGTCTCGAATTTTGAGTTTATGTTCTACTAAATGTTGTTCGTGCTTTAATGTTGAACTTTGAATACGTTTGTGATAACATTTATAACGTTATGTCTCATGAAAAGAGATACTAGTATATTTTGTGAAAGAAGAGCTATGTGTTTACATGACTTTTGATCTCAACTTTCACATATTGATATTAACATTCGCAAATCGTGTCTTTTAATGAAATTTAGTGATTTGGCTTCATCATATCACCTATTTCCATGAATGTCAATCTTATACATCCCAACGAAATAAATTTACGATCGAAATTAATCGAAATAGCAATGTGGTCTTGATTAGCTATTTTGTGGTTCTTGTAGCTACAAATGTGGTATAACCTTTGTTTATTTTGTAATTGTTTATCAGACATGTGGTATTATTTGCAGGCAATGTCGTAATATTAAGTTATTGCACTGTCAATATCTCTGACAATCTAGAACCTTCTAGAATGTTCTTAGTTATGTGTTACCCAGAATGTGTGAATTGTTACCCAGAATAAATTAAGTGTTACCAACCAACTTTTTATTTGACAAACGTTCCTGTATTTCGCATCAAAATTTGTCGTGACTAACATCGATAATTCGTCGATTATAAGACCCACGCCCGAATTGGTGTGAATTCTCATTTTTCGAGCATAAAAGTCGAGATTTCGCTTGTTTTTTATCAAAATTTCGAATTGTGTTTGAAGCATTATTCCAACTTAACATCGAAAATTGTCCTTGTTTATGAGGACCCATGAGAAATTGAGACCAGTTTTACCTTTTTCGATTACTGACGTTGAAGATTTTTGAAATTTCAGAGAGTTTCGGGTGTCGTACGAATTTTTGATCTTTCTCTTGATGCCCTATTCCGTACTAGTTGCATGTAGCTAATAGGAAACAAACCGTTATTGTCTTCTCATTATTTGTTATAGATGAGGCAACATTTATTCCTCAATATTACGAATCTGTTATTGTTTTTTGGGGTAGGGTTTCCAAAATAGCGGATAATGGTACCCAGATAAAGGGATGTGTTACTGAAATTAAAAACGTTCGATCTTAGTTCGCAGCAAAAATCGTTGTTATTTCATGTCGATTACGAAGATCCACATCTGAATTGGTGTGAATACTCATTATTCGAGCATAAAATTCGAGATTTCACTCGTTTTTTTACAAATATTTTCAAATTGTGTTTGAAACATTTGTAATACCCGTAAAATTTAATTACGGGATTTGCGATATAATTAACGGTGAAATATAGTTAAATGACATAGGTACGTATTTACATGTCTGTGTATTTTTAAATGACATAGGTGTCCATGTGATTTTGTGTTACATATTATATGTTATAAGAACTTTATTGGATTAATTAGTATTTTCGGTGATATGATGCTTTTATGCTTTTATATTCTTAAATGATAAATGACTTATGTGTTTTATATAATTTCATGCTAGGTGATTTATAATTCTTATGTGTGTCACGAATTATGACTTAAGTGATGAACGTAGGGTTTAGAAAATTTTAAATGATGAATTAATTACCTGCTATGAAGGATCCTAACTTAGGAAGGTGATAAGTATTGCTAAAGTTAACACCAACGTCACTTATTTATTTCAACACGCTAAATATAAGATAGGAAAGAATATAATTTTGGTAGGAGGAATTTTTAATAAAATTATTGATAAGAAACTTAAAACCATTTAATAATAATGTTAATAGAATTTGTGCCATTTTACATGCTTGTTTAGGCCCAAGTGTTGGAGATAAGTGTTAATAATGATAATTACTTAGGCTCAAGGGAAAAACACGTCATCAATGTGTCCCATCAACCTTGTTGACCTAAATGACTATCTAAAACCTTTCGATAAGCATGAGCTCATTTGGGATAAGAACCCTAAGAAAGAAGAACAAGCGAATGAGAGAAAGCCTAAGTGAGGGAATTCCAAACCGTTATAGGTCTCAAGCTTGGTAAGTCGAAATATTCCATATCATCCTTGTAAATTCCTAACTTAAGATTAGATACATGTTTTAACCCTCAAAATAGGAGAACTCAAGAATTAGGGTGTACTGTTTCCGGGATTAGAATAATTCTTAGAAGATCATGATGTTAAACATGAATTTTAGGGTTTCATATGTAACTTATTCAAACGTGACTGCTCAGAATTATACCTGGAAAGGATGGTAAGCTAAGAATTCGATTTTTTTTGAAGAAGTAGACAGCTTCAACTAGGATCTCGAGATCAAGCTTAAAGACTGTCGAAATTTTGTGTTGTTTAGTTTAAATTTCGAAGTCATGTTAGTTTTATAGGAATAATGTCGAGATCTCAAACATGTCGAAACTGGTCTTTTAAATTGATCTCGAAATCTTTATTTAAAACGTTGAAGTCAATCTCGAAATTTTAAGTTTGTAATGTCGGGATTTGTCTTGGAGAATGATATCGAAATTTTGTTTGAAATGTCGACACATATCTCGACATATTTTTATAATCTAGACACATCTAATATCGACACACATATTTTAAAGTCTTGTATAAATTCAATATCGAAATCTTTGTAGATAATCATGACAACACACCTCAAGATATTTGTTTAGAATGTCATCTCGACATTTTGTGTAAAAGCTCAACATATATCGAGATTTGTTTAGTATAAGAACTTGAGATTTCATAATTTATATCACATCGAGATCCATTTTAGTAGTTCAGGTCTAAATCTTTGTAGAGTGTAAATGTCGAACATTTATTTGTATAATGTCAAGATTCCTATATGTAATATCGAAAAGTATATGTCGACATTCTACTATGGTTACACTTCGACATCTTAAGTATAATATCAATATATATATATATATATATATATATATATATATATAACTCGATATTGGTGTAAGAGCTCGAAATCCCACTTAATATAGAAGTCGAAATCTATTTCTGAAATTGTATTTCTTGATTTAGGTTAAGTTCTAAATTTTAGGGTTTTCAAATTAAGCCAATTTCATGAAATTATGATTAGACTAACAAACCCTAATTTTATATGTCAATATACTTAGGGTTTGAAGATTAGCGATTTACAAGTACGATAAGCTAAGTAGCTAAGGATACTAGGTAAGTGGAAATCGCAACCACAACACATAATTTTTATGTGCTTATGTGTTATATGCTTCTATGATTTTATGTGACGTGTCTATGTGCTTATATGATCTTATGTGCTTCTATGATTTTATGTGAATTCTTACGTGATTTAATTACGTTATACGATGACATGATTTGCATATTCATGGCATGAGCATAGGCACGCACGACTAGTATGAGAGTCAGGGAAATAGCGTGCATGAGTATAAGATCGCTTGAGAGCGATGTATATTTGCCGATATGAGCATTTGTGTCGACTCAATGATGAGTCACGGCTCTTCTATACTACCTAAGTATTACGGCGATTCACAAGGCCGACTGCCTGATTCACGAGAGGCAGGAATATAAATATTACGGCGATTCACGAGGCCGACTGCCTGATTCACGAGAGGCAGGAATATATACATTACGGCGATTCACGAGGCCGACTTCCTGATTCACGAGAGGCAGGAATATAAATATTACGGCGATTCACGAGGCGGACTGCCTGATTCACGAGAGGCAGATAAATACCCCGTAGCGGGAGGTGCAACCTGGAGGATGCGACTCGAGGGTATGAGCGGCACCGAGGGAACCTCGAGTGTTGGCGACCTCGTAGTAAGCTACCAGTGAGAAGCGCCCGCGTGTCAGACCGCATTGGGATGGAAAGGCGCCTTAGGGTTAAACGAAATTTGTGTGCCCGGGTTAGCCTCTAAATGGGACTGCATTGGGATTGAAAGGCACTAGTAGCCTCTCAGTGTGGATCACATTGGGATTGAAAGGCACTACTAGCCTCTTAGTGTGGATCACATTGGGATTGAAAGGCACCATAGGGTACGCACAGATTGAGTACTCGGATTTAGCCTCCCAGTGTGTGTACTGCCACTTATACCTTTAGGGGTTTGAGCTCTATATGGTGCATAGTAAGATTGAAAGCCAAAGGGGCCCAATTATGTTATGAAAGGTCAAGAAGAATGTGAGAAGTAGATAGCATTGGCGCGGATGCCTTCGCTATTTAGGTCACGTGCATTGCATGCATGGTTTTCACTTACTGAGCTTTATAAGCTCATTCCACGTTTTTATGTGTTGTAGGACACCGCGATCACGGTACGTGATCATTTTCACGGCGAGGCCAACTTTTGAAGCTTCCGGGGGCTTTTCAGATGGAAGTGTGTGCATGGATGCGACCTCGTGGAGGCCCAGTAGATAGATTTATTCTGACCCGCATGCGCGCTTTCCTATGTAATTAGGTCCCAGGATGATTTTGTAGAAACCGTTACGATTCCTTTTTATAAAAGGAAAAATTTTATACCAGATTTTACAAGATCTATTTTGTTATTAGGACATTAGTCGCGTAGACTAGTGTAGAAAGTAGTGGTGGAAGGCGGGGCTGCCACAACATTATTCCAACTTAACATCGAAAATTGTCCTTGTTTATGAGGACCCATGAAAAATTGAGATCGATTTTACCTTTTTCGATTACTAACGTTGAAGATTTCCGCAATTTCAGGGAGTTTTCGGTGTCGTACGAATTTTCGATCTTCCTCTTTACACCTTATTCCGTACTAGTTGCATGTAGTTTTATAGGAAATAAATCGCTTTTGTTTTCTCACTGTTTGTTATAGGTAAGGCAACATTTATTCTTCAATATTTGGCATCTGTTATTAGTGTTGAGGATGGAGTTTCGTAAATAACATAAGTGGTACCACGATGACCTGATGTGTTACAGGAATTTTTTATCTTCCTCGTGACACTATTTTCTAATTATTTGGTATAAGAGAGGCAACATATATTCGTCCAAGGTAGGGTTTCCATTATAGCCGAAAATGGTACCCAGATAAAGTTATTTGTTATTGAAATTGAAAATGTTTGGATCTTAGGTCGGGCAAGATTCGTTGTTATTCCATGTCGATTACTAAGACCCACATCTGAATTGGTGTGAATACTTGTTATTCGAGCACATAAGTCGAGATTTCACTTATATTTATCAAATTTTTCGAAGTTTTTTTGAAGCATTATTTCAACTTAACATCGAAAATTTTTCTTGTTTATGAGGACCCATGACAAATTGACATCGATTTTACCTTTTTCGACTACTAACGTTCAAGATCTCTGCGATTTCATGGAGTTTTGGATGTAGGAAGAATCGTCGATGACAAAACCTTTGACGTGAGGATGATGGTACAAATATGTAATTTTTTGCAACAGTCGAGGGCAAATGGGTCATTTTACCACGAATGGGTCCTTAACTCTAATACAAACTTGAGATGGGTCTTTTAAACTGAAATTTAAAGTAAGAGGGTCTGAATTCAAACGAAAGTTGCTTAAAAGGGCATGAATCTTAATTTACTCATATAAATATATAGTATTAAAATTATTTAATTTAGTTAATTAAAATTATAATATAATTTAGTTATGTATATATACAAATTATACAAATAAAGGTATATAAATTAACTAAAAATATTGATAATAGTAATTAAAAAGATAATGCGTACTTTTTTAAATTTTGATATTTTTTATGAAATTGACATAACAAGGGTAGTTTATACTCCCCTCTCACCAGTGGCGGAGCCACCAGAGAACCTGGACCCTAGTGGAAAAAAATTATTAATAATTAGGGTTAAAAAATTAATATTAAGACTAAATTGAAAAATATTATACTGAAAGGACCCATTTAAAATCTATAGAAAGAGTGGGCATGGGGTCCAATTTCCAATTTCCTAGTAAAATTACCAAATTGACCCCATTGATTTAAAACTTTGGCTGCGCCACTGCCTCTCTTATAAAATAGAATAGATATAGATGTTACTAGTAATTTATCCACACTCAATGTGTGTGCTATATATAAATATATTTTATTAAATTTATTTTTGTTTGAATTATTTAATGAAAATTATAATTTAAATTTAATTTGTATATTATAAATCTATTACTCCCCTCCATCCCAAACTATTTTATACACTATATCGGGCGTCCCACATCTTTTGCACATTTCCTTAATTAGCAAAAAAACTATCGCAAACAATCAATATAATAATATCAAATATTATTAAAAGACGTGTCAAAATATACACTTTTTTAATTTTTTAGTATATTATTAAAATATTTAGTTTCTTATTTTTCGTGCCAACTCCCAAATGTCCATAAAGGTTTGGGACACAGGGAGTATATTATTTTATTTTAAAAATATAAATATATTTAATTTGCATATTATAAATTTATAAATGAAAAATGGATTTATTATAAAATTGAAGGAAGAATAGTAATTAATTGAAAAGTATTTAACTAAAAATAGAGGAAGAAAAGTATTAATAAAAAATAGTAACTAAAAGTTTTTAGCGCTTTTTTATTTTTCTATTAAAATTTTTAAAGCTTAATTTACAGACCATACTACGGTTTATACTCACCCCTCTTCGTTAATATAAGTGCGAAAAGAATTAAAAAATTGCGCAGTTAGAGACAATATTTTAAATTGAAGTACAATTATGGTGTAGGTAAGCCAGAAGCACCATAATATTATTTTATTTATATGAAATTTGAGTTCCGATGTGTGTGGGTCCGTAGGTGTACGTCCCAATTTGTATATTATTATTATCTATACTATTTAGGGGATTTAAAAACTGCCAAATTTGGTCTAATTTGGTATATCAATTACACAAAAATTTTAAGCCAATTGGTTAGTTATTTGATACGTCAGTTAAATTGAATTTTGTCACATATATTTTAATTTAAAGAATTAAAAACTGTATGATAAAGACAAAAGAAACTATCACTACGTTATCAAATAAAAAAGCACCAAAAACTACCCACTACCTCCCATCATCTATCAATTCGTGAAAACCATATATAAGCCACGTTCTGAGATGCTATCGCTAATTTTTCATCTCTAAGGCATCGACATGTAATAATGTCGAAGAGATCATGGAAATACTTATGCTCTCGACAATCCAATTTCGAGATGGGGGTGAACTGTAGCGGCAGTATTAGCAATTTTTAATTAATTAATTCTTTGTTGCACCCACATGTGGGTGCAATGTGACTAGTTATTATTATTCCTTCCAATATTAGAAACATAAGGAAATTCGGATATACACATTAATAGGGGTTGCAAATGGAATCTTGCTAAGCTGGATGTTATTGCATAGTACTTCTCACATTACTTTATAATTTATTATTTTACAGTGCGTATTAAATTTCATGGGCTCGTTTGATATCAGTGTTTAGGGATTACATGGGTATAAGTTATTTGTGCACAGCTATACAAGGATTTTGCTGATGGTGTGTTTTAACATGTTAGATATGTGTGTATTAATTATTTGTGTAATGATATAAATTGTGTTTGATAGATATGTTTGAGATGTGTATAGGTGCGCATGGATTAGTGATACACACCCCATAACCACCTTAGAGGTGGGTATGGATATACAAGGGATATAACTAAAAACCTTGTAATAGACGTGTATAGCCATACAAGGCATGTATATATACACAGATATTAAAATTTATTCATACACATCGTATACACACCATACACACGTATCAAACGAGCCTTTAAAGTGTTCTGAACGAACTTGGGGAATCGAATTATCGTCATTTTGTGGGGTTGACACTGTTATAATATGACCAAAAAAAATTCAAAATTTGCTTCTAGAAATGTCTTATGCATTGTCACGTCCGTCTTGAACACGTTTGATATTTCAGCATAACTTAATAATCCAAGCGGACAAAATAAAAATGTAAAAAGTAGAACTGCGACTGTTCTGTGGTCATCCAAAAGGCAGAAAACAACATAAACATATAATATACTTCGCACCTTATGCGAATTGCGATGTAGAATATTTTCATTTTTAACTTGTAGTTGTTTCACGGGATTCTGTGACGTTATTTTGTGTGCATAAGGGATTACATTCATTTCCTAATATCAAAGGCAGATAATATGTCACAATTTATTGTTGCATATCATTCAAGTCTGCAACTGTCAATATAAATAAACGCTTCAAGTCATAGCTACTGCTTACCTAATGAGAGTAATATATATCTAAAATTTAATTACAAGTAACTCAGTTCTTCAAATAAACATTAAATATTGAATCATTAAATCGATGTTAGTAGTGCGTTAACCAGTTGGCTTTACGACGAACAAAGTGAAGAAAGTGGTTGGTTTCCTTTCCACGTTTGAAATATTCAGCTTTCGTGAGAAAAGAAAGTGTCTCCATGCATTATTGAAAATATCAATATGGAAACTAAATACTTTTATGGATTATAGGTTGACTCTATAATGATTTAATTTATCGTATTCATGAAATCATGCATAGAATAGAATAAGGATATTCATTTGATTTTCTTTTCCATTTCTGACTGATGCTGACTCATGTGGGACTAACTGACTTATATGGGATCCATGCATATATTGACTGTAACTGTAAACCACAAATATGATATATATAAATATTTTTCAAAAATTTCTGAAAATGATTAAAAAACAGGTTTATGATGGATGTGCAATTACTAATGAAATTTAACATGCTTTATTATCTATACTATAAGAGGCAGGAGGAGAAAAAAAATACATTTCACTAATCATAATTTATTATATGGATTAACTACTATAGCTTGTTCAAAAGATTGCCATAGTGATAAAACCCCAATCGCTATCCAGTTCTTTTCTCGGAAAAGAGACATTACATAACACAATGATTTAATTACAAATAGACCACGACGAACATGAATATAGATCATTTAATGATAAATCAATCGACCTTTTGTAAGAGAATCTATGTACTAAAGCATAAAGCAACGTCTCATCTCATCAATGGCCCATAGAATATTATTACTTGGCTTATTTTGGTTTTGTCATATGTCATAAACCATTAAGTGACATTTCAAAATTTTTGAAAACTAATTTGTCTTTATTTGCTTTCGTGTAATTTAAATTATAGGTTGATCGATAACGAATGTTCCTTTTTCTTAAATGTTGCTCGGCCAACCACTTCAGATTTTTAATGTAAGATGTAAAGCGGGTTGCCCCGGCCCGCTTTAAAACTGGGCGGGTGGGTCAAATTCCACTTAACGGGCAAATTATAAACCCACCTCGGGTTTGGCCCATTTTAAGGCCCTATATGTGTGTGAGAGAGAGAGAGAGAGTACTGTAAATAATGATATATACTTTGAAATCAGAATTTTGGAAGATTTTGGAAAAAAAAACTATACACAAGCTTGAATGATTCTAAGGAATTTGAATAAATTATCAAATCATTTGATGTTTCTTTCGTTATATGTCACCTTTTTATCTTCAAAAGGAATCTCAAAATGAGGTTTTACAATTATTCATCAAATACATGCATACATCGGTTTTTTAAATTGCAGGCCGATACTATATGATAAAAAACAAATAAATTTGTTTAAATAAGGTGAATACACAGAAAAATACCCAATTGAATAAAAATTTGCAAGTCAATACCTACGTCAGAAATTTTTTATATAAGTACATGTTTGATTGTGTGTACCATTTTCATTTTATCAGTCTTGACGTACCTTTTCTCACTGTATTATGTACCACAATACGTTGTCTCATAGTACCTAAATGTGTTATATGACGTCCTTGCGGCGGATCAGGCACCAATGCGCAAAAATTATTCTAATAGGTACCTACATACAAAAAAACACTGACATGGTACTGAATTGCAAGTTTTTATACAAATGTGTATTTTCTCTAGATTGTCTTTAAAATAACATCATATATTGATTTTCATATAGCATTGAGCGAAGTTTGAAAATACTGCTGGATTTATTTATTTATTTTACCGTTAGAATTAAAATATGATCTTGAAAGTGATATTTCAAGACAAGAGACATAGTCACATATAGCAGAGCCGACATGTTTGTTAGAAAGCAGACTTTGTAACGTTGTACCTGATAAAATCACTGAAGTGGTCCCGGTACGATATGGATGTAAAACACTAAGTTGTAAAACTGATGTTGGGTGAAATGTCGGGTAACACTCAGCCTAACATTCAGGTGCACAGCGGAATATTGTAATTACTTAGTGACGAAACTGAAATAACACAAGATGTGAATCTGTGCAGCAAGTTATAACAACCTGATGCATGCCTCATGGCGAAATTCCACTATTAGCAATGGATGGCAAAATAACTATCCGAATATAGTAAAAACAAGCCTTGAAAAACTACGAATCTAAACGATCTGAAAAACTAATCTAACGATTCTGCAAACTACAAAGTCCTAAGTACTAGGCTAAAAGGACACTTTGGCTCGCTCAAATTCTCTCAACGAAACTCGATAATTTTCGCTCATAGCTCTAAAAAGTTTTCTCGTCCAAAGGTCTTAGATGCAGCTCGAAATCTCCTCATATTTATAGGTCTTGGCTCATGTTTGAATTGGTAGGAGATCCCTTGAATATCTCCTAATGATTTAGTCTTGACTTGAGTTCTAAACATCCTATTTTTAGTAAGTTCATTCCATATTCGCTCAAGCTACTCCACACGCTTTCCACACGGTGTGATCAATTCCCAATCCTTAGTTAAGTCCTGCACAATACTAAAAATAGCCAATATATGGATTAGACGCGTTTTGGGTATGAACGATAAAACTGAGAAAGGAGACATTCTTTGCCAACAAATGTTGGATACAATATTCCCCTAATATTGCCAATGTTGAGACCTCAACATCAACAATCTCCTCCTTTTTCTTCCCAAAGCCATGCAGAAGTTAGTCGTAGTGAAACTCCCCCTGGAGGCAAAATCTACCCAACCACAAAACAATAAAAGATGGTTAGAATAAACGCAAACAGAATAGCGATTAAACTATTCAGAGTACTACGAAAATAGTACATAGCCATAAAAAGGTCTTAAGTTAAACATCTGCAAAATATTTCGGCAAGTAAGCAGGCAAACATGTAAACATACCAGAGAAGCAAATCAGCATGCACATAGTAAAAACAAATCAATCTTGACATGCAAAAATAAAAATCAGTGAATCATTTATGCATGAAAAGGTAGAAAGGATCAGAGCTTCACTCTTAATGAAGTATGAAGTTTCCTTCTGATGCTTTCTCGGCTGCTTCTCCTTCTTGGTCAGCTCCCCTTGTTTGTTCGGCTCCTTATTCTGCTCCCCCTGAATTTCCTTATCTCCCCTTTTTATCTACACAACCTTCTCCCCCTTTTTGGGAAGAAAGTAAATCTCCCCCTTAGTTTGATGTTCTAAAACTCTCCCTGAAGGTAAAATATACTCAACCAAAAAACAAATCAAATATGGTTAGAGTAAAAATAATAAAGTACTAAGAATTAGTACAAATCCGTCCAAGGTTTGTTAGGGAAATCTGCAAACACTAATTTTCGACAGGAAACTAAACACGCAAACATATCATGGAAGCAAAATAAAGTATATGGAATCGAGCGAGACTAACCGTTTAGGCGACAATGAGGATCATTTGAGATAAGCGTAACGAGTTGTTCTACAAGAGTTCTAATGCAATTCTGAGAGATATCTAAACTACACATAAAATACTAACAAATACAGACCTAAAAGCTAATGCAAATAAACGAAAGCACAAAAATATAGCATGAACAAACTGACAGTTACACATGTTGCCCCAACATTTGACTCAACATTCTCATTCCGTAATCCTAGACTTTTCTGCCCAACCCTTCTTAAAACCAATTCCCTTTATTTATACCCTTTCACCTTATTTATCTATCCCAGTTTATGCACTGCCCTTATACCCTAAGCCTCAAGGTTTGGCTTTTTGTCGCATAGGATACATCGTCACAGCGAATGCCGTGTACCTAAGGAAACTTATTACCAAGTACCTATATCTAGCAAAGAGTTTATGAGCAGGCTTATATGCGTCAAATGATTGGCTTTTTGTCGCAAAGAGTAAACCGTCACCGCAAATGTCGTGTACCTAGTGTAAGGGATTGGGTTTATGCATGGACCAATCAAGAAGAATCAAGTCATTTCTCAGGAAAATAGAACAGAATATCTAACCATACATTAAAGTAGTAACCATCGAATTTGACATATGCTATGTTGAGCCAAATGTTGGACCAACATTCAGACAGACTGATGCAAACCTATGGACTTTTTCAGGTCCGGAAACCTTTCAAACTCCAATGCTTTCGTGAAAATGTCAGCTAACTGATGTTTCGTGTCTATATGCTCAATACGAACTAAATCTTTCTCTACCATATCTCTCAGAAAATGATGCTTATATCTATATGCTTCATGCGTGAATGGTGCATAGGGTTCCTAGATATGTTGATGGCACTAAGGTTATCACAATACATGAGAACAGATTCGCACTCTAAACCATAGTCACACAACATAATATTCAACCATATTAATTGCGTACAGTAACTACCTGCAGCAACATACTCAGACTCAGCAGTAGATAAAGACATACAATTCTGTTACTATACCATGCAACTAGTTGTTACCTAAGAAGAAAAAGCCGCACTTGTGCTCTTGCGATCATCCTCGTCACCTGCCCAATCAGCATCGCTGTAGCCTACAAATCTCATATTAGTAATTTAGAGAACCATAGTCCTAGGCTACACGTTCCACTCACATAACGAAGAATACGCTTAACAGCATTAAGATGGGAAACCTTAGGCTCGGACTGATATCTAGCATACGCATACGCTATACATGATGTCAGTTCTACTAGCAGATAGGTACAATAAACTGCCTATCATGGATCGATACAATGTTGGGTCAACATTCTGTCCAACATTGTCCTTACTTACCTTTTGTGTAGACCCCATAGGCATTTTCATTACCTTTTCCGTGCCCAACCCGAACTTTTTGACAGTGTTCTTCGCGTACTTCTCCTGGGACATTAATTTCCCGTCACTGCTCTGCTTAATCTGCAAGCCTAAAAAGTAGGTTAATTCACCTATCATACTCGAACGTAGTGTTCATCGCCTGCACAAACTGATCTAACATAGACTGTGAGCTTGAGCCAAAAACAATATCATCCACATAAACTTGAGCAATCAAAAGATCAGAACCGAATCTTTTCACAAAAAGCGTACGGTTTGTCTCACCTCGAGTGAATCCAAACTCAAGTAAAAATTAGGGGTGGGCACAATTCGGTTTACCGAACCGAATTACCGAAAAACCGAAATTTCGGTACAAACCGAACCGAACCGAAAAAATTCGGTTCGGTATTCGGTACATAAGTTTTAAAATTTCGGTAATTCGGTTCGGTACAAGATGTTTTGTTCGGTATTTTCGGTATACCGAATTACCGAATTTAAATTAAAAAATATTAAATTTATACAGTTCAAATTTTAATACACAACCCAATAATATAAAGCCCGCTACAAAGCCCAATAATATACAGCCCAGGCCCAATAATTACTTTCAATTTAGGGTTTTCTTTCTTCTTCCTCTACACGATTCCTTCTTCCTCTTTACGATTCTTCTCACCACGAAAATCTCCAATCAAAGGCTGCGACGACGACTCCGCTCTTAGGTCGTGCTTGTAGTGTATGGAAACCGACTATGCCTCAGGGGCGCGCCACTGTCGCCAAGTTCTTCTGCTGCGCCGCCCTCATGGGCTTCCTCTTGGCCGTCCTCTGCAGGAACACAGACGAAATTTAATTTTCTTTGAACTTCGGTATTTTCGGTAAATAACCGAAAAAAACCGAAAAAAATTCGGTTTTACCAAACCGAACCGATTGAGTTCGGTTCGGTATTCGGTTCTTCAAACCATCAAACCGAAATTTCGGTTCGGTTCGGTACAGTTTGTACCGAATGCCCAGCCCAATGTAGTTAACCTACCATACCAAGCTCGAGGCGCTTGCTTTAGTCCATACAAAGCTTTCCGCAGCTTAAAACATGGTTAGGAAAATGTGGCTCCTCAAATCCCTTAGGCTGTTCAACATAGATATCTTTATCAATATACCCATATAAAACGCACCCTTAACATCCATTTGGTGTAACGTGATGTTAAGCCAACATGCAATAGCTAATAACAACCTAATTGATTCTAACCTAGCAACGGGAGCGAAAGTCTCATCAAAGTCTATGCCCTCAACTTGCGTATAACCCTGAGCTAGTAAATGTGCTTTGTTCCTAACAACTCTACCAAGTTCATCAGATTTATTCTTAAAGATCCACTTCGTGCCTATGACATTAATGTCCTTCGGCCGTGGGACTAAGGTCCATACTTGGTTTTTCTCAAACTGCAAGAGTTCCTCTTGCATCGCATTTATCCAGAAATTATCCTTCAGAGCTTCAAGGACATTCTTAGGTTGTATCTCAGAAACAAACAACTAAAACGTACCTCAATGCATACTGTGTTCATGCATAAGTTTCTTACCATAGACTTATAATCCTTGCGAGGCTTGTCTCTGGTTTTCCTACCTTCGTTAACATCTCCAATAATGAGGCAGTGGGATGGTCCTTTTGGATCTTGGAATGTGGATCTCATCGCACTTCACTGGGTCCAGCCCGGGTGTTTTGTTCTGGCACAGATGTTGAGCTAGATGTTGTCTCAACATTGTCATCCCCATTCTTCTCTGTTTCATCAACCGCTTGTATAACATCTGAATTATCAACTTGTGGAGACATTTTGCTAAGATCAATAGCATCATCGAATACAATATTCACACACACCTGAACAGACTTCAAGTGTAAGTTATACACACGATAAGCACGACTATTAGAGGAATAACCTAGGAAAATACATTTATCACTCTTCGAATCAAACTTGGTAAAGTACTCACGATCATTAAGCATATAACAGTAGCATCCAAAAACATGAAAGTACTTGACAGTAGGCTTTTTCCCATTCAACAATTCATACGAAGTCATTTTAGTACCATGACGAAAGAACATACGATCAGATAAATGACATGCCGTATGCAACGCTTCAGCCCAAAAACTCTTAGAAAGACTCTTAGAATGCAACATAACACGTGCCATTTCTTGTAAAGTCCTATTCTTCCTTTCGGCCACCCCATTTTGTTGGGGCGTCATAGGAGATGAATAATGAATAATATCTTTCATATCACAGCGAAATATAGAAGCACTGAAATTGTTCTCAATCATAGTGCAAAATTTTTTTGAAAAAATCGAACGATTCAGATTTTTCTCTAAGAAAAAATATCCATGCATATCTAGAATAATCATCCACGAGCACATATGCATATTTCCTACCACCAATGCCATCTACTTCCATCGGACCCATCAAATCCATGTGAATAAGCTGAAAACAATGAGCAGTTTTAAAATGTTGGGCAGCATGTTGGTCAACATTATGGCTAGCATGCACTTGCTTACCCTTCAAACATGACTCACAAACAACCTTACCAATCTCCTTAAGCTTTGGAATGCCTCTGATCGCGTCGTGTTTGAATAGTTGCTCCAACGTTCAGTAGTTGACATGGACCAGTTTGTAATGCCAAAAAATGACATCGTCATCGGCCTTCGAGAGTTGGCACATGTCCTTCGAACTGGATTTGTCTCCGACTAAGTAGCAGTTATCGCTCGATCGTTTACGTGCCATAACTCGAACACCATTGCTGTTAAAAACCTCACAACATCCCTTATTAAATCTTACCTCCAGGTCATCGTCGCAAAGTTGGCTTATGCTAATCAGATTGGCTATGAGCCCGTCTACATGAAGGATATTGCTCAGCTTGGGAAAGTCGGACACGTTCAATCTGCCTCGACCGAGAATCCGTCCTTTCGCACCTCCTCCGAACATCACAGATCCACTCTTTAAGGGCATGTATTCACTAAGATATTCTTTGGTACCCGTCATATGTTGGGAACACCCGCTATCGATGTATCAAGAACCTGTCACGTTAGCTCGCAAAGAGGTATAGACAGCATTGCACTTATGCACGAACTTCTCTACCCAAACTTTAATAGATGATAAAACAGTATTCGGATTACCAGAATTTGAAGGTGAGCCATCCAGACATACCTTTCAACACTGATTTCTCAATGTTGAGCAGGATGTTGGATGGGATTTCAGCCGACATCGATTTCTTCGCAGAAATCTCCCCCTTCAATTTCCAGTAATATGGCTTAATATGACCAGGCTGCTTGCAATGATGACATTTAAATGACACATCCTTACGTTTACTAGTAGCATGCTTAGGAATAGTCTTAACAATCATATTTTCACAAACATCATTCGAGGCATGAGATTTTTCCTTCACAAAAACTATCTTAGGCTGAAAATTGGTCACGGGTTTAGGATCATCACATATGGGCTGAGAACTGAATCCTAGACCTTATTTATCAAAAATACCAAGAGATAATACCTCATCAATGGTCGATTTACCCTTGTTCAACTTCGTAAAAGTTTCATCGGCCTCGTCGATGCACTTTTGTAGCTTGTCGATACGGCTTCCATCTTGTTCATTCCATCCACCAAGCTTTCGATCATCTTTTCATTTTTGGCATTCTCCTCGGACAACGCTTTCACTATGGCTTTGAGCTCCGAGTTTTTCGCCTTTTCATTCTCATATTGTATGGACAGCAATAACACAAGTTCATTAGTCTGGACTTCTGTACAATGGTCTGTTTCTAAATCTCATCATCAGAACATAAATACCCATCAAAACAGTTTGAGTCATCATAATAAAAAATAATTTGTTTCCTAGATGTTGACTCGAATGTTGGCTCAACATCCGTTACCGCCGTAAAGCCGATTTGATGGTCTTCTTCTTTGTTGTCTGAGAATGACTGTATGGTTACTGATGATTGGCTGGACTCCCCTTAGGGCACTGTTCTTCATCTTCATCGTCAGAAAGTTCGATCCACATAGCCTTTACGTACTTGAGAGAGTGTTAGCACACTCGTTTGCAAAATGACCCCAACATTAACATTCATAGTATCGTACAGAATCATAGTTGATATTCTTCTTCTTTCCATCTAGTTTGCGTTTAAAGAATGGAGGCACCGATGAAGGTTCTGCGTTGGCATTCTGGCGCTTCCTGAAGGTTGGGCCAATATTCTGCTCGACATTCTTCTGAAGGAAACTTTGTGAATTTCTTCACGAACATAGCCATATCGTCATCATTGTCAGGGTCAACTTCAGTTTGCACCTTGGTTGACTGACTGACTAGAGCAATGCTTTTGCCGTGTGAAGCTCTCTTTTTGTCACGGCCCACTTTTCCTATAACTAGTTTGACCGATTTTTCGCAACGTAAGCTGCGGAAGACCCAATTTAAAAAAACACTCTTATTTAATAATTTAAATATTACACACTCGCACAAATTTACTTTGCACATGTCCCGTTATGCAAACATTATAATTTAAAAGACCTTAGCCCAATATATTTAAATATTTAAAACACACTAATAACACCCTTCAGGTCGCATCCATGTACGCCCAGTCCTCAAAAGTACCTGGAGTCACCGCCATCAGCCTGCCTTAGTCGTGACGTGTCTCAACGTCCGACTCGTTCGTACCTACAACACAAAATGTGGAATGAGCTATAAAGCTCAGTAAGTGGAAATATGCATGTATGCACGTGCCAACTAGCAAAGGCATCCGCGCCAGTGCTTTCTACTACTCACATACACATATCATTCTTATTTCTTTCTCATTTTTTTTCATTTTTATCAGGGCCCATAGCTAACTTACTACTCGCACCACCATAACATGAGCTCAAATCCTATACGGATAAAAATACGATAGTTGGCACACTCTGGCTAGGACAAAACTAGGGTTTATCTCCAGTTTTCCATTCACCAGGTCGCCCCTCTATCTGACGATCGCCCTTTTTTCCATTGCGGATGCCTTTCCTGGCACTCTGGCTTACGCCATGTGTCTCGTCCAAACCCTCGTCCGCTAATGACAATGACAGTTGCTACACACTGGGTGGCCTACGCTAGGTCTCCCTAGGTCGCCCCTACCCAGGTCGCTCCTCCTGTCGGACAGTTGCTCCACACTGGGCGGCCTACGCTAGGTTTTCCTAGGTCGCCCCTACCCAGGTCACTCCTCCTGCCTCACATAATACATTAGATGGCTTACATCCCGTCGTGGTGCCTTTGTAGAAGTAGCTATAATATTCGTTCTCATGTGATTGTATACTGTGCATACTGATAAATGCCAATCCTCACATATTCCGTGTATGCACATGCTCATGCCATATGAATGATGCCATGCACCCATGCTCGCCTACAAGCGACAAAAGCAATGCACGTTCACCTTCCCAAAATTATTAAATCCAAGCGTGCACATAATATACTATGATGTGGTGTACCAAGTAGTTTCCCACGTCATCGTAAAATCATAGATAATAGCTCACCATGCGATTTTATTATCGCCAGTAGGCACCTCACGTAAAACAACCAACACAGGTTGCCACATAATCACATAATGTCACATAATTCACGTCACGTAAAGTCACCTCACGTAAAACAACCAACACAGGTTGCCATATAATCACGTAATTTCACATAATTCACGTCACGTAAAATCATACAACACAGATAACCACGTAATTCGAATACAATTTATGTGTTGTAGTTGAGATTTCCACTTACCTGGCCTCCTTAACTATTACGCTTATAGTTCTGAAGTTTCTCATTAACACTATGACCCTTAAATACGAAAACACATGTCAGTATATACCAGTTCAGGTCAGACTTTCGAAGTAAATATGCTAGCACTCATGCTTCGAAATTCATGTTAATTCCAGAAATGACATTGTACCATGGTTCGAAAACACTAGTTTCGGATATAAGCTCGCTTTCGAAAAAACTTAATTCGAACTTCTCAATTTCGAAACCAAGTTCTCAAAAGTCACTAAGTTTCGAAATTCGTGGCTTTCCAAAACCTTGGTTTCGAACTTCTATTTTGAAATTCCCCTTCGAATTTCCTAAGAATTTCGAAACTCATTTTCGAAATGAGTTCCAAACTTCACATAACCATTTTGAAATTCTATTTCGAAATTCTTAACAATTTCGAAACTCATTTTTGAAATGGGTTTGAACATCACAACACCCGTTTCGAAATTCTATTTCGAAATTTGTTTTGAATTTCCCAATTGCTAAAATGATTTTTCAATTTCGAAAATCGCACATATAATTTATCCAAAATTCGAAACTTGTAGGCATCTACCTTTCGAAAATCATAACCACGAAAGTGAATTTCTTATTTAAAACCTAACATATTTCACGATTGACGACTTCCAAAAATCATACTGAGGAAACCCTAACCTTTCGAAATCGTCTTGATACCACGAAGAATTACCCCTTGCAGCAACTAAAGCTCGTGAAAGGAGACATCTTTTGATTTGAAAATCACTAAAACTTGATCAAAGCTCACTTCCTCAAGAACTCAACAAAAAACACTTCGAAACATATTCAAGTCCCTCAAAAGTCGAATCCTCTATGAAATATGAACTTGTGAAATTCCCCGTGCTTATTACTTCCTAAGATCTATCGCATCACAACTTAAAACATGAAATTCTTGGTAGGAGTGCATACCTTCGTCCAAGCTAAACCATGAACTTTGTGTTCTTTTCTCTCTAAAACTTCAATGTTCGTATGGTTTGTATGAGTTATTATTGCATACTTATCTCAACTAAATTATTGGATTAGTTTAGTATTTAATAACTTTCTACATTAACTTAACTTTCAAAAGTTTACTTCTTTCTCCATTCCTTGCGTGCCTTGATAGTCTAATGAAAGTGATGTTTACTAACCCTTGTCCATATTTGGTTCACTTGTATTGGGTTATCATTACTTTGTTTTGCTCAATTTCGAACTAAGACTTCTTCAAATTCTTCCTACTTGAATTTCGAGATCACTCCTAATCAAAATGAACAGTTCAATCTTCAATGCTTAACATATTATAATTTCCACTTGATAGTAACGTTCACCTAGTATCACCCTTAAGTCATTTGCTTGCCATTCCTAAATTCAACTATCATTAAGAATTTTTGAATGTCATCATTTTAGGCTTCGACGTCTTTTAGCTTGCCTTTCGAATTTCTTCCTGATTCCCCAAACTAAACCTAAGAAACCCTAATTCATAAGTTTCTAAATCCTTTATACTCTTTCTAACAAAATTTCACATAGGATCTTGGACAAATATTTTTCACCTACTTACCTCATTGAATTATTTTTATTACTTTAGGTTGCTTTCATCTTGACCTTAAAATGGGAAGGTTTGGACTCATCCCCTTTCCTCATGTAATAAGTTCCAACGACAAAGATATTTACAAAATGTTAATACTTTAAACCTTTTATTAATCATTCTTTAATATTAGCTAAATACCTTTTTCTTTTTACCCGATTGTTCAAATGTCTTCTAGTGAAATATTTCTCTTTTATCTAGGCTTTACGTGTAATAGTAGGACAATGATGTCAACATTTTTTTATTAATAATTATCTTGAACTAAATAATACCTATTATTATATTAAACCTTTCATTCATGTTAGGTTTCCCCCTTCTTAGACCTAATTGAAACGTTTAGTTACTTGGAAGTTGTTCTTATGTGATTGGTATTGATCAAGCAATGTGTTGACCGAATTTTCCATACTACACTAGGGTCATAATATTCCACTCTTATCATATACAAATTGGCCGATTTCAATTCCTATAGGTTAAAAAAAATCATATTACAATCACTCGATCGACTCTTAAATACGTTCGGCGAAAGTTTATTCATTAGGTCTTGGAATCGACCGATTTAGTTCCAATATGGTTAATTATAAAGTCCACAACAACCGCCCGATTTCATAACTCCTTCAATTCATAATATTTTCGAATAAAACAACTTAACACATAACATTCATATAGCCATATAACTTGCGAATCATTTTAACACATATTATGCACGCATTTTTATTGATAACATAAGACTCCAAGAAATATTAACATATATTATACAAAATAATTTACGTGTCACAAACCTAGATTTCACCTAAAGTCCCAATTTTTCTTTATTTAAATAATCTATCCATATTCCTATTTAAACCATTTCACAGCTAATTTTATTGCAAATGTCGTAGTTAAATTTTACGGGTATTACACTTTTGGACTTAGAGGTTGGTCTCATAGTTCTTCATGATGTTCATCAATGTGTTGAATTCCATCGTGCCCAGATTATGTGCTTCCTCGACAGCCGCTACCTTCACATTAAACTTTTCAGTTAGCGTACGTAAAGCTTTAGAAACGAGTACCTTACTAGAAATTGGATCTCCGAGACTAGCACACTCGCTCGAAATCGTCAGGATCTTCCCGAAGTACGTGGTAATATCCTCGTCTACCTTCATTCTCAGATTTTCAAACTGATTGAGGAGGTATCGCAGTTTGGTTTCCCTCACACTTGCATCGCCTTCGCAGTACCACTGGAGTAGATCCCACGCGTTCTTTGCCGTCGAGCAATTCTGAATGATCTTGAACTTAAAAATGTCTATTGAAGAGAAGATGGCAATAAGAGCTTTGTCGTTATACTCGGTCGCATTTTTTTTCATCAATAGACCACTCTTCGATCGGTTTGTCGACTACTTCGCCATCAGCATCTCGAGGAGATCGAGGTGGAGTGTATCCGTTGAAAACGGATTCCCACGCTCGCACATTTATGGATTTGATACATTGGCGCACGCAAACCTGTCAATAGGCATAGTTGGAGCCGTCCAACACGGGAACTTTGCCGATGTAGTTCGAGCTTGTAACATCTAAGGAAAAGGATCATAAACACTTAGTCACGTCAAGCGGAGGCTTTGATACCACTTTGAAGTGGTCCCAGTACGATATGGATGTAAAACACTAAGTTGTAAAACTGATGTTGGGTGAAATGTCGGGTAACACTCAGCCTAACATTCAGGTGCACAGCGAAATATTGTAATTACTTAGTGACGAAACTGAAATAACACACGTTGTAAATCTGTCCAGCAAGTTACAAAAACTTGCTGCATGCCTCAAGGCGAAATTCCACTGTTAACAATGGATGGCAAAATAACTACGAATCTAAACGATTCAGCAAACCTACAAAGTCCTAAGAATTTTGAAAAGAAATACTAGGCTAAAAGGACACTTTGGCTTGCTCAAATTCTCTCAACGAAACTCGATAATTTTCGCTCATAGCTCTCAAAAGTTTTATCATCCAAAGGTCTTAGTTGCAGCTCCAAATCTCCTCATATTTATAGGTCTTGGCTCATGTTTGGATTGGTAGGAGATCCCTTGAATATCTCCTAATGATTTAGTCTTGACTTGAGTTCCGAGCATCCTATTTTTAGTAAGTTACCTTCCATATTTCGCTCAAGCTACTCCACACGCTTTCCACACGGTTTGATCAATTCTCAATCATTAGTTAAGTCCTGCACAATACTAAAAATAGCCAAGATACGGATTAAATGCATTTTGGGTATGAAAGATAAAACCGAGAAAGGAGACATTCTCAACATCAACAATCACTATATCCAAGCTAACGAGCTGAGCCTCCGCCCGCCTCCTATGCCCTGCCGCCGTCTTCTCCGCCCGGTCGCCATCTCCTCCGACGCGCTTCCATCTCCTTCGCCAGGGATTTGAAGAGGCTTGTTTGTTGTTTTGTTTTTCTTTTAAGAAAAATCAATAAAATAAAACCTCCGGACACGCCCCGTCGCCGTCGCCGCACACCTGTCGTCGCCTCCCCATCACCGCTGACGCCCACCTGCCGTGGTCAGCCGAGGTTCAGCCGGGTCGTGAGGATCCACGCCCAACGTCTGCCGCCTTCTGCTGCCGGCTCCCTCCTTCCACTGGCTGCCGCTACCGACGTTTGCCACCTGCACCGCCCGACCTTTTGTGTAGGGCGGTGTTTTCTCCTCGGGGGAGTTTCCTCCGGAGGTTCCTCCCCTTCGTAGGCATTTTTCTCCCCTCGAGAGAGCCTTTCTCCTCCCCTAGTGGGAGTTTTTCCTCCCTTCGTGGAGTTTCCCTCAGGGTTATTTCCCCTTCTTTGGGGTTTTGAGAACGGATACTGAGCTATCGCTGGTCATTTACGCAATAGAAATTGTCAATTATGTTGTAACATTTGGTTATTGTATAAATCCATTTGGATTTATGAATGAAATCCTTCTTTTTAAAAAAAAAAGTGGTAGAGATATTATGTTTAAAAACGATTAATAATAGTATATAAAAAAGCATCTTTAATGTTAATTCAAGATTAGGCGGTATCACAATCATATTTCTTTACTTTTTTCCTCTAATGTGATTTGAAATCTAACGCAATCTTAATCATGATTTTTAAAGAAACTAAAATACGCATACTATCAGTAGAAGCGTATGAGTTCCTGGTCATGCCTTTTGGGCTGACTAACGCTCCAGCGGCATTCATGGATTAAATGAGCCGCGTATTCAAGCCATTCTTAAATAATTCATCATCGTGTTCATAGTTGACATCCTAATCTATTCAAAGACAAATGAAGAGCATGATCAACACCTGAAGATCGTCCTCAAAATATTACGGGAAAACGGTTATACGCAAAGTTCAAGAAATGTGACTTCTGGCTAGATCAAGTCACGTTTCTTGGACATGTTATCTCTGGAGCAGGAATTTCCGTCGACCCCAGCAAGGTCGAGGCTATCAACAATTGGCCTCAACCGACGAATATAACGGAAATACCTAGTTTCCTTCTCGAAGACTTCATCCACGTTGACGAAGCTGACCAAGAAAAACACCTCATTCCATTGGGATGATGCATGCGAGCAAAGTTTCCAGGAATTGAAGTGACGACTTACCACGACTCCAGTATTAACGATACCCACGGGGACCGGAGGGTTCTCCGTATATAGTGATGCATCGAAGAACGGACTGGGATGTGTCCTAATGCAAAATGGGAACGTGGTCGCGTATGCCTCCCGATTGGAATATGAGAAGAATTACCAGACACATGATCTGGAGCTCGCCGCTGCAGTTTTTGCCCTGAAGATTTGGAGGCATTACCTGTACGGCGAGCGGTGTGAGATCTTCACAGACCACAAGGGTCTGAAATACTCCTTCACTCAGATTGAATTGAACATGCAACAGCTACAGTGGCTCAACTTAGTCAAGGATTACGATTGTGTGATCAACTACCACCCAGGCAGAGCAAATGTGGTAGTTGATGCACTAAGTCGCAAAGCCGTAAGCACGGAGTTACAAAGGCTCGAGGTGGAATAGTACCATTGGGCTAAGTGGAAGCAAAGCTAGTAATGCTAACCCTCCGACCTACACTAATGGAACAAATCACGAGAGCTCAAGAGAACGATGATTATATGTGAAGATAAGGGAAATGCAAACGGAGGAATGGCCATCTGACTTCAAAATACGAGACGACGGATCTATACTATAAAGATTAATTATGCATTCCCAACGACGCAGAGCTTCGGAAAGTCTTGAAGACGGAAGCGCATAACACGATCTATTCAATACACCCCCAGAGCGATGAAGATGTATAGAGATCTAAAGAACAATTATTGTGGCCAGGGATGAAGAGCGATATCGCAACATTTGTGAGCCAATGCCTGACGTGCCAACAACTAAAGGCCGAGCATCAACGACCGACGGGGACGTTACAATCCCTGCCAGTACCTGAGTGGTAGCGGGATCATTGTCGATCGATTGACCAAGTCTGCCTACTTCCTACCGTGCGACATATTCTCCGAAGACGCAATATGGGTCATTGTCGATCGATTGCATCAACGACCGACAGAGACGTTTTAATCCCTGCCACGACGCAATATGGGTCATTGTCGATCGATTGACCAAGTCTACCTACTTCCTACCGATCAGCTCGACATATTCTCTAGATCGGTACCCGGATCTATATATCCAAGATATTGTTCGACTTCATGGGATACCAATATCAATAGTTTCCGATAGAGACTCAAGATTTTTGTCCAAGTTTTGGATGAGCTTGCAGAAGGCCATGGGAACTAAGCTATCTTTCAGTACTGCCTACCATCCCCACGGGCAGTCAGAACGAACAATCCAGACGCTGGAAGATATGCTGAGAGCATGCGTGCTCGATTTCAAAGGGAATTGGAGTCAATACATTCCCCTGATTGGAGTGGCTCCGTACGGGCGCAAATGCAGATACCAATCTATTGGGACGAGGTTGGAGAACGAGCAATATTAGGCCTTGACCTGGTGCAAGAAATGAGAAAGCCATCTCGAAGATACGAGAGAGAATGAAAACGGCCCAGAGCAGACAGAAAAGCTATGCAGATCAAAAGTGCAGACCACTAGACTTCGCAGTAGACGACTGGGTATTCCTAAAGGTATCCCAATGAAAGGTGTGAAACGGCTCGAGAAGAAGGGAAAATTAAGCCCTAGATATATAGGACCGTTCCAGATACTTAGGAAAGTTGGTGAAGTAGCTTACCAATTTAAACTACCAGCTTCCTTATCACAAGTCCATGACGTCTTTCATGTATCAACACTGCGAAAGTACGTCGCGGATCCCAGGCATGTGCTGAATAACGAGGTTCTCCACCAACAACTCAAACCAGACTTGAGTTATGAAGAAATGCTAGTGGAAATCGTAATGCACGAAGTTAAGCGATTACGAAACAAAGAGATTCCGTTGGACAAAGTGTTATGGCAGAACCAGTCCACGGAGGAAGCTACATGGGAACGGGAAGACGATACGAGGAGTTGACACCCTGAGTTGTTTCTCGCCGCCTGATTTTGCGGGCGAAATCCCTTTTAGGGGGGAGGATGTAATACCCGAGTCCCGTAAGTAGGCCGGCCAATAAATTTGCGTACATATTCTGTGAAAATCTGAGTTACGTGACTGCATGGTACATGTTTTTGCAATATTATATGTGTCAAAATGACTACACGTTATATCGTATGCACTTTACGTAAAGTATGCATTATGTCATTTTATTAAGGCTTAGAAAATTTTAGCTAACATCTATATGTGGTAAGGACCAATTCGGTCGATTAGAGCTCAGAACCAAGATTCGATTGATTTTGGCCAGGATAAGAATCGACCGAGTTCCATACAAGTAAATGTTAAAATCGAACGAGTTTGATGAGAATAAGAAATTGACCAATTCCCATGCAAGTGAGTATTTAAAGTGGTCAATTGAATGAGAAAAGAAGCGGGCGATTTTTGGTAGCGGCGAAACTAGGCTCAAGCAAGGAATCGGGCGATTGTGGTGTCTTATATAATGGATCACATTGGAACTCAATCGGTCGATTCTAAAGCTTAAAGAGCACACTTTTGCCGAGCTTAAACAAATAGGAAATCGGCCGATTCCCATGCACATAAAAGTGAGATCGACCGATTGAAATATGGGGTGAATCAACCAATTTCAACACATAGAAACACTAACTTTTGCCGATGGAGATAAAGCATAATTAAGGTTTGAATCGGGCGAAAGGGAGATAAGAACTTAGGCCAACTTTTGATTGACTAAGGATCATACCAAGATTTCTTAACGTATAAGGAAAATATTAGTCACCATGTCACATCAACCCCACTCCCCTATGTTTAGACCTAATAATTAGTAAGTAGATCAAATGAACGTTAGATAAGAACCAATGTAAGAAATAAAAATAAGAGAAACCTTTATAAGTATAAAACTCAACCCAACGAGGGTGAGGAAAGAACCGATAGAAGCTCTAGATAAGGAACTCATCAAGGTGTAGGAAAGACCGAAAATCCTAGTTTGGGGGTGAGAATGCATAATTAAGTGTTTTCTTGGAGTTAACTAGGTTTCGAGTAGTGAAGGCATGTTTTAAAGTCCCTGACTTGATTATGAAATGATTTCTGTGCAGAGCTAACGATTTTGAAGTATAAATATTATTGAGACTTAATGGTCCTGGGTACCTGGGTAGATAAATGAAGGAATTAAGTTCGAGTGGATGAATGTTTAAAGGTTTCGACCAACATTAGAAATTCACGTGAACAAATTGGACGATTGAAATGTCAAGTAAGTTTTGATCGAAACTAGGATTAAAAGGGCATAAATTGAGTGATTTGTTGTTCACTTAAATACACGGCGAAACTAGGTATTAACTTAGTGAATCAAGCAATTGGAAACCCTAGAAATCGGGCAACTTATGAAGCAGCAAAAGTAGGACATGAAGATGATCAATCGGGGCAATTTGGGAAATGGGGATCGACCGAAAGCAAGCCATGCATGATACAAATCGGGCGATTTAGGGGACTAATAGGACTCGGCGATTTGAAGACCCTAATGTATGCAATCGATCGAATGCTTAAGAACTTGAGGAATCGCGCGATTCCAGGGCTTGACAAATTGAGTGAATGCAGACTTCAACACACAATCAACCGGGCGAATCAACTCAACAACTATGTGCTTTCGCCGAGCTATATGTGTTAAATACTAACACTTAGAATTGAAATCGAATGACTTAGAAATTTAGCAAACTAGTATAGTCGAAACCAATTACTTTTACGTAGTCATCTAATTTAAATATTTTAATGACACTATAATACTTTTATTTAAGGGTCGAATAGTAGGAAATGCCAGAAGCCATAAATTTAGCTTAGCTCGGACGACTGGTAAGTGGAAGTCGCAACTATAACACATAATTTTTATGTGCATGAACAATGTGTTTGTATGCTTATATGATATTATGTGAAATCTTACGTGACATGACTTGTATGTTAATATCATTCACGCACGACTAGTATAAGAATCAGAAAATGAGAGTGTGCATAGTGTAAGATCGCCTGAGAACGATGAATATCTGCCGCTATGAGCATCTGTTGTCGATTCGCCGTCGAGTCTCGGCTTTTCTATGCTACCATGGTTACTTTGTAAGTCGCCGATTACATGACATGATATTCGGGCGAAAGCCCTCGTGACGGGAAGTGTGACCTGGAGGATGCGGCCTGAGGGACTAAGCGGCATGGAGAGTATCTCTGGTGCTGGTGACTTCAGAGTCGGCTACCAGCGTGAAGCGCCCGCGTGACATGCCGCATTGGGATGGAAAGGTGCCTTAGGGATAAACTCAAATTTGCGTACTAGGGTTAGCCTATCAATATGTGTATTGTGTTGGCCCTTTTATTACCAAACAACGATCAAAAGAAAGGATTTAATGTGTAAACCGTGAAGAACACCTTGAGTGCGTGTTAGTGTGTGTAATTTCTATAGAAAAGTACAAGGTGGCTTACCTTTTGATTTCTTTTGATAAACCCTAATTAGGGTAAGTTGATACCACAAGTATTTGGTATATTAAAGCCTGGTCCTTAAAGCTTACTAAATATTCTAAGTCACCCCAAACTACAACAACCCATTAAATAAACACATATTAACCCAAGATTACATAAATTTAAGGATGCTACAAATTATTCCTAACAATCTCCCCCTTAGCATCCTTTTCGCTTTGGTGTCCTTTGTGTCTTCTTCTTCTTGAGTTTCTCCACAACGTAGACTGATTTCCTTAGTCCAAGTCTGAACTCGTATGATCGTAGCGTTCTTCGTAAAGATATTCGATCTGAGATGACGTTGATCAGCTTCTTGTATTTCTCCTGGACTTCTACTTCTTCGAATCTTAGCTGCTCCAGAATCCATCCGAGCGAATGATCAGCAGCGTTCCATCGCTGAATTTTGTAATTTCTGGTGTTTCAATCAGCCTTTTTCCATCGTTGATTATGTGGCCTTCACCAAGACTTGGGTCGGGGACTTCGAAGGATGGTTTCGTGAGATTCACCCTCTTCATGTTGCTTCCTACCGCCATTTGAAGGTCGTGAGTCGTGAATTTGATTTGGCGCATCATGAATCGCTTAAGAGCGGCGTATCCCACCTTTATGTCTGGATTCTGAAGTGTTCCAATAAATCTGAAGCTTCCCAGTATCTGATCAACGTCTTCACCTCTGATGTAGGAAAGATCACATTGAGTCAGTTCTTCGACCGTTCCATCTTCTCGCTGTACTTTGTAGATAGGATATTCATAGAAATCAAGACGACCTCGCCATACTCCCAAGACTTTGCTGATTCTGGCTTTTTCCTTCTCTTCTCTTCTAAGAGTATCAACATTAGTGTCTTTTCCTCTCCTCACAAGCCCTAAGAGAGAGCAGGTATCATACAACAGTTGGTCTCGGGAGATGAGTTAGGCCTCTTAGATCAAGCTCATCTAACTTCTTGATCCTATCTTCCTTCCTCCAAATTCTCCTCCGTATCTCTTCTTGATATGGAGCAATCACTTTGAAATTTTCCCACGGTGGCTTCTGTTCTTCTCCTATCTTCGACTTCAAGGGGAGGCACTCCTCATCGACGATGACGTGTTTGAGAAGCTCGGGAAGTTCTGGAATGTCAGCTTCGCCGTCTTCACCTTCCTCGAGTTAATCATCGTCGATAAGGGCCATGCTAACGTTTGCCTTCATCAGGACGAATCTGGCATTATCCAGTAAGCCCTTGGCCAAGGCTGGATGCATCGGCTTTGTTAACCAGTCGTTGTTGAAGATGTATTTTTCTACAGCTGTGTGTGGGTTGTAAGTGTTTTGAGAGATAAGATCGGTTCATTTGACTGAAGGGATAGAGTAGGTGAGGATGGAGGATCGAATGAGGTTCTTAGGTTTCTGAGGCTAGGCGGTGAGAGACTCATGGCTGCTGAGGAGGTTGGTTGGGTTGTTTTGGTAGTAGTTCGGGTAGATTTTTTTGTTTGTGTGGGTGTAGGTGGTTTTGTTCTAGTAGGTGTTTGGGTGACTCTAGGCTGCGGCTTGAGGTTGAGGCCCAGTGTCTCGTGTCTTCTCCCCCTCGGGACGATCCTCTCCGTCAGGGTCGTCACGTGGTTGATGGGATGATTGGGCCTCACCTTGGTAGATGATTTGAAAACGAAAGCTCGAGACATCTGAGGCCTCTGCTTCATAATCTGTGAGCTTCGGTGCAGTGAGGAGTCTGGCCAGCAGGTCTTCGATGAGTTCTGTGATTGGAACCTTCCACGGGCCGCCGTCAGAGTCAGGAGATGGATCGGTATGTGTAGGTGCTTCTTCGGCGACGGGGGCTTTGCCTTTGTCTCGAGAGGATGTACCAATTGCGCTATACACCTGGGTCATGATGGAGTCCTTGAGATCTTTTGCGAACTCAGCGAGGCGATCGTTCAGCCTGGCCTCGTCACGAACGGGGAAAATAACCTGACGGAGTCACGAAGACGTTTCGTCGTCACAACATCAGTAGAAGGGACTGATGTGCCGCCTGTTTGCACAGGACTTGAAGAACCGGAGCCACTGAGGCTCAACGTTAACATCAATGTTGAGACCGACTCAGATCGATGGCCCAAGTCCGTAGCTACTGTGATGTTGACTACGTTGGGTCTTCCGCTCTGTTCCATACTAGACTCTAGAACAGAGACATTGTGGAGCATTTTGTCTAGATCACTAAGATCTAGAGGTGCAGAAACTAGAGTAAGTGTCCTAGAAAATGGGAAAATTATGGATGGTGAGGGCACTAGACTAGTCGTGACCAAGGAAGGTGCAGTCTGAGGCTGAGGACTGCTTAATACATCTACCTCCTCCGAGCGAGGTAGTATGACGTGGCACCTCGTGTGTATGTGAAAAAATCATCTGTTGGGAGATGATTGAGTGGCTAGGGAGGGTATGCGCGATTGGACCCGATGTCGCGACTTCTATTCGGGGGAAGACAAAGTCATCCCCTGCACCTATTGGCTCGGTCCGGCTTATTTGTGGACTAGTGGACTGAGGAGTACGGTCCTGTTTATGTTTTGTACGCCGTTCCTGTTGACTGTTTCTGTCATCCCCTTTGGATTTTCTCTTTTGTTTTGGCTTAGGGGATGAAGAGCTTCCTAGACCTATATTTGGCTGTCAGGGTTGGCCTGTCCCTGGGTTAGGTTCAACTGATGTTTAACCATGGGAACATCATCAATGTTGTTGGCTCGTAGGTATTTTAGGAGCTCCGGCTCAGTTGGGTCGAGGAGTCGAAGTAGATGATCTGGTATGATCATGGCCTCCTAATCAAGCTTGCTTTTTGTTGATTGGATTTTGCTGAGCTTTGGAGCTTGATAGCCTTCGGTCCTGGGTCGGCACTCAGTTTCGGGATGAAGATCCACGAAGTGTTGGACGATGACAGGGAGCCACCGTAGGTAAGGAAGAACTGGCTTCGTGGATCCGAGACCTTGCCTTCGTAGTTGATCAAGGATGTCCGTCAAGATCAGTTGGGCAACATCATAATTTTTGTTGAAGACGATCCCATGGAAGATCAGCATGATGTTGCGGTTGCGTTTGTCAGACCCTGCGTGCTTCGGCGAGAGGCATTTGTTGAAGATCAGAAAGAGGGTCCACCAAGGTCCAGGAATGTCTTTTCCGTGAAGCCAGGGAGGTAAATGGAGTTTTGGGCGTTTAGTTTGTGACCCATTAATAGGAAACCTCTGATTAGGTCATCGTTAGAGGGGTATGCTTCATACATTAGTGAGTATGGTAGGTTTAGTAGGGAGCGAAGAATGGTTGGGGTAAAGACGACAATGGTCTCGTCGATTTTAGCGGAAAGACGGGTTGTTTTTGGGTTATTTGTTGGGTTTTGAAGAATGGACCATAATTGTTGGACGTATACTTCTGGGACACACTCGGTGATATTGAGGGCTGTTTTCAGAGGGTGGTGTGCTAGAATTTTGACAATGATAGGATCTGGGCACGAGGTCTTGTCAAAGTCTAGTTGGAGGTTGTTGGGTGGTCTCTGTGCCCAGTCCTTTGAAGCAAAAACCCCATCAATCAGTAAAACCATTTTAATATATATGTAATATAAGTGTAAAGGATTAGTATGAACTAACCATTACAACCCTAGAAAAAGAAAACATAATGTAAAATGTGTCTCAACGTTATGTTTTATATCGCTTAAGGACTTAGAAAATTTGGTAAAATTTTGAGTAAAGTTAGATCGGCCGAGAGAAAGAGAAAAAGAAATTGATAGTGAATCAATCAATCGGCGACCATAGTTTCAATCGCATTAGAGATCAGTGATCAAGACATTCAATTTCCAATTGAAACCAGTGTTATTAAGTTTCGGCCGAAGTGTGCAATCGGGCTATGCAAATCGTAACTCTTTTGTAAATAAGGACAGTTTCGAGCGAAAGTCGTGATTCGGACGATTTAAATCTAGTATAATTAGAAAAGTCAATTTCGATCGAAAGTACTTGAATCGCGCGATTTTAAAATCACAATCTTATTGTAAGTCAGTTTCGGGCGAAGGTCAAGCTACATTAAAAACAGATCGACCGATTCTAATTTGAAATTGAATCAAAAAGGAGTTTCGAACGAATGAAGCTCAATCGAAACATAATTTGGGTGTTCGGGCGAACTGTGTTCAAGCCCTAATCTGCGAATCCTACAAAATGAGGAACGTATCAGTTAAAAATTGCAGATTGAGTGATTTTCCTTACAAATAAGAAGTGTCGAACTGAGAAACTAATGAAAGAAACTGGATTTGTGATGGAAAATGATGAGATTTGAGTGCGACTGCAGAGAAATTTTGGAAGTAGATTTGGGAGAAACGATGAGAAATGACTGAGTTTCGGACAAAACACTATATATATGAGATGAGTTTTGATCAATAGTGGTTTCGGACGAGTCTCAGTTTCGCCGAGTAAAAATTCTAAAGGGGTTAAAAGTTTAGTTTCGATCAAATTGAATCAGTTTCGGGCGATAATCTGTGTCGCCGTGTAAAATTTTAAAAAGATTTAAAACTTTCAGTTTCGATCGAAACGAGTTTCGGGCATTAGTCAGTTTCGCCGATAAAAGATTTTAAATATTTGAGTATTTTAGTTTTGATCGAATTGTAAATGAGTTTCGGGCGATACTCAGTTTCGCCGAGAAAAAATTTTAAATACTTGATTATTCAATTTTGATCGAATTTCAATGAGTTTCGGGCGATACTTAGTTTCGGCAAGAAAATATAAATATGTGAATATTCAGGTTCGATCGAACTCAGTTTCGCCGAGAAAAGATTTTAAATACTTGATTATTCAATTTTGATCGAATTTGAATGAGTTTCGGGCTATACTTAGTTTCGCCAAGAAAATATAAATATGTGAATATTCAGTTTCGATCGAATTTAAAAGAGTTTCGCCGAGAAAATATTTTGACTTAAGATAATTACAAATGACTATCCCAAGATTTTACCCTACAATAAAATTTGAAGGGAAATTTTATGAAAAAATCATGGAAGCTCCCCCTTAATTTGTGCAAGGTGTTCAAAGACTCCCCCCTAGATTAGTGCATAATTTTTCAAGACTCCTCCAAGATCCATGCATAAATTTTTATAAGACTCCCCCTAGATATGACATTAGGATTTTCAACATACACATGTAAACATATAGAGTAGAATTAAGTGACTCATTTACACAATACCAGGTTCATGTAGGGAGAATCGATCATGTCTTAAGGTTCAACATGCCCAACCTAGATACCAAGAATTGGAATCGCTTTTCATCCAATGCCTTAGTGAATAAGTCAGCAAGTTGAAGCTCTGTGTGAAGAAAATGCATTTCGATTGTACCTTGTTCTACATGTTCCTTGATAAGTGATATCTAATGTCTATATGTTTTGTGCGCGAGTGATGTACTGGATTACTTGTTATAGCAATAGCACTTTTTGAGTCACGAAAAATGGGAATACGATTTAACGTTATGCCAAAATCTCGTAGTTGGGTTCTCATCCACAAAATTTGTGAACAACAACTCGCAGCAGCGACATAGTCTGCCTCTGCTGTCGAAGTTGAGACACAATTTTGTTTTCGAGACGACCAGCTTACGAGTTTACCCCCGAGAAATTGAGCGACTCCAGAGGTGCTCTTTCTGTCCAGCTTGCATCCCGCGTAATCGGCGTCCGTGTATCCTACGAGTTCGAAGTTTGACACCATTGGGTACCATAGACCTAGGTTTTGGGTTCCCTTGAGGTATTTGAAAATTCTCTTGACGGCGAGCATGTGAGACTCCTTTGGATCAGCTTGAAAGCGAGCACAAAGACAAGCGGCGAACATGATGTCAGGTCGATTGGATGTGAGATAAAGCAAGGATCCTATCATGCCTCGATAAGTGTTTGGTTAACAGATTTTCCTGATGAATCTGCATCAAATTTGCATGAGGTGGACATGGGAGTGCTGGCAGCATTTGAGTTGTCCAAGTTGTACTTCTTGAATTGTCGTGAATGTACTTGGATTGACTGATGAAGATTCCATCATGAAGCTGCTTAATCTGGAGGCCTAAGAAGAACTTGTGTGCAGTTCTTGTGTGCAGCGAAAGCTAAGAAAATCCTGATGGCTTCAATTCTTGCGACTAGAGCATATGTCTCATCATAGTCGATTCCTTCCTGTTGATTGTACCCTTTAGCAACCAGCCTGGCTTTATTTCGAATAACAACTCCTTGCTCATCCTTTTTGTTCTTAAACACCCGTTTAGTCCCTATGATAGTTTTCCCAGCCAGTCTAGGCACTAGGTTCCAGACTTTTAACCTTTCAAACTGATTGATTTCGTCATGCATTGCGATTATCCAATCCGGGTCCGCGAGTGCTTCAGCTACTTTGTTGGGCTCCTTTTGACTGAGAAAGCAAGAATAGAGGCTTTCATTTATCGTTGATGCTCGAGTTGTGACACCAGTGGAAGGGTCCCCAATTATTTGTGAGTTTGGTGAGGTCGTGTCCACTTTCTTGTATTAGGTTGTGATGATCCAGTTGCATTTGTATCATGTATTGCTTCTTCACTTTGGTCAGCCTGATGTTCCGTTTCTTCTCCAGGTTGAGGTAGTACCGATTCTCCTGAAGAAATTTCTATTGTCGAATCAGAGGGCTAAGGTGTTTCAGCGGCTGAGCTCGATATGATCTCAGTACCAATTGGGAGTTCACTGTCGTCATCAATGTGAAGATTTTCCATCATAGAAGGGGAATTGTCATTATTAGTCTCTACAGAATCATTATTTCCTGGTGCTGCGTAAGTTGTTGGAGCAATGGGCGGCGACGGCCTACAGAAGAGGTGCTTGATTGATCTTTTGTCAACTCTCGTAGAAGTCCGGGTTCTGGACTGATTTTTACAGAAGCTACTCAGTCTACTTCATCAAACGTTACATTAATGCTTCCCATGACTGATCTTTTCTCCTTGAGGTATACTCGACAGGCTTTGGATGTTGTCAAATATCCCACCAGTATCCCTTCAAATGCTTTTGGGCCGAGTTTGCATCTATCGTCACGATTGTTTGCTACATAGCACTTGCATCCAAAGACTCTCAGGAAAGAGACATTCGGCGCTCTGCGATTTATCAACTCGTAGGGAGTCCTATTGAACCTCTTGTGAAGGGAGCCACGATTTGAGTGAAACAGGCTGTGCTCATTGCTTCGGCCCATAAGAAATGAGGTAGTCCAGAGTGAATAAGGAGTGTACGAGTTGCTTCAACTAAGGTTCTGTTCTTGCACTCGACTACGTTTTGTTGAGGTGTTTTTGCCGCTGCGAACTGTTGGATGATTCCAACTGATGCATAGAAGTCACTGAGCTTTTTGTTCTTAAATTCTGTCCCATTGTCAGTTCTGATGATTTGGACACTTAGTTGGTGGAGGTTTTGTGTGGTTTTCATAAACTCAATGATTAGACCTGGAGTTTCGGCCTTGGTTCTGAGAAATTTGGTCCATGTGTAGCGCGAGAAGTCATCCACAATAACCAACACATATCTTCGCCCATTGATGGTCTGAGTGCGCATAGGTCCACACAAATCCATGTGAATAAGTTCGAGAGGTTTGGAAGTTGAGGCTATGTGTTTGGTCCGGTGAGATGCTTTCCTTATCTTTCCAATTTCACATGCCGAACAGAGATGCTCTTTGTGATGTCCGAACGAGGGAAGTCCTTTGACCAAGTTTTTTGATCGTAATTTGTTAAGGTCTTTGAAATTGAGATGTGAGAGTCGCTGATGCCAGAGATTGTTCTGATGTAGAGAAGCACGTGAGATGAGGCACGTCGGTCGGACAATTATGAGGTCAATGGAGTAGAGATTCGTCTTTCTGTGGCCAGTGAGTAGCTCTCTTCCATTGTTATCTGTGACGCTACATTTGTTGGTCTCGAAGTTCACCTTGTAGCCTTTGTTACCGAAACGTCCAATTCTGAATAAATTTTAGCTCAGTCCTTCGACGTAGGAAACCCCTTTGACGGTAAGCCTGTCATGGATGAGATCACGCGTTCCTAACATGGGTGCGGATTGATCGTTTCCGAAGTAGACCTTTTCGAGAAATCCCTCAGAGAAGTTGCTCAACAGCTCTTTGTTTTCCAGTCATGTGTGAGGAGCAACATGAATCTAAGTACCACACATGACGGACCTGCAAAAAGGAATCAAGTAAGGTTAGGTGCCCATTTATAGATGGGCCCTTCTTTGATAGCAGGTGTAGAAGCTAACATATTTGTTGCTAGATTGAATTCTTTGCTGGATTGTTGGATAGCTGGTTTAAGAACCCACGCATGACTATTTCCTATGAGATGCAGTTGGGATTTTGAAATCCAAATTTGTTTTTGCCTTATTTTCTTGTTCTGCTTGGTCTTGGAGGTGGTGTGTTTCTCTATCTTAGATTTGATAGTATGATTGGTGAGCATAGAAGATATGGCCTTAGAATGACCGCTATATGATGTGGAAGCGTTTTTGCTGAAATGATTGTCATGAGAATGGGAAAATGCATCATTGTTTACATGACAATATTTTAATTTTTGGGCATAAAATAACGAAACACGATCTGCAACTTACAAGAAGTCACTTTTGGAAATGTAAAAGATTTTGAAACTGGAGAAGAAAGGTATGAGACTGGTCTGTTCTTCTTATCATGGACTGTTGTCTTCTTTGCTGAGCAAGATCGAACCTTCTTTGCTTCCTCAGATCTCACTTGTCTGTGGGTACATGCGATACAACGTTATTGTGAGATAAAGGAATTTTCCTCGTAGTTTGTTTGCATTTATATGTAGAAGATTCTGGAACAGGACGAGAGGTGGAGGGTTTGTAAGCGTCAGGAAAGTTTTCAAGGGTATAAATTTTACTTAACAAAATAGTTCTCTTCTTCGTGGGCTTTCTTTTCTGATTCTAGGGAGGCTGTCAACTCACTGATTTTGGGAATAATATCTGGAATATAGATAGATAAATAAATGGGTTTAGCCTTCTCATCAGTGCTTTCCTGAGTTTCAGGTCCAAATGGTGACATGTAATCATCAGAGAGTGGTATCTCTCTAGTTTTTTAGCTATCATTGAGTTCTGTGTAGTCACACTCGATTTATGACCACTCTTTATTCCTCCGTTTCTATTCATCAGATCCAGTCACCTCACTTGTTCCTACGGAGGGCCTTAGTTGTTCAAGGCTCAACCCAAAACGTTTAATGCTGTACAGAGAAAGTACTTTATCTTTCTCTGGGTTAGTGGTGGGTTCAAATCCCAATCGTTTGTGGGGATCATAGAATTCTACATCTTTAGGTTGGCTAAAAAAAATGGTTTGTTCTGATTGACATCTTTTGGTATTAATGTCCTCTAACTCTTCGACTTTCTTGTATAGACGAATACGTTCGTTGGTGATTAGTACATATTGAGACAATACATTTACTCGTTCTTCTCCGCTCTCTTTCAAGTTTCTACAGATATCACCAATTTGTTTTTCCTTGCTTTCTATAAGATCTTCTAAAGTCTTCACTTTAGTTTCAGACAAGGTTAAGAATTCTTGGAGATAGCTATCTCTTCATGTTGTTTGTTTAATAAGGCATAATTTTTGTCAAAATTGCTTTGGAGTTCTGAGTAATCCTTACGGTGCATGGAGAGTTCGGGTATCCAACGTTCAAGTTTGACAAAAATCATTTAGAGATGGAGTGTATACCTCCAGGTCCGATGAAGAGACATCCGTCCTGTCTGACCCTATAGCTGGCTCGTCCTCGTCGGAATCATCATCATTGCTTTTCACCATGAAGGCCATTTCATCTTCCTCCTCGTCAGGTGTCCTCCAGCCATTCCTCCTCCTCAGCAACCAAGACAGTTCCTGCCTCCTTGCATTGTGGGAGCTGAATTTTTTACTTGTAGTATTCAGTGTTTTTCTTCTTAGGTCTGAAGCATTCAGAAGCAAAGTGTCCCGGTTTGCCACAGTCGAAGCACTTCTTTAGTACTTCAGACTTCTTAGTTTCAGCCTCTTCAGGGGCAATGAACTTCTGTTTCCTGCCCGAGGTTCGTTGTTTGTAAAGGAGGATGATGATTTCTTGGCACTCATCTTATTGACCGTCTCTGAGATCATAGCCAGTTTCTTCCTGATTGATTCGAGTTCGTCCTCAGATTCTTGGTCAGATTCAGCATTGTCAGAAGTATCAGATTGTACAGCCTGCTTTCCGTTAGAAGTTCCCGAGCTCCTGTTGCTTGACTTAGAGGTCACGAGTGCAATTGGTTCCAAGTCGACATTTGTTTTTCCGTCGTTCTTGACTTCTTTGGCATACTGGGAGTATTGTGAGAGGTTATCGTGTAATGAGTGAATGTCCATAGCATCCAGATCTTTGTTCCGTTGCTTAACTAGAACTGCAATCCGTCCCCATTCAGGTTGAAGTGCGGAAAGGAACTTGATGTTGTGTTCGAGATTGGAGCGTAGGATGTTGATCTTTCTCATCTCGTTGATGATGGTCAGGAAACGAAGGTAAACATCTCGAAGTTCTCCCCCCTCCTCAGCTTTGAAGGAGTCATAGACAGTGAGGATGCTGGACTTCTTAGACAGATTGCTAACTTATGTCCCAACCATCATTTTGCATACTTCATCCAGATTTCCTTTGCAGTGACCATTGCGTCGAATTGCTTGTAGACATCATTTGGTAGGGCCTGAAGTACGTAGTGTCGAGAAAGCTTGCCCGCTCTGGCTCGTGCTCTCTCAGCATCATTGTATCGACTAGGGTCCTTAGGAGTTCTTCTCTCTGGAATGGCAGGAACCTCATCGGGTTGAGCAGGGATGATGGTCCAAAATTGAGCAGGTCCGTCAAAAATGGAGGAAAGCATGTCGTTTGCGAGGTCTACATCCTTGATTTCGATGAAGTTGATGAATCGTTGCTTCCATATGCCGTACTCTCCCCATCTTAGTAGTGGTGCACGGTTGTCAGATCCATAGCAAGACTGTCCATGTTTTTGTTTGGTAATGATCGTTAACGCGAAATGGATCTGCGAAATGAAGTCGATTTGATGATTTTCTTCGTCTTCGCATTTGAGAAGGACTGAATTGTTACTGATGATTGCTTGGTTTCCATTGGACATGACTCATCATCTTCATCGTCAAACAGATCGATCCACATAGCCTTTCCGTGCTTGCGAAGAGTGTTAGGACACTCATTTGCAAAATGGCCCCAACCTTGACATTCATAGCATCGTACAGATCATAGTTGATATTCTTCTTCTTTCCATCTGGTTTGCGTTTGAAGGACGGAGGGGCAGAAGCAGGTTCAGCTTTGGCATCCTGGCCCTTCCTGAATGTTGGGCCAACATTCTGCTCGACATTCTTCTTCTGAAGAAACTTTGTAAATTTCTTCACAAGCATAGCCATATCCTCATCATTGTCCGGGTTAACTTCAGTTTGCACCTTGGATGACTGACTGACTAGAGCAATGCTTTTGCCGCGTGAAGCTCTCTTTTGGACTTCGAGGTTGGTCTCATAGTTTTTCATAATGTTGATCAACGTGTTGAGCTCCATCTTGCCCAGATTATGTGCTTCCTCGACGGCCGCTACCTTCACACTAAACTTTTCAGTTAGCATACGTAAAGCTTTAGAAACCAGTAAATTATTTGCGATCGGATCTCCGAGACTGGCACACTCGCTTGAAATCGTCATAATCTTCCCGAAGTACGTGGTGACATATCATCTTTCTTCATTCTGAGATTTTCGAATTGATTGAGGGATATCGAAGTTTGGTTTCCCTCACACTCGCATCGCCTTCGCAGTACCTCTAATGTAGATCCCAAGCGTTCTTTACCATCAAACAATTCTGAATGATCTTGAACATGAATATATCAACCGAATAGAAGATGGCATTAAGGGCTTTGTCGTTGAACTCGGCTGCGTTCTTCTGATGAAGGCTCTATTCATCGGTGGGTTTCTCATAGACTTCACCATCAGCACTCGGGGCAGAGTTTGGAGTCGAATAACCATTGAGTACGGAGTCCCATGCTCGCACATCTATGGATTTGATATACTGCCGAACACGAACCTTCCAATAAGCATAGTTGGAGCCGTCTAACACGGGGACTTTTCCTATGTAGTTTGAGCTTGTAACATCCGTAAACCAGATAAAAAAATGCTTAGTCACGTCAAGCGGTGACTCTGATACCACTTTGAAGTGGTCCCAGTACGATATGGATGAGACCTAACTAAGTTTAAACGCAGACACAGAGATCTTGGGTAAAATGTTGAATCAACACGCAGGCCAACACTCGAGATCATAACAATTTAGCACAGCGGAAAAAGTAAAACTTAGTAGTAGCAAACGACACACACGAGAAAATTATGCAGCAAGTTCTTCAACTTGCTGCAAGTGTCATGGTAAAATTTCACTATTAAAATGGATTACAAAAGAACAACTATCGAAGATAGTAAACCAAGCCTAAAACGAATCGTAACGATCCTAAACCTTTCTTAAAACCCAACGTCTAGAATCTAAGCCCTAGACTAAAATGGAAAGAGTATAGTTAGGCATAAACATTAAAAAGAAGAACGCTATGTCGTTCTTTTTAGATCTCGTTCGCTCGCATATTTCGTGTCTTCGCTCCGTAAAAGCTCTCAAAAGTTTCTCTTTTAAAAGCCCTAATGTGCAGCTCACGCGTACTGAAAGCGATTTTCGGGATATCTTCTTCTCGAATTTTCAACTGGTGATACCTGACCTTAAATCTATTTTTGAGAACACCGTTGCGCCTTGTAACTGATCAAATAAATCGTCAATTCTCGGGAGGGGATGCTTGTTCTTGACATTGATTTTGTTCATCTCTCGGTAATCGATGCATAACCGCATCGATCCATCCTTCCTCTTAACGAACAGCACTGGTGCTCCCCAAGGTGAAATCTTGGCTAAATGATCCTTTCTGTAGTAATTCATGCAGTTGCTCCTTTAGTTCCTTTAATTCGGCTGGAGCTAATCGATACGGAGCTTTTGAAATAGGTGTAGCTCCTGGTAGTAGGTCGACCGTTAATTGAATTTCACGGTCGGGAGGAAGTCCGGGTAAGTCTTCCGAAAAGACATCTGCAAACTCCCGTACGACTGGGACCTCTTCTAATTTCGGACATGAACGTTCTTCCGAGGCCATCGCAAATACCTGATAAGCTTCACATCCTGTTCTGATTAAACGATGTGCCTTCATGGACAAGATTTTGGGGATTTTACTATTTTTACTAAATCCCTGAAGGTGAAGGGTTCGGTTCCTTCTATATGGAGCGTGACTTCCTTACGGTTAAAGTAAAAAACTGCTTCGTACTTTGATAGCCAGTCCATTCCAAGATTTACTTCGTAATCATTCATTGGAAGGACTATCAGAAATACAGCTAGGGTCCTATCATCAAATTGGGCTATTTCTTACGATTTGATTGGTTCGTGTTGAAGCTCCGTGGGGATGGTTACATTAAACTCATAATTAGATTGGCTAGGAGTAGTCCCAGTCTCGCCACATAGTTAGTGGATGCAAATGAGTGGGTGGCTCCTGAGTCAACTAGAATGCATGTCGCGGTTTGATGGATAGAAGGGTACCTGCCACCACGGACGGTTGTTTTCTGCCTCTTCAGATGTTAGCGTGTACACCCGAGAGGGAACCGTCGGTTGTCTGGCCTGATTTACAGCATGGATTCCGGATATTCTCCGGGCAGGCCTTAGAGTAGTGTCCTGTCCTGCCACATTTGGAGTAGTTTGCGTTATGTGAGAAGCATGCGCCCAGATATCGCCGTGCACATCTTGGGCATACAGATGTTTAGGGCATCTCCTGATTTGGATTGGGCTGCTGGGGTGGTCCGGGTCGGTTTTGAAAATTTGGTTTCGCGTTCTTAGGAACAAATTGTTTCTTTGGATTGGTTCCGCCCCACTTAGGTCCTTTACGAATTTTCTCTTTGCCTCCTAGGCTCGTATAATTCGTATCTCGGATTGCTCAGCCACCAATGCACGCTCTGCAACTTGGGCATAAGTAGCTGATAAACGCATTTTCATTCGTTTATCTCCATCATTTTCATGTTGCATATTTGGTTTATGTGAGTTGTCTCGTGGATTTATTAATAATTTTTACATATTTTGATGTCAAAGGTACATGAGGCGACATTTGGGATGACGCGTAACATAGAGCAGAAATCAACATTTTTCCATCAACACAACCTGACACACAACCATGTTTGTCAGAGAAAGGAAAACAAACTTGCTGCGCTTCAACATGGCCTGACACACGACCATGTTTGCCAGCATAAAGGAAAACCATGTTGCGGCCCTTCAACATGTCCTGATACATGGCCGTGTTGGTCAACAGTGTTGGGCCTTAAACCCCTGTTTTCTACTTAAGCCGCAATTTGAAGCCATAAGAGCATCTAACCCGCCACAACTCATTTCTAATCACTAAAGACACATCAAGGATGACTCAAGAACCCTAGAGATCAATCTCAAATGATCTCTACGTGCTAAAGTAAAGATTTGAAGCTCATTTACACCAGAGAATCGAACAAAGTACGAGGGATAAGCGAGATCGTTAAATAGGGAATAATCTATGTATTTCTCTTTGTTTCGTACACATTTCGTGGCTTATTCCTTCATTATGAGTGCTAATCATTTTGTGTGTTTGGGATGAGAAGAACGCTAGATAGCACTGCAGTTTGGGCGTAAAATACTCGTGAACACATGATATGGCTTGTATCGTTTATGACATCTTTTATTCGATTCAATATGTCTATGTATTGTTTTGAGAATCACATTTGGCATATCTATGTGTTGGTGTACGTTTATATACCGTTAAGGGCAAAAGCTAAATAACGGTTCGTTCTATCGTCCACGTTAGGCATCGACTATAGGGCAAAAGCAACTAGTCGACCCTCACCTTAGATAAACTACTATATATTCTGGTGACCATTTTGGGCGAAAGCTAAGTTGGAAACGAATAGGAATTATCGTGACACAGCCATTAATCACGTGGTAACGGTAGTTACAACTTCATCGACGATATCTAGCGGTATTCGAAATCCCAAGCACATTCCTTTTAGCTACTCTTAAATCTTTAGTTGTGTTTTGATCATTTTTCTGTGTTAGTTTAAGTTGTTGTTGTTGGGGTGGACCCGATTAATCGACGCCGGCCCCCGAACAGCGCAACGTGGCTATAGCGGAAGCGCAATTTGTACCGAGCGGCGTAGGGTGGCGAATTTTCGATTTTTAATATCTAAATTCAACCTTACACCATTCAGCTTCTCCCGAGAGTCTGAGATGCTTCTCTAAGCCTCGGGAGATCGCGGTTAATTCGAATTATCAAAATTCGAATTTATTTCCAATTTATTTAAATTAATAATTTCGATCCAAATTAATCGAATAAAGCGGCAACCAGACGTTTTTTGATTATTTGGAGACCGAAATGATTTTTGATCAATACCAAACTTTCCAAAATAATTCTACACTTCCTAACGTTCGCAACGATAGGTCTTTCGAATTATTCCGACATCGTTTGGTATTTTTCTCAAAATCAAATCTGTGGTTCGAAATTATTAATTCGAGTAAAACGGCAGTCTGCCGTCTTTTAACTATTTGACGACCGAAATGATTTCCGATCGACACCAAATTTTCCAGAATAATTCTACACTTCCCGACGTTTCCAACGAGGGTCTTGAGAATTATTCCGATACCGTTTGGTATTTTTCGTAAATCAAATCGTTAAGGTTCGAGGTATACCTTCGATGAACGAGATTTCTTCTGTCGTCGCTTCGGATGGACGTGGCTACACCTCGTCTGGATCCCGGGGCCTCCGGGCTAGATCGTCACGCCAGTATGACCTTGAACAAACCTCCGAGACTGCTCCCGATGGCTAGATGCAACTCGGTTCAGGCGTCGGGACTCGTCAAACGAACCCGTCGGTTTAGCGTGGCTTGAGAAAATGTTTTTACCTCTTTTGTTAAGCTTAGGAAAAATCAAACAAGTCCCCTCCATACCTAAGCAACTCCCGTTGCTTTATGCATGTTTAATTTTTTTTTTATTATTATTTTTTTTTTATAATTGAGACAAGTGTCATATTAAATTAAAAAAAAATAATGACTCATTCTTTCTACACATCCCAACGTGGATGTGTAGAATTTACATTTTTTTTTTATTTTGATAATTTCCTTTTGGCCCTTGAGGTTTCTAAATTCTCAATTTAGTCCCTCCATTTTAAATAATAAAATAATTAAATCCAATCTAATTATTTTACTTATAATTGAGCCTCACTTAGTTAATTAATTAATCACTTAAGACAATCTTAAGTCCTAATTATTTCCGTGACTGTCACTGGACTTTAACTAAGTCATCGACACCTCGTATCAACTTTGCCACTACCTCAACGAATCTCATTCATTAGGTTCCACAGAAAAGCCCGCCATTTTCGTTCAAGTTCATTACCATTTTTAAGCGCGACTCTCTAGGTCCGTCTCAACTGGCATGGGAGGAATCCACGAGTCCCGGCATTCGCCTAGCCTATCCCGCGGTACCGGACAGATCCCAGTTGAGAACGAATTTTGATCTAATCGAAATTCGGGCGAACCGACTATAGTGTATACATTTAAATACTTCTTACGCCTTTCACTTGCGTCCCGGTTAGGTGAGAGCCATGCAAATGTCAAACTCACTAACCTAACACTATGTTATAATCGAGACCGAACCGATTATTTAAACTCCGCTCCGTATCTAATACAAGCAAGTTTTCCAAGCTTCGGCCGAAGGCTTTATAATCGTCGCTCTCCGATTACCTCATAGGACATTAACCTATACGAATATAGGCAGTGAATCCCGATAGCAGTCAAAGCCCGGCAATCACCTCCGTAAAGTCGGTTGCGTTTCGTCGCTGACCCGTGTCTCATTTATGAACACTTGCGAGCCTAGCCAACTAGCGACAAACCGAAATCGCAAAAGCAAATCCGTCAATGACCCTATCGGTCTGAGGCTGCTATAGTCATTCGTTCAATCATTGACAACATCCTAGCCATGTGATTGAGACGAATACGAGCCGAATGTCCGGATATGCGATCTCTTCGATCACCGATATCTCCATCACGACCCACAACCTCTCAGGTAATTGGTGACACTACCGATACTATGTGGTCATCAATGGATAAGTCATATACGGATATCTAGTCACCCACCTAGAATCCTTAGACTTACGGACTTTTTATTTAATGTTGAGATTAAGGACTGTCCGGTGTCTCCTCTCTCGTCCCACGAGAATCAGACGTCCAACTCATAATTTGGGTGTTATTTATTTATCGCACTACCGGATGCCAAGTAGACTTTAAATTTGATAAATAAATAATAATACCTTTATTATAATGAAAATAAATATTCATTAATTTATTTGACGGTATATACAATAAACCTGTCTATCAACCTATACATCATCGTGCGCCCTATACTATTCCTAGTCCTCGTATGGCATTCCGAGGGCACACTCCCTAACAGTTGTGACTTACTTCAAATATAAAAATCTCAATCATTTGTTAGGTTATATATTGAATTGATGGGTTATTACTAGTAATCAAGATTATTCCTTGTGTTCGATACTCGGATACTCGCTATAGCTATTTTACAAAGATAGGTACACTGCCTATCGCGTGTGGTGATAGTTATAACATATTGTTTTAATTATTACTTGACGTACTTGCACGAACATTTATTTAAAACGTACACGCTCGCAATCAAGTTTTTGGTGCCGTTGCCGGGGAGTAATTTGATATTAGGAAAACGTGAGTTCGGTAATTTAGCCATTCACTTATTTGTTATTTTATTCTAGTTTGTCAGAATTTCTTTGATTTGCGATTATTCTTCCGTTTGTGACTTGTTAATTAACTAATTAGATTCGTTGATTTCTTCAAGGTAAATTTTTATGGTGAATGACCGGAAATCATCCATCGTATCCACTCGTTGAAGCATCTCCGAATTTCGTGTCAAGACCCACTATCCTTGCTACCTATTTAACGTTATCCTATGTGCCTAACGATGATTTGTTTAAAAGACATGCAGAAATGCTTATGAAATTTTTCTTTTTCCATTTATGTAATGGAACATCGTTCTCTACATGTCAAAAGAATATTTCCAATTTCCTAATTATATGCAAAACTTAATTACACGAGAACTGTCTACATGTGGAGCAAAAGAATTCCTATGCGCCCGGCCTCACGGGTCGTAATCCACGCACACACTTCCACCCCAAAAGCTGTTGGAAGCTTCAAAAGATTTGCCTTGCCACCTAAGCGCTAAGCGATCACGTACCGTGGTCGCGTGTACCTACAGCACATAACGTAAGGGGTGAGCGATATGCTCAGTAAGTAGAAATCATGCATGACGTGCACGTGATAAAATCCCGCAAAGGCAATCCACGCCAATGCATCTTAAGTCTCGTAGATTAAACCCAATCTCATATCTTTTATCTTTTACGGCCCTTGGCAGACGGCGTAGACCGTAAAGAGCTCTAATCCAACCACGGGCATCAGCCTAAAGTATGAGGGCATCAACCCAGCCATACTAAAGCATGATGGCATCAACCCAACCACGCTAATCAGGGATATAAGGGCATCAACCCAACCATGAGGGCATCAACGCAACCCTGGTAATCCCCTGACGCATCAACGTCGTTCGTATAGTGCGTCGCCGACGGCGCATCAACGCCGTCTCGGTGCCCCGGAAGCCGCCCATTAACTTAACTTATAACATCATTGCCCATCTCGACATTTATTTTTTTCGCTATTTGCTACATAATCCTGCACGCTCATCATCTTATTACGCCCAAGTGTTTCGAGCATGCTCGCGCATATGCATAATGCATTAATGCCATAATACTTACCAAAATCATGAAACCATATCATACAAGTTCACATAAGCACGTAAGCACTTCACCACGTAATCACATAAATTAGGCATATACACACATGTTATGTGTTGTAGTTGGATTTTCACTTACCTGGCGTCCGTAGATTAACCGCTAATCGGTCTAGTGAGTTTCCTAATGTTTTGTCCTTTAAACATAAAAAAGGTATAAAGTTAGTGTATAAATTATATTACTTGACTACGTAAATTTTCGTTCCAAAATTCTATCAAAAACAACGTCTGCCTACAACGAAAATTGACCCTGAAAACATCGGTAGGCAAATTATGATCGGGCGTTGAAAGAGCCAATGCTCATTGGAATCAGACTATTTTCTTACTAAAAGGTGTAAAAATATTTTTTCGAAGTCTAACATGATTCGCGAAATCATCTACTCTCACACTAGGTTCGCGAACTGCTCGCTCCAATTCGCCAAATAGGGTTTTCAATGGTTTCGCGAATTGTTGCATGGAGTTCGCGGAATGTATCGGGTTCGCCAAGCCTTGGTTCGTGAACTAGAGTTCGCCACCTCCTACCAATTCGCAAAATGTCATGAGTTCGCGAAATACCCCTTCCCATCTAGGATTCACGAATTGTTTGAGCTGGGCCAGTTCGCGAATTCACAAGACCATCAAAGTCGCACTTGAGGAGTTCGCCAAATTCGACCTGCATCTTATTGAGGGTTCGCGAAACATTGTGAGTTCGCCAAACCGTTAAAACACGCCGGAGAGCCACGATGGAGAAGACTGCCGGTGGGGAGTCCCGGGCTGAGCCGGAACAGCCGCGCGTAACGCGCGCGTGTTCATCTTGCGGCAGAAAACTACCGCGACTCCTTTGTCGCCTCAGCCCCTCCGTGCTGGAGCCTCACTGGGAGAGATCACCGCCGCAGTGTTTCGCCCGAGCCGGAGTCGCTGCAGTTGTCTTGCGCAGCGCGCATCGCGCGCGCCGTCGCTGTCCGCGGTTTGCGGTGGCGCTGCTCGGGGCTGGTGCCTAAGCCACCATGGCTGGCCCAGTCCCGGATTACGAGGCGGATCGGGTCTGCTCAAAGCAGCCCGATCCCGGAACTGCAGCGTCGCTGCACCGCTCGCAGCACGCGTGCAATGCGCGGCTGCCCGGATCCCGTTGTCGTGCGGGTTCTGATCCGGTCCGTGGTTCCACGTCGGTCCGTACAGCACGAGTGGATGGCCGTGGGTTGGCATACGACGCACCGGACAGCCCAACAACGGTCGAACCGCGTCGGCGCTTCGATCATCTCCCACACGCCTTGTTTCAATTTAAACACGTTATGATTCCGATCACGAGCGCCCGCTCTGATACCACTGTTGGGTTACCTAGTGTCTCCCAGAAACCCCACGTCCCCGAGAGTGGTGCGGAATAAAGTTTTTTTGGGTTCCTCGATTGCCCTCGTAGCTCGGATCAAAATAGTAACACATTGACATGCAATAGGGCTGGTCAAACCAGTAGAGAATTACCAGTTGACGCGAGTGGCAGCTCCTCGTCCTTTTCTTCAAGACTTCGTCGATGGTGGTGGATGGCACTAGATCATCACGCCGACCTCGCAGTGTACCATGGAATCAGTTCTCTAAAGATGGCTAGAGAGAACTGAGCCGTCGCGTGGGAGAAACATGTGTGCGTTCGATGTGTGTTTTGTGCCTTTTGTTGATTTCGAAAATCACGTCTTTTTCTTTACCTTTTTTACCTTTGGAGCACGAAATTCTTAGCCTATTTAAAGGCTTGGATTTCAATATCTTAGTCCTTAAAGTGTGAGAGATTTTTGTCAAATCTTACTCTCTTTTGAATTCCAAATCCAAACTTAAGGAAACTTGCTTTATTAGTAAACTAACTTAAATACCAAGTCAAACTAAGTATATTTAAATATGGTATGATCGAAACTTAATCCTAGATTAATTTTGAAATTTAAATAAATAATATTCCAAATAGTTTATTCCATATTTATTTATATCAAATATGCAAATTCCGAAAATACCCTCAAAGGCATATTTCGAAATTAGCTTAAGGTGAAATTCAATTTTATCATCAAGCCCATTAAGCACTTGGTCAAGCCCAAGTCTTAAAGTTAGTTTCATAAGAAGTCCAATTTCGATCCAATAAATGGGCCGAGGCCCATTAAGGCGTGGCCCAACGGCCCAAGGCCCGTTAAGGCCCAAAACACTTTCTCTCCTTATCAGTACACGTTGATGATCCTTTTTAAACCCGACTCTCTAGGTTCGACTCAATCGGCAAGGGAGGAATCCAAGAGTCCGGTTGTTGCCTAGCCAATCCCGCAGTAACGGACTGTAACTTGATTCGAGTGCGAATTTCGACCCAGTCTTTATCGTGGAACCTCACTATAGATAACAGTTCTAAGTATAAACCCTTCATCTGTGTCCCAATCAAGTGAGAGTCATGGTCTATGTCAAACTCACTAAACTCGATTCTATGATAAAACGGAGACGAGGCAAATTACCAAACTACCCTCCATGTCTGTTAGTTCAATACCTTGGCCAAGGATTTCGTAATTTCACGTCGCCGTCCTCATAGGACACTTATCTCGATTACTTGCGAGACTGTGAATCCGTACTCGGCGGTCTAAGCCCGGCATTCACAAATCGTCATCAAGACCGCATCTGGTCCGCTGACCCATGCAACAGCAAATCGGGTCGAGGGGAACCAGTGACAGTCGAGACTTCGAAGTCAACTCCGTCAAAGCCACTTTCGGTCTAAGGATCACATAGACTACTGCAATGTTATCGTCGGTCATTGACACTCCTTGAGTAATAAGCCATGTTCGACCATACGACCCGTGAGTCAGTGTCCATGAAACGAGTCAATCCCTTGATACGATTCGTATCACAAGCATGACCTCCTCTTCAAAGCGGGATATCGGCACACGATAGGTCATCGAAAAATAAGCCGTGATCGGCTATCGAGCACCCAACTGGAGCCTCAGGCTTACAGACTTTTAATGTTCGAGGTTAAGAGTCCGCTGGTGCCTTCCTCTCTCGTACCCATCGAGAACAGAGACTCAACTCGACACATTTGGATTTGTTCATTTATTACTTTACCGGATGCTAAGTAAAGAACTCTTATATCCAATACACGAACAATGCCTTTCATTAAACACACGAAAATATCTTATTAAACAAAAGGTCGAACGATAAATAATCTAATGCCCTGGACAATCTAATCTTCGTATAGAATTCGAGCTCATATTCCTAACAAGTTTCACTTCTATGAAGTGGCTTTGTGTCTAGTGGGGTAAACTAGTGACTATGAGACAAAAGAATGCGACTTCACAGACAATTTAAGCAAAGAATTAGTCACGTGTCAGGGGAAAATATTTGTATCAAATCAAAGCATGATATAGGTATCTTCATCCTCTTTATTATTTATTTGTTTTTCAAAGAATCGTTAAGTGTGAGAAAGTATTTTGTTAGTAACTCTCTCTAGAATACAACTTAAGCCTTTCGGATCCATTTGTAAACGTTCTCATTGAACTCGATAGTGGACATTTCTTTATATACCTATCCACTTGGTATTTTTACATCTATGTCCTACACTAATGAATATTCTAATAAAGCCCCTAATTACAAAGATAATTAATTACTGAGCACAATTAAATATCTTGTTCAGACTCGGCAACTTCTTAACAAATATCTTCATCACCATCTTTGTCATGACAACCATCTGTTTCTCGAAATATCTATACTCGGGATCGCAGTGGATCCAGATTCTTCACTCTGACGGACTTGAAGGCTTCACAGACTTGTTCTTTCCAGATTTTGTGCTTCTCTTGAGCATGTTGTCTGTTACTAAGACGATGGGTTTGTCCCTACCTTGCTCCTTTATTCGCCAGTTGCTTCGCTGGTGTCATCGGTTTGCTGCTCAAGACTCTCATAGATTATATGGATGTCGATCACATCTAGGTCTGCTAGGATAATTTTCTAGTGTTCATTGGTTTATTTGTATATATATTTTATATAATGGGTCATTTGTAATAAGTTTGCTAGCTGCGGCATTTATGTTATTATACCGAAGTATGTTTGGTATAAGTAGTGAGCTTGAGAATTTTGTATGCTTAACACTTGGATAATTTAGAAAAGTTTCTTTTGAGCTAAACCTAAGAGAAGTGTTAACTCTTGCACACTTACAAAGAGTCGCCACCTTCATATGAAAAACATGCACAAACGCACACTTGAGCTGTATGCTATCTTATCATTTTCTAGGGTCCTTGCAAGATTACAGGGCCTACAAGGTCATTTCTAATGAAGTTAGTGGATATTTTCTTCCATTCTGGCATTAGTGAAGTGAGGAATTTGACTTTCATCTCCATGTTCATCCTTGTGACGTTGATCTTCCTCATCTCATTGACTTGGATCATTAACCTACGATATGTTTCACCAATTTGCTCCTCGGGCCTTGCCTTGAAAGAGTCGTAAGCAACAAGGGTGTTGGCTTTGCTCTCAGTCCGACCTCAGTTCGTTGAATCTTGGTGACTTCATCCCACATTTCTTTGGCCGTTCGAAAGCTGGGCTTGGATGACGATGTCGTTTGGCATAGCTTGCAGGAGTTCGACCTTTTCTAGGAGGTCAGCTCTTGCTCGTCTCCTCTCAGCGTCGTTGTACTTAGCAAGCATCTTGAGTACTCTGCTTGGTAAGCCTGTGGGAGTTGGCCTCATTGTCACCAGGAAGGGTCGTCCAAAAACTTGTCGATCCTTCTTCTAGGAACGAATGATGTCATCTCCGCTATCCTTCATCTTCAAGAAGTCCAGGAACCTGCTTATCCATACGGTGAATTCGCCCCGTCTGAGTACTGGTGGACATACATCGCTTCCCATTAGTACTATCAAAATGGAAGTGGTACTGTTGACCCATGAATTGGTATGAGTGAACAGTGAAGTGGTACTGTAGACGCATGAAGTGGTACTGTTGAACAGAGAAGTGGTACAGCATTTGTAGACCCATGAAGTGGTAATGTTGAACAAAGAAGAAGTGATACTGTAGATCCATGAAGTGGTGCTGTTGAACAGAGAAGTGGTACAGGTTTTCGAATAAAAATATTCGAATAATTCGAACTATTACTTTTTAATTCGAATAATTAATTCGAGTAAAAAGGAAATCAAAAAAAATACTAACTCGATTTTTACTCGAATAAATGCTCATTTTACACTGTAAATAACACTTATTTGTCATATAATAACACAATATTTGTTCTGAGTAACACTTTCTGTTATGTGATAACTGATAACAATTTGGAATTTGATAACAGAACTGGGGCGCTGGATACCACTTCATAACTACTCTTTTGTTAGGGTATTTTCGTCCAATAACCTTAATTCTAACTTAAATTATGAAATGGGTCCTTCAAACTATTTTTCCTCTGACATGGGCTTGGACTTTGATTTAAAAATCCAATCGTCCATTTCTTAAAACTGGCGGGCTTAGCCCGCCAGGCCCGCTACCCGCATGCATGCGGGAAGGCCCGCCAGTAGGCGGGCTTGCCCGCCCCCACCCCCGCCCCGCCTGTGGCGGGCTACGGGTCTGCCCGCCCCGTCGGCCCGTTTTGACAGTACTACTTCCCATGTATGTATTGTGTATGTATATGTATTTGTGTGAGAATTTGGATTTTGGAAGTTGTTTATCGAAATTGTGTTGTTGCAAAAAAAGTTTGACTTGCGAAAATTGTGTTGCGAAAATGGAGTTCGAATGTTTAAAAAATGTAAATTGCAGAAATGCAATTTTCGAATTATGATGTTCCAAATGGTTTTCGAAGTAAAAAATTGCAAACATAATTTTTTGACATATGTGGTTATTGATATAAGTGGGTTTCGGAAAATATTTTCGAAAGAGCTCTGCGAAACAGTTTTTGATATGATTGAAATGATTTTCGGAAGAAATTTTGAAGAGTTCGAAAATGACTTTCGCAAACCTGTAAAAACCCTGATTTTGCTGAAAAGTCACTCAAATCAATCTAATTAGGGCAATTTGCTCTGATCGCATTTAAGTCCATTACACTAAGGGGATGTTTGTTTCCAGTGATCCAACATCACGGTGATACCCACATCACCATAATGTGAATATCACCGTGATGTGGATTAAGGTGATATATCATTATTGTGTTTGTTTTGGGGTGATATTTCATTTTGCATATCAAGGTGATATTAGAATAGTGTGTTTGTCTAACTACGGTGATGTGTGGGGTGATATTGCATAAAATGTCATATTTAACCCTACGAATATTACATAAATTATGTGGATGATATATATAAAATATATATATATATATGATATTTACATAATAATGTTTACCATTTATTATCGAGTTTAATTTTTTAAGAATTAATAATAAGTTTTCCATATAGTTATTCAATATAGTTATTTATTATTAAATATTTTAAGATTTAAATAATCTAATTACATAATTCGAAATATGAATAAGGATATGTATTAAGTATAAATGCTAAATTAAGGGATAATGTTGACGGTGATGAAAGATCCCCTAGCTTTTTTGGGGAGATCCAAAAGGTAGAATATCACCCCACCTAGGTGATCTGTCATTACGGTGATGACTCATCACATAGGATAAAAAAACATGGTGATAATAAAGCGATGAGAGGATTACGGTGATATTTTGGAAGATCACCCCAAAACAAACACCGCCTAAGCTTTATAAATAATAGATTCTTAAAACTGTGTTTTACAGGGGTCTGACTCCAAATTTTAAAGAGTTAATTATATGTCATGCCCACTTAACATATGTTCATTAGATTTTAGGACCCAATAATGTTTGAAATAGAGATAAGGATCTATTTGAAGTTTGGTGTTAGAGTTAAGAAACGACGCATCTGCCCCTGCCTGTGTGCTGAAATTACGAACCATGCCATCGGCTTATTCAAACATGCAAAGCAACCATGAAGAAGTGGTATACAGTGTACATGAAGTGGTACTATAGATCCATGAAGTGGTACTGTAGACCCATGAAGTGGTACGGGTGAATAGTGAAGTAGCACTGTAGACCCATGAAGTGGTACAGTAGACGCATGAAGTGGTACTGTTTAACAGAGAAGTGGTACAGCATTGTAGATCCATGAGGTGGTAATGTTGAACAGAGAAGAAGTGCTACTATAGACCCATGAAGTGGTACTGTTGAAATGTTTGGGAATTTCATGGGTCTAGAAACGTTGTACCACTTTTCCGTTCAAACAATACCACTCCATGGGTCTAGAGTCCCACTTCTTCTCCGTTCAACATTACCACTTCATGGGTCTACAACTATACCACTTCTCTGTTCAACAGTACCACTTCATGGGTCTACTGTACCACTTCACTGTTCACCAGTACCACTTTATGGGTCTACAATACCACTTCACTATTCACCCGTACCACTTCATGGGTCTACAGTACCACTACATGGATCTACAGTACCACTTCATGTAATACTTCCTATTATGTGATAAGTGATAACAGTACACTGAAATTTGATAACAGAACTGACGCGCTTGATACAACTTCATAACAACTCTTTTATAAGGGTATTTTCGTCCAACAACCTTAATTCTATCATAAATTCTGAAATGGGTCCTTTAAACTAATTTTTCTCTGACATGGGCCTGATCTCTATAATAAAAATTACATGGGCCTGAAATCCAATCGTCCAAATTTTAAACTATAGCTCTTAAAAGCCCCGAAACTATATTCTCTCCTCAAAATACTAAGCTGAAGTCTGAACTTGACAAGATAAGAACATCTGGAAGTAGTTAGTTTGCGGAGCGAACTACCTACGTGAGACTTTGTTCTACAGCAGAGCATTAGAGCTCGGGCGTGAGAGTAATTTTGATGACAAGGACTCTGAATCTCAGCCGTCCACTCGAGTCCAGCCATAGATGGCGGTGGCTGCCTCCCAAGAAACCAACGGTCTCCCGAAGGCTGTCGTTCTTTTGCTCTATGCCCACTAATAAGGTCAGTCCGGCTACGTCTTTACTGTATTTCTATGAAAAAAGTTAGATGTTTATTCAAAAGCATTGGACTTGATTAGATATTTATGCAAAGAGGTTAGATATTTGTCTGCGGGCCGGTGTGCTTTCTGTGTTTCATCAGTAGAATTCTTATGCAAAGAGGTTAGTAAGACATAGTTGTTTTGTTTAAAGAAAATATGTACTAGTTTGTGGGTTTTCTCTGGAAATTATGAGGTCTTACTCAACGTTTGTTGATATCTACCGTGCGCTTGGTTTGGCTTTACGTTATGTTATCTGGCATTGACTTGCTAAAATAATAAATATATTAGTTTTATCTGTTTTAACTATCACCTTCTTAGGTTATAATATTGCACACCATGTGCTTGTTGAAACGTTTGCAGATGAAATGGCTCAGTTTCACACATGAGAATATTAATACCCGTATTGGCTTAAACATTCAAAAGTAATGAAGCTACAAGAACATTATTAGATTTGTCTTTCTTTCCCTTTCCTTTTGATTAGTTTAAGAAGGCTTATACAAGCGTGATGATAGTGCCAACTGGTGTTGGAGCAGCCATTGGTGGCTATGCAGGCGACTCTTTGCCCGTTGCTCGAGCACTTTCCTCTGTGGTTGATTGTCTCATTTCTCATCCCAATGTATAGCATCGATTTCCAGCTCATCTTTATACAACATTTTATCAAAAGAATGATCTTTAGACTTGTTTCCTTGTTTATGTGTAATGATTTTTCAGGTTCTAAATGCAGCAATGCTTTATTGGCCTATGCCAAATGTACTATACGTCGAGGGCTATGCACTCGATAGATTTGCTGAAGAACTATGGGCTCTACAACCAGTTCATCAGAATAGGGTATGTATTTATTTATCTTGTAAACATTTCCTTTTTCTCCATTTAGTATATGAAGATTAATTATTCGAGCAATGTAAGATAGTTGGGCTTAGTTCTTGATGCTGGGATAGAGCAACATCTCATTCTTCATCATTTACAAGTGGCTGACGCGACAAGGGCTTCCCTCGGTTTGCCTATTGTTGAGTATACTGTGACAGATACTGCTCTACAGGTCTGTCTTTTTGTGTTCCCTGTATAGCTCGTAAAATGAACTTTGTGAAGTAAAAGTTTATCTTCTTTCCCTAGTTTTTTCATATTAGTCAGAAGCCAAAAAGTTCATGATTCTCTATTAGAACAGTCTCAGCCCCACTTATGATTGTCCATACGTATATGCCTTTTCAAGAGATTTCAGTATGCTTTCTTTCTATTCAAGCCTGAAATTTTATTGCCAATGAAGCCTTGGTCTAGTGGTCAAGGAGGAGGCCTTAAGAATTTGTGGGCTAGGTCATGGTATAGAATTCCAACTCCCACAATTTCTTGAGTTGTCCCCATGGGATCTTATCTCATGACTAGCGTGTTGGGTACCTGGAGATCTAGTCTCATCCCCGGTATGTGAGCGTAAGCCCGCTGGTTGAGTGGGGATACTCCAGGTTTGAAAAAAAAAAAAAAAACGGCCCGACGTTTTGTTTCTTTTTTTGAATCCATCGAATATCTCTAGGTGGAAAAGTGGGTTGACCCCAATACGGGCCAATCCACGGGGAGAATAGTGCGACCTGATTCACTGTTAAGGGCTGTAGAGACATTAATAGAGAGGGCTGACGTGAATGCAATAGCAGTCGTTGCACGTTTCCCAGATGAAGACAGCAACACTGACATGGACAATTACAGACAAGGGGAGGTAGAAAATTTAAAAGTTTTATTTATTGTTTTCATTCACCTAATTTGTACTTTCAAGTTCATTTTGCTTTTTTTTTTTCGTATCGCACGACAAACTGAATGACTTCCAAGCAAATACAGGGAATCGATCTCTTGGCTGGCGTAGAAGCCATAATTAGCCATCTAGTGGTGGAAAAGTTTGGGATTCCCTGTGCGCACGCACCTGCGTTATTACCGTTCCCATTAACACCTTTGTGCCCTAAATCTGCAGCTGAAGAGGTGAAACGCTAATAAAATCGTTACATTGAAAAATACAAATCGATTTACGAAATTTGTCGTATCCATTCCTTAAGTCACTTCACAGATTGGATACACATTCTTACCATGTGTGCTCGCGGGTCTAAGCAATGCACCACAGTACATAGCCACAAAAGGCGGCTCCCATTCACTAGCAAGGGAACGCATAGTGGCCGATGATGTCGACAGTTTGATTTTACCAATCGATTCTTTAGGAGGTGACGGAGTTGTGGCTTTTGCTCGAAGGAAAAGAAATAGGGTATGTATTCGTCGTGTTCTTTTTTTTTATGTTGCGTATTTTGCCATTTTTACTGCGACACGTCGATCACTTTTTTTTTATATATGTAGCCGCTTATTATTGCGGTTGAAGAGAACGAAACTGTCCTCGACGATACGCCGGAGAAACTTGGGATTTCAGCGGTATGTACGGTACGACTCGCCATATGTTTCTTGAGAATTATTGTATTTAATTTATTTTTTCTTTGTTGATTGTATTATTGCAGGTTAGGGTATCGAATTATTGGGAGGCCATTGGAGTTATTGCAGCTCACAAGGCTGGAATAGATCCGAATTCGCTCAGGGAAAATGGGATAAACAACATACGTGGGACTTGCAATGGCATGGCGACGATTAAGGACGAGAGATTGTTTGCTTGATTTGTTGATGCATGAGATTATTTTACATCTTCTTGCTCTATTATAGGGTTGATGTTGTCATTACCTGATCACACCAAAATAGAGTGCATCGAGTGATACACGTAGACTAATCAGAGCGGGCGAATGATATTTTTTGGCCCAGATGTTTGGGGCTTAGGTGTTTTTAGTCACCGATGTTTGGGGCTTAACGTTTTGGTCCCCAATACTTCGTCATTTTGGATCCCAGATCTTACTATGTTTGAACCAACTTCGTCCCTTCATTAAGTTAATCATTTGTTCAAACGGACTTGGCACGTGACATGCTCGTAACCTTCTTTAAAAGGAGATCTCGCGAAGGGACGTAAGTCACTCACTACGAGTCTGCATGTTGCGAACCTTGTTCCGGAACACCAAGCACTTTCAACGGTGGTACGCTCGAATACTAGCAAGTATATTAGGTCGTGCAAGTAGTATAAAATGGACGTAAGTCCAAGTATCGGTTCACGAGGACAGCTCGATTAATTTTAAAATATTATTCTGAAATTTAATTTAGACTAATTCAAATTTTAAATATGGTATTTTTACGATTTCTGATATTAAAAACAATCAAACCAGATAAAAGCGCAAATAAACAATTAAAGCAAATAGACGATTGACGATTTAAAATCAATTAACGACAATGGGATCAAGGCGTATGCTTGGCACGAATTATGCCTACGTCTTCACGCAATCAATCATAAATAATCAAAACAAGTCTTAGTCAAGGTATAATTTCCTAAAATAATCGCTACTCGTTTGTCCCGCAATAACGATCCTATGCGATAGAGAATCAATCCCTATATGTCTATATGACAGTAGTTTCTACGCACGCATTTAATGTTTATGAAATTCCCCGAGTTTAAACGCTTTCGGTGCCTAATACCTCGGAAACCACACGAACGAAACCGAATTCCATTTCTGGTCAGTTTTACGTCGTGGTGCTTTATCTTTATCGTTCTAACCGGTCTAATTACTTTGTCCGTCTCATAAACCAGTTGAATATAATGCATATGTTGATCAGACACACGCAATCATTAAACTCAAATATAAAACACATAACTCGACTCATGCGATTAAATACGATGCGAATAACATTAAGACAAACTCATAATCCGGCCTTAATCACATAATATTTTACACTAGCATATTAAAATACGAAAACAACGAAAGTTCAAATAGAGACATAATTAAAAAAAGTAAAATGACAGATAGAAAATCCCTCACGGTACTTTCGTCGAACGGGTGGTGGGCAACTTTTCTCAAAATAGCACCTAGCTCCAACACACCCTATCAAACAGCTCAACCTCGTGTAGAAACCCCCAAGCTCATAGCTGCCCAACAGATCTGATACAGCAACTCACAGACCTCAACCTCTCGGCCCTCTCTTTGCGTAGATTTCTTTTTCTGTTCGAAGGGCGCTCCACAAGCACGCACCTCACTAATGACACATAGATCGCACCCCCCTCTTTTCTTAATTAGAACATAGCTTATTTATTACCTCAGTGTCGAAGCTCCCCTCTGCCCTTCTCCTAAGAAACGTTTTATAGACGTGAGGTGAAACACGAGGGCGACCAAACATCCCCGATTTCCTCGAGCTGGGTTTCCCTTAATTCATGCGTCCCTTTTTTTTTCTTTTGCCTACTCTTTTTGCGTTGCTTCTCGTGTGTCCTCAGCCGTAAAGATTGGCCTTCTTTTCTTCCGTTGTCTCCGCGTTGTGTCGTGGTCATCTTCTTCAATAATGATAGCTCGATCGTTCCTCTCTCCCATCTATTATATTGTATTATATGTGTGTTGGGCTACGTTCATGGGCTGAGGTTGGGCTAATGGGCCTGAAAATATTTGGGCTGATTTTGTTTGTTTTTCTAGGCTTTGGGCTCACAAAGTTTGGGCCGATTTCTAGCTCAAGTTCGTTCCCGAATTTTGGCCATTTTTTAGCTTTGGTACCTTTCAAATATGAAAAGTAACATTCGATAGGATATTTCTGGACATTCAAACATATAACTATGGAACTACGCAATTTTTCGGGTCTAAAATGTTCGTAAAATCCTAACTTATCAACAACCCTCAAACTAGCTTTGATCGTCCTCGATCGTAAAAGCGGATAAAAACTAAATCGACTTAGGATTTTACGTCACAAAATGAATTCTCATGTTTATTCTCAGAAAACAAAAGCACAATCGGTCGAAATCGTCATCAGCTAATGAATGATCTAGTCAAACATGGGACATGAAGTAATACTTCGCAATCATATCATAGCACGAAAATATTTCCAGAACCAAACATGTATCAAGTGACAACTCTCACATGGATCGCTCAAGTCGCTCGAAGTGTTTAATGGGGTTTGTATAAAAGCGCTCGACTCACGACATAGAATGATATTACTCTAAGCTTGCAAGTATATCACATCATAATCACTTATGAATCTCATGCACGAATTAAAAGGTTTTTATCAAGGTTGTAATGGGTCTCAGGGTAATAAGGGTGTGATATATGGGATGAGTGAGGTAAAATAGTCAAGCATGTTAGTCACTAAATCGCTTTCCTGTTATACCCTAAAGCAACGAAATACGACATCAAATAATGGAAACTCGTACTACTATAAAACGCACTAAAACTATTAGTAAGAACTCGAGAAAAAATTTCTGAAAATCCACTTTAGCCATTTTTTCTTTAAAAATATTTTTTTCATTTTTTTTCAGTTATTTTTTCCAGTTTCTTTCTTTCTCTCTTTTTTTTTCGATCACTCTTTTCTTTTTCTTTTTTTTTCCAAATAAATAAAACATACTACCACAACCAGATAAAACAAGTCGTAATCTTCTTTCCTCTATACTACTCAATACTCTGAAGCGACTAGTAAGCTAACATGCTGATAGTGGGTTCGAGGATTAAGGATAAAATAACGGGATAAAGTGGTTAAATATCGTAGCTCCAAATCAAATAATAAGGCTAATAAGGCTCAAAGGGGCTCATTTATTGATAGATATGTCGGGTATGGAGATATTTAGACCAGTGGCTCATCCTAAGCGCCTTTATCATTTTCGTACACAAAAATCCAGTGATATTGACATGCATAACAAAGCAAGTTCGAAAATAATCAGACTACGCGTGGCACTCATGAAAAATACATTGAGCAAGTATTTTGTTGCTCTATTTTTTTTTGCTCAAAACTCACAATATTTTCTGGGTTTGTGTCTCGTGATACGTACTATTTTTCTGAATCAATCAATGTAGTCAGACAATCATGTTAATATCAAAACACCTAACATGCAGAACTTTCACACACAATTAACTAAATCTTATCTCGACACAAGCAAAATTTCAAAATTTTCATCATCGACCGAAGATTTCACAAGTGACGTTCAAATCATAACTTGATCAGTTAAACCATCCAATAAATCGAAGAGATCGATATCATATACAATCTAGCATGTGTCAGCCCACCCCCAAACTAATTATCACATTGTCCCCAATGTGTAGAATTTAAGGTAAAGAGAGAGTTTAAGTGACACTGCCCTGAATAATGCACAGATCGATGTGGGCGAGTTGTGAGAGGACTTCAGTTCTTTCAGGATAGCACTACTTCTGCGGATGAACCACCCCCAAACTGACTATGAGCCCGCGAGAAAACATAACTAGACGACACCGTGATACGAATTCTTGAGAAAATAAATTCAAATGCAAGACACACTTATAAGATGCGATAATTAATATAGACTCCAATACAAAATAAAAATAGAAATGCATAGATAGTACTTGGGTTGCCTCCCACGAAGCGCTGCTTTTATAGTCGTTAGCTCGACTCTCGAACCGATCAAGGTAGATCGGTAGTGAACTTGGTGTGCTGGAGGTCCTTCAGCTTGTTGGTATTTTCTCCAGACAAGGTATCCCTGAAAGACATAGAACAACTCAAAGCAGTCATATTACTATTACGGGGTTCTTCAAGAATTATTCAAGTTACTTCTTCAAGATTCCCGTCGTCGTATAATTTCAGGCACTGTCCATTAGCCTTATAAGAGCCCTTCCCGTTTATTAGGATCTTTAAGGCTCCAGATGGGAATACTTGCTCCACTACGTATGGCCCTGTCCATTTACTCTTTAGTTTTCAGGGAAATAGGCGCAGCCGCGAGTTGAATAGTAGTACACTATCCCCGACTTTGAACTCTCTCTGTGCAATTCTCTTATCATGGTATTTCTTCGTTCGCTTCTTATACAGTTTTGCATTCTCGTATGCATTTTGGCGAAATTCTTCCATCTCATTCAGTTGGAGTAACCGGTTTTTACCTGCCTCGACATAATCAAAGTTAAGTTTCTTAACAGCCCAATATGCACGATGTTCTAACTCAACAGGTAAATGACATGCTTTTCCATAAACTAATTTAAAAGGTGAAGTTCCTATCGGTGTTTTAAATGCAGTGCGATATGCCCATAGTGCATCATCTAGCTTCAAAGACCAATCTTTCCTAAAGGCATTCACTATCTTTTCTAAAATTTGCTCAAGCTCCCTATTGGAAACTTCTACATGTCCACTGGTTTGAGGATGGTACGCGGTAGACACTTTATGCTTAACACCATATTTCGACAATAAATTTGCAAATAACTTATTGCAAAAATGAGTACCCCTATCACTAATTATTGCACGTGGTGTAACAAAGCGAGTAAAGATATTTTTCTTAAGAAAGCGAATAACTACTCGTGCATCATTTGTTCTACATGCTTCAGCCTCGACCCACTTGGACACATAATCTACTGCAACGAGGATATATTTATTAGAGCATGAAGTAGGAAATGGTCCCATAAAGTCAATACCCCAAACATCAAATTGCTCAACTTCTAGCATAATATTTAAAGGCATCTCATGTTTTCTAGAAATACCACCAGTACGGTGGCAACGATCACAAGAAATTACATAAGCATGAGCATCCTTAAATAAAGTAGGCCAGAATAAACCTGATTGAAGCACCTTAAATGCCGTCTTTGTAGGCCCATGATGTCCACCCGTCAAACCATAATGACAATGAGATAGAACATAATTTACCTCTTTCGCAGGAATACATCGCCGAATTACCTGATCGGAGCAGATTTTGTACAAGAAGGGATTGTCCAACAGATAATGCTTTGCATCAGAAAAAAATTTCTTCTTCTGATGAAAAGTTAACCCTGTTGGAATATCACCTGTAGCGGCATAATTAGCAAAATCCGCATACCAAGGTAAAGATGTATCAAGCAATGCTTACAATTGTTCATCAGGAAAACACTCATCAATAGGTAATTCCTTATTCTACTCATGTGAATTTTCTAGCCTAGATAAATGATCAGCTATCACATGTTCGACACCTTTCTTATCACGTATCTCTAGGTCGGATTCTTGAAGCAATAAAATCCAACGAATTAACCTGCGCTTAGCATCTTTTTTAGCGAATAGGTATCTAAGTGCAGCATGATCAGTGTATACTATTACCTTATTCATCATAAGATACGAATGAATTTATCTACCGCAAATACCACTGCTAGTAGCTCTTTTTCGGTGGTAGCATAATTTCTCTGTGCATCGACCAAAGTCTTGCTAGCGTAGTAAATGGCCTGAAATATTTTATCCTTGTGTTGTCAAAGAACAGCACCTGTCGCACCAAAACTGGCGTCGCACATCAATATAAACGGCAAAGTCCAATCCGGTGCAATCATCACTGGCGCCGTGGTGAGTTTCTCCTTTAATGTTTGTAAAGCTTGTAGACACTCATCTGCATGTCCCAAAAAGCTCCTAACTGCCTTTACCGACGTGGGTGGTGGCAGCTGCTCAATTACGTCGACCTTCGCTCGATCTACCTCAATTCCCTTGTGTGATACCTTGTGGCCAAGAACTATGCCTTCCTGTACCATAAAAGGGCACTTCTCCCAATTTAAAACAAGGTTAGTCTCTTCACAACGTTTAAGAACAAAATCTAAATTATCGAGGCATATATCGAACGTAGATCCAAACACAGAAAAATCATCCATAAAGATCTCCATAAATTTCTCAACTACATCATGGAAAATAGCAAGCATGCATCATTGAAATGTAGCTGGGGCATTACATAATCCAAATGGCATACGTCTATACGCAAAAGTACCGTAAGGACAAGTAAAAGTAGTTTTTTCTTGATCGTCGGGTGCTATAGAAATCTGATTATACCCAGAATAGCCATCTAGAAAACAATAAAATTCATGTCCAGCTAATCGCTCTAACATTTGATCGGTAAAGGGAAGTGGAACGTGATCATTACGTGTGGCATCATTTAATTTTCTGTAGTCTATGCATACACGCCATCCCGTAACTGTCCTAGTGGGAATTAATTCATTTGAATTATTTTTAATCACAGTTATACCTCCCTTTTTTGGCACAACCTGCGTCGGACTAACCCATGCGCTATCGGAGATAGGATAAATAATACCTGCGTCCAAAAGCTTGATTACCTCATTCTTCACGACTTCTTGCATACTTAGGTTCAAACGCCTCTGTGGTTGTACGATCGGCTTGTATGAATCCTCCATCAAAATCTTGTGCATGCAAATGGTCGGGCTTACTCCTTTTATGTCAGCAACCTTCCATGCGAATGCCCGCTTGTGTTCCCTTAACACTCTCAATAGCTTTTCTTCCATGAGTCTGTCAACGAGGAAGAAATAATCACAAGTAAAGTGTCAGAGGCACCAAGATAAACATATTTAAGATGGCTAGGTAAAGGATTTCAATCTAGAGTTGGAGGATCCTCGATTGATGGACGTGGTTGCAGTCCCAATGTCCGATCGAGTTGCTCAAATTTGATTTAAATGACTTTCTGTGAGGTGTATTTGCCTCTAGAATCCGGCCTCATATAGCCTTAATCACATAATATTTTACACTAGCATATTAAAATACGAAAACAACGAAAGTTCAAATAGAGACATAATTAAAAACAGTAAAATGACAGATAGAAAATCCCTCATGGTACTTTCGTCGAACGGGTGGTTGGCGACTTTTCTCAATAGCACCTAGCTCCAACACACCCTCTCAAACAGCTCAACCTCGTGTAGAAACCCCCAAGCACATAGATGCCCAGCAGATCTGACACAGCAACTCACAGACCTCAACCTCTCGGCCTCTCTCTTTGCGTGGATTTCTTTTTCTGTTCGAAGGGAGCTCCACAAGCACGCACCTCACTAATGACACATTGATCGCACCCCCCTCTTTTCTTAATTAGAACTTATTTATTACCTCAGTGTCGAAGCTCTCCTCTGCCCTTCTTTTAAGAAACGTTTTAGTGAGGTGAAACACGAGGGTGACCAAACATCCCCGATTTCCTCGAGCTGGGTTTCCCTTAATTCATGCATCCCTTTTTTTTTCTTTTGCCTGCTCTTTTTGCGTTGCTTGTCGTGTGTCCTCAGCCGTAAAGATTGGCCTTCTTTTCTTCCGTTGTCTCTGTTGGGGATGTGCCCTCGGAATGCCACTCGAGGATGTAATGAATAGGGCATGTATTTAATAATCGGTGTATTATTCGTTATGTATTTGAATAATGTATTCTTATACGTATTAATGGAATTTATACTTTATAATTTATGCTTCAAAAAGGCATATTATTTATTTACCTATAAAGTCTTACTAGGCATCCGGTGAGACGGTAAATAAATAAATCTCATATATCGTGAGTTTATTCACCGATTCTCATGGGATGAGAGAGGGGCACCGGTGAGCTATTATTCTCCGATATTAAATTAGTTCATAAGTCTTAGACCTCAGTGGGGTGACTGAGCGTCAATTACGACTTATTTGTTGACGACTCTTATATGGTTGTGCCAATCATTCGCTTGGGAAGCGAGAGGTCGTAACATTGGTATAAGTTGAATCAGGGGATTAACTTGTACTTGGACACGACTCGTAATCGACGATCACATGGGCCTTATCGTTACTCTGGGTAGCGTCAATGATCGATCGATTGACTATAGTAGTGTGCGTGGACCTTAGACCGAAGGGTTTTTGACGGAGTTGACTTTGGGGTCTTGAAATGTCACTAGTTTGCTGGGCCCACCTTGTTCGGGAACGAACATGGGTGGGCGGCGACATGCGGTCTTGACAACAAAGGGTAACTGCCGTGCTTAGACTAACGTTAGGGATTCACTATCTCGTTAGTAACTGAGATATATGTCCTATGCATATTCGGGGACGAGAAATTACGAAGTCTTCGGCCGAAGCTATAAACTGACTTACGTGGGACGTAAGGGCAGTTTAGTAATTTCGCCAGTCACGAATTTGTCATAGAGTCTAGTCTAGTGAGTTTGACGTAACCATGACTCTCACTCGATCGGAACATTTGTGAAGGGTCTATACGCACGACAATAATCTGTAGTCGGTTCGTAGATCGAAGATCGTACTCAACACGGGATCTATTTGGTACCGCGGGATTGGCTAGGCACTTACCAAATTCTTGGATTCCTCCCTTGCCGGGTTGAGACGAACCAAGAGAGTCGGGCTTAAAAATGATCACAGTGATAGTGCCTAACTAATATGAGATGTAAAATGATTTAACGATCTTAGAGACGTTAATAAAAATGTTAAATATATGTTTTAGAAACTATATCTACATTGACGGAAATTTATGGAACGGAAAAGGTGAAGAATGAAGCGTAAATAGGGTTCACAATGACAAGCAAGGCTTGTCACGGTCATGAAGTCCCTCTGCAAAGTAGCAGTAGATTCAAAAATTCATATCTCCCAATCTAGATCGGATTTCAGGTCAATCGGACATCGTTTACCCCTCGATCGGATTGAAATACTAAACTGCCGCAAAGCTGTCAGGGATGTCACGGCCGTGACAGCCTTGCACGTGGCCGTGACGACTGGCAGAGGCAAGCAAAAATGGTGCCCGATGGTGTCACGGCCGTGACACTTCATGCCCAGGCCGTGACAGCCTCCAGAAGATGGTCACGGCCATGACCAAGGCCGTGACGAGCGGCAGAAGTCGTCCAATGATGTGTCACGGCCGTGACAGGTCGTGTCAAAGGCCGTGACCAACAGTTTTTTGGCCAAATTTGATCCAAATCAAATCCAATTTCGTTCCTTCTTCTTTTGTTATGATTTGTGGGACAATATCTAGTCATTAGATGATAAAATAACAAGAGAATCAAACAAAAATGAGTCATGTAGGACATGATCTCATTTAAACAAATCTAAAGTTTATTTCATGATTTAAAACTTGGTTTTACAATTATAGACTTGGGATTTTCGTCCATAATAAGTTTATAAGCTTTCTTACACTAAACTTAGAGATTTGAGAGAGAAGCTAAAGCATTTGGGGTTGTTCTTGAGAAAACCCTAAGTGTGTGAGTTTTAGAAATCACATACACATCTAAACATCTCTATACAATTCTCCACACCATCTCTAGCCATACTTGGGGTGGTGTAGGTTTACGGCACGTCACGGGGTCGGCGTGATTCTCTTCGGCACAGTTCGTGAGCTACGGGAGCTAAGGATCTTCGCTACAAGGGTAAGATCCTTATTCTTTTATACGTGTCGATCATGCAGTTTTCTTTATTTAACCGAGTATCCTGGGGAAACCGTATGGGGAACCCGGGAAAAATTTTAAATTCCGCTGCGTCCAGAGCAGGGCCTCGGGTCACCCGGGGTTTCCCAACAGTGGTATCAGAGCCATAGGCTCGATTCTAAGAAACGACATAAATGAGTCAGAAACGAACTCGATTGTGCAAGTCACTAAGTTGCTCAAGCGTCAAAGCATGAGTTGTACTTAGTTCGAGTTTGTAAACCGAGCAGTCGCCTGGTCGGAGGTCGCTTAGTTGCGAGCTTTTCGACGTAGCGTAGCAACGTGGAGAGAAAACCCTAGTGGGAGTCTCGTCGCGGTTCGTAACTTGTGGGTCCGTAAGTCTAGGACTAGCCCAAATTTCGTTTCGGTTTTCTTTGAGCGTTTTGTTGTCGTGAACGTGTTTATGTTGTATGCATGTTCGTATGACACGTATTAAGACGTCGGCATGGACTTAGGCTCTATTTCCGGTGATATGTTAAGGGTGACAAGGTTCCCCCCGGTTTGTATTTATTCGTTAATATAAGGGTTGTCTGGGACAGCTGATCCCCCCGTTTTGTATTTTAGTTAATATTAGAAAAATTAATTTTTGTATGATGGTTGTACGAGTACGACACGGGTCCACGAGAAGGCCGTTCGAAGACTTGGAGGTCGTTCGAGAACATGGTGTGAAGCCGAAGACAAGAGATGTAATTTTATAAAATAAATGTAGTAGAGTAGAAATAGTTCACGCAGACGGTCTTATAGGCAAACTAGGTTTACCGCGTATACTAGCATGTTTGTTTGACGTTACGTGCGTGTTTAAGTGCTTAAGTGTGTGAGACGTATTCTCCCGGTTGGACTAAATACTATGTGGGTAAAGGGATAGGGTTCCTGTCTTCTATCAAGCTCAAAACCATTGTGGCTTGAGTGTCGTGTGCGGTTTGTTTCGAGTTATCGGCGCCAATCATCTTGCTCTTGTCGTAGTTGGTCCGAGTGCGTTAAGACAATAAAGTCAAGCTCATTATTGAAACAACTTGAGTATATGTGCGGTTTGTTTCGAGTTATCCACGCCAAACATTTTTACTCTTGACGTGGATATTATGGGTGACTGTCTAAACGCCGCTCTCCGAAACATATTCACGCCATATAAAGAGTTATCCTACAGGCGGGAATTTCTAAACGTTAGGATTGAGCCTGACGTTGATAGGTCACACTTAGACGGTTATTTCCCAATTATTCCTGTTAGGGTGAGGTTCCTGACCGGAGACAAAGTTGTTGAAACACTTATGAGATGGACTCGTGTAAGACACGGGTTCATCTAGGGGTTCGTGTGGGACACGGCGCCGTTCGAGTAATGGGTCAACAAACTGTTAGGTTGAGGCTCATTTCTGCGGAGCGGGGAAATCAACACCACTATGAAACTATCAATGAGGTTTCCGAAATCTCTATCGGGAGAATGTGATTTTGAGAAAAATAGTGAGAGTCAAGCCAAATTGTTAAAGTCCTTATTTGTGCTTGTAGAATAATACGTTGACCCCTTCAATGCTTTATTTTCTGCAGATTGTTTTCTTTCTAGTTTGTATACAAAATGACGTCACCATTCAATTTACTGATCACACAAAATCGTTTGGAGGGTCTAAACCTTGCGGACTGGCTCCGTAAACTTGAGGATAGTCCTCACTCTGGAACGCCTAGAGTATGTCCTTGAGGGACCCATACCACTCGAACCCCAAGAGGGTGCGAGTGATGCCGACAAGGAATATTATGCCAAATGGATGGCTGATAGTGCCCGTGTCAAGGCTTATATGTTAGCTGGGATGAATAATGATCTGCAGCGCCAGCATGAGGGTATGCAAATGCGCGAGATATTGATTCATCTGAAGGATTTGTATGGCGAGCAGTCGAGATCATCTAGATACCGTGCTGCCGACAATCTCTTTCATACCAAGATGCCTGAGGGCGCAGATGTTGCGGCACATGTGCGTAAGCTCATTGGGTACATCGAGGAACTGGCTTCTCTCTGTTGTCCCATTCACAACGAGCTTCAGATTGACCTGATCCTTCAGTCACTCCCAGCTTCATTTGCTCAGTTTATTATAAACTATAATCTGAGCGATAGACGATTTTCCCTTCCTGAACTCATGAACACGCTGGTTCAGACTCAGCATGAGCTAAAGAAAGGAAAGGGAAAAGAGGTTGTGCTTGTTGCGACTACAAGGTCTAAGAGATCTAACTCGAACAAGCCCAAGCCCAAGCCTAATAAGCCAAAAGGAGGGATTAAGAAAAAGGGCAAAGCAAAAATGAACGTGCTTAAAGTTCCGAAGGCGACTGATAGGTGTCTTCACTGCCAAGAGCTGGGCCATTGAAAAAGGGACTGCCCCAAGCTTCGAGCTTCTGGGGCATCAGGTAAAGTTTTGAAAACTTATTGTTTATTTACTGTATTTTCCACTTCGTGGATTCTTGACTCGGGAGCTAGTACTCACATTTGTGTTTTGAACTAGGGTCTGGAACGAAGTAGAAAGCTGGTGGAACAAGAAGTCTTGATCAACGTTGGTAGCGGACATAGTGTACCTGCTAGTCATGTTGGATCGAAAACTCTTGTATTAAGTTCTGGACATGTATTATATTTATCCGATGTACTTGTATTGCCCAAGGGGCTAAAAAATATTATTTCTATTCCTGCTTTGAGTAAGAATGATTATGAATTTCGGTTCAATAATAATATTTGTGATATTTATTTTGGAAATAAATACGTCGGGAATGCAACATTAATAAATGGTTTATATTACGTTAACGTCCAGGAACATGCGAATGTAGTTACCGACAAACGTAACTTAGAGTTAAATAAAAAGTATTTGTGGCATCTTAGACTTGGTCATGCCGGAGTTCGAAAGATTCAAGAGTTGGAGAAACACGGCATTATTAAGCCTATGGAATCAGATTCCTATCCAACGTGCGAGTCTTGTATTCTCGACAAAATGACTAAGTCTCCTTTTACAGGGACTTTTCAAAGAGCCACTAATCTTTTGGATTTGATCCATACAGACGTTTGTGGACCGTTTAGTGTAGCAGCCCGAGGTAATTTCCGTTATTTCGTGACTTTCACAGATGATCACTCTCGCTACGGCTTGGTGTATCTGTTGAAGCACAAGTCTGAAACGCTTGAAAGTTCAAGGAATTCAAGACTTTAGTGGAAAATCAAACTGGGAGACAAATTAGAGTCGTACGATCAGATCGAGGCGGCGAGTATATGAGTCTCGAGTTCGATTATTTCTTGAAAGAAAATGGAATTATTTCACAGTTTACACCGCCGGGGACACCACAACTGAACGGTGTTGCCGAACGCAGAAATCAGACATTATTAGATAAAGTTCGATCTATGCTAAGCTATACAGATCTTCCCATATCGTTATGGGGATATGCTTTGCAAACTGCAGTTTATGTTTTGAACAGAACCCCTTCTAAGTCTGTAGATAGGGTACCTTACGAAATTTGGAATGGTAAGAAGCCCAGCTTGAATCACTTAAGGGTTTGGGGATGCCCCGCTTATGTGAAAAAGCTATTAACAGACAAACTCGAATCTAGGTCCATGAAAGGATGTTTCGTCGGATATCCCGATGATAGCATGGGATATTATTTTTACTTCCATGATGATCAAAGGATCGTCGTAGCTATTCACGCTCATTTTCTCGAGGAACAGTTCGTTCGAGAAGGTGGAGCTGGCAGAGAAGTGACTCTTGGAGAGTTAGATGAAACGCTTCCAGAGACATCAGTGCCTGAGGGCACAGATGACCAGTCTGAGACGCGCCCAGAATTGCGCAGGTCGGGTAGAATATCTCGCATGCCCGAGAGATATGGTATGGTACATGTCGAGCACGGGGGTGCTGCGACTGAAGGGATCGTTGGTGACGACCCTGCTACCTTTGACCAAGCAATGATGGATGTCGACTCTAAGAAATGGGTCGAAGCTATGACAGCAGAGATGGACTCGATGTATACCAACCAAGTATGGACTCTAGTAGATCTGCCCGAAGGTTTTAGACCTATAGGGTGTAAATGGATCTATAAGAGAAAGATTGGATCTGATGGGCAGGTTGAAACCTACAAAGCTAGGCTAGTAGCGAGAGGGTATAATCAAAAGATGGCATCGATTATGAGAAAACCTTTTCACCTGTTGCAATGATTAAGTCTATTCGTATTCTGCTTGCTATAGCAGCATACTATGATTACGAGATCTGGCTGATGGATGTGAAAACCGCTTTCCTAAATGGATTCCTCCAGGAGGAAATCTATATGGAGCAGCCCAAGGGTTTTACATCACAAGCAGATGTTCACAAAGTGTGCAAGCTTAATAGGTCTATTTATGGACTTAAGCAAGCGTCTAGGAGCTGGAATCTTCGATTTGATGAAGTAGTTAGGAACTACGGATTCTTAAAGAATGAAGATGAGCCTTGCGTTTACAAGAAGGTCCGTGGGAGTAAGATATCGTTCCTCGTATTGTACGTGGATGACATCCTTTTGATGGGAAACGATATCGGAATGCTCTCGGAGGTGAAAGCTTGGCTTTCGACCGAATTCTCCATGAAAGACCTGGGAGAAGCAACCTATATTCTTGGAATTTGCCTTTTTAGAGATCGCGCGAATTGAATGATAGGTCTATCTCAGGCCCTTTACTTAGAAAAGATCCTGAAACGATTTCGAATGGATGAATCTAAGAAAGGGTTCTTGCCAATGCGACATGGGATTCATCTCTCAAAATCCATGTGTCCTCAAAGTGAGGAAGCAAGGAAGGAAATGAGTGATATCCCTTATGCATCAGCAATAGGTAGCCTAATGTATGCGATGCTATGTACGCGACCTGACATTGCGTATGCTTTGAGCATAGTAAGTCGGTACCAATCGAATCCTGGTAAGGAACATTGGAATGCAGTAAAGAATATCTTTAAGTATCTTAGACGGACTAAAGATATGGTACTGATTTATGGTAATGGAGAATTAGAGGTAGATGGTTATACCGATTCGGATTTCCAGTCGGACGTGGATGACCGAAAATCCACTTCTGGTTTCGTCTATACGTTCAATTGTGGAGCAGTGACTTGGAAAAGTTCTAAGCAAAGCACTACTGCCGATTCCACCACTGAGGCTGAGTATATTGCGGCCTCTGAGGCAGCAAAGGAAGGTGTTTGGATGAGAAAGTTCTTAGAAGAACTTCAAGTTGTTCCAGGCATAGTGGACCGCCCGCTACCATTGTGGTGCGACAATAGTGGGGCAGTAGCACAAGCCAAGGAACCTAGGTCTCATTCAAAGTCCAAACACATAGAAAGAAAATACCACGTGCTGCGTGGGTTCGTTGAGAATGGCTACATAGCTGTGCAGAAAATAGCCACCGCGGATAACGTGTCGGACCCGTTCACCAAGCCTCTCTCACAGGCAGTGCTTGATCGACACCTCCATAAAATGGGGTTACGATATCATAGCGCATGGCATTGAGTGCAAGTGGGAGATTGTTGGGGATGTACCCTCGGAATGCCATTCGAGGATGTAATGAATAGGGCATGTATTTAATAATCGATGTATTATTCGTTATGTATTTGAATAATGTATTCTTATACGTATTAATGGAATTTATACTTTATAATTTATGCTTCAAAAAGGCATATTATTTATTTACCTATAAAGTCTTACTAGGCATCCGGTGAGACGGTAAATAAATAAATCCCATATATCGTGAGTTTATTCACCGATTCTCATGGGATGAGAGAGGGGCACCGGTGAGCGATTATTCTCCGATATTAAATTAGTCCATAAGTCTTAGACCTCAGTAGGGTGACTGAGCGTCAATTACGACTTATTTGTTGAAGACTCTTACATGGTTGTGCCAATCATTCGCTTGGGAAGCGGGAGGTCGTAACATTGGTATAAGTTGAATCAGGGGATTAACTTGTACTTGGACACGACTCGCAATCGACGATCACTTGGGCCTTATCGTTACTCTGGGTAGCGTCAATGATCGATCGATTGACTATAGTAGTGTGCGTGGACCTTAGACCGAAGGGTTTTTGACGGAGTTGACTTTGGGGTCTTGAAATGTCACTAGTTTGCTAGGCCCACCTTGTTCGGGAACGAACATGGGTCGGCGGCGACATGCGGTCTTGACAAGCCGTGCTTAGACTAACGTTAGGGATTCACTATCTCGTTAGTAACTGAGATATATGTCCTATGCATATTCGGGGACGGGAAATTACGAAGTCTTCGGCCGAAGCTATAAACTGACTTACGTGGGACGTAAGGGCAGTTTAGTAATTTCGCCAGTCACAAATTGGTCACAGAGTCGAGTCTAGTGAGTTTGACGTAACCATGACTCTCACTCGGTCGGAACATTTGTGAAGGGTCTATACGTACGACAATAATCTGTAGTCGGTTCGTAGATCGAAGATGGTACTCAACACGGGATCTATTTGGTACCATGGGATTGGCTAGGCGCTTACCAAATTCTTGGATTCCTCCCTTGCCGGGTTGAGACGAACCAAGAGAGTCGGGCTTAAAAATGATCACTGTGATAGTGCCTAACTAATATGAGATGTAAAATGATTTAACGATCTTAGAGACGTTAATAAGAATGTTAAATATATGTTTTGGAAACTATATATACATGGATGGAAATTTATGGAACGGAAAAGGTGAAGAATGAAGCGTAAATAGGGTTCACAATGACAAGCAAGGCTTGTCACGGTCATGAAGTCCCTCTGCAAAGTAGCAGTAAATTTAAAAATTCATCTCCCAATCTAGACCTCGGATTGAGAATCCCTTTGGTCAAAATCAAGATTACTGAGTTGTTTAACTATGGTTAAAATTTCAGGTCAATCGGACATCGTTTAACCCTCGATCGGGTTAAAATACGAAACTGCTGCAAAGCTGTCAGGGCTGTCACGGCCGTGACAGCCTTGCACGTGGCCATGACGACTGGCAGAGGCGAGGAAAAATGGTGCCCGATGGTGTCACGGCCGTGACACTTCATGCCCAGGCCGTGACCAAGGCCGTGACGAGCGGCAGAAATCGTCCAATGATGTGTCACGGCCGTGACAGGTCGTGTCAGAGGCCGTGGCCGACAGTTTTTTGGTCAAATTTGATCCAAATCAAATCCAATTTCGTTCCTTCTTCTTTTGTTATGATTTGTGGGACAATCTCTAGTCATTAGATGATAAAATAACAAGAGAATCAAACAAAAAGGAGTCATGTAGGACATGATCTCATTTAAACAAATCTAAAGTCTATTCATGATTTAAAACTTGGTTTTACAATTATAGACTTGGGATTTTCGTCCATAATAAGTTTATAAGCTTTCTCACACTAAACTTAGAGATTTGAGAGAGAAGCTAGAGCATTTGGAGTTGTTCTTGAGAAAACCCTAAGTGTTTGTGAGTTATAGAAACCACATACATATCTAAACATCTCTATACAATACTCCACACCATCTCTAGCCATCCTTGGGGTGGTGTAGGTTTACGGAATGTCACGGGGTCGGTGTGATTCTCTTCGGCACAGTTCGTGAGCAACGGGAGCTAAGGATCTTCGCTACAAGAGTAAGATCCTTATTTCTTTTATACGTGTCGATCATGCAGTTTTCTTTATTTAACCGAGTATCTTGGGGAAACCGTATGGGGAACCCGGGAAAAATTTTAAATTCCGCTGCGTCCGGGGCAGAGCCTCGGGTCACCCGGGGTTTCCCAACAGTCTCTGCGTTGTGTCGTGGTCATCTTCTTCAATAATGACAGCTCGATTGTTCCTCTCTCCCTCTTTGTATCTATTATATTGTATTATATGTGTGTTGGGCTGCATTCATGGGCTGAGGTTGGGCTAATGGGCCTGAAAATATTTGGGCTGATTTTGTTTGTTTTTCTTGGCTTTGGGCTCACAAAGTTTGGGCCGATTTCTAGCTCAAGTTCGTTCCCGAATTTTGGCCTTTTTTAGCTTTGTTACCTGTCAAATGTGAAAAGTAACATTCGATAGGATATTTCTTGACATTTAGACATATAACTATGGAATTATGCAATTTTTCGGGTCTAAAATGTTCGTAAAATCCTAACTTATCAACAACCCCCAAACTAGCTTCGATCGTCCTCGATCGTAAAAGCGGATAAAAACTAAATCGACTTAGGATTTTACGTCACAAAATGAATTCTCATGTCTATTCTCAGAAAACAAAAGCACAACCGGTCGAAATCGTCATCAGCTAATGAATAATATAGTCAAACATGGGACATGAAGTAATACTTCGCAATCATATCATAGCACAAAAATAGTATCCAGATTCTAACACGTAACAAGTGACAACTCTCACATGGATCGCTCAAGTCGCTCGAATTGTTTAATGCGCTTTGTATAAAAGCGCTCAACTCACAACATAGAAAGAGATTACTCTAAGCTTGCAAATATATCACATCATATTCACAGAGTAGATATCGTGAACCAATCAAAAGGTCTTTATAGAGGGTTGTACTGGGGCTCAGGGTAATAAGGGTGTGATATATGGGATGAGTGAGCTAATAAAAGTCAAACATGTCAGTCACTAAATCGCTTTTCCCTTCTATCGACCAACAGAATACGACATCAATTAATGGAAACTCACACTATTAATACATACTCCAACAAATATAACTAAGAAATCAAGAAAATAATTCTAAAAATATATTTTAACAGTCTTTTTTTTAGTGATATATATTTTCTAATATAACTTCTTTTTTTTCGATACTATTTTTTTTCTCGGTTTTTTTCTCGAGCTCTCTTTTTTTTTCTTTTTTTTTCAAAATAAAATATACTACACAACCAGATATACATGCCGTAATAGTTTTTCCTCCAAATTAATAGACTCCAAACTCAAAAGCGATTGGTAAGCTAACATGCTGACAATGGTCGATGATGAAGGATAAAATAACGGGATAAAGTGGCTAAATATCAGGGCTCCAAATCAAAGAATAAGGCTAATAACGCTCAAATGGGCTTACTAATTGATAACACTTTCAATACTTTAATACGTCATCACCTCCTAGTCTTATCATCACCACTTTCAATACTTTAATACATATCTATAACATAGATTGAACCATAAGAAGGAACCGAGACCTTTATAAAACAACAAAACTGAGAGAGAGCATTTAGGGAAAGGACGAGAGGGTATTGAACTTGAGGAAAACTAGGCCAAGCTTAGAGATATAATGGGAAGAAGGTAACTTCACTACACGTAAATGCCTTGATTTATATTATGCTACTATGTTTTGAATGTTGACATGAGTATTTAATAATTATGAGAGAATTTCGAATGGGTTAATATTTAGAAAACCCTAAGATCTTGAGTTACGGGTTAGGCTCATGAATTATTATATATGAGTCCTAATTTCAAAGCATACGATGTTCTTCAGACTTAGCATGTTCTTTAAGACTTATGTTTAGGGTGTATCCTTTTCGGGATTTAACAGAGGTGTTGAAGCTGATCTTAACCGTATGTAATATTTCGGGATTCAGTGTAATTTCTGAAATGAGTTGGACAATACAGTTTTTAGGTTTTTGGGAAAATCACGAGTTTCGGAAGTTCTCGACATGGTGTTATACTACAAAAGATTTCGAAATGAATAATAAGGTGTGTGATAGACAGATACCGAATTGTGTAATAGATGGAATTCGGGATGTATAACAGGGAGATTTCGAAAGATATAATTAATAGATGTCGAGACATGTAATACAAAGATGTCGAGATACGAACTAAGGAAAGAATTCGAGATGTATCTTATAAGGATTTCGGCACCATCAAAGATTTCGATATGATATGAAAATTTTCGAGATGTAACCTAGATAGAATTCGAAATATAACAGTTTTCGATATAATAAGATCTCGATAAGAGATCTCGACATTGTAAGACCTCAAGATAGGATAGATCTCGACATTGTGTAATGATTTCGACATTTGCTTCCCAACAAGAGTTTTCGATTGGCTTATTAAAGATCTCGATATCTTCTTTTTGATGATCTCGATATTTGCTTTTCAACAATGAAATCTCGACATGGTTTAAAGATCTCGACATTGTTTAGGAAGTTGACATCATCATAGTCTTAGACAGTGTCTAAAGATTTCGACATCTAATATAAATTCACTAAGCTCTCAGCATTAAGGTTTCAACAGTTAAAATAATTTCGCCATTTTAAAAGTTTTCTACGCTTAATAAATTTTCGGCATTTTAGGGTTTTGCTATTCCTAGGGTTTTCGATATTTTAGGGTTTATTTATTTTTAGGGATTTCATTATTTTTAGGTTTTCATAAATTTTAGGGTTTTGATAATTTTAGCATTTTTGAAATCTATATGACTTAGTAAATATAATAATATGAAAATATTTATTATATTCAGAGGATAGATATATAGGGACTACACCGAACTTCTTATTTGACAATAGCAGGAGGACAGGTACGTGGATCATCCATCTACAATACGTAAACACAAATGTGAATTTATGTGTTTCCATGTGATTCGCTGATTACGTGACTTACATGATTTACATGATTTATCTGTTCTACATACGTTTAATATAAATCATGTTATATGAGATTTCTTGTATATGCATAGCACGTGCATATCACGTCAAGGAGAGAGATGGTTGTACCGTAGGGAGACGGTAGTGATATGAGATATTGACGTACGGGGTAGAATGAGATGCTTGTGATTGGTGGCTCCTAGAGGAGTCGATGTTGGGCTCACTGGGCACCTGACGGAGACAGGCGTGATCGATCTGTCTACTCGGGCGTGACCGTCCCGAGGTGCATACCGCCGGATGAGATATAGATGTGACCTGATAGGAGACCATTGGCGTGATCGTCCAGTGCACTATCAGTGTATACTTTTGGTGCGGAGCGACTTGGTAGGAGGCCATTGGCGTGTGATCGTCCAGTGCACTACCAGGGTAGGCTACCGCGAGACTTGGGGGTGGCCTCCCAATAGTCTTTTGCGCGCGAAGGTGTGGAGCCTAACCTAGGGCCCTGTGTTGTGTGAAATAGGAATGTGGGAAGAAAAAGAGTATGCATTATATCATGTTGTGAGATACCGGGATTGGGGTTGAGTGCACACTTGCATACATGCATTTTATTCACCTACTGGGCAAATTACTCAGTGATTACGTGTTGTACATACTGAGTCTGACGCCGGTATGCATCAAGACTGAGGCGGCTGGTGGCGGTGCTCCACGGACTTTGAGGACGGGGCGGTACATGGATGAAGACTTGTGGAGCGGCGTTATGGCTTTTGGTCTTTTGACATTTTTGGGGCTTTGGCCCATGTATAGTGAAGACGATGTAGACAGATTTTTATAGTAATGTATATTATTTTAGGAAAAAGTTTTAATTAGACGGGCCTTCCGCGGCTTACGTTGCGGAAATCCGCCACTAATCGTACTTAGAAAAGTAGGGTCGCCACATGTGGTATCAGAGCGTAGGTTTTAGATTCTGAAGACTGTCCATGTACTGCCGCACAAAAGTCTGGAGAACCAGCTTGGCCTGTAACTTTAAAGATTGATTATGTGATTATGTGTTACTTGATACATGTGTTTTCTATGACTGATTGTAGAACTAGTTAAAAATGCCAAGGACACGTAGAGAAGTTGGCGAAAATAGTCATAGGGCGGGTTCCGAATCCCCACCGAATGAGGATCGCTCTACTATCCATCAATTAACCAACCTGATCCGACGACAGTCAGATCAGATTAACGACCTGATTCACCGTCAAGGTTCCTCGGAACGTCATGCATCCCCGGGGATAGAACGTGTAGAAGCTGCCGGGGAGAGGTTCCGAATGTTAAACCCCCCTTCGTTAGAAGAGGCTGTTGATAAACGCATTTTAATACGTTTATTGTTGTGTTTATTTGGGTTATAATAGGATATTTTTGGTTATTCCATGCATTTGGGTTTAAATATTGTAGGAACTTCGAATGATTATCGAGAGAAAAGGAACGAAAACGAGGCAAAAACGACGCGAAAAGGACCAAGTTCTCAACTAATCTGCCAGGAAACGCTCACGGCTATGAATCACCTCGCAGGGGGCCGTGAATGTGGGCAGTGAGCTCAATATATATAAGCCAACATGTCACGGCCGTGAATGTCTATGCACTTGCCCGTGAACGTGGGCAGTGAGCTTAAAAGACATAAGCCTCAAGTGTCACGGCCGTGAATCACCTCGCACGAAGCCGTGAACGTGGACAGAGAGTTTTAAGGAAAATGTCACAGCCGTGAGACCTCATGCGAGAGGCCATGAATCGAGGCAGAGAGTTCAACGAAGAAATTCTCAACCACGTCACGGCCGTGACTCGTATTGTAAGAAGCCGTGACTCGTTCCAGAAAGTCAATATTTAGGGTTTAAGCCGCCGTCACGGCAGTGACTGCTAATGCAAGAGGCCGTGAAGGGTTTAAGAAATGCGGAAAATCAGGTTAAAGTGTCCCTTCACGGCCGTGAGAGCCCGTTAAGGGGCCGTGAATGTGCCAAATCTCAGGGTTTTTGCCCAAATTCGAAGCATAAAATGGGAGTTCTTCTCAGAACTTGAAGACAACCTCATAGAGACGAAAACCTAGGGAAAAGAAGAGGAGGAAGAACACTAGAAGCAGCCCTTGATTCGGAGAAGCTCAAGGGACGATCCAACAACGCAGTCACGCCCATTCGATCGAGGAACGAGAGCTCAACCTCAGAACCGCCATATTCACTTATTAGGGAAGATTTTATGAGTTCTCTATCCTTGTTTCATTTCGATCTCGTTGTTGTTTTGCTTAATATGAGTAGCTAAATCTCTTGTGTGTTTGGGAGTAGATGAACGTTGGGTTATGTCGTAGTTAAGGCGTAGGATAATCGTGAACACGTGTATTCGACTATTTATCGTTCTATTATATTGCTTCTTTACATCAATAAGTCTATGTGTTGATGTGAATGTATGGTACTTCGTTTAGGGGACAGCTAAGTAACGATTAGGCCGTTCGTAGACGCCAGGATTCGAGTATAGGGCAACAACAAATACTCGAACCTCGCCTTCTGATAATTGCTAAACTTAGATTCCCACGAGCGTTTAGGGCGACAGTAAATCCGTGAGTGGATAGAAAATTACCGCGATTTAGTCGATATTCACGTAGGAACGATATTCCGTAGCTTTAACCGACAACACCCAGCGGAATTCGAATGTCGAATACACATTTTGTCATCTTAAGTCACTCGTATTATTTCTAGTTGTGCTACCTTAGTCTTCCAATCCTTCAGGTTGCTTTTTTAAATTAGTTCGTAGCATAAAACAAATCCTGCTATTTTATTTAGGCTAAATATCGAGTCGATAGGTTAATACTAGTATTCATTTTATTCCTCGTGTCGATACTCGGATATTCACTATAGCTATATTACAAACGATAGGTAAACTGCCTATCGCGCGTGATTCTAGTTATTATATATTCGTTTTAATTATTACTTGACGTACTTGCACGAACTTCTATTTAAACATACACGCACGCGATCAAGGTTTTGGCTCCGTTGCCGGGGAATAGATTGATATTAGGAACACCCTAGTTCAGTAATTTAGCCATTTTATTTTACATTTTCTCAGTTTTCGTTAATTGCGTTATTTGTTTCCTACATCATTATTAGTCTCGTTACCTTTTCAACGTATTTATCTAGTTTTTTCGGTAAGTTTCGCTTTCGCTTATTGAAGTTACGATTCAGCGGTGAATGACCCGAAGCCACCCATCGGGTCCAATTGTTGAAGGAGATCCAGATTTCGAGCGAAAGTTATGAAGGCAACTCAGATACAATTCTGAAGGTACGACTAGTAACTATCAGGAAGCGCTGGTTAGCTATTCAGAGGACAACTCTCAGGAGTCAGCAGAAAATTCTCGAACAGAGACGTCCAAAGACAATCGAGAGATAGAAGTCGAGATGGCTGAGCACAGAGTACCGGTCCACCATGACCAAGAAGAGGAACAATCTCTACAAGATCTACTAAAAAATGCCTCCCTCGGCGGAACTGAATCGGTGATCGTTATTCCACCTATCGAAAACAATAATTTCGAGTTGAAGCGTGCTTGGCTTCAAATGATCTTTCAGACTGCCCAATTTGAGGGGAACCTGATGATGATTCATACTCCCACCTGAAAGCTTTTGTGACAGTAACAGACACCATCAAGATTAATGGGGTCTCGAGCGATGCTATCAAGCTGATGTTGTTCCCATTCTCACTCAAATACAGGGCAAAGGATTGGTTGGAGATGCTACCACCCAGATCAATCACTACGTGGGAAGAGCTGCGAGCAGCATTCATCGGCCATTACTTCCCATTGTCAAAGGTGTTAAGGTTGAAGACGGAGATTTCCCTTTTTCACCAGAAGGATTCAGAGAATCTTTACGAGCTGTGGGAGAGGTACAAGTCACTTTGGAAGAAATGCCCACAACACGGGATGTCGAAGGCCGCCATGATTAATCGATTCACGAAGGTCTCAATGATCAAACCGTTCATATGCTAGACGGAGCCGCGGGAGGAGGGCTCGTGAAGCCTAATGCCACAGACGCCTGGAATTATAGCTTCATGAGAGGAAATACGAGGATAAAGATTCCAGGAGTGTTTGGGGTGAGCTAGGAGACCGCTGCAAATGCCAAGTTCGAGGCGCTGCAATAACAGATCGCAACTACTAATTCCTAGCTCCAGACGGTGATCAACACACTACTTCCAAAGGCCGGGTAAACACAGCCCGTCCATGCCGTGATGACAACCCCATCACCTCAGAAGCCGTACACACCACAGTGCGAGATTTGTGGCGCAGCTCATGAGACCTCAGAGTGCCAATTAGGGCAATCACTAGAGCACGTGGACTATATGCGGAGTTACCAAGGCCAATGGAGTTTTCAACCTCGACCGCATCCAAATCTGGCGTATGGGAACCAAAACAACCATGGGCAAGGGCCACCGGGATTCCAACCTTAGACCATCTGGTTTCCAAGGAGGAACATCACGTCCGTATCAGAACGCGTCTGCAGGCTCAGGATCCGATTATGAGGGAGATGAAGGATATGATGAAGACGCTCCTCACAAATTTCAGTAACACCACCAAAGCCCACGAGAGTCGAATGAATAAGGTGGAAGAGTACATAGAAGTATGTGCCCAGAATACCGACGCCTCTATCAAGTTTGGAGCAACAAGTGGGCCAGATGGAGAAGCAGTTGGCTGAGCGAACTCAGGGATCACTTCCAAGTTACACCGAGCCAAACCCTAAGGAATATTGCAAAGCATGACCCTGAGGAACGAAAGAGAGTTGCAAGAGGTACCTCCCAAAAAGAAGTCGACGGAGAAGGCCAATTTTGAGGGCAATGACGAGCCATAAGTGGAGGTAAGCAAATGCAACGATGTTGAAAAGGCCGAACCTGAAAGGAAAAAGTCGAGCCTCAAAAAGAAAAGGCAAAGGAAATTGAGCGACCACCGGTGAAGCCGTACCAGCCGAAGATCCCCTTCCCAGCTCGGCTGAAGAAAGACAGAGACGAGGCGCAGTTCGGTAATTTTATGAATATGTGTAAAGAATTACATATTAACTTACCGTTTGTTGAAGCTATTACGCAGATGCCCAGCTTCGCCAAGTTCTTGAAGGACTTATTGACGAACATGAGGAAGCTCGAACATGTTTCCACGGTATGTCTACGAGGGGAATGCTCGGCGATACTTCAGAACAAGATGCCGAAGAAGCTCAAAGACCTAGGGAGTTTTACGATTCCCTGCCTTATAGGAGATTTAGTTGTTGAACGTGCTCTAGCTGATCTAGGAGCTAGCATAAATTTAATGCCGTAATCCATGCTTAAGCGCTTAGGACTAGGTGAACCACGACCCATTAGGATGAGTCTTCAATTAGCTGATCGTTCGTTAAAATACCCTAGAGGAGTTATTGAGCATGTCCTAGTTAAGGTAGGTAAATTCGTGATTCCCGCCGATTTTGTTATCTTAGATATGGAGGACGATGATAACGTTCCATTAATCCTAGGTAGACCATTTTTAGCTACAGGCGAAACTATGATAGATGTTAGGAATGGGACGTTGACTCTGACGGTAGATGGCGAGAAGGTTACGTTCAATATGGCTGAATCGATGAAGAAAAGTAATGAGCATGATGATAAATGTTATTATTTGGATGCCTTTGAGCACGATTTTCTCTTTTCTGTGCAAGGTCTATCACAGGTTTTGAGCGAGGAGGACACCAGAATGATTATGGCAATCGATGAGTGTGGGGAGGAAGTAAACGAGCCTATCATAGCCATCGACGAGAGCAGCGAAGAGGACAAGAAAAAGAGCTCGGTCGAGGAGCCATCGGTCCTCGAGTTGAAGCCGCTGCCCGACCACCTCGAGTATGCATCCCTTGGTAGAAACGGAGGACTACCAGTCATCATCTCATCGAGCATCAACGACAGACAAAAGGGGCAGCTCTTGGATGTGTTGAAAGCACACAAGAAGGCCATAGCGTGGAACATATCCGACATCAGGGGAATTAGTCCTAGTTACTGTACGCACAAGATTTTGATGGAGGGCGAGTTCAAGCCGGTCGCTCAACGTCAAAGGCGACTTAACCCTGAAGGATGTCGTGAAGAAAGAGGTGATTAAGTTGCTAGACGCATCGATGATTTACCCCATTTCAGATAGTGCGTGGGTAAGTTCGGTCCAAGTTGTTCCTAAGAAGAGAGGTATGACGGTCCTCACGAACGACAAGAATGAGTTGATTCCAATAAGGACCGTTACTGGGTGGCGTGTGTGCATCGACTACAGAAAATTAAACGACGCCACGAGAAAGGACCATTTTCCCCTACCATTTATCGACCAAATGTTGGAAAAATTATCTGGTCACTCATTTTATTGTTTTCTTGATGTCTTATCAGGATACCTGCAGATTCCTATTGCGCCAGAGGACAAGGAGAAGACCACATTCACCTGCCCTTTCGGTACATTTGTGTATCGAAGGATGCCATTCGGTCTATGCAACGCCCCAGCCACCTTCCAGCGATGTATGATGGCGATATTCGACGAGTTGGTAGGTGAGGTAATGGAGGTGTTTATGGATGATTTTTCTATTTTTTGATCATCATTTGATGTTTGTCTAGCTAATCTGAAGCTCGTACTCGCACGTTGCGAGGATACGAACTTGGCACTTAATTGGGAAAAGTGCCACTGTATGGTTCGAGAGGGTATAGTTCTGGGCCATAAGATTTCCTCTAAAGGAATCGAAGTGGACCGAGCTAAATTAAAGACAATTTAAAAATTACCCGTCCCCTCGAACGTGAGGTCAATTAGAAGTTTTCTAGGACATGCTGGGTTTTATCGTAGGTTCATTAAGGATTTTCTAAAATTGCTCGACCCATGTCTAGGTTACTTGAGAAAGATGCTCCGTTTGAGTTTAACGATGAATGCTTGCATGCCTTTAACTTGCTTAAGGAGCGTCTGATTGCAGCACCTATTATGGTCGCTCCCGACTGGGGGTTACCATTTGAACTAATGTGCGATGCGAGTGATTACGCAGTGGGAGCCGTGCTAGGGCAGCGCAAAGACAATCATTTCAGGCCGATTTACTACGCCAGTAAGACGTTGGACACAGCCCAAGCCAACTATACGACCACGGAAAAGGAGCTTTTAGCTGTCGTGTTCGCCTTCAATAAATTCAGGTCATACCTTATTTTATCGAAAGTCATTGTTTTCACTGACCACTCTGCCCTTAAGTATTTACTAGCGACGCCGGACACCAAGCCTGGCTAATCAGATGGATCCTGCTCCTTCAAGAGTTTAACATAGAGATCCGAGACAAGAAAGGTGCAGAGAACCTGGCGGCGGATCACCTCTCTCGACTAAAGGAGTCCGAAATTTACAACAAGGACGGCAAGGAGATTCAGGATACGTTCCCAGACGAGCACTTGTATGCGATACAAGTGGTAAGTGACGATATTCCTTGGTTTGCAGATTATGCTAATTATCTTGTCGCGAGGGTCCTTCCAAAAGGATATACAAGTCAGTAGAAGAAGAAATTCTTTTCTGACTTGAAGTATTACTTTTGGAAAGATCCGTATCTTTTTAGGCGATGTGCAGACCAGGTGATACGACGATGTGTCGCTCCTCCTGTGACGACGAAGATTCTCAGTCACAGCCACAGCGGACCAACTGGAGGGCATTATGCTGCCAATCGAACAGCTCAGAAGGTACTGAAAAGCAGTTTTTATTGGTCTACGATTTTCAGAGACGCCCAACGGTACGTTGACATTTGTGATCAATGTCAGCGCACAGGTAATATCTCTAAACGCGATGAAATGCCTCAAATTTCATCTTGGTATGTGAGATCTTTGACGTATGGGGTATAGATTTTATGGGTCCGTTTCCAAGCTCGTATAATAATAAATACATTTTGGTTGCTGTAGACTATGCGTCTAAGTGGGCCGAGGCGCAAGCTTTACCCACGAACGATGCTAGGGTTGTTGTTCGATTTTTGAGAGCACTATTTTCACGATTTGGGGCACCTAGATGCATCATTAGTGATCGAGGCACTCATTTCTGCAACACCCATTTTGCACGTATTTTAGAGCGTTATGGTGTTAGACACAGCTTATCCACCCCGTATCACCCTCAGGCTAGCGGTCAGGTAGAAGTAGTGAACCGCGAGTTAACACGTATCCTAGAGAAAACTAAAGACGGGAACCGTAAAGAGTGGGCGAATAAGCTTAGAGATGCACTTTGGGCATATAGGATTGCGTATAAGACACCAATAGGCACTACATCATATAGATTGGTCTATGGGAAGGCATGCCACCTCCCCGTAGAAATCGAACATAAAGCCTATTGGGCAATTAAGTCTATAGACATGGATTTGCGGAAAGCCGGTGATCGAGCGGATCGAGTAATAAAATAAAACGAACACTAACGAAATATCCTACGCTCAACAAGCAAATGTACCTATCGAAATAGCATAGACGTAGCAAGTATTCGAGTATCGAATCCCAAAAGAACTATGTACCTTAGAAAAACGTTTGCTTAAATATTCTAGTACGAACGTTTGATTGTTGAAACGGTAAATAACGATACTTAGAAAATACAACTTAATAAAGTAGCACGGAGAAGAAAACCCTTATGTAAACAGACGTATTTGAGACTTCGAATCCCCCTAGCTCGACCAACACATATATCACGTACACGTAAGCAACACTATCATTAGACCGTGAAGATTCCTACAACATGCGTACGAATTCATACGACTGACGAAACTGCGCCTTATCATACGAGACTCGCAAACAACTAATCAACTAATTAATTAGCCGGGCAAGCTTCCCTAACTACTTAACCGAAGATTGCATTAAAGACACGGTGAATCCCACTATTAGATTTGACTCTAATCCGGCGGGGTAGTTCAACCTATCTCTAGCGATGAGTTTATTCCGCTCGTTTACGAGTGGTTTAATCGTTCGCCCCTCTCTCGAGCGTAGCGTACGATTTCCCGGACTACGTTAACTTAAACACATAGACATGACCAAGCTAACTAGATGATTTTAATCACACAGACATAATCAAAATCATATGCTTCATAAACGAGTCGTAACAATAGTAATACATCAAATACACGTAAACAAACGATCGATCGCGCTAGGGTTCATCTCATCTCAAATACAATAGATTTAGCTACTCATTATCATCACAACAAAGCACGTAATTAACATCGAATACAACATAAATACTTCCCTGAATTCAACTTCGAGGTTAATCCACGTTCTTCGTTGAGGACTTTTATCGAGCACGTAATAAGCAACTAAGTGTTCTTGGATCTTGGAAAGGAAACGTATGTATATGAGAGCTTAATGGTGTATCTATTCACGTCCCTTCCTCCTTCTCTTCTCATTATGTTGCTCTTTATATAGAGGTTTTGTTTTCCCTCATTTCACTTGCTCACTTTCTTCAGCGTGAGGGCCAAGGAGAATCAACCTTAGAAGATCTTTAGCCTCCAACGCAGCCTTTGCAGCCCCAAAAATCTTATGGCCTTGTCTTATGCAGAATTTGTTTCCCAAGCGTAATTTGCAGTCATTGAGCACCCCAAACAAGAATTTTTTGTTCCATTTCCGTTTCCAAGAAGATAAGAGAAGTTGAAACTCATTTTCTTGTATGTGCTTGAATTCTAATATGTCCACGGGATGTTCACGGTCTCGGCTACGCAACTTCACGGCCATGACAACATAAAACCTGAAGAAAACAACGTTTCTGCCCGTGTTCACGGCTTCGTATACTACTATTCACGGCCGTGAAGCGTTCGGGGGTTAGAAAATGGGTTTCTACCCGCATTCACGGCCTCAAACACCTCCCTTCACGGCCATGAAGCACGATTCACGGCTTGGAAAATCAACGTTCACGGCCGTGACACAATCGGGCTAGAAAATTGCTCTCTGGTGCTGCTCACGGCCTCGTGCAAGGGCTTCACGGCCGTGACTCATTTTCCTGCAAAACAGCAGCACATTCAAAATTCATAGCTCCCAATCTAGACCTCGGATTGAAATTCCCTTTGGTCAGAAACAAGATTAACGAGTCCTCTATATAGGGTTAAAATTTCAGGTCCATCGGACATCGTTTACCCCGTGATCATTAAGAAAAACTAAACTGTCGCAAAACTACCGTAAAACGTTTGATTTTGTTGTGAAACAATATTATAGCACAAAAATAATCCAAACGGCTTCACTTATCATGCAAACGACTTAAATGTAACATATGTAAACATTTGATTGTCGTCAAGCAAATAAATGCAAATGGCATATAAAAGTATAAAATCATGCAACGTATCAATTAAGAATGAAATCAGGTAGGAGATAATGCAAGTAAAGTCGGAAAGCATATTCGAAATCAACAACTAACCACACGACTTCCTTAGAAATACTATCAAGATCCGCACCTCACAAAGATTCACTCAAATCACTAAGTGTATAGGTTAAGATGTCGGTGATATCTATCGGGTCATGCACTAATTTAATTCCTACCATAAGCTTGCAAATGATTCGTAAAGCTACCACTTTCAATTTTCAAGCAAGGTCTTTATCGGGTTATAATATGGTTAAGATATGTAAGATTTGCAGGGAAGAAGCGTAAAAAGGATATGAGCTGTAGTCGTGTCGGAATCATGCCATCATCTCGAATGCGCCAAATCCGTCGTTCTTGTTTTTTTTCACCAAGTCCTTCTTCTTTCGACTTCTCGATCTAGGAAATAGGTAAAATGGTTTCGAGAGTGAAAGATTATCGGAGGAAGGGTTCTTAGTCATATATCCTTTGTTTTTCTCTCCTTCTTTTTTTTCTTTTTTTTTGGACATAAGCTCGGAAATTAAGTACGGGTTGCGCTTCTTAAGTACGGCATTCAACCTCCACTTCTACTATCGCTCCAATGGGTTTATGTCTGAAGGCTTAATCAGGGCCGGCCACTTATAATCCGATTTTTACAAATAAAAGGCTCAGGCTCAAAGTGGCTAACTACGGGGGCCAATCGTGGTTGGATACTTTGGCTATGGACTGAATTCCTAATGCCTTCCTCATTTTCACGCAATCACACGTCAAGTAGTTTCAAAACGCAAACCACAAGTAAGTTCTGAAGAGAAATAAATTAAGCATGATTCACACAACCAAAGAAATGAGCAAAAAGCTCGTAGGCTCAAAAATCTCACAAAAATAGGGTTATCTGTATGAATCCATCAGGTATCGCCAAGTTCAGCTAGGTAAGAAAGAAGTCGACTCGCGTATCCTAATTACTCACAAGATTTCTAACATGAAATCACCCTTTGATTGAAGGGAACATGATTTTCGAAAAAGTTTATGCCAATTTTCGAAAAAAATATATACCAAAAATCAAGTCATGCACATATAAGATGTTTGCATCAATTTCCCAGAAATTCCCCTCCTCACACTTAAGATTTACGTTGTCCTCAACGTAATAATTATGTAACGCAAGGAAGAGGAAATAAATAAACAAGCAAACTTCCCTGAATAGTCCGATGTGCATGCTTTGTACAGCTCCTCCCCACACTTGAGATTTTGAGTTCTCTGCGATCATCGAAAACCAGAATCATGAAAACTAAAGTGCATAGGAAAATAAAGGAAAAACATAGAATATGCTTGGGGTGCCTCCCAAGTAGCGGTTTCTTTAATCTCTTTTAGCTAGACATAGTTCGGAGGATTTTAGCGTTGTGTAGTGTTGAGGAGGTGAATCGTTTCCTTTCCAAGCGATTCGATGTCACCGCCATAGTAATGCTTGAGACGCTGCCCGGTCACCTTGAAGGTCCATTTTTCTGGGTGTGTGATCTCGACCGTCCCGTAGGAAAATACTCGGGTCACCGTGAATGCGTCAGACCACCTCGACTTTAGCTTGCCCGGTAATAATCGCAGCCGCGAATTATACAACAGGACCTGGTCGTCTTCTTGGAATTCCCGCTTCATGATCTTCCGATCATAATATTGCTTCGTACGCTCCTTGTAGATGCGGGTATTCTCGTATGCCATTTGTCTCCACTCGTCGAGCTCGTTGACCTGCAACATTCGCTTTTCACCTGCAAGCTGTTCAAATCAAAGTTAAGTTTCAGCCCAATATGCTCTGTGTTCTAGCTCGACGGGTAAATGACAGGATTTCCCGTAAACAAGTCTATATGGCGTGGATACGATAGGCGTTTTGCAGGCAGTTCGGTATGCCCATAAAGCATCGTTCAGTTTGCTTGGCCAATCTCGCCTATGGTGCTCCACGGTCTTTTCGAGTATACGCTTTAGCTCCCTGTTTACGACTTCTGCTTGGCCGCTCGCTTGAGGATGGTACGCTGTGGCAACACTATGTTTCACGCCGTATTTTTCGAGCGTCCTTGCAAAATGAGTGTCACAGAAATCCCTACCTTTATCGCTAATTATGCAACGAGGTGAGCCAAAGCAAGAAAATAATGTTTTCAAAAATTTAACGACTACCCTAGCATCATTAGTAGGTAGGGCTTGTGCTTCTACCCTTTTTGAAATATAATTAACCACAACTAGGATATATCAATTCTTGAAAGAGGTAGGAAACGGACCCATAAAATCAATGCCCCATACGTCAAATATTTCACACACAAGAATAAAATTCTGAGGCATTTCATTTCGCTTAGAAATATTACCTGTCCGTTGGCACCTATCACATTCCTCTACGTATTTTTGAGCGTCTTTGAAAATTGTAGGCCAATAAAAACCACATTCGAGTACCTTTTCTATAGTTCGATTACCTCCGTAATGTCCTCCACATGGCCCCGAATGACAATGGCTCAAGATTTTAACCGTCTCGAGAAAGGACACGCATCGCCGGATTATCTTGTATGCGCAAACCCTAAACAAATACGGATCATCCCAAAAATAATACTTCAAGTCTGAGAAGAATGTCTTCCTCTGGTGACTTGTGTATCCCTTTGGCATGATCCTAGCGACCAGATAATTAGTAAAATCGGCATACCATGGGGTTTCATCGAATACCTCACGTCCAGCATATAAATGCTCGTCGGGAAAGTGGTCTCGGATTATTTCCTCGTTGGTAGCCTCGTGGGTTGCCTTTTCAAGTCTTGGCAAGTGATCAGCTGCACAATTCTCGGTACCTTTCTGGTCAAGGAATTCCACGTCAAATTCTTGGAGTAACAGAATCCATCGGATAAGCCTCGGTTTTGCATCCGGTTTTGCAAAGAGGTGTTTGAGGGCCGAATGATCCGTGTATATGATGACATTTGAGAGAACGAGATATGGACGGAACTTATCGACGGCGAACACGCTGCGAGCAACTCCTACTCCGTGGTAGCGTAATTCGTCTGGGCCTCGTTTAGAGTTTTGGTTGCATAGTGTATCGGCTGAAAATGTTTTTCCCGTCGCTGCCCTAAAACTGCACCTACTGCAAAATCACTCGCATCGCACATTAGTTCGAACGGTAGGCTCCAATCGGGAGCTACCATAACAGGAGCATTAATTAGCTTATCCTTAAGTATGTTAAATGCATTCAGGCATTCGGGTGTAAATTCGTAAGGTACGTCTTTCTCAAGCAAGCGCGTTAAAGGTCTAGCAATTTTAGAAAAATCATTGATAAATCTACGATAAACCCGCATGTCCTAGAACTTCTAATTGCCTTTATCGATGAAGGTGGAGGTAATCGTTCTATGGTTTCTATTTTAGCTCTATCTACCTCGATACCTCTCGACGATATCTTATGACCTAAAACAATACCCTCTCTTACCATAAAATGACATTTCTCCCAATTTAGCACAAGGTTTGTTTCCTCGCATCGCTGAAGTACTTTCTTTAAATTAAATAAGCATTTGATCAATAAAAGGAAGAGGAAAATGGTCTTTTCGCGTCGCGTCATTTAATTTGCGGTAGTCAATGCAAACGCGTCATCCCGTGACAGTCCTCGTCGGCATGAGTTCATTTTTCTCATTGGGCACAACTGTCATTCCTCATTTTTTCGGCACTACCTGAACTGGGCTCACCCATGCACTGTCTGAAATTGGGTAAATCACTCCCGCGTCGAGCAGTTAATCACCTCGGCCTTAACTACCTCCTTCATGTTGGGTTTCAGACGCCTCTGGTGTTGTATCACCGGTTTGAAGTCGTCCTCCATTAGAATTTTATGCATGCAGAAGGTCTGGCTAATTCCTCGGATGTCTGATATCTTCCATGCAAGTGCCCTCTTGTGCTCCAGTAGTGGATCTAAGAGCATGAGTTTCTGCTCCTTCTCCGAATTTGACGCGATGATTACGGAAAGCTTTGCACCTTCCTCGAGGAAAGCATATTCCAAGTGATCGGGCAATTGCTTGAGCTCGAGCGTTGGTGGTTCCTCGACCGAGATCTTCTCACGATTTTCTTCGCTACTCTTTTGCACCTTGATCGTTGGTTCCTCATTGATATTCTCATCTACATCTGCTTGGGCAACGACGAGGGGTAGGTCATCGTTTGGCTCTTCCTTATGGAGTTCCTCGTTTTCCTCTATTTCTTGCTTTGAGCTGAATGAATCGGGCTGCGAAAGTCCCTGCAACGACAAAAATTCATTCCATGCATTGATATAAAAGCACTTATCATCTAACTTCTCGGCATTGTTCATGGACTCGGCCATATCAAATGTCACTTTCTCGCTATCTATGGTTAATGTCAATGTTCCGTTACGAACATCAACCATGGTTCCTCCTGTAGCGAGGAAGGGTCTTCCTAAGATTAGAGGAATATTTTCATCTTCCACTACGTCGAGAATTACGAAATTTGCAGGAATGATAAATTTATCAACTTTAGCAAGAACGTCTTCGATAATGCCCCTAGGATATTTAACAGATCTATCCGCTAATTGTTTACTCATCCTAGTAGGTTTGGGTTATCCTAAGCCGAGTTTCTTGAACATCGAATAAGGCATTAAATTTATACTAGCACCTAAGTCAGCCAATGCCTTAATCGCGATGTTAGCATGGCTAGATTTCAAGCGGCTACTTATGCCCAGATAGCGGAACGCGCCCTGGTGGCTGAACAAGCCGAGATGCGGATAGTACGAGCTCAAGAGGTAAAAAGGAAGTTTGTGCAAGAACCTAACTGGAGCGGGAGCAATCCGAAGAAGCAGCTCGAAAGAGAGTGAAGCCCAATTTCCAAAGCCGACCTGGACCACCCCAAAAACATAATCCGAATTAGGGGAGGCCCCAACCCAACATACCAGTATGCCCAAGATGTGATGACGACATCTAGGGGTTTGCTTCTCCAAGAACACCAACTATTTTAAATGCGGCAAGACAGGCCACTACTCTAAGGCGTGCCCGGAGAACGCGTCAGGAAGTCAGGTGAATCAGGCCAGACCGCCGACGGTACTCGCTAGGGTATACATGCTCACGACGGAAGAAGTGGAAAACGACCCGTTTGAGGTGGCAAGTACCGAACTCATCCACCAAACCCCGACTTGCATTTTAGTAGACTTAGGAGCCACATAATCCTTTGCATCCACCATTATGTGACGAGACTCGAGGATTATTATTAGCCGACCTCGTTGACCCCAGTTCGAGTGTCGATATGAATCGTAATCATAGCAGATAGGCTTTCGAAAGAGAAAGTCGTATCTGAATTCCCTAGAAAGAAACCTAAGATCCAAAAATACCGGAGTATAATCCTATGCCCCTTTCTGCTCATCCCGAGAGACATACCTATTCAGTATCAGAGTGGCGTAATGGAAGCATAATGGAAGCTAATGATTTTCAGTCTCCGCATGAGTTAGAATTATAGTTATTCTCGTTAGCTCCTCGAGGCGATGCGGATTCGACTAACTTGAGCGATCTTCATGCCTATTCTATCAGGAAGTCAACCATTTGAATCTGAGGCGACATGAAGGATCTTATATTTGTTTCCCTTCTTTCTACTACGATGGAACATTTTCTTTCCTGTCGCTACATGAACATTCTTATCCAGTTCCCAAGAAATGAAGATTAGGCGGGTCTTTTAAGGGGGAGTAAATTGATTATTTAAATAGGATGAACCACAACTCAGCCATCGCTTCAGTAGCCATAATTCAGGAGGTAGTATAAGGAAAGAAAAGATGTAACATTTATGTACCCTGCCAAGATATCGTAGTCACCATCATTAACCGGTGGACCAGGAGGGGCAACCACAATGAGTTCTTAGACGAGAAAAGGCCAATATCAGGACTTTATTTCCTTCTATCTTTGAGAATCATTCGAGATCCCTTGCTGACTTCCTAATGCTTAGACCGATATAGGCTTCGGTTTGAGATCAACGACTTCGATCCTTTACCCTCCGATCAGAAGTGCAAAACTTGGAAGAATTATTTTATCTTATGAGAACTCACTCTTTTTATTCTTCTTAGTAAGGGATACCTTTCCAAGCAATTAGGTGATTTTCTACCACCTAACTGAGCCGACTCAACTCCCTACCTATCGACTATCGTTACCCTGAATTATTCCAACTAACGGAATTTCGGGGGCGAAATCCTTTTAAGGGGAGGATGTAATACCCGTGAAATTTAATTACGGGATTCACGAAATAATTAGTGGTGGAACATAGTTAATTAGAGAAATTGTTGGGTTAATTACATAAAGAAGCTAATATTTTTGGGTGAACACATGATATATGTTTTATATGCGTCTATATGAATTGTGTGCTACGTGTTATATGTACCTTATGTGCTATATGACTTGGGTGATGACATTAAGACTTAGAAAAGTTTAGTCAACATTATAGGGATAGTAAGGACTAGTCTCGATTGACTAGAATTTAGGGTTTAAAGTTTAGGTCACCCCCAAACTTTTCGAAGCGGAATTTCCAAATGCCAATTTCACACACCCAACATGCATGGTACCCGGGTTGCACCACATACATGACTGGTACACGACGTGAGCAACCACTCCCCGGAATGAATGGTACGTAGGTTGCTCCACATTCATGACCGGTATGCACTGCGAGCAACCAACCCCATCATGCACGTTACACGGGTTGCTCCACGTGCATGAAGGGATGTCAGAGAAGCGAGCAACCATCATGGCTTCTGTACAAATCCGTGCAGAACCTGGACCTACAAAGAAGGGTTGACAAGAGATCAACCAACCATCAGTGGGCGCGCCATCCAATCTCGATGCTTAGACGTTGTGGATCTCAGGTTCCAGACTCCACCGTCCAACCACTGCCATCCATTCCATCATGGCGTGCTACAACGTCCTCTGCCACCATGCTCTTCACTACGCCCTCACCTTCCACCAGACTAGTCCCTGAAGTGTCTTATCAACAGTTTTGGGTCACCCTCGTCGACATCGCTCGTGGTCGCCATTCAACGCGATCACGCCACGCCACCACAGTTCCCATGGATCGGTGAAATCCCCCTGATCCTAACCCATGAACGAGACTACCCTAGCCTCTTATCTAGGTCTAGGTTGCGCGACATCCTCCTCCACAAAAGATCCAATAAACGATCTCGGGAGGATGACGTAAGTCGCTTGCAGGAGTTGCGAACCATCGACGACATGATCGCACTCCTCTGTCATATCTCACCACAACCCGGACCTAGCCCATAGGTACAGGAGACGATCGTTCGTTTCCCGAGTAGAAGTCGCGGCATCTGGTCCAACCGCGCAATTAACCCCTCCCAACCACTCAGCTATCCTTTCGCAGATAGCTGTTTCATTCGCACAAGAGGAACCATGTTAGCCATCACCGCCCCACTTGGAGACGGTTGATGTTGAACATGCAGTGCCCCGCCTCTCACTGCACCTCTTCCACCCACGTCGAGTCTAGTGTCCTCACCCACCGAAATTTTCCAATTTCTAGGACACAAACACTCTTTACGCACCGCAGGTTCTTCGTGAACTTGCCCGAACGCTCAGTGATGTCTCTGTGACTGAGAGCGAAAGACCTAGCACGGCCAACGTCACCACAACCGTGAGCCTAGGCCATCAATCGTTTGAGTCTGTCTCATCGATGATGCCAACGGGAAGTCTTAGTGACCCCGTCTTTTCCCGTCCTGTGCAAACAGGCGGCACATCAGACTCGTAGTTACCCCCGTCTGGTTAGTTACCCCGTTCGTGATGGTGACCCGACTCGTAGCAATCAGCGAGGAACTTACACATTCCATGCCGCACTCGAGTTCACGAGGATCTATGAAGGACAAGGTCCCATCACCGACACCACTCCTACGCCTACGCCTACACCACCAAATGCTGCTCCGCCTCTTCCAAGTTTCAAAATGAACTTGGAGGAAAGCCAAATGCTGCTACTCCTGAGAATCCCACATGATTGCCTCACTCAACGCCACACTACATCACCATCACCACCATCAACGCCAGAGGAAGACTCGTCCCACGGACGACGTGACGATCCCAAAGACGAAGATCATCTCGAGGGGGAGTAAAGGAGAAGAACTGAGTTGAAGATCGTACAGCAGCATCAGCAGCAACCATCATCCACCTCCGCTCACACCACCTATGCCACCTCTCACAACACCTACTCCACCACCTACGCAAACGACGCCACGCCGGAGGCTTCCACTACCTCCGCATACATTCTGATGTGTCAGGCTATTTGTTCATAATGGAACACTCGAAGGAGCCATAGCACATCTCACCCACCACATTTCGCCACCACTACGCTGACCACTCTGAAGATCGGGCTCCCTGCTCTTGAAAGTCACATTTCAATGGAGCCTTGGCACAGTTTTTACACCCCACGCCTACCTTCTTCTGGAGCCAGACGAGTCAACTTCGTGGCCGAACCAGACAACTTCCATTCGAAGACGACGAATCCGCCGTCGAGAAGAAGAAGATTGGAGATTATTCACAAGTGAGTCCTAGTCGAGCATCAATCCCTCCGCAAGAAGAGGAGATATCCCTTGTAGGGGGAGTTTGTTAGGACCCGAGATTCCTCCAATATGCCCAACAAAGATATCCCACGCTGAATTGGAGATTGAACACTAAGGGGGAGATTGTTAGGAAATATTTTGTAGTGTTCAATTTCATTATATTATCTTTGTTGGTTAGCTTTTAGATTGGGCTAGGTCGTAATGGGCTAGCCCGTAGCTATTTTGTAATGGGCTTACACAAGGGCCAAAGTATTATATACAAACTTGTGGTATAAATACTAAAACCCTAACACATAGTTAGGTGTGCTTGTGGTGTAGAGAAAATAAACATATGTTAGAGTGAGAGAGCCTCCTCAAGAACACCACCAAGCCCCACGCTCGTTCTCGATTCCGATCTATTAGGCGTGTTTAATCCGTCCGAAGTTGTTCGTTTGGGTGAAACTCGGACCAACAACGTGGGCCCAGCAACGCGGATTCGGGTAGGGTGGGACCCTTCGATGGTGACAGTGGATATTCTTGAGTTTTCGACTCAGGAGGTTCATTGTCGTGCGGTCACACACTCCAATGTCCACCTCATGCTCCCTCGATGCAGATCACTTAGGTGAACCTGTCGATGTTGCTCATTACAGAGGGATCATTGGATCACTGCTCTACCTTACAGCCAGTCGACCAGACATCTTATTCTCTACATGCCTCTGCGCTCGATTTCAAGCTAACCCCAAGGAGTCGCATCTTCATGCTGTCAAAAGAATCTTGAAATATCTGAAAAAGAACACCAGACCTTGGACCGTGGAATCCTATGAACTCAAATATGAAACTAATCGGGTATTCTGACGCAGACTTTGCAGGTTGCAGACTAGACAGAAAAAGCACTTCTGGACACATCCAATTCCTAGGCGACAAGCTTGTATGTTGGGCCTCGAAGAAACAAAGCCAGGCTCGTTGCTAAGGGATATAATCAACAGGAAGGAATTGATTACGATGAAACGTTTGCCCCTGTAGCCAGAATCGAAGCTATTAGATTATTCCTTGCATACGCAGCACACAAAGACTTTACTGTCTATCAAATGGACGTAAAAACAGCCTTCTTGAACGGAATTCTGAAAGAAGAAGTGTATGTGTCACAGCCAAACGGATTCTCAATGCTGACCATCCCGACTTTGTTTACAAACTCGACAAATCACTGTACGACTTAAACAAGCTCCAAGGGCCTGGTATGAGGTGCTATCCGACTTTCTTATCTCCTCAGGTTTCACTAAAGGGAAAATTGACACTACTTTGTTCGTAAAGAAAGATGGTTCTGATATCATGCTTGTGCAAATCTACGTGGATGATATCATTTTTGGCTCTAGTAATCCTAAACTTTGTGAAGAATTTAGCATTCTGATGCAATCACAATTTGAAATGAGTATGATGGGAGAAATGTCATTCTTCCTCGGATTACAAATCAAACAAATTCAGGATGGGATTTTTATCAATCAATCAAAGTACATCCACGATATTCTCAGAAAATATGGGATCGACAAGAGCAAGTCATCAAGCACTCCAATGTCCACCTCATGCTCCCTCGATGCAGATCACTTAGGTGAACCTGTCGATGTTGCTCATTACAGAGGTATCATTGGATCACTGCTCTACCTTACAGCCAGTCGACCAGACATCTTATTCTCTACATGCCTCTGCGCTCGATTTCAAGCTAACCCCAAGGAGTCGCATCTTCATGCTGTCAAAAGAATCTTGAAATATCTGAAAAGGAACACCAGACCTTGGACTGTGGAATCCTATGAACTCAAATATGAAACTAATCGGGTATTCTGACGCAGACTTTGCAGGTTGCAGACTAGACAGAAAAAGCACTTCTGGACACATCTAATTCCTAGGCGACAAGCTTGTATGTTGGGCCTCGAAGAAACAAAATTATGTGTCAACTTCCACGGCGGAAGCAGAATACGTTGCTGCAGCAAGTTGCTGCTCCCAAATTTTGTGGATCAGAACTCAACTACGGGACTACGGGTTCGATCTAAATAGAATTCCTACTTACTGTGATTCCAAGAGTGCTATCGCAATTACATGTAACCCTGTTCATCACTCACGCACTAAGCACATAGATCTTCGATATCACTTCATAAAGGACCACGTAGAAAGAGGCATAATAGAAATGTATTTTGTCAATACAGAGATTCAACTAGCCGATTTGCTTACAAAAGCATTGGATGAAAAACGCTTCCAATTCTTAGTTGCAAAGTTGGGAATGTTGAACCTCAATTTTTAATTTCGATTATGCCTTCCTACAGTTCACTATTTATCTATTTGCTATGTTTTCCTTCTCTCTTATTCTGTGCGTGTTTATTATGTTAGTTAATTAGATCTTTATTTTTTTTCCTTTTTGCTTACTTTCTGTCTTTCAATAAATTTTCCTGTGTTCAATAAGTCGATGTAGCGCCAATGCTGATGGCACTACATCGAGGGGGAGAATAATGCTATATCCATGCATCGAGGGGGAGTAAGTGAATTCATTGCATCGAGGGGGAGTAAGTGAATTCATTCCACCATTGTTTTAAGATACTCGATAGGCATTGTATCTAGGGGGAGTTTTTCAACAAATACTTATTCAAGAAACAACAACTCTCTCAAACACGTAAAACATTCATAATACGCAGATAACTCTCAAAAACTCGTATGCCCTATTAAGACCCAAAGCAGAATAGCAAGTAAAACAACGAATAAGCTCAAAAAAAGAAAAATCTCAAAAACCAGCATATTCAAGTTATGCTCAAAGTCACGTCTTAACTCTGCCTGTTCCTTGAGCTTCTTCTCTTTCTCCTGCTTCTGCCAATTCATCTGTAACGAGAAAATTAGGAATGGATTAGTCCTTAGATGTATGGTACTTCAATGAGATTTGAGACATATCTATTTATAAACATGAAGGAAACTTACGTCATTTATTGTCCCGACATTAAGACGAATTTTTGACTAAGGCGACGATTTTTTCTTCTCCAATAAGGATATCGTATCATGAAAATCGATCTTGAAAAACCCATAGATTTGATGTTATCCTTGTGATTGATCGCGTCAAATTGGTAGTATTTGGGTCATTACTAGATTACTTGATATCGTTGGTAAGTTGAAAATCTCGTACATTCATTTTTTCTTCCTAGGTCAATTTCTAAAATTTCATTGCAAATCAATTATTAGAATTAAGATTCGCGAACTTCACATTACAATCCTTTTTGCGTTCCAAATCCCTTGGACTTTCGCAAACTATACTCGTTTGCGAATCAAAAGCTCAATTCGCAAAATCATAATTCGCTAAACTCTTAGTGAACAATTCGTGAAATCATAATTCGCGAACTTCGTGACAACTCATGGACTTTTCGCGAATTCATTTTATTTCCAATTCTGCGAACCGTAAATAATTAAATCTCCTTTCTACCAGTTCGCTAAAGTTTTAAATCTCTTATTTGCGAACTGATTCTTCAAAACTTCACCAAAGGAAAAATTCGCGAACTCTCAATTGGCCTCTTTAACTAAAAATTTCGCGGCCCAGTTTTAAACTAAATCTTTATCTTTCGGCCCGCGAAATTCCCTTTATCTAATTCGCAAATTTCCCCAAATCAGATTTTACGAACCCTAAAATCTCAAAATCTCTCAAAAAAAGAGGCGTCAAACTCAACTTTGGAGTTTCGTTGCTGTGATTCCGTCCACACACACACACTCACAGATTTCGTTGAGGTAAGGAAGAAACAGTCTTTAAATCTTAATTTTTCATGTATTCTCTTGTTGATTTTGCAGGTTCGAAATAAGAAAAGAACAGGGAGCTCGTCTTTTTTTATGTTATGCTGTTTGATCTTGTGTGTTCTGTAATCATTTTAACTCATACTTTGCTTAGATGATTACCGTGAAAAAGAGTACGAACTGTGTTGACAGGATTCGTCAATTTCGTTTCTGAAATCAAAGAGATGTTTGAAATAATTCAAAACGCGGAAGGAGGATTAAGTTGCTCAACTCACAAGTAAAGAGGTTGGTTAGACAACAAGATGACGTAGCAAGAGAGAAACACCAAATGGATCTAGAAAATGCATGTTTAAGAGCCGAAATTGAAACCCTTAAGGAAGAAAAGCCTTGTGTAATTGTAAAGAGCTTAGAAAGCAAAGTAGTGATATATCAAAAGACATTTCTATTCTTAAGAATTCCTTGGAAAAAAAACACGTGCTGTTGATAGACTTCTAGAAGAAAAACAAAATCTTGATATGTTACTTAGTATCCATATGAATGTTGGGAGATCGGGGATAGGATATTCCGTGACACATGAACATGTTGCACCACCACCCGTCAGAAAGCCTAAGTGTTTTTCATGCGGCCGTCACGGTCATTACCCTAACTATTGATTTTTGAAGAGAGCTAATCAATCTAGATAGTCTGGAGGCCATCCCTGATAATCAAGTCAATAACACTGGTCAACCTGTGTGTAAGGGCAGTCTGTGACAGATGATATATCACGTGTTAACAGGAGTTATTTTGCCACTAACCTTTTAGGACCCAAGCAAAGTTGGGCACCTCAGAAAAGAACTGATTCATGCAGGTACAAAGAAGAAAATCCAGCAACAAAAATAAGTGGTATCTCGACAGTGCGTGTTCCCACCATATGACAGGTGATATCAGTAAGTTTGTGTCGGTGAAAGCGTATGACGAAGGATATGTCTCATACGCTGACAACACAAAAGCTAAGATTATTGGAGTTTGAATTTTCGGTAACACTTTACATACTACTATAGATGATTGGTTAGTTAAGAATCTAGAACATTACCTCATTAGCATTAGCCAATTATGTGATAAAGGTCATACGATAACTTTTGAAAATGCTAAGTGCGTTGTTAGAAATGATAAAAAGGTGTTAATTAGTGCATCTAGGGATAGAAATATCTACTGCATTACTCTTGATGATATAACTGACCAGAATGTCAAGTGCTTAGCAGTCACACGCCATAACACCTGGTTATGGCACATATGCCTAGGACATGCTAACGTGGAACTACTGTCGCACATTACACCTAATGCACTGGTACGAGGCGTTCCTGACATAAAGTTCGTCAAGAACAAAATGTGCAAGGCATGCCAAATGGGTAAGCAGACCAAGACATCGTTCAAGGAAAAGAATGTGATATCACATCCAAACCTCTGGAACTACTTCATCTCGACCTTTTTGGTCATGTTTAGACGATGTCTCTGCGAGGTAAAAGATATGCCTTTGTCATTGTTGATGATTATTCCAGGTATACATGGGTGATATTCCTTGCACATAAGAATAAGGCATTAGATAACTTTTTTTGGAATAATTCCCGCGTGTATATATTTAAAATGGATATATGTACAATAATGTATGAGAGTTAAACCCTCACAAGCAACCAGTATCGGGCTACTGGATAAAGAGACCAATAACGAAAACCAAAAGGAAAACCATGCCCATCAACTACCATGCTACACGCCAAAGGCGCCGTATGGCAGCCCTTTGGAGTTGGAACTTAGGCGACGTCCCACTAAGTCGTAAGCAAACCATATTAAGAACAACCCCCACCAGCCTGTCAGGGTTCGTGATGATCCCTTCCTTCCAGCGCTTGTTACGTTCCTGCCAAATATTGTAAACCAGCGAGGCCAATGCCGATACGCCGCTGATATAAGATGTTTGCCTCGCTATTTCATCGCCGCCCACAGAATGCCCTCGCTCCAATCAATATATGGCCAAGACCAACGGATACGCCGCCTTAGCAACCATAGACACTGGCGATAGAAGTGACAGTCAAAGAACAAATGCTGAACCGTCTCGTAACATAGCACATCCCAAAGAACACAGGCCGGTTGCCCGCCCGCTAGCCACCCAAGGCTTATCCCTCATGGACAAGCGATCACGTATACTCAGCCAGAGGATGAACTCGTGCCTGGGGACCTTAAGAGGCCCTCCAAATAGGGCCGCCCAGGGGACAGGTGGCCGATGAATGCGTGGGGCCTCCCTAATCAATCGAGCGGATGTTGGCCATCGATCGCCCCTCCATAGAATAATATCGCATGTGGTCGGGTCTGGTGACGGAAGTTAGCGACTAAACTCGATGTACACTGTGGTCATTTTTCCAGGCCAGTTCCATCCATGAGCATCTATTACAGCACTCAATCGGGTCCCTTCTGGAAGTCCCATCGCTAGCGGGCCTCTTGGGTAGCGGTCCAGTAAAGGTGATTCCTGTAGCCAAGGGTCCTCCCATAACCATAATGTCGAGCCATCACCGATCTTGAAGGAGATATGAGGGAGGACGATAACTCTCAGCTGCATAAGCTTCCTCCAGCTCCATGAGGTGTTGGCCGAGACAGGGACAATCCAAATCGATCGTGCATGCAACCGTGTGCTATACAACCAATCAACCCACACTGAATCTGAGACCCGTGTAATCACCCTCCACAGAAGCTGCACAAGTAATGCCCTGTTATCTGTCGCAATTGAACGAAGTCCCAGTCCTCCTTCAGATGTAGGGAGACAGATATCATCCCACACGACCTTGGCCGAGGCACCACCCAATAAGAACTGCCGAAAACGCTACTCCAGAGCTCGTACAACACCCTTTGGCAAAAGGAAGACTCCCGACCAATAAATATGCAGTGCCTGAGTGACGGACTTTATCAGCTGGACCCTTCCAGCATAGGACAAGGACCGGTTCGGCCAAGACCCCAGGCGTTTGTCAACTCGCTATAGCAGAGGGGCGCAATCACCAAGTGTAAGTCGTGAAGCAATAAGAGGAACCCCCTCGTAGCGGACTGGTAGATGGCCCTCCCGTCGTGAAAGGTACATCTCACTCTTATCAGGGTTTGGGTATAGCCCTGATAGAGTAGAGAATGACGTCAACGCATTTTTAAGAACCCCTACCGGAATTGGATCATCATGACAGAATAAGAGGAGATCATCTGCAAAAACAAGCATAGACAAAAGATTGGCTTCACATCTCCAGTGGTAGCGAAACTGCGGCTCCACCCGTATTCGCTCCTCGACTATGCTATGAAGGACTTCCATAACCAGAGTGAATAGGTAGGGGAAATAGGGTCCCCTGTCGTAGTCCCCGCTTACCGACGAAGAACCCCACCGATCGACCATTAATATTAATGGAGAAAGTTGGAGTAGTCACACAGACCCTAATCCACTCGATATAAGATGGGTGAAAGCCCATGGCCTGAAGCGTGGCTAGTGTCCGCCTTGGGCGGTTTCTAGAAAAGGCACTGCCAGATGGGACCACACCCTTGTTGGATACTTCTTAGGAAAGAGACCTTACTTCCCTCATGTTGAACGATTTGCTAAGTCTAGTTGGTCTGACTTAATCGAAGTCCGCACTACAATCAACGGCTTCTTCAAGTTTCGGTTTGCGACGGCGGAAGCTTCAGCTGCCATCCTGGAGGGGGGACCTTGCCTCATGAAAGGGCAGCCACTCTTCCTTGAAGTTTGGAAGATGGGCATGTCCTTTGAGAAGAAGAACCACCTTACTGTCCCGTTATGGGCTAAAATGCGCAATGTACCAAGCGAACTGTGGACGCAAGAGGGTCTGGGAATAGTGGCCAGTGTCATAGGGAGGCCATTGTTTGCTGACTCAATGACGGCCACTGGTGAACGGCTGGAATACACGAGGGTTTGCATCGAGAAAACACTTGAGGAACCGTTTATTGAGCAGTTCAAAGTTAGAATCCCCACGGAGGATGGAGGACACTCTGGTCATGTACCAGTACGTGTTGAATACGAGTTGTGGCGCCCTGCCATTTACAACTCTATTTACGTGACTAAAGAAAGTATAAAATATAATTACATACAAAATACCGATAGAGTTTTTTTCGATTTTACAAATCACACCACACACTACTATTTTACAATACAACCATTATTATTCGAATTTTTACATATAATACAAACATATTTTACAGAAACAGCATAATTAACATACACCCGCCACACAGGTCGCATCCATGTATACACTACCTTCAAAGTCCCCGGAAGTTCCACATTATGCACGTGTCGACTAGCAACGGTCTGTGTAATTGGAACTCACATGCTCACATTATTCTTATTCCTTTCTCATTTCCTTCTTATTTCTATCAGGGCCCATAGCTAATTTACTACTTGCACCCCCATAATATGAGCTCAAATCCTATTAGGATAAAATATGATAGTCGGCCCACTTTGGTTAGGATAAACTAGGGTTTATCTCCAATTTTATCATTCACCAGGTCGCCCCTCTATCTGACGATCGTCCTTTTAATTGCGGTTGCCTTTCCTGGCACTCTGGCTTACGCCATGTGTCTCGTCCAGGTGACCCTCGTCCGCTACCTAAATAATTTAGGTACATACATTCGGCTGTTTACATTCCGTCATGGTGCCTTTGTAGAAGTAGCTATCATTCCCCTACAACTTGACATCAATTACTAATATCGTCAAACATATTTTGTTCTCAGACGATCATAATCTGTGCATACTCGTACTACTAATCCTCACATCATACGTGTATGCACATGCTCATGTCACATAACAATGCAATGTATGTTTACCATGTAAAAGCATATCAAAACGTTTAACGTTATAAATCATAGCCACATTCTCACATTTAAGCACTTTTTTTTTTTGGAAGGAGCCCATATATATATAAAAACAAAAGAATGTACATGCGTGAATGAAAACACACACAGCTACCACGCAACACGCCACAAACGTCGAATGGCCGCCATCTGTAAGGCATACCTAGTAGACGTGCCATTCAAACGCAGAAAACACAAATCAATAACACAAGCAACAAGATGCTCAGGCGTAGTCGTAATGCCCTGCGAGCAAGCCAAATGTGGTAAACCAGCGAAGCAAGCAGGTGTCGAGAAGCTAGAAGCAGTAGATGCGTACCCCTCCACCGTCTAGAAGCCCAGGCAAGCCCCTGAGTCCAGTCCCAAAAAGGCCAATCCCATCTGATCCTGCGTCGCAGAAGCCGCAGGTAAGTGCGGGAGAAAACACACTCAAAGAAAAGATGGGTGGTCGTCTCCACAGTAAGCGAATCACAAAGCGGACAGGCGTGAGTACCCGCACGCAAAGCCACCCAAGGCTTATCCCTCGTCGATAAGCGGTCTCGAATACCCAACCAGAGGATGAATTCATGACGTGAACCCTAAGAGGACCCCCAAAAAGAGAAGCCCAAGGCACCACAACCCCGCGCGACCGCAAGGCGTCCCTGATAATACGAGTGGATGGAGTACCATGCGGGGCACCAACCCAAGGGATAGAATCACGCGAAGCCGGCCGTACGATGGGAAGCTCGCGGCTGAGCTCAATGTACTCAACAGTTGCGGCCTGGCCAGTTCCAACCAGTGGCCAAGACAACATCGCTCAGACGAGAGCCCACAGGAAGCCCCATCACAACCGGCCCACGAGGAAAACGAGCCAGAAGAGGGCCACCCTGGAGCCAAGGGTCCTCCCACAGACTAATAGTAGCACCATCACCAATACGAAACTCAAGAAACCGGCGTATCTCGGACCGAAAATGGAGGAGTTTGCGCTAGCTCCAAGAAGCAGTAGTGGAAAGCCGAACCGTCCATATTGACTGTGTCCGAAGCCGTGTACCATACAACCAAGAAATCCAAATCGAGTCTGGCGACTTCCTAATGACACGCCAAAGAAGCCGCAAGAGGAGTACCTTATTATCCAAGGACACCGAACGGAGACCCAGGCCGCCTTCAGCAACCGGCATACAAATGTCATCCCACGCAACCTTAGCCGTAGATCCATCCCAAAGAAACTGTCTAAACCGAGCCTCCAGCGCTCGGACGATGCCCTTGGGCAGAAGGAGAACCCCAGACCAGTAGAGGTGCATGGCCTGAAGTACCGACCGTATCAGTTGGACGCGCCCCGCATAAGAAAAGGACCGATTGAGCCAGGAGCCCAAGCAACGATCAACCCGCTGCAGGAGAGGGGCACAATCAGCCAGTGATAAACGAGACGTGATCAAGTGGACGCCCAGGTATCGAACAGGAAGTGATCGCAAAGGGAACCCCATAATCGATTGGAGAAGCGGCGATAATGATGAAGCCCGGCGAGAGAGAAAAAGCTCACTCTTCTCAGGATTAGGGCATAATCCAGAAAGAGCCGAGAAATGATCGAGAGATAACTTAAGCACCCCAATCGATATCGCGTCAGCATGACAGAACAATAATAAATCATCAGCAAAGCTCAACATAGGAAGAGAAATACCCTCACAACGCCAGTGATACTGGAAGCGAGGCTCCTCCTGAATGCCCAAGCACACCACACCACGGAGAACCTCCATAGCAAGGGTGAAGAGATACGACGAGATCGGATCACCCTGTCGTAGACCCCGCCTACCCTCAAAGTATCCCGTAGGTCGACCATTAACATTGAGGGAAAAAGAGGGCGTTGTGATACAAGTCCGGATCCACTCAACAAAAAGTGGGTGGAACCCCATGCCCTGCAGCGTAGCCAAAATAAAACTCCACTCAACCCGATCGTAAGCCTTAGCCAAATCCACCTTAAACATCGCTCGAGGCGGATGGCCCTGGGTATTGTAGCCATGGCACAACTCCTGGGCAAGCATAATATTATCAGTAATATGTCGGCCCGGGATGAACGCCGTCTGGCAGCCATGAACAAGCTTCGGAAGGTGAGCCTTAAGCCGATTAGCAAGGATCTTCGAGATGATCTTGTACAAGACATTGCAGTACGAGATAGGGCGAAAGTCGGTAGGCCTCCAGGGACACTCCATCTTCGGATTAAGCGTGATAAGCGTGTTATTCAGTCCGTGTAGGAGGCGACCCGTCAGAAAGAAGTCCCGGATCGCGGCAATAATGTCATCACCCACCACCTCCCAGGCCGCTTTGAAGAAAGCGGCCGTAAAACCGTCAGGGCCCGGAGCTTTCTCAGCACCCATAGAAAATACCGCACGGCGAACCTCAGAATCCTCCAAGTCCGCCACCAAAGTAGCCGCCTCCGACTGAGAAAGGCGACGGGAAATGAAGGGCTGGACATCATGAAAAAGCACCGGCGTGGCACGAGAAGACTGTCCCCACATGAAGGGCTGGACATCATGAGTCAACTGGGCACCCGTGACAGATTCCAGAGTGACAATCCGGTTCAGCGACCTATGCACTGCCACCTTACGGAAGAAAAAGGCCGTACATTGATCGCCATCCTTAAGCCATGCCATCTTTGCCCGTTGCGAGAGCGAAGTTTGCTCGATCTCAACCGCACGCGCAAAAATCAGACGGCAACATCGCTCAAGGAGACGAAGTCGATCATCAAAAGGGTGTAACGCTGTGTAGTGTTGTGTGACATCCAAGAAGTGCTTTGCCTCAGCCACATTGACTGCTAAGTCGCCCTTAGCCCGCCGAAGAGAAGCAAAAATCAGCTTAAGCTTCTTCAAGCGGGCGACGACCCGAAACATGGGGTATCCTAAGATCGTCTCCCCCCAAACACGTCGCACGTGGTCCAAAAAACCTGCTTCCTTAATGAGGAAATTCTCAAAGCGAAAGCATGCTCGTCTAGGAGAGGTGGGTGCAGGCCAAAGAACAAGAGGTGAGTGGTCCGACGTGGCAGGCAATGCACAGTACACCAGGAAATCAGGCCATGCAGCAAACCAATGTGGGTTGGCCACCATACGATCAAGCCTCCGCCAGATAGCTGCACTCCCCCTTGCCGATTCGACCAAGTAACTCCTGGCCCGTGGATGGAACAGTGGAGAGATCCGCTCGGAGCAGAGCATCGCCAAAATCAGACATATCAATCGAAGAGGGAGATCCCCCACGCCCCTCTGTCCCACAAAGAATGGCGTTAAAATCCCCTGCCACCACCCAAGGGTCATCAATACGAGAGGAGGAGAAAGAAGCAAGATCCTGCCAGAGGGGCTGGCGCTCCCCACGTGTCGACCTACCATAAGCAAAAGAAACAAATATAACAGAACCTGTTGCAATATGCGAAACCTTACAGTGGATAGATTGGTCCGAAGTGGACAACACTGTGAGGGAGATCTCACGCGGATCCCAACCCACCCATAATCGAGAACCGGGACCATTAGCATAATCGTAATACTAGGACCAGCATGCCCGGAGGCCACTCGAAATACGAGGGGCATTACTCTCCAGAACACGTGTATCAAGCAACCCAACCAGATGAACACCCTGACCAGTAACCCAATCCCCCACCGCGTTCCTGTGGTCTACCCTGTTTAGACCACGGACGTTCCAAGAACCGAACCTGATCATGGGAAACCCGGGGGGCGGGCTGCATCAACATTAGGGCCCGTGGAAACAGAAGTGTCCATAGTATCCGGATCAATGGACTGAAGGATGGCGAAAGCATTCTGGTCCTGCTGTAGTGACATCCTCACGAATTAAAGGACGAAACAAGTGGGAGGTCCTGGTCCACGCATTAGATTTGGAGGGATTCGAAGCTGTACTCAACATGGGGCAATCCCCTTCAGCTGGGGGAGGCACACGTATGGCCTTGCCTTTCGCACCGACTTGGCGCCAGTAAGAAACCCTACCCGCGGCCTCGAGCTGCGGAGACGCATGAATAGCAGGAGCCCCCTTGGCAGCAGGCGCTGCCTTAGACCTGCCACGGGTAGCCTGGGCTGCAGGGCGTGCAGAAGGGGTGATCGCTGCCTGCCGGATAGAGGGGGGCTGATGTGGCAGCTGTAGACCTGACCTTCGATGGCTTGACAACCGCTTGGGGCAATGAGAAGGGCCATGAGACCACGTACTACACAACTCACACCGGGCCGGCTTCCACTCGTACTCGACCCGGACAGGGATAATACCCGATACACCACCCTCCTCCGTGGGCATACGAAGATGGAAAACCTCCAGGAACGGGTCAGCGAGACGCTTGAGCACACAAACTCGGGCAAAATCAATTCGATCACCATCCGCCGTAATACCATCAGTGAACAAAGGCGTCCCCACTGCACTAGCCACGAAACCAAGACCCGCGGTCGTCCAAAACTCTCCCGGCACATTCCAAAGTTTTACCCACAAGGGAACCTCCGCGATTTCCTTGCGTTCAAAAGACATTCCATGCCGCCATTCTTCCAAGAACAGTGGCTTAAGAAGCCACGGTCCCCCCTCAAGGACCTCACGTAAATCAGAATCAGTAGCAAAATGGAACTTGAAAAAACCATTGATCGTCGCCCGAACTTCAACTAGTCCCTGCCAGCGAGCCCTCCAGTAGCGTTCGACGGTTGGAAAGTAAGGCTTCCGGCCGAGAAAAAATCCCACGAAAGTGTGGGCCCACCGGGCAAAGCCTTGCTTAGCAACCTCCCAAGACGGGGCCACTTCAGTTATCCCATCAGCCTGTGTAACAGGTGGCGTATAGGCAAGAGGAACACGGCGCGACGCACCAGTATTAAGACCGCCTGGTTTGGGCTGGGTAGGGCGAACCCCCACCACGACGTTAGCAAAGGTGGTGGCAGCCGATCAGCCCGCATAGGGCGAGGAGCCCGCTGCGGCGCGGCAATAGCTGCCGCGTCAGGCATGGCAGCAGCAGCAGCCACGTCAGGCTCGGCCATGGCTTGATCCACGATAGGCGACCGTGACTGTTCATCTTCCACAGCCCCCAAGGCCGAACCAGCCAAAGCAGGAGCCACCGGCGACGCAAGGCCAACAGCACAGGTATCCAGCAGTAGCGAGGCAACGGGACCAGCACCATCCGAGGGGGCACCAACGTTGAAAGCTTGCAAAGGCTGATCCTTAGTCAATGGATGTGACTGTTCATCTTCCCCCATGAGGTACTTGGCGAGGACGTCGGGGGATCCATGAGCAACCGGGCGCACAACGGGCCTAGCTTCGTCCCCATTTTCAGCAGTGGCAAACGGCGCCGCAGGTGAAAGCATAACAGCCCGGCGAGGCCGAAGGACGTAAGGCGAGGAGATGACACGGCGCGCCACCCTACCAGTCAGGACAGCAGGACGATGGGCAGCCTGGGGGGAGATACCAGGAGGCAGCAAAGGCGCCGCGTTGGCAGACGCAACCGCCGGAGAACCAGTAGAGGACGGTCGGCCAAGGATACGATTGGCAAGACCCGTGAAACGAGCAGCATCAAACTCAGCAGTGAAAAGAGGATAGGACTCGGCCAACCCCTGAAGATCAGGGTCAGCATCCGCAGCGGCCGGTGGCATGGTCAGATCCCCATCGGATGTAGCATCCATAGGAGGAAGACGAAAAGGTGGCAATATCGTCCTGAAAACGTCCTTAAGCTAATCGCTAACCGGTCTGTTGAGTTTCCTAAAATATCGTCCTTTAACCACGAAAAGACAATAAAATCAGTTTATATATTATATTAGTTGACTACGTAAATTTTCGTTCAGAAATTCCATCAATTTTTTTTAGAACTTAAAACGTTTTAATCGAAGTGACCCAATTCGCAAAGTACATTACATGAACCCGCAAAAGTCTACTGTTGACCAAGTACGCGAAGTGTTACACAGATTCGCGAACCCACACACAATTCGCAAAGTCTCTACAATTCGCAAAATTGTTATAATTCGCAAAAGAAATTAGCGAAGTAATATTCCCAATTCGCAAAAACTCAATTCGCACTCCCCAACTTCACAAACTCTCATGGATTCGCAAAGTTGAATCAACCCGCAAAACTAATTCGCACACCTCAAGTTCGCAAAGTCTCATGGATTCGCAAACATATATATACAGTTCGCAAAGTCTACTTTGCCTTACATATAATTCGCGAACTGACATACTTTGTAAAATTGTCTTAATTCGCAAATCTCGATTCGCGAACACGACCCGCGAACTCATTTAACTTATTAACTCCCAATTCGCAAACTACTTACAATTCACGAACTAGAGTTCGTGAAACTCATATGTCACGACCCCATCATCACCAAAAACACTATTTAATACTTAAAATCTGAAAACCTTCGATTAACATTTATTTTTCTCAAGAACACAACGAACTTCTTTAAAACTTTAAAACACATTTGAACCTTCAAAAATTAAAAACCTTTATAAAACTTACACAGATCTAGCCTCACGTATCTAACACACTTAAAACATACTAAATCAAAATAAAAACGTAAATATGAAAGTAAGAAAGATATACCCTCTCCAAGCTTAAATTCAACCTCTACAGTTTGAGTTCTTCGTCTTCTCTCTAGATTTGTTTTTCTTATGATTGAATAAATGATTAATCTTACTTCTCCATTAGTGCTTTAGACAACAAAGGACAAAGCCCAAAGTTGATATTTACCTAATCCGAAAAGCATTGTCTCCACTTGTCTTTCCTACTTAATTATAATTAGTTTATTATTATAATATTTCCTGACTTCAAAGGTTCAAAGTTCAATTCGTAAAAACACTTTGCACTTCCACACTTCACGAATCCTTATAATTCGCGAAGTATACTTCACATGCTCATAATTTTCTCAATTCGTGAAACTAAATCCCCCCTAGTTCGCGAATTTCAAACCATGCAAGGTTCCAATTCCTTTCAATTCGCGAACCTATTCCACGAACTCATGATAACCAAACTTTCCTAACTCGCAAATTCACCCTCTCATACTCATCTCGAATTTCCTCTCTTCCATATCTAACTTACACATAATGTTAAATATCACATATGCACATAATTAAATAGGTATCAAATGTGCAATCATATAAGCACATAATATGCATGCAAGTTTATTGGCCGACTTACTTGCGGGACCCGGGTATTACACGAGTGGAAACCAAAACAGTGGATAACATGCAACGCTTGGACCCATGGATCTGGGAGCTGCCCAAAGAACCCGAGCAAGCAATCACGGCCACAAAATTCGGCAATGGCAACAAGACAAAATCTCCGGCCAACCATGCAGGCGCAGCCACAAACCTTGGGCGCGGACCCTCAACACACCATGCGACACAACTCTCAGCCTACCTTTGCCCCTCGCAGAAGACATGAACGGAGGCGAGCCGCTAACAAAGAGAAAGGCAAAGCCATTCTCGTGGAGACACCCACGGCTTCCACTGACATTGAGGACGGAGCTAATGGGGGCCGCACTAAGGATACTTACACAAGGCTGGCCCATCTGCCGAATACAGGCAGCTCTACAAGCCGGGCCACCTCTAGCAGTCCCACAGCCGACCACCACAACCCGTTTGCTGCTCCAGCTGATTTGGAGTGGGAAAACTTAGATACTCAGGGTCCTACGGCATCCCCCCTAGCGGTTGACCAATGATCCCAGTCGCCTCTTGGAACGTGCGTGGTCTAAACAGGTTAGACCACAGATGGGCGGTGAGGGAGCTGATTACTAAGTATGACTTGAAGATTATTGGACTCAATGATACAAGAGTTTCGGAACAAAATGCTACTAGTATTGCCCAATCAATAAGGCCCTGGAGCTGGTTCTATGACTACGATGGCGGGCCATCATCTCGCATTTGGATTGGGTGGGATCCTGGCTTCGTAAATGTCATTGTGGAAGCCTACACGACACAGGCCATACACTGTAAAGTTCAAGTTTTGGGGGATAGGCTGGAGTTTCATATCTCTTTCATTTATGGGCTTAATCTTCGATCAGAACGGCGGGATTTATGGGCGGACCTTGCTAGAACCTCACGGGTGCGTGATAATACCCCGTGGGTGGTGTCGGGAGACTTTAATGCAATTCTGGACGATACGGAAGCTCGTGGAGGGTCCTCGGGTGGGGGCTGCCCCGATTTTGCTGAAGGCCTTACCTCGTCGGACCTCATCGGTCTACCCCGGGTGAGCTCTTTTTTCACTTTGTACAACCAACAAAGTGGCACCTCGGGCGTTTGGAGACGACTCGACAGAATGGTGGGTAATCCTTCTTGGTTTACCCGTTTCGGTGACTTGACCTATCGATGCGGCCTTCCATCGACATCGGACCATGCCCCGCTGATCTTGGAGGCTAGTCCGCCACGAGCTAAGGGCCCTACTTTCAAGTTTGATAACTTCTTAGTGAATGACCCCCGCTTTACCCCCTTGGTGGAGGAGTCTTGGCTACGTCGTAAGGATGGCTACCCCATGTTCGTTGTGGTAAAACGACTCAAAAGGATAAAATCTGTCAGGAAGCAGCTAAGACGCGAGAAGGGGGATCTCAACCGCAATACCCTCGAGGTGAAACGGTTCCTTGATGCCGCCCAAGACCTTGCCATCCATCACCCCTTTGAGCCCAACCTCCTCATTCTGGAGAGACGGTGCCGCTGTCTCTACGCCAAAGCGGTTGAAATGGAGCACACGGCACTTACTCAACGTGCCAAAGTGGAGTGGCTTAAGGACGGCGACCAATGTACCTCATTCTTTTTCAAGAAAGTGACCACGCATCGGGTGATCAACCGGATCTTCTTTATTGAAAATGAAGCTGGGGAAACCTTCGAGGGCGATGACCGTGTAAGGGCCGAGTTGATTCGTTACTACATAGAGCTGCTTGGCCAATCCACCAATGCGGCTCTTGTTGCCCCGGCTTTGATTGCGCCTTATTTGGAGCGGAAACTTGGAACGGATGAGGCCGATGCTATGATTCAACCGATCACGGATGATGAGATCAAGAGCGCGCTCTTTTCCATGAGGGATAATAAGTCCCTTGGGCCTGATGGGTTCACGGCTGCATTCTACAAGCATGCTTGGAATACAGTAGGATCTGACATTACTCACGCTATCAAGGAATTCTTCCGTACGGGTTATCTCTTGAAGGAACACAACTCAACACTTATCACGCTCATACCCAAAGGTGACAACCCTAGGATGGCCAAAGACTTTAGACCTATCTTGTGCTGTAATGTACTATATAAAATCATCTCGAAGGTCATCGCGAACCGCCTAAAGGGCTCCCTCGGCCATCTCGTACACCCGTCGCAGACGGCATTCATTCCAGGCCGGCGAATCGCGGACAACATTCTCTTAGCTCAGGAAGTTTGCCAAGGATACAACAACATCGGTCTCCCCGAACGAGTGCTTTCAATATTGCAAAGGCTTATGATAAAGTGGAATGGGATTTCGTTCTAGCTACGCTCGAAGCACTTAATTTCCACCGTACCTTTGTGGGCTGGATTCGAGCTTGCCCAATATCAATGGCAGATCGGAGGGGTTCTTTCATGGGCGATGCGGCCTTCGCCAAGGTGATCCTATCTCGCCTTATATTTTCACGCTCGTCATGGAGGTCTTGAATTGTATCATCACTGACGGGATTCGACGCAACACCCGAGTTCGATACCATTGGAAATGCGACACTTCTTCTCTCTTTATGCTCACGTTTGCGGACGACCTACTCCTCTTCTGTCATGCGGATGTGGAGTCCACCATGGTTTTCAAGAGCGGCCTGGAACTGTTTGCTACGCTTTCTGGGTTGCAGGCTAATATTCAGAAGAGCGAGATGTTCATCTCTAAAAGAGCGGAGCGACTGAAGGGTGCTATTCAGACTGCTATGGGCATCCCGCACCCTTCCTGTGCGCTACATTGGGGTTCCCCTCATCGCGTCGGGACTCACTATTGCTGACTGTGCCCCGCTTCTAAGCAGTATCGATCGTCGGTTGGGATCATGGACTAATCTGTCCCTTTCCTATGCGGGTCGGGTCCATCTTATCAAGTCTGTGCTCCTTAGCTTCCACACGTATTGGGCGGGCGTCTTCCTTCTCCCCAAAGGTATTATTAGAAGCATTGAGGCACGTCTTAGGAAGTTCTTTTGGAGAGGTACCTCTGCTAAAGTCGCTTGGGATGATATCTGCCTTCCTAAAGAGGAACGAGGCCTGGGGTTACGCTCGATCGAAACGAATAATAAGGCATTGCTTCTTCGGCTCCTCTGGGCTCTACTGAGCGGGGATGACTCCTCGATCTGGCCACTTGGATTCGGCAGACCCGGTTACAAAACACCTCAGTTTGGTCCACCAGACCCACCACTCGGACGTCGTGGAGTTGGAACAAGCTCCTTAAGCTTCGTGACATTATCAGACCGCTCATTACTTTCACCATTGGGAATGGGAATTCCATTCTTATGTGGACTGATCCGTGGCTGCTCATGGGCCCCTGATTGACCGCTTTCCTCGGGGACCGATGATCATGGGACTCCCTATAGACTCAAAGCTTAGCAAAGTGATTAATGAGGATGGCTGGTGCTGGCCCGCTGAATCGTCGGTGGAATATTTGGAGATTGCACTTTACTTCCGCAGGTTTGGCCGAACGAGGAGGACACGATTAGCTGGATTGCGTCCCCCAATGGGAAGTTCTCTACCTCCTCTGCTAGAGATAGTATCCTGATGCGGCGTCCTAAGGTCCCCTGGTATTCACTCTTTGGGGGCCCGTTGGCCATCCCCAGACACGACATCATACTTTGGCTTGCTATTCGGGATAGACTGGCGACAAAGGACAAGCCTTGGATTGCGGCGAAGGCTGGAAGCTCTACTTGCTTACTTTGCGACACGCGCGCGGTGGAGACTACACGACACCTTTTCTTTGAATGTCCGCACTCCAGACAATGCCTTCGCTTACTGAGAGGGAAACTTCGTTTTGGCTGGCCGGTTCGTGATTGGCCTGATGGCATTCGTTGGGCGGCTAGGTGGTGGCGGGGCAAACATCTTGCAAAGTTGGGTCCTCGACACGCCTTAGCTTCCCTGGTGTACCACTTGTGGATTGAACGGAATAAGAGATGACACGAGGGGAGACAACGCCAGCCCGCTCTCCTCATTATGGATATAGAGTCGCTGCTTTGCCTTCGCCTATCCACTCTCTCCCCTAGCTATGCGCTGCAAGTCTGCGCCCTTAGACGGATGTGGCATATCGCCTGGTAGGTATCTCCCTTCCTCTTTGACTCAAATGTTTACTTGGTTTTTTCTCTTGACAGGTGCTGTGGCTTGTCCGAAACATGTGATGGCGTGCTTGTGTGCCTGCTCTCCGTGCCGTGCCATCCCACGTTTGGATGAGGGGTGGACCACCCTGCCCTGGCGTCTTCTTCACCTGTTCACTTGCTTGGAAAACAAGAGGTGGCATGACTATGCCCCGTTCCGACCAGCATTGCGGATGCTCTCTGCATGCTCACGTTTTCCGCCTGAAGCTTATGCACCGTGATATTGTCTTCCATTTGTGCGTCTTGCGCTTGTTGGCACTTAGCTGGGTAACCCTGTTGGTACTACATCTGGTACCAGGAACCGGTTGCTTAATGCTGTTTTGACTCCTACGTTGCCTTTTGCCTGACTGTTGTACTTTACTTTGGCTTAGGTCTAGTTTGGGACCTTGTAGGTTGTCTGGGTTACCTAGTTTTTGGTGCTGTCTGGTCGGTTGTTCATTACCGCTTGGTGCAGCATGAGCGATATCATGCACGCTGCTGTGTACCCTGTTTTTCCATTTATTTTAGTTACCGTTTCCAAAAAAAAGCGCGGCTAGTAAGAAGCTTCACTAGACCTTATCAAAGGCCTTGGCGAGGTCCACCTTGAGCATAGCCCTAGGCGGGCGACCCTTGCTCGTATATCCAAGGCATAATTCCTGCGCCATTAGTATATTGTCGCTGATACGCCTCCTAGGGATAAACGCCGTTTGCAAATTATGAACCAGATCACCCAAGGAAGTCTTCAGCCGGTTTGCCAAAACCTTCGAAATTACCTTGTAGATGACGTTGCAACAAGATATCAGCCGAAAATCCGTAGACCTCCTAGGCGATCGACACTTAGGGATCAGTCTGATAAGTGTACTATTCAGACCCTTCAAGAGGCGTCCAGTCACGAAGAAATCCTGAACCGCCTTCTTAAAATCAGGCCCCAACACCTCCCACGTGGCCTTGAAGAATGTAGCAGTGTACCCATCCGGACCAGGCGCCTTCGCATCAGCTGGCCGGGCCATATCTGTCGCCGCTGGGGAAAGCGTGCGCTTAATGGACTCTTGCACCTCGGCCCTTGTGACAGGAAAATCCCTCGCAGACTGACCTAGTAGCCCTTGATAGAAATGCAGTAGCTCTCCCCCACATCCGCAGGCGTATGCAAATGCACCCCACTCGCTCTTTCCAACGACAAGATACGGTTGGTTGCACGACGTAGGGCAACCTTCCTAAAGAAGTAGGCCAAGCACTGATCCCCATCCTTGAGCCATGCCAGCTTAGCTCGTTGAGACAAGGCCGTATGCGCGACTTCCACAGCACGTGCATAGTAGCCGACAATGGCGCTCAAGGTCATGAAATAAGCCTTCCAATGGGTATCTCGACGCGAAGTCTTGAGCGATCCCTAAAAACCGCATGGCTTCCGCTACATTAGCCGCAAGATCTCCCTTAGCACGGCGCATCTGCTTAAAAATTGGCTTGAGCTGCTTCAGCCTACTCACCAAGACGAACATAGGGAACCCCTCCACCGATGAATCCCATACCCGACGAACCTGCTCCAAGAAGGCCGGCTCCTTTTTAAGAAAGTTCTCGAAATGAAACAACTGTCCCCGCGGTTGCGTCTGCACACCTCCTAACGTAAGAGGCGAGTGGTCAGACGTGGCTGGAAGGTCACACCGATAGTAAACGTTTGGACACCTAACGAACCATTGAGGATTTCCCAAAATGCGATCCAATTTGTGCCATATACCCGCCAGTGCCCGCTGCTGGTTATACCATGTAAACTCCTGGCCCGTAACTGGAAGAGTTAACAGATCCGCTTGTAATAAGCAATTCTGAAACTCCGCCATATCAAGTGCATTCGGCGCCCCTCCCCGGCCCTCAACCACATGCAAGATGGTGTTGAAGTCCCCGGCCACCAGCCATGCATCATCAACTCGTAAACCTGAAAAATGTATAAGTTCATCCCAAAGTGAACGACGGTCGTCAAGCCTAGAGTTCCCATAAACAAAGGAAACAAATATGATGTTACACGCGCCAATCAGCTCCACCTGACAATGCACTGCCTGGTCAGATTTCTCGACAATAGTGACCCGAAGCGAAGATGGGTCCCAATCTACCCAAATGCGGTTGCCAGGACCTTCATCATAATCAAAAAACCACGTCAAGCGTGGCCTAAGCCCTTCCGAAATGCGAGCCGCATTTGCATCTCAAGTGAAGAGACTTTAAAATAAAAATGATGGAACTAAAGACGGAATCAAAACTCGAGCAAACGCACGAAATCAGGATACGGAGGAATCCCATGATGTACTGCTTTCAATGATGGAACTAAAGACGGTCCATGAAGCTCTAAACGATATATCTTGGGTCCCTGCCATGGAGGATGAGTTATCTCAGTTCGAAAAGAGCCAAGTATGGACACTCGTAGAGAGACCAGACGGAAATTCCATCATAGGAACCATCTTGGTCTTCCGCAACAAACTCGACGAACACAGTAATATGACAGAAACAAAGCGAGGTTAGTTGCAAAATTATTCCCAAGAGGAAGGTATTGATTTCGATGAAATTGTTCGGAAACGCCGAATTATGCCTGGGATTTTAAAATTTTACGGCGATTCCCGTTTCTCGGAATTGCTCGGTTTAACACAAACAGTAATAACGTCGAGGTGGTTCATCGAAACGTACCTTCTAGTTTGAAGAACCGAAATGGAAATAGGAGGGCGGTTTAGGATTGCAGAAAGATTCGTCACGCCGATCCTTTTCAGTGGTCATGTTCGATCGTCTCCCGTGGACAGCTAGAGAAGTCGATCGAGAATTCGCCCGACAAAGAGAGAGCTCCAAGCTTTTCTTTTTGATGTGTGTGTGACTTGTTCTCTTTGTTTCTTCTGAGTAAATTTCGTCCTCACCCTTGTATATAAGGTGTGTGGTTGAGCTTTTTACTCCCATATCTTAAAAGATCTTATCTTTCAAATATTCAACTTACAAAAATTTTTCAAAAGGAAGCTTTAGCATATTTTGAAAATCATGCTATTTAATTCCAAATTATTTTCAAAAAATTCTACCATATCTAATATGTTATTTTCGAAAATCTCATGAGGTGAAATTCCCAATTTGCCCCTCTTAGTAAGTTATGGTATAACACCATTTATACCGGCGGAAATAAATATTTATTTAAATTATCAAATAATAAAAAAAACATTCTCACACGCAAATATTAATTTTGGGCCAAGCCTAAATTAAATATATTAAGTTCGGCCACCCAAATTTAATTTTGGGCCGAGCCCGTCTGCGACTCTAAGGCCAATCTCTCTTTAATTTGACCCGTACTTAGTAATTCTTTTTAAGCCCAAATCCTCTGGTTCGTCTCAACTCGGCACTATGAGGATTCCAAGAGCTTGGTAAGTGCCTAGCTAATCTTACGGTACCGAGCCGACCCCGAGTCGAGTCAGAATTCGAAATTCATGAACGACTATATATTAGCGCCATATGTATAAACCCTTCACATGTGTCCCGGTCGAGTGATAGTCATGTAATGTCAAACTAACAGGACTCGACTCTATGATGAATCGTGACAGGCAATTACGAAACTACCCTCCACATCCAAGTGAGTCAGTTTCAATGCTTTGGCCAAAGACTTTGTAATTTTCTATCCCCGAAGCTCTCATAGAACACGTATCTCTTTCGAGATCGTGAATCCCACTCAGCGATCAAGTTGACTGTTAGGAATATGCCCTCAATGCTACACGTGGATTAGATTCTATAGGGTATTAGATTATTTATTGTTCGACCTTTTGTGTAATAAGAATTTCATGCTCCATATAAAGAGAAAATAAGTGATTTTTGAAATCCACAAAAGGCACAAAACACACACCGAAAGCACACACTTTTTTCCCACGCGACGGCTCTGTTCTCTCTAGCCATCTTTAGAGAACTGATTCAGTGGTACACTGCGAGGTCGGTGTGACGATCTAGTGCCATCCACCATCATCGACGAAGTCGTGAAGAAAAGGACGAGGAGCTGCCACTCGCTTCAACCGGTAATTCTCTACGAGTTTGACCCGCCTTATTACATGTCTATGTGTTACTATTCTGATCCGAGCAACTTCCGTACCGTACTCGGGGAGATGGCGTCTCCGAGAGACACCGGGTAACCCAACAGTGGTATAAGAGCGGGCGCTCGTGATCAGAATCATAACCTGTTTAAATTGAAAAGAGGCGCTTGGGAGACGATCGAAAACCAACGCGGTTTGACTGTAGTGGGGCTGATTGATGCGTCATTTGCCATCCCACGGCCACCACCTCGTGCGGCACGGCCGACGAGGCCGCCACCGACAAGAACGGAATGTGGGCCGCCATGGGCGCCGGTGCAATCCGGCCGCGGCTGCGCGTTGCGTGCGGCTATGCGCTCGTAGCATCGGGCTGCTCGGTGCAGGCCCGATCAGCCGTGACCTCTAGGTCCGGCACGGGCCATGGTGGCTCTGGCGCCGTTCCAAGGGGGTGTCGCCGCGCCGAGCGGCAGCGACAACAATAGTTCAGCCGCGGCAAAATTCTGCGCGGGCTGAAATCGCGCGTTGCGCACGGCGCGTCGCCCCGCCGTCGGGTCCAGTGCCTCGAGTCTTTTGATCCAATCGATCATCTTGAGCACATGCTCTCGACGTCACTACCCTCAGCCATTTTGCAATGAAATAGTTGCTCTGTAAGGGAATAGCGAGCACTCCTGGAATTTTCGCCGAAATGCTCCTTCAAATGAAGCAAAATGGCGCCCACTTCCATTTCCGAGTGAGTGCGCCGCAACTCATTGCTCATGGAAAAGAAGTATATAGCCCTTGACCTTTGGCTCGTCAATCTGCCACTTGGCATACGCAGCCCGGTCTTCGTCACTCGCATCAGCCCCTGGGATTTGCTGTACGGGGAAATCGAGGACATAAGTTAAGGACTCCATACCTCATGTTACGGAGCCAGTCCACTTAGTTTGGTCCAACCACAATTTCTCTCAAGCAGCATAGTAATAATGTTCGTCATCGCAGTAAATAGAAAGAAACGTAAAGCTGCAGAAAGTAAAGATCTAATTAGGTTTATCTTATCATTCATCAAGCGTAAACAAGGACTTTTTGTTTCGCTTGACTCCCACTATTTTTCTCAAAAACACTATCCCCCCGAGAAGAGTTTCAGAAACATCGTTGAAAGTTTCATAGTGGAGTTGATGTCCCCGACTCAACTAGATTCGCCTCAGCCTTTAACTCAATATTTGGCTCATCTAATCTTATCGAAGTCACGTCAAACGTGAACTTATCCAATAAGAGTTTCAACTATCTTTGTCTCAGTCATTGACCCTCACGACTAACCCTGCTTATTGGGTATAACTGCCTAAGTGTGACCTATCAACTTATGTTCAAATCGCACAGAGTGTACCGCTCCATGCTGCCATACGCTTCGTGGGGGGGCGGCCTGGTATGATGAGCAGCGTCCAAGACGCACCCGAGATGCTAACATTGGGGCGGATATACGATGCCAACTTACTCGGAACAAATCACGAAACTCCCCAACGCTAGACATCTCGAGCATGATAGAAGACAGGAATCCAACTCCTTTATCCACTTAGTATTTATCAAACGGGAGAATACACCATCTCACATAAGATGATTAAATTTTGGAACCCTTAGTGAAATTCGGAGGGAGAGTTCGATGAGTAAGGTTCGGAACTGGGGCTTTGGGCCCGATTATTTAGAGTACAGTAGTTCTCGGGTCGGGTAGCTGATACCTCGGGCTGATACGTGATATAGAGATTTGCATTTTTATGTGTTGCATTTTGCTTGCATGATATTTGCATACATGTGTTACGAGGGGTGAGGATTGTGCGGAGCCACGGTGACATTGTATAGTGTTGATGAGTGGGGTAGTTTATGGCCGAGTGATGGTCGTCGAATTGTATGAATAGTGAGGTTAGGACTAAGGCACACTATATGATTTAGATGTGGGGAGTGGGCCTCCCGAGGTACTGACCCCTACGCGCGTGTTGCCTTTAGTCCTAAGCCTCGGGCCCTGATGTGATGAGATGAGTTGAGATGAGATGAGATATGAGAAAAGAGTAGAGCGTGCATTTGTGAGATGTGTCGGGATGGGAGTCGAGTGAGAGCATTCGCATTCTTGCATATGTTCATCTACTGAGCAAAAGCTCAAGGTTTACATGTGTAGGTACGAACGAGTCGGGCGTTGAAATACGTCACGGCTAGGCGACTGATGGCGGTGAGTCCACGGACTTTTGAGGGCGGCGCAGTACATGGGACGTGACCTGTGGAGTGACTTAGTGTTCGACTCGTGTTTTTACTTTTGGGGCTTCGGCCCAATAAATAAATGCGTGCTTCATAAAACCGTTATTGGACGTACATGGATATTATCGATGTTTTTATTAAATTGGCTTTTCGCTGTTCACGCTGTGAAAATCCGCCAAAATACATAGTTAGGAAGTTGGGCCGTGACAGGTGGTATCAGAGCGTTATGCTATAAGTTCTGTAGACTGTCCATGTAATGCCGCTCAAAAGCCTGGAGGACCAGCCTACGCCTGTAAGTTTAATACATAATTATGTGATTTACGGTTTTCGGATATATGCTTTACGTGAATATTTGAGTGATTTTATGTGCTCCTTGATGTGTTCGAAAGTTAGAGATTTCCTACTTTTACACTTAGATTGGTAGGAGAATCTCTGTTAAATTAAGGTAGGGAGAGATTTTACTTTTGGGTAACTGTTTCGTTAAAATTTATTGTCATCGAGGCTTGGCTTAGTTGGTAAGGTTGAGACCCTCAAGGTCTTAGGAGGAGAAAGAGGAAAGGTCCAAGGTTCGAATCATTTTACACCAAAAAAAAGGTAGGGAGAGAATGATAAAAAAATTCGGACCGTTGATTGAATTTGTGATTGCTTAAAAATTCGGGTAAAAATTCGGGTCAATTTGGAAATTCGGCGAATTTAAATTTGGGCCTTTTTCAAAATTTGGGCTTTGTCAATTTGGGCTTGACCGAATTGGACCAAGCTGAAATTCGCGAAGTTAAAATAAATAAACGGCGAAATAAAAGAGAGTCGAAGATATAAAATTTTTAAAAATCGGGGCTTGTATACAATTTTAAAAATGAGACGAGGACGTAGAGAAACATGGGTTAATTGTAGAATTTAGGAAGTGAGAAGAGGACGTCGAGAAAACATGATAGAGTCGATGCATAACGATTGCATAACTGAAAATCATATTACAACCCGAATACATAAAAAAAATTTAGAAGATAAAACATCAACGACGTTCGGAAGTTCTGCCGGCGTCTTCTTCCAATATGCCGAAAAAGACGCGGCTTCACTTCACAAATTAAACGCAAGTGCGGTGAGTGGCAACCCACATCACAAAAATGGCGATTGCAGCGAAGAGCAATCCCAAAAGAAGGAATAACTCAAATTTAAGCTTTTCGATATTTCCCTCCAAAAAAGTTCCTGAGGAACATCCTCACGATCCGCATTTCCTCCAAGATTATACATTGCGAAAATTAAATGATGTTGTTGGAGAGAATTGTGTGGTGATGCAAAATAGCGTGCATCAAGTACCTATTTATAGGCGTGAGTGAAGCGTAGGATAAGCAGTATTAATTTAGAGTTTCCTTCGAACGCCGTATAAAGATAAACTTTATAAATTTCGAGATCAGATCTTTCCTCGAACGCCGTTAAGAAAATCACATTGGACTTTTATCACAAAAATCCAATCCAAAATCTCGAAGAAAGATGTTGATGTCCATTATGACAAAGAAATTGTGCTCACGTTTAAATCAATGCAGTATTTACATGCACTGCGTAGACTCTGTCGCATCAACGAAATTAGTACGGCGAACTAACGCACAAACACGACTGAACTTCAACCTATGTCCATGGATCAACCGAGCTTCCTTTCTTATTGATCACAACACGAAAGTTACAAATCTCTATCTCTTCCAACTCTCGCGTTTTCACCTCACGATGATTTTCACTCTAAAAGAAGTTACATGCTCGAGAAAGTGAACTGGAAATCCGACATTAATAAGATAGAAATCTTTTTAAGCGTGAATTTGCGATCTATCTTCACCGTCCATTTTATCCGATCGAACGCTCCACAAGTCGCCACGTGGTATTGCATTTCTGCGTGTTAGAGTAAGAATCGCATGCGACTCTGTAAATGAAATAGCACCTTCACTACCATCCGTCCGATTTTTTATCCAACGCTCACGATTCACCATCCGATTCTTTCACTTCTTACACATCGTCGATCTTTTCGCGCGATATCCTAGGAACATAATTAAATCTTCAGCCTTCAAATCCTGACCATTAGATCGCGCACCATCTTGGATCCAACGGCAGCTGCTCATCGTGACAATAACGGTGAAGAAAGCCAGACCTAACTTATGAAGAACGTTCCATTTAAGTGGACGGAAGCTTGTAAAGAAAACTTCCAGGAGTTGAAGATAACAGTTCCTATTCTTCGAATACCCTCTGGTATCGAAAGAATTATGGCTTGGGTGCGTGTTGATGCAAAAAGGGAAGGTAATTACGTATGCACAGCTCAAATCCTACGAGAAAAATTACCCCACACACGATTTGGAACTCGCAGCCGTGGTGTTTGCCCTGAAAATCTGGCGACATTATCAATACGGAGAACGATGCGAGATTTTTACAGATCATAAAAGCCCAAAGTACTCCTTCACGTAGAAGGAGTTAAACATGAGGCAAAGACGATGGCTCGAGTTAGCAAAAGACTACGACTATGTGATAAATTATAACCAAGGAAAATCGAACGTAGTCGCAGAAGCTTTGAGCCGTAAATCAGTGAATACGAACCTGTGCCAACCCGGAGTGGAAATAATCAATTTCGGGAAGATCGAAATAAAACTAGCAGCGTTAACGTTGAAGCCAACACTGTTAGATCGAATTCTTGAGGCACAAAAATATAATGAATTATATCTAAAGATCCGGCGGAACAAGATGGGAATGTTCCGTCGGAGTTCAAGTTTCGAAACGACAGAGGCTTACAATTTCAGAGTCGTTTATATGTGCCACCCAATGAAGAGATCCGTCGAACTATAATGACAGAGGCGCATACGACAAACTACTCGATACATCCAGAGCAACAAAATGTATCGGGATTTATGAGTAGATTACTGGTGGCCAAGAAGGAAGAAAGACATAGCTGCCTTTCGTACAATGATGTTTGACCTGCAGAGCTGTACATAAAAGAAATTGTGAGACTCCATGGGATCCCGATTTCAATCGTCTCAGATCGGGATTCAAGGTTTCTGTCCCAATTCTGAGTGAGATTACAAAAGGCCACGAGGACGAAACTGTCCTTCAACACGGCATATCACCCTCAGACGTATGAACAACCTGAGAGAACAATCCAGACGCTCGAAGATATGTTGAGAACGTGCAATCTGGATTTCCAGGCAGAGCAAATACCTTCCAATAATAGAGTTTTCCAATAACAACAGCTATCAAGCCACGATCGGGATTGCGCCTACGAAGCCTTGAACGAGCGTAAATGTCGATCCCCAATTCATTGGGATGAAAACGGCGAGAAAGCGTTGTTGGATCCTGCAATGATTCGTGAAATAACTAAAGCTGTGGAAAAAATCCAGGAGATGATGCAAAAGGCCCAAAGTCGTCAGAAGAGTCTTGCAGACAAGATACGAGGGCCGTTGTAATTCAACGAAGGTGATCAAGCCTTTTAAAAAAAATTCACCAATGAGAGGCGTGAAGCGATTCGGGGTAAAGGGCAAATTGAGCCCAAGGTACATTGGCTCTTTCAAAATACTCAAGAGAGTAGGAGAAGTTGCGTATCAGTTGGAGTTACCCGCCTCGTTAGCCCAAGTCCATGACGTATTTCACGTATCAACTTTACGTAAATACGTTGCAAACCCGAATCAGGTGCTGAGAAGCGAATCACTTCATCAACAATTGAAGCCGGACTTGAGCTATAAAGAGAGGACGGTGGAAATTTTGATGTACGAGGTGAAACGTCTTCGAAATAATAACATACTCCTCGTGAAGGTCTTGTGGCGGAAACCAAGTATTGGAAGAAGCCACTTGGAAACGAGAAAACGAAATGAGAAAGAAGTACCCCGAATTATTCTCCGTACTGTAATTTCGGGGACGAAATTCTTATAAGGGAGGAGGATGTAATACCCGCAAAATTGATACGGGATTACTTCAATAATATTCGAAATGTACGAAATCGACTTTCGAACAAGAAACGATTTTCGAAACGAGCCCAAAATTTATAATTGGGCCCGAAAAATTTAAATGGACCAAAAATTTATTTATGGGCCAAATGAAGAAAATATGGCCCAAAATAAAAGATTGGGAGTTGGGTCCTTTAATAAAATTTAATTGGGTCGAAAACAAGAAGTGAAAGCCCAAATAAATAAATAATTTAAAAATAATAACAGTAATAATAATAATAAAATTTAATTGTGGCAGAATTACATTAGGAGAAAAATAAATAAATATGTACCTCCATGTGAGGTTGGTACAATAAAATAAACTATAAAATAAATATCTTTACATAATGAGGTAATAAAACCAAAAACACCCCACCTCATCACCTTCATCCACCTCCATGTGAGCATGGAGACAAAAGTAACAACCAAAGAAAATGGAGAGGAGAGAACGTGTGGGAGAGAGAAGAGGGGAGAAAAGAAAGAAAAAAAGGAAAGAAAAACGAGATAGCAAAATGCCAACTAATCCTCTCCAAGAGCATTAGGACAAAGTCATCACCAAATGACCTAAATAAACAACCTAATGCCACATAGACAAGATAATAAATAAAGGAGAAGGAAAGAAAAGGGAGAGGGGAAGAGAACGTGACAAAGAGAGAGGGAAGAGAAAAGAAAAAAAAGAGAGAGAGAGAGAGAAAAAGGTAAGAAAGAAAAAGAAAGAAAAGAGAGGAAGAAGAGAAGGAGAAGAGGGAAGAGAGAAAAAGAGAAGGAGAGATTGCGGGAGAGAGGGAAAAATCGCGGGAGAGAACCGGGAGAAAAAGAAAAACCGGCGGACACTTGCAGGAGCTCCGGATCAAAATCCTAGGGTCGGGATCACGTAAAAATAACCCGTAAGGTAGCCCTCTACGGACGTACGATAGGTGAAGATCACCTACACGCGTAAACATTTATTTGAACTCGTGATTTCTAAGTGTTGCATGGTAATTTACGTGATCATATGAAATGTGTGATTTACATGCTAACATATGCTCGAACGTGATCTCATGCTCGCTATATGAATACTTATGTGTCGTCCCATTCTATGCCGTTCAATTTTCATGCTACTTGCGTGTAGGTCCTAAAATGTTTAGGGTTTATGTAGGGAGATTTGAAATTAGGAAATTTAAGAGCAAATTCGGGTATTAGTATAAATTAGGGTTTTCTAGAGTTTCTTTTAAACTCAAACGTCTAAAATAAATATTCTAAAACTCGATTGGGATAATTTGTGTAACTTTAGAGGTTTAGGGTGTTAAATAAATATTCTAAATCTCGACTAGGGACGTTTTATAATTTTAAGTAGTTTTTGAGGTGTTAAATAAACAATTAAAATTTGGCTAGGGGCCTCTATGCAATTTTCATAATTTTTGTAGAGTTAAATAAAAATTCAAAACTCGGCTAGGGGCCTTTGTGCAATTTTTGAAAATTTCGAGGTGCTAAATAAATATTAAATATTTAGGTTGGGGTTAATTGTAATTTTTTAGAATTTTTGGGCACTAAATAAATAAAAAATTTCTCGGCCAGGGTCAAATTGATAATTTTCAGAAATTTTCGAGACTAAATAATTATTAAAAATACTCGGCTGGGGTTAATTGTGAATTTTCAAAAGTTTCGGGGCAAAACTGAAATTTAAAAATTAGGGCAGATTTATAATTTCTAAAAATTTTCGGGACTTAAACTAAAATTTTAGAATTTGTGGCAGATATGTAAAATTGAGAAAGTTTTCGGGTATTAAATAAATTTTGAGGATAATTTTCGGGTCATTTTATAATTTTCAAAGATTTTCGGATTTTAAGTTAAATTTTCAAATTCGCGTCCTTAAAAGTAAAATTATGAGATTGTGGGGTTTTAAGGGTAAAATTTCGAAAATATTTTTAGGAATTTAAGTATTATTTTAAAAATTTGGGACTTAAAGTGAAAATGATTAAATTTTGGAACCCTTAGTGAAATTCGGAGGGAGAGTTCGATGAGTAAGGTTTCGGGCCGAGTAATTCGGTACGCGGGCTTTAGGCCCGATTATTTAGAGTACAATAGTTTTCGGAAAGGGCTAGCTGACACCTCGGGCTGGTACGTGATATAGAGATTTGAATTTTGCTTGCACGACAGTTGCAAACACGTGTTATGAGGGTGAGGATTGTGCGGAGTCACGGTGACATTGTATAGTGTTGATGAGTGGGGTAGTTTATGACCGAGTGATGGTCGTCGAATTGTATGAGTAGTTAGGTTAGGAGTAAGGCGCACGATATGATTGAGATGTGGGGAGTGGGCCTCCCGAGCTACTGACCCTTGTGGGGAGTGGGACCTCCCGAGCTACCGACCCATACGCGCGTGTTGCCTTTAGTCCTAAGCCTCAGGCACTGATGTGATGAGATGAGTTGGGATGAGATGATATGAGAAAAGAGTAGAGCGTGCATTTGTGAGAAGTGTCGGGATGAGAGTCGAGTGAGAGCATTCGCATTCTTACATATTTTCATCTACTGGGCAAAAGCTCAGGGTTTACGTGTGTAGGTTCGAACGAGCCGGACATTGAAACACTTATCGGCTAGGCGGCTGATGGCGGTGACTCCACGGACTTTTGAGGGCGGCGCAGTACATGTGACGTGACCTGTGGAGTGACTTAGTGTGCGATTAGTGTTTTTACTTTTGGGGCTTCGGCCCAATAAATAAATGCGTGCTTCATAAAACCGTTATTGGACGTACATGGATATTTTCGTGTGTTCAATTAAAATGTTTTATTAAATGGGCTTTTCGCTGTTCACGCTGCGAAAATCCGCCAAAATACATAGTTAGGAAGTTGGGTCGTGACAGTTCCGCTTGACTCCCACTATTTTTCTCGAAAACACTATCCTCTCGGAAGAGTTTTGGAAACCTCGTTGAAAGTTTCATAGTGGAGTTGATGTCCCCGACTCAACTAGATTCGCCTCAGCCTTTAACGCAATATTTGACTCATCTAATCTTATAGAAGTCACGTCAAACGTGAACTTATCCAATAAGAGTTTCAACTATCTTTTTCTCAGTCATTGACCCTCACGGCTAACCCTGCTTATTCGGTATAACTGCCTATCAACTTATGCTCAAATAGCACAGAATGTACCGCCCCTTGCTGCCATACGCTTCGTGGGGGCGGACTGGTATGACGAGCGGCGTCCAAGACGCACACGAGACGCTAGCATTGGGGCGGGATATACGACACCAACTTACTGAAACAAATCGCAAAACTCCCCAACGCTAGACATCTCGAGCATGATAGAAGACAGGAATCCAACTCCTTTACCCACTTAGTATTTATCAAACGGGAGAATAAACCATCTCACATAAGAGCATCTCACATAAGAGCACATTGAACATGCATATCACTTCAAAAACCAACACGCATGTAGGTAGTAAATTAACCCTAGGAAAATAAACTACAAGACAACACAAGCGGGTTATTTCTAGTATATCCCTATTACATGCATATTCAAAAAACCTCAGGTCGTCGCACGGGTCTTGAAGTCGTCAAACGTCCTTCGTCACTTGATAAATGAATTTTTATACTATAATTTATACTCCTTATAATAGCATTACAAGTTGATCTTGATATAAATTTCTTCGAATATTATGCTTTTACGTTTGTATTGCATATTCAACAGATATTGGAGAAAAGAACTACAACCGGGAATATTCGGGCGTAAAACAAAGTGAGGAACGAAGAGTAAAACTCAGCCCAATTGAAGCCCATCCCATGATAGAATTAAATAGGTCCATAAATATATATTATACACCCAAGTGATCAATCGCTAGAGAAGAAAAATAAAAGAGGAAAAGAGACAAAGAGATCCACGATGGAGACTTGCAAGAAAAAGAAAAAAATCGGCTCACATGGCTCAAGAAAGAAAAAATCACGATGAATCTTGCGCAGCCCTTGAGCAGCCATGAAGATTTGATGTCCCTCCCTCCATCTATAAATATGGTCAGCTGCGTGAATTGAGGGAGGAGAGAAAAAGGAATCAACGTAAAGAGCAAAGCTTGGAGGTGTGAAGAAACGTGCGGCTGATTGGCGACGGAAGCACGGGGCTGATCCTTGGGCTGTGAGGGGTGCGTGTGAGCAACAACTACGAGCCGGGCCGGGGACGGACGAAGGGCTGATCTGAGCTGGGAGCACGGGCCGGGACTGCAGCTGAAACTGACGGACGGGAGTAGCAAGCGGACTTGTGGGCTGCTTGGGCTGCGACTAGCTGCCGACGTAGGAGGAGCAGTGAATGGGCAGTGCAAAGGATTCGTAAAAAAGGAAAAGCTGAGACGCCCACCACCCGTTCGACAAAACTCCTCAACGAAGGATTAACCGCGGAGTCGAAATTCAGGAAAGAAACTTGTTTTTCTCTTTGTTATTTACGCTCCTCGTTGTGTTAATGTCTCATATGAGTGGCTAAATCCCGTAGTATTTGAGATTAGATGAACCCTAGCAAGATCGTACGTATGTTGAATGTATTATTAATATGCTTTTTATTATGACTCGGTTACGATTTATGCTACTATTTTGATTATGTCTATGTGGTCGAAATAATAGTTGGTAAATCAGACGCAACGCTCGAGAAAGGGGCGACGATTAGACCACTCGTAAACGAGCGGAATAAACTCATCGCTAGAGATAGGTTGAACTACCCCGCCGGATTAGAGTCAAATCTAATAGCGGAATTCATCGTTATTTATTGCGGTCTGCGATTAAGTAAGTTAGGGAAGCTTGCCCAGCTATTTAAGACGTAGATTAATTGTTACGAGTCGAAGCGAGTAAGTGCAGTTTCGCGCAATCGTAGAAACCCTTATACATACCGTAGGAATCCTCACGGTCTAATAATTAACTAAAATTTATAGCTTGTTTGTCGTTCGATCGAGCTAGGGGGATTCGAAATCTCAAATACGTTCGCTTTTAATAATCGTCCCAACTCTGTTATCACTATTTATCAAATTTTTATTTTTTTACTTAGTTTATCGTTAATTATATTTTTATCAATCAAAAAATATTTACTAGGATATTTAAACGACGTTTTCTAAAGTATATAGTTCATTTTGGTTCGATACTCGAATATTTGCCAATTCTATACTATTTCGAAAGGTACACTTGCCTGTTGAGCGTAGGAAAGTTCATCGATATTCGTTTTATTTCGATCCGCTCGATCAAGTTTTTGGCGCCATCGCCGGGGAACTATTGATATTTGGAGAACTTTAGTTTATTATTCTTGCGCTATTATTATTATTATTGTTTTTACTTATTTTTTTCTTCGTTATTTTTCATTATTTTAATTACTATTATTTGCTGTTATTTTTTATTAAATATATATATTTTTTTGTGCTTAATCCGATTTCTTTTGGTCTAGGTACCTTTATGAGAATTAATAATAATAGTATTCTTATTATTATTTCTTCAAACTATCTATTTTTATTTTTATCATCATTATTACAAAAAAATATATTATTACTTTGTTGATTATTATTTTCTTTATTGTTTCTGTCTTTAAAATTATTAGCATCGCTTGCTTTATTTTTATTTTTATTTTTTAGCGATATATTTTGTTTTATTGGTTTTTACTTCTAATCTCTTATTGTTATTGTTATTTTTTATTTTGTTTGTGTCGGTATGTGAACGCTTGTGCATGACCCGAAGAACCCGTTAGCTACCATTAGTTGAAGGAGACCCGGAGATCGAAAGAACATTCCGACACAACCTACAAGTAAATGCAAGGCGAGTCGAAATGGCAACTCAAAATCGTGATGGCATGCCTCTAGAACTAGAGAACCTCCGATGAGAGAATTGTGGAGAAACAACGCCGTAGGGTTGGTCGGCTCAGCGATAGTCCTTCCTCAAGTACCGAACAACTTTGAGCTGAAACATCATTGGCTTCAAATGCTTCAGACGACAGCTCAATACGATGGACTCTCCGAGGAAGACGCTTACCGACACATACGAGACATCCTGTCCGTCACCGACACAATACGAGTACAAGGAGTAAGCCCTGAAACAATCCGGCTCTACTTATTTCCGTTCTCTCTAAGAGGTAAGGCCCAGGAGTGGTATAATCTACTACCCGAACGATCCATCACCACTTGGGACGAGATGCACGCCACCTTCATCACTCACTTATTTCCACCGTCAAAGGTACTGAAACTAAAAATGGACCTTACGGCATTCAAGCGAGAGGGCGAGAATTTATACGACGTATGGACACGTTTCAAGACGCTTCTGAATCGCTTCCCACAACATGGTATGACGAAGAGCGAATTGATTTAGCGGTTCGATGAATCATTGAATGATATTACCGTACAACTACTTGGGGCATGCAATGGAGGCTTATGCAATTTAAGCGCAACGGAAGGCTGGCATCTAACCGAAGAATATAGCGCAAATAGCTTTGGGCGCGGGAGTTCTATCAATAGAGGCAAACCACCGGGGATGTACGATGTCGATAATGCAACTGCGATAAATGCCAAGTTCGACACACTCCAACAACAAATCGCAGCTAACAACCTCCAAATGCAAACGTTGATGAATACACTATTACCCACGCTAACAACAAAGCCGGTTATTAATGCTGTGCAGGTACAATCTGTCCCGAGAACTCCCGCAGCTGCTCCGCCTCCTTATGCATACCCAAATTATAATCCGCCGTGCACTACATGCGGCGCAAGTTATGACGCAACCCGTTGTCCATCCACTATTCCGATGGAGCAAGCCGACTACATGGGTAACTACCAAGGCCAACGAAGCTACATCCCGAACCGAGTTCATCCGAACTTGGCCTACGGTAATCAACAACAAACTCCGCCAGGATTTCAAAACCAAAGAACGCAAGGATACTATAGTGTGAATGCTGAACCCACCTCGTATAGTCGCGTAGACAAGCTCGAGGGAATGCTTGAAAAGCTAATGGGAAAGCTCGACTCTCGCCTGGATAGTCAAGAAACTCGGTTGCAAAATACCGAGTCTTCCCTGCGGGCCTTAGAGAAGCAAGTTGGGCAGATTGCCGAGTCGATCCAACAACGTCCATTCGGTTCGTTGCCAAGTTACACCGAGACCAATCCAAAGGACCACCATGTAAAGGTGGTGACACTTCGTAACGGGAGAGAGCTCGAGGAAGTGCAAAAAACGAAGAAGAACGTTAAACTCACGCAACCGAGCAGCGAGGCCGACAAACAAGAGGAGACTGTGTCTAAGCCACATGTCAAGGCGTATCAACCAAAAGTTCCATACCCAGCAATGCTTAAACGGGAAATCGTTGATGATCAATTTGGGAAATTTCTCGCAAGTTTTAAACAATTACATATTAATTTAACACTTGTTGATGCCCTTGCGCAGATGCCTCGTTGGGCAAAGTTTTTGAAGGATCTTCTGACGAACAAGTGCAAGCTTGAAGACGTTTTCACCGTTGAGTTGCGAAGAAAATGCTCAGCCATTCTACAGGACAAGCTAACGAAAAAGTTTAAGGACCTAGGGAGTTTTACTATACTATGTTTAATAGGCGATTTAGTCGTAAGTAAGGCATTGGCCGATTTAGGAGCTAGCATTAATTTGATGCCTTATTCAATGTTTAAACGACTTGGTTTAGGAGAGCCCAAATCCACCAAGCTGAGTTTACAATTAGCGAATAGATCTGTTAAGTATCTTTGGGGTATCATAGAAGATGTGCTAGTTAAGGTCGACAAATTTATAATTCCTGCGGACTTTGTTATTCTCGATATGGATGAGGATCAAAATATTCCTCTAATATTGGGTAGACCATTCCTTGCTACTGGAGGAACCATGGTCAATAACGGAACATTGACCTTAACTATAGATGGTGAAAAAGTTACATTCGATATGATCGAATCCATGAAAAATTCTGAGAAATTAGACGATAAGTGCTTTTACATTGATGCATGGAATGGCTTTTTGTCATTGCAGGGACTATCACAACCAGAATCTTTTGTTTCGATGTCAGGATTAGGAGAAAACGAAGAGCCGTAGGGGGAGAGCAGAACCATCAAACCATCTCTCGATGTTGACCATATAGGCACAAATGACGACGTCAAGAAGGAACTAGCAATCGAGGTGCAAGAGAGCAATGATAAAGAACGAGAGAAATGCTCGATTGAGGAGCCACCAACCTTTGAACTAAAGCAATTGCCCGATCACCTGGAGTATGTATTTCTCGAGGAAAACTCGAAGCTCCCTGCAATCGTAGCATCAAATTTGGAGAAGGAACAGAAAATCATGCTTCTCGACACTCTACGAGAACATAAGAAGGCGTTCACATGGAAGATATTAGATATTCGAGGAATCAGCACGACCTTCTGCATGCATAGGATCCTGACGGAGTCAATGCTGTGGTGCAACATCAAAGGCGTTAAACCCGAACATGAAGGAGGTAGTAAAAGCTGAGGTAATAAAGCTACTTGATGCGGGAGTCATATACCCGATCTCAGACAGCGCATGGGTAAGCCCAGTTCAAGTGGTGCCGAAGAAGGGAGGAATGACGGTGGTAACCCATGAGAAAAAAAAACTCATTCCAACAAGGACCGTTACAGGGTGGCGAGTGTGCATTGACTAGCGAAATTAAACGACGCGATGCGAAAAGATCACTTCCCTTTACCGTTCATTGATCAAATACTTGAGCGTTTATCCGGTCATGAATTTTATTGTTTACTTGATGGTCTTTCAGGTTACTTGTAGATCCCAATCGCACTAGACGATCAAGAGATAACAACTTTTACGTGCCCATTCGGAACCTTGCATATCGGCGGATGCATTTCAGACTGTGATGCCATGGCTACCTTCCAACGGTTCATGATGGCCATTTTTGACAAACTAATCGTAGCTGCAGTTTTGGGGCAGCGACGAGAAAAATATTTCCAGCCGAGACACTACGCAAGCAAGACTTTAAATGAGGCGCAATCGAATTATACTACCACTGAGAAGGAATTACTTGCAGTCGTGTTTGCAATCGACAAGTTCCCTCAATATCTTATCCTATCGAAGGTCATCATCTACAGGGATCATTCAGCCATCAAGCATCTCTTTGCGAAGCCGGATGCAAAGCCAAGGCTGATCCAATGGATTCTACTACTCCAAGGGTTCGACGTGGAGTTTCGCGACCAAAAGGGAACAGAGAATCTTGCCGCAGACCACTTGTCCAGACTAGAAGAGACACCTTGTGAGGTTACAAAAGAGGAGACGATCCGAGACTACTTTCCCGACGAACACCTTTACGCTATACATGAGGTACCTGATGAACTTCCATGGTATGCCGATATTGCTAACTATCTTGTAGTTAGGATTTTACCAGTGGGATACACGAGTCACCAAAGGAAGAAATTCTTCTCGGACGTCCTTCAAATTGAGTGTTACAGAAATGCGTACCTTTATCGCTAATAATGCAACGAGGTGAACCAAATCGTGAAAATAAAGATTTCAAAAATCTAACGACACCATAGCATCATTAGTAGGTAACGCTTGCACTTCTACCCATTTTGATACTAATCAACAACTAGGATATATCGATTCTTGAAAGATTTAGGAAATGGACCCATAAAATCAATGCCCCCTACGTCAAATATTTCACATGCAAGAATGAAATTCTGAGCATTTCATTGCGCTTAGAGATATTACCTGTCCGTTGGCACCTATCGCACATTTCTACATACCTTTGCGCATCCTTGAAAATTGTGGGCCAGTAGAATTCACCTTCTAGTACTATTTGTGCGGTTCGGTTGCCTCTATAATGGCCTCTGCACGGTCCCGTGTGGCAATATCCCAAGATATCGATTGTCTCGGGGAAGGTTACGCATCGTCTAATTATGATATCCGCACAGATCCTAAATAGATAAGGATCATCCCAAAAGTAATACTTCAAGTCGAGAAATACGGCGTGAAACATAGTGTTACTACTGCATACCATCCTGAAGCGAGCGGCCAAGCGAAAGTCGTAAACAGGGAGCTGAAGCAAATACTAGAGAAGACCGTGGAACACCACAGGCGGGATTGGCCGAACACGCTGAACGATGCTTTTGGGCATACCGGACAGCATATAAAACTCCTGTTGGATGCACGCCATATAGACTTGTTTACGGGAAATCTTGTCATTTACCCGTCGATCTAGAACACAAGCGTATTGGGCTCTAAAAAAGCTAAATTTTGATTTGAATCTTGCAGGTGAAAAGCGAAACTTGCAGATCAATGAGCTTGACGAGTGGAGGCAAATGGCTTATGAGAATACCCGCCTCTACAAGGAGCGTACGAAACAATATCATGATCAGAAAATCATGAAGCGGGAATTCCAAGAAGGCGACTGTGTCTTGCTGTACAATTTGCGGCTGCGATTATTCCCAGGAAAGCTGAAATCGAGGTGGTCTGGCCCATTCACGGTAACTCAAGTATTTCCGTATGGAACCGTCGAGATAACACATCCAGAAAAAGGGACTTTCAAGGTAAACGGGCAGCGTATCAAGCATTACTATGGCGGTGACATCGAGGCGCTTGGAAAGGAAACGATTCACCTTCTCAACACCACCCAACGCTAAAATCACCGAACAATGTCTAGCTGAAATACGTTAAAGAAAGCGCTACTTGGGAGGCACCCCAAGGCTATCCTATGTTTTTCTTTTATTTCTATGCGCATTTTTAGTTTTTATGATTTTGTTTTTTGATGATCGCAGGGAATTCAAAATCTCAAGTGTGGCGATGAGCCGTACAAAGCATGCACATCGGACTATTCAGGGAAGTTTGCTTATCTATCTTTTTCCTCTTCCTTATGTTACATATTTGTTACGTTGAGGACATCTTAAGTGTGGGAGGGGAATTTTTGCGAAATTTATGCAAACATGTTAACTATGTGCATGTCTCAATTTTTTCGAAAATTGGCATGAATTGTTTTCGAAAATCGTGTTTCTTATCGATCAAAGAATGATTTCATGTTTGAAATTGTGTGAGTAATTAGGATACATATGCGTAGTCTACTTCTTACTTACATGATGAACTTGGGGATATTTGAGAGATTCGTACACATAACCCCTTTTTGTGAGATTTTTGAGCCTACGAGCTTTTTGCTCATTTCTTTGGTTGTGTGAATCATGCTTAATTTATTTCTCTTCAGAACTTGCTTATGTATTATGTTTTGAAACTGTTTAATGTGTGATTGCGTGAAAATGAGGAAGGCATTAGGAACTTAGTTCACAGCCAAAGTATCCAACCACGACTGGCCACCGTAGTTATTCACTTTGAGCCTGAGCCTTTTATTTGTGAAAACCGGATTATAATTAGCGACCGGATTAAGACTTCAAACATAAACCCATCGGAGCGATAGTAGAAGTGGAGTTGAATGTCGGACTCAAGAAGCGCAACTCGTGCTAAATTTCCGAGCTGAGCGTAGAAAAAAAGAGAGAAAAACAATATATTGACTAAGAACCCGTCCTTCGATAATCTTTCACTCTCAAAAGCGTATTATCTATTTCCTAGATCGAGAAGTTGAGAGAAGAAAGGCTTGGTGAAAAAAAAAGAAAAAGAAGGAAAAAAAAGAGGAAAAAAAGACGAATGCAAAAGAACGGAAGTGATTAACAAGGACGACGGATTTTGACGCATTCGAGATGATGGCATGATTCCAACACGACCACAGTTCATATCCTTTTCACGCTTATTCCTTGCATACCGTACATATCTCAGCCATTTTGTAACCTGGTAAAGACCTTTCGATTCACACTTGATCATTAAAAGTGGTAGATTTACGAATCACTTGCAAGCTTATGGTAGAGATCATTTTAGCATGACCCGAGCAATATCACAGACATCTTAAGCTATACACTTAGTGATTTGAGTGAATCTCTGTGAGGTGCGGATTTTGATCGGTATCGCTAAAGAAAATCGTGTAGTTAGTCGTTGATTTCAAATATGCTTTCCGACTTTACTTGCATTTTTTTTCCTACGTGATTTCGTTCTTCATTGGTACGTTACATGATTTTATCTTTTTCTGTGCCTTTTTACTCTATTTGCTTGAGGACAGGCAAAATCTTAAGTGTGGGGAGATTTGATAAAAATTTTTATGATATAATTCATACTCCTTTAGCATTACCAGTTGATATTGATATAAATTTCTTCGAATATTATCCTTTTACATTGTATTGCATATTCGACACTACAACCGGGAATATTCGGGCGCAAAACAAAGTGAGGAACGAAGTGTAAACCTCAGCCCAATTGAAGCCCAGCCCATGATAGAATTAAATAGGTACACAAATATATATTATACACCCAAGTGATCAATCGCTGAGAAGGAAAATAAGAGGAAAAGAGACAAAGAGATCCACGATGGAGAGTGCAAGAAAAAGAAAAAAACGGCTCACATGGCTCAAGAAAGAAAAAATCACGATGAAATCTTGCGCAGTCCTTGAGCAGCCATGAAGATTTGATGTCCCTCCCTCTATCTATAAAGAAGGTCAGCTGCGTGAATTGAGGGAGGAGATAAAAAGGAATCAACTTAAAGAGCAAAGCTTGGAGGTGTGAAGAAATCTGCAGCTGATTGGCAACGGAAGCATGGGGCTGATCCTTAGGCTGTGAGCGGGTGCATGTGAGCAATAGCTACGAGCCGGGAGCACGGGGACGGACGAAGGGCTGATCTGAGCCGGGAGCACGGGCCGACACTGCAGCTGAGACTGACGGACGGGAGTAGCGAGCGGACTTGTGGGCTGCTTGGGCTGCGACTAGCTGCCGGCGTAGGAGGAGCAGTGAACGGGCAGTGCAAAGGATTAGTAAAAAAGGAAAAGCTCAGACGCCCACCACCCGTTCGATAAAACTCCTCAACGAAGGATTAACCGCAGGCGAAATTCAGGGAAGAAACATGTTTTTCTCTTTGTTATTTACGCTCCTCGTTGTGTTAATGTTTCATATGAGTGGCTAAATCCCGTAGTATTTGAGATTAGATGACCCTAGCGAGATCGTATGTATGTTGATATGCTTTTTATTATGACTCGGTTACGATTTACGCTATTATTTTGATTATGTCTATGTGGTCGAAATAATTATTGGTAAATCGGACGCTACGCTCGAGAGAGGGGCGACGATTAGACCACTAGTAAACTAGCGGAATAAACTCATCGCTAGAAATAGGTTGAACTACCCCGCCGATATTAGAGTCAAATCTAATAGCAGGATGCATCGTTATTTATTGCGGTCTGCGATTAAGTAAGTTAGGGAAGCTTGCCCAGCTATTTAAGACGTAGATTATTTGTTACGAGTCGAAGCGAGTAAGCGCAGTTTCGCTCAATCGTAGAAACCCGTATACATACCATAGGAATCCTCACGGTCTAATAACTACCTAAAATTTATAGCTTGTTTGTCGTTCGATCGAGCTAGGGGATTCGTAATCTTAAATACGTTCGCTTTTAATAATCGTCCCAACTCTGTTATCACTATTTATCAAATTTTGTTTTTTTATCCTTAATTTAGTTTATCGTTAATTATATTTTTATCAAACAAAAAATATTTACTAGGATATTTAAACGACGTTTTCTAAAGTATATAGTTCCTTTGGGTTCAATACTCGAATATTTGCCAATTCTATACTATTTCGATAGGTACACTTGCCTGTTGAGCGTAGGATAGTTCGTCGATATTAATTTTTTATTTTATTCGATCCGCTCGATCATCACTCGAACGACCTCAAAGTCACCGAACGTCCACCACCTTGTCACCGCCGGGTGTTGTCAAGCATCAAATGGGCCCTCGTGTTCGTATTTAAGCTAATCTTATAAAACGGTAAATTACGACACGGTGGGATCATAAGTCCCGAACAACCCGTATAAAACAAAAACAACCCGGGGGACGTAACCCTTAACAATGACCCGGAAACCAGATTCCTAAACCCACAAGTGCGCCTTATATCACATTCATAACGAGCACGTTGACAATTACATGATTTTGAAAAGAAATAAAAATTGGGCCTTAAACGGGCCAAGCCCATTAAAAGGCCCGTTAAGGCTTTGAGCGTGAAGCCCTAACGTAGCTGCCACGACTCAAATCGTTCAGCCATCAAAACATGTCGGAGAGCCTCGACGGAGCATGCCACTGGCGTGGAGCCCCGGCCAAATCCGGAACTGCCGGTGGCGGCAGCGATGCGCCGCACGCAACGCGCAATTTTAGCCCGAGCAGAATTTTGCTGCGGCTAATCTGTTGCCATGGCTGCCACTCGGCGCGGCGGCACCACCTTGGAACGGTGCCGGAGCCACCATGGCCGGTGCCGGACCTAGAGCTCACGGCTGATCGGGCCTGCTCCGAGCAGCTCGATAGTACGAGCGCACAGCCGCGCGCAACGCGCAGCCGCCGGATTGTGCCGCCGCCCATGTCTGCCAGCCTTCCGGTCTTGTCGGTGGCTGCCTCGTCGGCTACGCTGCACGAGGTGTGTGGCCGTGGGATGGGAAACGACACATCAACAGCCCCACGCCGGTCAAACCGCGTTGGCTTTTGATTGTCTCCCACGCGCCTCGTTTCAATTTTAAACACGTTATGATTCTGATCACGAGCACCCGCTCTGATACCACTGTTGGGTTACCCGGTGTCTCCCGGAGACGCCACGTCCCCGGGTACGGTGCGGAACAAAAATTTTCTGGGTTCCCCTATTGCCCTCGTTGCTCGGATCAGAATAGTAACACATGGACATGTAATAGGGCGGGTCAAACCCGTAGAGAATTACCAGTTGAAGCGAGTGGCAGCTCCTCGTCCTTTTCTTCAAGACTTCGTCGATGGTGGTGGATGGCACTAGATCGTCACGCCGACCTCGCAGTGTACCACGGAATCAGTTCTCTAAAGATGACTAGAGAGAACCGAACCGTCGCGTGGGATGTGTGCGTTCGATTGTGCCTTTAGTTGATTTCGAAAATCACGTATTTTCTCTACATTGGAGCACGAAATTTAGCCTATTTAAAGGCTTGGATTTCGATTTCTAAGTCCTTAAAGTGTGAGAGATTTTTGCCAAATCTTACTCTCTTTTGAATTCCAAATCCAAACTTAAGGAAACTTGCTATTATTAGAAAACTAACTTAAATACCAAGTCAAAATAAGTATATTTAAATATGGTATAGAATTCGAAACTTAATCCTAGATCATATTCGAAATTTAAATAAATAATATTCATATTTTATTCCATATTTATTTATATCAAATATGCAAATTTCGAAAATACCCTCAAAGGCATATTTCGAAATTAGCTTAAGGTGAAATCCAATTTATCGTCAATCCCATTAAGCACTTGGTCAAGCCCAAGTCTTAAAGTTAGTTTCATAAGAAGTCCAACTTCGATCCAATAAATGGACCGAGGCCCATTAAGGCGTGGCCCAACGGCCCAAGGCTCGTTAAGGCCCAAAACACTTTCTCTCCTTATCAGTACACGTTGATGATCCTTTTTAAGCCCAACTCTCTAGGTTCGACTCAATCGCCAAGGTAGGAATCCAAAAGTCCGGTAGTTACCTAGCGAATCCCGTAGTACCGGACCGTAACCCGATTCTAGTGCCAATTTTTGATCCAGTCTTTATTCCAGAACCTCACTATAGATAACAGTGCTATGTATAAACCCTTCCGCTGTGTCCCAATTAAGTGAGAGCCATGGTCTATGTCAAACTCACTAAACTCGATTCTATGATAATATGGAGACGAGGCAAACTACCAAGCTACCCTACATGTCTCATAGGTAGAGCTGTCAACGTGGCCCGCGGCCCGCGGGCCGCCCTGCCCCGCCCCGCTAAAGTGGCGGGTTGGCCAGAGCTTTTGCAGGCCGGCCCGGCATTATTGTAAATATATATAATTTATCAATTAAATATATATTATAATGGAAATAAATACTAAATATAGAAAATAAAACTAAATTAATTAGATAATATAATTAATGTTATTACTCATGTATAATTAATATCATATTTATTCATAATTTATTAATATATATCATAGCTAAAAATAAAAATTATTACTAAATTAATATTTTAAATTAAAATAAAAAATAGGAAAAAAAATTACTTGGTGGGCGGGCCTGGCGAGCCACGCCCGCGGCCCGCCGCGGGGCTGGGCGGCCCCCAGTTTTTTAGGCTCGCCAGATGGCGGGCCAGCCCGCCCCGCCCCGCCAAATGGACAGTACTACTCATAGGACACTTATCTCGATTACTTGCGAGACTGTGAATCCGTACTCGGCGGTCTAAGCCCGACAATCACAAATCGTCATCAAGACCGCATCTGACCCGCTGACCCATGCAACATCAAATCGGGTCGAGGGGAACCACTGACATTCGAGACTTCGAAGTCAACTCCGTCAAAGCCCCTTTCGGTCTAAGGTTCACGTAGACTACTATAGTGTTGTCGTCGGTCATTGACATTCCTTGAGTAATAAGCGTGTTCGACCGTACGACCCGTGAGTCAGTGTCCATGAAACGATTCAATCCCTTGATTCGATTCGTATCACAAGTCATGACCTCCGCTTCCAAGCAGAATATCGCCACACGATAGGTCATCGACAAATAAGTCGTGATCGGTTATCCAGCACCCAACTGGAGCCTCAGGCTTACGGACTTTTAATGTTCGAGGTTAAGAGTCCACTGGTGCCTTCCTCTCTCGTGCCCATCGAGAACAGTGACTCAACTCGACACATTTGGATTTGTTCATTAATTGCTTAACCAGATGCTAAGTAAAGAACTCTTATATCCAATAAACGAACAATGCCTTTCACTAAACACACGAAAATATCTTATTACACAAAAGGGCGAATGATAAATAATCTAACGCCCTATACAATCTAATCCTCGTATAGCATTCCAGGGCATATTGCTAACAACATTTATTAGACAAATTCGTGTGGGACACGGCTCCGATCGGTTAGGACAAACCAACAAACTGTGTGGTTGAGAGACATCTAATCGATGCGGGGAACTCAAAGTCACTATGAGGCTTTCAACGAAGTCTCCGAAATTTCAAGTTGGGAGAATGGATTTCGAGAAAAATTGTTGGAGTCACACAAATGTCAAAGTCCTGAATTTGTGTTGACGAATATTACATGATCCTAATTCAATCTTTAAAATATCTGTAGTTAATATTTTCACTCTATATATAATCATGACAAACCCTTTAATGATGTTGCTGGACAAGCACCAATTGGTTGGACCAAACTACACTGACTGCGAAATTTGAGGATTGTCCTCAAGATGGAGAAACTGGAGTATATCCTCAATAACCCCATTATGCAGCCACCTGCTGATGACGAGGATGACAAGGAAACACATCTCGCTTTTGTTGAATGATCGGACCATGAGGAAAAGGTTAAGGCATACATGCTTGCTTCGATGAATGTTGAGCTGCAGCGGGCACATGGGCACATGACTGTGCGCGAAACCCTTGTAGCATTTGTTGCGACGATTTCTAGGTCTAAGAGACCGAAGAAGAAGAAGTCTAGCAAGCATAAACCTCAAGGAGGAGTTGCCAAGAAGGGAAAGGCGCATGAGAGCGTCGGGCAAAGGGTTCATAAGCCTTCGGATAAGTGCCTTCATTGCCAGCTGTTGTGCCACTGGAAGAGGGACTTCCCTAAATTGAAGTCGATAGACGCTTCAGGTATGGCACTCGTTTCTGAAACGAATTGTTCCTTAATTGTGTATTCTACTTTATGGATTCTAGACTCGGGGGCTAGTGCCCGCATATGTGTTTTGAACCAGGGTATGGATTCTAGACAGACGCATATATTTCGAATGGAATCCCTTCAACGTCTGTGGATAAGATCCCGTATGAGATTTGGAATGGTCGTAAGGCAAGCTTTTTTTTGGGTAACGTTCACTAAATAAGGAAAGAATACAGGAGTACAGAGACAGCATACATGAAACAAATCATGACGCACCAAACTAACGATCAACGACCAGGCAGCACATCGTAGAACCAAACAACCCAGACAACCTACAGGTCCCAACAGGACCCCAGCCAAAGGAAAGACAAAACAATCACAAAGGCGAAAGTAGGAGTCTAAACCACAACAAGCAACAGGTTCCTGGCACCAGATGCAGTGCCAGCAGGGCATCTGGCCGATGTGCAAGTCGTAAGGCAAGCTTAAATCACATTAAGGTTTGGGTTGCCCCGCTTTCGTGAATAAGTTGGCAACAGACAAACTAGTATCGAGTCGACGAGAGGACGTTCTGTAGGTTAACCCGAGGACTGCCTGGGGTACTAATTCTACTTTCCCAATGACCAGAGGGTCATCGTGGCACTGCACGCACATTTTCTCGAAGAGGAGTTCGTTTGAAATGGCGATGTAGGAAGAGAAGTAAGTCTTAGAGAAGAGGACGAGACGACACCAGTGTTGCCATCATTGATGGTCGATGAGGTACAGCCAAAGACGCAACCCGAATTGCGTAGGTCGAGTAGAGTATCTTGCATGCCTGAGAGATATGGTATGGAACATGTTGAGCTTGGGGATGCTGCGACAGACGGGCTCGTCGGGACAATACCACTACTTACGACCAGACAATCGCTGACATTGACTCGGTCAAATGGCTCGATGCTATGAAAGCAGAAATGGACTCAATGTATGCAAACCAAGTTTGGACATTGGTTGACCGTCCTTACGGTTTCAGACCGGTCGGTTGTAAATGGATCTACAAACGAAAGATTGGATCTGACGGACACGTACAAAGCTAGGCTTGTAGCGAAAGGTAATAGTCAGAAAGAGGGCTTGACTATGAGTAACCTTCTCACCTGTTGCGATGTTAAAGTCCACTAGAATCTTGCTCGCCATAGCAGCATACTACAATTATGAGATTTGGCAGATGGATGTCAAACTGGTTTCCTGAACGGATACCTCTAGGAGGAAATCTACATGGAGCAGCCCGAAGGTTTTACTTCTCAAGGAGATTCTCATAAGGTGTGTAAGCTTAATCGGTCTATTATGGACTCAAGCAAGCATCCAAGAGCTGGAATTTTCGGTTCGATGAAGTGGTTAGGAACCACGAATTCATAAAGAATGAAGAAGAGCCGTGCGTCTATAAGAGTAGATGTGGGAGCAAAGTGTTTTTTCTAGTATTGTACGTGGTTGACATCTGAAGATAAAAATGTGCGTAAGGGGGGGGGGTGAATTAGGCTTATAAAAATTTTTCTTTTTACAAATCCTAAGGTGTAGTGATTAGAGATGCCTACTGATGCTTATGACGAGTATGTCTGATATATCCTAGTAACATCAGATGTGTGTCGGGTCTATCCCACAGCGAAAAGGAAATAACTGTAAAGTTACTGTGAGACAGGATTTTTATAGAGGTTATATCCCCAACTGGTATTTACTCCTCTCCTTGGGGTTTGCCCCCCAAGAGTTTAACCAATCACTATAATAGTGCACCGTAGCTGGATACAAAACGGATTGACTAGCCCAATACACAACCGAAACAAGTCGAACACTAGACACACTAGGTTACCACACGCCGAGTTTCGTTCCTCGGAATCTACTAGTCCGACAGATACACTCGCTACCGAAGGCCCCCGGAACTCGTCCTTACCTCACGTGTGGGTAAACATCGACCTTGCCTCCTTGGTATTGCTCACGTTCGAAGAAACACGTCCGAAGACAGAATATATGGTGGGAGGTTGGAATAACTCTGTACGTTCAGTACTTCGCAAGTGATCGCTCAGGTAGGTAGAAAGCTATCGCAAATGATCCCTCAAGAATCTCTTAGTAGTGGTTCTGCTTTAAACTCTCATAGTAGTAGGTTTGTAAATTCTAAATATCTCGAAAGTATGAAGTGCTGCTCATATATAAACCTTTTCATTCAACACTTTACATGGAAAGTCAGATCAAGATATTAATCACCAAATCAAGCATATAGTCCATGTCAACATGCCATGTAAATCATGCTTCTAGAAAGTCATCACAATGGTTATAAGCTCATTAAAGCATGATTATAGTCAATATAAAACTCAGATTCGTTCTCAAGGCATATTCAATTGTTTCGAATTATTTTTACCACAACAGAAGTTTCCATATGTCATTCCCTGCTATCAGTTTATAGAATAAGTCAATCCAGATTTACTTTCCAAGTTCAGCACACGAGATAGCAACATATCAAACATTTGCCATGTATAGCACATAGCATCAGATCAATATATTTACCATGTTTAGCACATAAATCAGATCAGATCACAGCTATCACGGATTAACATGTCATGCCACAACTTTCCATATTTCATAGATCACATCCGTTTATAGCATATACCATATAATAGATACCTTATCCACAAAGTCAATCAAATCAAATCTTTCCTAAATAGTATATTCCAATCACTAAAAGGAAAGTATATCAACTATTGCACATTAAATTCAGTGGAAGGCATGCAATGAATCGCATATGTGATTTGCATCAAGAATAAACGATTTTCAACAGATATATCACTTTCGATTTTCAACAGATATATCACTGTCCATATATAAACAACATATTTTCCTTTTATAACTCAGTAGGATATCTCATGCGTTATTTCCATATATAGCACAGAACGATATATCCAATCACATGGGCTGCCTATAACATGCGATCACAAAGTTTCACCAATAAATCACAAAATCATATGCGAATCAATTATTCAACACTTTAACCAATTCATAGCTCATAATCAATGCATGTTTGAATATTTTCATATACTTAGACATCATATTGATCATTTAACGAATTGCTTAATTTATAAACCTAACGTCATTACAATTACATGTTCATCAAAACTCTCTAATGCTCATGGATCAAAAACGTCAACATTCTCCCCTTTTGATGATGACATGTAATTGATGTGGCACGAAAGCAGTAAGCATATTCGATCATGCAATCCTAGCGCATATGTCTAAGTGTTCCATAATCACAAAACAGAGCATATGATATTTCCTTATCAAAGATAGTATATATTTACTCCTATCTATATAACATGCAGAGATATATCATGAATGAATTTTCTCCCCTATCTAAGTACAGATATCTCATGTCATACCTAATGATATATCGTGAATGCAGAATTTTAAGTTACACGTAAGTCTGCTACACCTGCCTAAGTGCGCATTTTCCAAACATGATTCAAGCAGCAAATAATCATCGCAGCAGGCACTTATCACTTATCAAGAAATCTCACAAAAGTTAATAAGCGCAGATAAGTATTAGAGCATCAAATTATCAGAGTAAAATATCAAGCATCGTAGTGTGAAGGCATCAGAGATATATCGTAAGATCAGAGCATTATATCAAGCATCACATAAGAGAAACATGGATATATCATAAATGCATATTATAAAATTAGGGTTCTACGAGCTTCCCTGAACACAAAACGAACTTCCAAAAACTCCCACACACTTAGACGCTAAATGCCTGAACTTACCTTACTCCCCCATAATCATCAAAAAAGGGAGAAACACTTAGAAACCATACTGGTAGAAATGAAGTAGAAGGGAATATCCTAAGGCACTAGGATCAGAGCAGAACGGAAGGCAGCCAACTGGCTTGAAGAACCTTCAGAATCAACGGATTGGGGGATTTCTTGATCATTTTGGAAAGCTTGGACAACTTCAGTGACAGTTCGTGTACTGCTCTGTGATCTTTCTGAAGCGCTTCTGGTTGTCAGCCTTGATATCAGAGATATCGCGGCGTCTCGCTGAGATTCCTTTTCGATGCTGAGCTCGTCCTCATAGTCGTCGTCGCTCTTAACCTTCGCCTTCCCTTTTGAGGCGGACCTTTTCTGGGAACTGTCTACTGGCCTCTTCTCCTTGCCCTTGAACCAACCTTGACCTTTCGGGTAGTGAATCCCCATGCATTTTAGAGTTATCAGATCCACGATGTGGATAGCCTTGTCTTCCCATGCCGATGGTAGAACTATACCGTCGCGCTCAAAGAAATACATGAGTAACATCCCGTAGGGCAATGCTTTGTCTCTGCTCTTAAAGGCCCGGATCATGTGCTTCAGGATGACATAACCGATGTTGAACTACGGTTCTGAGATATCATGTGCGAAAGTGCTCATGAAGTTCATCGTTGTTGAGTGACCTCCACTGCCGACCTTCGCACTCCATAAGGTCATGTTGAGCAGTTTGTGCAGAAAGAAGAAGTCAATGGGTAACTGATTTAGGGCTTCACCGTCAGAGAAACAGGGCTTGCTGTGGGTATTCCAGAGGGTAAGGAAGACATCACTGATGTCAAAATCATCAGCGTGGCACCAGTCGTTCATGTCGTAGGGACAGAAGGCTTCATCGGGAATGCCTAGCATCGCATTATCTTCTTAGTGGTCCAATTGATTCTTCCTTCCGGCACGTAGGAATGGATGCAGATGTGCTCTTCGTGCTCCTCGTGTCGAAGTTGGCATAGAACAGTTTAACGGCCTCTGGGTAATATGGCTTGTCGATACTAAGGAATTGCTCCTAGCCGAAATCTTTTAGCCAGGTGATAACTGTTCTTGAAGGCAACTTTTCAAAAGCAATGCCACGACCTCTGGCAATATCTCTGTTGCTGAAGCTCTTGAAGTTGGTTTTGGCGCTTTCTTCCAGAAAGAGGGCTTCATCAGGGATCTCATCGGGATTGGATGGATTTTGTGGTTGTATGATATGTTCCTTTGGGGTCGGTTTTGGCGATGGCTGAACTTCTTCAAGTGGCGATGGAGGGTTTTCAGGAGTTGGGCTTGATGATGCCTGTTTCTGGGTTTCTACAGGAATTTCGTGGGGTTGAAACAGATTTCTTTTTCTTTTTGACAGTTTTGGTATGAGAGGGAATCTTTTCAGCAGGTTCGGCTTTGGAACGAGTTTTCCGAACTATGGGATGACGAGGGCGAGACTGGTTCCGGTGATTTGGGAGGGGAATCGAGCAAGGTTTCATCGGACATTAGTTCCTTTGGCTTGCGGCTTGATGATTCTGCGATGGCAGTTTTGGATCCAGCAGTTTCACCATGTTTGTGGGTTTGAGAATCGAAAGGAGCTTTGGAGATGGTGATTTGGATTGATGCAGATTGAAATGATTATGAGTTGTTAAAGAAGAAAGGGTCGATTTTTTTAGAGGGATAATGATGGATTTTAAAATTCAAAACTTGAAATTCAAATGGAAAGAGAGGTATTGCCAGTCAAATCATCAGAAATAGCAGAATGGGAAGGATTTTGAATATCCGAGTTTCCTAAGATAACTAAGAGGCTGAGATGAGATCTCTACGAATTTATTCCTAATCATAATCACATTCTAAGGAAAGATTTGGAGATCCGAGATTCCTAAAATAATATTGATACTAAAGGAAGGTCTTGTGCAAGAATAACTACGAATCTTTTCCTAAAATACCAAAGTCACACTTAAAGGATAAGAACTATAAGATACGAAAGAAGTCTAGGGCTGAAAGAATATCATAGAGTAGAATAACTACGAATTTCTACCCAAAATAACATTTTCTAAAGTAAATGGCAGAATTAGGCAGATTTACTAACCTTATTTAGCTCGATGATTCCCAATCGATCACGGATGTCGCAAAATCTTGCCTCAATTAGGGGTTTCGTGAAAATATCAGCAAGCTGATCATTTGTTCCTACGAATTCCACACTGATATTCCACACTTATGTAACTCAAGTAACGTTTAATTTTTGCCCTTTTTTCATGATTTTGAAAGCGTGAAGATGCAATGCAATTACTTTTTGTTAATCTGCACTAATTTTTTAAATATAGCCGCTTCGTTCTAATTAATCTGTATATAACGTTGTATTGTGTGGTTATGTAAAGTTTTTTGTCTTACCAAGGAGACTAGCTAAAATATGTAAATTATTTAAGGTTAAAAAATCTTTTTATTTTGAAAATTTTGGTATTAATAATCTATCTTATTGGGGCCAAAGGAGTTTGAATTGATTACAAATTCCAAAACAACGAATTAACGAGTTACGAGACATGCATGGTAACAAACCCTCCGTGTGAATGGTATAGAAGGAATACCGATACCATACCGAAATTTCGGTGATATCGTATCGAAATTTAAGGTATACCGAAATTTCGGTACGGTATACGGTATCACAGTTTTGGTACGATATACCGTACCGAACCACCCCTAGATATTACCGTGTTCGTCGAGTTTGTTGCGGAAGACCCATTTGGTTCCTATGATGGATTTTTCGTCTGGTCATCTACGAGTGTCCACACTGGGCTCCTTTCGAACTGAGATAACTCATCCTCCATGGCAGAGACCCAAGATATATCGTTTAGAGCTTCATGTACCGCACACAAGAACTTCACTGTCTACCAGATCTATGTCAAAACTGCATTCCTCAACGGAATCCTGAAGGAAGAAGTTTTTGTATCTCAGCCTGAAGGGTTTGTGAACGAACAATTTCCCGACCATGTATACCGGCTTCATAAAGCTCTCTGTGGACTCGCTCCCAGAGCCTGGTACGAGGTCCTCTCGGATTTTCTCATTTCATCCGATTTTACAAATGGGAGATAGATACGACTCTTTTCATCAAGAAGGACGGCTCAGAAATTGTACTCGTACAAATATATGTCAACGACATCATCTTTGGCTCGACGAACGCGAGACTGTGCAGGAACTTTGGAGATCTGATGAAGCAAAAATTCAAAAATTGATAGATGGGAGAGCTAAGCTTCTTCTTATGTCTTCAGGTTAATCAACTTCACGATGGGATCTTCATCAACCAATACAAGTACATTCACGACATACTCAAGAAGTACAACTTGGACAACTCCACTCCTGTCAGCACTTCTATGTCCACCTCATGCAAGCTTCATGCAGATGCCTCAGGAAAATCTGTCAACCAAACCATCTATCGAGGCAAGATAGGATCTCTACTCTATCTCACATCTAGTCGACCAGACATCATGTTTGCCACGTGTCTCTGTGCTCGCTTTCAAGCTGATCCAAAAGAGTCTCACATGCTCGCCGTAAAAAGGATCTTCAAATACCTCAAAGGGACTCCCAATCTTGGTGTATGGTACCCAATGGACTCTGACTTCAAACTCGTCAGATACACGAATGCTGATTACGCGTAATGCAGACTGGACAAGAAAAGCACCACTGGAGCCGCTCAATTTCTAGGGGGTAAACTCGTGAGCTGGTCGTCTCGAAAACAAAACTGTGTCTCAACTTCGACAGCAGAGGCAGAATGTTAGAATATTTTATAGTGTTCAATTTCATTGTAATTATCTTAGTTGGCTTGTATTTAATAAACTTTGGGCTAGTTTGCAATATTGTAGTCTTAGTTACTCGGGGTATAATATACCAACTCATGTGGTATATATACCCCCGCTAATTCATTAGGGTGTGTGTTTTGTGTGTTGTATGTGTGAGTGCGTGTGTGTTAGCATTTTGATAGATTCACCTTCGTTCACAATCACACACCACGCACTAAGCTTCAAATCCACATCCAAAGCGTGGTAACATCATTCTTTGTAGATTGTTTGGATAGAATAGGTTACTAAGCCAAATCGCTCGTGAAACTCGGCAATGTTCGTCATGAGGGCTTCATAATTTGCATAGGCCCTTCCAACTCCACGGCGGCATCAAGGGGATCCATTGAAGCAAAGCAAGGGATTCAACGTGAGGAGATGAGGGGTCGCAATGTAGGGAGGGACAATGGGAGACGAAAGGTCACGATGTGTATGGAGGGTGGGAGGCTGAATGGTCACGGCCCTCCCAACACCGTCTGAACTCGGCAGTGGAGGGCGAAGGTTGGGCTGGGTGCGCCGGCATTGGCCAAGGTGGTCGGAGTAGGTGGCGGGGCTTGGGGATGGAGTCGAAGCTTGAGGATGCGAAAAGACACCAGATGAAAAAAGGACGTGAAGGCTCAAAGACCTTCCATCACCGTCTGAACCCGACGATGGAGGGTAGCGAGGGAGGTTCCAGCGGGTGGCAGCAGGGTGGTTTGGGTGCCGGCTGCCCTGTGGTGGTGGACGGAGAAGATGGGGTGTGGATGGCGTTGATTAGGGCTTGATCTCTCTTACTGTGTGAAAATCGCACACACTAGGGGTGTAATCCGAATTCTATTAACACTGGAGGGGAAGAAACTTAGTTTAACCCATATACATATACGTTTACATATACCTATCTATTACTATTATGATAATAACTATATGTATATATATATATATATATATATATATATATAAGGGAAAAGAAAAGAAAAAAAAGGTGGAAAAGAAGGGAAAAAGAAAAAAATCCTCTCAGGCGCTTCCACCTCCTAAGACGGACTTCAACTGAAAACTAAACCCTCAAGAGTTCAAGAATTTCAAAAGGCGTGAATCACGAAGATGATGACCGACCTGCTCCGACTTGCTTATCAAGCAGCACTCACCACAATTGACGGACGCATGGATTCAAAGTTCCCATGGTTCAGTCAGACCAAATTAAACCTAACCACAGATAGTCGAGTGTTAGTGGAGATTTCAAGTCCATAGCCATATTCCCATTTGGAAAAACTGGACAAGACCAGATGATACACATATCCCTCACCTCGCAAAACATTCGGGCCATCACGTATAGGTACAGGAGTTGATTTTTTTATCATCTCCCGGGTAGAAGTCGCCTCATTTGGTCCAATGGCGCATGCACAACCGAGCCTTACCCACTCATCGATCTCCCAACACACCGATGCTTCACTAAATCACGGGGAGCCACGTAATCTATCACCGCTTCACTTGGACGCGAGAGATATTGAATTAAGTGGTGATTAGCCCCACACCACTGAACTTTCTTGAACACATCGAGTCTAGGTGTCCTCACTACCTAAATGTGATTCCAAGATTGGACAAATACACTTTTTCTTATCTGGACTTCGTGACCAGATCAGAACTTCCATAATAACACATCTGTCGTAGATGTTATTCCAAGATTGGAAGGAACTACCGTTGCAACATCAAAACAACAACGGCTATGCCATCGTCTCGAGCTAGACTCTTGAAAGATGTTAACGGGACGCCTAAGTGGCACTGGTTTATCAAGTCAAACGGCCTTCATTCCTGGTAGACGTATTTCGGACAACATTCTCTTAGCACAGGAAATCTGTAGCAGCTACAACAGTGCGGGGCTGCCCGAGAGAGTGACCCTCAAAGTTGATCTTGCAAAGGCCTACGACAAGGTTGAGTGGGACTTCCTTTTATTGACTCCTGAGGCGTTGAATTTCCCTCTTCCCTTAGTGGGTTGGTTACGTTCGTGTCTTACCTCACCATGCTACTCAATCAATATAAATGGGCGGCTTGAAGGTTTCTTCAAGGGAAGACGTGGACTACGGCAAGGAGACCCCATTTCACCCTATCTGTTTACTTTGGTCATGGAGGTTCTACACGGGATCATAAAGGATTATATACAGCACAATGGGTGTTTTTGGTATCATTGGAGGTGTGAACCTACAGAACTCTTCATGCTCACCTTTGCTGACGTCTAGCTCCTATTCTCCCACGCTAATGTCGATTCGGTTAGCATATTCAAGGAGAGCCTGGAGCTCTTCGCTTCCCTTGCTGGTCTTAGAGCGAACACCACGAAAAGCAAGATGGTTATTTCCAAGAGAGCTGAGCGGCTGAAGGGGACTCTCCAGGGCATCATGGGATTCCAGACGGGCTCCTTACCTGTGCGTTATCTGGGGGTTCCGTTGATCACGTCCAGACTTATGATTGCGGACTACGACCCACTACTCCACACCATCTACCTACGTGTGGGCTCGTGGACCAATAAATCTCTTTCGTACCCGGGTAGAGTCCAGCTGATCAAGTCCGTCCTGCTTAGCGTCCACACCTTTTGGGCGGGAATCTTCCTACTCCCCAAGGGCGTTATCCGAGTGATTGGGTCTCGGCTTCGGGCATTCCTATGGCGGGGCTCGAGAGCTAAAGTTTCGTGGGCTGATATTTGCACTCCCCGTGAGGAAGGGAGACTCGGATTACGCCCAATCGAGACGGACAACAAGGCGTGATGATGCGCATTTTTTTGGAGTCTTTTGAGCTCGGATGATACTTCGATTTGGGCAACCTGGATTCGCCAAACTCGAATTCATAATGCCTCTTTATGGTCCATCAGACCCACCTCCACGACTTCGTGGACTTGGAAGAACTATTAAATCTCCGGCTCTTTCGGCCACTCATTGACTTCCGCATCGGGAATTGTGCTAATACTCGTCTCTGGACCGAGACGTTGGGGGAACGCTTTCCCCGTGGGCCTATGGTTATGGGTTTTCCCCTTGACTCTAGACTCCGCATCGTCATCAACGCGGAGGGATGGAATTGGCCGGCGCGAACTACGACGGAATTCATTGAGATCGCGCCACTGCTTCCACCGGTTTGGCCTGGAGAGATGGATTCGATTCATTGGATCGCTTCAAGGGATGGATGTTTTTCGACCACTTTGCTAGGAAAAATTTAAGGCTCAAGCGACCTCAGGTCCCATGGCACACGCTCTTCAGAGGCCCGATCTCTATACCCCGGCATGAAATCATCCTTTGCTTCTTGACAGGCTTGCGACGGGCAACAAGTCGTGGGTGGCAACTGTGGCTGGGAACTCGACCTGTCGTTTATGCGATGACTAGAAGATGGGACCTCGGCATGCCCTTGCTTCCCTTGTCTACCTCTGTGCTCGGAACGCAACAGAAGATGGCACGAGAGGAGAAGGATGCCGCCGGAACGAATTGTGGCTGAGATTGAGGCACTCCTTAGCATCCGCCTTTCCACTCTCTCGAACAAGTACCAGCTCCAAATGAGTGCAATGCGTCGTGTTTGGCATATCGCTTGGTCAAACTAAGGAGCTCCCACTCTCCTTCCTCTCTCCCATCCTTTTCCATTTCCCCCGCCCCCTCTCTCTGTTTCCCTTTGCATGTAGGTTGTTGGCTGATTGCTGCGTATACTTTCTTGGGTGGTGGGCTGCTCTCAACCGGTTTGGCCTGGCTGGAGTTGGGGCTCGCTGACTACTTGGAGCTCGCCTGCACTTGGGATTGGGATGGCCTGGACCCGTGGTGCTTCTTCCTCGTGGTGGAAAGATTCAGGAGGTGGCATATTTTGTGCTCGGGTTATCGACCAGTTGCGGATGCAGTTTCTGCGACATCCCCGTCTCCACTTGATGAACTTTCCTTGCGATTGCTTCATCTTTTTGCGTTTTTGCGCTTCGTGCACGTCGACCGGCATTCCTGCCGGTACCTCATCTGGTGCCAGGAACCCGTTGCTGGTTGTGGTTGTCGACTCCTACTATAGCCTCTGTCTAGACTTTGTTTATTTGCTGGCTAAGGTCTTTTGGGACCTGTAGGTTGTCTTGGCTGTTTGGGTTTTTTTTACGGTGTGCTACCTGGTCGTTTGAACACTACCGTTTGGTGCGTCATGAGCGATATCATGCACGCTGTTCTTGTACTCCTGTTTCTTTCCTTTAGTGAACATTTCCGAAAAAATACTTGGATTCTCTCTTCGAGCATCAATATCGGGCGATCAACCAACTTACCACTGCTACAGTGGACCCTCCACTTGACGAAGTCGATAGACCAAGTACTTCACCAATCCCCACATCACCCGATTCAAAATCACCTCAGAGTACTACGAATGCAATAGAATTTATTGAGGAAACATCATCAGAGCCGCTCAGCTCATGAGTAAAAGTTAAGGAACTAGAAGATAAGCTAGACAATAACTGTAATTTCTTGGTTAGGAATCTCAACGAGAAGGCTAGCCTCAATTGTAGATTAACAGATGCTACTACTAAGGTTAGTGAACTTGCTAAAGAACTTGATGCTTGTAAAACCGCCAAACTGACGGTGGAAAATAACTATGCTCTCTTAGGCGAAGAACGTAAGAAGTTATATGCCAAAATTAAAAAATTGGACGATTTTCTTACAAGAAGGGGACGGATCGAATAGACTATATTTCTAAATCAACCCAAGGATATAGAATTTTATAATCCAATAGAAGGCTTAGGTTTCACTAATCCGTGTGTGATAAAGAAGAAAGAAGCATACGATGTAAAAACATGGGATTAAGTGTAACCACTCTTATGTACTTTACTAAAGCATATGACTTAAGTGCTTTAGAATTAGCTAAGAGAAGAGCCAAACATAGGGCCCAGGTACCCCTCGACTATAAGGAATTAAATGACAGTTACTAATCGAGGGAAATACCCTTGACGCATGACTGTGATATAGTCAAACCTCCTGAGCTTCAACCTGAAATCGAGGAAGCCAAAAACACTCATTCAGAAAATTCTCTTCACAAACCTCATATCGATAGGCAGATAGAAGAATTACGAGCCACATTAGCTAAAGAAAGAGAGTATTTTGAAGCGGAAAATCAAAAATTACAAAAGGAGATAGAAAATCTCAAAGCTTCCTCTACCTCCGAAACTATTTCTCACGCATCTCCCTCAAAAGAGAAAATTATTCGGAAAAGCGTGAAGAAAGAATAAATGCCTTCTACTAACTCAAAACCAAAGAATAATATTTCCAGAAAAATTATTTCTAATCTCGTCTCTACTACGTCTACAGGGAGCAGCGTAGTGTCAGAGCCTAAGGAGTCTTGAAGGCAAGAGTGTCTAGTTTAATACTAAAGGAGTCTATAGATGTCAATGTTCCAAATTTATATTCTCCTTCTGTAGAAGCAAAAGTCACTCGTAGAAATAAAAGAGCCATTTCTTCACTTCAAATCATTGCTTCTACATGTTCTCTCCAGCCTTAGAAGCACCAATTACGAAATAAGCTTTACCTCAGAAATTAAAAACAATCATTCTAAGACAAATGCCTCTAGGATGACTCGTAGGAAACAAGATCCAGCCATGAAGAAGGCTTGTAGTGCTATTCATTCCTGTTCTCACCTAAGGTGTCCCGTAAAGATCCAATCCCCCAAACACCTTAGGAGACTATCGAATGAGAAGATCTTTTCCTCGATCAAGCCTACCAAAGCATTTGCCCGCGCTGAAATTCAACTTCCCTGCCAGATTCAACCGAAATAGGTTCCTAAATCTCCGCCTAGGAAGAGGGAAGCCATAAAGGCCAAATCTCCTACAAATGCGAAACTCAAAGCTACTTCTTCGAAAGTAACTTGGGTCGCTAAAACTCCCACTAGCAATAATTTAGGAATCAAATCAGAACCAAAGACTAAATCTGCTAATTTGAGAGGACCCATTTATAGTGGGTACCCAAAGCTCTTTAAATTGTTTTTCCAGATCCATCATATGTGGTACCTTGACTAGGGTTGCTCCACACACATAACGGGAAATCAAGAGCTGCTGAGCAACTACCAAGACCACTTAAACGGAAAGGTCAGATTCGGCAACAATGATTCAGCTCCGATTCTTGGCTTTGGAGAAATCATTCTGGACAATCTGACAATTAAGGATGTCTCTACGTCGAGGGCCTCCGTCATAATTTGTTTAGCATAGGGCAATTATGCGACCAAGGACTCCAGGTGGTCTTCCTTGCTGATCGGTGCAGAATATTGGACAGTCAGGACAAAGAACTCCTTCAAGGATTTTGGAAATCCAACTTATACAAGATCAAACTGACGTCTGTACGGCCTTCGACTGCTATTTGCCTCATCTCTCAGACAAATATTCAGAGGAACAGCCTGTGGTATTAAAGAGTGTCTCATCTCAACTTAAAAGCTCTACAGCGTCTTTCTACCAAGAAGTTGGTTCACGGTTTACCAACCAATTTGACGGCGCAAGAGCATGAATGTTCGGCGTGTCAGCTCGGAACAACGAAGAGAGCTTCGCATCACGTCAAGCAAGTTGCCTCCACTTCATGTCCTTTTGAAACTGCTACAAATGGACCTCTGTGGACCAGTGCAAACACGGAGCATCAACGAACGCAAGTATGTGCTGGTAGTAGTGGACGATTTCTCTCGCTACACATGGACGAAGTTCCTCTGAACGAAGAATGAGACAGGGGACTTGATAGTAAATTTTGTGAACACGACTCAGAACCTGTTGCAGCAAACTATCCAAGCCATACGTACCGACAATGGCACTGAGTTAAAGAACAAGTTTCTCAGTGAATTCTACCAGAAACTTGGAATCAGTCAGCAATTCTTAACCGCAAAGACGCCTCAACAGAATGGGGTAGTCGAGACGAAGAATCGAATACTAGTGGAAGCCGCGCGTACGATGTTGATTCACTCTGGCCCTCACTTCCTTTGGATTGAAGCAGTAATACCGCCTATTTCACTCAGAACAGGACGGTTGTTCACAAACGGTTTGACAAGACTCCGTACGAGATTCTCAATCACCGAATACCCAATATCTCCTTCTTCAAGGTCTTCAGGTGCAAGTGCTTTGTGGCGAACGATAGAGAGCAACCCGCTAAGTTTGACCCTAAAGCATTCCAAGGCACTTTCCTCGGGTGTTCTTCAACAACGAAAGCGTACCGAGTATACATCAAGTCCAACCGTAAGGAAAGCTACAACATCACTTTCCAAGAAGTGACAGAAATGGTTCCTGCACACCTCAGTTCAGGACCCGTGCCTAACCAGTTAGCTTCTGAATAAGACAGTTCAGAACCCGTGCTCACTGATGTGTTGGCACAAGACCAACAGAGAACGGCAATAACCAATGTTGTAAAATGTGCTAGGCGTTAGTCGGACGGCCGAGAGGGGCCTAGAAACTAGACGGTCTAGGCGGGGCCTAGGCAATTTTCCAGCGTATTGATGCACCCCCCTTTTCCAGCGTGTTGATGCGCGCCTCCTTGGCTGAATCAGTCCTTGTCCTACACGGGCAGGGTTCAACTGATAAAGTCTGTCCTTCAGGCTTTACATGTCTACTGGTCCGGGTGTTTCTCTTGCCAATGGGTGTTGTCTGTGCTTTGGAGTCGCGCTTTAGGCAGTTCTTGTGGGGTGGCTCATCGGCCAAGGTGGCATGGGATGACATCTGTCTCCCAGCAGTGAAGGGGGTTTGGGGGTCCGCTTGATCGCAACGGTTAACAAGTCGTTACTCGTACAACTTCTTTGGAGGGTGATTACGGACATGCTAGACTTTGTGTGGGTGGATTGGTTGTACAGTGCACAGCTACAGGAGAGATCTGTATGGGCCGTCCCTGCATAGGCTAACACATCATGGAGCTTGAGGAAGCTTATGCAACTGAGGTCGGTTGTCCTTCCACTTATCTCGTTTAAGATCGGAGATGGCTCGACGATTTGGTTATGGGAGGATCCTTGGCTCCAGGAAGCGCCACTGCTGGAACGCTACCCAAGAGGCCAGCTAGCGATGGGGCTTCCAACGGGGACCCGGTTGAGTTCCGTCATAGATGCTGATGGTTGGAACTGGCCTGGAAGGATGACGGCGGAATACATTGACTTTAGTTGCCACCTTCTGACCGCTGACCCGAGCATGCGAGATAGGATATTATGGAAGGGGGCAACGGATGGCCGAGCATCTGCTCGCCTGATCAGGGAGGCCCTTCGCATTCCCGTCAGCCTGTGCCTTGGTTAGCTCTGTTTGGGGACCTCTATTTGTTCCCAGGCATGAAATTATCCTTTGGCTGAGTATACGCGATTGCTTGTCTACGCTGATAAGCCTTGGGTGGCTCAGCGAGCGGGTACCCCGGCCTGTGTTCTGTGCGACGTCCTACGCTAGAGATGGCTTAGCACTTGTTTTTCGATTGTAGGTTCTCTCGCGAGTGTCTTCGGCTGCTTCGGCGATGCATCCGCTGGTCTTGGCCTTACAGAGATTAGCATGAGGGCATTTTGTGGATTTCGAAGAGATGGCGAGGCCAACATCTCTATCAGTGGCTAACCGACATGTTTTGGCCTCTTTAGTTTACCATATTTGGCAGGCACGAAACAAGCGCTGGAAGGAAGGGATCACTACGACTCCGGATCGACTAGTGATGGCAGTACTGGATATGGTTTGCAAGCGACTTAGTGGGACTTCGGCTAAATTTCACCTCCAAATGGCAGCCATACGGCGCCTTTGGCGAGTAGCATTGTAGTTTAGCTCCTCTTAGTTCTCTGTTTAGTTCTGACTCCAGTAGTCTGTTACTGGTTGCATGTGAGGGATTGACCCTCACCCATCTTGTACATTCAACCACATATATATACACACGGAAAATTCCAAAAAACAATTAATCGGTATATGTTTTTTATTATATAATATATATATATATATATATTATATATATATATATGCAAACATTCTATGAAAGTACATATACATCAATCTCCGGTAGAGTTCAATTTATATCAACCTATGACTAGTAGAGATCGAATTTGAAAGTTTCTCTCTCAAGGCGATTTTCTCTCTCTTCCCATAACCTAAACGACCTTTCATATTCCGATCGATTCAACCACCATCTCCGACCACCTACCTCACCGCCGGCAATCCCAGACCCACTGCTGATCGAACCCGCCCTAACCCCCGCCCTCCACCGCCAGGATCAGATAACGATGGGAGGGTCGTGACCTTCATCATCCCGCCTCCTTCCATCCAAACCCCACGTGACTTTTCATCTTCCTCTGCCATTTTTCTTCACAAATCTGCTGTAATGGATAATCTGGACCAGCTTGATTCCCTGTCGTACTACGGGCTGCTTAGGAATGCCATCGCCGGATTTGAAGATCGCTTTGATGTTGCCGCCTTCGAGGCGCTTATGGGTCGCGTCACCGGTACACCTACCGACCCCCAGCCACCATCGGTGCCACCCTCTCCCGCCCCAAATCAGTATGAGCAATCCCCTAATGGGGTTACGCCGAGCTGCTACCAAACCGCCGACGGAGAGCTTTTGGTTCATGCCAATGGAATGGAACGGAACGAACCTAGCACCGGCGCCCAGCCACGGCCGGCGCAAACATCACCCATCCGCAACCGGCTGGTGCACCCTCGTAATGGGTCTGCCCCCCACCATCACCACCTGGCCCAAGACTTAATCCTGCCGAGCCGAGGATACCGCCATGCCGCAAACAACAACATACTTTTACCATTATGCCGCTTTGCGATCCGCGGCTCGCCTCTCGAGGCCCAATGCGTAGAGGCACTCCACCGCCACCATCTAGCTCGAATCTGTCCTTGGAGGATGCTAGTGTAGCTGAATCACCCCCCGTTGTTGCCTCCGTCCCATGGGAGCCGCCCGTGGCCCTAAGTAGGGGTGGGCGTTCGGGTTCGGGTATTCGGGTTTTACCCGAACCCGATCGGGTTTGGGTAGTTCGGGTCGGGTAGTTCGGGTTATTTGTCGGGTATCGGGTACCCGATACTCGATAATTATTAATCGGGTCGGGTATCGGGTAGTAATTTACTATCCGATAGGGTTATTCGGGTACCCGATATATTATTTTTTTAAAAACTATTAGTTTTGTACATAAACATTAAAAAAATATAATTACATATATCAATATCCAACTTGAATGATGTTAAAGTTTTAAATAATATCTCGACTAATTTTTTATTTTAATTGTATAATTAACAAGTGATATTTTTATATCAATGCATATATAAAAATTTAAAATATATTCTCATAATTTTATAAATAACCATATAAAGATATGTATATATTATTTATTGAAAACAAAATATCCAAATATTGTAAGTGATATTAATACAAAATATCCAAATATTGTAACTTGTAAGTGACATTGATATATAACATGAATATTTTGATTTGTATTAAATTATAATATTTTTAGTCACAATTAAAATCGGGTACCCGACTACCCGACGTCGGGTACCCGAACCCGATATATACCCGACAAGCGGGTACCCGCCGTAAATCGGGTCGGGTTCGGGTAGTGAAAATCTTAACCCGAACTCGAACTACCCGAACCCGAATTACCCGATACCCGACTACCCGACCCGATGCCCACCCCTAGCCCTAAGGTTTCGCCGGTTGCGCACCACCATTCATTTAATGCAATCGGGCCTAGGGCTTCACCTAGTGGGCCTCGACCTATGGCTGAGATTACTGCGCTTCAATCTCTCTAGGAGCTTGCACCAATCGTTAAGGATGCGTCGGATGATGAACAACTTCTCTGCCTCTCTAATGATCGCCGTTTCCCTAGCCACCAGGCCACGCCTCCATTGGCTGAGGACTTAGGGCTGATCATCGTTAATGCCCCTAGCATTGAACAACCGTGTCACACGATGGTGGCGAGGACACCAACTACGGACCAACTGGCTAGGGTTTACATGAACGACCCCACCATAACGGGCATAGTGGCCTTTCAGATGGACCCCTACCCTCTTCTGAGGCTGTGACGACAACTAATAACACATCATTTGCAGCTGTGGTGCAAGGTGCCATCCGCAACCGAAACCAACCACGATGCTCCCCCATAAAACGCCTCGACTTATCCTACACGGCACCATCAATTATTAACGGCAAAGCTGAGGCTTCTGATATGGGAAGTGGTTCAGAAAGGGAAGGCTAGATGGGACCATATCCTTGTTGGATATTTTCTAGGAAAGAGACAGTACTTTCCCCATGTTGAACGTTTCGCTCGATCTATGTGGCCTGATATTGTGGAGGTTCGAGCAACGATTAATGGATTGTTCAAGTTCAGGTTCGCGACGGCCGACGCTTTAGCCGCGGTCTTGGAAGGTGGCTCATGGCTCATGCAGGGGCAGCCCCTCTTCCTTGAAGGGCGGGTTGGTATGTCATTTGCGAAAAAACAACACCTGGCTGTCCCGCTATGGGTCAAGTTGCGCAACGTCCCAACAAAATTGTGGACTCAAGAGGGTTTGGGAATTGTAGCGAGCGTCATAGAAAAGCCACTATTTGCGGATGCCATGACAGCTAATGCTGAGAGGCTTGATTACAAGAGGATATGCATTGAGACATCACTGGGGGAACCATTCGTTGAATAATTCAACGTTAGAATACCTACGAAGGAGGATGGACAAGTAAGCGTAGTGCCTATCCAGGTCGAATACAAGTGGAAACCCAAGAAATGCGTGGCATGCAACTCTTGGAATCATGGTGAAAGGAGTTGCCCTAAAAACCAACCCAAACCGGCCCGACCACAGACGTCCACTTCAGGCCCGCAAAAGCCTACACGGCTGAATAAACAGCCAAGGCCGCAACCACAAACGGAGGCTCCACGTAACTCCAGGCAGCCGAACTGCCAACACACCAATGGCATGCAAGCCCGACCTGAATGGCGCCGTATGACCAATAAGGACAAAGGCGAATCTGTGCTCGTGGAAACGGCATGCCCTCCAACGACATGGAAAATAGAGATAATGGCAGCCCTACACCTCAAGAGCATACTAGGAGGACACAGAAATCAAATGGGGATGTTCGACAAGCATATGTTAAGCTGGAATGCCTACACCTAGAAGCCACAATCTCAGATACTTGCTGAACTTGAGTGGGAAAACATCGCTACTGAGGGTCCTACAGCAGCCCTCCTAGACCTCCATGATCACAGTGGCCGCTTGGAATATACCTGGTCTAAACAGGTTAGACCACGGATGGGCCGGTGGGGGAAATAATAACGAAATATAATCTGAAAATATTAGGGCTGGTTGAGACGAGGGTTTCGGAACAAAATGCTTCTACTATTTCTAGTTCGATCAGGGCTAATTGGAGTTGGTTCTATGATAATGATGACGGGCCGGAGGCTTGCATTTGGGTGGGGTGGGACCCATAGTTTCTTGGAGTTACGATTGAAGCCTACACCAACCAGACGGTCCATTGTAAGCTTTGAATCCTCGATGAGGGACTGGAATTCTTCGCTACCTTTGTTTGTGGTCATAACCTTCGGGCTGAACGTCGTGGGCTTGGGCTGATCTCACATCCACTTATCGTACACGCGAGCCGTTTCCGTGGGTCGTCATGGGGGACTTCAATGTGATTATCGATCGCACGGAGGCGAGAGGAGGAACTACAACGAGGGGCTGTCAAGATATGAATGCTTGTTTGATCTGGTCTGACCTTGCTAATCTACCTCGACTGGGGTCCTTCTTTACCTGGTATAACCAAAAGAGTGGTACCGCTGGGGTTTGGAGACGTTTGGATAGGATGCTTGGGAATCCCACTTGGTTCGCCAGATTTGGTGAGTTGGCCTACAGGTGCACCACGCCTGCCACATCCGACCGCTCCCCTCTTATCTTGGAAGCCGATCACCCTCCAAGGGCTCGGGGACAAGCTTCCGGTTCAATAATTTTATTGCTCAAGATCCCCGGTTCATTCCATCAATGGAAAATGTTTGGAAGCGAACGGAAACTGGTTACCCCATGTTTAGTGTCATTAAGAGACTAAAAGCGCTAAAGTATGAGATAAAAAATCTTCGACGCGACAAGGGAGACCTTAACCGTAACGTTGTGGAGGCTTGGCAATTCCTCTAGGCTGCCCAAGAGCTACTAATTGTTTACCTGAAGGAGCCTCAACTTCTTATCCTTGAGAAGAGATGTAGATTTGCCTATGCTAAGGATGTGGACATGGAACATTCCGCATTGGCCCAACGTGCGAAGGTGGCATGGTTGAAAGATGGCGATCAATGTACTGCCTTCTTCTTCAAGAAGGTGGCTATCCGTCGAGCAATCAACCGTATTATTTCCATTGTGAGTGAGGCTGGTGCTACCTTAGAAGGCAAAGACCAAGTCAGGGCTGAACTCCTAAGATATTACGCTAACATCCTTGGACGGTCCAGTCGCGTGACACCACATGTTCCTGCCGAGGTGACACCATTCCTAGCCTGGACCCTTAGCTTAGCTGAAGCCGAGGCGATGGTTGTCCCTATTACTGATCTGGAGATTAGGAAAACGCTCTTCTCTATTGAAGCAACAAATCCCCTAGGCCGGATGGCTACTCTGCTAAGTTCTATAAGCAAGCTTGGGAGGTCATTGGCACGGATGTTATACATGGTATACAAGAGTTCTTCCGGGTTACCTACTTGGCGAGCTGAACTCAATGCTGATTACCCTCATCCTGAAATGCGAGAAACCTAGTACAGTGAGGGATTACAGACCCATTGCATGCTGCAACGTTCTCTACAAGGTCATCTCGGAGGTTATTGCCAACCGTCTTCGGGGCTGCTTGGAGACTCTCGTCCATCCTACTCAAACGACTTTCATTCCTGGCCGTCGTATCACGGACAATATCCTCTTAGCCCAGGAGTATGCCATGGGTACAATAGCACGGGGTTGCCTGAGCGCGTGGCGTTCAAGGTGGACCTTGCCAAGGCTTATGATATGGTTGAGTTGGACTTCCTTCTGAAAACACTTGAAGCACTTCACTTCCACTATACATTCATATGATGGATTCGAGCTTGTCTCACGACTACTTCATTCTCTATTAATATTAATGGTCGACCTGAAGGGTTCTTCAAAGGCCGTCGTGGACTTCGCCAAGGTGACCCCTTATCACCATATCTCTTTACCTTGGTGATAGAAGTTTTGCATGGTATTATTGAGGATGGGATAAGGCAAAGTGGCTGCTTTCAGTACCATTGGCGTTGCGATCCGACAAAAATTTTCATGCTCTCGTTTGTGGATGACTTACTTCTGTTCTCCCATGCGGATATGAGTTCGGTCGGAGTTTCAAGGAAAGTCTTGACATTTTCGCTACTATATCGGGCCTTCGTGCCAACCCCAGCAAGAGCGAAATGTACATCGCTAAGAGAGCTGCTCGGCTTGCAGGAACGTCCCAAGCTATCATGGGGTTCTCGACTGGGTCCCTTCCCGTGCGATACCTTGGTGTGCCGTTTATCACTTCGCGTTTGACTATTGCTGACTGTGAACCTCTGATTACCGCCATAGATCGGCGCTTGGGCTCCTGGACCAACCAAATGTTGTCCTACGCGGGGGGAGTCCAACTGATAGGATCTGTGCTCCTTGGTCTGCATACCTACTGGACGGGAGTTTTCATGCTCCCTAAAGGAGTTATCCATGCCATAGAATCACGCTTGAGGTCCTTTCTTTGGGGGGTGCTAGTGCCAAGGTTGCTTGGGCTGACATTTGTCTACCTACCGAGGAAGGTGGGTTGGGGATCAGATAGATCGAAATGGACAATAAAGCACTAATGATGCGGCTCCTTTGGAGTTTTGCTGAGTGGGGATGAGACTTCTATCTGGGCACTCTAGATCCGACGCACGAGGCTACACAATACGTTTATATGGACCATACGACCTAATGCTCAGACCTCCTGGAGTTGGAGGAAACTTCTGAAACTTCGCCAACACATTTGGCCTCTACTTCGATTCCAGATTGGGAACGGGGAGGATACGCTCCTTTGGACTGACCCTTGGCTTCTCACGGGCCAGATGGTGGACAGATTCCCTCGAGGGCCGTTGGTCATGGGGCTGCCGATCGATTCGCGGCTCAGCGCGGTTATCAACGACGAGGGATGGAATTGGCCGGGCCAAACCACGGTTGAATATATTGAGTTTGCTCCTCTTCTTCCTCAAGTCCACCATACTGAAGCCGACCATGTGCGATGGATAGCAACGGCGAATGGCCAATTCACTACCAAATCAGCTAGGGACAACTTGAGGATTCAGCGGCCTAATGTCCATTGGAGTACGCTTTTTTGAGGCCCTCTATCCATTCCCAGACATCAATTCATCCTCTGGCTGGCAATCAGAGATAGATTGGCGACCCGAGACAAACAATGGGTGGCGACTGCGGCGGCATTGTGTCTCTTATGTGATAGCCAACCGGAGGAAACGGTAAGACATTTATTCTTTGATTGCACATTTTCTAGACGTTGTCTACGTTTCATGCATAACAGGTTGCGGTTTGATTGGCCTAGAGGGACTGGTTTGATGGCATCCGGTGGGCTGCCTATCGGTGGAGAGGCGCACCTTGCTTGGTTAGGACCTCGGCACACCATTGCCTCGTTAGTCTACCTCCTTTGGATGGAGCGGAACAAGCAATGGAGAGAAGGAAGACGACGCACTTCAGAACATGTCACTGCCGACATTCAGATCCTTCTTTGCTTGCGTTTGTCCACCGTCACGAACAAGTACCAACTCCAGGCGAGTGCACTTCGCCTCGTTTGGCGGATCGCCTGGTAGGGTGGTTTCGTGGGTTGTGTGGGCTCTGTTGGGCGGCTTGGCTACCGCGGCTGCCTTGCCTTGGTTGGGTTACCCCCTCCTAGGGTCACTTATTCCCTCTCCCCGTATCTCTTCCCCTATCTTGCTCTCTTCTTGTCTTTTTTGCTTGGGTGCAGGTTGCTGGTCCATGTGTTTTGTTGGCTTTTGCTGCGATGGTAACTTGCGGGATGTGCGGCCCTCCATGGCGAGCTGAACTACTCATGGTCTTACCTCTTCTTGGAAAACGAGGAGGTGGCGTGACTATGCCTCTCACCGACCTGCACCGCAGATGCCTCTCTTTCCCGCCTGAAGCTTATCCTGCGTGATACTTGTTTTCGGTCGTTGTGCTTTTTTGGTGCTGTTTTGGCACTTTGCCGGGCTTCCCAGCTGGTACTACATCTGGTGCCAGAAACCTATTGTTGGAAGCGGTTCTTCGACACCTACGCAGCCTGTTTTCTCTGTTGTTTTGTGGCTTTTGGTCTTGTTGGGACCTTGTAAGTCGTTTGGGTTGCCTGGCCTTTGGTGCCGGCTGGTCGGTTGTTCATTATCGTTTGGTGCGTCGTGAGCAATATCATGCACGCTACTCTGTAACTCCTGTTTTCCAAAATAAAGGTATACATCAAATTCATCAAGATATTCTAAATAACGATGTCAACAATACAACAATGTAACAAAATAATGTTAAAAAATAATATTTTAAAGATGATGTAGAAAGAAATTATCCTATGTTTTAGACTATATATTTTATTTCACGTTTTTAGCGTATGCAACAACCATTTTTGGTTAAATATGATATATATATATATATATATATATATATAATATATTTAACTGTCTTTGTTAAATATTTAATGAATGTGCAAAGCGATTTTCCTTCCCAAAAGAGATGTTGATCAAGTGTTTCAATATGTATATGCTGTTAAAGTTTGGGTGTCCCACATCGGTTGTGCCTTACAAAGAGAGCTCAACTATCTTCTATATAAATGCATAGCCACGTTCCCTTACACCATTGCCCTGTCACTAACCAATGGGCCTGTGACGGGCTTTAAAAAAGTTATTTTAGTTTTGGGCTTTTGTTGGGACTTGTAAACAAATTGGCCGATTAGCTCGAGTAATTGGCCGATTAGCCCGACTAGTCGGCCGATTAGCCCGATTATTCGCCGATTAATTATTTTATCGATTAATTGGCCGATTAGGGTATTTTCAGGATGGTGGGTACCCGACTAGCGCCTAGGCGGGCGCCTAGACTGAGTTTTACAACAATGGCAATAACACAGCAATCATCGTCTGACGAAGACTTGAGAATAGCTCTACAATACTTGGATTCTGATATGTTAGCGGTTAAGCGGATCCTGTGCTACCTTAAGGGCACTTCTACTCTCGGACTGTGGTATCTGAAAAGTACAAAATTTCAAACTAATCGGCTACACTGACGCTGATTATGCAGGTTGTCGAATGGACAGGAAAAACACGTCAGGCGGCGTCAATTCTTAGGCGAAAAGCTAGTCTGCTGGTCATCTAAGAAGCAGAACTGCATCTCAACATCGACGGCTGAGGCAAAATACGTCGCGGCCGCCAGCTGTTGCTCGCAAATGCTTTGGATGCGGACTCAACTTCGCAATTATCGGTACAGTTTAAACACTATACTCATATATAGTGATAGTCAAAGTGCGATAGCTATTAAATGCAGTCCTAGTCCTGTTCACCACTCACGCACGAAGCACATAGACATAAGATTTCATTTTATCAAAGATCACGTAGAAAAAGGCAACAATTGATATGTACTTTGTGAACACGGAATATCATTTATTCGACATTTCACCAAGGCATTGGATGAAAAACGATTCCAATTTCTTGTCGGAAAATTAGGCATATTGAATCTCCCGTGATATGTGCTTTACCTGACTTTCTGGGCTTTCATATGCTTTATTCTATGTGTTTTCTATACTTATATGATATATATCTCGTGAAAATTAAAAATATATATACTAATACTAATAATAAATAATAAAAATCAAAAATATTATATATATACCTATAATATTTGGAGCATGATGATGTTTTAGGATGCTCGATCTTGTGACAAATAGATTCCCTGACATGCGACTGATTAATTTCTTAATTTTGTCAGTCTAAGCTGCATTCTTGTTCTAAAAGTCAGTAGTTTGCTCCACTAGACACAAAGCCACTTTATATAAGTGAGGATTCTAGCCTTTTAATTTCTTTCTACGGATTTAATCTTGAGAGAGTCACACATCAATTGCTTGTCTTAACTAGTGATTCTTGGCCTCATACTCGTCTTGCATTAGATCGTTAGGAAAATAATTAGGGCACTTAGGATATTCCTAACTCGGCCATATGTAAATTTCAATCCTTTGACATAGCCTTTAGTCATCCACTTTGAGCCTTCTCTGATTCCCTTTTCTTCATTTGAATCACGATCAAGCTTTCAACCGCGTGACATAATCTTCAGAGGGATATTCAAACAAGAAAAGGTGGGGGAGTAAAGAAGAATCGAAAAGAAATGATGACAAAAAGAAGGTGGAAAAAGCACACGAGGAATGTTCAACGCACAAAAAGCAGTCCAAAAGAACATGCCTCTCGACTATCAAAATTCCAAATGTTAGGTCCTAGTTTATGAACTCTTTTATCCTAGACTTTATCCTAAGGAAATCGATTAGAATTATAGAGAATAGAATTTTGATCGAAAACCTTCGTTTAGAGCTTCGAGAGAGAATTTGTGTAGTGAGAGAATGTTTTCTGATTTTCTCTCTCTAGAATTGGATTTGCAAGCCTTTCGGATCAATTGACTAAAATTCTCTATTAAGCTCAATGTTTGTACAAGTATTTATACCAAACATACTTGGTATAAATAACAAGCTAAGTCCTAAACTAAGGACAAATACAAATAAAGCCCCTAACTACAAGGACAACTAATAAAATCAAAGCACAATTAATAATGGTATTCTAAATTCTCCCCCTTTGTGCTTGATTGTCTTTCCGAGCCATCTGTCCTCGTTAGGCAGAGTAAGACCTGCGCAAGCCCAGCGCGTGCTCAAAGTTCCTGATGCCGCTCCGTAGCTCCAGTCGCTCCTCGATGTCATCAAGAAGTTCCATCAGAAGCGGTTGTTCTCTCACGAAACTATGAAGCTTCAGCATCGTCTCTCTGTTGATCTCTTCCAACCTCTCCTCTATGTTCTGTACGTATAGCTGGTAGAGATGGTACACCTCCTCGGCAGGGAGGTACGATAGATGGCTCTCGCTTGGTTCTTCTCGAGCTCTGTCTACTCGCTCGATGGCGTAGTATGGTGTTGGAAGACCTCCTTTAGCATAGAAGATGCATAGTAGCTGACATATGGGGGATAGACTCTTGTAATGGCTCTTGCTTGTCCTTTTAGACATCCCCAGCCTCACATCTGATCCAAGATGGGTTAGCATCCAGAGATAGGTCATTCTCTTTTGCTAGTCCTAGTGAGAGATCCCTCTGAGCTCGAACTCGTTCAACTTCTTGACTTATATATGTTCCCGAACTTCTTCAAGGAAGGGAATTTCAATTCTAATATTTTCGCATGGCGTGTCGATTCAAACGGATCCAGGCATTAGTCTCGTAGGAGAATCCGGTTGAGCAATCAGCTCTGGAAGCCCTTGGGGAATCTGTTCATGGTCTTCCACTTCCTGAAGTTCTTCGTCTTCTAACAGAACTAAGTCGACCGAGGCTTGTTGCAAGAAGTGTCTAACGTCCTTGAGGCATTGTCTTTGATGCTCTTCGGGCATAAAAAAGGTCATCCACTATGCTTTGAATATATATTTGTCGAGGAACTCGTGTGGGTTGAATCCATGTCTAGATGGTCCCGATGGTCTGGAGCGAACAAGCTTGGAGTTGCTTGAGTCCGCGCCAGGGCTACGAGCATAGCGGCACTTGCTTCTTCTTCCGGAAGCAAGGGGCTTGTGAGGGCCTGTAGTGGTGTGGGCGGAGGCGTCCTTAGATAAAAGGTTGGTGGGTCGATTTGGGTCAGAGTTGTGCGGTGCGTGGTGGTGGCTGTTTGGGTAGTGGGTTGTGAGGTTTCAGCGGCTCCAGCGCTTGTCTGCGTCGAGCCCGAGCTTCATCCTTGACTTTGAGTTTGCATCCTAGGCCTCTTCTCCCCTTCATGACGGCCTTGATCGTCTGGGTCGTCGTGTCTGCATTTGGAGCGGGAGCCTTGGCCTCGACATATTTCATCAGATCAGGACGATCAATGAGACAGCGGAAGAGATCTTCTCTTCCAGCGTTCGAGAGGTCAGCTCGAGTAAGCAGGCGACTAAATTGAGTGGAAGTCGCTGATGGGTATGGTTGCAGGGTTGATAAGGTTGTGTGTGAGGATGGGTGTGGCCATGGGTAAGGGTTGTGTGGTTTGAGTGGGTGTGAGGGTAAGTTGTGGTGAAGATGGCTCCGAGACGGGTACTTTCTCTCGATCTTGGCGAGACGTCTCGATGGCATTTCGCACGCTCTCCATGATTTTGTCTTCGAACGATCTTAATGCTTCGAAGAGAGCGGCTTGTAGACGAAATGGGACGGATGCCTCCATTGTTGATGGACCACGTCGACATATGTCGCCTGATGACAACTCTTGAGCTAACACCGGCTCCTCAGTTGGCTCGTAGTTACTGGAGGTTGTGACTGTCCGAGACTTCCATCCAATCCTCGATTCAAATCTTGGAGATTCTCATCTATGGATGTTAGGGCAGGTTCTGATTGAACCTGCGATGCAGACACTTGAGATCAAGGCCGGTAGTGAGTGGATTAGAGTCTTGGCCTTGACAGACGCTGATAGATTAGGCTGCGGCTCAAAATTGAGCAAAGTAGGGTTCGCAGCCCTTGGAGTGATAGCTGGTGTCGTGTCTGATGTGGTGGTAACAGATGTGAAGATGGACTCGAATGGGATGCTCAGTCGCCTTGGAGTCCGTCTTATCAAACTAATTTCCTCGTCTGAGGTGATAAACCACGTGCAACATCCTCACGTGCTTGTTCTGTCACCAGAGGCTCATTGGGCTGAATCGTTGAGATCATAGCCTCGGTTTCTGGCGTTGTAGCCAGTGGAGGTGAGCTGTGCCCCGTTTCTGCTTCGCGCTGTGCTTCTGGTTGCTAGATCTCCTCAACAGATCCTTGAATCACCCAACAATAATGGGCACTTCAGCACCGAGTGGTTCTTGTGGAGTCTCTAGTTCCAACTCTTGTGCCACAACGTCAATCAACGTGGCATCTGGATCTGAAAGTTGAGTATCTTGAGTTGGAGGCTCCTGTTCTAGTTCCTGGGCCACCTGGTCTAACATCTCGGTCTCAAGGCTAGGTTGGTGCTGTTGTTGGGGAGGGCTCACATTGAAATCTGATGGTGGCCCTCGAATCATCTGTTCTGTAAGATGATTCTCCTGGTAGTACAGCTAATAAACGTCTCCCAATGGGTTGGCAAGACGAAGCAGCTCGAATGGAATGGCCATCGATGGGGACGAAAGAATTTGAGGCGTTGCCGGATCTGGAGATGCTTGCGGCGACGCATCTGGGATTTGCGAGCTGTTTCGATGTGGAGAAATTCTAGGCGCTGATGGAGAGGGTACATGGATCTGCTGGGGAGGCACATGCCTCTTGATCGTCGCGATGGTGGTGCCTATTGCGGCTGCCGTGAATGCAAGGGCTGATGTGACAGCGGGGGGTCTGATTGAAAATCACAGGGCTGCAGATCAAGTGTTTTTGCAAGAAACGGGGGCTGAACAACGGCCTGCCCTAAAAAAGCCGTATGGACGGCCTGGAACACCACCTCCTGATCGGCGGCTACTCGCGGAAAGGATGGCTGAAGATGACGATGATGAGGATGAAGAAATCTGCGCAGAACCGGAGATGGCGGTAGCTATGGGTGGTTTCCGCGGGTGGTCGACTACGGTTTTGGATGGGTCTGCTCCGTTGCCGCCACAGCCAAAAGATCCAACACTGACACCACCCTCTCCAACGACGGGATTGCAGGCTAGGGTTTCGGCATCATCGTTGAATATGGGCCCTGGTCTGTTTCGCAGGTACTGACGGTTGCTAGTGTTTCGACGATGAGCGGGCCGATCATGGTGGCTGCTGATGGGCATGTTACTAAACCCCCGGCTCCTAGGGTTTCGGAGAGTGCTTTCCCGCGACTTGGATCGGTGTTCTCACGCATTGGGCCTATGACGAAGAAGGCGGATAGCCACATCAAACCGCAGTCGTTCGCGGATGCAGTTAAAGGGCGCGGGCCGGTTCATACACAAGCCCCGGTGAAAACTATGGGTCTATCGTATACGGCCCCCACCGTTATAAATGTGGTGGCTCGGGTGCGTGCTCCGGTGGAGGTGGTACGGCACGAACATTGGCAGAATAGCCTAGTGGACTATTTTTTTGGACGCAAACCCTATTTCCCCATTGTTGACCGTCATTTCCGATCACCTTGGAAGGGGCTTGAAGAGATACGAATTACAACGAATGGGTTCTTTATGTTAAAATTTGAGTCTGCCGAGGCACGGACTGTGGTTGTGGCCTTGGCTCATCAAGGGCAACTGCTGTTTCTAAACCATGGCGACCCCGCATGTCCTTTGAGCGGAGGGATTTGGTTGAGCTGCCATTGTGGGTTAAGTTGTGGAATGTGCCATGCGAGTTGTGGACGCAAGAAGGCCTAGGTCTGGTCGCAAGCGCGATTGGGCGGCCGTTGTTTGCGGATGGGATCATGGCAGCCGGGGAACATATAGATTATGCTCGGATTTGTGTCATGAAGCATCTGTCTGAGCCCTTCACCGTGTCCTTTGAGGTGATGTTTCAAGGTGAGGATGGAGAGGATGATGTGATTGTTCCTATACGGGTGGAGTACGATTGGAAGCCGACTAAGTGTTTTCACTACACCTCGTGGGCACATGGGGCAACCCACTGTCCACAACAAGCGACGAAGCCTATCGACCCTTCATCCCCCGGCCATCACAATGGGGAGAAACTGGGTCAAGATAGGACAATATCTGATGGGCAGCCTCGCGGACCACGGATGGGGCGCAAGCAGAATTGACCACGATTGCCTGATAGAGAAGGGGGCAACGATGGAGTGCTGCAGGGCCGAGGGAGGAATGGCGATAGGTAGGGGCCAAAGGTAAGGCATTTTGGTTACGGTCGAGGTTGATGGAGAGGGGAGGCAGCCGGCTGGGGTAGGCCAGGGGCTGGGAGCACATCACAGCCACCAGATGGAGGACTGACTATGCCACCAGAAAGGCGGTCTTAGCATCCATTTGGTAGACTTTGAAGTCTTTATGAGCCGCATAAGCCAAGAAAAGGCGGATGGCTTCGATTCGGGCACAAAGGAAAAAGGAGGTGATTTGGATACTCTTCGAAAAGAAGAGATGAAGAGATCCATAATCCCTGAAAGTTAAAAAGGATTTTCTCTGGGGACAAGATGGGGCATACGAAGAGCTGAATGAAGCCGACCTTGCCTACATCAGAGGTGAAGATATCGAACAGATGGTGAGAGACTATAGAACACTTGGAGCACTCAAGACTCCAGAACTCGGACTAGGCTACTACTTAATGAAAAGGTTCATTCTGCGCCAAGTCAAGTTCAATGCAACATCTTGACCATGAAGAAGGTGACTCTCACGAAGCCATCTTTTGAAGTCCCAGATCCAAGTTTTGGTGAAGGCCACATCATAAATGAAGACGACGATCCATCAATGGTCTACATAAACTATAAAGGAGAGAAAAGGCTTATGAAAACGTCAGAGATTCACAAGTTCAGCGATGGAACCCTACTGTTCATTCGAAACAAGCTCAGAAGCATTCTCGAGCAGCTAAGATACGAAGAATACGAAGTTCAAGCAAAATACATGAAGTTGATCGAGACCATCTCTGAGAAAATATCCTTTCGAAGAAGGTTGCGATCGTATGGGCACTGGAATCAGAAAGTCTCCCTACCATCTGGTGAGCCCCAAGAAAAAGAAGACACAAAAGACGCCAACAAGAGGAAGAGAACACTAAGGGGGAGATTGTTAGGAATTAATTATAGTGTCCTCTAATTCCTTAAGTCTTGAGTTTATTTTGTAATTAGTGGGTTATTAGTAGTTAAGGGAGACTTAATGTATAAGTTAGGTGACTGCGCTTTAATATACCAACTACTTGTGGTATATAAAGCCCAAACTTACCTAATTAGGGTTTATCAGAAGAATTCCAAAGGTAAGCCACCTTGTATTTTTCCTTAGAAAAACAAGCACTAACACACACTCAAGGTGTTCTTCATGTTTTATGCATACAAGCATTTCTTTTGATCCTTCTTTGGTAATATAAAGGCCAACATGTTATAATCACATTGTGCCGCTTCGAGATGTTCTTCCTCCGTCTTTTTTCGACATGATGGTACATATATTCGTTCATCTAGTTCGAGAAATCAAGATATGTGGCCCCGTGTACATGAGATATATGTATGATTTTGAACGGTATATGAAGATCCTTAAGGGTATGTTAGAAATCGGTATCGTTCGGAAGGTAGCATAGTTGAAGGATACACTAGAGGATTGCATTGAGTTTTGCTCTTTGTACTGGGCAAATGTTAAAGTGGTTGGGATACCTATGTCTCGCCACAATGGACGACTAGGAGGAAAACCATTGACGAAACCACAGTACAAGGCAGTATCGCGAGAACTATGGGATAGTGCACATTTCCCCGTGTTACGTCATATTCCTGAAGTGCACCAGTTTATGGAGGAGCACATGACTAGCTTACAGCGCAAAAATCCAAAAAAATCGGAGTTGTGCTACATAAATGAGCATAACAGACTATTTTTAGGCTGGTTCATAACGAGGGCACTTTATGCAGACACCGGATAGGATTGTAGTGAGATGATAAAATGCCTGGCATGGGGACCCGAATGGACAGTTGCGACATATGAAGGTTACAACATTAATGGGTACACGTTTATAAGAAAAGGCGAGATGATAGGAGTGCATCGTAGAACAAGGGTCACATTAGTTGCGTTGTCGAGAGAAGTATCTTGTGGAAAGGATGCTCAAGTTACGAGCAATGCAAGTCCGTATTATGGGTTTATCGAAGAAATATGGGAACTCGTTCAAGAACAATGTAAAATTTGTTTTACAACGTTGTCACTGGGCTGATACAGGTGAGGCGTTCAGATATATCCAGAGTTAGGATTAACAATAGTGGACTATTATACCAAAAAAAACAATAGTGGACTTACAGAAAGTGGGTTTGTGGACGACCCTTTCATTCTCGTAGTGAAAGCGAAACAAGTATTCTACGTTGAATATCCTGCTAATAGTGGTTGGCATATTGTTCCTCAAGGAAAGAGAAGTGTTGTTGGCATCGGTGATGTGGATGATGAAGAGGACTATGACAGAAGTGATGAGGCATTCCCATTTCCTACCGGTGTGGATCACGTCCCTATTGTGGAAGATGATACAAATTTCCGTAAATATATAGTTCCAAATCATGACGAAAGAATGTATTGTTGACAAATTCAAATATTGTAAGTATTATAGTTTGAAGTTTAAAAAATTTGATACTCGTTTGCCATTTATCTACAATTTTCATGTCTTTTTTTGCTAAGTAAATCTTTTCTTGTTATTTTTTCAGGTACAATGTCTTCGGATCCCCCCCAAATCTTCCTCTCCTGGTACCGAATCAAGCGGGACGAATACGCGCAAGAGAGGCCTGTACATCATGAAGAATCTACGTAAGAAGTTGAGCGCTGACTCGGATGAGTGCATCTTGCAGTTCAACGACGCCGGTACATGCATCGGCCTTTGCAATGATACCAGGGTTAAATTTAGCAATTGGTCATGCGACAAGATCACAGGTTACCGACTACGTGACCAATTGGCGCGAGAATCGACGTCGGACTCAAGGAGGTACTTTGGGCAGACATTCAGGTAATTTAGTGATTTTTTTACTTGTGTTCATTATCGTTGTATATAATTGATATTAATTACCCAATATATATTATTAGCGGACCTGGAACTTGCCCGATAATCCTGCTATAAATAAGAAGGTCCTCAAGAAAGCCGGAGAGATTCACAAGAATTGGAAGCACAAATATGCTGTCAAGGACAAGAAGAAAGGGCCTGAGTTGGCTAACGAGTACGAGCAACTCAGTCAGGAAGGATTGCATTGCGTGGAGGAACTATAGGGAAGTCGTGGAATTTCAGGTGAAATTTTGATAGACCTCTAATTTTTCACATATGTATATATATATATATATGTGTGTGTGTGTGTGTGTGTATTCAAACCTATTTTTTTATGGATATTGCAGGAGATTAGTCAGAAGGCTAAACAACGCCAGGCTCACCACTTATACCCACATCATCTCGGTACGGCGGGGTATATAGGTCGATGGCCAGAATGGGTTGACGAGGAGCCACTAACGCACATGCCCCCGAAGACAGGGAAATCTCCGAATCAATCCTCCAAGATATTATAGAACTAAGGACTATTTTCATAGCCGAATGAGCAAAGGAGAAGATGGTCAGTATCACCTTAACAACCCGGCGAATTGGGATCTGGCTGAGAGATTGGGAAGTGTATTACTTTGTAAAAGTACCTCACACAATATATATCGTACTTACAATAACTCATAGAGGTGCACGCCAAAGAAGCGCGAGGAGAATTTGTCCCTAATAGGCACAAGACGCGTTGTCGAGAATTCATAGAAAACCCGATCATAACGGGCGACCTAGAGGATGTGGGAAGGATGAGACGATACGGAGCGTGTTCGACAACCCATCCGAGCAATAGAGGCCCTTTTCGAGCCAGATTTCCATGGAACAAATGAGGGCCGAGTTGAGGGACCAAATGAGGGAGGAGATGAGGGCCGAGTTTAGGGACGAGATGCGGGAGGAGATAAGGACTGAGATGAGGGCTATGTTCGCTCAAATGGCCCTTCCGGTGCTCAACAGGGAGCAAGACGAGTGGCCCGCGACAATGTTGGATTTGACCCGCCCAAGTAGATACCGAGTTCTCGCGGTTCAGGAGGTGAAGCCTTAGATCCATCTTCGTTGTCGATGAATGTGACGGTATGCATTTTCTTCTTAATTATTATTTAATGTGCAATAACTTTAACATTAACAATTTTATTCTTTTAAAATCGTATAGTATCCTAGGGTTCGATTGGTGTTAGATATCGAAGGGACGTTAGAGGTTGTCGATCTTGGCACCATCACTGAGGGACGTTCCCAAATTCATGGAACATCGGTTACGGCAGACAACGTTGTTGTCTCCGTTGATACCGTCGTTCTCGGCGAGGTCCAACTGACTGTACCGACTATGCATCTGATAACTCTTGAGATGCACTAGGCAGCTACGTTCAGTGGCCAAGAAAGTTTTTTTTTGGAAATGGTCACTAAAATAAAAAAGGAAAGCAGTACATGTGGTTCGCTCAGGGAGCACATACCAACTTGTAACAAGCTACCAGCTCACATGGACACAACCAAAGCCACAGACACAGCACCCAAACAACAAGCCAAAGGCGGCAAAGAAAGCCAAACAAATGCAGAAATCCAAATCCGACCAAGTAAAAATCACAATTCAAGCGGCGAGCGAGGTCAGGGGTCTCCAGTGTCGTGGCTAGCTATAGGATCTTGGGTGTTCTTGTTCGTCGCCTCATGGGCAGCCTCGAGGTCAGCAAGAGCCTCAAACATGTTCCGATCCACATGGTACGACCTCCCAACGCCTCTGGTGGTGGGGGCATCCGCCGAGCTAGGATGAGTTGGCCGAGTCTTGCGTTCGGAGGAATGGTTGGGCCGGCGTTGCTTGCCTTCCCCATCGAGGCCAACCATGTTGGCCTCCTTATGAACGATGCCTTTATCCTTGGATTCCATACGACTCCATGCACGCACTTGTGTTGCCACCGTAGCCGAACGTGGCAGCGGTTTGTTAGGCTGCATGGGCGCGGCAACCGTGAGGGCCCTAGCCGAGCTGTTAGGAAGCGGGTGGGTCTTGGCCGAGCTTTTAGGCGGTTGTTGCGGCCGGGTTTTGGGGCAAGTCGCGATACTATGGGCCCAGGAGTCACATGACGAGCATTTTTTTGGTTGCCACTCATATTCGACACTAACGGGTACGACCCCGAGGAGCTACCATCCTGAGTTGAAATGTGGATATTGAATCGCTCGACTAAAGGTTCCGTCAATGTTACTTCAATACAGACCCTAGCATACTCAAGACGTTCCGCGCGAGCCGTCACTGCGTCCGCAAACAAGGGCTTCCCGAGCACACTAGCAATGATTCCTAAGCCGGCTTGTGTCCAGTATTCCGTTGGGACATTTCGGAGTCTAACCCAAAGCGGAATAGTCGGATGCTGTTTCTTTTCAAAAGAAAAACCCATATGCCAAGCCTCAAGGAAGATCGACTGCCCCCGCAAGAGCCAAGGTCCACCTTCCAAGGCCGCAGCTGCCGCCTCCTCTGAGGTAAAACGGAACTTGAAAAATCCATTGATCGTCGATCTTACTTCGACAAGGTTCTTCGAAATAGAACGGACAAAGCGTTCAACATTTGGGAAATACGGGCTCTTCCCAAGAAAATACCCGAGCGTATGATCCCACCGTGCGGCACCTTGCGGAGGAACTTCCCACGAAGGCCGAGCAGCAGCAAATCTATCAATGACACTAGGCTTCGTGTAAGTTAGAGGGATGCGTGGTGAGCTAGCCCTTCCTTGGTTGTTGTTGACGCCAGAAACAATATCAGAGAACGAAGGTCCCGAACTAAGAATTCCCGGTGGTGGAACCCCCTCAGGTAGCCTAGTGTGCGATTCTGTATTGCCGGCGCATGAGAGAATTATGGGGGAATCCTTGGAAGAAATGTTAGGCCCCAGAATAGTGGATATAACCTCATCCTCTTCATGTGTAGGCCCATAAATGTTGTTAGTGGCTTTCTCCACATGTCCAGGCCCAAAAGGGGTATCAGGCCCAACAGTGTTAGGGTAAGTATCCATCACATATTCAGGGCCCTTTTGAGGAGAATCCTCCACCTCAAGCGCAGCCCAACAGGAGTAGTATTAGGCCCAACAGAATTAGGGTTAGCTTCCACCTCAAGTCTAGGCCCAATATTAGGCCCAATAGGGTTGGGTTGAGCTGCCGTCGGAACCCTAATTCCGTCTTCAGGCTCCATGGTGGCCGAAATGCTAAGAAGAGGCGGCGCATCTTCACTATCTTGATCTTCCAAGCCCGGGTTAACGCGAGCTGGCGGTGGTGGGGTGCCACTCCGCAATGGTCTACGCGCGTCATGAGGTGTATCACGGAGAGGGGCTATGTGGGAGGTGATCCTTCGGCGTCGCTGCGGAATCCACAATGGTCGGGGCAGAGGGGTCGAGACAAACTCATGGGTGACCTCAGATCCCGCTGTGGGAGGGTTCGGCCGGTTTGGAGAACACACCGACGAGGTAGGAGAGTCGGGATGTACGCTAGTGACGCAGCCAAAAAGTCCCTGAAACGAAGGAACATCGAAGAGTCTGTCAAACTCGGGGATGGACTGCCGAAGCAAGCCATAATCCGGTACCAAACTGATAGCATCCATGTTGGGCAGCTCAGAGGTAGCCATAAGAGACGAAACAGTGAGAAGTCGAGGGGTCATAAAGAAACGGGGATAGAAGAAATGGGGTTAAAACCCTCCCATCGCCGTTTGAGCCCGGCGATGGAGGGTGGGGGAGCGACCGGCGCCTATCAGTGGCGAGGGATGGTGGCCGCCGGCGATGGGGAGGGGGGGAGACGATGGTGAAGGGTGGCGGCTTGTTAGGGTTTCTTAGAGAGCGTTTTTTTTAGTGAGAGAAAATTAAAAGGAAAAAGATTTTTTGATGCCAAGAAAGTTAATAAGTTCGAATAATGAGGTAATAAAGTACTATTTATTGATTTTCTAATAATAATATTTAGTAACATATTCTACTTGTAAGCACGGAAAGGAAAGTCGCCAGAGAAAGCGCCAAATGTGTTCCATTCATCAAGATGACGACATCACACGCCTCAATCAGAGGGTCGTGCGTAGTTTGGGCACGCAGTGTCGCCAGCTGTTCATTACCTTGCGTCACGCAACTATCGATGAATGTCAGCTTCCCTCTTATTCTGTATGAGAGATGTCTACTACAATCCAATTAACGAAGACTACTTTGTGTACATTGACAACAATGACTTCGTCTATCTGTTCAAGCTCGTGAGAATGGATTCCTTAGTTATTCAACTTTTTGTGAGGTATTATTTAATAGTTTGGAAGCCATTACAAATCTTCTTTTTCGCTTTTATACATTTTATTGAGTAATCATATTCTAAGGTATCTTAATAAGGAGTCTGAGAATTTCAAGTGTTGCAACCCGAGTAGTCTATCGGCTATGGAACATGATGGGACATCAAATAGTGAAGTTGATTTTCTGGCTACTATTATCAAAGATGCGCATGTGGCCGGCACTTACTTGTTTGCGCCTTTTCGTGACGGGTAAGAAAATAAGATATATATTTTCTTGATTTCTAGCTTATGTAATAAATAGTCATTTCATTTCGTTTGTTTTAGTAACCAATTGATTCTATTGGTTATCAATTATCCCTCGAACGCGGTATATGTGTTCGATTCGCTCGCACCGAACATCGGCGTAAGGAAGATAAGAGTTCGTCCTCGAATAGATGCATTAGTTTTTTATATACAATAAAGTTCATATATTAGTAACTCTATATTACATTAATTTATTTTACCTACTTTCGAGTTTCACGGCAATTCTCACGGTGTCGGTGACGGGTGCAGTCCAAAATTGCAAAAGGAAACTGAAGGTAACTTGGAAGAGATGCAAGGTTTGCATTTGACATATGAATTTTCAAAGTTATTTGTGTTAAATTATTACCATTATTTGATATTGAATCACATGAAAATCTTTCTAAATTAGTGCCCACGACAACCGAGCAGAAGTGAGTTATTTGGATTTTACGTCATGAAATACATGTACGTTATTACTGCAATCGTATAGGCAGAGATGATACAACCAACTTGCCAACGGTGTTGAACTTTAAAACCATCAGCTTCTTTAAGTTTCAAGTTTATTGTAACTTTTTTTTTGGAAGCGTTCACTAAACGGAAGAAACAGGAGTACAAGTACAGCGTGCATAATATTACTCATGATGCAACAAAAGGTATAGTTCTACGACCAGACAACACATCGTACAACCAAACAACCCAGACTATCTAGAGGTCAAACAAGACCCCAGCAACAAGAGGATACATACTCAAACAAGGCTAAGGAGTCACAAAACCACAACCATCTACAGGTTCCTGGCACCAGATATAGTACCAGCAGGGCCGACGGCCAGAGAGCAGGGGAAAACGTAAAGCATAAAGCAGATGAAAATATCGCAAATGATAGTCATCGAGTGGAAAGAGATCATGCAGAAACTGCATCCGCAACCTGGTCGGGAAAAACAGCGAATAACACGCCACCTCCTGAGTCTTTCAGCCAAGAAGGGAGCAGTAACACGTGGTAATGCAAGCCCAAAGCCCTACCGCGTGCAAGGACCAACACATCCAACAAACCGGCACAAGGTAAAAAACCTCATCGAGAAGCGGCAACAGGGAAGGGGAAGGGAAGGAAATAGAGATGGAAATAGGAAAGAAGGAGATAAGTAGAGATAGAGGAAAAGGTACTCCCTAGTTGGTCCAATCAATACGCCAGATCCGACGCATGGCGCATGACTGCAGGTTGTAATTGTGAGGTAATATGGAGAGACGGACACTTAGGAGCACCTCTATATCCACGACGATTCGCTTAAGTGGCCTGCGCATCACCTCATGCCATCTTCTATTGCGTTCGGACCAAAGATGGTAGACAACCGAAGCAAGGACATGGCGAGGCCCCATTGAGGCAAGATGCTTCCCGGACCATTTACGAGCCGCCCACTGTATAGCTTCAGACCAGTCCCTGTAAGGCCACCCAAAATGCATGTCGTTACGTAATAAGTTAAGACATCGTCTAGAGTAAATACACTCAAAGAATAAATGTCGTGTTGTTTCCACAATATCTGAGTCACATGTCAAATATCACGATGGGATAAAAGAATCAATTAAAATTACAAAAGATCCTATAATTCCAATCAAGAATTCGCTGGGGCCTTTAGGAACAGCCTTGCGAATTGCGAGTGTTTATTCTTTTTCCATTTACTAACTCATAATCAGATTTTGAAAAATAACTATTTGCAAATAAAAGGCAGATAGAGGTCCCCGCAGCAGACACGATCCACGACTTGTCTCTAGTTGCCAGTTTGTCCCTAATCGCAAGCCAGAGCATGAAGTCGTGTCTAGGAATGGCCAACAGGCCACCAACAAGGGTACACCAAGGTACAATGGGTTGCTTTAGGCGAAGACACTCCCTCGTAGAAAAGGTGGAGAACCGACCGTTAGCAGAAGCGATCCATCTATACGTGTCCCTCTCACCCGATCGAATGAGAGGGAGAAGAGGAGCGATCTCAAGATATTCCACCAAAGATTGAGCCGGCCAGCACCATCGGCCATCATTGATAACTTTGCTGAGCTTCGAATCAATCGAAAGGCCCATGATCATATGTCCACAAGGGTAACGTTCTGCCAGGGGTCCTTCAATCAGCCAAGGATCTGTCCAGAGGAACGTGTTTGCCCCATCACCAATGCAGAACTGTATAAGAGGGCGAAATTCGTCACGTAGGTTCAAAATCTTCCTCCAGCTCCACGAAGTCCGCGCCCCAGGTCGGATGCACCATAAGGATTTGTTGCGCAGTCTACTTTGGCGAAGCCAGGTTGCCCAAATCGAGGTTGCATCGTCCGTCAAAATATTCCAGAGTAGTCTCATGAGGAGCGCCTTGTTGTCGGTCTCGATAGAGCGCAACCCAAGCCCTCCATCTTTAGGCAAGCAGATATCAACCCAAGCTACCTTTGCACTAGTACCTCTCCACAGAAAAGCTCTCAGCTGCGTTTCTATACCCCTGATGACCCCTTAGGGAGGAGGAACATGCCCGCCCAGTATGTATGCAATCCAAGGAGGACAGAGTTGATCAGTTGGACCGTCAAGTATAAGACAGAGATAAGTTAGTCCAAGAGCCCAACCGTCTGTCCACGCTAGCGAGGAGGGGGGTACAGTATGCGATCGTGAGTCTCGAGGTAATGAGGGGTACGCCAAGATAGCGCACAGGAAGGGATCCCAGCTGGAATCCCATAATGTCTTGGATCGCACCCTTCAGTCGGTCAGCTCGTCTAGATACAGATATCTCACTTTTGTTGATGTTGGCTTTTAAGCCAGATAGTGTGGTGAATAGATCAAGGCTGCTCTTAAAGACCCCAACGGAATCGATATCCACATGTGAGAATAGAAGAAGGTCGTCCGCAAACGTAAGCATGAAGAGCGAAGTCGCCTCGCAGTTCCAATGGTATCGAAAGATAGCATTATGTCTGATTTCTTCCTCAATGATGCCATGGAGGACTTCCATAACCAATGTAAATAGATAAGGTGATATCGGATCTCCTTGCCGAAGACCCCTTCGCCTTTTGAAGTGGCCCGTCGGAGTGCCATTGATGTTGATCGAGAAGAATGGCGTGGTCAAACAAGCACGTATCCATCCCACGAAAACTGGATGGAAATTAAGCGCATCAAGTGTAGCCAAAATGAAGTCCCATTACACCATGTCATAAGCTTTCGCGAGATCGACCTTGAAGGCCACCCGTTCAGGCAGCCCTATGCTATTATACCCGTGGCAAACTTCTTGCGCTAAAAAGATGTTATCAGAAATCCGGCGACTAGGGATGAATGCAGTTTGGGTATGGTAAACGAGCTTTCCTAGCTGCCTCATAACCGATTGGCGATGATCTTCGAGATGGTTTTGAAAAGGACATTGCAGCATGTGGCGCCCCTGACTTCCACCACCCATTCTTATTACTATTTTATGTGACTGCATGTGATATAGCAAAATCTATATATGAAAATTTTTTTTGGGAAACAAATATTTTTTTTGGGAAACAATCTATATATGAAAATTGCGTACAAATTTTTTCCTTTTATATAAAGGAAACCTTTCTACACATTACAAAATATTCCTAGGACATAAATACATAGGTGAGTGCGGATGCGTGTTTCAAAATCATCTATCGGCCCTCCATTCAGGTCGCATCTATGTACACACTGCCACCTCAAAAGTCCTCCGGAAGCTTCAAAATTTGGCCTCGCCATCGTAAAGATCACGTACAGTGATCTCGTGAACCTACAACACATAAATTCGTGGAATGAGCTTATAAAGCTCAGTAAGTGAAAGCCATGCATGCCATGCACGTGTCCTAATTTGCAAAGGCATCCGCGCCAATGCTTCCTAGACCTTGTATTTTCCTTGTCTTGTCTTGTAATGTAGGACCCTCGGCTATCTTGCTATGCACCATCATGGAGCTCAACCCAGAAGGGATAAATAAATATGTAGATAAAACTCTCTCTCTAGATTCTCTCTCTAGGAAACGCTCTCTCACATAAACCCTAAGCCACGATAACTGTGTCCCGTCACCTCCGTCCACCACCACCCAGCCGCCGGCGACTACGCCACCTGCTGCCACCCGTCGAAGCCTCCCTTTCCATCCTCCATCGCCGGGATCAGACGGCGATGGATGGATTTTGAGTCTTCACGTCGATCTTCAAAATCGGTCTTTCATCTTCCACAAAGCTTCGACCCCAACAATGGAGATTCCACCTTCAGACCTGGATTGTATTGGTCCCCCACCTGATTATAATGCGCTGAGACGCAACATCCCGGACGTTGACGAGTGTTTCGACGTCGCAGCTTTTGAATCGTTCTTGGCGCGCGTCAATGAAGGAAATGCCGGCCACCAACCTCCGCCGGAGCAAGAGACTCCCGCCCACACGGCTTCCATTCCGACGACCACCGTAGCCCACACGCAGCAGGCGGCTGCGACACTACACCACGGTCATAAGAAACGCACGACTACCCTTATATCGCCGATTCGTGACCCCCATCTGGACCGCCGTCCACCTATACATCGGGGCACTCTGCCACCAGCGACATTTCAACAACCGCTCGTTGAGGATGGATCTGACGATGATGGGTCCCTCACTGGCACTGCAACGGCACAGAAACTGACCCACAGCCCTAGGATCTTACAGCGAGACTCTTCGTCATCCAAGCCATACCTGAACGGGACTAGAGTTTCCTATGGTGGGCCCTATCACCCGACGGCTTGCGCCCCTATTACGCACGGTACAATGCGAGCTAATTGCTGTCTCCCCGGGCATTAGGACACATCACCACCATACCTGGGCCCGAGGTCGATCATTGCTGATATCGGGCTTAACCAGCACAAGGCTGATGTGGTCACGAGCGAGCGGACCCTTAAGCGACCTGAGATAGTTTGGCAAATGTTGACAGCCTCGGATGATTCTATCCAGCCTATGCCTCAAACCCCGAATCGCTGTCTCCCTGTTCGACGAGCCACGTCAACCCGGGACTCGGGCTCAAGGGCAATCACGATGGGCGACTTGAATATTCAAAGGCACATGCATGGAGACTTGGTCCCATTCAATAAATCATCCAGCTGGGGGCTCTACGATGGAACATAAATCTTCTGGATCCCCATCACTGAATCACAATGCTAATAACAGCCCTGAGGTGAGAGCGATGTCCGTACTCGACGTGACCCCAGACGTGCACGCACCTAGACGTTTTAGTGGGGCTGCTAATCCCCCTCCTCTGCTGTCGTAATTCAAGGGGCTACCATCACTCAATACCAGCGACGACAACCTAGCCCGGCTCGCCTTAATCTATCTTACACGACCCTGACGGTGTTTGAAGGTGTGGCTGAGGCCTGCCCTCCCTGGGAAGTTATTGAAAAAGGGACGGCGAGATGGGACCATACCCTTGTTGGGTATTTTCTGGGAAAGAGACCTTTCTTCCCACACCTGGAGCGATTTGCACGTTCGACCTGGAAGGACCTCATTGAAGTAAGGGCGACAATTAACGGATTCTTCAAATTCAGATTTGCGAACGCCGAAGCTTCTATGACAGTCTTGGAGAGTAGGCCGTGGCTCATGCAAGGGCAGCCGCTCTTCCTCGAAGCTTGGAGACTCGAAGCTTGGAGAGTGGGAATGTCATTCGAGAAGAAACAACAGGAGGTGGTCGCTTTGGGTCAAATTGCATAATGTGCCATCGGAACTATGGACCCAAGATGGACTTGGGATTGTGGCAAGTGTACTAGGTAAACCATTGTTCGCTGATGCCATGATGGCTAGAGCCGAAAGACTAGAATATGCTAGAATTTGCGTTGAAAAATTCCTGGAGGCCCCTTTTGAAGAACAATTTAACGTCCGCATTCCAACTAAGGACGGGAGACACACGACGGTGGTTCCCATTCGGGTTGAGTATGAGTGGAGACCTAGGAAGTGTACGATATGCACCTCTTGGACTTATAGTGCCGGGACATGCCCTAAGAAGCAACCACAAGCTGCCCGACTGGCTCGGCCGCAACCTATGCCGAGAGCTCAAGGAATGACCACACGGCCGAGGACCAACCACTGCCACAAAATTCTGCCGCGGACCAACCAAGGCTACAAGGTGCACCACCGAAAACAAGGCCCAAACATCAAATCAGATGTTGACCCCTAGGTTCGACGGGAATGGCGTGCCACTACAAGAAAAGACAAAGGCAAGATTAAATTTAACGACGCAACCACAGCCATGGAGAATTTCCGTGACAAAGCTCGAGGCACCCACAGCCCCGATGGCCACTTAAGGAAAAGGCAGCAAAATGATGGAAGCTCAACGAGTATGGCGCCCACCAATGTGCGTCCGCATGAAGATCATAACCCATTTGAGGTCCTGGCTGAGCTGGAATGGGAACACAACGGAACGGAGGGTCCTATAGCAGCCCTTTCTAACGGGTTTCCATGATCCTTGTCGCTGTCTGGAACGCACGTGGTCTAAACAGGTTAGACCACAGATGGGTGGTGGGGGATTTGATTACAAATATAACTTGAAGATGTTAGGGCTGGTTGAAACGAGGGCTTCGGAGCAGAATGCCTCTAGTATCTCGAGTTCGATCAGAGGCAATTGGAATTGGTTCTATGATTACGATGACGGGCCGGCGGCACGCATTTGGGTGGGATGGGACCCTCAGTTTGTTGGAGTCATGATTGAAGCTCATACCAACCAATCGGTCCACTGCAAGGTTTGCATCCTCGATGAGAGATTGAAGTTCTTTGCTACCATTCTCTATGGCCTTAATCTCGGGGCCGATCGTCGTGGGCTTTTGGCTGACCTGACCGCTACGTCTTGCTCCAGCGAGCCTTTCCCATGGATCGTCATGGGAGATTTCAATGCAATTACTGATAGCACAGAGGGTAGAGGAATCTCCACACGGGGATGCCTGGATATGAATGCCTGTTTGATTACTGCGGACCTCGTTACCCTACCACGTCTGGGATCATTCTACACCTGGTATAACCAACAGAGTGGTACCTCGGGGGTTTGGAGGCGCTTGGATAGGATGCTGAGGAACCCTACTTGGTTCTCCAGTTTTGGAGACTTGGCCTACAAATGCATTACGCCGGCCACTTCTGACCACTCCCCTCTTATCTTGGAAGTTGACCCGCCATTAAGGTCTAGGGGTACTACCTTTCGTTTTGATAATTTCCTTACTCATGACCCCAGATTCATTCCGTTAGTGCAAGAGATTTGGAAGCGCACGGAGGATGGTTATCCCATGTTTGGGGTCATTAATAAACTTAAAGTGCTTAAACAAGAACTCAAAAAACTTCGGCGCGAGAAAGGCCACCTTAATCGCAATGTGGTTGAAGCTTGGCAATTCCTTGAAGCTACCCAAGAATTATTGATTGGCCATCCGATGGAGACTCAACTCCGTACTCTTGAGAAAAGATGTAGATTCGCTTATGCTAAGGCTGTGGATATGGAACATTCGGCATTGGCCCAACGTGCGAAAGTTGCTTGGCTGAAAGATGGCGATCAGTGTACCGCTTTTTTCTTTAAGAAAGTGGCTATTCGTAGGGCTATCAATTGCATGCTCTCTATTGATAATGAGGCGGGTACTACCTTGGAGGGTGAAGATCAAGTCAAAGCTGAATTACTTCGATACTACACTAATATCCTTGGGCGGTCTAGCCGGGTTACTCCTCTTATCACTTCCGATGTGACACCCTTTCTCGCCAGGACCCTTAGCGCTACTGAAGCTGAGGCTATGATTACTCCTGTTATTGACCTGGAGATTAGGAAGGCGCTCTTCTCTATTGGTGATAACAAGTCCCCCGGGCCGGATGGCTACTCGGCTATTACAAGGAAGCTTGGGAGGTCATTGGGGCGGACATCACACATGCTATACAAGAATTCTTCCGGACGGGTCACCTCCTTGGAGAGCTGAATTCTACACTTATTACCCTCATCCCTAAGTGCGAGTATCCGAGGACTGCAAGGGACTATAGACCCATCTCCGTTGTAACGTGCTCTACAAGGTCATCTCGAAGGTAATTGCTAATCGTCTTCGGGGCTGTTTGGGAACCCTTGTCCACCCCTCCCAAACGGCTTTCATCCCGGGCCAACATATCACAGACAACATCCTTTTAGCACAGGAGGTGTGCCATGGCTATAAAAACGCAGGCATACCTGAAAGAGTGGCATTTAAAGTCGACCTCGCTAAGGCGTACGATATGGTCGAATGGGACTTTCTTTTGATGACTCTCGGGGCGCTCCACTTTCACCCTACCTTCATAGAATGGATTCAAGCCTGCCTCACGACGACTTCGTTCTCTATCAACTTTAATGGACGCCCTGAAGGCTTCTTCAAAGGTCGTCGTGGACTGCGCCAATGTGACCCAATTTCACCTTACCTCTTTACATTAGTCATGGAAGTCTTGCATGGTATATTGAGGAACGGATACGGCAAAGTGGCTGTTTTCAATACCATTGGAGATGTGATGCTACAAAAATGTTCATGCTTTCTTTCGCGGACGACCTTCTTCTGTTCTCTCATGCGGATGTTGGATCTGTCCGGGTCTTCAAGGAAAGTCTTGATACCTTCGCGGCTATATCTGGTCTATAGGCCAACCCCAACAAGAGCGAGATGTACATTGCTAAAAGAAGTGAACGGCTTGCGGGAACGATCCGGACTATTATGGGGTTCTCGATGTGATCCTTACCGGTACGCTAAGGTGTGCCCCTGATCACTTCACGCTTGACCATTGCTGACTGCGAACCACTCATCACCGCCATTGACAGGCGCTTGGGCTCTTGGACTCACCAAACTCTATCCTACGCGGGCAGAGTTCAGCTGATAAAATCTGTGCTTCTCGGGCTTTGCGGGCATTTTTATGCTTCCTAAAGGTGTCATCCGTGCAATAGAATCACGATTGAGGGGTTTTCTTTGGAGGGGCTCTAGTGCTAAGGTGGCCTGACGGACGTCTGCTTACCTACTGAGGAAGGTGGGCTTGGTATTAGATCGACACAGAAGGATAATAAGGTTTTAATGATGCGTCTTCTTTGGAGCTTGCTGAGCGGGGACGATACTTCTATTTGGGCCAGCTGGATTCGACGCACGAGATTAAATAGCACGTCTTTATGGTCCATAAGACCAAATTCTAGGACATCGTGGAATTGGAGGAAGATCCTGAAGCTCCGTGACCACATCCGTCCGTTCCTTCAGTTCCACATTGTAATGGGGCTAACAACTTATCTTTGGACTGACCCTTGGTTACTCACAGGACCGATGGTGGACAGATTCCCTCGTGGGCCCATGCTCATGGCGCTACCTCTTGATTCGAGGCTTAGTGTTGTCATTAATACTGATGGTTGGAATTGGCCGGGTCAAACCACTGTTGAATTGATTGAATTTGCTCCCATTCTACCACAGGTCAACCCAATGGAGTGCGATGGATTGCTACGGCAAACGGTCAATTCACGACACAATCGGCTATGGATAAATTGAGGATGTGACGGCCAAACGTCCATCGGAGTACACTTTTTGGAGGCCCTTTGTCCATCCTAAGCATCAATTATCTTATGGTTGGCTATTAGAGATAGACCTCGTGACAAACCTTGGGTGGCGGCTGCGGCTGGGACGCCCATGTGTCTCTTATGTGACACCCAAATGGAGGAAACGATAAGACATTTGCTTTTGATTGTACTTTTATTAGAAGTTGTCTTCGTTTGGTGCGTCACAGGTTGCGGTTCGACTGGCCTAGGAGGGATTGGTTTGATGGCATTCGTTGGGCTGCTTATCGTTGGTTAGCCCGGCACCTTGCTTTGATGGACCAAGACACGCCATTGTCTCGTTGATTTACCACATTTGGATGGAGAGGAACAGGAGATGGCGTGAAGGACGCCGTCGCACCCCTGATCAAATTACAGCCGTCTTTAGTTCCATCATTGAAAGCAGTACATCATGGGATTCCTCCGTATCCTGATTTCGTGCGTTTGCTCGAGTTTTGATTCCAAATGTAATATTTCCTATCACTTGATCTGTTGGATGACTAGAAGCATGTTTCCAGTTTCTACATTGCTGTTCATCAGCTTCTGATTCCAGTGTCTCAACATTTTCATCTTTTGGAATGTCTTCCTCACTGTCTTTAGTATCCTGCAATTTTGCACAAGGCAAATCTAAACCTTCCTCATCAGTAGCATATGCGTTGGATATCTAATCAAAAGTAACATGTATGGATTCCTGAACAGTTAGCTTCCTTTTATTATAAGCACGATATGTCTTTAGAATGAAGCTGTAACCAAGGAATATCCCTTCATCTATCTTAGCGTCAAATTTTTCTCTCAATCTGTATCGTTCAAGATAAAACATTTACATCCAATCACACGAATGTAACCTATATTTGGAGTTCTACCATGCAGATCTCATAAGTAGTTTTCTTTAATATCGGCGTAAGGAAAACACGATTAGACACATAACAAGCTGTACTAACAGCTTTCGCCCATAAATGTTTAGGAATATCATACTTATGTAACATAGATCTAGCCATTTCCTGTAACACCCTATTTTTCCGTTCAACTACGCCATTTGCTGGGGAGTTATAGGGGTAGAGAAGTTATGACTATATCCATATTGATCACAGAATGATGCAAATGATTTACCATCGAATTCTAATCCATTATCACTACGTATCCTACGTAGATTCATTTGTTTTCATTTTCAAGTCTATATACTAGCGATGCAACGTTATCTAATGCCTCATTCTTATGTGCAAGGAATATCACCCATGTATACTTGGAATAATCATAAAAAATGACAAAGGCATACTTTTTACCTCGCAGAGACATTGTTTGAACAGGACCAAAAAGGTCGAGATGAAGCAGTTCCAGTGGTCTGGATGTGGATATCACATTCTTTGATTTGAATGATGTTTTGGTCTGCTTACCCATTTGGCATGCCTTGCATGTTTTGTCCTTGACGAACTTTATATCAGGAATGCCTCGTACCACTGGATTGCTTGTTTCCATGTTGGCATCTCCTAAGCGTCTGTGCCATAACCAGGTGTTATCATGTGTAAGTGCTAAGCACTTGACATTTGGTCAGTGATATCATCAAGAGTAATACAGTAGATATTTCTATCCCTAGATGCACTAAATAACACCTTATTATCATTTCTAACAACACGCTTATCATTTTCAAAAGTAACCGTATGACCTTTATCACATAATTGACTAATGTAACGAGGTTATGTTCCAGATTCTTAACTAACCATACGTCATCTATAATAGTATGTAAAGTGTTACCGACAGTTTCAACCAAAATAATCTTAGCTTTTGTGTTTTCGGTGTATGAGACATATCCTCCGTCATACGCTTTTACCGACACAAACTTACTGATATAACATGTCATATGGTGGGAACACCCACTGTCGAGATAGCACTTGTTTTTCTTGCTGGATTTTCTTCTTTGTACCTGCATGAATCAATTCTTTTGTGAGGTCCACAACTTTGATTGGGTCCTAAAAGGTTAGCGGCAAAATAACTCTTGTTAACACGTGATATATCATGTCACAGACTGTATCTCTTAAACACATGTAGGCCAGTGTGAGAAACTTGATTCTCAGGAACCTGCTTTGGCCTCCAGACATATCTAGACTTATCCGCTCTCTTCAAAAAGCAGTTGTTAGAATAATGACCGTGACGGCCGCCTGTAAAACACTTAGGCTTTCTATCAGTTTGTGGTGCAGTGTGTTCATGTGTCATGGAATATGCTATCCCTGATTTTCCAAAATTTCTAGGAATACTGAGTAACATATAAAGATTTTGTTTTCCTTCAAGAATTCTATCAACAGTACGTGCTTTTTCTTCTAAGGAATTTTTAAGAACAAATATATCTCTAGATATATCACTATTTTGCTTTCTAAGCTCTTCACAATTGTGACGCCCGGGGCCGATGAGGGCGGGGAGTGATAGTCGGTGCCAGAGATGTGTACGGACAAGGAGCGGCTCCTGGCAGGCTTCTAGGCGAAGCGGTACATGAACGAACCGATACGACACAAGAATCAGAGGGGATCCTGAGCCTGGCGACGTATAGGCGTGTCTGGTTAAAAATCGTATACGAGAATTGTATTACTACTCATATCACCAAGGTCGACCTACCTTTTCGGGAGTCCATCTATAGAAACTCCGAAGTTAAGCGTGCTTGACTTGGGGTATGGGACGGGATGTTACAGGTGGTATCAAAGCACAACCTCTCGCAGTACGGTGCTAGTTCGGGGATGAACCAGACAGAAGTTGGTGGGCATGTGACGTCCGGGTCAGATGAGGGCGGGGAGTGATCGCTGGTGCCAGAGAGGTGCACGGACAAGGAGCGGCTCCCGACAAGCTTCTAGGCGAAGGGGTACATGAACGAACTGATCCGACACCCGAATGAGAGGGGATCCTGAGACTGGCAATGCATGGGCGTGTCAGGCTAAGAATCATTTAAAAGAATTGATAGTACTACTCATATCACCAAGGTCGACCTACCTTTTCGGGAGTCCATCCATAAGAACTTCAAAGTTAAGCGTACTTGACTTGGCATCTTGGGATGGGTGACCCCCTGGGAAGTTTGCCCAGGGTGCGAGTGAGTGAGGACAAAGCACGCTGGAAGGTTAAGTGGTGATACGGTGGGGCCAGACTATCAGTCACAGAGTGGTGGGGCCAACCTCACAGGTCCCGGTAGGGACGGATGCTACAGTGACACCCAGTATGGGACGGGTCGTTACACCATTGAACCCCACGTCACGACGTCAACAGTGTGGACGGCTGACATGGGCATTTGTTGTGGCCCGAGACTGAAAACAGTGATACAATGCTTTCGATGTGACAAAATGGGCCATTTTCGCTCGTGACTGTCGGGCGAATCCATACCTTGCACCAGCCCAACAACCAACACAACTTACACCGACTACTAGGAGAGTATTCACCTTAATTGCCGAGGAAACAGATCATGTAATGAACACGGGTACATAAATCTCGAAGTACTCGCAACCTTATTTTCATTTTAGAGAAGTCGGGCAACACATACGGATGTGTCGGCTTATTACGTGACAAACGTAGGAACAAATCCTATCTCGTTAGGAAATTTGAAATGAATCAGAGACAAACGTAAATATTAGTATATGAATTGACAGAGTAGCACAGTGGATGTAGCGACCCTAGCCATCGCTACCAATTCTAGCGTTATCTTAAGTGCCTAACGATGCGATGACTTAAAAGAGATACGGAATTTCGTATAAAATTTTTCCTTTTTTCATAAATGACTTCATTTCTGTACTCGTCAAAAGAATACATTAATTTCCTAATTACATGTTAGTCTTAGTTACACGGGTTGTGTACAGTTTGCACAACAAAAGTATTCCTATACGCCCGGCCTCACAGGTCGTCATCCACGTACACACCACCCCCAAAAGTCGCTCGGAAGCTTTCAAAAGACTGCCTTGCCAGCTAGGGGATCACGTACCGTGCTCGCTCGCACCTACAACACAAAACATAAGGGTGAGCTAAAGAGCTCAATAAGTGGAAACTATATGCATGCAGTGCACGTGTCCTAAATCGCAATGACCTCCGCATCAATGCACTTCTAGACTTCACTTTCTTTCTCATTCTCTTTCCTTTCATTATTGGGCCCTCGGCTTCAATCTCGCTACGCACCATCATAGAGCTCATTTCTACTTCGTACATACATATAAGTGACTGTGCACGCACACTGAGAGACTACCCTGTTCGCAATTAGCATTCGACTCCATGGCACCTTTTCATCCCAATGCGGTCCACATTGGGAGGCTAACGACGCCTTTTCGGCCCAATGCAGTCGTCATTGAGAGGCAACCCCTATTCGTCTTTGTGGTACCTTTTTAGCCCAATGCGATCCCCATTGGGAGGCTAATAACGCCTTTCCGGCCCGACGGTCGACATTGAGAGGCAATCCCAGTATGCAAATTGCAGTCCACATTGGGAGGCTCATAATGCCTTTTCAGCCCAATGTGGTCCCGAAGGTGCCTTTTTAGCCCAGTGCGCCTGGCACACGGGCGCTTCACCCTGGTAGCCCACTCCTAGGTTGCCAACACCCGAGATACCCTCGGTGTCGCGTTTTCCCTCGGGTCGCACAGGTCGCACTTCCCGTCATAAGGGTCTTATCCCATCTTAATCGTAATTTCGGCGATGCCTTAACGCTGCCATGGTGACATAGGAGAGTCGTGACTTGACAGCGGAGTCGACAACAGATGCCCATATCGACAATTATACATCGCTCACAGGCAATCCTGACTCATACACGCTCTCGTGTTTTAACTTTCGTACTAAGCGTGCATGCTCGTGATCATGTCGTGAATCATATGAGTATGCATGTCATGCCATGAATAGTAAATTACGCATATCACATAAGCTTCACGTCTGTCATGAAAGCACGTAGTCACATAATTTCTGCGCACATAGAAGTCATGTGTTGTAGTTGAAGTGTAGTCTCCACTTACCTGGCGTCCGTAGATTAGCTACTATCGATTTGATGAAATCCCTAAGCTTCGACCTTAAGCACAAAATAATGATATTAGCACCTTATCTAATTTACTTGACTAACTAGTAACTTTAATATTTCGAATTAATTTTAGGCCTATAACCCGTGACACTCGTGAATAGACTTAGCCACATAAGATTCGTGAACTTATGTAACTCACAAAATTCCCATGACTCGCGAACCTTGCACGGTTATTCCAATTGGTGAAGTTACTTCGTGAACTTATTTAGTTCGTGAAGTGTTGGTGAAATTCATGAAGTCTGGTGTTCTAATAATTCTTGGAACACCCTATATATACGCTTCGCGAACTTATATAGTACGCCAAGTCTAAGCTCGCTAAGTTGATAAAATTTGGGAAGTTGTTGTTTCACGACTTCGTAAACTTCCTGAGATTCGTGTCCTTGCATGATTCGTGAACTATGATTAACTCGTGAAATACCCTAGTTCGAAGTCTAACATTTTACCTATTTGCTTCGCCAAGTAACTAGGGTTCTCAAACTAACTACGGTTCCTAAAGAAATTAGGATTCGCAAACTTCATTTGCCTACTTCACACTTCACGAAGTCTATCTTCCTTTATATCTAATTCGCAGGGTGCTTTATGTTATTTATAATTCATGAAATGTTTTAAGTACACTTCGCGAACTCTACTATTACGCTCTCTCAATTCGCGAATGGCTCACATTAGTTTGCAAACTACTTAGACCTAATTCGTGAAGTGTCAGGACCCGTCGTCCGACCTCGTATTCCGTTCTAATCCTAAGTGCTTTAATGGTGTGTTGTCGTGCAAGGCATGAAATTACGGATAATTTTTTTTTCATTTTTAAAATTGCGTGCGGAAGTCCATACAAGTCAAAAGAATGTTCTATAGTTTCCTGATCGTATGTACACAAAATATATAAGTGCGTGTGTGTGCAGCAAAAGCTTCCTATGCGCCCGGCCTTCACAGGTCGTCATCCATACACACACTCCCACCTCAAAAGCAGCCGGATAGCTTCAAAAGATTGGCCTTGCGTAAAAATCGAGTCACGTACCGTGATCGTCCGTACCTACAACACGTAACGTAAGGATGAGCCACCGAGGCTCAGTAAGCAGAAATTATGCATGTATGCACGTGTCCTAACGATCGACAATCCACGCCGTCGTTTTCTAACGCTCATACTCTTTTCTTATACTCGTACTCTTTTCTTACACTCATACTCTTTTCTTGACTCGTACATCATATGGGCCCTCGGCTTTCTATCCCACTATGCGCCATATCATAGAGATCTCAATCCAATAGGAATTCGTACATATGTGGAGGTTCACACACTAGAAGGTCACCCGAAGGAATCTTCCCTTACTCAGTGTGGCCTCCACGCGGACGCTTCTCACTGGTAGCCGACACCAAGGCCACTAACCGCGGAGGTCACCCGAAGGAATCTTCCCTCCCGGTTAGCGTTCACGCACTAGAAGGTCACCGAAGGAATCTTCCCTTACTCAGCGCGTGCCCCGGGCAGCATCCTCCAGGTTGCATCTCCCGCATACGGGGGTGTTCCCCCAGCCTCTTATACAGGCCTTATGGCTTCATTCGCCATGGCTGCATAGGGGAGCCGTGACTCTTCATTCGAGTCGACACAAACGCCAAAATCGGCGAGTATATATCGCACACAGGCGATCTTATGCACGCTCGTACCTCGCGTCTTATATACTACGCATGCGTGCAAATGCTCATGCCATGCTCATAAAAATATGCAGATCATTCTATCATGCATAAAATGAGGTCATGCAATACATACACATTCCACATAAAGTCATGTAAGCACGAAACCACATAATCATACGCAGGCAAGTTACGTGTCGTAGTTGGATTTCTACTTATCTGTCGTCCAAGCTTTTAATTAGCGTGCTTCCTCGTTCGTTCCTAACGTTTGACCTTTTAAATAAAAATTGTTAGAGTATTAGTACCTTGTTTTCCTTGGTTAACTTGTCGAAATAATTAATTTTAGTTACACCACTTATTTGGACTTGTATTAATTTCCTACGCTCCAAGTCAATTGATTTGCCTTGTTAAGTTTCCTAAGTGAATTGACTCCATACCACGTTATGCTAAAGCTAAGTTTCGATCCTAAAGAAATTCCGAACTTATAACATTTCAATTCTAAGCTCGGCGAAAGTCATTTAATTTGCATGGTTTCGCCCGATTTAATTTTGTCCGATTGAAGTTCCTAAATTCCTAGTTTCGATCAACACCGTGCACACTAAGGGTCACTTTCGATCAATGGTTTCGCTCGATGTTGCATGATAGAGTATGGGTTTCGCCGTGTTTCTACGTCGGCATGACCTCATCATGATTTCGATCGAAACCCTACATGGATAGAGGATCATTTCAAATTAGTTTTGAGGGTTTCGATCGATTCCACTTTCAATCAACTTGAGTTTCGCCGAGTCCTTAGGTCATCATGATATCATCCTAGTTTCGATCGAAACCTTGCATGTGTAGAGGCTAATTTCAATCGATTGCATGGGCTTGAAGGGGAGTTTCGCCGAGGTATCATGACCTCACCTTAGTTTCGATCGAAACTTGGCATGGGAAAGTATCACTTTCGGTCGAAACCATGCAAGTTTCGCCGTGTCCTGACGTGTGCATGGCGTCATCTTGGGTTTTGATCGAAACTCTTTATGGAAAAGGTCACTTTCGAGCAATTGCATGTGTTGGAAATTGAGTTTCGATCGATACTCATGCATTAGAATGGGTTTTGGTCGAAACTCACGACCTATTAAATTTGTTATCTTGCAAATCGATTTAATGGAAACTTAAGTCTATTTGAGTGTCGCCCGGAACCTCAAAATTAATTTCCTACTTTTGATCGAAAGTGCCTAGGTGAATCATATTCGATCGAAACTGCTTTCTTCCTAATTTATCCGATCGAAGCACCTGTATCTCATGCCTTTCTGCTACCAAAATCGTATGAAATCTACTTAGAAGTAATATTCTAGCTCCGTGAGCCCTACATTGAACTATTCTATCCCGATTCACCCCAAATATCGACTTAAATCCTAATCTAGATTTCACTCTCAGGGTTTTCGCATCTTTCCTCAACTACTTCGCTTTTAATGTCATTAATACACCCAACCACACCTAGGGTACGAAATTAAAAGGCTTAGGGATGGTATTTCACTTACAATTTCGAACCCCAAGTGGTGCGTTTTTTGGGTGGAGCTCCTTTCGTCAACTCCTTCTTCTCCTCTTTGAGTTTTCATTAGTTGGGTGAGATTTGTATTGATTTCTTGCTTAGATATTTTCTTTTACTTAGGGTGGGTGAGGCATAGAGTAGACGTGGCCCTTCCATAAACCAAGGAATATTGTCTCAAGTTTGATTCCTTGCAAATTTGGGCCCATTGTTAATTCCTAGCCCAACAATAATTAAATTTCTAGTCCATAGGAAATCCTAGCCCATCTAAAATTGCATCTTCCTTTCCGTTGTTATTTTCGAAAAATTCTCCTTTCCTAGGTTAGGGGTCATCACAAATTCATATCATTGGCTCTTAATTGCACATAATGCTTGTAACACTCACGAGCATAAAATTCGTAACATCACATGAGCATATAACATATACGAAATTAATATGAAATCACATAGGTCATATACGTAATTTATTCCATCACCACATGGTCTCTCAACTCGCAAAGTTGGATCAATTCGCGAAATGCCTTCTCAACTCCTCGTTCGTGAAGTTAACTCGGATTTGCGAAATTCTCACGACCCGCGAAACATCTTCAATTTGCGACTCTTTTGGCCTACGTGAAGTTCATTTCGCACGGTACGGATTCGCCAAGCTCGCACTTCGCGGACTCCTCTCCATTCGCAAAGTTCGGCGCAAAGTTCGGCCTGCCAAGTGAAGCTCCTATACTTCGCGAATTCTCACCTAGTTCGCAAGTGGCACGGATTTGCCAAGTGGCGTTCGCGAAGTTGTGGCGAAGTTCTTATTGCCATCGAGTTCGCCAACCTTGATGGATTCGTGAAGTGCTTTGTTGTCTCGCCAACTTAGCTTCGCGAACCGTGTTATTGATTCGCCAAGTTCGGTTCGTGACTTGTGGAGTTCGCCAATCTCGGGCAATTTGCCAAAGCCTTTACTAAGTTTCACGAAGTCCCCTACTTTATCTCTTGATTCGCCGAAGTTGACACCATTCGTGAAATGTACTTTCTAACTTAGAGTTTGATTCGTGAAATACCACGTGCTCTCAATTCAAAAACCGTAGTTCGCGAAGCACCTTCGCATGGTTCGCGAAGTGACCATGACTCCACCAATTCGCGAAGTTGCCTCCCTTTTTGATTCGTTAATTTCATCCGTCAAGTCCTAGTTCACGAAGTACGTTGCATGGATCATGGATTCGCGAAGTTCCATTTTGTGGCCTTTAATGATTCGCGACCCTTGGAGTTCGCCAAGTTAAGCTTGGCTCGTGACTTTCTTATTTCGCTACCAATTCGCGAACTTTTTATAGTTCGCGAAGCTCATCTTTTGCGGCCTCAAAACAGTTTTTATCACTTAAACTCTAGGGAACTTCGATCTAAACCTTACCCTCTTTCTTAGGAACTCGTTGAAGACCCTAAGAACTCCAAAAACCCTAAAATCTCGATCACCATAAATCACAAACTTATGCTTATTTCTAGTGTTCTAACTTCTTAATCTAGGGGCTAAATCACAAACTAAAACGTAAGATACTTAGTAGGATTTCATACCTTCCTCAAAGCGTAAGCTCGATTCTCTCCCTTCTCTCTATCTTCACGTTTTCATTAGTGAGAGGAATGTTTTTTTGGATAAATATCTTAGATAATGGTTTAAGCTTTTAAGGGTATGGTGATGATACTAGGTTTGACGTGAATATCCCCTATTTTAGGGAGCTTTGTCCCTAAGATTTTTCTTTACTAACTACGGCCAAGGTTAAGGTTCTACTTGGGCCTAGGTTTAAATTTAAATCTATCCCAATTGCATTTTAGTCCAAGTTTGTCTCACAAATGCTATTCTCCTCATTAAGCATTTTCAACATTCCAACTAAGTTAGATATTGTCTAAGCACATACTTAGCTATACGAAATCACATAAGCACATAATTTCAGAAAATTCACTTAGGCACAAAATCAATGCACAGAATTCCATAAAATCACATAGACATAAAACGCGCTATGCAAGTTTAGGAAATCACATAAGCATAAGACGTGCATGCAAATTGGTCGGCTAATTGGCCTACGGGGCTCGGGTCTTACAGTGGAAGCGTGGAATAAGTATGAATAGACGGCATAGAAAATATATGGGCAAGCCTGGTCGTTGAGCTGAACTCGAGTCCCCTACCACCGAATTTCGGGGGCAAATTTTTTTTAAGGGGGCGAGGATATAATACCCCGAATTTTATGAACATGCTAATCTGTGAATTTAGGTGCAAATTATGTGTTTACGTGACTGCATGATGTATGTTTCAGAGTCCTATATATGTGCTACATGATCTATGCCTTATGTGCTCATATTAGACTTAGGAAAAATTTGGAAATCAGACCTTAGAAAGTCTCGGCAAATAAGATAGGATTTGAGTGAGTAAATATCGATCGATCATGATGTAATTGACTAATATAAAGATAAATATCGGACGATTATCAGTGGACAATCCTATCATTTGAAAATTACCTCAATAAAACGCGTTGGATTTTATTCCTCATGCCCAAGATTACGTCCGGGATCATTAGATAGGAATCCAAAGATAAAGAGAAAAACAAAAATATCACTACGGTATAAACGAAGAGTTTCAGAGTAAGCATTACACAATGTCCAAGACAATTGTTTGCAAAAAAAAAAAGAAAGAGAATAGATTTTCCATCTTTTTATCCCCTATTCTATTAACATATGTACGTGTTACCTTTCGTCGAGTGAAAGGGTTTGAATCGGGTGATTGTAAAATAATCTTGGGTAATCAATGTTAGAAAAAGGTCAAAATCTGCGAAAGTAAATTTGACCGATTATGGGGTTAGTAAGATGATAATTTCGAATAACTAAGAGTCATAAAATGATTTCTTAACGCAAGGGGAATAACTGAGTCACCTCCTAGTCATTTCATGCACATACTTCTAAACTTTAATCCTTATCAAGTCGATCAAAAAGGACATTAGGGAAACAAGAGTGGGAGGAAAATCTTTATAACAAAAGGGAGAGAAAACCCTCGTTACGGTAAAGAGAAGAACAACCAAAAGAGAGCTTATCAAACAAAGGATATTCATAAAACCTTTAAGTGCGGGCTTTTGGTAAGTATATCATTTACCACTTTATAATTTTCGTGGCTTAGGTTATTTAGTTATTATATCTCTAGGGCTTAATGAAATTCATGGAGCTTTCGAGTATGATAGGTGGTAGAAATCCTAGGTTGAATTTAAATTCATGTTAACCTATCTATTCAGATTAGAGAGTGCCTAAGCTGAAGACTTATGAAGTTGATTTAGTTCGGATATTCCTATTTACCTACGTAACTTTCGGATAGTGTACTATATATTTTTAGGAATTAGAACTTCAAGAACATAGTAACTTTCGAATAGAGCTAACGATTTTTAGGGTAGAAGAAGCTTTAGAATATGCAAGCTTTTGGATGGAGTAAATTCAGTAGCAAGTCTTAGGGAATAAAAAGGTAAGGTAAAAACAGTTCGATTAAATTTTGAAACTAGAGACTTATATGAGCTTTCGGACGACGCATGCATATAATATTAGATGAGTTTAACTTAAGAAAAGTTCTTGGCGAATTGGGGCGCGTATGGTCAATCGGGCGAATGAGTTCTAGTTAGTAAACTTTAGCCATAATATATTTATATATATGATCAAACCTACAAGGAATCGGCCGATTAGGACACTTGCAGAATCTAGAAATCGACCGAATGAATAATGTATGTAAGGTTTAAACTAGTTAGTGATTGGACGAATTAGAAATCCAACCTAAGAATCGGGCGACTCAAGGGCATAATGATTTGGGCAATTGAGGGCCAAATGATCGGACGATTTGTGGAAGACATGATCACTCGGCGATTGTAAATGTCGGATGCAACCAATCGGGCGATTTGGAAGGAAGCGGGCGACGTGAAGCCACTCGGCGAAACCATGATTAAAGCATGACAAGTCAGGCGATTCTTGAATGAGGTAGCAATAGTTTCGATCGAAACTTGTGTCTATTCCAGAAGGAATCGGTTGATTTGTACCCCAAGTAAACCCTCGACGAAATCGGAATTAAATCATGACAAATCGGGCAATAGAACGCTCGGCGAAACTCATGTAGACACATGATGTAATCGGGCGATTCAATGAGTGACAATCGAGCGAGTACTTGAAGTTTAAAAGCTTGGAAGAGTCGAACGAAATGAAGTCTAAGCATCCCAGGAATCAGACGATTCAAAGGCTTCGCAATCGAGCGATTCTAGGATTTAAAGAATCGAGCTCTATATGTTACAATTCAACATAAACCTAACCTAGAATAGAACTCAAACGATTTAGAAATTTAGTAGACTAGATAGTCGAAATTTATTTCAATATTATTGTATAATTTCAATATAATATTCAGAGAATCGACAGTTAGGAACTCCTCTGGGTTTCGTATTTGATTATATCAGGAGGACATGTAGGTGAAACCTTAATCGACGACAGTACCCTTTTATGTGAATATATGTGTATGTGTTTTGTAGCTGAAATTTACCTACGACACGTAAATGGTTATGTGATTATGTGATACTTACGTGCTTACTGAATTTGATTACGGGTGAGCAAAAATATCCGGAAATCGGATTCCGATCCGGTATTCGGTTTTTAAAACCCGGAAAAATGGATATCCAGTTTCAAAATCGTATCGGATATTCGATCCGATTTATTTAAAATAAACAGGATCGAATACGGATAGTGGTTTGTCTAAAATCTGGATATCCGGTATCCGGTTTTATATTTAAAAAATAAAAAAAAAATAAAAAAACATTGTCCAAAAAGACAAATGAAGGTCCAAAAAGGAAAAAAAATTCATCAGTAGAATATTTAAATTTATATTATTTATTATTGCAAAAACTTTTGTTAGAGAATTGATATAAAAAAACATAAAAACATCGAGATTCAAGTTAAAAAATTAATGTAAATTTGTGGTATTGTGTTTATTATTTATTATGTAATTTTGAATCATAAATTCACATATTGTGTGAATTACTATGTGTAGAAATTCTTATATTAAAAAAATATATTTTTTATTGTGATAGGGAAACAAAAATATGATTTTGAAAAGAAAATAATAAAAACTATAAGAAAAATAAATTTAAAAACCGGATGCGGATATCCGGTACTGAATGAACCGGATATCCGATTTTCGGATATCCGATTAAACCGGAGCGGATACGGATACCATTTTTCTATATCCGAAAATCCGGATATCCGAATTACGAATATCCAAAAAACCGGATATCCGGTTTTGCTCACCCCTAAATTTGATGAATGATGCGATTTCGTGAATTATGTGCTTCACATTTAATATGTTGCACATTATAAACATGTTTTGTACACTACACTTGCATACCACGTCAATGGAGGAAGTTGAATACCGTGCGGAACGGCAACGTATGAGGTGTCGTCGATGTGAGAGGATTGATCGTGGCAATACGGTGGCACCTTACGTGTCAATGAGTGGGATAGGTTGTGCCGATATTGGCAGTCGACTCGTGGTAGAGTTGAGGATAGTACTAGCGCACCTGACAGTTATACTGTCGAGACTCTCTTAAGAGGGTCTTTTGGCAGAAGAGGCGACCTGGTAGAGTTTGCTCAAGGAGGACGCTAACGTAGGCATCGCTGGGGCAGGTAGACGTCTCGGGAGAGAGCCCGGGGCTGCCCTAGAGTTGATCTCTTGACTCATTCCTTAAATGGGTTGTGCGAGGTGTCTATTTCTGTACCTATGGGCCCAGTGGTTGAGGTGAGACCTGTCGTCGAGACGAGATCTAGCTTGAGACGAGGTCTAATGATAGGATGGGCGTGCATTGCATGGTGAGGTTAGAACACTTTCATATAATGGATTGGCATTGGGGTTGAGTCAGGGTTGAGTGCACGTTGCATGTCATGCATTCTTTCGCCTATTGAGCAAATAGCTCAGGGTTTTACGTGTTGTAGGTATCGAGCCCGACGCCGATGCGTGTCGTGGCTGAGGCGTGCTCACGGCGGTGCTTCACGAACTTTTGAGGGTGGGGCTGTACAAGGTTGACGACCGTTGAGCGACTTTAGGATTTTTAATATTTTGATATTTTGGGGCTACAGCTCGTATTCAGTGATGACGATGTAGACGATATTAGATATAATATATTTTATTTCGGAAACATTTTTTCGTCCGATGGGTCTTCCGCGACTTAAGTTGCGAAAATCCGCCACCAATTTGTATTAGAAAGTAAGGGTCGCCACACTTGATTCGACTCGTATCACAAGTCATGACCTCCGCTTCCAAGTCGGCACGCGATAGGTCATCGAATAAGTGATCGGTTATCCAGCACCCAACTGGAGCCTTAGGCTTACAGAATTTTAATGTTTGAGGTTAAGAGTCCACTGGTGCCTTCCTTTCTCGTGCCCATCGAGAACAGTGACTCAACTCGACACATTTGAAATTGTTCATTAATTGCTTTACCGGATGCTAAGTAAAGAACTGTTATATCCAATAAATGAACAATGCCTTTCAATAAACACATGAAAATATCTTGTTACACAAAAGGTTGAATGATAAATAAGCTATGCCCTATACAATCTAATCCTCGTATAGCATTCAAGGGCATATTCCTAAGTATACCTAGTTTGTAAGGATTCTAACATGCTCAACAATGTAGAGTTAGGAAATAAATCGGATCGAATATCCGATACGATTTTTGAAACTGGATATCCGTTTTTCCGGGTTTTAAAAACCGAATACCGGATCGGAATTCGATTTTCGGATATTTTTGCTCACCCGTAATCAAATTCAGTAAGCACATAAGTATCACATAATAATCACATAACCATTTACGTGTCGTAAGTGAATTTCAGCTACAAAACACATACACATATATTCACATAAAAGGGTACTGTCGTCGATTAAGGTTTCACCTACCTGTCCTCCTGATATAATCAAATACGAAACCCGGTGGAGTGAATTGATACTTCCTTGGAAGATGGGTTAGTTTCATCTTCGTCGTGTGCCATCAAAGCCAAGTGCGTTTGTTGTTTGGAGTTGTAGTCTCTTGCTTCCTTGAGCGTGACTTGGTCTTTGTGGACTTCCTTAACTCCTTCTCAATTAATCGTAGTTGATGCCCCAACTCTTTCAGCTGTTCATCAAAGTCGGAGCCAGTCTCGTCGGATCGAGTAATCGGGTAGGTGTCCATTTGTTTTTTAATTAAATTTTGGTTGGATATTTTGATCGTTGACGTGTTTTATGTATTTGAATTTTTAATACTGATTAAAATATTTGGGTTTTAAAATTTCGGTTTCGAAAAGTATTTGGTTTATAAGATTTCATTTAAAAATTTAAAAGTATATACCAAGAGCTTTTTCTATAATGTGCCAGTTTGAATATTACTGTTTTCGAATTTTTTTTAATTAAGTTTTCTATTGTAAGTATAAAGTATTGTTCTCGATCGAATTTCGAGTAAAAGTTTCTCGAATGAAAATGTCGCAGTCAGAGTATCGAAATATTTTTATCGAAAATTAGTGTCGAGAAAGTTATTCGATGGCATTTTGGTAGAGTATTGAAAAAAATTTCAAATGAAATTCTCGATGGCAATAGACATACTTTTTTGATGGTCTATGAAAGAGCAAAGGAGTTTTCGATTGCTATTCAAATTTAGCTGGGATTTCAATTTTCAATATTGTAAGGGCTTATTCAACTTCTGGCCTTACTAACATGTTTGCCTTTGGGTTCAGGCCCCATATAAGTTTGGTTTAGGATTAAAGACCTACTTTTCAAAAAATTCAGAGAAAAATACCCAAACCCTGTAATAAGACATATTTGCCCTCCACTGTTGTAAAATATTACAAGTATATATGCCATCATCTCTCCCAGACAAGCGACGTCGATCGATACGAGATTTCACGCTCAGACACGAACAGATCTCCACAATTGTGATAATATAAGTTGAAGTTATCGTTAATTTGATCATACGTATTGATAAGTTTAGGATATTAGTAACGTTCATTGTGAGAAAATAAATATTGTCCGTATAGCACAAAATACCACGTTTCTTTTAGTAAATAACACATGCTGTCGCAGAAGTAACACATCATTCAAAAACAATACCGCCTTCCTGCAATAACACATTCCTTACACACAAGCGGCCGAAAGAAAAAATTCACGTTCTAAATCCGACTCAATCTCGACGTTACTAACAACACAAAGTTTTATCGGCTTCAATTTTTCATGGGTCTTCATAATCAAAGAGAATTTTCGAATTCATAAAGATTCGGAAATTTTGTTTAATACGGTGAAATCTCGACTTTAATGATCGGATAATGTAAATTCGACACAATGGGCCATATTTATTGACGATAATTATTGATGTTAATCATGGAATAACGAAGAACTTTCATGAGATCTAAGCGATAAACGTTTGCTAATTAAAATGGTTACTGGATAACACTTCATGCTTTCTGGGTAACAGTTAATGGAACAATAATGCCATATGTCTTGAAGTTTATAACAAATGTTTTCGCAAAACGAACATATAATGAGAAAATAATAACGACTCATCATCGGTAAATAACACATGTAATACCCAAGTAAAGGCCTAGAGGAATAGATTGTAAAATGCTGGAAACCGCTCCAATCTCTGAAGTAAATAACACAGTAAGGTTAAATCGATGTCAATCTCTCATGTAATCAACGGAAAAAACCGAAATTTATCATGGAATAATGTGATTAATACAATTCAAAAATTTCGTTGAAAACAGGTGAAGTCTCGACTTTAATGAACTAATAAGGTAGATTCGATTAAGTTTGAGCACGAGTCATTTGAATGAGATTATTAATGTTGATAATGGAATAACAAAGAATTTTGATGAGACCTAATATTGGAACATTTGTCAATTAAGAAGCTGTTTGGTAACACTTTATTTATTCTAATTAACAATTCACGCATTCAGGGTAACACATCATTAAGAACATTCTGGAAGGTTCTAGATTGTCAGAGATATCAACAGTACTGACTTAATATTACCACATTGCCAGCAAATAATACCACGTCTGATAAAAATAACAGTATAAACAAAGTTTATAACACATTTGTAGTTACAAGTACCACAAAATAGCTAATCAATACCACATTACTATTTCGATTAATGAGTTCAAAATTCATTTCTTTCGGATCTATAAGATTTACATTCATGGAACTAGATGATATGATGAAGCTAAATCAAAATTTCATTAACAGACACGTTTTGCGAATTTTGATATCAATATGTGAAAGTTGAGATAAAATATCATGTAAACATATAGCTCTTCTTTCACAACGTATAGCAGTATCTCTTTTAATGAGACAAAATCATTATGAATTCGATCACTTCAAAGTTCAAAATTAAACCACAAATATCATTTTATATGTCGTAATCTGTATTTGATACTTTATGGAAGTTATTTGTTAAGGAACATTAACAGGATAGTTCGTTACCGTTAACAGTACCTGACTGCTCGCATGTAATATTACATGTTCGCTAGCAAATAACAATACATACCTATTGAATAACACTTTTATAGATAATGATACCACATTACTAATTCGATTAATTTCGTTCATAAATGCACATTGTTCGAATTTACAAGATAAACATCTTGTAAATGTATGATGGAGGTGGATGGTAGTGAATGCATGATGTCTATAATGATTCAAAACATAGACTATTATTTTGTTCATTGAAGCATCACAAATGAATTCCATCATGAATGACATCAAAATTCAAAAGTAAACCACAACTATCATTTTATATGTCGTAAATCATGAAACCTTAAGGTTAACCCTGAAACATTAAATCTTAATCTCCATAAACACATAGCTTTGTGCGACAACTGCAACAATTTGTAACACATAAATAACTTTTAGTAACATATTTAACAATCGATAACAGTTAAATGGTTATTAGTAACACATTTGAACTGATTTAGCAATCCTGCCCAAAATCCCAATCGTGGCATAAATCCCGCCCAATTAACCCAATCAATCCACAAATCCCGCCCCAAATTTAGCAAGTATAGTAAATCCATCCAAAACCAATATCCCGCCCAAAATTTATCGAAACAGTTCTGCTAAAAATATATGTTAGGAATATTTTAGAAGTGTCCAAAATATTAATTCTAAGTCTTGTAATTTCTTTTCTATGCATTTTATAGATGTTTTATTTTTGTAATAGGGTTGTATTTGTAATGGGCTTGTTAGGGGCCCAATGGGCTTAAATACCTCACAAGGTATTTAAGCTTAAACCCTAACTTCATTAAGGTAAGTTTCCATTTTGCTAAAATCTCACGTATTCAACACTAAACCTCAAAAGCACACTATTCACACTCTACGAAGGTTTAATCCGTTGAAGTGTTCTTGGATAATCTGGATTTACAAGTGGTATCAGAGACAAGCGTGTAGGTGAGGAAACTTCATTTCAAGCTTTTAGGGATTAAGCAGTTTGAACTCTTGCGTGGTTGCTATTCTCTGTTTCAAAGCTTAGACTCTTGTGTATAAGCCATTCTCAGAGATACTTTGTTTGTTAAGGCAAGCTTGTGTTGCCATCAATTCTGAGTCATCAAAGTGGTCTCCGTGGAAGTTGCATCAGTTTTGTTGGATTTCTGTCTAAAACATTTGAAGAACTGTCCTGTCCTTTTGTGTGTTCTTGAGTTTACGAACGGAACTATTTGTTGGGAACTAGGATTGCGAACTCAAGGATTTCTTTTAGTTTCGCGGCTCATTCATCTCTCAAGGCTACTTTGCGATTCCAAATTACCACACTTGGTTTGCTGTTTTTCAAGTTTGTGCATCGACACTTCGCAAAGTTCTACTTTGCGGGTTCTACGTTACCAAGCCGACAGTTTTTTTTTAAGATCAACGTCTAAAGTTCTTCTTCACTTTACGGGTTCATTCTTCAACTCGCAAAGTCAAGTCTCTGCGAACTCCCATCCACTCTGCGAATCCGAAGCACTTTGCGAACTCTTGTCACTCTGCGAATTTGCCACTACTTCACGAATTCAGGTCAATTTGCGAACTTGCTACTACTTCGCGGATTCAGGTCAATTTGCGAACTCAAATAGCACTTTGCGAACTCTGCACACTTTGCGAATCAAGATAGTTTGCGAATCTTCTCATTAACCCGTGAAGCGATAACTTTTCGAACTCACGATCAATTCGTAAAGTAACAAATCACTTCCTCAATTCGCAAACACTTTGTTCTATCCACTCCATCCACTCTTGCGATACATACCCATATATTTCAAAATCAATTCTAAAATTGATTTTTACCAAAATTCACAATTTTATCCCAATTTTCCTCACATTACACGTTAACGATCATATCCAAAACACAAGCAATGGACTCTTTCAGTATGGGCAATGATGTTAGACCTCCCATCGTCCGACATGGAGAATACGCAGTGTGGAAGAGAAGGTTCATAAACTTCATAGAAAGCAAGGACAATTCAGAGAACCTTCTGGAATCTATTTACAATGGACCTACACAGTATTGGACCATAATTCCCGCCACTACGGACACCGCTCCAGCAAGAGAGGAACAGAGGATCTTGAAGACTGCTGACCAATGCAGTGATGAAGAAAAACTACGACTAAAGGCAGACAAAGTGGCGAAATCATACATGATGCAAGCAATTCCGAATGACATCTTAATGCAACTCGAATGTGGTGATAGCGCAAAAGAAATGTGGGATGCTCTTCGTATTATGATGCAGGGGACAGAAGTCAATACAATGGCAAGAATGGCGAACACACTCATATCTTATGACCGCTTTCATGCTAGCAAAGGGGAAACTCTCCAAGAAACCTTCCATCGATTTCTTGTTCTTCTAAACGAGCTTAAGATGAATGGAGTCACAAAAAGCGTAATGGAGATCAATATCAAATTCTTGGGATCACTTCTTCCAGAATGGGAGGCTACTGCAATTATGATAAGACAAATGAACGACCTAACCAAAGTTAGCATTCATACATTGTTCGACTACCTCAATCAACATTCCAATCATGTGGAGAAACGTAGGGAGGAAATCAAATCAATAGGAAGCGACTCACTTGCTCTTATGACTGAACGATCATCAAGAAAACAAACCAAGGACAAAGAAATTATGCAGTCATCACAAGTTAAGGAAGGAGGAGACTCAGATTCTGATAACGAATCCAAGGAACTTACTAAACTTGGAGACCAGGAAATTACTCTCAAGGATCTTGCTAAGCGACTCGCTCTGGTCTCGAATTTTGTGCAGAAGAAGTATTATAAGAAGACTGGATCCTCCTCCAATCGTCAGAGAACCTCCTCCAACTCTAGAGGAAAGATTCAGGATGAGGAAAATAACTCGGAAATTCCTCATCAAGGCGGAAAATGCTTCAACTGCGGTAAGAATGGACACTTTGCTAGAGAGTGCAGAATGCCCAAGAAAAAGGATGTTAACTATTACCGTCGAAAAGTTCAATTAGCTGAACAAAAAGAAAAGGGACTGATCTTAATGGCAGAAGAGGATCATTGGCTTGAAGATACCTCAGACAGCGAGAATGAGAACGCGGCACTGATGGCCAAGCTGGATGACGAAGGAGTTGGAGCTGGAGCTGAAGGAGGCGAGTCAGAAAAGGAAACCTCTAACAATTCAGAAATGGTGGAGGTAAGTGAAGCAGATTATGATTCTTTACTTAAGATGAAAAATGAATTTTTATCCTTATACAAATCTAACAAACTAGGTAAAAGAAAAATCAAGGAACTAGAAGCTAACTTAGAGAAAAATTTAGCAGTATTAGATAAGTTTATATATGATTATGCATGTGAGAAGAATCGTGTAATTGTAGCAAATGAAAAAATTGCTAAGCTGGAGATACAAGTGCAAAAAACCGAAGTTAAAGCCAAGGATTTAGAAAAAGGAAATGAAATCTCATAGAGATCAGGCAATGGACGCTACAATTAAATATGACCTACTAAGTAAAGAACGGGAAAAACTGTACTCCAAAATAAAAAAATTGGAGGACCTTTTAACTCGACGAGATCAATCAGAACAAACAATCTTCTTAAACAAACCAGCTAACATTGATTTTTACAATCCCCATAAAGGACTAGGTTTTGAAACTCCACATAAGTTAAAACAAGGCATATCAAGTTCACCTTATCTATATGATCTTAAATTTATGCAGACAGGTTGCCTGACGAATCTCATGTCTTTCGTCAGTGAAAATGAAAATGAGACATCAACACACAGTACAACTCAAATACCTTTTAACTACACAGAATTAAATGATAGTTATAAAGAAAGAAGTTGTCCAGCAATAACTGAATTTGAGACAGATATTTCTCATCTAAACGAAGGAGAAACCTCAGGTGCTTCGGAAAGTATGGCACAGATGGTTACATATGCAACTGGATATATGCCTGATTGCATAAAGAAAATCAGTGATCTTCACTCCACTCTCGAAAGCGAGAGAAAGTCATTTGATGAAGAAAGGCAAAAACTTCTTCATGAAATATCTTCACTTAAAGAAAAATTAAGATTACACACAATTTCATACACCTTAATTTCAAATGACAAAATTTCCTGCACTAATACATTAAAATTTTCAGGACCCACAAAAGAGCCATTGAAGGGTCAAGTATGGGTTAAAAAGGAAGATATCTTGAAGGAGAATCGCGATCTCAATGTCCCTTTTGTTATTGAATATTTTCCTTCCAAAACCTTTGTACCATCTTTGTTTTGTCATGTATCGAAAAAACTATCTTCCTCAACAAAAACAAAGCTTTCCATGCGTGATCATGTCACCAAACAAACTCACAAAACAATTCCTAAAAACAAAACTACAACGTCAAAACAAGAATCAAAATCAAAAGCTATCAAAGAACCTGTCAAACTTACAAAAATCAAAAAACTCAAGTCTAAACCTAAGACAAAAAGACCCTCACTAGAGCACAAATGGATTCCCAAGCTTCAACCTGCAGGAACACAAATTCCTATCCTAGAAATAGGTAGTGACTTTGTGTCATCCCTTAACAAAGGAAAATCGAGGGAGTCTAAACGGACTAACAAAATTAATAGAGGTGGACCCATATTTCAATGGGTACCTAAAACCCTCTAGTTCTCTTTTTGCAGGCCCTTCATGTGTGGTACTTAGATTCTGGTTGCTCCACACACATGACTGGGACAAAGGAACTGTTGAGCAACTACGTTGATAGACCTGGAGGACTGGTAAGCTTTGGTAATAGCAATGGAGCCAGAATCCTTGGCTATGGCGATCTCATATGCAATCGACTCACAATTAAACAAGTCTCGTATGTTGAAGGACTGACACACAACCTCTTATCAATAGGACAGTTCAGTGATTTTGGACTCCAAGTTGTATTTCTAAAGAAAACTTGCAAAATTCTCAATACCAATGGTGAAGAACTTCTCACTGGAACTCGCAAGACAAATCTTTACACCATTGATATTAGAACTGTCAAACCAAAGACCGATATCTGCCTAATCTCCAAAGCAACTTCAACTCAAAATGACTTATGGCACCAGCGATTATCTCATCTTAACTTCAAGACCCTCAACAAGCTGTCAACCAACAAATTGACTATTGGACTACCACCACTTAAGTATCAAAAAGAGCATATATGCTCTGCTTGTGAGAAAGGAAAAATGAAGAAAGCTTCACATCCTACAAAACACACTGCATCCACTCAACATCCTCTAGAGCTTTTACACATGGATCTGTGTGGCCCAATGCGAACTGAAAGCATAAGTGGAAAGCGGTATATGCTGGTTATCGTCGACGACTATTCCCGATATACTTGGGTACGCTTTTTACGGACTAAATCCGAGACAGTCAATCATATTCCAAACCTAATCAGAACAACACAGAACCTACTCCAGAGCAGTGTTAAAATAGTTAGATCAGACAATGGAACAGAATTCAAGAATCAACAGCTCAGTGACTTCTACGAATCTATAGGGATTACTCAACAGTTTTCTGCTATCTACACACCTCAACAAAATGGGGTTGTCGAACGGCGAAATCGAACACTCGTAGAGGCTGCTCGAACAATGATCATCCAATCATCACTACCTCATTTCCTTTGGGCTGAAGCAATGAATACTGCTTGCTATACGCAGAATCGCACAAACATTCATCTAAGATTTGAAAAGACGCCCTATGAACTTATAATGGAAGGCTGCCCAACATTGCTCATTTTCGAATTTTTGGATGCAAGTGCTTCGTCGCCAACGATCGCGAAGACAAGTCCAAGCTTGATCCAAAAGCAACTGAAGGAATCTTCGTAGGCTACTCTGCACAATCTAAGGCATACAGGATATTTCTCAGAAACAGAAGGATGATCATTGAAAGTATAAATGTCACCTTTGATGAGGGACTCGAAATTTCAACTGGACACAGCAATTTGGGACAAGTCTCTAGAACACCACACCTTATTCATTCTCATAAAGAAGAAGGAGAGTGTTCGAGAGATGCCTCTGAACGGAACTTTTCAGAACCGGGTTCGGACAAAGGGAGTTTGACGCCAGATCAACAATCAACTGATAATTCTAAACAAAGCAACCCCACACGCTTCACTCAACGAGCTCAAGAGGAACTGGATCTGGATCTACTTTTTGAGCATATTTATATATCTAAAAATCAGACAAGACCATCCACCGATCCCATTCCAAATAATGAATCCAGTCCTTGTTCGTCAACTCATGAGTCAGAACCTATTCCTAACCAGACAATTCCTCCCTCAGATTCAGAAGCCTCACCCCCAACAACTGTGACAACAACGCAGACAGAGGCCTCCTCTTCAACTTCAACCGGCAACATTACCGGGTCTGCAATCGACTATCCACTCAGTGAGGAATCACAAATAGACGAAACGACATTACCTCACGAAAAGAAATGGGTTCGACATCATCCTACTGATCAAATAATAGGAGATCCCAATACAGGAGTAACGACTAGAAGATCACATTCAAATGAATGTCAGTTCACCTGTTTCTTGAGCCAAACAGAACCTAAAAGAGTAGTTGACGCACTACGGGATCCTAACTGGATAGTGGCTATGCAAGAGGAGATTAATCAATTCGAACGTCTCAAAGTCTGGAACTTAGTTCCTCATCCAAAAGGGAAAACTGTGATCGGAACAAAGTGGGTTTTTAAAAATAAAAAGGATGAAGATGGTGTTGTAATTCGAAACAAGGCTAGGCGAGTTGCTAAGGGATATAATCAACAGGAAGGAATTGATTACGATGAAACGTTTGCCCTTGTAGCCAGAATTGAAGCTATTAGGTTGTTCCTTGCATATGCAGCACACAAAGACTTTAATGTCTATCAAATGGATGTCAAAACAGCCTTCCTGAACGGAATTCTGAAAGAAGAAGTTTATGTGTCACAGCCAGACGGATTTCTCAATGCTGAACATCCCGACTTTGTTTACAAACTTGACAAATCACTGTACGGACTTAAACAAGCTCCAAGGGCCTGGTATGAGGTGCTATCCGACTTTCTTATCTCCTCAAGTTTCACTAAAGGGAAAATTGACACTACCTTGTTCGTGAAGAAAGCAGGTTCTGATATCATGCTCGTGCAAATCTATGTGGATGACATCATTTTTGGCTCTACTAATCCTAAACTTTGTGAAGAATTTAGCATTCTGATGCAATCACAATTTGAAATGAGTATGATGGGAGAAATGTCATTCTTCCTCGGATTACAAATCAAACAACTTCAGGATGGGATTTTTATTAATCAATCAAAGTACATTCACGATATTCTCAAAAAATATGGGATTGACAAGAGCAAATCATCGAGTACACCTATGTCCACATCATGCTCACTCGATGCAGATCACTTAGGTGAACCTGTAGATGCTACTCATTACCGAGGGATCATTGGATCATTACTCTACCTCACAGCCAGTCGACCAGACATCTTATTCTCTACATGTCTTTGTGCTCGATTTCAAGCTAACCCCAAGGAGTCGCATCTTCATGCCGTCAAAAGAATATTAAAGTATCTGAAAGGGACACCAGACCTTGGACTGTGGTATCCTAAGAACTCAAATATGAAACTAATAGGGTATTCTGACGCAGACTTTGCAGGTTGCAGACTAGACAGAAAAAGCACTTCAGGACACATCCAATTCCTAGGCGACAAACTTGTATGTTGGGCCTCGAAGAAACAAAATTGTGTATCAACTTCTACGGCGGAAGCAGAATACGTTGCTGCAGCGAGTTGCTGCTCCCAAATTTTGTGGATCAGAACTCAACTACGGGACTACGGGTTTGATCTAAATAGAATTCCTATTTACTGTGATTCAAAGAGTGCTATTGCAATTACATGTAACCCTGTTCATCACTCACGCACTAAGCACATAGATCTTCGCTATCACTTCATAAAGGATCACGTAGAGAGAGGCATAATAGAAATGTACTTTGTCAATACAGAGATTCAACTAGCCGATTTGCTTACAAAAGCATTGGATGAAAAACGCTTCCAATTCTTAGTAGCAAAGTTGGGAATGTTGAACCTCAACTTTTAATTTTGTCTATGCCCTCCTACAGTTCACTATTTATCTATCTGCTATGTTACTAATCTCTTCTTCTGTGCGTGTTTACTATGTTAATTGGTTTATTAGTACTTTATTTTTTCTTCTTTGGTTACTATTTTTTCTCTCTTTGGTTACTTTCTATTTTTCAATAAATTTTTCCTGCTTCCAATAAGTCGATGTATCGCCAATGCTGATGGCCATACATCGAGGGGGAGAAAAGCTATATCATGCATCGAGGGGGAGTGAGTTCAATCATTTTTCAGATACTCGACAGGCATTATATCTAGGGGGAGTTTTTCAACAAATATTTAGGGGGAGTGAGTTGAATCATTTTTCAGATACTCGACAGGCATTATATCTAGGGGGAGTTTTTTTCAACAAATATTTATTCAAGAAACCCAAACTTTTAGGGGGAGTTTTCGTACTCTCAAGAACTCGTATTCCCTATAAAAATCTAAAGCAGAATAGCAAGTAAAACAACGAATAAGCTCAAAAGAAGGTAAATCTAAAAAACAAGCATATTCAAATTATGCTCAAAGTTGCGTCTTAACTCTGCCTGCTCCTTGAGCTTCTTTTCTTCTTCTTGCTTCTGCCAATCCATCTGTAAACGAGAAAATAAGAAATTAGTTAGTTCTTAGATGTAAGGTACTTCTATGAGACTTGAGACATGTCTACTTATAAACTTGATGATGGAAACATAAGTCATTTATTGTCCCGATATTAAGACGAATTTTTGACTAAGGTGACGTTTCTTTTCCTTCTCCAATAAGGATATCGTATCATGAAAATCGATCTTAAAAATCCATAGATTTGATATTATCCTTGTGATTGATTTGGGTCATTTCTAGATTACTTTATTTTATCCTTGTGATTGATTTGGGTCATTTCTAAAATTTTATTGCAAATCAAGTATTAGGATTAAGATTCGCAAACTGTACTCATTTGAGAATCAAAAGCTCAATTCGCGAATCATCTCCAATTTTGACCAGTCAATGGGTAAAATTGCGAACTCACAGCTCTCAAATCGCGAACTGATCTATTCGCAAACCATCGCGACTTTGCAATCTACTTAGAATTCGCAATCTACTTCGAATTCGCAATCTAGTGGGCCTTTACTTCAAAAATTTACAGCCCAGCTCTAAACTAGGGTTCACACTTTAGGCCCGCGAAGTTTTTTTTTATTATTTTACCAATTCGCAAACTGAACTCGCAAAACAAAAATCCCAAATCACAAACCCCTTCTTCGCGAATCCCGTTCATCAAATCTTCCATTATAGCTTGCATTTTCTGTGGTTGAGTGCTCAAATTGTTACCGTCGCATACTCGCGTCTTCTCTGTGGCATGTCTGCAACGTTACTTTAACTCTTTCTTTCTTTTCCTTGTTTTTCTTAAATCACAGGAGTGATTTCTCGAAGAACAGGTGGTTTGCAGTTGGTTCCTGTAGAAATGTTGTAGTTTTTAGTGATAACTTGAGTTTGTTTGTTTGATTTATGTACTGAAATCGAGTTTATCTTCTCAAATCGGGTTTTTCAAATCGAGGTTTTCCTTTTATCTGGGTTCGAAATCTTTTTAATAAAAAGAGGGGGTATTTTTTTTTGATTCTTCAAAATGGAACTTTGCGGGTCCAAAAGTGTTTATTTTCAAACTCTCTTATTACTCACTTTGCGGCTTTGACCGTCTGACTACATAATTCGCAAATTCAAAGATCGCGAATTACTCACTTTGCGGCTTTGCGATCCCTTTGTTTGACCTGGTCAATTTGCGAATCTTGTCGGAATCGCAAACTTTCTGCTTTGTAAAGTTCAAACTGACTTGACTTAGTCAAACCCGCAAACCGCTCTACTTTGCGAATTTAAATTTTCTTTACATTGCGAATTCTAAGTATACGAATTCAAATATTCGCAAGACACACTTTGCGTATTGGCGTTCGCAACACTCAATTCGCAAAGTCTCTTTCAACTAAACCCGCAGTCCAGTCTTTTTCAACTCAACCCGCAAACCTTTGAGCTCGCATTTCAGAATTCGCAAAAGTGTTCATTTTCAAACTTCTCGCAGAATTCGCAATATAGAATCCGCAAACTCGCAAAATCACCAACTTCCTTTGATCAACCCGCAATCCATACTTAGAAAATTTTTCGGACAAAATATTTCGTTAAACATAAATGGGCCCAACAGGAATAGGCCAAATCTTTTCTAAACGGATTTTTTTCAAAGCCCTTACTTAAACAACATTCTCTATTGATATTCAATTGTTATAATATCACGTCTCTAATCTCTTTTGTTCTTCTTCTTGCAGTCTCAGCAGCACTTCCCGGTGTTAAAAATATATATAAAAAAAAAAGGATGACGACACCTACGGATATGACCTACCCACCTACGGATATGGTTTACCCAACCTCAAAATGGATCGCGACCAAGGATAATAATTTCCAACTTGACCTTCACACATTCAAGTGCAAAGAAGAAATTATATTATCCATTCTGAGAAACCACCACTTTGGGTATGCTTTTTCGGCCTCGGTCCAAGTCCCTACAGTTTACCTTCAACAGTTCTGGGGGACGATGAAGACCAAAATTGCTCAGGATAACAGTATTTATTACGAGGCCCAAATAGCAAATGAGACTGTCAGTATCACAAGAGATCTCCTTCGGAGCATTCTCAGATTGCCAAGTAACCTCACTACGAACCTGAGGCTTCCAAGAATGAGCTTCTAGATGACATGATGAAGATGGGATATTACTCGCCTATCAAGTTTGTCTCCCATTTTCAGAACTCAATGATCCCGCATCCTTGGAGAACACTCTTTGCATTTGTCAATAAGTGCTTCTCACCCAAGCACTCAGGATGGGATAGATGCAATATCACAATCCTTCGCATCTTCCATGGGATTGTGTTTCGAAGAAATTACGACTTTGTCAAGCTTATCACCACTGATCTCGACGACCAACTTCACCTACGAACAAAGTCCAAAAAGCCACAGAATTTGCCATATCCCCGGTGGTTCTCACTTATCATCCATCATTTTCTGACTACAACACCGGGAATACCATCACGACCAGTAGAAGAAAATTTCACCCCACCCAAACTGTGCTACCTTCAGAAGGGAAAGACTGATGAGAAATATTCGCGCAAGGCAATGCCAATCCCTCACGAGTTACTCGTTCTTGCAAACCCCGACCATATCGATGCCTATTGCAGACATTACAAAGTTCCTCACCCCACGACACAGGACAACCCACCTGAGTCTAACCCAGGGGTTAGTGAAACAGAGAGAGCTGAAATGAGCGAGAGAGAAAGAGAGAGTGAGATCTTGAGAGAAATCACAGAAACCGACCTTATCCCACACGCACCACAGACTACATCTCAAGAAACAATCCCCGACCAACCACCACCGTCCTCTGAACAAACAATACCTGAACAATCGCTCGAGGAACAACCACACATAGATGTTTCCGAGACGATCACGACTGCACTAACTAAGTCAGAACAAGCCGGGTCAATCCCTAGGATAGAAGACGTCGTAATCGATCCAACGACGCATGAGCAAACCCCACCAGACCATTCACTTGTCTCCCAACAGACAAGTGTCTCAACGCAACACGAACCACCCCAAACCTCCAGCAGCTCGGTTCCTGTGTCTGTACCAACTCGAGAAATTCCAATTTCCATGACACAGATCGAGCCTCTGCCTGATACTCAGGCCTCAACGTTCATAGAAGAGCCCCAAATAGAGGCTCTTCAAGGATTGGACGGAAGTCTCTCAGATGGTGATGATTTCAGCAGCTCACCATCCGCGAGCCACCGTACAGAACCTAGTTTTGGACGCGTGCTAACGGGACGCCTTGGCGATCCCGGAGATAGCTCCACCCAAGCCCGTCACACTGACGAGGCCATAACGACCCGAGCACCATCTCCAAAAGATGTGTCGCAAGGAGAGGTCGGAAGATCCAAGGACCCCGAAGTTCCACGAACTTCGGGTGACGAGGGCCGCCATCCAGAACCTCGTTCTGAACGTGTGCCAACGGCTACCTCTAGTGGTGCCGGATCAATTCCACCACAGGTGACGACTGCCTACTTGGAGAATCGGCTATTCGAATTCTTCGAGACCCTAACCCTACCAAGGGTCAAAGGTCTTATTAAGGAGGCGGTTCAAGCAACTTCCACTGACAAAGGGAAGGCTCCCATATCTGACCAACCTCCTCCTCAACAGCCGGTACTTCCTCGTCTTCTCACCTGCCACCACGCAACCCGACGATACCTAACTTGTACACAGTGCCTCTGCTTGAACTCTTTGATGTTGGCATTGCTCGCATAATAGAACTCGACAGCAGACGAAGCATTGAAGAAGAAGACCTCTACAGGAAGCTGATCGCAGGTGGCATCATCCTCCTGATGCGAGCATACCGACTGACACATGCCACCAAGAAGGCCCCAGTCAGAAACGTCGTCACGACGATCCAGACGACCAGGATCGTCCTGAGGGGGAGAGTAGCAAGAGACCGAGAACCAAGTCTCCTGTTATTCGAGGCGGAAGAGGCAGAGGACGCGGGGTTCAAACGCGTGGAGGCAGTTCGTCACGACCACCTAATCGACCACCAAGGTCCTCCAGTGGCAGACAAGCTACACCAGGGCCGAACCAGACAACCTCCCTTGGTGAAGTCGAGTCTGCTCCCTCGAGGATCTCCACCCAACCAGTCCAAGCAACTACAACCCCTCGTCAAAAGGATCCTCAAGACTACATTGACAGATATATCTTAGACGAGGAATGGATGACGAGAACAGAGACAGCAGAAGAGTCCCGCCTAAGGATTGAAAGCATTCGTAATTTATTAAAGGCGGCAGCAGCAGACTTCTGCTTTATCGAGCGAGAGGAAGAGGAGCAAGGAGAAAATCCTGAGGCAGATCTTCCAGAACTTCCAGAACTCCTTCAGCATCAGGTGCCCAAGGAACCAACGCCAGGCTACGAGTTCATAGAAACTCGTTGGAGAAACGCGAAGATCAAGGCACCTTTTCTTGAGGATCTATATCCAAAGATCTGGAGGAAGGAAGAAGAAATAAAGGGAGTCAACGAGCTGAATCTTCGAGGCCTTGAGCACCTAAGAGGGACGTATAGGGGACTTAGCCATCAGATTATGCTCTGGGAAGTCACGGCCAAGAAAGGAATGAATAGAGATCAATACAGGAAGTACATGAGAGATCAATCGGCCATCTGTGATGTTGTGGATGTCGAATGGGCGGTAGATAGATATGTAGGCCCTGTCTTTGTTATTGATCGATATGACAGGAAAATTGTAAAATATTCAGAAGCAGATCTTCCCTATCTTCCACTGGGCGAACTCAACAAGCTCTACAATATTTATCGCAATAAGTTTCCCCTTGACACTCACACAAGGCGAGATGGTTATAGAGCTATCAAAGAGTGTATGCTGAGACAGGTCAAGTATTTTGCTGCTCATGACTTCCAAATGGCCTTAGAAAGCAATATGAGCAAGGTCAACCTGACACGTCCAGACAACAGATATAAGGATCTCGAAAAGTATGAAGAGGGATTTATCTTCCTTGAACCACAACCAGGGGTCACTTACCTTCAAGCTCAGAAGAAAGTGAAGCAGGTGCTACTTCTGTCAGAGGTCTCCAAATTCTCAGATGGAACATTGAAGATTATCCTCAACCAACTTCGGGCTAAGAAGAAGACAGTTTCCGAAGATGACAAGCTAGAAGGAACAGAACTGGAAGAGAAAGATGTCCTACGGAAACTCATCGAGAAGATCAGATATCGGATCGTTCTTCGGAACGACATCAGACAGTTCGAGACTGCCTTAGGATTCAGGAAGACCTACTTGGCTCATAGAGAACCTCCACCTCCACCTCGCTCGAAGAAAAAGAAATGAAGACTTAGTTTATTTGCTTGATTGTAATTTGGACACTTAGGGGGAGAATGTTAGGAATATTTTAGAAGTGTCCAAAATATTAATTCTAAGTCTTGTAATTTCTTTTCTATGCATTTTATAGATGTTTTATTTTTGTAATAGGGTTGTATTTGTAATGGGCTTGTTAGGGGCCCAATGGGCTTAAATACCTCACAAGGTATTTAAGCTTAAACCCTAACTTCATTAAGGTAAGTTTCCATTTTGCTAAAATCTCACGTATTCAACACTAAACCTCAAAAGCACACTATTCACACTCTACGAAGGTTTAATCCGTTGAAGTGTTCTTGGATAATCTGGATTTACAATATACCGTATCAGTAGTTATGAAAAACAAAAGCAGATCATAATATACCACTTCAGATATTCCAAGTATCGCTACGATTTCATGGTAGTAACAGTTCTATGCCTAATTACCGAAATAGGTCTGCTAAAAAAATACCATATAAATACTTATGAAAAATAGTAGAAGGACATAATATACCACAGAAATACCAAGTAACGCTTCAATTCAGGTAGTAACAGTTCAATGCCAAAAATAACAGGTCTATTAAAAAAGCACATCAATACTTACGAAAAACAAAAATACGTCATAATATACCATTTTAGACAATCCAAGTAACGCTTCTGTTTCATGTAGTAACAGGTTGATGCAAAAAATTATCGAAACAGGTCTGTTAAACAAAATCCCCCATCAATACTTATGAAAAACAAAATCATGTACCAATTAATCGACGAAGAAGTCGATTATGAGTTACCCCTTGTATCATGACCCGCTTTGGTCTTAGTACCATAAGTTGGACAAAAAGTACCACATCTACACTTATTATAAACAAAACGAAGTCAGAAGATACGACTTTGTTGGACAAAAAAATATCGTTTACGAGTAATGGAGTAACGTATTTGATAGTGTTACAACGTTAAGCCGTAACCTAGTAACAATAATGCATGAAATAGTAACACGTATTCCAGATGAACCGATGCCTGCCATACGACCTGCTTCACACACGTACGTTTTAGAAGTGATTAGGTGATGATTGTTTCAAATTTCGCAGAGCCTATGAAATGCCCAAACTATGGGTACCTCGAATACACATAGATTAGCTACAATTGCTGTGAAAATCTAATTCGATTTAGCCAGATTTTTCTCTAATTTGAACACATATAAAAATTCATTACAATTCTTACATCGTAATTCATCAATACTAGAATAAATCCTACATGACACGTCGAAATTGATTTGTTGATGGGGCAGTCGATAGTGCTCGATTCATTGTGAAAGATGGATTTCGATTATCAAAGAACTAAATATAAATATGTTAAAAACATTTTACTATCAATAAGTAACATATTATCAATTTAAAGTAACGCTTATGGTTTTTACGGTAACAACTCGTCGTATTTCTGTAACGTAAAACCGTCGTCGAATACCACTTCAGAGAACAGTTTATCAAGTGTATTTTAGTCAAAAATAGTTTTGGTCTTTACCTTTAAATTTTTCAAAAAGAAGGTCCTTAAAACTGAATAAAATTCTTACAGGGTCTGATCATTAATTTTAAAATTGCCTGGGCCTGAATTGAAATCGTCCCATTTAATAATGCAATGATTAGAGAATGATGAGTGATGATTATCCAATGAGATTAACAAGTGGTTGCTACGTATATAACGACAACAATAGCAAAGTGACAAAGATGTGTAATGATTACTGTATGATGTGCAACAATGACTGAATGATGATGCAATGTTATTACCTTTGAAGTTTTTGATCGCTTGATCATAATGTGATAGAATTGCACTCAGATATTTCTCGAGAATACTTTTTCGATCATGTCAATTGTACTATTTATTCGATCAGATTTTTTCTATCTCATTTTTAGATTTTCAACCAGGTACTGTTCTCGATGGTTAGTTTTAAGGCTCGAAGAACAATTTACGATCAAATCTTCAAAATTCGCTAAAATTTGTGGTTCGATCGAACGAAAACAAGCTCAGATCAATTAGAAACATACAATTGAACCTCAACAGCAGCGAACAAGTCGAATATGAAACATAAGATCGAATTTAAGCCATTAACAGTCGCGCGTTAATTGTAACTTGGGGGAAAAAATTATAGTTTCAAATTTTCAAAATTCAATCCCATTTTCGATTCAAATCCTAACACGCTCAGCTCTGATACCAATTGTTAGGTCCCCAGATATCCAACCTTGATCGAATCTACAAAGAACAGATTGTAAATCTAATGAATTCGAAAGCTAAAGATCGAGATTTACCAATTAAGCTTTGTAGAGAAATGACTTGGAGCTCAAGCAAGGGTTTGACGCTAATTTTCACTCTAAAAATTCTAATTCTCGTATTTCGATTCTGATTCCTTGCTACAACCCAATCCTTATTTCCTAAGGAGTTCGCTTATATATACCATCTCATGGTATATTTACACATGTATTCCGATACAATGATTGTTATGAATATTTTAGAAGTGTCCAAAATATTTATTCTAAGTCTTTGTATTTCTTTATGATGTATTTAATGTGCTTTACCTTTCTTAGATGAGTTGTAGTTGTAATGGGCTTGTTAGGGGCCCAATATGCTTACCTTTCCAAGGTATTTAAACCTAAACCCTAACAATGATTAATCTAAGTTTCCATTTCTCAAATTTCATGTATTTAACACATAAACCTCAAAGCACTATTTATAATATCAAACGAAGGTTAAACTGTTGAAGTATTCTTGGATAATCTGGACTTTCAAGTGGTATCAGAGCAAGCGTGTAGGTGAGGAAACTTCAATACAGGCAACAAAATCGAGTTTTGAAACATTCTGCAGAAATTTTAGATTTCGTCAAGCAGCTAAAAATCGCACCTCCAAGTTGTTTTTCGATTGTTTTCTGGGTTCTTCAACCTGTTACTTTGCATTTCTATCAGTTCTGAGAATTTTCCAATCAGTTGCTATCGAGCTCAAGTGTTTTTCTGGAAATTTTACAGTCTGCAAAGAGAAGAAACCTATGTTCTTCATTCTGTTTTGGTTCGTGAGCGGCGCTGTCTTAGGGTTTAACTTCGCGAACTGAAGGACTTTTATCTACTTCGAGGGCCTTTACTCTCACAAGACAGCTTTGCGAATTAAGTTTGCACTTCCCGGTTGGCGAATTCTACTTCACATCAAGTAGAGTTTCACGGGTCTGAAGTTCACGAGCCATCAGATTTTTAAAAAATCAACGGCTCAGATTCTGCATCATACTTCGCGAGTCCACTCTGAGAATTGAAATTCGCGAATCAGTGTTTCCAATCTGGTACGCGCCCATCTTCGCTAATGAATTCACTTCGCGAACCCAGACCACTTCATGAACCCAAGTTCTCGAATCCGTTTGCGAGTTCTTTCACCAATTCTCGAACCATTCAGTCTGCAAATCCATTTACCTTTCGCGACCTTATCACTTAGTGAATCTAGCCACCTCGCGAATCAAGGTTCATTGTTTACACTTCGTGAACTGAATCCCAGACCAATTTGCGATCCGATCACTTCGCAAACTCAAGTCACGTTTCACGAATCCAGCCTACTTCACTTCGCAAATCCAGAGAGCCTGTCAACTTTGCAAATTCACTCTCAGATCAATTCGTGAAGTAATACTACCAATCCGTGAACTCAATTCGTGAACCAAGCTCAGTTCAAATTCGTGAATTCATTTCCATTCCCAATTCACGACCGAAACCTTAAAATTCGAAGTCAAATCTCAAAACTCAATTTTGACCCAAATTTTCAATTCACATTTTTTTCATTCGTCGACGATCACATCCAATACACAAGATATGGACGCTCTAAGCATGGTAAATGATGTGAGACCTCCCGTCATCAGACATGGTGAGTATGTTGTCTGGACGAAAAGGTTTATCAGCTTCATTGAAACCAAGGACTGATGAAAAATTGCTTGAATCAACCAACGGATCTGCTCAATTTTGGACTATAATCCCAGCCACAACTACTACTACACCTGCACAGCCACAACAACTACTACACCTGCAGGAGACGTGAAGACCTTGATCAATACAATGATGATGAGAAACTACGACATAAAGCTGATCAATTCTTAAAACCATATCTAATGCAAGCCATTCCCAATGACATCCTCATGCAGCTCGAATGTGGTGAGAGCGGCAAAGAAATGTGGGATGCCCTTAGGATCATGATGCAGGGAACAGGTCAACACCATGGAAAGGATGGCAAATACTCTCATTTCTTACGATCGCTTTCAGGCAAACAAGGGAGAAAGCCTTCAAGAGACATTCCATCGATTTCCCATCTTATTAAATGAACAAATGGAGTTACGAAAAATGCAATGGAGATCAACATCAAGCTCCTCGGCTCACTTTACCCAGAATGGGAAGCAACGGCAATCATGATGAGACAGATGCACGACTTGACCAAGATCAGCATCCACACACTATTCGACTATCTCAATCAACATTCCAACTATGTGGAGAAAAGGAGGGATGAAGCAAGACCAACAGGAAGTGACACGGTCGCACTCATGTCTGAACACAATCCAGAAGGACATCAAAAGATAAGGAGATCATGCAATCATCTCAAGCATCAGAGGGAGAAAATTTAGTAACAGGCTCACGGATCTTACAAAACATGTGGAAATCAAGGAACTTGCAAAACAACTCGCATTGATCTCTAATTTCTTGCAGAGAAAATACTATAAGAAGCAGGATCTTCCCGACAGAGAACTTCTTCAAATTCAAAGGGGAAAGACTCAAGATGAAGAGACTAATCCTGTGACTGCCCCTCGGGATGGAAAATGCTTCAACTGCGGTAAAGCTGGACATTTCGCCAGGGGATGCAAAATGCCCAAGGAAAAGGATATCATTTACTATCGAAGAAAAGTTCAACTGGCAGAACAGAAGGAAAAAGGGGTCTTGATGGCTGAACAGGATAATTGGCTTGAAGACATTTCCGACAGCGAGGAAGAGAACATGGCGCTGATGGCCAGACTTGATGACGAGGATGATGGAACTGAAGCCTTAGGAAGCGACTCAGAAAGGGAAACCTCCTGCAACTCAGACATGGTGGAGGTAAGCGAAGCTGATTATGACTCCTTACTTAAAATGAAAGATTCCTAACTCTATATAAATCGAACAAACAAGGCGAAAAGCAAATTAGAGAGTTAGAAGCAAACCTACAAAAATAATCTAGAGGTGTGGATAAATTTAGGTATGATTATGCATGTGAGAAAAATCGAGTGGCAGTAGCAAATGAAAAAGTTGCAAAGTTAGAAGCTCAGCTGCTAACACCCGAAGCTAAAGGCAAGGAATTAGCAAAAGAAATGAGGTCACATAGAGATAAAGCGATAGATGCCACAACTAAATTTGACTTACTTTCTAAGGAACGGGAAAGACTGTACTCCAAGATAAAAAAAAATTAGAGGACCTCTTAACTCGACGAGAACAGACAGAACATACCATTTTCTTGAATAAACCTGCAGACATTGATTTCTATAATCCTCATAAGGGACTAGGTTTTGAAAACCCATGCATGTTAAAGCAAGGCATAACAAATGCACCTTATCTATATGATCTTAAATACATGCAGATAGGTTGTATGACAGATCTCATGCCTTCTGTCAGTGAAGATGAGACACAAACACGCAATAAAGCTGAAATATCATTTGATTACACATAGTTAAATGATAGTTATAAAGAAAGAAAATGTTATGCAATAACTGAATTTGAATCAGACATTCCTCGCCCAATCGAAGGAGATATTTTAGATGAATCAATGAGTGACAAAGATAACTACGTATGCATCCGGGTATATGACTGAATGCATAAAGAAAATCAGTGATATAACTTAAAGAAAAACTGAGAATACACTCTCTTGCATATTCCTTCATTTCGCATGATAAGATTTCATGTACTAATTCTTTGAAATTTTCAGGACCCACAGAAGAAATATTGAAAGGACAAGTTTGGGTTAGAAAAGAAGATCTTTGAAGGAGACTCACGATTTTAAAGAACCTTTTATCATTGATTGTTTCCCTTCAAAATATTTTGTAGCGTCTTTACTTTCTCGCGTATCGCAAAACTCATCTTTACATTCCAAAAATCATTTTCCCAAGCACGTATTTCTACAAACAAGCTCCCGAAACAATTTGAAAAGACGCCTTCAAAGAAAAAGAATCGATCGAAAACAAAATCTATCAAAAAACCTGCAAAACATGACAAGACTAAAAAAACGTACCTCTAAGGTTAAGCCAAAGAGAGATTCCAGTGGAACAAAAATGGGTTCCATATCTTAAGACTGAGGAAACCCAAATCCAAGCCCTAGAAATAATTAGCGACTCTGCCCATGATATTAAGTCTTCCACTGACAACAATAAATCTAGAACTGATTTGAGAGTGAATTCGCGAAGTTGACAGGCTCTCTCGATTCGCGAAGTGAAGTAGGCTGGATTCGTGAAACGTGACTTGAGTTCGCGAAGTGATCGAATCACAAATTGGTCTGTGATTCAGGTCGCGAAGTGTAAACAGTGAACCTTGATTCGTGAGGTGGCTGGATTCGCTAAGTGATAGGGTCTGGGTCGCCAAAGGTAAATGAATTTGCAAACTGAATGGTTCGCGAATTGGTGAAAGAACTTGCAAACGGATTCGAGAACTTGGGTTCATGTAGTGGTGTAGGTTTGCGAAGTGAACTGATTTGCGAAGATGGGACTTAGTTCGCGTACCAGATTGGAAACACTGATTCGCAAACTTCAATTCTCAGAGTGGACTCGTGAAGTATGATGCAGAATCTGAGCCGTTGATCTTCTGATGGCTCGTGAACTTCCGACCCGTGAAACTCTACTTGATGTGAAGTAGAATTCGCCAATCGGGAAGTGCAAACTTAATTCGCAAAGCTGTCTTGTGAGAGTAAAGGCCCGTGAAGTTGATAGAAGTCCTTCGGTTCGCGAAGTTAAACCCTAATACAGCGCCGTTCGCGAACCTAAAAACAGAATGAAGAACAGAGGTTTCCTCTCTTCGCAGCCTGTAACACTTGAGCTCGATAGCAACTGGAAAATTCTCAGAACTGATAGAAATGCAAAGTAACAGCTTGAAGAACCCAGAAAACAATCGAAAAACAACTTGGAGGTGCGATCTTTAGCTTCTTGACGAAATCTTAAATTTCTGGAAAATGTTTCAAAACTCGATTTGTTGCCTGCATTGAAGTTTCCTCACCTACACCCTTGCTCTGATACCACTTGAAGGTCCAGATTATCCAAGAACACTTCAACAGATTAACTTCGTTTGATATTATAAATAGTGCTTTGAGGTTTATGTGTTGAATACGTGAATTGAGAAATGGAAACTTAGATTAATCATTGTTAGGGTTTTGGCTTAAATACCTTGGAAAGGTATTAAGCCTATTGGGCCCCTAACGAGCACATTACAACTACAACTCATCTAAGAAAAATAAAGCACATTAAATACATCATAAAGAAATACAAAGACTTAAATATTTTGGACACTTCTAAAATATTCCTAACAGTATATAGAAAAAATTGATATTTTTTCCTTTTTTTGTTTTTTTTTTGTTTTTGTTTTTTTTTCTCTCTCTTTTTTGTTTTGTTTTTTGTATCTTTTTCTTACAATAAGTATATATATATATATATATATGAATGTATATTAGTAATATAGTAGTATTATATTTAAAAAAACTTGTCAAGAAACTTTTCTCCCCATAGAAATAGGTGTCGTTTGCTTGACGAATATTATGAATCTCGTTCCCATAAATAACTCGTTGTGAGTTTTTCTCCCCCTCAGGAATTAAAATTAGTGCTCCCTCGTTGAAGCATAGTTCTAGTAGCTCACGCCTCACCCATTTATCATGTATGTGGAGCCACTACGTCGAATGCCATACATGAGGAAATCTGCAAAACTATTCGAACTTTTTTTTGTAAGAAAACGTTCACTACCACGTGGGGAACCAATAAGAGCTACATTTACAGTATACCAACCATACAACCATCCAAACTACCAAACTAATCTCTAAGAACAGAATAACTCTTGTATGTACTCCACACCTCTACGTGATGGTTTCGCAAACCTCATGCCGCACACTTGATTCTTGAAACTCGCCTTGAAAGTCTGAAAATGCTCCAAGACAGATCTTGCTCCCGAACCATGCACTCTAGCATTTCGCTCCTTCCATAGAGTATAGGCAGCAACAGCCACCCCAGCCACTTGAATCTTCGATATAAGGTTCTTGTTCTTCTCCGGTCGCGCAAGCTTGTGGGTCCAGCCCTCAAGAGGACTGGAGATCTCTGTTTTTAACCAGCAGCCAGCTTCAGTCACAAAGGCTCTGCTATAGTCACGACAAAACAGCAAATGTGTGTGGCATTCCTCGGCTTGCAGACAGAGGACACAACTAGTACCAGAGATAGTTATACCCCATTGAGCTAACCTATCCCTCGTGAGCAATTAATTATGTATTATAAGCCACAGAATGAAGGCATGCTTTGGCATTGTCCATCGATTCCAAATAGCAGCTGCAGTTCCTAGTTTATTCCTATTGCCTTGTAGCCACAGGTACCTAGAGGTAACGGTGTAGCAGCCATCCTTTGCAGACTCCCAGTTGCCATTATGATATCCGTCCCGAAACATATCCCTCACCTTGATGATTTGGTTCCATTGCCAACTACTACCCTCTCCTTTCTGGTACTCCCAAAAATTGTTATCCTTCAGGTAGTAGCAATGTAGCCACTTGATCCATAGGTTATTTTTTTCCTTGCTATGTCCCAAATCTGCTTCCCTATGCTCGCAACGTTCCAAGTACCCTTGATGCCTAATCCTCCCCAGCTCTTCTTCAAACAGACAATATCACAAGCAACCAAAGCCTTTATTTTACCCCCAACTCCTCTTCCCCATAGGAACTCTGGGCAAACTTGATCAATTCTCTTCACCACACTCGTAGGCAGTAGAAACATAGACCCCCAGTAGGTATGTAAAGCCAGCAGAATTGAGTTGAAACAGCGTCTGCCAGAATATGAGAGGTGCCTTGGTGTCCAACAAGTAATTCTTTTGACAATTCTTTCCACCAGCCCTTCACAGTCATGCTTACTCCATTTGGTAGGTGAGATGGGCACCCCAAGATACTTCATGGGGAAGGTCCCTTCACTAAAACCAGTCATCCTCAAGATGCTTTGTTTCACTGTCTGAGTGGCCCCTGCTACATAGATGCTGGACTTCAGAGGGTTGGCTGCAAGGCCTGAACCTTCTGAAAATGATGTAAACAGTCCCTGATCAGGCCAACAGAGTCCGGATGAGACTTGCATATAATCAGCAGATCATCTGCAAAGCACATGCTCACTATATTAGCTGCTTGCAGAGAGGATGAAACTTAATCCATCCATCTTGGAAGTCAGGATCAGCCTCCTTGTCAAGTATTCATAATCAACACAAAGAGCAGGGGGAAATGGGATCACCTTGCCGCAGCCCTCTAGCTGTAGGACCCGAGTCTCCGTAAACTAGGTCGGCCAAAATAGTGTTCATGACCTACGTGATTTCATGTTTATTTGCGTACATGTTACAGGCTTACATGACTTTGTGAATTTCGTGCTTATGTTATTTCATGGATTACGTGCAAACTTGGGTGTAATTTAAAATCATAAGATTTCGGTGAATTTCTAACTTACGTGGGAACCTCCGAAAATAGTAGAAATAAGGGAAGAAAAAGGTAATGGTAATAGTTATATTGGCATTTGGGCCATGAATTAATGTTGGGCTAGGAAACCTAATATTGGGTCCAATCCATGAGAAACCCACTTGGGAGACAAAACTTCCCTGAATTAAGGAATACCCACGCCTAAGCTATGCCCCCTCAACCTTATGTAAAGGAAAATGTCTAATCTAACAATTCAACACTCCATAACCCCACCTAAAAAAACTAACGAAGGAGAAAATAAAGGAAGGGAGAAAAATCGAAGGAAGCTCAAACGATTATCCTCAAAGCTAGCTACGGAGTTGGGTAAGCAAACGAAATCACTAGCGCAAGCTATCATGGCCTTGGATTCTTAGATAAAGCATGTTTAGAATTTATGAGCTTCAAGAAATGTGTGCTTAAAGCTTCAGCCGAGATTTTCCCCTGAGAACTTGGTAGGGCTCGATTAGCCAAACTTGTTTTAGGGTTTAGAACCTTAACATTTGATGACCTTAGGACGATATTAAACCTCGAGAAGCCAACCTATGAATTTAGTTTCGATGGGATGAATGTTAAGGTTTTTCATCGAAAGTGGACAATGAATTGGAGTTCGATTGAATGTAATTAGCTATTGGAGTTTCGATTGAAAGTAGGAAAATTCATAGGGTTTCGGGAGACACTTGAATACATTGATTGGAGTTTCGACCAAATCAATTTGTAAGATAGCAAACTAAGTAATTTATGGGTTTTGACCGAAACTCATTTTAATGTATGAGAATCGGTCGAAACCCTGCTCATGCCAAGGAATCTATCGAAAGTGATTTCCTCCTAAGCATGGTTTCGATCGAAACCTAGATGTCATCATGATGACATAAGAACACAGCGAAACACTAATCCATCGAAGGTGGAATCAAGCGAAACCCTTAAATTGATCGAAAGAAACCCTCAAAGCATGCATGGTTTCGGGCGAAACCGGGGGTGACGTCATGATGATGAAATGATGACGTCGATGCGCGGCGGAACCAATATTAAGGCGTGATGAATTAGGCGAAACAAACCACTATGCCTGATTTCTATCGGGCAAAACTAAACTATGTTACCCCATCGATCGAAACTAGGGTTTAGGGTACATCAATTTAATTAAATTGAATCGGGCAAATCCAATTCTAGTAGCTAACCACCTTCGCCGAGCTTCTCATGTTAGGAATTTTAGTGTTTGGACTTAGAATTTATGTGGAATAACAACTTAGGTGGATTGAGCAATTAGAAGTTTCGATCGAAACCTAACCCTAAGTTAGCACACTTTCGCTGAGACATATAAGTTAGAATAATTTAATTCTAACACAATGTAGTAGACAAATTAAGTGACCTAGGAAAAATCACTAAGACACATCAAATGGCTTGAAGTCTAGAAAATTAGTACCGGTCCAAATAACTAGTATGTTGAATATTAATTAATTATTGCGACGAGTTAGCCAAGGAAGGCAAAGTACTAATACCCTAACTATTTTTATGTAAAAGGTCGTACGTTAGTGACAATGCGAAGAAAATACGCTAACCAAAGCTTGGACGACAGGTAAGTAGAAATTCAACTACGACAGGTAACTTAACTGCGCAATGATTTCATGATACGTTCTTATGTGACCCTATGTGAACCTTGTATGATTTGATACGCATTATGCATGAAGACATGATATGCATATTTACATGAACATGGCATGAGCATTTGCACGCATAAGTAGTACGAAAGACATGAGGTACGAGCGTGCATAAGATCGCCTGTGTGTGATGGATATTCGCCGATATTGGCGTCTGTGTCGACTCAATGAAGAGTCACGGCTCTTCTATGCGACCATGGCGATACGATGCCAATTTGCCTATTATGATAGGCAGGGGGAATACCCCGTATGCGGGAGATGCAACCTGGAAGATGCAACCCGAGGCATGCACTACACAGAGGGAACCTCTGGGGTTAGTGACCTCGGTGTTGGCTACCAGTGAGAGGCGTCCGCGTGGAGGCCACACTTAGTAAGGGAAGATTCCTTCGGGTGACCTTCTAGTATGCGAACTCCACATACGTAAGAATCCCTCGTGGATTAGAGCTCTATGAAATGGCGCATAGTAAGATAGAAAGCCGAGGGCCCATATGACGTACGAGTCTAAAATGAGTATGAGCGTTAGAAATCGATGGCGTGGATTGTCGTCGCTAGGGCACGTGCATACATGCATCATTTCTGCTTACTGAGCCGCGGCGGCTCATTCCTTACGTTACGTGTTGTAGGTACTAGCGATCACGGTACGTGACCCGTTTATGGTGCAAGGCCAATCTTTTGAAGTTTCTGGCTGCTTTTGAGGTGGAAGTGTGTGTATGGATGACGATCTGTGAAGGCCGGGTGCATAGGAGTTTTTGCTGTGCATGTACACACGTCACTTGTAAATAGGGCTTGAAGAATGTAGAATGACTTAAGGAATTCTTTTGTCTTGTATATATGACTTACAAGTTTTAAATGGAAAAAAATTTTATCCGCATTTTTACGTCTAAGCACGATAGGGCACCGTTAGGCACTCGGGATTTCGATAGAATACGATATGAGGACGACGGGTCCTGACACTAGCCCCCTGGATGTTCCCTAAAAGGTTCCCATTTATAGCCAACTTATAGGTAACAGTGGTAATGCATTCCCTTACCCAATCCACAAATTTAACGGGGAACCTGAGATGTTTAAGCAGGTCTAGTAAGAAGTCCCATTCAATTGTATCATAGGCTTTCCTGAGGTCTATCTTCATCGCATCTAGCTGAGGCATTCCCTCTTTTATACAACCTGAGTAGTTCTTGGTTGAGCATAATGTTATGGCCTATTGATCTGCCAGGGACAAAAGCCCCCTGATTGCCCCTGTACCAGCCTAGGTAGCACAGTTCTTTTTTTTTGTGGAAGGTCCCTTGTATATATATATATATATATATATATATATATACATATATACGTATATATATATGTATATATACATATAGGCCAATATACATATATACATATATGTATATACATATATACATATATATATATATATATGGTGGAAAAGTACATGATGAGTGGGAGAATAACTTCGCACAGTCAACCAGTAACATGCTACTGGCAGCAGAAAAAAAAAAAAGAAAAAGCATCAATCAACCAGGTAGCACAATTCTTAACCTGTTATAAGAGTTTGGATATGCACTTATAAACTGTATTGCAACAAGCTATTGGCCTGTAGTCCTTCCCAGTCCTAAGCTGTTCAACTTTAGGGACAAGGATGATGATTGTAGAGTTTAGAGGTTTGTAAAGCTTCCGAGTCTCAAAAAATTCCATGACAGCAGCACATATGTCTTCACCCACAACAGGCCAGGCAGCCTTGAAGAACTCGCTATTATAGCCATCCGGGCGAGGGCTTTGTCACTATGGATTGAGAACATAGCATCCTTGATTTCCTGTCTGGAGAAAGGAGCAGTGAGGGCAAACTGTTCACCTATAGTTAAAGTACCCCCTTGTTGAATGGCCTCTTCATTTATCTCTCCCAAGTTCTTTGTAGCACAACCCAGGATGTTCTCATAGTAGGCCACCAGTTGGGAATTGCCTTTGGATCCTCCAAAACCAGTCCATCTTCATTCTCTACTGAGGTGATTCTGTCTCTGTAGACCCTCTGCCTGATGAAGGCATGGAAGAACTTAGTGTTCTTGTCTCCTTCCTTGAGCCATGTAGCTTTTGCTTTCTGGGCTAGAAACTTTGCACATGCCTTACTGATGAAGTGGAATTCCTCAGCAACTGCTTGCTCATGGTCAATTAAGGTGGGATTCAGTGGGTCAGTGCTTAATTCTGCTTGAGCAGCTTCCAGTTTTAGCCTAGTCTCCTCAGTTTTTTGAACAATATTTGCATAGTGGTCATGATTCAGCTTCTTCAAATGGCCTTTAAACTTCCCCATCTGTCTCACAAGGTGTCTGCCTTTAGATTCTGCCATAGAGCCCTTGGCCCAGTTTCCCTCTACCACAGATAGGAAGCTAGGGGAGTCCACCCACATGTTAAAAAATTAGAAGCCTCTTCTAGCATGATTTAGATTCTACAGCTCTTGAGCAGTATGAGAGAATGGTCAGAGATCCCTTCAGTCAGGAAGTGAGCTTCAATATCCATGTATTGTTGTATCCAAGACAGGTTCCCAAATGCCCAATCTATCTTGCTATAAATTCTAGTATCTGCTCCTTGTCTGTTTGACTAGGTATAGTGTTGGCCCTTCCTTTTTTCTTCAAGCCCACAATCCCTCAAGCAGTTCCTGAACGCTTCACAGTCAGAAGGCAGAACACAAGATCCCCCCAGCCGGTCTGCATTGGATAGTACACTATTGAAATCCCCCCAAACAAGCCATGGGCCATCAGATGGACTTAGGTCTCTCTGATCGGCCCAGAGTGCTTCTCTCATTACACTGCTATTATGACCATAGACACAAGTCATGTGAAAGCCTCCTGCTGTCTCTCTACTCTAGTATGAAGTAGCTGGTTAGTCTGGTGTATGATGGTCACTCGCCGTTCATTGGTCCACATAATTAAAATTCTCCTATTGGGGCAGTTATTGAGGTTATGTGCGTAGTTCCACCCCTTGCAGCAATCGTTCATGACTAATTGCAGGTTATCCGTCTTTAGCTTAGTTTCAACCAGGCATGCAAGATTAGTCTGAAACCTCCCACACCTCAAGCGAATCTCAGCCTGCTTATTCGGGGTATTCATACCCCGCACATTCCAAAGGAGGGACTTATCCATTAGGAAGGAGCAAGCTCCTTTGTTGTGTCTCTCTTTGCCCTTTTTCTATGACAGGTTGCTCTGAATGGGAGGTATTTCCTAGCTTCTTTCCAGGATCTCCACCAGCTTGTCCAGGAGCAGAATCATGCAAACTATCAGCCTGGTTAGGAGTAGGAGGGCCACCCAACCTCAGTTTCTTCTGCCCTGAGTCTGCCACCTTCCTCTTCACCAGGTCCAGCTTCTTTCTCAGAATCTGGCTGCTTATCTGTAACCATTGGGGCTCTCTATTTATAGGCTGCCATTCCTTTCTAGTAGCTTTCGTACAGACATCCTTATTATGACCATATTTCCCACAAATGATACACTTCTCAGGTTTCCATTCATAAGTGACTTCATGTTCCACCAATTGATTGTGTTCATTCAGGAAGCTAACCTTGTCCCTCGGTTCTTATTTCAGATCAACATCAACAGAACTCGGGCGTATTGGATCCTATCTTTCCTCATTGTGACCTCATCTGCCATTATAGGGGTGCCTACGAGGCTGGCTATCTTGCTGAGTCCCTTCACCCCCTAGTATTTTAGCTCCAGGTGTGGGAATTGCACCCATATATGAACCTTATCGATATCCCCCTTTTTGAACTGTGTGTTATCTATCCAGGGAGCCAATATCACTTGTTTTCTATCGAACTGAATCACCTCAGTTTGGAGCACCATGTCCCATATCTCATCAGTTTCAAACTTGGCCAAAACAGCCCTGCGGACTTGCAGCACCTTCTGCAGCCCATGATTCTTCCAAACTCGATTCAGAAAACCATTCATTATAGCAAAGGGTGGGTTAGACCAAAGCACATTGCATATGAGCGCAGATTTCCTGAACTTCACCTCATCAGATATATCATCCATGACAATCTGCCCAGCCTGATGCTCCTCAGTTGTTACTGGTTCAAAGTAGTTAAGCTTCGTACCAGCATTGCGTAATTTCGAGATATCAAAGTTCTCCCATACAGATTGAGTCGGTTCCATTGTCTGTTCAACCTTATCCTTGCCCATTTTCGGCTCAGAATTGTGCTAGTTCCTTCACTGCCCTAGCTAAAATTGACGCTTCTTTGTTAGCTGTATTGCTCACGTACTGGTCAATTAGCTTGGTAATGTTATCCAAAAAGGGGGATTCTGAGGCAGAGGGGGTGCGTGGTTTGGGGGCAACAATCTCCCCAACCAGTGATTTCACCACCTCACCAAGGGGTGATGAATCAGCCAATCGCGTCGGTGCCGGTCTCTTCTTCTTCGCCATAGCTCGGCGTCGCTGCCGAAAGAGGAAGAATCCGGCAGTGGAACAGTAAATCACTTAGTGCATGAAAATCGCACCTACTCAGTGTGTAAATCGTGTAAAGTGAGAGTGTGAGCCTAAGTTGGTCGATGATGTAGTCTTAGGATCCATAGTTTACTAGGATTTTGTGACTTGATATCCGACTTAGGAATCCAATTTTGCTTGATTTTACACGGATAAGTAATTCTAGCATGTGAATATGTGCTCCTAGAATGTGTACTTGTAAAGGTCTTCTCGGTACCTAGTCGTAATAAATGCTTATCGGAACGAACTTTGACTGGATACTTCATGTAAGAATACGAGCAAATAGAATGATAAGCATGTAAAGTAGAAGTGCCGTATTTCCTACGTGGAGACTGCACATTTTTCACATTTGAATGAGAATAAGAATTTCGAAAATTATTTTCAATTCTAGGCTTTTCAAATGAGAAATTAGTAGAATCATTTGAGCTCATGATGAAGTTTGTGCGCTAGAACTTGAAATATATTCGTGAAAAATTTTCTGTTTGGAGGAAGGGCCACTTTCAAAGTTTGTACTTCTAAAATTGATAGGCTTTAACGAACATGTAGAAGTATCGGCTTTTGGATTTAGCCTTACACGGACTGGCAAGAGGGCATTGTCTGGGCTGCATTACGATGGCGTCGACGACATCTACTACATGCTGCGTATCGTCATGTGTTAGCTTCCCTGGTGTATAACATATGGCAGGCTCGTAATAAGCGTTGGAAGGAGGGGACTATCACGACTCCGGACAGGCTCGTCGCAATAGTTCTGGATATGGCATGCATGAGGCTCCTTGGGATATCGCCCAAGTACGATTTACAGAGGGAGGCTATACGACGTCTTTGGCGTGTAGCGTGGTAGTATTGATTGTAGTTTTTCTTTTTCCTTGTTTGGTGCGTTTTGCCAGTGGTTTGTTACTGGTAGATCGTGAAGGCTAACCCCTCACTCATTCTGTACATTCACCATTTATATATATACGGGATTTACTCCAAAAAAAAAGTATCGGCTTTAAAATTGGAGTATTTGGTCTTTTGGCGCTCAAAGGCTCTTTTTCTTTCTTAACCTGCTTTATGATTAGCTTTTCTTGTGAGGAAGCTTTGAGATTAGATATTTCTAATTAAAGTGCATTCTCTTTTTTTCGGTTTTAATATAGAATTTAAATCCTCTATTTTCTTAAGAATACGAGGTTATCGACGGAAGAAGAATTTTCAGAATGACGAGATTTTGCTTCCTCGGTCTTAGAAGTCGCAAGAAGATCTTCTAGTTGTTTAATCATAGAGTATAGCTTCGTACGTTCTTCACCTAAGAAAGCATAGTTATTTACAGTCATATTCTTTTCGGCTCCACAGGCACTAAAGTTATTTGTTAGTTCACTAATCCTAGAATTAGATTTTTCTAATTGTGCTTCAAGATTAGCAACTTTCTCATTCGCATTCGACAATCTATAATTAAGGTTAAATTTCTAATCTAAGCTCTTAACTAAACAATTATAGTTGTTGGCTAGCATGTCCTCTAATTCTTTTACTATCGAACTACGCTTCTCTAAGGGAATATTCTTAGTCTCGCTAATATTGGGGCTCTTAGATAATTCTTCTATTTTTGCACTAGAGCTCCTAAGGTTAGATTCAGAAATTTCTAGCTTAGATCCAAGACTAGAGATCATATCGAGAGCACTAGCTAGTCTTAATTCTAACTCTTGTTTGGCTTTGCATTCATCTATGGAACTTGTAGCTCTATACGCCTCCTGATTTATATCTACTTCGACTACTTCAGAATTTTTGCTTAGTTCCTTAACCGTAGTTTCTAAGGTTTCTATCTTAGCCTCGAGTGTTCTAACATTTTCAAGTTCATTCTTATATTTTTCATATTGTTCCATTGCACAATTATAATTGATTGTTACTTGGTCTTGTAATGTTTTTACTTCGTTTTCTAATTTATTTATGATTGGATTCATAATGTTTTTATTGTAGTTTACCTTTTGGGTTGGATATTTTGATCGTTAACGTGTTTTATGGATTTTAATTTTTAATACTGATCAAAGTATTTGACTTTTAAAATTTTCAGTTTCATAAATTTTTGGTTTATAAGATTTTATTTCAAAATTTAATAGTATATACCAAAAGCTTTTCTATAATGTGCTAATTGAAGGTTACTGTCTCCGATCGAAAATCTTTTTCGAGTAAAAGTTTTTTTTATTTGAAAAAAATCAAACGTTTTATAAAAGAGAAAGTTTTTCGATGCTGTAATAAGAGCTAATAGGTTTCGATGCCTTTATATGTGAGAAAAAAAAAATTTCCTATTGCTTTAGAAACTCAAATCAAGGTTCAATGCAACTTAATGATGATAGAATGATTGTGCAATGATGAAGTAATGTTTAACAATGATTGAGTAATGATTACTAGTTTTGTAAATTTGAGAGAGTTATTCGATGATAAAAGAATTACTCGATCATGTGCTTAAGAAAGTTATCGATGACTTTTTTTGTCGTTATTAGTTTGCGAATGCTTTTGCGATGCTTATTGCTAATATGCGAATGAAGAAAATATATACTCTATGTCCCATGACCTTTTGTACATTTACTGTTTGGCACGATAATTAAGGAGACAATTTTTTATTAATATAGTACAAAACATTAGAGATAACACGTTACATTAAGAACTTGAAAATTTTAATAATAACTAATGATTCCCTCCAAAATACCTTACTGAAAATCCCACAATAGAAATACAGCTGAACACATTCCAATAAACACATTCATTACACAGTACACGGCTGAAGCCAACTTATAAATACAGCTGAACACATTCTACAACACATTCAATACACTACACAGTACACGGCTGAAGCCAAATGAAAAAACAATGAAGAAAAAAAGCCAAACTTAACAGCTGAACAGAAAAACTAGATTGTCCAAAACCTTATAAGTAGCTGTATCGAAGGACAGTTGCCCCATGGGAAATTGGGCCAGGTTGCTAAGGAATTTCAAGTTAACAGGCATACGGGCGAGTTGCAAAATCTCAGAAAGATGCTGGAAGGGCTGTACATTTGGTGGTGAAGTCAAGCCTGCAAGGAAAGGAAAGAATACAAGTAGACCTAGAACAGATAATGGCGATCAACGTAAAGAAAAGAACAACAATCCGAAGACTTGCTAATGAAATTCAAGTAAGCAAAAGCACGGTGGGTCGATGGGTGAAGGGCTGATCAGACCACATACTAATGCAATTAAACCAGACTTGACAGCTTCCAATAAAGTTTTAGGCTGAAATTTTGCTTATCATCATTGGTGGTCGACAAGATACACAAAAGACTACACTTTTCAAGCATGCACAACACGGTACACATAGATGAGAAGTGGTTCTACATTACAAAGACCAATGAGATTCTACTTATGTCCAGGGAAGAAGAGCCATACTGATCATGCAAGAGCAAGAGATTCGTCACAAAAGTCATGTTCATGTGTGATGTGAGCAGACCAGTGTACATAGAGGATGGAGAACTTGTGTTTGATGGCAAAATAGGTTTATTTCCATTTACTGTAAAGGTTCCAGCCAAAAGAAATAGCAAGAATAGGGCTAAGGGCACATTGAAAACCAAAGCCATGGACTCAATCACCAAGGATGTGATCAAGGCATGTTTGATCAATAATAAATGTTGTGAGTTACCTCTAATATGTAGTCTCTGCTGGTGACTACATTAAACTAGCTTATTATGTTATCATGTTATGCAGGTCATACCAGCAATCAAGCAAAAGTGGCCACCAAATGCAGATAAACATATAAGCATCCAACAAGATAATGCAAAGCCACACATAAATGGTTCAGATCCTGATTTCAAACAAGTTGCAGAATCTGATGGATTCAATATTGAACTACATTGCCAACCACCTAATTCACGAGACACTAATGTCAATGATTTAGGATGGTTCAGAGCCATTCAATCCTTACAAGTTCAGAGAGCATCATACACAATTGATGACTTAATTCATGCAGTGGAAGAATCATATGAGCAACTAAGTCATCACACTTTGAACAAGGTGTTCTTAAGTCTGCAAGCATGCCTCGTTGAAATCATGAAGGTTAGAGTACACAATAAATACAGCTTGCCACACATGAAGAATCATACATTAATCAGAGAAGGTACCCTACCAAATGTTCTACACGTGGATGATTTCTTAGTGAAGGAATGCATGCAATACTTGGTAGAACAAGGTGAAACATTTAAATTCAATCACCTAGAGGAGTATTTTGGAGACCCATCTTAAAATCATGCATGTTTATGCACTAAACATGTTCATAGAGATGATGACATGTTTTATCTATAAACATGATAACACTTAACACTTTGGTGCAGATAAACATGTATGTATTTTTTTTTGTAACAATGTCGTATATGTGTTCAAGCAAAAAGATATCAATGCATATGAGATGCACATGCGAAGTAACAAACATAATTAGACCCAAATTACACCACAGAATGAAGCTTGACAGATACAATTAACCACAGTAAGGGCCACATATGAGAGCACCCTATTCACAGAAAGCATTACACCAGAGTCAGAGACACAATCAGCCCACCATATCAGATGCAAATCAAGATTCATATAAACCATCACACCACAATCAGCCACATCAAACCGTCAGACATAATTAAACCCTAATCCATATAAAATTCAACACATTAGATGTGAATCAGCCACATCCAACCACTAGACACAAATTAACCCTAAACCACAGAAGATCCAACACATCAGACCACCACCAGACGTGTTTTATCATCATATCAGCAAACCATACACCAAAGACCTCGTCTTTTGCATGAGACAGCTCTTAAGACATAGAGGATTGCGTTCAAGGATAGAATAGACCTTAAGATACGTCACGACGGACAGTAGATCGCTACGAATTCAAGCATACTGGCCTTTATCTCCTCGGCCTGAGGTTGAAGCAAAGGATCTTCGGAATCGGGAACAAAGCTGCACAAATCCGCCGAATCAGAAACAGAGCCGCACGCCGATGAATAAGGAAGAGAGCCACATAGATCCGCCGGATCAGGAACAGAGCCGCACAGGTCCGCCAAATCGGGAACAGAGCGGCACAGATCCGCCGGATCGGCAACTAAGTCACCCAGTTTCGGTGAATCTGGTGTTTGAAACGAGCAAGGCACCACAGTCTCACAAAGATCAAAGTCCGAAACGTCAGAGAACAGAGCCTCATCACGCGTCGTCTTAGAAAACCCCAATTGAACGGGTGTCTCTGGAACGACAGAGAACTCGTCGCCATGTTCACCTGCCACCGACAGAGCCTTGGTGATGAGCGCCGGCAACAGAGAACCGTCATCGTCCATTTTCTAGGGTTTTCAAAGAGAGATAGTGGCAGATGAGAAATGGCGTGAGAGAGACACAGTGATGAAATGAGTATCGAGAGAGAGAGGGAGAGTGACAAATTTAGTTGGGATGATTAGGTTTTTTTGGTGGGTAGGTGAGGTAATTTAATCGTTAGTTGTAGGATTAATTTTAAGTGGGTTGTGTTAAAACTTTAATAATGTGTGAATTTTATACTATAAATGGAAATGTACAAAAACTTTCGGGACGCCCAAAATAGTAAAATGTACAAAAACGTTCGGGACGGAGGGAGTATATTTTTTTCGATTGTACAACAAAGCAGAATTTTATTCGTTAGGAAACTACTTTGACTAGCAATTATGACTTTTTTCGATCGTAGACTATTTTCGATGGACAATTATTTCTATCAGCAATCACATAATAAACATACTTTTTCGATCATTACTATTTGCGATCATGTACTGTAGCAAACTTTTGCGATCACTCATACCATCGAAAAACTTTAACTGAGACTTACGAACACTCGCAAAAATTCGGAATTCAACTCAAAGCAATTAATAATGTAAATCAAGCATGGTTTATTGATCGAAAATTATAGAATAACAGTTTTAACACACAATCAAACCAGAAAACAGCAAAACATGATGGATACCCAGAATTTGATGAATTTCACGAAGAACACGAGGAACACAATTCATCACAAATCCGAACAAAAACAGCAAATCAGTCTACCAAAGTCCAGGTAATCGATCGAAATCAAGAAATTGACAAGAACAAACACTCAACTCAGCACAATCAAAGCCAAAACAGTCCAATTTTTGAAAAATCAGATTTAGTCTGCAAACAATGATTTCGATCAGATTTTCAAAATTCGCAAAAATTTGTGGTTCGATCGAATGAAAACAAGCTCAGATCAATTAGAAACATACCATCAAACCTCAAACAGCAGAAAAATAAGTCGAATTATGAAACAGAATTATGAACAGGCGCGCGTGAATAGTAACTCGCGTTGAACGTACTCGAGAAAAAAATTCCAAATTTCCAAAATTCGATCCTAATTTCGATTCAAATCCTAACACGCTCAGCTCTTATACCAATTGTTAGGACCCTAATATCCAACCTATATTGATCTCACGAAGAATCGAATCGTAAATCTAAGAAATTTGAAGCTAACGTATGAGATTTACCATTGAAGCTTGGAAGAGAAGATACCTTGGAGCTCAAGCAAGGGTTGGCACGAAATCCTCTCTCTAAACTTTCGATCCTATTCCAAAATATGAAACACTTGTACAACGCACTCCTTAATTTCTCAAGGAGTTCACTTATATATACCATCTTGTGGTATGTTTACACAAGTAGTCCTATACAATGACTATTTACTATTTAGCCCTAGATATACCATCTTGTGGTATGTTTACACAAGTAGTCCTATACAATGACTATTTACTGTTTAGCCCTAGACTACTTATTTACATAGCAAGACTAAGACAACTATATTAATTGAATACGATAAAATAGTTCTAACATCTTGGGCATCTTGGGTCTCTGCCATGGAGGATGAGTTATCTCAGTTCAAAAAGACCCAAGTGTGAACACTCGTAGAGAGACTAGACGAAAAATCCATCATAGGAACCAAATGGGTCTTCCGCAACAAACTCGACGAACACGGTAATATCACAAGAAACAAAGAAAGGTTAGTTGCAAAAGGTTATTCCCACGAGGAAGGTATTGATTTCGATGAAACTTTTGCTCTGGTAGCTAGCCTAGAGTCCATACGTGTCTTACTTGCATATGAATGCTTTAAACGCTTTAAGCTATTTCAAATGGACGTAAAAAGTGCATTTTTAAATGGTTTTATAAATGAGGAAGTTTATGTAGAACAACCCCCAGGTTTTGTTAGAGAAGGATTTCCAAATCATGTTTTTAATCTGTATAAAGCATTATATGGTTTAAAGCAGGCTACTAGGGCATGGTATGAAACGTTAAGTTTTTTATTGACATGGGATTTTCGACTAGAACTATTGATAACACACTGCGTATTAAGTGTGAAGGTGATCACTTGTTAATGGTCCAAATCTACATTGATGATATCATATTTGGAAGTACTAATATCCTTCTTTGTCAGAAATTCTCTAAGTCTATGCAGAAGGAATTTGAGATGAGCTTAATGGGTGAGCTGAACTACTTTCTCGGGTTGCAAATAAAGCAACTTGACAATGGAACCTTTGTATCCTAGACGAAGTACAATAAGGAATTACTGACAAAATTCGGGACGAGTGATTCCAAAGAATTTCTACCTCTGTGCTTCAGACCACCAAATAGAAAGTGACGAATCAGGTACACCAGTTGATCAAACACAATATTGAGGTATGATCGGAAGCCTTCTTTACTTAACTGCTAGTCGCCCTGATAGTATGTTTGTTGTTGGTATGTGTTCGAGATATCAGTCTGACCCTAGGGAATCTCACTTGACAGAAGTCAAGCATATACTTAGATTTATCAAGGGTACTATTAATTTTGGTTTGTGGTACTCTTATACGGATGAATTCTCATTAATGGGATATTCCGATGCCGACTATGCCGGCTGTAGGGAAGATATGAAAAGTACTAGTGGAACTTGCCAATTACTTGGAATTTCCTGGTAACTTGGTCTAGTAGAAAGCAAAATGTTGTCGCCCTCTCCACAACCGAAGCTGAATATATGGCCTTAGGAAATTGTTGTCAACAACTTCTTTGGATTAAACAAACCCTTATTACAACAAAAGATTTTCTACAGAGTCAAGTCTATACAAAGGTCGTAGCGTAGCCCCAAAATGTCAAAAGAACAAAAACCCTATTGTTGCTCCACATGTCTTCATCCATGTACCGCCCCGCCCTTAAAAGTCCGTGGAGCACCGCCACCAGCCGTCTCAGTCTTGACGCGTATCAACGTCAAACTCAGTACCTACAACACGTAAACAATTGAGCGACTTGCCCAGTAGGTGAATAAAACTGCATGAATGCACGTGTACACTCTGTCACAGTTCCAGCTGAAAATAAAATCACGACGGTTTTGCACCTCGGGATGTTCACGCCCGAGTTGTGGCGCCCCGCCTTCCACCACTACTTTTTTAACTAGTCTACGCGACTAATGTCCTAATGACGAAATAGACGTGCGGAATTTCGTATAAAATTTTTCTTTTTATAAAAAGGAATCGTAAAGTTGTCTACAAAATCATCGTGGGTCCTATTTACATAGGAAGCGCGCATGCGGGTCAAAATAAATCTGTCGACTGGGCCTCCACGACGTCGCATCCATGCACACACTTCCATCTCAAAAGCCCTCGGAAGCTTCAAAAGTTGGCCGTGAAAATGATCACGTACCACGATCGCAGGGTCCTACAACACATGAAACGTGTAATGAGCTTATAAAGCTCAGTAAGTGAAAACCATGCATGCAATGCACGTGACCTAAATAGCGAAGGCATTCGCGCCAATGCTATCTACTTCTCACATCCTTTTTGACATTTCATAACATATTTGGGCCCCTTCGGTTTTCAATCTTACTATGCACCATATAGAGCTCAAACCCCTAAGGGTATAAATAAGTGAAAGTACACACTGGGAGGCTAAACCTGAGTACTTCATATGTGCTTAACCCTATGGTACCTTCAATCCCAATGTGGTCCACACTGAGAGGCTAATAGTGCCTTTCAATCCCAATGCAGTCCCATTGAGAGGCTAACCCGGGCACACAGATTTCGTTTAACCTAAGGCGCCTTTCCATCCCAATGCGGTCTGACACGCGGGTGCTTCTCACTGGTAGCTTACTGAAAGGTCGCCAACACACGAGGTTGCCTCGGTGCCGCTCATTCCCTCGAGTTGCATCCTCCAGGTTGCACCTCCCGCTACGGGGTATTTACCTGCCTCTCGTGAGTCAGGCAGTCGGCCTCGTGAATCGCCGTAATGTATTTCCCCTACCTCTCGTGAATCTGATAATATCTGGCCTCGTGAATCGCCATGGTAGCATAGAAGAGCCATGACTCATCATTGAGTCGACACAAATGCCGATATCGGCAAATATACATCGCTCTCAATACTCATGCACGCTCTTTTTCCTGACCCTTGTACTAGTCGTGCGTGCATATGCTCATGTCATGAATATGCATGTTATGTCATCATGTAATATAATTCACGTAAGATCACATAAATTCATAGAAGCAAATAACACACAATTTCATGCACATACAATTATGTGTTGTAATTGCGATTTCCATTTACCTGTCGTCCAAGCTATATTAGCTTACACCTTCGTGACGACTCTAATTTTCGACCCTTAAGTAAACATAATGTGGCATCAGTATCATATTTAAATTAGCTGACTATACTGAAATAATTAAATTGGATTACATTCGTTTTGCTCCAATTTCTTAGTCGTTCGACACTGCTAAGTTAGTACACAATTTTATTTTATAACTCTCAGCGAATATACTAGGTCCTATGTCAAAGCGCCCGATTCATGCCAAGTCTAGTTTCGACCGAATCTCATGTGGCTTTCTAAGCATTCGATCGACTGTGTGACAGGCGAAGGTTCCATAATTACACTCGTTCGCCCGATACTTTGCTTTTCTAAACTTTGGTCAAAAAGTCATTTCCATTAGCAAAAACTCAAAAGTAATCATGTCCCCCAAATACTATATTCATTTTATCGTGAACTCACGTGGTATAGCTGTCCCATGATGCCTCCATTAGTTTATATATACATCCGAACATGGAAGGCCCTCCAACTAATAATATACATTATTACTCTATGTAATCATTACCTTCTAGTGGTATATATGTACATATTTATTATACCAAACTATAATTACTTGATGACCCACGTGAATTGTGATTAACTTGATTCTATTAATGTATACGTTGACTGAGTTTTTCATTTACTACTCTCGCCTGATTGGAGGTGTACAAAATCCCAAGAATCGGCCGATTCATTGGTGTTGAATCGCCCGATTGGTCTTCTATAGAAACCTTACTTAGTCTTATTTACTAAGATGCATGTGTCGGCCGATTCCTAAATATATTTACATAACACAGCGAAAGTCCTACGCCTCAATGTAATCGTCCGATTGGCTAACCTTGTGATTCACTTTCGATCGAAAGTTAGCCCACTTTCCCCGACAGGGGAGTGCAAAAAGTCAGATGAGAAGATACATCTGTGAAAGAAATTGGAGGTTCTACCAAAAATCCCGTAAAAGGGAAATCGGTCGATAAGAAGATGATCCTCAGAAGGGAAAGTTGGGCGCTACCAAAAAGGCGCTGCTTAAATTAAAATTGCCGGATCTTACCTAAGCCTGCCAATTGCTCGAAAGCTCACATGACTAATCGCATTCGATCGAAACTTCTTCAAAAATTCATCCTACTTGAAACTTAAATTTTTGAACACTCCTACCCAGAACTTCGAAGGGTTTCCATCATTCTAAATTCATTGCTTCCAACCAAAAGTAAAATTATAACTCCTATGACACGCCTTAAACTACCCGAATATATACTTTTTTTTCTTTATAATTTTCTTAGTTCGAATCTATACTTCAAACTAGGGTTTTTAACCTCTTTCTTAGGTTTTCATGATTCCTTAAGGTTGAAATTACCAAATCCCTAAGTTGGGTCTTAGAGATAGCTTACGAAACGTGAGCTCCTCGCTTGTTTTGAATTTCTTCAACTAAGGCTTCTCTCGTTCTCTTCCTTTCTTAGTTTCTTCATCTTGGTTTACCCCTTCTATGAATTTTTATTCATCGTATAATTTATTAACTAGATAAGTATTAGACCTAAGTTAGGAGTATGAGAGTTGATGGGACAACTTGTTGACTAAGCTCATACTTTTCCTCCCAAGTGAAGAATCCTTACGTGTCTTTAAAGTATTAACTCAATCTAGGTTGTGATTGGTCGAACTCCCCACACATGCTCATCAATCGATCGATTCTATTAGGAATCGCACGACTCTATGTCTCAATTTCTATCCCTCGAAATTATTCACTCAATCTAGGTTGTGATTGGTCGAACTCTCCACACATGCTCATCAATCGATAGATTCTATTAGGAATCGCACGACTCTATGTCTCAATTTCTATCCCTCGGCGAAAGTTATTACATACACATAATTCGATCGAAATTACTTCTAAGCCTTGGGAATTGATCGATTTACTTTAAATATAGTCAATCATTGCATACACAACAATCGCCCGATTCCCTAGTTATCTTGTTTCGGCGATTTTGGTCATCACATACAAAGGAATCGATCGATTCCTCCTTACCTCGGCGAAAGCTAATTTATATAAATCTTGGAATCGATCGAAACCTACTCCTTAAGGTTTATCCTCATTTTCTATATTACCCTTACAATCGACCGATTAATACTTACAGATTTTAAATTGGTCGATTCTTAATCCGTACTCCCATCGATCGAAAGTAATCCTATGCAAATTGCTTTAGTCGATCCTTCTCTAAAGCACCCATGTGTAAATGTCATCCAGAATTTTCTATGTCTTAAATTAATCACATAAGTCATAATTCGTAACACTTATAAAAATTACAAATCACATAACATGTAATCATATAGACACGTAAGTCATTTAAGCATAAGATCATGAAAATATTGTATCACGCCACGAGTTTAAATACTTAGGGATTATAAATAATATTTTCACTCAAAATCCTAACTTCTTTATTTAATTTATCCTTCAATAGTGTTTCTAATTAACTATCTTCCATCATTACTTATATTGTAAATCCCGTAATTATATTTTACGGGTATTACACGAGTAGACAGGATGTTCACACCTGTCTGCCGTCAGATGTCATATGAGTACCAACCTCGACTCCTCAACGTCTCAATCAATCACAATAATCTCGAACTACCCCGCTCAGCGGTACGTCAAAATATTACCGTCTTCACACGGCATAAGTGTCTCACCCCTGTGATATGATATGCATATGTTATGCATATAAATGTGATAACACATGAAATCGTGATGTCACATGAAACGTAAGTAAAACATGTAATTCACCGAGTCACATTAAAGCACATAATTATCAGATAAATTTTTACGTGTTGAAGACGAATAATTCACCTACCTGTCCTCCTGAAATAATCAGTCATGGTATTTGGTGGACTTCCTAATTCTCGGACCTCTGAGCATATAAATATTATTAGTATATGCACCAATCCTAGAACTGTATATTGTCTAAAATAATTGTATTTAGATGTTTTAGCAGTCAACGGTCAACTCGTGAAACCCTTATTAATTCGCACGAATGATACGAAGACTTAAATTACACTATACTGTGATTAATAAATCGTTCGATAGCCTAAATCGCCCGACTGGTAGTCTAGATTAGATCAAAGTTAGGGCCACCTAGGTTTCGATCGAAAGTTTGACTTGGAATTCGCCGAGTGTCCAGTAGATCACCCAATCGCCCAATTTTAGTATGCATCGACCCACATTCGCCGAGAGCTAGCATAAATTTCTAATCGCCCAAATTGTAGTACGGGAAACCTAGTTTCGCCGAGAGCATTGGTTAGTATCAAATCGCCCGATTGGTCACGCCTTGGAGTCGCCCGATTCATCATGCTTTGGATTTACTTTCGCCGAGTGTTTATCTCATCAGCAATTCGCACGATTTATCACATCCTTAAATTGGTCGATTCTGTAATACCCGTAAATTTGAATACGGGATTTTGATATAATCAATATGTAGTTTGTGAATTTAGAATAAAAGCATGGAAATTAAAGCCTTGAGCAAAGCTATAAATTTTGCTAGCGTCGAATTAATTCAAAATATTGACCAAGTTAAAGAGAATCTATAATACTAGAATAAATTTAATTTGGGACCATAATTAGTTGGGTTAGGTTTCAAATTCAAAGACCCAATCACGGAAGTATACCTGGTAATGAGATTTCTTAAGGTTGAGGTAAGAAAAATCAGAAACCACCTTGTCCCATCATTGATAATTTCGATGGTTACTATTTATCTAACAATCGATGTTTATCCAAGTTTACATAACAAGACAACCTTAAAGCAAAAAAAAAGAAGAAAGAAAGTTGAACGAGAAGGAAAATCTTCAACAAAGACTACGAAGTTAACAACAGAAGGAGCTCGATAATTCACAAACCATAGTTCGGGGAGCATGGTAAAATCCTTTATACTTAATACTCAGTTTATTTTCAAGTGCTTATATGTGGCCAAATGATCATGTAAAAGTCCTAGGGAGTTTTCGAAAATTACTATATTAAGAAAACCCTAAGTATTAAGTTAGAGTTTTATGCAGGATATTAATTCTAAGAGAGTCGAAACTTTGAGGTCTGCTCTCTAGAATTCAGTATGTCTTTCATAGAGTTAGTGTTTTAAGACGTACCGTATTCTGGGTTAGGACTAATTTTTGAAGCTGACTTTAATGATTAAGAAATCCATTTTAGGGTTTTGACGGAATCGGCCGATTTCAATCCATATGAGTTTCGATCGATGATGAGGTGAAATTCGCCATGTTAGATATATAATGTTTAATTTAGGCAATTGAGCGAACCTTTGTGAGGGACATTCGCCGTGTGGAAAGAATTGGACAATACATGTGATCGGGCGAAAGTGAGTTACATTACGTGATGAATCGGGCGAATGGAAGTACATGCTTGAAAATTCTGAATCGGGCGATTTATGGACTACCTCGGCGAAACCATGATCAAAATGTGATCAATCGGGCGAAACAAGCTTAGAGCATCAACTTTTGCCGAGTTAGGTAATATATTCGCTTGTTAGATGGAACCGGGCGAATCCCAAAAAGGAACAACATGAGGTTTCGGTCGAAACCTATACCTATACCACATAGAATCGGGCGATTCAAAAGGAAGAAGGAGACGGCGAAACTAGGTATTGAACCTAGTCAATCGGGCGAACCAACAATCGGTCGATTCTATACAAAGAGCATTTGGCGAAACTAGACATAACCATAACAAATCGGGCGACATTCGGCCGATAATAGAAATCGCCGAGTTTTAAATCGGGCGACTTCTGGTCCCGAATTATTTTAATATAATTAAAAATACTTGTATCATTCCGGCGGTTTAGGGTATGTCAAATTCGGGCATTGGCTTGGTTTTGACCACAAATCGAACGAATTAGTTTAACTGGTTGACCATTGACTTCCGAGTCTAATATTTAAATATAATTATTTTATACCAATATAGTTTGAGAATTAGCACATATACTGATAGGATTATTATGTCCAGAGGACCGGTCTATAGGGATTCTACCGGACTTCGTATTTGACGATAGCGGGAGGACATGTAGGTGGATCATCCATCTACAATGCGTAAACACGTCTGTGAATTATATGTTTTCATGTGATTCGATGATTTTCGTGATTTACGTGACTTACGTGATTTACATATTTTACTTGTTTCACGATGAATCATGTTTTTATGAGATTCCATATATATGCATGGGACGTGCATATCACGTCAGGGCCAAAGATGGTTGTACCGTAGTGATGACGCTGATGATTTGAGATAGTGACGTACGGGGTAGAATGAGATGTTTGTGATTGGTGACTCTTAGAGGAGTCGAGGTTGGGCTCATTGGCGCCTGGCGGAGACAGGAGTGATCGATCTGTCTACTCAGGAATGATCGTTCCGAGGTGCATACCGCCGCATGAGATTTTTGGTACGACCTGATAGGAGGCCATTGGCGTGATCGTCCAGTGCACTATCAGTGTATGTTTTTGTTTTGTTGCGGAGCAACCCAGTAGGAGGCCATTGGAGTGATCGTCCAGTGCACTAACAGGGAGGCTGCCGCGAGACTTGGGGGTGGCCTCCCAGTAGTCTATTGGGCGCGAATGTGTCGAGCCTAACCTAGGGCTCTGTGTTGTGTGAAAAAGGAATGTGGAAAAAGAAAGAGTGTGCACTGATATGTGAGATATTGGGAATTGGGGTTGAGTGCACACTTGCATACATGCATTTTATTCACCTACTGGGCAAATCGCTCAGTGTTTACGTGTTGTAGGTACTGAGTCTGACGCCGATACGCGTCAAGACTGAGGCGGCTGGTGGCGGTGCTCCACGGACTTTTGAGGGCAGAGCGATACATGGATGAAGACCCGTGGAGCGCTTTAGGGTTTTTATTCTTTTGACATTTTGGGGCTTTGGCCCATGTACAATGATGACGATGTAGACGGATTTTTATAATAAAGTATATTATTTTAGGAAAAAGTTTTAATTAGACGGGGCCTTCCGCGGCTTACGTTGCGGAAATCCGCCACTAATCCTAGTTAGAAAAGTAGGGTCGCCACAGATTCCTTGTGGTGCTTAAGTGACACGGTGAAAGTCCCCATTTCGAAGCCCTTTCGCCCGATTCTTTAGCTCTTATCACTTCATCGCCCGGTCGAAGCCCACATTCGCCGTGTTGTTCAAGTCGCCCGATAGTTCATGTACATTTTTAAAATCGCTCGATTATTTGACCTCCACATCGCGTGAAAGTACATTCAAATTTCTTAAGAGCACTTAATATTCTAAATTCGCTAGCATTCTTATAATATCGTAATCACCTTCAAAAGTTATTCCTAACCTAGAAAATGGTACAACCTTAAAATATTGAATTCTCATGAATATCCCATGGTTCTCAAATTGTTGAAACACATCATATAAATATCTATGATAACACACCAAAGCTTAGAGAGTTAGGGTTTTCGAACCTTATATATTTTTTTTGGAATAATTCCCGTGTGTATATATATAAATGGATGGATGTACAAGATGGGTGAGGGTCAACCCCTCACAAGCAACCAGTAACAAACTAATGGAGAGACAAACAACGTAAGACCAAACTCAGCATAAACTACCAAGCTACCCGCCAAAGCCGCCGGATGGCTGCCCTTTGGAGACCAAACTTAGCCGAGACCCCACTAAGTCGCACACAAACCAAATCAAGAACAGTATCCACAAGCCTCTCAGGGGTCGTGATGGTTCCCTCCTTCCAGCGCTTGTTGCGTGCCTGCCAAATATGATAAACCATCGAGCCAAAACATGACTTTGAGCCGCAGAAATAAGATGCTTTCCTCGCCATTCCTCGAAGCCCATAATAACCCCTCGGCCCAATTCCGATACGGCCAAGACTAGCGACCTTATATATTTCGAACCTTTCTATAACCAGCCATGATTATGTATGCTAAAAGTATATGAATACATATATCAGCTATAAAAAGGTTACATGATGATGATGATATAATTCTCACCTTCTTCACTTTTGACTCCTTCGAATTAGTGTAAGGGGCTTGAGCTTACTAAGACTTCTTTCCTCCTATCTTCGTTTCTTGCTCTTTCTTTTTCCAACTTGGGAGTTTTATCAAATGATTTATGCATATACACTAGTGCTTTGAAAAATGAGAATGATGCAACATGGTGGTGCCATATTATTTCCCTCCTCTTTAAGTAATCTGTCGTTATCATCTACTTTTAATGGTTTTGGGCTTTGTTCTATATAAGTTAAATCAAATTTTTTAGCCCAAATTAAGGTATTCTAATGTTATTAATTTCGGTCCTTTATTAAATTTCGAAAATAATTTGAATCTATTAGAACTTATAATTTTACTCCAAAGATCTCAAATTCATGCATTACGATCTTTTTTGTGCATAAAAATTACATAGTAATCACATCAAAATCCCTACATTAAAATTTACGGGTCATACATTCTCCCCCTTAAAAGAATTTCGTCCCCGAAAAATTACGCCAACTGGAATAACTCAAGATAATTTCGCCACAACACTTTAACTAACGGAATAGTCTTATTCCGTAACCGTTTCGACACGTACATCAGAATTTCTACAGGTTTCTCCTCATAACTCAAGTCAGGCTTAAGTTGTTGATAGAGGAGTTCATTCTAAATCACGTGACTCGGGTCCGCGACATATTTTCGTAATGTCGATACGTGGAATACGTCGTGAACTTGCGAAACGAAGCTGGCAATTCTAATTGGTATGCAACTTCGCCGACTCGTTTCAAAATCCTGAAGGGGCCTATGTATTTGGGACTTAGCTTACCTTTTCTTCCGAAGCGTTTTACTCCTTTCATCGGGGAAATCTTTAGAAATACTTGATCATCTTCTGCAAACTCCAAAGGTCGCCGTCCATGATCTGCATAACTTTTCTGACGACTCTGTGCGGTTCGCATCCTTTCACGGATCTTCGTCACAGCTTCTGTCATTGCTCGGTTCATATCGGGTCCTAACAGTGTTCGCTCACCGGTTTAGTCCCAATGGACTGAGGATCGGCACTTACGCCCGTATAACGCCTCGTACGGTGCCATCCCGATCGTAACGTGGAAACTATTATTGTAGGAAAATTCTATTAAAGGCAGATACTTGCTCCAGTTTTCTTTGAAATCTAAACACAAGCTCTTAGCATGTCTTCAAGAGTTTGGATCGTTTGTTCAGACTGCCCGTCGTTCTTGGGATGATACACAGTACTGAACGAGAGCTTGGTTCCCATCGCTTTCTGTAAGCTCTGCCAAAAGTTCGATAGAAACCTCGAATCTCGATCCGAGATGATAGAAATTGGAATTACATGGAGTCCAATAATTTCCTGACTATATAATTTAGCGTAGCGTTCCATGGAAAAAGTACAGCTGATAAGAAGGAAATGAGCCGATTTGGTCAGGCGATCGACAATCACCCAAATAGCATCGTGGCCTTACTTCGTTTTGGGTAAACAACAACGAAATCCATCGTGATATGATCCCACTTCCATTCTGGAGTGGGTAGGTGTAATACTCGCAAAATTTATACTGGATCATTTAAATAATATTCGGAATGTATGGAGTCGATTTTCGAACATACACCGATTCCTTTCCAAGCCGGACAAAAAAATATATAATTGGACCCGAAAAAAAAAAGTTTAAATGGATTGAAAATATTATGGCCAAATAAGGAAATAATGGCCCAAATTATTTGGAGTTTGGCCAATAATAATAACAATAATAATAACAATAATATATAGGGCCGAAAATAAAAATTAAAAATCCTCATCACACCTCATCATCTTAAATGTATTTAATCCTATTTTGTCCCATAATGATATATTTGATGGAATACAATAAAACAAAACAAATAAAGCAAAACATCACCTATTTAGTAATTATATCAAATATACCTCATACACCTCATAAGGACAAATAATACACCTCATAGGACAAGATAAATAAATTAAAGAAAATAGAGAAGAAGAAAGGAGGAAGTTACGTTGGGAGAGAGGGAAGGAGAGAGGGGAGAAAAGAGAAAAAGAAAAGACAATATCATACCTAATGCTACCTCCTCAAGCATGCTGACAAGATCTATAACACCTAATGTCATCTCCATGTGAGCATGAAGACAAACTAACAACCATTAAGCCACCTCATTAATCTCATAAGGATAAAATAACCAACAAGTAAAAGAGAAGAGAGGAGAGGCCGAGGGAGAGGAAAGGAAAGAAGAAGAGAGAAAGGAAAGAAAAAGAAAGAGAAGAAAAAGAAGAGAAGGAGAAGAGGGAGAAGCCCGCGGACGAGGAGAAGCTCGGGATAGAAGCTCTCGGGTCGGGGTCACACGGAAACACCCCGTGATTTAGCTTTCTACGGACGTAAGGTAGGTGAAGATCACCTACATACGTAAACAATATAGGATTTGTGAATTTTACGTGTTTTGCATGTTATTCATCGAATTCTTCGTGTTTATGTGATAATAATAATTTTCTTGCATGAATTTTTCGTTGGTTATCTTAGGGAGCACGAGATTGAGTATTTTTAGATCTATGAATATTTGGAAATAGGGATAGAGGACTTTAAATTAAGATGATAGAGCAAAACTTGGGGAGAATTAGGGTTTTCTAGGGTTTTCTTTATCCATTTCGGCCAAGAGGTTCAAAAATTCATATCTCACAATCTAGACTTCAGATTAAATATTCCTTTGAACAGAATTAAGATTTGCAAGTCCTTTATCTGTGGTTAAAATTTCAGGTCCATCGGACATCGTTTACCATGTGATCATTGAGAAATCCAAAACTGTCGTAAAACAGCCGTATAAAATAATTATTTTTAAAATTTTGGAACTTGATCGAAATTTAAAAAAATCCATGGAGTCTGTGTTGTAAAATTCCGAATAGGGGATATTATTAAAGAAATATAAAGTTTTTAGGACATATTTAAAATTTGGAATAAATAATTGGGGTCCTTGGGTAATTTTCAAAAATTTGGGGACTAGATTGAAAAGTTTCAAAAATATGGTGGCTGAGAATGTAAAATCCGGATAGGGGAGATTTTTTGAAGAAATATAAAGATTTTGGGGGAGATTTGAAATTCGGAATAAATAATTGGGGTCCTTTGTGTAATTTTTAAAAATTCGGTGACTAGATTGAAAAATTTTAAATCTGGGAGCTGAGAATGTAAAATCCCAACAGGAGAGATTTTTAAATAAATATAAACTTTCGGGGCAGATCTGAAATTTTTAAAGATTTGGGGCAGATCTGAAACTTAGGAAAATTTTCGGATCCTTAAAAGTAAACTATGAAATTTTGGGGTTTTAAATGCAAAAATTAAAAAGATATTTTTAAATTAGAAATTTAAGTGATATTTTGAAAGTTGGACAATAGAGTTTTAAAATATATTAAATTAGGGACCAATTTTGAAATTAGGGTGCTAAATAAAGTGAAAAGGATTAAATTTTGGAACTCTTAGTGAAACTTCGGGGAGAGGTCGATGAGTAAGGTTTCGGGCCGAGTAATTCGGAACGCGGGCTCTGGGCCCGATTATTTAGCGTACGATAGTTTTCGGATCGGGCCAAGCTGATACCTCGGGCCGATACATGATATGAAGATTTGCATTTTTATGTATTGCATTTTACTTGCATGACATTTGCATACACGTGTTATGAGGGGAGAGAATCGTGCGTAGTCACGGTGACATTGTATAGTGTTGATGAGTGGGGTAGTGTATGACCGAGTGATGGTTGTCGAATGGTATGAGTTGAGGTTAGGACTAAGGCGCACTATATGATTGAGATGTGGGGAGTGGGCCTCCCGAGCTACTGACCCTTGTGGGGAGTGGGGCCTCCCGAGCTACTGACCCCTGCGCGCGTGTTGCCTTTAGTACCTAAGCCTCGGGCCCTGAATGTGATGTGATGATATGAGATATGAGATATGAGATATGAGAAAAGAGTCGAGCGTGTATATTTGTGAGATAAGTCGAGATTGGGATGTGAGAGCATTTGCATTCATGCATATTTTCATCTACTGGGCAAAAGCTCAGGGTTTACGTGTGTAGGTAAGATGGCTAATGGCGGTGACTCCACGGACTTTTGAGGGCGGCGCAGTACATGGGACGCGACCTGTGGAACGAGTTTATGTTTCGTGTTTTTTTTTAAATTTGGGCTTGGACTTATTGGGCTTCGGCCCAATGAAAAAAATGTGTGGACTTATGGATTTAGACATCGAACGTATTTGTATTATTATATTTTAAAAGTTTTAATTAAATGGGCTTTCCGCTGCTTACGCTGCGAAAATCCGCCAAAATACGTATCTAGGAAGTCGGGTCGTTACAGGTGGTATCAGAGCGTTAGGTTATAGGTTCTGTAGACTGTCCATGTACTGCCGCTCAAAAGCCTGGAGGATCAGCCTACGCCTGTAAGTTTAATACGTAATTATGTGATTTATGATTTTTGAATATATCCTTTAACGTGAATATTTGGGCGATTTTATGTGCTCCTTGATGTGTTCAAAAGTTAGAGATTTCGTACTTTTACACTTAGATTGGTAGGAGAATCTCGGTTAAATTAAGGTAGGGAGAGAATGATAAAAAAAAAAGAAAAAAAATTCGGACTTTTGATAGAATTTGGGGTTGCTTAAAAATTCGGGTAAAAAATTCGGGTCAATTTGGAATTCGGCGAAATTTAAATTTTGGGCCTTTTCAAAATTTGTGATTTGTTAATTTGGGCTTGACCGAATTGGACCAAGCTGAAATTCGGAAAGTTAAAATAAATAAAAGGCGAAATAAAAGAGAGTCGACCGATATAAAATTGTTTTAAAAATCGGAGCTTGTATACAATTTTAAAAATGAGACGAGGATGTAGAGAAACATGGGTTAATTGTAGAAATTTAGGAAGCGAGACGAGAACATAGAGAAAACATGATAGAGTCGATGCATAACGATTACATAACTGAAAATCATATTACAATCCGAATACATAAAAAAAATAGAAGATAAAACATCGACGACGTTCGGAAGTTCTGCCGGCGTCTTCTTCCGATATGCCCGAACAAGACACGTCTTCCCATGACTTAACATTTCACAAATTAGATGCAAGTGCAGTGAGTAGCAACCCACACTACAAAAATGGCGATCGCCACTACGAGCAAAGCCAAAAGGGTGAATAACTCGAATTTGAGCCTTTCAAGATTCTCTCTCCAAAAGGGTTCTTGAGGGACATCCTCACGAACCGCATTTCCTCCGAGGTTATGCATTTCGAAGTTTAAATGATGTGGTTGGAGAGAATTGTGTGTGGTGCAAACTAGCGTGCATCAAGTACCTATTTATAGGCGTGAGTGAAGCGAAGGATAAGCATCATTAATTTCGAGTTTTCTTCAAGCGCCGTATAAAGATAAGCTTCATAAATTTCGAGATTAGATTCTTTTTCCTTACGCCGTAATCTCGAATTGAGAAATTACGCGCATGAAGAAAATCGCATTGGATTTATTATCACCAAATCTAATCTGAAATCTCGAAGAAAGAAATTGATATCCATTACGAAAAAAAAAAAAAATTTGTGCTCACGTTTATATCAACAACGTGTTTACATACAATGCTTAGTCTACGCTGTTGCATCAATGAAAATAGTACGACGAGCTAACGTACAAACACGGCTAAGTTAATTCAAACCTGGATCAAGTATGGTTTCCATCAAAACTTTTGCGAAATAACACGGGCTCGATATGAAAGCCATATGGTTGTGTGTGTCATCGAAAACTTACATTCCGACGGCGGATATACGCGATCAACTAGGGGTCCAACATTGTTAAAAAAAAAGAAAAGAATTTATGGAATCCGAAATTTATAAGCTGGAAATCATGTTTAATCTTCACCGTCCGTTTTATCCGATCGAAAGCTCCACGAGTCGCCACGTGGTCTTGCATTTCCGCGTGTTAGAGCAAGCATCGCCTGCAACTCTATAAGTGAAATAGCACTTTCACAATAATCCGTACGATCATTGATCCAACGCGCACGATTCACCATCCGCTTCATTCACTTCCTAAGCATCTCAACCGTTGATCTCTTCGCGCGATATCTTACGAATAGAATTAAATCTTCAGCCTTCAAATTCTGACTATTAGGTCGCGCGCCATCTTAGATCCAACGACAGCTACTCTTCGTGATCTTCTCAACTTAGTTTCTTCAGTTTTCAGGGGTTGAAGAAACGACTGACAACAACTCATGTTCTTGCAATTCCCTCTGGTAGCAAAGGATTCTCAATATAAAGTAACGCTTCTAAAAATTACTTGGAGTACGTATTGATGCAAAGCGGGAAGGTGATCGCTTATGCCTCCCGACAGCTCAAATCGTACGAGAAGAATTACCCTACGCATGACCTGGAACTCGCAGCTGTGGAACGGACAGTCTGAAAGAACAATCCAGCGCTTGAAGATATGCTGAGACCGGGTATTTTGGATGTCCGGGGAAGAGGGAGCAAATACCTTCCACTATTAGAGTTGTCCTATAACAAGAGCGATCAAGCCACGATCAGGATGGCGTCGTACGAAGCCTTGTACGGATGCAAATGTTGGTCCCTAGTTCACTGGGATGAAATAGACGAGAAGGCGTTGTTAGGTCCCGAGATGGTGTGTGAAATGACCGAAGCTGTTGAAAAGATCCAGGAGAGGATCAAACGGCCCAAAGTCGTTAGAAGAGTTATGCAGACGAAAGACGAAAGCCGTTGGAGTTCGATGAAGGTAATCAAGTCTTTCTGAAGATCTCGCCAATGAAGGGACTAAAATGTTTCCAAAAGAATGGAAAGTTGAGTCCGAGATATATCGGATCTTTCATAATTGTGAAACGACTTGGAGAAGTGGTGTGCCAGCTCGAATTGCCAAGATAGCGCGCAAGTCCATGTCGTCTTCCATGTGTCTACATTACGGAAGTACATCCTAGACCCGAGCCATGTAGTGCAGGGCAAATCACTTCATCAACAATTGAAGCCGGACTTGAGCTACGACGAAAGACCGGTGGAAATTTTGATGTACGAGGTGAAACGCCTTCGGAATAAGAATATACCCCTCGTGAAGGTATTGTGGCGGACCAAGTATTGGAAGAAGCCACTTGGGAACGAGAAGACGAGATGAGAGAGAAGTATCTCGAGTTATTTTCTGTACTGTAATTTCGAGGACGAAATTCTTGTAAGGGGGGGAGGATGTAATACTCGCAAAATTTATACTGGATCATTTAAATAATATTCGGAATGTATGGAGTCGATTTTCGAACATACACCGATTCCTTTCCAAGCCGGACAAAAAAATATATAATTGGACCCGAAAAAAAAAAGTTTAAATGGATTGAAAATATTATGGCCAAATAAGGAAATAATGGCCCAAATTATTTGGAGTTTGGCCAATAATAATAACAATAATATATAGGGCCGAAAATAAAAATTAAAAATCCTCATCACACCTCATCATCTTAAATGTATTTAATCCTATTTTGTCCCATAATGATATATTTGATGGAATACAATAAAACAAAACAAATAAAGCAAAACATCACCTATTTAGTAATTATATCAAATATACCTCATACACCTCATAAGGACAAATAATACACCTCATAGGACAAGATAAATAACTTAAAGAAAATAGAGAAGAAGAAAGGAGGAAGTTACGTTGGGAGAGAGGGAAGGAGAGAGGGGAGAAAAGAGAAAAAGAAAAGACAATATCATACCTAATGCTACCTCCTCAAGCATGATGACAAGATCTATAACACCTAATGTCATCTCCATGTGAGCATGAAGACAAACTAACAACCATTAAGCCACCTCATTAATCTCATAAGGATAAAATAACCAACAAGTAAAAGAGAAGAGAGGAGAGGCCGAGGGAGAGGAAAGGAAAGAAGAAGAGAGAAAGGAAAGAAAAAGAAAGAGAAGAAAAAGAAGAGAAGGAGAAGAGGGAGAAGCCCGCGGACGAGGAGAAGCTCGGGATAGAAGCTCTCGGGTCGGGGTCACACGGAAACACCCCGTGATTTAGCTTTCTACGGATGTAAGGTAGGTGAAGATCACCTACATACGTAAACAATATAGGATTTGTGAATTTTACGTGTTTTGCATGTTATTCATCGAATTCTTCGTGTTTATGTGATAATAATAATTTTCTTGCATGAATTTTTCGTTGGTTATCTTAGGGAGCACGAGATTGAGTATTTTTAGATCTATGAATATTTGGAAATAGGGATAGAGGACTTTAAATTAAGATGATAGAGCAAAACTTGGGGAGAATTAGGGTTTTCTAGGGTTTTCTTTATCCATTTCGGCCAAGAGGTTCAAAAATTCATATCTCACAATCTAGACTTCAGATTAAATATTCCTTTGAACAGAATTAAGATTTGCAAGTCCTTTATCTGTGGTTACAATTTCAGGTCCATCGGACATCGTTTACCATGTGATCATTGAGAAATCCAAAACTGTCGTAAAACAGCCGTATAAAATAATTATTTTTAAAATTTTGGAACTTGATCGAAATTTAAAAAAATCCATGGAGTCTGTGTTGTAAAATTCCGAATAGGGGATATTATTAAAGAAATATAAAGTTTTTAGGACATATTTAAAATTTGGAATAAATAATTGGGGTCCTTGGGTAATTTTCAAAAATTTGGGGACTAGATTGAAAAGTTTCAAAAATATGGTGGCTGAGAATGTAAAATCCGGATAGGGGAGATTTTTTGAAGAAATATAAAGATTTTGGGGGAGATTTGAAATTCGGAATAAATAATTGGGGTCCTTTGTGTAATTTTTAAAAATTCGGTGACTAGATTGAAAAATTTTAAATCTGGGAGCTGAGAATGTAAAATCCCAACAGGAGAGATTTTTAAATAAATATAAACTTTCGGGGCAGATCTGAAATTTTTAAAGATTTGGGGCAGATCTGAAACTTAGGAAAATTTTCGGATCCTTAAAAGTAAACTATGAAATTTTGGGGTTTTAAATGCAAAAATTTAAAAAGATATTTTTAAATTAGAAATTTAAGTGATATTTTGAAAGTTGGACAATAGAGTTTTAAAATATATTAAATTAGGGACCAATTTTGAAATTAGGGTGCTAAATAAAGTGAAAAGGATTAAATTTTGGAACTCTTAGTGAAACTTCGGGGAGAGGTCGATGAGTAAGGTTTCGGGCCGAGTAATTCGGAACGCGGGCTCTGGGCCCGATTATTTAGCGTACGATAGTTTTCGGATCGGGCCAAGCTGATACCTCGGGCCGATACATGATATGAAGATTTGCATTTTTATGTATTGCATTTTACTTGCATGACATTTGCATACACGTGTTATGAGGGGAGAGAATCGTGCGTAGTCACGGTGACATTGTATAGTGTTGATGAGTGGGGTAGTGTATGACCGAGTGATGGTTGTCGAATGGTATGAGTTGAGGTTAGGACTAAGGCGCACTATATGATTGAGATGTGGGGAGTGGGCCTCCCGAGCTACTGACCCTTGTGGGGAGTGGGGCCTCCCGAGCTACTGACCCCTGCGCGCGTGTTGCCTTTAGTACCTAAGCCTCGGGCCCTGAATGTGATGTGATGATATGAGATATGAGATATGAGATATGAGAAAAGAGTCGAGCGTGTATATTTGTGAGATAAGTCGAGATTGGGATGTGAGAGCATTTGCATTCATGCATATTTTCATCTACTGGGCAAAAGCTCAGGGTTTACGTGTGTAGGTAAGATGGCTAATGGCGGTGACTCCACGGACTTTTGAGGGCGGCGCAGTACATGGGACGCGACCTGTGGAACGAGTTTATGTTTCGTGTTTTTTTTAAATTTGGGCTTGGACTTATTGGGCTTCGGCCCAATGAAAAAAATGTGTGGACTTATGGATTTAGACATCGAACGTATTTGTATTATTATATTTTAAAAGTTTTAATTAAATGGGCTTTCCGCTGCTTACGCTGCGAAAATCCGCCAAAATACGTATCTAGGAAGTCGGGTCGTTACAGTAGGGGCTATAGGGTTCCACCGGGTCGCTGGTGTTCTGCTTTAATCAATTGGCAGGTCATACATTGGTTCACGAATGCGGCGATGTCTTTCTTCATTCCTGGCCACCAGTACGTTATTCACAAATCTTGATACATCTTCATGGCTCCTGGGTGTATCGAGTATGTTGTCGCATGGGCTTCCATCATTATCGTTTGTCGCAACTCCTCGTTGTCAGGCACATAAAGACGATCCATGTATAGTAAAGCTCCATTCTCTCGTATTTTAAAATCCTCGGGTAGCGCATCCTTCATTTTTAGGTACAGTTTGTCTTCTTCTTGCGCCTTCCTGATCCGTTCTATCAATGTGGGTTGAAGAGTTAACACTGGTAGTCTGCCTCAACTTCGCCTAAATTGACTACCTCTATTCCAAGTGTAACTGCATTCACAGCTTTTTGACTTAGCGCATCTGCGACTACGTTTGCCTTGCTCGGATGATAGCTGATGATGCAATCATAGTCTTTTACTAGCTCTAGCCATCGTCTCTGTCGCATTCAATTCCTTCTGAGTGAATAAATGCTTCAAGCTCTTATTGTCTGTGAAGATCTCACATCTCTCTCCGTAGAGATAATGTCTCCAGATCTTTAAAGCGAAAACTACTGCTGCTAGTTCGAGGTCGTGAGTTGGGTAGTTATTCTCGTATTCCTTTAGTTGTCGCGAAGCATAAGCAATCACCTTTCCGTTCTACATAAGCACGCCACCCAAGCTGTTTTTCGAAGCATCACCGTATGCTGCAAATCGTCCGATTCCCGATGGTGTTGTCAATATCGGGGCAGAGGTAAGACATTTCTTCAATTCTTGAAAGCTCTATTCGCATGCTTCGGTCCATTTGAACGGAACGTTCTTCCTCGTCAGATTGGTCAACGTAGAGGCAATACTAGAGAAGTCCGCTATAAACTTACATTAGTATCCCGCAAGTCCAAGAAAACTTCGGACCTCGGTAGGAGTAGTAAGTCGCGGTTAGTTATTCACAGCTTCGATCTTACTTCGGTCTACGGAGATTCCGTTCCCAGAAATCACGTGTCCCAAGAACGCTACTTGTTCAAGCCAGAATTCACATTTCTTGAACTTGGCGTAGAGCTGTTTCTCTCGCAGAATTCGTAAGACAGCTCGTAGGTGGCTTTCGTGTTTGTCACTTGTCTTAGAATAGATTAGAATATCATCAATAAAGGCGATAACGAACCGATCGACGTAGTCTTTAAAGACTCTATTCAGTCCATAAAAGCAGATGGGGCATTTGTCAGTACAAAAGAGATGACAAAAAACTCGTAATGGTCGTACCTCGTACTGAATGCAGTTTTAGGAACATCTATCTCCGTGATCTTCAACTAATGGTATCTCGAACAGAGGTCAATTCTGGAGAATACCGTCGCTCCTTGTAGCTGATCAAACATATCATCGATCCTCGGCAAGGGGTACTTATTCTTGATTGTGATCTTATTCAATTCTCTATAGTCGATCCACAGTCGCATCGATCCATCCTTCTTTCGTACGAAAAGAACCGGTACTCCCCACAATGAATAACTAGGCTGAATGAATCCTTTCGGTAGTAAGTCCTCCAACTATTCCTTTAATTCTTTCAGTTCATTCAGTGCTAAAGCGATAGGGAGCCTTAGAGATTGGGGCTGACCCCGGTATCAAATCTATCGTAATTTCTCGATCAGGGGGTAACCGCGGGAGATCATCGGGAAATAGGTTGGCGTATTCGTTGACATACAAGCACGTCTCTCTCTTCGATCCTCCTCCATCATCCAAACCAGTCTCTCCCTCACCAACTTCTGCGAGGAAGACTCGTTAAAAAACCCAGTCTGCCGAGAAAGATCCCTCTCTACCAAGATTGCCAAGAAAAAGAAAAAGAAGAGCAAGAAGGCCAGCCTCACTCCTACTCAAACCCCTGCATCGCCCGAACTTGAAAAACTAGTTTCAACCAAGAAGTTCCCGATGAAACCCAGAAACAGCGATCTCCTACCCCAACTCCTAAGAAACCTCCATCGCCACTTGAACAAGTTCACCCATCCCCAAAACAGAACCCAGAAGAATCCGACTATCTATTGATCTCTTCAAACCCAATGAGATTCCTGATATTGCCCTCTTTCTGGAAGAAAGCGCGAAAACAACTACAAGAGCTTCAGCAACAGGGATATCGCCAGAGGTCGCAGTGTTGCGTTCAACAAGTTGCCGCCAGGAAAAGTTATCACTTGGCTTAAAGACTTTGGCTGGGAGTACTTCCTTAGCACCGACAAACCCTATTATCCCGAGGCGGTCAAGCTGTTCTACGCCAACTTCGACTATGAGGAGCACAAAGAACACATCGGTATCCACTCCTACGTGATTGGATACATATTCAACTGGGCCACTAAGAAGATAAATGCAATGCTAGGAGTTCCCGATAAAGCATTCTATCAGTACGACATAAATGACTGGTGCCACGCTGATGATTTTGACATCAGTGATGTCTTCCTTACCCTCTGGAATACCCGCAGCAATCCCGGTTTCTCTGACGATGAAGCCCTAAATCTGTTCTCCCTCGACTACTTCTTTCTGCACAAACTGGTCAACATGACCATGTGGAGTGCAAAAATCGGCAGTGGAGGCCACTCAACAACGATGAACTTCATGAGCACTTTCGCAGTACATGATATCTCAGAACTGCAAGTTCAATCTCGGCTATGTCATCCTGAAGCACATGATCCAAGCCTTTGAGAGCAAAGACAAAGCATTGCCCTACAGGATGTTACTCACTCATTTATTTATGTACGAAGGTATAGTTCTGCCACCGGCATGGGAAGACAAGGCCATCCACATCGTGGATCTGATAACTTTGAAACGCATGGGAATACATCACTCAAAAAAGTGGTTTGTTCAAGGCCAAGGAGAAGAAGTCAGTGGATAGTGTCCAGAAAAGGTCCGCCTCTAAAGGAAAGGCGAAGGTTATAAGCGACGACGACTATGAATTCAGCGTTAAGAAGGAAGGAATTTCAGCTATACGTCAAGATATCTCCGATATCTAGGCTGACAACCAGAAGCGCTTTAGGAAAATCAAGGAGCAATACACAGAACTGTCGCTGAAGTTGTCCAAGCTTACCAAGTTGATGAATAAATCTCTTCCTATATCCGCGGATTCCGAAGTTTCCTCAAGCCAGTACGCTGCCTTTGCTCTGATCCTAGTTACCCTTAGGTTATTTCCTTCTGTTCTATTCTGCTAGTATTCCTCCCTTTTCTAATGATGAAGGGGAGTAAGGTAAGTTTAGGCGTTTTTATCGTCTAAGTGTGTGTGAGTAGCAGTTTGGAAGTTAGTTTGTGTTTAGGGAAGTTCATGGAACCCTAATTATATAATATTTGTACCTTATGATATATCTCTGATGCTCTTATGCGATGCTTGATATTTTGCTGTAATCTTACGATATATCTATGATGTTTATATACTGTGATGCGTGATATTATGCTCTGCTACAGTGATGCTCTAATACTTATCTGTGCTAATTAACGTCTGTGAGATTTCTTGATAAGTGATAAGGGTCTGCTGCGATGATTATCTGCTGCTTGAATCATGTTTGGAAAATGCACACTTAGGCAGTGGAACACACTTACGGATAACTTAAAATTTTGCATTCATGATATATCGTTAAGTATGACATGAGATATCTACACTTAGACGGGGGGAGCAAATTCATTCATGATATATCTCTGCATGTCATATAGATACCTGCACTTAAGCAGGGGGAGCAAATATGTATCATCTGTGACTAGGAAATATCATATGCTCTGTTTTTTATTATGGAACACTTAGACATATGCGCTAGGAACCGCATGATCGAATATGCTTACATGCTTCCGTGCTGAATCAATTACACGTCATCATCAAAAAGGGGGAGAATGTTGACCTTTTTGGTCCATGAGCATTAGAGAGTTTTGATGAACTCTGTAATTGTAATGACATTAGGTCTATAAATTAAGCAATTCGATGAATGATCGATGTAATGTCTAATTACATGATTATATTTGACCATGCATGAATTATGAACTATAAAACGGTTAAAGTGTCAAATATTCTATTCGCATGTGATTCTGTGATTTATTGGTGAAACTATATGGTCGCGTGTTATAGAAGTCTCACATGCTAGGATATATGGTTCTATGCTATATATGGAGAAACGTGTGAAATATCCTCCGAATTATATAAGGAAAATATGTTGTCTAAATATGGAAAGTGATATATCCGTTGAGAATCGTTATTCCTGAGTGAAACATGCATCTACGATTTTTAAATGTATCCCGCTAAATTAATTGTGCGAAATCGATTTGATATCTTTCCTTAAGCTGATTAGGATATTATAAGGAAGATTTGATTGATTGACTTTGTGGATAAGATTGCAAACATATGGTATGTGCTAAAAACGGATATGATCTTTAGGAAGTTAAGCAATTCGGATATATATGTTCTGATCTGATTTATGTGCTAAACATGGTAAATATATTGATCTGATACTATGTGCTAACCATGGAAAATGTTTGATATGTTGCTATCTCATGTGCTAAACATGGAAAGTAAATCTAAAGTTGACTTATTCTATAAATGGATAGTAGGGAATCACATATGGAAAGTTCTGTTATGGTAAATATAATTCGATATAATTGAGTACACCTTCAGAATGAATCAGAGCTTTTATATGGAATATAAATCATGCTTTAATGAGCTTATGACCGTTGTGAACATTTATCGTGAGCATGGTCTACATGGCATATTGATTCCTCGAAAATTACATGCTTGATTTTGTGATTAATATATATTTATGATCTGATTTTCCATGTAAAGTGTTGAATGAAAAGGTTTATATATGAGCAACATTTCATATTTTCGAGTTAATAAGAATTTGCGAACAAACGACTACGAGAGTTCTGAGCAGAAATAATATTGAGATATTCTTGAGCGTTTATTTGCGATAGCTTTCTGCCTACCTGAAAAATCACTTGCGAACTACTGAATGTACTGAGATATTCCAGCCTCCCACCATATATTCTGTTTTCGGACATGTTGTCTTCAGACTTGAGCAATACCAAGGAGGCAAGGTCGACGTTTACGCACACGTGAAGGGAAGGACGAGTTTCGGGGCCTTCGGTAGCGAGCAGTGTCTGTCGGGATCAGGAGATTCTGAGGAACGAAATTCGGTGTGTGGTAACCTAGTGTGTCTAGTGTTCGACTTGTTTCGGTTGTGTATTGGGCTAATTAATCAGTTTCGTATCCAGCTACAGTGCATTATAGTGATGGTTAAACTCTTGAGGAGCAAACCTCAAGGAGAGGAGTAAACCACAGTTGGGATATAACCTCTATAAAATCCTTCTCGCATTTACTTTGTAGTTATTTCCTTTGGCAGTGAGACAGACCCAACACACATCCGACGTAACAACGATATATTTGGCATACTCATCACAAGCATTAGTAGGCATTTCTAAGTCACTACATCTTAGGATTTTTTAAAAGAAGAAGCATAAATTTTTATAAGCCTAATTCACCCCCCTCTTAGGCACATTTTTATCTTCAAGTTCAATAACTTCGCCAATGATTTCGTAATTTCCCATCGCCGTCCACAGAGGACACTTTTCTCGATTACTTACGAGGCTGTGAATCCGTACTTGGCGGTCTGAGCACTTTAATCACAAATCGTCATAAAGACCGCATCCGGCCCGCTGACCATAACCAGCAAATCGGGTCGAGGGGAACTTGTGATAGTCGAGACTTCGAAGTCAACTCCGTCCAATCCCCTTTCGATCTAATGTTCACACATACTACTATAGTGTTGTCGTCTGTCATAGACGCTCCTTGAGTAATAAGTCATGTTCGACCGTACGACCCGTGAGTCAGTGTCCATGAAACGATTCAATCCCTTGATTCGATTCCTATCACAAGTCATGACCTCCGGTTCCAAGCGAGATATCGGCACACGATAGGTCATCGACAAATAAGCCGTAATTAGTTATCCAGCACCCAACGGGAGCCTTATTCTTACGGACGTTCGGGATTTAGAGTCCACTGGTGCCTTCCTCTCTCGTGCCCATCGAGAATAATGACTCAACTCGACACATTTGGATTTGTTCATTTATTGCTTTACCAGATGCTAAGTAAAGAACTCATATATCCAACAAACAAACAATGTCTTTATTAAACACACAATAATATCTTAGTACATAAAAGATCGAATGAAAAATAAGCTAATACGTATACAATCTAATCCTCGTATAGCATTCGAGGGCATATTCCTAACAATCTCCCACTTTCACTCAATGCCATACACTAAGGTATCTAATACCTTTCTCCTCGAGATGTCTAACAAACGTTGCCTGGACGCGAGGACTGTAACCCATTCGCGGTCCTAGCTGATCTAGAATGGGATAACACCGGTACCGAAGGTCCTACAGCCGCCCTTCTGACAGGTTCCCCATGACCCCTTGCGTCGTTTGGAATACACGTGGTCTAAATAAGGTAGACCAAAGATGGGCGGTGAGGGGGTTGGTTACTAAGAATAGGCTGAAAGTTATTTGTCTGGTTGAAACGAGAGTCTCTGAGCAGAATGCTTCGTCTACTACTCAATCTATTAACGACTGGAGCTGGTTTTACGACTATGATAATGGCCCTGCTTCTCGCATCTGGGTTGGATGGGATGGTCGATCTGTGAATGTCACTATTGAGGCGCATAACCCGCAAGCCATCCACTGTAAAGTCTTAGTATTGGAAGATAGCCAGGTTGTCTACATCTCATTTATCTATGGGCAGAATCTACGTGCGGAGAGGCGGAGTTTATGGGATGACCTTATTGAGACATCGCACTCTTGGGTGGATAGTCCGTGGGTGGTGATGGGGGACTTTAATGCGATATTGGATGACACTGAAGCCCGGGGAGGTAATCCGGGGGGGCTTCCCTGATATGGCAGCGTGCTTCACGGCCTCTGATCTGATTGGGTTACCTCGGTTGGGAGCACCTTTCACATGGTACAACCAACAAAGCGGTGTCGCGGCTATCTGGCGAAGACTAGATAGAATGGTGGGAAACCCCTCTTGGTTTACCCGTTTTGGTGACCTGGCCTATCGATGCGCTGTCCCCTCTACCTCAGACCACTCTCCTCTCATCCTGGAGGCAAATAGTCCGGCGCGAGCTACGGGCCCTATCTTCCGCTTTGACAATTTCCTTACTAAGGACCCTCGATTCGCTTCTTTGGTCGAAGAAGCGTGGAATAGCCCTGTGGCTGGTTACCCCACGTATTCTATTGTTAAGAAACTCAAGGGCGTTAAACAAGTTATGAAATGCCTTCGGAGAGATAAAGGAGATCTGAACCACAACACTCTTGAAGCTAAGAGATATCTCGATACCGTCCAGGATATGGCTGTCTACCATCCTATGGACCACAACCTTCTCCTACTCGAAAAACGGTGCCTTTTCGCTTATGCCAGAGCTGTGGAAATGGAACACGAGGCCCTCATTCAGCGTGCCAAAGTGGCGTGGATTAAGGATGGGGATCAATGCACCTCCATCTTCTTCAAGAAAGTGGCCACTCGACGTGCTACCAACCGGATTTTCTCCCTTCAGAATGAAATGGGGGACACTTTTGAGGGTGACGCTCTTGTACGCTCCGAACTGGTTACCTTCTATACGGACTTGCTCGGCCAGTCTACCCATACGTACCCCATCTCCGCCTCCCTGCTCGCTCCACTCTTAGAAAGGAAACTTGGCACGGACGAGGGCTTCAGCGATGATTCAACCGGTTAGTGACGATGAGATAAAGAGTGCTCTCTTCTCTATGGGTGACAACAAATCCCCGGGTCCTGATGGGTTTTCAGCGGCTTTCTTCAAACATGCCTGGAGCACTGTTGGGTCCAAAATTACCAATGCCATTAAAGAGTTCTTCCGTATGGGGCTGCTTCTAAAGGAACTCAACTCGACCCTCATTACTCTCATACCCAAGAGCGACAACCCACGGTTCGCCAAGGATTTCAGACCTATATCCTGCTGCAACGTGCTCTACAAAATAGTATCCAAGGTTATTGCTAATCGACTGAAGGGATACCTGAGCCGTCTTGTCCACCCGACGCAAACTGCGTTTATTCCCGGCCGGCGTATTTCAGATAACATACTCTTAGCACAAGAGGTTTGCCACGGGTATAACAGTGTAGGTCTACCGGAACGGGTCGCTTTCAAAATCGATATCGCTAAAGCCTATGATCGTGTTGAGTGGGACTTCATTCTCGGGACTCTTGAAGCTCTCAGTTTCCACAGCACTTTTGTGGGCTCGATCCGCGCATGCCTCACGACGCTTTATTACTCGATCAACATTAATGGCAGACCGGATGATTACTTCAAAGGGCGACACGGTCTTCGACAGGGAGATCCCATCTCTCCTTACCTCTTCACGCTTGTGATGGAGGTGTTGCATGGCATTATCACTGATGGAATTCGCTGCAACCCCAGTCTCCGCTACCATTGGAAATGCGAAACCACTAAGCTATTTATGCTCTCCTTTGCGGATGACATTCGTCTCTTCTCACACGCTGATATTGAGTCAGTTACCGTCTTCAAAGGCTGCCTTGAACAGTTTGCTACGCTATCCGGTCTTCAGACCAATCTCCAGAAAAGCGAAATGTTCATTTCAAAAAGAGCGGATCGCCTTAAGGACCAGATCCAGGCGGTAATGGGCATTCCTATTGGATCTCTCCCGGTTCGTTACCTTGGGGTCCCTCTTATCACCTCGAAGCTTAGTATTGCGGATTGCGCACCTCTCCTCAACAGCTTTGATTGTCGCTTGGGCTCTTGGACTAACCTCTCCTTATCTTATGCGGGTCGGACACAACTCATCAAATCGGTCCTTCTTGGTTTTCACACTTATTGGGCGAGTGTATGTCTTCTCCCGAAATGTATCATAAAGAGCATCGAGGCTAAACTCAGGGGTTTCCTCTGGAACGGCTCTTCTGCTAAAGTGGCCTGGGTCAATATCTGTCTCCCGAAGGACGAAGGCGGCTTGTGGATTAGACCTATCGAAACTGATAATAAGGCCCTCCTGCTGCGACTTCTCTGGAATCTACTAAGTGGAGAGACCTCCTCAATATGGGCCTCTTGGATCCGGCAGACGCGGCTTCTTAATACTTCGCTTTGGACTATTAGGCCCTCATCTCGCACTTCGTGGAGTTGGAGGAAGCTACTTAAGCTCCGTGATCACGTCCGTCCACTCATCGCTTTCAGCATTGGGAATGGCTCCTTGATTAGGCTATGGACCGATCCTTGGCTCCTCGAAGGACCCCTGATTGACCGATTTCCTCGTGGTCCTATGATCATGGGCCTCCCCCTTGATTCTAAGCTTAGTAAAGCGATTCGCGAGGATGGTTGGTGCTGGCCTGCGCGTAGTTCTACGGAATACATGGACATTGAGCCCTTACTTCCGCAGGTTAGACCAACTGAGGAAGATAAGGTTATTTGGAGCGCCTCCTCGAATGGTACCTTCTCTACTCGATCGGCTAGGGAGAACATCCGACTTCGACGCCCTAGGGTCACATGGAACTCGCTCTTTGGCGGCCCTATTTCTATCCCGAGGCATGAGTTCATCCTTTGGCTTGCCATCAGAGACAGACTGGCGACGAGAGATAAGCCGTGGGTCGCGGCTAACGCTGGGAGCTCCTCCTGCCTCCTCTGCGACACCCAGGAGGTCGAGACTACTCGGCATCTCTTCTTTGAGTGCCCTTTTTCCAGACGATGCCTTCTCCTTCTTTGCCGGAAACTGAGCTTTGGTTGGCCGATTGGGATTGGTTCGCTGGTATCAGGTGGGCGACCCGACGCTGGAGGGGTAAACACTTAGCTAACTTGGGACCGCGACATGCTCTAGGATCACTGGTTTACCACATGTGGATGGAGCGTAACAAAAGATGGCATGATGGACGACAACAACAGCCAGGTCACATTATCGCTGATATGATACTTTGCTTACGTCTCTCTACCCTTCCCTCCAAGTATGCGCTGCAAAGCTCTGCCCTACGGCGGAAGTGGCGCATTACTTGGTAGATTGGTGGGAAGTTTTGGTTGTTTTCTGCATTGACTCTCAGGTTCGGATTGGTCCTGCTTTTTCAATTTGGATGATTCCTTTGGTGGGCCGCGATGCGTTACGCGTAGTCTTAGGGATGTTTTTTTCCATTTTCTCTTCTCCTTTAAATCCACCTATGCCCCGCGCTTTGCCTCTTTTTTCTTCTGTTTGTTTTTGCAGTTGGGTTAAGGGTCGATCTGCCGTGGTTTGGAACTGGACTGGCTGCCCCTCGATCATACTCGTGGCGGACCTCGTACGGTGGTGCGTGCTATGCCGGGCGGAAAGATACAGGAGATGGCGTTTCATCGCCTTTACCCGACCTGTACTGCGGACGAGTTTCCCCATTTGACTCCGCTTGATAATTCTCCTATGTGAAATTATCTGCTGCTGTGCGCTTGCGCTTTGTCTGCACATCGCCGGTTCGCCCTTCTGGCACTACATCTGGTGCTGGGGTCCTGTTGTGTGATGAAGGATTGTTACACCTACTTATGCCTTTCTGCTTGTGTCGCTTTTTTTTTGGCTTGGGTCTTTTTTGGGACCTTGTGGGTGTTGGGCTGTTTCGGTCTTTGTCGATGTGCTTTCAGGTCGGTAGAATGTTACCGCTTGTTGCGTCGTGAGCGAAATCATGTACGCTACCCATGTACTCCTGCATCTTTCCTTATTTTAGTGAAACTTCCCAAAAAAAAAACAAATGTTGCCTGTAACAATGGCTAATGGAGACTATGGGTCTCGCTCTCACGCTTTCGCGGGGCGCAATCTTCTGAAAGGCCATGTAGCCATTCTCAACGAATTCTCGTAACACGTGGTACTTTCTTTCTATATGTTTGGACATACTGTGAGATCTTGGTTCTTTCGCCTGAGCAATAGTGCTAGTATTTGCACACCACGATGACAATGGCCTATTTACTACAGCAACGACACCAAGTTCGTCCAAGAACTTTCTCATCCAAACACCTTCCTTGGCTGCCTCTGAGGCGCTATATACTCGGCTTCGCAGGTGGAATGTCAGGAATCGAAACCTCATAGTACAATCTCATGCATTTACATAAATTCATGCATTCATATAAATCATTTTAAGACAACATGTACAGATAGGAATAAAATTAAAGTATTGTAGTTCTAGATTTTCAGGAAAGTATAAGTGGTGAAGTAACAAATGTTACGGAAGTTAGAATTTTATGAGTATGAAATTCGAAATAGGTAGAGATTTTCGAAGGTTTGGACTGAAATATTCTTCACAAAGGAAAAATAAGTTTACAAATTATGACAGGAAATAAGGTTTCCGCAATCAGTCTCGCGAATTAAGAAAGGAGTTCACGGGCTATAGGAGTTTTGCGAATTAGAAAGGAAAGCAATATATGAAAGTCTTCGTAAAGTATAGTTCGACAACTTAGTTATGAAGGAAAGGTAAAATAATAATAAAATAACAAATGTTTCTTAGAGTTATGATAAACATTGATAAAGTATGCATCGACGCCAATTGATTATTATAACACGCAAACTTAGGATAAGTGATAAAAGGGAATAGTTTATGTTAACTTCATAACTTACGAAGGCTAAGAATAGAAGAGACAAGAACTCGATTTCGACTAAAGCTAAAGGAAGGGTAAGAAACTTCGGTTATGATCTAACATGATTGATTTAAATGTTAAATACGATCTGAGCACTCAAAATATCGAAAACTTCAAGGGAGGTACGAAAATATATGTAAAGTTGCTTTGTTTATTATGTGCCTTATACATGTATATATAGGGGTAATGACTATGATTAAATATACTTTAGGATTCGTTGGAGGTTTCGTTATTTTAGATATATATATTAGGGTTTTCACTAAATTCTCAAAGGATTGTATCATGATCATTTCGGTAATAGAACATGTAAGTACATGCAAGTGATCGAGTTTTCTAAGAATAATTATGTTCTGGATAGTTCAGAGTAATTCTAGTTAAAGGAATAACTTCCGGTACATGAATGCTTTAGTATTTTAAAGATCGAGTATTCTTAGGGTTTTCGACATTAGAATTTATAAGAGGGTTTTCAGCATCCCAGTATTTTAGTTTAGAAATATTCATTAAGTATGAAGTTCTTGGTATAGTTAGAATATAAAGATTTAGGTAATATAAGATTTTTGGTACTTAGGGTTTTATAATAAAAAGATTTCTGTTCTTGAGGTTCTTGAGAATTTTATAATTTGATCCAAATTTTTAGTGTTCGAAAGAAAAAGGGGTGTTTTTAAGTGTACGACTTTCCTGATTTTGATTAGTTTTTGAAGGAGATGTTAATGATATAAGTTTTGATGATTTCTGAACATATGTTAGTTTCCAGGTTTTTAATAATAATTTCCGAAATATTAAAGTTAGGATTTGTTTTTGAAATATGAAGTCTGTGTTCAGGATTTTCGAAGGGAATTTCGAAAGTTTTGTAATTATATGATTTCGAAAGAATTAGTGTTTCGCAAAACGGATTTCGCCAAACGGGTTCGCAAAAGAATTTCGCGAATGGTATTTCGCGCGGGCCAAATCTTTTCGCGTGCCGATGAGTTCGCGAATTGTGCGGAGAGGCTCGGGCTGAAATCAAGTTCTCGCAGGCCGAAAGATTTGTGAATCAAGAGAGAAAGGTCGAGCTGCGAATTCTTTCGCGGGGTGAACGGACTTCGCGAATCCTTAAGGATTCGCGAAGTGAAAGCTTCTACGGACTAAATAAATTTGGCGAATTAAAAAGGGATTCCACGAACTAGAAATCTACTTCGCGAATTCTAAAGGTTTCATGAAGTATAGAGTTCGCGTGTCAGGTGATAGTTCGCGAATTATAAGATGGATTCGCGAAACGAAATTTTACAATAAAAAGTTTCGAAAATTTATTTTCAATAGATCAAAGTTTATTGTTGATACTTAACAGATTTTCGATTATTTAACTGATTTTCTAACGTACATGATTTCAATAATATATAAATTCATAATATAGCAAAGACAGAAAATCAATAACAGGTAAAGACTATAAATAGGAATCAGAAATGTCATCCACGTATATCATTCATTATAGGACATTCATATTTATGAGGTAAAACAATTATATAGATCAGGAGTTGGATAGGGGCAAAGACAACGCCGAGTAAGCGAACGGGAAAAATAGGCGAAACTTGTGAGTATGATTTACAACATGTACCTTATGTGCCTTATATGCCTACATGTTCTATATGGATTAATTGATTAGTCCCATGCATGGGCGCCGGCTGGGCGTATAGTACAGTCTAGCTAGTCTATAACGGGAGTATCAAAAAATATGGACATATAGAATGGCATGTGATCTACGATCTTATGAATGATGGTTATGTGAATGATGATTATGTGATTTGAAATGACTATGATATCTATGGAAATGGATGGATTACTAATTATGTTATTACCTGTACGTTATTAGTTAACATGTTGCGATCATACCCTGAATAGTTGTCTTCACAGTTGTTGTAGATAATTAGCAGACTGCGTAGAACGCATCATCATACAAAGCATGGATTCAAGGTTAGCCGGCTACGCTCTCCTCCTGCTTTCCTCTGTTCATCGTTAACATATAGAATAGAAATGATTTAGATTATTGCATTTTATGACTCATATGATAGGTACATACATGTACATTATTGTGAACGGAGCTAGATCGGATGTACGCACCCGTTTTTGTTCAAGGAAATAATTACGGAAATCGCGAAAAATTTTATGTGAATATTTTATGGATGCGGAAAAAGTTAATAGAAAACGGGCGCTACATGGAATCTACAGTAGTGCTCTATTTGGAAATTTTCCAAGACACTGCTCCACCGTTGAGCGTAAAGACGAATCCTGAAGTGGATTTTCGGTCATCCACGTCTGACTGGAAATCCGAATCCGTATACCCTTCCACTTACAATCCTCCCTTACCATAGACCAGCATCATATCCTTAGTGTGTCTGACGTACTTGAGGATATTCTTGACTGGTGTCCAATGTTCCTTACCAGGGTTAGCCTGAAACCGACTGACTACGCTCACAGCATACGCCAAGTCAGGTTGCGTGCAAAGCATTGCGTACATCAAGCTACCCACTGCGCATGCATAGGGGATTCTACTCATCTCTTTCTGCTCCAACTCACTTTGAGGGCTCATAGCCTTGGAAAGGTGAATCCCATGTCTCACAAGCAGGAACCCTTTCTTAGAGTTGTCCTTGTTATATCAATTCAGGACCTTCTCTAAGTATAGGGCCTGGGAGAGTCCTAACATACGATTCGCTCGATCTCTATAAAGGCGAATACCCAAGATGTATGTAGCTTCTACCAAGTCTTTCATGGAGAATTTGGTCGAAAGCCACGCTTTCACCATTGGGAGCATCCCAATATCATGTCCTGTCCAAAGGATATCAACCAAGTACTATAAGAGGAAGGATATCTAACTCCCACTGCTTTTCTTGTCGACGCAAGGATCTTCGTTCCTTATGAATCCGTAGTCTTTTACTTCGTCAAAACCGATGGTTCCTGATTTTTAGGCTCCTATTAATCTGCACACACTATGAGCATCTCCTTGCGATATAAAACCGTTGGGTTATTCCACATATATTTCCTCCTTGAGGTATTTGCTTAGAATAGGTTTTAACATCCGTCTGCTAGAACTCACAATTATAGTGTGCTTAAGCATGGTTATAATCGATTTCATCATTGCACCTGGTGAAAGGTTTTCCTCCCAGACAATGCGTTAAGTTTTACTGAAACCTTTTGATACGAGCCAAGCTCCGTACGTCTCAACCATCTCAATATGTTCTGTCATTTCCTGGTCAAAGGGAGTGGGATCGTCTCCGACGTTCCCTTCCATCGCAGTAACCTCGTGCTCGATGTAGACCATCGCGTATCTCTCAGGCTAGCGAGATACTCTACCTGACATGCGCAACTCAGGTTGCGTCTCGGACTGCTCTACGGTGTCACAGAAACTGGTCTGTGAAAGCGCTTCTGACGAGTCTCTAAGAGTTACTTCGCAACCCGCTCCTCTCTTCGAGATATGGACAGGACGATTCAAGCTAAGTCTTCGTCCTGTCCATATCTGATACGGAATACGATCTTATAGTACTTGGTTGACAACCTTCACATTAGGATGTGGTGTTCCGGGCGTGTCATCTGTGAAATGATCTCATTCCATTCAAGAACTCGTCAAACTCGATGCTCATGTACTCGCCACCTCGATCTGATCAAACGTCTTTAATGTTCTTTCCATTCTGATTTTCCACCGAAGCCTTGTAACTCTTTGAACCATTCAAAAGTATCAGACTTGTGCTTCATGAGACACACCTTGCCGAAGTGAGAGTGATCATCAGTGAAGGTAACGAAATAATAGAAGTTACCGAGAGCCGTTCCCCCAAATGGTCCGCAAACATCTGTGTGGATCAAACTGAGAAGTTCTACGACTCTTATGAAAGTCAATGTAAGGGCAACTTGGTCGTCTTTTCAGGGATACAAGATCTGCAAGCCGGATAGGGATCAGACCCAAGCGACTTTATAACGCCGGTTTTCTCCAGCTAAAGAATCTTCTATTCTCCAGCGTGACAGAGTCGAAGATGCCACAGCAGTCTCGAGTTCGACTCCAATTTTCGTTTGTTGATGATTGTATTCACAGTTTTTGTTTAATCTTCGACATTTAGATAATACAATTCATTCAGTAAACTTGCCCTTCCGACGCAATTATTTCCAAAATAAATATTGAAATGGAACTTGTAACTGTTTCCGCTCAAAACGAGAATAGAAACAATATTCAAGCCCCTTGGTCAAAACTAAACAATCGGAAAGCAGTAAACTATGTCTAGTAGATAAAACGAGAGTTCTTGATCCAATGTGGTTTGCCGGTACACTATGTCCGCTTCCTACGTTGATCATGATCTCTCGATCTGCCAGCTTCCTACTTCGTTCCAGACCCTGGTTCGAAACACAGATGTGAGCACTAGCTCCCGGTCTAAGATCCACGAAGCGGAATATACCGTCATAGCACAATTAGTTTCTAAAACGTAAAGTTCTTTACTGATGCGGAAAGATTCGGGCAATCGCGCTTCCAATGGCCAAGTTCGTTGCATTGAAGGCATTTATCCGTCGGCTTGGCGCCTTTAAACACGTTCTTCTTGGCCTTGCCTTTCGAAATTCGTTGGTATTAGTGGGCTTGTCTGACTTTTTCTTTCTACTCGACCCTCGAGCCTTAATTCGCGACAAGAGCAACTTCCTTTCCTTTCACCTTCTTCATCTGAGTCTGCGACGCCGACAACTAGTTCATCAACCCAGTCAACGTCATTCGTCCTTGTTCTGATTAAAGTTCACAATGAACGAATTAAAGGAAGGTGGGAGCGACTGATGTATGAGATTGTTCTGGAGCTCATTATCAATGATAAAGTCCAGTGCTTCGAGTCTTTCGATCCAATCGATCATCTTGACCACATGCTCTCCGACATCACTACCTTCAGCCATTTTGCAATAAAATAGTTGCTCCATCAGGGACTAGCACTCCTGGAATGTTCACCAAAAAGCTCCTTCAAATGAAGCAAAACGGCGCCTACTTCCATTTCCGAGTGAGTGCGCTGCAACTCATTGCTCATGGAAAGAAGTATATAGCCCTTGACCTTTGGCTCGTCTATCTGCCACTTGGCATACGTAGCCCAGTCTTTGTCACTCGCATTAGCCCCTGGGACTTGCGATAGGGGGAATCGAGGACATAAGTTAGCAACTACATACCTAGGCTAGGATATCCTCAGGTTACGGAGCCAGTCCACGTAGTTTGGTCCCACCAAACAGTTTCTCTCAAGCATCATAGTAATAGTGATCGTCATTGCAGTAAATAGAAATAAACATAAAGCTGCAAAAAATAAAGATCTAATTAGGTTTATCATGCATCAAGCGCAAACAAGGACATTTCGTTTCGCTTGACTCCCACTATTTTTCTCGAAACACTATCCTCCTGAGAAGATTTTCGAAAACCTCGTTGAAAGATTCATAGTGGAGTTGATGTCCCCGACTCGACTGGACGTGGCTCAGCCTTTAACGCGATATTTGGCTCATCTAATCTTATCGAAGTCACGTCAAACATGAACTTATCCAATAAGAGTTTCAACTATCTTTGTCTCAGTCATTGACCCTCACGGCTAACCCTGCTTATTGGGTATAACTGTCTATGTGTTACCTATTAACTTATACTCGCACAGAACGTACGCCCCTTGTTGCCATACGCTTCGTGGGGGCAGACTGGTATGACGAGCGGCGTCCAAGACGCACCCGAGACACTAACATTGGGGCGGGATATACGACGCCAACTTACTCGAAACAAATCGCAAAACTCCCCCATACTAGACATCTCGAGCATGATGGAAGACAAGAAACCAATTCTTTTACCCACTTAGTATTTATCGAACGGGAGAATAAACCATCTCACATAAGAGCACATAAAACATGCATATCATTTCAAAAACCAACACGCAAGTAGGTAGTAAATTAACCCTAGGAAAATAAAATACAAGACAACACAAGCGGGTTATTTATAGTCTATCGCTATTACAAGTGTCTTCAAAATATTTCGGGTCGTCGCACGGGTCTTGAAGTCGTCAAATGGCCTTCGTCACTCGAACGACCAGAAAGTCACCGAACGGTCCACCACCACGTCACCACTGGGGGGTCGCCATCCATCAAATGGGTCCTCGTGTTCGTATTTAAGTTTAATCTAATAAAACGGTAAATTACAACACGAGGGGATCATAAGTCCCGAACTGCCAAATAAAACAAATACAACTCGAGGGGGGGGGGGGGGGGGGGCGTAACCCGTAACAAATGACTCGGAAACCAAATTCCTAAACCTGCAAGTGCGCCTTAAATCATATTCATACCGAGCACGTTGATAATTACATGACTTTAAAAAGAAACGAAAATTGGGCCTCAAACAGGCTTTGATCGCGAAGCCCTAACGCAGCTATCGCAACTCAAATCGCTCAGCCGTCAAAATACGCTGGAGAGCCACGACGGAGGACGCCGGCGACGACACGCCGCGCGCAGCACGTGATTTCAGCCAGCGGCAGAATTTTGCCGCGACTGATCTGTTGTCATATCTACCGCTCGACACGACGGCACCACCCTGGAATGGCGCTGGAGCCACCATGGCCGGTGCCGGACCTAGAGGTCACGGCTGATCGGGCCTGCTCCGAGCAGTCCGATCGCACGAGTGCGCAGCCACGGCTGGCACCGCTGTGCATGGCCTCCCGCAACCTAGTCTTGACGGTTTCTGCCTCGTCGGTCACGCTGCACGAGGTGGTGGCCGTGGGATGGCAAACGACGCATCGATCAGCCCCACGCCGGTCAAACCGTGTTGGCTTTCGATCGTCTCCCACACGCCTCGTTTTCAATTTAAACACGTTATGATTCCGATCACGAGCGCTCGCTCTTATACCACGTTGTGTTACCCGGTGTGTATCGAGGACGCCACATCTTTGGATAAGATGCGGAACAAAAATTTTTGGGTTCACCGATTGCCCATGTAGCTCGGATTAGAATAGTAACACATATTGCACGTAATAGGCCGGGTCAAACCAGTAGAGGTTTACCAGTTGAAGTGAGTGGCAGCTCCTCGTCCTTTTCTTTAATACTACGTTGATGGTGGTGGATGGCACTAGATCTTCACGCTGACTTCCAGTGTACCACGGAATCAATTCTCTAAAGATCGCTAGAGAGAACTGATCCGTCGCGTGGGAGAAAAATAATTGAGTTCGGTGTGTGTTTTTGTGCCTTATGTGATTTTGAAAATCAGCCTTATACTTCTTCATGGAGCACGAGATTTGCCTATCTATAGTCTTCGATTTCGATTTCTAAGTCCTTGAATTATGAGAGATTTTTTTTCCCATATTTATCTCTCTCTTTCGAATTCAAAAATTCAATCAAGGAACATACTATAAATAGATTACTAACTTTGATATTTAAATCAAATAACATATCTTTAAATATAGAATCAAATTTCGAATTTTATACTATATAAATTTCGAAATTTCTAATCCAATTTAAATAATATTCCGAATATTTTTATTCCATATTTATTTATATCAAATATGCAAATTCCGAAAATACCGTCAAAGGCATATTTCGGAATTAGCTTACGGTCAAAATTTAATTTAACCCTCAAGCCTATTAAGCACTTGGCCAAGCTCAAGTCTTAAAGCTAGATTATACGGAGTCCGACTTTGGTCCAATAAATGGCCCGAGGCCCATTAAAGCGCGGCCCAACGGCCCAAGGTCCGTTAAGGTCCAAAAAGCTTTTTCTCCTCATCAGTACACGTTGATGATCCTTTTTAAGCCCGACTCTCTAGGTTTGACTCAATCAGCAAGGGAGGAATCCAAGAGCCCGGTAGTTACTTAGCCAATCCCGCACTACCGGACCGTAACCTGATTCGAGTGCGAATTTCGACCCAATCTTTATTCCAGAACCTTACTATATATTATAGTACTACGTATAAACCCTTCAGCTGTGTCCCAATCGAGTGAGAGCCATTCTCTATGTCAAATTCACAGAACTCGATTCTACGATAAACCGGAGACGAGGCAAATTACTAAACTACCCTCCATGTCTAACAAGAGTTAGTTCAATACCATGACCAAGGATTTCGTAATTTTCCGTCGTCGTCCACATAGGACACTTGTCTCGATTACCTACTAGACCGTGATCCATACTTGGGGGTCTGAGCCCAGCAGTCACAATCGTCATCAAGACCGTCTGACCCGCTGACCCATGCAACAGCAAATCGGGTCTAGGGGAACCAGTGACAGTTGAGACTTCAAAGTCAATGTCAAAGCCCCTTTCGGTCTAAGGTTCACGCAGACTACTATAGTGTTTTCGTCGGTCCTTGACACTCCTTAAGCCATGTTCGATCGTACGACTCGTGAGTCAGTGTCCATGAAACGATTCAATCCCTTGATTCAATTCGTATCACAAGTCATGACCTCCTCTTCCAAGCGGGATATCGGCACACGATAGGTCATCGAGAATAAGCTGTAATTGGTTATCCAGCACCCAACTGGAGCCTTAGGCTTACGGACTTTTAATGTTCGAGATTAAGAGTCCACTGGTGCCTTCCTCTCTCGTGCCCATTGAGAACAATGACTCAACTCGACACATTTGGATTTGTTCGTTTATTTTACCGGATGCTAAGTAAAGAACTCATATATCCAATAAACGAACAATGCCTTTATTAAACACACGAAAATATCTTAGTACATAAGAGGTCGAATGGTAAATAAGCTAATACCCTACATAATTTAATCCTCGTATATCAGGACATATTCCTAACAATGCGATGGCTTTCTTATTTTAATTCTAAGTGAATTGTTAGAATAGTTAATTGTCCTAAGGATAGTATTATTCGAGAGTGTCTTATTTGTGCTACCTTGTGTAGCTTTCCACTAAGCAGTTTGAATCGCAATAACCACCATTTCTTAGATTGAAAGTGGGCATTTGTGTTCTGGTTTTACCTGAATCCGATCAGGTTAGAGTAGTTCTAGGGATGGCAACTAGTGTTGGGGTAGGCCAGATTAACCGACGTCGGCCCCCGAACAGCGCAAAGTGGGACCCGCCGGCAGTTAGTGTTTTGGAAGTTTCATCGATAACTTCGATAGTGGAGTTGATGTCCCCGCGGGCGGATGCAAACCTCAACCTCTATCGTTTTATTGGTTTGCAGCGGCCCACGAAGTCGTGATCCGCACGAATCCGACCTCGTCGAATGTCTCAACTATCTTTGTCTCAGTCAGGGACCCCCGCCGGCAAATCCGGAACAAGGCGGTGTGACTGTCTAAGTGCAACCTATCAACTTTGCTCAAAACCGCACACCTGAACCGTACGTTTTAGCGCACAGTGTGGTCTTGGCGAGCGGCGCTAACGCACTCGAGCAAGCCGAAACGAAAGCAAATGCAAGGTGCCGGCATAGCCGGAACCAAACCTTGCATTTAGGTTTCGTAACAACTTAACCCGAGCTTGATAGAAGACAGGGCATCCAATCCATTTACTCACTTAGTATTTTATGGGAGTTTGTGTTCTCATAGCAAATAAAAAATTACGCAGGAGCACATAAATGCGTTAATTAAATTCCTAACCCTAGGAAAGCAATTTAAATGGACAAATGCACGAGCTATTTCTAAACTGGTCCTATTACGTGGGTCGTAAAACGACCGGGTCTTTGATCTCCAAACGTCGACTCGTCGTCACGCGGGTCGTCGAGCCCTCCAGTCTCGCCTTGTGTCGAACGGCCGCCATTTTATCTAACTTATATATTAAAGCGATAAAATACAACACGGGGAGAATTATTTCTCGAACAACCCGTAATCCATGTACATATCGGGGGCAGCAAACGGACATTAAACAAATAACCCGATTAGAACCTAAGCCCGCGTAAATGTCCCACATAAACATGCAACACAGAATTTTGACGTCGGGTGCCCGACCGACGTCACGAACGACGATAGTCTCCAAACTACGTCGACCGTTCGTTCGCCACATCGGCTTTCGAGGCCTTTGGTCGAACCATTCATGAGCCGTAGCTCTGATACCACTGTTGCGGTAGGCCCGATTAATCGACGCCGGCCCCCGAACAGTGCAACGTGGCGATAGCGGAAGCGCGTTTTGAACCGAGCGGCGTAGGGTGCCGAATTTTCGATTTTCAACATCTAAATTCGACCTAGCGCCCTTCGGCTTCTCCCGAGGGCTCAAGATACTTCCCGGAGCCTCAGGAGACCACGTCTAATCCGAACTTCTCAGATTCGAATGTAATACAAATTTGTTCGAGTTAATAATTTCATTTCAAACTAGTTCAAACAAAGCGGCAGCTGAAAGCGTTTCGACTATTTGACAACCGAAACGATTTCCAATCAATACCAAATTTTCCAGATTGATTCTACACTTCCCAACAATCGTAACGAGGGGTCTTTCGAATCATTCCGATATCGTTAGGTATTTTTCGTAAAATCAAATCAATAGGGTTCGAAACATACCGTCGATTAACGTGATTTCACCTCGGATGGACATCGCTGCGCCTCGTCTGGTTCTCGAGGCCTCCGGGCTAGATTGTCACGCCGGTATGACCTTGATCGAACCTCAGAGACTGCTCCCGATGGCTAGCGCAGTTCGGTTTGGGCGTCGGGACTCGTCAAACGATCCCGTAGCTTGACGTGGCTTGAGAAGTTCAAAACCTAATTGTTGAGTTGTTGAGAGCATGTACCAAGTTCTCAAGCTTAGAAAACTAACTCACATTACATGCTTCTTACCTAAGTACCATGTGTTACTATCTTAGTAAGCAAGTTAGGTGTCATGTTATTTCATGTAGTAAAATTACACTAACTTTGTTTATAATATTTCTGCAACACTTGTCATGCATCTTCAAAGTGAGTAACTTGCCACCTCAAGCCATGTGGCAAGCCATGGAATTCTCCACATGTCCAAGACCATGCAAAATTTCAAGTAATTTCAATTTGACTCTCGAGGTTTCTAAATTCTTAATTTAGTCCCTCAATTTTAAGTAATAAAATAATTAAATCCAATCTAATTATTTTAATTACAATCGAGCCTCATTTAGTTAATTAATTAAACACTCAAGACAATCTCAAGTCCTAATTATTCCCGTGACCGTCACCGGAATTTAACTAAATCATCGACACCTCGTATCAACTATGCCACTACCTCAACGAATCTTATTTGTTAGGTTATAGAGAAAAGCCCGCCGTTTCCGTCTCAACTGGCACGGGAGGAATCCGCGAGTCCCGGTATTCGCCTAGCCAATCCCGCAGTACCGGACAGATCCCAGTTGAGAACGAATTTTGATCCAATCGAAATTCGGGCGAACCAACTATAGTGTATACATTTAAATACATCTTACGCCTTTCACTTGCGTCCCGGTTAGGTGAGAGCCATGTAAATGTCAAACTCACTAACCCAACTCTATGTTATAATTGAGAACAATCGATTATTTAAACGCTTCTCCGTATCTAATACGAGCGAGCTTTCCAAGCTTCGGCCGAAGGATTTACAATCGTCGTTCTCAATTACCTCATAGGACGTTAACCTACACGAATATAGGCAGTGAATCCCGATAGCAGTCAAAGCCCGGCAATCACCTCCGTAAAGTCAGTTGCGTTTCGTCGATGGCCCGTGTCCCATTTCCGAACACTTGCGGACCTAGCCAACTAGCGGCAAACCGAAATCGCGAAAGCAAATCCGTCAGTGACCCTATCGGTCTGAGGCTGCTATAGTCATTCGTTCAATCATTGACAACATCCTAGTCATGTGATCGAGACGAATACGAGCCGAATCGAATACGCGATCTCTCCGATCACCGATATCTCCATCACGACCCACAACCTCTCAGGTAATCGGTGACACTACCGATACTATGTGGTCATCAATGAATAAGTCATATTCACCCACCTAGAATCCTTAGACTTACGGACTTTTTATTTAATGTTGAGATTAAGGACCGTCCGGTGTCTCCTCCCTCGTCCCCACGAGAATCAGACGTCCAACTCAAACATTCGGGTGTTATTTATTTATCGCACCGCCCCAAGCAGACTTTAAATTCGATAAATAAATAAATAATAATGCGTTTATTATAATCAAAATAATATTCACTACTTTATTTTAACAGTATATACAATAAAACTGTCTATCGACCTATACATCATTGTGCGCCCTATACTATTCCTAGTCCTCGTATGGCATTCCGAGGGCGCACTTTCAAGCTGATTTGATAGGACACAATTCCTGCCGCGATTAGTATAACGGATTCGGGACTACTCCTGGCCTTGGCCCGGTCCGCCCACCCTGCCCCCTCGCCCCGCTCTGAATCTGTCGGGCCTAGTTTCTATGTGTTTGTATTTATATATGTATATATTATTTGTATATAAATATTATCTGGAGCTCCTTTTCTGGTGTGGTTAGCCAAATAAATATTGGTACGGTCGGATAACGGGCCTTAATTACTATAGATTTGGTTATTCTAATAGTCACCTGGGATTCGTTCCACCCACGCCCCTGCCCCGTCCATGCCAACCGGGCGAGATTGTGCCCCATCTTCGTCATGAGGCTGGAATTGCTGACTTCATTCGGCGGATGATTCGTGATAACTCTAAACTAAATATCACACAAATCTAATACCAATTTCCAATATATAATTATATTTTCAAATATTTAAATGTATGAAACTACGATTCAATTAAAAATTATATTTTTTAAAAATAATCTTTCGGAACTGGAATAACTCCGATCAGATAGTAATTACTTTATATCCGATCCGACCACAATTATTGAGTGTCCCGACACCGAACAAGTAATCCAAAATACCCAACCCAAACTACCCTAATCCAATCATATTCGAGTAAACCCCGAAAACCCAAACCCAACCCAGCCTAATTACAGCTGAGAAATACTGGTGACTGAGACACTAGCTGCTCAGTGGAAAGGACTCGAGGAGGATAAATAAGTGAGCATTAAGATCACACAGCACTCAAAAGAAGAAAAAATTGCATTCTTATTTTCAATAGTCAAGATAGCATATCAAGAGAATATCAAAAAAGCCTGCTAGTCCTTATCTCATCTACTTTCTCTATATTATATATATGTGTGTGCATGACTATATGTTGTAGTAAGAAAGAAAAAATCCTCGTTGTAGTCTGCATGTATCATCAGTAGAAAGAAAAAAGGAAAAGGCTTTGTTCCTCTTGTTCACCAAATTTACTCACATACTACACGACCAAAACACATACCAACCTAAATATCCTAATACACATTCTCGATCTTTCACAATTTGTATAAACAAAAATTGGTACCAGAGCCATGTCACTCGAAGTCATGCCCGTCCCGCGCCTCACAAAACTCAACTATGATAGTTGGGTTATCCGGATGAAGGTACTGCTTGGGTCGCGAGGCGTATGGAATATCATAGAGAAAGGGTATACCGAACCGAAAAAACGGACGACGCGGCTCAAAGTAAGGCGTCGGAAGAATCTCTCCAACTAGACCATATCGCGCTCAACTTCATCCACCCAGCGTTAGACGATCCCGGCCTCGAAAAGATAGCTGACATGAAAAATTCGAAGGAAGCATGGGAAAAACTTGAGACAGCGTACAAAGGCGCCGACCGAGTAAACAAGTACGGTTGCAAACTCTTCGTGGCGAATTCGAAATGACAAGAATGAAGAACGGCGAAGGCGTATCCGATTATATAACGAGAGTACAAACCATCTCGAATCAGTTGAAGAGAAACGGCGAGGCTCTAACGGAAGCCCGGATCGTCGAGAAAATTCTCCGCTCCCTGACGGACAAGTACGAGAACGTGGTATGTGTAATTGAAGAATCCAAAAATCTCGAAGAAATGACGGTCGACGAACTCTCCGGTTTGCTCGAAGCTCACGAGGAACGGAAGAAAAAGAAGAAGTAGAGCTGGACGAGGCTCTGCAGACGAAATTATCACTTAAAGAGGACAGGGCCCTATATACGCATCACGGCCGAGGACGAGGTCAACGAGGACAAGGTTTCAGTCAAAATTCAGGCCGAGGACGAGGATATAATCCGGAACAACGACAAACGAGCAATCAAAATTGGAGAGGACGAGGTCGAGCTCAAGGACGAGGTGGTTGCTGGAATCGACCGAGCGTTGAATGCTACAACTGCGGGAATTTCGGACATTTCGCAAAAGACTTTTGGTTCGAAAAGAAGGTGGACGAAAATGCGAATCTAATCACACAAGAGGAGCCAAAAGATGAAGGCGTTCTCTTAATGGCACTCGAGGATACAAGTCCAGGCAATGATATGGTGTGGTATCTTGACACCGGTACCAGCAATCATATGAGTGGGCATAAACATCTGTTCACGGATCTGAAGAAGATCGATGACGGCCACGTGTCTTTTGGAGACGCATGGAAGATAGAAGTCAAAGGCCGAGGGAAAATTTGTTTCTCTCAAAATGATGGCAAACAGGGAACGGTCGAGGATGTTTATTTCGTACCCGACTTGAAGACGAACATCTTAAGCATGGGGCAGTTACTTGAAAAAGGATGTTCAGTGTTCATGAAGGACAGCTCGTTACAACTAAGAAACAAAGACGGAAGAATAATCGCATGGGTCGAGATGGAAAGGAACCGAATGTTCAAACTCAACCTGAAGACGATTGAAGAAAAATGTTTGCAAGTTGATGTGGAGGACAAAGACCATTTGTGGCATATGCGATTTGGTCATTTGCACTACGGTGGCCTAAAGGAGCTATCCAGAAGAGGCATAGTAAACGGAATGCCGATGATAAAAGGCAAAAAGAAGCTTTGCAAAAGCTGCGTAATCGGGAAACATACGAGGATGACGTTCCAAAAGCAGGCAGAATATCGAGCGCGCAAACCACTCGACCTCATACATACAGACATATGCGGGCCGATCACACCAGAATCATTCGGTGGAAGAAGATACTTTATCACTTTCATCGATGACTACTCAGGAAAGACGTGGGTGTATTTTCTAAAGGAAAAATCAGAAGCGCTCGAGACATTTAAAAAATTCAAAACTATGGTCGAGAAGGCGACTGGTTTAAACATCAAGGCGCTCCGCTCAGACAGTGGTGGAGAATATATTTTAGGCGCTTTTGTAACTTTTTGCGAAGAGCAAGGCGTCAGGAGGTTCCTTACTGCACCTTATTCACCGCAACAAAACGGCGTAGCTGAAAGGAAGAACCGAACTATTCTCGACATGGTTCGATCAATGTTAAGGAGGAAAGACATGCCAAAGGAATTCTGGGCCGAAGCGGTACGATGTGCCGTATATATTCAGAACCGATGTCCACATCACAGCCTCGAGAATCAAACACCACAGGAAGCATGGACTGGCCGAAAATCGACGGTAGCGCACTTCAAAATATTTGGAAGTGTGGCGTATGAACATGTGCGCGACCAGAGAAGAATTAAGCTCGACGACAAAAGCAAAAAGCTCATGTTTATTGGGTATGATGAGCAAACGAAGGCTTACCGGCTCTATGACCCTGAAAATAAAAAAGTGATAGTAAGTCGCGATTTTCGGGTAAACGAAGAAAGTTCGTGGGGCTGGAACGTTGAAGAAAACACAATGCCTGAAGAACCAATGATCGTTGGACCAATACTTGTTCCGATTTCATCTCAAGAAAATGAGAGGAGGACGAACCAAGACAGCCGAGGATGCGAAGCATGCAGGACCTGTATAGATCAAATGAACAGGTTCACCTAGTCTACTTACTGGCCGACTGGGAACAAATTAGTTTCGAATAAGCCATAATAGAGAAGAGATGGAAAACAGCGATGGACGAGGAAATAAAGGCGATCGAAAAGAACGACACATGGAAACTTGTGGATTTGCACAACGCGCATAAACCCATTGGAGCCAAATGGGTTTATAAAAAGAAGATGAATGCTCAAGGAAATATCGAGCGTTACAAGGCGAGATTTGTGGCGAAGGGCTATCGACAACAAGCGGGAATAGATTATGATGAAGTTTTTGCTCCCGTTGCAAGAATGAAGACAATCCGTTTGCTCCGTGCTCAAGCTGCACAACTCAACTGGCCAATCTATCAGATGGACGTGAAGTCCGCATTTTTGAATGGGGAACTCGCGGAAGAAGTCTATGTAGAGCAGCCCCCGGGATATTCAAAATCAGGGGAAGAAGGCAAAGTGCTGAAGTTAAAGAAAGCACTTTACGGGGTGAAGCAAGCGCCTCGAGCATGGAACACCCGAATCGACGGATATTTCAAAAAGAACTTGTTCGAGCAATGTCCATTCGAGCACGCTCTCTACGTCAAACGAGAAGGAAAGGAAATGATCATCGTCGCACTCTACGTCGATGACCTTATTTTCATGGGAAGCAGTGAGAAAATAGTCAACGACTTCAAGAAGGCGATGACGAAGGAATTCGAGATGACGGACTTGGGACTGATGAAATATTTTCTCGGTCTCGAAGTCGAGAAAAGAAGCACGAGAATTTTTATGTCGCAAGAAGCATATGCGAAGGCTATATTGAAGAAAAATAAAATGGAGGACAGCAACCCGATAGCAACACCGATGGAACTTGGAACAAAACTGTCCAAGTTTGAGGGAGGACATCGAGTGAATGCGACCGATTATCGAAGTCTCGTGGGCAGTCTACAATACTTGACCTGCACGAGACCCGATATCGCATACAGCGTTGGAGTTGTTAGCCGCTATACGGAAGAACCGAGGCAGTCACATCTAAAAGGCGATTAAGAGAATTCTACGACACCTCCGAGGAACACAATCGCTCGGACTATTTTATCCAAAGGCGAGCGACTGCAAATTAGTCGGATATTCTGACAGCGATTGGTGCGGAGATATCGATGATCGAAGAAGCACCGGCGGCTACGTATTTTATCTATGGAATACGGCATTCACCTGGTTATCGAAAAAACAACCGATCGTGACTCTATCAACCTGCGAAGCAGAATATGTAGCAGCATCGTGGTGTGTTGTCACGCAATCTGGCTGAGGAACTTACTGCTCGAGTTAAATATTCGACAAGATGAGCCTACCAAAATTCGAGTCGACAACAAGTCAGCAATAGAATTGGCGAAAAATCCAGTTCATCACGAAAGAAGCAAGCATATTGATGCGAGATTTCATTTTATTCGGGAACACGTAAAAAATGGAGCAGTAAAGATGGTACACGTCGCGAGTGCGGAACAAGTTGCAGATATTTTTACGAAGCCGTTACCAACAAGTACATTTGAGAATTTGAAGCGGATGCTCGGGATGAACGATCGAAAGGTAATGAACTTAAGGGAGGAATTTGTTGAATAAGTTCTATACCATATCTAATAGATAAGATATAATAATAAAAGAAAAATGAAGAAGAAGACAAGAAGCAAGATCACGCATCACTCAAAAGAAGAAAAAATTGCATTTCTTATATGCAATAGTCAAGATAGCATATCAAGAGAATATCAAAAAAGTCTGCTAGTCCTTATCTCATCTACTTTCTCTATATTATATATATGTGTCTGCATGAGTATATGTTGTAGTAAGAAAGAAAAAAGCCTCGTTGTAGTCTGCATGTATCATCAGTAGAAAGAAAAAAAGGAAAACGCTTCGTTCCTCTTGTTCAAAAAACTTACTCACATACTACACGACCAAAACACATACCAACCTAAATATCCTAATACACATTCTCGATCTTTCACAATTTGTATAAACAACAGAGGTGACGAGCGACGTGGACGTGCTCGACGACGGCTACAGATGAATAAAGTACGGCCAAAAGACGGTCAAGGGAAATCCAAACCCCAGGAGTTATTACAAGTGCACCAGCACTGGTTGCAGTGTTCGAAAGCTCGTGGAGAGGTCACCCAGGGACAAAAAGTCAATGTTGCTCACCTTACGAGGCGAGGCACAACCACGGAGTCCCCCGCCTCGCTATAACAACGTCGGGGCCCTCAAGGCGCCAAGCATCATGGGCCACATGATGCATGGTAGGCCCGAATTGGACCCGTTGGCCCCGTTAGGCGGGCTCACAGGCTTGCCGCCTCTCGGCTTTAGCCATCATCCACTCTATGGGTTCGGCGTAACCATCCCCGTGAGTTGGGCGGACTTGAGTTGAGCAGCCCGTTTGAAGCATATCCATCGATACTGCCAGTTGTCCAGCTTTGTAGACATGGGGAGAGACACAGGTTTGAGGTGTTGGAAGTCTAATTGTGGGTTCAAACTAAGAATGAAGACATGCTTCTGTAGTGAAAACGTGGATACGTGGATACCAACCTTATAGTGAGGTTTTAACCTAAGTAGTGAATCGACGTATAACGGGCTGTAAACCTTATAGTGAGAACTTGCATGAGTGGATATCGTTTCCAGCTTACGAGCAGGTTTGAGCCTTTTTTGGTGTTTCTAGGGTATAGAATTTTGGGTTTTCTTTCATTTTACAGTAATACCTTAAGATTTGACTCATCAGTCATTTCCTTGACGGTTTAGTCACAATTGCAATAATATTGAATCGTTTGTTGTGAATTTCTCTTGTAGTTGGGACATCATATATGCTGAATATGTAATGGCTACTGGTCACCGCCACCTTTCCATAGTTTGGCAGGTGTTACATTATTTTCTCATATATGCTTCTGATTTTTGATTATATTGTCTTTGGGCATATCCTATTAAATCGTGTAATGAGTAGTTGTTCCCTTTCAATATATCAGTTCTGAATGATACAAATTGCTGAGGATTGTTCACATTGTGAATTCCTGATTTGTCTACCTGGATACGAAGCTATGAATATAAATTGGCCTTTTATTTCATTTTTCATCTTTTGCTTATCACTTAAACTCTATAACATTTTCTCTCCAATTCGAAGCCTTGGTCAGCGGGGAAAATGTGGCTGAGTACTCGCTGAAGAAAAATATAAAGAATTTTGCTGATGAAGTGACGCGTCAAATTTAATTTTACTGATCCAGCTACGATGGCCGTACATTTAGAGATTGCAGCCAAGTGTTATTCTAGGTAGAGAAATAAGGGCCAAGATTATTTCTCGATGAGCTTACCAATATCAATCGTTTAAGGCACATGCATCTGTTTCGATTACTCTGTTAGTCTTTACCATTTTAATTATTTTTTTGTTGTTGTTGTTAATTATGTTTTCCTTAGTTTGCTTTTAAGTTTTTTTTTTCACCGATACATTCATTATTATTTCACCGTGTCCGGTTCAATCCTTATACATGATGAAATTAGGCTTTTATAGATTCTGGGTTCTTCTATGTGATCAACTATGGTATCTCCACGGAGTTCATGGATAAAGCTTTCTTTTATAGATTCTGGGTTCTTCTATGTGATCAACTAAGGTATCTCCACGGAGTTCATGGATAAAGCTTTCTCTCTGAGCAGAAAGTTCTTCAGTTTGCCTAAAAAGGAAAAGATTAAGCTTTTGAGGAATGAGAAAAACAGAGGATATACTGCCATGTTTCTTCGCCCTGTGTGTTATCGTGCATCTGTATCCCTTCCTCAAGGGTCTAATGGGGAAACAAAATAACGTTCCCCAATCATCGTTGTGTGGTCGATTCTCCTTGTTTCGATTTTCTTCTTGATTTTGGTTAGGATTAATCCGTTCTTGGCGAGGAATGTCGTCTTATAAGTTTGGGGTTTGGACTGTGAGTGATGTTTGGAAGATGAAGCACAACGAAAATGTTTGCGTGGCACGACAAGGATGGCGAAGAAGATCTGCTAGGTCCCCGTTTGTCAACTCAATCAATCCTAGGCATGAATTCTAAGGAAATCGATTAGAATGATTGAACATTGAAATTCGATCGAAAACCTTCAATGAAGAACACGAGAGAGAATTCCTTTAGTGAGAGTGCTAGGAATATTTTATAGTGTTCAATTTCAATGTGTTTATCTTAGTTGGCTTGTATTTAATTAACTTTGGGCTAGTTTGTAATATTCTAGTTCTTAGTTATAGGGGTATAATTTACCAACTAATGTGGTATATATACCCCCAAACCCTAATTCATTAGGGTGTGTTTTTGGTGTAGTATGTGTGAGTTGCGTGTGTATTGAATAGCAAGAAAAGAATTTTGACAGCTTCACCTTCATACACTATCACACAACACGCATAAGCTTCAAACCTTCATTATTAGCGTGGTAAATCGTCCTAGGTCAGTACTGTTGTATCAAACAGGGACCAACGTGTGGTATCAGAGCAAACACGTTTGGATTTGGGTGAGATTTCTGAAATTTTTGGGTATTTTTTTTTGGGTTCGAATTTCTGCTATTTCTTGAGTTTTTTGAGTTGAGTTTACTGGTTTTGCAAGATCAAGAGGTAATTAGGTTGTTTTCGAGTGATTTGAAGTGATTACCCATCTTTTTTCAGTTGATTTTGGGCGAGGTTTGGGTAGAAATCGACCTGTTTTTCGTCAGTTGTCAGTCCAGATTGCTGCACTACCTTTTTCTCGGCGTTTTTATTCAGTTTGGGCGAAACTGACTGGTCAAACCCGAAACTTGACTGGTCAACCCGAAACTTGACTGGTCAGCACTCGAAATTTGACTGGCTAATCAAATTTTGACTGGTCAAACCCGAAACTTGACTGGTCAACCCGAAATTTGTCTGGTCAACACCCAAAATTTGACTGGTTAATCCAATTTGACTGGTCAAACCCGAAACTAGACTGGTCAACCCAAACTCGACTGGTCAACACTAGGGGTTGTTCGGTACGGTATACCGTACCAAAAACTGTGATACCGTATACCGTACCGAAATTTCGGCACCGAAACAAATCATACCAACACAATACCAAAATTTCGGTAAACCTTGAATTTCGATACGGTATCATACCAAAAATTCAGTATGGTATCGGTATCATACCTTCTATACCATTCACACGGAGGGTTTTTTACCATGCGTGTCTCGTAAGTCGTTAATTCGTTGTTTTCGAATTTTTGGTCAATTCAAACTTGCCTCAATAAAATGGATTATTAATACCAAATTTTCCAAAATAAAAGATTTTAATTCATAAATTAACCTTAAATAATTTACATATTTTAGTCAGTCTCCTTAGTAAGACAAAGTACTTTACATAACCACCAACTTTATATACATATGAATTAAAACGAAACGGCTATTTAGACAAATTAGTGAAGATTAACAAAAAGTAAATGCATTGCAACTTTATAATATATGTAGGTGTGTTGTGTGTGTGTATATATATATATATATATATGTAATATTAAAAATTTTAGTATTTCGATATTTTCGGTACAATCGGTATACCTAATTTTCAAAATTTTCATACCATTACCGTACCGAAAATTTTCGGTACGGTATCATACCTTACCAAAAACTTCGGTATACCAAAATTTTCGATATTTTCGGTACGTTTCGATACGATAAGGACGGTATATTACATACATATAGAGATTTGCTATGGTGCCCACCTACCGTGAGCAACCACCGTGAGTACCATAAGCAATTCTCTCAATTGTGTGCGTTTTCTCGATTCCCAACGTCGCCAACACCTCCGTAGACCCTCACATAGCCATTGACAACCTAAATTGCCCTCTCCAATACGTTAATTTTTAAGAAATTCATTATTTATTATTCACATATGGATGACATACCGAGGTGATGATTTTCTTAAAAATTAACGTGTTGGAGAGGGCAATTTAGATTTTCAATGGCTATGTGAGGGTCTACAGAGGTGTTGGCGACGTTGGGAATCGAGAAAACGCACACAATTGAGAGATTTGCTTATGGTGCTCACGGTGGTTGCTCGCAGTAGGTGGGCACCATAACAAATCTCTCTCTCTCTCTCTCTCTCTCTATATATATATATATATATATATATATATATATATATATATATGTATATATATATAAAATTTCTGAATCCAACGGACACAGCCTCTTTTAAAACTTTTTCGAAATTTTCTAAATAAATTTTTCGGGTCCAAAATTTTCTGTGTAGACGAAGTTTTCGTGAAATCTTTTGTTAAAGCAAATCCATAAAACGTGTCAACGATCATTTATATTTTTAGATGCACACAAAAATTTTCGACACTGACTTTCTTCGATACTTCACGATACTTCTCAAGTAAACCAAACTTTTCGAAACAGAACATCCAAAAGCCAATATTTTTTTTAAGAAAAAAATTTGTAGAATACTATTTGTAATTGTGCTTGATTTCATTAGTTGTCCTTGTAATTAGGGGCGTTTTGTATAGTAGTCCTTAGATTAGGACTAGATTGATATTTATACCAAGTTTGTTTGGTATAAATACTTGTAAATCAATTGAGCTTAATAGAGAAAGTTTTAGATTGATCCGAAAGGCTTGCAATTTGATTTCTAGAGAGAGAAACAACAATAACTTTCTCACTCTACTCGAATTCTCTCTCTTGTTCTTCATTAGAGTTTTTCGATCGAATTCAATTGCTTATCATAACGATCGAATTACTGTGAATTCTAGCCTAGGATCGTAGAGTTGTTAATCGTAGGACCTAACAATTGGTATCAGAGCAGATTCGTTCTGTTTTGAATCGTAAATTGTTAGAATTGGATCGAAAATCATTTTCTGGATACTGTTCATTGAAGAACAGTTTGGCGCGAAAACCTGTTTCGATCCAATAGCTTAATTCTGTGCTTAATTGACTTGAATTTAGTGTTCTGTGCTTGTTTAAGTGATAGATCATCATTGCGATCAGTTCTGGAGCAGTTTAAACTTCGATTTCTAGGATGGAATTGCTTTTGCGTGTTACAGTTTGCGAAGAACATGAAGAATATGTTCTGATTTTGATCAAATTCGATATATTTTGCCTCATAACGTGTTTAATTGCTTGTTCGTGCGTGATTAGTACTTAATTGCGAGCAATTGCCTCAAATTTCACTATCTGATTCTTTGTTTTTGCTCGAATTAGTGTTAATCGTATTCTGTTAATTTTTCTCGATTGCTCAAATTTTTCTCGCTAAGTTTTACGAACGGATTAGTTTCTCGATCGATAAACTTAGTGCGAGAATTTTTCTCGGTCAGAATACGTAGTCAGCGCTAGAATCGTCATCAGTAGAAACAATTTTAGTTAAAAAATATTTCTCGAGCATTATACAGCGAAAAACGTTTTCGAGGAAGACTTATTTTGACTTTGCTTGCGTAAAAACTTTCACTCGAAAAACTTTTTTAGTCAAACCTTTTAACGTTTGACCAGGCGAAAATCATTTATACACGAGAAACTTTCTAGTCAACAAATTTATTTTGACTTGTCGAGAGACTTACTAACGTACTGTTTCTTTACGATCGAAATAAATTCTCGATCAAGAAATTTTTCTCGACCGAATGATTTTGAGCAATTTATCTCGCTCGTAAAATTTTCCACTGACAAAATTTCTCGCGAGAACAGTACCTAGTACATTCTATCTCAACGGAATTAATTTCGATCAAACTTTAAAGATTGAATCGAAAATAATTCTCGATCGAATTTTCGAATCAAACGCTACTAACGAATTTCTTCACTTGTGAAGCACATTACATCATCTTCAACCTTCAAAACAATTAACGAAGATCCTTCAACAACTCGACTGCAATACAAACATGGATGCATACTCACTCGGAAATGACAACCGTCCGCCGATCTTGCAAAGAGGCGAATACACATTGTGGAGAAGCCGCTTTCTGAATTTCATCGCTCTAAAGGATCAAGCCGAAAATCTACTGAAGTCCCTTGAAGAGGGACCGACACAGTTCTGGGTTCATGTACCCGGGGACGAAACAGCTACTCCAGCAATTCCAGCTTCTAGGCGACTAAAGGAGCCTAGAGAATACTCTCTGGAGGAAAGAGCTCGAGCTAAGCTGATCTAGTAGCCATGAATACCCTTATGCAGGGCATCCCCAACGATATATACAGACAAATCGACAGCCTTACATCGGCCAAAGGGATGTGGGATGAGCTGCATAGGATGATGCAAAGGACGGAAGTTGGCATAAAGGCCAAGAAGGCGAACATTCTCACCGCTTACGACTCATTCAAAGCAAAGCCGGAGGAGAGTCTAAACGAGATCTACCAACGATACCTCACTCTTCTCAATGAGATGACGAAGATAGAAATAATGAAGACAAACATGGAGACAAACATAAGATTTCTATCTTCTCTGCCCACGGAATGGAAGAAAATATCCACTCAAATACGACAAAACAAAGATCTAGAGGAGTTGGATGTCCATGCCGTGTTCGACAATCTCGCCCAGCATGAGGAGGATATCCGCGAGATCACCAAAGAGCAGGAAGGCAAACAAACCGATGACACGGTTGCCTTAGTCTTGGAGAAGAGAGCACAAGATCAAGAAAGGACAAGATCGTTAGGCCACCTTCATCATCAGAGTCGGAAGAGGAATCGGACTCCGACATCGAGCCGAACATGAAAGCCCTTGGAAAACAGTTAGCTCTCATTGGACAAATGATGAGCAAGAAGTACTTCAAGAAGAAGTCTTCAACCTCAGCCAATAGACTTCGGACTACAAGCTCCAAGAACAAAGAACGTGCTCCGGAGAGTTCCGAGGTCAAAAATCCCAAAGAGACTAATAAATGTTTTAATTGTGGCAAAGCAGGTCACTTCGCCAGAGAGTGCACTCTCCCGTAGAAAAGAGATGCAAACTACTACTCCAGGAAGCTTCAATTGACAAAACAGAAAGAAGCTGGAGTAGCTCTCATGGCCGAACAGGACCAATGGTTCGAGGACACGTCGAGCTCCGAAGAAGAGAACTTACCCCTCATGGCCCGTCTCGACAACGAATTGGACGCCGAAACATCCACTCGTACGGACGACGACTACGCATCCACGTCTTCAAATGAGGTAGACACTCCTTCCACATTATTGACCATGTTAGAATCATATCAAAAGCAATATGCTAGCATGAAACGTGAGCAGAAAAGTATAAAGGAAGTAGAGAACGAACTTGGGAGAGCTCAGGAGAAGATAGATAGTCTCGAACAAGAACTTAGGAGCTCTAGTGCAAAAATAGATGAACTTACCAAGAGCCTCCATTCTAGATAGACCAGTCAACCTCAACTAGGACAACAGAGTGAAATGATTAAGGAATTAGAAGATAGGCTAGCAAATAACTACAATTGCTTGGTTAGAAATCTCAACGAGAAAGCCATTTTAAATTGTAGGATAACCGAAGCTACTTCTAATGCCAAGATTAGTGAGCTTAGTAAGGATTTCGATGCCTGTCAAGCCACGAAACTAACCGTGGAAAATAATTACGCTCTCCTAGGTGAGGAACGCAAGAAACTATATGCCAAAGTAAAGAAATTAGACGATATAGTTACGCGTAGGGGACAGTCCGAACAGACGATATTTTTGAACAAGCCCAAGGATATAGAGTTCTATAATCCTATAGAAGGCATAGGTTTCACTAACCCATGTGTTTTACAAAAGAAAGATATATATGATGTTAAACACACGCGCTTAGGAATAACCTCTCTCAGAAATTTTACTGAATCGTCTTATGAAAATACTTTCGATTCATCCATTAGACAAGGTCCACATGGTCCAGAAATCCCCTTTGACTACAAAGAACTAAATGAAAGGGACAAAAATAGGAAAGAAACTCGAACACCAATCTGCAATTTAGTTCAAATCCTGATTTTCGAACATACCACGAGGAAGTTAAAACCATTAATTATAAAAATTCTCTCTACAAACCCCCTATCATAAAACAGATAGAGGAGTCACAAAGAAAAAATTCTTTAAGGAGATGGAAAATCTCAAGGCTTCCTCGTCCTCCTAAGCTACCTCTCACGCTATTACAAGCGTGAAAAATGAAAAATCGCCTTTGAAAGATAAATATTGTAATAATAATTTTGTTAAAAGTGCTATGACTAATTTCACTTTACCTACGTCTATAGGGAGCGTAGCGTCAGCACTAAAAACAAAGGCGAGAGTGTATAGCACTAATATAAAGAAGGAGCCATTAGATTTAAATGTTTCTGAGCATGCTACTCCTTCTGTTACAATAAAAGACATTCGTAGAAATAAAAGAGCTATTTCCACTTTTAAGATAGTTGCTTCTACTTATTCACTTCAGCCGATCACTTTTTGAAGCACCAACTTCGAAATAGGCTCTACGTCAAAAATTAATAATTCTGAAACAAATGCCACAAAAAAGACACGTAGGAAACAAGATCCAGCCATAAAAAAGCTTATGGCGCTATACATGAATGTGCTCACCTAAGGTATCCCGTAGAAATTAAATCCCCCAAGCACCTTAGGAGACTATCACAAGAAAAGATCTTTTTCTCAGTCAAACCCTCCAAAGCATTTGTATGTGCTGAAATTAACCTTCCCTGTAAGGTTCAACCCAAATGGGTTCCTAAATCTCCGCCTAGGACGACAAAAGCCAAAAGAGCCAAGTCTCCTATAGAGGCAAAACCCAAACCCACTTTTTCAAAAGTGCAGTGGGTTATTAAGACTCTTTCAAAAATAGATTTAGGAGTCATATCTGAACCCAAAACTAAATCTGCTGATCCGAGAGGACCCATGTTTAAGTGGGTACCTAAAGCTCTCTAAATTATTTTTGCAGATCCATCATGTGTGGTACCTCGACTCTGGTTGCTCCACACACATGACTGGTAGTCAAGAGCTGCTGAGCAACTACAAAGACCGACCCAACGGCAAAGTCAGATTTGGGAACAACGATTCAGCCCCGATTCTAGGACTTGGGGATATCACTCTGAAAAATCTGACCTTCGAAGATGTCTCGTACGTCGAAGGCCTCCGCCACAACTTGTTCAGCATAGGCCAATTCTGTGACAAAGGCTTCCAGGTGGTCTTCCATGTTGACCGGTGCAGAATTTTGGATAGTCAGGACACAGAACTCTTTCAAGGACTTCGGAGATCCAATCTTTACACGATCAACCTGATATCTGTGCGGCCCTCGACAGCTGTATGCCTCATTTCTCAGACTGATTTACAGAGGAACAGCTTATGGCATCAACGACTGTCTCATCTGAATACGAAAGCTCTCCAACGTCTTTCTACGAAAAAGTTGGTTCACGGTCTTCCAACTATACAACTACAAAGGGAGCATCACTGTTCAGCATGTCAATTAGGAAAATGAAAGCGAGCATCTCATCACGTCAAGCAAATCGCATCTACTTCTCGACCATTGGAACTAATTCACATGGATCTATGTGGTCCGATGCAGACTCAGAGTATCAATGGAAGAAAGTATGTCCTAGTGATTGTGGATGACTATTCTCGCTACACGTGGACTAAGTTCCTCCGAATGAAAGATGAGACCGGTGACTTGATTATTAATTTTGTGAACACAACTCAAAATCTGCTGCAACAGACTATTCAAGTCGTTCGAACAGACAACGGCACTGAGTTCAAGAACAATCACCTCAGTGAGTTTTATCAGAAACTTGGAATAAGTCAACAATTTTCAGCCGCCAAAACACCTCAACAAAACCGGGTCGTTGAAGGGAAAAATCGAACACTAGTGGAAGCCGCTCGTACAATGCTAATCCAATCGGGACTTCCACACTTTTCTATGGGCTGAAGCAGTCAATACCGCCTGTTTTACTCAAAACAGGACGGTGGTTCACAAACGGTCAACAAGACTCCGTATGAGAATGTGAACAATAGAGTGCCCAACATCTCTTTCCTTAAAGTCTTCGGGTGCAAGTGCTTTGTGGCGAACGACCGAGAGAAACGTGCAAAGTTCGACCCTAAAGCATTCGAAGCCACATTTGTCGGGTATTCTTCAACATCAAAAGCATACCGAGTATACATCAAGTCCAACCGAACTATTAAGGAAAGCTATAATGTCACTTTCCACGAAGTGGCAGAATTGGTTCCTGCTCAATTCAGTTCAGGACCCGTTCTCAACCCGTTGGCTTCTGAAGACAATATTTCAGAACCCGTAATCACTGGTGTGTTGGCACAAAACCAACAGAAGATGGCAACAACTTCAGGATCAATGTCAGACGAAGCAACGAGACTTGCAATAGACGACTTGGATTCTCTCTTCGAACCGGTATATCGGTCATACACGACTACACCTACAATGGATTCTCTACCGAACGAGACCGACGTACCAAGTTCATCTCAGACCTCTACCCCACCCGATTCAGAATTGCCACAGAACACCGAAGAACCTACAGTGGTCATAGAGGAAGTATCATCTGAGACGATCAATCCAAGTGTAGTATTGGAACTTCCTCAGACAAATGATCAATCTGAGACTATAGGCAATCTAGATCCACAGATGGCTGACGCATCGACTTCAGCCTTGCCTCATAAGCGCAAGTGGACGAGAGGTCACTCGGTTGATCAGATAATTGGCGATCCTTCGGTTGGTGTGAGGACACGTCGTCAACACAGTCTTTTCAGTTGCTTCCCGAGCCAAAACGAGCCTACCAAAGTAGCAAACGCACTTCGAGACCCGGATTGGACAATTGCAATGCAAGAGGAGATCAATCAATTCGAACGTCTTCAAGTGTGGACCGTGGTACCCCGTCCACATGGGAAAACAGTGGTCGGAACTAAATGGGTTTTCAAGAATAAGAAAAATAAAGATGGTGAAGTGATCCGGAACAAAGCTAGGCTAGTTGCTAAGGGATACAATCAACAGGAAGGCATCGACTACGACGAGACTTACGCTCTTGTTGCTCGTATCGAAGCTATCCGCCTCCTGTTGGCTTATGCGGCTCACAAAGACTTCAAAGTCTATCAGATGGATGTTAAAACCGCCTTTCTCAAAGGCGTGTTAAAGGAAGAAGTCTACGTCGCTCAGCCGGAAGAACATCACGATCATGTCTATCGCTTGGACAAAGCTCTCTATGGACTAAAACAAGCCCCTCATGCTTGGTACGATGTCATGAGTGATTTCTTCGTGAAGTCTGGATTCATACGAGGAACGATAGACACAACCCTCTTCATTAAATGGCATGACAAAGATCTGATGGTCGTCCAAGTATACGTCGACGACATCATCTTCGGATCAACAAATCCTCGGCTCTGCAAGAAGTTTGGAGATCTCATGAAGAGCAAATTCGAGATGAGTCATGGGAGAGATGCAGTTTTTCCTAGGACTCCAAGTCAGGCAGCTCGATGATGGAATTTTCATCAGTCAGACAAAATACATCAAGGATATTCTGAAGAAATTTCATCAAGACCAGAGCAAGCCTCTCAGCACTCCTATGTCACCAAGCTGCAAGTTGGATGCCGATCCCTTTGGCAAGTCGGTCGACATTACACTGTATCGCAGTATCATTGGATCTCTTCTCTACCTTACTTCGAGCCTGCCGGACATCATGTTTGCCACGTGCTTGTGTGCCCGTTTTCAAGCCGATCCCAAAGAATCCCATATGCTCGCGGTCAAAAGAATTTTACGCTACCTTAAGGCACCTCTACCCTTGGCCTATGGTATCCAAAGGGTACGAATTTTAAACTCATCGGCTACACTGACGCTGACTACGCAGGTTGCCGAATGGACATGAAAAGCACGTCCGGTGACGCTCAATTTTTAGGCGAAAAGCTGGTTTGCTGGTCATCCAAAAAGCAGAACTGCGTGTCAACTTCGACGGCCGAAGCAGAATACGTAGCTGCCGCCAGCTGTTGCTCACAGATGCTGTGGATGCGGACACAGCTTCGCGACTATGGGTACAATCTAAATAATATACCCATATATAGTGATAGTCAGATTGCAATCGCCATTACTTGTAATCCTGTTCATCATTCACGCACAAAACACATAGACATCAGATATCATTTCATCAAAGATCACGTAGAAAAAGGCACGATAGAGATGTACTTTGTGAACACTGAGTTTCAACTAGCCGACATTTTCACCAAGGCATTGGATGAGAAACGATTTCAATTCCTTGTCGGAAAATTAGCCATGTTGAATCTTCCGTAATATGTGCATTACCTGATCTTCTGTGCTATCACATGCTCTATTCTATGTGTTTTCTATGCTTATTTGTTCTTATCTTGCGTGATAAAAATAAATATAAATATGATAATAATATATATATTTCTATATATAATGTAAAGGGGTATGACGAAATCCTTTAGGATGCTTTGATCTAAAGTCACTTAGAATTTTACCCTGACATGCGATTGATTTAAGTGCTTAATTTTGTCAGTCTAAGTCGTATTCTCGTGTCTAAAGGTCATTAGGTTGCTCCACTAGACGGCAAACCACTATAACTGTGAGGATCCAAGCCTGGTTATATTTTTCTTTCTTTGGATCTATTTCTCGAGTGAGTCACACATCAATTGCTTGTCTTAACTAGTGATACTTGGCTTCATACTCATCTTGCGTTAGATCGTTAGGAAAATGACAAGGGAGTTTAGGTTATCCCTCATTCGGCCTTATATAAATTTCCCCACGTTAGCCCTTAGTCATCCACTTTGAGCCTTCTCCGACGTCCTTTTCTTCATTTAAAACCCATTCCCAGCCTTCAACCGAACTTTCTACTCTTCGAATGGTTGTTCAAACGAAAAAAGGAGGGGGAGATAACAAAAGAAAACGTAAGATGATGACGAAAGAAGGCATTGCTCAACGTGCAACAAACAGACCAAAGGAACCGGCCTTCCGACTACCTTGTAGAAAGTGGCATGGATCCTGCTGTGAACTTCTCCAACGATAATCTCGTACGCTCGTCAGAACGGCTGGAAGAGGAGCACCTCGAAGTGAACTTCTCCAACGATAATCCGGTCTTATATCGGGAAACGAGAAGAGGAGTGCATCCTCGGGTACGAATTCCATAACCGAGAACTTCTCCAAATTGATAATCTCTGAAACCTCAATAGGGATTAAGAGAAGAGGAGCTCAGTATCGGCCCGAGAACCAACAAGAAGAACTTCGCTTGCGATAAAAAAGGAGACAGATGTAGAATTGGAAGACGATGAAGAGTTAAGCTCACATTCCTTTAAATTCCTTCCGTTCTAAGTCCTAGCCAAATTATAACCTTTACAACCCTTTGATTCCACATTGACGGTCTCTCGCTTAGGTGAAATGATTAAAAATGCCTCGATCACAGGTAAATTGACTTAAAATTGCTTGTGTTGACTTGAGTGATAAAAATATAAAAATCCCAAGATAGCTAATTGAGAGCAAGAGCGAACCTGGTGAGAGTTGTCGACATGGACCAGTCTATGAACTTAGAACTTTAGTTTGACGTCATGACTTGACGGCATTTTCCTCTTTCAAATGTCTCGTAAAATTTTAGGCGTGACGATTGATCGAAGCAAAATAATCTGACCCCATCCTAAAAAAAAGTACTATATATACATATATATAATATTAAATAAACAATAAATAATAAAATTCGCACATTTTGACATGAAATATTATGTTTCATATGCGTTGAATTGAATAAATGCGAATTTCTTTAGGGTATCGCACATTCTAAATACAATTTTAAGATTGCATTGGTACTGAATTTTTTTAATGCGATAAATTTTCACTGCTTCTACCCTCACACAAAACTTTAAAGTACATGTTTTCGGGGACCATTTATACATGCTTACTTGGTAAACTTGTGTGCTCGTGACTTGAATTGATTTCATATGCTTGCATAATTAGTCAATTCCTGTGCATCATTTGAGGGGGAGCAAGTATAAGACTTGTAGCTTAGCTCCAAATATTTTTGACGTTTCTCTGAGTATTTCAGATCTTTCAAAATTAAAGAGCGAGACGTCGACACTACAAAGAGAGGAGCTAGACACAAGACCAAATATTTCAAATATAAAACTGCCAAAAATAATTGTTGATTAACTCCATTATTTCTAACGCTTACCTCTAAGTGGTACAGATTTTCAAAACTTCTACCAAGGGAGCTAGATGTTACTACACGGACAATACAAGGAGTTAATTGCATTTATTTTAAATACTAAGGGGGAGTCTTACAAAATGTCTTATTTTGAAATAGGGGTCAATCTGAAAATTTTAGAAGTATTTACTATCGAGAAACTAGATAGAAGACTTAATTCACGATCATAAGTTTCTCGATCGTAAACAGTGTTGGGAACAATTTTGATTGGCTGCGATAATTTGCGATCGAAAAATTTGAATTGAGAGGAAATTTGCAAATCAAAAATTTCTCGAGTAAGCAACTGCATTTTCAAATCAAAAATTTTCACAGACAGTTCAAATTTCTTAAAAATCTTTCGATCTTCAACACGAAATTGTCTGTTTAAGGTAGAAATGAGATTCTGTTGCCATTTGCGTGTGATTTAACTTCGTGAGCATCTACATTTTGTAGTTTTTCGCATGATTTATGTTAGTTTCTCGACTGTTCTTCAAAACTGAGAAAATCGCATACTATTTCATAGTGTTTTAGGCTTGATTTAGAACTTTATCTTAGTTTAATGCCTGCACTTAAGATAGTGTCGATATTCTCTATGAATCTGATAGAATGATCATCGGAAAATCTGCATCTTCGACTGTAATCTGAGTTTTGATAAACTAGGTATTTGGGTTTTTAAACCTATCGAAGAACTTTGACGATCGCAAACAGTCTTAATTGAATTCCGATTTAATTGAGATACTGTTCGTGTAGAATTAGTTTATCGATCGGTAAATTCTGATTTAGTCGCCACGATAGAAGATTTTGACCGAAAAATTTACTTACCATCGAGCAATCTAATTAGGATTTTTATGAGCGAAAAACTTACGCACTGATTAGACAATTTAGATGCTAATTTTATCGAGCGTAAAACTTACGATCGCAAAATAGAAATTTTCGATTCAATTTCAATTTGATCGCAAAAATTTAGCAGAGAGAAATTAAGTTTTCAACACTTAATTTTTCGATCGCAAAATTCGCCGCTTGAGATCTAATTGATTGAAAATTTCTCGACGATTGACTTAGTCTTTCGTTGACTAATTTCTCGATAAAATTATATCGCAGCGAAAATTATTTTACTTACAATCGAAAATCACATTCCGCTCGACAAATTTCAAATCGAAAATTTTATTCAATCGAGGAAAATTTCTCGATAGTAAATTTACCTGAGAAATAATTTCTCGATCGTAAATTTACACGGAATTTTTCTCGATCGTAAAATAGGTCGACTACAGTCTCGATTTCAACTTCAATACTTCGAAAATTTTACTAAGTCTTTTACTCTGTAGCGGACCTTTGCGTAAAAAATTTTCTCGATCGAAAATCGAACTGAGTCATTACAATTGAAATCAATGCATAGAAAATCATTTTCAAAATCAATTTTATCGACCGAAAATTTTCTCGGGATGAACAGTGTCCTTTTTCACGATTCAACACTTAGAAAAATTTCGAACTATTTTTCACGCGATTTATACTTCATTCGAAATTACATTCATGCCATTACAATTTTTCAAAATTGAGCATATACCATGCATTCGATATGATTTCAATTCAAAATTCATCGAACATGCTATTACTTGCGATATTACTATAGTTTGATGAAATTTATTCATACTTCGACTGAAAATAAAATTGACCTAATAAACTTTTATGTATCTTATTTTTTCAGATGGATCGCTATCAAAGATACAATCACATATACGACCATAACCTGTATCTGAAGGTCCAGGATACAAATTTTCAGCTCGGTCTGAGCACCTTTCGATGCCCAGACGAGATTATTGTCTCTATCCTGAGAGGTCACCCCATCTGGCATGCCATAACGGCAACCGCATCAGTGCCGATGGTATATCTCCAGCAGTTCTGGGGCTGCATACAAGAAGAAGTGGACAATGGAGCTTTCAGGTTCTCAACAAGGATCGGGACGTGGCACATCAGCATGGACAAGAACCAGTTCGGCATGTTACTGGACTTGCCCCACAGCACTAATTACGACCCGCTCCCATCCGAGGCCGAGATGATTCAAGACTTTTTGCACATGGGATACCAACTGCCGCTCACAAGATTAGCTCAGGTCCAGAGCAGCGGAATCCCACACCCGTGGAAGACACTATTCGGAATAGTGAATAAGTGCCTGTCACCCAAGCACGCAGGATTTGATAAGGGCAACAGCAACATTTTGAGGATCTTCCATGGCATCACCTTTGCAAGAAATTACGACTACACTCAGCTGATCTGGAACGACCTCGCAGACCAGATTCGACAAAAGGAAAACCGGCGATCGGAGAACGTGCCTTATGCTCGGTGGTTCAGCATCATCATCAGGGAGATCATGGCGCTGCACCAGACCATCCCTACTCTGCCTCCTGGAAGAAATTACCAACCACCAAGGCTCAAGTTCTTCCACAACCCACGGCTCACGGACCTGGACCAACCGTCGATGCCGATCCCATTCGAGCTCCTTCGTCTCGCGGACCCCAATGAAGACGTCTACAAGCTATACTGTCGGGACAGAAATCTCACCGAGGAAATGATTCAAGGGCCCCCGACAGTGCTTGGAGGTAGCCCTCACCAACAACAACAACAGCTAAGCCCTGAGGACGCGATGATTGAAGATGTCGCTCAGGAGCTAGCTCGAGGCTACGGAGATGGAACTCGAGGCTCCTAACCTCGAATTGCAAGTGGAAGAGCCCTTACATGTAGGCGTGCTCGAAGAAACCATTGAGGAGGTTCTTCTACAAGAAGCACAGTCCGAGACAGAAATTGGGCAAAGCTCGCTTCCACTGGTGCCGGATCAGGCTCTAAGGGATGCTGAATGTGATCCCACTCTTCACACAGCTACACCATCCGACACGGAGTCAGATGAGGAGATTAGCCTGGACATGGCGTCAATCCACACGTGGCCCTAGATAAGTACATATTCGAAGGATAGTGGATGACCCACTCCATGCCCAAGGAGCATCAGACAACGGCTGCACGACGTCCGGCGCTTTCTACAACAAGCGTCCATTGTTCTCGTAATCATAGAAGACAACGAGCTTTAGGAAGGTGAAGACTACGAGCGAGTTATCCCAAGACTACCAGAGTTAATAGCTCAACAGGCGGTTCCCTCTCCAAGGCTAACGCCAGGGACCGTCCGGATCGACACGCAATGGGAAAACATTCAAATTGAAATTCCCTTCCTCGAAGAAGTTCGTGAGAATATTTGGAGGTCTCCGGACAGTGTGAAGAAGCCGAACGAGTTCGAGCTGAGAGGGATCTCTCATTGGGATCAGTAGAAGAGGATGACCTACCTCTGGATGCTGACCAAACTAGGACCTGATGTTAGGCTGGGATGACTAAGACACGAGCCAAGAACCATTATAAGAGTCTCTCCCCAATAAGCCAACTACTCAGCGTCTACTGTGATAAAGGAGGACTTCCAACACCTCACTACATCATCGCTCGAGTGGACAGGACCCGAGAGGAACTGAGCGAGAGTGACCTGCCGTACCTTCCCGCCGATGAAGTGTACCGTCTTTATCAGCTATACGTGGAGAAGTACAAAGGTCCTCAGGGCTTCATCAAGACAGAAGGCCTTGAAGGGCTCTACCGGTTCATGTTGCGCCAGGTCAAGTACTATGCCGCGCACGACCTTCAGATGGCTCTGGAGAGCAATATGAAGAAGGTCAACATGATCGCTCCACTCAACAAAGGACCTGAGATCGAAGGGCTTCCCAACAATCACGTGCATATCAGCCCAGTCCTAGGCGTCACCTACCACAATCCAATAGCAAAGAAGAATAGGTTGATGCTGAAGACTGAGATTCATAAGTTTTGCGATGGGACGCTCAAGGTCGTCAGGAAAAACATCGAACAGAGGTTGGAAGAAATCAACAGAGACACTATGCTGAGGATCCACAGGTTCGTGAGAGAACAGCCGCTCCTAATGGAATTGCTTGAAGATATCGAGGAGCGACTGGAGCATAGGATCACTCTGAGGAACTACGTGCATGCGCTGGGCTTGTGCAGATCATATAACGCCCGACGAGGACAAACGGCACGGAGACGCAATCAAGCACAAAGAAGGGGAGATTGTAGAATACTATTTGTAATTGTGCTTGATTTCATTAGTTGTCCTTGTAATTAGGGGTGTTTTGTATAGTAGTCCTTAGATTAGGACTAGATTGATATTTATACCTAGTTTGTTTGGTATAAATACTTGTAAATCAATTGAGCTTACTAGAGAAAGTTTTAGAATTGATCCGAGAGGCTTGCAATTTGATTTCTAGAGAGAGAAACAACAGTAACTTTCTCACTCTACTCAAATTCTCTCTCTTGTTCTTCATTAGAGTTTTTCGATCGAATTCAAATGCTTATCATAACGATCGAATTACTCTGAATTCTAGCCTAGGATCGTAGAGTTGTTAATCGTAGGACCTAACAAAATTAATTAATAATATTATATTAATTAAAATGGATGCTCAAGTTAGGAAAATTGAGGAATTAGAAGCAAGACTTGCTAATAATTACTCGTGTTGCTTAAGCAACAAGAAAGCCTAGCCTATGCTAATGAAGATTGACCATTGCAAAGTACAAGATCATTAGCTTAGAAACTAAGTTAGAACATAGTGAAAAGAGGGTCTGCGAGATGAGTAATAGTTTACGTTATTGTGAAAAGAGGGTCTGCGAAATGAAGTCTCATCAAAATATGAGACTATCTTAGAGGAACAACGTATGCTTTACTCTACGATTAAACGGTTAGAGACTGATATTTCGAATTTAGGTCTAGCAGTACAAGATAATTTGGACTCTGAAAGGATAGGTTTTGGCGTTGAAAAGGAAAAGCTTTTAAAGGAGATTTTATATCTCAAAAACTCCCCGTCTTTATCTGTTTCAAATGATTTGTCAAATAATACATCTTGCTCAAAACATGTAAAGAAAACAAAAACTAAGAGAAGCATCCTCCTTCCTAAATCTGAGAAGGCTTTTACTAATCATTCTATGTCAATATTGACTGAAGCTGAAACGTTAAGTAAAAGTAGAGCTTTAAAATTAGCTAAGGAACAAATTAAAATTAGGAAGGAGCAAGGAAAATCAATATTATCTTCGAAAATCAAAATCGAAAATGTTCAAGATTTTTTCTCTCCCATACCTATCAAAAGGGAAGCGTGCAAAGAAGAAGCTCCAAGCTTAAGCATGCGAACTTCTCAAATCCCGCACATCATCATTATAAAGTGAATGATGTTAACTCTCGTAGGCAGTATGACTCATCATCCAATAGCGCCATAAGCTCATATTCCTACTTGAAATATCCAGTCCAGATTCATTCTAGAAAGCAGCTTATGCGACTGGCTAGGGAGAAAATCTTTAGGTCTTCTACACCTAGGCACACATCCAGCGGCGCTGAATTGTCATTTCCCTCTAAGGTTCACCAAACCTGGATTCCTAAATTACAAATCAAATTGAATAGGACTTTAAAGGATGATTTAGGTTCAATATCTGAACCAAATGTTCTTAACGTGTTTTCTGCTAACAAGGGAGGACCCATCCAAAAATGGGTACCAAAGTCCCGATAATGTTTTTGCAGATCCCAGCATGGGTAAGTACTAACAGAGCTGCTCCACACTCATGACTGGTATGCGACGAGGGCAGCCAAACATCCTAGCGTGTATAGTATCTTGGGTTGCTCCTTGTACACGACTGGTAAGCGATGCGAGCAACTACTTGGCATGCATCTTGAGCTGAAAAGACAATATACCTACTTTGAAAACAATAGGGTACATTATAAACATGCATGACACAAATGTACTTTAAATGTTAAATTTTCGCATGCATATGAGCTGAAATGTCTAATACCCCATGATAGGTACATTTAACTATGCATATATCTTAAAGAACTACAAGCTTAAACATTCACGTATCCATATAAGCTGAATCGTTAAAATACCTATTTTAAGTGTTAATAGCGAAAAACGTACATTCTAATGCATTTTTTAAGAACAATAGTTCCTTAGTTTGCATCTGATCTGAAAATAAATAAATACGTTCACGCTTATTTAATTGGGAGAGAACTTAAATGTTTAAACGTGCACGCTTTGATGGGGAGTATAACTTGATATTTACGAGGGGAGAGTATATCAGGACCCGCTAATTCTAACGTATCCGATGTGCCTAACGATGCTTCAACTTAAAAGAAATGCGGAAATGCGTATGAAATTTTTCCATTTATGTAATGGAAGTCGTTTCTATACATGACAAAAGAATTACATGAATTCCTAACTTCATGCGAATACTAATTACACAAGATGTGTATACATGCACAGCAAAAGAATCTCTATGCGCCCGGCCTCACAGATCGTCAGCCATGCACACACTCCCACCCCAAAAGCTGCTGGAAGCGCCAAAAGATTGCCTTGCCATCTAAGCGATCACGTACCGTGGTCGCTCACACCTACAACACATAACGTAAGGGGTGAGCGATATGCTCAGAAAGTAGAAATCATGCATGACGTGCACGTGAGAATCCCCCACAAAGGCAATCCATGCCAATGTATATTACGTCTCATAGAGTAAACTCAATCTCATATCTTTTATCTTAGGGCCCTTGGCAGACTTTTACCCAGGCGTACACCGTAAAGAGCCAACCACGGGCATCAGCCCAAAGTATGAGGGCATCAACCCAACTATACTAAAACGTGAGGGCATCAACCCAACCACGCTAACAGGGATATAAGGGCATCAACCCAACCAGGAGGGCATCAACCCAACCATGGTAATCTCCCGACGCATCAACGTCGTTCGTATACTGGCGACGCATCAACATCGCCGACGGCGCATCAACGCCGTCTCGGTGCCCCAGGAGCCGCCCCTCACTTTACTTATATCTTATTACATCATTGCCTGCCTCGGCAATCATCGTTCGCTTTTTGCGACATAAATCGTGCACACTCATCATCATATAACCCCCAAGTGTTTCGTGCATGCTCGTGCATATGCATAGCGCATTAATGCCATAATGCTTACCGAAATCATAAAAACCATGTCATACATAATTCACATAAGCACGTAAGCACCGAATCACATAGTCACATAGTTCGGCACAAACAAACATGTTATGTGTCGTAGTTGGATTTTCACTTACCTGGCGTCCGTAGATTATTAGCTAGTGGTCCTGCGAAGTTGTTAATCCCTTTTCCAAGCATAAAATTCTATCGCCAGTGTATCATCTAAATTCTTGAATTTCCTAAGTATTAAAATGCTTAACTAATGATAAATAGATATCGAAATTTGATAAGTCCAGTTAACTCGTGAAAGTTCTTAATTCGTGAAATTCATGGCATGGCCCGTAATTCGTGACTTGCTAAATTCGTGAAATTTCCATGCCCTAATAGTTCGTGAAATGCCCCAGAGACCACTTCTCGAATCCTAACATTTAATTTCTACCAAGTTCGCAAAGTATTTAGCGCACTTTTATACTTCGCGAATTCCCTTACAATTCGCAAAGTTCTTACTTCGCCAAATTTCCAAAATCGTGAAGCAGTATTTCAACGGCCCGTGAAATAGGATTCGCCAACTAACTGCAACCCGCGAAGTGCTTGGACCCGTGAATTATGTGAGTTCGCCAACGTGGAGCCGCAAACTTCTAAGGATTCGCAAAGCTATAGGTTCGCCATCCTCTCTCAGCCCGCAAATTGGTGAGTTCGCGAACTACAATGGGACGCAAAGTGCGATTCGCCAACGTGAGTTCGCAATCTTCATGCCGTCAAGGGTTCGCAAAGTAGTTCCAACCCGCAAAACCTCCGCTTGGTTTGCAAAACGGGTACGCAAGTCGAAGTTGGGTTTGCAGAAGGCCAGATTCTTGAAGTCTGCCAATTCGCAGAAAGGCTCGCCAAGCTTGGAGCCCGCAGAATGTCCGAGTTCGCGAATGAGGTACTACCCGCCAAATTGCATGGACCCGCAAAATAGGGTTTGCGGCTTGTGGATTCGCAGGACAACTTGATTCGCAAAGCTTGAGTTCGCTAAGTTCAGTTCGCGGCTCTCTTCCCTTCGCACAAACACCTCTCAATTTGCAAAGCTCAACATTTACGGATCAAAAGCTATATTTCCTAAAGAACAAGTTGCAGACCGTTCGAGCTCCTCAACCCTAAAATCGAGCTTTAGCCCCAAACGTGCTTCTAAACTTATTTTGTGTGTATATTACCCCTTATAATGTGTTAACTTAACCTTCAAAATACTTAGGCTAGAGTTCTTTATGCTTTCGAGCCCTAAAATCGTACAGCCCTTAATACGTGATGCTTTATCTCCGTGTTTAAACCTCTAAGGTACCGAAATATTTAAGGGAGGATCGAAAATTTGGGCAAGGATTCATTACCTTTTTCCACTTGGCGTGCTTCCCCTTCGTTGCTCTAGCTTTGATTCTCGTTGATTTCTTACAATTTTGGGGTTTCGTGGACTTCAAATGGGTTTTAGGTGTGATTTAAGTGGCTAAGGCTTTAGGTAACGAAAATATCCCCTTAAATTAAGCGAGTTTGTTTCTAAACTAATTTTAAATGTTTTGGGCTCAACCCTCAATTTAGCTCATTAGTGTCCCTAGCTACTTTCGGGCCTAATTTATTCCTTAGTCCATTTTCTAAAATCGTGGTCCAATTCCTACTTTGCCTAATTTTCAAAAATCTCTGAATATATTGGGGTCACTTGGTGCAAATTAGTTGCACCAAATTCGCTAAGTCGCCTATGCACGAATTTACGCACATAATTTACCACGCGAAATCTCACGTAAGTCACATGAGCACGGAATTAACGTACGAAAGGCACGATTAACATTCACGCAAATTTATTGTCCCCTACTATTCACGAGGACCCGGGTGCTACATCCTCCCCCCCCTTAAAGAGGATTTCGCCCCCGAAATCAACCCGTTTGGAACAATTCAGGATAGCGAGCTCTCATTTCATCCTCACGTTCCCAAGTCGCTTCCTCTATTGACTGGTTCCGCCATAACACTTTTACTAGGGAATTTCCTTATTCCTAAGCCTTTTTGTCTCAAACATCAGTATTTCTACTGGCACTTCCTCATAACTCAAATCTGGCTTCAACTGTTGGTGCAGCGAGTCGCTTATCAGTACATGGCTTGGTTCATCGATATATTTTCGCAACGTCGACACGTGGAACACATCGTGTACTTGCGACAACGATACTGTAGTTCCAATTGGTACGCTACTTCACCGACTCTTTTCGCTATCTTGAACGGACCAATGTATCTTGGGCTTAACATCCCTTTCTTCCCTAACCTCTTAACGCCCTTCATTGGCGATATTTTAACGAAAACCTAATCATCACTTCAAATTCTAGCGGTCTGCGTCTCCTATCCGCATAACTCTTTTGTCTAATATGGGCTGTTTGCATTCTTTCTCGTATCATTGCGATGATTTCTGTCTTGTACCATATCTGGGCCTAGCATCGCCCTTTCACCGACTTCATCCAAATGTACTGGGGATCTGCACTTGCGCCCGTATAAAGTTTCCTATGGAGCCATTTCTATTTTAGCTTGGTAACTATTGTTGTACGAGAACTCGACGAGTGGAAGGTACCTACTCCAGTTGCCTTTGAAATCCATCACACAGGCTCATAACATGTCTTCCAGTGTTTGGATAGTCCTTTCGGATTGACCGCCTGTTTGGGGATGATACGCTGTACTAAATGAAATCTTCGTCCCCATCGCCTTTGTAGGCTCGTCCAAACCTTGGATAGGAATCTTGAGTCGCGGTCTGAAACTATCTATAACGGTATTCCATGGAGTCTCACTATTTCTTGGATGTACAGCTCTGCGTACCGTTCCATGGAAAACGTCGTACTTATAGGCAGAGGGCAGATTTAGTAAGTCGGTCGACAATTACCCATATTGCGTCATGCCCTTTCACGTTCTTCGGCAATCCGCTTACAAAATCCATCGTTATATTGTCCCATTTCCATTCCGGGATTGGTAAAGGCTGTAGCATTCCTGCCGGCCGTTGGTGTTCCGCCTTAATTCGCTGGCATGTAAGGCATTGACTCACGAATTTGGCTACGTCTTCTTCATCCTCGGCCACCAATAGTTCGTCCGTAAGTCCCTATACAGCTTAGTAGCTCCAGGATATACGGAGTAGGGTGTGGTGTGTGCTTCCGCCATTATGGCACGTCGAAGCTCCGCACCATCCGGTACATATAGCCTCTTCTTATAATACAGACTTCCGTCGTCTCGGAACGCAAAGTCTGTCGTTGACTGCTCTGCTTGTGTTCCTTTGGCCCCGATCCAGTAACGTAGGTTGCAGTGTCAAAGCCGCTAATCTAGTCTCGACTTCACCCAGTTGCACGATCTCCACTTCGAGTCGTCGCAGTTCCGTGCTCACCGCTTTTCGACTTAGAGCGTCAGCTACCACGTTCGCCTTGCTTGGGTGGTAGTTGATAACACAATTATAGTCCTTCACCAGTTCTAGCCACCGTTTCTTTCTCGTATTTAGCTCCTTTTTGGTGAAGAAATACTTCAAACTCTTGTGGTCGGTGTAGATCTCGCACCTTTCCCCATACATGTAGTGCCTCCAAATCTTGAGGGCAAAGACCACCGCAGCTAGCTCTAGGTCGTGCATAGGGTATCTCGTACTCCTTCAATTGACGTGAGGCGTAGGCCACTACGTTCCCATTCTGCATTAGCACGCATCCTAATCCGTTCTTCGAAGCATCGCTGTATACTGAGAATCCCCCGGTTCCTGATGGCATCGTGAGAACTGGGGCCGTAGTCAGTCGCCTCAGTTCTTGGAAGCTCTGCTCACATTCCTCGCTCCATTGAAACGGTGTGTTCTTCCTTGTTAACTTCGCCAGCGTTGAGGCGATTTTCGAGAAGTCTTTGATGAACTTCCTGTAATAGCCTGACAAGCCGAGGAAACTCCGTACCTCGGTCACATTTGTTGGTGGTGGCCAGTTGCTGATGGCTTCGACTTTGCTGGGATCTACTGAAATTCTCGCTCCGGAGATAATATGTCCCAAGAAGGCGACTTGGTCTAGCCAGAACTCGCACTTTTTGAACTTGGCGTACAACTGTTTCTCTCGTAATAGTCCGAGGATTATTTGTAGATGCCGCTCGTGCTCCTCTTTTGTCTTTGAGTAGATCAGGATGTCGTCTACGAACACTATGACGAACTTATCCAAAAATTGTTTGAACACTCGGTTCATCAGATCCATAAAAGCTGCCATCGCGTTAGTCAGCCCGAAAGGCATGACTAGGAACTCGTAGTGTCCATAGCGTATACTGGAGGCAGTCTTAGGGATATCTTCCTCCCGAATCTTTAGCTGGTGATATCCTGATCGTAGGTTGATCTTTGAAAACGCCGTAGCGCCTTGTAGTTGATCAAATAGATCGTCGATCCTTGGGAGGGGATACTCGTTCTTGATCGTTATTTTGTTCAACTCCCTGTAGTCAATACACAGTCGCATGGTTCCGTCTTTCTTTCGCACGAACAGTACCGGCGCTCCCCAAGGAGAAAACTTGGCTGGATGAATCCTTTCTGTAGAAGTTCGTCTAGCTGTTCCTTCAGTTCTTTCAGCTCAGTTGGTGCTAACCGGTAGGGAGTCTTCGATATTGGCGCTGCTTCAGGCACCAAATCTATTGTGAACTAAATTTCCCTATCGAGTGGCAATCCCGGTAGGTCTTCGGGAAATACGTCCGGAAAGTCCCGAATCACGGCACTTCTTCCAATTTCGGGGATGAACTCTCTTCTGACTTCATTACATAAACAAAATATGCTTCACATCCGGCTTTGATCAAGCGTTGAGCCTTTAGTGCCGATATTCTTGAAATGCTTCTCCCTTTGATCATCCCCGCAAAACTAAAAGGCTCACTCCCTTCTATGTTGAATGTGACTACTCTACGATTACAATCGATCACAGCTGCATATTTCGACAACCAGTCCATCCCAAGAATGACCTCATAGTCGTTCATTGGGATGGCTATCAAATCTATGGGTAATTCCCTGTCGCCAACTAATACTGGGCTATCCCTCAGTATTGATTTGTTTTAGTCGGACTCCCGTGTGGCATGGCTATACTATATTCGCACTCAGATTGACGAGGTGTGACCACGAGTCTTGTCACATACTTGATAGATGCAAATGAGTGCGTGGCCCATGAGTCTACTGGTATGCACGTGGGAGTTTGGTGGATAGATAGGATACCTGTCACCACGGACGGGTTTTCTTCTGCTTCCTCCGAGGTGATGGTGCATACTCTGGCTGGCATGGCCGGTGGCCTTGTCTGACTCCCGGCTTGGCTTCCTGTCGCTCTTTTTGAACACTGTCTCGAAAAGTGCCCTGGCTTCCCGCACTTGAAGCAATTGTTGGTGTGGGCATAGCAATCACCGAAGTGTCGCTTCCCTCACCTCGGACAATTTGGGACAGGCGCTGGAAATCCTCCTTGATTTGGGTTTTGCGGTCGGGCTGGTATCCCCTATGGGCGTTGTGGGGGCCTATTCTGGAAGTTTTGCTTTCCTCCTTTGGGCACGAACTGCCGCCTGACTTCCCCCACTCCACTGCGACCCTTTTACTTGTGCAAATTTCCTCTTAGCCTCCTGGGACGAGTGATCTTGGCCTCTGCCTGTTCCGCAACCATCGCCCTTTCTGCCACCTGAGCATACGTGGCTCCTTGAAGTCCAGCCATACTTACATCACGATACAATTCTGGCTTTAATCCCTCTAGAAAGCGTTCAATCTTCAGAGCATCCGTGCTCACCATATGAGCTGCGAATCTCGACAGTTGTTCGAACTTTCGAATGTACTCGGCAACCGTCATCATTCCCTATCTGAGATTGATGAACTCGTTTAAACGCTGGGCTCGCGCCGGGGCAGTGAGGTATTTTCCCCTGCACAGCTCCTTGAATCTGTCCCAGCTGATGGTTGTAGGGTTCTCGACCACCATGATCGTATCCCACCAGTGCCATGCGCTTCCCTTAGCAAAAAATGCAGCGCAGAGGGTTTCTCTATTTCTGGGACCCGACTGTACACGAACATGCTCTCGAGCATTCTCAGCCAGTCTTCGGTGGCAGTCAGGTCGGCTGTATCCTCGAATGTCGGCGGGTTCAGCCTACGAAACCGCTCCCCCACTATCTCTGCTCTATCAGCCTGGTTCTGCCCTAAGTTCGTGCTGTTCTGTTGAATCAGCTGTTGGATCTGAGTAGATTACTGTCAGACTAGCTCCGTTAGCTGAAAAATGGTCGCATCTCGGTTATCGGTGGGGGCGGTGTTTCCCCTGTTCTGATCATCTCCGCCACTGGTTTCACCCCTAGTTCATACCATTTTTTTTCTATCCTGATACTCCTATGGCCAATAAATTATGCAACACAAAAGTTCACATGTGCATAACACTTACAGCAAAAGAATCTCTATGCGCCCGGCCTCACAGGTCGTCATCCATGCACACAATCCCACCCCAAAAGCTGCTGGAAGCGCCAAAAGATTACCTTGCCTTCTAAGCGATCACGTACCGTGGTCGCTCGCACCTACAACACATAATGTAAAGGGAAAAAGAAAGTAAAACCCTCTCAGATGCTTCCACCTCCCAAGACGGACTTCACTTGAAAACTCGACCCTCAAGAGTTCGAGAATTACAAAATGCGTGACATCCATACACAAACACGAAGATGATCTCAATCGCCCTGCTCCGACTTGCTGATGAAGCAGCACTCACCAAAATTGACGGACGCATGGATTCTAGATTCCCATGGTTCAGTCAGACCAAACTGAGCCTAACCTCGGAACATAGCCGAGTGTTAGTGAAGATTTCAAGTCCATCGGCCACATTCCATTTGGCAATTCTTGACAAGACCGAAGAGCAGACGATACACATAACCTGTAACGATCCGTCCCATACCGGGTGTCACTATAGCATCGGTCCCTACCGGGACAAGTGGGGTTGGGCCCACCACACTCCGACTGATAGTCTGGCCCCACTGTACCACCATTTAACCTTTCAGCGTGCTTCGCGCACTCGCTCACACGCACCCTGAGAAACTTCCCAAGGGGTCACCCATCCCTAGATTGCCCCAAGTCAAGCACGCTTAACTTCGGAGTTTCTATAGATGGACTCCCGAAAAGGTAGGTCGACCTTGGTGATATGAGTAGTACTATCAATTCTTTTATACAATTCTTAGCCTGACGCGCCCATACATTGTCAGTCTCAGGATCCCCTCTCATTCTGGTGTTGGATCGGTTCGTTCATGTACCCCTTCGCCTAGAAGTCTGCCAGGAGCCGCTCATTGTCCGTGCACCCTGGCACCGGCGATAACTCCCCGCCCTCTTCGGCCCCGGGCGTCACATGCCCACCAACTTCCGCCTGGTTCGTCCCCGAACCAGCACCGTACTGCGAGAGGTTGTGCTCTGATACCACCTGTAACGATCCGTCCCATACCGGGTGTCACTATAGCATCGGTCCCTACCAGGCCAAGTGGGGTTGGGCCCACCACACTCCGACTGATAGTCTGGCCCCACTGTACCACCATTTAACGTTTTAGCGTGCTTCGTGCACTCGCTCACACGCACCCTGAGAAACTTCCGAGGGGGTCACCCATCCCTAGATTGCCCCAAGTCAAGCACGCTTAACTTCGGAGTTTCTATAGATGGACTCCCGAAAAGGTAGGTCGACCTTGGTGATATGAGTAGTACTATCAATTCTTTTATACGATTCTTAGCCTGACACGCCCATACATTGTCAGTCTCAGGATCCCCTCTCATTCTGGTGTTGGATCTGTTCGTTCATGTACCCCTTCGCCTAGAAGCCTGCCAGGAGCCGCTCATTGTCCGTGCACCCTGGCACCGGCGATCACTCCCCGCCCTCTTCGGCCCCGGGCGTCACATGGATGTAATACCCGTAAAAAATTTAATACGGGATTATTTCACTTATGTTCGAAATTTCAAAATTTATTTTTGAACAAGATCCAGTTTCTTCTTGAATTGGGACAAGAATTTACAATTTGGCCCAAATTTTTTTAAATGGGCCGAAAATAATTATGGGCCAAATGAAGAATAATGGTCCGAGTGTGAGAGATAGGTTAGAGGTTAGGAATTTTGGCCGAATAATATAAAATAATAATGCTAATAACAATAATTATAATAATAATAATTATTATAATAATAATAATAATAAAATATTAAAGGGGGGACCGTAAATAAAATAAAATGAAATAAAATAATAATAATAAAATTAAAATGGCCTTATCATCACCTAAACAACACACCAAAATCTAATCACCTAAAAACAAAACCTAATCACCTAATGTAAAATAAAAACCAACTAAATACCTAAAATCAAAACCTAATCACCTAATACTCTATGAGGACATCTATAAATAGAGGAAGAGAGGAAGAGTTAGGAAGAGAAAGAAAAAATAATAATAATAATAAACCCGCGAACACGTGGAGGAGCTCGGGACCAAGATTCTTGGGTCGTGATCACGCAAAATAATCCGTAACGTAGCTCTCTACGGACGTAAGGTAGGTGCAGATCACCTACACGCGTAAATATTTTTTTAACTCGTGATTTCTACGTGTTGCATAGTAACGTGATCGTATGAAATTTGTGAATTACATGCTAATATATGCTCGAACGTGATATCATGCTTGCTATATGAATACTTGTGTGTCGTCACCATTCTATGCCGTTCAATTATCATGCTACTTGCGTTTAGGTCATAAAATGTTCGGGGTTTAGGTAGGAAGATTGGAAATTAGGAGATTTAGGAGTAAATTCGGGTAAGTATAAATTAGGGTATTCTAGGGTTTCTTTTAAATTCAAAGGTCTAAAATAAATATACTAAAACTAGGTTGGGGTCATTTTTGTAATTTTCAGAGGTTTAGGGTATTAAATAAATATTTTAAATCTCGGTTAGGGTCACGTTATAATTTTCAGAAGTTTTCGAGGTGTAAAATAAATAGTTTAAAGTCGATTGGGACATTGGAGAAATTTTCTGAATTTCCGAGGTGTTAAATAAATATTTTTAAAGTCGATTGGGGCCTTAGAACAATTTTAAGAATTTCCGAGGTGCTTAATAAATATTGTTAAAATCGATTGGGGCCTTTGTGCAACTTTCGAAATCTCCAAGGAGTTAAATAAATGTAAAAAAAAACTCAAATAGGGTTTTTGTCCAATTTTCAAAATCTCCGAGGGGTTAGATAAACATTAAAAAATATTCGGCTGGGGTTAACTGTAAATTTACGTAAATTTGGGGATAAATCTGAAATTTCTAAAAACTTTAGGGGAAAAAGAAAAGAAAAGCAAAAAAAGGGGAAAAAGAAAGTAAAACCCTCTCAGATGCTTCCACCTCCCAAGACGGACTTCACTTGAAAACTCGACCCTCAAGAGTTCGAGAATTACAAAAGGCGTGACATCCATACACAAACACGAAGATGATCTCAATCGCCCTGCTCCGACTTTCTGATGAAGCAGCACTCACCAAAATTGACGGACGCATGGATTCTAGATTCCCATGGTTCAGTCAGACCAAACTGAGCCTAACCTCGGAATATAGCCGAGTGTTAGTGAAGATTTCAAGTCCATCGGCCACATTCCATTTGGTAATTCTTGACAAGACCGAAGAGCAGACGATACACATAACCTGTAACGATCCGTCCCATACCGGGTGTCACTATAGCATCGGTCCCTACCGGGACAAGTGGGGTTGGGCCCACCACACTCCGACAGATAGTCTGGCCCCACTGTACCACCATTTAACCTTTTAGCATGCTTCGTGCACTCGCTCACACGCACCCTGAGAAACTTCCAAGGGGGTCACCCATCCCTAGATTGCCCCAAGTCAAGCACGCTTAACTTCGGAGTTTCTATAGATGGACTCCCGAAAAGGTAGGTCGACCTTGGTGATATGAGTAGTACTATCAATTCTTTTTTACGATTCTTAGCCTGACGCGCCCATACATTGTCAGTCTCAGGATCCCCTCTCATTCTGGTGGCCAATAAGACATAGAAGTGATTTTTGAGACAACTATCTTTAAATCAAGGGATAAGTTTGTTACCTAAAGCCTTAGCCACTTAAACCTTACTTAGAAAATCATTTCAAGTCCACCAACCCTCCATAGCTAAGAAACCAACGAAGAACCTAAGCAAAGAAAGAAGGAGCCGGGAGAAAGATTTCCAACGAAGGATCCATAACAACTCAAGGTTTTGGATATTGGTTAGTGGAATTTCTACCTCAAGCTGTCGCGATTCCATTTCTGTGATTTATTAGTCAAATTGCACCGAGAATTTTGAAGACACTTGATAATCTAAGCGTATCATAGATGGCAAAATCCCTAGATTAGGTTGAAAATTCATAGCGAAGGAGTTCCTTGAGATTAGTTAGGCATTGATTAGTCTAACCTATGTTAGGGCTTAGCACCTCGACATTTAATGGTCTTAAGATGACATTGGACTTTTTTGGGTTAAAGAAAAACCATAGCCCTCGTGAAATCTGGAAAATGAGTTATGAGTTAGTTTCGTATAGATGAATATTTGAAGGTTTCGATCGAAAGTAGAAAATTGATTGGAAATTTCGAACAAAACGATTTGCGTATTAGTTTCGATCGAAACCTAGCTCGTTCGGGCAAAATTTGGACATGATAAAATGAGTTTCGATCAAAGTTATTTTAAGGATAGTAAATCGAGAGTAGACAATTAACTTAGGGTTTCGAGCGAATGCAATAAGTAAATGGACTTTCGATCGAAACTAACCCTAATGCGCTAGAATCGATCGAAACCGTATCCCCTGCCACATCCAATCAATCGAAAGTCGCTTCCCAACAGGCATAGATTCGGGCGAAACTAATATGACGGCAGGCTGACGACAGGACGCGGCGAAACCCCACCACATAATTCATCCCATCGATCGAAAGTGATCATCAATTTTGCATGGTGTCGGGCGAAACTGGGTGATGAGTTGATGACATCATAACGTGGCGAAACATAAGCGATTGGAGAATCAATCGAGCGAAACCCTTAAATCGATCGAATGCATGGTTTCGATCGAAACCCTGATGACGTCACGCCAACGTCAGAGCACGACGAAACTCATTCCAAATCCCACAATCGACCGAAAGTAACATCTGGCGAAACCCTCATTACGTGCATGGATTCGGGCGAAGTGATGATGACGCAACGATGATGGAAAAACGCGGAGAAACCGCTTCTCAACCCGCACTATCGGGCGAAACTCATGTAGATTAGCAACTTATTGGGCTAATTGATTTAAGTAATGTACAATCCAATGGAAAGTAGGAAACCTTGCAAAGCATCGATCGAAACTAAGCCCTAATTGGGAACTTTCGCCGAGATGTATAGTGGGATCGAAATTAAATTCTAACATTACTTAGAATAGAAATTAAAATTGCTTAGGAAACTTAGCGCGATAAATCGAGTGGTGTGGAGCCTTAGCGAACTAGCATGGATCAAATTATTAATTGGACGAGAGCTAATTATCCCAAAAATTGAGCTAAGGCGGATCTTACTAATACTCTAACCCTTTTATTTAAAGGTCGAACGTTAGAGACCCACGAAGGGAGTAAGCCTAACTAGCACAGACGACAGGTAAGTAGAAATCCAACTACAACACATAACTTGTATGTTATATGTCTTATGCGACTATGTGCCTACGTGATTTCATGATTATGTGAATTGATCGTTACGCTTTCATGTGGTAAGCATAAGTTGCATTTATTTGCATATGAATATCCATGTGCACGCACGAACTCATGGGGTAGGGTCGTGGGACTGAGTATGCATGGTGATATGTCGCTTGTACGCGACGCGGACTCGCCGATATGGGCGGGTGTGTCGACTCATAGTTGAGTCAGGGGCTGTCCACTATGCTAGCAGGGTGGCGTTTAGCGTCGTCGTAATATTACGTATATATATATGGGGATATCCTATGGATATGATTGGCTATGGCCCGTGGCGGTAAGGTGCGACCTGGAGGGTGCGACCTGAGGGTGCAAGCGACACAGGGTGGAACCCTGGTGTAGGCGACCTCAGCGTGAGCGACCGCCGGATAGTCAGGGACGACCGGGTTCATATGCCGACCTAGGGGAACGATGTGCATCCTAGGGTTCGGCCATCTGGCGTGGACCGCTGTCGTATTGTCCCTGAGGGACTTGAGCTCTTGTGGTGCATAGTGAGATTAGCCGAGGGCCCTGAGTACGTTAGTACATGTGTGATATGCATCGGCGCGGATCGTCTTTGCGAGTGTGATATGCATCGGCGCGGATCGCCTTTGCGAGTGTTACATGCTTCGGCGTGGATTGCCGTTGCGGGGAAAGGGGACACGTGCATACATGCATGATTTCTGCTTACTGAGCCTCGGTGGCTCATTCATTTATGTTATGTGTTGTAGGCACTAGTGACCACGGTATGTGATCACGTTAGATGGCAAGGCTGATCTTTTGGTGCTTCGCTCTGCTTTTGGGGGTGACGTGTGTGTATGGATGACAACCTGTGAGGCCGGGCGGTTTTGCTGTGCCGACACACCTTCGCCGTTGTATTTAGGATGCTTAGAACAATAGCATTTGACATGCATTCTTTTGACATGTATTCAGGCCCCTGTGAGGCTCTTCTCTTGGATGAATCTAAAGTACTTTGTTCTGTCGCTTTAGTAAAATCTATAAGAGAGGTTACTCCTAAACCCATGTTCTTAATATCATATATTTCTTTCTTCCGTAGAACACGTGGGTTAGTGAAACCAATGCCTTCTATAGAATTATAGAACTCTATATCGTTGGGCTGGTTTAAAAATATCGTCTGTTCAGATTGTCCCCTACGCGTAAGAAGATCGTCTAATTTCTTAATTTTCGCATATAACTTCTTACGTTCCTCGCCTAGGAGAGCATAATTATTTTCTACCGTCAGTTTAGCGGCTTGACAGGCATCTGATCTTAGTGGTAGCTTCGGTTATCCTACAATTTATGGTGGCTTTCTCATTGAGATTCCTAACGAAGCAATTGTCGTTATTTGCTAGTCTACTACTAACTCCTTAATCTTTTCGCTATGCTGTCCTATTTGAGGTTGACTAGTCTCTCTAGATTGTAGGCTCTTAGTAAGTTCTTCTATTTTAGCACTAGAGCTTCTGAGTTCTTAATCGAGACCATTTATGGTCTCCTAAGACCTCGAAATTTTATCCTCTACTTCCAAAATACTTTTCTGCTCACGTTTCATGTTAGCATATTGTTTTTTATATGATTCTAACATGGTCAATAATGTGGATGAAGAGTCTACCTCTTGTGATGAGGTGGATGCGCCATCTTCGTCCATCTGATTGTATGTTTCGACGTCATTGTCGTTATCAAAGCGTGCCATGAGGGCAAGATTCTCGTCTCCAGAACTAGACGTGTCTTCAAGCCGGTGGTCCTGCTCTGCCATGAGGGCTACACCTGCTTCCTTCTGCTTCGTGAGTTGAAGCTTCTTGGAGTAGTAATTAGCATCTCTTTTCTTGGGAAGAGTGCAGTCTCTGGCAAAATGACCAGGCTTGCCACAGTTGAAGCACTTGTTGGGCTCTTTTAGTGTTCTTGACTTCGGAGCTCCCTGGTACATGTTGCTTGTTCCTAGAGCTTGAGGTCCGAAGTCTGTTGGCTGAGGATGAGGACTTCTTCTTGAAGTATTTCTTGCTCATTATCTTTCCGTTAACGCCAACTGTTCCCCAATGCCTTCTTGCTTGGCTCGGCGTCTGATTCTGAATCTTCTTTTGACTCGGATGATGAGGGAGGCCTAACGATCTTCTCTTTGCGAGGCTTGGTTCCACGCTTTTCTGAGACTAGCGCAACGGTGTTGTCAACCTGCTTGCCCTTCTGCTCTCTGAGTCTCGCAAACATCTTCCTCGTGTTGGATGAGATTATCAAATACTGCATGGATATCCAACTCCTCCAGATCTTTGTTTTGTCGAAGTTGAATGGATATCTTTTTCCAGTCCTAGGGCAGAGAGGATAGAAATCTGATATTTGGTTTCATGTTTGTTTTCGAGATTTTTATCTTCCTGATCTCGTTGAGAAGAGTGAGGTATCTTTGGTATGCATCATAGAGGCTCTCCTCCAGCTTAGCTTTGAAGGAGTCATAAGCAGTGAGTATTCGCCTTTTTGGACTTGATGCCTACTTCCGTCCTTTGCATCATCCTATGCAACTCATCCCACATTCCCTTAGCCATTGGGAGGCTGTCTATCTGTCTATAGATGTCGTTGGGGATGCCTTGCATGAGTGTGTTCATGGCTATCAGATCTGCCTTAGCACGGGCCCTTTCCTCGATGGTGTATTCCCTAGGTTCTTTTAGTTGCCTAGTAGCGGGAATTTGAGGAGTAACCGTGTCATCACCGGCTACGTTGACCCAGAACTGTGCGGGTCCCTCTTCGAGTGACTTTAACAGGTTTTCGGCTTGATCTTTCAAGGCCATAAAATTTAGGAAGCGACTTCTCCATACTGTATATTCGCCGCGTTGCAAGATTGGCGGACGGTTGTCATTTCCTACTGAGTATGCATCCATCCTAGAATGTTTGAATGTTTCTTTTTTTTGTAGAGTTGATGAAGGATCTTCGTTAGTTTTGATTAATGAACTTTGATGTAGTACGCTTCACAAGTAGCAAATTTGTTAGTAGCGTTTGATTCAAAAATAATCGAGAATTAATTTCGATTCAATCTTTAAAGTTTGATCGAAAATAATTTCTTCAATTTGAAGAGATGGTACTGTTTTCCCGCTTCATGTACTTGTTCAAAATTTTCGAGCGTAAATTATTTCGACTTGAACGTAATTTTACGCTGAAAAGTTATGTAAACAATGAAATCAATCTTAAAATTATTGAGTGAAGTTTTGCGAACGAAAATTTTAAGCGTCGAAAAATTTTGTTGACCAGAATCCACAATGTAGATTTTGTCAAAGGTTGACTCGAAAGATTGACCAGTGTTTTTGAACGTAAAATTTCTTTAATTGATTTTGGTCGTTGAATAACAGTACCCTAAGGAGTTTCTCCCTGAGTCAAATCTAATTGGTTGACCAAAAGATTTTACGAAGGAGAATCAAATACGTCTGACCGACTAATTTTTCGAGAGAAAAAATTTTGCGCGGGGGTCAAAATAGTCAATTCTCGTCAAAATTTTAACGCTTGTAAATTTTTTTTTAAAACATGTTCTTGACAGCAGCGACTTCAGTAACTAACCAGTATTGTAATTGAGCAAAATTTCCGCACAGAGGTTTTTGATCGAGAAATTAATTTCGATCGAAGACTTAGCGAGAAAAATTGAAATTCACAGTTTAAGCACAGAATATGATTTTAACACAGACTCAATCAAATACTGCAAATTAATCGACGAAACTACAGGTATATGCTAGAAATAAGCTACTGAGTACTCACGAACAGAAGATTAAACATGTTCTGAAGCAAATGATAATCAATTTGACGAAAATCAAAACACGTTCATACTGTTTTCGCGCGAACAGTAAACTCACAGAATCAAAAATTCGACTCAAGTCATGATTCTGATTGCTACCAATCTAATCCTGATTGATTAACACTACTTATGCGAGCACAAAAACATTAAAATCAGATCAAATAACCACAGAAGTAAGACTGTTTGATCGAAATTCAACTTCGCGGCAAAACTTTTTTCGATGGAACAGTGACAGAATAAAATTTCGATAAAATTCTAATAATTTTCGTTTCAAAACAGAACGAATCTGCTCTGATACCAATTCTTAGGTCCCCGTTTGTCAACTCAATCAATCCTAGGCATGAATTCTAAGGAAATCGATTAGAATTATTGAACATTGAAATTCGATCGAGAACTTTCAATGAAGAACACGAGATAGAATTCCTTTAGTGAGAGGATGATTTCTGAGTTTGATTCTCTAAGTTTCTGTAGTAAGCTCAATCTTTGTACAACTATTTATACCAAACAAACTTGGTATAAATATCAAACTAGTCCTAATCTAAGGACTACTATACATCAAGCCCCTAATTACAAGGACACGTAATTAAATCAATGCACAATTAAAATCATATTCTACAAGATCGCCGTGGTCGAGCTTTTTATGTTATGTGTAGATAAAAAGATGAAGTGCATAAAATATTTATATATACTGCTATGCAAAGTTTTCTTTTCTTTTTTGTTCTTTCTGTTGCTTTGCTCAGATTTGCTTCAGTTGTGCTGTTGTAATGTGATTCCAGAACTGGTGATTCATGTTACCTTCTCAATAAAAATATTTTCATTTCAATAGAATATCCTGTGTCTAGGTTTTTTCTGGTGTGGTAGTATCTATCATTTAATGAAGCCCCAAATATCGTCTCAGCGATTATTTAAAATGTCATTATTTTTACTATTTAGAACGCGCAGACATTAGAACATTATATTTGCACCACTGACAAATATTCAAATATGTCACATAAATGTAAACGATGACATGATTAATAAAAAAGAGATCATTACAAAAGTTGTATGAATTACTTAATTACACGAACTTTATTTAACATAAAACATTAATATTGACCATATAAATTTGTATTACTTAATTAGTCTCGAAACTTCATTTCGTATAACACATTAGTATTTGCCATATAGTTTTCAACTATGATTACAAATCGTAAGACTTCAAACATGAGAAGTAACATTTATTATAAAATTATCTTGCATATACATTATTATTTGCCATATATTTGTTACACTTGATCAAGTATTTTCTACGACTGCAATTTAGGTTGACTTTCTCAAGTTTCTAATGTTGCACTACCGATCATCATAGCATGTTGCCAGCTTATTCTTTCCATCAATACTCTTACTGTAAGAATGAACCAATATTGGATATTGCCATACCATTATTGAAAACATAATCATTATTAACACATGAAATTAACCAATATACCAAATACATTAGCTTTCGTACGACTATTTTTTGTTCATTTTTTCAATTCTGATAATTGTTACATTTCAAGTAATTTGCTAAAGTTGGAACATCATAACTATATGTAAAAATAAAATGACTATAAAAATAATTCATAAGTTTTCTATTTGTTTAATTACAACAAAAGATCAAAGTTTATAAACTATTATATTAAATACTGATAAGATGGCATAACAATTAGGGTATAGACTCGAACCCGCCAAAACTCGGATGGGTTCGGGGCGGGTCCGGATTTCGCCAACCCGGCCCGAAATCCGCACCAAGATCCTCCCCTTATAATTTTTATATATAAATATTATATATATTTATATAAATATATAGAAACATATATTTAATAAATAATAATTATTATATAGAAAAATTTATAAATGCGGGGCAGTTTTTTCTGAGATGGGTCTCGGGTCCACTATAAAATAAACATCAAAATCATTATGCACATAAAAGAATTTCATTTATATATGTTCCTACAATCGTACGAAAGTTGAAGGAAGATGGATGTTGTTTTTGAAATATTCGCTGCATAAGTACGAGAAGAAGGCTAAAAGTTGATAGATCCAGCGAGAGTTTGGTAACTTCAGTACCTATTGCTAAGAATGGGGTTTGCACGCGCGCCAAGTGCCATCTAAGACGCTCCAAAGTAATGATTTGAGTCGAAGATCTTTCGAAGGTACAATGATTATAATACATGAACCGTGTTTTTATTACGACTTTTATTGGTCTAGGGATGCAATGTTTATAGGACTAAATTCACTTTTTTACTTAGATTTCATTTCCTACGAATGGTGGTTGTGAGAGTTTTGTTAGCAACATGCACTATATATAGGTCAGAAGCTGCGATTAGGGCTGGGGAAAAATACCGAAATATCGAAATACCGTCCTTATCGTATCGAATCGTATCGAAAATATCGAAAATTTTGGTATACCGAAGTTTTTGGTAAGGTATGATACCGTACCGAAAATTTTCGGTACGGTAATGGTATGAAAGTTTTGTAAATTAGGTATACCGATTATACCTAACATCGAAATACTAAAATTTTTAATATATTTTATATATATATATATATACACACACCAACATAAATTATATTATTTCAAAAAATATAAAATAAAAAATTAAGGATCTTCATAAACTTATTTAGCCCATAAATTATAACTTATACACAACTTTATAAGATTAGGCCTACCATATTTTACTTATGTAACCCAAGTAACGTTTAATTGCCTTTTTAATGCTTTTTTTTTTCAAGATTTTGAAAGCGTGAAGATGCAATGCAATTACTTTTTGTTAATCTTCACTAATTTTTTAAATATATCCGCTTCGTTCTAATTAATCTGTTTATAAAGTTGTATTTTGTGGTTATGTAAAGTTTTTTGTCTTACTAAGTAGACTGGCTAAAATATGTAAATTATTTAATATTAAAAAATATTTTTATTTTGAAAATTTTGGTATTAATAATCTATCTTATTGGGGCCTAAGGAGTTTGAATTGATTAAAAATTCCAAAACAACGAATTAAGGAGTTACGAGACATGCATGGTAAAAAACCCTCCGTGTGAATGGTATAGAAGGTATGGTACCGATAACATACCGAAATTTCAGTATGATACCGTATCGAAATTTAAGGTATACCGAAATTTTGGTATGGTATTGGTATGATTTTTTTGGATACCGAAATTTCGGTACGGTATACGGTATCACAGTTTTGGTACGGTATACCGTACCGAACCACCCCTAGCTGCGATTGAGTTGACGAGTTTTTTAATGTACATGTTTAGTTTATGAGTAAAAAGTTACACTTAAAAATAATATCAAAGGCAGTTCGCCAAGTATTTTAAAGCTCTAGATACATCATAATAATGGGAAAATATCCGTCATCAAATCAATCTTATGCAATATGTAGGAAGCAAAAGTTCTTCGACGACTGTGTTTAACAATCTCATATGTCCATGATGCACCCTATCTAAATCAACAAAAGATCTTGTAGCGCCTCGTTTTCTATTACCTTTTACGCATCTATAAAATATTCACATAATATTTTTCGCGATTTCCATAACTATTTCCTTTAACAAAAACGGGTACTACATCTGGTCTAATTCCTTTCACAATAATGTACATATAAATACATACATACATACGAATAACAAAATGTTATAGCCTGTACTATTTCTAAACTATATGCTAACGATGAACAGAGGGGAACATGAGGAGAGCGTAGCCGGCCAACCTTGAATCCATACTTTAGTTAATGATGCACTTTAGAGAGCCTGCTGTGTATCTACACAACTATGAAGACAACTATTCAGAGTATGATAGCCACATGTAAATCAAATAACAAAAAAAACTATAATGTGAAATGAATCCATTCTCAAAGTGCCATGAACCTTTCAGTTATACGTTTTATCACGTAACCATTATAATCACGTAGACATCGTTCACATAGCCATCGTTCATATGATCCTTAGATAATGCATTTCTATATGCCCATTAATTTTGATACTCCCGTTATAGACTAGCTAGACTGTACTGTAAGTCCAGTCGGTGCCCATGCATGGGACTCCGTAACCATTCTGTAATCCCCCGATTTGTAAGGATATACGTGCGCCTGTACAGGACTCTGTCATCCCCCGATTTGTAAGGACGTAACCGCAGCTTCCCCCGATTTATAGGGAAGTATGCCGTAGTATCCATATCGTACCATCCGTAGTCGTAGCAGTCATAACGGTTTCTCCTTTCATTATTACGTATATGCAGTGCCATGCATGCACCTATCCTTATATCACGTATATAATAAATCTCTAACAAATCACATTTATCAAATAAAATCACGTTGTGACATATAATTCAGATCAGTCCATATAGCACGAAATCAACAATCAGAAAGCACATAAGCACATAAAGACATGTTGCTTATCATACTCACAAGTTTTGTAACTCCCTATCATTCACTCGGCCTTTTCCTTGCCTTTATCAGAGTCCTGACCTATATAATTATTTTATCCGTAAATACGAAATCCTATAATGACATGCGTGCGTGATATGCATGTTATATTATGCATGAATAGGTCTCTACCCATAACCTTTATACTTCTTTTTATTGTGCATGAATAGGTTTCATGAGATGTTGTTCGAAATGACAAACTGCACTTTTAAGCATAACTTTCGATTTAGAGTTCCAATCTTTTTTATTCAAGTTCTTGTGAATAGCCAGCTTAATTATCTAGAACCTTTATGTTTTACGTTAGTCCAGATTCGAACTCCATTGAACTCGAAATTGTGCTCGAAGTTGACTTTCGGGTGCTATTGCCCGAAAGTGGCAGCCTGCACGATTTTCAGTATAACGTTTTATCTAAACTCGGATGACCTCGACTTAAATTCCTATGCAACTTAATCACCTATAAATTTTGTTCTTCGTTCGGCTGAATTCGAAGTCCATTGACCTCGAAATTTCGCCTGAATCTGACTTTCGACTGCTGTTGCCTGAAAGTGGCAGCCTACACAATTTTAAGCATAACATTTGATCTACAACTCGGACCACCCTGATTCAAATTTCTATGCATAGCCAACTTAATTATCTAGAACTTTTATGTTTTAAGTTCGGCCTCATTCGAAGTTCATTGACCTGGAAATGTCGCCCGAATGTGATTTAAATTTCTAAAGATTAGAAAACCTCTTCAAAGACCAACATGCTCTAGTGCCAAATTATCCAATTATGCAAATATGAAGTCCCTTCACAATTTCAATACCCGAGTGTGTTTAAGATCACAAACGTTCTAAGTACTCTTGAAATCCATTCTACTTAACATGGTTGTTAACTCAAACATGCATATATATATATATATATATATATACATATATATATATATATATATATATATATATAGTAGATGTTACGAAAACATCAATGAATTCCCTTACTTCAAAAAGGTTTGCTTCGCTTAAATCGAGTTTGCTCCCTTCTCCTTCTTGGTTTCTTTTTATCTGTTTGTTCTTATTTTCCAAGGTGACGAGGGTTTCACTTAAAAATATGTTGTAGATATATCATATAAAAGATGATGGGACAAGTTGGTGACTTGTTTACCTCTCATGCTAAGTAAATTTTGTATTTATCCCTTTACATAGAGAACTTAGTTTCCTCCTAATATAGTTTTCCACTTACAATCTTTAATCAAAGGTTGTATATATACACACATATATTGAAAACTATCTTATTTGGGTCGACATATTTTCTAATTTAACCATATTTTGTTTACTCTAATACTTATTTTCCATACTAAGGACATTAATAGTATTTTAGTCAAATATTATTATTATTATCATATATATATAATCAATTATGTATAAATGCATGAATTCATGAATGCCTCAAATGATATGGGGTTTTGGTTCCGGTTCCTGACAGATCCACGTCAAGAAATTTTTTTTTTCCTGCATTTAGCTTTGGTGGCTTACCAAATGTTATGCAGGCGGAAAAAAAAAAGCATGCCACTAGACAATTATTATTATCCTTTCTGAGTCCTTTCTGTAAGAATATCCTTTCCTGTTGATTTTCTTTTAATGTTTACCAAATATCTTTCACTGCCGGGAACTGATACTTTGAAATCTTCATATGAGTTTTTTCCTCATGTCATTTTGAGTGTTGCTTCATTTATATATTTTTCAGAGATATTTTTGGCTAATTCAGTTAACTTTATATACTTTTTTGGCAAATTCCTAAATTTTTGTATGCAGTCTTACAGCTCCAAGTCTTACATCTTTTAAGGCATATATAGCAGCCTTACAAATGGATGGAGTCTCTCAACAATTGCAAGTCAAGCAGTTGTGCAAGTCTGCATTCTTGCGAAGATTGCAGTCGTTCTCCGAAGCATGCAGTTGTGCAAGTTTGCGTTCTCTAGTGAGACTTTTGATTTTAATTCTTCTTTGTGTCATGTAACAATTTCAATTATTTTCATAATTTTTTTAACTTTTTTGATAATTAATGCTAAACGATTATATCTTTTTTGTCTCATAGGTTTACTGATAATTAAAGCAGATTCTGCTGCCTGGAGGAGTTGGCATGTCATATGCATATATCTTCTTTGCTTGATTAATTAGAGGTGAGGGTGTAAAAACCCCTGAGACGCTTCTTCCAGCTTGCAGTATCGGAATATTGACATGTTTAACCCCCACCTCTTCAGGTCTTTCACAATGCACTCCAATTCAAACCCCGCATTCTCGATCTTCACATATGTCAGCTTCGTACAATGACCACGCCTCGCCGACGTGTCCGAGGCAACATCAAGGGTCACCATTCTAAGGAAATTGTCAACGTTTCTTTGATTTACTGGTTATGCTAGGGTGGCAAGCTTCTCGAAGGTTAAGATCTTTGATAACAATGGTGGCCAACTGTCAGGAGGATTACATCGCCCGTTACTACCTTGAGCCGTCGGATTAGACAACTGTGTCGGAGGATGGCGAAAACAAAGCAAAGGAAGCAAGGAAGAAGTTCAACGAAATGTGCGAGAGAGGAATTCCACCGAGCGTTGTAGTATATGCGGGCTTCATTAGCGGCCTGGCCCGAGACGACGACATGAAATGGACGGTCGGGCTGATGATTGAGGTTGAAGATCCAAGAGGTATCCCTACACCATTACTTTTACTTTCTTTTTGTTTCCCTTTGTTGTGTTTTGCATTGATGTCTTTGTGTGCGAATGTTGGGGTTATGATAGGATAATTTATTTAATTTATCCTCGATTTGCTAGCCGATTGTGTGTAAAACCGGTTCTTTTGGGGAAATTGATCTGAGATTCCTTTTTTAGTTCGACAGTTCAATACACCAAATGAATTGTGCAGGCGGACAATTATTATTATCCTTTCTGTAAGATTGTTATTATTATATCCTTTCTAAAACATGGCACTGGACAATTATTATTATCCTTTCTGAAAGATTATCCTTTCGTGTTGATTGTCTTCTAGTGTTCACCAAATATCTTTTATTAGCCCGGGAACTGATACTTTGAAATCTTCATGTGAGTTTTTTCCACATGTCATTTTGGTTGTTGCTTCATTTATCATTTTTTAGAGATATTTTTTGGCTAATTCATTAACTTTATATACAGTTTTTGCCAAATTCCTAAATTCATTTATGCAGTCTTACACCTCGAAGTCTTACATCTTTTGAGGCATATATAGCAGTCTTACAAATGGTTGGAGACTCCCAACAAATTGCAAGTCAAGCAGTTGTACAAGTCTGCATTCTTGCAAAATTTGCAGTCGTTCTCCCAAGCTCGCAATTGTGCAAGTTCGTGGTCTTACACTGCTGCAAACATAGAAATGTCTTAATAGTGACTGTAGATACTCTTCAAAGAGTCACTCCAGTGAATACTTTTGATTTTTATTTCTTTTTTTTGTCATGTAACAATTTCAATTATTTTCATACTTTTTTTTACTTTTTTAATAATTATTGCTAAACGATTATATCGTTTTTGTCTCATAGGTTTACTGATGATTGAAACAGATTCTGCTGCCTGGAGGAGTTGGCATGTCATATACATATATCTTCTTTGCTTGATTATTAAGAGTTGAGATTGTAAAAACCCTTGAGACGCTTCTTCCAGCTTGCAGTATCGGATTATTGACATGTTTAACTCCCACCTCTTCAGGTCTCTCACAATGCACTCCAATTCAAACCCCGCATTCTCGATCTTTACATAGATCACCTTTGTACAATGACCACACCTCGCCGACATTTTCGAGGAAACATCAAGGGTCATCATTCTAAGGAAATTTTCTACGTTTCTTTGATTTACGGGTTATGCTGGGTGGAAAGCTTCTCGAAGGTTAAGGGATAGAATGGTGGCCAACTGTAAGGATGATTATATAGCCCGTGACTACCTTTACAAGAGCCGTTGGATTAGACAACTGTGTCGGAGGATGGTGAAAACAAAGCAAAGGAAGCAAGGAAGAAGTTCGATGAAATGCGCGAGAGTGGGATTCCACCGAGCGTTGTAGTTTATGTGGGCTTCATTAGCAGCCTGGCCCTAAGACGATGCCATGAAATGGGCGGTCGGGCTTATGATTGAGGTTGAAGATCCGAAGCTATGGCTACCATTACTTCTACTTTCTTTTGTTTTCCTATTTGTTTTGTTTTGCATTGATGTCTTTGTGTGCGTAGGCTGGGGTTCTGATAGGATAATTTGGGCGTGTAGCGAATCATCATGATGTGTAACATGAAAATATGTCAAGATTTTGTTTTTGTTGTTCTTTGGTTTTGATGTGTAGCACTTGATGATGGCAAAGAACATCAAATGTGTGGTCCGGAACGTAGTGTGTTAGGTCCTCAGATTAACAACTCTACGATCCTAGGCTAGAATCCATAGTAATTCGATCGTTTAGATAATCAATTGAATTCGATCGAAAAACTCAAGTTAAGAACACGAGAGAGAATTCAATTAGAGTGAAAAAGTTACTATTGTTTCTCTCTCTAGAAATCGAATTGCAATCCCTTCGGATCAATTCTCTAAACTTTCTCTATTCGACAAAATTGATTTACATGCATTTATACCAAACAAACTTTGTATAAATATCAAACTAGTCCTAATCTAAGGACTACTATACAAAACCCCCTAATTACAAGGACAACTAATAATATCAAGCACAATTAAAAATGGTATTCTACAATCTCCCCCTTTTGTGCTTGATTGCATCTCTGCGCTGTTCGTCCTTGTCGGGCATAGTATGATCTGCGCAAGCCCAGCGCATGCTCGTAGTTCCTCAGCGTGATCCTCAGCTCCAGTCGCTCTTTGATATCTTCAAGGAATTCCATTAGGAGCGGCTGTTCTCTCACGAACCTGTGGATCCTCAGCATAGTGTCTCTATTTATTTCTTCCAACCTCTGCTCGATATTCCTCCTGATGACCTTGAGCGTCCCATCACAAAACTTGTTGATTTCAGTCTTCAGCATCAACCTATTCTTCTTTGCTATTGGATTTTGGTAGGTAATGCCTAGGACTGAGCTGATGTGCACGTGATTGTTGGGAAACCCTTCAATCTCAGGTCCTTTGTTGAGCGGAGCGGTCATGTTGACCATCTGAAGGTCGTGTGCGGCATAGTACTTCATTTGGCGCATCATGAACCGGTAGAGACCCTCGATTCCTTCTTTCTTGATAAAGACTTGAGGACCTTTGTACGTTTCCACATATAGCTGATATAAATTGTAAACTTCTTCAGCCGGGATGTACGGTAGGTTGCTTTCGCTTAGATCTTCTCGAGTTCTATCTACGCGCTCAATTGTGTAATGAGGTGTTGGAAGTCCTCCTTTGTCACAGTAGACGCTGAGTAGTTGGCTTATTGGAGGGAGACTCTTATAATGGTTCTTGGCTTGTGCCTTAGTCATCCCCTGCCTAACATCAGGACCTAGTTTGGTCAGCATCCAGAGGTAGGTCATCCGCTTCTGCTGATCCCAATGAGAGATCCCTCTAAGCTCGAACTCGTTCGGCTTCTTTACTCTGTCCGGAGACCTCCAAATGTTCTCACGAACTTCTTCTAGGAAAGGGACTTCTATTTGGATGTTCTCCCATGGCGTGTCGATCCGAACGGTCCCTGGCGTTAGCCTTGGAGAGGGAACCGCCTGTTGAGCGATTAACTCTGGTAGCCTTGGGATATCTTGCTCGTAGTCTTCACCTTCCTGAAGTTCTTCGTCTTCTATGATTACGAGGTCTATAGACGCTTGTTGTAGAAAGCGCCGAACGTCGTGAAGCCGTCATCTTTGATGCTCCTCGGGCATGGAATGGGTCATCCACTGTCCTTCGAAGATATACTTGTCTAGGACCTCGTGTGGATTGACGCCATGTCCAGAGGGTCCCGGTTGGTCGGGAGCGACAGAGGGAGTGGGTTGGGTAGCTTTTAGAGCTACAAGCATTGCACCACTTGCTTCTTCTTCCGGAAGCAAGGGGCTTGAGTAGATCGGTGGTGTGGGCGGAGGCGTCCTGAGTTGAAAGGTTGGTGGGTCGATGTGGGCGGTGCGATGCGTGGTGTGGGTAGTCTGGGTTTGGTGAGTAGTATGGGTTTGGTGGGTAGTATGGGTTTCGCCAGCTCCAGTGCTTGTCTGTGCAGCGCAGTGCCTTGTCCTTAGCCACTTGTTGATGTCCTTGGCCTCTTCTCCCCCTCATGAGGGTCCTGATCGTCAGGATCGTCATGTCTACGCCGTGAGTGGGAGCTATGGCCGCGGCAGGTGTCAGTCGGTGGCTCGGGATGGTCCACCAATCGCCTATAGAGGGATTCTTCTTGCGGCGATCGGATGGAAAGCCTATCAGACGGGCGAGGAGAATGTCGTGGAGCTCGGTGATGGGGATTGTGTATGGATTGATGAGGATGGAGGAAGTGGCTAGAGGGTCGGCGGGTGTGGGTTGTGGAGGTGTGGGGTTGATTTGTGACGAAGGGCCTTCAGAGGCAGGTGCTTTCCTGGATCTCTTCGGGATGCCTCGATTGCTTGAAGTACTCTCTCTGTGATCTTGTCTTCCATTGACTGTACAGCGGCAGAGAGAGCGGCCTGAAACTGCTCGTTCGTCACAAAGGGTGCGGACACCTCCGTGAATGGACCAGGATGACTGATGTCGCCTGTTATCAACCCTTGAGTAGACACCGACTCTGCGGGTTGGCTCACAGTCACTTGAGGTTGTGACTGTATGAGACTTCCACCCAATCCTCGAGTCGAATCTTGAGGATTCGTCTCTATGGGTGTTAAAGCAGGCTCAGGTTGCGCCTGCGAACCAGACACCACGTGAGTTGGTTGCGGCTCAAGATTGAGCGAAGAAGTGCCGGCAACACTTGTCGTTGTGGTCAGCGTAGTATCTGGTGCGGTGGTGACTGCTGGAAAGAGCGACTCCAACTGAATACTGAGTCGTCTGGGAGTCCTCCTGATCAGACTGATTTCCTCGTCAGACTCTATGTCAGACGGGGTGGCGGTGTGAGCAGTAAGGTCTCGATCGACGGTCTCCAATGTCTGATCTGTCACCAATGGAATTGAAGTGTGCCCTATTTTCGTTTCGGGCTGTGCTTCTTGTTGAAGAACTCCCTCAAAAGTTTCTTCGAGCACGCCAACATGTACGGGCTCTTCCACTTGTAATTCGAGTGCAGGATCCTCGAGGCCCATCTTTGTAGCCACGACGTCGATTAGGGTATCTTCCACGTCGGGCATTGGCTCTTCGATCAAAGAGGACTCCTGTTGAAACTCCTGACCAACGACGTCTATCATCGCGTCGTCAGGGCTTGGTTGGTGTTGGGGAGGGCTCACATGGTGATCTGCCGGGGGCCGTCCACTCATTTCTTCTGTTAAGTTGTGTTCCCGGCAGAATCCCTGATACTCAGCTCCCGCGGGGTCGGCGAGCCTGAGTAAGTTGAGTGGAATTGGCATCGACGGTTGGTCCAGGTCCATGAGCCGTGGGTTGTGGAAAAACGTAAGCCTTGGCGGCTGGTAGTTTCCACGAAGAGGTAGCTGGGGGATGTTCTCGGCGTGTAACTCCATGAACTCCCTGATGATCACATTGAACCAACGAGCATAGGGCACGTTCTTCGACCTTCGGTTTTCCTTCAGCCGGATCTGTTTCAGCTAGATCATTCCAGATTAGCTGTGCGAAGTCGTAGTTTCTGGCGAAGACGAGATCGTGAAAGATTCGCAATATATTGCCGTTGCCCTTGTCGAAGCCGGCGTGTTTGGGTGATAGACACTTGTTCACTATTCCGAACAGTGTCTTCCAGGGGTCTTCCAGTGTCTTCCAGGCGTGTATCCCATGTGCAAGAAGTCCTGAATCATCTCTGTGTCCGTCGGGAGCGGGTCGTAGTTGTCGTTGTGCGGCAAGTCCAGCACATCCCAAACTGGCTCTTGCTCATGAGAATATGCCGCGTCCCGAGTTGTGTAGTGAAGGAGAATGTCCCATTTGCTACAACTCCTTGTGTATATCCCTAGAATTGCTGGAGATAGACCATTGGCACTGATGCGGTGACCGTTAACGCATGCCAGATGGGGTGGCCTCTGAGAATGGATACGATGATCTCGTCCGGGCACCGAAATGTGTTCAGATCGAGCTGAAAGTTCGTATCCTGAACCTTCAAGTACATACTGTGATCATATATATGATTGTATCTTGGGTAGTGATCCATCTGAAAAATAAGAAATATAAACGTTTATTAGATCAATTTAATTTTCAGTCGAAATATGAATAAATTTCATCAAACTATAGTAATATTCTAAATAATAGCATGTTCGATGAAGTTTGAATTGAAATCATATCAAATGCATAGTGTAAGTTCAATTTCAAAAATCGTGATGGCATAAATGTAATTTCGAATGAAATATATGTCGCGTGAAAAATAGTTCGAAATTTCGCTAAGTATTAAATCAGTAAGTCACTGTTCATGCCGAGAAAATTTTCGGTCGAGAAATTGAATTGCAATTTGATTTCCTATATATTGATTTCAATTGAAAGAATTCCGTCTAATTTTGCGATCGAAGAATTTTATCCGCTATTGTTAGCTACAGCGTAAAAGACTTAGAAAAATTTCCTAAGTGTTGAAGTTGAAAGCGTGACTGTAGTTGATCAATTTTACGATCGAGAAAAATTTCGTGTAAATTTACGATCGAGAAATTACGTCTCAGGTAAATTGACTATCGAAAAATTTTGTTCGATTGAATAAAAAATTTCGATTCGAAATTTGTCGAGCGGAATGTGATTTTCCATTGAAAGTAGAAGTTTTCCGCTGCGATGCATATTTATCGAGAAATTAGTCAACGGAAGGCAGTCAAACGTCGAGAAATTTTCCGATCAATTAGGTCCTAAGCAGCGAATTTTACGATCGAAAAATTAAGTGTTGAAAAATTAATTTTTTGCTGTTAAATTTTTGCGACCAAATTGAAATTAAATCGAATTGCGATAGTAAGTTTTACTCTCGATAAAATTTGCATCTAAATTGTCTAATCAGTGCTTAAGTTTTTCGCTCACAAAAATCCTAATTAGATTTCTCGATGGTAAGTAATTTTTTTTTCGGTCAAAATCTTCTATCTTAGCGACTAAATCAGAATTTTACCGATCGAAAAACTAATTCGACACAAACAGTATCTCAATTAAATCGGAATTCAATTAAGACTCTTTGCGATCGACAAAGTTCTTCGATGGCTTCAAACATTCGAAAGCCCAGTTTCATCCAGACTTAAATTTCAGTCGAGGATTCAGATTTTCCGATGATTCATTCTACCAGATTCATAGAGGATATCGAAACTATCTTAAGTGCAGACTCAGATAAAACTCAAAATCAGGCCTCAAACACCATAAAATAGTTACGATTTTTCTCAGTTTTGAAAAACAATAGAAAAATCTTAATTAAACGTGCGAATCAAGTTATATCATTTGCAATCGTTAACCAAATCGAATTTCTACCTTAATCAGACGATTTGGAGTGAAAAATTGAAAGTTTTTGAAGGATTTTGTATCGTCTGAGAAAGTTTTGCGAGAGAGAGTTTTTTTTTCGACTAGGTTTTGCGTAAGAAAAAGTTTTTCGACTGACAAAAGTTAAACTTTTATTAACTAGCATTAATTTGTTTTCGGGCTTGTGATTTGACATTTTGCGATTTAATGGATCAGGCCCATTACTATTTGCACACGAAAAATTCAAATTTTTGATCGCAAATTATCGCGGTTAATCAAAATCGATCCCGACACTGTTTACGATGGAGAAACTTTAGATTGCGAATTAATTCTAGTATCCAGTTTCTCGATAGTAAGTTCTTCTAAAGAATTTCAGATTGACCCCTATTTCAAAATAAAACCCATTGTAAGGCCCCCCTTAGTAATTAAAATAAATGCAATTAACTCCATGTATTTTCTGTGTAGTAACGTCTAGCTCCCCTGGCAGAAATTTAAAAATCTGTACCACTTACAGATAAGCGTTAGTAATAATGGAGTTAATCAACAATTATTTTTGGCAATTTTATCTTTGAAATATTTGGTCTTGTGTCTAGCTCCTCTCTTTGTAGTGTCGACGTCTCGCTCCTTAATTTTGAAAGATATGAAATACTCAGAGAAAAAACGTCAAAAATATTTGGAGCTAATATACGAGTCTTGTACTTGCTCCCCCTCAAATGATGCACAAGAATTGACTAATTATGCAAGCATATGAAATCAATTCAAGTCACGAGCAGACAAATTTACCAAGTAAGCATGTATACATGGTCCCCGAAAACATGTACTTTAAAATATTGTGTGAGGGTAGAAGCAATGAAAAATTTATCGCATTTAAACAATTCAGTACCAATGCAATCTAAACTTGCATTTAGAATGTGCGATACACTAAAGAAATTCGCATTTATTCAATTCAACGCATATGAAACATAAACTTTCATGTCAAAATGTGCGAATTTTATTATTTATTATTTTTTATTATTATTATATATATATATATTAATTTTTTCATATTCTTTACCCATATATATATTTATTAATAATATTTTTTTATTATATATATATATATATATTTTATTTTACTATTATTATAGTATGGGGTCAGATTATTTTGCTTCGATCAATCGTCACGCCTAAAATTTTACGAGACATTTGAAAGAAGAAAATGCCGTCAAGTCATGTCGTCAAACTAAAGTCCTAAGTTCATAGACTGGTGCATTTCGAAAAATCTCACTAGGTTCGCTCTTGCTCTCAATTATAGCTATCTTGGGATTTTTATATTTTTATCACTCAAGTCAACACAAGCAATTTTAAGTCAATTTACCTGTAATCGAGGCATTTTTAATCATTTCACCTAAGCGATAGACCGTCTATGTGGAATCAAAGGGTTGTAAGGGTTATAATTTGGCTAGGACTTATAACGGAAGGAATTTAAAGGAAAGTGAGCTTATCTCTTCATCGTCTTCCAATTCTACGTCCGTCTCCTTTTTTTTTCGGCGTCTTTCTTCTTTTCAATCTTTTCTCCCTCTTTTTCTTTTAAGAACTATCCCTTTTATGTTATGCTCAAGCTGAAGCTCCGCTTCTCCATGAGGCTCTAGATTATCGTAGGCGAAGTTCTTTTTGTTGGTTCTCGGGCCGATACCGTGCTCCTCTTCTCTTAATCCCTATAGAGGTTTCAGAGATTATCAATTTGGAGAAGTTCTCGGTTATGGAATTCGTACCCGAGGCTGCACTCCTCTTCTCGTTTCCCGATATAAGACTGGATTATCGTTGGAGAAGTTCACTTCGTGGTGCTCCTCTTCCAGCCGTTCTGACGAGCGTACGAGATTATCGTTGGAGAAGTTCACAGCAGGAACCATGCCACTTTCTACAAGGTAGTCGGAAGGTCGGTTCCTTTGGTCTGATTTTTGCGCGTTGAGCAATGTCTTCTTTTGTCAACATCTTACTTTTTCTTTTATTATCTCCCCCTCCTTTTCTTGTTTGAACAACCATTCGAAGAGTATAGAGTTCGCTTGAAGGCTGGGAATGAGTTTCAAATGAAGAAAAGGACGTCGGAGAAGGCTCAAAGTGGATGACTAAGGGTTAACGTGGGGGAATTTATATAAGGCCGAATGAGGAATATCCTAAACTCCCTTATCATTTTCCTGACGATCTAACGCAAGATGAGTATGACACCAAGAACCACTAGGTAAGACAAGTAATTTATGTGTCTCACTCGAGAAGTAGATCCAAAGAAAGGAAAAAGGAACAAGGCTTGAATCCTCACGCATGTAGAGTGACTTTGTGTCTAGTGGAACAATTAAATGACCTTTTAGACACAAGAATGCGACTTAGACTGACAAATTTTAAGCAATTAAATCGATCGCATGTCGGGGTAAAATTCTAAGTGACTTTAGATCAAAGCATCCTAAAGAATTTCGTCATACCCCTTTATACTATATATAGAAATATATATTATATATATTCTTTTATTATTATTATTATTTTTTATTATTTTTATCACGCAAGATACGGACAAATAAGCATAGAAAACACATAGAATAGAGCATGTGATAGCACAGAAGATCAGGTAATGCACATATTACGGAAGATTCAACATGCCTAATTTTCCGACAAGGAATTGAAATCGATTCTCATCCAAGGCCTTGGTGAAAATGTCGGCTAGTTGAAACTCCGTGTTCACAAAGTACATCTCTATCGTGCCTTTTTCTACGTGATCTTTGATAAAATGATATCTAATGTCTATGTGTTTTGTGCGTGAATGATGAACAGGATTGCAAGTAATGGCGATTGCACTCTGACTATCACTATATATGGGTATATTATTTAGATTGTACCCATAGTCGCGAAGCTGTGTCCGCATCCACAGCATCTGTGAGCAACAGCTGGCGGCAGCTACGTATTCTGCTTCGGCCGTCGAAGTGGACACACAGTTATGCTTTTTGGATGACCAGCAAACCAGGTTTTTGCCTAGAAATTGAGCGTCACCGGACGTGCTTTTCCTCTCCATTCGGCAACCTGCATAGTCAGCGTCAGTGTAGCCGATAAGTTTAAAATTCGTACCCTTTGGATACCATAGGCCAAGGGTAGAGGGGCCCTTAAGGTAGCGTAAAATTCTTTTAACCGCGAGCATATGGGATTCTTTGGGATCGCTTGAAAACGGGCACACAAGCAGGTGGCAAACATGATATCCGGCCGGCTCGAAGTGAGGTAGAGAAGAGATCCAATAATACTGCGATACAGTGTGATGTTGACCGATTTACCAGAGGGATCGGCATCCAACTTGCAGTGTGGTGACATAGGAGTGCGAGTGGCTTGCTCTGGTCTTGATGAAACTTCTTCAGAATATCCTTGATGTGTTTTGTCTGACTGATGAAAATTCCATCATTGAGCTGCCTGACTTGAAGACCTAAGAAAAATTGCATCTGTCCCAGGTGACTCATCTCGAATTTGCTCTTCATGAGATCTCCAAACTTCTTGCAGAGCCGAGGATTTGTTGATCCGAAGATGATGTCGTCGACGTATACTTGGACGACCATCAGATCTTTGTCATGCCATTTAATGAAGAGGGTTGTGTCTATCGTTCCTCGTATGAATCCAGACTTCACGAGGAAATCACTCAGGACATCGTACCAAGCACGTGGGGCTTGTTTTAGTCCATAGAGAGCTTTGTCCAAGCGATAGAAGTGATCGGGATGTTCTTGATCAACGAAACCTTCCGGCTGAGCGACGTAGACTTCTTCTTTTAACAAGCCGTTGAGAAAGGCGGTTTTAACATCCATCTGATAGACTTTGAAGTCTTTGTGAGCCGCATAAGCCAGTAGGAGGCGGATAGCTTCGATACGGGCAGCAGGAGCCTAAGTCTCGTCGTAGTCGATGCCTTCCTGTTGATTGTATCCCTTAGCAACTAGCCTTGCTTTGTTCCAGATCACTTCACCATCTTCATTTTTCTTATCTTGAAAACCCACTTAGTTCCGACCACTGTTTTCACATGTGGATGGGGTACCAAGGTCCATACTTGAAGACGTTCGAATTGATTGATTTCCTCTTGCATTGCAATTGTCCAATCCGGGTCTCGAAGTGCGTCTGCTACTTTGGTAGGCTCGTTTTGGCTCAGGAAGCAACTGAAAAGACTGTGTTGACGACGCGTCCTCACACCAACCGAAGGATCGCCAAATATCTAATCAACCGAGTGGCCTCTCGTCCACTTGCGCTCATGAGGCAAGGCTGAAGCCGATGCGTCAGCCATCTGTGGATCTAGATTGCCTATAGTCTCCGATTGATCATTTGTCTGAGGAAGTTCCAATACTGCACTTGGATTGATCGTCTCTGATGATACTTCCTCGATGACCACTGTAGGTTCTTCGGTGTTCTATGGCAATTCTGAATCGGGTGGGGTAGAGGTGTGAGATGAACTTGGTACGTCGGTCTCGTTCGGTACAGAATCCATTGTAGGTGTAGTCGTGTATGACCGATATACCGGTTCGAAGAGAGAATCCAAGTCGTCTATTGCAAGTCTCGTTGCTTCGTCTGACACTGATCCTGAAGTTGTTGCCATCTTCTGTTGGTTTTGTGCCAACACACCAGTGATTACGGGTTCTGAAATGTTATCTTCAGAAGCCAACGGGTTGAGAACGGGTCCTGAACTGAATTGAGCAGGATCCAACGGGTTAGGCACGGGTCCTGGACTGAATTGACCAGAAGCCTTATCTGTCACTTCATGGAAAGTGACATTATAGCTTTCCTTAATAGTTCGGTTGGACTTGATGTATACTCAGTACGCTTTTGATGTTGAAGAATACCCGACAAATGTACCTTCGAATGCTTTAGGGTCGAACTTTGCACGTTGCTCTCGGTCGTTCGCCACAAAGCACTTGCACCCGAACACTTTAAGGAAAGAGATGTTGGGCACTCTATTATTCACAATCTCGTACGGAGTCTTGTTGAACCGTTTGTGAACCACCATCCTGTTTTGAGTAAAACAAGCGGTATTGACTGTTTCAGCCCATAGAAAGTGTGGAAGTCCCGATTGGATCAGCACTGTACGAGTGGCTTCCACTAGTGTTCAATTTTTCCTTTCAACGACCCCATTTTGTTGAGGTGTTTTGGCGGCTGAAAATTGTTGACTTATTCCAAGTTTCTAATAAAACTCACTGAGGTGATTATTTTGAACTCAGTCCCGTTGTCTGTTCGAACAACTTGAATAGTCTGTTGCAGCAGATTTTGAGTTGTGTTCACAAAATTGATAATCCAGTCACCAGTCTCATTCGTTCGGAGGAACTTTGTCCACGTGTAGCGAGAATAATCATCTACAATCACTAGGACATACTTTCTTCCATTGATACTCTAAGTCTGCATCGGACCACAGAGATCCATGTGAATTAGTTCCAATGGTCGAGAAGTAGATGCAATTTGCTTGACGTGATGAGATGCTCGCTTCATTTTTCCTAGGTGACATGCCGAACAATGATGCTCCCTTTGTAGTTGTATAGTTGGAAGACCGTGAACCAACTTTTTCGTAGAAAGACGTTGGAGAGCTTTCATGTTTAGATGAGACAGTTGTTGATGCCATAGGCTGTTCCTCTGTAAATCAATCTGAGAAATGAGGCATAGAGCTGTCGAGGGCCGCACAGACGTCAGGTTGATCGTGTAAAGATTGGATCTCCGAAGTCCTTGAAGGAGTTCTGTGTCCTGACTATCCAAAATTCTGCACCGGTCATCATGGAAGACCACCTGGAAGCCTTTGTCACAGAATTGGCCTATGCTGAACAAGTTATGGCGCAGGCCTTCGACGTATGAGACATCTTTGATGGTCAGAGTCTTCAGAATGATATCCCCAAGTCCTAGAATCGGGCTGAATCGTTGTTCCCAAATCTGACTTTGCCGTTTGGTCGGTCTTTGTAGTTGCTCAGCAGCTCTTGATTACCAATCATGTGTGTGGAGCAACTAGAGTCGAGGTACCACACATGATGGATCTGCAAAAACAGTTTAGAGAGCTTTAGGTACTCACTTAAGCATGGGTCCTCTCGGATTAGCAGATTTAGTTTTGGGTTCAGATATGACTCCTAAATCTATTTTTGGAAGAGTCTTAATAACCCATTGCACTTTTGGAAACGTGGGTTTGGGTTTTGCCTCTATAGGGACTTGGCCCTTTTGGCTGTTGTCGTCCTAGGCGGAGATTTAGGAACCCATTTGGCCTTACAGGGAAGATTAATTTCAGCACGTACAAATGCTTTGGAGGGTTTGATTGAGGAAAAGATCTATTCTTATGATAGTCTCCTAAGGTGCTTGGGGATTTAATTTCTACGGGGTACCTTAGGTGAGTACAGTCATGTACGGCGCCATAAGCTTTCTTTATGGCTGGATCTTGTTTCCTACGAGTCTTCCTTGTGGCATTTGTTTCAGAATGATTAGTAGTAATTTTCGATGTAGAGCCTATTTCGAGAGTTTCACTTCTATAGGAGATAGGCTGAAGTGAGCACGTAGAAGCAATTATTTTGAACGTAGAAATGGCTCTTTTATTACTACGAGTGTCTTTTATTTTGACAGAAGGAATAACATGTTCGGAAACATTTAAATCTACTAGCTCCTTCTTTATTTTAGGAGTAGACACTCTCGCCTTCGTAGTCGGTGCTGGCTCTACGCTCCCTGTGGACGTAGGTGAAGTAGACTTAGTCTTAGCACTTTTAATAGAGTTATTAACGCTCTTATGATCTTTTGAAGGCGATTTTTCTATTTTCACGTTTTTTATGATAGCGTGTGAGGCAGTTTGGGAGGACAGGGAAGCCTTGAGATTTTCCATCTTTTAAAGAATTTTTTCTTTTCATCTTCGAAATTCTCTCTTTCTTTGTCTAGTTTCGCCTGTGACTCCTCTATCTGTTTTATGATAGGGGTTTGTAGAGAGAATTTTGATAATTAACCTTTTTGACCTCCTCGTAGTGTTCTTTAGAGTCAGGAGGTAAGACTTGAACTAGATCACTGATAGGTGTTAAGGATGGTTTCCTATTTTTGTCCTTTTCAATTAGTTCATTGTAGTCAAAGGGGATCTCACGCCCATGTGAGGCTTGTTTTATGGCTGAATGAAACGCATTTTCATAGGTCGATTCCGTAATGTTCCTAAGAGAGGTTGCAGCTAAACCCATGTTCTTAATGTCATGCATTTCTTTCTTCCGTAAAATACGTGGGTTAGTGTAACCTATGCCTTCTATTGGATTATAAAACTCTATATCCTTGGGCTTTTTTAAAAATATCGTATGTTCAGAGTGTCCCCTATGCGTAAAAAGATCATCTTTTTAATTTTTGCATACAACTTCCTCCGTTCCTCACTTAGGAGAGCATAATTATTTTCTACCGTCAGTTTGGCGGCTTGACAGGTGTCTAGATCCTTACTGAGCTCACTAACCTTAGCGTTAGATGTTTCAAATTGAGCTTCTAAGTCAGTGATCTTAGAGGTAGCTTCGGTTACCCTACAATTTAAGGTAGCTTTCTCGTTGAGATGCCTAACCAAACAATTGTAGTTATTCGCTAGCCTATCTTCTAATTCTTTAATCTTTTCACTATGCTGTCCTAAAGGAGGTTGACTAGTCTTTCTAGAATGTAGACTCTTAGTAAGTTCTTCTATTTTTGCACTAGAGCTTCTAAGTTCTGATTAGAGACTATCTATCTTCTCCTGAGCTCTCTCAAGTTTGTTCTATACTTCCTTTATACTTTTCTGCTCACGTTTCATGTTAGCATATTGCGTTTGATATGATTCTAACATGGTCAATAATGTGGAAGGAGTGACTACCTCATTTGAAGACGTGGATGCGTTGTCGTCGTCCGTACGAGTGGATGTTTCAGCGTCCAATTTGTTGTCGAGACGGGTCACGAGGGCTAAGTTCTCTTCTTCGGAGCTCGACGTGTCCTCGAGCTATTGGTCCTGTTCGGCCATGAGAGCTACTCCAGCTTCTTTCTGTTTTGTCAATTGAAGCTTCCTGGAGTAGTAGTTTGCATCTCTTTTCTTCGGGAGAGTGCACTCTCTCACGAAGTGACCTGCTTTCCCACAGTTAAAGCATTTGTTAGTCTCTTTGGGATTCTTGACCTCGGAACTCTCCGGAGCACGTTCTTTGTTCTTGGAGCTTGTAGTCCGAAGTCTATTGGCTGAGGTTGAAGACTTCTTCTTGAAGTACTTCTTGCTCATCATTTGTCAATGAGAGCTAACTGTTTTCCAAGGGCTTTCATGTTCGGCTCGATGTCGGAGTCCGATTCATCTTCCAACTCTGATGATGAAGGTGGCCTAACGATCTTTTCCTTTCTTGATCTTGTGCTCCTCTTCTCCGAGACTAAGGCAACCGTGTCATCGGTTTGTTTTCCTTTCTGCTCGTTGGTAATCTCGCGGATATCATCCTCATGCTGAGCGAGATTATCGAAGACGGCATGGACATCCAACTCCTCTAGATCTTTATTTTGCCGTATTTGAGCGGATATTTTCTTCCATTCCGTGGGCAGAGAAGATAGAAATCTTATGTTTGTCTCCATGTTTGTCTTTGTTATTTCTATCTTCCTCAACTCGTTGAGAAGAGTGAGGTATCGTTGGTAGATTTCGTATAGACTCTCCTCCGGCTTTGCTTTGAAGGAGTCGTAAGCAGTGAGAATGTTCGCCTTCTTGGCCTTTATGCCAACTTCCGTCCTTTGCATCATCCTATGCAGCTCATCCCACATCCCTTTGGGCGATGTAAGGCTGTTGATTTGTCTGTATATATCGTTGGGGATGCCCTGCATAAGGGTATTCATGGCTACTAGATCAGCCTTAGCTCGAGCTCTTTCCTCCAAAGAGTATTCTCTAGGCTCCTTTAGTCGCCAAGAAGCTGGAATTACTGGAGTAACTGTTTCGTCCCCGGGTACATAAACCCAGAACTGTGCCGGTCCCTCTTCAAGGGACTGCAGTAGATTTTCGGCTTGATCCTTTAGAGCGATGAAATTCAGGAAGCGGCTTCTCCACACTATGTATTCGCCTCTTTGCAAGATCGGCGGACGGTTGTCATTTCCGAGTGAGTATGCATCCATGTTTGTATTATAGTAGTCGAGTTGTTGAAGGATCTTCGTTGATTGTTTTGAGGGTTGAAGACGATGTAAAGTGCTTCACAAGTGACGAAATTTGTTAGTAGCGTTTGATTCGAAGATTAGATCAACAATTATTTTCGATTCAATCTTTAGAGTATGATCGAAATTAATTTCGTCGATATAGAATGTATTTACTGTTTTCGTGCGAGAAATTTTGTCAGCGGAAAATTTTACGAGCGAAATAAATTGCCCAAAATCGTTCAGTCGAGAAAAATCCTGATCACGAATTTATTTCGATCGTAAAGAAACAGTACGTTAGTAAGTTTCTCGACGAGTCAAAATAAATTCGTTGACTAGAAAAGTTTCTCGCGTATAAATGATTTTCGCCTGGTCAAACGTTACAAGGTTTGACTGAAAAAGTTTTTCGAGTGAAAGTTATTACACATGCAAGGTCAAAATTGGTCTCACTAGAAAAAGTTTTTCGCTGGATAATGCTCGAGAAATATTTCTAACTAAAAACGTTTCTGCTGATGACGATTCTAGCGCTGACTTCGTATTCTGACCGAGAAAAATTCTCGCGCTAAGTTTATCAATCGACAAACTAATCCGCTCGCAAAACCTAGCGAGAAAAATTTGAGCAATCGAGAAAAAATTCACAGAATACGATTAACACAAATTCGAGCAAAAACAAAGACAGATAGTGAAGTTTGAGGTAATTGCTCGCAATCAAGTACTAATCACGCACGAACAAGCAATTAAACACGTTATGAAGCAAAGTATATCGAATTTGATCAAAATTAGAACGTGTTCTTCATGTTCTTCGTCAACAGTAAAATTTCAGAATCAAATTAATCAAAATTCGACGTTCAAACTGCTACTGATTTAGTCGCAATGATCATTTATCACTTAATCTAGCACTAAAACATCAAATTCAAGTCAATTAAGCACAGAATTAAGCTATTAGATCGAAAAACTTTTCGCGCCAAATCTGTTCTTCGATGGAACAGTGTTCGAAATAAAATTTCGATCCAATCCTAACAATTTACGATTCAAAACAGAACGAAACTGCTCTGATACCAATTGTTAGGTCCTCAGATTAACAACTCTACGATCCTAGGCTAGAATCCATAGTAATTCGATCGTTTAGATAATCAATTGAATTTGATCGAAAAACTCAAGTTAAAAACACGAGAGAGAATTCAATTAGAGTGAGAAAGTTACTGTTGTTTCTCTCTCTAGAAATCGAATTGCAAGCCCTTCGGATCAATTCTCTAAACTTTCTCTATTCGACACAATTGATTTACATGCATTTATACCAAACAAACTTGGTATAAATATCAAACTATTCCTAGTCTAAGGACTACTATACAAAACGCCCCTAATTACAAGGACAACTAATAATATCAAGCACAATTAAAAATGGTATTCTACATAGTGCATAATCATTTTCGCCTTGAAGTTGTGCATATTTAGGCTTGTACAAATAGTATGTATTTGAACATTCATTTGTTTACAGTCACTCAACGTTTGGCGAGTGCAAGTCGTTTTAAGCGTTATATGTGTTTGCGTGTTCTACATTCATGGATGTAACGTTGGGCTATCGAGTTGAACGCATGTTTTAGTTGAAGTTACTTTAACTGATTGAGTTGATTTTTTCTATGATAATTATTTTCCCTTTGTCTAAATTTTCATGTTTCAATACAATACACCAAATATGCACGTGGGACGTTGGATTCATTGATTGCACTGTACGATGTACAACTATGAGACTGCACTCGTTTATGAGACTACACAACAGTGTAAGACATATGATGCATATTTATCAACTCCACTACTTAGACATTGCAACTGTAAGACTACACGGATGTGAGACTGTAGAATATGTTTTTTAAAAAGCTATGAATAATCCTGCAATATTTTATACTTCCTCCGTCCCACTTATTTCTTCCCATCTTTCTATTTCGGGCGTCCCACATAATTCTTCCCACTTCTACTTTCGCTAAAAAATTATTCCAATAATTAAACTATTTACACCATTTATATTTAAAAAAGGCTTTTTAGTTTATGTGCCTACTAATTAGTTTTCTCTCTCCATTACTTAAAAGTGTAGTATAATATTAAAAAATTGTGATTTTTTAATCTACGTACCCACTAATTTATGGAAAGTATTAACTGGGACAGAGGTAGTATTACACAATAAAAAGATTGATCTGTGTGACAAAACCTGGCTAATGAAAAGCATTTTGGTATTGGACTCAGATATAACGTGGGATGAAGAAAGAAGATGAACTTGAAGATGATGAAATAATCAACATTGTTTGCCATGAAATCTACAACAATTAGGTGAGAGATTGCTTAACTAAAGGTATGTAATAAGAACAGAATGCACTACTGTTGTATACTGTTATAATGCACTACTGCGTCGTTCTTACTCATTTTCTTAAATTACACGACTGTTACAATAACAGTCGTGCAATAGTTTTCGTACAGTCGTGCAATTTTTAAAGGTAAAGAGAATGAAGTCTACAACAATTAGGTGAGAGATTGCATAACCAATGGTATGTAATAAGGACATAATGCACTACGATGTATACTGTCATAAGGCACTATTGCATCGTTCCATGTTTCCTAAATTACACGATTGTTTCAATAACAGTCTTGCATTAGTATTCGTACAGTCGTGCAGTTCCTTGCGGGTGTGAAGAGTATGTATTGGAATATTTATTCTAATTTCTTTGTTTGAAGTTCTGCATAGCTAATTTCATAATCCATGATTAAAATTTATTTAGGGTTTGTCCTGTTTTTGCACGACTGTTATTGAAGCAGTCGTATAATTTAACAAACAGGAGGTCGTGCATAATTTCAAATGGATCTGAGCCATTTAAAAACGTCGCAATAGTGCATTATAACAGTATACAGATTCATATGCAAAATGTTACGACCGTAAGTGAACATAATGCATGCTTTCTAATAAGTTATTGGATGAAGATAGGGAAACAGTAGACGAAAACGAAGTAAAAAAATGTTTGACACTGACTTTGGGAGGTTTCATACATTCCATTCAGGTATGTTTTTATAGGTTTGACATATAATTGTAACATCTTATCGGAAACATTATATTGAACCAAATTTAAGAACATATTGATAGATTTATTAACTTTACGCGAAATAGTTTGCCTTATGCATAGAATAACATTGGAAATCTATGAGAATACCGATGAAGACTTAAAGATTCTTACAAAATTATTCACCAACTGCAACACATTAGAACATTGTATTAGCACCACTGACAAATATTCAAATATGTCACACAAAAATGTAAACGATGACATGATTAATAAAAAAGATATCATTATAAAAGTTGTATGAATTACTTAATCACACGAACTTTATTTCATACAACACATTAATATTGACCATATAATTTCAACCATGACTACAAATTTTAAGAATGAAAAATGAGAAGTAACAGTTATAAAAAAAAAAAAAACCCTCCGACATTATATTATATTTTGCCATTTAGTTGTATAATTGCGTAATATTATCTACTACTGGAATTTATATTGATTTGCTGAAATAACTATAATTGCGCTACTGACCATCAAAACAATTGGCAGCGTATTCTTTCCATAATATTCTTATTGTAAAATTGAACCAAACTGCGTTTGGATATTGCAAGACCAATATGAAAAACATATATATATTTAACATAATTGTTTACAAAATCGGATACTATGACAATTGAAATATTTTATGTAACATTTTCCAATTTTTGTACATGGTTTTTTAAAGCCGAGACGGCAACGGAGTACACGTTCTGCAAAATGGATTTGCATTATTTTTTCGCCATGACAAAATCCACAGGATCTTACCGTTGCAGGTTGATGAATTTAGGAAGTATCTAAAAGCTTATGTGTTTTCAGTATTGGCATTGACCTCCTCAGAATTGGGATTAGTAAACTTCTACTTTTGTTATCTTTTTATGGTATATGGCTGAAGCATTCCTGCACAAGTATTTGAACGACTTCGACTCGCCAAACTATCAAACTCTGCACTAGTGGCAAAGACTTAAGTATTTTATATTAATATGTAAATGCTAACTTGGTGACTAAAAAAATTATGACTGATACATAAATGAACTTACGCAGATACATATAATTGAGATTAATTTTTTTTACATTGTTCTACGTATAAATAAAAATTGTTTGCTTATTAGGTAAGACAAGAATTAAGAATAAATGATAGAATAACATTGGAAATGTATCAGTATACACTACTGCAAGAATTACACGATTCGTACAAAATTATTGAGCGACTTCCATTCATTACAAACATCTATTTTCTAAAGTACTGGCAAAAATTTAAACATTTCATACGAACATCTAAATGTTGACATTCTTAAAATCACGCGACTCAAAACACAGGACTGAATTTTGTATTTTCATTCTGACATTTGTGAATTAAAAATATTGTATTTACAAAACTGAGATGATACATATACTGACATATTTCAAAAATAAACGACTGCAAAATGCAAAAGTTGTATTACTTAATTAGTCTCGAAACTTCATTTCGTATAACACATTAGTATTTGCCATATACGTTTCAACTATGATACAAATCGTAAGACTTCATACATGAGAAGTAACAGTTATAAAATTATTTTACATACTCATTATTATTTGCCATATATTTGTTACAATTGATCAAGTATTTTCTACGACTGCAATTTAGGTTGACTTTCTCAAGTTTCTAATGTTTCACTACCGATCATCATAGTATGTTGCGAGCTTATTTTTTCCATCAATACTCTTATTTTAGTAATGAACCAATATTGGATATTGCAAGACCGTTAGTGAAAACATAACCAATAGGCTTAATTATTTTTTTGGTCCCGTAACTTAGGGGCTGTGGTTCCATATTTAATTCATGGTATTAAATATTTACTTCTCTATTTATCATGTATTTAATTAACAGACTGTATTTATTACACATGATACCAATTATTTTCTTTTAATAAACTCCAATTAAATTATAAAAATTACTGAAATTATATTTCCTTTTACTTCAACTAAGAGAGTTCGTTCCATTATTTAATGGAAATAAAAAAAAAAAGTTATACAGAATGAAATAAAAAAAAATACGATTTCTTTTTCTCACATCATTCTCAAAACATCATTTTTCTATAAAATATTATTTTGTTGCATTGATGAGATTAAATAATTTATCGGACAAATTCGATATATATTTAATTAGGTAAATTTTTAGCATATTTAATATATAAAAATTAAGAAAAAAATATATATACCGTCTAATTTCCACCTAGGACCGCCTAGGCGCTGCCTAGACAGACTAGGCGCTAGGCCCCTCCGACCACACGACTAGCGCCTAGCGAATTTTTACAACATTGGCCGTGACACAAGCTGCAGGAGGCCGTGAAAGCGAGCAGTAGCCGAATTTCTCCCTCCCCGAAACCTTCACGGCGTGAAGGCCCATGTACCAGGACGTGAAGGTTGCGAAAGTCAGTATAAAAGCTCAATTTCAACTCAGAAAGAGGGGGAACTTTTCAGAACATAACTCTAACACATCAGAGACGAAAAAAGAGCCGTGAAGAATAGGGAAATACGTCACAGAAGCGAGAGGGACGGATCAACGACAATTCCACGCCCAATTGAACGAGGAACGAGGATTCTACCACGAGATCATCCCATATCCATCCGTGGTGAAGATTATGAGTTCTTCCTCCTATTTCTTTATTTCTTTTGTCGCTTTTCCGTTAATTACGAGTAGCTAAATTTCCTCTATGTTTGGAATTAAATGAACGCTAGGTCGATTCGTACTTAAGACATATATGTATTGTGACTCGTGTTTATGACTATTTATCTATTTATGAAATTGTTTCTTCGCTTTAATATGTTGTGTTGAAGTGATCGTGTGGAAAGTCGTTTAGGGAGACAGCTAAACAACGATTAGGCCATTCATAGAGGATAGGATTCGAGTATAGGCGAAAGCAAATACTCAATTCTCGCCGCTAGTAATTATTGAATTTTAGATCCCCGCGAGCGTTTAGGGCGACAATAAATTCCTGAGTGGGTAGGAAATTACTACAATTTAAGTCAAGAATCACGTAGGAGCGATGTTTCATTGTCTTAGAACGATAGTACCTAGCGGGATTCGAATCCGAGCACATCTTTATTATCTGAAAGTACTCTCACCAGTCGTTTCTCTTAATCTCTCATTGCTTTAGGATTGGTCCGTTAGGTTAATTAGTAGTATAAACAATACTAGCAATCAAGTTTATTCCTCGTGTTCGAGACTCATTTACTCACCTTACTACACTACAAACGATAGATCCACTGCCTGTCGCACGTTGGTGATAGTAGTTACGTATTCGTTTCATTTATCACTTGTCGCACCAGCACTTTACATTAGTACACCGCATGTCGATCAAAGGCAATGACCAAACAAGAGAAAACAAGCTCATCATCGCCATCCAAAAGTACGACGCAAACAGAATGAAGCCAAAGGAGATCATGACTAGCTTTGAAGAACGCTTAAGCAAAAAGCTCTAGGCAGAAAGCTTGAAAATCGGGTGTCGCGATCAAAGTCATGAAGGCACTTTCAGAGAATGGGTTGTAAAAACAACGGCCATGCGAAAGTCTAAGGACTTAAGCAAAATAATCTTGCATGACTTATTTGCGGATCTAAAGGCGTACGAGTTCGAACTCCAGACAAGACTGGAAGAGATGATATCAGTTTAGCCAACCAAAGCCCAGGTAGTAGCAGAAACATCAACCGCAAAGAACGTTGAGAAGATGAGTGATGAAGCATTAGCCCTCTTCATCGGAAAGTTTGTGAAGTTCACCAAAGGAACCCCAAAAAGGACGTCACGAGGTAAGCAGGATAACAAAAATGAATTCTAACGCATGCTTTAACTGTGGCAGGATTGGACACTATGTTGCTGACTGCCCCAATAAGAAGAAGGGCATGGTCAACAAGAATGAAGGGGAAAGGTCCAGAAGCAAAAGAAAACCCGTGCTCTTGTAGCTGAGAAGCCAGCTCAAATGGGATAATACTGACCCTGAAGAATCTAGTTCAGATGAAGATGACCTGAGTGAGCAAGAGAACGAAGAAGAGCTAGCACGCTTAAGGTCGACCACTCAGTCCAGGAGGACTATCAGTTACCCCTAAGTTTAGCTATGAAGACTAATGGATGCTCTTCAAGACATGGCCAACGAATATCGAAAGCTTACGAAAAGCTGAAGGTAGGAGAAAAAGGTAAGGCACCGATGCAGGAGGATACCGGGTTCCTAGTTGAGAGAATCACTCAACTATAAGAAGAAAACATCAGGTTGAAGGAGACCGCCGAGCTGAAGGACTAGGAGAACCAGAAGCTGTCGACGATAGTCCAATCTTGGACAAAATCGTCTTAGACGCTCAACTGCCCTCAAGGAATAATGAAGGACATCAATGACTGTACCGGTCTTGGTTATAGAGAGCAGGCTAATGATGATGAGGCATATCATATCAACCGCCTGCATCAACAAAGGTAATAAATTCTGTTTGTCCCTCTGACTGTAATTCTAGTCAGGTTCCTCGGGAAAACTGCTCCAGAAGAACTGGACTGGGATATATTAATAATAATGACCCCAGGTCTCTCCCAAAAATATAATACCGCAGCCGGTAATACTAGAATATATAATAACAAAATAACGTCCCTCAGAGAAAGGAAAGACCCAAACAACTAAGGGGGAATCCTTGTTTTGTAAAAAAATATAACACTAGACCAAGACCTAAACCTCTGAATATCAGAGTAAGAAAAAACGGTTATAATCCAACACCGGAGCCCCGAAGTTATAACTCAGAATACCGGTCTTATAATAAAAATAAAAGAAAGTACAAATAATTAATAGATCCAAATACCGATAGAAATGTCAGGGTTATCCAAGTTTGGATCCCTAAGAATCTAATCCCTCACCAGACCCAATATAAACTGGGTACCAAGGAATCAACTTGTATTTGTAGGGATAGATGCAGGAATCCAACCAGTCAAGGTGTCCTCTAGACAGCAGGTGTTGTCGACACATGATTGGAGATTAAAAGTCATGTGCCAAAGACTATATATGGAGTAACTAATGGAGCTCAGACTGGACACATAACAAAGAAACCGAATGATCGAACAGGGGAACCACATCTGATATCACTAGGAGAGATGACAGACTGGAACATACAGACCAGCAAAAAACGGGCAGTCTCACCAAGCCACTCCCTGAAGCTAAGTTTTACCGTTTTCCAAAATCCTTAGGACTACTAGATTTATTTTAAGACTCCTAGCATGAAGGCAGGGGAAACAACGTTACATCAAATCAATTGATATAATAAGTTACCTAGACTTTACAAAAATGCTGCCATTTGATGATTTCAGTGCAAAGTTCTTTTAAATAGGTCATTTCTTCATCAGTTCTTTTAAATCGGTCATTTCTTCACCATATCGACCTATACACAGACCCTAGTCGGTTTCAGCCAAAACCAGAATCAGCCAGTAGATACTAAGAAACTTATCATCCTAGTATAGTCTTACGTTAAGTTCTCAAAGTAAGGTACCGGATTCCTTCTGACACCGGAATTTATATCAAAACAGTATATTAACATTCATGACCAATACCGGCCGGTACAGACCAAAATCGTTTTAATAAATGCACTTCATCAGTGCAAGCATTGCATCTTTTCTTAATATGATCAGGTAAAACCGGCGACAGGGATGAACAGAGAAGTTGCAGAGGATAAAGCCAGAAACTTGGGACTATATTTAATGCTTTGACATGATACATGACATAAAGCGCAGCAACAGTAAATGCGAAGTAGAGACTTGTTTAGGCCCAATAAGCCCATCACAGAGCCCAATAATACTGAGAAGAATCTCAAAGGGTTTAATACATCTTCTTCTTCGTTTAAACCCTATTGTTCTCAGAAGATCATCTCAACTTTCTACAATTCCCACTCACAGTCGCTAAAAGCCTCACATCCAACAATCGAAATCCAGTCAATACTCCTTCAAATCACTCAAAGTCTAATCTAATGCCCCCCACAAACAAGAGATGACCAGAACAATACTCCAAATTAACTTCGACGATGCAATGGCAGGAGAAGACACTGAATTCCTTCATGTCCTTCAAGTCTTGAAGCAAACTGGGCTCCAGAAGTTTCTCGAGTGCTCATACGAGATTTACCCGGAATCTCTGCGAGAGTTTTTCGACTCTGTTGTCATCACTGGTAACAATCTTCAAGGCGTTATCAGAGGAACTGCTGTTGAAATCGAGCCAACCTGGTACGCTTCAATCCTAGTCTCACCATATGAAGGCCACAATGATTTCTCTACCATCGACGATAATGTCAAGGAGGACTTGAAGGCAAGAATGTCATTTTCTGGAACCTCATTTAAGGGGCAGAGAAGAGAACGGTTCTCAAACCAGCCTATCGACTGTTACATGACGTCTTGGCCAAGGCAGTTTTGGGGAAGGCTGGTCCGTTTGACATGCTAACCACCGAAAAAATCCACGCAATCGTGGCAGTTATGACAGGCCAAAAGATGAACTGGGCCAACATCACCTTCAGAGCTTTGACTGGAGTGCTGCTCAATAGGAATCGGCAGTTCAAGAACTTTGCCCCTCAGATATCTTTTTTGCTTTCCCAGAAAGTCCCAGGGCTGGAACAGGTGCAGTCGCTCCAGTCCAGTCAATTGGTCACGGCCGCCTATCTAGGCCAATTTGCCATGACCGCATCTTCCAAGGAATCCGCCACCGCCACAGCAGAGGTACCGGCCGAGAAACCGGCAGAGAGAAAGGTTTTGGATCAACCTGATGCTGAGCCTAGCAAGAAAAAGGCAATGAAGAAGCCCTAGAAGTCCAAATTGAGTCAGAGGAGGTTGATCCTGACATCCTCCGGCTCAGAGTCGGACCTGCCGATCAAACAAGTAGTAGCCAAGAAGAAATGGTCGAAGCCAACCACTAAGAAGAACACAACTACATCCTCTGATCAGCCGCTAGTTACACCAACACTGAAGACCACTCCCACACCCACAACTGAGGCTGAAGCAGTGGTCACAGGCATAAGACCAGAGGGAATTCAAACTGAAGCGCCACTACCCGATGAAGTTCTAGTCACCTTACTGATTGAACCAAGGGCTCAAGCTGTCTCTAGGGGAAAGATGTTGGGTTAACCAGTGTCTCCCAGAGACGCCACGTCCCCGGGTACGGTGCAGAACAAAAATTTTCCGAATTCCCCGATTGCCCTCGTAGCTCGGATCAGAATAACAACACATAGACACGTAATAGGGCGGGTCAAATCGGTAGAGAATTACTAGTTGAAGCGAGTGGCAGCTCCTTGTCCTTTTCTTCAAGACTTCGTCGATGATGGTGGATGGCACTAGTTCGTCACGCCAACCTCGCAGTGTACCACTGAATCAGTTCTCTAAAGATGGCTAGAGACAACTGAGCCGTCGCGTGGGAGAAAAGTGTGTGCGTTCGGTATGTGTTTTGTGCCTTAGTAATTTCGAAAATCACTTGTGAGTCATGAAACAGGGTTGCCCTATTTATAATGATTAGGATTGAAATCTTCACCTATTCAAAGGTTTGAGATTTCGATTTTTACTCCTAAAGGTTTTGAGAGATTTTTGCATATATATCTCTCTCCCTTTTGAATTCAAAATTTATATAAGGAAACTTACCATAATTAGACAACTAACTTAAATACCAAGTCACACTAAGTATCTTTAAGTATAGTATTAAAATTAAAAATTTAATCCTAGATTAAATTCGAATTTCCAACTTAAAATAAATAAAAATTTTCGAAATTACTTCAAAAGGCATAATTCGAAAATCGGCTTAGGGTTAAATTTCAATTTTACCCTCAAGCCTTTTAAGCACTTGGCCAAGCCCAAGTCTTAGAGTTAGTTTCATACGACGTCCGACTTCGGTTCATTAAACGACCCGAGGCCCACTAAGGCGCGGCCCAAGGCCCGTTAAGGTCCAAAACACTTTCTCTCCTTATTAGTACACTTTGATGATCCTTTTTAAACCCGACTCTCTAGGTTCGACTCAATCGGCAAGGTAGAATAAGGGTCCGGTAGTTACCTAGCTAATCCCGCAGTACCGGACCGTAACTAGATTCGAGTGCGAATTTCGATCCAGTCTTTATTCCAGAACCTCACTGAAGATTATAGTACTACGTATAACCACTTTAGTTGTGTCCCAATCGAGTGAAAGCCATAGTCTATGTCAAACTCACTGAACTCGATTCTATGATAAAACGGAGACGAGGCAAATTACAAACTACACTCCATGTTTAACATGAGTTAGTTCAATATCTTGGCCAAGGATTCGTAATTTCCTGTCGCCGTCCTCATAGGACACTTATCTCGATTACTTGCGAGACAGTGAATTCGTACTCGGAGGTCTGATCCTGGCAATCACAAATTGTTATCTGGACCGCATCAGGCCCGCTAACCCATGCAACAGTAAGTCAGAACGAGTGGAACTAGTGACGTCTAGACTTCAAAGTCAACTCCGTCAAAGCCCGTTTTGGTCTAAGGTTTACGTAGACTACTATAGTGTTATCGTCGGTCATTGACACTCCTTGAGTAATAAGCCATGTTCGACCGTACAACCCGTGAGTCAGTGTCCATGAAACGATTCAATCCCCGATTCGTATCACAAGTCATGACCTCCGCTTCCAAGCGGGATATCAGCACAAGATAGGTCATCGACAAATAAGCCGTGATCGGTTATCCAGCACCCAACTGGAGCCTCAGGCTTACGAACTTGTAATGTTCAAGGTTAAAAGTCCACTGGTGCCTTCCTCTGTCGTGCCCATCGAGAACAGGGACTCAACTCGACACATTTGGATTTGTTCATTTATTGCTTTACCAGATGCTAAGTAAAGAACTTTTATATCCAATAAACAAACAATGTCTTTCAATAAACACACAAAACTATCTTATTACACAAAAGGTCGAATGATAAATAAGCTAATGCCCTATACAATCTAACCATCGTATAGCATTCGAGGGCATATATTCCTAAAAAAAGATCAGCGAGTAATCGAGGAACCAGGGGCCGTCCAGTCAGTGAGGAAATTGAAGAAGAAATCGCAGGACAAATTGCATACTTTGACGAATGGGTTGAGATCCGGTATACACCTTACAGTCGCAAAGTGACGCCAACCCAAATGAAAAAGGCCAGGAATGCTGAAGCTCAGGTGATGAAACAACTCGGCGTCAAGTCCGTACAAGAACTGCTCCAGTCCAGAGAAATCTATTGTCTACTACTGAAAATGGCTGCACTGCAAACATACATCGATCAGAAAATACAGAACTTCCAGCCAAATTCAAGAAGTGAATATCAAAGTTCTAGAAGTGATAGACCGACTTGTGAAGGAAAAGCTGAGCATGGAGCACCAATTCTCAACTGCTTTCAACGAAATTATTGGTGCATGCCCGATTATCACTTCTGTATAGCCGATAAAATGCATACTGATCATAGAAGTCGAGCAACAGCAGTCAGAAAAACCGGCCTCAAGCTCCATACCCGAAGTCACAGCGACTGATGCTCCGAAGAGTCCAACACTCAGTGAAATTTCGCAGGAACTGATCATTAAGTCAATAGTGACTGGGATGCACGAGACTGAAAGGGAAATTCACGTCTCAGCCAATGAAACCGCAGAAATGATTCTGGATAAGGCAACGACACATATGGAGGATGTCCCAGCAGGAATTCAACAGACTAAGGAAGAAATTTCGGTCCAAACTCATGATGCTGAGACTGATGTACTGGTCACTGAGACTTCACGTCAGGAGCAGCAGCAACCAATGCTCTCACCTTTGAAGAAACTGGAATCTCAGTAGAGTACGAAGGGGTAGAAGCTCTTGAAACTACACCACCACTGCTAGAGCAGGACTTCACTAACCAAATCCAGCTTATACTTCCTGTTCAGACTCAGGAACACCACCCGGATCTGCGCCAACTGTAAACTCGGCTTCAAGATCGGAGTCTGAGCCTTAACAGTCAGTGTTCCCGCCACCTTCTCAAGGCATATCGGTCTTCCCTTCGCAACCTCAAGACTCCATTCCCATAGATATTATTGCCAGTGCAAAAGAAGTATCCCTTGTCAAAGCCATGCACCGCCAGATTTTGCTCCTTGAAAAGGCCGTCAACGTCAACAGGGAGAAAGCTAATGAACAGTACAACAACATCCGAGCAGACATCAAGAAGAGGATGCTGTAACAGGAGAATTAACTGTGGTTAAATCTCAGTTAGCTGAGATCGTCCAGCTGCTAGGAAAACAAGGGACCTCCCAAGCGCAGCTGGTTATTGACAAAAAGGGGGGAAGTAGTAAGACGGCATCAGGTCAGACTAGACAAGGTCAAACTGGACGAACTACCAATCAAGCACCCGTCTTTTCCCCACGTCCCGTCATCTACAGTCATCATCGGTCCACACGATTTCGAAAGACTCAAAGCAGAACAAATTCTAATACCGAATGATATGCTAGTTTATCCAACAACAACTCTGGTAGCTGAATCTGGGCCGCTCGAAGTTCAGTACAACCATGCAGTACTGAGGCGCATAGCTTACAACCTCATTGGGGAACAAGCAGCTGATTTGATAAGAATGGTGGATCTCAAGCGGCGAGGTTCCGACCAGCTCAACAAAATGAAGGAGATTCGAGAGCTCGGAAAATCTAAGGACTAGATAGGCTAGCTAGACTGGTTGCAATTGATCGGTAGTTTGTATCAAAGCTCTTTTGATATAAATGAAAATCCTTCTGCTTCCTTAAATTGCCAATCACCAAAAAGGGGGAAATTGCTATAAATCGTGAATTTAAATATTCAGATTAATAGTTTTGGTGATTGAACTTAACATAATAAGTATACCGGTTAGACTTAAGAGAAATCGGACGATATACAGCAGTTCAAACAGCGCTACAAGAAATCGGGTCAAGACTGCAATCGGAAGGACACTAGAGATCGGAATAGCTGATACCAAAAGTGCCACGCTGGACAAGGAATTCAAACATTATCAAGGCGCGGCAAGTTGCGGACTTCTGACAAGTAATCAATTCAAGGCTGCCAGCTAAAGACAAGTCAAAGTCAAGCCAAGTGTAATAAGGAAAAAGCAAATGGCACAACACGAACAGTAGTAAAGATCAGACAGACCCAAAGCAAATGGCACAACGGCTACAATCTCAGACGCCAAGTATAAATAGAAGGAAAGCAAGCTGAAGATTGCGACGACACTTTATCACGAGAAATCAAAAATTCGAGAGAAAGCTCAAAGCTCAAATCGAAGAAGAGAAATTAGGTGTTGTCCTCACTGTACTGTTCAGTAAGTGAGTTTTCTCAAGGGACAGTAAAAAGCTCTTGATAGAGACGGACTGTAAAAAGTTGTCTAGTGGTGTCTAGGAGTTTTAGTTAACTGGGTATAACTGGGGGGTTATCCTGTGTGAGTCTAGCTAAGAAGGTTATACGACGGGGTTGAAATGAAACCAAATCTTCTAGAAATAGCCTTTCTTGCCGGAAAGGAGGAGATGTAGGAGACTTAGCTCCGAACTTCCATAACAAATCTCAGTGTCTATTTACAAACACACACACAAACACACCATATCACACTTTCGGTCTCAGTTCAATAACTGATCGGTTTGCTTCCGCACAAACGATACATTCGTGAGTATCAAGCAGCGGTATCTAACCTTAAGCGGTTAAGAACCGAAAAACGACCAAGTGTTTATTCACCCCCCTCTAAACACATTCACCGATCCTAACAGTGGCTCAAGCTTTTACTTATGCTATTCAGCATGTATAGCGTTGTTTATCGCTTAACTTATTCCCCATTTTCAAATTTATTTTCGTGTCTAACGTCAGATTTTGTATAGATGCCTCAGGAATTTCTTGATGCATGATGATGTACTATTTTTGTTTATTGATTTGCCGGAGGTTTTGCTCATTCTGTTGAGCATATATGGTGATGTACTAGATTTTTATGTATTTCTCAAATTTTTTTCCTGGGCCATGTTTGATGTTACGGGGAAAGAAAATTGGAAATGGGCAACTGATTTTAAACACAAATGTGTATGTGTCGCAATCCTTTTCTGCATTATCCTGAAATATTGCAGCTACAGACGTCATATTCCTATTCCTTTTGAAATGATCATTTGTCAACCTTTTTAGTTATACTTTGATGGAATCTGTTGTCAACTTGGTTAGTGATAGTTACTAAAGCATTTGTGTACTTGTCATGGAAATAGAAGTTTTTGCTTTCCATGTCTGCAGAGGATCATAATCTGGAGTGTTATTTGCATATAGTTTAGTTGACAAGATACGACGGTGAGTTGAGTTATGTACAACATATAATTCACTTGCAGGCACATGTCGTTTCTCATTGGAGAAAAGTCAATATCTGCATATCCATCTCTTGATCTCATCACATCAAACTCGTATTCGAGGAAAACGTTAGCTTCTCATTTGAAACTTTGCAGATAGGTGTTTCCTGTTCTGCAACTTGAGAATTTTTCTGTATCAGAACTCAAGCTCTAGGATTAGCACAGTCCGCGTTTGCTCCTTATTGGTAAAGAGCAGATATTCTTCGAAAATCTTGGACTATGATGATCTATATCCATTTCAGTTTACTCTTGAATTTTTCGCATATATGTGTATATCACAGCGATAGTTTTACACAGGGATCATTGCTCTACTCGTCAACCAGAACTGATCTTCGATAACAAATAAAGCATAGCAGATAGTTTAAACAGAGCGTTTCTTGGTTTAAAATTCAAAGTTTTATTTGTTGCATATGGTTATTAGAATCAACAGCTTCTCTCGGAACTTTTGGTTTCTTTTCCATTACTGTCGATGATCGTCTTTTAGCATATGCCATTTTGTTCTATTTATGAGGGACAAGCTCTATACGGTGCCTGGGAGATTTCCATCCCTTGATGCCTACCGCTCGTTCACCAGAGTTTGTGGTGTTTGCTTACTTTTGATCATGGAAACTTTGAACGACTGCTGCTGACTTTTTCCTTTCATGTTTGCAAGCATTCAGTTGTACTTGACTCTTTATCACATGAGCACTTCAGATCACTTAATTTTGCAAACAGATGATAGCTGAGAATGCCATGACAACTCCTATTGAATCAGCATCCTTAGTTGTGAATTCCAAACTAGACTGGTGAGTATTACTTTGTTAGCCACTTGCAGATAAGTTTGTGGTGTTCCTATTGATAATATTATTCTAGAAGTTGGTTCCAAGAAAGCAGTAAATTGAAGGAGATAGTGTTGATGATTCTGTAGTAGATTCTCCTTAAAAAGTATGAGTGTTGATCCTCCGTAAAGGTATATATGCATCTGTAGCGGTCAACTGATTTATGTACATCAGTTTATAATCAATTGCAGTCACATATCATTTTGCAAAGGAGGGAAATGCATCGAAAGCCATGGAGTTGACCAACCAATTCGCCTCATGCTTAACGTAGGAAAATCAAGATCTGCATTGATCTCCTTCATCATGTTAATGTCGAAATATGGAAAAAGATTTTTCTTCCTTCCCCAGAAATAAGTGATGCACTTACCATATGAAGATCATATCAATTGGAGATTGCACCTACCATAAACAGAAGATATGAGATCACCCAAGAGCTTAAGAAGGTTCGAACTCAAATATTTACTACATTTAAGGAGATCTTCGAGGAGATATTTTAGGACATTATCAAGAGATCTTTTACCAGTTCAAGAGGAATCCAATGCCTATAAATAAGTGGAGAAGTCGAGCTACAAGATTGGGGCTTTACACGAGAAAATTTAGAGAGCTTTCATGGAGTAACTTTTGAGCGACATATTGAGCAAAAATCATGAGATATATCGGGTGAAGCTTATGTTGAGTTTGAGCGATCACGAGAGTTTCTTTTAGCCTAGTGTTTCTGTTTGCAAAAGTCTAAGGACTTTGTAGGTTTGTAGGATCGTCAGATTCGTAGTTTTCTAGGCTTACTTTTTACTATCATTCGATAGTTGTTTTTGATCCATCTTCGTAGTGGAATTTCACCATGAGGCACGCAACAAGTTTTTGACTTGCTGCACAAAATTTACATCTCGTGTTCATCATCTTCTTTACTAAGTTCGTTACAATTTCCGATGTGCGTTCTGTGTTGATCTGATTCCAGGTGTTGCTTCAGTGTTACCCCAACATTTGTTCCAACATTTAGTCACCAATTTTAGAACTTAGTTTTTACATCCATACGGGACCACTTCAAAGTAGTATAAGAGCCTACGCTTGATGTTACTAAGCGCTGACAACCCTCTACAATGGATGTTACTAGCTCAAACTACATAGGAAAAGTCCCAGTGTTAGACGTTCCAATTATGCCTATTAGAAGGTTCGTGTGTGCCAGTGCATAAAATCTATCGATACGAGTGCGTGGGAAGCTGTGCTCAATGGATACACTCCACCTCGAACCGCTTCGGACGCTGAACGTTGAAAAGCCAGTCGAAGAATGGACTGTTCTTGAGAGAAACTCTGCAGAGTTCAATGACAAAGCCTTATATGCCATCTTCTCTTCGATCGATGTTCAATATCATTCAAAACTGCACTTCTGCAAAGAATGCGTGGGATCTACTTTAGAGGTACTGCGAAGGCAATGCGAGTGTGAGGGAAACCAGACTAAGGCTGCTCCTCAACCAGTTCGAAAACCTCAGAATGAATGAAGATGAGGACATTACCACGTAGAGCGAATGTGCCAGTCTTGGAGATCCGATCTCCAATAAGGTATTAATTTCGAAAGCAATACGAACTCTAATTGGAAAATTTAATGTGAAGGTAGCGGCGATCGAGGAAGCATATAATTTGGGCACAATGGACTTCAACACATTGATGAACACCATGAAGAACTACGAGACCAACCTCGAAGTCCAAAAGAGAGCTACTCGCGGCAAAAGCCTTGCTCTAGTCAGTCAGTCATCCAAGGTGCAAACTGAAGTTGACCCTGACGATGTGGAGGATATGGCTATGCTCGTGAAGAAATTCACAAAGTTCCTCAAGAAGAAGAATGTGGAGCAGAATGTTGGCCCAACATTCAGGAAAGGCCAGAATCTCAAACAATAACCCTCCTCTGCTCCTCCATTCCTCAAACGCAATGCAGATGGAAAAAAAAAAGAAATTGATTGGGATTCAGTGAGATGCCATGCGTGCACGGGCTGGAGTCACTTTGCCCACGAATGTGCGAACATGTCCAAAGGAGTCCAGGCAATCAGTAGCCATACAGTCTATCTCAGACAACGAAGAAGAAGAAAATCATCAAATCGGCTTTACGGCGGTAACTGATGTTGAGCCAACTTCTGAGAAATATATTATGTTTTTATTATGATGATTCAAACTGTTTTGATGGGTATTTAAGTTCTGATGATGCAGATTTAGAAACTGACGTTTTTGTAGAAGTTCAGTCGAATAAAGCTGTCATACTTCTGTCCGCTCAATATGAGAAGGAAAAGGTGGAAAACTCGGAACTCAATGCCATCGTGAAAGCGCTGTCCGAGGAGAATGATAAGAGCGAAAAGATGATAGGAAGCCATGAATAAAATGGAAGTCGCGCTGACACGGACAAGGAGATTGACAAGCTTCAAAAACGAGTCGACGAGGCCGATGAAACTTTCACGAAGTTGAACAAGGGTAAATCAACCCTTGATGAGGTACTGTCAATTGGTATAACTGATACTCATGGAATAGGATATGTTCCACAGCCTGATCGTGATTCTGTTATTCATAATAGACCTAAGATAGTCTTTGCTAAGGAGAATACCGAGCATATTTCGAATGAAAGTAGTGAGACTTTGATAGTTAAGAAAAGTTCTAAGTGTGCTGCTAGTAAACTTAAGGATATATCATATAAATGTCATCATTGCATGCAGTCTAGTCATATTAAGCCGTTCTGCTAGAAATTGAAGGGGGAAATTTCGTTGAAGAAATATGTGTTGGCTGAAATGTCACTCAGCATTTCGCTCAACATTGAGAAATCGGTGTTGAAAGGTTCGGCTGGAGAACATTTAGCTAACTCTCCTTCAAAATCCTGTGAACGTAATACTGCTGTGTTATCTAAGAGAGTTTGGGTAGAGAAATCCGTACATAAATGCAATGTAGTATACACCTCTTTGCGAGCTAACGTGACAGGTGTTTGGTACTTCGATAACGGGTGTTCCCGACATATGACAGGTACCAATGAGTTCCTAATCGATTATTTGCCACGGAGTAGCGGATCTGTGAAGTTCGGAGGAGGTGCTAAAGGGCAGATTCTCGGTCGAGGTAGATTGAACGTGCCCAGATTCTCGAAGCTGAACAACGTTCTACATGTCCACGGACTTGTGGCTAATCTGATTAGCATAAGTCAACTATGCGACGACGACCTTGAGGTAAGTTTAATAAGGAATGTTGTGCGGTTTTTAACAGCAATCGTGTTCGAGTTATGGCAGGGAAAAGATCAAGCGACAAGCTACTCAGTCGGAGACAAATCCGGATCCAAGGACGTGTGCCAACTCTCAAAGGCCAAGGACGATGTGATTCTTTGGCATTACAAATTGGGCCACGCCACCTACCGTACATTGGAGCAACTTATCAAGCACGATGCGATCAGAGGCATTCCAAAGCTTAAGGAGTTTGGTAAGGTTGTATGTGAGTCATGTTTGAAGGGTAAGCAAGTGCATGCTAACCAAAATGTTGACCAACATGGTGCCCAACATTTTAAAACTATTCATTGTTATGGATTTGATGGGTCCGATGGAAGTCAGCATTGGCGGTAGGAAATATGCTTATGTGCTCGTTGATGATTATTCTAGATATGCATGCATTTTCTTTCTTAGGGAAAAATCTGAGTCTTTCGATTTCTTCAAAAAATTATGTGCTATGATTAAGAATAATTCAGTGCTTCTATATTTCGTATTAGGTATGATCATGGTAAGGAATTTGAGAATCAGTCGTTCGATGAATTTTGTGATAAAAAAGGTATCATTCATGAGTTTTTATCTCCTAAGACGCCCCAACAAAATGGGGTGGCCGAAAGGAAGAACATGACATTGCAAGAAATGGCACGTGTGATGTTACATTTTAAGAGTCTTTCGAAAAGATTTTGGGCTGAAGCTTTGCATATTGCATGTCATATTTCGAATCGTGTATACTTTAGGCATGGTACTAAGAAAACATCATATGAATTGTTGAATGGGAAAAAGCCTACTTGTCAAGTATTTTTAAGTTTTTGGGAGTTATTGCTATATGCTTAATGATCGTGAATACTTGACTAAGTTTGATTCGAAAAGTGATAAGTGCATCTTCTTGGGTTATTCTTCGAACAGTCGTGCATATCGTGTTTATAATCTGAGATTGAAATCTGTTCAGGAATTTGTAAATATAGTATTTGATGACTATTCTGATCTTAGCATTAATACTCCACAAGTTGATATTACAGATATTATCCAAGCTGTTGGTGAGACAGAGGCAAATGTGGAGGAAAATGTTGAGCCAACATCCGACTCAACATCTGTGACTGAACAGACTATTGGCGAACCAGCGAAGTTCGAAGAAATCCCCCAGCGAAAATCCAGAAAGACCAGCCCTCTGACCTGATCATTGGAGAACTGAACGAAGGTAGAAAAACCAGGGACAAGCCACGAAAGGACTACAAGTCGATGGTAATAAATGTATGCATGAAGTCCGTATACAACGAGGTACGCTTTAACTGTTTTGTATCCGAAATTGAGCAGAAACGTTCTTGAAGCTCTCAACGACAGTTTCTGGATCAATGCCATGCAAGAAGAATTGTTGCAATTCGAGAAAAATCAAGTACCGATCTTGGTTCCACGACAGAAAGACATTAATGTCATAGGCAGTAAGTGGATTTTTAAGAATAAGTCCGATGAGCATGGTAGAATAGTTGGGATTAAAGTGCATCTAGTTGCCCAAGGCTAAACACAAGTCGAGGGAATTGATTTTGATGAGACATTTGCCCCCGTTGCTAGACTTGAATCGATTAGGTTATTGCTTGCTATTGCATGTTAGCTCAACATTACCTTACATCAAAGGGATGTTAAGGGTGCATTTTAATGGATATATAGATAAAGAGATATATGTTGAGCAGCCGAAAGGTTTCGAAGATCCACATTTTAATTAAAAAAATCGAAAATTTTATTCCACAAAAACATCAAAAGATAAGAAAATTACAAAAAAAACTACATAAAAATACAAAAAAAGAAAAAAAGAAAAAAGAAAAAAAAAACTACTTAAAAATTACAAAAAAGGAAAAAAAATACAATTTATTCGACTTGACTATTAATTAAAACTATGTTTGAGCCTCTTCGTCTTCGTCCGAACTGGAAGAAGGAAACTCGTCGATGGCGTTCTCCCTTCGGTTCTTCGATTCGGCCAAATATCAATCCTTTAATAAGGTTAGCATTGCGAGCGAAGTCGGGCTAAGGGTCGCGTCGGATGTAGAGAAGGCGGACTCGGAGGCGACACTAGTTGCTTGCACGACTAAAACGTCTCGAGCGATGGCGGATAGGGTCAGATGAAGCGTCGTGTTCGACTTCCACAATCCCAAAACATCGAAGTCTTCAGGAGTCTGGAAGTTGTAGCTCAGGTAGAGTTGGATCTCGTTTGTGTACGACCCCGACGCGCGCGTTTTACTTTTTGTCTTTCGTGCCTTCAATCTTCGAAGTAGTCCTATTGCGCCGCCAAGTCCTTGCGACGATCCGGCTTCGCTCGCTGGTGGCTGCTCGACACTATGTTCCTGCTCAGCTTCATAAAAAGAAAAACGTTCTTGGAGAGAATCGTGAACTGGCGCCTTTTGGCCGAAGAGCTTGAATTAGTCTATAGCCCCAAATTATAATCTCAACAAGCCCCCTCACGTGTGGCATGACCGTCCTAACACGTGTACATATGAATCGGGTGACGGTGAGCAGAATCAAACTTGCTCTGGTAGCATATTAGAAATTGAGGAATCCTTCCTAAACCAATGGTAATAGGAGGAGAAATCCTCTTATATATATAGTGGCTCGAAGAGTTTGAATTAGTCGACGTGAGACAAACCCAAAGTTATAATCTCAACAATTTTACCAATCCCCGAGTTTTTGCAACTCCACTTTTCTCCATGCACGTACCTATCTAACCTCGCTTTTCGTACTCAATGAAAAAGATCACGTGAAACCATCAATCATCAACTTATACCCAAAAACAAAATGGAATATCACACTACTTACTGTTCGGAAAAGAAAAGTATGAGTAGAAAACTCAGCAGGTCCTCAAATTAAGATCCGATGAAAGAAAAGCTCGAGCAAATTTCGATCTGTTTGGGATATGAATATGATACGAAGATCGAGCAAATTTCGTATGTCTAGGATATGAATATGATACGAAGATCTGAATGGGAATATTGGCAATTGGAAACGATCTCTCTCTCTCTCTCTCTCTAATTGAATGAACCACCATAAAATGATTATGGACCTAGGATTTCTACGCCTTAGCCCGTGGGACTATGGGTCGGGCAATCACGCTGAGCCCTGCGGGCTGAAATTTTAAATAAAATTGAAATTTGCTGATTAAAAAATATTTTATTTAATCATTATTAGTTGTGGTTTACAGATACTATTATGCACATACATAATTATTAGAAAAATTATATCGTCAAAAAATGTTTGTTAGAAAATGACTTTTATAGACGTTATATACTAAAAAACTAAAGGAAAAGTATATAACCAACATGGACTAATTTGGCCTGCGGCCCGTCGTGCTTTTTGGCCAACTAGTACATATGGGTCAGGCCAAAAAGGCCCGTTTGTATTTAGGGCTCTGGATTTTAAGCCCAAGCCCGGATATTTTCAGGCCCAAAGGCTCATGCACAAACTTTCAGCCTAAATCTCAGTCTTGTTAAATCATTATAGACACAATCTTTTTCTAGTTTAGGTGTCTTTTGACAACTTAGTTATTTACAATTGGAGGGGCGTGCGGTCAAAGATGACCGTGACAAGGTTTGAATGGAGACTTCATGGTCCAAAACAATTTTGGTTAATGGAAGTCAAAGATGAAAGCCTTGCTCATGATTTAAGGCTTAGAATCAGGGTTCTAGCAGGTTTACAGCACAGGGCCACAGATTCGGCCCGGTTTACATAGGTTCACAATTTTTTTCTTTATGATATAAGGGTTAAAGCAAATTATTGAAAGGCGGAATTTTTTAACAGGGACACATAAGGGCCAATTTTTACATGGACCAAGGAGTCAAAGGGCCCACGGAACTGGGCCACAAAAAAAAGCCCTGCTTAGAATATCTGGATCCCGCTGATATGAATGAGGCAAGTAAGAAGAATATGCGGGAAAGAGCGTATAGCACTCATCTTGTGCCTTTCTGTGTGATCGCTACTTCACTTTGAAGGGTACACAACGAACACACAAGCTATCAAATTCCTTAGACGATCTGAGCTTTACTTTGCGATTCATTCGTAGTTTGTGTTGAGCTATCATTTGCGAATCTGTACTCTTTGAGCGATCCTTAGAAACTCCAAATCCTAAACACCTTAGTCTTCGGACGTGTGAGCGCACAAAGGAGCACGAGTGGAGTCTTACGCACGTGGAGGGACGAATTTTGTCGAGGCCCTTCGGTAGCAAGCTGCATCCAGCCGAGGAATAACGGCGTGGATCAAAACTTGGCGTGCGTCAGCCTAGAGCGAGGTCTAGTGTCCATAGTACTTCGGTTGTGTACGGGTCAATCATAGTGTAAACGGTAATACCTAGTGATTGATTGGAACTCTTGGGGAGATCACACCCCAAGGACAGGATTAAACCCCAGTTGGGGATATAACCTGTATAAAAATCCCGTCTCACTTTACTTTCTGCTATTTACTTTTTCTGTGAGACAAACCCGGAACGTTCGCAAATAACTAGGTGATATCGTTTAAAGGATTTCTGAGGTTAACGCGATATTCCGTAAACAGGGTTAGGGAGATAACATAGACTATCTTACTGCTCTCTAGGGAATAACGTGCTCTGAAAATATCTTCTTAAAGAAAAGTAGTTTTCAAAGGAGAAAAAGCCATAATTTTTTTTTAGCCTAATTCACCCCCCCCCCCCCCCCCTCTTAGGCATATTTTACACTTCATTTGGTATCAGAGCAAGGTTACTCAACGAAAGGCCTAACACGCCTGAGTTAAGATCTAATGGCTTTTTCGAGTGATATTTTTGCAGAGGGTCAATCCCACTCCAGGCCACCTCTCTTCGACGGTATGAACTACGCAGTATGGAAGAATTGTATGATCGAATTTTTATCGCCGCGACTACGAGCTTTGGGAGACAATCATCAACGGACCTTACACAATTGCGAAATCCGATGGAACTCCAAAGGATACTAAAGATTACACTGCTGATGACAAAAGGGGAATCACGCGAAACGCAAAGGCGAAAAACATGCTCGCATGCGCACTCACACGGGAAGAATACATTCGGGTAAGTTCCTGCTCATCAGCGAAGGCCATGTGGGATATGCTCCAAGTCACTCATGAAGGAACCCAACGAGTCGTACAAGAAAGACTGGCTCTACTCACTCACCAGTATGAACTGTTCTCAATGGAATCTGACGAAAATATAAGCCAGATGTACGCCAGATTCATGGGAATCATCAACCAAATGTTCTCTCTCGGCAAGAAAGTTCCCGACAGTGAACAAGTAAGAAAGATACTGAGATCACTGCCACGAGAATGGAATGCCAAGGTTACTGCCATCTACGAAGCGAAGGATCTAGAAGCACTTAGCATCTCCGAGCTGATTGGATCTCTTATATCCTATGAGATGATTCAAACATCAATGAATGAGAAGTCTCAGAATAAAAATCAGAAGTCCATTGCATTCAAATCCAACCAAGAAGAATCTGATTATGACGACGAAGAAAAGGACCTGATGAACGATCTGACCATGCTTACAAAAAGAATTGAAAGGTTCCAGCAGAAAAAGAAATTCAAAGGGAACTTCAACAAATTCCAGAACAAGAGCAACGGAATATCCACGTCTGGGAAGAAAGTTCAGAAGTGTTTCCGATGCAACTAACCAGGCCACTATGCACATGAATGCCCCGCAACTAGCAATGAGAAACCAAGGAAGCAGAAGGCTATGGAGATTGAATCAAATGACTCTGAACTGGAACAAAGTGAGGACGAGGATCACGCTTACATGGCTGACGAGGATCAGGTATCTCGCTCCTCCTCCATTGAGAAAATTCATATCCTAAACAGTTTCTATGGTTATGAAAGTGACTCATCTGTTTCTGATATAGAAGAAAGTAAGGAAGATTTGTGTAGGTTACTTCAAAAAGCAGAGAAAAAGATCCAGTCACTAAATTCCCTGAATAAGGAACTGATAAGGCAGCGAGATGAACTAGCTAAGGAAAAACATGAGGCCGATCTAGAGATCTCACGTTTGAGAGGAGGGTTAGTTACTGCTAAGAACGAGGGAATTCCCTGTGACTGTGAGAAAACAGAAAAGAAAAACAGTGACTTATCCAGAGAGACTATAGAACTTTAGAACGCCTTAGAGAGGGAAAAGCGGAAAGTTGATAAACTCCTTGAGGGTAGGCAGAACCTAGACATGCTGTTGAATACTCCTAACAACATTGGTAGGTCAGGGATAGGTTATTCCACTGATGAAAAGCATGTTAAACATTCTATGCCTAAGTTTAAGTGTTTCTGTTGTGGTAGAAATGATCATTATGCATACAACTGTCCATTAAAGAAAGTTGATAAAGCTAAGTATGTTTGGAGACCTAAGAAGTCACCTGTAGATGCCACTGTTATATCTGATTCTAACAGGAGATCACCATCTATGCAGAATGATATCACACATGTTAACAAAAGTTATTTTTCCGCTAACATGTTAGGACCCAACAGAAATTGGGGACCTCAGAAGAATAATTTTTTCTACAGGTACGAAGGAAGAATCCTAGTAAGAAAAGTAGGTGGTACCTCGACAGCGGGTGCTCCCGCCACACGACAGGTGATATAGGTAATTTTGTGTCGTTGAAGGCGGTAGATGGAGGATACGTTTCATACGCCAACGACGCAAAAGCCAAAATCGTGGGAGTTGGTACTGTCGGTAACAATTTAAATATCACCATAGATAACGTATGGTTCGTTAGGAACTTAGAACATAATTTAATAGGTATTAGCCAATTGTGTGATGATGGACATACCGTAGTTTTCGCCAAAGATAAATGCCTTGTTAAAAAGAATGATGAGATTGTGTTTAGTGCATCTAGGCATGGTAACATTTACTGCATCACTCTTGATGATATTGCTAACCAAAACGTCAAGTGTCTAGCAGTTACGCAGGATATCACATGGTTATGGCATAGACGTCTGGGACATGCTAACATGGAACTAATGTCTCACATATCATGCAATGAGTTGGTGAGAGGTATTCCAGATATGAAGGCCACCAAGGACAGAATCTGTAAAGCGTGCCAAATGGGGAAACAGACCAAGACGTCCTTTAAGCCTAAGAATGTGATCTCTACGTCCAGACCACTGGAACTGCTGCATCTTGACCTTTTTGGTCCGGTACAGGTTATGTCATTGAAAGGTAAACGATATGCCTTTGTGATCGTAGACGACTATACTAGGTACACATGGGTCTTATTTCTTGCGCACAAAAGTGAGGCTTTAGATAATCTTGCGCCACTGATTAAGAAGCTAGAAAATGAGAAAGAAATGAAAGTCCGTAAGATTAGGAGTGATAACGGTCTAGAATTTGATAGCAAATCCTTTGCATCCTTTTGTGATGAGAATGGTTATAGTCATAATTTTTCGGCCCCTATTACGCCTCAACAGAACGGAGTGGTCGAGAGGAAAAATAGAGTATTACAAGAAATGGCTAGGACTATGTTGAGCGAATATAATACTCCAAAACATTTTTGGGCCGAAGCTGTTAGTACGGCATGTTATGTCTCGAATAGGATTTTCCTTAGACCGATTATTAAGAGAACTCCCTATGAACTTTGGAACGACAAAACCCCTAACATAGGATATTTCCATGTATTTGGTTGCAAATGTTTCATTTTGAATGATAGGGATAAAAAAGGGAAATTCGATACCAAGGTAGATGAAGGGATATTCCTAGGTTACAGCCTTCATTCCAAAGCTTTTAGAGTGTTTAATAATAGGAAGAAGACTGTTCAAGAATCTGTGCATGTTACGTTTGATGAATTTCCTAACGCAGGTGCTACTGAGGAAGGTATAGTTGTGTCTCCTGCAGATATACAGGTTACTGACAAAGAAGTGAACGCAATTCCATTGGAACTAGATGATATGTCAGAGGAACCTGAAGCTTCAGATGAACAACAGCGCAGAAAATTCAAACATGCTTCCAGCCATCCCACTGAACAGGTCATAGGGAATATCACTTCAGGGATCAAAACGAGAGCAACTGCACGAAACGATACTGCTGAAGAATCACATGACGTGCTGTTATCAACCATGGAACCTAAGACAGTAAATGAAGCGCTTGACGATGAATCATGGGTGATTGCCATGGAAGAAGAGCTGGCATAATTCGAAAAGAGCCAGGTGTGGACTCTTGTGGAAAGACCGAACGATAAGTCCATAATAGGCACGAAGTGGGTGTTTCGCAACAAACTGGCTGAGAACGGTAATGTAACACGAAATAAGGCCAGGTTAGTTGCCAAAGGTTATTCCAAGAAGAAGGTATAGATTTTCAAGAAACCTTTGCACCCGTAGCTAGGCTTGAGTCAATACGCATTTTACTTACATATGCATCTTTTAAAAGATTTAAGCTTTCCCAAATGGACGTAAGAAGTACATTTTTAAATGGTTTTATAAATGAGGAAGTTTTTGTCGAGCAACCTCCCGGTTTTGAAAAAGAGGAATTTTCAAATCACGTTTTTAAATTAAACAAAGTTTATATGGTTTGAAACAGGCCCCTAGGGCATGGTATGAAAGATTGAGTAGGTTTTTACTAGACATGGGATTTATAACAGGAACCATAGATAACACTCTGTTTATCAAGTGCGAAGGGAATCACATATTGCTTGTGCAGATATACGTTGATGATATCATATTTGGTAGCACTGACATCACCCTTTGCGAGCATTTTTCTAAGTCTATGCAACAGGAATTTGAGATGAGCCTAATGGGAGAACTCACGTACTTCCTTGGATTACAAATCAAGCAATTGGATACGGGAACATTCATATCTCAAACGAAGTACACGAAGGAACTACTCGAAAAATTCGGAATGGCTGATTCCAAGGTACTTCCCACTCCTATGCACCAGACCGCTAAAACTGATAGTGATGAACAAGGTACGCCCCTTGACCAAACTAAGTATAGAGGTATGATCGGAAGTTTGCTATACCTTACGGCAAGCAGACCCGATATCATGTTTGCTACTGATCTATGTTCTAGATATCAATCGAGTCCTAGGGAATCTCACCTGACGGCAGTCAAGCGGATACTTAGATATTTGAAGGGAACAATCAATCATGGTATATGGTATCCAAATTCCAAGGAATTCCCATTAATGGGATACTCGGATGCGGATTACGCCGGTTCTAGGGAAGATAGGAAGAGCACTAGTGGAACTTGCCAAATACTAGGGAATTCCCTTGTAACTTGGTCCAGTCGGAAACAAAATGCCGTGGCCCTATCCACAACCGAAGCTGAATATATAGGCTTAGGAAGTTGTTTTCAGCAAATCCTTTGGATGAAACAGACCTTGAGTGATTACGGTTTAAGGTACGACAAAATTCCTATTTTTTGTGATAGTACTAGTGCCATTAGTATCACTAAGAATCCCGTACACCACTCTCGAACTAAGGGAATATCAGCGTGAACTTCGTAGGAACTAATGATCAGTTGGCTGATATCTTCACGAAACCCCTTATTGAGAGTAGATTCTGTGATATCCGTGACCGATTAGGAATTATTGAGCTCAAATAGAAAAGGTGACTAAATATGTTAGCCTTAGTATTTCCTTGATCTTATCCTTTAGGATCTCCTCGTTTTTATTCCTTGATTCTATTAATATTTTTTCCTTATTTCTATCTTTATTATCTATTAAGATCTTTTCCATTCAGGGGGGAGATTATTTTTAGACTTTCTTCGACATTTATATCAAAATCTATTTTCAGCCAATATTTTCTTTGAACTCTGATATTTACTTATTTCCTTCCTTAATCTCCGCGAGATATCATCTGATCTTCATTTAATTCCATCTAATGGGCAGTTTCCCTATCCAGCCATGATCTTCGGAATTCAAATTTTGAAATCTTTTCCTTATTTGCCTCACGTCAAATCGTTATCACATCTCTCCAAAATTCTTTTCATTCTTATCCAAGAAGTTTTCGGCCTTTCTAACCATCCAATCTCTTCTTTATTCAATTAATTCAATCCTAAGTCTTTCACTTCATTATTTCGCTACTCAATCCTTCGATCTCAATCGTGACGAAAACCAAAGGCGGCCGATCTATCTCTGACAAGAAGCAAAAGGCTGCTCTGATCAAATCCCAATCTCTCCGAAAGCCACTCGTTCAAAATCAGGAAGAAAAAGGATCTAGAGAGCGACGACGAGCATGGAACCATAGCTGGTTAGAGACGGAGTATCAAAGGCATCAAGGATGATAGCAGGCAGAAGTTCGATGAGATCATGGCACTTTAAAAGGGTAAAAAAAAAGTTTGTGAAGGAGATCTCCACGGCTCTGAATGTCACTGAATTCTCATCTGCCTCATCTGATAGTGATTCCAGCCCTTAGAACTTCTATCCCCAGTGATCTCCTAGCTCTGGTATGCCTAATTCCCGTATGCGCTTAGTACTAAGTTGTTTTACTTTGCTGGTTTTTGGGTTAGTAAGTTGAGGTAAGTTGCACGTTTTTGGTAAGTTAGTGGTGTTTCGGATCCCTCCTTTTTTATGCTGAAGGGGGAGAATTTAGGGAAATTAATGCCATGATCTGGTATGCCGTGTTTTGGTTCGGTGTTGGGTCGTTCATTTTGTTATCTTGGAATGCTATAATATAATCGACTTGCTTGCTTTTATATGCTTATGTCTTAATCCTCTGTTCTTGAGTTTGATGATTTGTTAAGGATTAAGGAATTCCGCACATAGGCAGGGGGAGCAAACTGATGTGATGTGATAGCTTGAGACATTCCATGATAACTTGCGACATTCCATGGTATTGCGACATTCCGTATGATATGATCTGAAAATGTGTGACATTCCATGGTGACTTGTGACATTTCATATGATATGGCCTGGTAATTGCTATATGTTTTTGCTGCTGTGCTTTACATGGGAATACTACCAATTAGACAGGGGGAGCATGCTTCGAAATTTGATAAAATTATTTGCTCTGATCATATGTCGCATGGTGTGATACTTAAACATGCTACGTGCGTAAATGGCTTCATATCGAGTGTACTCATATGCTTAAGATAGGCATTAATTACTTGTCATCATCAAAAAGGGGGAGATTGTAGACCTTTTTGGTCCAAATGATTATGAGAGTTTTGATTATTCCAAGTACTTATGTAAATTGGGGGGTACAAATTAGAAAACTCGATATGCATGTTGTGTGATGTTTAAGTATGTGAAAATGTTCGATTAAGCGCTTAAATGTGATTAAACTGTTAAGAAACTCGAATTTGTGTGATCTTATGCTTAACTGGAATATTCATGTGATCACATGGTTATGAACGTCTTCACATGAATGGAATCTTGTTGCGTGCTATATATGGAAAGTATATCATGTTGAGTAATATGCAAACTATCTGCGAGATTGAGCTATTTTAGGAAAGAGTATCGCTGTGATCACCCGGATATGAATGACTATGCTGTATATATGGAAAGGATATTCTGATTAAGTGCTTACATATGATTGATCTATTTTAGGAAAGAATATGAATGATATATCCATTGAGTGTGATATTAAATGACTCTTAAATCAGTGGATCATGATCCTGCTTTCCTTGTGCGACTTAGGATTTATATTTTGGAAAGTGATTAATTGATTGAGCTTATATGTGGTAAGATGCTGATTGAGTCTATTTATGGAATATGCTGAAATCGGATGAGATCACCATACATGGAAAATATGCTCTGCATTATACTCAGTAGATCAAATCTTTCTATGCGCGATTGGCTATCATATTTTGGGAAAGAAATAAGTTGTTTGAGCTTACCATTGATAATATGCCGAGTGGAATTATATATGGAATATGCTGACTAACGGATGAGATTACCCTGGAATGATTGTTAATCTGTGGTATTTATGGTAAGTGATCATGCAGACCGTTGAGCTTAATTGATTTATTCTTGGCATGATTGTTTGAGTTAATGCACTGATTATTGAGCTTTATCTTGCATATTCTGTGCTTAACTTTCCTTGTGAAGTGTAGAAGCTATTCGTGGGTCTATATAGAAGACAAACACTTCACTTTGAAGGGTACACAACGAACACACAAGCTATCAAATTCCTTAGACGATCTGAGTTTTACTTTGCGATTCATTCGTAGTTTGTGTTTGAGCTATCATTTGCGAATCTGTACTCTTTGAGCGATCCTTAGAAACTCCAAATCCTAAACACCTTAGTCTTCGGACGTGTGAGCGCACAAAGGAGCACGAGTGGAGTCTTACGCACGTGGAGGGACGAATTTTGTCGAGGCCCTTCGGTAGCAAGCTGCATCCAGCCGAGGAATAACGGCGTGGATCAAAACTTGGCGTGCGTCAGCCTAGAGCGAGGTCTAGTGTCCATAGTACTTCGGTTGTGTACGGGTCAATCATAGTGTAAACGGTAATACCTAGTGATTGATTGGAACTCTTGGGGAGATCACACCCCAAGGACAGGATTAAACCCCAATTGGGGATATAACCTGTATAAAAATCCCGTCTCACTTTACTTTCTGCTATTTACTTTTTCTGTGAGACAAACCCGGAACGTTCGCAAATAACTAGGTGATATCGTTTAAAAGGATTTTTGAGGTTAACGCGATATTCTGTAAATCGGGTTAGGGAGATAACATAGACTATCTTACTGCTCTCTAGGGAATAACGTGCTCTGAAAATATCTTCTTAAAGAAAAGAAAAGTAGTTTTCAAAGGAGAAAAATCCATAATTTTTTTTAGTCTAATTCCCCCCAGGCATATTTTACATTTCATCTTGATTTTCATTTTCAGTCTTTTTTTTATTCAATCTCAGTCTAGTTCTTCAATCATACTCTATTAGGTCATCATTCACACTCAATCTTCATCTAGTTGGGAGTCTTGGGAATGTTTAGTTCGTGACAAGTACAATATTAACTTACTCGTTACTTTTTTGAATTTTTCCTCAGTGAAGCTTAATTTTATAGATGGCTTTCATGGGTCTTTATGTCCTTCTTGTAGCCTATAAACGCTGCAGTTAAACAATGAACGTCGAGGTGAAAAAAGAAACATATATGAAAAGGGAAAATCTTTTATAAAGGAGAATGAATCTCACGCTGAAGAATAACGTCGCAGTACCAATACCCGTTTATTTTTCAATCAAATTATATTGTTCATTTCTAATCAGTATTCACGTTGTTTTCTGCCAGGGACTAGAATGTAACTACCTATATATAGTATATGTTAATCAAATCATGTGTTACGCGCGAGCGTGCATGATTATGTAATCGAGTCTGTGTTTTCCCTCTATTGTTATAAACGAATATATCTATGAGGAAAGAGTATTCTATTAACTAAAAGTCGTCAGTAGATTGAGAGGTCATAAAGATAATATTATATTTTTGTTCCTAAGTTCAGAAAAACATTTTTCATTGTTATCTGACTGTCTATTTTTATGCCAAATTAATCATAAACTGAATCAAAGAAATTGGAGTGCAAATTACAACATGACTCAAACTAACTGATCCATGTTTGTCCTCCGAATTGGAAACAGACTTTTAATTTTTTGTTTCAAAGAAATTCCTCCTATGCAAATAAACTATAGGGAAAAAGATATCATGCGCAGAATCACAAGAGGGGAATAAGAAATGCAAGCGCTTCGTCCTAATGGTATATCAAAATGATTATATGCCATCGATTTGTACTCAATTTCGATTTACAATGATAGATCTAAAGTTTTGACCTTAAAAAGTTTTGATAAGCCAAAAGCAGAGCCTATGCAATTTCTAGGCATAAATTAGACGGTGTTCCTTTTTTTCATTTGTTTATTCAGATATTAAATAGACTATAGCATTCGATCAAAGTTATCAATTTATCCAAACATTCCAATGATGCAACAAATAACATTAGTAAAAAACAAAATAACGTTAGAACAAGCATTTCTCCTTTTCCAATTTTTTTTATATAAACCGATTAATTGGCTGCCTAGATGATTTTCATCATGGTATTTCATCCCGACTGAAGAACTATCGAAGTAGGAGTATGCAAAGAAAATCAGCCGATCAGCTTCAAGTACATTAGCCCGCTCTGTTTTGACTGTTAATTAGTTAGGGGTATATTTGTAAATTTATTATACAGCGCTGTTTTGTATAAAAGCGCTAAAGTGTACAGTGTAACAAACGATGAAAAATATCAGATCAATTCATATTCTTCAGTTGTTTTTCGCGCGCATTTCCTTTCGCAAATTCCACATGGTATCAGAGCAATTGGAAATTGTTTGAATCACACTCAATCGATTGACGTCGAATTGAGTTTCTCCTGTCAAGGATCGGGAAATTGTTTGAATCAATCAGAAAAATGAGCGAGTCTGAAGCGATCAGTGAAACAGCTGCGACAAATTCAATAGAGATGGAGGAGGACTTTCTACTACATGGATCCGACAATCCAGGTATGATGATTGTGTCAACTCCACTGACTTCATCAAACTATTTGATTTGGAAGATCTCCATGGTCGAAGCATTGGAAGCGAAGATGAAAATTGGATTTATTAATGGCAAATACATGAAACCTGCTGCTATTTCGTCGAGCTATAGGAAATGGATCAAAGTAAACAGCATGGTTACAGGCTGGATCAAAAGTTCAATCTCAAAGGATATTGTGAATAGCTTCATGTTTATTCATGATGCCAAGCAATTATGGGATGAGATAGCTGAACGGTATGGCTTAGCAATGTCTCAGCTATTTATGAAATCAACGTGAGATTGTCTTCATTAAACAAGGAAATATGACTGTGGTGGAATATTATAATAAACTAAGGAATCTCTGGGACCAATTGGAGCAGCTGAGACCTCTAATGGATCTCGCTGCAGCTGCTAAATCCAAGGTAGAAGAAAGAGAGATGGAGGACAAGTCAATGCAGTTTTTAATGGGGCTTAATGATGTGTTTGAATCCGAAAGAAATCAGTTGTTGTTTCAGGACATCTTAACCCCCTGTCAACAGAATCTATGCTATGATAGCTAAGGCAGAGAAACACAGAGAGGTGACTATGAATATGACTGCTTCAGGTGAGAATGCAGCTATGATGGTTAAGAATATGGATCAAAGAAGATTTAACAGTGGCAGAGTTCCAACAAAGCAGAGCCGCAGTCAACTCACTTGCAACTATTGCAAGAAAACTGGACATACAAAGGATGAATGTTTCAAGCTAAAAGGAATGCCCGAATGCAGCTACTGCAAGAGGACAGGACACACGAAGGATGATTGCTACAGACTCAATGGATTCCCTGAGGTTTCTGGTACCAACAAGAACAATTATATGCAAAAAGGTAATCAAAACAGCTTCAAAGTCAACACAGTAGAGGCTGAAGCAGCTGACATGAGCTACAAGAACAATGAGGATATGTATTCTCAGATGATGGAATTGATGAAGAAGGAGCTCGCCAAGATGATGAAGGCTAAAACCATAGCTGATCCCACTTCAGTCAATCTCTCACACATGGAAGATTTTGCAGGTAGTTCTGTTATCTCTAAGCTTGGTAAGGGTTCATCTGGTGTGATAAATGATGACATCTGGCTGGTAGACACAGGAGCCACAGGGCACATGTGCAAAAACCTAAAACTCATCACCTCACCAAAACCTGTAGTAGGTTTTTGCCCTGTGTGTCTGCCCGATGGAAGTGTTAAACCTGTCTCCCACACAGGAAATGTTACTCTCCCTGCAGACATTGTTCTTAGGGATTGCCTCTTCATTCCCAGTTTTCGATATAATCTGCTTTCAGTGAAGAAACTCACACATGACTCTAAAACTTACTTCAAGTTTTATACTGATCTGTTTCTGATGATTGAGTTGCAGAGTAAGAGGATTCTTGCAGCAGGAAGAACTTACAAAGATCTCTACATTCTTGATCATTCATCTTTTTCAAAAGAAGCTATCCTCAAAGCACAAGGGCTCCTTACCTCAAGCCTTCTGCCATCAAAAAACAGCATTTGTCTTAATGCTTTGAATAATGTGTTTACTGCTAATTCTCTTAATAAATGGCATTGCAGACTTGGTCACCCATCACTGCATGTAATGAAACACTTACCCAACATCAACTTTAATGAAAAGGGACTTGCTGATGTATCTGACTGTGCCATGTGTCCTCAATCAAAACAGCACAGATCCTCTTTTCCCATAAGCCACATTAGCACTTCACACAGCTTTGAAATGCTGCATCTTGATGTATGGGGTCCCTACAAGCAGCCTAGCTTATCGGGATGCCATTACTTTTTGACAATTGTTGATGATTACAGTAGATTTACCTGGATCTTTCTGATGAAATACAAGTCTCAGACTACAGAGCTCTTCAAGAACTATCTTGTGCATGTTGAGAGACAATATGATGCTAATGTCAAGGCTGTTAGGTCAGACAATGGGACAGAGTTTGTGGGGTCTTCCTTCCAAGAAATTCTATCAAGGAGAGGAGTGATTCATCAAAGAAGCTGTCCTTACACCCCACAGCAGAACGGGGTGGCTAAGAGGAAACACAGACATATCCTTCAAGTTGCCAGATCACTTCTGCTGCAGTCTAAGCTGCCCAAAATCTTTTGGGGGGAATCAGTCCTTACATCGGTGCATCTGTTAAATAGACTACCTTCTAGAGTCCTTAAATGGAAAAGCCCCTTCGAAGTGCTATGCAATAGAGCTCCAGATTATAGCTACTACAGGAATTTTGGCTGCCTAACATATGCCTTGAATACGGATCCTTGCAAGGACAAGTTTGACTCCAGATCACTGAATGGATTGTTTGTGGGTTATCCACCTGGCCAAAAAGGGTACAAGATCTTTTGTCCCTCCCTTAACAAGATAATAATCTCAAGGGATGTTGAATTTCATGAGCACATTTTCCCTTCTGTGAATCTTGATAAACCAGAGAACGTTTTGCCAAATGTATGTCTTGGTGATCCTTTTGAGGATGCATTTGTCCAGTCTTCTCATGAACTCCATTCTCACCCTGGCACACGCAGCAGCCACTATGAGAACTCTTCCAGCCATGAGAATTACTCTGCTCTGCCTTCCACTGAGGATCTTAACCCCACAGTCAGTGATCAGGATGGGTTGCTCAGCTCAGTGCAAAATCCAAGACAGAGTTCACGAGTGAGACAGCCTCCAATATGGATGAAAGATTTCGTGGGTGCCAACTCCTGCTCTCAGATGCATCATGCTGACTTGCCGAGTCATGACTGTTTGTCATCAGAAGAGCATCATAATTTCCTGGCAAACCTATCCACCTTCCATGAACCATCCACCTACAATGAAGCTAGGACAGATCACAAGTGGACTGAAGCCATGAACCAGGAATTGCAAGCTCTTGAATCAAATGGCACATGGGAGCTTGTTGATCCACCCAAGGGCAAGAAATTGATTGGGTGCAAGTGGGTTTATCGTGTGAAATGTAATGCGGATGGATCTATTAACAGGTACAAAGCAAGACTCGTGGCAAAGGGGTTTACCCAAACCGAAGGGGAAGATTATTCTGAGGTTTTTTCCCCGGTTGCCAAAGTAGTGACTGTCAGAGCAGTTTTTGCTCTTGCAGCTGTTAGAGCCTGGCCTTTGCATCAACTAGATGTAAACAATGCCTTTCTGCACGGACAACTCGATGAAGATGTGTATATGAAGCTCCCACTGGGATACGATTCATCATATCCTAGTAAAGTCTGCAAACTCAAGAAATCTCTATATGGTTTGAAGCAAGCTTCTCGCCAATGGAACTTAGAGTTCACTGCCAAGCTGACATCATTTGGATTCGTACAATCAGCCCATGATCACTGCCTGTTCAAGCTCGTTACAGAGGACTATCAGTTGTTCCTACTCGTTTATGTGGATGATGTTTTGTTGACAGGGACATCTGCCACCAAGGTATAGGAAGTGAAGGATTTTCTACATGCGGCTTTCACTATCAAAGACCTTGGGTATGCCAAATTTTTTCTTGGAATGGAAATTGTCAGATCTTCATCAGGAATTTACATTAGTCAGAGGAAATATATCATGGATATTCTCAAGGACACTCACATGTTGGATTGCTCCCCTGTCTCTACACCATTACCTGGAGGGTTAGTATTCACTGCAGCTGACAAAGACACTAGTGCACTGTTGGAAAATCCTCTGCAATTCAGGCGGCTAGTTGGGAGATTGCTCTATCTCAATTTCACCCGACCTGACATCACCTATGCTGTGCAACAACTCAGCCAATTTGTTCACGCTCCCAGAATGTCTCATTGGCAAGCCATCCAACATGTTCTAAGATACCTACGGCACACCAACACGTCAGGGCTTTTTTACTCAAGTGATTCAGCTCTGAAACTGCAAGCTTACTGCGATGCAGATTGGGGTTCTTGTAAGTCCTCAAGACATTCTCTCACGGGCTACTGTGTGTTTCTTGGCTCCAGCCTAATCTCCTGGAAGACTAAGAAGCAAACAACCATCTCTTGTTCTACAGCAGAATCGGAGTATCGTGCAATGGCATCGGCCGTTCGAGAGCTGCGTTGGCTTTCTTACATCTTGTCTGAACTGCAGGTTGACCTGCCTTTGCCCGTTCCTCTGCACTGTGACAACAAAGCGGCCATTCACATCACCTCCAACCCTGTATTTCACGAACGCACGAAGCATATCGAGATAGACTGTCATGTAGTTCGTGACCAATACAAGGCTGGTTTTATTCTTCCCATTCATGTCTCATCCTCACTGAACCTGGCTGATCTGTTCACCAAATCACTTCATCCCCACGGTTTTCATTCTTTATTGTCCAAGATGAGCTTGTGGATTCCCCACGCTCACCTTGAGGGGGGGCTGAAGAACTATCGAAGTAGGAGTATGCAAAGAAAATCAGCCGATCAGCTTCAAGTACATTAGCCCGCTCTGTTTTGACTGTTAATTAGTTAGGGGTATATTTGTAAATTTATTATACAGCGCTGTTTTGTATAAAAGCGCTAAAGTGTACAGTGTAACAAACGATGAAAAATATCAGATCAATTCATATTCTTCAGTTGTTTTCCGCGCGCATTTCCTTTCGCAAATTCCACACCGACTAGCGCCTATACCGATTTTTACAATAAATAGTTTAGAGTAGTAAAATAATTGCAACTACGATTTACAATAATAAAACAAACTCTGCTAGAGAATCTGTAGGCGTAGAGGTGCATTGCATGTGTAATTGCAACTCCGATTTATTTCAAAAGTATTAATGGAAAAGCTACAACCAAAAGGAGAGGGAGGGAACAGAAGAGGCAAACACTAAATTGAACTTTTTTTAGGGTCAATCCGAAAATCATGCCCACTAGACGGTTAAAATAGATTCAGACCCTGTCTGAAAAAAATTATATTAAAGGATCCATTTTGTGTGGTGTAAAAAAATGGTATGAAAGATTGATGAATCGGTATGGAATAATCGTTTTGTGTTACAAAGTTTTCAACATACTGGTATGTCAGAGCAATGAAGTGGTACTGCACCAATGAACTGGTATCAGATGATCGTAAACTGGTATCGGATGACCGTTTGTGTTACAAAATTTCAACATACTGGTATGTCAGAGCAATGAAGTGGTACTGCAGAAATGGGTTCTTAAAACTAAATGTTTTGCTAGGAGGGCCTAAATCCTAAATGATACTTATGGGCCTGGAATGAAAAGTCCCTTTTTTTATTCTTTGCTTATTTCTATTCTCAGTTGAACAAAACTGACAGTCTACGTCCACTAAGAAATAACATGCATCATCTATTTATCTTTACTATTACTTCTTGCACACTTTGTGCGATTATAATAAAATGAATGTATCATATTATAAAATTAAAGCTAGAACAATAATTAAAGATAGTGAGTGGCTATCTTTCAAATTTATTAATCAATTTTTCTGATAAAGACATACCAATTTAATGGTTTATATCAAATCATGACTCTTAATAAAACACTAGTGATTTTAGCACATTGAATACATGCGCACCACTAAAAACATTAAATAAATCTTTGAATTATAATTTGAATAATATAATTTTCAATTTTTTAGTATTTTAATGACAAATTGTAATGATGGTTTGTAATGAGCATTGAGCCTTAATAAAATAAAATATAGATAGTATAGTGTAATACCCATAAAATTTAATACGGAATTTTGATGTAATTAGATAGGTAGTTACACGAAATTGCCATAATATGTGTTTAAGCGTTAATTGCGTATGAACTATTTTCGAAAATTTGGCTAAGAATTTTACGAAGGAATATTGGGATAAACTCGTTTGGGCTACATATAATTTAACTATAATTTTCTTTTAAGGCCCAAACCTTGTAAATATGAAAGTGACATTTCTTAAGGACAAGGGAAGTTATAGTCATATATCACCTTGTCTAGTCATGCATCATTTTCGAAAATCCTATTTAAAATGCATACATATCCAAAGAATGAAACGTTAAAACCATAGAACAAATGAAGCAAGAACTAAGAAACAAAGGAGGTTCTAGCTAAGCTCAACAAACTCTTAATTAATTCAAAGAATTCGAAGTGGAGAAGGTAAACATCTTACACTTGTTTCGTAACTTCTTATACTGAATATATGATTTTATATTCTCCCTAGCCTACCTAATTAAGGAATTAACCATGTGAGGTTCATAAACGGTCTAGTCATAATTAGGAGCTTAGATTCTTAGTTTTTATTTATGAGTATTCTTAGAGAAATCTTATGATTTTCGAAGTCATAAAGGTTCTTGAAAATCTGAATTTCCCAAGTAAGGTACAGTAAGGTATAATTTTCTATGATTTGTGCTCAAATTGTTTTCGGTACCAATATGCTATTATTTAATTATATGAAGGCTGTAAGAAGTTTCGAAATTTATAAGATTTAGAAAATCTTAGGGTTTTCAAAATCCAGTTCATATCCTTTTGTATTTAAATGGTGTGTTTCATGAAAAATCAGTTGCTTTCGGCTGTACCACTTTCCAGAATTAGAGTAATCCTCTAAGATGATTACGATGATGTTGGTATTTATTATGTATTTTTTTCAGAAACTTAGTATTTTAAGGTGTACCGTATTCTGGGATCGAAACGAATTTTGAAGATGATCTCGATAATATTGTTCTTAGGGTTCTTTAAGGAATCGGGCGATTCCACTTCATATGAGTATCGGCCGATTTTGTTTATTCTAGTTTAATAAATTCCACAATGAGCTTCGGCTGATGATGTGATGAAAATCGCCGTGTTATGTAAGGTTTAAATTACTAGGTGATCGGGCGAATTGGAATTGAAGTGATCGGGCGACTTGAACACGAGGCGAAAGTGAATTGGGCGATCTCACTTTCGATCGAAACGCATGAGGTTTCGGGCGAATCTGAGGTTTAAGCATGATCAACTTTTGCCGAGTCTAAAATCGGGTATTGGATTAATTTTGACCACAAATCGGACGACTCAGAACGTCTCAATAAATCGGGCATTTAGTGTATCGCAATTTTAAGAATATTATAATTATTACGTACGGGCAATTGAGGAATTCGCCGAGCTAGACTTTCGGCCGATCCAATATAATTCCAAATCGGGCGAATTATTAAAGGTTGTCACAGGTTGACTGTTGACTTCGAACTAATTTCGAAACTTAATTATTTTAGGCTAGTTCGAGAACTAGTAAACATAGTAACAATATTTATTTGCTCAGAGGTTCGACATATAGGGATTCCACCGGGCTTCTTAGTCGACTGTAGCGGGAGGACAGGTAGGTGAATCTTCATCTACAACGCGTAAACACATACCTGATATTTATGTGCTTTTATGTGCTACTATGTGACCATGTGATTCGATGAGGTAGGTGTTTTACGTACGTTTTATGTAACATCACGATATTATTTTTTATCACATTAAAAACATGCATGTGCATTACACGTCATTTCACGGAGTGTGCCGTGGTGGAACGGTGGTACTGTATTGTACTTATTGAGTGAGTAGGCGATATTGGCCCGTAGAGGAGTCACGTGAGTGTGGGCATTTGCTGTGCACCAGTGCCTGTGACGGTGAGTCATTGGCCCTTTGGACATTATGCGGCAGACTGCGGGCGACCTAGAAAGTAGTGACTTGGGACATCCCCAAGTAGGCTAGCTAGTGTAGGCCACGCTGTCGCATGCGGGAGGATGCGACGTGGGTACCCTTAGGGGACCTAGGCTACCAGCGTAGGCACCGCATTGGGTAGAAGAGGCAACCTGAGAGTGTGACCTGATACAGCTCAGGGAGGCTGCTTGGTGTGGCCACTACCGTAGTGTAGTGATAGTGTCGTGGTTGTATTCGTGATCGTGATAGTGATTTCGCGTGATGGTACACAGTATGGAGCCCGGAGCCCGTTGTGAGGTGGTAAGTGGATTCTGGTTGTGATGAGTGATAGTGAGTGGCATTGCATTGGTGAGAATTGGGGGTGAGTGCACGTGAGTGAGTCACACGTGCATGTGCACTATTTCACCTATTGGGCAATAGCTCAGTGTTTGCTTGTTGTAGTTAATCAACGATCGAGGCTGGCTATCGGAGCTTCAATGGGCTTTTGAGGGCGGGGTTGTACATGGATGACGACCTGTGGGCGAGTGATATGGTGTTTGGCCCGTTTGTATTAACATTTTTATAAATAGATGTTTTCGTAAAATGAGTTCTCCGCAACTTTCGCTGCTAAACCCAGCGTGAGTTATCGCTAATTAGCGATTAGAAAGTAAGGGTCACTACATATAGATATACTAGTATATTTAGCACATCCTTGTGCAAATATAATAAGATGTTATATGTTATATTATGAATTAAGTTAGTTAAAAATTAAAGCAAGGATAAAATAGTAATAAACTAGAATATATGGATAAAAGTAAAATTGTAAAAGAACTATCTGTTTGACAAACAATGATCAGTTTATAGCCCCATCACCCTTATTATGATAGAATAGATATTTGGGAGAATTTCACTTAAATCCCCTCTAACATAAAATACTATCACTTAACTCCCCATTTCAAATACTTATCAGTTAAGGACCAATTCAAAACTTATCTTTCACTTTAGGACCGAATGGGCAAAACACCCCACAAAACTTACAATATTATGATTTTACCAATATTTTTACTTCAAATAATAAAAAAAGAAAAAAGAGGAACATGAACGAAGGATGAAACCCACATATCCATCACCAAATCAAACAAAAATCTACAAACACCAGTGGAATACCCATGAAAAATCTCAACTTCATCCATGGAAGAATGTACGATCTCCTCACGAATTTGATCCCTGTATGTGATGTTTTCGCTTCAACTCTTGTGACAGAAGTCGTCCGAACCAAATAATTTGACCCAAATCTGTATTTTATGATTATTAGGCCTCGATTGAATTATTAAATCTCGATTATTGCTTTTATGCTTAATTTGGAGTTTTTCGGTTATTTCTCTCGATTAGGGCAGTTCAAGCTGAGTTTTTCGTTTCATTTTGGGGGGTTGTGTAGGTTTTAAATTAGGGATTACGATTCTTACTTTTGGTATGCTGTGTGTTTATTTTTGGTACATATTGTTTTCAAATTTTAGTACAATATATGCATAATAATGGTACAATGTGTTTCTGTAGGCTGCTTGTGTGTTTGAATAGAGGTAAGAAACGAAACATTATTGATATGTGACGTAATCAGCAATGTTGAGACATGATCAGCAATGTTGATGCACGTGATGAGCTTGTTATTGGAGTGTCATATAAAGGTAAGAAACGAAACATTATTGATATGTTTGAGGGAAAAAAGTGAGGAGATTATGTATTGAATGTCGTTTATTTGTCTTGAAGACTACATTTGTTTGTTGAATGTCATATACGAACTAACTTTGTAGTTTGTCCTTTAATGTTCATGAAATTTTCCAGTTGGGCAAATGAGACACAACATAGTTATGTTGCTCGTTCTATTTTTTCCTCCAAATTAGGCACTATATTTGACAAATGTGCATATATGTTGATTCGTTTAGTGATATTTTTTAGACGAGCATATTATATTGGTATAGTTTTCTGAAAAAGACAGTAGTGGCTAAATGTTTTTTGTATGCCTGAAAATTTTTGGTACAACAACAATATAAAACAAGTACAGTAAACGTATGTACAAGGTACATGCCCAATTAAATGGTATGCTAAACACGGGTTAATTAGTAGAGCTAAACATATTAAAATAGTACGCTATATTAACAGCTGTGAAAAAGCGATGAAAAATAGTCAGTATTATTGTTATCTCACATTTTCACAGGGAACATATTCTGACACATACAGAAAATTTTGACACTTACATATGATTTACGGTTAAAATGGTACAAAATATGTATTGTTAGAAAAATTATTTATCTCGGTACGACAAATTAATTATTTGTGGTACCGCTTATCTCCACAACAAATTTATCGGTTATTTTATGGTACAGTGACCGACCACTTGATCATATAGTACTGACGCTATATTTGGTACAAATTATAAGTGTGTTTTTCGTCATCATTCGGATTAGTTTTCATGCAAAACTATTTTAGTCCATCCATATATATGATTCACTTGGTTATCAAATTTGGTGGTTTAACCCTTACACGCATGCTTTATATCCAAACATCAAGTTTCATAGTAAGAGGTTGATTCTTGTAAAACATGTTACTACAGAAGTTTGGATTCAAACGATTAATCCAACACTTGAGGTTAATCCACTAAATATATTATGAAATGAAACTTATAACATATTTTACGCATAGGTAAAGTGTTTTTACATTGAAATTAATGTAAAACGCTTACCCTAATAAGATATATCAAATATAAAATTTTGTTTGTACCATTGAGTAATCAGTGATTGTACCTAGCCGTGAAAATATAGTGTACCACATTGAAGTAGATTCTTGTACCAACATAAGTACATTCACCATACCACGTTTTATGGTCGACATTATAACGATAATTACGAGTTTAAAGTTTCAAACAATAAATGTAAGGCCCTAAAATACTAAATAAATAGAATATTTGACAAAACATCTATAACCGGTTGAACATTTTTAATTACAATCATCTCTACTATGTTGTAGTGAGGGTTCGTTTGATATCCTTGTTTATGTATTATATGGATAAGTTATTTGTGTATGGCGATACAAGGATTTTGTTGATATTGTATTTAACATGTTTGATATGTGTGTATTAATTATTTGTGTAATGATATAAATTGTGTTTGATAGATGTGTTTTAGGTATGTATAGGTGTGTATGTGTTAGTGATACACACCCCATAACCATCTTAGAGGTGGTAAAGCATATACACGCCCTATAACAAATATCCTTGTAATAGACGTGTATAACCATACAAAGCATGTATAGCTATACACAGATATCAAACACAAGATAACTTATTCATACACACCACATACTCACCCATACCCACGTATCAAATGACCCCTAAGTTGTTCTAACATTGTTCATCATACTTTAGTGAAACGTAAAATTTGTAATATAAATTATTAGGGTAGTGGTAATTACGTCAAATATGTTAGAAAGTGAAACATATGAATAATATACATATGAAAATAGTTTTTGCAAAATTAAATTCTGCCACGAAAAACGCTCATTCTAATAAGGTGTATCAAATATAAAGTGTACGATGTACCATTGAGCATCACGTGACTGTACCTTCATGTGAAGATATATTATACCATAATTAAGTTTCTTACTGTACCTTAACTATAAAAGAGAAAAGCCGACAATTACTATGCATGGCATGTCAGAATTTCTTCCTGACATGTCAGACACCGTTAAAAATAGTTCTGGCCTGCTAACTTTTAACAAGTTTCATCATTTTTTACGGTTGTGATTATAGGGTAACATTTTAATGCGTTTAGCATACCATTGAGTTCGTATTTGGTGTACTTGTACACATAATTACCTTACTTCTTTGACATTGTTACTTTACCAAAAAGTTAATGCATATTAAAGAGCATTCTAGACATAAGAATCAAATAATCATTTTTTATTCATCATAATGCATCCACCAACATTGCCTCAACACACAAAAGCATGCTTATAATAAAAAGGCTTAATTATTTTTTTGTCCTGTAATTTATGGGGGGTGGCGTTATAGGGGCACATAATTTAGGGGGTGGCATTATAGGGACATTAACTTTCGAAAAAATGGCAATTTAGGGACAACATACGCCACGACCCGGTATGACCCAAACAAGCTGACCTGGAACCCGACCCGCTGGTGCTTAATTGGATTAGCGATGGAATTTTGCGACGGATGTACGGTCGCTAAAGGAGCAGAAATATTAAAGAATTAAATACAGCTCGGTCACAAAGGTTAGCGACGGAAATTCCATCACTTAAGGGAGAAAATTAAAAAAATAGATACAGCTGAGCCGAGCTGTTTCAGGCAATGTCGAAGCTTCGACGCTTATTAAAAAGCTTATCAAGAATGGCAAACATGCAGAAATATGGGGCGGCGGCGCGCCAAAATCAAACAACAACAATAGTAATAATCAGTTGATAAATATGCAAATCGATAATGGCAAAGGAAAACGACAAAGCTCAGACTTCTCAGAAGAACGGCGGCGGTAACTATAATCAGCCTAAAGGTGGTTTTCAGGGTGGCGGCGGCGGTGGTGGTCAGAATCTTCAGCTTCAACAGCAGCTCCAAAAGCTTTACCAGTTGAAGGGTTTTCAAGATCTGAAGATTCCAATGAACAGTACTGTGAAGTTAATCTCCCAAAGAAGACGACGACTACAGCAATGATGAGCTGTATCTATTTTTTTCAATTTTCCCTCTAGCGACGGAATTCTCCATCGCTAACCATTTGGTGACGGAGCTGTATTTATTTATTTTTTAATCTGTCCCCTCCTTTAGCGACGGAAATTCCGTATTTCCATCGCTAAGTTCCGTCGCTAATCCGTAATGAGCCTTAAGCACACTGTCAGCGGATCGGGTTCCACGTCAGCGGGTTTAGGTCAAAATACCGGGTGGGGGCGTATATTGTCCCTAAATTGCCATTTTCTCGAAAGTTAGTGTCCCTATAATGCCACCACCTAAATTATGTGTCCCTATAACGCCACCCTCCCTAAATTACGGGACCAAAGAAATAATTAATTCTAATAAAATTTCCACAATCGAATCAACATGTACGCGTACAATCATTCAGCCAAACTAAAAAGTGATAAAAATAAACTTTGTCATTTCCTCCTACATAGAATTTGAGAGGCTCAATCGCCTTTCAAGACCCAAGAAAACCTTACTCTCCTACGAACCGTATCGGTTGCTAACGTGCATCCATTTATTTACCTTTGTCGTCCATGCTTTTTATTTGTTCTTTACCATTTTCTTAATCAATATTTCTTCGTGAATCAACATGTACGCGTACAACCCCGAAACTCACGTGAACAAACCCAGGCCAAGTTAACCCACTCTCAAATGACATGAATCGATGAAACATGTACTTAGTTCACTCCACAATCATTCAGCCAAACTAAAAAGTGATAAAAATAAACTTCGTCATTTCCTCCTACATAGAATTTGAGAGGCTCAATCGCCTTTCAAGACCCAAGAAAACCTTACTCTCCTACGAACCGTATCGGTTGCTAACGTGCATCCATTTATTTACCTTTGTCGACCATGCTTTTTATTTGTTCTTTACCATTTTCTTCGTCAATATTTTGGTTCTCTTTTTCTGCTATTAAATATCCAGGTAGTCCTGTCAAAATCCAGAAACTTGCTTGAACTATTCTTCTTCTTCCTCCTCTTCCTCTTCCTCTTCTTCTTCTTCTTCTTCCTCCTCCTCCTCCTCCTCCTCCTCCTCCTCCTCCTCCTCATCCTCCTTCTTATTCTTCTTCTTCTTCTTCTTCTTCTTCTTCTTCTTCTTCTTCTTCTTCTTCTTCTTCTTCTTCTTCTTCTTCTTCTTCTTCTTCTTCTTCTTCTTCTTCTTCTTCTTCTTCTTCTTCTTCTTCTTCTTCTTCTTCTTCTTCTTCTTCTTCTTCTTCTTCTTCTTCTTCTTCTTCTTCTTCTTCTTCTTCTTCTTCTTCTTCTTCTTCTTCTTCTTCTTCTTCTTCCTCGTGTTCCTCGTCTTCTTCTTCCTCTTCTTCCTCTTCTTCTTCTTCTTCTTCGGTTCTTCTTCTTCTTCCTCCTCCTCATCATTCCTCTTCTTCTCTCCTCCTCCTTCATCTCCTCCTCCTCCTTCTCCTTCTCTTCCTCGTTCTTTGATCTTATTTTTTCCCTTTACTTCTTTTTTTCATGTTTATTTGGCCAAAGAAAGAAAAACAAAACAAAAACTATAAAGTAGGGGCAAAATCATTTTTGTAGATGAAATGGGACTTATGTGAAAGAACAATTTACATATGGTCCTTAAGTGATAAATGATTTGAGATGGGGAGTTAGTTGAAAGAATTTAGGTAGTGGGGATTTAAATGAAACTGCCCCAAGCTAGATAGTTTTAGATATAACAAAACCAAGTAAAGAAATTGGTGAACAGACTACGGCACTGTAAATACAGCTGGCAACTGGGCCCGCGGACAGCGGGCTGCCATTTCTCAGGCCCGGCAGGGAGGCCTGAATTATGAAATAATTTTTGTTATTACATGTTATATAAATAAATTATTTTTGAGCTCCGATTTTTTAATTTAATCAAGTTTAATGATATAAATAAATTATTTTAACGATATAAGATTTGAATTTAATTAATTTCGAGCTTAAATATTTATCTTCTATTTATTTTTTCTTTTTATAATCTTTTTTTAGATTTGGCAGGGCCGGGCGGGCCTTCATTTTTCAGGCCCGCCAAAGGGCGGGCTTACCGGCGCCCGCCCTGCCAAAGGGGGGCTTTGGAGGGCTACGGGCCGGCCCGTTTTGATAGCTCTGAATGCAGAGCTACCTTTTTAATCTTAAATTAAATTAAATTTAAGTATAGACGGTTGAGTCCCCATCAAGATTTTAACTTACATATTAAGAAAAAGTGAATTACATTATACATTTTCTTAAGTTAAAATTTTAAGGTACACGAATGACGAATGTTATATATATATATATATATATATATATATATATAATATATATATATATATGTCACATCAACGTCCAAAATGTCGATTAATGGCAGCTAGAAGGTGTTAATTAAGACGACATGACTTTAGATGTCGATGTGGGACGTTGAAATGATAGGAATCAGTGCCACATCAACAGGTACCCACATAAGGTGCTCACATAAGGTGAACACCATAAAATTCATCTCTCTCTCTCTCTCTCTGTGTGTATATAAATATCATCCATTGTATTATGTTTGGTTTACTAAAAAAAGTCCATTACTATTGAAAAACTCAATAAATAATATCGAGCCATCACATCTTGAATTCATGTAGGATAAATAGTAAAGGCTTGACATGCGTTTTATGATAATATAAATAAGCATTTTGCCCTTGCTATAACATCTTGTGATACCTAGCCCCAATCTCATTTTCCTCTTCTTCTTTAGCTCATGACCATGACCTAGCTTTATTTTCTTTGCATCAAGCACTGCAAATCACGAGAGGACGAGCTATTAAGGATTAAATAGCTTCTTGAGCGCAAGAAGGTGTCGAGGTAAATGTTAATTTCGAGATTTTTGTTGCTAGTTACAGTTCTTAATTGCACATGACGAAAATTAGCTCATAGGTCCACAAATTGGTATTTGTCGTATTTTCAACAGAGATTTATTGAGTTAAAATTCTCATTTTGAAGTCGATTTGCGTCGAGATTGGTCGATAAATTGGAGTATCATGGGTGGACTTTCAATGACTACGGTTTATTGCAATCAACTCATCTTTTGTTTATGTTTGCCATTACAATACTGGAAATTGGTGATATCTCACCAAGAAAAAGGAAGGGGCCGATTGGATACGTGATGGCCAATAGATTATAAAAATCAATAAAATATTTGAGAGAGATTGTTGAAATTAGTGATGTAACATGTGTCAATTACCTTAGGATGAATGAAAATGCATATGCATCTCTCGTATATCTGTTGAAAATATTGGGGGATTGAACGATGCGAAATATACCACGGCATGCGACAAAACCGCTATTTTCCTGTAAGTTATAGCGCACCATACCAAAAACCGTGTGATACAACAAACTTTATGGAATCCGGACACGAGCAAGTACTTCTACGAGGTATTGAATGTTATCTTGAAGTTGCACCCCATACTTATTTCGCACCCGCAACCAGCCGAGAATGACGACAACGATCCCCGATGGAGGTGGTAATACAACAAATATAAAAAAAGGTCAACATCCAAAAGTTGTATGTACTAGCTGCTACAATTTCTCGTAAATGGTGGTGGATTTCGTTGGCATCTATGCCAATTGGAGTAAAGTCTGCACAGGAAATACAATAACAATGACTAAGCTTCGCAGTAAGCTACTCAACTAATAACTATATAGAACAAGAGACGAATGAACTCCATCAAATCGTTCAATCTCATCAGCAAATTTTCATCAAATGATACTGCAACTGAAATCGGAATTATAATACTAGAACAAAGTAATATAAATAGTGATAGAACGTTGCGATTACCTCGACCGCCTGTACTACCTTAGTAAAGATTCAACAAAGGCGTCAAATCAAAGTTTAAAAAAGTCATTGCAGTTAGATAGGTTTTTTTAGGGTATTTTTGCTAAATGACCTTTGAGTGAACAAGTTTTTGCAAAATGACCTCATTGAGATTTAAGTTTTGGTCAAATGACATCCCTTTACATAACTTAGTTAGCTGATATTATCTTAACACTAATTCTCAATTAATATATAGAAACAAAAAAAGTTATATAATAAAAAACGTTAAAAAAGAAAAAAGAAAACTCAACGACATTAACTGTCATTTACGATGCCACATCCACCACCAGTGAAAAGCAAGACTCGATCATTTATGACACCAACAACCATGCGATTGGCAAAACAATATTCAGAAAGCACAAGGTTTGCTGAATGTCGCGCCATTAAACCAAGAAATTTGCCACATTGTTCGTGAACGTAAGTCATTTTTTTCGGGTTTTCGCTGTTGGCGTTATACTAATGCATTTTTAGTCCGTCAACTATAACTTTGAGTGGGTTTGCTATTTGTTGAATTAATTTAAACGAAGTCGTTGCCGTCTTGATGAATTTCATAATGAAACTTCGGTAAGTTTTGGAAACTTTGCTCAGAGTGTTGGGTTCTCTTTCGTGGGTGTTAAGAGTAGAGAAACCGTTTTTCACCGTTGGATATGATGCGGTGAAGCAGAATCGTAGTAGTGATATCTCGTGGTGGGGATACCATCTTCGTCAATACGGGTTCTCCGTTGTATAACGAATACGCAGCTATGAAATGATTCCTGAGTACCAGTTATATAAATGAGAACCTCTAGGTTCTCAGCTGTATAATGGGTACCCAGATATGAAATGGTTTCTGAGTACCCGTTATATATGAGAACCTCTAGGGTACAACATCGGTTCTCAACTGCACCTCGGTTCTCAGCTGCGTTACAGGTCTCCAGTGATGAAATAAGTGTTGGGTACCCGTAATAAATCTGAGAACCCGTGGTATAATAGGTACTCAAAACACAAATGGTTGATGAGTACCCTTTATCTGAGAACCATCAAGAGCTTTACTAGCTCGCATTGTTTTGCTGGACGGATTTATTACACGGTTTCCACGAGTATTAGTCTTTTTCTAATTGTTTACTATAAGGGTTATTATTGGGTACTCAAAAGGATACTCAGCGTTGAATCATTTAGAGAGAACCCTGTGTAACTTCTGAGGACCCATTCTGTAGCGACCCTAGCCATCGCTACCATTTCTAGCCTTGTCTTACGTGCCTAACTACGTATTTAGTTAGAAGAAACGCGAAAAAGCGGAATAAATTTTTCCTTTTTCGTAAAGGAGTTCATGTCATGTACACGCCAAAAGAATGCATTTTCAGGACAAAAGAATGCTTCCAAACTTTCTAATTACATTCGAGTCATATCTACATGTGTTGTGTATACTTGTGAAGCAAAAGATCCTATGCGCCCGGCCTCACAGGTCATCATCACGTACACACCACCCTCCCAAAGTCGCTCGGAAGCTCCAAAAGAAAGCCCTGCTGGCTAGGCGATCACGTACCGTGTTCGCTGGGACCTACAACATATAAAACATGGGATGAGCTTATATAGCCCAGTAAGTAGGATTTATGCATGCTGTGCCCGTGTCCTGACTTGGTGAGGCATATACGCCAATGCTCACTAAACCTCACAAAATCATGTCATGTCATGTCTTGTCTTGTAGGGTCCCTAATACACGTCTTGTCTTGCACGTGTCTTGTCTTGTAGGGCCCTCGGCTAATCCTTACTACGAGGGCATTCGCCCGATTTACACGTCTTGTCTTGCACGTGTCTTGACATATCACACGTCTTGTCTTGCACGTGTGTTGTTTAGTAAATAAATTTATGTTAGTAACTATTTGTCGCGCCCCGGCGATCATGCATCCCTCCTGTCATGCCATGTCATTAAAACTCTCATGGGACTCGTGTATGCCGTGAAATGCATGTATGAAATGTGAAATGACTTGTCGTGCCATGTCTGGTAAGGGATGCCATGTCATGAAATGGGTAATTCATGTCATGTAATAAATCACATAGTCTCATAGAAGCACGGAATCACATAAATAATGCGCACGTAATTTTTATGTGTTGAGTTGAAGAGTCCCACTTACCTGTTGTCCGTCGGTTGTTAGCTGGCGGTTCTGTGAAACTATTAGTTCCTATTCCCAAGCATAAAATTATATCGTCAGTGTACTATTCTAATTTCCTGAATTTCCTAAGTATTAAAACGCTTAGCTCTAAGATAATTAAATATTGGAATTTGCCTAAGTCAAGTCAACTCGTAAAATGTTAGATTAATTGGTGAAGTTCGTGAACTGCCCTACACTTGTGAAATTTTATAATTCGTGATCCGCGGCTTGACCTAATTCGCGAACCTTAGGGTTCGCCAAACTAGTCCGATTCGCAAAAACCCCGTTCCTTTTTCCGTCCGCGAATTCATCTTTCCGAGTTCGCGAATTGCTTGTAGTTCGCGAATCCCCGACTCGCGAAACTATTTTCTTTTTATAATACCCGCGAAACTTCTAACTCACGGAACAGACTTCGCGAACTACATAACAGCTCGTTCTGTGAAATTCTAAATCCCTGATTGTAAGCATAAAATTATAAATCAGTGTACAATTAATTTATTACACTGTCTAAGACCTTGAACTCCCTAAGTGTGGAGAGATATTTATTAAAAAAAACTCAGCTCAAATTAAATTAATTCTTAACATGAAGACTTCCTAAACCTCAATTCGTGAAGTTCTATAATTAGCGAACTCTTAAATATGATTTCCAACTTGTGACCCTTGCTTAGTTCGCGAGATACTTCACTAATTCGCCAAGCTCACCCTTATCCCTCCTGTAATTAATTTGCTAGGCTCGTATAATTATTGATACTAACACCTCCTAATTCGAGCACTATCATATGAATTCGTGAAGCTCACATACTTACAATATTATTTTATTCTCAGCCCGTGAACTTTTTATGTGTCTACACAATTCCCTACTCAATTTGTGAAGTGTTTATGGTAAAATAATACCTCGTGAGGTCCAATCATTTTAATTCATCAAGTCTATTTATAATTATTGATATCACACCTCATCATTCCATTAATTTGTGAAGTTTACTATACCCACAATTCGCCAAGTACTTATTATTTTATTCCTATATTTCTCACCAAGCTCGTGAGGTCCCCTTTGAAATTTGGGGAGCTTATCTTATGATTTGTAACTCTTGGCTTCTTCCAAGGTCACACTCCAATCATTACCTATTGTGGTCTAGCTAATATTAGTATAATTATTAATATTAACACCTCACCTAAAGAGGTCTAGCTTATAATAATATTTTTATTGCATAGTGTTTCGTGAGTTTCCTATGGTGCAGGCACAAGTCCCAACCTCACTAAATTTATGAAGTTTGTTGCCTAGTATATGCATGATTCGCCAACTAGCTTGGGTTCGCCAAGTGCTATAATTTTTATTATTTTATTCCTTCAATTCGCAAACTATCTTGGTCTCTAAAATCGCAAAGCATATTTTATACTTTCATGATTCGCAGAATTAACCCTTACACACATACACTTCACCAACTTGGTAATTCGCGATCCTCATGGATTCGCAAATCTCCTATGCCACCTAATTCGCAAATTACCCTGATTCGCCAATTGTTATTTAGTTCGCGAATCGTTCTCCCAGGATTCGCGAAATTGGATTCGCCAAATCCCAACCCGCGAAATATACGAGTTCGCGAAACTCAATGCACGACTCCATTCGCAAAACACTTAACTCTGCTCATAATTCGCGAAACCAATTCGTGAAGTTTACCCGCCTCCTGAATTCGTGAATTCATTACCTAACCTATCCGACCCGTGACCTCGTGAAACAGATTATTAGAGTTCGCGATCCCTTTCTTACCATGGATTCGCGAATTAGAATTCGTGAAACTTGCCTTTCGCGAATCCATTTAGAAAAATACTTTTGAATTCACGAAATGCTGGTTATAAAAATCAAAATACCACTTTTCCTCAAAAACATCGTAAACAACGCATGAAAGAATCCCTATAAATCTTAGTAATAACACGGGTTCGGGCAGATTTTCATTGTGCCAACCTACTGAGCATGCTAAATCGATCTTAACGTCGGGCTCTAATACTTAACAATCATAACTAGATTTATACTCTCGGGTCTTAAATCACACAACCCTTAGCAAATTAGTATTTTCGTGTTTATAATCCCCAGTTTACACTATCTGTTGAATCAAAATATCAAGTCTAGGGCAAGAAGATTATACCTTTCTCCAAGTCTCTTCACTTCGTTTCTTTCTTTTTTCTCCTAAGTGTTTCGATGGCTTTTCTTTTCAAGTGGGTTTTCTTGAGGGCTTAATGGGTTTTGGTTAGATATTTTAGAAGGAAGGCATGGTGATGGGACTATTGTGCACGTGAGTTCTCCTTAATTTAAGGAAAGTCCATCCTTATTTTAATATGTTTGGGCCAAAGTAATTTATCTTGGGCCTTATTTGGATTTTTATCTAGCCCAAATATTATATTTCGAATATATTAATTCCTCACATCTAACTTCTATCGGGAATTTCCTATCGAAATCATATTTCTTATACGAAAACTATTCCTAAATCCCAGCTTAATTTCTACCAACTCAGATTAGCACATAAGTTTTAATGCACACAGTTTCATAGAATTCACATATAAGCACATAACTAGTGCACACACATTCACTAATCACATAGGCACATAATTACTTGCACAAAATTCATGAAATCGTGCGGGCATGTAATTAATCCATGGAGTGCATGTAGTCACGTAGAACACGTAATATGCACATAGAATTATTGGCCATACTAGCTTACGGGGACCCCGGGCATTACACATTCAGTCAAACGAACTTTGACTACGATTTTAAGTCCAAAATAGTATAATGAAAGGAACCGCTCGCCATGAATAATATAAAGCATTTATGACAAGTCAATTGCGTCTTTTAAGAAAAAAGTGGAATGTCGGTAAGAATATGAAAGTTGTAGAACATTATTAATACAATCATACATCATTATCACTTAACACAACATGTTAACTCCATATTTTAAATAAGCTGAGATTTCACTTCATATATTATCTCCCCGACACAAACCACTAAACCACCGAAGACTGAACTAAAACCGTCTCTAGACCAAATCGTAAAAAATCATTCATGAGCGAATTAACTCTTAGTATTTGTTTCTTATCTGAGAACCCGTATAGATTCTCAGTACCCGCCAGTCAAGAGTTAATCCACTTATGAATAATTCCTAACAGTGATAACGACAGTTATGACATGTGTGATTGTTTACGAAAGTGACCCTTAATTCACTCGTGAATGATTCCTGACATAGAAAGAAATAGTTATGACATGTTTGACTGTTTTTGGTTGTGAAGGTTTTTGTCTGATTTTGTAATAATTATGTCTTTAAGTACTCTAAAAGGAATATTATTGGGTACACAGGAAAATAAAGGGTACTCAGAGTTGAATAATTTTGTTAGAACCTGTGTAACTTCTGAGAACCCATTCAGTCAAACGAACTTTGACAACGAGCCCAGAAATAGTATAATGGAAGGAACCGCTCGCCACAAATTATATAAAGCATTTATGATAAGTCAATTGCATCTTTAATAAAAAAATGGAATGTCGGTAAGAATACGAAAATTGTTGAACATTATTCATACAATCATACCTCATTATCACTCAACACAACGTGCTAACTCAAAATTTTAAATAAGCTGATATTTGACGACATATATTACCTCCCCGATACAAACCACTAAACCACCGAAGATTGAATACTAAAACTGTCTCTAGACACGCCAAATCGTAAAAAATCAACCGTGATTTGCATAGGGTCCTCAGATAATCAACAGGGCCTTAGTATTTGTTGCTTATCAGAGAACCCGTATAGACTCTCAGTACCCGCCAGTCAATAGTTAATCCACTCATGAATGATTCCTGACAGTGACAGTTATGACATGTATGACTGTTTTTTAAAGTGACATTTAATTCACTCGTGAATGATTGTGTAATAATTATGTCTTTAAAATATATATGTTACTCTAAAAGGGTTATTATTGGGTATTCAGGTAAAGAAAGGGTACTCATAGTTGAATCATTTTGTGAGAACCTATGTAACTTCTGATGACCCATTTAGTCAAACGAACTTTAACTACGATTTTAAGCCTCGAAATAGTATAATGGAAGGAAAACAATAATGAAAGAACCTGTGTAAGAAAAGCGAAAAAAGGGAAAACAAATAGAGATTGTGGGTTATACTACGGCTTTTTTATTGAGCCCGAAAGTTTGAGCACGGAAGATTCAGCACAATAGGGTCTTCACTGGAATCTACTTTTACATGGATTATTATAATTTTTTTAAGGGAATCAATCATAAATTAATATTGAGACCCTTCGGTTTATCTGAGTACTTTTTGTCCCAGACAATAAATTTAAATAATAATTAACATGTGGGTATACTTTTCACATGTCGTTAAAATTGGCAATAAGAATCGTTCAACCAAAACATAAGTTAAGACAAACAGTCAAACAGTCATGTTAACAACCACCATATCATCTAGCATGCACAGAACCATCCCATTACGGAAAAGCGGACTGGTGTTTGATTGGTGATTATATACAAGAAATTATAAGATGAAACAAAAAAATCTACAGAGTTGTAAAAATGGATAGAGCACTTATGATGTTATCTACCCCTTTCCTATTCATATTTCATTCTGATTGTTGACGAAATCTGCCTCTTCATTAAAAACCAAATTAATTGGTCCGAAAGGTTATTGAATCATGGCCCGACATAGATTACGTGGCCAAATTGTGATGTCATTATTTTCCGAAGCTCGTATTGGTTCAGGAAATTGACTATACGCTCATAGACGAAGTCATCATCCTGAGAAAGTTGTGGTTTCAACAAAACCCATATAAATTCAAAAGCAAATCATATGTAGTCAAGTAAAGGTTTTACTGTTGTTTTCAAATGTGTGTGTTCGGTTCTCATACTTTATACGGTCCTCAGAAGTGGGCATCGATCTGAGGACCCATAAAAATCTGGGAACTCACCAAATCGCGAAGGTAGGTTCTCAGACCATGAACGGGTTCTCAGATAATAGCGGGTCCTCAGACGTGGGCTCAAATAGGAGAACCCGTCTACCTCTGAGAACCTTTTCTCTTCCAATGGAACTAATTTCTGAGAACCTTTTTTTTTCATGATTTAAACTCTGACAACCCTATCTCAAACGCAGCCTTTCATCAACGGGTTAGTAATCAACCTTTTAATGGCCGACTGTGTGAACCTGTTAGGCTGTGTGAGTACCCACGACATCAACAACCCTCAAACATCCAAATAACAGAGAAACATACTCGGAAATTACGAAACAACTGAAGAGTTAAATAACATACAATTTCGGACGTCGTTGCGTGCGTTCTTAGAGCTGTAATGCTGAAAATCTTCACAAGGGGTCTCACGGTGAATGAATCGTCGTTGTTTTCTTTCATTTTTCTTTTATCATTTTTTTCCGTTTTTAACACATCTTCTCATTTAATTGTAGTTAATGCCCACAACTGCCCTTTTAAATAGGGGTATTAAAGTAATTTCTCCTTAGGTAGTAAGGGTGCAAGTGTCTATTCAAAAAATGGAGGTCAGTCAGCTAAAATGAATGTGAGAAGAGATTATCTAGCTAAAATACCAGGTTTTTTTTTTACGGGAGGAAGGAATAGATGAATTGGGTTCCACTGTTTTTAAAGGATAATAGTAATAGTTGGCCTATAATGACAAAAGACTCTTATGTCCTACAATTACATGTAGCCGAATAAATAACAAAACATGAATCCAATTTACTGTAATTTGTAAGAAATAGGCTGAAGAGTTATCTCTTGGGCTTGCCAAATTGGTTTTATCTAACATCGCTACTAAACACTGCCATGCTTTGGACTACTCGATGTACTTTACAGCATGCTCTTGTTATGAAATATTTATTATGATTTATATTATATTAAGATTATTTTATACTCCCTCTGTCCCAGTAACTTTATCACATAAGTTGTTGGGCAAGCAAATTAAGGTGGCTTTATTATAATAATATTATACAATTTGGGTTAGATATAGACAACTTGCTTAAATTTATAATCTTTTCCTAATTATTCTCACTAGTTACTTTTCCCTACAATTACATTTAAAATGGTGTTTAATTTTTTACCCAAAAAGGAAAGGTGATAAAAATTATTGGGACGCCCGAATTGAAAGGAGAGAATTTAGAGGGAGGTAATATAATTTCTATACTTTTGATGTATTTACAATGTAACTCAAAACACCTATTTATACTAAAATCATACACGAAAATTTATACAATTTACTGATCTACAAAACTCATATAAAATACAATCTTTTTATACACCTCATCTTATCATAAATTCATGAGTCATTAATATTCCAAAAAATCCACATTTAATCACACAATTCTGCTGATTCATTGTGATGAATCATGATTTAATTTTGATGATTCATTGTGATGAATCATGATTTATTCATAATACCCCTTGAATTTTTTTTTTAAAGAATATGCTTTAGCTTGTTGCCTCATTAAAACTCTTATTGGGAAAACCACAGTTAGTTGATTCGACTGTGGAAGTTGATCTCTACGACGGAGGTTGATCTTGACGATGGAGCGTGATCGTGCTGATAACGTGTTTAATATTTATTATGATTTATATTATATTAAGATTATTTTTTATATATTATGATTATTTTGATAATAATATAAGGAGAGAATTTAGAGGGAGGTATATAATTTCTATACTTTTGATGTATTTACAATGTAACTCAAAAAACCTATTTATACTAAAATCATACACTAAAATACAATTAGTCATCTATCCAACTCATACAAAAATACAATCTTTTATACACATCGTCTTATCATAAATTCCTGAGTCATTAATATTCCAAAAACATCCACATTTAATCACACAATTTTGATGATTCATGTGATGAATCATGTTTTATTTATAATAGCTCGGTTTTTTTTTCTGATTTTTTTCATTTTTAACGGCTCGTATTTCCTAGGTGGATGATGGTTCGAAGTTTGGTATGTAAGTGTTAAAAGTGGGTTGTCGACTAATTTTGTTGTATTTTTTAGGGTCTTATATTAGCGCAGCCATGTGAATGGAATCCATTAGCATTCATTCGTTCGTTATATAATTAATCGCATATCATCACTTTGATCACCAACTGATCGATTAAATGCTCACTTGGCACTTCAGTTTACACTACAGTTCTATTTACCATCTATCTATATCCGAATGAACCCCTCTTTAAATGGGTTATTACTTACTAGATTTTGTTTTATAATAATCCTATACAGATAATTTCTTCTTCTTTTAGTTCTGGGCATTGCCCCTTTTACCTCCGAAAAAAAGAAATCTTCTTCTTCTTCTTGCCAAGGAGGGTAGATGTCCAAAATAGAGCTAGTTGTTGATGCTCCACTTCACAATATTGGCTTCCAAGTAGACGAACTTTCTGCTCGAAAAGTCTCTGGTCACTTCCTCTTGACAGAGAAATGTTGCCAGGTATCAAATCCCAACTCAAAAAAAAATCACCTTTTTGAAGGTGAAGAAGAAGTAGCCTCGCCTCATCTTTAGTTCATCAACACTTAAACACGATAGATAAAGAAAGCATTTTTAAGGCCAGACAAGCCACGTCAAAAAACCAATTTTTGTCGTCTTAATTTAGATAAAGGGCTCCATGATTACAACGTCAAACTGATTTGTTTCCTTCAATGAATAAATAAAAAGCAATTTGAGGAAGCCCGTTTAAGGTATTGCATGGAGGCATCTCGGCGCTAATAGCAGAAGCTCTGGCTAGCATGGGAGGCCATATTGCCTCTGGTTTTCGCAGAATCGCCGGCGTACAACTCAGCATCAATCATCTGAAAAGCGCAACGCTCGGCGAATAGTCTTTGCAGAGGCCACGCCTGTTAATGTCGGGAAAAGCATGCAGGTAAGAACCTCAACTTTGCTTCTTTTTGTTCTTAGGGTGCGCGTTTAGTATGCAAAGTTCTATCCAGTGAAGCAAAGGAAAAGCGTTATGGTATGGCACGCTAAGCACGACGTACAGTACTCTGATGCATAATCACCGCGCTTTTTCTTTTCTTTTCTGCATCGATCAAACGCACCCTTAAAGGAACAGAACAATTTAGGATAATAGATGTTCCGTATTTGGGTCCATCTAAAGCGAATATGTTCGTGGTGCGTCTGGATCAGTACCATTTACAAAGTAAGTCCATCTATCTTTGTGTATGAAATGTCATTTTCGTGCAGAAAGTAGAGCGAAAATGGGTTGAGAAAAAATAGTGCAAGAAAATAGAGTGAAATAAAAACGGGCACTGTGTAAAATTAACTAAAAGTAAAGGATCATTGTGTTATTGTTTGGGCAGGTGTGGAACGTGAACTTGTGGAAAAATGATCCATCGAAGGAGTTTAAGATACATATTGCATCGTCTAGGGTTACCCTTTTTAACTTGCCCGAGCAAAAGCCATAACTGATGAGGCTAAGAATATCAGAAAATTCGCCAAGCTATAGATAATAGTAGCTATTTCAAACTACCACGACTTATGTACTACTGTGACTTTCATTATTTGTGTTATTGTTGTAACAGTTAATCATTAATTAACGTTCACGCAATGTGCATTGCCGTGCGTATAATAAATGTTCGAATTATTGGACTACACCTTTGGCTTGTTTGGTGTGCCCATTCTATCCCTTTAAATATAAATGTTTGGTTGTTTTCATTGGACAAACTTAAATGAATTAGGTGCAACTCCTCTCCCTACAAAGCCAATCACATTCTGAAATAGAAAAAACACACATTGTCGCCTTTTTTCTTTTGGCTTTAAATCTTATTTAAATTGATCTTTTTTTAAAAAAAAAAAAGATAAGCGTATTTAAGCCATCTCTAAATTTGCAACATGAAAATACAATTAATTTAACCCAAAACATAGTTGTATCAATGTTTTCTCTCGAGACATAGAACCAGGGCCAATTCTATGTAGAACCGACATGAAATGGGAGCCAATTCTAGTACTATTAACAAGCAATCAGCTCTATCATATATTATGCAATATAATATATTAAAAAAATTAAGGCCTATATAACCCTATAATATAATATAAACTTTTTAGATAACTAAAAGATTATGACTGGTCCGAATAGAAACCGGCATTCCACAACCAGCGCTCTGTTCTTTGGTTCGGAACTGATATGAGAATCAATCTGATGTCTATGGAAAGAACCTGTTCTATTTTGGTGCCATGTCTAAGTCAAAATTTCGAATCAGTGTCAGAGTATTTTGTTGGTTACGGTGTTGGCGTCTGGTCGGTGGCGCTCGTAAAACTCGGACAGAGTTTCGGCTTACTACGTCGAAGTCGAGGCACGTATGTCGTATGCTTTCCGTAAGACGTTATTGCTCCGAATTTCAGTGCCTCGGGTTGTCGCAATACGTCCCGAAGATACAACGACTTCAGGAATTTCGAAACGTCGCACACCGTAACGAAATTATCGGGCGAATCTTCTAAAGACTCGAGCCTTTCTTGCTTTATTACTAATAAGGGAGATGCTGTCAACTTATTCTAAAATGCTGAGAGTTAATTGAATAACTTTCTATTCTGGCACGGGATCTATATATAGTTTCTGAAAAGCTGCAGGGGTCAATTCGCAAAAAGTCATAACTTTTCAGGTTGATCCTCTTTGACTGGGCAGACACATCCTTTGGCCAGGGGTCAGTCTGGGAATAGTCACAACTTTCGGACTGATACCCAATATCCCTTCAATCAGCCACATCATCACGCCCAGTCAGCGCCAGATCAGCGCCACGTCAGTCAACGTCAGTCCGCGTGTCAGTGACACGTCATCAGCCGCCACGTCATCAATTTTTTTTCGTTTTTTTTGTTTATTTGGGCTGGCTTTATTAATTAATTTCTCATTCACCCGATATCGGTTTTGAGCAAATTAATATTCGTTAGATTTGTCTCGAACCGTAGATTCGTAATCTTTCAACGATTTCTCGTTTCGGTGATCGACGTCTTCTCGATTTAATAAAATCGTTTCAGCTCTTTTCTTTGTAGGCTAATTACCCACAGTTGGGCCCAAGGCCCATTTGGGCTTAAAACCCAACAATCCCCCACATGAATGGAAATTAATGTAAATGCAATGCATGCTGACTCTTGCAAGAAAGTCCCGACGACCCATCACTGCATCGAGATAGGTAGCTTGTGGCTTTGAACCTTCCCTAGTGAAATACTATCGGATTTACTCGCTGCTCAGTGAACGTGATGTCTTGAACTGGCGGCTTTTTGTGTAAACCAAGACAACAGTATACACACAGTGGTGAATTTAATCTCTTTTCGATTCTCACGTTGTGTCCGTTTCAGCCGTGGACCATATCTCCGATTCATAAGTGTTTTCCATTGAAGCGGCCCGCTTCACACTTATATAGGTGACCGACTATTAGGACTTAATCCTGGAGTAGCCCGAAATACTCCACCGCTTTGGTATAGTCATCATTAAAAGCATACGTGGTTACCCTAACCACACGTCATCGGGAAATTACTTGGGCAGCTGTCGAGAATGAACTTTATTAGTTTCCAAGTATAATACTGAACTAATCGCAGCTTAGTTGTCTCATTGAACCAAGTTCGTGGGATCTCCACTTATCGAGGTTGAGTTACCACTGTTTTCGTTCTTTGGTGTGTGGATTTTTAGTCCCATTCCCCTTACTGCGTTTTCTAACTGATCTCTAGCTATGCCTTTTGTCAGCGGATCTGCAATATTTTCCTTTGACTTTACATAGTCGGTGGAAATTATTCCGCTAGAGATAACCTGTCTTACGGTGTTATGTCTCCGACGAATGTGGCGAGACTTACCGTTATACATACAGTTTTGTGCCCTGCCGATAGCCGCCATGCTATTGCAGTAAATCATAAGTGCTGGCACAGGTTTACTCCAACACGGAATATCCTCCAGAAAGTTTCGAAGCCATTCTGCTTCTTCGCGCGGCTTTATCTAGTGCGATGAACTCCGACTCCATCGTGGATCGAGCTATGCACGTTTGTTCGGAGGACTTCCAAGAAACTGCTCCTCCACCGATGGTATATATATAACCACTCATGGATTTGGAGTCTTTACTATCAGATATCCAATTCGCATCGCAATACCCTTCTAGTACCGCGGGATATCTCGAGTATAGTATGCCATGATTAATCGTGTGCTTTAGATATCTTAACACTCTTCTTAGTGCTACCCAGTGGCTACTACCCGGGTTACTCGTAAACCTGCTTAGTTTACTAATTGAGTACGCTATGTCAGGTCGAGTACAGTTAGACAAATACATCAGACTGCCAATCACCCAAGCGTATTAGAGTTGCGATACAGGCTCTCCTCTATTTTTGGGTTAGTGTACATTAGTGTCCACAGGTGTCTTAGCCGGAGGATCATCGAAGGTGTTAATTTTCTTTAACACGTTCTCAACATAGTGAGATTGTGTAATCACAATTCCTTTGGACGTCTTAGAGACATTTATTCCCAAAATGACGTCAGCCAACCCCATATCTTTCATACTGAAATAATTTTTCAGCATATTCTTGGTATTAATGATTATTCTTGATTGCTTCACATGATTAACATGTCGTCTACGTAAAGACAGACAATCACAAACTCATCGGGTGTGCCTTTTATATAAATGCATTTATTACACTCATTAGTCTTAAACTCATTCGACAACATCGTCATGTCGAACTTCTCGTGCCACTGTTTCGGCGCTTGCTTGAGCCTGTAACGTGATTTCACTAGTCGACACACTTTATTTTCCTGCCCAGGTACAATAAACCCTTCGGGCTGCCTCATATATATTTCTTCCTCGAGTTCCCCATTTAGAAATGCCTTTTTCATGTCCATCTGGTGTATCACGAGGTCATACAACGCTGCTATAGCGATCATGACCCGTATGGATGTAATCCTTGTCACGGGTGAGTATGTATCGAAGAAATCATACCCCTCCTTTTGGTTAAACCCTTTAGCTACGAAACGAGCTTTATATTTTTCGATTGATCCATCGGTCTTAAGCTTCTTTTTAAGGACTCATTTGCATCCTAAAGGCTTGCACCCCTTTGGGAGGTCTACCAGCTCCCACATATGGTTTTGCATAATGGACTCAATCTCGCTGTTCACAGCTTCTTTCCAGAACGGAGCTTCTGGACTAGACAATGCGTCTGCAAAGTCCGAGTTCATCATCTAACATATAAGTTAGGAAGTCCGGCCCAAATGATTTGGCCACCTTTTTACGTTTGCTTTGTCGTGGTTCCTCGTTTTCTTGAGGTAACTCTCCACGGCATCGTAAGTTCGCTTATTATAGCTTATTTCTTTCTTTTCCTTATTTGGAAAAATATTCTCGAAGAATACAGCGTTCCTCGACTCAAATATCATCCCTGCATTCATTTCAGGGTTTTCTGATTTGTGCACAAGAAATCTATATGCACTACTGTTATTAGCATATCCGATGAAAATGCAATCAACAGTCTTTAGTCCTATCTTAACCTGTTTAGGTTTAGGTACTTCGACCTTTGCTAGACACCCCCACACTTTCAGGTAGTTGTAGGATGGAGTCCTACCTTTCCATAGTTCGTATGGAGTCTTTTCTTTCTTTTTGTGTGGCACCATATTTAGAATGCGGTTTACCGAGAGGATTGCTTCCCCCCACAAGTTCTGAGGTTGCCCAGAACTGATCAACATAGCATTCATCATCTCCTTAAGAGACCTATTTTTGCGTTCAGCAACTCCATTTGACTGGGGGTGAATAAGGCGCAGCTGTTTGATGAATAATGCCGTGTTCTTGGCAAAATTCTTCGAACGGCGCCACGTATTCTCCTCCTCTATCACTTCGAATTATTTTTATTCGTGAGTTTAGTTGATTTCCAACTTCACTCTTATATCTTTTGAAGGCATCAAGAGCCTCGTCCTTGCCACTTAACAAATATACGTAGCAGAATCTCGTGCAATCATCAATAAAAATAAAAAAGTACTTTTTTCCACCTCTAGTCTGCACGAACTTTAGATCACATATATCAGTAAGGATCAATTCTAGAGCCGCACTACTTCTCTCAACAGAGAAGAACGGTGCCTTGGCCATTTTTGCCTCGACACAGACTTCACATTTTTGTTTTGAGTCGACTTCCATTTGTGGAAGCAGGTTTAAACTTATTAACTTTTTATTTTATTTAAACCAACGTGTCGTAATCTATGATGTCATAGATTGGAACACTCAACCAAGTAAGATGAACTTTCTTTATTATTATTAGCGCGTTCAATCTCGCGTATTACAGGCATTACATTCATCTTAAAGAGCCCCTTCTCGAGGTAGCCCTTTCCTACGAAATTACCGTTTTTAGTCAGTACATATTTATCACTCTCAAACACCTGCCTAAATCCGGCTTTGCTCAACAGGGAGCCGGACACCAAGTTATTGAGGATGTCTGGCACATGCAGCACGTCCACAAGAGTGAGTTCCTTGCCCGAGGTCATCTTCAGCACTACCCTCCCTAATCCGACGATGTCAGAGGTGGCTGCGTTGCCCATGAACAGCATCCTGCCTGAGATAGGGATGTAGGTTGAAAATATCTCCTTATCAGAGCAGATGTGGCGAGTCGCTCCATAGTCGATATACCACAACCTAGGATTGTCTACCACGTTGGCCTCATATACGACGGTGGCTAGGTCCATCTCTATCAGATCTGTCCCCGACTTTGCCTCGGTCAAGTGAGCTTGGTTCTTTTTGCTCTTTTTCTTCAGCCGACAGTCATTGGCCATATGCCCAGGGTTGTCGCAGTTGTAGCAGTTGCCCCTTATTTTGTTCGGCTTCTGCTGCGTCGTATTAGGCCTGTAATACCCGTAAAATTTTAATACGGGATTTGATATAGTTATAATGTAATTTTGGGAATTAGAAAGTTTCATAAAGAAGTCCAAGTTGTGGAACAAAATATAAAATCCGAGAATTTCGAATTAAATTCGAAGTTGACCAAAATAATAATAATAATAATAATAATAATAATAAAATAAAATTGCGAAAGAAAATAGCATGGGCTTAATAAGGGGCTAAGTTAAATATGTAAAGGAGGTCCAATAAGTTAATGGGCTATACTTGACAATTAAATAAAGCCCAAACCATTGAATGGTGATAAGTATTAATATTTCTTAACCTTAAGGCAATCGAACGTCATCACCACCTTTATGTCTAATCACTCCCAAAGTTCAAGGTCTTGATGGGTATCAAATGTATAATGAACAAGAGAACATAACAAATTAAAGGAAGACCTTGAGCTCAAACTTAGAAACCCAAGCTAGAATTCGTGAAGTATTATCAAGCCAAGTAACGTCTTGCCAAAAGGAGGTATACCATAGTTTGTACTTAGTAATTTGGTATAAGCTTAATATATTTCTGTGTATGTCTCTACGATTGTTACATGGTAATCAGGGAATAATCCAAAGCTTATTAGGTGTAGAAAACCCTAACTGTCGTAGACTAGTATACTGAAGTTGTCATCAATATCATGTGACCTTATGGTAATCCTAGGAACTATACGGAAGTAGTATGCTTAGAAATTATACGATTTAGATTTAGCATTCCATATGAGAAATAGATGATGAGATGTGTCTGTTAGAAAGATTTCGATATGCTTGTATTAACCTCGACAATTTTGACTAAGAAACACTTCGACATTTTCCTTTAGAAGCTCAATATTTATTAGATATAGAGATATGATGGAGCTCGAGATTTTTCTTGCACAGTTTTCGACCTTAGTGAGACCGTGATATAGGATGTCGATATCATAATAAAAGTCGACATGCCAACTCGACATTTCATTTTCAACCAAGGTCTCGATATTATTAATAGGTCTCGATATTATTTAGGGGTCTCGACATTTACTAAGAAGTCTCGACATTTTATCCTACCATATATTAAGAGGTCGACATTTTTAAGGTATAATAGGTCTCGACATTTGTTCTTGTTCTCAACTTAGTAACTCGACATTATTTATTTATAAGATCTCGACATTTATATTGGTAAAGACCTCGATATTTGTATAAATATTTCGACATTTTGTTTTAGTTAATAAATTTTCGGTATTTTAGGGTTTAGCTATTTCTAGGGTTTTCGATATTCTAGGGTTTATTTACTTTTAGAAATTTCATTATTTTTTTAGGTGTTCATAAATTTTAGGGTTCTAATAATTTTAGGATTTTCAAAATTTATATAACTTAGTAAATTAATACGAAAATTTCTATTATATTCAGAGGACCGAAATATAGGGACTACACCGGACTTCGTATTCGATTATAGCAGGAGGACAGGTAGGTGGATCATCCATCTGCAATACGTAAACACAAAAGTGAATTTATGTGTTTCCATGTGATTCGATGATTTACGTGACTTACGTGACTTATGTGTTATACCTGTTTTCCACGCGTTTAATATAAATCATGTTTATATGAGATTTCTAGTACATGCATGGCACGTGCATATCACGTTAGGGCGAGAGATGGTTGTACCGTAGTGAGACGGTAGTGATATGTGATATTGACGTACGGGGTAGAAAGAGATGCTTGTGATTGGTGACTCTTAGAGGAGTCGAGGTTGGGCTCACTGGGTACCTGGCGGAGACAGGCGTGATCGGTCTGTCTACTCGGGCGTGACCGTCCCGAGGTGCATACCGCCGGAGATATTGATGTGACCTGATAGGAGGCCATTGGCGTGATCGTCCAGTGCACTATCAGTGTATACTTTTGGTGCGGAGCAACCCGGTAGGAGGCCATTGGCGTGATCGTCCAGTCACTACCAGGGTAGGCTGCCGCGAGACTTGGGGGTGGCCTCCCAGTAGTCTTTGCGCGCGAGGGTGTCGAGCCTAACCTAGGGCCCTGTGTTGTGTGAAATAGGAATGTGGAAAAAGAAGAGTGTGCATTATACCATGTTGTGAGATATTGGGATTGGGGTTGAGTGCACACTTGCATACATGCATTTTATTCACCTACTGGGCAAATTGCTCAGTGTTTACGTGTTGTAGGTACTGAGTCTGACCCCGGTACACGTCAGGACTGAGGCGGCTGGTGGCGGTGTTCCACGGACTTTTGAGGGCGGTGTGGTACATGGATGAAGACCTGTGGAGCGGCGTTAGCACTTTTGTTCTTTTGATATTTTTGGGGCTTCGGCCCATGTACATGGATGACAATGTAGACGCATGTATTTAGTAATATATATTATTTTAGGAAAAAGTTTTAATTAGACGGGCCTTCCGCGGCTTACGTTGCGGAAATCCGCCACTAATCGTACTTAGAGAAGTAGGGTCGCCACAGGTGGTATCAGAGAGTAGACTTTAGATTCTGAAGACTGTCCATGTACTACCGCTCAAAAGTCTGGAGAACCAGCCTGGCCTGTAAGTTTACTTCTGGAGTATGTGATTACATGTTATTTGATATATGTGCTTTCTGTGAATAATTGTAGAAATAGTTAAGAAATGCCAAGGACACGTAGAGAAGCGGGTGAAACTAGTCGTAGGGCGGGTTCCGAATCCCCAGCGAATGAGGACCGCTCTATAATTCATCAGTTAACTGATCTGATTCGGCGGCAGTCCGATCAGATTAACGACCTTATCCACTGTCAAAATTCCTCGGAACGCCACTCATCCCCTGGCCTAGAACGTGTAGAGGCTGCCGGGGAAAGGTTCCGACGGTTAAACCCCCCTTCGTTCGAAGAGGCAGTCGATCCTACCTTCGCGGAGGATTGGCTCAGAACAATAGAAAATATGTTCCGAGTTAGCCACCTGCCTGATACTGAAAAGGTGACCTGTGCCACCTTTATGTTACATGGGAACGCGGGCTACTGGTGGGACACCATTCAGGTGCTCGAGGATCCCAATATGATGACCTGGGAGAGGTTTAAGACACTCTTCCGAGGAAAATATTTCACGGCGCCAGACCGGGCGTAGAAGCTAAACGAGTTTATCAATCTGAACAAGGAGGAATGTCTGTAGCAGACTACATTCGCAAATTTGAGCAACTCTCTAGGTTTGCGCCACATATCGTGGCCACCGACGAGCTGAAGATAGAATGTTTTCTGGAAGGTCTCAAGCCCGAGATCTTCCGGAGCGTAAGTATGTACGATACGGAAGGGAAGACTTATGCCCGTATCGCTGAACGAGCAATCCTAGCTGAGCAGGCGGAGAGCAGGGTTGCAAAGGCGCAGGATGCTAAGCGGAGAACAGAAGGACAACAAGGGGGAGGGAACCAGAAACGCCAATTTTTCGGCAAGGGACCAAATTATCGCGGGAATCAACTGGGCCAGCAGAACTGGAGACCAAGACCGAACCAAGGGCCATTTAACGCTCCGAACGGCCCTCAGGTGCTGCAACACAATGTCGACAGTGTGGGCGTTTCCATTCTGGTCCGTGCTATGGACCAAGACCAAACCCGACCCCACAATGCTTCCGATGTGGGAAAATAGGACACTACGCTAGGAACTGCAACGAAAGTATGCCTCAAGTTCCGAACCGACCGTTGATTCGACCCCCTCCGGGGTGCCAGCACGAGTCTTTACTCTAACGAATGAGGAGGCCAAAGCAAATCCTTCCGTAGTAACGGGTACGTTGACTATCTATGACGTGCCCACTTCTGTGTTAATTGACTCTGGGGCTACACATTCATTCGTGTCGGCCAAATATGTGGAAAAGGTGGGAGTTTCTCCTACCTTATCTAAATGCAATTACATAGTTACCCTACCACACGGTGATCCGACGCGCACTAACCAAGTGCTGGAAGGATGCTCCGTTAATATTGAGGGTAGAGATCTGAGCGTCGACCTGATTGTGATCCCAATGAATGACTATGATGTTATCTTTGGGATGAATTGGCTCTCGAGATATGGAGCCATTATAGATTCTCACAAGAAGGTCGTAAAATTTCAACTGCCCGAAGAAGAGGTGTTTACTTTTTCGGGAAAAACTACTTTGAATCATATTCCGCGAATCTCTGCGCTGAAGGCTCAATGACTGTTGAGGTCTGGTTGTGAGTCTTATCTCGTATATGCAGTGAAGGCAGAGGAGTTACCTCAGCCAGAACTGAAGGACGTACCGATAGTCAATGAGTACATTGATGTATTTCCCGATGATCTCCCGGGTTTACCCCCTGATCGAGAAATACAGTTTACAATAGATCTGATGCCGGGGTCCGCCCCAATCTATAAAGCTCCTTATCGACTAGCGCCGAACGAACTGAAAGAATTGAAGGAACAGCTAGAGTACTTGTTGCGGAAAGAGTTTATTCAGCCCAGCTTTTCACCGTGGGGAGCACCAGTCCTATTCGTGCGAAAGAAAGACGGGTCGATGCGACAGTGTATCGACTATCGGGAATTGAACAAGATCACGATCGAGAATAAATACCCATTACCGAGAATCGATGATCTATTCGACCAACTACAGGGTACTACGGTATTCTCGAAAATTGACCTCCGTTCGGGATAACATCAATTGAAGATCAGGGAGGTAGATGTTCCTAAAACCGCATTCAGTACAAGGTACGGCCATTATGAGTTTCTGGTCATGCCTTTTGGACTGACAAATGCCCCAGCTGCTTTTATGGACTTGATGAATCGGGTCTTTAAAGACTATCTCGATCGTTTCGTAATCGTCTTTATTGACGATATCCTGATCTATTCTAAGATGAAGGAGGAACACGAGAACCATTTACGAATCGTCTTAGGAATCCTGCGAGAGAAACAGCTCTACGCCAAATTCAAGAAATGCGAATTTTGACTTGAGCAAGTAGCCTTCTTGGGACACGTGATTTCCAGGAGTGGAATCTCCGTGGACCCGAGTAAGATTGAGGCCGTGAACAATTGGCCACGACCAACTACTCCGACCGAGATCCGAATTTTTCTTGGACTTACGGGATATTACCGTAAGTTCATTGCTGACTTCTCCACCATTGCCTCAACGTTGACACACCTTACGAGGAAGAACGTGCCTTTCAAGTGGTCTGAAGCTTGCGAACAAAGTTTTCAGGAGCTGAAAAAGTGACTCACATCTGCTCCTATTCTGACTATACCCTCGGGAACTGGAGGATTCTCAGCTTATAGTGACGCCTCGAAAAACGGACTGGGATGCGTATTGATGCAGAATGATAAAGTAATCGCGTATGCCTCCAGACAACGGAGTACGAGAAGAATTATCCGACCCATGATCTAGAACTAGCAGCATTGGTCTTTGCCTTAAAGATCTGGAGACATTACCTTTACGGAGAAAGGTGCGAGATCTTCACAGACCATAAAAGCCTGAAGTACTTCTTCACCCAGAAGGAGTTAAACATGCGACAACGACGATGGCTGGAACTTGTAAAAGATTACGACTGCGTTATCAATTATCATCCGGGCAAAGCGAACGTAGTCGCAGACGCGCTTAGTCGAAAGGCGATGAGTACGGAATTGCACAGGCTTGGAGTGGAAATAGCCAATTTGGGCGAAGTCGAAACGAAACAAGCAACGCTGACTCTTCAGCCGACGTTGCTAGAACGAATTCAAATAGCACAAGAAGAGGATGAATTCTACCTAAAGGCGAAGGATACACTACCCGAAGACTCCGAAATCCGGGCAGACGGAACTCTGTTATACAAGAATCGGCTATACGTGCCCAACGACGAGGAGTTACGACGAACGATAATGACAGAAGCGCACGCAACAACATACTCAGTACACCCGGGTGCGACAAAGATGTACCAAGATTTGAGAATGATATATTGGTGGCCGGGAATGAAGAAGGAGATAGCCACGTTCGTAAGTAGATGTATGACGTGCCAGTTGATCAAAGCAGAACATCAGCGACCAGCTGGAACTCTGCAGCCTTTACCTCTTCCTGAACGGAAATGGGACCATATCACAATGGACTTCGTCGTTGGTTTGCCTAAAACGACGAAAGGCCACGATGCTATTTGGGTGATTGTTGATCGCCTAACCAAATCAGCCCATTTCATTCCTATCAGCTCTACTTTTTCCATGGAACAGTATGCTGAATTATATATTCAGGAAATTGTTCGACTCCATGGAATTCCAATTTCTATCGTCTCGGATCGAGATTCGAGATTTCTATCCAACTTCTGGCAAAGCTTACAAAAAGCAATGGGTACTAAACTCTCGTTCAGTACTGGGTACCATCCCCAGACCGATGGGCAGTCTGAACGGACGATCCAAACCCTTGAAGACATGTTACGAGCGTGCGTGCTAGACTTCAAGGGAAACTGGAGTAAGTACTTGCCGCTGATCGAATTTTCTTACAATAATAGCTTCCATGCTATGATCGGGATGGCACCGTACGAGGCATTGTACGGGCGTAAATGTCGATCTCCTATTCATTGGGATGAAATAGGCGAACGGGCATTGCTAGGACCAGATATGATCCGTGAGACGACAGAGGCCGTGACGAAAATTCGGGAAAGAATGCGAACAGCTCAAAGTCGACAGAAGAGCTATGCAGATAATCGACGGCGACCTTTGGAGTTCGCATAAGACGATCAAGTATTTCTAAAGATCTCTCCAATGAAAGGCGTGAAGCGCTTCGGACGAAAGGGCAAGCTAAGTCCTAGATACATAGGCCCATTCAGAATCACAAAAAGGGTCGGCGAAGTCGCGTATCAATTAGAATTACCAGCTTCCCTATCGCAAGTTCACGACGTATTTCACGTATCGACATTACGAAAATACGTCGCGGACCCAAGCCATATGATCCAAAACGAACTTCTTTATCGACAACTCAAGCCCGACTTGAGTTACGAGGAGAAGCCAACGATTACGAAATAAAACTATCCCGCTAGTTAAAGTATTGTGGCGAAATCAATCAGTTGAGGAAGCCACATGGGAACGTGAGGATGATATGAGAGTTCGTTATCCCGAATTATTCCAGTCGGCGTAATTTCGGGGACGAAATTCTTTTAAGGGAGGGAGGATGTAATCCCCGTAAAATTTTAATACGGGATTTGATATAGTTATAATGTAATTTTGGGAATTAGAAAGTTTCATAAAAAAGTCCAAGTTGTGGAACAAAATATAAAATCCGAGAATTTCGAATTAAATTCGAAGTTGACCAAAATAATAATAATAATAATAATAATAATAATAATAATAATAATAATAATAATAATAATAAAATTGCGAAAGAAAATAGCATGGGCTTAATAAGGAGCTAAGTTAAATATGTAAAGGTGGTCCAATAAGTTAATGGGCTATACTTGACAATTAAATAAAGCCCAAACCATTGAATGGTGATAAGTATTAATATTTCTTAACCTTAAGGCAATCGAACGTCATCACCACCTTTATGTCTAATCACTCCCAAAGTTCAAGGTCTTGATGGGTATCAAATGTATAATGAACAAGAGAACATAACAAATGAAAGAAAGACCTTGAGCTGAAACTGAGAAACCCAAGCTAGAATTCATGAAGTATTATCAAGCCAAGTAACGTCTTGCCAAAAGGAGGTATACCATAGTTTGTACTTAGTAATTTAGTATAAGCTTAATATATTTTCTGTGTATGTCTCTACGATTGTTACATGGTAATCAGGGAATAATCCAAAGCTTATTAGGTGTAGAAAACCCTAACTGTCGTAGACTAGTATACTGAAGTTGTCATCAATATCATGTGACCTTATGGTAATCCTAGGAACTATACGGAAGTAGTATGCTTAGAAATTATACGATTTAGATTTAGCATTCCATATGAGAAATAGATGATGAGATGTGTCTGTTAGAAAGATTTCGATATGCTTGTATTAACCTCGACAATTTTGACTAAGAAACACTTCGACATTTTCCTTTAGAAGCTCAATATTTATTAGATATAGAGATATGATGGAGCTCGAGATTTTTCTTGCACAGTTTTCGACCTTAGTGAGACCGTGATATAGGATGTCGATATCATAATAAAAGTCGACATGCCAACTCGACATTTCATTTTCAACCAAGGTCTCGATATTATTAATAGGTCTCGATATTATTTAGGGGTCTCGACATTTACTAAGAAGTCTCGACATTTTATCCTACCATATATTAAGAGGTCGACATTTTTAAGGTATAATAGGTCTCGACATTTGTTCTTGTTCTCAACTTAGTATCTCGACATTATTTATTTATAAGATCTCGACATTTATATTGGTAAAGACCTCGATATTTGTATAAATATTTCGACATTTTGTTTTAGTTAATAAATTTTCGGTATTTTAGGGTTTAGCTATTTCTAGGGTTTTCGATATTCTAGGGTTTATTTACTTTTAGAAATTTCATTATTTTTTTTAGGTGTTCATAAATTTTAGGGTTTTAATAATTTTAGCATTTTTCAAAATTTATATAACTTAGTAAATTAATACGAAAATTTCTATTATATTCAGAGGACCGAAATATAGGGACTACACCGGACTTCGTACTCGATTATAGCTGGAGGACAGGTAGGTGGATCATCCATCTACAATACGTAAACACAAAAGTGAATTTATGTGTTTCCATGTGATTCGATGATTTACGTGACTTACGTGACTTATGTGTTATACCTGTTTTCCACGCGTTTAATATAAATCATGTTTATATGAGATTTCTAGTACATGCATGGCACGTGCATATCACGTTAGGGCGAGAGATGGTTGTACCGTAGTGAGACGGTAGTGATATGTGATATTGACGTACGGGGTAGAAAGAGATGCTTGTGATTGGTGACTCTTAGAGGAGTCGAGGTTGGGCTCACTGGGCACCTGGCGGAGACAGGCGTGATCGATCTGTCTACTCGGGCGTGACCGTCCCGAGGTGCATACCGCCGGACTGATAGGAGGCCATTGGCGTGATCGTCCAGTGCACTATCAGTGTATACTTTTGGTGCGGAGCGACCCGGTAGGAGGCCATTGGCGTGATCGTCCAGTGCACTACCAGGGTAGGCTGCCACGAGACTTGGGGGTGGCCTCCCAGTAGTCTTTGCGCGAGGGTGTCGAGCCTAACCTAGGGCCCTGTGTTGTGTGAAATAGGAATGTGGGAAAAGAAGAGTGTGCATTATATCATGTTGTGAGATATTGGGATTGGGGTTGAGTGCACACTTGCATACATGCATTTTATTCACCTAATGGGCAAATTGCTCAGTGTTTACGTGTTGTAGGTACTGAGTCTGACGCCGGTACACGTCAGGACTGAGGCGGCTGGTGGCGGTGTTCCACGGACTTTTGAGGGCGGTGTGGTACATGGATGAAGACCTGTGGAGCGGCGTTAGCACTTTTGTTCTTTTGATATTTTTGGGGCTTCGGCCCATGTACATGGATGACAATGTAGACGCATGTATTTAGTAATATATATTATTTTAGGAAAAAGTTTTAATTAGACGGGCCTTCCCCGGCTTACGTTGCGGAAATCCGCCACTAATCGTACTTAGAGAAGTAGGGTCGCCACAAGGCCTCTTGCGCTTTTTGCCGGTGCTAGACTCGGCCAGGTTCGCACGTACCTCGACACTATCCCTTTTGTTCTTGGCCTCAATTCTTCAATTATCTTCTTCGATTCGAAGCCTCACGATCAGGTCCTCAAGCTCCATTTCCTTACGCTTGTGCTTGAGGTAGTTCTTGAAGTCCTTCCACAGGGGCGGCAGCTTCTCTATTATAGCAGCTACCTAGAAGGATTCGCTGATCTGCATATTCTCCGCGTGTATATCGTGGATTATCAACTGTAGATCACAGACCTGGTCCAACACTGGTTTGGAGTCGGTCATCTTATAGTCCAAGAATCTGCCGACTATGAACTTTTTCAGTCCAGCATCGTCGATCTTGTATTTCTTATCTAACGAGTCCCACAACTCTTTAGCAGTCTTGGCCACTGCGTAGACATTGTATAGGGAGTCATCTAGGGCGTTCAAAATGTAATTACGACACATGAAATCGTTGTGATTCCACATGTCCAACGCCGCCTGTTGTTGTGCATCTTCTTCGGTTACGGCGTCGTCAGCAGCGTCGTTGGCATTCACCTGGGGCGGGAGCTCTGTCAGAAAGGGCACCAGGTTTAGAGTCGTGAGATAAAACAGCATCTTTTGTTGCCATCTCTTGAAATCGGCTCTGTTGAATTTTGCCGGCCTTTCGGCGTGGCTATTACCCGTCAGCGGTACGGCGGTGGGAATATTCGCTATTGTCTCCATCGATCGACAGAATAACGTCTTACGATTGTTGGTTCCGGTGTTGGCGTCTGGTCAGTGGCGCTCATAAAACTCGGACAGAGTTTCGGCTTACTACGTCGAAGTCGAGGCACGTACGTCGTACGGTTTCCGTAAGACGTTATGCCCGTATTTCAGTGCCTCGGGTTGTCGCAATACGTCTTGAAGATACAACGACTTCAGGAATTTCGAAACGTCGCACACCGTAACGAAATTATCGGGCGAAACTACTAAAGACTCGAGCCTTTCTTGCTTTATTACTAATAAGGGAGATGCTGTCAACTTATTCTAAAATGCTGTGAGTGGATTGAATAAATTTCTAATCTGCGAGGGGACCTATATATAGTTTCTGAAAAGCTGCAGGGGTCAATTCGCGAAAAGTCACTTTTCAGGTTGACCCCCTTTGACTAGGCCGAATTGCAAATAGACACATCCTTTGGCCAGGGGTCAATCTGGGAATAGTCACAACTCTCGGACTAATACCCAATACCCCTTCAATCAGCCACATCACCGCGCCCAGATCAGCGCCACGTCAGTCCACGTCAGTCCGCGTGTCAGTGACACGTCATCAGCCGCCACGTCATCAATTTTTTTTTCGTTTTTTTATTTATTTGGGATGGTTTTATTAATTAATTCCTCATTCACCCGATATCGATTTTGAGCAAATTAATATTCCTTAGATTCGTCTCTAAACGTAGATTCATAATCTTTCTACGATTTCTCGTTTCGGTGACCGACGTCTTCTCGATTTAATAAAATTGTTTCAGCTCTTTTCTTAGTGGGTTAATTACCCACAGTTGGGTCCAATGCCCATTTGGGCTTAAAACCCAACATATTTTTACAGAGAAATACATTTTTTAAACTATATTTACATTTGGGGTTTTTACACTTAAGTACCTATTTGAAAAAAAACTTTTAATTTAGTACTCAGTCAGGATTTTTTTTATGTAGGTACCTAACACAATAAAGTTTTTGCACATAGGTACCCGATCCCCGAAAGTACACCAAACAACACATTTGGGTACCCTATATAACAGAAAATGGTACGACGTATGTTATATTTAGGTACGTCCTATGTAACACACAGGCATGCCCGTAGGTACGACGTATCCTATATTTAGGTACCCTATATAAACGTGTTATAGTACGCAATATACACACAGGAAAGTACGATATGACTAAAGAAACTGGTAAAATTAAATCGGGTACCTATCTATAAAATTTTCTGATATGGGTAGTTATGTGTAAAAAAACTTTTCAACTGGGTATTTTTCTATAGATTCACCTTTAGAGCCCGTTTGGTTGGAGGGATGGGTTTAGATGGTATTAGTTTAAGTTTGGGCTTATATAATGGGGGTATGAGTTTGTTGTTGTGTTTGGTTGATAGGATTAAGTAACGACGTACGATATGTTTGGTAGATGGATTTAGACAGTACTTGGGTTTAATTAAATTGAATTACGATTTTACCCTTAAACATTTATTTTCAGTGTTATTTCTGCCATTGTAAACGATAAGCTTTGTCAAATTAATTGATAATTGATTCCAAGATTACAAAACAAAATCAGAACCCTAAAACTTGAAGCCTGTTCGATGAAAAGATGGCAAAAATAGATTGTTTATCCCCTGTATGAACTGAAACCCCAAAACTACGCACTCATTTATCTGAAAGATGTTTTCTTGCTTGTCACTCATGCGAACAAATTCGACAAGCGAATGGATTCAAAAACCCAATTAAGAATAATTCGAATTGGTTTTTGAATCTTACATAATTTGATGATCCAATAGGTGGAAGAAAAAGAGGACGATAACCTGCGGTAATTTCAAGCAACTCAAAGTGTCAATGAACACTTTACAGTTGAATGAAATCCAAATCATCGACGCATGTTTATGTCATTGCAATAATTCTCCATCAACCCAAGTCACGATCCCAAACATAGCACCTCATAGGCCACTCTATTCCCCGCAGGCAGATCCAACCACAAACCAATCGCCAAACAGATCACGATTGTGTAGAGAAGATCATTAGTAACTCGACAAGCAGATTTGAGAAAATATCACACTGCTTGTATCACCCACGTGATGTTTTGAGAATTGAGAATGAGACGAAGATAAATGAGAGTAGAATTGAATATTTTTTTGTAAGATTTTCTTTAATTTTTCTTCGAGGGGAGATTTGATGTTTGGAGGAAGAGCAGCTTTGATCGTGATTTCTGGGAAAAGAAAGAGGAGGATTGCGATAGATTAAATAAAATATTGATATAAGGATAATTTGGTCAAGTACAAACGGGATTAACTAATGAGACCATGATGGGTGGATTTAATTAATACCCAATAGGAGATATTAAAGGGGGTTTAATTAAAGCCCACCTTTAAATAAAGATACTAACCAAACACAACTTTAATTTATCCAAACCCCCATAATCCCCCCTTAAATCCCCAACCAAACACACTCTTACATTTATATATACCGTACCTCAAATTACATTATGGGATCCGACGAACCATATCCCGAATCACAGTCTGAGAATTGCAACACTACTTGAATGGACCCCAAATCGCTCACACTTGCTCCAAACCATTCGTCGTTCGAATGTAAATTGGAACTTCTCTTTACGTTTATGATTAATTGCTCGATTCTTATAGTTTAGGGCTTCGATTAAGAGAGATGAAGCAAACATGCTTCATTTTAATCCACTAGTAAGTGGGATGCTTACTATCCTCATTTCATGGGAAATCATACACTGCCACCGACGAACCTATTATGGGTGGAAATGGCTCTCACAGGTAACTAATAATAAATATAACAGGATTAGATCATAGTTGCGCCAAAATCTTTGTAGTTGCACCAAAATGTTACTAATTTTTAAGAAAATATTCCCAAAAATAATTAATCATTAATTTGATCATAAACCGTACCAAGCAGCAGCCAACAACTTACCTGACTAGTGACTAGGACGAATTACTACAATATATATATTTTTTATTTCGTTTATAGTAAAAAATTCAATGCAGTCTTTCAAATCGTTTCAGCTCATCTTCTTCACGGTGCTGACGTGATTCCCGAAGCTCGATACGATAGTTTTCACAATCGGGCACGCATTCCCTAATTACATGGCCATTGCAGCAGCGGCAATTGTGATTTTGCCGTTTGGCGTTCTTTTCTTTGCCTCCGGCCTCGTCGTTAATTTAATCCAGGTACGTGCTTTTTTTTTGTTCTAATCGCAGCTTGCTACGTTTATTCCTCAATTATCTGCTTTTGCTTTTGGTTTGATTTTGAAATTTTGTTGCTGTTATCCCAAGTATAGTTTTTTTTTACTATGGTGAACATGTGAAATCGTTGTTGCATAGCTGCATTGATATCAACTCCTCATTTCACTAGTTGGCTGTATTGCTCGATATGATCAAGGTCGATGATCTTCTGGTAACACTTACTTTACGTAATTTCCGTTATATTTTGGCTTGCCTTGTATCGTAAGTCTACAGTTTTGTAGCTACTAACTCTTGTGATTACCAGGATGTTTGTTTATTTGCTTTATGTATCTTTATGATAGTAGCTAAGAAATGTGAGATATCTTGTGGGTAATTTCGTTTCAGGCAATATGCTTTATGTTGATTCGGCCAGTGTCTAAAAACACTTACAGGATGATTAATAGAGAGGTTGCTGAAATTTTGTGGCTCGAGCTCGTGTGGCTCTTAGATTGGTGGGCTGGTATCAAGGTGATTATTTTTCTAATCGGATTGCTGTTATTCTGTGTGCCTTAATTATATAGCTCGTAGTAAGCCCTTTAGCCAAGTCATATTGAATCGCTCATCTCAGACGCTGTGCTTAAGCACACGTAGCTCATATGCTGAGTTTAAGCTTTAGTCTCTTCTTTTGTCTGATCATTTTGGTGGTGATCTGATGATGTCTTACTTTGACCATATTTGGTTGCAGGTTGAACTGTATGCTGATTCAGATACCTTTAAGTTCATCGGTAAAGAAAAATGCTTTGTTTTTTTTAGAATCGTAGATGCTTCCATTGTCGGGGTCGTGGTTTTGCTTGAGCTGTTTAGGTTCATCTATACATATTTCAGGTAAAGAACATGCGCTGGTCATATCTAACCACAGAAGTGACATAGATTGGCTTGTTGGATGGGTCTTGGCTGAGGTTAGCTGTCCAAACTCCTGCCTCACTCCAAGGATGCATTTGTCATGAATTGTTGCATCAAATTTATGTGTCTTCTTTAGAAGGCAGGTTACTAGAATGTTTTATCAATATTGACTTCCTCGTCTCGCGAAAACAGCGATCAGGTTGCCTGGGTAGCTCGTTAGCTGTTATGAAGAAATCTTCAAAATTTCTTCCTGTAAGTACTTCACCTGCTTTTGCAATGTACATGAACTGATTATCTAGCTGTTGTTAATATTGCTGATATTAAGTCGCTATGGAGTCTATACGAGCCCTTTGTTCTTGATTGGTGCTTGTGTAAAATCTCTGCATCTAAACTCAATGAGTCAGGACAGAACTAGGTCGGGGATTCAATTACGAACCAAATATTTAGAACCAGGCCCACTGGTAAATTCATACTAACTTCCTTATTTATCAAAAGTAAAGATAACCGCAAATTGTGTAGAATTACTTCCAGGAGTCGATATTTGTGGAACACCCTTTGAACAAATCACCACAATATCTAAATGCCTCCTAAAGGTCATCATACTCCTCCACCTTTCTTCATGTCAAGCGTCCAAAGTCGAACATTAGCAAAAGAAATGCAGTTAATTAAAGTAATTGATCAGCACCATCATGTTACTAGGCATGATGGCGTAGTGTACTCAAAACAATATATATGATCCTGATCTGTAGCTACTTTCTTACAAAAATGTATGTGATTGAGGAATGGAATGATATATCACATTCAAAGGCTGTGCTGTCTCTACCAATCTGCGCAGGTGATAGGATGGTCAATGTGGTTTTCTGAGTATCTTTTTCTCGAACGAAGCTGGGCAAAGGATGAAACAACTCTAAAGGTAATCCCATGTCAAAGTAGTAGTAGTTCACTGTATTTTATATACCACGATACACATTATCTATTTTCCCTTTCGTTGTCTGGCTTTTAGTATTTTATTTTCTTCTTTATGGCTTTACATGTTGGAAAATTACTGTTGGATTTATTTCAGTCAGGATTCCAAAGGCTAAGGAATTTCCCGAGACCATTTTGGCTGGCACTTTTTGTCGAGGGTACTCGGTTCACACATTCTAAACTTTTAGCAGCTCAAGAATATGCAACCTCAACTGGCCTACCTGTGCCAAGAAATGTTCTGGTTCCTCGAACAAAGGTTCCTTTTTGAAACGTCCTTCACTTGAAGTACTTAAATGTTGCTTCAGCTGTGAAACTATTGCATCAATAGTACCATAATGGCTTAGGTGTCCTAAACCTGCTTTGATTTCTTTCTTCGTGTTACATTTTCACGTGCGGGTTTCTAATGCAGTTTCCCAGGGTTTCGTTGCAGCAGTGAGTAATATGCGCTCTTTTGTTCCGGCCATTTACGATGTAACAGTTACGATTCCCAAGTCTTCTCCTCCACCTACAATGCTAAGACTGTTTAAAGGTCAATCTTCTGTGGTAAGCCCACAATGTTCATCTTCGTCAGGAGGAGGATCTTTGAGGCTGAAAAGATCCTTCAAACTAACTGCATTCGTATTAAAACAAATCCACATTTGTTTGTTTTTCCTCTTGCAAACTATCATATTTGATAGCACAGTGAATATGATCTTCATTAGGTTCATGTCCACCTCAAAAGACACTTGATGAAGGATTTGCCTGAAACAGATATTGAGGTTTCACAATGGTGTAGAGATGTCTTTGTAGCGAAGGTGAACTGTTCCTTCCCTCTATAGATATATTACTCCATTTGATAAGTACAATGGAAGGAAGTAAATAAAAGTCCATCCCTAATCATGTTTGCTTTCTCTACTAAACAGGATCGGTTATTAGACGAGCATAAATCGAAGGATTGTTTCGGCGAGCAACTTCAGCACATCAGACGCCCTGCGAAGTCCCTTTTGGTAGTTTTACAGGCTCAAAAAAATCTCTGCTGCTTGCTTGTATTCACTTTCAATAAGATTTTTTATGATAATTATTCATTACATTACAATTAACAACAGGTGGTCAGTTGTTGGGCAATGTTAATGATATTGGTAGCTACGAAAGCTATCCAATGGTTCTCACTTTTGTCATCATGGAAAGCCATTGCCTTGTCGGCTATTGGATTGGCTATCGTGACGTTCCTTATGCAGATTCTAATTCAGTTCTCTCAATCGGAGAGGTCAACGCCTTTCAAAGTTGCGCCGAAGCCTTCGTGGAACGGTAAGCGAAAGTAGACAGCTATTTTGGATAACTGAACCTCATTTCGTCTGTATAATTTTTTGCTAAAATATTATGGTTTTGATTGTTATTATTATGTTGGTGATGATGCTAACTCGATACAATTGAGAACATGAGGATTACAATCCTACGACATCAAGCCAACACAACTATAAACATTAGGAAAATAGCGGTTCTTCTCTTCATTGCTCCTTTTCTCATCGAGAGCAAAATGGCGAAGAGAGCTATCAGTGTGAGTGATGGCTCGGTTATGCGTGTAACAATTTCCGAGTAGGGCTTACATATATGTAGGGCAAAAAAATCATGCACCAATCCTTTTGATTTTCGTCCTATGGCTACTAGGTAAAATGTGATCTTCTTGCCATGTCTATATGATGAAACTAACTTATGATAAGTTTGGATATTCATACTTTGTATGGTATTAACTTGTATTAGGCTTTATGTTCGAGATCTTGGCCAAGCCTTTCTCGAAAATCTCCAACATGAGAAATGTTTCCTTGTATTTCTCATACCATATTTTTCTGCGTATATCCCATACTTAAACCTAGGCTTTAATGTTGGTTTTGTAGATAACATTTCTGCCCATTATGTAATATACTTGGGCTTACATGCCCAAGTCGACGGTGTTTAAGAAAAAACAACAGAAACCTTTGCACCAAGATTTCAAACAACAAACGACTTCTTGGTATAGAAAAGAGAGAATTTGGGAGGTAGTTTGCTATCATCATATACAGAAACTAGTAGACTAGCATCGTCTCCTCTTCATCGTATTTGCATCTTATTGTACAGATAACACATGGGATGGGACAACGTTTGAACAGATTATTGATTCATTATACAAAAAACTGCTTCTATTTCTTCATGACGTCTCCGTTCTTGAAGTAGCTGAGCGGAGGGATGACTTTCTCTGCGTGCGATCCATAATACCGCATAAATATTGCATGGATTCTGTTTACGCTACTATGTATATCGCTCTCCTCTTTAGGGCCCAGCGTCGCAGTCAACGATGCTAGTTTGATTAACTCGTGTCCAATGACGATGTGGTTTTCACCATACAGTTTTTCCAGTATCTATTTTATTACCACAAATCTAGCATGGTCAGCGATTTACATACTATTATAACAGCTAAGTTATCGACGTAAACCTCTCACCTCTAACGAAGCCCGACAGTGTTGTAGTGCAGATTCTTCTTCTCCAACCGTACAAAGTGCTTGTGCAATGTTGTCCTCAACCTAATGGGTTAAGGCGAACCATTTACGAGCGCTTGCCACAGTGCATAATAATGGAGTTTTGGGAAAACATTTACAGCTTACTTCAGCAATTCTCTTGTTGAAGGGATGAAGTACTCCTCTCAAGATAGCTGAGGACTTCATTGCATCGTCCATAATTGAATCTACAGCTCCAATGCCACCGTTAGTTATACCGTCCTGCAACCTATGAAGGAATCAAAATGTAAATATACGATAGTCCTTGTAATAGTTTCTGCTAATAAACTTCTAAGATATCCAATACCTTCTGAGACTAATCTCAGCTTTTGCAGCTGCCTTTTCTGAAGATTTCAGGTCGCACAAGGAACCACAATGCAAACAACGATTTGGCTCGATTATGCAGCTACTGTGATCGAAGGTCAGTTTGTCTTTAAGCAGGCGACAAACAGCTTCCATGATCTGATCAGCAGCTTTAGGATCCTTCAAAATGTCAAAGAAATGCTAAATCTTCTTCCATGGGTTAGAAAACATTTTCATTATTTTGAAGAAAAAAACCTGCTTGTGCTTTTCTTTCTCATGTTTAGCGACGCCACTGTCAAGTACGACCCCAAAACAATTTTCTCTATTACAACGATAGCCACTGTGGCAAAGATCTGAGAGGTTGACTTGATCACACCCTCTACAGTGACAGATAAATGAGTAGCGATCTTCTAGCAACTGACGACGCTTGTCACAATTCCATTGGCCAACCTGTAACAAGTAATCGTTTGCCTGGTTATAAATTACGCCATCTCACACGAAACTCAAAAGATCAGTCTATGTCTACAGACAAATAAATTCGAGATAAATCTGCAAAACGTTGATAGAAAAATGATATGATGTTAGATGCATAGAAAGTTAGAAACTTTACCTGAGGGCCATAGGAGATCTCAAGTTCTACTCCTGCTTCAATATGGTCAGTGGCTCGTAGGAAAAGAGTGCGTGAAATGAAATATGCGTTGACATTTGGTTGGCAAGAATGGTTAAATAAGCTTCCTCGGGGGTAGACAGCTTGAGCCACTTGTACCTAACAAGATTCATAGGTAAAAAAGTTTGTAAATATGTATCAAACAAATTTGTGCAGAATTCAGCAGAAGATACTTACCTGTTCCACAGAGCTGGTCACATCGAAGTATGTATTCTTTTTTGTCCCTGAATCTTTCATACGGACAATTGCCATCGAATTGACCCTAATTTGAGATAAAAGGATGATAATCTGCAATAAGAAAAATGAAATAGATAAAAAGCAACAGATTAAACAGAATGGACATCACCTAATCTGAAAAAACAGGGAAACGAAACACGAGACATAAAAATCTAAAGAAGCAGTGATTCTTCTTAGAACGAGCACTCAATGTAACTCACATGTGAAGTTATGGACGCGTTTAGGGGGAGTTTCGAGGCAAGGACGCCCTGAAGACAACCAAGCAAAACGCTAGCATACAAATGAAACTCTAATTTGGCCTCAGGGGAGAGCTTCACATAATACTGGCAAAGATCCTACACATGAAAAACCAATATTATATGCGCTAGTTAAGCTGATCACTTAACTGATCATAAAGCATGTAAAAACGAACGGTTCAACGCTCATCAATCTTACAAGAACATTATGAAATTTAAGATCCATGCCACTAAAACTCTGTTGCTTTAAATGCTTCACGATGATTCGGCCAGCAAGAACAACATCAGATGGCAAAACAGCAGCCCAATGAGAGCCTTGGCATTCATGCGAATGCTCAGCTGTGTGCTCTTGGTTAGAATCAGAAGCTTCAGTTGAAGTAACATTTCTAACATGTCGTTCGAGATCATCAGTTAAGTTGTCCTGAAATTTGACGTCAATCTTGTATTTTGGAAAATCCCGTCCCCCAGCTAGCACTTGACAAGGTACAGAACAGTACAATTGAATCGAACATGACAAACAGGGCACTACATCTTCTGGTAGTTGATCGAAACAATAAGCACAATTTGTTTCTCGACAATGCTTCAGTATAATCTGCACATTTACTTTTGCCGAATGAGAATCAAATAATTCAGAAATTTTTAAACCCGAGCACAATCTTCATGGGTGCATTGAAGATAAGGAAACATATTGTACCGCAGCATAAGGATCTTCTTTATGAATCAAGGAAGATGGAGCAATGTCAGCGAAAGAGGTCATTCCCTTCCCTTTATGAGGCGTAGAGACACCCAGCAGTTCTGTTTGAAGTGGCTCATCTGTCACATAACACCTACAGTGTAAGACATCATGGAAGCAAAAACATGTTTAATGTGATGAACTAAAATAATGTAGAATACAAATGACAAATATCAAGCGCTTTTAGTCGTAAAGATTCTTGTTGAGTGACAAACACATTGAGTACCACAATCAACAGTGTTAAGTAAAAGGGTTGAGCAGATAATACACGTATGTGATGAAAAAAAAGGAGCTGGTCCATAATTAAACCTGAGCTGACATAATTTAGTTTATCAATGGCGACAGGCTGCACCCTAGAATGGTCTGATAGCATATTTAGCTCACTCACTATTTGTTTTTTTCCACTCATGGATGTTTCCAACTTTAAGGAAACATTCAAGTCACTGATGGCATCTTCATAGTTTCCCAGCATAGAGTTGGCCTTAGCTTGCCGAAACCATGCCTATAAAATGATGTCTATCAAGAATGTCAGTTATATTTTTAAAAAGGACGGGAACTTCAGAAGCATAATACAGAAGTGACTTCCGTTATTTTTCCATCTACGTAAACTTCCATTTCACAAAAATGAAGACGTAAAGCAAATTATAGTCGATAAACAAATTATGATCGAATAGCATAAACAATCTTAGAACGAGCTATTTGTGACCTGGGAGAGTTGAGCGATTAGAAGAAATACTCAAACGAGGTTAGAATTAAAGGGCAAATCATGATAATTAACCTTTGCATAGGCAGGAAATATCGTTAGAGCTCGTTTGCAGTCCCGTAGACTTTCCATGAACAATCCTAATTTCTGAAAATAAATCGGAAATGAAATTACTTGGAACAAGGATAGATCAAAGAATTACTCACAGGCTCTATATATTAAATTCCATAGTCTTCATATCTGTTTCCTGAAGTTCTGGTTTTCAATGTAATCCAAACCTATAATTGGTGCAGTGGTAAAACATATTGACCATTTTCCTAGCATAGCAGTTTATAAAGCGCATGCGCAGATATTAGGAACCAAGAAATTCAACTAGACTAACTCGGGGATGAACATGTAAGATGCAGAACTGAAATAAAGATGCATACATGTAACGTAGTGGCACGATTCACATAGAGGGTTGCAACCAGGTTTTTATCCAAATCATCCACATCAATTGGAGCAACACGAAGGGCCTGCATTAGAAAAACAAAAAGATCATCGGTCATCAAAACGTAAATGAGTCAAAATCACAAACAAAAAATGTACAGCAGCAGTAATTGAAGGGCAGCCAATATCCTACCTTGGCTTTCTTCCTCTGTAAAATATAACTCATTGAAATTTACCGAGCGTCAAAGGTATGTCGTTTATCTATACTAATAAACTTTCAAAGCAATTTCATTCACAAAAGATTTCCCACCAACAAATTGGTCCCAACAATTAAGAGAAAGGTGTACCTTTGTGTAGAAGCGCGAGGCACCCGAATAATCCCCATTGCGAAAACACTCGTTTCCTTTCGCCTTAGCTTCGAAAGCAGCGTCTTTGTCCTTTCCACACAAAGCCATTTCCGGGTCTGTCAATTCTCTAACCATCTGTAAAAGATATGACTTCAGAAACATGAATAAGAATAAATAAATAGCCAATGGAGGATTAAAGATGTCTCATTGCTGCATACCTGGTGGAAGAGTGGTAAGTTTTGGAAGTGATTGAGAACCAACGACGACGTTGATTCAAGGTCATCGAGGTTGCTGCCGAAGATTGATTGCCTTACGTTTTCGGGTATTGTCGATTTTAGCTTCTCCATGTTTGCGACTCAACTCACCTTCAACTTTTCTCACCCGTCTTTTGAAGTCTGTCGTTGCTCCAATGTGACTATATATCTAACTAATATTGTGTTGATTAGCAGAGATATTCTAGATGTAGAGTACACACAATTTTCAACACAAAAATTGTGTTGTACTTTCTATTCATTTATAATTTATTTAATAAAAAATATTTTAATTATATTTAAATATTTGATATTCTTATAATAATAAAGAAAAATAATATTAATTTGCTATTATTTTATGGGTCTTTACACATAAGTACCTATTTGGATAAAAACTTGTAATTTAGTAGTCTGTCCGGAGTTTTTTTTATATAGGTATCTAACAGAATAAATGTTTTGCAGATAGGTACCCGATCCCCGAAAGTACACCCTACAATAGATTTGGGACCCTATATGAACACATTTGGGTACCCTCTATAATAGAAAATGGTACGACGTATGCTATATTTAGGTACGCCCTATGTAACACACATGTATGCCGTAGGTACGACGTAAGCTATATTTAAGTACCCTATATCAACGTGTTATGGTACGCAATATACATACAGGAAGGTACGACATGACTAAAGAAACTAGTAAAAATTAAATCGGGTACTTATCTGTAAAATTTTCTGACATGGGTACCTATGTGTAAAAATTTTATCCATTTGGATATTTTTCTATAGATTCACCTTATTTTATTTATATTTACGTTTTAATTTAATAAAATTATAATTAAATAATATGCTAAGTTAATAATTTAGTTAATTTAAATATTAATTATTATATTCATTGACTTTTTATTATTATAATATAAAGTTTAATATATGAATTTGATTTAGAGTAGAAAATAGAGTTAATTGGTTGGAGTGAAGACTAGTGTAGAAAATAAAGTTTATGGGTGGAGTAAAAGCATTGTAGCAGCTGTAATATTGTGCAGAATTAACTGTATTTTCATGCTGCGAGTTGGAGATGCTCTAAGGACTTACTTCCAATTTGATGTGTCAATTTTAATGTATATTTGTAATTTAGTCCTTTAATTTTTAATTGATTGTAATTAAATCCTTATAAATTATTTTAACTATGAATGTTTTAACTATAAATAAAACTATATACTTATGAATTGGGCAATGCGAGTGTGCTTCATATACTTATACCGAGGATGAGGGGTAGGATATACCGTCGAATAGTCTGTAAATTGATATTTAGAAAATTAGTTAATAAATTAAAAAAATCACTAGTTACTATATTTATTTTTATACTGTTTTTAGTTAATTTAGTTAATTACTTTCCTGCTTTAAATTTATAATAGATCAAATTTTCCTTTTCACATATTTAAAACATATAATTAAATTTAAATTATGATTTCTATGAAATATTTCAAACAAAACTAAATTTAATAAAAGATATTTATATAAATAAAACACGCATTTGAGTGTGCATAAGTTCTAGTTGTACCTATACCCCCTCACGTTATTCTATTGTATATATTTAAAATTAAATTTCATCTACTAAATATTGGAAATTATGAATCTAAAAATTAAAAATAACACAATTACATTTTAAATACACGTAGAGTTTGCCGAAAAGTACTAGTTTAGGGTTATCGTTGTCAACAGTTGCGACCGATTGACGATTTTCTACGATCAAACTTATAATCCTTTTTTAGTCCTATAACCCAAAAAACTTCTACATTCATCATCTTGACTCAGCCTAATAACCAATACATTTCCGCTCACACTCTATGTGTATGCTTATATCAATAATCTTAATTTTAATTATTTTAAAGAATATAAAAAATATTTTTTAAATATATAATAGAATAATAAAAAATATTAAATATTTGTTATGGTAAGAGCAATTCCCAAACTTTTCAATTTGAGTCGCCAACTTGGTTTAATAAGTTTTATTTTAGTTTTAATAGTTTTAACGTAGAAAAAATTGATTGGTTAATTGACAAACCAATTTAAAATTTTTATCCACCCCTAAACTCTACATAAAAGAGCATAGATTATCCAATAACTTTCACCAAATTGGTTTTTTTTCCTCTATCTTATCTCTGTTCAAAACTAGTTCAATTCATTTAGTTTTTTTCGGAGGAAGAAGGGGCAAAGCCCAAACTAACAAGAAACTACAAGACGGGGTAAGGCAGCCCCAGAAATATCACCTAACAGTAAGGGATATAAGCCACTAGGAACTTGGTTCAGTATATGAACTCCGAGTGGTTTGAGAGGGGCTTGACGTGCTAACCAATCTGCGCACGAATTGCCCTCTCTGTACGTGTGACAAACGGTTATTGACCATTCGCGATCAACAAGTTCCTTGATGATGTTCACCATAGGTCTTAGGAGGAGTGAGCAAGCCGCTTTCCGTGTCAAAATATCGTGAACGAGCATTGTGTCAACTTCCACAATGAGTAAGCGACAACCTTTGCTCCATGCTAAACGCAAACCAGTTAGAACGTCCCATAACTCAGCCATCACCGAGGTACAAAAACCGATATTATGCATAAATCCTGCAATCCAATTCCCGTTTTCATCACGAATGAGACCACCCGCACTAGCTATAATAGGGTTACTGCGAGCTGCACCGTCTGTGTTATGCTTAAGAAATTGGGGTGACGGTTTCTTCCACCTTATGAAAGTCCATGTACGTCTTTAGGAGGCATGTTCAGGTGGAGACACCAAGATCGTGAGAAAGAATCCACCGTTCGACGGATGACTAAAGCCATGATCGGCGTCTGACTGAAAGATGACTCTATTCCTCCACGTCCATATAACCAACACCTAGTAGCAAAAACGGTCTACCATGACGAATCTGGCCTTTGTGATAAGTTCTCAATAAGCCACTCTCGAAGTGCACAATTGAAGAAGCGGGTGGACAAAATACGAAGAACAAGTGGCGTCCAGGCCGCACGTGCTCTAGGACAGTCCCGGAGTACATGAAGAATAGATTCTCTCACATTAAGGCATAGATGGCAGTCAGCAACCGAGGCATATGACGGCGTACCCGTTCTTCGTTGGTGAGAAGTCGATGGTGACCAACAAGCCAAAAAAAGTATTTAATTCGATTCGGACATTCAAAATTCCATATGAGTCGCCATAGAGCGGCCCCGAGAGTTGGCTCCTTGTGAGTTCAACGTAAGTTGATGAAACTGAATACTTCCCAGAGGTGGAGCATGTCCACATAATGTAATCCTCCGAACTTCCTACAAGCGCCGAGGGAACAATACTTGCTATGCACAGTAAGACAGATGCTTAACATAAGGGGAGATTTTATCCCATTTCCAGTCCCCTGTCTCTCCCACATAGTCCCGAACAGGTCTGCAGAGGTCAGTGTTGGGTATGGTTTTGGAAAACATCGTATTTAGAGCTACAAACAAGCCTGGGACCCAACGATCCTCCCAGGATCGTATTTTAGTGCCATTTCCAAGCCCAAAGCCCAACATAGGTCGAACCACATTCCACGAATCGACTATGCCCCGCTAGAGCCAAGAGTCACCCGTTTTAACCCGTAGGGACCAATCTCCAGGCCATCTTCCAGGGTACTTTTTCGCTAGTGTTTTCGCCTAAAGCTCGTTCGGCCGGTTGAGAAGTCCCCAAGCAATCTTTCCGAGTAAAGCCATGTTTGCTTCTTTGAGTCTTCAAAGTCCTAGACGACCCATATGTCGAGGTTGTTTGATCATGTTCCAACGGAAGAGGTGGATTCGACGTCTGTGATCTGTGTGGCCCCAAAGGAAGTTCCTACAGAGTTGGTCTATCTTTGAAGAAACCCAACTGGGGAAGCGCACAATGTGCATGGAATAGGCGGGCATGGCCTGTAACACCGATTATACTAGAGTTGTTCGTCCAGCCAGGGAAAGCGATGTTGCAGACCAGCTATTGAGCCTGTGTTGAACCCTATTAACAACTCCTTGGAACGTTGCAGCTCTCTGCCTTCCATGTATGATAGGGATCCCTAGATAGTAGAGATGTCAATTGGGCCCGAGGCCCGTGGGCCAGCCCGCCCTGCCCCACCTAAGGGGTGGGCCCAAATTTTTTAGGCCCGCCTACGGGCCAGCCCGTGCGGGTCGTGGGCTTTGGCAGGACGGGGCCCTTCAACCCGCGGGCTAACCGCTTGTGTTACTAAGAAAAAATAAAACCCAGAAATTAAACCCTAGAGCCCAAAAGCCCAACCCTTTCTCAGACCATCTTCTCCATTGCACCATCAGTCATCACAATCATCAAAACTGCTCTAAGCTTCTCAACCTCAGATCCATGACACCGGTCACATTCGACACCCTGCACAGTCGGACGCCGCTCGACCCACTCGACAGCCGCGCCCCCTCCATAGCCGGACGGTGCTCGGCCCCCTCCCGCAAGTGTTGCTCGATCCCCTCCACATCCAGACCACTGCTCGGCCTCCCCAAGTGGTTGGGTATTTTTCTTTTTAAGGTTTTTCAACTGTGAGCGTTCTTGACTATTGCGACTTGAATATTCCTGAGATTGAGTCATCCGTAAGTGTTAATGAGGGGGTAGTTCGGCTACAAATGTGGGAAAATCCGGATCGGATGTTTGGGTCTATTTTGATAAACTTAACTTCTCTTGGTTTTTTGAGTTTGTTAGAAGTTGATCTATGATGACTTGCAAGGATATTTTAGTTTGGATTGGTTGACGAGTGATGATTATTGTTATTTGTTCTGCGATTGTTGCTTGTTGGTAGATTTAAACGACTTATTTACTATTTTTTTTAAGTCGAGCAGGCCAGACTGCCTAGGCCCGCCAGTGCGGCAGTGCGGCAGTGCGGGCCTTGGTATTTTAGGCCCGCCAGCCCCGCTCCGTCAAATGGCGGGCTTTGGCAGGTTTCGTGCCAGCCCGTATTGACATCTCTACTAGATAGTTCCCGAGATTATAAGTGCCCGAGAAACCTCCGGCATCAGCAATTTCGGATCTATCAGCAGCAGGTACATTTTTTGAGAAATACATAATTGTCTTCCTTGCATTGACTTCCCCCCGAAGCAATGAAGAAATTCTCTAGAACAGAGCTATTTGTCATGATCTGATCTCTTGATGCTTCGGCAAGTGAAGAAGGTCATCGGCAAACATGAGGTGGGAAATCGTAGGGCCCCGTCTACCAATACGAATAGGCTTCCATAACCCCTCCTGGACCAAATCCAAAATAACGTGAGAGAGACGTTCGATACATAGAACAAACAGATATGGCGACAATGGACATCCTTGTCGAATGCCACGTCTCATCTGTATCGCCTCGGTGATCTCGCCATTCCATAGGATACGCATCGATGCGGACGTGACACAATCCATAATGGCTCTCGTCAGAAGGAGAATTTCTTCGTTGATCATTCTGACGGGAGGAGAACCCGCCCCGGACTGGTGAGGACCCGAACCCGCCCCGGACCCGCCCCTAAAGGGCCGGGTATTTTTAAAATAATCGGGTATGGGCCGGGTAATGGTTTAAAATTTTTCTACCCGGCCGGGTCTGGGGCGGGTCCCGGGTCCGGCCAAACACGCCCTGATACCCGGCCCGAAACCCGCCCCGATAATATATCTATATTATAATTCATTTTGTAATTAAAGTTATATAGTATTATTGTTAATATTATAAATAAAAGAGTTGTTGGTCTAGTGGTAGAGGTTTGGTATTACAAATGTGAGGTTGTAGGTTCGAATCTCAATCAACACATTATCTGTTAAAAAATAAAAAAAGAAAAAATTGAAAAAAAAAAGAAAAAATAATATATTCGGGTCTGGCGGGTCAAACCCGGTTCGCTCGGGTCTAGCCCGGGGCGGGGCGGGTCCCGGGTTCGGTAAAAAATAATCGGGTCGGGTTCCGGGTCCGGCCAAACACGACCATACCCGGCCCCTTGCCATCCCTATGCATAACCCACGATCTAAGTGTTCAAAGAGGCGTTCATATCCTGATCTAATTGGACCCCTCCACGTAAACGCAGGGCATGAGCTTCCCAAGTCCATGAGGCGACAATTGTTCATCATTTCCATGAACTGAGTGGCGTTATTTGAATTGAATGGGCCCCTCCTTGTTTCTCATCCTCAGATAAAATTTCATTAAAGTCGCCAATAGCAATCCATGGAATATTATCTGTATCCTCAAGTGACTTCATAAACTCCCACAAAGCCAACCGATTAGTGCGGTGTCGGCTCCCGTAGACTGCAGTAACAAGACCTGAAAAACTTCCAAAATCGAACTTGAAGTGTATCGCCTGCTCGTGACGCCTTAGTTCTTAGAGAACAATTTTATCTTCTCGCCAGAACACCCATATACCACCTCTAAAACCCCTAGATTCTACCCATGTGTTTTTTAACATCGGGAAGTTTCTGCATACCGCATCCGCCGTGGTATCACAAATCCTGGTTTCTAAACATTACATCAGGCTTATTAACCGATATCAAGGTCCTCAGTACGATGGAAAATCTAGGGCTCGAAGCTCCTCTACAATTCCATGAGGGAATAATCATTACAAATGGGAATTGTGTGGGAATTGACTTCCCTGTGCATCTCCTGTGGTGGGCGACACCTCCACGGCGTTAGAAACCCCCATGCCTACTTCATCTGGGCTTAACCCAGATTGACCCAAATCTGCTGAACTCCTCTGCTCTGGACGATCAGGGGGGTCATTAAGATATTCATGGATTCCAAGAGTTGATGCTCGTTCATCAGCAAGACTGATAGGGATGGCCTCCGAGTTCTGTTGGTCAAGACTTAGTGTATCCGGCTGTCGACCGGCCGAGATTTTGATTGACGAAGACATTGTCATCTTCTCAAAACCCCTTTGTGCAAGTGAAAAAGTCTGAAATCCTAACCCAAGCAGTGAGGGCGGCATGGCTATCTGATGAGTTGAATTTAACTTAACGGATTTTATTTGAGTCTTAGAGGAGTTCGGCCCACTTAGTGATTTGGGCTTTGTCCTTCTTTGGCCTAGAGTTGCCTTGGTTGCTCTAACCCAAAACCTTCGATTGTTTAGAGAGACCATGCGCCCGTTTTGATCCATTTTTGGCCCGTTGATATTGACTGGGGTTATTTTCGTCTAAATGGACACTATCATCAGTTACCTTTGAGCCCTCTTTAATCAACGATCGTTCCTGATTTTCCTCCATCAAATTCTCAAGAATATTAAATTATGATCCTCTTCCTTGATTTACTCGACGAAATCTGCTAATCTTACCATTTTGAATCGTGTCTTTGGCGTGAAATCCTGCTGAAAAATTGGGACCTTCCCGTTTCGGATTTTCTACCAGCATCCAAGGACCATGGCCGGAGGATGACGTCTGCCTTGCGTTTATTGGTGGTGGGTTCGGGTTTGAATTGATTTCAGCGTGGCCAGCTTTATCCTTGATGGCTCATTCCTTATCGATTTGTTGAACTGACTTGTCTGTACCCTCAGGATTAGAAGCTCCTAATACCATGGATGTGCTATTGCCCTGTCTATGACCGTACACTCAACACTAAAACCAAACCATATGGATACCTTCATACTGCAACTGGTAACGTTTACCAAGAACCTTCATGTCCGGCCGTAGACTTTTGCTAAGGTCAAGTTCGACGCAAATTCTAGCGAAACTACCCATCTCTTGTCGTTGTGTGTTTATATCGATCTTGATAGTACGTCCTAAGAAATCTCTGATTCCTTTCATGCCGTCCTCATTGTACAATTCGATAGGGCAATCGGGAATACGAACCCATAAAGCAGCTTTTTCGATGGTCGCCGTCGAGGGTCGAAGCCTCGGAGTCCATTTTCTCACTGGTAGATAATGATCCAAGATTTTCCAGGGTCTGTCGAGAAGAACTCGGTCTCGGTCCTCTTTCAAGTTAAACCTGACCACAAAGTAATCGTGGCTGAGGCTTATTAATTTGAATCCAGCAGTCGGCCACCAGATAGCACTAAGGCGACGGTTGACGTATTGATATCCCACTTTTTTACCAAGGACTTTCACAATAAGTGCTGATTTCCATGGTCTGTGAAAGGATTTGAGTTGATATTTCGTGTAACATACATCGTCCGAATCCGAACAGGCATCCTCTTCGTCGCTTTCTAATTCGATATTCATATGTTCGTCTGTTAGATCATTGGTAGGAATTTCCATCGATCTCTGTTCCAGAACTACTTCTAGATATGAGAATTTCCGTTTGCCTCCTTCGATGCTACCGTCCTCCTCGCTGGTTGGGTTTGCAGAACTGATTGGTGGTATGGAGCTCTTTTCCCGAAGTATTAGTTGAATTTTCGTGGTCGTTTTGTGCTTCGAACAAGTTGATCATTCTCCTCCGTCTTTGGGATCAACACGAGGACAGAAGAGTTCACGGGCCCAACGGAGCACTGACCATCAAGGATACATCGAACAAATTCCGTCACTGATTCGGAAACAACGTCCCAATTAGATTGAAAAAAATAAAACGTGAAATCCATCCGGTGCTGGATCTTTGAAAGGTGGTCCCATTGAGAATAGTGCTGCCCTACGTTCCTCCGGTGAAACTTGTCGCACGAGCGAATGAATTCTTCCAGGCTCAATTGTTTTAAACGAAGCTCGAGAGGTTAATGCGCCCCCTATCTCCCTCTCCTCGTATAATGCTTTGAAGTGTCTTACAGGAATATCTCGTAGCTGCTCCGTTCGTGATCCAGACTCCATCATCTTTTTTAAGCGCGTAACTTGTGATCCTTTTTCGTGCAATGACTGCTCTAGTATGAAAATGACGAGTATTGCGATCCCCGTGTCAACCCATTCGCATTGAGACTTTGAAACCAAGTTAGCTATTCTTGAGCTAAGACATTCTCAAATTCTTGGGACAAGTTATGTTCAAGCTTAGCGAGAAAGGGATTCTTGCCCCTTTGCAATGCTTTTTGTATGCCTCCTAATCTTGCTAGGATATTATTCTTGTGTTGCTTGATGCTCCCGAAAACATCGCGGTGTCAAGTCTTGAGTTTACTCTCTAAAGATTTGAGAGTTAGATAAAGCGGTTGATGAGGGTCCCAAGCATCACGGACGAAACTCGAAAAGTTTTCGTGCGTTTGCCATGCAACTAAGAAATCTGAGAGGTCGGGCCTGTGAATGTAGAACCGATGTCTTGATGCTTGAAGTAGGGTAGGGTGATGATCCGATTTGACCCTTGGTAAGACCTGCACCATCGAATCAGGAAAAGTAGTTTGCCAGCACTGATTGCATAACCCACGATCTAAGTGTTCAAAGAGGCGTTCATATCCTGATCTGATTGGACCCCTCCACGTAAACGCAGGGCCTGAGCTTCCCAAGTCCATGAGGCAACAATTGTTCATCATTTCAATAAACTGAGTGGCGTTATTTGAATTGAATGGGGCCCCTCCTTGTTTCTCATCCTCAGATAAAATTTCATTAAAGTCGCCAATAGCACTCCATGGAATATTATTTGTATCCTCAAGCGACTTCATAAACTCCCACAAAGCCAAAACGATCAGTACGGTGTCGGCTCCCGTAGACTGCAGTAACAAGACCTGAAAAACTTCCAAAATCGAACTTGAAGTGTATCGCCTGCTCGTGACGCCTTAGTTCTTAGAGAACAATTTTATCTTCTCGCCAGGCACCCATATACCACCTCTAAAACCCCTAGATTCTACCCGTGTGTTTTTTAACATCGGGAAGTTTATGCATACCGCATCCGCCGTGGAACCACTAATCCTGGTTTCTAAACATTACATCAGGCTTATTAACCGATATCAAGGTCCTCAATACGATGGAAAATCTAGGGCTCGAAGCTCCTCTAAAATTCCATAAGGGAATAATCATTAAAAATGGGAATTGTGTGGGAGTTGACTTCCCTGTGCATCTCCTGTGGTGGGCGACACCTCCACGGCGTTAGAAACCTCCATGACTACTTCATCTGGGCTTAATCCAGATTGACCCAAATCTTCTGAACTCCTCTGCTCTGGACGATCAGGGGGGTCATTAAGAGATTCATGGATTCCAAGAGTTGATGCTCGTTCTTCAGCAAGACTTATAGGGATGACCTCCGAGTTCTGTTGGTCAGGACTCCGGCGGTCGACCGGCCGAGAATTTGAATGACGAAGACATGGTCATCTTCTCAAAACCCCTTTGTGCAAGTGAAAAGTCTGAAATCCTAACCCAAGCAGTGAGGGCGACATGGCTATCTGATGAGTTGAATTTAACTTAACGAATTTTATTTGAGTCTTAGAGGAGTTCGGCCCACTTAGTGATTTGGGCTTTGTCCTTCTTTGGCCCGGAGTTGCCTTGGTTGCTCTTACCCAAAACCTTCGATTGTGTTAGAGAGACCATGCGTCCGCATTTTGGCCCGTTGATATTGACCAGGGTTATTTTCGTCTAAATGGACACTATCATCAATTATCTTTGATCCCTCTTTAATCAACGATCGTTCCTGATTTTCCTCAATCAAATCCTCAAGAATATTAAATTATGATCCTCGACGAAATCTGCTAATGTTACCATTTTGAATCGTGTCCTTAGCGCGAAATCCTGCTGAAAAATTGGGACCTTTCCGTTTCGGATTTTCTACCAGCATCCAAGGACCACGGCCGGAGGATGACGTCTGCCTTGCGCTTATTGGTGGTGGGTTGGGGTTTGAATTGATTTCAGCGTAAAGCCAGCTTTATCCTTGATGGTTCCTTCCTTATCGATTTGTTGAACTGACTTGTCTGTACCCTCAGGATTAGAAGCTCCTAATACCATGGATGTGCAATTGCCCTGTCTATGACCGTACACTCCACACTTAAACCAAACCATATGGATACCTTCATACTGCAACTGGTAACGTTTACCAAGAACCTTCATGTCGCATAATAATAGTAATAATATAATAATTATATTATTATTATAGCAGTAATAGTAGTAATGTGTGTAGATACAGTTAAATACCCAAAAGAATAAAAAATTCAGTCCCCTATCAGAAAATATATGTAGGTACTTAGTAGAATTCTTTTTTTACACATACCTACCCGTTTGTTTGTTGGTACCACTTAAAATAGTTTACGTATTTTTATATGTATATTTTGTATAACATCACGTGTTTATGTGGTACCTAAATATGTTGTGTGATATCTCTGTAAACATGATGACTTTTTTCAATGTATTATGTACTGTTTCTGTGGTACCTACATTTTCAATATGACGTACCTTCTGCCAAACGGGTACCTGTAAAATATATATTCAATTAGGTACCTAAATATAAAAAATGTTGACGTAGGACTGATTTGATATTTTTTTATTATACTGGTACTTAATAGTAAACTTACCGAAAAATAATAATAATAATAATAATAATAATAAAATGATGATGATGATGATAATTAGGGATGTCAACGGGACGGGGCGGGGCGGGGGCGAGGTTAGGTCCCCATCCCGTCCCCGCGAACTAAACGGGGAAAAAATCGTCCCCATCCCCGTCCCCGCGAACTAAACGGGGAAAAAATCGTCCACATCCCCGTCCCAGCTGGGTCTCCGCCCCAGCGGGATTCACTGTCCCCGCGAATTTTTTTAAAAAAATATATTTTTATTATAATATAAATTGGATAATTATTTAAATTATATTTTAAATGTTATTTATATTATATTAATAAAATAGGGTAAAAATATTATTTTAAACCATAATGATATAAACTATGTATAAAAAAATATTATTTAGATATTAATTTAAGATATAAAACATATCATTTAAATAATATTAATGGCGGGAGACGGGGCGGGGTCCCGCGGGGTGGGGATGGGGATCTTAGTCCCCGCCCCTTCCCCGCCTACCGGGACAAAAAATTCCCCATCCCCGCCTCGGGATTAAAATTTCGAGGATCGGGGCGGATCGCCGCGGGATGGTGAATTCCCGTCCCATTGACAAGCCTAATGATAAGGATGGCAATGGGCGGGTTCGGGGCTCATAATGGACATATCATCCACATACCAAATTCTCGTTCATAACGACGTCCCAACTAGTTCACCGCTTATGATGAATTGATTCGGGGATGAGTAATATTGTTCGGGGATCGGGTTCCCCGTGGGGGATTCGGTTTTCCATATTCATGTATATCCAATAAATTAATTTTTTTTGCAACAATAAACTAAGTAATATAGACAATTAATATGTAAAATATGATATTAGGGTATAAATTGAAATAGGAGTGTATTGTGAAGAATATATATTGAAAGTAGATTTTTTTTTTTAAAATACAATCCGGAATATAAAAGGATGGTCTCTGAGAATTCTTGATTCGAATTAGTTTTTCATTGTATTTATTAATAAATTGAATCGATGTGAATCATCATTTGATTCAAACGGGGCCGGGTTCGGGCTGGGGATGGGTGGGAAACATGATTACCATCCTCATCCCGTCCCCGCTATTTCACCAACGGGGAATACCGTCAACTCCACATCCCCATTTTGATCAGAAATTCTCCGTCCCAATAGGCTCGGGTCCCCAGGTTCACCGTGGAAATTTTGGCACCCCTATGATAATAACATAAGAGGGGACTCAGATGCCATTTCGATAATCAATTGTACTATTCTACAATTTACTCGAACTCCAAGTACCAAACTACGAAAAAACAAACCCTCGACGTAAAACGAGCACAAAAATTAAGCCACACCACTTCCTCTCGGTCTGCATCTCAGCCCCATCCAACCCAAGATGCCGTCATTCAAACCCTTCACCACCTCTCTAACCACCCTCCGATCTCGGCTGAGCCCATCCCTCCGCACGCGCGGCGGCGGACACGATGGTCCGAGCCGATGGTCGAGCCCAGGGCACGAAGAGCGACCAAAGGGATTCGCCTTTAGCCGAACCCCACCGCCTCCTGGGGAATCCCGCAAGTGGGAGGATTGGGAGCTTCCGTGCTACGTCACAAGCTTCCTCACGATCGTCATCTTAGGCGTCGGTCTCAACGCCAAGCCAGATTTGACGATCGAGACCTGGGCCCACCAAAAGGCCCTCGAGAGGCTCCAATTGGAATCGTCGTCGCCCGAGGAGGCAGAGACCGAGTAAATTGTAGAGAGTAAAGCGTTTCTGTTTTTCTGTTTTTGCTCCTATAAATCACGCTATATGTTCCTTTCGTTGTTGAACGTTGTTTTACTACTGGGTCGGAAAACTTGCCAGTGTTTAAGAAATAAGATATTACTGACGCAGATATTTACTTATCTACGATTAGTTGTTATGCTGCCTTGGTTCTTGATTATGCCATTGGTTTTTGACCGTTGTTGTTTCGATAAGTCACGTTTTCTTCAGCTAAATGAATTTGTTTATCAGTATTGAATGATCGTGGTGGAATGCTAATAAGATGGGATCTACTAAGCAAAATGATGAATGGTGTAGAAACTTGCTTGATACTACAATCTGCTTTGGTTTTCTAGTTAATGCTTGGTTCTTGGCGATGTTTGTTCCATCGAGTGAATAGGATTAGGTCTGATCTGAAATCATAGTTTTGGATGGATGGAATGTAGTAAGCACAGTATGGAAGCTGCAATCCGTCGATCAGTGTGTTTACACTGCAACTATATAGATGAAGGAAGGCTTAAACTTTTCCATAGATTTCGAATTCCTACTTTGTCAAGTATTGCCTCGAATCATGGTTCGAGTCAGCCATAGTAGTGAGTGAGTGAGTTGGGTTATTCTCAAGTTCTGATTTTGTCTTCCGTTTTTTGGTAACCATATCTTGATTTCCATCCCTCTCATCTTCGCACAATTTGTTCTGATTTTATTCAACACTTTTTTCTTCAGGGTATCTGATCAAAGATAAACAGGAACTTGAAATACCACCGACATGAATACCAATGTTTAACCTCCACATGAATGACTTCCAACGTACTTCAGTACCAAGAAAAAAAATGAGAAAAGAACCAGCATAATTCAATACTATGCCAACACTTCACAATTCTTGAAAACTCGTAAGCAGATTATGGTGATTCATTGTCAATACTTGATCATGGCAGCTCTTATGGGAACTAAAACAACAATAAACATCAAAAAAAAACATAAGAACTCCAAGTAAATCCCATGGGCTACCTCGCTAGCATGTAAATCATGATAATAAAGAAAACAAACACTTAAAACATGTTCATGCATGACACACTCTAAGGAGTTACTATTGTGGGAGATTCTATCATGTGACGTCCTCCAAGCCAAAACCTTGAAGCATCAGAATTGACTTGGCCACTAAGAAATTTTCAATAAACCTTTTGATGTCTAAGATTTTTTTTTATCTAACATATGATCACGGATGAACACGGTGATTTGTACCTACGATCTTTTTGTTAGCTTCAATATCGACCATTTTACATAGGTGAAGTGATCGTTTACTAAGAAACATAAAGCTTGATTACATTGGCGAACGACTTTTCTTCTCTCTAAAACACCTCTTCTCCAACTTCTCTCAAGAAAACTCTAAACAACAAAACTCCTCCTCCCCCTTCCTCCATTAATGGAGGTCGGGGGAGCTCAGCCTTTTTTTTTTTTTACTTCACCGTTTTTTTTATTGTGTTGTTTGTGTCTTTTTTTCTCCACTTGTGGGAGTTTTGCCTCCCGTTTTTGGCAGATAGTCTTCCATTATGAAAGTTTTTCTCTCTTTATGACGTCTTCTTCCCCTAAATGGGGCTTCGTTTTCTTATTCGAGAGTTTATCATTATTGATTAGTTTTTCATTTTTTGTTGGGATGAAAAGACTCGTTTTTTATATATTTAGGTTTTAATTTGAGAATGTTGTTGATCTGACCAAAGAGGTAATTTCATCAATCAAAGGCGTGATGATTATTCTCGAGTTTGTGCTCATCACCATCGACATAAGATTAGTAGTATTTGTTTTTATTAGTCACCTTCATTGTGGAGTTTTAAATTCGACTTGTAGTAGAAGTTCAAACCTTTAGTTGGTATGTTAGAATAATTTAATAAATTCGATTCTTAACCTAGTTCGTATCCTAAACCGTGCTGTTTGGTTATATTTTGCTCCTTAGGCGAGCCTTTGTTCCTACTGGTTTTGTCGATTACACTAGAGGAACTCGACGAGCGCCGATGTAATTATCTTTGATGAATGAGATAGCAAGTTGTCGTTTGGGAATAAAAGTGATCGATTACCTTTTTTTCTAATTAAGCATTATTAATATTATAATATGAGCCAAATAAAAAAATGCAAATGGTTTAGAACTATGGTGAATCTATAGAAAAATACTCAACTGAATAAATAATTTACAAATCAGTACATATGTCAGAAATTTTTACACACAACCACCCGTTCCATGTTTCTCAGTCTTGGGGTACCTTTTTATGTGTGTATTGCGTACCACGTCACGCGTTTATACGGTATCCTATATGTTTTCTGTATGGTACTTTAATGTGTTATATGACGTACCATTTTTAACTTTATTACGTACCACAATACGTTATTGTATGGCGTACCATGCGGCGGATCTGGTACCTATATGCAAAAAATTTATTCTAATAGGTACCTACATATAAAAAAATACAGACAATGTACTGAATTACATGTTTTTATGCAAATGGGTATTTATGTGTAAAGACCCCTAGAATTACTGGTCACATATTTCTTGAAAAAAAAGGAATGTCCGGTCTGTGGTTAAGGGATGGCAACGGGGCGGGTATGGGTCGTGTTTGGCTGGACCCAGGACCCGCCCCGATCATTTTGAGGGGACCTGGGACCCGCCCCGCCCTAAGCCGGACCCAAACGAACCGGGTCTGACTGACCCGGGGAAAGCTATTTTTTAATTCGAATTTTTTAAAATAGAACAAAACTAGAATTCTACCCATGACCTATAGTAACTTAACTAAAGACTTATCCAGTAGGCTACAAAGCGTTTTATTAATAATTAGAACACTTTGTATACATATATATATACACAATAAACATAAATTAAATATAAAATATATATCGGGGCGGGTCTCCGGGTTTAGCAAGACCCAAGACCCGACCCGGACCCGGCTAGGTTGAGATTTTTCGGACCCGTTACCCGCCCCATTACCCGAATAGAAAAAAACCGATTCGTTAAGGGCGGGTCTAGGCGGGTCCGGGTCTAGACCCGCCCCATTGCCATCCCTATATGTGGTCTTGAAAATCAATTTAATATGTGCAGGGTTTTGAAAACCGGACGGACCGGCCGGTTTCGACCGGAAACCGGTGAACCAGCGGGATTCCAGTTCGGTTCCGGTCCGGTGTAGGAAAATTAAAAAAATAACTACAAAAGTATGTTTACGTATTTGTAGACCACAGATCTTCATAAAATGCTTCCTTGGTGTGATGTTTAGTACTAGTAACATATGGTTCACCATCGTTCGAATCTTGGTGCACCTTTTAAACATTTTTCAATTAAAAATTAATGTTGTTTTATGGGCTTCAGCCTAAATTTAAATATTTTTAATAAACACACCACAATCTCTTCATTTATTGTATGCTTTTATTAAAAAAAAAAGAGTTAATTCGATTTCAGGCCCACTTACCATATTTTTATTATATTTTAGGACACAATAATGTTTGAAATATAGATAAGGATCTATTTGAAGTTTGGTTTAGAGTTAAGGACCAATTTTAAAAAAAATGACGCATTTGCCCCTGCCTGTGTGCGGAAATTACACAGAACTGCCATCGCCTTCTTCAACCATGAAGAAGTGGTATACACTGTACCTGAAGTGGTACTGTAGACCCATGAAGTGGTACGGGTGAAAAGTGAAGTGGTACTGTAGACCCATGAAGTGGTACTAGTGAACAATGAAGTGGTACGGTAGATTCATAAAGTGGTACAACATTTATAGACCCATGAAGTTGAATTGTTGACCAGAGAATAAGTGGTACGGGAGACTCATGAAGTGGTAATGTTGACACAGAGACATGGTACAACATTTTGTAGACCCACGAAGTGGTATTATTGAACGAGAAGTGGTACAGGAGAATTCTTAAGCTTTTCTGCAGAAATCGGGTAAATATTTGCACAAGAAACACATAAGAGTTCTTCTGTACCACTTCTCCGTTCAACAACACCACTTCATGGGTCTACAAAATGTTGTACCACTTCTCTGTGTCAACAGTACCACTTCATGGTCTCCCGTACCAGTTCTTCATTGGTCAACAGTACCATTTCATGGGGTCTACAAATGTTGTTCCACTTTTCTGTTTGTACCCGTTTTACTGTTTGTACCATGTTTCTCAGTCTTGGCGTACTTTTATGTGTGTATTGCGTACCACGTTACACGTTTATACGGTATTCTATACGTTTTCTATATGGTACCTTAATGTGTTATATGACGTACCATTTTTTAACAGTATTACGTACCACAGTACGTTATTGTATGGTACCTAAATGTGTTATATGGCGTACCATGCGGCAGATCTGGTACCTATGTGCAAAAAAATTATTCTAATAGGTACCTACATATAAAAAAATACAGACAGTGTACTGAATTACAAGTTTAATAGGTATTATGTGTAAAGACCCCTAGAATTATTAGTCACATATTTCTTGAAAAGAAAGGAATGTCCGGTCCGTGGTTAGGATGGCAACGGGGTGGGTATGGATCGGGTTTGGTCGGACCCAGGACCTGCCCCGATCATTTTTAAGGGGACCTGGGACCCGCCCCGCCCTAAGCCGGACCCAAACGAACCGGGTCTGACTGACCCGGAGAAAGCTATTTTTTTTAATTCGAATTTTTAAAATAGAACAAAACTAGAATTCTATCACATTACCTATAGTAACTTAACTAAAGACTTATCCAATAGGCTACGAAGCTTTTTATTAATAATTCGAACTCTTTATATACATATATATATATACAATAAACATAAATTTAAATATAAAATATATATCGGGGCGGGTCTCCGTATTTAGCAAGACCCGAGACCCGACCCAGACCCGGCCAGGTTGAGATTTTTCGGATCCGTTACCCGCCCCATTACCCTAATAGAAAAAAACCTGATTCATTAAGGGCGGGTCTAGGCGGGTCCGGATCTAAACCCGCCCCATTGCCATCCCTATGTGTTGTTTCGAAAATCAATTTAATATGTGCAGGGGTTTTGAATACCGGACCGGACCGGCCGGTTCCGACTGGAAACCGATGAACCGGCGGGATTCCAGTTCGGTTCCGGTCCGGTTTAGGAAAATTAAAAAATAACTACAAAAGTACGTTTATGTATTGTAGACCACAGATCTTCATAAAATGCTTCCTTGGTGTGATGTTTAGTACTAGTAACATATGGTTCACCATCGTTCGAATCTTGGTGCACCCTTTAAACATTTTTCAATTTTAAAAAGAAATTAATGTTTCTTTTTGAGCTTCAGCCCAAATTTAAATATTTTTAATAAACACAGCCCAATCTTTTCATTTATTGTATGCGTTTATAAAAAAAAGAGTTAATTCGATTTTAGGCCCACTTACCATATTTTCATTATATTTTAGGACCCAATAATGTTTGAAATAGAGATAAGGATCTATTTGAAGTTTGGTTTAGAGTTAAGGACCATTATGAAAAAAATGACGCATTTGCCCCTGCCCGGAAATTACACAGAACTGCCATCGCCTTCTTCAACCATGAAGAAGTGGTATACACTGTAGATGAAGTGGTACTGTAGACCCATGAAATGGTACGGGTGAACAATGAAGTGGTACTGGTGAACAATGAAGTGGTACGGTAGATCCATAAAGTGGTACTGGTGAATAGAGAAGTGGTAAACATTTATAGACCCATGAAGTTGAACTGTTGACCAGGGAATAACTGGTACGAGAGACCCATGAAGTGGTATTATTGAACGGGGAAGTGGTATAGGAGAATTCTTAAGTGTTTCTGCAGAAATCGGGTAAATATTTGCACAAGAAACACATAAGAGTTCTTCTGTACCACTTCTCCGTTCAACTATACCACTTCGTGGGTCTACAAAATGTTGTACCACTCTCTGTGTCAACAGTACCACTTCATGGGTCTCCCGTACCAGTTCTTCTCTGGTCAACAGTACCATTTCATGGGGTCTACAAATGTTGTACCATTTCTCTGTTCATCAGTACCACTTCATGAATCTATAGTACCACTTCACTGTTCACAGTACCACTTCATGGGTCTACAGTACCACTTCACTATTCATCCGTACCACTTCATGGGTCTACAGTACCACTTCATGGATCTACAGTACCACTTCCTATTACGTTGCGCTGGATACCAATTCATGCGTGCTGGATACCACTTCATAACTATTCTTTTATGAGTGTATTTTCGTCAGTCAACCTTTATTCTATGTTAATTCTTAAATAGGTCCTTAAAATTATATAAATTCTGGTAGGGGCCTGAATCCTATTTGCAAAAACTATGGGGGCCTGAATTCAAATCGTCCCTAAAAAAACTGTAGAATAAAATAGTTGCACAAAGAATATTTACGTCTACCTACTCCGTTTAAGAATTTCCACCAGTTAAGGGTTCCCACTAATTTAATTTCTAAAACTCAATATTTTTGTTAGTTATATGGGTGTCTCTATTGATTGATTGTTATATTTTAAGAACTAATATATTTTTTATATTTCTCAAGGTACCGATTTTATTCCGGTTCTATACCGGTTGAACCATTAAACCTTAAACAACTAAATTTTTCGGTCCGATTCGAAAACCCGGTTTAAAAACCTTCAATATGTGAAACACATAGGTTAAAGGGTATATTACGTTTTAGGCTCCCTTTAGGTTATTAAATCGGATTCAGGCCACGTCAGTATAAAATTTAGTTTTAAGGACCCGATTTCTGCAGTACCACTTCATTGTTCTTCAGTATCACTGTCTGCAGTACCACTTCATTATTATGCAGTACCATTCATTGTAACTGCAGGAAAAATGAAGTGGTACTATAGAACAAATGAAGTGGTACTGAAGAACAATGAAATGATACTGCAGAATGATGAAGTGGCACTGCATAACAACGAAGTGCTAGCAGAACAATGAAATGGTACTGTAGAAATCGGGTCCTTAAAACTAATTTATTTTTTCCTGACTGACCCGGAGAAAGCTATTTTTTTTAATTCGAATTTTTAAAATAGAACAAAACTAGAATTCTATCACATTACCTATAGTAACTTAACTAAAGACTTATCCAATAGGCTACGAAGCTTTTTATTAATAATTCGAACTCTTTATATACATATATATATATATACAATAAACATAAATTTAAATATAAAATATATATCGGGGCGGGTCTCCGGATTTAGCAAGACCCGAGACCCGACCCAGACCCGGCCAGGTTGAGATTTTTCGGATCCGTTACCCGCCCCATTACCCGAATAGAAAAAAACCTGATTCATTAAGGGCGGGTCTAGGCGGGTCCGGATCTAAACCCGCCCCATTGCCATCCCTATGTGTGGTTTCGAAAATCAATTTAATATGTGCAGGGGTTTTGAAAACCGGACCGGACCGGCCGGTTCCGACTGGAAACCGATGAACCGGCGGGATTCCAGTTCGGTTCCGGTCCGGTTTAGGAAAATTAAAAAATAACTACAAAAGTACGTTTATGTATTGTAGACCACAGATCTTCATAAAATGCTTCCTTGGTGTGATGTTTAGTACTAGTAACATATGGTTCACCATCGTTCGAATCTTGGTGCACCCTTTAAACATTTTTCAATTTTAAAAAGAAATTAATGTTTCTTTTTGAGCTTCAGCCCAAATTTAAATACTTTTAATAAACACAGCCCAATCTTTTCATTTATTGTATGCGTTTATAAAAAAAAGAGTTAATTCGATTTTAGGCCCACTTACCATATTTTCATTATATTTTAGGACCCCATAATGTTTGAAATAGAGATAAGGATCTATTTGAAGTTTGGTTTAGAGTTAAGGACCATTATGAAAAAAATGACGCATTGCCCCTGCCCGGAAATTACACAGAACTGCCATCGCCTTCTTCAACCATGAAGAAGTGGTATACACTGTAGATGAAGTGGTACTGTAGACCCATGAAATGGTACGGGTGAACAATGAAGTGGTACTGGTGAACAATGAAGTGGTACGGTAGATCCATAAAGTGGTACTGGTGAATAGAGAAGTGGTAAACATTTATAGACCCATGAAGTTGAACTGTTGACCAGGGAATAACTGGTACGAGAGACCCATGAAGTGGTATTATTGAACGGGGAAGTGGTATAGGAGAATTCTTAAGTGTTTCTGCAGAAATCGGGTAAATATTTGCACAAGAAACACATAAGAGTTCTTCTGTACCACTTCTCCGTTCAACTATACCACTTCATGGGTCTACAAAATGTTGTACCACTCTCTGTGTCAACAGTACCACTTCATGGGTCTCCCGTACCAGTTCTTCTCTGGTCAACAGTACCATTTCATGGGGTCTACAAATGTTGTACCATTTCTCTGTTCATCAGTACCACTTCATGAATCTATAGTACCACTTCACTGTTCACAGTACCACTTCATGGGTCTACAGTACCACTTCACTATTCATCCGTACCACTTCATGGGTCTACAGTACCACTTCATGGATCTACAGTACCACTTCCTATTACGTTGCGCTGGATACCAATTCATGCGTGCTGGATACCACTTCATAACTATTCTTTTATGAGTGTATTTTCGTCAGTCAACCTTTATTCTATGTTAATTCTTAAATAGGTCCTTAAAATTATATAAATTCTGGTAGGGGCCTGAATCCTATTTGCAAAAACTATGGGGGCCTGAATTCAAATCGTCCCTAAAAAAACTGTAGAATAAAATAGTTGCACAAAGAATATTTACGTTTACCTACTCCGTTTAAGGAATTTCCACCAGTTAAGGGTTCCCACTAATTTAATTTCTAAAACTCAATATTTTTGTTAGTTATATGGGTGTCTCTATTGATTGATTGTTATATTTTAAGAACTAATATATTTTTTATATTTCTCAAGGTACCGATTTTATTCCGGTTCTATACCGGTTGAACCATTAAACCTTAAACAACTAAATTTTTCGGTCCGATTCGAAAACCCGGTTTAAAACCTTCAATATGTGAAACACATAGGTTAAAGGGTATATTACGTTTTAGGCTCCCTTTAGGTTATTAAATCGGATTCAGGCCACGTCAGTATAAAATTTAGTTTTAAGGACCCGATTTCTGCAGTACCACTTCATTGTTCTTCAGTATCACTTCATTGTCTGCAGTACCACTTCATTATTATGCAGTACCATTCATTGTAACTGCAGGAAAAATGAAGTGGTACTATAGAACAAATGAAGTGGTACTGAAGAACAATGAAATGATACTGCAGAATGATGAAGTGGCACTGCATAACAACGAAGTGCTAGCAGAACAATGAAATGGTACTGTAGAAATCGGGTCCTTAAAACTAATTTATTTTTTCCTGACTGACCCGGAGAAAGCTATTTTTTTTTAATTCGAATTTTTAAAATAGAACAAAACTAGAATTCTATCACATTACCTATAGTAACTTAACTAAAGACTTATCCAATAGGCTACGAAGCTTTTTATTAATAATTCGAACTCTTTATATACATATATATATATATACAATAAACATAAATTTAAATATAAAATATATATCGGGGCGGGTCTCCGGATTTAGCAAGACCCAAGACCCGACCCAGACCCGGCCAGGTTGAGATTTTTCGGATCCGTTACCCGCCCCATTACCCGAATAGAAAAAAACCTGATTCATTAAGGGCGGGTCTAGGCGGGTCCGGATCTAAACCCGCCCCATTGCCATCCCTATGTGTGGTTTCGAAAATCAATTTAATATGTGCAGGGGTTTTGAAAACCGGACCGGACCGGCCGGTTCCGACTGGAAACCGATGAACCGGCGGGATTCCAGTTCGGTTCCGGTCCGGTTTAGGAAAATTAAAAAATAACTACAAAAGTACGTTTATGTATTGTAGACCACAGATCTTCATAAAATGCTTCCTTGGTGTGATGTTTAGTACTAGTAACATATGGTTCACCATCGTTCGAATCTTGGTGCACCCTTTAAACATTTTTCAATTTTAAAAAGAAATTAATGTTTCTTTTTGAGCTTCAGCCCAAATTTAAATACTTTTAATAAACACAGCCCAATCTTTTCATTTATTGTATGCGTTTATAAAAAAAAAGAGTTAATTCGATTTTAGGCCCACTTACCATATTTTCATTATATTTTAGGACCCCATAATGTTTGAAATAGAGATAAGGATCTATTTGAAGTTTGGTTTAGAGTTAAGGACCATTATGAAAAAAATGACGCATTTGCCCCTGCCCGGAAATTACACAGAACTGCCATCGCCTTCTTCAACCATGAAGAAGTGGTATACACTGTAGATGAAGTGGTACTGTAGACCCATGAAATGGTACGGGTGAACAATGAAGTGGTACTGGTGAACAATGAAGTGGTACGGTAGATCCATAAAGTGGTACTGGTGAATAGAGAAGTGGTAAACATTTATAGACCCATGAAGTTGAACTGTTGACCAGGGAATAACTGGTACGAGAGACCCATGAAGTGGTATTATTGAACGGGGAAGTGGTATAGGAGAATTCTTAAGTGTTTCTGCAGAAATCGGGTAAATATTTGCACAAGAAACACATAAGAGTTCTTCTGTACCACTTCTCCGTTCAACTATACCACTTCATGGGTCTACAAAATGTTGTACCACTCTCTGTGTCAACAGTACCACTTCATGGGTCTCCCGTACCAGTTCTTCTCTGGTCAACAGTACCATTTCATGGGGTCTACAAATGTTGTACCATTTCTCTGTTCATCAGTACCACTTCATGAATCTATAGTACCACTTCACTGTTCACAGTACCACTTCATGGGTCTACAGTACCACTTCACTATTCATCCGTACCACTTCATGGGTCTACAGTACCACTTCATGGATCTACAGTACCACTTCCTATTACGTTGCGCTGGATACCAATTCATGCGTGCTGGATACCACTTCATAACTATTCTTTTATGAGTGTATTGTCGTCAGTCAACCTTTATTCTATGTTAATTCTTAAATAGGTCCTTAAAACTATATAAATTCTGGTAGGGGCCTGAATCCTATTTGCAAAAACTATGGGGGCCTGAATTCAAATCGTCCCTAAAAAAACTGTAGAATAAAATAGTTGCACAAAGAATATTTACGTCTACCTACTCCGTTTAAGGAATTTCCACCAGTTAAGGGTTCCCACTAATTTAATTTCTAAAACTCAATATTTTTGTTAGTTATATGGGTGTCTCTATTGATTGATTGTTATATTTTAAGAACTAATATATTTTTTATATTTCTCAAGGTACCGATTTTATTCCGGTTCTATACCGGTTGAACCATTAAACCTTAAACAACTAAATTTTTCGGTCCGATTCGAAAACCCGGTTTAAAAACCTTCAATATGTGAAACACATAGGTTAAAGGGTATATTACGTTTTAGGCTCCCTTTAGGTTATTAAATCGGATTCAGGCCACGTCAGTATAAAATTTAGTTTTAAGGACCCGATTTCTGCAGTACCACTTCATTGTTCTTCAGTATCACTTCATTGTCTGCAGTACCACTTCATTATTATGCAGTACCATTCATTGTAACTGCAGGAAAAATGAAGTGGTACTATAGAACAAATGAAGTGGTACTGAAGAACAATGAAATGATACTGCAGAATGATGAAGTGGCACTGCATAACAACGAAGTGCTAGCAGAACAATGAAATGATACTGTAGAAATCGGGTCCTTAAAACTAATTTATTTTTTCCTGACACGGATTCAGGCCTTGACAAGGGCTTGAATGAAAATTGCCCCTAGGTTAAAGGATACAACATCAAAAGACGTGACATTTAAATCGGACGATTGGTATGATGATGTGATGGGGACCACATGACAACATCATACTGGATGGACGGTCGGGATTTTATCCCTAATTCAATATTACGTTATTTTTTTTGGTTTGAAGAACTTGAGCTTCGCCTCTTCTATTTCTTCTTTGGGTTAATTATGATTCATGCCCCAAAAACATTTTAAAATAAGGTTTAGGACCTGTTAGAAAAAAATATTAGTTTTAAGGATCCATTTCTACAGTACCACTTCATTGTTTCGCAGTACCACTTCATCGTTATATTGTACCACTTCATGTTCTGCACTACCACTTCATTTTTTATGCAGTAACAATGAAGTGGTACTGCAGAACAATGAAGTGGTACTGCATAATAATGAAGTGGTACTGCGGAACAAAGGAGTGGTACTGCAGAAATTTGGTCCTTAAAACTAACTTTTTTTTCTTACGGATCCTGAAACCAAATTTTAAACAGTAACGGGACCTGAAACTAAATTTCCCCTTCTTCTTCCTCTATCCGGTAGGGCTTCAAAGAGGAGAGAGACAGAACTCTAAATCTAGAGCGAGAAAACATAGACCCATAGTCTTCAACAAGGCCTCAAAGGTACGATTGACATCTAATGAGATTCTGATTGCAGTTTAGATTTGATTTTTGGTTTTTAATGGGGCTATAGAGTTCGTTTATGTCTTTCTGATGACATTTCTGAGAAAGGGGCGAAACGTTGTATCGCTTCCTTATTCTGTTTATCTGTGCTTTTTTTTTTTTTGCTTCTGTTCTTCCTTCTTGTGGTAGATCTGAATGGTGTTGCCTTTCATGATATTAATTCGTAGATCTGGAAATGAGTGCTTGTTATAAGACGAGTTTTGTGCAATTTTGGCTTTGGTTTCCGTTGATGATATTTCGTCTTTTAATTGTTTTAAAATTGGACAGCAATTGGAGTTCCTTAAGCTGAGGGAAAAAAAAAAGTGGATGAGGATCTGAATGAATATTAGGAGGAGATCAATTGATTTAATTTTTTTAGTTTATCTGGTTGTTCAAGCTTCATTTTTCGATGATAGTGCTAGTAGTATGCTTTCTGTGCTTAAGATTTCAAGTACATATACATAATTATGAGAGATAACATCAAGGCTAAAACAACTGTTCTGTTACAGATCACACATTAAGCCATGGCAGACGCTGAGGATATTCAACCCCTTGTTTGTGACAATGGAACTGGAATGGTCAAGGTAAATCCTAAATTCCATTCCAATAAGCGTCGTCAGTCTTAGTTCTTTTCCTTACCGTAAAACAATCCCAGCCCTCTTGCGAAGAAGACCAGCATTTTGTTGCTTATGACAGGCTGGTTTTGCCGGCGATGATGCTCCTAGGGCAGTCTTTCCCAGTATTGTGGGCCGTCCTCGTCATACTGGTGTGATGGTTGGAATGGGCCAAAAGGATGCTTATGTCGGGGATGAGGCTCAATCCAAGAGAGGTATCTTGACCTTAAAGTACCCAATTGAGCATGGAATCGTCAGCAACTGGGATGACATGGAGAAGATTTGGCACCACACATTCTACAATGAACTCCGTGTGGCACCCGAGGAACACCCAATCCTCTTGACTGAGGCTCCTCTCAATCCCAAGGCCAACCGCGAAAAAATGACCCAAATCATGTTCGAAACCTTCAATGCCCCAGCAATGTACGTCGCCATTCAAGCGGTCCTCTCCCTCTATGCCAGTGGTCGTACGACTGGTATGAAAAACTTCTTTACCAATCCACATTCTTGGTTAACAAAAGTTACTTTTACGCATTTTCTAATGCTAAACATCACTTTCTTGGTAGGCATTGTTCTTGACTCTGGCGACGGTGTTAGCCACACGGTTCCCATCTACGAAGGCTACGCTCTCCCACACGCCATCCTCCGTCTCGATTTGGCAGGCAGGGACCTTACCGACCACCTCATGAAGATTCTCACTGAGAGAGGTTATTCGTTCACCACAACTGCAGAGCGGGAAATTGTGAGGGACATCAAAGAGAAGCTGGCCTACATAGCCCTCGACTATGAGCAAGAGCTTGAAACTGCTAAGTCTAGCTCTTCTGTGGAGAAGAACTATGAATTGCCCGATGGGCAGGTGATCACCATTGGTGCTGAGAGATTCAGGTGCCCCGAAGTCCTTTTCCAGCCATCGATGATCGGAATGGAAGCTGCTGGGATTCATGAGACTACTTACAACTCGATCATGAAGTGCGATGTGGATATTAGGAAGGATTTGTATGGAAACATTGTGCTTAGTGGTGGGTCTACCATGTTCCCTGGTATTGCTGATAGGATGAGCAAGGAGATCACTGCTTTGGCTCCGAGCAGTATGAAGATTAAGGTCGTCGCCCCGCCTGAGAGGAAGTACAGTGTTTGGATTGGAGGTTCCATTTTGGCTTCTCTTAGCACATTCCAGCAGGTACGTACAGGCTCTTTTTCAGTCCATGGTTTCAATTCTTTTGATAAATTTTTTGGCCTTTGAGTGATAGTTTTGTGTGGATTGATCGATGTATTTGTGTTTTTTTTTTCTTTTTGCAGATGTGGATAGCGAAGGCCGAGTATGATGAGTCTGGGCCGTCCATTGTTCACAGGAAATGCTTCTAAGCCAAGGGATTTCTACAAGCCAAGAAAGAGTGTTGTGGGATTTTCAGTTGGGGTGGTGATTTGAGTTGCTTTGTTTCTTTTTTTTTTTTTTATCATTTGTCCTTCCGTTCGTTCGTATGTCTATTTCTACTTTTTTTTATTACTTATTTTTGGATTTTTTGGATGGAAGAAGTTTATTATCCTGTGGCGGACATTTAGTATGTTATCCAGTTTTGTATTTTAAATATCATTATGGTTTGAGTCTTGGGTGAACATACATTTTTTTTTCAACGATTACTTGTTTTTAACAAAAATAGGTATAACGGTTCAACAACCCGAACGGTACCTCTAGTTTACATTGACCATACAAATAGAGATAAAAGGCTCGCAAAGTAAGCATACAAACAAGCATGAGTTGAAATAAACATTTAACCACATATGAATAAAAACAAAAAATTAAACTATTCGTAATCAATAGTTAAAAATATGAACTTTTATTACCGAAAATGAACCTACAACATATATCAAAGATGGCTAGCAAATTCATATATGTATTAGACTACACATTTTTTCCTCGAATAGTAGACGTTTCTTGCTTGAGCTTGTGCCTCTTTAGTCGGATGAAATCTCCCACGAGAAGAAAAAACACCCCATAAAAGGGGAAATGAGACCCCATTAAAGGGGAAGAAGATCCACAAAGGGTACAAAACTCCCAAGAATGAGTGACAGAAGTGAAGAAATCGATTCGTGATTGCACTGCAATCGATTCAAGGACGCGAGAACGAACTAATTCCCTCTTCATGTATCTCGATTGAAATCCCCGTCAACGGCATTTTCCGTAGAAATAGCATTCTTGCTTATTTCGACTTCCTCGATACAGAAGAAAGAGTTCCGGCATTACTAAGGGACTCTGGAAATGCATTCAATCGCCACAAACGAAGATTTGATCGAGTATCGAGGAGGAGAGGAATTTAGACCAAAATACCAAATGAAAGTCGATCGGTTTATTTTCATTCGCGAGGACGTGCATATCTTGGGAGGATCTTCTTCCATAATGGTACGCACTCCCACTTAGGGGAGACTAACGTAACCAAAGAAAAGAGAAAAAGGAAAAAAAAACGAGAAATGGAAAAGAAGAGCTCCCCAACATTCATCAATGGAGGAAGGGGGAAATATGAGCTGTTTTTTTTTTGTAAGGTTTTTTGATAGAAGGTGGAGAAAATGAGTAGGAAGGGAGAGAAGTGTTATTGACTTGTAATTATGAGATTCTGGTGAATGTACACTTGTGATATTTCGAATTTCGAGGCTTCACAAAGCAAACGAACCTTCATCAGAAAATTTTTCAAATGATTTTCGAATGGTTCTTTGTATTCAAATTTCCCAACTTTATCACATTTTTTGGGAAAGTGAACAGACAAACTATTAAATAGGAAGGAAATCATTGTCGACATAATAAAATATTAAGACACATGGGTTGAATGGTCAAACAATAAATTCGGCGCATCATTCCTTTTTTTCCTTTTTTGACGTGCTAAAAAGGCTGAAGGAGCAAATGAATATCATCCCACATAAGAAAAAGAAGTGAAAGATAGAGCATAAAATAGAGAGTTTGTCGGTATTTTCTCCGACTATAAAGAGAGATATTGAGGGTTTTCTCCTTTATAGATTGAGAGGTTGTAAATCCTATTTTTTTCCTCTATAGTGGATTCTTCTTCCTTGTCCGTAATTTTTTAACCCGATTAATATGGGAATTTTCCACGTAAAACATCTCGGTGTTCAATTTTATCTTTAATTGCTCAAATCTTAGCCGATGTGTTATTCGATCGGGTCCGCTGGCACGCCAACAATTGGTATCAGAGACGAGCTTGGGTTTTATGTATGTGTTTATCGTATGCTCTGTGGTTACCGCTAACATGGACCTAAAATAATAGATATTATATTTCCCTTGTAACGATGACGAAAAATTCAGGACGAGTTCAATAATTATCTGCCGCAACCCTGTCGAGGTATCGCTCATGACTAAGCATAAATTAAGGCGGCGAAATTCGATATTGAAAAGTTCAACGGGAGAAATTTCTCACTGTGGAAATTAAGGATAAAGATGAGCTTGCGAAAGGACACTGTCTGGAGGCTATCGATGGAACCAGCCACAGTGATAGACGAAAAGAAATGGAACGAGATGGACGGAAGCGCTATCGCAAATCTCCATCGGGCACTAGCAGATGTGAAAGTGTCCAGCGTCGAAGGAAAGAAAACGGCAAAGGAGATATGGGACCATATAACCAATCTGTACGAGCCGACGTCGTTACACAACTTATTCTTGAAGAGGAAATTGTTCACCTTGAGAATGTCTGTATCTACTTCGGTGACGAAGCATCTCAACGTCTTGAATACTCTGTTTTCCCAGCTAATATCGTTGGGATATAAAATAGAGGATAAATAACTTGCGAAAATTCTACTTTAAAGTATGTCTGATTCGTATGATCAACTCATCATCAACTTGACAAAAAACGCCAATGATCTGGTCTTCAATAACATCGCAACTGCTATTCTCGAAGAAGAAAATCGGCGAAAGAACAAGGAGGACCAGCAAGTAGGCTCTCAATAGGATGAAGCTTTGACGGTGATAAGGGGGAGAACGGAACGTGGTTCAAGTGGGAGTCACACTCGAGGCAGGGGAAAATTAAGAAGTAAGAAGAATGATATGAAATGCTACCACTGTGGAAAGAAGGATCACTTGAAGAAGAATTGTTGGAACCCAAAGAATTCCAATCCTCAAGGAAATCTGGCAAACGCGTCAGGTGGAGACGTATTGTGTATCTATCTCAACGGAGAGCAGGAAGGCATACGATGCGATATGGCTTCTTGACTCGGGCGCAACTTATCATATAACCTCTCTAAGAGACTGGTTCAACCACTACGAACCTATCTTAGGAGGATCTGTATACAGTTGTGAATAATGCCTTAAAGATCGTAGGTGTTGGAACCGTTAGGTTGAAGTTGCACGACGGTACAGTTCGCACTATTCAAGGAGTGTGGCACATTGAAGGTCTAAGAAGAATTTATTGTCTGTGGACAACTCGATGATCTTGGCTGTGAAATCAAAGTTCGGTGAGGAATAATTAAAATATTCCGAGAAGCACTTGTAGTCGTGAAAGGTGAGAAATTTGCTTCAAATTTGTATATACTGTTGGGAGAGACGGCGCAAGAAGGGGAAGCATATATGGCTTCAGGAGGTTCAAACGAAGGATCTACTATGCTATGACATCAGAAGCTCGGTCACATGTCAGAACAAGGAATGAAAATTCTTGCGGACCAAAATCTACTTTCGGGTCTCACGAAGGTATCACTACCATTTTGTGAGCATTGCATAGCAAACAAGCAGCATCGGCTACTATTCAACACATCAAATTCTAGAAGCAACGATATTCTAGGATTAGTTCACTCTGATGCATGGCAGTCACCGGTTTCATCCCGAGGAGGAGGGAGGTACTTCGTGTCTTTCATCGACGATAACTCCAAGAGATGTTGGGTGTATATCATCAAGAGCAAGGGAGATGTGTTTGCAACCTTCAAGAATTTCAAAGCTCGGGAAAGAAAATCAAGTGTTTGAGGACGGATAATGGAGGAGATATACTAGTAAGGAATTTGATAGCTTTTGCAGAAGGGAAGACATCAAAAGGAACTTCACTACATCGTATACTCCAATTGAGTGGCGGAGTGGATGAACAGGACTCTGGTGGAAAGGACAAGAGCCATGTTGGGAGCTGCGGGTCTGGATAAATCATACTGGGCAGAAGCAGTCAACACCGCCTCTATGTGATCGATCGCCTTCAACAGCAATTGATCAGAAGACGCCGATGGAGATGTGGACCGAAAAGCCAGCGGATTATTCCAAACTCCATGTATTGGAAAGTCCTATGTACGTGATGTACAAAGCCCAAGAAACTAAGAAGCTGGATCTGAAGTCCAGAAAGTGTTTGTTCTTGGGGTATGGTGATGGTGTAAAGGGGTATCGCCTGTGGGATCCCACGGCCCACAAGGTTGTCATCAGCAGGGAAGTTATCTTTTTAGAAGATAAACTAATCGGAGGAAATGATAGCATTACAAAGGAAAGTCCAGAAACTACGACGATTCAGGTGAAAGTGAAGTCCGTGGAACAAATTCTTCTGAAGCACCACTAGAGCACGAGGAAGGGCCAAACGAATCTTCAGAGCCAGAACTTAGAAAGGGCGCACGCAAAAAAACTGTACCATCCTGGCATGAAGAATAAGATATGGATAGTAATGTTGCATGCCATCAACTCTTCAAGAAGCACTGAACAGTTCAGATGCAGATCAGCGGTTGGTGGCAATGCAAGAAGAAATGGAAGCTCTACAGAAACATAAGACTTGGGAGCTAGTGCCACTACCGAACAGCAGAAAGGCAACTAGCAATAAATGGGTCTTTAAGATCAAGCGGAACAGTGATGATCAAGTAGAGCATTTCATGCACGACTGGTGGTTAAATGCTACGTTTAGAAAGAAGGCATCGACTTCAGTGAGATATTCTCACCGATGGTTCGACAAACGACTGTTCGTGTACTCCGGCGATGTGCGCTACATTAGACCTACATCTAGAGCAACTAGATGTGAAGACAGTGTTTCTTCATGGAGATCTTGATGAAGAGATTTATATGCTCCAGCCGGAAGGTTTTGAAGACAAAGAAAAGCAGAACTTGTTTTGCAGGTTAAAAATCTCTATACGGTCTCAAACAGGCGCCGAGGTGCTGGTATAAGAGATTTGATTCCTTCATCATGAGCCTTGGATATAACAGATATAATGCAGAACCTTGTGAATATTTCAAGAGGTTTGGTGAAAGTGATTTTATCATATTACTGTTGTATGTTGACGACATGTTGGTAACATGCACCAACAAAGATCGTGTTGAAGAACTCAAGGCACAATTGGCTAGAGAATTTGAAATGAAGGACTTGGGATCGGCAAACAAGATTCTAGGGATGCAAATTTACCGAGACAGAAATAACAGGAAGATTTGGCTTTCGCAGAAGAATTGTCTGAGGAAGGTCTTGCGACGCTTCAATATGCAAGATTGTAAGCCAATTACTACCTCACTTCTTGTTAATTTCAAATTATCCTCAAGTATGAGTCCTAGTAGTGAAGATGGAAGGATGGAGATGTCTCGAGTACCATATGCATCAGCGGTGGAAGTCTTATGTTCGCGATGATTTGTACACAACCAGACAATGCACATTCAGAGGGAGTAGTGAGTCGATGGAGAATCCGGGTAGAGAGCATTAGAGCGCAATGAAGAGGTTCCTATGATATATCAGAGGAACCTCAGATGTTGCATTATGTTACGGGGGAAGCAAACTTACTGTCAGAGGATATGTTGACTCTGATTATGCATGTAATCTTGACAAGAGCAAATCTACCATGGGATAGGTGTTCATAATCGAATTTAAAACCCATCAATCGTGGATTTACCGAAAAACGTAACTGGATCTTAGCTAGAAACTATGAAAACGCAGTTAAATGGCAAGTACTAAGCCAAATAAGCATGCAAGAAAGCTCTTACTGGCGGAGCCATAAGCTGGGTATTGAAGGTACAGTCCGTTGTCGCGACGTCAACAACTGAAGCTGAATATTTTGCAGCTACGCAGGCAATAGAGGCGATTTGGTTGAAAATGATCATGCAGGAACTCAAGCACGAACATGAAAATATTCCTCGTTCTGTGACAGTCAGAGTGCCTTGCATCTCGCAAGGAATCCAGCTTTTCATTCCAGGTCAAATCACATACGAGTTCAGTATTCGTTCGTGAGAAAGTGGAAGAGGGCACGGTAAATATGTTGAAAATTCATTGAGAGACAACCTAGCAGATTTTTTGACGAAGGCGGTCAACACTAACAAGTTCGTTTGGTGTTGTTACTCGAGTGGCCTAGCGGGGACGTAAGCAACATGAAAGGCAAGGAAGAAAGACTGGTGTGAAGATTCGATTGATCCTCAATCAAATCTTCAAGTGGAAGATTGTCGACATAATAAATTATTAAGGCACATGGGTTGAATGGTCAAACAACAAATTCAGCGTAGCATTCCTTTTTTCCTTTTGATGTGTTAAAGCTTATTTGTTCACACATGCAGCTTTGCCTATAAATAGCCTGAAGGAGCAAACGAATATCATCCCACAGAAGAAAAAGAAGTGAGACATAGAGAGAATAAAATAGAGAGTTTGTCGGTATTTTCTCCGACTATAAAGAGAGATATTGAAGGTTTTCTCCTTTATAGAATGAGAGGTTGCAACTCCTATATCTTCCTCTATAATGGATTCTTCTTCCTTGCCCATGATTATTTACCCAATTAATTGGGGGGTTTTCCTCATAAAAAATCTCGGTGTTCAATTTTATCTTTAATCATGGATGCCGTATCGGCGCGACATCGGCCTGTATCGGCCGCGCCGGAATGGACTCGGCATCCTCCGTGCCAGAGAGACGGGTTAGAACGGTGATGGATTTGTCGCGGGAAGATATCGGGCGTCGCGGCGAGATATCGGCCGCCGCTGATCGACTCGGGCGGGTTATCGTTTATAGCGGCGATACACCGGCCAAGCATTTCTTCGGCCCAAAAGTAGTTCTACCGTCTAACCTAAACTCTCACCCAAAGGGAATTTTCCTAGAGTTAATTGTTAACCCAAATAACTTTCTAATGTGTTGGTGTCCCTATAATTCAGGGTATAGCCCTCCTTATATAGGAGAGGGAACCCCCATGCCTTATTATATCCGGTGTGGGATAAATAATAAAGGCAAAAATGGGCCTAAGCCCAACAACCTCCACCTTGTGACTTTGTCCGTCGTGACACCTTCACTTGGCGAAGATCCACACGGCTTCCGCCATCATGCTCCACCATAAAAGTATATCCACTTGGAATCAAATCCAAGCATTTCTTCGGCCCATGTCGAAATAACCTTGCTGAAATCTATGGTGCAACTTCCACGTTTGGCTTGCCAGGAAGTTCATCAACCCTCGACACAAAATTTCCACCACACAGCTTGCATCAACGCCAAACCAATGCCCGTGTGTAAACTATGGACCCGCTGACCTTATCATGTTCTTAGATACAAATTAAGATGTAGAACCTAAATATCACTAAATGCAGCTATTTTTTCCTTAAACCATTCAAATTCATGCCCAAAAATGTTCATATTAAATTTGTAGTTGTACTTTGGATTATGCAAATTTTTTAACATGTAACCAAACATGTATGTTTGGCCTGTCCATTAGTTTTTTCTCATTAAACTAATTTTATTCTGTATAAAAAATAGGGAAAGGTATCCTATAATTTATCATGCAAATTGTATGAAAATAAATTTATCACTCATTACGCAAGAAATTTATTCCAATTTCGGACTAAAAGTAAAATTTATTTCCTAATAACAAATATACTTGCATAAAGAGATTAGTTTCATGGTTCTGAAACCGGGTTTTCGAACCTGACTGAAAATTTTTAGTGGTTTAAGATTTAGTGGTTTAACCGTAAAAAAAAAGAATCAAACCGGACTCAAACCGATATTTTTAAATATAGTAAATTTATATTTTTTGAATGAATTAATAAAAAAATGTGTTTGGTAATAAAAAAGTGTAATCTATAGAAAAATACCTCATTGAATAAAATTTTTACACATAGGTACCCATGTCAGAAAATTTTTTAGTTAAGTACCCCTTCGATTGGGGGTACCATTTTCCTGGTGTTAACGTACCTTTTCATATGTGTCTTGCGTACCGCGTTACGCATCTATATGGTACCCATATATGGTACCTATACGATACATACGGTACCTTGCGGCAAGCTGTAGCGGGGTACCAATTCTACCTGTATTGATGTACCAAAATACGTTGATATATGGTACCTAAATGTGTTGTATGGCGTACCTACTGCGGATCGGGTACCTATCTGCAAAAAATTTATTCTGTTAGGTACCTATATATAAAAAAAGCCGACAGGGTACTGATTTACAAAATTTTTTTCAAATGGGTATTTATGTGTAAAAATCCCATAAAAAATTTAATTAAAAATGAGATTTAAAAAAGAATTGAGAATTAAAAACTTTAATTGTAAAATGTAATAATTCAAATTTCGTTTTTTTCCTTTTCTTTACTAAAAATATTAATCTAAATAAAATGGTTAAGTGGGACTTGAACCCCAGACCATAAATTTATAATTGAGAGTCTCAACCACTACACTAAGCCATTATCTATAAATTTAGCAGTCCATATGTCAATTAGGAAACTTTTTTTATTGTTACATTTAATAATAAAGATCGAATCGGAACCGAACGGATATGTGACCAGTCCCGTCGGAACCGGGCGGTCCGGTCCGGTCTTAACGACCATGATTAGTTTTTAGCATGGTTTTGAAGACGGGACCGGACCGGCAGGTTCCGGCCGGTTCCAACCGGACCGGTCAAAAATTCGGTCCGGTTCCGGTCCGGTCTTTTTTTTCTAAATTTAAAAATAAATATAAAAGTTTTACTTTCTAATAAATTATACAAATTGGAAAACTAATAAATTAGTTTGGTCTAGTGGTTAAGTTGTTGTATTTTACTTAATGGACTCGGGTTCGAATCCACACAACACCCTAATTTTTATGTTTTATAATTAACTTATTAACTCACTATTTTGTGTTTATTCGAATTTGACCCCAACTCATATATTTAATAATTGGCATACGATTAATTTATAACAAACGACGCAATTACTTTTATTTAATTTTAAATTTATATAATTATAGTTTGAAAAATGTTCATAAAACCATGTATATTTTCCATATTACTTGATTGATTCATATATAAAATATATAGTTATTATATTTAGAATACTGATTTTACTCCGGCTTGATTCCGGTTTTATGCTGGTTAAACCCCTAAAATTTCCGATCCGGTTCGAAAACCCGGTTTCATAACATTCGCTTTTAGAGGGACAGCTTCTGGGTATTTTTAATAAAATAAACGAAAAAAAATAATCATTAGCAAAACAAACCAAAAACTAAAACATTAATAAAATAAGGCGTTTCGTACTCTTGGAGTACGAATTAGAGTAACTCGTACTCCAAGAATACGAGTTACTACACGCTGGCGCGTGCGTCTAACGTGGAGTAACTCGTATTTCTGGATTACGAGTTACTCTAACTCGTATTCCCAGAGTACGAATTAGATCTGGTTTTTAAAAACCCTACACCGCGACGAAGAAGACGATTAAACGACGAAGACGAGACGACGGCGACGACGAGACGACGAAGACCCTGTCGTATCACCTGCTGGACGCCGCCGCCGACGCCACCCATCACCGGCCGCCGCTGCCCGCCGCATGTGCCTTCACGCAGCCGACCCGTTAAACCCGTCGCTGCCCCGCCGCGACCTCCGTGCCCCGCTGCCTCGCGCCGCCCCGCGCCGCTGCCCCGCCAGCCGGACTCGCTGCCCCGCCGCCTCGCCACGACCACCTGGCCCAGCCGCGACCCGTTGCCCCCTTCAAATTTTGTAATAGACCAGTAACCTTTTTTTTGGCTTAAAGGATGCCCTCAGTCTCCAGGGACAATCGGTCGTATGATCACATTGAACATTCTAACGTGTACTGCTGCTCTCGTTGACGTTGTACTCGCGTCTAGCAACCCTGATCGAAAAATCATCGACGGCACGTTGTAAATGTTTCTTAGTTTGAAAAATCATACCTCGACAAAACATAGGGTTTTCTCTATCGTAAAATTCCCCGTAACCACCGTAGTCGTCACCACCAGGAGGCGGCATTTGGTACGTTTGAAAAATGGGACGGACTGAAACAGCGTAGGAGCAGCAGAGTCCAGCGGAGTGGTATCATCTGCAGCATCGCCATCGTTGTTGTCGTCGTCGTCGTCGTCGTTGGGGTCGGGTAACTCGGACAATGGATCCTCATCGTCCGCTTCTGAATCACTAACATCGACGTCTTCCTCGGGTTCAAGCACGAAGTCTGGCACGGGTTCTGACGGGGATTCTGGCATATTGAATGGAACACCAAGCGTCGGCATCTCCAGAGAAACATTGCTGAACCCTGCCGTAACTGAGACTATGTCGGGAAAATCCGGACATGTATAACTCGAAGAACCAACTTCAAAATTTCGATGAGGCTCTTCGTTCAAATCAAAGTTTGAATTTTCAACTATTTCAACAAAAACCTCAAACAATTGTTCTGAGTCGGGATGTATGAAAAATTATAGATCGTCGTCGTTGGTGATTTGAAAAAGCTGATGAAAGTGACGGGAGTGTTGAAAGTATTCATTTTTGCCATGGACAATCAAGGAACAACGACTGCTATCAGCACCCGTAATCTCGAACAACAACGACCTAAAGTCGGAAAAACTGGTATTGCGACGAATTCGCCTATACCCAACAGGACGGATACTATAATTGATGGTAGAATCGGATGATTGAATTATTTCGCCGCCGAAATATACTACGACTTGTACGCGACTCGACACCATTGTTTGAGTTATTAAAAGAAATCGATGAGAGTGATAGTTAACGCTACGGGAGGGGGCTTTATATAGAAATTTTAAATCGTAGCTTGGTGATACGAATTAAGTAACTCGTAACACAGAGATATGATTTAGGGTAACACGTACTCTGGTGTTACGAGTTACGTCAATTATTGAAATAATTTACGTAACTCGTAACACCAGAGTACGAGTTATAGGAATTATTGCTCGACACTTGCATGGCCATGCAAGTTGGTCGGGCCCCCAAGTAACTCGTACTCTGAAAGTACGAATTACTATATCGTATCTTCAGGGTACGAATTACGTCGCCATGTAAGCTGCCATGTCACGGTCAGCTGGTCAATGGGCCAGCCCAAGTAACTCGTACTCCCGGATTACGAGTTACTAACTCGCATCCTCAGGATACGAGTTACTTGGCCACGTCAGGTCAGACAGTCAGCGGCCAAATATAACTCGTACTCTCAGAATACGAGTTATTGGGAATACGAAAATCTGTATTTTATTAATGCTTTTGCTTTGAGGTTTATTTTGTTAATGTTTTTTTTTTATTTAATTAAAAATGCCCAGCTTCTGCATAATGCTGACGTGACACTAAATGTGGTCCCCACCAAGAACCGCACAGCTGTCCATCAGCACCAAAGGTTGAATATTTCCTCTCTTTCTCCCCCTTCGTTTTTCTTTGGGGTTCTATCGGCTTTTTTTGTTAAATAAGATTACTTTTGTGTGAAATTAAAAAAAAGGGATTCTAGGTTTTCTAATTAAAAAAAGGGGATTGGGTGTTTGAAAAAAAAAATCGAAGTGTTTGATTATCATTTTGATAAGCTCGACTGAAATTTCATGTCGAAATGAGATTTTAATCGATGGGTTCGTGATTCTTACAAGTATTAACCCCAAATCTGGGTGAATTTTCGTGTTATTGAGCTTGAAATCGACGTTTTCGAGTAAAAAACGATTTATTCGAATATTTTATTCGAACTATTCGAGTGCATTCGAATAGAAAAATAGCACTTATTCGAGTAAAAAAAAATTCGAATTAAAAATTCGAATTAATATTTTTCAATTCGAGTTTTTTGTTACTCGAATTGATTAATTCGAATAAATTCGAATTAAAAAAAAGTTATTCGAATTAATTCGAATTTTTTAATTATTCGAATAAATGCCACTTAAGTTGGGGTATTTCGGTAACTTTCGATCCGTTCCCTTTTGTTTAATAGAAATAGGAAACGTTCCCTTTTGTTAAAATAACCCGGTTCTATCTATTTCTGTTTAACCAAAACCCCCCTTTGAGAAAATCTGACATTTCAGATCCCTATTATTAACACAGCGTCCTTCACTCAAAGTGAAGTTGGATTAGGCTAATTGATCGAAACTCCGAGTCACCCGATATTCTGTTCGGCTGCAATCGATCCTATCTCGACTAGGTATATTAATTCCAGCAGTCTTCAAGGTTACTACTCTCTTTTCCTGTCTGTGTGTATGTTTTGTTTTCTTTATTTTGTTACGCCTTGTCTTAGCTTGTGTGATGTCTTCTCAGCTGAATGTTTTCAATTGTTTGCTTCGAGCTGAAGTTGATTTGCGACAAATTTGGGGTTTTCGTAAATTGGGGTTGTGCTTCCATACGTTTCCTTTTTTTGTGTAAATATACGTGCCCTGATTACATTCCTGCTAACACGAATGATTTCTGAAGCTCATCTGTAGTGAAGTATGGGTTCTTTTCAAATATTTTTTAAAGTTGAAAAAGCTAGGGTATGTTCCCTATACGTTTCGGGACGAGATTTTTTTGGATTCTAGATTATATGCTGCTTTTGTTTGCTCTGATTTTGATTAACTAGTTGAAATCCTTGGCTACGTTAATCTGAGTCTAACATGTCCTTGATTCTAATATAACAGTATACTCTTCATTCTTATCTGAATCTGCAATTGAGACTTGTACAGCTTCTTGTTAAGGAGACGAACTGGATGTAGCTGGTGCGAACAACAGCGATTTTGATATCTGAATTCAGTCAGCTTCTTTTGGAAATTTTGAGTTCTCCATGGCAGACGATGACCCCATCCCAGTCAACCTTGACCTCAATCTGGGACCTCTCGAAGATACGAGTGGTAATAACGACCCAGCTTCTGTTTCTTACCCTACCGTGATCGTAAACTTGGACGATTGGCTCCATGATCCAGCTCGTAGGGTTAGGGAAGTGGTTCGTCAAAGAAACCAAAGGTGGCGTTCTCTTTCGATGCAACTTCCCATACCTCAAGAAACGCAGAACCTCGCTATGGAACTAACTGGAGTGACCGATCCCCCATCTGGCGAGGGCAGCGCCGTACCTCAGCAAGGGCCTAACGAGGTGACCAAAGTGTGCGAAAACGACACTAATCATTCGGAAGAAAAAGCCCTAAACAAGAACAAAGACGGTGGGAAAACCAACGCCGACGAGGGAAGTTACTTCGACTGCAATATATGCTTGGATTTAGCCAAAGAACCCGTGGTCACTTGCTGTGGTCACTTATTCTGCTGGCCTTGCCTCTACCGTTGGTTGAATCATCACTCAGAGGCCAAAGAATGCCCAGTTTGCAAAGGAGAAGTTAACGGAAAGACCGTAACCCCAATTTACGGGTCAGGTAGCAATACCCGCGAGCCCGATTTGCATAGCTTGAAGATACCTCTGAGGCCCCAAGCACAGAGAGTTGAAAGCTGGAGACAAGCTGTTCAAAGAACTGCGTTTACTATTCCCATGGAGGAGATGATAAGGCGTTTGGGAACTACGTTCGATTTATCTCGAGAACTAACCCAATTACAGTCGCACAACGGCGAAGCTCCTCCTCGCCAGTCTCCAGATAGAGCAAACTCAGTGCTGAACCGTCTTTTGACTTCTAGAGGAGTACGAAGAGACGCAAACCCTATAATTCAGACTGATGATATTTTCGACTTAATAACAGAGTCAAGTCGTCCAAACTTGGAGTCGAGGGACTACACTGCCAACCGTCGACTTCCATCTGTGCTGCGCAGAAGGTCAAACTCTCACCGAGCTTCCAACTTGTATAATCTCGCTTCTGCAATAGACTTTTCAGCTGAAGGTTTAGCTGCTGAGAGGTTGGTCGACTCGTACTTCCATGGCAGTAATGGAGTTGATAGAAACTTGGATTTGACTCTGCCCTTTGACGATAGAGATTCTTCTGTGTCGAGTATAGCAGCTGTGATTCACTCGGAGAGCCAAACAGTGGATGTGGAGATTGACTCGACTGTTGCACTCTCTACTCTGTCCTCGAGGAGGAGAAACGATGCCTCGAGAATCTCAGATGTGGACAGCGGCGATTCTCGGGCGAATAGGAGGAGAAGGTTGAACTGATACAATATCCCTTGCTGTATCATATCATAATTGTTGGTGTTTTCGATTATTACCACAAGAAAATAGGCACGCCCTCATCGGTGAAGAAAAGATGTTATAGGTAAATTGTTAGTTTCATGTCTGGGCTTTTTAACTTGTTTCAGTAAGAATTGAAGTCATCTCCGCTAAGGTTTTTCTAGAGTATTTGTAGAACTTGGAAGTTGTGTTCATTTGAAGGGGCATAGTAGGCTCAGTCCTCTATGACTGCAAGAACATATGATTTAGTAATTCTATATACCTCCATCATCGCACATGATGATTTGTGAAATCAGACAAAATATCATATTGTCCAAATAATTTTCCATATTCATAATGCTACAATCAGTCGAGCAGATTCATATAGTACTCAACTACTCTGTTCTTTCCAACTCTAATATACAATTCTGGAAATATATGCACCATCCTTGCATTGCAGCAACTGTGTATATGTGTATACTGATAATCTACAGGTAAAAACTTTCGAACGTAACGCATATATATTTTTATTTCCTATTCTGCTTATGGTATAGTTTCATCAAAAGCTCAGCATATAAAATCTCGTTCCAAGTATCAGGCACGCCAGGCAAGCACCAATGGCTGCAATCTTGAAATACGAGCGGAGCTTTCTTCTCCTCCTCCGAAAAACTCTGCTTTCTATAGATCGAAGGGTGTCCGTCCTTTCTATAGTCGCTCATCCTCGTAACGTTGAGGTAAGTCACGCCAGTCTTCATCCGTCTCAAGACCCTCTCAAGAACGCCCATCTTGGGCGGATAAACAGACAAATAAGTTTCATTCTTTATGGGCTGCGCCTCATTGTTGCACTGCCCGCCCGAATTCCACTGCCCGCTGCTGAGAAAGCAATTTACGATTGTTGGAAACAACATATAAATTTAAAATATGATACTCTCTTCAAACTTAGGGTGCGTTTGTTATGCAGAATTCAATGCGGAGAAGAAAAGGAAAATAGTAATTGATGCGCACTAATACACTTTTTCTTTTCTTTTCCGCATCGAGTTCCGCATGCCAAATGAAACCTTAAGCGTTTAAGTGAAGTGGTCATTCAATATGATATAAGAGGCAAGACTAAAGAACTCTTAGGTACAAATCCTCACACGACCACCCATCGAAGAAAAAATACACGTTTAGGGTTAAGAAAGAAATCAGCCTACACGTGAAGGGATATGTTGGAAATAATATATAAAATCTAAAATATGATATACTCTCTTGAAGCTTAAGCTTTTATGTGAAGTTGTCATTCGACATTAATAAGAACTGAGTTAGCGTAATGATGCATTTGCCAAGAAACTTTGGATCTGCTTTCGAAAGTGCCGAGTGAGTCTTTGTTACCTGAAATGAGATGCTGAGTAGCCTCTAAAGAAAACAAGGGATTTCTTAGGGTCGACGTTAGCGTCGATCCATCTTCCCCATGTCGTCAAGGCCTTTCGAAATGCCTCGAGGACGTTTAATTCCCTATAGACATGGCTACCCTCTTGGTAATAATCCCTCCTGTGAAAGAAAGAAATCAAGCATTAGAAATTCTTTTTTCTTTTCGAACATAGATAAAGATTTCGACATGGCTCTTATATATATACCCTTTGGAAGTTTTATCGCGGGTCCACCAATGTCCCGTGTTGAACACGATGATGTCAGCGTCTTTGTACCTATCGGCGGACTGGCCGACCAAGTCGAGGCGAAGGGTTTCTCTCTTTGCGCCATTTTTGTCGACATTTTCCCATTCTTGGACAAGGAAGGGCGATACGAAGAACTCCACTGAGCATTTGTAATCCTATAATAAAAAAAGGAAAAAAAAAACTAATCATTTTGAGTGATGCTCAAAGTTTTGAATCCCTAAAAATTAACCATTGAAGTGTGTATCTAATGTATGGCCTTACTTCGAATACGAAGGAATACGAAGCTTCAGCGCGAAAATGGTGCCTGCCGTTTTGCTCGTAAACTCTGCTCTGATTCCTCACAGAGTTCCTCAGAATGCATATGAGAGATTCCCACATGTTCCTATTGAGAGAGTCGCCAACAAAAACTAGTCTTTTTCCCTTTACCAATTCAAGCATATTCCTTCCATCTAACCTGAATATTCAAGATTTTTCCTTCATCAATTTGGTATATAAAACATAAATTACCACATTCAACACTAAGAACATCCGAAGCTTATTGCTCAATGATTATTACCTTGGAAGAGTGCAAGCCTTTGGCTTCCACCTAAGCTTGTAGTAATTAGAATCAGGCGTGCCGTTAAGGAAACAGTTGAACTGCTCATCGATCAAAGAGCAAGAACCAGGCTCGTACAAGGGATAAGAAGACTCGTCTTTCACCCAATGCCCATCGAAGAAATCACATTTGGTCAGAGACTTCACTAAATCGTCGAGCCCTTTCCTATTTTCTCCTGAGGTTGAACTGTTAGTAGTACTATTGCTCTGTTTCTTCACCAGCGAAGGAGAAAGATTCTCTACCTCAACTGTTCTGCTCTGTTTTTCTGTAAAGGATCCACCTTTACCGCTCAACTGTTTGTCCTGCGACTGATTCTTCAAATCTGAAGACGACCCTTTGGGCAATCTGTAAAAAGGTGGTTTTGGTGGGATTGTGGTGTTATCAACAGTTAGTTGAGACTGAGATTGAGAGTGAGGCACTTTGTGCGGCGGAGAGGATGGGAAGAACTTGTAATAAATCGAGGAAAAATGAGACGTGTAAGATTCTGCTGATGCTGTATTAGTGCGGCTTGAATACCAGCGCCGTGCTGAAGTGGTCAGAGAGGGCGTAAAAGCGAAGTATATGGTGAAGGCGATGATGAAGAACATGGAAACATAAGCGAGGCCAACCGCCCTTTTGGCTCTGAAGATTGAAAGGTTTGATTTGTAGTTATTGTAGTCTGAGAGCAATTTCCCACCTTGAATTGGTCCGTACTTCGTTATGTGTGCAGACATCCTTTTATTTCCAATTTTCTATTCCCAGGAATCCACGAGCATTTCTTGGGGAAAGGATGAAGAATTACAGAAATATGAAAGCTTTACAGAAGGATTTGGAGGATCAATCGCATGACAGATTAATTCCAGCGAGAGAAATCTTATAAACTTTGGTTATTCTAGTTACAGCTGTGAAGGGCAATTTTGTAATCTTATCTATTGAGTAGCTTAGTATATAAACGCTTTTACTTGTACAGTTAAAGGGAATGAAACAAATAACGCTTCCCATCGATAATCTCTGTTCCTAATTCGTCAAATTCCATTTCCCCGCGAAATCAATTCACGGTTTTCACATGGTATCAGAGCTTTGATCGATCGTTTCTTGTGACAGATATTGAAAGTCTTCGAGTCAAGAATCTGAATTTGTTTTTGGATCTGCTGAATTTCTGAATCATGAGTTCATCTGAAGACATCAGCGCTGAAGTCCAAATTGAAGCTGAGGAGATAAATGAAGATTATCAGCTTCATGGATCTAACAATCCTAGCATGATGATTGTCACTACTCCATTGACTGCAAGGAATTATTTGATTTGGAGGATTTCTATGGTTGAAGCACTTGAAGCCAAGATGAAGATTGGTTTCGTCAATGGCAAATATCCAAAGCCTGTGATCAATTCGCCTGATTATAGACGATGGCGAAAGGTTAATAGCATGGTCACAGGCTGGATTAAAAGTTCGATTTCGAAGGAGATTGTGAGTAGCTTTATGTTCATACATGATGCCAAACAACTGTGGGACGAGATAGCCGAAAGGTATGGCACTTCGAACATTTCTGCTATCTATGAGATCAAGCGCGAAATTGCGTTTCTGAAACAAGGAAATTTGAGTGTTGTGGAGTACTATAACAAGATTCGTACTCTGTGGGATCAATTGGATCAGTTGAGGCCTGCTATTGACGCGATTCAAGCTGTTAGAATGAAGATTGAAGAGAGGGACATGGAGGATAAGTCGATGCAGTTCTTAATGGGTCTCAGCGATGTGTTTGATGCTGAAAGAAGTCAAATATTGTTTCTTGATAATCTGCCACCTGTTAACAGAGTATACGCCATGATCGCCAAGGCTGAGAAGCACCGGGAAGTGTCTATGAAAATGACAACACTTGGGAATAATTCTGCAATGATGGTCAACAGTTTTGCGCAAAGGAAGCATATCTCCAACAATAACAAGACCATGATAAAGCAGAGTAAGGGTCATCTTATCTGTAACTATTGCAAGAAATCTGGTCACACAAAAGAAGAATGCTTCAAACTGAATGGAGTACCTGAGTGTACTTACTGCAAAAAGGTTGGGCACGCTAAAGAAGATTGCTACAAATTGAACGGTTTTCCTGATAATTTCGGCTTGAACAAAGGCAGCAATGCTCAGAGAGGAAATTACTCCAAGGCCAATCTGGTTGAGGCTGAGGTGTCTCAGGCAAGCTGCAATGAAAATGAGGATGTTTATGCACATATGATGGAGGTCATGAAAAGAGAGCTGGCAAAAGTGATGAAAGGAAAAGTGACTCCAGTAGCACCTGAGCCGATATCAGTCAACTTTGCTCACCTTGAAGACTTTGCAGGTAGTTCTACTCTCCCTAAACTCAGTTCTGACATGAATGATATAATAAGTGATGATGCGTGGTTAGTGGATACGGGTGCTACTAGTCACATGTGCAAAAATCTCAACCTTATTCCTTACCCAAAACCAGTGAAATCTTTCATGCCTGTGTATTTACCAGATGGCAGCATTAAAACTGTCTCTTACACAGGAAATATACCACTTTCATCTCATATAACTCTCCATGATTGCCTTTACATACCAAACTTTCGATACAATCTACTTTCAGTCAGAAAACTCACCCAAAATTCATGACCTATTTCAAGTTTTATTCTGATTTTTTCTTGCTGCTTGGGCTACAGAATAACAAGATTCTTGCAGTAGGAAAAGTCTACAAAGACCTCTACATACTAGACAAATTATCATTCTCAGAGAGGGCAGTCTTGAGTGCTCAACATCTATATGCTACGAGTCTTTTATCTGCTAAAGCCAGCCCTTGTTATATTTTTTCAAACCATGTTTGTGCTGTCATTTCAGTTAATAAATGGCATTGTCGTCTTGGACATCCTTCTCTTCATGTTATGAAACACTTACCCACTTCTATTGTCAATGAAAAGAACATCTTGGACACATCAGATTGTGATATATGTCCTATATCAAAACAGCACAAACATCCTTTTCCTACCAGCCATATACACACCTCTCATTGTTTTGAAATGCTTCACTTAGATGTGTGGGGGCCATATAAGCAACCCACTTTATCCGGATGTCACTACTTCTTAACTATCATTGATGATTTTAGTAGGTTCACTTGGATTTACTTAATGAAATACAAGTCCCAAACCACAGAAACCTTCCAGAGATTCATTCTTTATGCTGAAAAACAGTATGATGCTCGAGTAAAGGTTATTCGCTCTGATAATGGGTCAGAGTTTCTGTGCACTTCTTTCCAAGATATTCTGATAAAAAGGGGGGTAGTTCATCACAAAAGTTGTCCATATACTCCGCAACAAAATGGGGTTGCGGAGAGAAAACACAAACACATTCTTCAAATAGCTAGATCGCTTCTCTTTCAATCCAAATTACCTAAAGACTTTTGGGGGGAATCCGTTCTTACTTCAGTACACATTCTTAACAGACTACCTTCCAAAATTCTTAACTGGAAGAGTCCTTTTGAGTTACTTCTAAATAAGCCTCCAGATTATACCTATTTTCGAAACTTTGGTTGCCTTGCATTTGTTGTCAATACTGATTCTAACAAGGATAAATTTGATCCTAGATCTTTGCCTGGGCTGTTTGTTGGCTATCCTATTGGGCAAAAGGGGTACAAGATTTTTTGTCCTTCCCTGAATAAAATAATTGTGTCAAGAGATGTGAAGTTCCATGAAGATACATTTCCCTCTATAGGTCCTACAGACTCAGATATTGTTCTGCCAAGTTATTGGTGATCCTTTTGATGACAAATACATCAGTTCCTCCATCATTGAGTCTAATCCTGGTGCTTCTCTACAGAATCATCAAGTAGTGACATCCACTCCACATACCACTTCTTCACTTCCCACTACTAATACAGATTTACCACCAGAGAATTCCTCTATCCCCTCTCTTACACAGCCACATATCAGACACAGCTCTCGACCAAGACAACCACCAGCTTGGATGAAGGACTTTATTAGCATAAACACATGTACTCAAGACTGTCCCGTGCCCCATTTCACAAACCAAAACCTCTCTTTTACACATGCGCATGAGATTTTTATGGCAAACCTGTCTACTTTTCATGAACCAGACACTTATAAACATGCTAGAACTGATCAAAGGTGGGTAGACGCCATGCAACAAGAGCTGCAAGCTCTTGAGGAAAATGATACATGGGAACTAATCGAATTACCTAAGGGTAAAAAGTTAATTGGTTGCAAATGGGTCTATCGGGTGAAGTGCAATGCAGATGGGACTATCAACAAATATAAGGCTCGCCTTGTGGCGAAGGGATTTACTCAAATGGAAGGCGAGGATTATTCTGAGATTTTTTCGCCCGTAGCCAAAGTGGTTACAGTACGGGTCATTTTTGCACTGGCTGCCGTCAAGCACTGGGCACTTCATCAACTAGATGTAAACAATGCCTTCCTTCACGGCCATCTCGATGAAGATGTATATATGCGACCTCCTCTAGGTTATGTCACAGCTTCTACATCTCAGGTTTGCAAACTAAAGAAATCTTTATACGGTCTGAAGCAAGCGTCTAGACAATGGAACTTGGAGTTTACTTCGAAGCTGTTGGATTTTGGTTTTGTCCAATCGGCTCATGATCATTGCTTATTCATGCTAGTCACGGCTCATTATCAGATCTTCTTGTTAGTATATGTGGACGATGTCTTATTAACAGGTACATCACCATCTAAGCTGCAAGAAGTTAAAGACATTTTGGACCAAGCATTCACAATCAAGGACTTAGGATCTGCAAAATTTTTTCTTGGTATGGAGATTGCGAGATCACCTGAGGGCATTTACATCAGCCAAAGAAAGTACGTCTTGGATATTCTCCGTGATACTCACATGCTTGACAGTTCTGCCACATCAACACCACTTCCTGGAGGGTATGTCTTTGCTGCTGTCAACAAGGATTCTACTTCACTGTTGGAGAACCCTTTACAGTATAGACGCTTAATAGGTAGGCTGCTCTACCTAAACTTCACCCGCCCTGACATTACCTACGCCGTGCAACAATTAAGCCAATTCGTACATGCTCCACACACCACTCACTGGCAAGCTGCTCAACATCTCCTCAGATACTTGAAGCACACTTCTACAGCTGGTCTTTTCTATTCAAGTGACTCGGACCTCAATTTACATAGTTACAGCGATGCTGACTGGGGATCATGTCGCTCTTCGAGGCATTCGATGCTTGACAGGTTATTGTGTTTTTCTCGGCACTAATCTGATTTCTTGGAAAACAAAAAAGCAGTCCACAATCTCATGTTCTACAGCAGAATCAGAATATCGTTCGATGGCTTCCACGGTCAGAGAACTTCGCTGGCTTTCTTACATCTTATCTGATATACAAGTTCAGCTATCATTGCCCATTCCTCTGCATTGTGACAATAAAGCGGTTATCTATATCACTTCCAATCCCGTTTTCCACGAGCGTACCAAACATATCGAGATCAACTGTCACGTCGTACGAGACCAGTACAAAGCTGGATTTATTCTGCCCAAACATGTATTGTCTTCACAAAACTTGGCAGATATTTTTACTAAGTCTCTCCATTCTCACAGCTTCTACTCTATCATATCCAAGATGAGCTTACGGTTGTCCCACGCTCCTCTTGAGGGGGGGATGAAGAATTACAGAAATATGAAAGCTTTACAAAAGGATTTGGAGGATCAATCGCATGACAGATTAATTCCAGCAAGAGAAATCTTATAAACTTTGGTTATTCTAGTTACAGCTGTGAAGGGCAATTTTGTAATCTTATCTATTGAGTAGCTTAGTATATAAACGCTTTTACTTGTACAGTTAAAGGGAATGAAAAAAATAACGCTTCCCATCGATAATCTCTGTTGCTAATTCATCAAATTCCATTTCCCCGCGAAATCAATTCACGGTTTTCACAAAGGATTGTTTGGAAAATCTTTATATACAGTTGTGTAATCTCTTTTTTGATTTAGTGAGAGAGAGAGAGAGAGAGTGGGAGAGGAACAGTTACTGTTACTGTGAAGGAAAAAAGAACAGTTTAGCTTTACGCAGTGCTCGTATGATGAAGATGGCGGCTATTTTTCTATACATTTTCTTTTATTATTGTAAGAATTATTTTCTATACTAAATAAAATATTATTTCCTCCGTCCAACTAACTTTATCACAGTTGATGGTACGCAAATTAAGGTGGCATTATTATAATATAATACAATAAAAAAGTAAAAAAATGTACATTGTGACCCGTCTTTTAAGAATATTTAATATTATTATATTGATTGTTTTGTGATAGTTTATTGTTAAATAATAAAAGGTGATAAAATTATTGGGACGTGCGAAATGTAAATGAAAATTAGGGGGAGGGAGTATGTAATTTTATGAGCGATGTAGTGGAAAATGAAAAGATTGATAAATTGTACTTTAAAATTGTTGAGTTTATCTTGCCGTGTGGACCAGGTGGATGAACGTCGTCTCTTTGTTTGGTCTCTCCTCTCCGTACCCCAACTGAAATAAGAGTCAAAGTCAACACATCTAGGAAAAAGTACTTTAATAATTTAATACTTATTCATAATAAATAAAAAAACGTTCTCTTTCCGAAAGAAAATTCCATTGTATTTATCTAAATCTTTTACGCGACATATTATAAAGCTATAAAATTGGACATTAATTGAAGGCCCAACGGAATACTTTAGTACTTCTATGAGTTATCAGATTTATAATAGTATAATAAGGATGGCCATGATCGATTATAAATGCATTCAGCGAAGTTTTGCCATTTGCCAACACAAAAGTCCCACCGACGGCACATGCAAGTCCAACTCCACGTTTGATTTTTACATTCAAAAGAGAACAAAAAAATCAATAAAATGGAGTTTTGAAAACTTTTGACAAATTTAATTTTATTTAATTAAAATATAGAGCTGTCACTCAGTTCTGAAATTCGTGCATGCATGTCCTTGTCCGTTCCTCATTCAAGGTTAATCAATGCGTCTACACTTTTAGGGTTGCTACTTGTTTAGGGTTTTTTAATGAAATAATGCGCTTTAAATTCGAAATTAATAAAATATGGTTAATTTTGAAAAAATTAACAAAGTCGAACAAAACGCGGGTAATTGCTGCGACGTCGCATCAAATGGACGCGACGACGCACCCAATGAACGCGACGGTGGGCTATTAACAGGGAAAGCATCTTTTTATGTGAGAAAATTATATTTATTTTGAGTGGTCCTTGTTTTCTCGGGCAACTCAAAACTTGCTCACTCACAGTTGCTTCTTTAAAAACACAAGCTTCGACGTAAAAACTTGCTCACTCACCGTCACAGCTGCTTAAAGGTTTCAGCAAAGGTACTGATCTTCGAAAAATTATCCCGTCGACAACGTCAGAGAAATTGTGACATTTGCCAGAAAGAGAAGCTCGAGATGTCTTACGGAATCTTACCAGACAATAACGTCCAAGAAAGTCCCAACAAAGTCCATAGTTATAAAACTGCTTCAGTGATGGCTTTTAATTGAATTCTCTTTTTCTTCAGTTTTATGCTTGATTTAGTTATTTGATTTCTCTTCTTCTTCACGCCTATAATCGATTCATAAGAATCCTCAGACTATGTTGAAAAAGATTGTGGTTTTTGGAGAAAACAGAGGAGCCCATATCAAAAAACGGGGTTTTCTCTTCTTGATGTGTACTCGACGATCTCAATGATATTTACTCGTCAGATTTAAGATATGTGAGGAATAATTTCTAGAAATTCATTTGCGCAAATAAGATAAATCGAGCATGTTTTGGTCGAAATTAAAGCTAATATGCATAAATTCGAGAGACACATAGCTTGGAAATTACGTCGCGTCTTAGTGGTGACTCAATCGTTCGTCCCTCAAGATTAACGAACTGAAAGTGAAATCGCCAGAGAAAATAGTTGAAATGACTGTTCGTTATGTGATATCAAAAAGGCGTAAGTGGTATAATTTCCATAAGATTCGGTACAATTGAGGCTAGTTACGAAAAGAAGCATTACTACTGGTACGAGATATTACTTATTCTAATTTGGTATTAATTTTATATGGTGAGGTACTAAGACAGCGTAAGTGGTATAATATAGGTGTAAAGTGGTATAGCAACTATAAGAAGCGTTACTCGAAATAGTACGAGATATTACTTATTCTCATTTGGTATTAATTTAATACGTTGTGGTACTAAAACAGCGTAATTTGGTATAGCGGAGGCGTAAAGTGGTATAGCAACGACAAGAAGCGTTACTCGAACTGGTACGAGATATTACTTATTCTCATTTGGTATTAATTTTATAAAAACGCGGTACTAAAACAGCGTAAAGTGGTATAATAGAGGCGCAAAGTGATATAGCTACGATTAAGGGTTTACTATCGTAAGATTTGTTATATGATTGACGTATAATGCTGGTTATGATGCAATTGTTGTAATTCATAATGGTAAATATCATTTGCATTGGTATACATTTTACATGATCAAAACTTCATTACTTGACTACTTGCATCATATTTGCATAAACGTGACAAAATGAAGGAACTTGGTAGTTTAAATACATCAAATAATATACTTCCATGATTTTCATTCTTTCAACAACCGAAAAAACAAACTTTTATTTACGAAATTATTCGAACCATTAATATGGTACAGATAATTTATTATATGGTATTACTACGAATTAATGTGGTATTGTTTCATAATGTATTGTCACCAGGATAGTATAAATGGTTACCAAAATATTATTAAATGGTATCATTTACATGTGATGTGGTCTCATAGAAAGATGGAGAGACCATATTCACTGACGGCCCATGAAGCTTCTGAAATGTTCTTATTTTTGTTATGAATGGAGTATAAATTAGTACTAAACTACACTGAAGTGGTATAATTTACATGTGATGTGGTATTGTATAAAGATGGAGACGTGGCTCATGAAGCTTCTGGAATGTTCTTATTTTTTGTTATGGATGGAGTATAAATTGGTACTAAACTACACTGTGGTATAATTTATTTGTGATGTGGTATAAAGATGGAGACAGTTTGACGGCCTATGAAGCTTCTGGAATGTTCTTATTTTTTGTTATGAATGGAGTATAAATTGGTATTAAACTACACTGATGTGGTATAATTTACATGTGATGTGGTATTGTATTAAGATGGAGATGGTTCACGGCCCATGAAGCTCCTGGAATGTTCTTATTTTTTGTTATGAATGGAGTATAAATTGGTACCATATTATTAAGTGGTATAATTTACATGTGATGTGATATTGTATAAAGATGGAGACAGTAATAGGCCCATGAAGCTTTTGGAATGTTCCTATTTTCTGTTACGAGTGGAGTATAAAATTGGTACCAGACTATACTTAAGTGGTACAATTTACATGGTGATGCGGTATTTTATAAAATTGGACACGGTAATAGGCCCAAGAAGCTTCTGGAATGTTCCTATTTTCTGTTACGAGTGGAGTATAAATTGGTACCATATTATTAAGTGGTATAATTTACATGTGATGTGGTATTGTATAAAGATGGAGACGGTAATAGGCCTAAGAAGCTTCTGCAATGTTCTTATATTTTGTTACGAATGGAGTATAAATTGTTACCAAGATATTATTAAGTGGTATAATTTACATGTGATGTGGTATTGTAAAAAGATGGAGACGGTAATAGGCCCAAGAAGCTTCTGCATTGTTCTTATTTTTTGTTACGAATGGAGTGTAAATTGTTACCAAAATATTATTAAGTAGTATAATTTACATGTGATGTGGTATGAAAATAGAACTAGCTCAAAACGCAAAATACTGTAAAAACCAAAGCAGAGCCATTATTCAAAACACCAAAAGTGCCAAACACAGTCAAAACACAAGCAGAGCCATCATTCGACGACGTTCTTCTTCCCACCAACTTTCTTCTCCTTCTTCCGGCCACTTTCCTGGCGATCGACGGGTTTCTTCTCGGAGCCATCGCAAGATTCATCGATGAAGTGTCGAAATCGGCCGGGTTTCGTCAATTAAGGGTTCAGATCGGTAGAAAATTCTTCGGGTTTTCTCGATGAAGGGTGGAAAGCTAATTTTAGGGTTTGTGGTACTGAAAATCGATTTTTAGTCTTAGTTCGTGTCTTAATTGGTTTATACCATAAATTTACAGATCATTTAATAATAACACTTCAATCTTACTAAATACCACTAAATAAGATTTATATACCACTTTATAACACGTGAATATTTAGGTCTAAAACGTTTGACGTAATTTCTGGAAACAATAAGGGTAAAAATGTGTTTTCAGCCTGAATGGGTCCTTTTTCCTAACATAAATATTAGTTGGGTCCTTCTCCCTATTTAAAATATAAAAAGGGACTGATTCCTACTTAAACTTGTTAAGTGGGCCTGAAATCTAATAAGCCCAATATATAATTTACATCTCCTAGTCTGATTTTGTGCATTGATATATTTAGTAATTATGAAAACAATCTACAGACTTTAGGTGAGAGATATATGTACATTGATATATGCTGGAGAAACTTTCTATTTTCAATCTTTTTGTTACTAAATAAGTGAGAGATCTAAAGATGATTGATTTTAGAAAGATGGGATTTACGACTTATTTTGTGGAAAAAAATTAGGGGCTTTTAAAGTCAGGCCTCAACATAAGTTTCATTCAGATTTTAGGACCCTGTCAGAAAATTCATAGTTTTTGAGGACCCGATTTATGCAGAAACACTTAAGGGTTCTGCTGTACCACTTCTCTGTTCAACAGTACCACTTCATGAGTCTATAGTACCACTTCACTGTTCACCAGTACCACTTCATGGGTCTGCAGTACCACTTCACTGTTCATCAATACCACTTCATGGGTCTACAGTACCACTTCATGGATCTACAGTACCACTTTATGTACACTATATAACACTTGATACACTGATCATTAAGACAATTATTATCTTATCTTAGTAACTACTAATGCATGTACTTACTTTAGAAACAATAATTAAGCTAAGGAACTCATCGTGGTTAATAGCAAAATCTGTAGCATTTATTTAAGAAGAGTAAAAAGAGACCTATAATAAGGAAAAAAATAGCATTATATTATTAAAAAAAGCCTTGTTTACATAATGAGGCAACTAAATATTTCCTGCCGTTAGGAATTAATTCAACTGTGGTCGGTAGGTGTAATTGGTAAGCAGTCACAAGCTATTTCAACTCTGCTTGATTATGATGAGTGAGGTAATGTCACTCTATGAAGTTACTGATGGCTATTATTACCTAAAAAAATTAAATATGTTGATATATTATTTGGAATTGTGGTATATAAAAGATCGGTGGTTGATTTAGCAAGGGAGCGTGAGAAACTTAGATTTATATTCTATTAAGAATTATAGGTATAATATATGGAATAACGAAGTATATTCTCTAATATTTACATAATTAAAATTAACATAACATGTAATTGCTTTCAATTATAATGCAGTTCAATGTTCTATCTCTTTACTACTATGTCTATTATTCATCTAGTGATTCTGGATACTGTCGTCGTATAGTTGACATTTGAGATTTAATATTGTGTATTGATTGTGTGTGTCTCTTGAAGTGAATAAATATCATGCTGTGTAGTAAGATGGTTATTTTATCTTTAAAGTTGGACTTACTCAATAAATGATGTAAGTAGGGCAATGGTAGGCCAACGGTCAAAAACGGGTCTTACGTCCCATAAAATAAGTTCTCGCTTGGATTAGCTTGTGGATGTTGGACTACTAGTTTTGATTCCTCATACATGTAGGTATTAGTTAGAAACATGGCACATATAATGCAACAAAACTGTGGGTGTGACACCAAAATGTACTGCACTAATTATGCCGATTTTTACTTGGACCATTATATTTGCTAATTGTCAGATATTTTTTCCACAAAATAAGTCGGAAATCATACATTACGGCATGCCATTGCCAAGTTAGTAGCAGTTAAATGTAAAATAGCCCACGTCGTACCATAACGCAGTATTTTCAAGTTGTTCTGTTGCAAAAAGGATCGGAGATAAATTCATCCGGGTCTTTTAAAAAAATGGCCCTTGACTCAGTCAATATTAAATAAATAGCCTTGTTGACGTTTTTTTTTTGTCAATGGCCTTCATTTTAATTAACCGTTAATCATCTTCTTTAAACCCTTGATTAATTAACTAGAAATAAAAGAAAAAGAAAAATAAATATACATACACAATCTGTATATATATAAAAGAAACGAAACTCCATTTAAATGCACAGCAGCACGTAATAATTACTAATACCAACCCAGATCGATCCATCCTTTCTTCTTCATCGTTTCTAAAGAAAAACACAGCCTCATTTTCGTCACTAAGTCGAACTCGAAGTCTGCGAAACAAGTCTGGAAGGAAAAACCCAGCTCTAACTCTTTACAGTAAGTTTTTTCTTTTTGAATTACGAATTTTTACCCTCCAAATTACGTGAGTTTGTCATTACGTGATGTTTGGTAACGAGAATTTTGAATTTCCAGTCGGAAAGACGAAACTCGTGGTCATGCTTCATGGAATCCGCACATATATTCACAAGGGCCCCATGCAGTAGATCTGGGGCCCCGCGCATGTTTACACGGTCCCCGCACGCTGGTGCAGGGGCCGCGCGCACTGGTGCACGGGTCCGCGCGCTAGAGCACGGGACCCGGGCATCAGTTCAAGGGCCCCAGACGCTGGCGCTGGGGTCCCGCACATCAGTACAGCGCGCGCGCGCAATGGAGCACGGGTCCGCGCGAGCTAGTGCACGGACCCGGGCATCAATTCAGGGTCCCCATGCGCTGTGGTCCCGCACATCAGTGCAGGGCGCGCGCGCAATGGAGCACGGGTCCGCGCGCGCTAGTGCACGGGACCCAGGCATCAGTTCAAGGACCCCAGGCGCTGGTGCAGGGGTCCCGCGCATCAGCGCATGGGCAGTCCCAGGGCATGGGTCCCGAACACTAAGTCATGGGTCTCGCGCTCTAGAGCTTGGGTCCCATGCGCTGGTGCAGGGGTCCCGTGCTTATATGTTAGGGTTTTCGATAGCTGTTAGGGTTTTCGATAGCTGTTAGGATTTTCGATAGCTGTTAGGGGTGTGGAAGCTGTTAGGGCTTTAACTATGCCTAGAAATCACGTTAGCAAACACAGCATCCGAAATAACAATTTCGACAACTAGGGTTTTTGCAACCTATTGTTTTCGCAAACTAGGGTTTCGCAAGTTGTATTGGTTTCGCAAGTAGGGCTATGGTTCTAATATATTTTACTTTTATTGCAGGAGGTAATCATGACGATCACTAACATTGTGTTCCAAGTAGAGGGTCAGTGGGTAATTGGCGAGGACAATACCTCGAAGTGGTGTCCTCTTCCTACTCATAGATGGCAATCAATCTTGGTCGACGAGGAAACATGCACGTTATATGACGTGAAGAATGAGATTGTGAAGGTGTTGTCGCTATGCAGCGAGAATTCTAAACTCACGTTAAGCTACATGCCTAGCGTAGTTTACGATTTCCCACGACCCATCTACATCGAGAATGACTACGATATATGTGCATACCTTGGTTTTGGTGGTCCACAGTCTAGACCCGTGCTCCATGTTGAGGTTGCGTCCTTTGTCAGTGCCACACCACCACAAGCTCATCTTAATGATGAATCGAATTTCAACGTTGGTCTAATAGAGCAGTGCGATGCAAATGAGGAAATCCATCCCGTGGAGGGTTACATGGGCGACACATCTAACTACCACTCTTACCATCTTTCTGAATACGAGGGTTTTCAAGAAGATCAAACCGGACCGTGCGAGAATCAAAATGAGAATGAAGATGATATGTTCGAACAACCCGATGAACATTATGCTTCGGAAAGTGATAATGACGATGTCACAATGGCGGAGCATAACTCTCCACATGCTGACGACGGCACGTATGGATTTGGGGATGGTTCAAGCATGTTTGTTGGTCAGGAATTTCGGGACAAGAAGGAAGTCAAGGACGTGATCACTAAAGTCGCCCTTGATGCGTGTTTCGAGTTCAAATTGGTCCGGTCAAATAAAACCATGTACGTAGCGAAATGCGCAACCGAAGGATGCACATGGCGAGTACGAGCTGCACAGAATAAGGACTCCCCTTTTTCTCAATCTGAACGTATTGCGGCAAGCACACCTGCGGGGTTTCTCATCGTCGCCGTAGACATTGCCAAGGAAGTTCGTCAGTTGTATCACAAGTTCTGTTGGAACATTTCACCGGTCCTAAAGACATTCCGCCACCCAAGTCAATCATGTCGATGATGCAGAACAGGGGAGTAGATGTCTCGTACTACAAGGTTTGGAAAGGCAAACAACTAGCGTCGGACGAATTAGTCGGTAACAGGGACGATTGTTACGGTTTACTTCCGGCCTACTTGGATGCGTTGAGGCAAGCAAACGTTGACAGCATCACAGATTGGGAGATGGACGAACAAATGAGGTTCAAATATATGTTCTTAGCATACGGCGCATGCGTTAGGGGATTTGCATACATGAGGAAAGTCGTATCTATCGATGCAACTTTTTTGAAGGGAAAATATAAAGGAGTTTTGCTCATTGCTACGGCGCAAGATGGTGATTACCATCAATACCCGCTCGCATGGGGTCTTGCTGACTCGGAGGGAACCGAATCTTGGACGTGGTTTCTCACTAGATTGAGTCGTTTCGTACCAGATAGTAATGAACTCGTCATTATTTTTGACCGAAACCACGGTATAAAGAATGCCGTCCCTGCTGTGTTTCCGAATTCATTTCATGGTTTCTGCGCATGGCACATTCAGCAAAATGTGAAGACGAAAACGGCGGACAAGGGTGCGTGCCCCATTTTCTGGCGGGTGGCCAGTGCCTACACCAAGGCCGAGTGCGATGCACATTACAAAGCTCTAGGTAAAACATTCAAGTCGGCGGGTCGATATCTTGACGAGATTGACATGGAACGGTGGACGAGGGCATATTGTCCCAAGTCGAGATATAACATCATGACGACCAATGGATCGGAGTCGATAAATGCGGCTCTACGCGCGGATAGAGAACTTCCAATTATAGGATTGTTGGGCTCAATTCACCGATTAACATCATCTTGGTTCAGTAAGCATCGAAGAGCATGCGAAGCTTCTATCGCTTCGAATTCGACGTCGTTTACGCCGAAGGTCGAGTCGATCCTCCGCGAGAATTTCATTGGGTCGCAAAGATTTCACGTATCGGAAGTTGGGCGTCTAACGTATAATGTATACGGGCACAACTCGAACGAGGTCGTCGATCTAGAGTTGCGTACGTGCAGCTGTAAGATGCTTGACATCGACCGAAATTCCTTGCCCACACGCTATTGCTGCTTGTGGTTATGCCAGCGTCGATGTGGGTTCACTGGTCGACCCTTACTACAGCTTGGGATGTTGGAAGTTAGCTTACGAAGGTACTATATGGCCGGTGTCTGAACACATTGAAAGAAGTGTTGAAATGCTGCCACCTCCTCGCGAGAAACAACGTGGAAGACCACAGAAAAATAGGTTGCCTTCTGTTGGCGAATTTATAGGAGGTAAAACCTCTAAATTTAGGGTTTTGTAATGTAATAGAACCTAATTATTATTGTTATGAAATGAAAGTTTGTTTAGATTAGCGTAATGATGGTTTTATAATGTAAGAGTTATGATGTGATAGTGTTTGAGGTATGTAAAATTAGGATTTTAAAGTTAGGGTTTTAATGGATGTGCGGGACCCGTGCATTTGCGCGAAGGACCCTTGATTTCAAGCACGGGACCCATGCTCATGTGCGGGGACCCGTGCTTATTTGCTTGGTCCCTGCGCATAAGTTCGGTCCCGTGCAGAAATTGTGTAAACCCTAATTGTAGTCAATTATTGGTCTTCTTTTGCAGACAAAGTTATTATTGAATTATTGGTCAGTCAACTATTTGTCTGATACATGTCAGCTTTGAGTGCAGGCGTAATCAATGCCTTGTCAAGTCTGGTGTCCTTTTCGATGTGTGAGAAGAAAAAGTACAGCACGGGTTTAAAAGAATTTCAGTAATTAAATACATATATTTTTTGGTACATCTTTACAAAAATAATTAACCATAACGAAATTGTCGAAAAAAATATTAATCTTGACCAAAAAATTTCACTTATGTTGTTAATGTTCAGAACAAAAATTTAAATGATTTGGTGACTGTTTTCGATGTGAATTTGGTGAACTGGGTGAATGTGACAATAATTGAGCTAATTTACATAACAACTTGCCTTATGCTGGTGACTTGGTTAGGATGTAACAATCGAAAACTCGTATTTTATACATGCAAAAAGACCATACTTTTGTTGGCTATGATATTATATGACGTATTATATTCGTATGGAGCCTGAATCGAACTTCGAAATTATTTAATATGGTGTAAAATCGCGAAAATAATCGCAGGGTCCCCGCACATGAGTGCTGTGGTCCGGGGCCCATGCCCATGGACCCGCGCAAGCTAATGCGCGGGACACCAGCGATTACACGCGGGGCCCCAGCGATTACGCGAGGGACCCGTGAACTCACGCAGGGGACCCGTGCTTGTGTGCGCGGACCCATGCTTATGCGCGAGGGACCGTGCACTACAGTTTGGGACCATGCGTAGCATACCGGACCCATGCGGATTTTAATTGACTAGTCAACAATCATTGGTAAATTATTATTTTCTGCGAATGTCAGTGTAATCAATGCCTTGTCAGTGTAACGAAAAAGAAATATTTAATCAAATTGTGTAATCAAATCTCGGGACCCTTGCTCAATGACTACTGCAGGGGTCCCTAGTTTTGAAGCAAGGGACCCGTGCTCAAATGCTTGGTCCCATGCTTATGTGCGTTGAATAGTCAACAATCATTTGTGAATTAGTGGTCTGTTACTTTTTTCGTTATATTGTCAGTGTCATAACAGTCGATTTGATGAGATTAGCAATAAAATTGCTTGTCATGTCATCTAAAATTGCTTGTCATGTCATCACTAATGTCAATTCAGATTCTTTAATTTACACAAACGTAACCAACAACGTGCGAGGTTTTTCATAAAAATTATTTAAATAAAAAAAAATTGTAAGAAATTATTTAAACTACCGTGAATAAAATAAAAAATTACATTCAACTATTTTGGACCAAACCAAGAACCCCAGTCCTTACGCAAAATACAAATTGTAAGAAATTTCCTAAAATCTACGATTTCCTGCTGTGTCAGATTGGAGACGTCGTCACCTTGAAACATGAGGCTCATTGCCGCTCGCAACACATGTACGCCGCATTCTCCCCTGAAACGTTACACACTTATACAGAAATCGTCGTAAAAAAATTAAATGAAATAATAACAAATGAAACTTACCTTCCTTGCTGTTTGGCGAATCTCGGATGACGCTCAACTTTCCATTTCTTAAATCGCGTCTTGATACATCCCATGAAGACCAATATCGCCGGGATGATTACTTGCAGTGGCACCAATGCTTTGTTAAGGTTGCGCATGTCCTTGTCGCAAGACTCGTCGGAGTCGTATATCGTCATCGTCTTCTTCCTCCAATCAGCGACGCATAGCACCCAATGTGCTATCGTTTGCACGGGGAAGACGATGCAATCTGCGTCCATCCATGAGATCGATGGCCATCCATCCTGAAGTCCTCTTGCGTAATGGGACCATAACGAAAGCATCCCATTTACGACTTTTCCTTCTACGAAGCCATCGAGTTCGATACATGTCTTGAATGCGTAAGACATGTGTGCAACATTCTTCGACACAAATGCATGGGTCTTCTGCATGTCCAGGAACCCTCTCATTGCTTCGTTCATATGCTGAAAAACCAAAACAACTTAGGCTTTACAATTATAGTTCATTGCAAAATTAATAGTTCAACGGAGCATACCATGTCATCGAGCCACCTTGTTGGCGTGTATAGATCCTCAAACCATCCACGTATATGCTTATCGACCAAGCACTCCTTGTACTCGTCGTTAGCCAAGTCCTGTATTTCCCTCTCTATGGCCCCCCACACCAGGATCTTCTTAGAAATATGGACGTCTACGGCCGATAGACCCGCTTTCATTTGACCGGTGGACGGAGGCTCAGTGAACGGCGACTGCAGCCACTTGGATGGATTCCTCTGCCGCCCTTCCGGGGTCACGTCGGCCACACCTTTACCCTATCAGCCACCGTCGACTGATCCGCACGAGCCGAAGTTTGCAGCATCGACTGATCCCAGTCAAGGCCCCTCCAAGTAGATGGGTCGACCTCATAATATGTCTCGCTCTGCGCGCCGTATCCATCGTCCAATTGCTGCGATGGAACGTAATAATTCCATGGATATTCATTTGCCGGCCATCCCCATCCGCTTGCACTGGGTGGATCCCGCCTCGCAAATTGCGTCCACCCAGTCGAAGTCGCCTCGTCGTCTACGATACATATTAAATTGTAAGTTACGGCGTGTATTAAATTTGAATTAGGGGTAAACGTAGTTACCGTAACGAGGCGCGTCGTCGGTATGTGTACGTGGACCGAATAAATTCTTCCAATCGTCCCGAAGCTCTTGCAACTGAGACGCAACGCCGCCGATGCTTTCACCCAGACCTTGCATCGAGTTGAACCGCTCCTCATAGAAGTCGGAGCGTCGATCGTAATTGTCTCGGAATTGCGCAAAGCCGTCACGGAATTGCGAAAACTCATTCTCGAGATGCTCGAACCGACCGCTAAGTGCGTCGAAGCCGCTGCTAAACGTGTCGAGGCGATTGCCAAATTCATCGAATCGCCGGTCCACGTGGCGCGCAAATTCGTCATACGATGGCCCTGGCATTGGCGGCGACCTCGGTGGCGTATGGAAGTTGCCTCCATGCATGGACGGCGACCTCGGCGGCTCGTAGTTAGAGCCCATGCCCCTCTCTTCGTCTTGCCGTGATCTGATAGAGAGCTGAGGGACGGACTCTGCTTCGTAATTGGGTTCGATTGCCGCCCGCCGGCCAAGATGTCCTTGTACCGCACGACGACTGCACCTAACTTCCACCCCTTGCATCAGTAGGCTTGCCACCCTATCGTACACGCCGTCGTGTGGCGCGGCGACCTCGAAGTCGCTGTACCGAAAATAATTGGCCTGCGTCTCTTCTCCAATCGGCACTAGTAGACCTCGTACATCGGACCCAGCCACCGTCTTCGCAACATCCACCAACTTCGGACATCCCTTCCGGGGCCAATTCCTCGTGACCCACCGGCATATACGCGGCCTCGCATGCTCCCGCTCTCTAAGTTCAGCATATTTATCAGCGATGGCCGGTATGCATTCATAATATCTGAAGACAAAGAAATAAATTAATCTTAGCAAACACACGAAACCCTAAACTCACAAAGTCATTCAAATATAAAACCCTAACCTGAAGTGGATGTACGAATCCACTGATCAGCTTACTATCCTTGTTATCGTCAAAATCTTGTTTCAGCGACCGTAGTGCCGCTCTGAAAGCCACGGTCCCCCAAGGGTAACGCTCAAAGTCCTCTGAGTCCTCGACTAAATAAACGATCCAAGAAGGAAGGGTGGTATCCTTCTTGGAAGGTCGGGGCAGTAAGACGTACCCCGCAAAATACAGGTTGGCCAACTTCAACTTCTCGTCATTGACGCGCACCGTGGGGTTGCCAGCCAACTCCTCCAACCGCTGCTTAACGTGCGACAATTTAAGCGTCGATGCCGTTTTCCTCGGGAAATGACGACGGACGAATTCATCCGTTTGGTTCACCGCCGGTTCGGCTGCGAACTTCAGCCCCGTGATTAGGCAATACTCCGTTTTGAAAAACGGAGCGGTTTCTTCCCGATGATCATCCAAAGCTCGTCACGATTGTGAAGCTGCGTCTGGCACTTGATGAGATACCACAACAGCTGCGCCGACAAATTGAAATTCGCGGCAGCGTTGACGAGCCTGCCGAACGGACTCCCTTCCGTAAAAACTGCCAGCTCATCCTCGTTTAGCCAACCAACGATCTCCTCGCTCACGTCGCAGTATCGTGACGTGATATGTAACCGGTAATCTTTCTCATCGTCGCCTCCGGCAATTTGCTTCTTCAATTGAACCTACAAATCAATAGAAAAGTAATTACTAATGCTGCGGGAAAATTGCTTATGGTGAGATAGGCCGCCGCGCACAGTCCCCTGCCATGCTGCGCGGAGACCTTGCTATGCCGCGCTGGGGACCCGTGCGCGCCAGCGCAGGGACCCGTGCTCATGTGCGCTGGAGGCCCTAGCTATGCCGCGCTGGGGACCCGTGCGTGCCAGCGCGGGGACCCTGCGACATAGCACGGGGCCCGTGCTTGCTAGCGCAGTGACCAGTGCTCATGTGCGCTGGGACCCGTGCTATGTCGCAGGGTCCCCGCGCTGTCACGCACGGGTCCCCAGCGCTAGCAAGCACGGGTACCCTGCGGCCTAAATTTAGGGTCCCGTGCGATTGTATAGGACGGGGTCTTTGAAAAATAATTGAAATTACCTTCACTGTTTGGGGTCTCGCCTGAACTGCCATGGATTCTGAGCTTCAAATTCGACTGTGAAGAAGAAGAAAAGGGAGAAAGCTTGATCGATTAGGGCCCGTGAAGTGAAAGGGTTCTTTCTTATTTACTTTTGCTTTTTCAGATTCTACAGTAAACCTCTGTCAAAATCTGTAATTTTCGTTAACTGTCGTTGATTGCCATTAAAAAAAGGGTATAATAGTCTTTAACTCAGAGTAAGTAAGGGTACATTGGTCTTTTATCATTTAGGAGGCTATTTTTTTAACGTTGACGTTGTCAAATGCCATTTTTTTAAATAATCCAATTCATCCTGACATATGAATTAACATACCGATTTTTAGGAAATTAGTGTTGATTTAAAGGCCGGATATTTCTCTAGAATCGCGTTTGGAGTTCACTTTCCAAAGACAATATTTCGTCCCGGGATAAGACTAGAGAAAACTTTGTTATATCTCCAAAATTCAAAATCGTTATGCCGAATGTATCTGTGCTTATTTATAACCCAAGTTTCGACTGGTTGTGTCAATTCATAATAGACTTGCACCTTTCTAGGATTGTGTCCGTTCGAGAACAGATATCACCTTTTGAAGCCAAATACCTTCTCGGGTATAAACACATAGGGGCGCTGCCGCTAGGACCCCAGCCCCCTTGACCTCTGCTTCGCTTTGGGTTCTGACATAAAACGTTCTCCGAGCGTGCACTCCGCACCTCCTAACCCGGATACATTTTCCGTCCCAATTACACTAATATAACATTACACAGTTAAATATAGTTCAAAATCGATAATCAGTATATTTTCGAGATAATAAGTATAGTTTAGTGTGACTCAAACTTGTAATTTTTTCACTGTTTCAAATAGAAAATGAGTGCTGTTGGGGAAATTTCTGGAATTCAAGGAATTCGGTTAGGCTTATTCACGATGAACGGTTACTGATTTCCTTGAATGATACAATACGTGGTTACTTGTCTATTCTATCAATTAAAGCCACATGCATCATGTAATAAAATTCAAATATATGTGCTTTCGAGTTTGACATATGGTGAATTTATAGAAAAATACCCAATTGGAAAAAAATTTCACACATAATTACCCATGTCAGAAAATTATATAGATAGGTACCCCATTTAATTTTTACCAGTTTCTTTAGTCATATCGTACCTCCTGTGTATATTGCGTACTATAACACGTTTATATAGGGTACCTAAATATAGGATACGTCGTACCTACGGGCATGCCTGTGTGTTCCATAGGCGTACCTAAATATAACATACGTCGTACCATTTTCTGTTATACAGTGTACCCAAATGTGTTGAGATAGGGTACCCAAATGTGTTGTTTGGTGTACTTTCGGGGATCGGGTACCTATGTGCAAAAACTTTATTCTGTTAGGTACCTACATATAAGAAAATCCTGACTGGGTACTAAATTAGAAGTTTTTTTCTAAATAGGTACTTATGTGTAAAAGCCCCGACATATTGTTCAAATATGTTTCAAGAAGTTTTTTAGTATAAATAATTAAATGCACACAGTCTTTATGTATGATATATATATTATCGTGAAAGGTGTTTGACTTGGACGAGCAGCTAAACAAACTCATGAAACTAAAATGCAGGAGCTGTATTTGTTTTCAGTTAGGTCTTGAAACGTTGATCCTATGACCTAACAAGAACAACGTAAACGTACACCTTCCGCAATTAAAGTTCTAACTAATATACCGAACTGCATCTTCTTTATATATAGTCAGAGAGTTTTGTTGTTTTCCACGTGGAATGACTCATTTAGGTTGGATTACCTATTTAATCTAAATGTACAGTTTGGAAAGGCGATGTTTGATCATATGATACTGGTGTAAATTGCAACTCATATGCGAGAGTGATACATAATATATAAATCATTTATTAAATACTAAATAAACAATTACTAAAAATTGAAGGCTAAATGTGTTAATACATAAATGCAAGGTAGTGCGTGGTATTATTTTTATTTTATGTTAATTATTAAGTTGAGAAAAATTCTGATTGGTCAATAGATACACCAAAAAATAGTTTTTAACTCACCCTCACCGTTAATATAAGATATAGATATATGTTGCGGCGCAGTTATAACGTTAGGTCCGTTCGATTTTAGATCGCTATGTCTATTAGTTGCAAAAATAAATCACCATATTTCCCATCATTTTTTATCAAATAAATCGGAAATTTTACTTTGCATACGATAATGTAAGATTTGTAACATGTCATCGAAAAATGATCCCAATCTTAAACTTCGCTCCGATAAAAGAAACTAATCATCTATTTTAAATATATTAATCCAGAATAAGAAACCTGTAAACTTAGTAGTCCATATATAACTTTGCCTATATGCAATATGTATAAGATTATATATACACACAGACAGACGAGCACACATAGCACATATGCGGGTATAAAGAAATGAATTAACTGAAAAGTGGGTATTGTAGGTTAGAATTTCTTGTGAAGACGTTGAAAAGAGAACGACATTTACCCCCCACCAAGCAACCTTTCCCCGTTACATTCTCAATTCTCTCCAACAAAATAAATAATATAAATTATATACTTTGTGTCTTAAAGCATATTTAAAATATATTACAGGAAGTTGGCGTATACCATTGAGAAAATATTGGCGCAATATATACAAGGTGCTCCTTTACATTTGAATCAATTAGGTAAATTTTTTTATATATTTAAAATATATATAGTTATAGCAGCTTCGCTATAACTTAATGTAACTTTCAATAACTGTAGGATTTGAAACAAATAAAAGCCTGCGAAAGTAGGAGAAAAGTCAAGCGTATGATATTTTAATGTTTTTATTGGTAAATATTTCAAAAATTTGTTTCTAATTTTTAAATAAGAGATGGATCTACTACTAGCTAGATATAATATTTCATTAATCAAGTAGATATTGTAATTGTTGGAAATAAATTATATAAAATTTAAAAGTGATGCATTCCCTTCAGAGTTAACCTTCTAGGAAGAGTGGTCACTTAACATAGTATCAGAGCTTAGGGACCTGCAGGTCCTGGGTACGAATCCTCACGATCACCCATTTATTAGAGTTACACGTCTAAGGCTAGATAAAAAGAAATCAGCTTAGACGTGAGGGGGCGTGTTGGAAATAAATTATATAAAATTAAAAAGTGATGCACTCCCTTCAAGGTTAACCTTCTAGGAAAAGTGGTCACTTAAAAGTAATGATACAGATAATACAATAATCACACGCGTTATAGTATTTAGATTGCTTGTGTATATATTTGTAAGGGGTTCGTTAGCCAATATATTGCATCAACTGCTGATGTTCTTGTGTCCAAATCCTCCAATTTAAGTTCTAACCAAAAAAGAAAAAGAAAGGAAAAATAATTTGTTGTTATGTAATTAACTACGGCAAAACCTCCCATTGTTTCGTTCTTTCTACCTTCTATATATCCTGTAGCAAGACCGTAATTACATTCTTTCTACTTGTCCTTATTCATGCACTTCGCCGTAGTACTTTCCTTACAATATCTACTTTTATTATTCTCAAGAAAATCTGTTCCGGGATTCCTATTGATGATAACCGTTTCTTCCGAGCTTTCAATTCATGATAAATAAGGACGACGCAAAGAAGGAAGGAGAAGCCTGCGATTTATAGAATCTTTCTTGAAGTATGTCTATATAGAAGTTTACGTATTCTTGCTTATTATACTTGAGAGATTTATTCTTTGGTTTCCCTTTTCTTTTTATGTTTTACATGTGCAGATATACTATGTGTAGTAGAGGGCATTGGAGGCCTTCAGAAGACGAAAAATTACGAGAATTAGTCGAAAGGTATGGACCTCATAACTGGAATGCCATAGCTGAGAAGCTACAGGGAAGATCAGGTAATAATCCTATGCAACTATGATCTTTACATATGAAATATATTGATTCAGTCAAATAAATATATATATACGTATATATATCCTTCAATTATATCATCACCTTCCGCGGTACGATTATATGCAACATAATATTTGAGAGTCAGGAAAGAGCTGCAGACTGAGATGGTTTAATCAGTTAGACCCGAGAATAAACAGAAGCCCATTTACTGAAGAAGAAGAGCAACGTCTTCTTGCATGCCATTGTATCCATGGAAACCGTTGGGCCATAATTGCAAGGCAATTTCCCGGGCGCACAGATAACGCTGTAAAGAATCATTGGCATGTGATTATGGCAAGAAAATGCAGAGAAAGATCGAAATTTCACGCGAAAAAAGTTGTAACGAATAATTCACATCCCATAATCAGAAATGATCACCGTGAATTCGGCAACGATTTATTTGTATCGGATGATGCTTGGAATGTTAAGGGGAAAAATTCGAGCTTTGGTTTCGAAGAGAAACTTCAGGATACTAAATTTGATTGTCGAATTCGAGTTTCGGGGATGGATCTTCTGCACTCTGAACAATTGATAATGCAGATGGAGGTTGCTGGAGGTATGAAAATGCATTATTAACGCTTGCATGTGCATGCATGTTTTCAACATAATCATCTAATAAAATATTAAACCTTTATAATATATCTCCATCATTTCTTCTTTCAGCGTGTAAGAAATTTAACATATAAATTTGTTTATTTTCCATAAAATACGTACCATGAAGTTGCAAAATCATCTCTTGATTTCATCATTGCATGATAATGCATCAACATGTGGATACACCATTTTTGTCAACGTTTTCACTTACATATTATATTTATATATTATATATGTGTCTGTATAGTAGCAGGGAGAAGCTGTAAAGCAGCGGAGTTCTATGACTTTCTCCAAGTGAACACGTCAGACTCGAACAGAAGGGAATCGACATATAATAAGAGAAAAAATAATATTGAAGGAGAAGATGACGATGATTCTAAGCAGATCAAAGTTAGCAGTAATTATGCAGACGAGGAAATGCCATTTGCAAATTTCTTATCAAAAGGAACGAGCTCTTCTTCCTATTATTAGAGGCTTGTTGAAAAAGGGTATAATTGTCAAGTGCTCCACTCTTGGGCTGAATATTATGGGCCAACTCTTTAATTAAGTCCGTTCAGGAATTATCTGGCAGCCCGTATTCTAGACCTTTCCAAGGCATATAAAGCTGAAGAGCCCTACTTTCACATACACACTTCAAGCGTCCAACATAGGGAATACTCACAAACACCCTACCTTTCTCTGTGATGTTCCAAGCATTTTTCACAATACTATGTGATCTTGCTTTATAAAACTAGAGATATCTTATATGCTCTTGCTTCATCCTTTACATAGCTTATGTGAAGATTGGTTGTTAGTACTGTTAGTACTTGTATGCTTAAGCGATTTTGATTCAGATCTGTGAACACTATTGTTCGAATGCTTTATTATCATTTATCTGTATGGTTTCAAGTTTTAACATGGTATCAGAGTGTAAATCTTCGATTCCGCGTGTTTCACTGGCTGAAAAACTCTAGATCTGAACCGATTAACATTCTTTGGGCTTCTTGCTCCAATTTGCTGTTAAAAACCATAGATCTGAACCTAGATTGTGTTATTTGAGCTACTTACTCTGTTGTTGGCGCAATACCCTAGATCTGAACATTATTTCTTTTACAGTTGTTTTGGGGCTCTTATAGTCATTTCTGCGTCAAGATCTAACCTCCGTTCATAATCTTTCGTTAGAGACTGCCAAACCATAAAGAAAGAACGAGCTGCTGCTTGGACCTAATTTTGCTCCAGTTGCGAAGTCTACAGTGGTCAAACAACATTCTGCCTTGAGAGCAAAGGACACTTGGTGATACCATTCTAACCTTTGTCTCTGTCTTTGTTATACTGTTGTTTGTGTGTAGTTGCTGCATATTATCTGCCTTAATCACTGTGGAAAATGTCTCAGCCTGATTCACCACATCATAGCTCAAGTGTTGTCAACATTGATAAGACTATTCTGGCTTTTAAATCCAGCCGACCTGGCTGTGACTAATATAACTAGTATTAGTCTAACTTGGAGTGAGAACTATGCAGCGTGGTCCAACTCTATACTGCTAGTGCTTACAAGCAAAACAAAACTGATTTTGTGTTAGGAAAGATAAATAAACCTACTGATCCTGCTTCTGGCCTTGAGTAGGAAAGGTGTAATGCATTGATTCTTACTTGGATCTTAAATTCTCTGTCACCAGAACTTAGGAATAGGTTCATTTATGCCAAGCATGTGTCAAAGGTGTGGGAGTCACTTGAAAAAACGTTTAAGAAAGTTGTTGGGTCTAGGAAATATTTTTTAAGACAGCAAATAGCTAGTATTAGGCAGGGAAATGATTATGTGTCCGTGTACTTTTCTAAATTACAACATTTATGGGATGAATATGATGCTCTTGTCTGTTATAAACCATGTACATGTGATGTGTCTGCACATAATTCTAGTATAGAGAGCGAGGGTAGAGTTATTGAGTTTCTAATGGGCCGCAATGATTCATTTCATATTGTTAGAAGTAACATACTTTTAGCTAATCCCCTTCTTGATGTTTTGCATGCATTCAATACTGTCTCTATGGAAGAGTCGCATAGAAATATTGCACTTCATTCTGAAAATGTTGTTCCAGTCTTTACAAATAAATCTGTTAATAAGGTGAATAATCCAAATCTTGTATGCAAACATTGTGGTGGTAGAGGTCATTTGATAGAAAAATGTTTTAAGTTAGTAGGGTTTCCTAATTGGGTTAATGGAAATCGTAATACTTTCGTGAAGCAGAATAAAACGCATAAAAGAAATTGGAATAAAAACCACAGTAAATCCACTAATCAAGTGGAACTTGGGAATTCCAGTTCTAAGCCTGTTGTGACTAATTTGTCTGCGGAACAGTACAACAAGTTGCTTAAGCTATTGGATTGTTCAGAGCCACATGAGAACAACATGGATGTATTAACAGGTGTTTGTGTGAATTCAGTCTCCAAAAGATTTAATAATAGTTGGATAGTGGACTCGGGCGCGACAGATCATGTTGTATTTTGATTTGATTATTTGAATAATGTTGCTCAAGTTGCTGATAGAAACTTGAAAATTAGACTGCCTAATGGAACTGAAATCCCTGTTAAATATGTTGGTGATGTGACCTTGAGGAGTGGATTAATGCTTAAGGAAGTTCTAGTAGTTCCTGAATTTCATTGCAATTTGATGTCTGTTTCTAGACTTGTTTATGATAATGATTGTTCTGTTGTGCTTAAAGATTCAATCTGTTCTATACAGGACCCACAAACCTCAAGAATGCTTGGGATTGGTAAGCTAGTTGATGGTCTTTACTGCATTCAAACATTTTATGACAAGAAAGGTCAGAAAGATCTTTTTAATATGTCAAGTTGTACAGCATCTATTGGTCTGTGGTATAAGAGGTTAGGACATCCTGCTGACCTATTTTAAAACTGCTTTCTGATGATATTATGTAGCGCCCCGTTTCCTATTACCTTTTTACGCAGCTATAAAATATTCATATAAAATTTTTCGCGACTTCCATAACCATTTCCTTTAACAAAAACGGGTGCGTACATCCGATCTAGTTCCTTTCACAATAATGTACATATATGTACCTATCATACGAGTCACAAAATGCAACAGTCTAAAACCGTTTCTATTCTATATGCTAACGATGAACCAGAGGGGACCAGGAGGAGAGCGTAGTTGGCCAACCTTGAATCCATGCTTTATGATATGCTTTCTACGCAGCCTGCTAATTATCTACAACAACTGTGAAGACACCGATTCAGAGTATGATCGCAACATGTTAATTAATACAAGTAACAATAAATAAACAGTAGTCCATTCCTTTCTATCAATATCGTAACCATGCCATTTTAAATCACATAATCATCGTTCATAAACGGTCATTTATAGGATCCGTAGATCATATGCCATTTCTATATGTCCATTTATTTTGATACTCCCGTTATAGACTAGCTAGACTGTACTGTACGCCCAGTCGGCGCCCATGCATGGGACTCTATAACCATGTCGTAATCCCCCGATTTGTAGGGATACGTATTGCCTGTACAGGACTCTATAAGATCCCCCGATTTGTAGGGATATATGCCGTAGCATCGTATCATACCATCTATAGTCGTAGCAGTCATAACAGTTTCTCCATTATTTTATATGTATGCAATGCTATAAAAATACCTTATATGACACATAAATCATATAAGAGCACGTTACGGTCACATAGTTCACGTCGATTCATAAATAGCACATATATCACGTACTAATCAATTAATCCATATAAAACATGTAAGCATATAAAGCACATAAGGTACATGCCGCAATCATACTCACAAGTTTCGCCTATTTTCTTCGTTCGCTTAATCGACCTTGTCCTTGCCCTTATCGGACTCTTGACCTATACAATTATTTATCGGATAAATATAAAATTCCTATAATGACATGTGTGTGTGATATGCATGCTTTATTATGCACGATTCCGATTCCTGTTTATAGCCTTTATAGAAAATAATTGAAATACCAATCTAATTATAATACAGAGCCAAAAAGTTTTATATGTACAAACCCCAAAGCTTTCTTAAGGTTTGATATTAATATAATATTCCTTGAAGACTTAGTGAATATGCTAAATCAAAAAGTTGGTTGGATCGTGACCCTTAATATGTTTTATAAGGAAATGGTGCCAAGTCACAATAGCAACATCAAAGACATTAATAATTAACTATCAACTGTTTATATGAATGGGACCGAATGAATTTAGAAAGAAACCGACAACTCCCTCTTTGTGAAAGCTTTATAGAATATCGAATTATTACACATCGAGAACTTAGTAAGATAATGATGTCGAGAACTTAATTAGTGCGTGACCCATATAGAGATAAAATAAGATTTCGAGAACCTAATTTGTCAATGGACTCATCTCGAGATTTTGGTACTCATCTTTATATATCTCGAAATTATATCTCGACAACACACTCGACATCCTACTTCAATATTCTATCTAAACAACACTTCATGCTTGAAATCATAACTCAACATTCTATTAAACAATATGAATAAACTCTTCCAGAAATCTGGAAAACCCTAATATAATTATGAAAACTCCCTACAATTATTAATTCGAAACTTCTTTATACTTGGTATAATTCAAATCTTCACAACCAACGTGCTTTAATCGAAGACTACAAAGTCCTTAGCATAAATATAAGATTACTTAATTCAAAATCATATGTTTTAGGTCACCTAATCTACATGACGTACCGAAACTGTAATGAATATAGTTTGATTTGTACGCTACAAGTAGAAGATTTTACCAAGCTACTATATTATTTCAGTCTTAACTGCCTTTTAACTAGAATACTTATTTAATATCACATAGATCACATAATGATATAAGGTATATACAATTATCGAAAGAATTCTAAGTATACTATGTATAAGAAATTCTTTTCTATACCTTATGTTGGAATCAGATTTTGAATTGTTGAAGCTTCTGTTCTTGTTTTTGAAGACCTTGTTCGATGTTCTTTCTTGTTAATGAATGTTCTTATTTTTAACGAGGGTCTTCCACTTGATAGCATGTTATAGATATGTATTAAAAAAAAAGGTAACGTGACAAGTTGGTAATGATTTTTCCTCTTATGCTAAGTTTACCTTAATATTTATCCACTTCCATCGGAACTCTTTATTCATTCAAAGTTCTTATCGAGAACTTTGTTTAATCTTCCCACCAATAATATTCGTTTCCCTTCCAATGAAGTTTTCGTGGTTTTATTTAAGAAACATGTAATAGGTTAAAATGATTTAGTCATACTTATTAATATTTTCAAAGGCCTCCCCGTGTACTTATATCCTTTGATAGGTTAGTAATTATTATTATTATTATTATTATTATTATTATTATTATTATTATTATTATTATTATTATTATTATTATTATTATTATTTATATACATGTGTTAGTATAGACATATCAAATCTAAGTAGGCCACGAAAACTTTAATTTATGAAACCTATCTATCGAGAAATATAATTCTTTATTCCTAACAATTATTTATTTATTGATTCCAACCTATTTATTTTCATACCAACAACTTATAAGTTCTTGGTCAAATATTTTCATCATCTATATATATATATATATATATATATATATATATATATATATATATATATATATATATATATCACGAAATGTTTTATATGTATGCATGAATTCGTGTAAATGCATGAAATTATAATATGAAGTTTTGGTTCCTGACAATTCTCCCCCCTTTAAAAATTTCGACCTCGAAATTTCGTACCTGTATCAGTGAACACCATGGGTACTGTGTCTTTATACTTTCTACTGTTTCCCATGTAGCTTCATGAGCTGAATGATTCTTCCATCGTACCTTCACCATCGGAATCGTTTTGTCCGTAACTGTTTGTCAGCATATTCCAGGACTTCTCCGGTTCTTCTACATAATTAAGATCCTCAGAAACATTTATTGGTTCGTCACGCAAAATGTGAGAAGGATCTGATCTGTATCGCCGCAACATACTAACATGGAAGACGTTATGTATTTGTGATAATTCAGGTGGTAATGCCAATCGGTATGCTAACGGTCCAATTCTTTCAAGTATCTCGTACGGCCCGATATAACGCGGACTTAATTTTCCTTTCTTTCCAAATCGCAACACACCTTTCCAAGGAGATACTCGCAAAAATACTTTCTCTCCAACTTCATATTCCATTTCTCGTCTGTGCTGATCGATATAACTCTTCTGTCTATCCTGGGCTGCTTTGAGTCGACTTTTGACTACCTTAATCTTTTCCATCGTGTCCTGAATTAAATCTGGCCCTTCCAATACTTGTTCTCCTTCTATGTCCCAACAAATTGGGTTTCGGCACTTCCGGCCATATAAAGCTTCGTAAGGTGCCATACCAATACTTGAGTGATATTGATTATTATAGGCGAATTCCATTAACGCTATATAATCATCCCATGACCCTTTAAATACGATTACGCACGCTCGAAGCATGTCTTCTAGGGTTTGTATTGTTCTTTCTGATTGTCCGTCTGTCTGTGGATGAAACGCCGTACTAAAATGCAATTTAGTTCCGAGCGCTTCTTGTAAACTTCCCCAAAATCTGGAAGTAAATCGGGGATCACGATCAGATACTATGGATGCCGGTACTCCATGTAGTCGAACTATTTCATTGACATATCTTTTTGCCAGATATTCCAGCGTAGAACCCCATCGAAATGGCAAAAAGTGTGCCGATTTCGTAAGTCTATCTACAATTACCCAAATGGCGTCATTTTTCTTAGCGGTTGCAGGAAGTCCATAGAGAAAATCCATCGTTATACGATCCCATTTCCAAACAGGTATGGGTAAAGGGTGTAATTTACCCACTGGTGCTTGGTGTTCAGCTTTGATTTGCTGACACGTTAGACATTTTAGCACATATTCAGCCACGTCCTTCTTCATCCTTGGCAACCAATAATGAGATTTAAGGGTCCGATACATCTTCGTACTGCCTGGATGCATAGCATAAGGAACGGTATGTGCCTCTTCCATTATCTCTTGTCGAAGATTATCGATATCAGGAACACATATGCGGCCATTTATCGTCAAAGTTCCATTCTCGTCTATCATAAAAGACTTCCCTAACCCTTGTTTCACTTTATCAGCAATCTTAGCTAGCTTTTCATATTTAAACTGTACTTGTCTAATCCGATCTATCATAATAGGTCGAACTACTATCGAGGCGCAGATAGCACCAGTATCGTCTACTTTCATCTCCGTATTCATCTTCCTGAGATCAATTAAACTTGATAAAGAACATATCGATAGGTAAGAAACGATACCGTATGATTTCCGACTTAAGGCGTCAGCAACAACGTTGGCCTTCCCAGGGTGATACTCTATAGTACAGTCGTAGTCTTTTAGTAGTTCAATCCACCGTCTCTGTCTCATATTCAGTTCCTTCTGGCTCAACAGATATTTTAGACTTTTATGGTTAGTAAATATCTGAAATGTTGTACCGTATAAGTAGTGTCGCCATATCTTCAGTGCGAACACCACGGCCGCTAACTCTAAGTCGTGAGTTGGATAAGATGTTTCATAGGGCTTTAGCTGTCGAGATGCATACGCTACTACTTTTCCGTGTTGCATTAGGAATCCTTGATAGGACACATCACTATAAATTACAAAACCCATCTGTTCATGATGGAATAGTTAGTACAGGGGCTGTTGTTAGTCGTTCCTTTCTTCAAAACTCCTTTGACATTCCTCAGTCCACTTAAATGTAACTCCTTTACGTAGTAACTTCGTCATTGGCGCTGCTATGAGTGAGAAATTTTCGACGAACCGTCGATAATATCCGGCCAATCCCAGAAAACTAAGAACTTCTGCTATATTTTTAGGACTTTCCCACTTGATTACCGCTTCGATTTTACTGGGATCGACTTGAATACCTTTACCAGAGACTACGTGCCCCCGGAAATACTACTTGATCTAACCAAAATTCACATTTCGAAAGCTTCGCATATAACTTCCTTTCCCGTAAAGTCTGAAGTACAATCTTCAAATGTTGCTCGTGCTCCTCTTTTGACTTAGAATATATCAATATATCGTCAAGAAAAACGATCACGAACTGGTCTAAGTAGGGTCGGAAGACATCATTCATCAATGCCATAAACACTGCAGGGGCATTCGTCAATCCAAAGGGCATAACTAGAAATTCGTAGTGTCCATATCTTGTTCTAAAGGCAGTCTTTGGAATATCACCATCCGCAATCTTCAGTTGGTGATATCCTGATCTCAGATCGATTTTTAAAAAGACCCTAGCACCTCGCAAGATCAAATAGATCATCAATCCGAGGCAACGGATATTTATTTTTCACCGTTACCTTATTTAACTGTCTATAATCAATACACAATCTAAGTGTTCCATCCTTCTTTTGACAAAGAGAACAGGCGCTCCCCAAGGTGATACACTCGGCCGTATATAGCCCTTATCTAATAATTCCTTCAGCTGCACCTTCAACTCATTCAACTCTATTGGAGCCATTCGATATGGTGGAATGAAAATCGGCGCCGTGCCCCGTTGAAGTTCTATGGTAAATTCTGTATCTCGGTCAGGGGGTAATCCTGGTAACTCTTCAGGAAAGACATCAGGATATTTACTGACTAACGGAATATCTTCCATTTTCAATCCACTTAACTGCGCATCTATAACATAGGCTATATACCCTTCACATTCTTTACTAATCATCGTAGAAGCTTCTAAGCTTGATATCCGATGTGCCGTACCTACGCTCTTTTCTCCTTTAAGTGCTATATGTGCTTGATCAACAGGGGTCAATTCAATTTCCTTTTTGAAACAATCAAGCTTCGCCCGGTATCTTGACAACCAGTCCATGCCCAATATTACGTCAAAATCCATTAAAGGAATAACGAACAAAGTTGCTCGCATCTCTATCCCTTCACTGACCATTTTGCATTCTAAGTATACTGTATTCACTGTAACTACATCTCTCAGTGGAAGTCGAACATACAATTCCTCTTCTAGGGGTTCGGGTTTATCAGGTAATAATGATGCAAATGTTCGTGATATGAATGAGTGGCACCTGGATCGAATAAAACATATGCATCAATATCACATATAAATAATTTACCCGTAATCACGTGTGATCCTTCTTTGGCCTCCTCACGAGTCATGGTGAAAATCCTTGCTTGTGCTGGCGGCCTATAGGCTTGGCCTCCTGAGCCTCCTCTTCCAGAACTTGTATTAAAAGGTCCCCGACCCCTTCCTCTTCCACGATGTGCATAAGTTCCACTAACTCTTGATTAATCTAATGTGGGTTCTATTTGTAATGTTCGACAATTCCTTGCTAAGTGTCCCCGTTGCCCACATTGAGAACATTCGCCTGTGAGCCATCTACAGACGCCCAGATGGTTCTTCCCGCAATGTTCACAAGCTGGTATGGCCTGTGAAATTCCTCGTCCGACCGGTCTCATTCCGCCCGTACTGCCCCTTGCGGAACTACTTTGCGTACTCATTGGTCTAGGTGTACTATACGTCTTTTTCATTTTTCCACTTGACGATTCTTCTCCTGGCCTTCTTTTGTTACTCTGGAAATTTCTGGATTCGGTCTCTAATTTTTCAGCCCGGATCGCTGCCGCCCTCAACTTTCCATAGGACTCCATGTCTAATGGCGTAATACGATTTCTAATCGTATAACGAAGTCCAGCTTCAAACCTTCGGCATTTATTTCTTTCAATTGCAACCATGTGTGAAGCGTATCGGGATAACTGATTAAATAGCACTTCATATTCACTTACGGACTTGTTTCCCTGTTTAAGTTCTAAAAATTCCTTCTCTTTCTGATCTCTGTAGACCTCGGGCATATAGGTATCATTAAATTCTCTCAGGAGATCTTCCCAGGTCAGTACTGGAGGTTGGGTCATACTACTGGGACAGTTTCCCACCATTCATATGCATGTCCCTGTAAGAGTGAGACAGCATAGTCGAATCTCTCTTCTGGGGTGCATTGCATCATATTAAACACACTTTCCGTTCTTTTCAACCATGTTTCCGCTTCCGCGGGATCTGTCGTACCCATAAAGTCTACAGCACCCATCTTTCTTAACTTATCATATCTTCGTTCTCGGGGAGTTGTCAGGGGGTGTTCGGATTCATGCTGTCTAAGAGTATGCGATGAATGGGATTCAGGTACGGCCGTTCTTCCTCCTCCCTCTATAGTAGGTTCATCCCGTTCTATAGGTATTGGATCACCTATTGCCCTTTGCCTATATATGCAAGAAAAGTTTAAGGGCAATTCATAACATGTACCTACTATGCAAATGTCTACAGAACCTAAAGCCTAGGCTCTGATACCACTACATGTAGCGCCCCGTTTCCTATTACCTTTTTACGCAGCTATAAAATATTCATATAAAATTTTTCGCGACTTCCATAACCATTTCCTTTAACAAAAACGGGTGCGTACATCCGATCTAGTTCCTTTCACAATAATGTACATATATGTACCTATCATACGAGTCACAAAATGTAATAGTCTAAAACCGTTTCTATTCTATATGCGAAAGATGAACCAAAGGGGAGCAGGAGGAGAGCGTAGTTGGCCAACCTTGAATCCATGCTTTATGATATGCTTTCTACGCAGCCTGCTAATTATCTACAACAACTGTGAAGACACCGATTCAGAGTATGATCGCAACATGTTAATTAATACAAGTAACAATAAATAAACAGTAGTCCATTCCTTTCTATCAATATCGTAACCATGCCATTTTATATCACATAATCATCGTTCATAAACGGTCATTTATAGGATCCGTAGATCATATGACATTTCTATATGTCCATTTATTTTGATACTCCTGTTATAGACTAGCTAGACTGTACTGTACGCCCAGTCGGCGCCCATGCATGGGACTCTATAACCATGTCGTAATCCCCCGATTTGTAGGGATACGTATTGCCTGTACAGGACTCTATAAGATCCCCCGATTTGTAGTGACATATGCCGTAGTATCCGTATCATACCATCTGTAGTCGTAGCAGTCATAACGGTTTCTCCATTATTTTATATGTATGCAATGCTATAAAAATACCTTATATGACACATAAATCATATAAGAGCACGTTACGGTCACATAGTTCACGTCGATTCATAAATAGCACATATATCACGTACTAATCAATTAATCCGTATAAAACATGTAAGCATATAAAGCACATAAGGTACATGTCGCAATCATACTCACAAGTTTCGCCTATTTTCTTCGTTAGCTTAATCGACCTTGTCCTTGCCCTTATCGGACTCCTGACCTATACAATTATTTATCTGATAAATATAAAATTCCTATAATGACATGCGTGCGTGATATGCATGCTTTATTATGCACGATTCCGATTCCTGTTTATAGCCTTTATAGAAAATAATTGAAATACCAATCTAACTATAATACAGAGCCAAAAAGTTTTATATTTACAAACCCGAAAGCTTTCTTAAGGTTTGATATTAATATAATATTCCTTGAAGACTTAGTGAATATGCTAAATCAAAAAGTCTGTTCGATCGTGACCCTTAATATGTTTTATAAGGAAATGGTGCCAAGTCACAATAGAAACATCAAGGACATTAATAATTAACTATCAACTGTTTATATGAATGGGACCGAATGAATTTAGAAAGAAACCGACAACTCCCCTAGTTGTGAAAGCTTTATAGAATATCGAATTATTACACATCGAGAACTTAGTAAGATAATGATGTCGAGACCTAATTAGTGCATGACCCATATCGAGATAAAATAAGATTTCGAGAACCTAATTTGTCAATTGACTCATCTCGAGATTTTGGTACTCATCTTTATATATCTCGAAATTATATCTCGACAACACACTCGACATCCTACTTCAATATTCTATCAAAACAAATCTCGACTTCATGCTTGAAATCATAACTCAACATTTTATTAAACAATATGAATAAACTCTTCCAGAAATCTGGAAAACCCTAATATAATTATGAAACCTCCCTACAATTATTAATTCGAAACTTCTTTATACTTGGTATAGTTCAAATCTTCACAACCAACGTGCTTTAATCGAAGACTACAAAGTCCTTAGCATAAATATAAGATTACTTAATTCAAAATCATATGTTTTAGGTCACCTAATCTACATGACGTACCGAAACTGTAATGAATATAGTATATCATTTATATACATGTGTTAGTATAGACATATCACATCTAAGTAGGCCACGAAAACTTTAATTTATGAAAACCTATCTATCGAGAAATATAATTCTTTATTCCTAACAATTATTTATTTATTGATTCCAACCTATTTATTTTCATACCAACAACTTATAAGTTCTTGGTCAAATATTTTCATCATATATATATATATATATATCTCACGAAATTTTTTATATGTATGCATGAATTCGTGTAAATGCATGAAATTATAATATGAAGTTTTGGTTCCTGACATATTAAGTATTCCAATCTCAAGAGTCATGAACCATGTGATGCATGTCATAGAGCTATGCAAACTAGAAATCCATTTCCATTAAGTAAATCAAAATCAGATTCTGCATTTGACTTGGTTCATTTGGATATTTGGGGTCCTTTTCGAGTTGACAATGATGAGAAAAAATATTTTCTAACTATTGCTGATGATTTTTCAAGAGGTTGTTGGGTATTTTTTCAAAACTCCAAGTCTGAAACTCTCAATAATTTTCAAAGTTTTTTCAACCTTGTAAAAAACCATTTTCAAAGAAAATAAAAACTATTACATCTGATAACGGTTCTGAGTTTTTAAACTCCGATTTTATGAATTTTGCAAATAGGAAAGGTTTAAAACATCAAACTAGTTGTGCCTATACCCCACAACAGAATGGCATTGTAGAAAGAAAGCATAGACATCTTTTGAATATAGCTAGAGCTTTACATTTTCAGTCAAGAGTGCCTATACAGTTTTGGAAAGAATGTATTATGACTTCAGTTTATTTGATAAATAGGCTTCCATCATTAGTTTTAAATGGGAAATCTCCTTTTGAGCTACTGTTTAATTGCAAACCAGTCTATGATCATTTAGAGTCTTTGGATGTCTTTGTTATGCATCAAATTTGACTAAAGAAATAAATTTGACCAAAGGGCTGTGAAGTCAGTAATGCTTGGGTATTATGAAAACAAAAAAGCTTATAAACTGCTTGATTTAGATAACATGCGAATTTTTCTTCCCGTGATGTCAAATTTTATGAAACAGTTTTTCCATTTATTACGAAGGATAGCTCAGTGTCTGAAGATTTTATGCAAGATTATCATCTGCTTTATTTCCTGCTGATACTAACATTTCTTGTGAAGGGGTTGATGATCATCTGCTGTCCCTTTCAATTCTGATTTGGGTACAAACAGCGGATCTGAAACCCAAAATAATATTTTAACCCCAGGTTCAGCTGCAGGTAGTGCTGACAATGAAATTCAACATTTAGATGAGCCTAATGTCGTTGGACAAAATGATGAGGTAAATAGAGAAGTGAGTTTGCATGACAGGCCCAAAAGAGAAGTAAAGTATCCTAACTATCTTAATGATTACATTTGTGATGTCTCTAAGTTCAATGTTAAGCACCCAATTAGTAGATATGTTAATCATTCATCTTTGCTGCCAGTTGATAAAAAAATTGTGTGTAATCTAGATAATGCATCCATGTTTATTCCAAAGTGTGTGAAAGCCGTGAATGGAAATTAGCCATGGATAGTGAAATGCATGCTTTGTGTGAAAATGATAATTGGGATGTCGTAGAGTTGCCTAACAACAGAAAACCCATTGGTTGTAAGTGGATTTTTAAAATTGAATACAACTCAGATGGAACACTAGATAGGTATAAAGCGCGTTTGGTTGCGAAGGGTTATAATCAACGTGAAGGTGTAGACTTTCAAGAAACTTTTGCCCCTGTTGTGAAATGGTTATTGTGCGTTATTACTATCTGTTCTCTCAATAATAATTGGGACGTTTTTCAGTTAGATGTTAATAATGCATTTTACATGGTGATTTGACTGAAGAAGTGTACATGAGACTGTCTGAAGGTTTTTATGATAAAAATGATATGCGTGTCTGCAGATTAAAGAAATCTTTGTATGGGTTAAAATAGGCACCACGGAAATGGAATGAGCAACTCACTGTTTTTCTTAAAGAAAATCAATATGAACAAAGCTTGCATGATTACTCCATGTTTTATAGAAATTCTGATGGTAAATGTGTTTATATCCTTGTATATGTTGACGATATTATTGTTAGTGGTAATGATATGCATGATAGCTTGTTAAAGATGCCTTGAATGCTGCTTTTGGTATTAAAGATTTAGGTTTGTTAAGATACTTTCTAGGTTACATCAAGTTCTTTTGTGTTACATCAAAGGAAGTATGTCCTTGAGCTGCTTGAAGAGTTTGGAATGCTAAGTTGTAAGCCTAAAAGCACGCCTATGCAACAACACTTGAATTTAAAGGTTGATGAAAATGATAAGTGCTTGATGATACTGCTAGGTTTCAAAGATTGCTTGGTAGATTAATTTACCTTTGTAACATAAGAATTGATATTTGTTTTGCAGTTCAGTGTCTTAGTCAATACATGCATTCACCTAAAGAATCTCATTTTCAGGCTGCTTGTAGAATATTGAAATATTTGGAATCATGTCCAGGGTTTGGATTTTCTATATGCAAAAATGAAAGTTTTAAAGTCAATGTACTTTGTGACTCTGATTGGGCGTCGTGTCCGATAACTCGGAGATCAGTCACTGGTTACTGTATCTTGGCTGGAAATTCTTTGCTGTCATGGAAAAGTAAAAAACAGAAAACCGTCTCAAAATCTTCAGCTGAAGCTGAATACAGGGCTATGGCGCAAACTTGTGAGATTATTTGGGTTCTTGGTATCTTTAAGGATTTTGGTATTACTAATCTTACTCCAGTAAATCTATTCTGTTATAATACGGCTGCATTACAAATAGCAGACAATCTTGTGTTTCATGAAAGCACAAAGCAAATTGAAATCGATTGTCACTTGATACGACAACATATTATTAATAAAATTGTTTCTACTCGGTATGTAGCGTCTAAAGATCAGTTAGCTGATGTGTTAACTAAGGCCCTTGGCAAAGAGGCGCATACTCGATTTTGCAAGTTACTTGGAATGGTTGACGTCTTCGGTCCAAGAAGTGCGGGGGAGTGTTGAAAAGGGTATAATTGTCAAGTGCTCCACTCTTGGGCTGAATTTTATGGGCCAACTCTTTAATTAAGTCCGTTCAGGAATTATCTGGCAGCCCGTATTCTAGACCCTTCCAAGGCATATAAAGCTGAAGAAACCCTACTTTCACATACACACTTCAAGCGTCCAACAAAGGGAATACTCACAAACACCCTACCTTTCTCTCTGTGATGTTCCAAGCATTTTTCACAATACTCTGTGATCTCACTTTGTAGAGATATCTTATATGCTCTTGCTTCATCCTTTACATAGCTTATGTGAAGATTGGTTGTTAGTACTGTTAGTACTTGTATGCTTAAGCGATTTTGATTCAGATCTGTGAACCCTATTGTTCGACTGCCTTATTATCATTTCTGTATGGTTTCAAGTTTTAACAAGGCTAGCTAACCGGCGACATTTAATTATATGTGATGCATGTTGCCATTTGGAATTAGCATCATATCCTACCTAGTTAACGAGAGATGTCATTTTGATCGATATTGTTTTTACGGGAAAGAACTAACGGTGAAATGTTAATATGTAGCTTGTTTGCTGAAGACTGCAAATTTAAAAGCTTCGTCTATTACCTGTTGAGCTTATAAAGTTTATAGTATCCTTTTGTTGCCCGTACCTTTGTCTGCTTTCATTTCATTTCATCTTTTGTTTCCTGTACTTTGTCCGAGGTTTCAATGCATCTTTTGTATTAAACAATCACTCGTTCCCATGTGATTAACATAATGGCATGAAGCAAGGACGGATCTATGTAGGGGCTTGGAGGGTCCATTGACCCCAGCCCAATCATTAGTAACCAATTTTTATGTATTGAATATATATATATATATATATATATATATATATATATATATATATATGGTGTGTAGCCTAGTGGAAACGACAAATTAGATAAGTGCATGTACAGTTTGGCTTGGGCTCGAACATTCATAAGGCATTTTTTTACTTCTTCAGATTTCAATAGATTTTTTTTATTTACTATTTCACCGCAATTAATGAACTATTAGTTTGACTATTCACCCCCCAATTAATGAATCCTAGTTCCGTCATTGGCATGAAGAGTGGTATTTTACCTCAGGTAATAGGTTTGAACCTCATGACACTATCGTAATGGTGAATTTGAGATATTCACATTGTTGAGGATATGCCTTCGGAATGCCATTCGAGGATGTAATGAATAGGGCATATAACGTAAGTTAGTCACATGGAATGAATGTTTTATTTGTTTTTACAATTAATTCCTTTATAGGGATATTATTTATTTACCACTAGTTCTTGCTTGGCATCCGGTAAGACAGTAAATAAATAAAATCCAAATATCGCGAGTTTACTCACCGATTCTCATGCGATGAGAGATGGGGCACCAGTTAGCTATTATTCACGGATATTAAATTTTGTCCATAAGTCTTGGACTTCAATAGAGCGATTGGATGTCGATCATGACTTATTTGTTGACGACTCCTAAATTGCTGTGCCAACCATTCACTTAAGAAGTGGGAGGTCGTAACATTGATATGAGTTGAATCGGGGATTAACTTGTATTTGGACACGACTCGTAATCGATAATCATATGGCTAATTACTCGTTGAGTGTCAATGATCGATCGATTGACTATAATAGTGATGAGGGTACTGTTGGGGATGTTCCCTCGGAATGCCATTCGAGGATGTAATGAATAGGGCATGTATTTAATAATCAATGTATTGTTCGCTATGTATTTGAATAGTGAATTCTTATACGTATTAATGGAATTTATATTTTACTATTTATTCTTTAAGAGGCATATTATCGTAAATAAATAAATCTCATATATCGTGAGTTTAGTCACCGACTCTCATGGGTGAGAGAGGCACCAGTGAGCTATATCCTCCGGCATTAAATTAGTCCATGAGTCTAAGACCCCAGTAGGGTGACTGAGTGTCGATCATGACTTATTTATTGACGACTCTAATATGGTTGTGCCAACCATTCGCTTGGGAAGCGGGAGGTCGTAACAGTGGTATAAGTTGAATCAGGGGATTAACTTGTACTTGGACACGACTCGCAATCGACGATTACATGGCCTTATTGTTACTCTGGGTAGCGTCAATGATCGATCGATTGACTACAGTAGTGTGCGTGGACCTTAGACCGAAGGGTCTTTGACGGAGCTGACTTCGGGGTCTTGACTTGTCACTAGTTTGTAGGCTCACCTTGTTCGGGGACGAACATGGGTCGGCAGCGACATGCGGTCTTGATAACGATGGGTAGCTGCCGAGCTTAGACAATCGTGAGGGATTCAGTGTCTCGTTAGTAATCGAGATATATGTCCGATGCATATACGGGGACGGGAAATTACAAAGCCTTCGACCGAAGCTATAAACTGTTTCACATGGGACGTGGAGAGTAGTTTAGCAATTTCGCTAGTCACGAACTAGTCTTAGTGTCAAGTCTTAGTGAGTTTGATGTATCCATGACTCTCACTCGACCGGGACATTTGTGAAGGGTCTATACGTACGACGATAATCTATAATATGTTCGTAGATCGAAGATCGTACTCAATACAGGATCTATTCGGTACCATGGGATTGGCTAGGTACTTAACGAATTCTTGGATTCCTCCCTTGCCGGGTTGAGACGAACCAAGAGAGTCGGGCTTAAAAATGATCACTGTGATAGTGCCTAACTAATATGAGATGTAAATTGATTTACGGCTTTAGAGACGTTAATAAAATGTTGAATACATGTTTTAGAAACTGTATTTATATGGACGTAAATTGGTGAGTCTTTTATCTATGGTTAAAATTTCAGGGCAATCGGACATCGTTTACCCCTCGATCAGGGAGAAATACGAAACTGTCGCAATGCTGTCAAAGGCGTCACGACCGTGAACACCTTGCACGTGGCCGTGACGACCGGCAGTGGGCGAACCATATGCTGCCCGACAGTGTCACGGCCGTGACACTTCATGCCCAGGCCGTGAAGGCCTCCAGAATATGGTCACGACCGTGCTCAGGCCGTGACAAGCGGCAGAAGTTGGCCAATGATGTTTCACGGCCGTGACAGGCCGGGCCGAGGCCGTGAATGCGCATCAAAATGTCATTTTCTTGGCCAAACCTAACCCAATTTCGTTTGTTGTCTTTTGTTATGATTTGTGGGACAATATCTAGTCACTAGAATGTATTTCAAAGGAATCAAACAAGAAATGAGTCATGTAGGACATGATCTCATTTAATTAAGATTAAAATCATTTTCAAAGGTTGAAAATGGATTTTTTCATTAGGCTTGAGCTAATTTCGTCAAAAGCAAGTTCCTAAGCTCTCTCACACCAAACTTAGAGTTTTAAAGAGTGGTGAGAGTATTTGGGTTTGATCTTTGAGAAAAACCCAAGTGTAAGTGAGTTTGTAGTAAATCACACACACACACACACACACACACACACACACACACACACATCTCTTAAAACATTCCACACTTCCTCTAGCCATCCTTGGGGAGGTGTTGGTCTGTGGTACGTCACGGGGTCGGCGTGATTCTCTTCGGCACAGTTCGTGAGCTATGGGAGCTAAGGATCTTCGCGACAAGGGTAAGCTCCTATTCCTTTGTACGTGTCATACGTGATGTTTTTCTTTATTTAACCGAGTATCCTAGGGAAACCGTATGGGGAACCCGGGAAAAATTTTAAATTCCGCTGCGTCCCGGGCAAGGCCTTGGGTCACCCGGGGTTTCCGAGCAGTGGTATTAGAGCCAGACTCGGTTCTACGAAACGACATAAACGAGTCCGAAATGAATTCGGTTGTGCAAGTCACTAAGTCGCTGTAGCGTCATAGCATGAGTTGTACTTAGTTCGAGTTTGTAAACCGAGCGCTTGCTTGGTCGGAGGTCGCCTAGTTGCGAGCGGTCCGACGTAGCATAACAACGTGGAGAGAAAACCCTGGTGGGAGTCTCGTCACGGTTCGTAACTTGACACTGGGCCCGTAACTCGTAAGTCTAAGACTAGCCCAAATTTCGTTTCGGTTTCTTTGAGCATTTTGTTGTCGTGAACGTGTTTCTGTTGTATGCATGTATGTATGACATATTTTAAGACGTCGGCGTGGACTTAGGCTCTATTTCCGGGTGATATGTTAAGGGTGACAAGGTTCCCCCGGTTTGTCTTTTATTTGTTAATATACGGGTTGTCTGGGATAGCTGATCCCCCCGTTTTGTACTTTAATTAATTTTTAGAAAAATTAATTTTAAGTACGATGGCCGCACGAGTATGACACGGGTCCACGAGAAGGTCGTTCGGAGACCTGGAGTTCGTTCGAGAACATAGTGTGAAGCCGAAGAAAGAGATGTAATTTTATAAAAATAAATGTAGAATAGAAATAGTCCATGCAGACGGTCTTATAGGAAAACTAGGTTTACCGCGAATACTTGCATGTTTGTTTGACATTACTGTTGGGGTAGGCCCAATCAATCGATGCCGGCCCCCGAACAGCGCAACGTGGCGATAGCGGAAGCGAGTTTTGAACCGAGCGGCGTAGAGTGCCTAATTTTCGATTTTCAACATCTAAATTTGACCTAGCACCCTTCGGCTTCTCTCGAGGGCTCAAGAGACTTCCCTGAGCCTCAGGAGACCACGTCTAATCTGAACTTCTCAGATTTAAATTACTACAAATTTATTCGAATTAATAATTTCATTCCAAACTAATTCGAACAAAGCGGCAGCTTACAATGTTTCGACTATTTGGCGACAGAAACGATTTCCGATCGATACCAAATTTTCCTTATTGATTCTACACTTCCCGCTGATCACGACGAGGGTCTTTTCGAATCATTTCGATGTCGTTTGGTATTTTTAGCAAAATCAAATCAGTGGTTCGAAATTATCAATTCGACTAAAGCGGCAGTCTCCTGCCTTTTGACAGTTTGGCAACCGAAATGATTTTAGATCAATACTAAATTTTCCAGATTGAAACTACACTTCCCAACGATCGTAACGAGGGGTCTTTCGAATCATTCGGATATCTTTTGGAATTTTCGTAAAATCAAATCAGTAGGGTTCGAAACATACCGTCGATGAACGTGATTTCACTCGGATGGACGTCGCTGCGCCTCGTCTGGTTTCGGGGCCCCCGAGCTAGATTTTCACTCCGGTATGACCTTGAGCGAACCTCTGAGACTGCTCCCGTTGGCTAGCGCAGCTCGGTTTGGGCGTCGGGACTCGTCAAACGATCCCGTAGCTTGACGTGGCTTGAGAAGTTCAAAATCTAAACTCACTTTTTTCTAGTTCTCTTTTATTGTTGAGTTGTTGAAAGCATGTACCAAGTTCTCAAGCTTAGAAAAACTAACTCACATTGCATGCTTCTTACTTAAGTACCATGTGCTACTATCTTAGTAAGCAAGTTAGGTGTCATGTTATTTCATGTAGTAAAATTTCACTAACTTTGCTTATAATATTTCTACAACACTTGTCATGCATCTTCAAAGTGAGTCACTTGCCACCTCAAGCTATGTGGCAAGCCATGGAATTCTCCACATGTCCAAGACCATGCAAAATTTCAACTAATTCCGATTTGACTCCGGAGGTTTCTAAATTCTTAATTTAGTCCCTCAATTTTAAGTAATAAAATAATTAAATCCAATCTAATTATTTTAATTACAATCGAGCCTCGTTAGTTAATTAATTAAACACTTAAGACAATCTCAAGTCCTAATCATTCCCGCGACCGTCACCGGAATTTAACTAAATCATCGACACCTCGTATCAACTTTGCCACTACCTCAACGAATCCCATTCGTTAGGTTCTAGAGAAAAGCCCGCCGTTTTCGTTCAAGTTCATTACCATTTTTAAGCGCGACTCTCTAGTTCCGTCTCACTGGCACGGGAGGAATCTGCGAGTCCCGGTATTTGCCTAGCCAATCGCGCGGTACCGGACAAATCCCAGTTGAGAAGGAATTTTGATCTAACCGAAATTCTGGCGAACCGACAATAGTGTATACATTTAAATAACTCTTACGCCTTCCACTTGCGTCCCGGTTAGGTGAGAGCCATCTAAATGTCAAACTCACTAACCTAACTCTATGTTATAATTGAGACCCAATCGATTATTTAAACTCTGCTCCGTATCTAATACGAGCGAGCTTTCCAAGCTTCGGCCGAAGGCTTTACAATCGTCGTTCTCCAATTACCTCATAGGACCGTTAACCTATACGAATATAGGCAGTGAATGCCGATAGCAGTCAAAGCTCGGCAATCACCCCCGTGTCCCATTTCCGAACACTTGCGGACCTAGCCAACTAGCGACAAACCGATATCGCGAAAGCAAATCCGTTAGTGCCCTATTGGTCTGAGGCTGCTATAGTCATTTGTTCAATCATTGACAACATCCTAGTCTTGCGATCGAGACGAATACGAGCCGAATGTCCGAATACGCGATCTCTCCGATCCCCGATATCTCCATCACGACCCACAATCTCTCAGGTAATCGGTAACACTACCGATACTATGTGGTCGTCAATGAATAAGTCATATTCGGATATCTAGTCACCCACCTAGAATCCTTAGGCTTACGGACTTTTTATTTAATGTTGAGATTAAGGACCGTCCGGTGTCTCCTCCCTCGTCCCCACGAGAATCAGACGTCCAACTCAAACATTCGGGTGTTATTTATTTATCGCACCGCCAGATGCCAAGCAGACGTTAAATTCGATAAATAAATAATGCCTTTATTATAATGAAAATAATATTCACTACTTTATTTTAACAGTATATACAAAAACTGTCTATCGAACTATACATCATTGTGCCATATACTATTCTTAGTCCTCGTATGGCATTCCGAGGGCACATTCCCTAACAGCCTCCCACTTGCACTCAAATGCCATGTGCTGCACCTAATGCCTGTCACAATGGTATCGTAGCCCCATCTTGTCCAGATGTTGTCCATAACTGCCTGGGACAAGGGCTTCGTGAGTGGGTCCGCCATGTTTTCCGCGGTGGCGATTTTCTGCACGACCATCCCGTTTTCAACGTACTCACGTAGTACGTGATTTTTTCTCTCAATATGTTTGGACTTGCTATGAGATCGCGGTTCCTTTGCTTGCGCGACTGCACCGCTACTATCGCACCAGAGTGTAAGCGGTCAGTCCGCAACTGGTACCATAGTAAGTTCCTCCAAAAACTTTTTCATCCAAACAACTTCTTTAGCTGCCTCTGAGGCTGCTATGTACTCTGCCTCACACGTGGAATCGGCAGTCGTGCTTGGCTTGGAGCTTCTCCAAGACACTGCCCCACCATTAAGCACGAATACAAAACCTGAAGTAGATTTTCGGTCATCCACGTCCGACTGAAAGTCCGAATCGGTGTAACCTTCTACTTCTAGTCCCGCTTCTCCACAGACAAGCGTTAAGTCTTTAGTCCGTCTAAGGTACTTAAAGATATTCTTAAGGGCAGTCCAGTGTCCTTCCCCTGGGTGCCTGAAATTGACTAACTACGCTCACAGCGTAGGCAATGTCCGGCCATGTACACAACATCCCGTACATCGTCGGTCTTCCTCACTTTGAGGTGACATTGATTTCGACTAATGGACCCCATGCCGCATAGGTAAGAACCCTCTCTTAGAGTCATCCATTCTGAATTTCTTCAGGATTTTCTCTAAGTAAAGGGCCTAAGATAAGCCGATCGTTCTGTTCGCTCGATCCCTGAACAAGCGAATACCGAGTATATACGTCACTTGTCCCAGATCTTTCATGGAGAACTCAGTTGAAAGCCATGCTTTCACCGACGAGAGCATCCCGATGTCGTTTCCTATCAACAGGATATCATCCGTACAATACAAGGAACGACACCATACTCCCACTGTTCTTTCTGTAGACACATGGCTCATCTACGTTTTTCTCAAATCCAAAGTTCCGAACTGCTTCATCGAAACGTAAGATCCAGCTACGAGAGGCTTGTTTCAGTCCGTAAATGGACCTATTCAGTTTGCACACTTTGTGAGCATCTGCATGCGACTCAAAACCTTTTGGCTGCTCTATATAGATCTCATCCTAGAGGAATCCATTAAGGAACGCCGTTTTGACGTCCATCTGCCAAATCTCATAATCATAGTGCGCAGCTATTGCGAGCATTATGCGGAAAGACTTGATCATGGTTACAGGCGAGAAAGTCTCCTCATAGTCGACTCCCTCCTTTTGGTTATAGCCCTTGGCAACCAACCTGGCTTTGTATGTCTCAACTTGTCCGTCAGATCCAATCTTTCTCTTGTATATCCATTTACAACTGATTGGTCTAAACCCGCTCGGTAGGTCAACAAGAGTCCAGACTTTGTTAGAGTACATTGAGTCCATCTCAGTCTGCATAGCTTCAACCCATCTCTTTGAGTCAACATCGGATATTGCTTGATCGAAAGTAGCGGGATATTCTCTTAGAAGTCCCCTAGTCGCAACATAATTTTGTTCGACGTGTGACATGCCATACCGCTGGGGTTGGTGTGGCACCCTTTCTGATTGTTGCAACACTGGTTCGCTCGGACCATCCGATTTCAAATTTTGTGAGGGCGTTTCGGTCGACTGCTCCTCGAGAGTACCTCTCGGCCAACGCCACAATCTCGAATGAACTCTTCCTCGAGAAAGTGTGCATGCAGGCCCACAACGATCCTCTGATCATCGTGAAAATAGAATAGGTACCCCATAGAGTCTTCGGGGTAACCTATGAAACGTCCTTTCATTGACCTAGACTCCAGTTTGTCTGTTTTCAACTTTTTCACATAGGCGGGGTGTGGCGACCCTACTTTTCTAAATACGATTAGTGGCGGATTTCCGCAACGTAAGCCGCGGAAGGCCCGTCTAATTAAAACGTTTTCCTAAAATAATATACACTAATATAAAAATCCGTCTACATCGTTATCTCTGTACACGGGCCAAAGCCCCAAAAATGTCAAAAGACCAAAAGCCCTAATGCCGCTCCACAGGTCTTCATCCATGTACCGCACCGCCCTCAAAAGTCCTTGGAGCACCGCCACCAGCCGCCTCAGTCTCGACGCGTATCAGCGTCAGACTCAGTACCTACAACACGTAAACACTGAGCAATTTGCCCAGTAGGTGAATAAAATGCATGTGTGCAAGTGTGCACTCAACCCCAATCCCAATATCTCATAACATGATATAATGCACACTCTCCTTTTCCCACATTCCTATTTCACACAACACAGGGCCCTAGGTTAGGCTCGACACCCTCGCGCGCAAAAGACTACTGGGAGGCCACCCCCAAGTCTCGCGGCAGCCTACCCTGGTAGTACACTGGACGATCACGCCAATGGCCTCCTACCGAGTCACTCCACACCAAAAGCATACACTGATAGTGCACTGGACGATCACGCCAATGGCTTCCTATCAGGTCGCACCAAAATCTCATCCGGCGGTATACACCTAGGGACGGTCACGCCCGAGTAGATAGATCGATCACGCCTGTCTCCGCCAGGTGTAGTCCCTATATTTCGGTCCTCTGAATATAATAGAAATTTTCTTATTAATTTACTAAGTTATATAAATTTTGAAAATGCTAAAATTATCAAAACTTTAAAATTTATGAAAACCTAAAAATAATGAAATTTTTAAAAATTAAATAAACCCTAAAATATCGAAATCTCTTATAAATATCGACATCCATCAAATCTCGACATCTTACAGATGTCGAGATCTTTAGTATTTGTCGAGATAGGTAAATGTCGAGACATAGATATCGAGATTTGATAAGGAAATTAAATGTCGAAACCTCCTTGTATCAAAATGTCGAGACATCCTTGGATAAAAATGTCGAGAACATAGTATTGTAGAAGGTATCGAGATCTTTGGTTGAAAATGAAAATGTCATTTTCCAAAAAAAGAAAATGAAAATGTCGAGTTCCTTGTTAAAATAAATATCGAGATCATCAAAAGAAGCTACCGAGATTTTTCATAATGTCGAACTTATAACTGTCGAAGTCATCAAGTAATGTCGAGATCTCATTATTGTTAACGCACTCTCGAAGTCTTCCTATAGTATATATATATATAGTATATATATATATATATATATATATATATATATATATATCGACATCTATGTAAGATGAGAACAGCAATATCGAGTTCTTTACTGATCTTGACGAGATTTATTCCTTGAAAATGTTGAAGTCCTTATAAAATGTCGAGACCCTACTACTATTAGAACACCTCGACATCTTTGTATATTGCCTCTCGAAATTCTTCTATAATAGATGCCGAGAACTTCTAACACAGTACTTCTCCCCAAAACCCTAAAAACAGCAGGCAGAATATTGTAGATTTCAGCTTCCTTCGAATTAATAAGCTTCGAACACTCCTTGACCTACTCGAATTTATTAACTAGGGGTTCTCTAACATGTTAATCTTCGACAGTTCCCTAGTATTATCATATGCCTCACGCAGCAATATACTGAGTTATCAAAAGTAAATTAAGCATATTAACATGAAAGTTTATTCTTATACCTCTCTTCGAAGCTTCAGTTCCTTGACCCACTAATTCTTCTAAGTTGTTGAATTCCTATTTTGGCTTCCACACCTTCAGCTCGACGTCTTACTTGTTTTCTAAAGGTTTTCTTTTGTTAACTTATAAGGGTTTAAGGAAATGGATATATACCAACACCTAGAATAGCGTGTGAATTGACAATCATGTATGGAAAAGTTTTACCCTTTTGTCTAAGTAACGTATTTCTCACATTGAGCTTATCCATGCCTTGGTAATTTATTGGGCTTTGTTTGGGTATTAAGTATAGCCCATTAATTCTTTACACCATATTTGAATATTAAATATTATTCAATAAATCCCCATAACACATGGCTTTTGAATGTTCTTAAGCTAATTTTTAATAATTTCGAAATTGTTAAAATGGTTGCTTTTGTTCCAAGAGCTAGAATAGTTTTACCAAAAATCCTAACTCACAAATTTACACCGTAACTTATATAAAAATTCCGTATTAAATATACGGGTATTACACAGGGCAACCCCAAATCCTAATATGTGATAAGCTGGGTAAACGACCAGTCCATATCTCATACGGAATGCCGTTAACAGACTTCGAGGGACACCGGTTTATGGTATACGCTGCTGTCAAAAGCGCGTGTCCCCACAATGACATCGGTAAATCTGTATAGCTTAACATAGAACGAACCATATCTATTAAAGTTCGGTTTCTACGTTCGGCCACGCCATTCAACAGTGGCGTACCGGGCGGAGTCATCTGTTATAATATTCTCTTTCAAGAACTGGTCAAACTCGACATCATGTATTCGCCTCCTCGATCGGATCGAATGGCTTTAATGAGTTTCGACATTTGCTTTCCACCAATGCCTTATACTCCTTGAACATTTCAAGAGCATCAGCTTTATACCTCATCAGATACACGAGTCCGTAACGACTGTGATCATCCGTGAAGGTAATAAATAGTGGAAGTCACCTCGTGCCTTCACATTGAATGGCCTGCAAACGTCCGTGTGAATCAAACCGAGAATTTATGTGGCTCTATTAAATGTCCATGTGAAGGGTGATCGAGTCATTTTACCTTGGAGGCACGACTCACAAGTCGGATAGGGATCTGATCCCGGTTTCAAAATCCCGTTTTTCTCTAACTCGTGGATCTTGCGTTCTCCAGTATGCCCTAATCGAAGATGCCACAGGTACCTCGCATTTATTCCTGACTTTCGTTTGTTTGTGATAGTATTCACAGATACGTCGTTCTGGATATTTAAATAGTACAAACCAGTAAAGGTGTCGCGTTGCCAACATTTTTGTTTCGATACATAATGTGGCATGTATTAAGTTAAAATACATAACCATTCCTACTCAAAACAGGAATGGAGACGATGTTCTTAAAACACCTCGGGAGTACAAGACAATCGTACAAACGCAACACATGCCCAGATAACAAAGTAAGAGATCTCGATCCGACGTGGCTTGCCGAGAGACTATCCCCGCTACCCACTCTGACCTCGATCTCCCGCTCCTCAAGCGCTCTACTTGGTCACAGACCCTGCGTGGACGCACAAATGTGAGTGCTAGCTCCAGAATCCAATATCCAGGAAGTAGAGTATACAGATGTAGAACAAACTGTTTCTAAAACATTAAGTTCCTTACCTGACGCAGCCTGCTCACCTTTGAGCTTCGAACAGTCCCGCTTCCAGTGGCCCAGCGCATCGCAATGCAGACACCTATCCGTCGGCTTTACACCGGTCTGCTTCGATTTCCCAGAAGATTTGTTCTTTTTGGAAACCTTCCCTGTCGGCTTGAGCTTGTTGCCCTTCTTCTTTTTGCCTTTCTGGGGCTTCGAAGAGGTGGCGACAAGTGCAGTCTGCTTTGCCCTCTTCATCTGACTTTGCGCTGTTGCTAACTGATTCATCAGATCAGAAAGCGTCAGCGTCATACCGTTCAGATGATAGTTCACAATGAACGCGTTGAAGGACGAAGGGAGAGACTGCAAGATGAGATCGTTTTGTAATTCCCTATCAAATCGGAAATTGAGAGTCTCCAATCTCTTGACCATGGTGATCATGTTCATAACATGTTCGCCGACGTTCTCACCCTCAGACATCCTCGATCGGAAGAGCTGCGATGAAGCCGCATAGCGAGCTGTCCTCGACGTCTCACCATAAAGCTCTTTCAGATGTTGAACCATCGCTCGAGCATCAGCCATACCCTCATGGCTACGCCGCAGCGTGTTACTCATCGATCCGAGGACATAAGCCTTTACGAGCTGCTCGTCGCGTAGTCGCTTGTCATAACCGGCTCGGTTGCCCGTGCCCCTGGGCGGCGGCAACTCAGAGTCAAGGATATACACTAGGTTCTCAATCTGAAGGAAAATCCTCAGGTTGCGAAGCCAGTCTGAATTGTTCGACCCAATCAACCTAGTTCGACCCAATCAACCTATTCTCCGATCGATACCAAATTTTCCAGATTGATTCTACACTTCCCGAAGATCGCAACTAGGGGTCTTTCGAATAATTCTGATGTCGTTTGGTATTTTTCGCAAAATCAAATCAGTGGTTCGAAATTATCAATTCGACTAAAGCGGCAGGCTGCCGTCTTTTGACAGTTTGACAACTGAAATGATTTTAGATCAATACCAAATTTTCCAGATTGATACTACACTTCCCAGCGATCGTAACGAGGTGTCTTTCGAATCATTCCGATATCGTTTGGTATTTTTCGTAAAATCAAATAATTAGGGTTCGAAACATACCGTCGATGAACATGATTTCACCTCGGATGGACGTCGCTGCGCCTCGTCTGGTTCCCGGGGACTCCGGGGTATATTGTCACGCCGGTATGACCTTGATCGAACCTCCGAGATTGCTCCCGATGGCGTCGCGCAGTTCGGTTTGGGCGTCGGGACTCGTCAAACAATCCCGTAGCTTGACGTGGATTGAGAAGTTCAAAACCTAAACTCACTTTTTTCTAGTTCTCTTTTATTGTTGAGTTGAGCATGTACCAAGTTCTCAAGCTTAGAAAAAATAACTCACATTGCATGTTTCTTACTTAAGTACCATGTGTTACTATCTTAGTAAGCAAGTTAGGTGTCATGTTATTTCATATAGTAAAATTCACTAACTTTGCTTATAACATTTCTACAACACTTGTCATGCATCTTCAAAGTGAGTCACTTGCCACCTCAAGCTATGTGGCAAGCCGTGGAATTCTCCACATGTCCAAGACCATGCAAAATTTCAAGTAATTCCAATCTGACTGCCGAGGTTTCTAAATTCTTAATTTAGTCCCTCAATTTTAAGTAATAAAATAATTAAATCCAATCTAATTAGTTTAATTACAATCGAGCCTCATTTAGTTAATTAATTAAATACTTAAGACAATCTCAAGTCCTAATCATTCCCGTGACCGTCACCAGAATTTAACTAAATCATCGACACCTCGTATCAACTATGCCACTACCTCAACGAATCTCTTTCGTTAGGTTCTAGAGAAAAGCCCGCCGTTTTCGTTAAGTTCATTACAATTTTAAGCAAGACTCTCTAGGTCCGTCTCAACTGGCACAGGAGGAATCCGCGAGTCCCGGTATTCGCCTAGCCAATCCCGCGGTACCGGACAAATCCCAGTTGAGAACGAATTCTGATCTAATCGAAATTCGGGCGAACCGACTATAGTGTATACATTTAAATAACTGTTACGCCTTTCACTTGCGTCCCGGTTAGGTGAGAGCCATGTAAATGTCAAACTCACTAACCTAACTCTATGTTATAATCGAGACCCAACCGATTATTTAAACTCTGCTCCGTATCTAATACGAGCGAGCTTTCCAAGCTTCGGCGAAGGCTTTACAATCGTCGTTCTCCATTTACCTCATAGGACGTTAACCTATACGAATATAGGCAGTGAATCCTGATAGCAGCCAAAGCCCGGCAATCACCTCCGTAAAGTCAGTTGCGTTTGTCGCTGGCCCGTGTCCCATTTCCGAACACTTGCGGACCTAGCCAACTAGCGACAAACCGAAATCGCGAAAGCAAATCCGTCAGTGACCATATCGGTCTGAGGCTGCTATAGTCATTCGTTAATTGACAACATCCTAGTCATGTGATCAAGACGAATACGAGCCGAATGTCAGAATACGCGATCTCTCCGATCGCCGATATCTCATCACGACCCACAATCTCTCAGGGAATCGGTGACATTTCCGATACTATGTGGTCATCAATGAATAAGTCATATTCGGATATCTAGTCACCAACCTAGAATCCTTGACTTACGGACTTTTTATTTAATGCTGAGATTAAGGACCGTCCGGTGTCTCCTCCCTCGTCCCCACGAGAATCAGACATCCAACTCAAACATTCGGGTGTTATTTATTTATCGCACAGCCAGATGCCAAGCAGACTTTAAATTCGATAAATAAATGATAATGCCTTTATTATAATGAAAATAATATTCACCACTTTATTTTAACAGTATATACAATAAAACTGTCTATCAAACTATACATCATTGTGCCATATACTATTCCTAGTCCTCGTATGGCATTCCGAGGGCACACTCCCTAACAATTACGTGCGTGTTGAAGTGCTTATGTGTGTGAGACGTATTCTCCCGGCTGGACTAAATACTAAGTGAGTAAGGGGACGGGGTTCCTATCTTCTATCAAGCTCGAAACCATTGCGGCTTGATTGTCGTGTGCGGTTTGTTCCGAGTTATCGGCGCCAATCATCTCGCCCTTGTCGTAGTTTGTCCGGGACAATAAAGTCAAGCTCATTATTGAAGCGACTTGGGTATATGTGCGGTTTGTTCCGATTTATCGGCGCCAAACATTTCACTCTCGACGTGGATATTTCTGGTGACTGTGTAAACGCCGCTCTCCGAAACATATTCACGCCTAGTTATCCTACGGGCGGGAATTTCTAAATGTTAGGATTGAGCCAAACGTTGATAGGTCACACTTAGACGGTTATTTCCCAATTAGTTCTGTTAGGGTAAGGGTTCCTGACCGGAGACAAAGTTGTTGAAACACTCATGAGATGGACTCGTGTGCGACACGGGGTTATCTATGGGTTCGTGTGGGACACGACGCCGTTCGAGTAATGGGCCGACAAACTGTTAGGCTGAGGCTCATTTATGCGGTGCGGGGAAATCGACTCCACTATGAAACCATCAACAAGGTTTCCGAAATCTCTATCGGGAGAATGAGATTTTGAGAAAAATAGTGGGAGTCAAGCCAAATTGTAAAAGTCCTTATTTGTGCTTGTAGAATAATAGGTTTACCCCTTCAATGCTTTATATTCTGCAAATTGTTTTCTTTCTTGTTTATATAAAATGACGTCACGCAAAATCGTTTGGAAGGTCCAAACCTTGCGGACTGGCTCCGTAACTTGATGGCAGTCCTCACTCTGGAACGCCTAGAGTATGTCCTTGAGGGACCCATACCACTCGAACCCAAGAAGATGCGAGTGATGCTGACAGGGAATATTATGCCAAATGGATGGGCGATAGTGCCGGTGTCAAGGCTTATATGTTAGCTGGGATGAATAATTTCCGTAGCGTCAGCATGAGAATATGCACATGCACGAGATATTGATTCATCTGAAGGGGTTGTATGGCGAGCAGTCGAGATCATCTTGATACCGTGCTGCTGACAACCTCTCCATACAAAGATGCCTGAGGGCCCAGATGTCACGGCACATGTGCGTAAGCTCATTGGGTACATCGAGGAACTGGGTTCTCTCAGTTGTCCCATTCACAACGAGCTTCAGATTGACCTGATTCTTCAGGCACTCCCAGTTTCATTTGCTCAGTTAATTATAAACTATAATCTGAGCGATAGGCAATTTTCGCTTCCTGAACTCATGAACACGCTGGTTCAGATGCAGCGTGAGGTAAAGAAAGGAAAGAGGTTGCGCTTGTTGCAACTACAAGGTCTAAGAGATCTAAGTCGAACAAGCCCAAGCCCAAGTTTAATAGCCAAAAGGAGGGATTAAGAAAAAGGGAAAGGCCAAAATGAACGTGACTAAAGTTCCGAAGGCGACTGATAGGTGCCTTCACTGCCAAGAGCTGGGCCATTGGAAAAGGGGGGACTGCCCCAAATTCGATCTTCTGGGGCATCAGGTAAAGTTTCGGAAATTTATTGTTCATTTACTGTATTTTCCACTTCATGGATTCTTGACCCGGGAGCTAGTGCTTACATTTGTTTTTTGACCCAGGGTCTGGAACGAAGTAGGAAGTTGGCGGAACGAGTAGTCTGCGTCAGACCTTCTTCGTAAGCAACAATATTTCAGATGTCGGCTCGGGGAGAGGTTTGCCCCCTACGCTCTCTCACCATCTTACTATATTTGCATTCAAATTTTCCTCTAAGAAGTTGTTAGTAAACGGAAATGCGTACCTGGGGAGCTCATGGATGGGTAAAATAGGATCCGACACCCTTTCGTTTTCTATTTAGGTCCGTATGGTACTAGCGTGCCTATTCATCTTGCATGAGGCAGCGTTGGCTGGTTCTATCTTCCGTGTGGGGTCGGGTCAAAGCCTAGTAACTCTCGGCCAGCATTGGCTGGTTCTATTGCCAGAAAGTATCCTAGTCTGGAGTAATCCAGAATTGGGCTTGTTTTTGTGGAGCCGGTAGATGTCCTAGTCTGAAATGATCCAGAATCTGGGCGCATTTGTTTTTAGGCAGCCAACGAGTGTCCTAGTCCGGGGTGATCCAGAACTCGGGCGCATTTTTGTGCGGCCGGCAGGTGTCCTAGTCTGGAATGATCCAGAACCTGGGCGCATTTGTTTTTAGGCAGCCAACGAATGTTCTAGTCTGGAGTGATCCATGGGGCGTTTTTGTGCAGCCGGCAGGTGTCCTAGTCTGGAATGATCCAGAATCTCGGTGAATTTGTTTTAGGCAGCGAGCGAGTGTCCTAGTCTGGAGTGATCCAGAACTCGGGCGCGTTTTTGTGCAGTCGGTAGGTGTCCTAGTCTGGAATGATCCAGAATCTGGGCGTATTTGTTTTCCAGCATGGATCTAAGCCAGGGCTTAGAGGCTTCTTTTTCCCGCCTAGGACCGAAGCTAGGGCTTACGGTCTTGTTTTCTATCTGAAGGTACGTCGGAGCTTAGAGGCTTCTTGCCCAGCCTGGATCTACGCCAGGGCTTAGGGGGTTTCACTTCCAGCCTGGATCTAAGCCAGGGCTTACGGTCTTCTGTTTCCAGCCTGGGTTTAAACCAAGGCTTACACTCTCCTATTTTCAGCCTGGGTCTAAGCCAAAGCTTACGGGTTACGCTCCCAGCCTGGGTCTAAGCCAGGGCTTACGGACTTTTTTTTCACCTAGGACCGGATTTAGGGCTTATTGCCTCCTCCTCCAGCTGGAGGTACGTCGGGGCTTAGAGGCTTCATGTCCAGCCTGGATCTAAGACAGGGCTTATGGACTTTGCTCCCAGCCTCTGTGCCGGGCTTACGGGGTTTTGCTCCCAGCCTGGGTCTAAGCCAGGGCTTACGGACTTCTGTTGCCAGCGGAGAGTTGGACCGTCAAACCTGCCAAATCTGCAAGCCACAACCACAGACAACTCCAACGTACGAGACGCAATGAGCGTCATGAGATAAAAATAATGATAAAATATCATTTAGTAACTGCATGGCAAAAACAGTGCGTTATGGTAGGTCAGCAATAAGCCTATCCAAATAAATTCTAGCGCATAGCCCAGTATTCCTCCTAATCCGGTGATCTAGAAAGGTCGGATTTCGGGATAGCTAAGTGGAAAGCTGGAGGTCAAAGGTAGTGTACGGAGGAGGTACATAATCACAGCTAATCCTGACATTAGGGTGTTGAAAAGGACGGGACTGTTTACAGCCGACCAGGGGACACACAAGGGTGCAGATCGGGGAACATTGTGGTCAGACAGAGGGTATGTCAGTCTGACAGTAGTACGCTTGTAACTGTCTGTCCTAGGCTTTACCTTTTGGCAGTCCTGATGGGGACCAACTAGCTAGCGGCCCAATAACAATAATTCCAGCAACCCAACAAATTAATCTTATAGCTTAAGGCCCAAACCCATTAGAAAACCCTAGGTGAAATAACTACATAGTACCCCGAATATTATCAAAATTCTACTTTGACCCCAAATTTAGATTCCGCCGCATTTGGCCCAAGGAAATTAGCAGAATTAACCCCATCATTTCTATAATTCAACTTAATACCCCAAAAGTTAGGAAACTTACAACCGGGTCCCGAAATGCAATTTCTGGTGGTGGCATCGCCGGAGACCGGCGCGGCGGTCACGGAGGTCATCCTCCAGGTGCGACAACCATGACTAAGGTAGTTCGGCCTCGAGGGACCTGAAAATCGAGGCTTGATTGTTGAATGATTTGGGACTTTTGCTCGAAGCCACAACGACGCGGCGGCGGAATTCGTCGGTGATTTGTACGGAAACTGCGGTGGATGCCCGTTAGGGCACGCAAGCAATTGATTCAGGCCATGGGCGCCTTCGATTTCGCGAACTTGGTGCTGATTTTTCCAGTTTTCAGACCTGGCGCTGTTGGGACTTGTGTTCGTTGTTGGGCCGTTTCTTGTTCGCCGTCGTCCGGATGGGTGACGACGTGGCATACGCTTTAGCTGAATCGACGGAAGTCGCCCGTGAAGGTAGGCCGAGGTCACCGACGGCCATGGCTGCGATGAAGCCTCCTTGGTCATTGGTGGTTCGATGGTGGCGAGAAGGAGAGCAGATAAATGGCGGCGACAGACCACCGCCACATGAGGCAAACGCGGCTGCATCTTTCAGAGAGCCAGCTGCGGCGAGGGTTGTACGGTTCTGCCTCGATCATAGCTGGACGGTATGGGTGATGGATGGTCACTGACGGTGAGGCCAAGGTGGCCGGTGGCTGGGCTTATGGTAAGACCGACTTCCCGCTCGGCAAGTGTTCGACGAAATGCCATAGAAGAAAATCCAAGAACGGCAGCCCAAAAAACTCTCAAAAACAGTCGTAAAATCCAAGTGACTCCATATCTCACGTTCTGAATCCTCGTTTCCCACAGACGGCGCCATTTGATGCGGGTACGGCCCCGATCAACAAGATTTAGGTCCGCGAAATAAAGGTTGAGGGCCGAAACGAATGCAACCGTGGTGGAATATACGAAGAAGGACGAAAAATATGAAGGGACAGAGATTTATGTGGTTCGAATTCGGATGAATCCTACGTCGACGGGCCACCGGAGAATATTCACTATTAATCGAAGAAGGTTATACACTCAAGCTCACTTTCTCTCATGTTTACAAGTGATTCCAAGCCCTAAAAGGTAAAGAGAAGATAAAAGGAGAGAGAGAGAGAGAGAGAGAGAGAGAGAGAGAGAGAGAGAGTATGTGTGTGTGTTCTTGGTGTGTTTGTGTGTGTAGGCTGTGTGTAAGATGATCTAAAGTGGATAAAACCCCTATTTATACTTGTAGGCGCGTCTAGGGTTTGGTACTGCTTCCCCTCTTCAGGTCTCCCGGACGCTTCCTTAGCTCTCCTAACCGCTTTCTTTATCCCCTCTGCATAGCTCCGTAGCTCTCCGAAATATCTCCTTAGCTTCTCCAAATATCATCTTCGTATCTTATCCTTGTCGAACCTCGTACCTAGTCCTTGCTGCCTTCGGACCCGATCTCCTCTCAGCTCCTTGTGAGTTGTCAGGTCAGGAGGAATGTTGGATCGAAGGTCACCCCTATCAAATCCTATCAAATAGTATACGTGGACCTTAGATCGAAGGGTTATTGACAGAGTTGGCTTTGGGATCCTGACTTGTCCCTAGTTTGCTAGGCACTCCTTGTTCGAGGAAGAACATGGGTCAGCGGCGACATGCGGTCTTGACAATGAAGTGAAACTACTAGGCATTGACAGTCATGAGGGATTCACAGCCTCGCAAGTAATCGAAGTCTGATTCTCGGAGATTATTCTCATTTCGAAACGTGCGGCGTACTCCTGACAAAGTCTTGGATGCGTAGGCAGCTTTGGCTTCTTTATAATTTCTGTTTTGGATACCGAAAATAAATAGTTTTTTTTTCATATAATTTCTCTAACAGTGTCTCACGTATGAGATATTAATTTTCTGATAATACTTCCCCACACATTGACTTTGCTCTCATAACCTCTCTATGAGCTGGAAATAATTTGATATGCGGTCTGATACTGCTACAAATGATTACTAATTACTCTAGTTAGAAAAATGTTACTTACGTAGAAAGTGGTCACTTTTCGTTCATAAATATTTATATTAGTCTATTTTATTTATTCTAAGATCACATGATTCGCAAATTGTAGTGTACACAGGACCCACGGTCACATGTGATGATGTAAAATACTGAGAACTAAGCATCGATGTCTTCTTGCAACAAAATCTCATATATATCCGTCCTAAGGTTGAGTTCCTTGTCTCTCATTACTTCTTGAAGATCCGACATCTCTTTCACAGTCAACACCGATTCGAGTTTCGTGAAGCCATCAATCCATAGCTTCTTCGACCTGAAAAATAATTAAAATAAAACAGTACGTGATTATAAAGGACGGACCCATCCATCAAATAGTTTTACTTTGTAACAGAGGAAGGACAAATTACCAAGGACATGCATGAACCCCTCGAAAGAATACTCTCTTAGCAGCAGATAAGTCGAACTTTATGCTTCTCTCGAATTCGATGTAACATCTCCACAGAACTACTGCACCGCACAATTTATCGTCCTCCAATGCTCTTTCGAAGAGTCTGCGTATTCTGTGTGGTGAGCCCTTTGTACTCAACTCATATGCCATCGCATAGAGCAACGTTATAACATTTGGTGTCCTGACATTTCGAAGAAGTTTAGAGGAGAAGCTAAGCACAAGAAATACTGCAAAATAAAAAAAGAGTTAAATCAGAAAATTTTACTTGTGACAGTGATCATCAAAAGCCCACCGAAGTTTATTGGGTAAAGTGTAACGGCAGCTGATCTCCACGAGAGCACTGTGCAGATATGCATTCAAAGGATAGATCTGTAATCCCTTAACAATAGCTTCCCACATGATGGAAACTTTGACTTCTGAATGATGTTTGCAAAGCATCTTCACGTAATAAACATACAAGAACTCGAGTTGCCTGCTTTGTCGTCTTCTCTCTGCAATATGCACACGACGACAATAAAAGAATTACGAAATTAGAAGCTTGGTACTTACATCCAAGACATCTAATGCAAGTAAACCCTAAATAGAGAAGCATTGAAGCAAACACGGATTCCTTTTGTGCTGTTATGGAGTAGCTATAGAGATTTTTCACCTGGCAGCACCATTGTAAATGAGCTTTCCAATATTTCCAAGGCAGAAGCTAATCCGAAAGTCAACTCTTCAAATAAAGCAGCCGAACATATCAAAGCAGCGGAATTGTCATCTATAGAGCCACGTGCCCACATCGAACTTAGCATTTTTATATGATCTTTAAACCCTTGGCGGGCTCTAAGTTGCTGGAGACTTGACAGTTGACCTTTGAATGGGGTGTATGTTGCACCACACCCTAAGCAAGATAGGATGTGAATAGCACGGAGTGATGACTCTGCATTTTGCGAAGCATTATTCGCACGCTCCACTTGAGCATACCATAAATACAACAGAGATGCGCTTTTCCTGACATCCTACTCATCAAATTGGAGCATATCAAGTTCTACACTTTATAAGCATCAGGTATGAAAGAAGCCACCATTCAGAGGTTAAACTGGAACAAAATATTACATGTTATGAAAATATTGACCTCATCAAGTCTCAGAAAAGCAATACAAAATGTTCACAGCAAGCAGTATGAATTGAGTCGTTCAACTATATGCAAAGGGGAACAAAAATTTGTGGAGGTCAAAAGTGAATTTTTTCACACTAGAGAACACTAAATATAACTTAAAAGTCATACCTGTGGGAGACCGTCAATAGATGATAAGGCCATGTCAAAAACTTTTCTGGAATGGTCAATATTCCCAAAAAGTGCTTCTCTTTGTGCATACACTCCACAAAGCACCACATCCTACAAAGGGCTAAATCAACGTCAAAATCCAATATGTTCTATTGGCACGTGGGGTGCAAACATCCCCAATAAGCAGAGGTTGATTTATTAGTATGCTGTATCAATAACGACTATCAATTTGCCACATGAAATACTTTCTACTCTGATATACGTACCTGGCGATTGTTTTTCAACAGAATCTTGGCTAAAGCTCGGGAGGGAGTAATAGAACAGTTCATAGTATTCATCCTTGTATTCGATAGCTCTTCCGAAACAAGAGCGGCTTCGTTCAAGATGTAAATTTGTGGAAAAACTTTCAAACAAAGCAAGATGGCGTTCCTAAGAAATTTCATCATGTTACTCTTCATATCAGTGTCATCTGAACTGCCCAGAAGAAGCTCCATGCCGCCACTAACAGGATCGATTTCATTTCTTTTTATGAGATCATGCAACATATGTATGTCCTCAAGGAGATATTCGGGAAAAAACTCCAAACCGAGTGTCTTTTCAACTGAACTTGAACTGTTTGAGGAAGTCCTATATAATAAAACAAACAGAAATTTAGAATACAAAAGCCAAAACCTCGTGATATGGTGATTCAAGTAAACATGTCCTTAAAACAATTATGCAAAGGAAAAATTCTTAATTATGGGAATGAAGATGTCTTCTATCAAAAGAATTTTGGAACACTAAGCAGAGCAGCAAATGCAAATTATGAAACGAGGCATGACTCATGATGCATCTTTACAGATCTTAGTTATATCCAAATCCTAGTCAACACTTAAGGCAGAGACATAATGGGATGCCGATTTCTATGATTGTGCTTTTAGTGTATCTTGACTTCACTGTTTTAATTTTGCCTCTGAGCATGATACCACATGTGCCTATTCCATCTGTATCCCCTCAACCACATCACCTACTTCATTCACCAGGAAAATTAGTAGCCTCTCTATCCCATGAAGGATGACAGAGATTTACAAACAAGTTAAGAAATGGATTCAATTACTACACGTTCAGTTCACCTACTACAATTTTATTTTCCTCTTGAAAGTTATATAGGAAGATTACAAAACTTCTCTTGATTTCCATAACGCACCAAGTAATTTTGGCAAAATATGTTTTTTTTCTAAAACATCGTCTTTCACGGGACAGAGGGAATACTTGACACCAGAAGAATATAGCATTGTAGTGTCTCAAAAGACAGGTAGTGAGTACTTGACACCACCAGACATTAGAACTATATAGTCTAAACAGACGATAATTTTACACCTAACGTCAAGTCACTAACAGCATTTATGTATCTTATTCTACATTTCATCGGCATAAGACAACAAGATCACCATCAAGGTAGTGTAAGCTTACAATATACTACTGAAGATTGGAAGGGGAGAGATGTTGTAGTCCATACTCACATAACACCTACCATTGTGGCATTCTCCCTTCATAGAAATCGATAAATTGGAAGACAAGAGACATCTGAGCTTCCTTAGAGTTCAACGAGAACAGGTAGTCACTGACATCTTCAAATAAAACAACACTCAAAAGCTGCTCGTCATCTTCACCATCATCTGTTCCACAATCATGCGAAATATGATCCGTTATCCCAATAGATAGAGTGGAGTCATTTTCATAAGAAATAAAATACATCAGTATAATAAAATCCACAGCAAGAAATATCAACTTTGCACTACATTAGCAACGACTAATGCATCCAACCAAAGACATTGGTCTGCTAACGTCTTATATAGAATGAAACAGTAACATGTAACCAACACCAAACTTGGTTAGCATGCTTTGCTGGCTGATTCGAGCAATTGATTATTGAAAAGTGCCAAGGAAGTTAGTGAAATATCATTCATGCCAATTTCATTTAAAAATCAAAGTAGATCTGTAGCATAAATGGAGACACTGGGTCCATTTAATATGTAAAACGGCAAAACATCTGGCTGGTTGCCAGAATTGCGATATTAAGATTTTCAACCAGAAAAAGATAAAAAAATGTGGACGAATATGAACTAAGGCAAACCTGAGGTCGCTCGAAGAGGCATCCAACAATTATTGTCTCTTTCGGTTTCGGTTTTTGACCATCTGGTCCACGTTTTTGTATCTTGGATCTTGATCTCAGCCTCCGCAGCAGCATCAATCCCAAGAGCTCTTAGCAACGAATCAACGTCATCCTTTTGCTCAACATTTTCGGAGTCAGAATTATCATCCAGCTCATTCACAGCCATACTTTCGTAACGCTTATTTTCTGGAGTTTCAATTTCCTCGGCTTTGGACAAAGGTTGAAACCAACCTGTCCAGCCACCTTCTTCAACAGTTTTTGAACTCTCCTCTTTAGTTAGCCTCTGCCTTTGTTCTTCCTCTTTCTCCAGCCATGATGACCAGCCAAGAGCCCCGTCTTCTCCAATCCTGGCACCACTACTACTCCAAAAGTGCTCAAACAGTCTTTGTTTACTTTGATCAGAAAGACCCAAGGGACAGAATAAACAATATTCGATCTCTGCCTGAAATAAAGCAGTAGCCAATTCTTGATAACCTGCTCGCCACTCGAGGCGACATAGGCCAAGGAATACATCAACCAAACCAAGTTCTATTTGTACAGTGGCAGGATCCAAATCTCCAGTAGGCTGTGCCTGCATTCAGTAAGAATACAATCTCATAAATATTTCCGTACGTGTAGACAAGATAATCTCAAACAAACCAACAGCAGTGCTGCTTGAGATAGGTGAATTTTCATATGAATAGGAAGATATATGAACAATTAAAGTGAGCACCTGCCTATGCTGCTTTATACAAGCACCAGCTAAGGCTTGGATTGCATTTGCATACATTTTCCTCAGATCAGAAACCTTGAACCTGGAGAATTCTCGGTTAATCACCTGCAAAAATTCCCTCCACAACCTGTAACTCCCAGAATTGGAAGAAAGTATCCTCTCCCACCTCCTAAGAAAAAGATCAGAGCCATCTCTTCTCTGGTGAGCCTTCATGAGAGAAAGAAGCAGATCTTCACTCTCTGGGTTGAGCTCAGTTGCCTTCTCCAGGATACTTATCTTCTTGTCAAGAGTCTGCAAACGTGCTTTCTTCTGGGGTTGCATATCGGCCACTTTATCTTGAAACTCCGCAAATGCCAGCCATACACTCTCATCATGAGGATGTTCCCTGGTCATCTTATTGAACTCCTTTGTCTTCCGAAGAACCTCATCTTCCCAAGATTCTTCAACAATACTCTGACTTGAAGCTAGTTTAGTATCCAAGAGTTCAGCTTGCAAAGGCATATAATCCGCAACAGAGAAACTGACATCTTTGTTAGAAGCCAAAACCCGTACACGTTTAAAGCTCTTGTGTCGTTCAATAGCAGCATACTTTGCAGACCAGTACCGGCCACCCGACCTAAGCTTTGTATCTAATGCATCAACATCACTATCCCCTTCCAGACCACCTATTCTCTTATTTGGTCGAAAAAAGCGGTGCTGAGAACTTTTTTCGGTGTTGCAAGGCTTGTAACGTGCCACATCCATTCTGCACTTAACCAGAAAACACATTCAATATTTTATTCGCACCAGATACACAACATCTTACCCTCCTATTATGAATTACCACATATGAAACACAAACCCCACAAACACACTACTAAAATAAATGAAATATTGAAAATTATTTGGTTATATTATCAAAAAATTAGCTACAAACAGAATTAAAACCCAAGTATCCGACATAGAAAACGAATGAAAACTGTACTCCATAATGAAATACCCTGAAACCGTCAAACTTGTGTGAATGAGCACCTACCATGGTATGATCAAGCAGAGGTAACTGGTAAGATGATGCATAATTCGTGATACCCCGCAGGGTCAGGTACATTTATCTTCTTGACACATGACATTATTAAAAAATCACTAAACTTCGTGAATTCCTATGACACAAAACATATTACTTCGTCTTTGGTCGCTTTTTATTCAATCAAACGAAAGAAAAAAAAGTTTCACTAAACGCAATTAAGCAAACTAGCATAGTTTAGGATTGATTTTAACCCACCTGTATATGGAGCCGAAGACCAAATTATCTCTGTCTCCACTAGAATCGAAGTAATACTCTTTCTCACTCTTACCAACGCCCCCAAACGAAGAGCCCTCCCATTTCTTTACAGCGGATTGCCTTTCCGAGCTTGAAAGCTTTACTCCGTAGCCAATTTGCCCACGAGCATCCGAATCCTCCCTTATTTTGCTCTTTTTCTTCTCCTTTTTCCTGCGCTTTCTGGCGCTATCTTTATCGGACGAAGAGGATTGAATGATCGGGTACAGTCCGGTGCGTTTCTCAGCTTTTGGTACTTCTTCCAATAAGTCATGTTCTTCGAATGGGGTGGCGTATTTCGAAACGGCGTCATTTATGACGGAGAGGTCGGTGGTGAAGCTGGGGTTTTGGAGCCACGCGGCGGAGGTGGTGGAGGTTTGATTGCTGACGCATGAGAAAGCTGCGAAAAGCGACGTAGTTTCGCCGGGTGGATCAGAGCCAGTTACCTCTTCTTTCTCTTCTTGACCTTGAGGCATTGGAAACTTCGTTGCTCATATTCAAGTCTTGCTTGTTTTCCTATTTATATATATTTTCTTCGGGTTCTTTTAAAATACTACCTCCGTCCCGATAACTTTGTACATTTTACTAAATCGGGTGTCCCACTATCTTTTATACATTTCTATATTTAGTAAAAAACCATCACACACAATCAATATAATAATATTAAATATTCTTAAAAGACGTGTCACACCATACACTTTTCTACCTCTATCTTATTAAAATATTCAGTTTCTTAAAAACCGTGTCGGAATCCAAATGTACAAAATTTATAGGGACGGAGAGAGTATGTACTTTGACGATAAAAACTTTTAAAAAGTGACCTATTTAATTTTTTTTAGGTCAATAGCTCCCATTTTTATAAGCTGCTAACTATCTTTTCATAATAATATTTAACTTAAAAAAATAAAAAATAATGAAAATAAATAATTTTAAAAGAAAATAGAAAAAAAAGGAGAATCGACTGAGCTGCATTAACGCCATGACAGCAACCCAACTTCAACTACCGTAGCTTCATTAACATCCAACTTTCATTCATTACTATCGTAACCTCATTGAATACCAGTTGAAAAAACCTCCTTTTATACCTAAACTTATTCAGTCGATTCTCCATGGAGAGCTGTTGAAAGAAGACGTGTTGTTGAAAGAAAACGTAGCCTCACTGTAATACCATGAAACTAATACGGGGTTAGTATATTATTTTGTAATGTTCGAAAATCCATGAAGTCGATTTTCGGACAAGCGGACGGAAATAAATCTAAAATATTAATTGGGCTGGAGAGTTAAATAATATTGGGCTGAAAAGTGTTGAAAGCCCAAGAAAGGAAATAGGGATTAAAATATGTAAGAGATGCCATAGGAATTTTAAGGCCTAAGTTTTGGGTAGCCGAAAATTATTTATGGCCCAAATTAAATGTTGAGACCCAAGTGAGTGGAGATAAGAATAATATTGCTTAAAGCAAGAGATAAAAACGTTGAGGTGATGCACCTACTTGGAAATTAGAAACCCACCACCTTACCAACCAATCGTGAGCAAGGTATGAGATTACTTAATGACTATGGTAAAACACGTTGGCATCACCTTACCCCTTTAGTACTTAGGCTAACCACAATTATTCCTAACCAAGTGAGAAACGTAAAGAGTGGAAAGAAAGAAAAAGGAAGAAGAACCGAACGAAGAAGTAGATTCTTGGCAACGGCAAGGTCTAATCGACTTTCAACCTAGGAGAATTAAATCAAACATAGTTAGGAGGTAAGAATCGAATCATTATAATTTATAGATCTTCTATAAGCTTATGTATTAAATACTTTGCGTGGTTTGGTGGAGTGGCCGAAGGAAGGACATATTAGGTGACGAACAAGACGAAGAGCAACAGGATTTCGCCCTGTTGAAGTCCACAACAATTGTTTAGTTTAGCTTGGAGAATAGGTAGGTGGTTTTTAATAGGGCTGTTAAAAATCGACCTAACCCGTCAACTCGACAGGAACCGCACCCGAAAATAGCAGGTTCGGGTTAGCATTTTCGACCTGTTTATGTAAATGGGTAAACCCAAACCCAACCCAATTATTAAGTGGGTCAGGTTAGGGTTCGTTAGAGTTTGGGTGCGGTGCGTGGTGGTTTGCGTTTGGGTTTGTGAGCGGGTTATGGGTCGTGAGGTATCAGCAGCTCCTGTACGTGTCTGCGCCGAGCCCGAGCCTTGTCCTTGGCCATTCGTAGATGTCATCGTCTTCTTCTCCCCCTCATGGCGATCCTGATCGTCAGGGTCGTCATTCGACGTTTGGAGCGGGAGCCTTGGCTGCGGCAGGATTGTGTGGGTGGTTCATGACGATCAACGAGACGCCTGAAGTGATCTTCTTTTTGAGGTGCTCAGTTGGGAAATCTAAATAACCGGGCGACTAAAATGGTGTAGAGCTCGCTGATGGGTATGATATATGGGTTGATGAGTATTGGTGATTGGATGAGTGGGTTGGTGAGGATGGGTTGTCTGGGTGTGTGGATAAGTTGTGACGAAGTTGCTCTGAGACGGGTGCCTTCCCGGTGTCGCGGCGGGACGTCTCAATTGCGGCATGTACAGTGTACTCTCTCCATTAACTTATCTAAGAAAGAAGTAAGTGCCCAGAGAGGGTTGCTTGTATCTTGCTTCTGTCACAAATGGTGTGAACTAGGGTTGGCAACGGAGCGGGGCGGGGCCGGAGACCTAATCCCCGTCCCCGTCCCCAACGGATCCTCGCGGGGATCGGATTCCCCGCGGGGATTCAACTTTTTTAAAAAAAATTAATATTTTAAATATAATATATAAATTTTATTATATTTTCATTATAAATTTTATATAAATTATAGTTTTATATATTATTTGTATTAATTTAATATTATTTAAACTATATTTAATATTATTTTAATATTATTTAAATTATAATTTATTATATATATTATAATATATATATAGAAGGCGGGGCGGGCCGGGGAACGGGGCGGGGATCCCCGCGGGGAAAAATCTTTCCCCGTCCCCGCCCCGCGGGGATAAAAACTCGGGGATTCCCCGCCCCCTTCGGGGCGGATCCCCGCGGGGCCGGGGAATCCCCGCCCCACTGTCATCCTAGTGTGAACACGTCCATAGTGGAGCCTGGTTGGCGTTCCACTGTCACAACGTCAGAGAAGGTCCCTGACGTGAACACCAATACAAGAGTAGGCCGCCTTGAGTAGGACTTAAGATTCTAGGTCGACTGATGTCGCATGTTGACAACCCAAGAGTGAACACCGTCTCACTGGGCTGCCTCATCGTCATTGTTGGGGTGGGCCCGGTTAATCGACGACGGCCTCTGAATAGCTCAACGTGGCGAAAGCGGAAGCACGTTTTGAACGAGCGGTGTAGGGTGACAAATTTTCGATTTTTAACATCTAAATTTGACCTAGCGCCCTTTGGCTTCTCCCAAGGGCCCAAGATACTTCCCTGAGCCTTAGGAGACCACGTCTAATTCAAGTTTCCTATATTTGAATTTAATATAAATTTATTCGAATTGATTACTTAATTCCAAACTAGTTCGAACAAAGCGGCAGTCGGCAGGTTTTTGACTATTTGGCAACCGAAACGATTTCCGTTCGATACCAAATTTTCCAAATAATTCTACGCTTCCCGACATTCGTAACGAGGGGTCTTTTGATTCATTCCGATGTCGTTTGGTATATTTTGTAAAATCAAATCAGCGGTTCAAAATTATCAATTCGAGTAAAGCGACAGTCTGCCGTCTTTCGACTGTGATGAATCGATACCAAAATTTCCATAATAATTCTACACTTCCCGATGCACACAACGAGGGTTCTTTCGAATCATTCTGATGTCGTTTGGTATTTTTCGTAAAATCAAATCAGTAGGGTACGAAATATCCCATCGGCGAACGTGATTTCTTCTGTCGTCATCTTGGATGGATGTCGCTTCGCCTCTAATTCCCGGAGCCTCCAGGCTAGATCTTCAGGCTGGTATGTCCTTGATTGAACCTCCAAGATTGCTCCCGATGGCTAGATGCAGTTTAGTTCAGGCGTCGAGACTCATCAAACGATCCCGTGGCTTGAATTACATGGCTTAGAAGTAAGAACCAAGTACACTCTTTTGAGCAGCCCACATCTGTTCTTATTCTCTAATTTTTGTTAGAGTTATTGAGAGCAAAGTACCAAGTGCATAAGCTACTATAGCATCCCACGTTGTTGAACTATTTTATTAGCTTTTTCTTTTTTATGTTAAAGAACCAAGTTCTCTATCAACTCTCTTATGCATGTAGTAAAATTCTACTAAGGTTAGATTATTAATTTTTCTTTAACACTTGTCATGCTCTCAAAGTGTGACTCATATGCAACCTCAATTAATGAGGCATGCTTGAAATTGTACACACGTACAAGACCAAGTCAACATGCACATTTTTAATTTATTCTATTTTGGCCCATGAGGTTTCTTAATTCTCAACTTAGTAGCTCAATTTTAAGTAATAAAATAATTAAATCCAATTTAATTATTTTAATTACAAGCGAGCCTCACTTAGTTAATTAAGCACAAGACAATCTTTAGTCCTAATTATTTCCGTGACCGTCACCGGAACTTAACTAAATCGTCGAGACCTCGTATCAACTGTGCCACTACCTCAACGAATCCATTCGTTAGGTTCTAGAGAAAAGCTCGCCGTTTTCGTTCAAGGTCATTACAATTTTTAAACGCGACTCTCTAGGTCCGTCTCAATTGGCATGAGAGGAATCCACGAGTCCCGGTATTCGCCTAGCCTATCCTGCGAGACTGGAAAGATCCCATCTGAGAATGAATTTTGATCTAATCGAAATTCGGGCGAACTGACTATAGTGTATACATTTAAATACCTCTTACGCCTTTCACTTGCGTCCTAGTTAGGTGAGAGCCATATTAATGTCAAACTCACTAACCTAACTCTATGTTATAATCGAAATCGAACTGATTGAAACTAACCCTATCTAATACGAGCGAGCTTTCCAAGCTTTGCCGAAGGCTTTATAGTCATCGTTCTTCGATTACCTCATAGGACGTTAATCTATACGAATATAGGCAGTGAATCCCAATAGTAATCAAAGCCCGACAATCACCTCCGTAAAGTTGGTTGCGTTTCGCCGCTGGCCCGTTTCCCATTTCCGAACACTTGCGGGCCTAGCCAACTAGCGACAAACCGAAATTGCAGAAGCAAATCCATCAACGACCCTATCGATCCGAGACTTCTATAGTCATTCGTTCAATCATGGACAACATCCTAGTCATGCTCGAGACGAATACGAGCCGAACGTCCGAATACGCGATCTCACCGATCACCGATATCTCCATCACGACTCACAACCTCTTAGGTAATCGGTGACACTACCGATACTATGTGGTCGTCAATGGATATGTCATATTTGGATATCTTCACCCACCTAGAATCCTTAGACTTACGAACTTTTATTTAATGCGGAGATTAAGGACAGTCCGGTGTCTCATCTCTCGTCCCCACAAGAATCAGACGTCCAACTCAAACATTTGGGTATTATTTATTTACCACACAAGCGGATGCCAAGCAAACTTTAAATTCGATAAATAAATAATATTCTTTATTATAATGTAAATAATATTCACTACTTTATTTTGACAGTATATACAATTACACTGTCTAGCGACCTATACATCATCGTGCGCCCTATACTATCCCTAGTCATGTATGACATCCCGAGGGCACACTCCCTAACAGTCACTTGATGTGGTGACGGTTCGAGACTTTCATCCAATCCTCGCGATGAATCAAAAGGATTCACGTCTATGGATGTCGTGACAGGTTCTGTTTGAACCTGTGTGTTAGACACTTGTGATTCAGGGCCGGTAGTGGTCGGAATAGTAATCTTGGCCTCGATTGACGCTAGTGAGTCGTGCTGCGGCTCAAGATTGAGCGAAAGAGTGGCCTCAGCACTTGGAGTGATGATTGACGTCATGTCTAAAATGGTGATGACAGCTGTGTTGACTGGTTCAGTAGATGGGAGTAGTTGCTGGGGAACCCGTCTGACCAAATGAACTTCCTCGTCAGATTTCGTAACTTCGGACGAGGTAGCCGTGTGAGGAGATGGTTCACGTTCAGTTTCCTCACGGACTGGTGCTGTCGATTCAGGCTCGTTGGGTGTGATCGTGGAGATCAGAGCCTCTATATCTGGCATGGTTGCCTCTTGAAGTGGGCTGGGCCCCGTTTCTGCTTCGTGAGGTGCTTCGTTGGTAGGAACCTCCTCAAGTGGTTCTGCAAGCACGTCGAGAAAGATGGGCTGTTCAACCGCAAGTTCTTGAGTCACTTCTTCAATTATTGCATGGTCAAGTCCTTGGGTTGAATCTCCCACTTCGAGTTCCTCGGCTACTACATCAATCAACGCATCCTCGAGACTTTGATGTTGTTGAGGGCTCACATTGAAGTCTGTCGGGGGCCCTCGGATCATTGCCTAAGTGAGATGATTCTTCCGACAGTACAGTCTGTATACGTCTTCCGTGGGGTCGGCAAGACGTAGTAGCTCAAATGGGATGGGCATCAATGGCCGCTGGAGATCGGTGAGCTTGGGATGATGAAACAACTCCAGCTTGGGCGGTTGGTAGTTTCCTCCAGGAGGCAGCTCGGAATATCCGTATGAAGCTCCATGAAATAGAAAATGATAACGAAGAACCACCGTGCGTATGGAAGATTCTTCGACTTCTTGTTTTGCTTCTGCCAAATCTGTTCAGCCAAATCACTGCAGATCAGCTGTGCTACATCGTAATTGCGGCAGAATAGTGTCTTCCATGGATGAGGGATGCCGTTGCTATGAACTTGTGCAAGTTTAACAAGTGTCGGTCTATATCCCATTTGTAAGAAATCTCGCACCATCTCAGCATCAGAAGGCATCGGATCATATTCGTTGCTGAAAGGTAGGTCGAACTCCATTTCTAGGTCGTTCTTGGTGACCCTGAGGTGTCGAGTCCCAACTATGGTAGTGAACGCATATGCTCCGTTTATTATATGGCCTTGTATGTAGCCCCAGAATTGTTGGAGATACGCCATTGGCACCGACGTCGTGAGGGTTAGAGTATGCCACAATTGATGACCTTGGAGGATGGACACTGATCTCGTCTGGACATCGAAATGTTGTCAAATTGAGCTTAAATTTGGTGTCCTGAACGTCAATATATATAGATTATGTTCGAAGATGTGATTATATGCGTGATAATGAGTCATCTGAAAAAACAAAGGAGAAGAAACTATCATTAGTTCGAATTGATAAAGGAGTACAAAAAAAATTATTTTAATAAACCACAATAATTTGGCAATTTATGAAATGTTTGATAAAAATGTAATTATAAGCTGTAATTCGCAGATAGGGGTATACAACGTGAACATATTTGAAAATATGATATTTCGAACTTTATATATGAAGCATGTGAAAGACTTGTCAAAATTTTGCCAAGTATAGAAATTCTGTTGTCAATGTTCACTCCGTGTTATTTTTCGATTGAGAATTAAGTTTGAAAAAAATTTCCAAAGTGCTGAATTTGCTCAATGTTATCTCCGTTGGATTTTATGATCGAAAATTTTATTTGCTATTTTGGTCTACAGCGAAAATGAGCGAAAATGACTTAGAAAATTATACTAAGTGTTGAAAGGTTATGCATAATATTGTAGCCGAGCAATTTTACGCGAGAAAAATTCTTCGCGTAAATTTACGATCGAATACGTTTTCTGGGCAAATTTACGATCGAAAATTTATTCGCGAGTCGTTTTGAAAATTTGTAGAACGAGAAATAATTTTCGATTATAAAACGTTTTTCGCTGTGAAGTTTGTCGGTCGAATAAATTGTCAACGAAAAAACTAAGTCAATCGCCGAGAAGATTTTCGATCGAAAAAATCAATGCCGCGAGTTTTTACAATTGAGAAAATTAGCGTCGGAAAATTAATTTTATCGCAGCTAAATTTTACGATCGAAATTAAATGAAATCAAAGTTAAATTTGCGAAGGTAAGTTTTCACTCGAGATACGTTGCATCTATATTATCAATTTCGCACTTAAGTTTTTCCCTCACATAAAATTCTAATTAGAACTATCGTTTTCAGTGTTAAGTATTTTCGGTCAAAGTCATCGATTACCGACTAACTCAATTTAGCGATCGAAAATTTTCGATGCAAACAGTATCTCAATCAAATTGGAATTAAATTGAAACTGTTTGCGCCCGATAATGTTCTTCGACTGCTTTGAACATTCAAAACCCAGTCAGTCGAAAATCAAATTTCAAGCACTTTAAGCACAGTATACCGAAAAACTAAACTATCAGTAGTGTGAAAACACGAAGATTATCTTCAATCACAGATATTATACCAGATGTTCACATAACAAGGTCATTGCAAAAAAGCATTCGGTTTTCAAACAGTAAACAGACGAAAGCTCTAACACAGAATCATGCAAAAATCTTCAGAAAATAGATGTAAACTAGGATTAATCGCACGCAAATGCCTAAACAGTTGTCGATTCTACCTTAAAAGACGATAATCTATGGAAAAATAGAGATTTTAGTCAGATTTGAGAGTCATCTTATTGACAAGAGCTTTTTTGCGAGAGAAATTTTAATCGACGCTGTTTCTTTTTCGATCGAGGGTTTTGCGTGAGATATAGTTTTTCGACTGCAAAAAACGAATTATTTTAATGGGCTGACATGACGTATTGGGTTTTAAGATTAGACAGGCTCATTTTAAATTTTTCGCTCGAGAAACTGAGTGTGAAAATAACATTTTGCACCGAGTTTACGATGATAAGTTTTAGCCCCTAAATCAATGAAATCACATTATAATGGTCCCCTTATGATTCAAAATAAACGCAATTAACTCCCTGAAAGTCTGAATAGTGACATCTGTCTCCATGGACGATTTTTGAAAAATCTGTATTACTAGGAGCAAAATGTCAAAGATATTAGAGTTATCAACAATTATTTTAATCAAGCTCCCCCTAAATTATTTGGCGAGTGAAATTAGCTCCATGTCTTGACGATTCGTGACGTTCCACTCTTTTGTTGTGTTCGAAAAGTTTCTGAAACACTTAGAGAAAACGTCAAAAATATTTGGAGCTAATGCAATATATCTGCTCCCCTTCAAGTAAGGCGCCTAAATTGATTTATCATGCAAACATATAAAACCAATTCAAGTCATAAACATATAAAACGCAATTTATTAATTAAGCATGGATACATGATCCCCAAAACATGTATGCAGAATTTTGCGTGAAGGTAGCAACAAAAACTATTCGCATTAAACAATTCAATACCAATGCAAACTAATTATGCATTCAAAATGTGCGAATTCATGAGAAGCAAAAATTTCGCATTTAATCTATTCAACGTATATGCAAAATAAATTGCATAATGTGCGAATTCATATTAAACATAATATATAAAAAACATAAGAAAGAAAATAAAAAATTATTATTAGTGTATTACTTATTTTTATATTTTTTATTTTCTTATCTATATATAGATACTATATTATTAATAGTGGGGTCAGATTATTTTGCTTCGATCAATGTCACGCATAAAATTTCACAAGACACATGTAAAGATAGTATGCCATCAAGCCATATCGTCAAACTAAAGTCCTAAGTTTAAACTATAATCCATTTCGACAACTCTCACTTGGTTCGCTCTAGCGCTGGATTATTTTTATCTTGGGATTTTATATGTATATCACTCAAGTCAACACAAGCAAAATTTTGTCAATTTACCTATGATCAAGGCGCTTTTAATCATTCACCAAGTGAAAAGGCCGTCATTTTGGAATCAAAAGGACATTGAAGGATTTTAATTTGGCTTTGACTTGGAAGGAAAGGAATATTTGGGAAATGTAGGCTAAAAATCATCTTCCTTCTCATTTCGTATTTGATTTTTCTTTCTTATTCATCCCTTTTTTTTATTCAAGCTGAAGCTCCGCTTCTACGAGGCTGAGATATTATCTAAGGCAAAGTTCTTCTTGTTGGTTCTCGGGCAGATACCGTGCTCATTTTCTCTTAATCCAGAGAGGTTTCAAAGATTATCGATTTGGAGAAGTTCACAATTATGCTATTCGTATCCAAGGCCGTGCTCCTCTTCTCATTCCTCGATATAAGACCGGATTATCGTTGGAGCAGTTCACTTCGTGGTGCTCCTCTTTCTAGCCGTTTTGACGAGTTTACGAGATTATCGAAGGAGAAGTTCACAACAAGATCTATGCCCCCTTCTTATGATTTCTGAAAGATCTCGATGATGGGGAGGGTAGGTTCTTTTGGACTGCTTTTTGTGCGTTGAGCGTTTTTTCCACGTGTGCGTTCACAGCAAGATACCTCGTGTGCGTTTTTTCCAGCTTCTTTTGTCATCTTTTCTTTTTCGTCTTTTTCTCCCCCTCTTTTTCTCGTTTGAATATCCCTCCGAAGATTGTGGAAGTTGGTTGAAGGCTTGAATGTGTTTCAAAAGAAAAGGGATTGGGAGAAGGCTCAAAATGGATGACTAGAGGCTATGATAAAGGAATGAAAATTTTCAATTTGGCCTAGTGAGGAATTTCCTAAGTGCCCTAATCATTTTCCTAACGATTTCCGCAAGGCGAGTATGAGGCCAAGAATTACTAGTTAAAACAAGCAATTGTTGTGTGACTCGTTCAAGGTAAACCCTTATAAAGAAAATAAAAGGCTCGAATCCTCACTTATGTAAGTGGAGCAAACTAATGACCTTTAGACACAAAAATGCGACTAGACTGACAAAATTAAGCAATTAATCAGTCACATGTCAGGGAAAAATTATTTGTGATTAGATCAAAGCATCCTAAAGGTATCCTCACCCCCCTAATATTATATGTATATGTATAATATTTTTGAATTTGTTTTATTTATTATTATTAGTATTTATAAAATGAATATTCACGCAAGATATAGCAATTTATTAAGAAACACATAGAGTATAGCATATGAGAGCACATAGGATCAGGTAGAGCACATATCACGAAAGATTCAACATGCCTCATTTACCAACAAGGAATCGGAATCGTTTTTCATCCAATGCCTTGGTGAAAATATCGGCTAGTTGATACTCTGTGTTCACGAAATACATGTTAATTGTGATTTTTTCTACGTGATCTTTGATAAAGTGGTATCTTATATCTCTGTGTTTTCTGCGTGAGCGGTGAAAAAGATTGCACGTTATGGCTATGGCACTTTGACGATCACTGTAAATGGGTATATTCCTATTCGACTTGCGAATCTTGCATTCTTGGAAAGATGACCAAGTCGCCCTTCACAGGGACATTCACGAGAGCATAATTAGTGGCGGATTTTTGCAACGTAAGTCGCGGAAGACCCATATAATAAAACTTTTTTAAACTAAAAATATATTACAACAAAAATATGTCTACATCGCCATCACTATACACGGGCCGTAACCCCAAAATATCAAAATACTCAAAACCCTACGTCGCTCTACAGGTCGCATCCATGTACCGTCCCGCCCTCAAAAGCCCGTGGAGTAACCGTGCCAGGCCGCCTTAGTCGCGACGTCTGTCAACGCCGGACTCATCCATACCTGTAACACGTAATGAGCGCTACGCTCAGTAGGTGAAAATATGAATCATGCACTCAAATCCTCACCCAAAATCTCACACATGCAATGCATGCTCTTTCCACATCTCTACCCTATCTTAATATTAGGGCCCTAGGTCGGACGATGCACCTCATAACCGAACCTACGACACTTATCGTAGAGTGAGCAGCACCTACCACTCATCATGACGGCACCAACCAGTCACATAAAGCGGCGGCACGGCACCAACCGTCAGGTGCATTAGTATCAACCTCAACTCGACTTCGAGTCGACAACTGAAACCGGTCACACCTACCCCCACACGCGCCTCGCGCCGACACCTTGAGGTGTCACCGTATCAACACGATCAACCTCTCACCCTGAAGTGTCGTGCACATGCTAAGTAGTGCAAATAAAAATGCAACACCGCATAATTAAATTTTTTCCGAAATGTTTCTACTCTACCTAGATTTCACTAAAATACTTCCTCGCAATTTTCCTAAAATAATTCTCCCAAAAAATTAAGTCAATGGTCCACATACAAAAGTACACTTAGTCCGACGAATTTATATTACCCGAAATAATAATTGTCCGAATTCCATCCACCCAAACTCTTACAGGTTTAGAGCTTTTTCACCCGAAAATTTTATTAAATAAGTCAACACCCGAACTTCAAACTTTAAGTTACCCTAAATTGCAAGGTAACTCACATACAAATTGAACTTCATTGAAACCCTAATACGGCGAATTTGGCCAAACATTTCCTAAGGCTCGCATGTTTACCCGGAATTACTTATACCTGAAAGTCAATTGATTAGAATACCCGAATTTGACATACTCAAAGTTTCTTTAACAACACCGACCACCTATCTGAAAATAACAGTACATCGCACGGCGAAATTCAACTAAGATCTCTCAAGGCCCGAAATTGGTTGTTGGATATTATATTCTATGTCCTACAATTGCTGTCCGAAACTGTGATAATCTTTATGTTAGCATTTTAAACTATCCGAAATTGTACTCATCTGCCCAAGAACTCATTATTTTTCCTAAAAATGATTTCATCCTTAATCGATTTTCATTCCTATGCACGTATAAAAGGAGCAGAATATTAGCACAAAAGATAATCCCAGAAGTTAGGGTTTTCCAAACATATAACATATATTGTACACGAGAATTTCACACACTTTCATGGAATCATATTAACATAATAATACCCCATCGCAAAAACGTTATCAAATCACGAAATTTTATGAACACATAATAGTCATTAGTCACATAAAATAGTAGCAACATATAAACATAGAATATTATAAGGAAGTTCATGTGTTGTAGGTGAGATTTCACCTACCTCACTTCCAAAAAGTCTTAAGCTATCCAAATTTTTGTGCTGGAGCAAGTTTTTTCTTCTCCTTCCTTTCTTTTCTTGTGTTCTTATGTTTCGTTCGTGAGGGTTTTGTTCTTCTTAATAGGATACCTATATCTATGTAAATACCTTAGCCACGTTAGTTAAACATAAGCCTTCCTTTTTGAACAAGAAAGGTGGTATTCGTCATACTCATTAAATATTACTTGGTTGCCACCTGTACTTCAGTCTAATAGATTGGTATTATTTTATGTGTGTATATACGTTTGTATAGTATATTTATAAAAGCTTTCTACTTTCTTACAATACATTGAAAACCTTCAACTCATGTCAAGTAATTGTTAGTACCTATCATAAAACTACCCGAATTTGAAAGGTTTCAGTTTCACATTTCGGCCATCCAAGTCTCTTAGCAATCGTACTCTTGGCCGTGATCATATGCTTATGCGAACATTTAATTACCTTATTCGAAAGAGAGGTTATCCAAAAATTAATTTATCAAGCTAAGCTATCCAAATTCTTACTTCACTTAACTAGTCTAAAGCTTAGAAAAATTTCATTATCTAAATTTTATTTCGTTTCACTGATGATCACTCTCGCTTCCGCAAGGTGTATCTCATAAACCACAAGTCTGATACTTTTGAATGGTTCAAAGAGTACAAGGCTTTGGTGGAAAATCAGATTGCAAAGAGCATTAAAGTCGTTCGATCAGATCGAGGTGGTGAGTACATGAGACTCAAGTTTGACAAGTTCTTGAAAGAGAACGGGATCATTTCACAGATGACACCGTCCGACACCGCAGTTAAACGGTGTGTCCGAATGCAGAAATTCGACTCTGTTGGATAAGGTTCGTTCTATGCTGCGATATACAGACCTGCCCATATCGTTGTGGGGTCATCCCTATTGACAGATGCACACATTCTGAATAGATGTCCTACAAAGTCAGTCGATCGTATTCCGTATCAGATATGAAGTAAAATATGTGCCTAAGAGGGGGTGAATTAGGCTATTAAAAACTATTTGCTTCTTTGATAAAAAGTATCTTTAAACTGAGCACAGCGGAATTAAAACGTTTAGATGGTTACTCCCTTAAAAGCAATTTCATGGTTTTTAAAAGTTGGTCGAGTGGAACCTTGTGAGTGCAATTGTACTGAAAAGTAAAGAACACCTGGATTTATAGAGGTTATATCCCCAAGTGGTCGAGGAACACCTTGTGAGTGCAATTGTACTGAAAAGTAAAGACACCTGGGGTTTGTTCCTCAAGAGTTTGATCAATCCACTAAATGTTACCGTAGTTGGTTACAGAAGTGATCCATCGCCCTTATACAACCGAGACCAAGACGAACACTAGTCCTCAGCTAGGATGCCTAACGCCGAGTTTCGTTCCACGTCGTTCCCAGAGAATCCCTATTCTCCTACTGGAAACAGCTCGCTCCCGAAGGTCAGCTAGATCTCAAATCCTCCCTTCAAGGCACGCTTCGTTCTCATCTGCTTGTGTAGTTCTCACGCGCTCAGATTGGGATGGTAGTTTTTCTAACTTAGGTTGCACTCAACTATCGCAAATAAAAGCTCAAAGCACTAACAGAGAATACAATAATTCGCAAATCAAAAGCCTCGTTCTTAGATCTCTATTCTTGCTATTTCGTATGTATGTTCGTCCGTTGGATGCACTTGATGTAGAAGAGTCGACTTATATAAACCTGTTAGCATCACACACTTCATATGGAATGCTAGTCACAATTACCAGTTCAGCATATTATTCCATCATAAATATCATGCCAAATTAAGCTCCAAGTATCACAACTGTCATATTCATTAATTTGCATAAAATCTTACTCTAAATACCATTTCCATACCATATTAGTAAATCTCATCCATATTAGCACGTTGGTACTTACGAAGATACCATAAATAGTTCTACTCAGCATCTTATCAAATATGTAGCACATTAATCACGAACTTTTCATTCAAATAAATACCAGAGTCGCATAGGGAAAGAATTCATGTTGACTCAAACATTTAAGATGCAATTCTCAGTTAAGGCATGTTTCTTCCTAAAAATAGACAGGTTCCAGTGGATGACGCATTTTCCATGTATAGCACATATCATTTCTATATATAGCACAAATGCGAGATCTTAAACAGATAAGCACGAATTAAAATTTATCTGCATCATATAATTCCTATTTTAGCATATTTTAAACGGATAAACATTTATGCAATTATTGTACTTAACATATAATATCCATATTTAGCACATTCAAGGATATAGTCATAATCACATTCCATATATAAGTAGGTTCCGGCGGAAATATATTTACCAAGTATATCATAGTGATCCTTTCTCTAATTAACACAATCACAACATGTTAAGGATTAATCACATGTTATTTTCCACAAATACTTTCAAGATCACAGTCGGTCATCATTCCATTTATGATAGGATGTACCTTTCAAGTCAACCCTCAAGCACACATAAGTATCATGACTACTGTACTCCCCCTATTTAGATATCAAAAAGACTTCACAAAGCATAATAAGTGACCACATTAAGATAGGACGTACCTTTCAAGTCAACGCATAAAGCATAGTCATAAGCATAGCAAGGTCTTAATCCCAACAGTAGGGATCACACAAAGGTACCTGTCTTATTACAGTAAGTCCATAATTTTTCTCCCCCTTCAGCATCAAAAAGGATGAGGACAAAAACTACTTAGACACTTAGACACGGTATACTAGACATGGAGTTGAACTGCAGAAAACAAAGGATGGGTAGATGACACAGATCGCACAAAAGGCAATTGGACTCGCTGTCAGACGAGGCGCGCTTCTTGAAGATGGCCGCGATATCAGTATGCTGGTGCTTGACTCGCCAACCTTTTTGAATATGGCCGCGATATCAGTGCAAATGTCTGTGATCACATCATCGTCAGTTTGGCGTTCATCAGCAGATTCCTCATCACTATCAGTCAGCTCGACTACCTTGGCCTTGCCCTTACCAACGTGCGCCTTTTTCAGAGAGCGGATAATTGACTTCTTATCCTTAGCATTAAACCATTCAACTTGCTTCTCATAGTAGTCCCATGCGCTTGAGGGTCTTAAGATCGACGGCCGGCAGTGCAGTGTTCTCCCAGCTATGTGGCAGTTGAATTCCTTCGGGTTCCGACAGATATGATAGAATCATTCCATAAGGAAGCAGCTTCTCGGGGCTTTCGAATGCATAGATCATGTACTTCATCAGACCATAAGCTAGATTGAACTTCCTATTTTTAGAGACCATGAAGACGGCGAAGGTGCTCATAGCATTCATATTGGTGGAATGTCCTCGCTACTTATCTTAGCACTCGAGAGTGTCTTGTTCAGAACTTTATGGAGAATGTAATGATCTATCTCCAATTTCTTAAGAGTTACCCCTTCAGCGAACTTAGGTCTCCTATTGCTATTCCACAAGGCTCTTACGCACTCCAACAGACTGAACTCATCAGACTCACACCACTCACCCATAAAGGTTCCAGCAAATCAGCACACATAAGTATCATGAACACTGTATTCCCCCTGATTTAGATATCAAAAAGACTAAGCATAATAAATCAGCACATTAAGATAGGACGTACCTTTCAAGTCAACGCATAAAGCATAGTCATAAGCATAGCATGGTCTTAATCCCAACAGTAGGGATCACACAAAGGTACCTGTCTTATTACATTAAGTCCATACTTTTTCTCCCCCTTCAGCATAAAAAAGGATGAGGACAAAAACTACTTAGACTCTTAGACACGGGATACTAGACATGGAGCTGAACTGCAGAAAACAAAGGATGGGAAGATGACACAGATCGCACAAAAGGCAATAGGACTCGCTGTCAGACGAGGCGCGCTTCTTGAAGATGGCCGTGATATCAGTATGCTGGTGCTTGACTCGCCAACCTTTTTGAATATGGCCGCAATATCAGTGCGAATGTCTGTGCATCATCGTCAGTTTGGCGTTCATCAGCAGGTTCCTCATCACTATCAGTCAGCTCGACTACCTTGGCCTTGCCCTTTGCGTCTTTTTCAGAGAGCGCATAATTGACTTCTTATCCTTAGCATCAAACCATTCAACTTGCTTCTCATAGTAGATTCCCATGCGCTTGAGGGTCTTAAGATCGACGGTGGGCTGTGCAATGTTCTCCCAGCTACGTGGCAGTTGAATTCCTTCGGGTTCCGACAGATATGATAGAATCATTCCATAAGGAAGCAGCTTCTCGGGGCTTTCGAATGCATAGATCATGTACTTCATCAGAGTATAAGCTAGATATTATTTATTTTAAGTTGAAATTTCGAAATTAATCTAGGATTAAGTTTCGAATTTTATATCATATTTAAAGATACTTAGTTTGACTTGGTATTTAAGTTGGTTGTCTAATAATAGCAAGTTTCCTTATGTTTGGATTTGGAATTCAAAGAAGAGAAAAATATGGCAAAAGAATCTCTCCACTTAAGGAGTAAAATTCGAAGATCATATCTTTGAGATATTCTTGGAATCTTCGATTCTAGCTTAGTATAAATTGGGCAGCCCTATTTCATATTTTAGAAGGCTCCACAGTGTGAGAAAATTCATCCATCACAAGGCACGAAAAAACACACCGAACGCACACACTTTTCTCCTATGCACGCTAGGTTCTCTCTAGCCATCTTTGGAGAACTGATTTCGTGGTACACTGCAAGGTTGGCGTGACGATCAAGTCCCATCCACCACCATCGACGAAGTCTTGAAGAAAAGGACGAGGAGCTGCCACTCGCTTCAACTGGTAATTCTCTACGGGTTTGACACGCCCTATTACGTGTATATGTGTTACTATTCTGATCCGAGCTACGAGGGAAATCGGGGAACCGTACCCGAGGACGTGGCGTCTCCGGGAGACACAGGTAACCCAACATTGCGCGCGTTAAAATTTCTATCGAAAAACATTCTCAGTCAGACTTTCAAGTTTGACCAAGCAAAAATTCATTTGAGCTCGTAAAACTTTTTCGGTCAACCAATTTATTTTGACTCATCGAGAAACTTACTAACAGTATTGTTTCTTAACGATCGAATAAATTCACACACTGAAAAAGTTTCTCGACAGAAAGATTTGAAGCAAATTATTCTTGCTCCAAAAAGTTTTCTCCAACTGTACTTATCGCGCGAAAACAGTAACACATCTGCTACTTGTCGAAGCACATTATGTTAGGAATGTGCCCTCGAATGCTATACGAGGATTAGATTGTATAGGGCATTAGCTTATTTATCATTCGACCTTTTTGTGTAATAAAATCGTGTGTTTATTGAAAGGAATTGTTCGTTTATTGGATAAAGAGTTCCTTACTTATTTTTTTTGGTAGTAAGAGTTCCTTACTTAACATCCGGTAAAGCAATAAATGAATAAATCCAAATGTGTTGAGTTGAGTCACTGTTCTCGATGGGCACGAGAGAGGAAGGCACCAGTGGACTCTTAACCTCGACAGTAAATGTTCGTAAGCCTTAGACTGCAATTGGGTGTTGGATAACCGATCACGGCTTATTTGTCGATGACCTATCGTGTGCCGATATCCCGCTTGGAACCGGAGGTCATGACTTGTGATACGAATCGAATTAAGGGATGAATCATTTCATTGACTCTGACTCACGGGTCGTACGGTCGAACATGGCTTATTACTCAAGGAGTGTCAATGACCGACGACAACACTATAGTAGTCTACGAGAACCTTAGACCGAAAAAGGCTTTGACGGAGTTGACTTTGAAGTCTCGATTGTCACTGGTTCCCCTCGATCCGATTTGTTGTTGCATGGGTCGGCGGGCCAGATGCGGTCTTGATAACGGTTTGTGATTGCCGGGCTTAGACCGCCAAGTACGGATTCGCAGTCTCGTAAGTAATCGAGACAAGTGCCCGATGTGGACGGCGACGGGAAATTATGAAATCCTTGGCCAAGGTATTGAACTAACTCATGTTACACATGTGGGTAGTTTTGTAGTTTGCCTCGTCTCCATTTTATCATAGAATCGAGTTTAGTGAGTTTGACATAGACCATGGCTCTCACTCGATTGGGACACAACTGAAAGGTTTATACGTAGCATTATTACCTATAGTGAGATTCTGGAATACAGTCTGGGTCGAAATTCGCACTCGAATAGGGTTACGGTCTGGTACTGGGGGATTGGCTAGGTAACTACTGGACTCTTGGATTCCTCCCTTGCCGATTGAGTCGAACCTAGAGAGTCGGGATTAAAAAGGATTATCAACGTGTACTGATAAGGGAGAAAGTGTTTTGGGCCTTAACGTGCCTTAATGGACTGAAGTCGGACTTCGTATGAAACTAACATTAAGACTTGGGCTTGACCTAGCGCTTTAAAGGGTTGAGGGTAAAATTGGAATTTAACTCTAAGATGATTTTTGAATTATACCTTGGGAAATAATTTCGAAAACTAAATATAAATACGGAAATAATATATTTGGAATATTATTTATTTTAAGTTGGAAATTTCGAAATTAATCTAGGATTATTTTTGGTGTAATGTCCCAAATATATAACGCGAAAGTATGTACATAATGAGCAGGAGACGAGCTCCGCAATCAACCAGTAACAGACTACTGGGCACAAGCAAGAACTCTAACTACATGAGTCTAACAAGTGCCTACCAAGCCACACGCCAAAGTCGACGTATAGCCGCTCGCTGCAGATCGTACTTGGCGGACGTACCACCAATAATGATAACCATTGCAAGAACACTACCGACCAGCCTGTGAGGCGGAGTGATAATCCCTTCCTTCCATCGTCTGTTCCTTGCCTGCCAAATATGGTAAACAAGAGATGTAATCGATAAGCAGCCTGTAGAAGATGCTTCCCCCGCCACCGGGTGGCCGCCCAGTGAATACCAGTGCTCCAGGCCTGATTGGGCCAGATCCACCTAATCTGCCGTCTCAAGAGCCGCAGGCACTGCCGTGAGAACGGGCAATCAAAAAAGAGATGCTGGGACGTCTCAAAGTGTAGTTCCTCGCAAAGGCAACAAGATGGAGTTCCCGCCCTCTGAGCAATCCACGGTTTATCTCTTGTCGAAAGCGGATCCTGCAGTCCCAAATAAAGAATGAACTCATGTCTAGGAACCTTTAAAGGCCCCCCAAACAGTGCAGCCCAGCAAATGGGTGGTCTCCTATGGCCCATCGCATCCCTAGCCGACCAAGTCGTCATAGTCCCGTCTGGCGATCCCTTCCACAGTACCCCATCGCGAGGCCCGCGCGCAACAGTCGGGAGTAGATGACTGATCTCGATGTACTCGACCGCCCCCTGCCCAGGCCAGTTCCACCCCTGAGCATCAATGACCATGCTAAGTCGTGCATCCTGCGGTAGACCAATCGCAATAGGACCCCGAGGGAATCTTTCTAACAGTGGGGTAGGAAGCAGCCACGGATCCTTCCACAGCCAAATCGTGGACCCGTCCCCTACACGAAACGTAATCATGGATCTAATCAATGGTCTTAACTGTAGCAGCTTCCTCCAACTCCAAGCGTCGTTCGCCGACACCCGAAGATCCCAAATCGAGCGAGACAGCAGTCGCGTCCCATAAAGCCATTCAACCCATATCGACCCCGGTGATCTAGTAAGGATGCTCCACAAGTGCTTCAGCATTAACGCCTTGTTGTCGACAACGATAGACCTAAGGCCCAGCCCCCCTTCTACCACGGGGAGACATAAAACGCCCATGCCACCTTTGCTGAGCCCCCTCCCCACAAGAACTTTCTAAAGCGCGTTTCCAAGGAGTTAATGATGCCTTTAGGAAGCAGGAACACTCCCGATAATACGTGAAGTGCCTGCAAAACCGACTTCACCAATTGCAGGCGGCCCGCTGTAATACCCGCAAAAATTTATACGGGATTACTTCAATAATATTCGAAATGTACGAAATTGACTTTCGAACAAGAAACGATTCGAAACGAGCCCAAAATTTACAATTGGGCCAGAAAAATTTAAAAGGACCAAAATTTATTTATGGGCCAAATGAAGAAAATAATGACCCAAAATAAAGGTTGGGAGTTGGGTCCTTTAATAAAATTTAATTGGGCCGAAAACAAGAAGTGAAAGCCCAAATAAATAAATAATTTAAAAAAATAGTAGTAATAATAATAATAATAATTTAATTATGGCTAAAATAAATTAAGAGAAAATAAATAAATATATACCTCCATGTGAGGTTTGTACAATAAAATAAAATAATAACTATAAAATAAATATCTTTACATAATGAGGTAATAAAACCAAAAGAGAATAAAACCACCTAATCACTAGAATAAGAACAAGGTATCCCCATCTAATACATCTCATCTCCTTACATGAGGACAAAATGATAACTAATAAACCAAAGAAAACAAGAGAAGGGAGGGGGAAAAACGTGAGAGAGGGAAGGAAAGAAAGAGAAAAGAAGGGAAAAAGAGAGAAAGGAAAGAAAGAAGAGGGAGGGGCCGAGGGAGAAGGAAAGAAAGGAGAGAAGAAAAAAAAAAAAGAAAGAAAGAAAAGGGGGAGAAGAAGAGAAGGAAAGAAAGGGAGGAGGAAAAAAAAAACCCGCGGACACGTGGAGGAGCTCGGGATCGAAATCCTAGGGTCGGGATCACGTAAAAATAAACCGTAACGTCGCTCTATACGGACGTAAGGTAGGTGAAGATCACCTACACGCGTAAACAATTTTTTTTAACTCGTGATTTCTACGTGTTGCATGGTAATTTACGTGGTCGTATGAAATTTGTGATTTACATGCTAATATATATGCTCGAACGTGATCTCATGCTCGTTATATGAATACTTGTGCGTCGTCACCATTCTATGCCGTTCCATTTTCATGCTACTTGCGTTTGGATCGTAAACTGTTCGGGGTTTAGGTAGAAAGATTGGAAATTAGGAAATTTAGGAGCAAATTCGGGTATTTTATAAATTAGGGTTTTCTAGTGTTTTTTTTTAATTCAAAGGTCTAAAATAAATATTCTAAATCTAGGTTGGGGTGATTTGTGTAATTTTCAGAAATTTAGGGTGTTAAATAAATATTCTAAATCTCGACTAGGGTCATTTTATAATTTTCAGAAGTTTTCGAGGTGTTAAATGAACAATTAAAATTCGGCTAGGGGCCTCTATACAATTTCAGAATTTTCGTAGAGTTAAATAAATATTCAAAACTCGGCTAGGGGCTTATACAAAATTATCAGAATTTTCGGAGAGTTAAATAAATATTCAAAACTCGGCTAGGGGCCTTTGTGCAATTTTCGGAAATTCCGAGGGGCTAAATAAATATTAAATATATCGGTTGGGGTTAATTGTAAATTTTCAGAAGTTTTCGGGTACAAAATAAATAATAAATTTCTTGGCTAGAGAAATCGAGAATTTTTCAGAAGTTTTTCGGGACTAAATATTTATTAAAAATACTCGGCTGGGGCTAATTGTAAATCAAAAGTTTCGGGGCAAAACTGAAATTTTAAAATCCAGGCAGATTTGTAATTGCTAAAAATTTTTGGGACATAACCTGAAATTTTGAAATCCGGGGCAGATTTGTAAATTTGAGAAAATTTTCGGGTCTTAAATAAATTTTGAGGATAATTTTTGGGTCATTTTATAATTTTCAAAGAATTTTCGGATGTTAAGTTAAAATTTTCAAATCCGCGTCCTTAAAAGTAAAATTATGAGATTGTGGGGTTTTAAGAAAAAAAAATTTGGAAAAATATTTTTAAATTAGGAATTTAGGTATTATTTTAAAAATTTGGGACTTAAAGTGAAAATAATTAAATTTTGGAACCATTAGTGAAATTCGGAGGGGGAGTTCGATGAGTAAGTTTCGGGCCGAGTAAATCGGAACGCGGGTCTTGGGGCCGATTATTTAGAGTACGATAGTTTTCGGATCGGGCTGAGCTGATACCTTGGGCCGATACGTGATATAGAGATTTGCATTGTTATGTGTTGCATTTTGTTTGCACGACATTTGCATACACGTGTTACGAGGGGAGAGGATCGTGCGGAGTCACGGAAATATTGTACAGTGATGTTGAGTAGGTAGTTTATGACTGATTGATGGTCGTCGAATTGTATGAGTAGTGAGGTTAGGACTAAGGCGCACTATATGATTGAGATGTGGGGAGTGGGCCTCCCGAGCTACTGACCCTTGTGGGGAGTGGGGCCTCCCGAGCTACTGACCCCTGCGCGCGTGTTGCCTTTAGTCCTAAGCCTCGGGCCCTGATGTGATGTGATGTGATGTGATGTGATGAGATGAGTTGAGATGAGATATGAGACAAGAGTCGAGCGTGCATTTTGTGAGATGTGTTGGTACGGGGATGTGAGAGCACGTGCATACATGCATATTTTCATCTACTGGGCAAAGGCTCAGGGTTTACGTGTGTAGGTACGAACGTCGGACGTTGGGAAACGTCACGACTAAGCGGCTGATGGCGGTGACTCCACGGACTTTTGAGGGTGGCGCAGTACATGGGACGCGACCTGTGAAACGAGTTTATGTTTCGTGTTTTTTTAAATTTGGGTTAGGACTTCTTGGGCTTCGGCCCAATGAATAGAAATATGTTTGGTTTTGCACCTATGGATTTAGACATTAAACGTATTTGTATTATTATGTTTTAAAATCTTTAATTAAATGGGTTTTCCGCTGCTTACGCTGCGAAAATCCGCCAAACTACGTATCTAGGAAGTTGGGTCGTTACAGGTGGTATCAGAGCACAACCTCTCACAGTACGGTGCTGGTTCGGGGACGAACCAGGCGGAAGCTGGTGGGCATGTGACGCCGGGGCCGACGAGGGCGGGGAGTGATCGCCGGTGCCAAAGAGATGCACGGACAAGGAGCGGCTCCTGGCAGGCTTCTAGGCGAAGGGGTACATGGACGAACCGATCCGACACCCGAATGAGAGGGGATCCTGAGACTGACAATGTGTGGGCATGTCAGGCTAAGAATCGTATAAAAGAATTGATAGTACTACTCATATCACCAAGGTCGACCTACCTTTTCGGGAGTCCATCCGAAAGAACTTCGAAGTTAAGCGTGCTTGACTTGAAGCAATCTTAGGATGGGTGACCCCCTGGGAAGTTTGCCCAGGGTGCGTGTGAGCGAGGACGAAGCACGCTGAAAGGTTAATTGGTGGTACAGTGGGGCCAGACTATCAGTCAGAGTGTGGTGGGCCCAACCCCACTGGTCCCGGTAGGGATCGATGCTATAGTGACACCCGGTATGGGACGAGATGTTACAGGTGGTATCAGAGCCTTAGGTTATAGATTCTGTAGACTGTCCATGTACTGCCGCTCAAAAGCCTGGAGGATCAGCCTACGCCTGTAAGTTTAATACGTAATTAAGTTACGTAATTATGTGCTTTACGATTTCTGATATATGCTTTACGTGAATGTTTGTGTGAATCTTTTGTGCTCCTGAATGTGTTCGAAAGTTAGAGATTTCATACTTTTACACTTAGATTGGTAGGAGAATCTCAATTAAATTAAGGTAGGGAGAGAAGGAAAAAAAAAAAAAATTGGATCTTTGATCAAATTTGGGGTTGCTTTGAATTTTGGGCGGGTTAATTTGGAAATTCTGCAAAATTTAAATTTTGGGCCTTTTTCAAAATTTGGGCTTGACTGAATTGGACCAGCTGAAATTCGGGAAGCTAAAATAAATAAGCGGCGAAATAAAGGAGAGTCGAACGATATAAAATTTTTAAAATTAGGAGCTTGTATACAATTTTGAAAATGAGATGAGGACGTAGAGAAAACATGATAGAGTCGATGCATAACGATTACATAACTGAAAATCATATTACAACCCGAAAAAAAAAGTTTAGAAGATAAAACATCGACGACGTTCGGGAAGTTCTGCCGGCGTCTTCCAATATGCCCCAAAAAGACGCGGCTTCCCATGATTTAACCTTCCACAAATTAAACACAAGTGCAGTGAGTGGCAACCCACATCACAAAAATGGCAATTGCAGCGAAGAGCAATCCCAAAAGAAGGAATAACTCAAATTTAAGCTTTTCGAGATTTTCCCTCCAAAAAGGTTCCTGAGGAACATCCTCACGATCCGCATTTCCTCCAAGATTATACATTGCAAAAATTAAATGATGTGGTTAGAGAGAATTGTGTTGTGGTGCATAGCGTGCATCAAGCAACTATTTATAGGGGTGAGTGAAGCGAAGGATAAACAGCATTAATTTTGAGTTTCCTTCGAACGCCGTATAAAGATAAACTTCATAAATTTCGAATCAGATTTTTCTTCGAAACGCCGTAATCTTGATTTGAGAGATCACGCACAGGAAGAAAATCACATTGGATTTTTATCACAAAAGTCCAATCCAAAATCTCGAAGAAAGATGTTGATGTCCATTGCGACAAAGAAATTGTGCTCACGTTTAAATCAATGCCGTATTTACATGCACGCGTAGACTCTGTCGCATCAATGAAATTAGTACGGCGAACTAATGCACAAACACGGCTGAACTTCATCCTATGTCCACGGATCAACCGAGCTTCCTTTCTTATGGATCACAACACGGAAGTTACAGATCTTTATCTCTTCTACAACTCTCGTGTTTTCACCTCACGATGATTTTCACTATAAAAGAAGTTACATGCTCGAGAAAGTAAACTAGAAATCCGACATTAATAAGATAGAAATCATGTTTTAAGCGTGATTCGCGATCTATCTTCACCGTCCATTTTATCCGATCGAACACTCCACAAGTCGCCACGTGGTATTGCATTTCTGCGTGTTAGAGCAAGAATCGCATGCAACTCTGTAAGTGAAATAGCACCTTCACTATCATCCGTCCGATTTTTGATTCAACGCTCACGATTCACCATCCGATTCTTTCACTTCTTAAACATCTCAGTCGTCGATCTTTTCGCGCGATATCCTAGGAACATAATTAAATCTTCAGCCTTCAAATCCTGACCATTAGATCGCGTGCCTTCTTGGATCCAACGGCAGCTGCTCATCGTGACAATAACGGTGAAGAAAGCCAGACTTAACTTATGAAGAACGTTCCATTTAAGTGGACGAAAGCATGTGAAGAAAATTTCCAGGAGTTGAAGAAACGACTGACAACAGTTCTTGTTCTTAAAATGCCTCTGGTATCGAAAGATTTTCAGTATACAGTGATGCCTTAAAAAAAAAATGGCTTGAGTGCGCGTTGATGCAGAACGGGAAGGTAATTACGTATGCCTCCCGACAGCTCAAAATCCTACGAGAAAAATTACCCCACACACGATTTGGAACTCGCAACCGTGGTGTTTGCCCTGAAAATCTAGCGACATTATCTACACGAAGAACGATACGAGATTTTTTTTAACAGACCATAAAAGCCCAAAGTACTTCTTCCCGCATAAGGAGTTAAACATGAGGCAATGACGATGGTTCGATTTAGCAAAAGACTAGTGTGATGAATTATCACCCAGGAAAAGCGAAAGTAGTCGCAGAAGCTTTGAGCCGTAAATCAGTTAATACGAACCTGTGCCAACCCGGAGTGGAAATAATCAATTTCGGGAAGATCGAAATAAAACTAGCAGCGTTAACGTTGAAGCCAACACTGTTAGATCGAAATCTTGAGGCAAAAAAAAAAAACGTAAAGGGTCATGATGCAATCTGGGTGATCGTCGACAGATTGACTAAATCAGCCCATTTCCTGCAAATCAATCAAACTTGTTCCATGGAGAAGTATGCAGAGCTGTACATAAAAGAAATTGTGAGACTCCGTGTGATCCCGATTTCAATCGTCTCAGATCGGGATTCGAGGTTTCTGTCCCAATTCTGAGTGAGATTACAAAAGGCCATGAGGACGAAATTGTCCTTCAACACGGCATATCACCCTCAGACGTACGAACAGCCTGAGAGAACAATCCAGACGCTCGAAGATATGTTGAGAACGTGCAATCTGAATTTCCAGGTAGAGCAAATACCTTCCACTAATAGAGCTTTTCTATAACAACAGCTATCAAGCCACAATCGATATTACGCCTTACGAAGCCTTGAACGAGCATAAATGTTGATCCCCAACTCATTGGGATGAAATCGGCAGAAAGCGTTGTTGGGTCCTGCAATGATTCGTGAAATGACTAAAGTTGTGGGGAAAATCCGGGAGAGGATGCAGACGGCCCAAAGTCGTCAGAAGAGTCATGCAGACAATATACGAGTGCCGTTGTAATTCAACGAAGGTGATCAAGCCTTTAAAAAAAAAAATCACCAATGAGAGGCGTGAAGCGATTCGGGAAAAGGGCAAATTGAGCCCAAGATACATTGGCTCTTTCAAAATACTCAAGAGAGTAGGAGAAGTTGCGTATCAGCTGGGTTACCGCCTAGTTAGCCCAAGTCCACGACGTATTTCACGTATCAACTTTACGCAAATACGTTGCGAACCCCAATTAGGTGCTGAGAAGCGAATCACTTCATCAACAATTGAAGCCGGACTTGAGCTATAAAGAAAGGCCGGTGGAAATTTTGATGTACGAGGTGAAACGTCTTCGAAATAATAACATACCCCTCGTGAAGGTCTTGTGGCGGAAACCAAGTATTGGAAGAAACCACTTGGAAATGAGAAAACGAAATGAGAAAGAAGTACTCCGAATTATTTTCCGTACTGTAATTTCGGGGACGAAATTCTTATAAGGGGGGAGGATGTAATACCCGCAAAAATTTATACGGGATTACTTCAATAATATTCGAAATGTACGAAATTGACTTTCGAACAAGAAACGATTCGAAACGAGCCCAAAATTTACAATTGGGCCAGAAAAATTTAAAAGGACCAAAATTTATTTATGGGCCAAATGAAGAAAATAATGACCCAAAATAAAGGTTGGGAGTTGGGTCCTTTAATAAAATTTAATTGGGCCGAAAACAAGAAGTGAAAGCCCAAATAAATAAATAATTTAAAAAAATAGTAGTAATAATAATAATAATAATTTAATTATGGCTAAAATAAATTAAGAGAAAATAAATAAATATATACCTCCATGTGAGGTTTGTACAATAAAATAAAATAATAACTATAAAATAAATATCTTTACATAATGAGGTAATAAAACCAAAAGAGAATAAAACCACCTAATCACTAGAATAAGAACAAGGTATCCCCATCTAATACATCTCATCTCCTTACATGAGGACAAAATGATAACTAATAAACCAAAGAAAACAAGAGAAGGGAGGGGGAAAAAACGTGAGAGAGGGAAGGAAAGAAAGAGAAAAGAAGGGAAAAAGAGAGAAAGGAAAGAAAGAAGAGGGAGGGGCCGAGGGAGAAGGAAAGAAAGGAGAGAAGAAAAAAAAAAAAAGAAAGAAAGAAAAGGGGGAGAAGAAGAGAAGGAAAGAAAGGGAGGAGGAGAAAAAAAAACCCGCGGACACGTGGAGGAGCTCGGGATCGAAATCCTAGGGTCGGGATCACGTAAAAATAACCCGTAACGTCGCTCTATACGGACGTAAGGTAGGTGAAGATCACCTACACGCGTAAACAATTTTTTTTAACTCGTGATTTCTACGTGTTGCATGGTAATTTACGTGGTCGTATGAAATTTGTGATTTACATGCTAATATATATGCTCGAACGTGATCTCATGCTCGTTATATGAATACTTGTGCGTCGTCACCATTCTATGCCGTTCCATTTTCATGCTACTTGCGTTTGGATCGTAAACTGTTCGGGGTTTAGGTAGAAAGATTGGAAATTAGGAAATTTAGGAGCAAATTCGGGTATTTTATAAATTAGGGTTTTCTAGTGTTTTTTTTTTAATTCAAAGGTCTAAAATAAATATTCTAAATCTAGGTTGGGGTGATTTGTGTAATTTTCAGAAATTTAGGGTGTTAAATAAATATTCTAAATCTCGACTAGGGTCATTTTATAATTTTCAGAAGTTTTCGAGGTGTTAAATGAACAATTAAAATTCGGCTAGGGGCCTCTATACAATTTCAGAATTTTCGTAGAGTTAAATAAATATTCAAAACTCGGCTAGGGGCTTATACAAAATTATCAGAATTTTCGGAGAGTTAAATAAATATTCAAAACTCGGCTAGGGGCCTTTGTGCAATTTTCGGAAATTCCGAGGGGCTAAATAAATATTAAATATATCGGTTGGGGTTAATTGTAAATTTTCAGAAGTTTTCGGGTACAAAATAAATAATAAATTTCTTGGCTAGAGAAATCGAGAATTTTTCAGAAGTTTTTCGGGACTAAATATTTATTAAAAATACTCGGCTGGGGCTAATTGTAAATCAAAAGTTTCGGGGCAAAACTGAAATTTTAAAATCCAGGCAGATTTGTAATTGCTAAAAATTTTTGGGACATAACCTGAAATTTTGAAATCCGGGGCAGATTTGTAAATTTGAGAAAATTTTCGGGTCTTAAATAAATTTTGAGGATAATTTTTGGGTCATTTTATAATTTTCAAAGAATTTTCGGATGTTAAGTTAAAATTTTCAAATCCGCGTCCTTAAAAGTAAAATTATGAGATTGTGGGGTTTTAAGAAAAAAAAATTTGGAAAAATATTTTTAAATTAGGAATTTAGGTATTATTTTAAAAATTTGGGACTTAAAGTGAAAATAATTAAATTTTGGAACCATTAGTGAAATTCGGAGGGGGAGTTCGATGAGTAAGTTTCGGGCCGAGTAAATCGGAACGCGGGTCTTGGGGCCGATTATTTAGAGTACGATAGTTTTCGGATCGGGCTGAGCTGATACCTTGGGCCGATACGTGATATAGAGATTTGCATTGTTATGTGTTGCATTTTGTTTGCACGACATTTGCATACACGTGTTACGAGGGGAGAGGATCGTGCGGAGTCACGGAAATATTGTACAGTGATGTTGAGTAGGTAGTTTATGACTGATTGATGGTCGTCGAATTGTATGAGTAGTGAGGTTAGGACTAAGGCGCACTATATGATTGAGATGTGGGGAGTGGGCCTCCCGAGCTACTGACCCTTGTGGGGAGTGGGGCCTCCCGAGCTACTGACCCCTGCGCGCGTGTTGCCTTTAGTCCTAAGCCTCGGGCCCTGATGTGATGTGATGTGATGTGATGTGATGAGATGAGTTGAGATGAGATATGAGACAAGAGTCGAGCGTGCATTTTGTGAGATGTGTTGGTACGGGGATGTGAGAGCACGTGCATACATGCATATTTTCATCTACTGGGCAAAGGCTCAGGGTTTACGTGTGTAGGTACGAACGTCGGACGTTGGGAAACGTCACGACTAAGCGGCTGATGGCGGTGACTCCACGGACTTTTGAGGGTGGCGCAGTACATGGGACGCGACCTGTGAAACGAGTTTATGTTTCGTGTTTTTTTAAATTTGGGTTAGGACTTCTTGGGCTTCGGCCCAATGAATAGAAATATGTTTGGTTTTGCACCTATGGATTTAGACATTAAACGTATTTGTATTATTATGTTTTAAAATCTTTAATTAAATGGGTTTTCCGCTGCTTACGCTGCGAAAATCCGCCAAACTACGTATCTAGGAAGTTGGGTCGTTACACCCGCGTAGGATAAGGAGCGGTTGAGCCATGACCCCAATCGCTGATCCATCTTCTGAAACAGCGGGGCACAATCATCAATCGTCAACCGTGAAGCGATGAGTGGCACCCCCAAGTAGCGAACCGGCAGGTGGGCCACACGATATCCCATCAGGGCCTGAATCGATGCCGCTATACCCTCCGCTCGCCGAGAAAGATACATCTCGCTCTTGTCAGGATTAGGTTGTGACCCTGACAACCTTCCGAACTCATCCAACGCGCGTTTCAGCACCCCAACCGACATCTCATCCGCATGACTGAAGAGAAGGAGGTCGTCCGCAAACGCTAATGAGACCAGCCTAAGTTCCTCGCATCTCCAATGATATCGAAAACGAGGTTCCTCCAAAACATACGTCATGAGGAGCTCATGAAGAACCTCCGTGACCAATGTAAAAAGATAGGGCGAAATGGGATCCCCTTGTCGCAGACCCCTCTTTCCCTGAAAAAAGCCGACGTCCTGTCCATTCAGGTTTAACGAGAAAGCCGTAGTCGTGAGGCAAGCTCGAATCCAACCAATGTACGTTGGATGAAAACCCATGGCGCATATAACCGTCAGTAAAAAGCCCCACTCAACCTTGTCGTAGGCCTTTGCCAAGTCAATTTTGAACATCGACCGCGGCGGACGCCCCCTGCACTTATACCGAAGGCATAGCTCCTGCGCCAGCAAGACATTATCGCTAATACGTCGACCCGGTATAAAAGCCGTCTGAGAGCTGTGCACCAACGAAGCCAGGTGTATCTTCAGTCGATTGGCCAGGATCTTGGAGATCACCTTGTAAAGGACATTGCAGCATGAGATGGGTCTGAAATCCGTTGCCCGCCTAGGTGCATCCCTCTTAGGGATCAACGTGATGAGGGTGCTGTTGAGTCCCTTAAGTAGCCTTCCCGTTACGAAGAAGTCCTGGACCGCCTCGACCACCGCATATGTGACGCCCGGGGCCGATGAGGGCGGGGAGTGATCGCCGGTGCCAGAGAGGTGCACCGACAAAGAGCGGCTCTTGGCAGGCTTCTAGGCGAAGGGGTACGTGGACGAACCGATCCGACACCCGAATGAGAGGGGATCCTGAGACTGACAATGTATGGGCGTGTCAGGCTAAGAATCGTATAAGAGAATTGATAGTACTACTCATATCACCAAGGTCGACCTAACTTTTCGGGAGTCCATCTATAGAAACTCCGAAATTAAGCGTGCTTGACTTGGGGCAATCTAGGGATGGGTGACCCCCTGGGAAGTTTCTCAGGGTGCGTATGAGCGAGTGCACGAAGCACGCTAAAAGGTTAAATGGTGGTACAGTGGGGCCAGACTATCAGTCGGAGTGTGGTGGGCCCAACCCCACTTGTCCCGGTAGGGACCGATGCTGTAGTGACACCCGGTATGGGACGGGTCGTTACAGGTGGTATCAGAGCACAACCTCTCGCAGTACGGTGCTGGTTCGGGGACGAACCAGGCGGAAGCTGGTGGGCATGTGACGCCCGGGGCCGATGAGGGCGGGGAGTGATCGCGCGGTGCCAGAGAGGTGCACGTACAAAGAGCGACTCCTGGCAGGCTTCTAGGCGAAGGGGTACGTGGACGAACCGATCCGACACCCGAATGAGAGGGGATCCTAAGACTGACAATGTATGGGCGTGTCAGGCTAAGAATCGTATAAGAGAATTGATAGTATTACTCATATCACCAAGGTCGACCTACCTTTTCGGGAGTCCATCTTTAGAAACTCCGAAGTTAAGCGTGCTTGACTTGGGGCAATCTAGGGATGGGTGACCCCCTGGGAAGTTTCTCAGGGTGCGTGTGAGCGAGTGTACGAAGCACGCTAAAAGGTTAAATGGTGGTACAGTGGGGCCAGACTATCAGTCGGAGTGTGGTGGGCCCAACCCCACTTGTCCCGGTAGGGACCGATGCTGTAGTGACACCCGATATGGGACGGGTCGTTACAGCATCTCCCACAATCCCCCACGTCGCGCGAAAGAAGGCGACCGTATACCCGTCAGGGCCGGGCGCTTTATCATCCCCCATATAGAAAAGTGTCGTCCGAACCTCCATATTAGTCACTACGCCAATCATGGAAGCCGCATCCCCTGGGGAAAGCGTCCGTACCACATCACTCTGCACAATAGAAACCAAAATCGGCTCCGAGTGCATAGACTGACCCAATAAGTACTGATAGAACCCAATCAACTCGCCCTCCACCTCGTCCGGCCCCTCCAGCAGGTTTCCAGTGTCATTCTCCAAAGACCAGATTCGATTACCAGCTCGCCGCATTGCGACCCTACGAAAGATGTAGGACGTGCATTGATCGCCGTCCTTCAGCCAGGCAAGCTTAGCCCGGTGCGATAATACCGACTGCTCAACCATCACTGCCTTCGCATATAATGCCCTGCAAATCCGTTAAAGGTCATAAAAGTCATCCTCGCTTGGATACCGTGTAGCGTAGTCCTGTGCAATATCTAGAAAATGTTTGGCCTCTGTGACATTCGCCGTCAAATCCCCTTTCTATCGTCTCAGTCCCAGGAGAGAAGACTTCAACATCTTCAGCCGTCTCACCAACACGAACATAGGATACCCCGAAATAGGACTACTCCAGACATTCTGGACCAAATCCAAGAACCCCGGATCCGTCGCCAAGAAGTTGTCGAAACGAAAAGTCACCTTATGCTGCCGCGGTACAGTGGCCCCTAATAGGACAGGCAAATGATCCGATGTCGCAGGCAGGCCACATCGACAAAAAGCGTCTGTAAATCGGGTAAACCACTGCGGGTTACCCAATATCCGATCCAAACGCCGCCAGATCCCCGCATCAACACGTTGTTGATTGTACCAAGTGAAGACCTGGCCCATCGTCGGCAACGTCAATAAATCCGCACTCACTAAGCACGCCCGAAAGTCCTCCATATCACGAGTAGAGGGAGATCCCCCTCGTCCCTCCTCTGGATGTAGGATAGCATTGATGTCCCCCATGACTATCCATGCATCCGCCACACGAACGGCAGACATAGCAATCAACTCCTCCCATAAGGACAGTCTCTCCTCCCTCCTCGACTTCCCATAAGCAAAGGAAATAAAAAATGTCTCCCTCGGCACCAACGACTCGACCCGACAATGAATAGCCTGAGTCGAGGACCCAAGTACCCCCACCGTCAGAACAGAAGGATCCCATCCTACCCAGATACGCGACGCTGGGCCAGCATCATACTCAAAGAACCATCTCCAATGAGTCCTAATGCCAGTCGATATAAAAGCAGCATTAGGGGCCGAAACTCTCGTCTCAATTAGCCCAATCATACACAGCCCCTCTCGTGAACAACTCCCCCACCGCCCTCCTGTGGCCTTGCTTATTAAGACCACATACGTTCCACGAGCCGACGGCTAACATAAAGGCACCCCGTTGCGGGCTGCATCTGCTTTAGGGCCCGTATAGATAGTCAAGTCAGTAACTTCAGGCAAGGACTAAAGTACTTCGATGCGATTCCGCTCGCCGGAGGTCGGGCACATCGGCATCTGGAGGCCGCGTCATGCTCCCCTCCCCCTGCCCAACCACGGCCGATGGGCTATCACTTCTTCCCTTCGTGGCCGTGCCCAAGACCTCCTGGAAGAAGAAGACCTCTTCCGTCGTCTCGTCGATCGTCCTGGCCCGACCGACACTTGTCGTGGTCAAGGCTCCCACTCCAAACGCAGCATGATGACCTCGATGATCAAGGATGTCATGAGGCGGAGAGGAGACCTAGGATAATGACTAGTAGTCAAGGACGAAGCTCGGGCGCGACACAGACAAGCGTTGGAGCCGCTGAAACCTCACAACCTACTACCCAAACAACCACCACGCACCGCACCACTCATACAACCCAAATCGACTCACCAACCTTCCACATAAGAACGCCTCCGCCCACACCAACGACCCTCACAAGCTTCGAAAGAAGAAGCAAGTGCCGCCATGCTCGTGGCTCTGGCACAGACTCAAGCTACTCCTTCAGCCGTTCAAGATCACCGGGACCATCAGGACATGGTGTCAATCTACACGAGTACCACGACAAATATATATTCGAAGGACAGTGGATGACCCACTCCATGCCCGACGAGCATCAGAGACAATGGCTTAAGGACGTTCGGCATTTTCTACAAGCAGCTTCGGTGGATCTAGTTTTGATAGAAGACGAAGAACATCAGGAAGGCGAAGACCACGAACAGATCCCCAAGGGCTTTCAGAGCTTATAGCACAAAGATCGGATACTCCTCCAAGACAAATGCCAGGATCCGTTCGAGTCGAAACGCCATGGGAAAACATCCAAATAGAGATTCCTTTCCTAGAAGAAGTTCGGGAACACATTTGGAGATCATCGAATAAAGTCAAGAAGCCGAACGAGTTCGAGCTCAGAGGGATCTCTCACTGGAATCAGCAAAAGAGAATGACGTATCTCTGGATGCTGACCCACCTCGGACCGGATGTGAGATTGGGGATGACTAAAAGCCAAGCCAAGAGTCATTACAAGAGTCTCTCCCCAATCTGTTAGCTACTCAGCATCTACTGTGATAAAGGAGGACTTCCAACACCTCGCTATCACATTGACCGAGTAGACAGGACTCGATAGATCTAAGCGAGAGTGACCTACCGTATCCCCCTGCCGGGGAGGTGTACAACCTCTACCAGCTTTACGTGGAGAAATACAAAGGTCCACAAGGCTTCATCAAGACAGAAGGTATCGAGGGGCTCTACCGGTTCATGATGCGCCAAGTCAAGTACTTCGCCGCACACGACCTTATAGATGGCTCTGGAGAGCAACATGAAGAAGGTCAACATGACCGCTCCGCTCAACAAAGGACCTGAGATCTGTAATACCCGAAAAATTTAATACGAGATACTGATCTAATTATAATATAATTTTGTGGATTAGGGAAGTCTGACCGAGAAATTCAAATTACAAAACAAAAATATAAATCCTTAGAGTTCCGATTAAATCTCGAAATTTACTCAAGAGCTAAAAATTTATGAGGTTAGGATAAAATTTGGGCTATATTTAATTGGGGTATTCTCGAAATAAAACCCAAACCATAAAGAAGTGATAAGTAATAACATTACTTGAACCCAAGGTAATCTAACGTCATCATTTGCTTGTCCCATCGTTTATGTTTTCGATAATTGAATAACTTATCTAACAATTTCGGGATATCAAATATACAGAGTAAAAAAAGAAAGAACAAAGAACAAAAAGTAAGGCTAGGAGAGTAAGAAGGAATTCGACTGAGCTTAGGAGTTTTGCACTTAATGAATAGGGCTTTGAAAGAAAGGTATGTACGAGTCTTTCATGCTTATTAAATTTAGTATATGTAATATGTCTTCAATATACATATATATCTTTACGTTATAAATTGAAAATGATAGAAAAGTTCGAAAACTGCCAAGATTAGAAAACTTAAGTCTGTGAAGGTTCAGTTTAGAATCATAGATGTTAAGTAACGAGTTGTGATCTTTAACTATTTTGGTGAATATATATCTCCTAAGGAGTTAATATCCTAGACCGTACCAGTTTTTGGATATAGCATAATTGACAAAGATGATATTGATGGTTATGTTCTTAGGGTTTTCGAAAGAATCACTTTTGTTTAGGGAATCGGGCGACTTGAAGTTTAGGTAAATCGGGCGATTAGAACTTGTATTAGTATCGGTCGATTAGGTTAACATGAGGAGGTTTCGGTCGATTTTGAATCAGGTGAGGTTGAGTTTCGGTCGAAACTAGGGTTTCATAAACCTTAACTTAATTTTTCGACCCAAGCCCTAAACAAACTTTTGGCGAATCTAAAAATCGGGCGAATGGAAGATGTGCTTGCAAGTATGAATCAGGCGATTTAGTGTAAACGCAACACACGGCGAAAATAGGTTATGAAACGCGACAAATCAGCCGAAACTAGATTTTAAAAGGAAACTAATCGGGCGATTTAGCAAAAGATGATAACTCGACGAAAGCTAGACCTTAAATGTGATTAATCGGGCGGTTGTAGGCTGGATGGATCATGCGAAGCTACTCCAAGAAAAACGGGTTTCGTCGTGTCATGGAATCAACCGAATGTTGATATGTATGTATATGTGATGAAATTATGTAATAATCGGCCGAAACTAGCTTATGCAAGAGGAATCGGGCGAATAAATCGAATAACCTCACTTTCGATCGAAACCTAGGTGGCCCTAATTTTTAATCTAATCTAGATTACCAATCGGGCGATTATTAGAATCGAGCAACACCACTTTTGTCGATAAATTTTATAAATCAGGGTTGACCATTGTCTACCAAACCCCGTATCTAAATGAATAATTATTTTAGAATAATACTGTTCGGGACCAGTATAGATACTAATAATATTTATATGTTAAGAGGTTCGAGATTTAGGAAGTCCACCAGATACCGTAACTGATTATCTCAGGAGGACATGTAGGTGAATTATTCATCTACAATGCGTAAACACATACTTGATTCATGTGTTTCTATGTGATTAAATGATTTACGTGTTTTACGTGTTTTTATGTGCTTCGATGATTTATTTGTTTTACGCACGTTTCATGTATTATCACTTTTATATGCATAACATATGCATATCATATCACAGGGGTGAGATATTACACCGTATTGAAACGGTGTTGGTTCGAGATATTGACGAGCGAGGTAGAATGAGATGATGGTGATTTTTGATTATTGACTCGTTGAGGAGTCGAGGTTGGTACTCGTATGACAACTGAAGGCAAACAGGCGTGATCGATCTGTCTACTCGGGCGTGAACTCCCGAGGTGCAAAACCATCATGATTATATTTTCAGCGGATGGAGCGACCTGATAGGGCAGTTGCATGATTGTCAAAACGTTGTCGGCATAGGCTACCGCTTATGGAAGAGCGGCCTAGCAGAGCAGTTGCGTGATCATCAAAACGCTGCTAGTGTAAGCTTCCGTATATTATTGTTATAATATGGGCGTGCGAGGTATCGAGTCTGACCTAGGGCCTTGTGTTGTGTGATTTAAAATAGGGTTGTGGGAAATGAAAGAGTGTACATTGCATGCGAGGTATTGGGATTGGGATAGAGGATACACGTGCATTCATGCATTTTATTTACCTACTGGGCAAATCGCTCAGTGTTTACGTGTTGTAGGTACTGAGTCTGATGCCGACCCACGTTGAGACTGAGGCGGCTGGTGGCGGTGCTCCACGAACTTTTGAGGGGCGGGGCGGTACATGGACGAAGACCTGTGGAGCGAGAATTGGGGTTTATAGACTTTTTGGGGCTACGGACTTTGTATAGACTTGACTCTATAGATAATATTTTGTTGTAATATATTGTAATTTAGGAAAAAGTTTTTGTTACACGGGTCTTCCGCGGCTTACGTTGCGGAAATCCGCCACTAATCGTACTTAGAAAAGTAGGGTCGCTACAAGATCAAAGGGCTTTCCAAACAATCATGTGCACACCAGCTCAGTCCTAGGCGTCTCCCACCACAATCCGATCACGAAGAAGACTAGGATGATGCTGAAGACTGAGATTCATAAGTTCTGTGATGGACGTCAAGGTCATCAAGAAGAACATAGAGCAGAGGTTGGACTTCAATAGAGAGACAATGCTGAGGATTCACCGGTTCGTGAGAGAACAACCGCTCCTGTTGGAATTACTGGAAGACATCGAGGAGCGTCAGGAGCTGAGAAATACGCTCAGGAACTATGAGCATGAACTGGGCTTGCGCAGGTCGTACGTCGCCCGACGAGGACAGATGGCTCGGAAAGGCAATCAAGCACAAATGGGGAGAATATATAATATCAGTTTTAGTTGTGCTTTGATTTTATTCGCTGTCCTTGTAGTTTGGGGCGTTGCACGTATTTGTCCTTAGTTTAGGACTAATAATATTTATACCAAGTATGTTTGTGTAAATAGATGTACAAACATTGAGCTAATAGGAAGACTTTAGAAATTGAACCAAAAGGCTTGCAATTCGATTTCTAGAGAGAGAACAGCAAATATCTTCTCTGACTACTCGAAATTCTCTCTCGAGCTCTCCAAGAAGGTTTCGATCGAATTCTCAATCTCCACAATTCTTATCGATTCCTTTAGAATTCATGCCTAGGATCATAGAGTTGATAAATTAGGACCTAACACACAGCCAACAGAAAGTAAAAGCGAAACAAGGCGAGGTAGGAGTCAACAACCACAGCCATCAACAGGTTCCTGGCACCAGATGTAGTACCAGCATGACAGACGGCCGATTGCAGGAAAGCGCAAAAGCACAGTAGATGAGGCAACGCCAGGGTTGATCATCAAGCGGAAAAGAGGGGGGAGCCGCACAAAAGGCGTCCGCAAACTGGTCGGTAAAGGCCCAAAGACAGCTCCTGAATCTTTCCGCCACGAAGAACGAGAAGCATCGGACGAGGCCATCCCAATCCTAGAGGCGAGCACGGACCCGAGCAGCCAGCGAGGACCAACAACCCCGGGCCAATGCAATGCAAAGGAAGAAGGGAGAGCACGGAGACATGAAAAGAAGCAGAGAGAGGGGGAGGGTAGGAGTTAGGATAGAGAAGCTCCCTAGTTGATCCATGCTATATGCCAGGTCCGCCGCATAGCTGTATATTGCAAGTTATATTTATGAGGGAGGGTGGATACGTGGATGCTAAGGAGAGTTTCCACGTCAGCAAAAATTCTCTCGGGTGGCTACGTATCCCCTCATGCCATCTTCTGTTGCGTTCAGACCAAAGGTGGTAGACCACCGAAGCAAGGGCATGGCGAGCTCCCAGCGAGGCAAGATGCTTCCTGCACCATCTACTAGCCGCCCAAGTAGTCCCTGTAAGGCCACCCAAAACGCATATGAGTACGCAATAAACATAATCAGCGTCTAGAGTAAATACACTCAAAGAATAAGTGTTGCGTAGTCTCCGCGATCGCATAGTCACAAAGAAGACATGTGGAGTTCCCAGCCGCGACCGCCACCCAAGGCTTGTCCTTTGTTGCCAATTTGTCCCTAATCGCCAACCGAATGATGAAGTCTGTTTAGGAATAGCAAGTGGGCCCCCAAACTGAGTATACCAAGGGACAATGGGATGCATGTGCCGTATGCACTCCCTAGCAGCGGATGTAGAAAATAGGCCATTAGCAGAGGCGACCCAGCGATACGTGTCCCGTTCGCCCGGGAGGATGTGGGGAAGCCGAGGGGCAATGTCCAGGTATTCCGTCGAGGTTTGAGTAGGCCAGTTCCATCCGCCCTTGTCGATAACCATGCTGAGCTTCGAGTCAATAGGTAAGCCCATGATCATAGGACCGCGAGGATAGCATTCCACGATAGGGGCATCAACCAGCCAAGGGTTAGTCCAGAGGAGAGTGTCCTCTCCATCACCAATGCAGAACTTGATGAGAGGACAAAAGTCGTCGCGAAGCTTCAAAATCTTCCTTCAGCTCCAGGAAGTCCGCGGCCCGGGTCGAATGGACCACAAAGATTTGTTACGCAATCTAGTTTGCCTGATCCAGGTGACTCAGATGGATGCAGTGTTGCTCGTTCAAAGAAGTCGCATGAGGAGCGCCTTGTTGTCTGTCTCAATAGAGCGAAGCTCGAGCCCTCCTTCTTCTTTAGGTAAGCAAACGTCCGCCCAAGCAACCTTAGCAGTAGTTCCTCTCCACAAAAATTTCCTCAAACGCGTCTCAATGCTCTGGATAACGCCCTTAGGGTGGAGGAAGACACCAACCCAATAAGTGTGCAGTCCAAGGAGGATAGATTTAATCAATTGGACCCTTCCAGCGTAAGATATAGACAGGTTAGTCCATGAACCCAAACGTCTGTTCACATTAGCGAGGAGGGGAGCACTATCGGCAATCGTAAGTCTTGAGGTGATGAGGGGGACGCCAAGGTAGCGTACGGGTAGAGATCCATGTGGGAATCCCAAGATGTCCTGCATCGCTCCCTTCAGCCGCTCAGCCTGTTTTGATACGAACATCTCACTTTTGTTAATGTTAGCCCTTAAACCTGACAGGGCAGCAAACAGATCAAGGCTTCTCTTAAAAACTCCAACAGAATCAACGTCCGCATGAGAGAATAGTAGAAGGTCATCCGCGAATGTAAGCATGAATAGCGATGTCGCTTCACAATTCCAATGGTATCGGAAGTTAGCAGTACGTCTGAACTTGTCCACAATGATACCATGTAAGACCTCCATACCAACGTAAACAAGTAAGGTGAGATCGGGTCACCTTGCCGAACACCCCTTCTACCTTTGAAATATCCCGCCGGTGTGCCATTGATGTTGATCGAGTAGAAAGCCGTAGTAAGGTAAGCACGAATCCATCCCACGAATATGCGATGGAAATTAAGCACTTCAAGTGTAGCAAAAAAAAATCCTATTCCACTATGTCATATGCTTTAACGAGGTCAACCTTGAGTGCGACCCTTTCGGGCAGCCCGATGCTATTATACACGTGACAGATTTCCTGTGCCAATAGGATGTTGTCAGAGATGGTTGGCGATGATCTTTGAGATGATTTTGTAAAGCAGTTTGGATATGGTGACCCGGTATGAAAGCAGTTTGGATTTGGTGAACAAGCTTCCCAAGGCTGTCCCGTATATGGTTGGCGATGATCTTTGAGATGATTTTGTAAAGTTCGTTGCAACAAGATATCGAGCTGAAGTCCTTAGACATCCGGGGGTTGGCACTCTTCGGAATAAGTGAGATAAGTGTAGTATTCAGTTCCCCCAGAAGAAAGCCCGTGCGGAAGAACTCCTTGATAGCATGTGAGATGTCCGGCATGGTGTCCCAAACGTCCTTAAAGAATGCAGCTGAAAAGCCGTCAAGCCCAGGTGATTTGTTGTCTCCGATGGAGAAGAGCGCCCTCTTAGGAAATTAAAATTGTAAATTCAATTTTACGTACGAGAAACTTCACGGGGTGAATAGTACTGCTCAACACTTTGAAAATTTTCGACCAAACTTACATATATCTTATATAAATATGTGGAAATGTTATTATCTCTTAAAAATTAACTTCGTGTGACCTATGTGCAGACTCATGATCTCAATTATAAACTTATCAAACATACTATGACATAATGGATTATTGCGGTTTGATAAAATAAATTTTCGACTCAATATAAATTCTTGAACTAATGTTTTTGTTTTTCTAAATTGTCTTTCAGATGGATCACTACCCGCTTACAACCACATATACGACAAGAACATGTACCTCAAGGTTCAAGACACCAACTTTCAGCTCGACCTGACTACCTTTAGGTGTCCGGACGAGATTATTGTGTCTATACTCCAAAGATGATCTATCTTCAACAGTTTTGGAGAATGATCAAGAGTCACGTAGTTGAAGGAGCATACAGTTTCACTTCTGTGATCGGGACGAGGCATATCAACATGAACAAGAACGACTTTGGGCTCATCCTCGACCTTTCCTTCAGCCACAACTACGATCCCTTTCCAACAGATGCTGAGTTGGTGCAAGATCTCCTCCAAATGGGATACCATCCGCCGCTCATCAAGCTCGCGCAAATGCAGAGCAACGGGATCCCTCATCCACGGAAGACACTCTTTGGCATTATAAACAAGTGTCTATCACCGAAGCACGCGGGCTTCAACAAAGGCAACGGCCACATTCTACGAATATTTCACGGAATTGTGTTCTCGCGGAATTACGATTTTGCCCAACTGATCTGAAACGATCTAGCAGAGTTGATCAGACAAAAAGAGAACAAGCGCTCCAAGAACGTGCCGTATGCGAGATGGTTCTCGGTTATCATCAGACAACTCATGGAGATAAACCTCGCCTGCCTCCTTGAGGAAACTACCAGCCACCATGCCTCAAATACTTTCATCACCCAAAGCTCACGGATTTAGATCAACCATCGATGGCCATTCCGTTCGAGCTGCTTTGTCTTGCCGACCCCTCGGGAGATGTTTATAAGCTGTACTGTCGGGAGAATCATTTTACAGAGCAGATGATTCGAGGGCCCCCGACAGATTTCAATGGAGCCCTCCCCAACAACAGCACCAACCTAGCCCTGAGGCCGGGATGATAGACCAGGTGGCCCAGGAACTAGAACAGGAGCCTCCAACTCAAGATACGCAACTTTCAGATCCAGATGCCACATTGATTGACGTTGTGGCACAAGAGTTGGAACTAGAGACTCCACAAGAACCACTCGGTGCTGAAGAGCCCATTATTGTTGGTTTGCTTCAAGGATCTGTTGAGGAGACCTTGCAACCAGAAGCACAGCCCGAAGCAGAAACGGGGCACAGTTCACCTCCACCGGCTACAACGCCAGAAACCGAGGCTTTGATCTCAACAATTCAGCCCAAGCCTCTGGTGACAGAACAAGCACGTGAGGATGTTGCACGTGGATTATCACCTCACACGGCTACCCCGTCAGACACCGAGTCAGAAGACGAAATTAGTTTGATAAGACGGACTCGAAGGGGACTGAAGATCCCATTCGAGTCAATCTTCACATCTTTCACCACCACATCAGACACGACGCCAGCTATCACTCCAAAGGCTGCGACCTTACTTCGCTCAATCTTGAGCCGCAGCCTAATCTATCAGCGTCAGTCGAGGCCGAGACTCTAATTCCACTCACTGCCGCCTTGACTCTCAACTGTTTGCATCACAGGTTCAGTCGGAACCTGCCTTAACATCCATAGATTCGAATCGAGGATTGGATGGAAGTCTCGGACAGTCACAACCTCAAGTGACTACGAGCCAACCTGAGGAGCCGGTGTTAGCTCAATGGTCGTCAACGACATATGTTGACCTGGTCCATCAACAATGGAGGCGTCCTCCTATTTGTGACTGAAGATCGTCTACAAGCCGCTTTCTCTGAAGCATTGAGATCGTTTGAAGACAAAATCATGGAGAGCATGCGAAATGCCATCGAGACGTCCCACCAAGATCGAGGGAAAGTGCCCGTCTCGGAGCCATCTTCATCACAACTTACCCTCACACCCACTCAAACTACACAACCCTTACCAATCGCCACACCCATCCTCACGCACAAGCTTATCAACCCTGCAACCATACCCATCAGTGAGCGCCACTCAATTTTAGTCGCCCGCTTCCACTAGCTGACCTCTCGAATGCTGGAAGAAGAAGATCTCTTCCGCCGTCTCATTGACCGTCCTGACCCGACCGAAACATGTCGAGGCCAAGGCTCCCGCTCCAAACGTAGACATGACGACCCAGACGATCAAGGCCGTCGTGAGGGGGAGAAGAGGCCAAGGATACAGACTCAAAGTCAAGGACGAAGCTCGGGCACGACGCAGACAAGCGCTGGAGCCGCTGAAACCACACAACCACTAGCCAAACAGCCATCACCACGCACCGCACCACCCTAACCCAAATCGACCCACCAACCTTTCATCTAAGGACGCCTTCGCCCACACAACTACAGGCCCTTACAAGCACCTTGCCTCCGCAAGAAGAAACAAGCGCCGCTATGCTCGTAGCCCTGGCGCAGACTCAAGCAACTCCAAGCTTGTACGCTCCAGACCAATCGGGACCATCTGGACATGGAGTCAACCCACACGAGTTCCTCGACAAATATATATTCGAAGGACAGTGGATGACCCCATTCTATTCCGAAGAGCATCAAAGACAAATGCCTCAAGGACGTTAGACACTTCCTGCAACAAGTCTCGATCGACTTAGTTCTGTTAGAAGACGAAGAACTTCAGGAAGGGGAAGACCATGAACAGATTCCCCAAGGGCTTCCAGAGCTGATTGCTCAACGAGCGGATTCTCCTACGAGACTAATGCCAGGATTCGCTCGAATCAACACGCCATCAGAATCCTTGAAGAAGTTCAGGAACATATATGGAGGTCACCGGACAAAGTCAAGAAGATGAACGAGTTCTAGCTCAAAGGGATCTCTCACTGGGACCAGCAAAAGAGAATGACCTATCTCTGGATGCTAACCCATCTTGGACCAGATGTGAGGCTGTGGATGTATAAAGGCCAAGCAAAGAGCCATTACAAGAGTCTATCCCCCATATGTGAGCTACGCCATCGATCGAGTAGACAGAACTCGAGAAGAATTAAGCGAGAGCGACCTATCGTACCTCCCTGCCGAGGAGGTATACCATCTCTACCAGCTATACGTAGAGAAGTACAAGGGTCCTCAAGGCTTCATCAAGAAAGAAGGACTCGAGGGACTGTACCAGTTCATGATGCGCCAAGTCAAGTACTTCGCCGTACACGACCTTCATATGGCTCTGGAGAGCAACATGAAGAAGGTCAACATGACCACTCTGCTCAACAAAGGACCTGAGATCGAAGGGCTTTCCACCAACCACGTGCACATCAGCTCAGTCCTAGGCATCACGTATTACAATCCGATTCATAAATTCTGTGATGGGACGCTCAAGGTCATCAGGAAGAACATAGAGGAGAGGTTGGAAGAAATCAATAGAGAGACGATGCTGAAGCTTCATAGGTTAGAGAACAACCGCTTCTGATGGAACTTTTTGAGGACATCGAGGAGCGACTGGAGCTGCGGAACAGCATCAGGAACTTCAAGCACGCGCTGGGCTTGCGCAGGTATTACTTTGCCCCACGAGATAGATGCCTTGGAAAGGCATTCAAGCACAAAGGGGGAGAATGTAGAATACCATTATTAATTGTGCTTTGATTTCATTAGTTGTTCTTGTAATTAGGGGCTTTATTTGTATTTGTCCTTAGTTTAGGACTTAGCTTGTTATTTATACCAAGTATGTTTGATATAAATACTTGTACAAACATTGAGCTTATAGAGAATTTTAGTCAATTGATCCGAAAGGCTTGCAAATCCAATTCTAGAGAGAGAAAATCAGAAAACATTCTCTCACTACACAAATTCTCTCTCGAAGCTCTCAACGAAGGTTATCAATCAAAATTCTATTCTCTATAATTCTAATCAATTTCCTTAGGATTCAAGTCTAGGATCAAAGAGTTGATAAATTAGGACCTAACACACGGAATATCAACTAGCCGACATTTCTACCAAGGCATTGGATGAAAAACGATTCCAATTCCTTGTCGGAAAATTAAGCATGTTGAATCTTCTGTGATCTGTGCTCTACCTGATCATTATGTGTCTTCACATGCTCATCTCTATGTTTTTCTGAGAATTATACATTGCGTGAGAATTAAAACATTTTTTAAAATAATAATACAATGATAAAATCCAAAGCCAACAAATAATTTTCCCCGACATGCGACTGATTAATTACTTAATTTTGTCAGTCTAAGTCGCATTCTTGGGTCTAAAGGTTATTAGTTTGCTCCACTAGACACAAAGCCACTTTACATACGTGAGGATTCTAGCCTTTTATTTGTTTCTACGGATTTATTCTCGAGCCAGTCACGCATCAATTGCTTGTTTTAACTAGTGATTCTTGGCCTCATACTCGCCTTGCGTTAGATCGTTAGGAAAATGATATAGGCACTAAGGAAATTCCGCACTCGGCCATATGTATATTTCAGTCCTTTGAAATAGCGTTTAGTCATCCACTTTGAGGCTTCTCTGATTTCCTTTTCTTCATTTGAATCCCATTCGAGCCTTCAACCGATGTTCACAATCTTCGGAGGGATATTCAAACGAGAAAAGAAAGGAGAGACAAGAAGAATAGAAACGAGAAGAAAGGAGAGACTAGAAGAATAGAAACGAAAAGATGACAAAAGAATGTGGAAAACGTACACGAGGAATGCTCAATGCACAAAAACAGTCCAAAAGAACATGCCCTCGACTAATTCCAAATTAGAAGGAGCATGGATCTTGCTGTGAACTTCTCCCTTGACAATCTCGTACGCTCATCTTAACAACTACAAAGAGAGCACCACGAAGTGAACTTCTCCAATGACAATTCGGTCTTAAATCGGGAAACGATAAGAGGAGCACAGCCTTGGGTACGAACTCCATAACTGTGAACGTCTCCAAATTGATAACATCTGAAACCTCTCTAGGGATTAAGAGAAGAGAACTAACAAGAAGAACTTCGCCTTAGATAATCTCTCATCCTCGTAGAGAAGCGGAGCTTCAGCTGAGCAAGTGCAGACAATACAATAAAAAAACAGAAGAAGGATGAACAAAAAGAAATTAAGTAGGATATGCCAATGAAGGAGAAACACTAAGAAAAGGAAGACGAAGACTCTAAGCTCATTTCCCACTCTAAGCTCATTTCCCAAATTTTTCCTTCCCTTCTAAGTCAGAGCCCAAATTAAAATCCCTCAAAGTCCATTTGATTCCAAAACGACGATCTTTTGCATTTTGAAATGATTAAAAGCGCCTCGATCACAGGTAAATTGACTTAACATTACTTGTGTTGACATGAGTAATATAAATATAAAATCCCAAGTTAAAAATAATCGAGTGCTAGAGCGAACCTGATGAGAGTTGTCGAAATGTATTATTCTATGACTTTAGGACTTTAGTTTGACGACATGACTTGACGGCATAAGATCTTTCCACGTGTCTTGTGAAAATTTAGGCGTGACATTGATCGAAACAAAATAATCTGACCCCATACTATTAATAATAATTAGTATATATAAATAATATATAGATAATAAAATATATGAAGTTCTTTTTCATATTTTCTCTTTCAAAAGAAATAATAAGAATTCGCACATTATGTCATGCAATTAAATTTGCATATGTACTGAATTGATAAAATGCGAATATTTGTTTTGCTCATACCCTCGCGCAAAATTTGTTAATACATGATTAGGAGACCATGTATCTAGGCTAAATTGTCTATATTACGCCTTACATGTTTGGTACTTGAATTGATTTTCTATGATTGCATGTTAAATTAATTTAGGCGCATTATTTGAGGGGGAGCATCTACAAAATACTATGCTCTGAGATCCAAACATTTTTTTATGTTCGTTCTCTAAGTGTTGCAGAAATGTTTCGATCTCACGATCTTACAAAGCGTACAACGATGAGGAGGACTTCACGATTTTTCACGATCTGGAGCCAACAACATTACTATAAATGGGGGAATCTTGCTTGAACAATTGCTTCTTAAGTAACTCTAACATTCTCGACATTTTGTCTAAGTCATGCAGATTTCAAAAATTCAACTATGGAGCCAGATGTCAATGCTCGGAATTACATGGAGTTAATTGCATTTATTTTAATTCATAGGAGGAGCAATTATGTGGTTTTTAATTGATTTAGGGGTTCATCTGAAAACATAGAAAATTTACGATCGAGAAACCTGATAGAAAAGGTAATTTTCGATCCTAAGTTTCTCAAGCATAAATAGTATTGGGCCTGATTTCGCTAGCAGCGAAAATGATCCATCAGCCCAAAAAGAAAAAGTTACCTTTTGCAGTCGAAAAAGTATATCTCACGCAAAATCCCTCGTTAGAGAAATTATCACTGTCGACTGAAATTCTCTCGCGAAAAACAATGTTATAAAGACGAACTCAAAATCCACTAAAATCTTTTCGTTTTCAACATATTTTTGTCTTTTTAAGGTAGAATCGACAACCTTTAGGAATTTGCATGCTATTAAACTCCGACTGCATTCTGTGATTTTTCACTTGATTATGCATTAGATTTTCGATTGTTCTTACTGTGCGAAAACCCAACCAGTTTGTAGTATTTTAGACGACTTTCAGTTATCTGGTTCACTATCCGCGCTTGAAGATAGCTTTGGTGTTTTTGAACAAACTGATAGTATCGATTTTCGATTATCTACGTTTTAGAGTTGGAATCTAATTTTCGACCAAACTGGGTTTTTGAATGTTTGAAGCAGTTGAAGAACTTTCTCTATCGCAAACAACTTCAATTGAATCAGATTCAATTAAGATACTGTTTGCATCGAAAAGATTTTTGATCGCTAAATTTTGACTTGGTCTCTAAATAGCTGACGTAGGTCGATAAATCACTTACGCACGCAGGATTTGACAAGGGCAACAACGACATCCTTCGCATCTTCTACGGCATCGCATTCTGACGAAATTACGATTTCGCACAGCTGATCTGGAATGATCTTGCAGATCAGATCAGACAAAAGGAGAACAAGCGATCGAAGAATGTGCCGTATGCAAGGTGGTTTTCTGTGATCACCGCCCATCTCTTGGAGCTCCACGAGAATATTCCTGTCTGCCTCCAGGAGGAAACTATCAACCACCCCATCTCAAATTCTTCCACACCCCAGGCTCACGGACGTTGATCAGCCATCGATGCTGATCCTGTTCGAGCATCTCCGTCTCGCCGACCCCACGGGAGACGTGTATCTGTTATATTGTTGGGAAAATCATCTTACTGAAGAGATGATTCGAGGGCCCCCGGCAGACTTCAATGTGAGCTTTCCCCAACAACAACAACAAAGCCATGAGGCCGAGCTGATTGATGAAGTGGTCTAGGAGCTTGAAGTGTGAAGACTTCTACTCAGGACCTTGACGTCACGTTGATTGACGAAGTGACTCAAGAGTTAGAACTCGAGGCTCCAGTTGATGAACAAGAAGCTGAAGTGCCCATCCAGGTAGAAGTGCTTAAGGAGCCACTAGGGATGGCAGTGGGGCGGGGATTCCCCGGCCCCGCGGGGATCCGCCCCGAACGTGGAGGGGAATCCCCGAGTTTTATCCCAGCAGGGTGGGAACGGGGAAAGAGTTTTCCCCGCCCGCCCCGTTCCCTGCCCGCCCCGCCTTCTATAATATATATAATATTAAATTAATACAAATAATATATAAAACTATAATTTATATAAAAATTAAAACGAAAATATAATTAAAATTATATATTATATTTAAAATATTAAATTTTTTAAAAACAATTGAGTCCCCGCGCGGAATCCGATCCCCGCGGGGATCCGGCGGGGATCCTTCGGGGACGCGGACGGGGACAATTTTGTCCCCGAAAGCCTCGTAGGGCGGGGGCGGGGATTAGGTCCTCGCCCCCGCCCCGCCCCGTGGCCAACCCTAGGAGCCACTTGAGGAGGTTCCTGTAAATGAAGCACAACCCGAGGCAGAAATGGGGCACAACCCACTTCAACAGGCTACCACGCCTGAGACGGAGGCTTTGATCTCAACGAGCACACCTGAAGAGCATCAACCGACAGCACAAGCCAATGAGGAAGCTGAACGTGATCCAACTCCTCACATGGCTACCTCGTCCGAATCCACGGACTCAGACGAGGAGGTTCAATTGGTCAGACGGGTTCCACGACTACAACTCCCACTCACTGAGCCTGTCTTACAAGCTGTCGCTACCACGCCAGACACAATGCCAGTAATTACTACAAGTGTTGCGGACCTTCCTTCGCTCAATCTTGAGTCGCAACACGACATTCATGCATCTACAGAGGTCGAGGCTCAGACTCTTCCTACTACCGGCCTCGACACCCAAGTGTCTGATACACAGATTCTCACTATCACAACATCCATAGACGCGAACCTTTTAGATTCAAATCAAGGATTTGGTGGAAGTCTCGAAACGTCGCAAACTCAAGCGACAACGAGCCAACCCGTTGAGACGGTGTTCACTCAAGGGTGACAACAAGAGACAGCAGTCGTCCTGGTCCATCATCAACGGAGGTGTTCTCGCCATTCATGACCGAAGGACGACTCAAGGCCATTCTCTCCGAAGCTCTCAGATCATCCGAAGATGTGGAGAGAGTGCACACGGCCATTGAGATGTCCCGCCAAGACAGAGGGAAAGCACCCGTATCCGAGGCCCCTTCGTCACGACTTAACCTCACACCCACTCAACCCATACTGACCATCACTCCGATCCTATCACCTAACCTTATCAACCTAGCCACTGTACCCATCAGCAAACGCCACTCCATCCTACTTACTCGTGTCGAGATCAAAGCTCTCGCTCAAAACGCTGACATGATGACCCTGACGATCAGGACCGTCATGAGGGAGAGAAGAGACTTAGACTTCTACGAGCGGTCAAGGACAAAGCTCGGGCACGGAGCAGACCAGAATAGGAGCCGCTGAAACATCTCGACCCACAACCCGTTCACAAACCCAAACCATCACATATGACTTTCACAAGCCCCTTTCTTCCGGAAGAAGAAGCAAGTGTCGATATGCTTTAAGCCCTCGCTGAAACTCAAGCACCGTTAAGCTCAACTGCTCCAGACCCACATGAACTCTCTCGACAAGTACATCTTCGACGGACAGTGGTTCACCCACAGTATGCCCGACATGATTGAAAGACAAAGACTCACAGACGTTCGACATTTCCTACAACAATCTTCCGTAGACATAGTCCTAATAGAAGACAAAGAACTTCAAGAAGGCGAAGATTACTATGTGGATCCCCAAGGCTTCCAGAGCTGATAGCTAAACGAGCGAACGCCCCTCCAACTCTAACTCTAGGGACCGTTCGAATGGACACGCCATGGGAAAACATAAGGATGGAAATCCCTTTCCTAGAAGAAGTTCGTGAGCAGATATGGAGGTCACCGGACGAAATAAAGAAGTTGAACGAGTTCAAGCTCAGAGGCATCTCTCAATGGGAGCAGCAGAAAATGATGAATTATCTATACATGCTGGCCCAACTTGGACCTTATCGAAGGCTGGGGATTCCTAAAAATCAGCTGAAGAGCCATTTCAAGAATCTATCTCCGACATGTCAGCGTTTGGAGTCTACTATGCAAAAAGTGGCATTCCGACTCCAATCTACCAGGTAGAGCGGATAGACAGAACTCGAGAAGTACAAGGACCCTCAAGGTTTTATCAAGAAGAAAGGACTCGAGGGACTCTATAGGTTCATGGTGCGCCAAGTCAAGTTCTTTACCGCACACGACCTTCAGATGGCTCTGGAGAGCAACATGAAGAAGATCAACATGACTGCTCCGCATAATAAAGGACCTGAGGTCGAACGGTTTCCCAACAATCATGTGCACATAAGCTCAGTCTTAGCAATCACATACCACAATCCAATTGTTAAAAAGAATAGGTTGATGCTGAAGACTGAAATCAATAAATTTTGTGATGGGACGCTCAAAGTCATCAGGAGGAATATAGAGAAGAGATTGGAAGAGATCAATAAAGATACTATGCTGCATCCTCACAGGTTTGTGAGAGAACAACCTCTTCTAATGGAACTACTTGAAGCTATTAAGGAGCGATTAGAGATGAGGGACACTAGAAGGAACTATGAGCATGCGCTGAGCTTGCGCATGTCATTCTACACCCGACAAGGACAGACAACACCGAAGAGCAATCAAGCACAAAGGGGCAGAATGTAGAATATATGATGTAATTGTGCTTTGATTTTATTAGCTGTGTTCGTAGTTTAGGGCTTTTATTGTATTAGTCGATAGTTTAGGACTAGCTTTATATTTATACCAAGTTTATTTGGTATAAATAGCATTGTAATCTTTGAGATTAATAGAGAAAGTTTTAGAATTTGATCCGACTGGCTTGGGAATTGAATTCTAGAGAGAGAAACAGCTTACACTTTCTCACACTACAAAGTTCTCTCTCGCGTTCTTCATTAGAAGGTTTTCGATCGAAACTCAATCTTATCAATTCAAGTCGATTACCTTAGAATTCCTGCTTAAGATCATAGAAGTTGATAATTAGGGACCTAACAAGAGGGGTGTGGAGTAGGTTCACGAACAGGAGAGACATGAGAAATGGGTTCACGAACAGGAGCGGTTTCAGAAGGAGAAGTAAGGTTCGTAACATGGGTGGTATCAAGCGATGGTGAAGGCTGAGGAGAAGGCTCTTTCTGAGCCGTTTTGGCTTTCTTAGATGATTTTGAAGGTTTCACAGATTTGGTTGAAGGCTTAGTCTTCGAACTAGTGGAGATCTAGAGCTCTCTTCTATTTGCTTAGTTCCGGCCATTTTCACAATGAATTCACGTGTACACTCAGTCCAGTCCAATGTCTCGCATGCAATGTACACTATTTCTTTTCCCACAATACTATCTCAAATCACACAACACAGGGCCCTAGGCAGACTTGACACCTCGCGCGCCCATAATATAACAACAATCTACGGAAGCAGCAGCGTTTCGACGATCACGCAACTGCCCTGCTAGGTCGCTCTTCCGTAGGTGGTAGCCTACGCTGACAGCATTTGGACGATGACGCAACTGCAGTGTCAGGTCGCTTCTTCTGCTGAAAACAAAAATCACGACGGTTTTGCACCTCGGGACGTTCACGCTCAAGTAGACAGATCGATTACGCCTGTCTGTCGTCAGGTGTCATATGAGTACTAGCCTCGACTCCTCAACGAGTCATAAATCACATCATCTCAGTCTACCCTACTTGTCAATATCTCAAATCCTCACCGTCTCAATACGGTGTAAATATTTCACTCATGTGATAAGATATGCATATGCTATGCATATAAACGTGATAATACATGAAACGTGCTGTCACATGAAACGTACGTAAAACACGTAAATCATCAAATCATATAAGAGCACATAGACCAAATATGTGTTTACGCGTTGTAGATGAATGGTTCACCTACATGTCCTTATGCTAAAATCAGTGTCGAAATCTGGTGGAATCTTTAAGTGTCGATTATGTGCTAATTCGCGAACTATACAGGTATAAAATAGTTAGATATTGGATTCAGCAGTCAACAGTCAACCCGCTAAACTTCTTCGCCCCGAGTTATGGTCAGAATCAAGTCAACGTTCGATTTGGAAATACCCTGAATCGCCCGAATGGTACGGGAATTATATTATATTAAAATATTTGGAGACCCAAAAATTGCCCGATTTAAAACTCGACGATTTCTCCCAATCGACCGAACATGAATAGTGTAGCATTCTAACCCTAAATCGCCTGATTGTCACCAAATGGTATTTATTGAAATAAAGTTTGACAATTTTGCACCATTGGCCGAAACCCAATTCGGCAAATTTCACTATCGACCAAAAGTCACCTATTAAGCCTGTCGATCGAAAGTTATATTGTTCATTTGATCGCCCGATTTGCCGAGATAGCCTGAATCGCCCGAATGTAGGAAAGGGAGTTATACTTAGCTCGGCGATTCTCCAAATCGGTCGAAACTCATGGAAATTGAACTTTATTAAACTATAATAAAGGCTATAATACCCTAAACGCACGATACTCACGTAACTTAAATTGCCCGATTTCAATAGGGTTCAACTTAAAAAATCGCCCAATCACAAGTCGTCCGACTCTAACAATTTAAACCTCAACGCGGCAAACTTCTCAATCAACTTAAACTCCTTGTACTGACCTAAATCGACCGATGTTTATACCACCCGATACCTTCAAAAGTAGTTATTCTTTAGAAAACCCTAAATATTATGAAAACTCAATGTAGACCTTTTTGGTCCAAATGATTATGAGAGTGTTGATTATTCCAAGTAATGATGTATTGGGGGTACAATTTAGAAAACTCGATATGTATGATTTATGATGTTTAAGTATATAAAATTATTCGATTAGGTGCTTAAAGGTGATTAAATTGCTAAGAAAATCGAATTTGTGTGATCTTGTGCTTAACTGGAATATTGCTATGATCACCTGGTTATGAACGTTTTCGTATGAATGGAATCTCAATGTGTGCTATATATGGAAAATATATTCTGTTAAGTGATATGTGAGCTGTACACGTGGTTGATTTATTTTAGGAAAGAATATCATAATATATCCATTTGAGTGCCATCTTATTTGACTCTTAAATCAGTGAATCAATGATCTATCTTTCTTTATGCGACTTGGGATTTATATTTTGGAAAGTGATTAATTGATTGAACTTATATGATATGCTGATTGAGTCTATATATGGAATGTGCTGACAAACGGATGAGATTACCGTGGATGGAAAGTAAGACTCTGGTATTTATGGTAAGAATTCATGCATGACCCTTGAGCTTAACTGGTTTATTCTTGGCGTGATTCCTTGAGTTAATACACATTATTATTGAGCTTTCTCTTGCATATTCTGCGCTTAACTTTTCTTGTGAAGTGTAGAAGCTATTCGTGGTCTATATAGAAGATAAACACTTTACGTTGAAGGGTACGAAACGAACACACAAGCCATTGAATTCCTTAGACTGTTTTAAGCTTTAATTTGCGAATAATTCGTAGTTTGTTTTGAGATTTCATTTGCGAATCTGTACCCGTGACCGATCGTTAGCAACACCCTACCCCAAATAACCTTGTCTTCGGACGTGATTTGTCTTCGGACGTGTTGAGTGCACAAAGGAGCACGAGTGGAGTCTTTCGCACGTGGAGGGATGAATTTGGTGGATTCGGTGGCCCTTCGGTAGCAAGTTGTGTCCAGTCGGAGAATTGGTTTCCTGAGTAAATGACGTGGAACGAAACTTGGCATGCGACAGCCTTGGTGGAGGTCTAGTTTCCATAGTGCTTCGGTTGTGTAAGAATCGGTCATTCTGTAACCATACCGGTAATACTCAGTGATTGATTGGAACTCTTGGGGATATCACACCCCAAGGACAGGATTAAACTCCAGTTGGGGATATAACCTGTATAAAAATTCCGTATCACTTTACTTTCTGCCATTTACTTTTTGTGAGACAAAACCGGGAACCCAAAAATTTTTATAGCCTAATTCACCCCTCCCCCCTCTTAGACATATTTCACACTTGATTTGGTATCAGAGCGAGTTACTCAACGAAAGGCGTAACACGCCTGAGTTAAGATCTAATGACTTTTTTGGGTGTTGATGTATTTGCAGAGTGTCAATCCCACTCTAGGCGCCTATCTTCGAAGGAACGAACTATGCATTTTGGAAGAATCGTATGATCGAATATTTCATCGCTGTCGACTACGATCTTTGGGAGACAATCACTACTGGACCATTTACGCCTACGAAAACCGATGGAACCCCAAAGACAGCTAAAGGGAATCACGCGAAACGCATCAGTACGAACTGTTCTCAATGGAATCTGACGAGACCATAAGCCAGATGTATGCTCATGGTAATCATCAACCAAATGTTCTCTCGGAAAGAAGGTTCCCGACAGTGAACAAGTCAGAAAGATACTGAGATCACTTCCAAGAGAATGGAATGCCAAGGCTGCTTCCATCTACGAAGCAAAGGATCTGGAAGCACTGAGCATATCTGAATTGATTGGCTCTCTCATCTCTTACGAAATGATTCAAACGTCAATGAACGAGAAGTCGCAGCACAAAAATTAGAAGTCTGTTGCATTCAGATCCAACCAAGAAGAATCTGATTCTGACGTCGAAAAAGAAGGCCTCATGAACGACCTAGCCATGCTTACAAAGAGATTCGAAAGATTCGAACAGAAAAGGAGATTCAAAGGGCACTCCAGCAAATTCCAGAACAAAAACAAGGAAATCTCCACGTCCGGGAAGAAAGTTCAGAAATGCTTCCGTTGCAACAAACCAGGCCATGCACATGAATGCCCGACAATCAACGATGAGAAACCAAGGAAGCAGAAGGCCATGGTGACAGAATCTAACGACTCTGAAATGGAACAAAGCTAGGACGATGATCACGCTTATATGGCTGACGAGGATTAGGTATCTCGTTCTTCCTCCATTGAGAAAATTCATATCCGAAACAGTTTATATAACAATGATTATGAAAGTGACTCATCTGTTATGATATAGAAGAAAGTAAGGAAGAATTGTGTGAATTACTTCAACAAACAGAGAGAAAGATTAAGTCATAAACTTCCTTGAATAAGGAACTGATAAAGAAACGAGATGGCCTAGCTAAGGAAAAACATGAGGCTGATCTAGAGATCTCACGTTGAAAGGAGAGTTAGTTACTGCTAAGAAAGAGGAAATTCTATGTGACTGTGAGAAATTACAAAACGAAAAACAGTGACTTTTCTAGAGATATCATAGAACTCAGGAAATCCTTAGATAGAGAAAAACAGAAAGTTGATAGACTCCTTGAGGGTAAGCAGAACCTAGATATGCTGTTAAGTACTCCTATGAACATTGATAGGTCGGGGATAGGTTATTCCACTGAAGGAAAGCATGCTAAACATTCTGTGCCTAAGCTTAAGTGTTTTTGTTGTGGTAGAAATGGTCATTATGCATACAACTGCCCCTTAAAGAAAGTTGATAAAGCTAAGTATGTTTGGGAGACTTAAGAAGTCACCTGTAAATGCCACTGTTGTATCTAATTGTAACAGGAGATCACCGTCTATGCATGATGATATCTCATATGTTAACAGAAGTTATTTCCCGCTAACATGTTAGGACCCAACAGAAATTGGGTACCTCAGAAGAGTACTTTCTACAGGTACGAAGAAGGAATTCCAGCAAGGAAAACATGTGGTATCTCGACAGGGCGTGTAACGACCCTACTTTTCTAATTAAAATAGTTGGCGGTCCGCAACGAAAGCCAAGGAAAGCCCGTTTTGTAAAACTTTTTAAATAAATAATTTACATATCATAAGAATATCATATTGTTCTACAAAAAGCGTTCTTTACATGGGCCGAAGCCCCAAAACTCAAAATAACTAATACCGCTCCACATGTCGCATCCATGTACCGCTCTCGCCCTCAAAAGCCTGGGAGTCACCGCCACCAGCCGTTAACCTAGTCCTGACGTTCACCGACGTCGGACTCGTCATTACCTACAACACGTAAAGGCCTGAGCGATACGCTCAGTATGTGAATTCATGCATATGCATCGTGCACTCAATCCCGATCCCAACACCTCACCACATGATAAGATACAATGCACGCTCGTTCCCACAAACTACTCTATCTCAATATTAGGGCCCTAGGCTGAACTCGGCACCTCGCGTGCAATAAAATTAAACGTCTGGTCGCTCACGCCGGGCTAGCGGTGCCCACTCTACAGTCCACTGATCGCTCACGTCAGCTTCCTCCCGTAGGTCGCCCCTTCCGCCATCCTCGCGCGCGATAAAATAAAACGTCTGGTCGCTCATGCCAGACTAGCGGTGTCCATGCTACAGTCCACTGATCGCTCACGTCAGCTTCGTCCAGTAGGTCGCCCCTTCCGCTATAGAGCTCAATCGACGGTTTGCACCTTGGGTTGCTCAAGCCCAAGTAGACAGATCGCTCACGTCTGTCTCCCGTCAGGTCCCCATGAGTCCAACCTCAACTCCTCTAAGAGTACGACTGCCAATCGGCACACTCTACCCCACTCAAATCGACACTATATAAGTGTCACCGCCCACGCGGTCATCATCTCCCACATGTCGTGATATGACGTGTATGCTATGCACATGTTTTGAATCACATAAAATAATGATCGCATGCCATACCATCTCATAAGAATAAAAATCACATATTTCAGTTTTCACAGCAATAATAATAATCACATAAAATAAAAATCGCATACGGGACACTCCAAAATCCCAAAAAGTCTTTCACACCCTAAGTCAATGCTACCCACTAAGTGTAAATTAATTTATCACCTAAATAATTTTTATCTAAGTCCAAAAATGTTTTTAAGGGAAGAAATGGGCTAATAATACATGCATGTCATATAAACTCCACACAATACAATTCATATCGTAATAATATTTACTCCACCTAAAATCGCCTAGAGCTCAATAATTAAAATAACACTTATATCTACGTGATAAACTATATTATCTCTCTAGGTTTCTCTCTCTAAAATAACATCTCCCTCACGTAAACCCTAAACAGCCAAAACCAGCCATGACCTTTCAACTTCCCCACCGATTCTGACGTCAAAGCCGGCTGTTTTGGTTGCGTTTCGACGGTAGGAGTCGACACCCGCCCCCCCCCCCCCCCCCCCGCCCGGCCGGGATCAGACGGCGGTTGTCTGGGGGTAATCCATCCTTGTTCGTCTTCAACCAGGTCGGCAACTCTTCGGCTTCCACAGACCTGTTTCAATGGCAACCTTGTCTGCTATGTGCGGCTCAACTATGTTGTCCTCATCTACTATCCCGTCAGGACCCACCCCTATCGACTTTGCATCATTAAATCGTGACTTTCCGACGTTCAAGAACAGGTTTGATACAGAGGCATTCCAAACCCTGATGCTCCGTGTGCAAGGCAGCCCACCGCCGTTGGTCGATAATCAGGTCAGCATGCCGAACGTCCTAGCACCAAATGGGCGACGCCGCCGTTTTACCGTTAGCACACAACCACTCCGTGAACCCTCGGCTTCCACCAGCTTTCAGCGCGCAGGAACACCACCGCCGCCACGTGCTGACCTTGCTAATGTTCTGGGAACTATGGATGGGTCGAAATCAGAGGAGGACCCGACCCTAACTCGCCAAATGTGGCTAAGGAATCTGCACAGGCCAATATGGATCGTACTAGGGTTTTGTCGAAGGAGCCAACTGAAGAACGATCATATGAGCCACCACCATCCTTTGCTAATGTTGTTCACGCCGCCACCCTGCCTCCCATGGGGTCTGGAACAAAAAACCAAAAGCGCGTACAGCTGAAATATACCCCACCCGAGATGATTGACGGAAACGTTGTTGTCAAGCTTTCTTGGGATACGGCTAAAAAAGGCCTTGCGCTGGAATCACACCTTAGTTGGATACTTCTTGGGTCGTAAACCATACTACCCTTTCATTGAGCGTTTCTTTCGTTCACTTTGGCCGGAGTTAATTGAAGTTAGATCCACCTCTGCGGGTTTTTTTCAAGTTACGCTTCAACACGGTTGTGGCAATGAATACAGCACTTGACGGTGGGCAATGGATATACCAGGGTCAGCCGCTATTCCTTCAGGTTTGGAAGCCGGTAATGATGCTCGAAAAGAAAGAGCATCGTGAGGTTCCAACATGGGTTCGCTTTAGAAATATTCCATCGGAATATTGGACTGCCGAAGGGTTGGGAGCCATAGCAAGTGCGATAGGCAAACCCCTATTCCCTGATGCGATGACTCTGAGCATGGAAAGGATCAAATATGCCAGAGTGTGTGTTATGAAGAAAATCTCTTAACCGTACTTGGAACAATTCACTACTTCTTTGCAATCTGCGAACGGCGAGAATGTAACCTTTATGTTCCTCCCTATCTCATGGGAAGCAACACTGCCCAAAAAAACCTGCCTCCAATCCACCATACCGTGCCCAACAGACCAAGGCTATTGCCCCGCCACCTCGCCGTGAGTGGCGACCCAACGAAAAAGAGCGTGGTCATAAATCGGCAATGAAGATCATGGAAGGAAGGAGGGCAGCAGCCGCACCACAAAAAACACACCAACCACCACCTAAAGACTCTAGAAAAAACCCTCAAATTGGCGAAGTAAACGGGGACACAAATACTTTTGCGATCCTTCAACATATTGACGAGGAAGATCCCGTGTTGACGACTCCTGCTGAGGTTAATACTAGTTTGCTGGAGACTACCAAGGGCCTAAGCACCCTTGCGAATGGTGCTCCATGATCCCAGTCGCTACGTGGAATGTTCATGGTCTAAACAAGTTAGACCACCAAAGAGGGGTGAGGGAGTTGATTCAAAAATATAACTTGAAAATGATTTGTTTATGCGAAACTAGGGTCTCAATCCAGAATGCGGCCACCATCTCTAATTCTATAAAAGACTGGACATGGTTTTTTGACTATGACAACGGACCGGGTAACCGAATATGGCTTGGATGGGATGCTAGGTATATCACGGTCACTGTGGCATCCTTCATGGTTCAAATGATTCAATGCAAAGTCCGGTGGTATATCATGGTCACTGTGGCACCCTTCATGGTTCAAATGATTCAATGCAAAGTCCGGTGGCTACCTACCAACTTGGAGTTTTTCACTACTTTCGCCTACGGAAAGAATTCGAAGAACGAGCGACGGGACCTACGGGTTGAATTAATTGTGCAATCACAGGTACATGTGAATGAACCTTGGATTGTAATGGGGATTTTAACGCTATTCTTGGACCACATGAGGCCCGTGGAGGTACGACTTGCCATGGTGATTGTGAAGACATGCAAAACTGCCTAACTGAAGCAGACTTATCTCCTCTACCACGCGTTGGACCCTACTTTACATGGTATAACCAACAACGAGGAACACGAGGCATTTGGTGACGGCTGGACAGAATGGTGGCCAATCCAATGTGGTTCTGCCGGTTTCAAGACATACGATATCGATGCGATGTGTCCGCCACGTCGGATCGCAGCCCGCTTATCTTAGAATCACGGGCAGCCCAACATCAGCGTGGATCAAGCATTCGATTCGACAACTTCCTCACAAAAGCAGCGGAATTCGTTACCCTGGTGAAGCATGCTTGGCAGGAACAGGTGCAGGGCTACCCTATGCATACGGTGGTTGCTCGCCTAAAAATTCTAAAGCCGATGCTGAAGCGCATGAGAAGCACTAAGGGAGACCTCACAGAGAACGTCGCGGCTGCTCGTAAATTTCTTGATATTGCTCAGGAATACACTGCGATTTACCCACGAGAGGATAGATTCTACGTGCTAGAGTGTAACTGCCGAAGACTATATGCGCGGGCTGTCGAATTGGAACGAGCTTACCTTTCACAACGCTAAAATTCACTGGCTAAAGGATGGAGATCAGTGCTCCTCCTTCTTTAAGAAGATGGCGATGCGAAGGGTGGCGAATAGAATCTTCTATCTTGAGGGCGACGATGGAACTGTTTTTGAGGGCGAGGATGAGGTGCGAGAGGAGCTAATCCGTTATTTACAAGATCTGCTGGGACAAACAGTGAGGACCTATCCTGAACACCTAACTCTGGGAGGTTACCCTCCCCCGCTAACTGAACCATTCTGACGCATTGGATATGGTTCGGCCTATTCAGCCTAAAGAGATCAAAGATGCGCTTTTTACAAAAGATGACAAGGCGCCCGGGCCGGACGGATACACGACAGCGTTCTACAAAGCGTCTTGGGATGTAGTGGGAAACGACATCACGCACGCGGTACTTGAGTTCTTTAGGACGGACTTTCTACTTAAAGAGCTTAATAGCACACTGATTACACTTATTCCTAAAGGGGACGCCCCGCGAAAAGCCTCGGATTTTCGACCTATATCTTGTTGCAATGTATTGTACAATATCATTTCGAAGGTTATCGCGAACAGGCTCAAGGTCAACCTCGCCTCACTTGTTCACACTACGCAGACAGCTTTCATCCCCGGGCGGCACATCTCAACGTCATGCTTGCTCAAGAAATTTGCCATGGGTACAAGACCCAACACCTCCCTGAGAGAGTCGCTTTCAAAGTCAACCTGGCCAAGGCTTATGACCGTCTTGAATGGGACTTTGTGCTCGCCGCTTTGGAGGGTATGAATTTCCACACCACCTTTATTGGCTGGATTAGAGCATGCCTCACATCAACTAGATTCTCTCTGAATTATAATGGCCGAAATGAGGGTTTTTGCGGGGCGACGAGGATTACGTCAAGGAGACCGACTTTCACCTTACCTATTCATGCTTGCTATGGAGGTTCTATACGGAATTCTGAAGGAGAGGACGGCCCATGACTCGCCAGTCAAGAGTGAAATGTATGTTTCCAAACGTGCGGAACATCTACTGAATTGTTCATGCTCACATTTGCGGATGACATCCTCTTGTTCTCACATGCGGATAGCAACTCTGTTGCTGCTCTCAAGAATGGTGACGAATTTGCGGCTAAATCTGGTCTTAGAGCGAACCCACTCAAGAGTGAAATGTATGTTTCCAAGCGTGCGGAATATTCCTTGTCTCGAGGCGATCATGGGTTTCCAAGCGGGCACTCTTCCTGTCCGATATCTTGGTATACCTCTTACCACGACGCGTCTCTCTATCCAAGATTGCTCCACGTTACTCCGAAATGTTGACCAAAGGTTGGATCGTGGCTGAACTGTTCCTTGTCATGCGGGAAGGATCCAACTAATTAAATCTGTTCTCTTGGCGATCCATATTTATTGGTCCGGCGTTTTCCTCCTACCAAAAGGCATTATCAAAGCTATCGAGAGTCGGGTTAGATGCTTCCTTTGGAGGGGATCCACTCCTAAAGTAGCGTGGGCTGATGTGTGTCTTCCTAAGGATGAGGGAGGACTTGGGATACGATCCATCGTGGTGGATAATCGAGCACTTCTCATACAACACCTTCGGCGACTACTCTCACGCGACCCAAATTCGATTTGGGTCTCCTGGATTCTCAGCACCCGCCTTACTCGTGCTTCTATATGGACTGTTCGACCATCAGCAAGGGCCTCTTGGGACTGGAACAAGCTGCTAAAATTACGACCAATTCTGCATTCACTCATCTCCTTTGATGTTGGTAATGGGGAAATAATTTCTTTGTGGCATGACCCTTGGCTTTACATTGAGCCGCTTATAGATAGACAGTCGCATGGTCCTTTAATCATGGGGTTGTCTTCTGACTCTCGACTTAGCTGTGTGATCGACACAAATGGTTGGAGATGGCCCGCGACCTCTACGGTGGAGTACATGACTTTTGCCGATGATCTTCCGGAGGTGCACCCCCAAAGGCCGAACCGCTTTCGTTGGACAGGATCACTGAATGGGTTATATTCTCTACCTCTTCAGTTAGGGAAGCCATTAGGGATCGGCGCGATAAAGTTCGATGGGCTGCTCTGTTTGGGGGCCCTCTTCGCATTCCCCGACATGAAGTCATTTTATGGCTTGCTTTGAGAAAGAGGTTGGCGACAAGGGATTATTCGTGGATTGGGGCTGCGGCTGGTTCGACGAGTTGTTTACTTTGCGCTGATGGAGAACAAGAATCGGTACAACACCTTTTCTTTGACTGCCCCTTCTCCAAGCGATGTATCCAGATGCTGAGATACAAGACGCGATTCATGTGCCCCTATCAAGAATGGAGCACGAACATTGCTTGGGCTGCTGCTAAACGGAGGGGAAAGCACCTCACACACCTTGCTAACCGGCATATCCTTGCTTCACTCGTTTATCATTTGTGGCAGGAATGGAATCGACGATGGCGAGTGGGTACTTTTCGAGCTGAAGACCTTTTGGTGGCGGACATTATTGGAACGATCTGTACGCGGTTAGATACCTTACCCCAGCGGTATTCCCTACAATTGATGGCGTTGAGAAGGGTTCGGAGGATCGCTTGGTAGAGAGTGTTGTTTTTTTCCTCTTTGGTGTTTGATTTATGGTGTGCTCTGTTTTTCTCAGTTGGGTTTTGTTTGTTGTTTGGGTACGTCTGTTGCTAGTGTTTCAGCCAGGGCTTTACCGTAGTGCGGCAAGCTATGGTTGTGGGTGATGCACGTTTTGTGCGGCTGTACCTCTTTTCTTTTTCCGTCTTTATAAAAGTGAACTTCCAAAAAAAAAATCGCCTATGGGTCTCCAATTGGACCTAAGCCAAGATGCACTAATCATAAGTCCAAGAAGGCTTTTAAGAGAGAAGTGGCTACAAATAGGTTAAAACCCAAATTACACCTACACTAAGTCAAACTCCCAATTTCAAAATCCGCTGCATTACAACCTAAAAGGTCTGTCTACTCGTGAAGTGCTCCTAGTCAACTCGCTAAATTAGATTTGGTCAAATTCGTGAAGTTTCCTAACGAATTTGCGAAAATCGTTTGGCCCGCGGAAGCTCCTACTTCGCGAACTTAAGGCCCGGGAAACTCCTCTCACAATCGAATTCGCGAAGTTAAATCTCGGCCCCAACGCTTCCACTTCGCAAACTTTCGGGACCCGCGAAACTCCTACCTAACAAGGGGCGTTTGCGAACTTGACTTCAGCCCGCGAAAAGCATTCACTTCGCGAAGCCTCTAGGACTCGCGAACCTCTGCCCCCAGAGAGTAAGATTCCCGAACCTCACTTCGGCCCGCGAAAGTATTTTGCGACCCGACCTCTATCTCTCAATCGCAAACCTCGCCGGCCCGGGAAACTTATTTCCGGCCGAGCTTATCTCTCACTTGCGAAAGTCTCTAGCCCGCGAAAACCCAATATTGGCCCGCGAAGAACATCCCTCTAACAATTCGTGAAGCCCGCAAATTACCTTGCAACCCGAAAATTATCTCACAATTCATAAACCTTATGATTCGCAAACTAGTACTATCATGGTTCGCCGTCGCGGCGATATCGCGGCTGTCGCGGCCGCACCGGAGCGGGATCGGTCCTCCCCGCGCCCAAGATACAGGTTGGTGCAGATATGAACCTGTTGCTGGCGCAATCTCAGTGTCGCGGCGAGTTCTCGGCCGAGCCAAAATGTAGCGGCCGAAATATCGGATTCATGGGAGGAAAACGTTGAAAATCGGAGGAAATTTTGGGGAAGAATGAAGATTGGGGAAGACGATGAACCGCACGATGACGTTGGGAAGAGGATGAAAAAAAAAAGTCAATTAGGGTTTAGTAATTATTGGGCTTATGGGCTTTTCTCCGATTGGGCTTATTATTAATAGTAGAAATATTTATTTAATTTTTTTCCAAAAGAAATATTAATTTAATAAGAAATTAAAATTCCAACAGAATTTTAGATAATCTTAAATAGAAAATATCTATAATAATATGAGGATATATGTTATTAAATTAAATATTGCATGATATTTATTTCATATTTGATAGATATGGTTATAAAATACATATATGGCATCTTTAGATTGTTGGAGGTATTGTTTTTTAAAAAAATGTGTATCGCCCGCGACCGATACGCGACAAAGCAACGTATCTGAATCGCTTGTGTCCGCATCGACGTCCGCGACCGCGACGGCGAACCATGAGTACTATTGGCCCGATAAGTCCCCCAATTCTCGAAATCTCCAAGCCCGTGAACTAAACCTTTGACCCGCGAATTAAAAATTCTACACTACACCTAAAATACACTCTTTCTACTCCTAAACCCAAAACACTAAATTATGAACCCTTGAACCTTCAAACCTTCAAATAAGTCAGAACCTCGTATCATCAAGAGCATGTAATCATACGAATTTAAACCCATATTTTGGGTTCGAACGTGGCACCTAACACATGAAAATCGTATAACCAAACCCAACATGATACAAATCGAGAACCCTCAAGTAACCCTCTTTGAGATTTTCAGATTATTTTCACGTGCTGTCGGTGGAGAAGTTCACCTACCGTCGCCGACTAACCTCAAAACTTCTCATCTAAAATTTTTCTTCCCACCCTTATACTAAATGAATTTTCTCCTAGGAACCATAGGCATGTATAATCACACGAAACCCATATATTGGGTTTAAACTTAGCAGATAACATTAGACAACAAATATCACAACCACATAGATCATTTTCGAACTCGAATCCCCAATCACTCAAGTTGGAAGGTTGTCACACATAGCTTTATGTGTTGTAGGTGAAAAACCCACCTACAGTCGACGAATTAAAATCACCATCTAATTTCTGGACTATTTCTTCACACCTTTATACCAATCGAATGATTCCCTAGTACATAAGCATGTATTATTCAAACATCAACTCATATATTGGGTTTAATTCATCACGGAATATCACACAAGTAACAAGGATCATAATCAAATAGGCAAAGAATCCTCATTTTCGAACTTGGGTAGCATATCATCCAAGTTTCGAGTATCTTCAACAAAATCTATGTGTTGTAGGTGAAGAATACACCTACCACACTTCCCACGCTATTTTAATTGGGTTGTGATGGATTGAGCTTGCCGAAAATCTTCACCCCACATCGTCTTCTTCATTTCTTCTTTCTTTGTTCTTCGGATTTTTTAAGTAAATAGCCCTTGAGCTGGTCATCTTTTAAAAAATAGCACCCAAAATCGGACTTTACCTTTCTACCCTTACTAACTCTTCTCTAAAGACTATTTTACCCTTATTTAATGTCAATCAACAACCTCAACAACACTTAACGATGAAATTAATTAAAGGGTTTACATGTTACACTGTAGCGAATATGAACCATATGAAACATCAGACCCGTTATAGAAGAGTGGGGTAAAAGTAAAAAAAAACAACCACTTTCATTCACTTCCAGTAAAAAAAAGCAAGCGTGTCTCCCGCCCCTGCACTGCAAATCGTCTCCACTTTCACTTCCAGTAAAAGAACAAGCGTGTGCTCTCCCGCCCCTGCACTGCAAATCGTCGTCTTCTCTGCAAATCGACTCATTCGACAATGGCATTCAACGCGAACGTGGAGGTATGTGTTCTACTCTTCGTCTTCTTCAATTTAACGCGAGAGGGGATCTGGGAACGACCCATCGAACCCTAATTTGGTGCGGACCCGTGCTTGCAAGCATAGGACAGAGCTTGGTAGCATAGGACTCGCGCTTGCAAGCATAGGACCCGTGCTTGCAAGCATAGGACCCGTGCTTGCAAGCATAGGACATGGGTCACGCGCGCGCAAGTTCGGGGGACCCGCGCGTTATAATCAGGGGACCCGCGCGCTATGCCCAGGGGACCCGCGCTTATACGCAGGGGACCCGCGCTTATACGCACGGTTCCCCTGCTTAAACGCTCGGGGTCCTCTTACCTTAACGGGCGGGTCCTGTGCCACTGCGCGTGCGCATGCGGGGGACCCGCGCGTTATAAGCAGGTGACCCGCGCGCTATGCCCAGGAGACCCGCGCTTATACGCAGGGGACCCGCGCTTATACGCACGATTCCCCTGCTTAAACGCTCGGGTCCTCTTACCTTAACGGGCGGGTCCTGTGCCACTGCGCGTGCGCAAGTTCGGGGGACCCGCGCGTTATAAGCAGGGGACCCGCGCGCTATGACCAGGGGACCCGCGCTTATACGCAGGGGACCCTTGCTGGGACCGCGCCGATGCACGGGGGTCTCATGCGCGTCCGTGCTTGAATCTCAGCATATGCGATGCGGTCCCCTGCGCATCTATGCATAAGGGTTTTCTGTTTTAATTATTTCATACCACGTAATTTAGCTAAAATGTTTTTTACGCATAAATTAGGTTGTGATGCAGACGCAGTTCGACACAGTGAACGAAGTTCCCCGTTTGAGTGTAAAAATGAGCTCGTTATACGCGGATGCCAGCGAGCTGATAAGACAATGTCTGAACCACCACGAGTGGGAGATTTTTAGGAACGAGAGTCCGTTCGGCCGCCTTGTTATGGCTGAGCCTGATTTTAACCTCTCGGGCCAGTTGCTGTGGTACCTCATCCAGAACCAGACGATGCTGCACAACCGGGAAGAGTTGTGGATGATTTTTGGCAGAAAACCACTCCGATTTTCAAAGTCGGATTATTGCCTAATCACCGGGCTGAAGTTCGCAGCCGAGCTACCGCCAGTAAACGGCGGCTCACAATTCACCGCAAGACATTTTGGCAACAGCTCAAAAGTCCGCATGTCGCACGTCAAGCGTGTGTTGGAGGAGTTGTCTGGCGACGAGGACGATGTCGACTTCAAGAAGCTGAAGTTGGCGGACGTGTACTTCGCCACCGCCGTGTTGATGCCTCGACCGTCGAAGAAGGACACCATCGTCAGTACGACGGTCCTTAGTCTCGTCGAAGATCGATTTGCATTCTCCCAGTACCCTTGGGGCACCGTGGCTTTCCGTGAGGTGATACGAAGTGTTAAGGTAAATCTACGGGAGAGGCCACGGGACTGGCTGATCAGTGGGTTCGTACAACCACTTCAGGTGAATTATAACTAAGCTTCTTGCACACCATGTTTTGAGGGACGTTTGTAAGATTTTTTGCGTTATTTGTATTCAGATACTAGCATACGAGTGCATGCCGGGGGTTGCAGAGAAGTTTGCGGTTCGCAACGAAGAAGATTTCACGCCACGCATGCTCAGGTGGGCGACGAAGAATTGGGGTCGCAAAGCATGCCCGACTCTTAGGACGGTCGCAGATGCCGTCAACGGCGATTTTGTACGAGGGTTGTTAGTGCCGTCAGCGGAAGAGTTGGAGGCGGCGTACTTTAGGGACAGCGTTTTCGACGTTGGGGCGGCACACAACATATTCGACCGTGTGACGGGCCTACTGACGCGGGGAGTGGAGGTTAGGTGTTCCCCTGTCCACCGCGATCGTGGCGACGACGATCATTTAGCGATCGTACCTGTTGAAGATTTTCCCACACCTGTGGAGGTGGTTGAGGCGGGAGACGTTGGTGCTTCGTCGAGTGCCCGAGGAGTTCGAAGAAGAGGCAAAGCGCCTGTAGAATTTGTTGATCTAAGTGATGAGGATTCTGGCTCAGATAGAAATGAGAAGTGGAGCAAGAAGTACCTCGGGCGAGTGGACTTCTCCGGGCGTGAGCTGATTCATGAACACGATCGCGTGCTCATTGACATGTACCTTCAAGCGGCAAGATTTAGGTAACTGTTTACTTTCGATGTCAATCTCAGTTATCGTACCTGAACACGTAATAAGTTTTCTTTTTATGCAGTGATAACGTTTGGTCGTCTGACATGTGCGACGTGGATGCCCAAGGCTTCTACATGTTGCTCTTCCATGATATGCCCAAGTCCAATTGTCATGGCGCATATCTAGATTGCTTGAGGCGAATCTATGCGGACAATGAGAATTATCCTCGCTTCTTCGTCTTTCCAAGTTACGTGCCAGACGAGCACTTTAGGAAGGCGCAGAAGTTGAATAGGAAGGCGAAAGTACGGGTGGATGATATGGAGAGCTCGTGAATGGATTGTCGAGAAGCAGTCGGAGCTGGTTGGAGCGTCTCACGGAGGATGAATTGCTACGATGCAAGTACATCATCTCTCCTGTTTGCGCACGGGCCCACTGGGCAGTGCTTATTTTTGACGCGTCAACGCAAACCTTCGTCCTTCACGATTCATTGGGCGCGCATGGTGTGCAATTCGCCGGGAGAGTGTTCGTAAGTAGCTGAAATCCGTTTGTCTATCATTTTTATTTATTTAGTAACATGTTACACGTTTGCTATATTTTGCAGGCGGAGTTTCTTTCTGCATATTGGCGTTTCAAGTTCGACATCGTCACAAAGCCGAAGTTGAATAATAAAATGAATCGCCAGCAGAAGGCTGGCAGCTTGGATTGCGGGGTTCATGCGGCGTTGTGGAGACGGTTATGGTTGACACGCCCGAGTTTGATGATTATCAAAGGCAGATTGATATTTCAGCGTATCGAGCCACTATGGCTGCACGGATATTGCGTGACCCGCATAGCTGTATGAATTGATTTGTTTGGCTGAGTTTGGAAGTGTTGTGTTAATTGTAAGTGGCTTTGTAGGTTTATTGGACTTGGTGTAGTTGAAGGGTTTATGGATGTTAGTTTTTAGGTTTATTTGACTAAAATTTTTGATATTATTGAATGAATTGATTCTCTGTATGAAACGAAAGTACGTGATGCGACGATTTGACTTGTTACTGAGGAAAATATTTTGACCAAATACTCAGTAATTGTTCAATTATTGGTACGACTAAAGCGAACGTGAGAAACCCTAAATAATCAGGGGACCCGTTCATATACATATACGGGACACGTCCCATCAGCGCCAATGCAATAAGCGCGGGTCCCCTGATTTTATGTGCGGGTCCCTGATTTTACGTGCAGGTCCCATGATTTCAAGTTATGGTCCCTTTAGCACGTATCCCACCATATAACTTGATAATACTTTTTCCATTGTTGAATAATTGATTCTCTGTATGAAACGAAAGTACGTGATGCGACGATTTGACTTGTTACTGAGGAAAATATTTTGACCAAATACTCAGTAATTGTTCAATTATTGGTACGACTAAAGCGAACGTGAGAAACCCTAAATAATCAGGGGACCCGTTAATATACATATATGGGACGCGTCCCATCAGCGCCAATGCAATAAGCGCGGGTCCCCTGATTATACGTGCGGGTCCCCTGATTTTACGTGCAGGTCCCATGATTTCAAGTTATGGTCCCTTTAGCACGTATCCCACCATATGACTTGATAAAACTTTTTCCATTGTTGAATAATTGATTCTCTGTATGAAACGAAAGTACGTGATGCGACGATTTGACTTGTTACTGAGGAAAATATTTTGACCAAATACTCAGTAATTGTTCAATTATTGGTACGACTAAAGCGAACGTGAGAAACCCTAAATAATCAGGGGACCCGTTCATATACATATACGGGACGCGTCCCATCAGCGCCAATGCAATAAGCGCGGGTCCCCTGATTTTACGTGCGGGTCCCCTGATTTTACGTGCAGGTCCCATGATTTCAAGTTATGGTCCCTTTAGCATGTATCCCACCATATGACTTGATAAACCTTTAAAATAATGCACGACCATTTTTGGTACAGAAAGCATACATTCCACCATTTTTGGTATAGAAAGCATACATTCCACCATCGTCATTCTCTTTTGGTGATAATCATGACGATCACCAGCATTGTTTTTCAAGTCGATGGTCACTGGGTAATTCGCGAGGACAATACGTCGAACTGGGTTCCCGATCCAACTTGCCGTTGGCAATCAATCTTGGTCGACGACGGTTCATGCACGTTAGTGGATCTCACTAACGAGATATTGAATGCATTGTCGTTACGCAACGACAATACCAAACTACGGATAAGCTACATGCCTTGCATAGACTACAATTATGTGCGCCCCATCTACATCGAGAACGATTACGGCGTACGTGCGTACCTTGGAAGTGGTTGCCCACGATCAAGACCACCTCTTCACGTGGAACTTCAATTATCCGTCATTGCGTCACCGCCACATCAACCTCATGATAATGATTTCTCCGGTTTCGACATCGGCCTTATAGCGCATTGCGATACAAACGCCGAAATCCAACCATTTGAGGGTTTTCCCAGCACATCTTACAACCCTTCTTACCAAAGTAATGAAAGCAGTGGCTACGTAGGCGATTACTCCGGAATGTGCGGTCAAGGAGATGATAATGAGAACGAGCAAGTCGGACGGGACGACGAAAATGAGAACGAGGAAGGTGCCTTAATGCATGATGATGATGATGATGACGATGATGATGACGATTTTGACGACACAACTGATGTGGCCGACGATGGTACCTATTCGTTTACGGATGGTTAAACCCTATATGTTGGTCAAGAATTCCGTAGCAAGAAAGAACTGAAGGACGAAATCACTAAAATCGATGTCGCTGCATGCTTCGAACTCCAAGTGGATCGGTCAAACAAAACCCTGTACGTAGTGAAATGTGCGAAGGAGAACTGCGAATGGCGAATACGATGTGCACAGGACAAGGACTCACCCTTTTTCTCAATCCGAAAGTACGTCAACACGCACACGTGCAGCGTGTCTCATCGACGCCGTAGACATCGCCAGGGAAGTTCGTCGCTCGTATCGAGCACGTTGTTGGAAAATTTCAGGGCTCCTAAAGACATCCCCGCTCCCAGTTCCATACAGTCGATGATGCAGAGCAGGGGAGTAGAAGTTTCATACTACAAGGCTTGGAGAGGAAAACAAATTGCGACCGACGAACTAGTTGGTAACAGGGATGCTTGCTACGGTTTACTGCCGTCTTACTTAGATGCGGTGCGGCAAGCCAACGAGGGCAGTATCACTGATTGGGAGATGGACGAAGACAATTGGTTCAAGTACATGTTCTTGGCATACGGTGCATGCGTCAGAGGCTATACGTTCAGGAGGAAAGTCGTTTCTATCGACGCCACTTTTTTGAAGGGGAAGTATAAGGGACTCATGATGATTGCCACTGCGCAAGACGGCGATTTCCATCAATATCCTTTAGCATGGGGTATTGCCGAAGGGTCGGAGGGAACAGACCCATGGACGTGGTTTCTGTCGAGATTAAGACGTTTTGTTGCGGATGGCGACGATCTGGTAATAATTTCTGATCGGAACCCTGGAATAAAGAATGCAGTTCCGGCCATTTTCCCGAACGCGTTTCATGGTTTCTGTGCGTGGCACCTTCAACAAAACGTGAAGACGAAAATGAAGAAGAAAGGTGCTTGCCCGATTTTTTGGCGTGTCGCTACTGCCTACACAAAGAGTGAGTCCGACAGTCATTTTAAGCAGCTTTCACCAAAATATGCAGACGTGGCTAAATATCTTGACGAAGTCCCAAGGAAAACGTGGACGCGAGCATATTGCCCTAGATCAAGATACAACATAATGACGACCAATGGATCCGAGTCTATAAATGCAGCTCTACGTAAGGACAGAGAGCTTCCAATTATTGGACTGTTGGGCTCGATTCAACGACTAACATCATCATGGTTCAGTAAGCATCGGCGAACTGCCGAAGCTTCAATCGCCGCGAACATGACTAGCTTTACGCCGAAGGTGGAGTCGATCATGCGAGAGAATTTCACCGAGTCGCAAAAATTTCATGCGTCGGAAGTCGGGCATCTAACATATAACGTGTACGGGCAGCATGTGAACGAGGTGGTAGATTTGGGGCTGCGCACATGCACGTGCATGATGTTTGATATCGATCGTATCCCATGTCCACATGCGATTGCAGCTTGTGGTTCTGCCCAAGTGCCGGTGTATTCATTAGTGCACGATTATTATAGCTTGGAGATCTGGAAGTTGGCATACGAAGGACATGTTGAAAGTAGTATGGACATGTTGCCGCCTCGTGTTGGTTCACAACGCGGACGACCCCAGAAAATCGGTTTCCTTCGGTGGGTGAATTTTTTAGGAGATAACGTTGTAATATGTGCGTATCGTCGTATTCAGAGTGGCTTATACGTTGCCATTTGTGTTATGTTATGTAAGGTTGTGTTACGTGCGTCTGCATGAATATTGAGGTAGAAAACCCTTATGCACAAATGCGCAGCTTCCCACTGCGCATTGTGGTTCCCGCCGGGTCCCCTTCACATAACGTAAGGTCCCCTGCCTTTAGCGTTTGGGCCGTGCGAACTTCTAATCCCCTGCCCATAACGTATGGTCCCCTGCCTTTAACGTAAGGTCCCCTGCCTTTAACGCCGGGTCCCCTACCTTTAACGTAAGGTCCTATGCCTTCTTAGGAAAGGGACCCGCGCGTAAAGAGCAGTGGACCTGCGCGTTATGAGCAGCGTCCCCGCAATTATATTCAGGGGACCCGCACATTAGGGTTGGACAAGTTCGCTTAGTAAGTGGGTCCAATAATTGTTTAATTATTGATGAAAAGTGACATGTCAGAGCAGTGCTTCATTTATTGGTGAAAAGTGACATGTCAGAGCAGTGTCATTATACGGTATGTATAGGACAGATGACTTGACATTTGATCCCCGATTTGGGGCTTTTGTCCCCTGCGAAAATGTAATATTATTAAATCCTTAATAAGATAATAATTAATAAAAAATTAAGTGCGCGATTAACAAAATTGGAAAAAATAACAACTAGATTAACAATATCTGACTCCAAGTTTGAAATCCAAAAAATATATATTCCAACAAGTATTTCAAGTTGAACGATCTCTGACGCGAATATAGTAAGAGAGCGCACCCAGAAAACATACTCGTGTTTGTGATTTCTGTAGGATGTAACAATCTTATAGACTTAACGTAATTCTTGTTTTTTTATCCATTCTTTCTGTTCTCTGCTATTGTATGATAACTTTATATTGTATTCTACGATAAACAAAGTATAAATACGCACAATTAATCGCTTACTTCCATGAATTGACATTGCAAAAATCGCACATGAACACATCGGACCCACATGTTATGGACAGGGGACCCAATCGTCAAAACAGGGTTCCCGCGCATATTGCATAGGACCCATACTGAGATAACTGGGTCGTCATTGGTCCCGTCAAAATTATGCGCATGTTAAGGCCGGGTCCCGTCCGGTCCCGTCAAATTGTTGTGCAATATAATCAGGGGACCCGCGCGTAAAGATCAGGGGACCTGCGCGTTATGAGCAGCGTCCCCGCACTTATATTCAGGGGACCCGCACATTAGGGTTGGACAAGTTCGCTTAGTAAGTGGGTCCAATAATTGTTTAATTATTGATGAAAAGTGACATGTCAGAGCAGTGCTTCATTTATTGGTGAAAAGTGACATGTCAGAGCAGTGTCATTATACGGTATGTATAGGACAGATGACTTGACATTTGATCCCCGATTTGGGTCTTTTGTCCCCTGCGAAAATGTAATATTATTAAATCCTTAATAAGATAATAATTAATAAAAAATTAAGTGCGCGATTAACAAAATTGGAAAAAATAACAACTAGATTAACAATATCTGACTCCAAGTTTGAAATCCAAAAAATATATATTCCAACAAGTATTTCAAGTTGAACGATCTCTGACGCGAATATAGTAAGAGAGCGCACCCAGAAAACATACTCGTGTTTGTGATTTCTGTAGGATGTAACAATCTTATAGACTTAACGTAATTCTTGTTTTTTTATCCATTCTTTCTGTTCTCTGCTATTGTGTGATGACTTTATATTGTATTCTACGATAAACAAAGTATAAATACGCACAATTAATCGCTTACTTCCATGAATTAACATTGCAAAAATCGCACATGAACACATCGGACCCACATGTTATGGACAGGGGACCCAATCGTCAAAACAGGGTTCCCGCGCATATTGCATAGGACCCATACTGAGATAACTGGGTCGTCATTGGTCCCGTCAAAATTATGCGCATGTTAAGGCCGGGTCCCGTCCGGTCCCGTCAAATTGTTGCGCAATATAATCAGGGGACCCGCGCGTAAAGATCAGGGGACCTGCGCGTTATGAGCAGCGTCCCCGCACTTATATTCAGGGGACCCGCGCAGGCAACGTGCGTAGCAAACAGCCGAAAAGTTAAAATCATAACAACCAAGTGAAATTATGTCAAATCACTTAAAATTCAGTTATTTATATGTCAAATCACACATCAGTCTCACTGGAAAAAAGTTGGAAACGATAGAAAAACTCAATCTTTCACAATTCTAAACCCTAAATAGCTATCCAACAAACGATAAGTTAACATGAAACAAGTAAAACTAAAATTCAACAGAGAAATTCTACAACACATGAAATTTATATTCAACACAGGAAATTTTAGTCAACAACAAAATTACTAAAAACTGTCCCAATCATTATTGAAAATAGAGCCTGCGAGGTATTTTCTAAACTCCTTCATATGAGTTTGATTGAGGCGGGATACGTCGTCCTTCTTCATCATAAGCGACATTGCGGCACGCAACATCGCCACGCCATCTTCTCCCCTGAAAAGCATATCCAACACGACACTAATTTTTAAAGACGACGACGAAGTAATAAAACGCAACATTCATCAAAACTTACTGATTTTGTTTTCGGAAGTCGCGACGCCAAGTAGCCGGCCAGTTCTTGCCCTTGTTAGGCATGCGTTTTATCAGCTCCAGATCCTTGAAAATCGCCGGGATTACGATCTTAAGTTTGTTGACGTCATCGGCGATATAGCGCCAGTCGAAGCCAGGAGGCGCATCGGAGTCGTAAATCTCGAACACCTTTTCCCGCACATCAACAACGAACAACACCCATCGGCCTGACGTACGCATGGGGATGGCAACTTTGGCCGCTAGATCCCACGACCTGCACTTCCAATCTTCATCTCCCCCCTCGCGAACGGGATCAATCTCTTGAAGCCTTTCCCAGACGGCTTCCCGAGGAAATTTAGCACCCCTCGCTCGTCGACGAGCGTCTTAAACCTACAGGGCATGTACGCGACTTTGGTCGCAACCGATTTGCTAAATTTCTGCATGTAATCGATCCCAGCGAGGCATTCATCGACGTGCTGCAATACAATATAGACCGTTTTTCAACACATTCAAGTAAGGTGACGAAAGGTATTTGGTAAATTTATATACGTACCATCTCATCGAGTGGAAAACCCTCAGTCGCCAGGTTCAGGAGCCATCTAGGGTCGTGTTCTTGTAGTTTCCCTTGGACCTTCATGCCGGTAATCTGCATGATCGTTAAAAGCTGACTTTCGACTTTTGGCCACATGTTATTGGCCTTGAATTGGATATGCCGCTGGAACGCCGTAAGCTTCGGAGCTTTGACCGTATTCGTCGATGGGAAATCGGTGAACGGCGTCGTCGTGTACCAAGATGGCTTCTTCGTCCGCTCAGGGGTCTTCTCTCTGACGACGACTTTTCCTTTGTCGGCCGCTTGGACAAAAACCGAAGCCTCGGCGTGCGTCTCCAACTGAGGGACGTCCTGTAGCAGCTCGGCATGCGTCTCGAATTGAGCGTGGTCGTCTGGAGGCTCGTCCATGGTCTCGAACTGAGCGTGTTCCTCTAGAGCCTCTACGTCCGTCGCGACCTCGTCGTCCGTCGCGACCACCTCTTCTCTTCTCTCTGCGTCTTCGCCGGTCCAAACCGGTTGGACATAGTATTTCCAATGGGAGTCTGCCCATTCCGACGGACTGTGACCGTCCCATGCATCCAGACTCGGAATATAGCCATCCGGTCCCATGTACGATGTCCTCCTCCATCTCTCGTCGTAATCTATACAAGAAAATTCGAAAATAACTATATATTATTTTTCACGTCCTTAAGTATAAAACTTACCAATATCCGGCGATATAACGACCGATCCACGCCCAATATCGGGCGGTGTAGCGACCAATCCACGCCCAATCTCGGGCGGAATAGCGACCGATCCACGCCCAATATCGGGCGGTGTAGCGACCGACGATCCACGCCCAAACTCGGTCTGTGGAGCGTGCGATCCACCACCAAACTCGCTTAGATCGACATCTACATCTTAAATGGTAAATGATAAGTAATCTACACAACTAATTAAAAAACTAAGTATAAATAAAAAGCTTACTATAACGAGCTTCGGTAGGCGTAGTGCGAGACCCATGATAAAATCTGCTCGCCAAACCCTGAACCGAGTTCCCCAACTCCCTCAGGCTGTCGCCCCACGATCGCATCCCACCTCCTCTCGTTCGTCGACCACCGTCGACCCTCTTCTTCTTGAAACTGATGCAATCTCGTGCCAAGCTGGTCGAATCGCCCAAACAACGTGGTGAAGTTATGGTCCATACGACTTTGCCATTCATCGAAGCGTGGACCCGAGGCGAAACCCTGACCAGTTGATGGACCCGTCTCCGGAGCTGCATGAAAGCCGTGGTCGTGCGGATGTTCGGGGATGTTGCCGTGATGCAACATCATATCGCTGTCGCCACGGCCACTGCCCTCGATCTGGGCTATGGTCTCAGGCACGAAATTCTGCCGGCTAGAACCCGAACCGCGATGGCGGTGGCCGCGGGAACACGTAACGTCCACTCCCTGCAGGAGTAGGTCCGTGACACGATCGAATAGTTCGTGTGGAGCCCCAACATCGAAAACGCTGTCCCTAAAGTACGGTCCCTCCAGCTCGAAGGCTGACGGCACTATCAATCCTTGTACATGGGACCTGTCAGCGTGTGATGCGACGGACTTAAAAGTCGGGCATCCCTTGCGACTCCAATTTTTCGTCACCCACCTGAGCATGCGTGGCGTGTAATCTTCTTCTTTGCGATCCGCCAACTCGTCTGCAACGCCCGGTATGCACTCGTATGCCATTATCTGAATTCATAACGCAAATAATATTAGCAATCATGTCAAAACAAGGTATGGCAAAACTTAATTATAAATCACCTGAAGTGGCTGCACGAACCCACTTATCAGCCAATCCCGTTTGATCTCAACTAGATTTCTTTTAACGGAGCGTATGACATCCCTGAAAGCCACGCTGCCCCAAGGGTACTGTGAGAACCAAACAGGTCTTCAGCGAGATGGAGGACCCAAGGACTCACGACGGTGTCCTTCTTTGACTTTCGGGCCAACACCGCGGTGGCGAAGTAGACGTTCGCCAACTTCAGCTTCTCGTCGTCCCTACGTTCTTCGTCGCCAGACAAACCCTCCAACGCAATCTTGACGTGAGACAAGCGAATTTGGGCTCTACCGCCAAAATGTCTCCTCGCGAATGCTTCGTCTTCGTTCACCGCCGGTATCGCGGCTTCGAACTTGAGCCCGGTGATTAGGCAGTAATCCGATTTTGAAAATCGGAGTGGCCTATTGCCAATAACCATCCAGAGCTCTTCACGGTTGTGCATCGTGGTCTGCCTTGCGATGAGGTACCACCACAACTGAAGCGAAAGCTTAAAATCCGGCTCGGCCATAACAAGGCGGCCGAACGGACTCGAGGCACAAAAAAACTGAAACTCATCCTGGTTAAGACACCGTCTTATCAACTCGCTGGCGTCGCTGTATAACGAGCTCACCGCAGGACGGCAATCAGGAACTTCGTCCACTGTGTCGAACTGCTTCTTCATCACAACCTAATTTATACGTAAAACACATTGTAGCCAATTACTTGGTATGAATATTGACAGGGGACCTGTGTGAATTTACACGAAACCTGTGCGAATTTCAACGGGACCCGCCCACAAGATGATGGTCCAGACATGGGTCCCCTGTGAATAAGCGTGGGTCCCCTGCTTATAACACAGGGGTCCCCTGCTCGTAGCGCACGGGTCCCGTGTTGTTCTTCGCAGGCGCAAGGTCACGGGACCCACGCTACGCAGTGGACCCGTGCTGTGACCATCATCGGGACCATCATCTTATGGGCGGGTGCCGTGAAAATACGCACTACTTCTAAGCAAGGTCCTATGCTTGCAATCACGGTCCTATGCTTGCAATCACGGTCCTATGCTTGCAAGCACGGGTCCGATTTTGAAAATTAGGATTCGATCCGTTAAATTGAAGACGAAGAGTAGAACAAATACCTTCACTCTCTGGGTGTTCCCGCTGATTGCCATTGTAGATTGAGGTTCGAATTTGGGTTTTACTTGCAGAGAAACGATTTGCAAAACGTTTGGTGTGCAGGAGAAAAGACAATTGAATTGAATTGAAAGTTAAAGTGGTGGTTGCTTTTTTACTTTTACTGTTATATCACGGGTCCGTTGTTTGCCAATCGCTACAGTAAAACCTGTAAATTCTTTTATACCCCTTTATGTTTCTTACATAACTAACCTAATTAAATATAGCTATCTATATATTTTTAAACCTAATTATATATTATAAAATATAGTTCATTCAATTTAAAATACAATTAAAATATATATCAGGTTCATAATATATAATGCTTCAAATTAAACATAAATACTTAGATTCACGTACAATACAATAGCATAAAATTATTAAATAATTTACTATTCTACCCTTCTCGCCCTTCTCCAACCGGAGCTTGGTCGACATCCTCCTTCACGGCGTCGTTTCGGACAACCTCGATCCAACCTGGGCCTACCATCACTTCGCTCTCAGCCTCGTCGTCTTTGTTTCGGACAGCCTCGGGTGCCTGTCCTTCGATCACTTCGCTCATACCATCGCAGATGCCGTCGCCGTCGAGTTCGATAGGAGGGTCGTCGCCGTTTAAGAATCTGTCGATCTCAAACACGATGAACTGTCTCCTTTGGGAGAGGTCGACGCCGAGGTCGGCCTCTAGACGGCGGCGGACGGCGCCGACCGTGGTAGTCCGGGGGTCCGAGTTACGGACGATTTCCTGGAGGCGGGCGACGATTTGGGCGTCCGTCAGCATTCTTGGTCGATTTGTTTCTGGGATTATTAAAAATGTTATTTTTGGATGATGTGTGTTTTTATAATGTAGACATAATTAATTGAAGCCCTACAGCTTGCAAAACCGTAAGACCTTTCGAAAACCCTAACATATATCACGGGACCCAGGCTCTAGTTCACGGGACCCAAGTTCTAATGCGCGGGACCAAAGCTCTTGTGCACGGGACCCAAGATCTAGTGTATGGCGGCATGGGACCTATCAATAAGAAGCGATTATGCGCGGGTCCCCTGTTTTTGCGCGCAGGTCCCCTGAATTTATGTGCAGGTCCCAAGATCTAATGCGCCGGCACTAATGTGCGGGAACCATGCACTGATGGTATAGAGGTCCCATGAATTTATGCGCGGGTCCAATGAATTTATGCGCGGGTCCCATTAATTTATGTGCGGGTCCCGTATATTTATGTGTGAGACTCATGCTTCTATCTAGGGTCCCGTGATCTAACGCGCGGGTTGCCTACTTTCAAGCAGGGTCCCCTGACCAACTGGACGTTTTAAAAAGCGAAAATTGAACATGTTCGGCAGTCCAAACCGGAATTTCGGAGCTGGGAGAACCCATTTACTTTGAAGCAGGGTTTAGGACTGAGAGTTACAAATTTAGATGGTTATATTCAAAATACGACCCGGAAAAATACTTACATACAGTGAGGCGTCAGGTTCCAATTCTTTCACTGAGGACTTTCGAGTGTTCCTTCGCCTGTGAAGAAGCTGATATGAAGTCGGGTCGACTGCCTTGCAGAAGCAGAAGAAATTGTAAGTGATTTCTCTTAAGGACGAGGACGAAGAAGAAGAAGAATAATTGGGTGAGGTGGAATTAATGCTTTCTGCTGCAAAATGGACGTGCAGCTTTTAATTCATTTCAGGCGTTGTATTTTATTTTTGTTTTTCTTTTTCTTTTATTAATAATAAGGGATTACGAGAAGATGATTAAGTGTTAATTAAAAAGAGTGCTATTGACCAAAAAAAAAAGTCAAGAGTGCTATTTTTTTAAACTTGACCGCGTCAAAGGCTATTTTTTAAAAAGACCCTTGTTCTTCGTTCTCTCTCTCTCTCTCTCTTCGTTATTTCCCTTGGCTAATGGGAATTATTTTATTTATTTTTTTTGGACTAAGTGGAAATGAGAGGCATGGCTCTCCCATTGGATTCCTTAATTTAGGGAGATATTTTTCTTGAACCATTTGGGCTAAGGAAAGGAAATCTACTTGGGCTTTGTAATTCAACTCTTCTCTATTAACTTGGGCTAATTTTCTAAGGTACTCTTTGGGCCAACATATGAATCGACTAGGCCTTACTACTTACAATACTTATTTGGGCTTTTGTTTGAGTAATACTTCAATACTTCAACAACTCATATTTTGGGTATTTAATTATTTTGTTGGGCCTTAATATTATTTTATCTATCTTAATCATTAAGTCTCTTTATTCGGCCTAATTTCATTGGGTGGAATATTATTTTGGACGTTCGAATTTAATTCTCTAAATTCGAGGACTCACAATATTACTTACATCCTAATCCCGTATTTAAAATTTACGGGTGTTACAGGGGGTGCTCCCGCTACATGACAGGTCAAGATAAAAGCGTGCCTAAGAGGGGCGTGAATTAGGCTTGTAAAAATTTTATGCTTCTTCTTTTCACAAATCCTAAGTGTAGTGACTTAGAGATGCCTACTGATGCTTGTGATGTGTATGCCTGATATATCCTAATAACGTCGGATGTGTGTCGGGTCTGTCTCACAGCGATAAAGAAATAACTGTAAAGTAAATGCGAGACAAGATTTTTGTAGAGGTTATATCCCCAACTGGGGTTTACTCCTCTCCTTGGGGTTTGCTCCCCAATGGTTTAACCAATCACTATAATGCACCGTAGCTGGATACAAAACTGATTGATTAGCCCAATACACAACCGAAACAAGTCGAACTGTAGACACTACTAGGTTACCACACGCCGAGTTTCGTTTCTCGGAACTCGTCCTTCCCTTCACGTGTGCGTAAACGTCGATCTTGCCTCCTTGGTATTGCTCACGTCCGAAGACAACACGTCCGAAGACAGAATATATGGTGGGAGGTTGGAATATCAGGATAAATCACTCGTTCAGTGATGGAATCGCAAGTTAAAGCTCAGTATGGCACAAAGCTATCGCAAGTGGAGGCTCAGGAATCTCTCAATATGTTTCTGCTCAAAAATCTCTCGTAGGCGTATGTTCACAAGTTCTTAGTCCCTCGAAATAATGAAGTGTTGCTCATATAGAAACCTTTTCACTCAACCATGGAAAACCAGATCAAGTATTGTAATACCCATAATTCCAGTACGAGATTTCCATATAAATTTATAACATAATTTGGTAATTAGGAATTTTGATAGAAAGGTTTGAGTTATGAAAATAGAATATAATTTCCATAGTATTGGGTCTAGGAGGAAGTTGTAATATTGGGCTAAAACTTAACCTTGAATTTAGACCTAAAAACCCCAAATTATAAATACATTATGGGCTATGCTTATTACATGAATTTAAGCCCAAGTAACAAGGATAAACATTGAAAGGGAAGTTGCTTAAGGTTGAGGGAAATTAACGTCATTTTAACATGTCCCATCAAGCTCTAATTTCGAAACATCAATACTTATTTAATATATATACCATATAACAAAGATCATTGGTCTTAAGAAGAGAAAACCCTCATGAACGAAAGCAAAAAGGAGCTGAAGGTGTGTGTAGAAAACAAGAAATTTCACAACGTAAAGGAGCTTAGCAATTTTGGAAAACCAATCTTCAAAGTGAGGTATATATTTTTAACCTTTTACACTTAGGCTTGTTTCGATAGTTACATGTTGTTAAATGAATTTATTACTAACCCTAGGAGGGGTTCGAAGGTTACTGCACATAAGAACTTAGGATTTTAGCTAGAATTCATGTCATGAAAGTTATATGCGTAGGTAATGGGGAAAGGAGGTTTCGAAAGTAATGTGTAGAAAACCCTAACAGTCCTTAAGCTTCGGATTTTATATTTCATAGGTATTTAAGTGATTACATATATGCTTTGATGAATTTTAGTAGATAAAGAGGTTATGAGAATTTTGATGATTTTGTAGCGTATCATTTTCTGGAATTAGTATAAACTTGGAAGATGATTTCAGTAAATACTGATTTTAGGGTTTTCTGTGGGAATTATGATTTTTAGAAGGAATTCGAATGTGTAATATATAAATGTCGAGATGTGCTAGTTCTTTACATAAAAAGATTTTGATAGGTTAACATAGAAAGTCGAGATGGATAGTAAAAAAATATTGAGATGCACAGTAGAAGAATTTCGAGATGATACAGTGGTACTTCTTATATGAAGATGTCAATATATGTAACATGAAGAACTCGAGATATACCTTTTAAAGAACTCGACATTTCTATCGACATTTATAGAATGTCGATAAGTTTGACGATTTTAACGTTAGTATATATATATATATATATATATATATATATATATATATATATAGATCTCAACAATTACTAAGAAGTCTCGACATTTTATCCTACCATATATTAAGAGGTTTCGACATTTTCAAGAAATAATGGTCTCGACATTCGTTCTTTCTCAACTTAATAGCTCGACATTTTCTTTTAATAATCTCGGCATCATTATGGAGGGGATTTCGACATCATGGTCTCGATATTTATATTGATAAATGCCTCGACATTTATATAATTTCGATGTAGGATAGTTATTAAAAATGTCGAGGTGTATTAACATTAGTAAGGGTAAGATGTCGATATTATATGTCTCGATATTTAATGAGCATAGTCTCGACATTTTTAAGATATCGACATTCTATAGGTTTCGACATTTATCACAAAATGTACCTCGACAATATATATATGACTCGACATTAGTTTAAGATCTTGACATTTTAATTTCGACATCCAAGTTCTCGGACTAATATGATCTCGATATTACTTATTATGTTGTGTCTCGATATTTATAGTTGTTTTTGAGGGTCTCGACATTGCATAAGACTTCGACATTGTCCATGACTAGATTTCGACATTTAATAAATTTTGATATTTTAAGATTTTACTAGTTCTAGGGTTTTCGATATTTTAAGGGTATATTTATTTATTGGGAATTTCATTATTTTTAGGTTTTTATAAATTTAAGGGTTTCCGAGAAATAGCACATATACTAATAATATTTATTTATTGAGAGGTTCGACATTTACAGAGTCCACCAGACCTCTTATTTAGCGATAGCGGGAGGACAGGTAGGTGGATTATCCATCTACAATACATAAACACAATTATGTGTTTCATGTGATTATGTGATTTACGTGACTTATGTGACTTATATGTTTTACGTACGTTTTATATAAATCATGTTTTATGATATTTTTATATGAATGGCACGTGCATATCACGTTAGGGCGAGAGATGTTTGTACCGTAGTGTGACGGTAATAATATGAGATATTGACGTACGGGGTAGAAAGAGATGCTTGTGATTGGTGACTCTTAGAGGAGTCGAGGTTGGGCTCACTGGGCACCTGGCGGAGACAGACGTGATCGATCTGTCTACTCGGACATGATCGATTCGAGGTGCATACCGCCGGATGGGATTTTCTTGTTGATTGGTGCGGGAGATATACGACCTGGTAGGAGGACATTGACGTGATCGATCAGTGCACTACCGGCGTAGCTCGCCGCGAGACTTGGAGGTGGCCTCCCAGTAGTCTATTGCGCGCGGAGGTGTCGAGCCTAACCTAGGGCCCTGTATTGTGTGAAATAGGAATGTGGGAAAAGAAAGAGTGTGCATTATATCATGTCGTGAGAAATTGGGATCGGGTTGAGTGTACACTTGCATACACGCATGTTTATTCACCTACTGGGCAAAGTGCTCAGTGTTTACGTGTTGTAGGTACTGAGTCCGACGCTGATACGTGTCGTGACTGAGGCGGCTGGTGGCGGTGCTTCACGGACTTTTGAGGGCGGTGCGGTACATGGATGAAGACCTGTGGAGCGTCTGTAGGATTTTTGTTCTTTTGATATTTTGGGGCTTCAGCCCGTGTACAGAGATAACGATGTAGACGGTTTTTATATTAGTGTATATTATTTTAGGAAAAGGTTTTAATTAGTCGGGCCTTCCGCGGCTTACGTTGCGGAAATCCGCCACTAATCGTAATTAGAAAAGTAGGGTCGCCACAGGTGGTATCAGAGCTTAGGCTTTAGATTCTGAAGACTGTCCATGTACTGCCGCTCAAAAGCCTGGAGAACCAGCCTGGCCTGTAAGTTTCATGATTGATTATGTGATTACGTGTTATTTGATACATATGCTTTCTATGAATGGTTGTAGAATTACTTAAAAATGCCAAGGACACGTAGAGAAGTTGGCGAAACTAGTCGTAGGGCGGGTTCCGGATCCCCACCGAATGAGGACCGCTCTACCATCCATCAGTTAACTGATCTGATTCGGCGGCAGTCCGATCAGATTAATGATCTTATCCACCGTCAAAATTCCTCGGAACGCCACTCGTCCCCTGGCATAGAACGTGTAGAGGCTGCCTGGGAAAAATTCCGACGGTTAAACCCCCATTCGTTCGAGGAGGCAGTCGATCCTACCTTAGCGGAGGATTGGCTCAGAACAATAGAAAATATGTTCCGTGTTAGCCATCTGCCTGATACTGAAAAGGTGACGTGTGCCACCTTTATGTTACGTGGGAACGTGGGCTACTGGTGGGACACCATTCAGGTGCTCGAGGATCCCAATATGATGACCTGGGAAAGGTTCAAAACGCTCTTTCGGGGCAAATACTTTACCGCACCTGATAGAGCACAGAAGCTGAATGAATTCATAAACCTGAAACAAGGAGGGATGTCCGTAGCCGACTACATCCGTAAATTTGAGCAGCTCTCGAGGTTTGCACCATATATAGTGGCTACAGATGAGCTGAAGATCGAGCGTTTTCTAGAAGGTCTCAAACCCGAGATCTTCCGAAGCGTTAGCATGTATGATACTGAAGGAAAGACTTACGCACGCATTGCTGAACGAGCAATCTTAGCTGAGCAAGCAGAGAGTAGAGTTACCAAGGCTCAAGATGCCAAACGACGAGCAGAAGTGCAACAAGTAGGAGGGAATCAGAAACGCCCGTTCTTTGGCAAGAATCTGAACCATCGTGGGAATCAACCAGGCCAGCAGAACTGGAGACCGAGGCCAAACCAAGGACCAGCTAATGTTTCAAACCGACCCCTAAACACTGTACCCTAGTGTCGGCAGTGTGGGCGCTACCACTACGGAGTATGCCATGGGCCGAGACCAAACCCAACTCCCCAATGTTTTCGGTGTGGAAAGATTGGCCACTATGCCAGGGCCTGTAACGAGAAAATAGCGCAAGCTTCGAATCAACCCTTAATCCGACCTCCACCGGTTCCAGCACGCGTCTTTACTTTGACAAACGAGGAAGCTGAAGCAAACCCTTCGGTAGTGACGGGTACGTTAACTACTTATGACATGCCCACTTCTGTGTTAATCGACTCTGGGGCCACACATTCATTTGTGTCGGTCAATTATGTGGAAAAGGTGGGAGTTTCTCCTACCTTATCTGAGTGCAATTACACAGTTACCCTACCACACGGTGATCCTACGCGCACTAACCAAGTGCTGGAAGGATGCTCCGTTAACATTGAGGGTAGAGATCTGTGCGTCGACCTGATTGTGATCCCAATGAACGACTATGATGTTATCTTTGGGATGGATTGGCTTTCGAGATATGGAGCCATTATAGATTGTCACAAGAAGGTCGTAAAATTTCAACTGCCCGAAGAACTCGTTCACTTTTTCGGGAAAAACTACTATGAATCGTATTCCGCAAATCTCTGCGTTGCAGGCTCAACGACTGTTGAGGTCCGGTTGTGAGTCTTATCTGGTATATGCGGTGAAGGCAGAGGAGTTACCTCAGCCAGAACTGAAGGATGTACCGATAGTTAATGAGTATATTGATGTATTTCCCGATGATCTCCCGGAGTTACCCCCTGATCGAGAAATACAGTTTACGATAGATCTGATGCCGGGGTCCGCCCCAATTTCTAAAGCTCCTTATCGCCTAGCGCCGAACGAACTGAAGGAGTTGAAGGAACAGCTAGAAGACTTGGTACGGAAAGGGTTTATTCAACCTAGTTTTTCGCCATGGGGAGCGCCGGTTTTATTCGTAAGGAAAAAAGATGGGTCGATGCGACTATGCATCGACTATAGGGAGCTGAATAAGATCATGATCAAGAATAAATATCCGTTGCCGAGGATCGATGATCTGTTTGACCAACTACAGGGTGCCACGGTATTCTCGAAAATTGACCTCCGTTCGGGATACCATCAGTTGAAGATCAGGGAGGTAGATGTTCCTAAAACCGCATTCAGTACAAGGTACGGCCATTACGAGTTTCTGGTCATGCCTTTTGGACTGACAAATGCTCCAGCTGCTTTTATGGACTTGATGAATCGGGTCTTTAAGAACTATCTCGACCGTTTCGTAATCGTCTTTATCGACGATATTCTGATCTATTCTAAAACGAGGGAGGAACACGAGAATCATTTACGAATCGTCTTAGGAATCCTGCGAGAGAAACAGCTTTATGCCAAATTCAAGAAATGCGAATTTTGGCTTGAGCAAGTAGCCTTCTTGGGACACGTGCTTTCCGGGAGTGGAATCTCCGTGGATCCGAGTAAGATTGAGGCCGTGAATAATTGGCCACGACCAACTACTCCGACCGAGGTCCGAAGTTTCCTAGGGCTTGCGGGATACTACCGCAAGTTTATAGGTGACTTCTCTAGCATCACCTCAACACTGACGAACTTGACTAGAAAGAACGTGCCTTTCATGTGGTCTGAAGCGTGCGAACAAAGCTTTCAGGAATTGAAGAAGCGACTCACTTCTGCTCCCATTCTTACTATACCCTCGGGAACTGGAGGATTCTCAGTCTATAGCGACGCCTCGAAGAATGGACTGGGATGCGTATTGATGCAGAATGGTAAAGTAATCGCGTATGGCTCCAGACAACTGAAGGAGTACGAGAAGAATTATCCGACCCATGATCTAGAACTAGCAGCAGTGGTTTTTGCCTTAAAGATCTGGAGACATTACCTTTACGGAGAAAGGTGTGAGATCTTCACAGATCATAAAAGCCTGAAGTACTTCTTCACCCAGAAAGAGTTAAACATGCGGCAACGACGATGGATGGAACTCGTAAAAGATTACGACTGCGTTATTAATTATCATCCGGGCAAAGCGAATGTAGTCGCAGACGCACTTAGTCGAAAGGCAATGAGTACGGAATTGCACAGGCTTGGAGTGGAAATAGTCAATTTGGGCGAAGTCGAAACGAAACTAGCAGCGCTGACTCTTTAGCCGACGTTACTAGAACGAATTCAACGAGCACAAGAAGAGGATGAATTCTATCTAAAGGCGAAGGATACACTACCCGAAGACTCCGAAATCCGGGCAGATGGAACCTTATTATACAAGAATCGGCTATACGTGCCCAACGACGAGGAGTTACGACGAACGATAATGACAGAAGCCCACGCAACAACATACTCTATACATCCGGGAGCTACAAAGATGTACCAAGATTTGCGGATGATATATTGGTGGCCGGGAATGAAGAAGGACATCGCCACATTCGTAAGTAGATGTATGACGTGCCAGCTAATCAAAGCGGAACACCAGCGACCAGCTGGAACTCTGCAGCCTTTACCGATTCCTGAATGGAAATGGGACCACATCACGATGGACTTCGTCGTTGGTTTGCCTAAAACGACGAAAGGCCACGATGCCATTTGGGTGATTGTTGATCGCTTAACCAAATCAGCCCATTTCATTCATATCAGTTCTACTTTTTCCATGGAACGCTACGCTGAATTGTATATTCAGGAAATTGTTCGACTCCATGGGATCCCAATCTCTATCGTCTCGGATCGAGATTCGAGATTTCTATCCAATTTCTGGCAGAGCCTACAGAAAGCGATGGGTACGAAGCTCTAGTTCAGTACTGCATATCATCCCCAGACTGATGGGCAGTCTGAACGGACGATCCAAACCCTTGAGGACATGTTACGAGCGTGCGTGCTAGACTTCAAGGGAAACTGGAGTAAGTACTTACCACTGATCGAATTTTCTTACAACAATAGCTTCCACACTACAATCGGAATGGCGCCGTACGAGGCATTATACGGGCGCAAATGCCGATCCCCAGTCCATTGGGACGAAATCGGCGAACAAGCTTTATTAGGACCCGATATGATCCGAGAAACAACCGAAGCAGTGACCAAAATCCGAGAGAGAATGCGAACAGCTCAAAGTCGACAGAAGAGTTATGCAGATCATCGACGACGACCTTTGGAGTTCGCAGGAGGTGACCAAGTATTTTTGAAGATTTCCTCGATGAAGAGAGTGAAGCGATTTGGAAAGAAGGGCAAGCTAAGTCCAAGATACATAGGCCCGTTCAAGATTATCAGACGAGTCGGTGAAGTTGCATACCAATTAGAATTACCGGCTTCCCTATCGCAAGTTCATGATGTATTTCACGTATCGACATTACGAAAATACGTCGCGGACCCGAGTCATGTGATTCAGAACGAGCTTCTTTATCAACAGCTCAAGCCTGACTTGAGTTACGAAGAGAAGCCTGTCGAGATTTTGATGTATGAATCGAAACGACTGCGGAATAAGACTATTCCGCTAGTTAAAGTTCTGTGGCAGAATCAATCAATTGAGGAAGCCACTTGGGAGCGCGAGGACGATATGAGAATTCGTTATCCCGAGTTATTCCAGTCGGCATAATTTCGGGGACGAAATTCTTTTAACGGGGGGAGGATGTAATACCCATAATTCCAGTACGGGATTTCCATATAAATTTATAACATAATTTGGTAATTAGGAATTTTGATAGAAAGGTTTGAGTTATGAAAATAGAATATAATTTCCATAGTATTGGGTCTAGGAGGAAGTTGTAATATTGGGCTAAAACTCAACCTTGAATTTAGACCTAAAAACCCCAAATTGTAAATACATTATGGGCTATGCTTATTACATGAATTTAAGCCCAAGTAACAAGGATAAACATTGAAAGGGAAGTTGCTTAAGGTTGAGGGAAATAAACGTCATTTTAACATGTCCCATCAAGCTCTAATTTCGAAACATCAATACTTATCTAATATATATACCATATAACAAAGATCATTGGTCTTAAGAAGAGAAAACCCTCATGAACGAAAGCAAAAAGGAGCTGAAGGTGTGTGTAGAAAATAAGAAATTTCACAACGTAAAGGAGCTTAGCAATTTTGGAAAACCAATCTTCAAAGTGAGGTATATATTTAACCTTTTACACTTAGACTTGTTTCGATAGTTACATGTTGTTAAATGAATTTAATACTAACCCTAGGAGGGGTTCGAAGGTTACTGCACATAAGAACTTAGGATTTTAGCTAGAATTCATGTCATGAAAGTTATATGCGTAGGTAATGGGGAAAGGAGGTTTCGAAAGTAATGTGTAGAAAAGCCTAACAGTCCTTAAGCTTCGGATTTTATATTTCATAGGTATTTAACTGATTACAAATATGCTTTGATGAATTTTAATAGATAAAGAGGTTATGAGAATTTTGATGATTTTGTAGCGTATCATTTTCTGGAATTAGTATAAACTTGGAAGATGATTTCAGTAAATACTGATTTTAGGGTTTTCTGTGGGAATTATGATTTTTAGAAGGAATTCGTAATGTGTAATATATAAATGTCGAGATGTGCTAGTTCTTTACATAAAAAGATTTTGATAGGTTAACATAGAAAGTCGAGATGGATAGTAAAAAAATATCGAGATGCACAGTAGAAGAATTTCGAGATGATACAGTGGTACTTCTTATATGAAGATGTCAATATGTAACATGAAGAACTCGAGATATACCTTTTAAAGAACTCGACATTTCTATCGACATTTATAGAATGTCGATAAGTTTGACGATTTTAACGTTAGTATATATATATATATATATATATATATATATATATATATATATATATATATATATAGATCTCAACAATTACTAAGAAGTCTCGACATTTTATCCTACCATATATTAAGAGGTTTCGACATTTTCAAGAAATAATGGTCTCGACATTCGTTCTTTCTCAACTTAATAGCTCGACATTTTCTTTTAATAATCTCGGCATCATTATGGAGGGGATTTCGGCATCATGGTCTCGATATTTATATTGATAAATGCCTCGACATTTATATTATTTCGTAGGATAGTTATTAAAAATGTCGAGGTGTATTAACATTAGTAAGGGTAAGATCTCGATATTATATGTCTCGATATTTAATGAGCATAGTCTCGACATTTTTAAGATATCGACATTCTATAGGTTTCGACATTTATCACAAAATGTACCTCGACAATATATATATGACTCGACATTAGTTTAAGATCTTGACATTTTAATTTCGACATCCAAGTTCTCGGACTAATATGATCTCGATATTACTTATTATGTTGTGTCTCGATATTTATAGTTGTTTTGAGGGTCTCGACATCGTATAAGACTTCGACATTGTCCATGACTAGATTTCGACATTTAATAAATTTCGATATTTTAAGATTTTACTAGTTTTAGTGTTTTCGCTATTTTAAGGGTATTATTTATTTATCGGGAATTTCATTATTTTTAGGTTTTTATAAATTTTAGGGTTTCCGAGAAATAGCACATATACTAATAATATTTATTTATTTAGAGGTTCGACATTTACAGAGTCCACCAGACCTCTTATTTAGCGATAGCAGGAGGACAGGTAGGTGGATTATCCATCTACAATACGTAAACACAATTATGTGTTTCATGTGATTATGTGATTTACGTGACTTATGTGACTTATATGTTTTACGTACGTTTTATATAAATCATGTTTTATGATATTTTTATATGAATGGCACGTGCATATCACGTTAGGGCGAGAGATGTTTGTACCGTAGTGTGACGGTAATAATATGAGATATTGACGTATGGGGTAGAAAGAGATGCTTGTGATTGGTGACTCTTAGAGGAGTTGAGGTTGGGCTCACTGGGCACCTGGCGGAGACAGACGTGATCGATCTGTCTACTCGGACGTGATCGATTCGAGGTGCATACCGCCGGATAGGATTTTCTTGTTGCTTGGTGCGGGAGATATACGACCTGGTAGGAGGACATTGACGTGATCGATCAGTGCACTACCGGCGTAGCTCGCCGCGAGACTTGGAGGTGGCCTCCCAGTAGTCTATTGCGCGCGGAGGTGTCGAGCCTAACCTAGGGCCCTGTATTGTGTGAAATAGGAATGTGGGAAAAGAAAGAGTGTGCATTATATCATGTCGTGAGAAATTGGGATCGGGTTGAGTGTACACTTGCATACACGCATGTTTATTCACCTACTGGGCAAAGTGCTCAGTGTTTACGTGTTGTAGGTACTGAGTCCGACGCTGATACGCGTCGTGACTGAGGCGGCTGGTGGCGGTGCTTCACGGAATTTTGAGGGCGGTGCGGTACATGGATGAAGACCTGTGGAGCGTCTGTAGGATTTTTGTTCTTTTGATATTTTGGGGCTTCGGCCCGTGTACAGAGATAACGATGTAGACGGATTTTTATATTAGTGTATATTATTTTAGGAAAAGGTTTTAATTAGTCGGGCCTTCCGCGGCTTACGTTGCGGAAATCCGCCACTAATCCTAATTAGAAAAGTAGGGTCGCCACAAGTATAGTCACCAAATCAAGCACAGTCCATGCAATTTTCGAGTAGTCCACATGCCATGTAGATCATGCTTATCAACGTTCATAACGGTCATTAGCTCATTAATGTATGATCATATTCAATATAAAAGCTCATTTAAGCATGAATATATTCCATATAAAGACTCAGATTCTTTCTCAAGCATATTCAATCATTTCGCATATATTTAGATTATCAGAACTTTCCATATGTGATTCCCTGCTTATCAGTTTATAGAATAAGTCAATCCAGATTACTTTCCATGTATAGCACACGAGATAACATTATATCAATTCCATGTTGGCACTCAGTATCAGATCAGATCACAGCTATCACGATTCAAACTGTCATGCCACAACTTTCCATATTTCAGAGATCACATCCGTTTTGAGCACATAGCATCTTATCCACAAAGTCAATCAAATCAAATTTTTCCTAAATATAATATTCCAATCAGTATAAGGAAAGATATCAATTCAATATTGCACATTAAATTCAGTCGAAAGCATGCAAAGAATCGTATATGTGATTTTCGTCCAGGAATAGCCGATTTTCAACAGATATATCACTTTCCATATATAAACAACATATTTTCCATATATAACTCAGTAGGATATCTCATGCGTTATTTCCATATATAGCACAGAACGATATATCCTATCACAGGGTTGCCTATAACATGCGATCACATAGTTTCACCAATAAATCACCGAATCATATATGATGCAAACATTCAACACTTTAATCAATTTATAGCTCATAACTAATGCATGGTCGAATGTTATCATATACTTAGACATTATATTGATCTCAAATCGAATTGCTTAATTTATAGACCTAACGTCATTACAATTACATTGTTCATCAAAACTCTCTACGCTCATGGACCAAAAGGTCAACATTCTCCCCCTTTTCGATGATGACATGTAATTGATGCAACACGGAAGCATGTAAACATATTCGATCAAGCAAGTCATAGCACATATGTCTAAGTGTTCCATAATCACCAAGCAGAGCATATGATATTTCCTAAACCCAAATCATGCATATTTGCTCCCCCTGCCTAAGTGCAGTTATCTATATGACATGTGGAGATATATCATGAATGAATTTGCTCTCCCTGTCTAAGTGCACATATCTCATGTCATACGCAGTGATATATCATGAATGCAAAATTTTAAGTTACCCGTAAGTGTGCTCCCCCTGTCTAAGTACACATTTTCCAAACATGGTTCAAGCAGCAGATAATAATTGCAACAGGCTTATCACTTATCAAGAAATCTCACAAACGTTAGTAGGCGCAGATAAGTATCAGAGCATCACCGTATCAGAGTAAAATATCACGCATTGCAGTGTAAAGACATCAGAGATATATCATAAGATCATAGCATAATATCAAGCATCACAGATATATCAAAAGTGCAGCTATTCCATTCGTGAGTGCACATATTCCATATCATTTATGCAGATATTCCATGTAAAGCATTCAAGCATCAGAGTAAACATATTAGTGAAGTTCAGAAATTTTACCAAGCTACATTAGTTTGCTCCCCCTGTCCATATGAGGTTATTCCAAATGTCCAGAGCATAAATTCAAAGTTCCACTTAGAGCATAGATAGATATCATATAGGCAAAAGTCAGAATTCGCATACCATTATACTCCCCTTGCATACAGATATATAAAAAATGCAGCTATTTTTCATGCAAATTCAGTCAACACACATAAGATATATCATAAGCAACATATGCACTTAGATATTTTTCATGCAAATTCAGTCAGCACACATAAGCAACATAAGCACTAAGATATATCATAGGCGCATAAAAGGAATATCGTACACCAAATTTCGAATATCTAAGACAGTTCTTAGACCCCTTATATCATTAATTACTCAGAATTCTCCCCCTTCAGCAACAAAAAGGGATATAATAAGGCTTTAAGGCTGAAAGCTTAGCGCACAATAACTAAGGAGAATGAGAATGAAGGAAGCAATAACTGTAATACCCGTAAAATATAAATATGGGATTTTTGCTGTAATTAACTATGTATTTTTGCAAATTTGGAATTTCAATAAGAAAAAAAAATTTAAAATGGTGGAATCTATAGTAAATTTAAATTGGATTGGGCCATTATTGTTACATGAATGAGACCCAATGATTTAGTGGGCTATACATTATACTTAAAACTTGAATAAGGCCCAAGTTTAAGTATTCTAAGGCCCAAATTATAGGAAAATATTTATTATATGATAAGTCACTATATGATAAGCTCAAGGTTTACTTAAACCAAAAGAAAAAAATACGTCACCAACATCTTTATCATCATCTCACTTTCCAATCTATTGACATGACAAACATATTTATCCCCACATCAAACCACGAAAACCTTGAATAAGCATAACAGAGAATTAAAAGAACCATATAGAGGAAGGGTGCATTAAAGGCAAAAGAAATTTCGACAACTCAACTCTTAGCAAGAACTGTTCAAACGTGTGCTAGGTAAGTTATTTATCACATTGAAATCTTACTCGATATATTAAAGTCGAATCCTACTTCATATGATTACAGATTATGTTTTGAGAAGGTTTCGAAATACTGAAATAACTTGAGTGATCGAATAATTAACCTTGAACTGTACAAACGGCTTAATCATACTAGGAGCTTATATTTTTAGGTTTTATTCATGACTGTGTGGAAATATATGTGAATGGAAGTCCTCGAGATTTTCGAGAATATAATTTAGGAGGATTTTGGTAGAAAACCCTAACTTTTGAAGCTTAATATACTATCGTTATTTTCAATATCATGTGATCTCCTTGGTATACTCATTCTACCATCTAGCTTTAGTATTGTTGATGTGACCTAATATGTCGACTAAGAGAAATTGTTCGAACACTTGGTTGAAAAGTCAAAACAAAATGAGCCTCACGTGGGTAAAGGAAAAAGCAAATGAGCAGAAGTTTTTTGTAGGCGCCGAAGTAATTGTCTAAGACTGGTGCAGTTTTTTCTTTTGTTCAGATGGCCTAGCATCGAATCCTATTTCCTATAAATAGGCTTCATTCGATGAAGAGAAAGACGCACCACACAGATCTTCGCCTACTCCGAATAATTTCTTGTATAGCCTACTCCTAATATTGTTGTAGCTGTTTTGTACCGTGTCCGGTATATGTGTCTGTAATCTCTCCACATAATAAAGAAGTTCTACCCTCCGGCCCGTGGACGTAGGTCATTCTGACCGAACCACGTAAATCTCGTGTCACTGTCCAAATTTATTTTTCGTCTCTTTTATTTATTATCGTCATTTTTTCGGGCAAAATAATTATCGGGGATTTCCGCATATCCTAACAAATTGGTATCAGAGCCAACCCCGATTTATTTTTTAGCCACCATGACGATAACAAAAATGTCAATTGAAAAGTTCGACAGAAACGTCAACTTTGCAATGTGGAGTCTCAAGATGGAGGCCATACTTATTCAAGACGGTTGCGAGGTGGCGCTTGAAGGCGCAAAGAAGAAACCAACCGAAATGAAGGACGATCAATTTAATGAATTGGACAAGAAAGCCAGATCGGCTATTATCTTAAATCTCTCTTACGAGGTTTTACAAGAAGTTGCCACGGAGACGACGGCCATGGGTATGTGGGATGCGTTAAAAGCTATCTACATGAAGAAGACTAAGGAGAATCGGCTTTATTTAAAGCAGAAGCTATACAGTATGAAAATGACGGAAGGTACTTCTATTCTTTCGCATATTGATAAATTCGATTCTATCATTATTGATTTGGCGAACGTAGAAGTAAAAGTGACGGACGAAGATCAGGCCATAATATTGTTGTGTTCCCTTCCCTCGTCTTTAAAGCATTTTCGTGACACCATAATCTATGGAAAAGATACGATATCGTATGCTAGTGTCAAATCTGCTTTACAATCGAAAGAACAGATAGACAGGGATATTACGGGAGAAACAAGTGGTAGCCAGGCAGAAGGCCTGTTTGCACGGGGAAGATCAGAGCGTAGAGACGCTGAAAGCAGCAGATCTAAAGAAAGGTCGAAATCCAGGTACAGAAATAAAGTCTGTAATTTTTGCAAGAAAAAGGGACACATTAAAGCTGATTGTTTTAAATTAAAAAATAAGGAGAAAAATAATCAGCAATTTAATAAACCCGCCGAAGCTAGTTTAGCTGCTGATGAGAGCAATGGAACTATTTTTGTAGCAACTGCAAATATTGTTAGGTCTGATAATGAGTGGATCTTAGATTCGGGTTGTTCTTACCACATAAGTCGGAGTCGGGATTATTTTTCCACATATGAAAAATTTGATGGTGGATATGTTTTAATGGAAAATGATGCTCCGTGTAAAGTTGTTGGTAAAGGCACATTTAGGATCAAGATGTTCGACGGAATCATCCGAACGCTCACAGAAGTCAGACACGTTCCAGATATGAAGAGAAATCTGATCTCTTTAGGCACACTTGAATCTCAAGGGTGCAGGTTCTCAGGTGAAGGTGGAGTTTTGAAGATTGCCAGAGGTGCCCTTGTCGTGATGAAAGCTTGCAGGTCTGGAAATTTATATATTTTGCAGGGAACTACTGTTACAGGTTCCGCTGCAGTTTCGACATCCCCGGAGGTTGATACCACGAGATTATGGCATATGCGACTTGGACACATGGGAGAAAAAGGCTTGACGATTTTAAGCAAGCAGGGCCTACTTTGCGGTCAAAGTACTGGTAAGATGGACTTTTGCGAACATTGTATTTTTGGGAAGCAGAAACGAGTCAGCTTCAATTCGCCAGCTGTCCACAGGACGAAAGGTACTTTGGACTATATTCATTCTGATGTATGGGGTCCTTCTCGTGTTCCGTCCAAAGGTGGTGCAAGATATATGTTGACTTTCATTGATGATTTTTCAAGGAAAGTCTGGGTCTATTTTCTTAAGCAGAAAAGTGATGTTTTCCTAACATTTAAACAATGGAAAGCTTTGATTGAAAAGCAGACAGGAAAACAGATCAAGCGGTTTGCGGACAGATAATGGCTTAGAATTTTGTGGAAGCGAGTTCAACGAATTTTGCAAGAATGAAGGTATTGCTCGACATCACACTGTTCGAATGACGCCTCAACAAAATGGTGTCGCCGAGCGCATGAACCGGACGCTTCTAGAGAGAGCTCGATGTATGATCTCCAACGCTGGGTTGACAAATGATTTTTGGGCTGAAGCTATCGCCGCAGCATGTTATATTGTCAACCGTTCACCGATCAATTTCAAGACTCCTGAGGAAGTTTGGTCAGGTACTCCTGCTGATTACTCCAACTTAAGAATATTTGGGTGCCCAGCTTATATGCACGTAAACGAGGGAAAGTTAGAGCCTAGAGCTAAGAAATGTATTTTCCTCGGTTACGCTTCAGGGGTGAAATGATATAGACTATATAATCCTGATCCCAAGTCACCCAAATTCATGATTAGCAGAGATGTTACATTTGACGAGTCTTCTATGTTACATCCTTCGAAAGAGTCTACTAATTCTTCTAATGAAGAAAAGAAGGATAGTGTACACAGAGAGGTGGAGCTCGAGATCAACAAAGATTCTTCAGATGACCCTGCTACGAGTTCAACAGATCAAGAGGATGAGCCAGAAACTGATTCAGATCCTGTTGAAGATGAAAGCACCGGGCAGGAATATTCTATAGCCAGAGATAGGGAGAGACGGGAGATTCGACTACCCAGCGGTACGTAAATTTAGTTTCGTACGCTTTATCAGTGGCGCAAGAAACAGGTGGAGGCGGCGAACCTTCTACCTATTCGGAGGCAATAAGCGATGTTAATTCTGATAAGTGGCTGGTAGCGATGAATGAAGAAATGGAGTCTCTGCACAAGAACGGTACGTGGATTCTTGTGCCGCCGCCGAAGAAAAAGAAAATAGTCGGATGTAAGTGGGTCTTCAAAAAGAAAGAAGGTATATCTGGTTCAGACGATACAAGGTATAAGGCACGATTAGTCGCGAAAGGCTATAGTCAGGTACAAGGTGTTGATTTTAATGATGTATTCTCACCTGTCGTTAGACATAGCTCTATTCGTGTATTACTTGCATTCGTTGCCATGCATGATTTGGAGTTAGAACAGCTTGACGTCAAGACGGCGTTCTTACATGGCGATTTAGATGAACAGATTTATATGAAGCAACCCGAAGGCTTCATAGTTAAAGGCAAGGAAGACCAAGTTTGTCTGCTGAAGAAATCCTTATACGGATTAAAGCAGTCTCCAAGACAGTGGTATAAACGTTTTGATTCTTTCATGTTGGGTCATGGTTTCTCCAGGAGCAAGTATGATAGTTGTGTTTACTTCCGGAAGTTAAATGACAGTTCGTTCATTTATCTGTTGTTATATGTTGATGATATGCTCATTGCGGCTAAGAATCTTGCAGAAATTCACCAGTTGAAGGCCTTATTGAATGGTGAATTGAGATGAAGGATTTGGGAGCAGCTAAGAAGATTCTTGGTATGGAGATTAGACGTGATAGAGGAGTTGGTAAGTTACACCTGACCCAGGAAAGTTACCTCAAGAAGGTTTTGGAGAGATTTGGCATGAGCGATGCCAAACCAGTCAGCACTCCTCTTGCTAGCCATTTTAGGCTAAGCGCTGCTCAGTCACCATCATCAGAAGAGGAAGAAGCGTACATGGCACGAGTTCCCTACTCGAGTGCAGTCGGCAGTATTATGTATGCAATGGTATGTACACGTCCTGATATTTCACATGCTGTTAGTGTTGTTAGCAGGTATATGGCTAATCCAGGGAAAGAACACTGGCAAGCAGTGAAGTGGATTCTCAGATACTTGAAGGGTACTCTAAGCTTTTGTTTGGAGTTTGGCAGAAACAATGATACTCTCGTTGGCTTCGTTGATTCAGACTACGCAGGTGATCTCGATAAACGACGGTCTCTTACTGGTTATGTATTTTATATTGGAGGTTGTGCAGTTAGCTGGAAAGCTACTCTACAGCATGTAGTGGCGTTATCTACTACTGAAGCAGAATACATGGCGATTACTGATGCGATCAAGGAAGCATTATGGTTGACAGGGTTATTCAGCGAGTTAACCCAGAGTCAGGGAGTCATTAGTATTTTCTGTGATAGTCAAAGTGCGATTCATTTGACCAAGGATCAAATGTATCATGAAAGGACTAAGCATATTGATGTTAAGTATCATTTTATTCGTGATATCATTGCAGATAAAAAGGTGTTTATCAAGAAGATTAACACGAAGGATAATCCTGCGGATTTGTTTACGAAGGCTCTTCCAGTTTCCAAGTTCAAGCATTGCTTGGACTTGATTGGTGTTTTAGAAATGGTGAACTAGCCCGCTGGGGCTATGGACGGAGGGAGACAGAGACAGAGATCAATGTAGATTTGCGACATTACGGTCAAGGTGAAGATTTGTTGATGTGACCTAATATGTCGACTAAGAGAAATTGTTCGAACACTTGGTTGAAAAGTCAAAACAAAATGAGCCTCACGTGGGTAAAGGAAAAAGCAAATGAGCAGAAGTTTTTTGTAGGCGCCGAAGTAATTGTCTAAGACTGGTGCAGTTTTTTCTTTTGTTCAGATGGCCTAGCATCGAATCCTATTTCCTATAAATAGGCTTCATTCGATGAAGAGAAAGACGCACCACACAGATCTTCGCCTACTCCGAATAATTTCTTGTATAGCCTACTCCTAATATTGTTGTAGCTGTTTTGTACCGTGTCCGGTATATGTGTCTGTAATCTCTCCACATAATAAATAAGTTTTACCCTCCGGCCCGTGGACGTAGGTCATTCTGACCGAACCACGTAAATCTCGTGTCACTGTCCAAATTTATTATTCGTCTCTTTTATTTATTATCGTCATTTTTCGGGCAAAATAATTATCGGGGATTTCCGCATATCCTAACAAGTATGCATATTCATAAGGATTTGAACAATCTCGACAAAAGTTGCGTGTGTCTTGAAATGTTTTGTCGATACATGATAATTGTAGGAAGACTTCGAAATGTATTATAGAAAGTCGAGATATAATTATTCTTCTATAGATAAATTTCGAAAGAATTATAGATAGATGTCGAGACATATAATAAAGAAGGATTTCGAGATGTATCACAAGAAAGATTTCGAGTTGTACAACATAAAGATGTCGAGATGTGTTATAGGTAGAATTCGAGATGTTTGATAATAATAATAAAGATGTCGACATCACTATAGAGAGGATTTCGATAACCTCATGGTCTCGACATTTAAGGGTTTGACATATGATCTCGAGATTATAGAACTTCGACATTGGTTAAGGAATTCGACACTTAATATAACTTCGGCATTTTAAAAAGTTTTCTACACTTAATAAATTTTCGGTATTTTAGGGTTTTGTTATTTCTAGGGTTTTCCATATTTTAGGGTTTATTTATTTTTAGGGTTTCATAAATTTTAGGGTTTTGACAATTTTAGCATTTTCGAAATTCATATGACTTAGTAAATTTATTAATATGAAAATATTTATTATATTCAGAGGATCGATATATAGGGACTACACCGGACTTATTTGATAATACCAGGATGACAGGTAGGTGGATCATCCATCTACAATACGTAAGCACAAAAGTGAATTTATGTGTTTCCATGTGATTCGATGATTTACGTGACTTACGTGACTTATGTGTTATACCTGTTTTCCACTCGTTTAATATAAATCATGTTTATATGAGATTTCTAGTACATGCATGGCACGTGCATATCACGTTAGGGCGAGAGATGGTTGTACCGTAGTGAGACGGTAGTGATATGAGATATTGACGTACGGGGTAGAATGAGATGCTTGTGATTGGTGACTCTTAGAGGAGTCGAGGTTGGGCTCACAGGGCACCTGGCGGAGACAGGCGTGATCGATCTGTCTACTCGGGCGTGACCGTCCCGAGGTGCATACCGCCGGAGATATTGATGTGACCTGATAGGAGGCCATTGGCGTGATCGTCCAGTGCACTATCAGTGTATACTTTTGGTGCGGAGCGACCCGGTAGGAGGCCATTGGCGTGATCGTCCAGTGCACTACCAGGGTAGGCTGCCGCGAGACTTGGGGGTGGCCTCCCAGTAGTCTTTGCGCGCGAGGGTGTCGAGCCTAACCTAGGGCCCTGTGTTGTGTGAAATAGGAATGTGGGAAAAGAAAGAGTGTGCATTAAATCATGTTGCGAGATATTGGGATTGGGGTTGAGTGCACACTTGCATACATGCATTGTATTCACCTACTGGGCAAATTGCTCAGTGTTTACGTGTTGTAGGTACTGAGTCTGACGCCGATACGCGTCAAGACTGAGGCGGCTGGTGGCGGTGCTCCATGGACTTTTGAGGGCGGGGTAGTACATGGATGCGACCTGTGGAGCGGCTTTAGGACTTTTGGTTCTTTTGATATTTTTGGGGCTTCGCCCGTGTATAGTGAAGACGAGACGTATTATTATATTAGTGTATATTATCTTTTAGGAAAAAGTTTTAATTAGACGGGCCTTCCGCGGCTTACGTTGCGGAAATCCGCCACTAATCTTAATTAGAAAAGTAGGGTCGCCACAATTTGGCTCGATGACTCCTAATCAGTAAAGGATATCGTAGAATCTTGCCGCAATTAGGGGCTTCGTGAAGATATCAGCAAGCTGATCATTTGTTCCTACGAATTCAACACTGATATTCCCATTCTGAACATGGTCTCGTTTAAAATGATGTTTAACCTCTATATGCTTAGTACGAGAATGATGCACGTGATTCTTAGTAATGCTAATGGCACTAGTGCTATCACACAGAATAGAAATTTTGTCATAACCTAACCCAAAATCACTAAGGGCTTGCTTCATTCAAAGAACTTGTTGACAACAATTTCCTAAGGCCATATATCCAGCTTCGGTTGTGGAGACGGCAACAACATTTTGCTTTCTACTAGACCAAGTTGCTAGGGAATTTCCAAGTACTTGACAAGTTCCACTAGTACTTTACCCATCTCTCCTACAGCTGGCATAGTCGGCATCCGAATATCCCATTAATGGCAAGTTATCTGTATAAGAGTACCACAGACCAAAATTAACAGTACCCTTGATATATCTAAGTATACGCTTGACTACTGTCAAGTGAGATTCCCTAAGGTCAGACTGATATCTCGAACACATACCAACAGCAAACATGATATCAGGGCGAGTAGCAGTTAAGTAAAGAAGGCTTCCGATCATACCTCGATATTCTGTTTGATCAACTGGTGTACCTGATTCGTCACAGTCTATTTGTCTGATGCATAGGGGTGGAAATTGCTTTGGAATCGCTCATCCCGAATTTAGTCAGTAATTCCTTGTTGTACTTCGTCTGGGATACAAAGATTCCATTGTCAAGTTGCTTTATTTGTAACCCGAGAAAGTAGTTCAGCTCACCCATCAAGCTCATCTCAAATTTCTTCTGCATAGACTTAGAGAATTCTTCGCACAGATGAATATTAGTACTTCCAAATATGATATCATCAACGTAGACTTGGACCAGTATCATGTGATCACCTTCATACTTAATAAAAGCGTATTATCAATAGTTCCAGTCGAAAATCCTATGTCAATCAAGAACTTACTTAGCCTTTCATACCATGCCCTAGGAGCGTGCTTTAAACCATACAGTGCTTTATTTAATTTTAAAATTGGAAAATCTTCCCTAGCAAACCCTGGTGGTTGTTCTACATAGACTTCCTCATTTATAAAACCATTTAAAAATGCACTTTTACGTCCATTTGAAAAAGTTTAAAGCGTTTAAAGCATGCATATACAAGTAAAACACGTATAGATTCTAATCTAGCTACTGGAGCAAAAGTTTTATCGAAATCAATACCTTCCTCCTGGGAATAACCTTTTGCAACTAACCTCGCTTTGTTCTAGTAACTTTACCGTGTTCGTCGAGTTTGTTGCGGAAGACCCATTTGGTTCCTATGATGGATTTTTCGTCCAGTCTCTCTACGAGTGTCCACACTTGGCTCTTTTCGAACTGAGATAGCTCATCTTCCATGTCAGAGACCCGAGATATATCGTTTAGAGCTTCATGGATCGTCTTTGGTTCCATCATTGAAAGTAGTACATCATGGGATTCCTTCGTATCCTGATTTCGTGCAGTTGCTCGCGTTTTGATTCCAGATGTGATATTTCCTAGCACTTGATCTGTTGGATGACTGGAAGCATGTTTCCATTTTCTGCGTTGCTGTTCATCAGCTTCTGGTTCCAGCGTCTCAACATTTTCGTCTTTTGGAATATCTTCCTCACTGTCTTTAGTATCATGCAATTCCGCACAAGGCAAATCTATACCTTCCTCATCAGTAGCCTCTGCATTAGGTATCTCATCAAAAGTAACATGTATGGATTCCTGAATAGTCAGCTTCCTTTTATTATAAACACGATATACCTTAGAATGAAGACTGTAACCAAGGAATATCCCTTCATCTACCTTAGAGTCAAATTTTCCTCTCTTATCTCTATTGTTCAAGATAAAGCATTTAATCCAAACACATGAAAGTAGCTAATATTTGGTGTTCTACCATGCCAGATTTCATAAGAAGTTTTCTTTAATATCGGCCTAAGAAAAACACGATTAGACACATAACAAGCTGTACTAACAGCTTCCGCCCAAAACTGTTTAGGAATATCATACTCGTGTAGCATAGACCTAGCCATTTCTTGTAATACCCTGTTTTTACGTTCAACTACGCCATTCTGTTGGGGAGTTATAGGGGCAGAGACTTTATGACTATATTCATATTGATCACAGAAAGATGCAAATGATTTACTATCAAATTCCAGTCCATTATCACTGCGTATCCAACATAAATTCATTTCTCTTTCATTTTCAAGTCTCTTTACTAGCGATGCAAAGTTATCTAATGCCTCATTCTTATGTGCAAGGAATATCACCCATGTATACCTGGAATAGTCATCAACTATGACAAAGACATATCTTTTACTTCACAGAGACATCGTCTGGACAGGACCAAAAAGGTCGAGATGGAGTAATTCTAGAGGTCTGGATGTGGATATCACATGCTTTACCTTAAAGGACATCTTGGTCTGTTTACCCATCTGGCATACCTTGCACATTCTGTCCTTGACGAACTTTATGTCAGGAACACCTCTTACCAGTGCATTGCTTGTAATGTGAGACAGTAATTCCATGTTAGCATGTCCTAAGCGTCTGTGCCATAACCAGGTGTTTTCCTGTGTAACTGCTAAGCACTTGACATTCTGGTCAGTGATATCTTCAAGACTAATACAGTAGATATTTCTATCCCTAGATGCAAATAACACCTTATCATCATTTCTAACAATACACTTATCATTGTCAAAAGTTACCGTATGACCTTATCACATAATTGACTAATGCTAATGAGGTTATGTTCTAGATTCTTAACTAACCACACGTCATCTACAGTTGTATGTAAAGTGTTACCGACAGTTCCAACCCCAATAATCTTAGCTTTTGTGTTGTCGGTGTAAGAGACATATCCTCCGTCATACGCTTTCACCGACACAAACTTACTGATATCACCTGTCATATGGTCGGAACACCCACTATCGAGGACCACTTGTTTTTCTTGCTGGATTTTCGTCTTTGTACCTGCATGAATCAATTCTTTCTGAGGTGCCCAACTTTTGGGTCCTAAAATGTTAGCAGCAAAGTAACTCCTGTTAACACGTGATATCTCATGTGTCACAGACTGTGATCTGTCAAACACAGGTTGGCCAGTGTTAGAGATTTCAGGAACCTTCTTTGGCCTCCAAACATATCTAGATTTATCAGCTCTCTTTTAAAAAACAGTGGTTAGCATAATGACCGTGACGGCCGTATGAAAACATTTAGGTTTCCTAACAATTTGTGGAGGTGCAGCATATTCATTTATCGTGGAATATCCTATCCCTGATTTCCCAACATTTCTAGGAATACAAAGTAACATATTAATATTTTGTTTTCCTTCAAGAAGTCTATTAACAGTACATGCTTTTTCTCCTAAGGATTCCTTAACAATAGACATGTCTCAAGATCATTATTTTGCTTCCTAAGCTCTTCACAATTACACAATACTTTTTCTTCCTTAGGGATTTCTAGCTCGGCTCTCAAGCGTTCATTTTCTAGATCCGTTTGGTGCTTCTCTCTAGCTACGTCATCTCGTTGCCTAACCAAACTCTTTACTTGTGAGTTAAGCGACTTAACCCTCCTTTCTGCATTTTGAATTATTTCAAACATCTCTTCCTTTTCATCTACTTCAGGGACCGAGGAAGCGTTATCATGAGATTCATCTTGCCTAGCATATAATTCATTTAGAAAGAGTATTTTCTTAATAGTGGATGAAGAAGATACCTGATCATCATTATCGGCCATGTAGGCGAGATCTTCCTCCTCTTCACTTCCGGCCTCTTCCTAGTTGGTGACCATGGCTTTCTGCTTCTTTATCTTTTGTCACCATTTTCCATCGGGCAGTTTGAGGCGAAGTGGCCTTGCTTGTTGCACTTGAAGCATTTCTGCACATTGTTCCCGGATGACGATATTCCCTTGTTCCTAGGTTGGAACTTGGAGTTTCCTTTGAACTTTCTTCTCAGCCGAGACTTTTCAAAATTCCTGGTCAGCATGGCAATATGTTCCAGTATCTCTTCCTCATTCTCTTCGTCATCAGAATCAGATTCCTTCTGTTCAGCATTGAAAGCGATGGTATTCCTAACTTTTGGTTTTTCTTCCATGGAGATTTGAGTCATCTTATATGAGGTTAGAGATCAGCTCAGCTTTGAAACTGATAACTCGTCCAGAACCTTAGCTTCGTAGATGGCTATTACTTTGGGATTCCATTCTCTGGGAAGAGATCTCAGGATTTTTCGCACCTTCTCACCGTCTGGTATTTTCTTTTCCAACGAGAACATTTGATTGATGATGTTCATGAATCTTGCATCCATGTGGCTTATCTTCTCGTTGTCCTCCATTTTGAACAACTTGTATTGGTGAGTCAAAAGGGCTATTTCTTTCTTGTACAACTCGAGTGGTTCCCTCATGTGTTACTTAAAGCATGTCCCATATATCTTTGGCAGATTCGCATGAGCTCGCACAATTGTATTCTTCTCTTGTAAGCGTGCAGGAAATCATGTTCTTTGCTTTGGCATTTGAGGAGATTCCTCGCTTGTCTGTTGCATCGTAGTCAGAACCTTTCTTTGGAGTTCCATCCGTCTTCTTAGGAGTGTAAGGTCCAGTCGTGATGATATCCCACAGATCAAAGTCAGTAGCAAGCAGGACTTCCTTCATCCAGTTTTTCCATATGGCGTAGTTGGTTCCATCGAAGAGTGGTGGCCCGGAATGGGATTGTCCCTCTGCAAAACATCGAAACTCAAAGAAGCTATTAGATCTTTAACTCAGGCTTGTTATGCCTGTCGTTTGAGTAACCCGCTCTGATACCAAATGAAGATAAAAACGTGCCTAAGAGGGGGGTGAATTAGGCTTGTAAAAATTTTATGCTTCTTCTTTTCACAAATCCTAAGTGTAGTGACTGATCACTATAATGCACCGTAGCTGGATACAAAACTGATTGATTAGCCCAATACACCAAGCCGAACTCTAGACTCTACTAGGTTACCACACGCCGAGTTTCGTTCCTCGGAATCTCCTGATCCCAACAGACACAGCTCGTTATCGAAGTGCCCCCGGAACTCGTCATTCCCTTCACGTGTGCGTAAACGTCGACCTTGCCTCCTTGGTATTGGTCACGTCCGACGACAACATGTCCGAAGACAGAATATATGGTGAGAGGTTGGAATATCAGGATAAATCACTCGTTCAGCGATGGAGTCACAAGTTAAAGCTCAGTATGGCAGAAACCTATCGCAAGTGGAGTCTCAGGAATCTCTCAATATGTTTCTGCTCAAAAATCTCTCGTAGGCGTATGTTCTCACAAGTTTCTTAGTCCCTCGAAATAATGAAGTGTTGCTCATATATAAACCTTTTCACTCAACCATGGAAAATCAGATCGAGTATTAATCACCAAATCAAGCACATAGTCCATGCAATTTTCGAGTAGTCAACATGCCATGTAGATCATGCTCATAATCAATGTTCACAACGGTCATTAGCTCATTAATGCATGATCATATTCCAAATAAAAGCTCAGTTAAGCATGAATATATTCCATATAAAGACTCAGATTTGTTCTCAAGCACATTCAATCATTTCTCATATATTTACATTATCAGAACTTTCCATATGTGATTCCCTACTATCAGTTTATAGAATAAGTCAGTCCAGATTACTTTCCATGTATAGCATACGAGATAGCATTATATCCATATGTAGCACTCAGTATCAAATCAGATCACAACTATCACTTCAAACTGTCATGCCACAACTTTCCATATTTCAGAGATCACATCCGTTTTGAGCACATAACATCTTATCCACAAAGTCAATCAAATCAAATTTTTCCTAAATATAATATTCCAATCAGCATAAGGAAAGTTATCAATTTAATATTGCATATCAAATTCAGTGGAAAGCATGCAAAGAATCGTAAATGTGATTTTGGTCCAGGAATAATTGATTTTCAACAGATCACTTTCCATATATAAACAGCATATTTTCCATATATAACTCAGCAGGATATCTCATGCGTTTTTTCCATATATAGCACAGAACGATATATCCTATCACATGGGTTGCTATAACATGCGATCACATAGTTTTACCAATAAAATCACCGAACATATATGAATCAAACATTCAACACTTTAATCAATTTATAGCTCATAATTAATCAATGGTCGAATGTTATCATGTACTTAGACACTATATTGATCTCAAATTGAATTGCTTAATTTATAGACCTAACGTCATTACAATTACATTGTTCATCAAAATTCTCTACGCTCATGGACCAAGAAGGTCAACAACAGGTGATATAGGTAATTTTGTGTCGTTAAAGGCGGTTGATGGAGGATACGTTTCGTACACTAACGACGCAAAATACAAAATTGTGGGAGTTGGTACTGTCGGTAACAATTTAAATATTACTATAGATAACGTATGGTTTGTTAGGAACTTAGAACATAATTTAATTAGCATTAGCCAACTATGTGATGATGGACGTTATCCTTTGCTAAAGATAAGTGTTTTGTCAAAAAGGATGATGAGGTTGTGTTTAGTGCATCTAGACATGGTAATATCTACTGCATCACTCTTGATGATATTGCTAACCAGAACGTCAAGTGTATAGCAGTTATGCAGGATATCGCATGGTTGTGGCACAGACATTTGGGACATGCCAACATGGAACTGGTGTCTCACATATCATGCAATGAATTGGTGAGAGGTATTCCAGATATGAAAGCCATCAAGGACAGAATTTGCAAAGCGTGCCAAATGGGGAAACAGACCAAGACGTCTTTCAAACCTAAGAATGTGATATCTACGTCCAGACCACTGAAACTGCTGCATCTTGACCTTTTTGGTCCGGTACAGGTTATGTCATTGAAAGGTAAACGAATGCATTTGTTATCGTAGACGACTATACTAGGTACACATGAGTCTTATTTCTTGCACAGAAAAGGCTTTAGATAACCTTGCGCCACTGATTAAGAAGCTAGAAAATGAAAAAGAGATTAAGGTCCGGAAGATTAGTAGTGATAACGGTCTAGAATTTGATAGTAATTCTTTTGCATCTTTTTGTGATGAAAATTGTTATAGTCATAATTTTTTAGCCCCTATTACGCTGCAATAGAACGGAGTGGTCGAAAATAGAGTATTACAAGAAATGGCTAGGACTATGCTAAGCGAATATAATACTCCAAAACATTTTTGGGCCGAAGCTGTTTGCGGCTTGTTATGTCTCGAATAGGATTTTCCTTAGACCGATTATTAAGAGAACTCACTATGAACTTTGGAACGATAAAACCCCTAACATAGGATATTTCCATGTATTTAGCTGCAAATGTTTCATTTTGAATGATAGGGATAAGAGAGGAAAATTCAATTCCAAGGTAGATGAAGGGATATTCCTAGGTTACAGCCTTCATTCCAAAGCTTAGAGTGTTTAATAATAGGAAGAAGACTGTTCAAGAATCTGTGCATGCTACATTTGATGAATTTCCTAACGCAGATGCTACTGAGGAAGGTATATTTGTATTTCCCGCAAGTAAACAGGTTACTGACAAAGAGGTAAACGCAATTCCATTGGAACTAGATACTGAGTCAGAGGAACCTGAGGCTTCAGACGAACAACAGCGCAGAAGTTCAAACATGGCTCTAGCCATCCCACTGAACAAGTCATAGGGAATATCACTTCAGGCATCAAAACGAGAGCAACTGCACGAAATGATACTGCTGAGAATCATGACGTGCTGTTGTCAACCATGGAACCTAAGACAGTGAATGAAGCTCTTGACGACGAATGGTGGGTGATTGCCATGGAAGAAGAGCTAGCATAATTCAAAAAGAGTCAAGTGTGGACTCTTGTGAACAAACCTAATGTAGCGACCCTAGCCATCGCTACCATTTCTAGACTTGTCTTACGTGCCTAACTACGTATTTAGTTAGAAGAAATACGAAAATGCGGAATAAAATTTTCCTTTTCCATAAAGGAACATCGTTTCGTTACATGTCAAAAGAATGCTTCCATACTTTCTAATTATATTCGAGTTCTATCTACATGTGTCGTGTATATTTGTGCAGCAAAAGATCCTATGCGTCCGGCCTCACAGGTCATCATCCACGTACACACCACCCCCAAAAGTCGCCCGGAAGCTTCAAAAGAATGCCTTGCCGGCTAGGCGATCACGTACCATGTTCGCTGGGACCTACAACACATAAAACGCGGGATGAGCTTATATAGCCCAGTGAGTAGGATATATGCATGCTGTGCTCGTGTCATGACTTGCAGAGGCACATGGGCCAATGCTCACTAATTCTCACAAAATCATGTCATGTCTTGTCCTATCTTGTCTTGTCATGTAGGGTCCCTAATACACCTCTTGTCTTGCACGTGTCTTGTCTTGTAGGGCCCTCTGCTAATTCTTGCTACGAGGGCATTTGCCCGATTTACACGTCTTGTCTTGCACGTGTCTTGTCTTGACATCGGTGACATAGAAAGTCACCTCGTAGCATTAGAAGAGCCGTAATACATGTCTTGTCTTGCACGTGTATTGTTTGGTAATTAATGATAAACTAATGTTAGCAACTATTTGTCGCGCCCCGGCGATCATGCGTAAATACATGCCATGTCTTAAAACACTCGTGAGACTCGTCTATGCCCGTGAAATGCAGGTATGAAATGCCAAATGACTTGTCATGCCATGTCATGTATCGTGTAATTCATGCCATGTAATAATTCACACAGAATCACAGAAGCACGTAGCCACGTAAGAAATCCACACTTAATTTTATGTGTCGTAGTTGAAAAGTCCCACTTACCTGTCGTCCGTAGATTATTAGCAAGTGGTCCTTCAAAATTGTTTGTAACGACGCGTCCCATACCGGGTGTCACTATAGCATCGGTCCCTACCGGGACCAGTGGAGTTGGGCCCACCACACTCCGACTGATAGTCTGGCCCCACTGTACCACCATTTAACCTTTTAGCGTGCTTCGTGCACTCGCTCACACGCACCCTGAGAAACTTCCCAGGGGGTCACCCATCCTTAGATTGCCCCAAGTCAAGCACGCTTAACTTCGGAGTTTCTATAGATGGACTCCCGAAAAGGTAGGTCAACCTTGGTGATATGAGTAGTACTATCAATCCTTTTATACGATTCTTAGCCTGACACGCTCATACATTGTCAGTCTCAGGATCCCCTCTCATTCGGGTGTCGGATCGGTTCGTTCCCGCACCCCTTCGCCTAGAAGCCTGCCAGGAGTCGCTCCTTGTCCGTGCACCTCTCTAGCACCGGCGATCACTCCCCGCCCTCATCGGCCCCGGGCGTCACATGCCCACCAGCTTCCGCCTGGTTCGTCCCCGAACCAGCACCGTACTGTGAGAGGTTGTGCTCTGATACCACCTGTAACGACCCGTCCCATACCGGGTGTCACTATAGCATCGGTCCCTACCGAGACCAGTGGGGTTGGGCCCACCACAGTCCTACTGATAGTCTGGCCCCACTGTACCACCATTTAACCTTTTAGCGTGCTTCGTGCACTCGCTCACACGCACCCTGAGAAACTTCCCAGGGGGTCACCCATCCTTAGATTGCCCCAAGTCAAGCACGCTTAACTTCGGAGTTTCTATAGATGGACTCCCGAAAAGGTAGGTCAACCTTTGTGATATGAGTAGTACTATCAATCCTTTTATACGATTCTTAGCCTGACACGCCCATACATTGTCAGTTTCAGGATCCTCTCTTATTTGGGTGTCGGATCGGTTCGTTCACGTACCCCTTCGCCTAGAAGCCTGCCAGGAGCCACTCCTTGTCTGTGCACCTCTCTAGCACCGGCGATCACTCCCCGCCCTCATCGCCCCGGGCGTCACATTGTTAATCCCCATTCCAAGCTTAAAATTCTATCGTCAGTGTACCGTCTAAATTCTTGAATTTCCTAAGTATTAAAACGCTTAGCTAATGGATAAATAGATACCGAAATTTGCTAAGTACAGTTAACTCGTAAAAGTTATTAGTTCGTGAAATTCATGGCATGGCTCGTAATTCGTGACTTCATATAATACGTGAAGTTTGTAAAACTAATTAAGTCTTGATTCGTGACTTACTTGTGGTTCCAATTCGTGAAGTTTCTATGCCATAATAATTCGCGAAGTCCTCGAGTTCGCCAACTAGCTCGATTCGCGAATCCTACTTGATTACCGAAGTCACCTACTCTCACCCTCGGTTCGCGAGTTGCTCATTTAGGTTCGCAAACTAACTTGTTCCGCGGGTCACTTCATCAATTCGCCAAGCCTGTCTAGTTCGCGAAGTGTTTCATGGGGTTTGCCAATTTATCTAATTTGCGAAGTCATATTCTTACTAATTCGCGAAGTACAAAAAATCCTAGTTCGCGAACTCGCTCAGCCTCGCGAAGTGTTAATTGATTCGCCAAACTCAGCCTGCAAAGTACACGTGTTCGCCAACTACTCTATCATGTCTCAATTCGCCAACCTCTTTTCTCTCTAAATTAGTGAAAATCTCATTTCGCAAACTCTCGTGGTACAGCAATACTTCGTGTAACTTATGGCATACTATACAGTATTCCAAGCTTGCACAATCGTTATATTATTTTATCCCTATACTTGTTCCTACACCACAAAAATTCGCCACTTGAATGATCCGACATTATTTTATTCCTATATTTTTCCACTAAGCTCGTGAAGCCCCCCCCCCCCCCCCCCCCCCCCGGAATTTGTGAAGGTTTTCTTATAATTTATAATTCTTTACTTATGCGCCTATTGAGCTACCTAAGGATTTTGTGAACTGTACACATAACTTCACTAAGTTCATATAATTTATTAATATTCACACCTTACAATTCGTCAAGTTCCATGTGCCCCTACTATTATTTTATTCCCTATAGCACAAATTCCAACCACTTAATTCATGAAGTTTGTTGCCTATAATTTGCCAAGTGTACTTACTAGATGATAGTATTACTTTATTCTCATTCTTGTTCATTACTTACACCACACCAAAGTTCGCCAAGCTTGCTACATTATTTTACTCCTACACCTCGTGAAGTCCCATGTGCCTACAATATTATACTGTTATTTTATTCTCCACACACTCATGGAAGTATTTGTTTGGGAGGTCCAATCATTTCAATCCACCAAGTCCAATATCATTCCACTTAGTCAAGGCTTCGCGAAAGTTTATCTCGTGGATTTATAACTCGCCAATTCAATTCATGTAGTATACAATTCGCCAAATAGACTTCGTTCGCGAAGTCATCGTCCTCACAATTCGCAAAACAATGGTCCTGTGGGTTAGTGAAATGGTCCCTCGGTTCGCGAAGTCTATCAAGCATCACCCAATTCGCAAAACTCCTTCACTTCGTAAAACTTCATCGGTTCGCCAAATTTCTCACCGTTCGCGACCTTGGACCCGCAAACCTCCTACTTCGCGAATCCATGAAAGAGGGGTCTTGAGTTCGCAAAACTCTCGACCCATGAAAGTTTCCAATTCAAACTTCCCGAACTCTTTACCCTCGATTCGCAAAACTCCGTGGATTCACCAAATCTACTCGAGCTCGTCAACTAGGGTTCGATTCGTGAACCTTAAACATTTTTAACACCTGAAGTCTTCAAGGGCTTCGATCAAAAGCCATTTCTTCAAAGAACCGTATGAATTCTATTTAAGTGTTAAACCTTTTCTTAAGAACCCTCGTGAGCCTACTTAAGTACTTCAAATCCTATATCATCTTTCATGTCCAATACTCCTAAAACTCGTCATGAATTCTTTAGCTCGAATGACTATGATTAACTTTCCAAATAATTTCCTTGCCATTCAACTTACATGAAATCTCTCGTGTTTTTCTTAATTCTCAAGAAAACAGTCTCTCTCTAACTTTCTCTCTCTATGTTTTCTCTCTCACAAAACCCTAAAGCCGTCACCTTCATCTTCGTCTCCCCTCCCCACCGCCGGTGACCACCATCCGCCTCGCTACTGATCGGCACCGGTCGCTCCCCCACCCTCCATCGCCGGGCTCAAACGGCGATGGGAGGGTTTTAGACCCATCTCTTTCATCCCCTCTTCTTCGTGACCCCCTGACTTCTTACTTTTCGTCTCCTATGGCTACCTCTGAGTTGCGGGACATGGATTCTCTCAGTTTGGTGCCGGATTACGGCTTGCTTCGGAAATCCATCCCCGAGTTTGACAGCCTCTTCGATGCTCCTTCGTTTGAGGGACTTTTTGGACGTGTCACTAGCGTGCGTCCCGATTCCCTAGCCTCGTCGGCGTACTCTCCAAACCGGCCGAGCCCTCCCACAATGGAAACTGCGCTCACCCGTGAGCTTGTCTCATCCCCCCTGTCAACACAAAGAATTAACCCGCCTCGACCACTGTGGTTTCCGCATCGACACCGACGGCTCACCTCCCACACAGCCCCCCTTCGTGATACTACTCAAGACGCGCTTACACCAATGCGGAGGGGCACTCCACCGCCACCAGCTCGTTGTAACCTGCACTTGGAAGATCAAGATGGTGAAGATGCGCCGCCTCTACTTAGCGGCGCGGCTATCATGGAGCCTCACGACGTATTAGGGTTCCGATGGCTGCTCAACATAATCCTATTGGGCCTATTGCTAACATTAGGCCTGGACTGGAGGTGGACGCTTACCCTAATACTGCTGGGCCTAATACTTCTGCTGGGCCTGCGCATGTGGTGGAGGATGAGCCCACCATTCCTGTTGGGCCTGGTACCCCTTTTGGGTCTGGACTTGTAGAAAAAACCACCCTTAATGGGCCTACAAGTGAAGAGGATGAGCCCACCATCCCTAGGCCTAATGCTTCCAAGGGTTCCCCCACGATAGCTGCCCTTCTCTCCTGCGCCGGCTATACCGAACATGAATCGCACACTAGGCTGCCTAAGGAGGTTCCACTGGCCGGAAATATTAGTCCAGGACCTTCATTCTCTGACATTGTTTCTGGTGTCAACAGCAACCGAGGAAGGGCTAGCTCGGCACGCCTCCCTCTAACTTACACGACCCATACTGTCATTGATGGAGTCTCTGTAGCTCGGCCTTCGTGGGAGGTTGCTCAACAAGGTGCCGCACGGTGGGATCATACACTCGTCGGGTATTTCTTTGGGAAGCGCCCGTACTTCCCACATGTTGAAAGCTTTGTCCGATCTATTTGGAAGAACCTTGTCGAAGTAAGATCGACGATCAATGGTTTTTTCAAGTTCCGTTTTACCTCGGAGGAGGCGGCAGCTGCGGCCTTGGAAGGTGGACCGTGGCTCTTGCAGGGGCAGCCGATCTTCCTCGAGGCTTGGCATTTGGGTTTTTCTTTTGAAAAGAAACAGCATCCGACTATTCCGCTTTGGGTTAGACTCCGAAACGTCCCGACGGAATACGGACACAAGCGGGATTAGGAATCGTTGCTAGTGTGCTTGGGAAGCCCCTGTTTGCGGACGCAGTGACGGCTCGCGCAGAACGCCTTGAGTATGCTAGGGTCTGTATTGAAATAACATTGACTCAACCTTTAGTCGAGCGACTCAATCCACATTCCAACCAAGGATGGTAGCTCCTCGGGGGTCGTACCCGTTAGTGTCGAATACGAGTGGCGACCAAAAAAATGCTCGTCATGTGATTCTTGGGCCCATTGTATCGCGACTTGCCCCAAAACCCGGCCGCAACAACCGCCTAAAAGATCTGCCAAGACCCACTCGCTTCCTATCAGTTCGGCTAGGACTCCCAAGGCCGCCGCGGTCATGCAGCTTAACAAACTGCCGCCACGGCTGGCTACGGTGACAACACAAGAGCGTGCATGGAGTCATATGGAATCCAAGGGTAAAGTCATAGGTCATAAGGAGGCCAACGTGGCTGGCTTCGATGGGGAAGGCAAGCAAAGCCGCCCCACCCATTCCTTCGATCGCAATACTCAGCCATTCCTTCGATCGCAAGCAAAGTCATAGGTCACATGGATTTCCGCTTGTTTTTGGCTTGCTTTGTCTTGTTTTTCGGTGCTGTTTCTGTGGCCTTGGTTGTGTCCATGTGAGCTGGTAGCTTGTTACCAGATGGTATGTGCTCCCTGAGCGAACCACATGTATTGCCTTCCTTTTTTTATTTAGTGACCATTTCCCAAAAAAAATTCTCAAGAATAGAACAATTAAAAATCCCTAGTTACGACAGAAACTATAAGCAATATTTTGACTTACCAAAACTCGAGATCTTGAAGGGCTTGGGATGTTATCAAGCCTTTCGTTCGAACTATTCTTCTTCCTTATCTTGAATTGGACGTGTTTTGCTTCTTGTTTAAGGTGTGGATAGATATTAAAATAATCAAAATAGGTTGATGAGACTTAAGTGGCGTGGGACTTCCTTAATCTTAGGAACATTGTCCCAAAAAATATCTATTCTGGGCTTTAATGTTGGAATTAAATCCTGACCCATAACCCAAAGTCCAATTTCTATCCTACTACTTTTATTATCCCGTTTCTATTCTTGCTAATACTATTATTTCTATTTCACTTATTCTTTATTTTTGACAATGCCTAGTAAGTTTTGGTATCACGGTCACATAAACGTGCATAAAATTCATATCACATAAGCACCTAATTAATAAATGAAATTAATAAAATCACGTAAGCACGTAATTGCCGTACGGTTATTCACAAAATCGCATAGGCACAAAATTCATGACTTCGTGCGGGCATGCAATTAATCCCTAAAGTTCACCTAGGTCACATAAGACATATAATATATGCACACAATTTTATTGGCCGGCCTAAATTACGGGGACCCGGGCATTACACCTAACGACAAGTCCATCATAGGCATGGAGTGCGTGTTTCGCAACAAACTGGACGAAAACGATAACGTGACACTGAACAAGGCCAGGTTAGTTGCCAAAGGTTATTACCAAGAAGAAGGTATAGATTTTCAAGAAACCTTTGCACCCGTAGGCTTGAGTCAATATGCATTTTACTTGCATATGCATCTTTTAAAAGATTCAAACTTTTCCTAATGGACGAGAAAAGTTCATTTTTAAATGGTTTTATAAATAAGGAAGTTTATGTCGAGCAACCTCCCGGTTTTGAAAAAGAAGAATTTTCGAATTACGCATTCAAATTTAACAAAGCGTTATATGGTTTAAAACAGGTCCCTAGGGCAGGGTATGAAAGATTGAGTGGATTTTTACGAGACATGGGCTTTACAACAGGAACAATAGATAAAACTCTATTTATAAAATGCGAAGTGAATCACATACTACTTGTGCAGATATACGGTGATGATATCATATTTGGCAGCACTGACATCACTCTTTGCGAGAATTTATACAAGTCTATGCAACAGGTATTTGAGATGAGCCTAATGGGAGAGAACTCACGTACTTCCTTGGATTGCAAAATCAAACAATTGGACACGGAAACATTCATATCTCAAACGAAGTACACGAAGGAACTACTTGAAAAATTCGGAATGGCTCATTCCAAGGTACTTCCAACTCCTATGCATCAGACCGCCAAAATTGACAGTGATGAACAAGGTACACCCTTTGACCAATCTCACTTGACAGCAGTCAAGCGAATATTTAGATATTTGAAAGGAACAATCAATTTTGGAAGTTGGTATCCAAATTCCAAGGAATTCCCATTAATGGGATACTCGGACGCTGATTATGCCGGTTCTAGAGAAGATAGGGAAAGCACTAGTTCGCCAATTCCTAGGGAATTCCCTTGCAACTTGGTCCAGTAGGAAACAAAATGCCGTCGCCCTGTCCACAATCGAAGCAGAATATATGACCTTAGGAAGTTGTTCTCAGCCAATCCTTTGGATGAAACAGATCTTGAGTGATTACCGTTTAAGGTACGACAAAATCCCTATTTTCTGTGATAGTACTAGTGCCATTAGTATCACTAAGAATCCCCTACACCACTCTCGAACTAAGCATATAGAGGTGAAACATCATTTTATTCGAGATCATGTCCAGAAAGGGAATATCAGCACAAACTTCATAGGAACTAATGATCAGCTGGCTGATATCTTCACGAAACCCTTTATTGAGTGTAGATTTTGTGATATTCGCGATCGATTAGGAATTATTGAGCTCAAATAGGGAAGGTGACTAGATAAGTTAGCCCTAAGTATTTCTTTGATCTTATCTCCTTTAGGATCTCCTCGACTTTAGCCTTTGATTCTATTAGCATTCTTTTTTGATTTCTACGTTATCTATCCTATTTCATTCACTCATGGAAAGGTTATTTTTTTCCCTAAATAGATTCACTTCGAGATTTATGTTAAAATCTATTTTTAGCCGGAAATTCCTTTTAATTTCTGAACTCTGATCTTAGCCCTTATTTCCTTCCTCAATCTCCGTGAAATATCACCTTTTCCTTATTCAATTCCATCTAACGGGCAGTTTCCTTTTTTATACCTTTGAGCTTTTTGGAAGTTACCTTTGATTTCTTTTAAAAATTCAAATTTTGAAATCCCTTCTGAAGTGTAAAATATGCCTAAGAGTATCAACATTATCTCCCTAACCCTGTTTCACAAAATATCCTGTTATTCTCATAAAGCGTTCCCACGATATTACCTAGTTATTTGCAAGCGTTTCAGTTTTGTCTCACAGAAAAGTAAATAGCAGAAAGTAAAGTGAGACGAGATTTTTATACAGGTCATATCCCCAACAAGGGTTTAATCCTGTCCTTGGGGTGTGATCTCCCAAAGAGTTCCAATCAATCACTGAGTAATATCGGTTATGGTTACAAAATGATCGACCCTTACACAACCGAAGCGCTATGGATACTAAACCTCCACCTAGGCTGCCGCACGCTAAGTTTCGTTCTACATCGTTTTCCCAGTAAACTTATTCCCGACTGGGCACAGCTTGCTACCGAAGGGCCACCGAATCCACCAAATTCGTCCCTTCACGTGCGAAAGACTCCACTCGTGCTCCTTTTTGCGCTCAACACGTTCGAAGACAAATCACGTCCGAAGACAAGGGTTTTAGGGTAGGGTGTTGCTAAAGATCGCTCACGGGTACAGATTCGCAAATTTAAGCTCAACACAAACTGCGAATTTTTCGCAAATTAAAGCTCAAAACGGTCTAAGGAATTCGATGGCTTGTGTGTTCGTTTGGTACCCTTCAACGTGAAGTGTTTATCTTCTATATAGACCACGAATAGCTACACTTCACAAGGAAAGTTAAGCGCAAGAGAAAGCTCAATAATCGCGTGCATGAACTCAAGGAATCATGCCAAGAATAAACCAATTAAGCTCAACGGTCATGCATGAATTCTTACCATAAATACTAGAGTCTTATTTTCATTCCAAGGTAATCCCATCCGTTTGTCAGCACATTCCATATATAGACTCGATCAGCATATTGCCACATATAAGCCCAATCAATTAATCACTTTCCAAAATATAAATCCCAAGTCGCATAAGGAAAGATAGATCATGATTCAAATAATATAGCACTCAAACGGATATATCATGATATTCTTTCCTAAAATAAATCTATCACATGTAAGCATTTTATCAGAATATCTTTCCCATATATATCATACTCATTCATATCCGGGTGATCACAGCGATATTCTTTTCTAAAATAAATCAATCACATGTAAGCACTTAATCAGAATATCTTTTCCATATATATTAGCAACAGTCGTTCATAGGTGATCACAGTGATATTCTTTCCAAAAATAACTCAATCACGTGTACAACTCACATATCACTTAACAGAATATATTTTCCATATATAGCAGACAATGATATTCCATTTATACGAAAACGTTCATAACCAGGTGATCACAACAATATTCCAGTTAAGCACAATACACACAAATTCGATTTTCTTAGCAATTTAATCACATTTAAGCACTTAATCGAATAAGTTTATATACTTAAACATCATAAATCATACATATCGAGTTTTCTAAATTGTACCCCCACAACACATAATTACTTGGAATAATCAAAACTCTCATAATCATTTGGACCAAAAAGGTCTACAATCTCCCCCTTTTTAATGATGACAAGTAACTAATGCATATCTTAAGCATATGAGTACACTCGATATGAAACCATTTTAGCGCATAGCATGTTTAAGTATCAAAGCATGTGATATATGATCAGAGCAAATTAATTTATCAAATTCTAAGGCATGCTCCCCCTGCCTAATTGCTAATATTCCTATGTAAAGCACAACAGCAAAAATATATAGCAATTACCAGGTCACATCATACGAAATGTCACAAGTCACCATGGAATGTCACAAATTTTCAGATCATATCATTTGGAATGTCACAATACCATGGAATGTCGCAAATTATCACACCATATAAGTTTGCTCCCCCTGCCTATGTGCGGAATTCCTTAATCCTTAATAAATCACAAACTCAAGCACAAAGGGATTAAGACATAAGCATATAAAAGCAAGCCGATAGTATTAGTCGCATTCCAAGATAACTAAGGGCCAAAAAAGTGAACGACTCGACACCAAACACCCAAAACACGGCATTAGTTGCACAAAATTCTCCCCCTTCAACATCAAAAAGAGGGACCCAAACACAACCAACCTACTTAAACCTGCAACAACCACGACCTTCAAACCCAAAAGCCAGCGAAGTGAAGAACTAGTAATAGACACATACGGGAACTAGGCATAATAACGCTAGGAGATCACTAGGGAATGACGTTATAACAACTGGAATCGCTATCAGATGAGGCAGATGAGGATTCAGTGATATTCAGAGCCGTGGAGATCTCCTTTATATACTTCTTCCTATTATCATCCTTGATGCCCTTAATACTCCGTTTCAAATCAGTTATGGTTCCTTGCTCGTCGTCGTACTCTTGATCATTTTTCTTCCTGATTTCGAACGTGTGGCTTTCAAAGAGATTAGAGATTTGATCAGAGCAGCCTTTCGCTTCTGGTCGGAGGCAGATCCGGTGCCTTTGGTTTTCGTCACGATTGAGATCGAAGCATTGAAGAGCGAAATAATGAAGTGAAAGTCTTAGGGTTCAATGAATTGAAGAAAGAAGAGATTGGATGGTTATGGCCGAAAACTTCTTGGATAAGAATGGAAAGGATTTTGGAGAGATGTGATATCGATTAGACGTGAGGATAAGAAAAAGATTTCAAAGTTTGAAATTTCAAAGATCATTTGTGGAAAGGAAACTGCCGTTTAGATGGAATTTGCTGAAGGTAAGAGGATATCTCGCGGAAATTAAGGAAGGAAATAAGGACTTAAGATCATAGTTCAAAAATAAAAAGGAATTTTTGGCTGAAAATTGATTTTGACATAAATCTCGAAGAGAGTCTTAAACCATAATCACTCAAGGTCTGTTTCATCCGAAGGATTTGCTGAGAACAACTTCCTAAGGCCATATATTCTGCTTCGGTTGTGGACAGGGCGACGGCATTTTGTTTCCTACTGGACCAAGTTACAAGGGAATTCCCTAGGAATTGGCAAGTACCATTAGTGCTTTTCCTATCTTCTCTAGAACCGGCATGATCAGCGTCCGAGTATCCCATTAATGGGAATTCCTTGGAATTTGGATACCACATTCCAAAATTGATTGGCCTTTTCAAATATCTAAGTATTCGCTTGACTGCTGTCAAGTGAGATTCCCTAGGACTCGATTGATATCTAGAACATGACCAGTAGCAGACATAATATCGGGTCTGCTTAAAGGGCAAACTTTCGATCATGCCTCTATACTTAGTTTGGTCAAAGGGCGTACCTTGTTCATCACTGTCAATTTTGGCGATCTGATGCATAGGAGTTGGAAGTACCTTGGAATCAGCCATTCCGAATTTTTCAAGTAGTTCCTTCGTGTACTTCGTTTGAGATATGAATGTTCCCATTAGCCTCATCTCAAATTCATGTTGCATAGACTTAAAAAAATTCTCGCAAAGAGTGATGTCAGTGCTGCCAAATATGATATCATCAACGTATATCTGCACAAGTAGTATGTGATTCCCTTCGCATTTTATAAACAGAGTGTTATATATTGTTCATATTGTAAAGCTCATGTCTAGTAGAAACCTACTCAATCTTTCATACCATGCCCTAGGGGCCTGTTTTAAACCATATAAAGCTTTGTTACGTGATTCGAAAATTCTTCTATTTCAAAACCGAGAGGTTGCTTGACATAAACTTCCTCATTTATAAAACCATTTAAAAATGCACTTTTCACGTCCATTTGGAAAAGCTTCAATCTTTTAAAAGATGCATATGCAAGTAAAATGCATATTGACTCAAGCCTAGCGACGGATGCAAAGGTTTCTTGAAAATCTATACCTTCTTCTTGGGAGTAACCTTTGGCAACTAACCTGGCCTTATTTCGTGTCACGTTACTGTTTTCGTCCAGTTTGTTGCGTAACACCCATTTCGTGCCTATGGTGGACTTGTCGTTAGGTCTTTCCACAAGAGTCCACACTTGGCTCTTTCCGAACTGTGCTAGATCTTTTTCCATGGCAATCACCCACGATTCGTCGTCAAGAGCTTCATTCACTATCTTAGGTTCCATGGTTGACAACAGCACGCATGTTATTCCTCAGCAGTATCATTTCATGCAGTTGCTCTTGTTTTGATCCCTAAAGTGATATTCCCTATGACTTGTTCAGTGGGATTGCTGGAGGCATGTTTGAATTTTCTGCGTTGTTGTTCGTCTGAAGCCTCAGGTTCCACTGACATAGCATCTAGTTCCAATGGAATTGCGTTCACTTCTTTGTCAGTAACTGTATACCTGCAGAAGACACAACTATACCTTCCTCGGTAGCAGCTGCTTTAGGAAATTCATCAAATGTAACATGCACAGATTCTTGAACAGTCGTCTTCCTATTATTAAACACTCTAAAAGGTTTGGAATGAAGACTGTAACCTAAGAATATCCCTTCATCTACCTTCGAGTCTAATTTTCCTCTCTTATCCCTATCATTCAAAATGAAACATTTGCAGCCAAATACAAATATCTGTTAGGGGTTTTATCGTTCCACAGTTCATAGGGAGTTCTCTTAATAATCGGTCTAAGAGGAAAATCCTATTCGAGACATAACAAGCCGTACTAACAGCTTCGGCCCAAAAATGTTTTGGAGTATTATATTCGCTTAGCATAGTCCTAGCAATTTCTTGTAACACTCTATTTTTCCTCTCGACCACTCCGCTCTGTTGAGGCGTAATGGGGCTGAAATGTTATGACTATAACCATTTTCATCACAAAAAGATGCAAAACATTTACGATCGAATTCTAGACCATTATCATTCGTAATCTTGCGGACATTCATCTCTTTCTCATTTTCTAACTTCCTAATCAGTGGCGCAAAGTTATCTAAAGCCTCACTTTTGTGTGCAAGAAATAAGACCATGTATACCTAGTATAATCGTCTACGATAACAAAGGCATATCGTTTACCTTTCAATGACATAACCTGTACCGGACCAAAAATGTCAAGATGCAGCAGTCCAGCGGTCTGGACGTAGATATCATATTCTTAGGTTTGAAAGACGTCTTGGTCTGTTTCCCATTTGGCACGCTTTGCAAATTCTGTCCTTGGTGGCTTTCATATCTGGAATACCTCTCACCAATTCATTGCATGATATGTGAGACATCAGTTCCATGTTGGTATGTCCCAAACGTCTGTGCCATAACCATGTGATATCCTGCGTAACTGCTAGACACTTGACGTTCTGGTTAGCAATATCATCAAGAGTGTTGCAATAGATATTACCATGTCTAGATGCACTAAACACAACCTCATCATCCTTTTTAACAAAGCACTTATCTTTAGCAAAGGCTACGGTATGTCCATCATCACATAGTTGGCTAATGCTAATTAAATTATGTTCTAAGTTCTTAAGAAACCAACGTTATCTATGGTGATATTTAAAATGTTACCGACAGTACCAACTCTCACAATTTTGGCTTTTGCGTCGTTAGCGTATGAAATGTATCCTCCATCAACTGCCTTTAACGACACAAAATTACCTCACCTGACATGTAGTGGGAGCACCCGCTGTCGAGATACCACCTGTTTTACTTGCTGGAATTCCTCCTTCGTACCTGTAGAAAGTACTCTTCTGAGGTACCCAATTTCTGTTGGGTCCTAACATGTTAGCGGGGAAATAACTTTGTTAACATATGAGATTCATCCTGCGTAGATGGTGATCTCCTATTACAATTAGATACAACAGTGGCATTTTTTTTGGTGTAAAGTCCTGTATATATAGATTGAAGGAAAAAAATACAAGATGTGTGGGAGGGTACTCCGCACAATCAACCAGTAACAGGCTACTGGGTACAACTCAAATGGGAAGCATCCCTACTATCTACCATGCAACTCTCCAAAGTCGTCGTATAGCTAAACGCCGAAGATCATACTTAGTAGAAATTCCACTAATACGCATGGTGGCCAGCGCAAGCACACAACCAACAAGCCGATCAGGGGACGTAGTAGTTCCTTCCTTCCAGCGCCTGTTCCTCGCCTGCCAGATATGGTAGACAAGTGACGCTAGCACATGTCTATACGCCGCGTGAACAAGATGTCGCCCTCGCCATCTGGTCGCCGCCCACCGAATACCCTCTTTCCACTCCCTATACGGCCACGACCATCGAATACGTCTCCTCAGCAACCGAAGACATCTGCGTGAATATGCACACTCGAAAAAAAGGTGCTGAACCGTCTCGTAATGCAACTCGTCAGAGAGGATACACGCAGGCCTACCCGCCTCTGAGCAACCCAAGGCTTATCTCTAGTCGCCAACCGATCTTGTATCCCTAGCCAGAGGATGACATCATGATGTGGCAGCTTCAGTGGCCCTCCAAATAGGGTACCCCAACATACTGGTTCCCGTCTGAATCGAATCGCTTCCCTCGCCGACTTTGCAGTCATAATCCTTGTCGATGATCCTGTCCAAATCACCCCGTCCTGTTCACCCCGCACCACCTGAGGAAGAAGGCGACTAATCTCCATATACTCGACAGACCCTTGCCCAGGCCAGTTCCGTCCCTGGGCACCAATCACCACACTCAGTCGTGAATCAGCAGGTAGATCCATCGCAATAGGCCCTCGAGGAAACCTCTCTAGTAACGGGGTACGCAGAAGCCAAGGATCCTTCCACAGCCATGCCCGATCCATCTGCTACCCTAAAGGTAATAAGTGTACGTATCAATGGTCGCAGCTGTAGCATCTTCCTCCAGCTCCATGTATCATTTGGCGAGATGGTCAGATCCCACACTGATCGAGAGTGTAGCCGTGTCCTATAAAGCCACTCAACCCAAATCGAATCAGGGGCTCTTGTGAGGACACTCCATAGATGCTTCATTAGAAGTGCCTTGCTGTCTGTCTCGATGGATCTGATGCCCATACCTCCTTCAGACATTGGCAGACATAGGACTTCCCAAGCAACCTTAGCCGTCGATCCCCCCCAAAGAAACTTCCTAAATCGCATCTCCAGCGATCGAACAACGCCTTTAGGAAGCAAGAATACCCCAGACCAATACGCATGCATGTCCTGAAGAACCGACTTAACAAGCTGGATTCTTCCGGCGTACGACAACGACTGATTAAGCCATGACCCGATGCGCTGATCCACTCGCTGAAGTAGCGGTACACAGTCCGCTATGGAAAGTCGCGTAGTAATAAGTGGTACTCCAAGGTAGCGTACCGGAAGATGTCCTATCCGATATCCCATAAGTGACTGAATCTGCACGGTCAGCCCTTCCGCCCGCCGTGAAAGGTACATCTCGCTCTTGTCCGGATTAGGGTGTAATCCAGTCAAAGACGCAAAGCGCCCTAGAGCGTTCTTCAGTACGTTGATCGACACAGCATCTGCATGGTTGAAGAGAAGCAGATCATCCGCGAAAGCCAGTGATGCCAATCTCAATGATTCGCAGCGCCAATGGTAAGTAAACCTCGGCTCCTCCAAAATGCTCAGCGATACCATCCCATGAAGGATCTCCATAACCAATGTAAAAAGATACGGCGATATGGGGTCTCCCTGTCGAAGTCCTCTCTTCCCCACAAAGAACCCAACCACCTGGCCATTCAGATTAAGTGAGAAAGCTGTCGTCGTCACGCATGCCCTAATCCACCGAATAAAGGTCGGGTGAAAGCTCATAGCCTCAAGCACAGCCAGCAAAAAACTCCACTCCACCTTATCATACGCCTGGGCCAGCAACACATTGTCACTGGTGCGACGACTCGGTATAAAAGCTGTCTGCGTCCCATGCACCAACCCAGGTAGAAAAGGCTTAAGTCTGTTCGCCAAAATCTTGGAGATGACCTTGCATTACAGCACGAAATAGGTCGAAATTCCGTCGCACGGCGTGGCGTCTCTACCTTTGGAATGAGCGTGATAAGACTGCTATTGATCCCCTTAAGTAGTTTACCCGTTGCAAAGAAGTCCTGTACAGCCCTCACGACGTCCTCTTTCTTTTCCCACATTCCTATCTTACATCACATGGGGCCCATGGTTAGGCTCACGCGCGCAATAAATATCATGGGTGGTCACGTGATTCCACCCGTGCGGTAAGCTACGCCGGTAGTGCACTGATCGATCACGGGCCACCTACCAGGTCGTCTCTTCCACAATAAATTATGGGCGATAAAGCCCGTATCCATATATATATATATATATATATATATATATATGTATAATCATCTGGCATTTTGCACCTCTAATCGACCACATCCGAGTAGGCAGATCGTTCACGTCTGTCTCGGCCAGGTAATCTGTGAGCCTAACAAGTCGTAATTATCTTAATCTATCCCATGTAACAATACCTCGCATCATCACCGTCTCAATACGGTGGAAATAATCTCTCTGCCTGATATGAAAATGCACATGTCATGCCATGCATATACGTGATGGTACATAAAAACGTGGTTTCACATAAAACGTACATAAATCATGTAAATCACGTAAGTCACATAAATCATCGTATCACATAAAGCACGTAAATCACATATGTGTTTACGCATTGTAGATGGATGATCCACCTACCTGTCCTCCTGCTATTGTCAAATAAGAAGTCTAGTGTAGTCCCTATATATCGATCCTCTGAATATAATAAATATTTTCATATTAATAAATTTACTAAGTCATATGAATTTCGAAATGCTAAAATTATCAAAACCCTAAAATTTCTGAAAACCTAAAAATAATGAAATTCCTAAAAATAAATAAACCCTAAAATATTGAAAATTTATTAACTGACATACAATGTCGAAATCTTTTCTGACTTGATGATGTCGAGATCTATACAAGCATAACTAATGTCGAGATCTATAATATGTCGAAATCTTGGAAATGTCGAGACATCCTTGTATAAAAATGTCTCCAGAAAGAAATGTCGAGACCTTCTAATGTAAATGTCGAGATTGTTGAATCATGTCGAGACCTATAAAAGATGTCGAATTCTTCACACAATGTCGAGATCACAATGAAATAGAAATATCGAGATCTTTAAAAGGTAAGTGTCGAGATCTCATTATTGTTAACGCATTCTCGAAATCATGTTATTAGACATATCAAAATCCTTTTATTATATATCCATCTATCTATAATAAAAATACAACACTCAACATACCTTGAAATCATTAGTGGTAACTGGTACTATATCTCGACATTATCTTTCGAATTTATTACATATCTCGAAATCATTAGTGGGATTATACCATGTCGAGATCTAAAAATCATGATCCTCCCAAAAACCCTAAAACCAGGGATACATATTCTATCGACATCAGCTACAAAACTCATTCCTAACTCCGAGTACGATGCACCTGAAAAGTATTAAGACCCACCCAACAACTCAGATTGTTTCTACAAGTATTCCACAGATAAAGTCTTCGATCTCAGCTTATCGAAGCTATATTATAAATCTGAGGTTTATTCTTAACATATGGCTTACGAAACTTCCCACAATCCATTCTAATCATATAGTAACTTCACGTTATACCTTATAATAACAGGAGTGTATTAATTAAAACACCTCTACATGTAAATTCCATACCTCTCTTTGAAGCTTAGTTCTTGGAGAGCTCAAACGTGTGTTTCACTTATCTTACTAAGGGTTTCTTATTTAACTTTCCAAGCTTAGAGATATATATTTGCTTGTCATGTCATTAGGTTGGGAAATGAGAAAGTAAAGCCATATAGGTGACGTTATTTACCTCCTTGTTAAGCAATGTTGATCATTATCCTATTTCTCCTTAAGACTAAAATGAATTATTACTATGGTGATATAGAAAGATTTTTGGGCCTATCTTGTTCTATTATTGTTCTCTTCATCTTAATTCATATGATGTGGTTTCGTTATTTTGACATGATAAGTTGTTGATATGTATATGGAACCATTCGATAATTGTGATGATTAGACAACTGGATGACGCTATTTCCCTTACTAGTAAGCAACTTGATTCCTAATGTTTAGCTTTGCAAATTTGGGCCTTAGAATACTTAAACTTGGGCCTATGTTTTGAATTTTAAATGTAGCCCAACTAATTTATCCCGAAAGTCGTACATATTGTAATTAATTCTTTGGGTAAATTTGGAAATAGATGTTGACTATTAAAATTCATATTTTCATTATTAAATTCCCTAAATAGCAAAATCCCGTATTAATTTTTTACGGGTATTACAGTATCTCCCTCGTCGCCTTCGACACAATCCGACAATGAACAGCCTGAGACGAGAACTCGAGAATATCCACTGTCAAAATCAAAGGATCCCACCCCACCCAGATTCGCGTACCTGGACCCTCATCATAGTCGAAAAACCAGCTCCATCGTGCTCTAATGCCACTCGAAATCCTCCCCGCATTAGACTCAGCAACACGTGTTTCCAGAAGACCAATCATACATAACTGTTCATGTGCTATCAACTCCCCCACCGCGCTCCTGTGGTCTTGCTTGTTAAGACCACGAACGTTCCACGCACCCAACGCTATGAATGCACCCCATCATGGGCTGCATGATTTTTAGGGCCCAATTGAGAGTCAGTCACATCGGTCAACTCACTTAGCGCTTCGAATCGGTTGCTCCTCTCGACAGTAGGTGATCGAATGGGATCTATTAGCCTCGGTACCTCTGGGCGTTGCCTTAACACGCTCGCCTCCCCCTGACAGTGTTCCCCACTATGAGGCATAATATGGGACCCATTAGCCGCCTTAGGTAACATAATATGACAACAGTGGCATTTACAGTTGACTTCTTAGGTCTCCAAACATACTTAGCTTTATCAACTTTCTTTAAAGGACAGTTGTATGCATAATGACCATTTCTACCACAACAGAAACACTTAAGCTTACGCACAGAATGTTTAGCATGCTTCCCTTCGGTGGAATAACCTATCCATGACCTACCAATGTTCGTAGGAGTACTTAATAGCGTATCTAGGTTCTGCTTACCCTCAAGGAGTCTATCAACTTTCTGTTTTTCTCTATCTAAGGAGTTCCTGAGTTCTATGATATCTCTAGATAAGTCACTGTTTTTCTTTTCTAATTTCTCACAGTCACATGGAATTTCCTCTTTCTTAGCAGCCACTAATTCTCCTTTCAAACATGAGATCTCCAGATCAGCCTCATATTTTTCCTTAGCTAGGCCATCTCGCTGCTTTATCAGTTCCTTATTCAAAGAATTTAGTGACTTAATCTTTCTCTTTGCTTTTTGAAGTAATTCACACAATCCTTCCTTACTTTCTTCTCTATCAGAAACAGATGAGTCATTTTCGTAATCATTCTTATATAAACTATTTAGGATATGAATTTTCTCAATGGAGGAAGAACGAGATACCTGTTCCTCGTCAGCCATGTGATAATCGTCCTTGCTTTGTTCCATTTTAGAGTCGTCAGATTCTGTCACCATGGCCTTCTGCTTCCTCGGTTTCTCATCCTTGATTGTTTGGCATTCATGTGCATAGTAGCCTGGTTTGTTGCATCGGAAGCAATTATGAACTTTCTTCCGGGCGTGGCGATTTCCTTGTTTTGTTCTGGAATTTGCTCGAGTTCCCTTTGTATCTCCTTTTCTGTACGAATCTTTCGAATCTCTTTGTAAGCATGGGTAGTTCGTTCATCAGGCCTTTTTTTCATCGTCATAATCAGATTCTTCTTGGTTGGATCTGAATGCAATAGACTTCTGATTTTTGTGCTGCGACTTCTCGTTCATTAACGTTTGAATCATTTCGGAAGAGATGAGAGAGCCAATCAATTCAGAGATTCTCAGTGCTTCCAGATCTTTGCTTCGTAGATGGCAGTAACCTTGGCATTCCAATCTCTTGAAAGTGTGGCACCCCACCATCCACTAGCCTATTCTAACGTTATGTTACATGCCTAATGAAGTTATAAATTGGAAGACATGTGAAAAACCCGTAATAACTTTTTCCATTTTGACATCAGATTACGCTTTACATGTCAAAGAATGCTTCCAATATATACATAGGGGGTGCGTCTATGCGTGCAAAATAATCTATGTCGCCCGGCCACGCAGGTCGTCATTCATGTACACTCCTCCTCCAAAAGTTGCTGGAAGCTTGCAAAAGATGCCTTGCCTACGCTGGGTTTTCCTAGGTCGCACCCTCCCAGGTCGTCCCCTCTGCCATGCTGTAGCACGCTGGTAGCCCACGCTAGATTCCCCCTAGGTCGCTCCTTCCCGCCAATATCTTCGGTGCATCAACACCGTCAGGGCATCAACCCTATCATACATCGGCAACGCATCAACGTTATCTGCAAAACCATCGGCGCATCAACGCCATCTCGGTGTCATAGAACCCGCCCTTGACTCAACTATGAGTTGACAACAAATGTCCACATCGGCAAGTATCGATCGCTTTCAAGTGATATACAACATGCATACTCAACCCGCACAACCCCCATATATGATCGTGCATGCTCGTGAATATGCAACATGAAATAATGCTAAACTACTTACCATGCATAGGCATATATATATATATATATATATATATATATATATATATATATATATATATATATATATATATATTTAGGGGTGGGCGTTCGGGTTCGGGTATTCGGGTTTTACCCGAACCCGATCGGGTTCGGGTAGTTCGGGTCGAGTAGTTCGGGTTATTTTTCGGTATCGGGTAACCCGATACCCGATAGTTGTTAATCGGGTCGGGTATCGGGTAGTAATTTACTACCCGATCGGGTTATTCGGGTACCCGATATATTTTTTTTAAAAAAAAAAATTATTAGTTTTTACATACATTAAAAACGTATATAATACATATATCAATATATAACTTGAGTGATGTTAAAGTTTTAAAAAATATTTCTACTAGTTTCTTATCTTAAGTGTATAATTAACAACTGATAATTTATATTAATGCATAGATCATCATAAAAATTTAAAATATATTCTCAAAATTTTTATTAATGTATAATTAACAACTGATAATTTATATCAATGTATATATTATATTTATTGAAAACAAAATATCCAAATATTGTAAGTGATATTAATATATAACATGAATATTTTAATATTATTGAAATATAATATTTTTGGTCATATTCTAATTAAAAATCGGGTACCCGACTACCCGACGTCGGGTATCCGAACCCGATATATACCGACAAGTGGGTACCCGCCGTAAATCGGGTCGGGTTCGGGTATTGAAAATCTTAACCCGAACCCGAACTACCCGAACCCGAACTACCCGATTACCTGACTACCCGACCCGATGCCCACCCCTATATATATTACTTCACAAAATTTAGGTAAGCCAGAGGCACATAAGTTGCATAAATTAGGCGCGTATAACATGTTATGTGTTGTAGTCGAAGTGGAGTTTCCACTTAACTGTCGTCCGAGTTAAACTAGCTTATTTCTTTGTGACGTTCCCAATTTCCGTTAAGTTATGTACTCCCTCCGTCCCGGTAACTTTATCACATAAGTTGTCGGTCACGTAAATTAAGGTGGTATTATTATAATATTATAGTAAAATGAAAAGGTAACAAAGTGTATTTTTACACGTCTTTTAAGAATATTTAATATTATTATATTAATTGTTTGTGATAGTTTTTTGCTAAATAAAGAAAGGTGATAAAATTAGTGGGACGCCCGAAATTGCAAAATGTGATAAAATTAATGGGACGGAGGGAGTAGTATTCAATATAGCTTCAGTATCATATTTGATTGGGTGACTTATTTCCAACTAAATTGGTTAGACTATACTAATTTGTTAATTTTCTAAGTCGTTCGATTTCTATTAAGTTATGTAGTATTCAATATATGTGCAACTATGTAGTTTGGCGAAAACACCTAAGTGTTGGGTCAATTCGCCCGATTTGTGAAGCTTGGAGTTGTTCGATGGAAGCTTGCGTTGCAACTAGTTTTGCCCGATTTATTAGCCCTCAAATCGCCGAATCTTATTGGCCCAAATTGCCCGATTTGTAAGGTTTTTACTTGGTTTCACCGACAGTTCCAAGCCTCCAAGTCGCCCGATTGATAGGCATGGAATCGTCCGATTTATGGTATGAAGTCCCTCAACTTGTCCGATATACCATGCATGGCTTTCGTGTCGCCCGATTGGTTAGCAAGATTTGTTAGCCTTGGAATCGCCGATGGGGAGGGATGTGAACCCCGCTGTTGATGGTGGGGCAACCGGCGAATTTGGTGGCGGATCCTCAGAGGTGGCTGTCGTTAAGGATCGGACGGGTAACGCGAGGGTTTCGGCTGTACCATCAGCTTCGACTGTGGGAGCGACGCAGCAGGCTCGGGCTGTTGTTGGTGGGGGACCACTGAATCCGATCAAAGGGATTCTTCGCCACACGACATGCCGCTAGAAATGGGGGCGTCCTGATAAGCCGCCACCGCGTTTGGCCGTTTGGAGGTGCGTGGACATGGATGTTGCCATGGCTGAGGACATAGGTCGGGATGTCCTGCCGCCTGAGGCTGCGGCCGACCCATCGAATGCATAGGTGGTTGCGACGGTACTTGAAGCTGAACCTATTGCCTTCAGTCGGCCTTCATCACCAGGGGAACCTCGTCGACGTTTGCCGAGGTGGTTGCGGGGTCGGGAGGTGTTGGGCACAACCCAAATAATGCAAGTAACCGATCGGTGAAAGGGGATCAGCGACGCCTTAATCTCGAATATGTTGCCCCAACATCGACGGTTGACAAATTTACGGTGGTGTCCCCATCTTGGGAGGTGGCCCGTAAAGGTCTAGCGAGGTGGGTTCACACCTTGGTCGGGTATTTCCTCTGGCGGAAACCATATTTTCCATTTGTGGAGAAGTTCGTACGGGCACGGTGGAATGGCTTAGTGGAGGTTCGGGCCACTACAAATGGATTTTTCAGGTTTCGGTTTGAATAGGCTGCGGCTATGACCACTGTGTTGGAGGGCGGTCCTTGGCTTTTGCAGGGTCGACCGCTTTTTCTTGAAACTTGGCGGCCGGGCATGTCACTTGAAAGAAAAGAGCTTGTTGAGGTACCTCTCTGGGTGAAGCTATGGAATGTGCCGAGCTAGTTCTGGACCCAAAATGGTTTGAGCATCGTGGCTAGTGGTGTTGGCCGCCCACTATTTGCGGATGGGATCACAGCAATGGGGAACGGATTGACTATGCGCGTGTCTGCCTCATGAAGACACTTGCTACTCCAGTCATTGAGGAGGTTCACATTGAGGTGCCCACGGAGGAGGGTGGTAAGGCAGGGATTATACATGTGAGCAGTGTGCGACATGAGCCCATGGGGATACCCAGTGTCCCAAACGGCAAGAACGGACACAGCCGGTGCAGCCTAGGCCCCAAGCTACTGCGAAGCCCGCCTATATGGGGGTTAAGGCGAAGGCTAATGCCCCTGCCCATGCAAGGCATAGCCAGAAGGATGAGTCTCGCGGGTGGAATGTGCATAAGGATTGGCCCCAAGTGGGCGCCAATGGTAAGGCAAAGGTGGTGGCGAACCCTTCGCACTCGAAAAGAGTTGACTATCCTAGCCATGGGGGCTCTCATGAGGCGGCATCTTCGACGGGGCCGCACATCCCAAGGCGTTATGCTGATCCGTCTCAGTGTGATCACAACTCCTTTGCTGTACTTGGGGGGCTGGAGGACGGGGATTTGGTTGATACTAAGCTAACTATTACGGGCCCTAAAGAGCATGCAGCCCTATCAGGGCTTCATTCATAGCGATAACCGGTTCGTGGAACGTCCGGTCTTAACAGGCAAGACCACAGAAGGGTGGTGAGGGAGTGGGTTGGGCAGGCAGGTTTGCGACTTGTGCGTCTCCTCGAGACGCGCGTGTCGGTTGCAAATGCGGCTTGAATTTCGGAGGGTCTTAGGTCACGCTGGATGTAGTTTTTTGATTATGGTCCAGGCACCCGAATCTGGGTGGCTTGGGACCCGTCTTGGCTTCGGGTCACTATCGTTGCTAAGGTCCACCCAGGCGGTGCACTATCAGGTTGAATTGCTTGGATCGGGTGAGACGGTTTTTGTCTCTTTTGTTTATGGGAGTTCTAGGCGCGAGGATCGCCGCTCTCTTTGGGACGAGCTGATACAATATTCAGCCTTACGTGTAGAAGATGCATGGTTGGTGGCCGGGGATTTCAATACCATCTTGCATGCGGGTGAGGGTCGGGGAGGGGCGCTAAACGTGACTGATATGGCTGATTTTCACAATTGTCTAGTCCAGGCGGATCTCTCATCTCTTCCATCCACGGGCCAGGAATTTACTTGGTACAATCAACAAAGGGCGCTGGCGGGTATCTGGCGCAGACTAGATCGCATGCTGGGGAATCCCCAATGGTTCGTCAGGTGTTCGGACAGTTATTATAGATGCGAACTTCCAGCCACTTCTGATCACTCACCACTTACCTTAGTGGCTGTGGAGACTCGACAAAGGGGCTTGAGTTTTCGATTCGAGAACTTTCTTATTAAGGAACCAGCGTTTTTGGACCAAGTTCGCGGGGTGTGGGAGTCCCCCGAGGCAGGGTTCCCTATGTACGTTCTGGTAAATAGGTTGAAGCGCCTGAAACCTATTTTTAAGCAGATGCGTCGGGCCAAGGGGGATTTGGCGGCGAATGTAGCGGAGACGATGCGATTCTTAGGGATCGTTCAAGACTTTGCGGCGCGATTCTTAGGGATCGTTCAAGTCTTGAACGATATCCACGGCGCGATATCGTTCAAGACTTTGCGGAGACGTTGCTGTCGTTGCTTATATGCGCGTGCCGTGGAAATCGAGCACACGGCTTTGTCCCAACGTGCTAAATTGGCGTGGCTAAAGGATGGGGATCAGTGCACCTCCTATTTTTTAGGAAGGTTGCCATACGTCGTGCGACCAACCGTATCTTATTGTTGGAAAGTGCGAGTGGGGTTCTCTTGGATACACCGGCTACAGTGGAGGGGGAGCTACTGGAGTTCTACCAGGGGCTATTGGGCCAATCTGTGAGGGATTCCCCCGTCACTAGGGCCGAGGTGCAGGGGTCCATAAAGCGCATGCTTTCCCCAGCGGCTGCTCTAGACATGGTCCGGCCAGTGGAGGAGAATGAGGTACGCCAGGCACTATTCTCTATGGGGGATGAGAAGGCGCCTGGTCCAGATGGATACACCGCTGCTTTCTTCAAGGTTGCGTGGGATGTGTTGGGGACTGACTTTACGTCCTCGGTCCAGGACTTCTTCGTGACAGGACGATTACTGAAGGGGCTGAATAGTACCCTTATTACGTAGATACCCAAAGTTCAGTCCCCGAGGTGAGCGACGGATTTTCGGCCAATTTCTTGCTGCAATGTCATTTATAAAGTTATTTCACAGATTCTGGCGAATAGGCTGAAAACAACGTTAGGCGGTCTGGTCCATAAATCGCAAACGGCGTTCATTCCTGGGAGGAGGATCAGCGATAATATTCTTATGGCCCAGGAGTTATGCCTGGGTTATATGAGCAAGGGACGGCCGCCTAGAGCTATGCTCAAGGTGGACCTTGCCAAGGCATACGACAAGGTCGAATGGAGCTTCCTACTTGCCACGCTTCAGGCTATGGGTTTTCACCCTAACATCGAGTGCATCCGGGCCTGCGTAACTACCTCGACTTTTTCCATTAACATTAATGGCCGACCGGTGGGGTTCTTTGAGGGCACGCGAGGGTTACGCCAGGGTGACCCTATTTCGCCGTACCTATTCACGCTGGTGATGGAAGTTTTGCATGGCCTGGTTGACGAACGGATTCTCATGGAGCCACAGTTTCGCTACCATTGGACATGTGAGGCCACCACGTTGTTTATGCTAGTTTTCGCGGGTGATCTTCTCCTTTTTTGTCATGCTGATGCCGTCTCTGTGGGGGTTCTGAAGAACGCATTAACGGTTTTCTCGACTCTGTCAGGTTTGTACCCAAACCCTGACAAGAGTGAGATGTATCTATCACGACGGGCGGAGGGTCTAAAGGTACAGCTATAGGCCATTTTTGGTTTTCGGGAGGGTCACTTACCTGTCCGCTATTTGGGGGTACCGCTGATAGCTTCACGCCTTACGATTGGGGACTGTGCACCGCTTTTACAACGCGTTGACGCTCGGCTGGGATCATGGCTAAATAAGTCCTTGTCATATGCAGGCAGGATCCAACTGATAAAGTTGTCCTTCAGGCGTTACATGTATATTGGTCGGGGGTGTTCCTACTGCCCAAGGGTATTGTTCGTGCCCTGGAGTCTCGATTTAGGCAGTTTTTATGGGGTGGCTCTTCGGCCAAGGTTGCATGGGATGATCTCTGTCTTCCGCCGTCTGAAGGAGGGCTGGGACTTCGCTCGATAGCTACTGATAACAGATCATTACTGGTACAGCTTTTGTGGAGGGTGCTTACGCGTGCGCCAGATTCTGTGTGGGTGGACTAGTTGTAAAGTACACGCCTACATGCGAGGTCCGTTTGGGCTGCCCCTATCTCGGCCAACACATCATGGAGCTGGAGGAAACTCATGCAGTTGAGGTCGGTCGTACTCCCACTTATCTCGTTCAGGATTGGTGATGGCTCTACGATATGGTTATGGGAGGATCCTCGGCTACAGGAAGCGCCACTTCTGGACCGCTACCCAAGAGGCCCTCTAGCGATGGGGCTTTCGGCGGGGACCTGATTGAGTGCCGTCATTGATGCCCATGGATGGAGCTGGCCGGGAAGGACGACGACCGAATACATTGACTTCAGTCGCCACCTTCCATCTGTTGACCCGACCTCGCCAGATAGGATACTATGGAAAGGGGCGGTGGATGGCTGAGCCTCCGCCAGCGTGATTAGGGAGGCCCTGCGTTTTTGCAGGCAGCCTACACCTTGGTCGGCCTTGTTTGGGGGACCTTTAGAGGTCCCTAGGCATGAGGTTATCCTTTGGCTGAGTATACGGGATCGCATGTCTACGAGGGATAAACCTTGGGTGGCTCAGCGAGCGGACACCCCTGCTTGTGTTCTATGTGATGTGCTACGCTATGAGACGGTTCAGCATCTGTACTTCGACTGTCGGTTCTCTCGTCAGTGTCTTCGGCTGCTTAGACAACACATCCGCTGGTCATGGCCTTACAGGGACTGGGCCGACGGCATTTTGTGGGCTTCAAAGAAATGGCGAGGCAACCATCTTATTTCAGCGGCTTATCGACATGTCTTGGCCTCTTTGGTTTACCATATTTGGCAGGCACGCAACAAGCGCTGGAAGGAAGGGATCATCACGACTCCTGACAGGCTGGTGGCTGCAGTCCTTGATATGGTGTGCATGCGACTAAGTGGTACTTCGGCAAAGTATGATCTTCAAAGAGCAGCCAGTCGCCTATGGCGTGTAGCGTGGTAGTTTAGCTGTGCTTGGGCTTGGGTTTATTGGGTTTATTGGCTTTATTTTTTGTTTATCCAGTAGTCTGTTACTGGTTTCTTGTGAGAACTCCCACCAATCATGTATATTCACCCATTTATATATATACACACGGGAACCATTCCAAAAAAAAAGATTTGTTAGCCTTGGAATCGCCGGTTGGGCATGCATTATACCCACATTTCGCCCGATTCAGTATATACATAATATTCAATCTCGCTGATATTTATTTAAGTTCTATCCTATGTTAGGTTAAGTTCGACAAGACCCTACTGTGGGGCCTTGTGGGTAGTCTGGGTTCATGTTTTGTGGTTTGTGCTGTCTGTCCGGTAGAATACTATCGTTTGGTGCGTCATGAGTGATATCATGTACGCTTTTTGTACCTCATTTGTTTGCTTTTAGTGAAAGAACAAAAAAGTTTGATAAGTCCCTAGTTTCAATTGAAACTAATTAACTCTTTAATTTACCCGAAAGTTCATGCGTTCTTCACAAATCGACCGAAAGCTTTAAATCTTCATATCTCCAAATAACTTTTCCCAGAACTAATAAATCCTAGGGTTTTCCTTCTACTCTAAATTATCAGCTCAATCCAAGGATCGATTCATATCTAAGTTCTAAGTCTCAAAACATGCTATTGATAACAAAACATGGGTTGCAGCGAAAGCGGGCAACTCTACTTGCTTACTTTGCAACTTGCCAGAGGTGGAGACCACAAGACACCTGTTCTTTGATTGCCCTTACTCCAGACGTTGCCTTCGTTTACTCCGACCGAAGCTGCACTTTGAGTGGCCGGTTCGGGATTGGTTCGCTGGCATTCGACGGGCGGCTCGGTGATGGCGGGGCAGACACTTAGCTAGATTGAGCCCCCGACATGTGTTGGCCTCGTTGGTGTATATCACTTATGGATGGAGCGCAACAGGAGATGGCACGATGGGAGGCAGCGCCAGCCACACCAGCTCATTGCCGATATCGAGACGTTGCTATGCCTGCGACTGTCCACTCTTCCCATCAAATATGCACTTCAAGCCTGCGCTCTTCGATGGATTTGGCACATCGCTTGGTAGCGAACCTCTCGCCCTTACACTTCACTTTGATTCCTTCTTCTTCTTTTTGTCAGGGGGCGGCTGGTTTGGACCTTGTGGCGGCTTTGGTCACCATTTCAATCCCAGCCAGTTGTTTGCAGACATTGGGGGTGGGGTGGCGCTGCCTGTTGGGCTGCGTGTCGACACATACAATGACGCTGCACTTGCGGACGGCTGAGTGACTCCTTACACTCCCTCTTTCTCTCCCTCTATTCTATTGCTCTCTCTTTGTCTTTGCCTTTTCTGCTGGGGTGTAGGTTGCTGTTCTGTGTGTTGTTTTCGGTGGAGTTTCTGTGGATTGTTGTGCTGACCTTTGCTGGATGTGCTGCTTCTTGGCGTGGGTTTGGGCCGGTTGACTTTGGCTAGCTTCACCTGGTTGTGTCGGTTTGGCTCCTTCGTCCCAGGCGTGCCAGCCTGCCTCAACTCCTTGCCCCTCCCCCGTTGGAAAACAGGGGTTGGCGCATTTGCGCCTCCTTCGCCGACCTGCCTGGCGGTTGCTTGGGCTTGCCTTTGCTTTTCCTCTTACATCGTTGCCAACCCTGCACGATCTTGGCTTCTTGAGTGTTTTGGCGCTTTTTGTGGCACCTGGCTTGGCTTCCCTGCTGGCACTGCAGCTGGTGTCAGGAACCTGTTGATGGAAGTGGTTTTGGACTCCTACTTTGCCTTTGTCCTGAATGTTTTTTTGTTTGTTTGTTTGCTTGGGTCTTGTTGGGTCCCGTAGGTTGTCTGGATTGCCTAGATAGGTGATGTCTGGTCGGTTTTCTCTTTACCGCTTGGTGCGTCATGAGCGATATCATGAACGCTGTTTTGTACCCCTGTTTTCCTTTATATTAGTGACACTTACCAAAAAAAAAAATTTCTAAGTCGTTCGATTTCTGCTAAGTTACGTAGTATTCAATATATGTGCATCTATGTAGTTTGGTAAAAATACCTAAGTATTGGGTCAATTCGCCCGATCTGTGAAGCTTGGAGTTGTCCGATTGAAGCTTGCGTTGCAACTAGCTTCACCCGATTTGTTAGCCCTCAAATCGCCGAATCTTATTGGCCCAAATCGCTGATTTGTAAGGTTTGTTACTTGGTTTCGTCGACAGTTCCTTAAGCCACCAAGTCGCGCGATTGATAGGCATGGAATCGTCCGATTTGTGGTATGAAGTCCCTCAAATCGTTCGATTTATCATGCATGGCTTTCGTGTCGCCCGATTGGGACGTTTCCAGCTTGATTTCACCGTCCCAAAAATCACCCGATTTGTTAGCCTTGGAATCGCCCGATTGGGCATGCATGATACCCGCATTTCGCCCGATTCAGCATATACATAAAATTCAATTTCGTCGATATTTATTTAAGTTCTATCCTATGTTAGGTTAAGTTTGATAAGACCCTAGTTTCGATTGAAACTAACTAACTCTTTAATTTACCCGAAAGTTCATGTGTTCTTCACAAATCGGCCGAAAGCTTTAAATCTTCATATCTTCAAACACTTTTCCAGAACTAATAAATCATAGGGTTTTCCTTCTACTCTAAAATTATCGACTCAACCCAAGGATCGATTCATATCTAAGTTCTAAGCCTCAAAACATGCTTGATAATAAAAAATTCCATCTATCCTAAGGTAATATCCAAATGAGAATCCACACCCTAAACTAGGGTTTTTGAGGTCTTTCTTACACTTTAATTCCTACCTTTTCTTGGCTTCTAGGGTTAGAGTTCTTGCATAAGCCCTAAGCTACGAATTTACAAAGTTCATGGGAGATATTTCACTTACCAATCTCGAATTTCAGGCTTGCATGTGATGTTCTTGGTGAAAACTCCTCTCGGCCCTTTTCTTCTTCTTTTAGTTGAGTTTTGGTGTTTTTGAGGGTTTTCTTTCCTTGTTATTTCTTATATTGGATCCTATCTTTCGTTCTTTTGAACCCACTAGATAATTATTAAACCTAAACTTAGGAGAATGGGGTTGATGTGACACTTGGTGACTAATCTTTACCCACATGTTAAGGAAATCTCTATAATATTCTTTAGTCTATCGAATGTTGACCTAAATTTCCTATCTCAATTTCGTCCGATTCCAATTGGCATTTGCATCCCCCGATTTCCATCTCGATTACTCGGCGCGTTTTCTACGTGCATGAGAATCGGCCGAATTCATAGCCTTATTGCAATCTGTCAATTCCATCTTGTGTTTGGGCACAAATCGCCCGATTTCATATCTTCAAGAGCGATTTCTTCTCAATGCATATGGGAATCGGCCGATTTAAGGTCTTCTTGGTTCATATCGCCCGATTCCATTCCCACTTGCTCAACTCGGCGATTTGTCCTCCTCATGCCACGTGTAATTGCTATCTAAAATTCCTTAAGTCCACATGCCACCACTTAGATCATATAACATATACTCATGGGATCATATAAACACATTTCATGAAATATGTCCGCAAAATTTATTGTCCATCCTACCTAAGGACTCGGGTATTACAGGAAATGATCTCAGTATCTTTCTGACTTGCTCACTGTCGGGAACCTTCTTTCCGAGAGAGAACATTTGGTTGATGATTCCCATGAATCTAGCATACACCTGGCTTATGGTTTCATCAGATTCCATTCAGAATAGTTCGTACTGATGAGTGAGCAGAGCCATTTTTTTACAACTCGTTGGGTGACTTGGAGCATATCCCACATAGTCTTTGCCGGTGAGTAGGACCTAACCCGAATGTATTCTTATCGTGTGAGTGCGCATGCAAGCATGTTTTTCGCCTTTGCGTTTCGCGTGATTCCCTTTTTGTCCTTAGCAGTGTAATCTTTAGCAGCCTTTGGTGTTCCATCGGTTTTCGTAGCCGTATATGGTCCAGTAGTGATTGTCTCCCAAAGATCGTAGTCGACAGTGATGAGAAATTCGATCATACGATTCTTCCAAACTCCGAGTTCGTTCCATCGAAGAGAGGCAGCCTAGAGTGGGATTGACCCCCTTGCAAATTCATCAATACTCGAAAAAACCATTAGATCTTAACTCAGGCGTGTTAGGCCTTTCGTTGAGTAACGTTGCTCTGATATAAAATGAAGTGTAAAATATGCCTAAGGGGGGGTGAATTAGGCTATAAAAATTTTGGCTTGTTCTTCTTTGAAAAATACTTTTCTTTAAGAAGATATTTGCAGAGTGTGTTATTTCCCAGAAAGCAGTAAGAGTATAAACTTTATCTCCCTAACACTATTTCACAAAATATCACGTTATTTTCAGAAAGCGTTCCAACGATATTACCTAGTTATTTGCAGGCGTTCTGGGTTTTGATACAGTTATATCCGCAACTGGGGTTTAATCATGCCCTTGGGGTGTGATCTCCCCAAGAGTTCCAATCAATCACTGAGTATTACCGATTATGGTTACAAAATGATCGACCATTATACAACCAAAGCACTATGGATAGTAGACCTCCACCTAGGCTGCCGCAAGCCAAGTTTCGTTCCACATCGTTTCCCAATAAACCTAATCCCCGAATGGACACAGCTTGCTACCAAAGGGCCACCGAATCCACCAGATTCGTCCCTCCACGTGCGAAAGACTCCACTCGTGCTTCTTTGTGCGCTCAACACGTCCGAAGACAAATCACGTCCGAAAACATGGGTTTTAGGGTGGGGTGTTGCTAAAGATCGCTCACGGGTACAGATTCGCAAATTTAAGCTCAACACAAACTACGAATTTTTTGCAAATTAAAGCTCAAAACAGTCTAAGGAATTCGATGGCTTGTGTGTTCGTTTGGTACCCTTCAACGTGAAGTGTTTATCTTCTATATAGACCACGAATAGCTTCTACACTTCACAAGGAAAGTTAAGCACATAATATGCAAGAGAAAGCTCAATAATCGCGTGCATTAACTCAAGGAATCATGCCAAGAATAAACCAATTAAGCTCAACGGTCATGCATGAATTCTTACCATAAATACCAGAGTCTTACTTTCATTCCAAGGTAATCCCATCCGTTTGTCAGCACATTCCATATATAGACTCAATCAGCATATTGCCACATATAATTCCAATATATAAATGCAAGTCGCATAAGGAAAGATAGATCATGATTCACTGATTTAAAAGTCAAATAATATAGCACTCAAACGGATATATCATGATATTCTTTCCTAAAATAAATCAATCACATGTAAGCACTTAATCAGAATATCTTTTTTGGCTGCTACTAAATCTAATTAATCGTGAGAACTAGAAAGCAACAAAGTGTAACGAGTTCCATATATTAGATATGTCAGGAAGAAAAAATAAAGAAATCAATCAGCCAAAAAAAATGTTAACCCCATCCGAAATATAAAATAAATAAAAACTACGTCACGAGCTCATCGAACTACCGAAGAAGGATCCTAATGGTTCAATGTCGAGTACTTCTTCTAACCTTCCCCTCAACAACCTTATCTTCGCATCGACCCTCGCCGTGAATCCAATCATCGTCCTCTGCCTCGCCTTAGACCTCTCTCTTCTCCACATTGCACCATCCTTAACATCTTTTCATAGTACTTAATAATCTTGAATCACATGATGGCCCAAAGGATTGAACAACCTCTGATAACAAATGTAATAGTTACGGTGTAATTAGCGGAATAATAGATAACTTGAAAATTTTGATAAAGCAAATATAAGTTTAGAAGCTTGAATTAAATTGAACACTATAATAAAAGATGTATCCGAAAATATTAAATAGTCTAGTGGAATATTTTTGAGTTGTAAAATAAATCCTTGTTGGTGAGAAATTTTCGATATGAAAACTAAACTCTAGGAAAATGTTCTCGGCATCTCATACTAATAGATTTAGAAACTTTTCGATCATGATTAAAAGATGTTTTCGGTATGAAATACCTTTCAAGATAAAATGAGTTTTGGTATTAAGAAGTTTTGGAGATTGATAGTTTTCGGCACATCAATTAACATCAACAAATTTTCGATATAACTTTAAAAAAAGTTTTCGTCACCGTGTCAAGTTTTCTATGCCTCAACCTTATCACATTGTATAATTACATATTTTCCAATACACATGCATATATAATAATATAATGAATCCATCAAGTTTTGGAAACACTTGGGTAAATTAATATCATTAATGATAGAAAAGGTTTTCGTGGGGTTTTTCGCATGAATTAAAGTTCTCAATAGCATAGCTTACCTTTACACCAAGTTTTCGTATCCACTACATGCCCTGATATATTTTATTATCAATCAATCATATATTAAAGGATAAGGATGGTAAATGAAATTAATAAAATATTACACAGGAACAAGTTCTCTTTACTTAATCAAGGAGGAAAAAGGAATTGTCACCTCCTAACTTTTTCACGCTACCCAACATAGAGATACACATCCTTATATCATTGAGAAAACCTACATGAGACGAAATAAGGAGGGAAGAGAAAACATTTTAGGAGGATCAGATAGTATTCAACAAGGAGAGTAGGGAAGAGCAAAACAAATTCGACTAAACTAGGAAATCGGCAAAAATAAATCCAGGTGTGAGGAAGGTAAAATTTCCACCCATAAATACGTAAATATACTTATACTTAATCAGTTTTCGGCATGTGATTTATGTAATATTAAATGACTAGTAGAGATTTCGAAAAATTATAAGTGCTTGGAAACTTAGGTTTGGGTTTGGATAGGTATTCTTATTTCACACTAAGTGTTATGAGTGAGTTAAGAGTTTCGATATTAGAGCATAGTAGTTTTGAGAATTCTCAGACTTTCGAATATAAGAACATTTTAATGAGTTGTGAAATGTTTGATGAAACTAGGGTTTTCACTTTAGAGTATTGAACTCTATAGGAATTCTTTCGGCATGATAAGTTTTATTAGGTTTAGAGTTTTTGGTATGTTAGAATTGTGTGTGAGTACTGCGAAATGAATTTCGAATATTTAAATATGTTAACCTTGGAAGTTTTCGGCACTTATGTGAGTACATGAAAGTTTCCGATGCCTCGTAGTAAAGAAAGTTTTCAGTGTTGGACAATGATGTAGCATTTCGGGATATGTGATTTAATATGGTGAAAATGCTTAATTTATTTTTGAGTGAGGGTTAGTATTCGATGTGAATTGTTTCAAGGGTGTGAATACTTTCGTACATTGATTACAAGAGTTTTCTTGATTGAGGAGGTTTTGGAATAATAGGGTTTTGACTTCCAAGTTTTCGGCCTTGGTATGATTAAGTTTGAATTATTCTTTTTAGTATTTAAAAATTAGCAAAGACTTGAAGGTTTTCGGGCATTACAATCATTACTTCACCAGTTTTCGTGACTCCCTAATGATTAGTTTATTATTATATATTTTCGATGTTACATTTGCAACGTGTTGAAGTTTTCGAAATTTATGAAAAGTTTTTGGCCTTCACTAATAAAAGTTATCGATATTTCATTTATATCAGAGTTTTTGGTATTAACTAATATATGAAGTTTTCAGCATGACTATGAAAAGTTTTCAATATATTCATTGTGGAAAGATTTTTGGTAGTCAATAAAAGTTTCGACATAGTCTTAAATTTTCGGCCTTACCTAGTTTACAAAGTTTTCTGTATTATTATGGTTTTCGACAATTTATGATTTTCATTATTTTAGAGTTTTCACAATTTTTACAATTTTGAAGATTTCTAGGGTTTTCGATATTTAAGATTTGGATATTCGAGACTTACGCAACTTAGCAAAAATAGTGATGTGATATTTATTCAGACGATCGACGTATAGGGATTCCATCAAACCTCTTATTTATCGATATCAGGAGGACAGGTAGGTGGATCATCCATCTACAATACGTAAACACAATATGTATTTTCATGTGATTATGTGATTTACGTGACTTATGTGATTTATATGTTTTACGTACGTTTTATATAAATCATGTTTTATGATATTTTTATATGAATGGCACGTGCATATCACGTTAGGGCGAGAGATGATTAAACTATGGTGTGGCGGTAGGATATGAGATATTGACGTACGGGGTAGAATGAGATGTTTGTGATTGGCGACTCTTAGAGGAGTCGAGTTGGGCTCACTGGGCACCTGGCGGAGACAGACGTGATCGATCTGTCTACTCGGACGTGATCGATTCGAGGTGCATACCGCCGGATGGGATTTTTGATTGGTGCGGGAGATATACGACCTGGTAGGAGGACATTGACATGATCGATCAGTGCACTACCGGCGTAGCTCGCCGCGAGACTTGGGGGTGGCCTCCCAGTAGTCTATTGCGCGCGGAGGTGTCGAGCCTAATCTAGGGCCCTGTATTGTGTGAAATAGGAATGTGGGAAAAGAAAGAGTGTGCATTATATCATGTCATGAGAAATTGGGATTGGGGTTGAGGGCACACTTGCATACATGCATTTTATTCACCTACTGGGCAAATTGCTCAGTGTTTACGTGTTGTAGGTACTGAGTCTGACGCCGATACGCGTCAAGACTGAGGCGGCTGGTGGCGGTGCTCCACGGACTTTTGAGGGCGGTGCGGTACACGGATAAAGACCTGTGGAGTGGCATTAGGGCTTTTGTGTCTTTTGATATTTTGGGGCTTCGGCCCGTGTACAGAGATGACAATGTAGACGTATGTTTATAGTAATATATATTATTTTGGGAAAATATTTTAATTAGACGGACCCTCCGCGGCTTACGTTGCGGAAATCCGCCACTAATCGTAATTAGAAAAGTAGGGTTGTTACAACAAATGTGGGCCAAGTACGGTAAATTACACAGCCCGGTGACCAAAAGTGTGGTCGACCAGTAAACGGGCGCCGGGGCGAGGACTTCCCTTAGGACCCTAAATGCGTCGACTCCTAGTGCATAGGGGAGTTCGCCGTAGATTAGTAAGAATAAGTACCAAGTTACTACGCTGCCCCACACAAAGAGGTGCCGAATCCATGTGAAGTGGCTCATCGTGAGGGCGATTTGGCAATTAACGGTCCATATTACGCAGGTTATCATCGACGTCCCGCCTGCTAACATGTCGGCTGGCCGCCTGAGCGGAAGGCCTTGTCGTAGTAGATTATGATGTTTAAGAAGAAGATGACGACCGATGTGTATACGCCGTTCTGCATCCATCCGAATATTCTGGGCCAGTTGAAGAATAGGTTCTTTGGGCCTTGTTGGTATAGAGCTGGGAACTGCAAGCATATTTCGGAGCTGACGTCTTGTTCAAAAACTCCGAGGGAGATCACGGGTAAGGAAGTGAGTATGACGTTGAATAGCAGCATGTACCACTCGTCGTAGATTGATTGTCCAGAGAAGCAGCGGAAGCCTCGAAGTAGAAGATTGTGAGCCGGAATGCAATGTTCTTGTATAAGAAGTAATCATTTGAGCAATTCTTTTGTAACACCAATGGCCATGTACCACGAGGAGTCTCTCCAGGAACCGAAACTGTGCAAATGAGAAGTCACTAGCCATCATAGCCTGCATTCCTTCACAGCCACTGATGCCAATACCAATGTCTGCTTCTTGAATCATACCAACATCATTAGCATCACCGATCACTAATGTGATCTTCCCAGTTCCTTCTTTCACCAATCTTGTCACTAGTGCTTTCTGTCTGGGTGAGACCGGACAACATATGACAGAAGCGCATTTAACTTCCAAGTTCAGAAAATGATGCTTCGTGTCATCCTCAGTGCAAAAGTCAGATTTTTCCCATCAATGATCAATGAAAACGGTACGTGGGGATCACTCTCAGTATTTATCATTTCGGTTCCGTTGTTGATTTGTGACAGCATATCCTCCTTCACAGCCTTCTTGGAACCCGGGAATGATGAATCAATTTGTGATGCTTGGCATATATGCAACATACCTTGTCGAAGTAAACTACAAGCAAATCATATGTTAATTGCAGTTTCCATCTTATCGTCTGTCAAAACCCATATCTTTAGACCAGCTTGTGCTAGTTTGTCTATGCACTCTGGCACCCTTTTTGCAATTTGTCTTCCACAGCTGTCGCGCCAACAAGTATCAAGTCCCTCTGCATCATATGTGAAACCCTCTCAAGCATTGCCTTCCTCTCATCGACCATTGAGGTCTTTGCATGCATAAACTCCTCGTTCCAAGCAAAGTACTCTGTCTCGTCGAGTGTCTTGTAAGCAAGAGCCAGTGTTCGCAGTCCAGCCTCAACATATTCATTCAAATGCTTAGTGGTTGGTTCCTTATACGTTCTCCCGCCCTTCGATAGCCTGTCGAAGATAATGATGTTTGCTCCTTTGCATAGGAGAAGAATCTGACCATTTTCATCCCTGACAATCACAGACATCCTTTTCCGTGTGCTGCTGAATCAGAATATCTTTTCCATATATATAGCAACTGTCGTTCATAGGTGATCACAGTGATATTCTTTCCAAAAATAACTCAATCACGTGTACACTAACATATCACTTAACAGAATATATTTTCCATATATAGCACACAGTGAGATTCCATTCAAATTAAAACGTTCATAACCAGGTGATCGCAACAATATTCCAGTTAAGCACAAGATCACACAAATTCGATTTTCTTAGCAATTTAATCACATTTAAGCACTTAATCGAATAATTTTATATACTTAATCATCATAAATCATACATATCGAGTTTTCTAAATTGTACCCCCACAATCATAATTACTTGGAAGAATTAAAACTCTCATAATCATTTGGACCAAAAAGGTCTACACCTTCCTTATCTGCCACATGTCTTGTCGAGATCACATCCCTTAATAACTTCTTTCCATCCTTATCCAAGGAACTTCGGCCTTTATAATCAATCCCTTTCTTCCTTCCTAAATTCATTCAACCCTAAGTCTTTCACTTCATTATTTCACTCATCAATAATTCGATCTCAATCGTGACGAAAATCAAAGGCGCCGGATGTGTCTCCGACAAGAAGCAAAAGGCTGCTATGATCAAATCCCCAATCCCTCAGAAAGCCACTCGTTCGAAATCAGGAAGAAAAAGGATCAAGAGGGCGACGACGAGCAGGGAACCATAGCTGATTTGAAACGGAGTACCAAAGGCATCAAGGATGATAACAGGAATAAGTTCGATGAGATCTCACGGCACTTTGAAGGGGTTAAAAAGTTTATGAAGGAGATCTCCACGGCTCTGAATATCACTGAATCCTCATCTGCCTCATTTGATAGCAATTCCAGTTCTTAGAACCTCATTCCCTAGTGATCTCCTAGCCTTATTATGCCTAGTTCCCGTCTGTGTCTAGTACTAGTTCTTTGCTTTGCTGGTTTTGTTTTGGGTTTGAAGGTCGTGGTTGGTTGCAGGTTTTTAGTAAGATGGTGGTGTTTTGGCTCCCTCTTTTGTGATGCTGAAAGGGAGAAGTTTAGGCAATTAATGCCTTGTTTTGGTTTGGTGTCGGGTCGTTCACTTTTTGGCCCTTAGTTATCTTGGAATACGATTAATACTATCGGCTTGCTTTATATTCTTATGTCTTAATCTCTCTATGCTTGAGTTTGTGATTTGTTAAGGATTAAGGAATTGTGGCGACCCTACTTTTCTAATTAAGGTTAGTGGCGGATTTCCGCAACGTAAGCCGCGGAAGGCCCGACTAATTTAAACTTTTTCCTAAAAGATATTATAATACAACAAAATATATTTTACATAATAGTATCTGTACAATGGGCCGAAGCCCCCAAAATGTAAAAAGGTCAAAGACCCTATCGCCGCTCCACAGGTCTTCATCCATGTACCGCCCCGCCCTCAAAAGTCCGTGGAGCACCGCCACCAGCCGCCTCAGTCTTGACGCGTGTCAGCGTCAGACTCGGTACCTACAACACGTAAACACTGAGCTATTGCCCAGTAGGTGAATAAAATGCAATGCAGCGTGCACTCATTCCCAATCCCAATTCTCACAACATGATATAATGCACGCTCGTTCCCATATTTCTATCGTATCTCAATATCAGGGCCCCAGGCTGGACTCGGCACTTCGCGCGCAATAAAATAAAATATATCGTCTGGTCGCTAACCCCAGATTAGCGGTGCCCACGCCGATAGTGCGCTGATCGATCACATCAACGTCCTCCTATCAGGTCGCCCCTTCCGCTACACAACTCATCCGACGGTTTGCACCTCGGGTCGCTCACGCCCGAGTAGACAGATCGCTCACGTCTGTCTCCCGTCAGGTGCCCCGCGAGTCCAACCTCAACTCCGCTACGAGTCGGACTGCCAAAATCGGCACACTCTACCCCGCTCAATCGACACCTTAAGCCATAAGGTGTCACCACTAATGTGGTCTTTATCCCTAACCATGTCGTGCGATGTCATGCATATACGTGATACACATGAAACGTGATGTCACATAAAATATACGTAAAAACACGTAAATCACATAAATCACGTAATCACATAATAGCAGATAAGCGTTTACGTGTCGTAGATGAATGATTCACCTACCTGCCCTCCTGATAAAATCGGTCGACAATCCTGGTGAATTCCCTACAGTTCGAATCTCTGAGCACAAAATATTATTATATCAGTATTTTTACAGTCACCTAACTTCGAAATTTCCAAACTCTAAGTCTCGAAACCCTAAACTTATCAAAACCCTAAAAATCACAAAAACCCTAAAATGATGAAAACCTAAAATTCATGAAAGCCTTAAAAATAATGAAATCCCTAAAAATAAATAAACTCTAAAAATATCAAAAACCCTATAAATAGCGAAGTCGTAAAATACCGAAAATTTATTAAGTGTACGAAAATAAATAAATGTCGAGAACAATTATATCTCGAGATCTTATAAAGATCGAGATCCTACTATGATCAAAATTATTTCGAAATCCTTTATATGATACATATCGAAATCATTCTAGTTATTATATTATATCTCGAAATCTACATGTTACATCTCGAAGCTTTTCTGTAAAACGTCTCGAGATTTTCCTATTTTACATATCGAAATCCTTTCATTGTACATCTCGAAATCAATTTAGGAGAAGGACAAAAACCTTTATAATGATATCGAACTATCAAGTGCCGAGATCTTAATTACCTATTGTCGAGATTTATGGTTTGCAAATTCCAAACTCTTATGCGAACTTAATACTTCAGAAACTATTGAACTTTATTGAGGAGATTATTAGAGACACGAAAAAAAAAACTTCGTTGGTTGCTGTACTACTTATGAGAGAAAACCCTAACTATCAACACCCAAAAATCGTAACCACCTAATTTCCTAAATGATCTCACACAAGTCCTAATACCGAAAACTTCATAGCAAAACACTTAAGGTATGCTCGTCATAGCTATTTCAAAGCTTAGGTCTTTACTTACATAAATCACGAAAAAAAATCACATAATATACTCTAATCACATGACGAAGTCACGCAAATAATCTCAAATAATTCGTCACATATCGAAAGCACATGAAACATCGTCATACTTACATTGAATATTTTATTTGTTAAGATTTCCAATTAGCCGAAAGTCCTTAAGTTCCTGCTATGGTTTCTCGTCCTTTATTTTTCATTTCCTCTTTTGCCTTGCTTTGCATTTGATATCAGGGGTTTCTCTTTAATGAAATACTAGATATGCATGAGAATTTCGATACTAGTGATTGATTAGACAAGTTAGTTTTGTACTTTACCCTAGTCCTAAGCAACGTTATTGGCCTTGAATACTTTTGGGCCTTGTTTGTCTATTAAGTATAGCCCAACCCAATTAGTTCCCAAATTAATTCCCATATTATTATTCTTGGTTATTCATTTAGGTAAGTTTTCAATAAAGTTAATATATATATATATATATATATATATAGATTTATATATATACATATATATTTTATTCAAGAACTCAAATCATTTTATCAAAATTCCTCATTCATGAATTCACCCAGTTAGTTACAACCAAAATCCCGTATTAAATTTTTACGGGTATTACATCCTCCCCCCTTAAAAGGATTTCGTCCCCGAAATTACGCCGACTGGAATAATTCGGGCTAACGAACTCTCATATCGTCCTCACGCTCCCACGTGGCTTCCTCAACTGATTGATTGCGCCACAAAACCTTAACTAACGGAATAGTTTTATTCCGGAGCTATTTCATCTCGTACATCAAAATTTCCACAGGCTTCTCTTCGTAACTCGAGTCAGCCTTGAGCTGTCGATAGAGAAGTTCGTTCTGGATCACATGGTTTGGGTCCGCGACGTATTTTCGTAATGCCGATACGTGAAATGCGTCGTGAACTTGCGATAGTGAAGCCGGCAGCTCTAATTGATATGCAACTTCGCCCACCCGTTTGATGATTCTGAATGGGCCTATGTATCTGGGACTCAATTTGCCCTTTCGTCCAAATTGTTTCACTCCTTTCATCGGGGAAATCTTTAAAAATACTTGATCGTTCTCTGCAAACTCCAATGGGCGTCGTCGATGATCTGCATAATTCTTCTGTCGACTCTGAGCCGTTCGCATTCTTTCTCGAATTTTTGTCACAGCTTCTGTCGTCTCACACATATCTGGTCCCAACAATGCTCGTTCGCCTATTTCATCCCAGTGAATAGGAGACCGGCACTTGCGCCCGTACAATGCCTCGTACGGTGCCATTTCGATTGTAGCATGAAAACTATTGTTGTGAGAATTCGATCAAACGACAAATATTTGCTCCAATTTCCCTTGAAGTCTAGCACACAGGCTCGTAACATATCCTCAAGGGTTTGGATAGTCCGTTCAGACTGCCCATCGGTCTGGGGATGATATGCAGTACTGAACGAGAGCTTAGTACCCATCGCTTTTTGTAAGCTTTGCCAAAAGTTCGATAGGAATCTCGAATCTCGATCCGAGACAATAGAGGTTGGAATTCCATGGAGTCAGATTATTTCCTGAATATACAATTCAGCGTAGCGTTCCATGGAAAAAGTAGAGCTGATTGGAAGGAAATGGGCTGATTTCGTCAGGCGGTCTACAATTACCCATATAGCGTCATGACCTTTCGTCGTCTTGGATAAACACACGACGAAATCCATAGTGATGTGGTCCCACTTCCATTCGGGTATTGGTAAAGGCTGTAGAGTTCCAGCTGATCGCTGGTGTTCGGCTTTGATCAGCTGGCATGTCATACATCAATTTACAAACGCCGCTATGTCCTTTTTCATTCCCGGCCACCAATACGTGATTCGCAAGTCTTGGTACATTTTGGTTGAGCCCGGATGTACGGAGTAGGTAGTTGTGTGTGCTTCTATCATTATCGTTCGTCGTAACTCCTCGTCGCTAGGTACGTACAGTCGATTCTTGTAAAGTAAAGTTCCGTCTTCTTGGATTGCAAAGTCGTCGGGGAGTGCATCTTTCATCGTCAAATAAAGTTCATCCCTTTCCTGAGCTTTTCTGATTTGCTCTAACAACGTAGGCTGAAGAGTTAGTGTTGCTAGTTTCGTCTCGACTTCGCCTAACAACTACCTCCACTCCAAGTCTGTGCAATTCTGTGCTAATCGCCTTTCGACTAAGCGCGTCTGCGACTAAGTTCGCTTTACCCGGATGATAATTGACAACGCAGTCGTAGTCTTTTACGAGCTCCAGCCACCGTCGCTGTCGCATGTTTAACTCCTTCTGGGTGAAGAATACTTCAAAATCTTGTGGTCTGTGAAGATCTCACACCTTTCTCCATAAAGGTAATGTCTCCAGATCTTTAAAGCGAAGACCACTGATGCTAATTCCAGGTCATGGGTTGGGTAGTTCTTCTCGTATTCCTTTAGTTGTCGGGAGGCGTAAGCAATTACTTTACCGTTCTGCATCAATACGCATCCCAGTCCATTCTTCGAGGCGTCGCTGTAGACCGAGAATCCTCCAGTTCCCGAGGGTATAGTCAGAACAGGAGCTGTAGTAAGTCGTTTCTTTAGCTCCTGAAAACTCTGCTCACATGCATCTGTCCACTTGAAGGGTACATTCTTTCTGGTTAAGTTTGTCAGAGTCGAGGCAATGCTAGAGAAGTCAGCTATGAACTTACGGTAATATCCCGCAAGTCCTAGGAAACTTCGGATTTCGGTTGGAGTAGTCGGTCGTGGCCAATTGTTCACAGCCTCAATCTTATTCGGGTCCACAGAGATTCCATTCCCTGAAATCACGTGTCCCAAGAAAGCTACTTGCTCCAGCCAAAATTCACATTTCTTGAACTTGGCGTAGAGTTGTTTCTCTCGCAATATTCCTAAAACAGTTCGTAGGTGGCTCTCGTGTTCATCTCTCGTTTTAGAATAGATCAGGATATCGTCAATAAAGACGATAACCAAGCAGTCAAGATAGTCTTTAAAGACTCGGTTCATAAGATCCACAAACGTAGCTGGAGCATTTGTCAGTCCGAAGGGCATGACCAAAAATTCATAATGGTCGTACCTCGTACTGAAAGCCGTTTTAGGAACATCTGTCTCCCTGATTTAATTGATGGTATTGCGAACGGTGATCGATTTTCGAGAATACCGTAGCACCCTGTAGTTGGTCGAATAGATCATCAATCCTTGGTAACGGGTATTTATTCTTGATCGTGATCTTATTCAGTTCCCTATAGTCGACGCATAGTCGCATCGATCCATCTTTCTTTCGCAAGAATAGGATTGGTGCTCCCCACGGTGAAAAACTGGGTTGGATAAACCCTTTCTGCAGTAAATCCTCCAATTGTTCCTTCAACTCCTTCAGTTCATTAGGCGCTAGGCGATATGGAGCTTTGGGGCAGACCCCGGCATCAGATCTATTGTTAATTGTATTTCTCGATCAAGGGGTAACCCCGGGAGATCATCGAAAAATACATCGGCATATTCGTTGACTATTGACACGTTTTTCAGTTCTGGCTGAGGCAATTCCTCTGCCTTCACCGCGTATACAAGAAAAGACTCACAACCGGACCTCAAGAGTCGTTGAGCCTTCAGCACCGAGATTCGTGGAATACGATTCGGAACGGTTTTACCCGAAAAAGTAAACACCTCTTCCTCGGGCAGTTGAAATTTTACGACCTTTTTGTTACAATCTATGATGGCTCCATATCTTGAAAGCCAATCCATCCTAAAGATGACGTCATAGTGGTTCATTGGGATCATTATTAGGTCGACGCTCAGATCTCTACCCTCAATGTTCACGGAACATCATTTTAGCACCTGGTTAGTGCACGTCGGATCACCGTGCGGCAATGGCAAGGTAACTACATAATTGCATTCAGAGAATGTAGGAGATATGCCCACATTTTCCACATACTTAGCCGACACAAACGAATGTGTGGCTCCAGAGTCAATCAATACAGATGTCGGCACGTCGTAGATAGTCAACGTACCCGTTACTACTGAAGGGTTTGCTTCGGCCTCCTCATTTGTCAAAGTAAAACTCGCGCGGGAACGGGTGGAGGTCGAATCGGCGGTTGAGCTGGGTTCCGTACTAGTGGTAAATTCTCCGTACAAGCTCTCGCAAAATGACCGACTTTTCCGCACCTGAAGCACTGCGGAATCTGTCTTGCTCCAAAGCAGGCCCCGAAATGGTAACGCCCACATTGTCGACACTGGGGTGCAACATTTTGAGGTCGATTAGGAATATTGATCGGTCCCTGAATTGGTCTCGGGCCCCAGTTTTGTTGGCCCTGACGGTTCCATTGGGTATTAGGACCTTTGCCAAAGAATTGGCGTTTCTTATCTCCTCCACTTCCTTGTTGGGCCTCACTCCTCTTTTTCGCTTCCTGGGCTTCCACCACCAACGACTCTGCTTGTTCCGCAATTAAGGCACGTTCCGTCACTTGCATAAACTCTAGTTGGCGTGCACCCGCAATACTTAAATCCCGATAGATTTCAGGTTTAAGTCCCTTGATGAACCTAGTCACTTTCAACGAATTAGTCGCCACTAACTGCGGAGCAAATCGTGATAATTCTTCAAATCGACGGATGTACTCCGCCACCGGCATGCTCCCTTGCTTCAAGCTCATGAACTCGTACATCCTTTGTTCTTGATCGTGCGCCGTAAAGTATTTATTGAAGAAGAGCTCCCTAAACCTTTTCCAAGTCATAGTGATTGGGCTCTCCAACACCTTTACGGTGTTCCACCAATAGCCCGCATTTTCTCGGAAAAGGGAAACGGCACAAAGGACTTTTTCGTTGTCAGGCACTCGACTATAGATAAACATGTCCTCTATGGTACTTATCCAATCTTCAGCCACCGCTGGATTGGTAGCTTCGATAAATATGGGGGGGTTTAACTTTCAAAATCGTTCCCTGATTGGTTCTACTCGATCAGGTTGCGGGGAATGTTCCGACGAGCTCCGGTGATGGATCAAGTCATTGATTTGATCCGACGAATTGGTGGATAGTAGAGCGGTCGTCATTCGATGGGGATTCAGACCCCGCCCTACGACTAGAGCTACCTACCTCTCGACGTCCCTTCGGCATTTTTATCTATTTCTACAATTATTCACAGAAACCACATATATCAAATAAACCATAGTCACATGATCAAGTATTAAACTTACAGGCCAGGCTGGTTCTCCAGGCTTTTGAGCGGCAGTACATGGACAGTCTGCAGAATCTCGAGCGTAAGCTCTGATACCACCTGTGGCGACCCTACTTTTCTAATTAAGGTTAGTGGCGGATTTCCGCAACGTAAGCCGCAAGGCCCGACTAATTTAAACTTTTTCCTAAAAGATAATATAATACAACAAAATATTATTATACATAATAGTATCTGTACAATGGGCCGAAGCCCCCAAAATGTAAAAAGGTCAAAGACCCTATCGCCGCTCCACAGGTCTTCATCCATGTACCGCCCCGCCCTCAAAAGTCCGTGGAGCACCGCCACCAGCCGCCTCAGTCTTGACGCGTGTCAGCGTCAGACTCGGTACCTACAACACGTAAACACTGAGCTATTGCCCAGTAGGTGAATAAAATGCAATGCAGCGTGCACTCATTCCCAATCCCAATTCTCACAACATGATATAATGCACGCTCGTTCCCATATTTCTATCGTATCTCAATATCAGGGCCCCAGGCTGGACTCGGCACTTCGCGCGCAATAAAATAAAATATATCGTCTGGTCGCTAACCCCAGATTAGCGGTGCCCACGCCGATAGTGCGCTGATCGATCACGTCAACGTCCTCCTATCAGGTCGCCCCTTCCGCTACACAACTCATCCGACGGTTTGCACCTCGGGTCGCTCACGCCCGAGTAGACAGATCGCTCACGTCTGTCTCCCGTCAGGTGCCCCGCGAGTCCAACCTCAACTCCGCTACGAGTCGGACTGCCAAAATCGGCACACTCTACCCCGCTCAATCGACACCTTAAGCCATAAGGTGTCACCACTAATGTGGTCTTTATCCCTAACCATGTCGTGCGATGTCATGCATATACGTGATACACATGAAACGTGATGTCACATAAAATATACGTAAAAACACGTAAATCACATAAATCACGTAATCACATAATAGCAGGTAAGCGTTTACGTGTCGTAGATGAATGATTCACCTACCTGCCCTCCTGATAAAATCGGTCGACAATCCTGGTGAATTCCCTACAGTTCGAATCTCTGAGCACAAAATATTATTATATCAGTATTTTTACTGTTACCTAACTTTGAAATTTCCAAACTCTAAGTCTCGAAACCCTAAAATTATCAAAACCCTAGAAATCACAAAAACCCTAAAATGATGAAAACCTAAAATTCATGAAAACCTTAAAAATAATGAAATCCCTAAAAATAAATAAACTCTAAAAATATCAAAAACCCTAGAAATAGCGAAGTCGTAAAATACCGAAATTTTATTAAGTGTACCAAAATAAATAAATGTCGAGAACAATTATATCTCGAGATCTTATAAAGATCGAGATCCTACTATGATCAAAATTATTTCGAAATCCTTTGTATGATACATATCGAAATCATTCTAGTTATTATATTATATCTCGAAATCTACATGTTACATCTCGAAGCCTTTCTGTAAAACATCTCGAGATTTTCCTATTTTACATATAGAAATCCTTTCATTGTACATCTCGAAATCAATTTAGGAGAAGGACAAAAACCTTTATAATCATATCGAACTTTCAAGTGCCGAGATCTTAATTACCTATTGTCGAGATTTATGGTTTGCAGATTCCAAACTCTTATGCGAACTTAATACTTCAGAAACTATTGAACTTTATTGAGGAGATTATTAGAGACACCAAAAAAAAACTTCGTTGGTTGCTGTACTACTTATGAGAGAAAACCCTAATTATCAACACCCAAAAACCGTAACCACCTAATTTCCTAAATGATCTCACACAAGTCCTAATACCGAAAACTTCATAGCAAAACACTTAAGGTATGCTCGTCATAGCTATTTCAAAGCTTAGGTCTTTACTTACATAAATCACGAAAAAAATCACATAATATACTCTAATCACATGACCAAGTCATGCAAATAATCTCAAATAATTCGTCACATATCGAAAGCACATGAAACATCATCAACTTACATTGAATATTTTATTTGTTAAGATTTCCAATTAGCCGAAAGTCCTTAAGTTCCTGTTATGGTTTCTCGTCCTTTATTTTTCATTTCCTCTTTTGCCTTGCTTTGCATTTGATATCAGGGGTTTCTCTTTAATGAAATACTAGATATGCATGAGAATTTCGATACTAGTGATTTATTAGACAAGTTGGTTTTGTACTTTACCCTAGTCCTAAGCAACGTTATTGGCCTTGAATACTTTTGGGCCTTGTTTGTCTATTAAGTATAGCCCAACCCAATTAGTTCCCAAATTAATTCCCATATTATTATTCTTGGGTATTCATTTAGGTAAGTTTTCAATAAAGTTAATATGTATATATATATATATAGATTTATATATACATATATATTTTATTCAAGAACTCAAATCATTTTATCAAAATTCCTCATTCATGAGTTCACCCCGTTAGTTACAACCAAAATCCCGTATTAAATTTTTACGGGTATTACAGGAATTCTGCACGCAGGGGGAGCAAACTGATATGGTGTGATAATTTGCGACATTCCATGGTGACTTGTGTCATTTCATATGATATGACCTGGTAAGTACTATATGTTTTGCTACTATACTTTACATAGGAATATTAGCAATTAGACAGGGGGAGAATGCCTTAGAATTTGATAAATTAATTTGCTTTGATCATATGTCACATGCTTTGATACTTAAACCTGCTATGTGCTAAAACGGTTTCATATCGAGTGTACTCATATGCGTAAGATAGACATTAATTACTTGTCATCATCAGAAGGGGGAGATTGTAGACCTTATTGGTCCCAATGATTATGAGAGTTTTGATTATTCCAAGTAATTATGTATTGTGGAGGGTACAATTTAGAAAACTCGATATGTATGATTTATGATGTTTAAGTATATAAAATTATTCGATTAAGTGCTTAAATGTGATTAAATTGCTAAGAAAATCGAATTTGTGTTATCTTGTCTTAACTGGAATATTGCTGTGATCACCTGGTTATGAACGTTTTCGTATGAATGGAATCTCATTGTGTGCTATATATGAAAAATATATTATGTTAAGTGATATGTGAGCTGTACACGTGATTGAGTTATTTTTGGAAAGAATATCACTGTGATACCTATGAACGACTGTATGCTATATATATGGAAAAGATATTCTAATTGAGCTGTACATGTGATTGATTTATTTTAGGAAAGAATATCATAATATATGCATTTGAGTGCTATCTTATTTGACTCTTAAATCAGTGAATCAATGATCTATCTTTCCTTATGCGATTTGGGATTTATATTTTGGAAAGTGATTAACTTATTGGGCTTATATGCGGTAATATGCTGACAAACGGATGGGATTACCTTGGAATGCTATATACAGAAAAGATATTCTGATTAAGTGCCTACATGTGATTGATTTATTTTAGGAAAGAATATCATGATATATCCGTTTGAGTGCTATATTATTTGACTTTTAAATCAGTGAATCATGATCTATATTTCCTTATGCAACTTGGGATTTATATATTGGAAATGATTAATTGACTGGGCTTATATGTGGCAATATGCTGATTGAGTCTATATATGGAATGTGCTGACAAGCGGATGAGATTACATTGGAATGAAAGTAAGACTCTGGTATTTATGGTAAGAATTCATGCATGACCGTTGAGCTTAATTGGTTTATTTTTGGCATGATTCCTTGAGTTAATGCACGTGATTATTGAGCTTTCTCTTGCATACTCTGTGCTTAACTTTCCTTGTGAAGTGTAGAAGCAATTCGTGATCTATATAGAAAATAAACACTTCATGTTGAAGGGTACCAAATGAACACACAAGCCATCGAATTCCTTAGACTGTTTTGAGCTTTAATGTGCAAAAAATTCGTAGTTTGTGTTGAGCTTTCATCTGCGAATCAGTACCCGTGAGCGATCTTTAGCAACACCCTAGCCCAAAAAACCTTGTCTTCGGACGTGTTGAGCGCACAAAGGAGCACGAGTGGAGTATTTCGCACGTGGTGGGACGAACTTTGTGGATTCGGTGGCCCTTCAGTAGCAAGCTGTATCCAGTCAGGGAATTGGTTTCCTGGGTAAACGACGTGGAACGAAACTTGGCGTGCGATAGCCTAGGTGGAGGTCTAGTTTCCATAGTGCTCCGGTTGTGTAAGAATCGGTCATTCTGTAACAATAACCAATACTCAGTGAGATTGGAACTCTTGGGAAGATCACACCCCAAGGACAGGGTTAAACCCTAGTTGGGGATATATCCTTTATAAAAATCCCGTCTCACTTTACTTCTGCCATTTACTTTTCTGTGAGACAAACCCGGAACTCCTGTAAATAACTAGGTAATATCGTTTGAACGCTTTCTGAGAGTAACGTGATATTTTGTGAAACAGGTTTAGGGAGATAACGTTGATATGCTTACTGCTTTCTGGGAAATAACACACTCTGCAAATATCGTCTTAAAGAAAAGTATTTTTCAAAGAAGAGCAAGCCAAAAATTATTATAGCCTAATTCACCCCCTCCCCTCCTCTTAGGCATATTTTACACTTCACTCATTTTATGAAGTCGTATAAGAAAATTGCTGAGAACCTAAAGTATTGAAAGATGTATACGTATATAAGAATCCCTTTCCTAAGTCTGCAACATGATTACGCACTTAATGATAAATCGACCTTTGAAATCAAAACTTTCCTTTTCATTCTTTAAGCATCTTATAACTTGTTCTCACATCGAAAACTGATTGTATCCTAAGTCGTTTATTTTTCGAAAATTTGGAATTTAATTCCAACAATGTACCTTACAAAAGCTATACATGATGGTTCTAGCATATAATCAAGTCACGAAACTTCCTAGATTTATTCTAACCTTGAATTAAAATAAGTTTTAGACATCAATAGATTAAAATGCCAAATATAACCAAGTTCAAACATGTGGTAAATTCCATACCTCACTTTAGTCTTCAATATATGTAAAGCTCGATCTTCTCTCGTTTTTCTTCCTCAAGTTTTTCTCCCTTTTTAACACATGCTCTCATCAGGGTTTTCGTTGGTTTTAATACTTGTAGATATATATCGAAGTTACGAGTTTAACAATTTGACAAGACCAGGTAGTAGCGAGAGTTTGCTTTGAGCTTAAGTAATGTTAACATTTTGGGCCTTAATTATAGCGTTAAATGCAGCCCACGTAACGATTCTAACATCATCATTCTCGTTAAATTCTTTAGCTAAGTTTCGAAATTAATTCGAAACTATACAAATTCATACCGCCGTTCCACAACTGAGAATCTCTTTATCAGACAATTCACAAAATCACATCTTTAATTACATCAAAATCCTGTATTAAATTTGCGTGTATTACATTCTCCCCCTTAAAAGAATTACACCCCTGAAATTATGCCTACTGGAATAACTCGGGATAATGAATCCTCATATCGTCCTCACGCTCCCAAGGGGCTTCCTCAGTTGATTGATTCCGCCACAAAATCTTAACTAACGGAATAACCTTATTCCGCAGTCGTTTTGATTCGTACAACAAAATATCTACAGGCTTCTCTTCGTAACACAAGTCAGGCCTGAGCTGTTGATAAAGAATCCCGTTCTGGAATACATGGCTTGGGTACATACTTTCGTAATGTAGACACGTGGAATACATGGTTAACTTGCGATAAAGATGTAGACCCGGCCTCCTTGGGCATTGTTGAGAATGTCTGGAACACTTCTTTGCATGGCTATCCTATGTTCGTTTTGGTGAGGAGGCTGAAGATGTTGAAGCCTTCCCTGCTGAGGTTGTGACGATCAAAGAGAGACTTGACGGCGAATGTCACAGAGGCGAAGCACTTCCTTGATATTGCACAGGATTTTGCGTCACGCTTCCCTGAGGAGGACTCTTTCTATGAGCTGGAAAGGCTGTGTCCGGCGCTTTATGCAAAAGCGGTGGAGGTGGAGCACTCGGTGTTATCGCAGCGGGCCAAGCTTGCCTGGCTGAAGGATGGGGACCAGTGCTCATCCTATTTATTTCGTAGGGAAGGCATGCGGGCGCGCTACTAATCGCATCTGGTCCCTTGAGGCTACCAATGGCGATCTTCTGGAAGACCGGATCAGGTGTAGGGAGAGCTGATTGGGTTCTACCAGGACCTATTGGGGCAGTCTGCTCACCGTTCGCCGATTCTTCCTGCTGATATGCAGCGAGCTGTGATGCGTACAATTTCCCCAGCGGACGCTGCCTCCATGATCACTGTGGTGACTGCCATGGAAGTTCGTGAGGCACTTTTCTCTATGGGGGATGAGAAAGTGCCGGGACCTGAGGGTATACGGTCGTATTCTTTAGAGCTGCGTGGGGGATTGTTGGAGATGACGTGGTGAAGGCGGTCCAAGCTTTATTCGAAACGGGCAGATTGTTGAAGGGACTAAACAGCACCCTCATTACGTTGATCCCGAAGCGAGATACACCTCGACGTGCAACGGATTTCAGACCCATTTCCTGTTGCAACGTTGTATACAAGGTGATCTCTAAGATCTTGGCCAATCGGCTAAAGGGACACCTCGCTACATTGGTATATGGTTCACAGACAGCCTTTATCCCACGGCGACGGATCAGCGATAATGTGTTATTAGCGCAGGAGCTGTGCCTTGAGTACAACTCTAAGGGCCATCCGCCGCGTGCTATGTTCAAGATTGACCTGGCCAAGGCGTACGACAAGGTTGAGTTGGAGTTTCTTCTTTCTGTCTTAGGGGCCATGGGGTTTCATCCTACTTACATTGGCTGGATTAGGGCGTGCCTGACGATGACGGCTTTTCCGTTGAATCTGAATGGTCAGGTGGAGGGCTATTTCCAGGGCAAAAGGGGTATTCGCCAGGGGGACCCCATTGCCCCTATCTATTTACACTGGCGATGGGGGTCCTCCATGGGCTTCTCAAGGTTTGCATTATGGAGGAGCTATCCTTCAAAAATCATTGGCGTTGTGAGACATTGAGCTTGGTCTCGTTAGCGTTTGCAGATGACCTTCTCCTTTTCAGCCATGCGGACGTCATTTCGGTTGGGGTGTTGAAGGACGCATTGGGTGAGTTTGGGCGGTTGTCGGGGTTGTTACCTACTCCTGACAAGAGTGAGATGTATCTTTCGAAGCGGGCTGAAGGGTTGACTGCACGGATTCATGCACTCATGGGTTATCGCGTAGGCCAGTTGACGGTGCAATACTTAGGAGTGCCCCTCATGACTACTCGCTTGACGATTAGCGACTGTGCCCCTCTGTTACAGAAAGTGGATCAGCGGTTGGGATCGTGGCTCTATCGCTCTTTATCTTATGCAAGCCGCCTGCAGCTGGTTAAGTCATTTTGCAGGCACTTCATGCTTACTGGTCGGGTATGTTCGTGTTGCCTAAGGGAGTTGTCAGATCTTTGGAGACGCGCTTTAGGAAATTTTTTTTTGGGAGGGGGGACATCAGCTAAGGTGGTATGGGAGGTTTTATGTCTACCAGTAGCTGAAGGGGGATTGGGACTGCGGTCTATAGTTGTTGGCGACAAGGCCCTATTGCTGAAGCACTTGTGGAGTGTACTTACCAGGACACCGGATTCAATTTGGCTCGAATGGCTCTATAGGACGCGACTGCATTCTCGATCGCTATGGGACCTACTCGTCTCGGCGAATGATGCTTGGAGCTGGAGGAAGCTGTTGCAGTTGCGCCCTTTGATCAGATCTATGATTACGTTCCGTAATGGTGATGGCTCAACTATTTCCCTGTGGAAGGATCCTTGGTTGTTGCCCATGTCGCTTTTGGAAAGATTTCCAAGGGGCCCTATTGCGATGGGGCTACCTATCGATTCACGGCTGAGTGTGGTCCTTAATACGCAGGGGTGGAATTGGCCAGGGCAGGGTGCGGTGGAGTATCTTGAGATTAGTCGCCTTCTACCATATGTGCTTCGCGGGGATCAGGATGGCGTGAGGTGGACGGGATCGCCAGACGGATCTATGACGGCGTCTTTGGTTCGCGACGCGATGCGCTACAGGAGGCACCCCGTGGGTTGGTGGCGTTATTTGGGGGGTCGTTGCAGGTCCCACGGCATGAGTTTATTTTATATCTGGGATTGCAGGATCGTTTCTCGACTAGGGACAAGCCTTGGATTGCTCAGAGGGCGGGAACTCTAGCTTGTGTCCTCTGCGAGGAGCTGCACTACGAGACTGCCCAACGCCTCTTCTTTGATTGTCCTTTCTCACGCCAATGTCTTCGTCTCCCGCGGCATCGAACTCGGTGGATCTGGCCCTATCGGGATTCGGTGGGCGGCTGCCCGTTGGCGACGAAAGCACCTTCTTCATGCAGCTTATCGCCATATTCTGGCATCCCTTGTCTACCATAGTTGGCAGGCAAGGAATAGGCGCTAGAAGGAGGGGTCCATCACGACTCCACACAGGCTTATGGGGTGTGTTCTAGCCTTGGCTATCATGCGTATTAGCGGTACAGCCACGAAGTACGACCTTCATCGAACGGCCATACACCGATTATGGCGTGTGGCTTGGTAGGATGGGTCTTTGATTGGTTGATTGGTTTACTTCTTTCTTGTTTGTGCCCAGTAGTCTGTTACTGGTTGGTTGCGGAGTAGATTCCTGCTCAGTTGTACAAACGTTTTCGCTATATATATACACGGGACATTACACCAAAAAAAGAAGTCGACAACTCTAATTGGTACGCTACTTCGCGGACTCGCTTAATGATCTTGAATGGGCTAGTATTTGGGACTCAACTTGCCTTTTCGTCCGAAACTCTTCACGCCTTTTATCGGGGAAATCTTTAGAAATACTTGATCATCCTCTGGCGAACTCTAAAGGTCGTCTTCTGTGATCTTCATAACTCTTTTGACGACTCTAAGCTGTTCGCATTTTTCTCGAATTTTCCCTCTGTCATCTCACGGGTCATATCTGGTCGTTAACAGTGTTCGCTCACCGATTTCGTCCCAATGGAGTGGGGATCGGCACTTGCGCCCGTAAAAGCCTCGTACGACGCCATTCATATCGTAGCGTGGAAGCTATTATTGTAGGAAAATTCGATCAGCGGCAGGTATTTACTCCAATTTCCCTTGAAGTCTAGCACGAAGGCTCGTAACATATCTTCAAGAGTCTAGATAGTTCGTTCAGACTGCCCGTTGGTTTGGGGATGATACGCAGTACTGAACGAGAGCTTAGTTCCTATCGCTTTCTGTAATCTCTGCAAGAAATTCGATAGAAATCTCGAATCTCGATCCGAAATGATAGAAATTGGACTTCAATGGAGTCGATAATTTCCTGAATATATAATTCAGCATAGCGTTCCATGGAAAGCATAGAATTGATTGGAAGGAAAGGGCTGATTTAGTTAGGCGATCAATAATCACCCAAATAGCATCGTGGCCTTTTGTCGTTTTGGTAGGGGCTGTAGGATCCCAGCGCGTCGCTGGTGTTCTGCTTTGATCAGTTGGCAAGTCATGCGTTGATTACGGATGCAGTGATGTCCTTCTTCATTCCCGGCCAACAGTACATTATTCGCAACTCTTGATACATCTTCGTGGCTCCTGGGTGTACCAAGTATGTGGTTGCGTGTGCTTTCTTCATTATCGTTTGTCGCAGCTCCTCATTGTCAGGCACATAAAGACGATCCTTGTATAGTGAAACTCCATCCTCTCATATTTTAAAATCCTCGGACAACGCATCATTCACTTTCAGATAGTATTCATCTTCCTCTTGCATCCTTTTGATCCGTTCTAGCAGCGTGGGTTGAAGGGTTAATGCTGCTAGTCTTGTGTCAACTTCACCTAAATTGACTATCTCTACTCCAGCTTATGTAATTCTGCATTCACAGCTTTACGACTCAGCGCGTCTGCGACTACGTTTGCCTTGCCCGGATGATAGCTGATAACACTATCGTAGTCTTTCACGAGCTCTAACCATCGCCGCTGTCGCATATTCAGTTCTTTCTGACTGAAGAAATACTTCAGACTCTTGTGGTCCGTGAAGATTTCACACCTTTCTCCGTAAAGGTAGTGTCTCCAGATCTTCAAAGCGAAGACCACTACTGCTAGTTCCACGTCGTGGGTCGGGTAGTTCTTCTCGTATTCTTTTAACTGTCGCGAAGCATAGGCAATCACCTTCTCGTTCTGCATCAGCACACATCCCAAGCCATTCTTTGAAGCATCACTGTATACTGAATATCCTCTGGTTTCCGATGTTATTATCAAAATCGGGGAAGAGGTAAGACGTTTCTTCAATTCTTGAAAGCTCTGCTCACATGCTTCAGTCCACTTAAACGGAACGTTCTTTCTTGTCAGATTCGTTAACGTCGAGGTGATGCTCGAGAAATCAGTTATAAACTTACGGTAGTATCCCACAAGTTCGAGAAAACTCCGAACTTGGGTAGGGGTAGTAGGTCGTGGCCAGTTATGTACAGTTTCAATTTTACTCGGGTCCACAGATATTCCATTTCCAGAAATTCACGTGTCCCAAGAAGACCACTTACTTAAGCCAGAATTCACATTTCTTGAATTTGGCGTAGAGCTGTTTCTCTCGCAAAATTCCTAAGACGACTCATAAATGTTTCTCATGTTCTTCGTTTGTCTTAGAATAGATTAGGATATCGCCAATGACGATGATCACGAAACAGGCAAGGTAGTCCTTAAAGACTCGATTCATCAGATCCATAAAGGCTGCTGGGACATTCGTCAGTCCGAACGGCATGACCAAAAATTCATATGGACGTACCTTGTACTAAACGCGGTGTTTGGAACATCTGCCTCCCTGATCTTTAATTGATGGTATCCCGAACGGAGGTCATTTTTTAAGAATACTACTGGTCCTTGTAGCTGATGAATAGATCATCGATCCTCGGAAGGGGGTACTTATTCTTGATCGTGATCTTGTTCACCTCCCGATAGTCGATGCACAATCGCATCGACCCATCCTTCTTTCGTACAAAAAGAAGAGGTGCCCCACGGTGAAAAGCTAGGCTGAATGAATACCTTCTGCAATAAATCCTCTAGTTGTTCCTTTAATTCCTTTAACTCATTCGGTGTTAGACGGTAAGGCGCTTTAGAGATTGGTGCTGACCCCAGCATTAGATCTATCGTTAATTGTATACATCAGCGTATTCATTAACTACAAGTACATCTTTTAGTTCCGGCTGAGGTAAGTCCTCCCGTCTTCACCGCGTATATGAGATAAGACTCACAACCAGACCTCAAAAGTCGTTGAGCCTTCAAAGCTGATATTCGTGGGATACTATTCTTATTTGCCTTACTCGAAAAAGTGAATGCTTCTTCTCCAGGCGGTTGGAATTTAATATATGATGGCTCACAAGAACTTAAAAAATTTTCTCTCTCTAGCTTTCTCTTTAGCACGAATTCTCTCTACCAAAACCCTAAAAGCTATCACCTACCCAAACCACCTCTGACTGGCGCCGGGAACACCTACACCCTCCATCGCCGGGTTCAAACGGTGATGGGAGGGTTATAACCCCACTGCCACTTCATCTCCCCTCCCTTCTTCTTTGTGACCTTTCAACTTCCTTCATCTTCTTCATTGGTTTTCATGGCTGCTACTTATAATCTGGATTTCCTTGGGTCTCTGCCGGACTACGGTTGCTAAGGAACAACATCGCTGAGTTTGAGGATCGCTTCGACGTCGCCACCTTCGAAGCTCTATTGGGTCGCGTCAATGGTGCACAAACCGATCACCAGCCACTCGTTATGCGTGATAGTGGTGGGAACAATGACCATATACCACAGTCGGAGTAGCCCGAACCTGCTCTGAACCGCATGAATCTGATCGGACTAGGCCTGCAATTCGAACCACCACAGCCCCATGGTTCCCACGCCGTCGAGAACGCCGCCGCACGACTGCCCTCGTCCCCCTTCACGACACAAATCACGATCGTCGTTTCCCTATTCACCGGGGCACACCACCGCCTGCCTCAGGCCTAGGGCCGATCGTGGATGATGTTTCTGATGAAGAGACGCCACCAACACTGAAAGCAACGACATCTGTGGCGGAAGAACATACTAGGGTTCCTATGAGCGACTCTTCAACTTCTGGCCCTAGGGCATTGACTAATGGACCACGCCCGACGGCTGAGGTTGCAACGATGACCATATCCGGCCACCGTGCTAACCCATCTGCTGAGATATAGCCACCTCATCGAACGTTGAACAATGAGGCTTGCCTAACCTTCGCTGCTGTAGTCCAAGACGTTAGTGGCGTTCGGGGACATCAACGACGCACATCTCCGACGCGACTCGAGTTATCTTATAGAGCACCAACACTGATTGATGGCGTGGCTGAGGCTCGCCCATCTTGGGAAGTAATTCGGAAAGTCTCGGCACGATGTGAACACTTGTTGGGTATTTCTTGGGGAAGAGGCCGTACTTCCCCCACATCGAGCGGTTTGTTAGATCTATTTGGGCTGACCTCATTGAGGTTCGAGCGGCCTCAACGGGTTCCTGAAATTTCGGTTCGCGACGGCAGCCTGTTCAGCTATGGCTATGGAAGGGGGTCCATGGCTCATGAATGGGCAGCCGCTATTTCTGGATACCTGGCGCCCCGGCATGTCTTTCGAGAAGAAGCAGCACTTGGCGGTACCACTATGGGTTAGACTGTGCAATGTGCCAACAGAGTTGTAGAATCAAGAAGGGCTGAGCATTGCTGCGAGCGTGATTGGGAAACCTTTTTTTACGGACGCAATGACAGCCGGCGCAGAACGGCTTGAATACGCGAGGATTTGTATTGAAAAGTCATTAAAGGAACCCTTTCTCGACCACTTCAATATCAGAATACCTAATGAGAATATAAGTTTTTCAGGCATAGTACCTGTTCGGGTTGAGTACGAATGACGGCCAAAAAAGTGCACGGTATGCCAATCATTGACACATGGAGCTGGGGCCTGCCCCATAAGCCACCCAATGCCCCACAAGTACCCGGAACCTGCCCCTCGAAATTCCACGAACCACCCAAAACAGCCCCATAAAACCCCGACACCCGCGCCTAAACAGACCATGCGCCCGGTCAACGTAGCGACGCAACGTCATGTCGCCAAGCAAAAGACAAGGGAAAGAGTAAGGTTAATGACGAGGAAAACCCGACCGCACTTATTTTGGGAAACAATTTTGCTGAATCGGTGCAGTACCATAACAATGATGATAGGACATTACGTAATCCTACGGCGGACGGACCGACTAATATATTCGAGGTCCTTACGACCCTCGAGGACCTTCCGGAAGCCACTGCATGGAATGAAAGACAGACAAAGACAACAAATGATGGCTGCTCCACTAGTGCCGCGCCAGCACCTAGAAGTCGAAGCCCTTTTGAGGTTCTTGCAATTGGAGGAAGATATTAGTATACGTGCTAATTCTCGAACTAAACTGGTATAAAAAAATTATATTTAGATATTGGATTCAGCAGTCAACGGTCAACCCGCTAAACTACTTCGCCCTTGGTCAAAATCAAGTGAACGTCCGATTTGGAAATACCCTTAATTGCCCGAATGGTACAGGGAATTAAATTATATTAAAATATTTGGAGACTCGGAAATCGCCCGATTTTAAAACTCGGCGATTTCTCCCAATCGACACGATGTGAATAGTGTAGCATTCTAACCCTAAATCGCCCGATTGTCACCAAATGGTATTTATTAATATAAAGTTCGACAATTTGCACCATCGGCCGAAACCCAATTCGGCGAATTTCACTATCGACCGAAAGTGACCTATCGATCGAAAGTTAAATTGGGCATCTGATCGCCCGATTTGCCGAGATAATCTGAATCGCTCGAATATAGGAAAGGGAGTTATACTTAGCTCGGCGATTCTCCAAGTCGGTCTAAACTCATGGAATTGAACTTTATTAACTATTCTAAAGGGTTATAATAATACCCTAAATCGCACGATACTCACATAACTTAAATCGCCCGATTTCAATAGGATTCAACTTAACTAAATCGTCCGATCACAAGTCGTCCGACTCTTTAACAATTTAAACCTCAACTCGTCAAACTTCTCTATCGATCGAAACTCCTGTACAGAGCTAAATCGGCCGATGTTTATACCAATATAAATCGCCAGATACCTTCAAAAGTAGTGATTCTTTAGAAAACCCTAAATATTATGAAAACTCAATTTATGAAGTCGTATAATAAAATTGATGAGAACCTAAAGCATCGAAAGATGATTATGCACTTAATGATAAATCGACCCTTGAAATCAAAACAATCCTTTTCATTCTTTAAGCATCGTATAAGAATCCCTTTTCCTAAGTCTGAGAACATGATTATGCACTTAATGATAAATCAACCCTTGAAATCAAAACATTCCGTTTCATTCTTTAAGCATCTTATAACTTGTTCTAACATCGAAAACTGATTGTATCAATTTTAAGTCAATTATTTTTCGAGAAATTGGAATTTAATTCCAGCAAGTACCTTACAAAAGCTACACGTGATGGTTCTAGCATATAATCAAGTCGCGAAACTTCCTAGATTTATTCTAACCTTGAATTAGCCTCAGTCCTATCGTCGACGACGATTTCCTCATCAACGGGCTCATCATCTGCTATGGCACTCATATCCACCAACCGCCGCGCCGTCATACGCGCAGGTGGAGGAGTTCCCGGCCGCCACCGCTGTGGTCGACGATTATGGTTTCACAGAATCCCTTGAAGCGGAACAACCGCGCTAGCGCGGCCATTTCACGCAGGTGGCGATCCATTCAACGCCCTAGACCCAATCTGAGCCTGGCCTGTCGCCGGTGTTGGCCCAGAGTTTGCCCTAGCCGCCCTCCTCTCGTGATCAGCGTGAGCAACCACCCCGTGAGTGGGCTGAACCCGCGGACCCGCCTGAGCAACCACCATATCAGGTCCCCCATCTGCCATGGACGCAGAAATAGCCCTAGGAGACTGTCCTCCCCCGCCGGAAATCCCCGACCCAGCCCCCTGAACCTTGGCTTGCAAGGCACGAAATCGCGCAGCATCAAAGCACGACGCGAAATCTGAGTACGCCACGCTTAAAGCGTCCAAATCTGGCAACACTGTGCCAACCCTTGCCCCCGTCGTCGCGTCGCCGATCTCGACCTGATCGCGCTCCCTCTCCACCGCCAGAACCATTGGCACAACATCCTCTGCCATCGGTTAACGCCGTCAGATACCGTAACTGAAAACCTCCCACACCAGATCAATGCCGAAGGAGAACAGGATCACCGGCCGGCCAAGAGTGACCGGAGACGACGGTAATCGGACGTCAAACACGCGAAGAAAGCTAAAAAATTCAAATTCCCGCCTACTCTGTGAAAATCGCACACACTGAAGGTGTTTTCCGAAAACCCTAAATTTGGTGCAATCCCCGGTCTACTAAATATTATCTTGAAAAAAAAGCATCAGTGTTCGGCATGTCAACTAGGTAAAACGAAGCGAGAATCTCATCATGCAAAACTAGTTGCATCCACTTCACGTCCTTTGGAATTGCTACATATGGATCTCTGTGGACCTATGCAGACACAGAGTATTAGTGGGTGGAAGTACGTACTAGTTATCGTTGATGATTACTCCCGCTACACATGGACGAAGTTCCTCTGAACTAAAGATGAGACAGGGGACTTGATAGTTAATTTCATGGACACTACTCAGAATTTACTGCAACAATCCATCCAAGTCATCCGAACGGACAACGGCCCTGAGTTCAAGAATAAGTATCTTAGTGAATTTTATCAGAAACTTGGCATTAATCAGCAATTCTCAGCTGCTAAGACCCCTCAACAGAACGGGGTTGTTGAAAGGAAGAACAGGACTCTAGCGGAGGCCGCCCGTACAATGCTGATCCATTCCGGCCTTCCACACTTCCTTTGGGCTGAAGCAGTAAATACCGCCTGTTTCACTCAGAACAGGACGGTGGTTCACAAGCGCTTTGATAAGACTTCGTACGAAATAATAAACAAGTGAGTACCCAATATCTCATTCTTCAAGGTCTTCGAGTGCAAGTGCTTTGTGGCGAACGACAGAGAGCATTCGAAGGCACATTCGTTGGGTATTCATCAACGTCAAAGGCGTACCGAATTTACATCAAGTCCAACCGATCAATTAAAGCAAGCTACAACGCCACTTTCCATGAAGTGGCCGAAATGGCTCCTGCACATCTCAGTTCAGGACCCGGGCCAAACCCGATGGCTTCTGAATACGACAGTTCAGAACCCGTATACACTGGTGTGTTGGCACAAAACCAACAGAAGATGGCAACAACTCCAGATTCAACGTCTGAAGAAGCACTGAAACTTCTGTTGGAAGATTTGGACTCTCTCTTTGAGCCCGTATATCGGCCAGAAACCATTATTGCCACACCTTTAGTGGAGCCCCCACTCGACGAGGCCAATGTACCGAGCTCTTCAAATGTCCCTACCTCACCCGATTCCGAATTACCACAGATCGATGAATAACCTACAACAGTCAATGAGGAAGTCTCATCAGAATCACTCAATCCAAGTGTAGAATCTGACTTACCTCAATCGAATGAACAATCTGAAATCATTGGAAGTCTCAGTCCACACATGATCGATGCGTCTAGCTATGCACTACCTCATGAACGAAAGTGGACTCAGCACATCCGGTTGATCGGATTATTGGTGATCCTTCATGTGGAGTACGGACACGTCATTAATGCAATCTATTCAGCTGCTTCTTAAGCCAAAATGAGCCAACTAAGGTAGCAGACGCACTAAAAGACTCGGAATTGGGTAGTAGCAATGCAAGATGAAATCAACCAATTTGAGCGTCTTCAAGTGTGGACCCTAGTATCCCGTCCGCATGGGAAAACAATCATCGGAACCAAATGGGTATTTAAGAACAAAAAGAATGAAGATGGCGAAGTGATTAGGAATAAAGCTAGATTGGTTGCGAAGGGCTATAACCAACAGGAAGGATTTGACTACGACGAGACATATGCTCCTGTTCCGAATCGAAGCCATTCGTCTCTTCCTGGTTTATGCGGCTCATAACGACTTCAAAGTCTACCAAATGAATGTTAAGACCGTCTTTCTTAATGGCGTGTTAAAAGAGGAGGTCTACGTCGCTCAGCCAGAAGGCTTCGTTGATCAAGAACATCCCGATCACGTCTATCGATTGGACAAAGCTCTCTACGAACTGAAACAAGCTCCACGTGCTTGGTATGACGTCTTGAGCGATTTCCTCGTAAAATCTGGATTTATCCGAGGAACGATCGATATAACCCTCTTCACAAAATGGCAAGACAAAGATTTGATGGTCGTCCAAGTTTATGTAGACGACATCATCTTCGGATCAACAAATCCACGGCTATGCAAGAGATTTGGATAATTGATGAAGAGCAAATTTGAAATGAGCCACATGGGAGAGAAACAGTTCTTCTTAGGACTTCAAGTCAGGCAACTCGATGATGGGATATTCATGAGTCAGACTAAATACATCAAGGACATCTTGAGGAAATTCCATTAAGATCAGAGCAAGCCTATAAGCACTCCCATGTCCACAAGCTGCAAGTTGGATGCGATCCCATAGGAAAGCGGTCGACATTACATTATATCGCAACATCATCGGCTCTCTTCTTTATCTCACCTCGAGCCGGCCGGACATCATGTTTGCCACATGTCTATGTGCCCGTTTCCAAGCCGACCCCAAAGAATCTCACATGCTCGCGGTAAAGCGAATTCTTCGCTATCTAAAGGGCACCCCGAACTTAGGTTTATGGTATCCTAAAGGCATAAATTTCAAATTGATTGGCTACACTGACGCTGAGCCTTTCACATTGCCTTTAGTCATCCATTGTGAGCCATCTCCAAATTCCTTTCTTCAATTGAAAACCCCCTTTATGCCTTCAACCAACAATTTATTGATTTTCATGGGAAATTCAATCAAGAAAAGGAGGGGAGAAAAACTAGACGACAAAGAAAAATGATGACAAAAGAAGGAGAAAAACGCCCACGAGGAATGGTCAACGCACAAAAAGCAGATCAAAAGAACCTGCCTCTCAACTACGACACTCTGAAAACATTAAGACGAGGCATGGATCTTGCTGTGAACTTCTCCATCTATAATATCGTACACTCGTTAGAATGGCTGAAAAGAGGAGCGCCTAGAAGTGAACTTCTCCAACGATAATCCGGTCTTATATCGAGACAACAACAAGTGGAGCACGGCCTTGGGTTTGAATTCCATAACCATGAACTTCTTCAAATCGATAATCTCTGAAACCTCTCTAGGGAATAAGAGAAAAGAAGCATGGTATCGCCCCGAGAACGAACAAGAAGAACTTCGCCTTAGATAATCTCTCAGCCTCGTAGAGAAGCGAAGCTTCAGCTTGAGCAAGTGCAGACGAATATGAAAAAAATTAAAGGATGAGAATGAAAAGAAGAAAGAGAAAAATGCCGGAGAAAAGGAGAACGACAAAGAAACGGAAGATGACCTAAAGCTTATTTTTCTCAGACATTACCCTTTCATTCTAAGTCAAAGCCAATTAAATCCCCCAAAGTCCCTTTGATTCCAAATCGTCTTGCAAAGGCAAAATAATTAAAAGCTCCTCGATCACAGGTATTTTGACTTAATATGACATGTGTTGACTTGAGCGATATAAATATAAAATCCCTAGTCAAAAATTAAATGAGTGCTAGAGCGAACCTAGTGAGAGTTGTCGAAATGGATCATTCTTTGAACCTAGGACTTTAGTTTGCTGACATGACTTGACGGCATTAAATCTTTCAACTATCGTGTGAATTTTTAGGTGTGACAATGATCGTAGCAAAATAATCTGACCCCATAACATTAAAACATTAATATGCATACGAAAAAAATAATAAAAATAAATTAATAATAATATAGTTTTAATCGCACATTTTAATATGCAATGGTAATTTGCGTTTACACTGAATTGATTAAATGCGATGTTTGTTCATGCTCATAACTCGTGGGAAATTATAGTTACATGTTTAAGGAACCATGTATCTAGACTAATAATGATAAATCGCATATGTTGAATAATTGGTCCTTAGATTGATTTGTGTACTTGTTTGATAAATCAACTGAGCTGCACTATTTTGATACCCAAGAATAATTGGTCCTTAGATTGATTTACAAAAGTTATGCCTTGAAGTCCAAATTATTTTGATGATCTTCTTCTAAGTACTGCAGAAACAATGAGGAAGACTTCACGAGGTTATCTCAGTTTGGAGTACACGGCAGTGGTTCAAATGTTGGTTGGTTAAATATTTGGATCGTCAACGTGTTTTATGAATTTGAACCAATTTATCTCAAAAGTATTTTTCAAGGGGAATCAAATAGAGAAATTGCTTCCAAATTAACTATAATATTTTTGACATTTGTTGCTTTAAGCCTTGCAGAATTATAAAATGTGAAAACGGAGCCAGATGTCATCAACCAGAATTACATGGAGTTAATTGCATTCATTTTCATACATAGGGGGAGCAATTATGTGATTTACTCGTAAACCTAGGATCAATCTGAAAACAATAGAAAAACTTACAATCAAGAAGTTCGGGCGAATTTTGCAATTTTCATTCGTAGATTCTCGAGCAAAAATTGATTTTGGACCAAGTGTAAGTTTCGCCTTCATACTGACGAGCAAAAATTAAACAGGAACCAAATGATTCTCGATTGGAATCGTCGAAGCGAAAATTAAATAGTAACCAAAGCAAAATTCTCGATCGTAAGTTTCTCGATCGTAAATAGTAATGGGATTAAATTCACTATGTCAAGAAAAAACGTCAAATCAGCCCAATTAAATGAAATCATTACTTGCCGTCGAAAATCCCTAAATACACGCTAAAACCCTCGATCGCGAAATTCAACAGTCAAATTTTCATGCGAAAAACTTTTTCTCTCAAAAGACGAACGTCAAAACCCTTCAAATCTTTCGGTTTTTCCTCTGATTTTCGTCGTTAGAAGGTAGATTTGACTTCTTTTAGGGATTATCGTGCGTTTAAACTTCACGTGCATCTATACTTTGAAATATTTCGCTTGGTTCTGTGTTCATTTCTCGACTGTTTGTATTCTGAAAACTCGAATGCTTGTTTGTAGTATTTTAGGCCAATACGTAAGTATAATCTTGGTTAAAAACTGATATTAAGATAGTTTCGAAGTCTCTTGATCGTTTTATGGTAGGTTGTGTTGATTCTCTGCGTTATTTGAGTTCATTTGAAATAACGACTAAAACTGGGATTTTACTATTTGAAGGCTCGCTCGCAAACAGTGTCAACTGAATTTCAATTGTTCTACTGTTTGCACTGTAAAAGTGTTTCGATCGATAAACTTTTTGACTTAATTGTTAAGAAAGATAACGTAAATTAAAAATAATTACAATCGAGAATTTGAATTTGGATTTTTTGCGAGCGAAAAGATTACTGAACGAAATAGATCTAATAGGTGCAAAATAAGTTTCGAGCGCAAAACTTACAATCGCAAATAGTAATTTCGGTTTCAGTTTCATTTTCGATCGAAAATTTTAGCGGCGATAAAATTAATTTTTCGACGATAAAATTTCTCGATCGCAACATGCACAGTAATGATTTTTATCGATCGAAGATTTTCTCGACGAGTCACCAAGTTTCTCGCTGTCAATTTTCTCGATCGTAAAATTCCATAGCGAAAAACTATTTTAAAATCAAAATACTTTCTCGCTCGATAATTATACTGCGAAAATTTTATTCACGCGCGAAAAATTTCTCTACAGTAAATTTACTCAGAAATTTCATTTTTTCGATCGTAAATTTACACGGAAATTTTTCTCGATCGTAAATTTTCTCGGCTACAGTACCCGTATCTTAAGTTCAAAACCTTAGAAAAGTTTCTAAGTCCTTTTCGCTGTAGCTTTCTATAGCGCATAAATTTTTTTCGATCGCAAATTAAAACGGAGAATTGCATTTAAAATTTGCACTAAGGAAATTCAATTGAGAACTTTAATTCTCGCCCGAGAAATAGCACGGAGTAAATAGTGCTTAAACACTTAGAAAAATTTCAACTGAACCTCGATAAGACCAACATACTTGTGTCGAAATAAAATGATATATTCAAATTCACTTTGTATGGTCTTTGTGCAAATTTCATATTATCAATTACGCATATATTCAAACAAGTTATGACATGATACATCATACTTCTGGTTTGATGATTCTAATTTCGACTCAATTTAAAATGTTCAAGTAACGGTTTACATTACTGATTTGTATTTCAGATGGATCATTATCCTACATACAATCACATCTATGAGAAGGCCCTGTACCTCAACGTGCACGACACCAATTTCCAGCTCGACCTAACCACCTTTAGGTGTCCGGACGATATCATGGTGTCTATGCTACAAGGTCATCCCCTGTGGCATGCTCCCACGGTGACGGCCCCAATACCAATGGTTTACCTCCAACAATTCTGGGGGATGATCAAGAGCCACGTCATTGAAGGGGCGTACAGCTTCACAATGGTGATAGGGACGAGACACATGAATATGAACAAGAATGACTTCGGTCTTATCCTCGACCTCCCCTACAACCCGAACTACGACCCCCTTCCAACTGACTGGAGCTCGTGCGTGACTCCTTCAGATGAGATACCGTCCGTCGCTCACCAAACTCGAACAAATGCAGAGCAACGGGATTCCTCACCCGTGGAAGACATTTTTTGGAATCATCACCAAATGTCTATCTCCGAAGCACGCCGGCTTCGACAAAGGTAACGACAACATTCTGAGGATTTTCCATGGAATCGCCTTCCCGTGAAGTTACGATTTCGCTCAACTGATCTGGAATGATCTAGCCGAGCAGATTAGGCAGAAGGAAAATAACGCTCGAAGAATGTGTCGTACGCCCGGTGGTTCTCCGTCATCGGCAATACATGGAGTTGCACGAGCAGAACATCCCTCGTCTACCTCCTGGAGGGAATTACCAACCACCGCAGCTAATATTTTTCCACAACCCGAAACTAACGGACTTGGACCAGCCGTCAATGGCCATTCGAATTGTTGAGGCTCGCCGACCCCACGAGAGCCGAATACCAACGGTTCTGTCGAGAGAATCATCTGACGGAACAGATGATCAAAGGGCCCCCGACAGATTTCGCAGTCCAGCCCTCACCAACAACAAAGCCCTGAGGACACGATGATTGATGAAGTGGCCCTTGAAATGGAAACCGAAGAACAGAATCAGGAGCTCCAAATGGAAGTGCCCGTCCATGTAGGCGTGCTCGAAGAGCCCATTGAGGAGGTTCTTCAACAAATAGCACAACCCGAGGCAGAAATGGGGCAAAGCTCACTTCCACTGGTGACGGAACAGGCTCGTGAGGACGTTGAACGTGAACCATCCCCTCACACAGCCACCTCATCCAACACGGAGTCCGGTGAGGAGATCAGATTAATAAGAAGGACTCCCAGAAGACTAAGCATACAACTCAAGTCCCTCTTTCCCACCGTCACCACCGCATCAAATACCACACAGATCATCTCTTCAAGTGCTGTGGCCACTTCTTCGCTCAATCTTGAGCCGCAACACAACCTACGGGTGTCTGGTTCGCATGTTATCTTCAAGATTCGACTCAACGATTAGGTGGAAGTCTCCAACAGTCACAACCTCAAGTGACTGCGAGCCAACCTGAGGAGCCGGTGTCTGCTCAAGGGTTGCTAACAGGCGACATCGGTCGACCTGGCCCATCTTCGACGGAGGCGTCCGTTCAGTTCGTGACCGAAGACCGACTTCAGGCAGCTCTCTCAGAAGCTTTATAGTCATTTGAAGAAAAACTTATGGAGAGCGTTCCTACGTCTATTGAGACGTCCCGCCAAGATCGTGGGAAAGCACCCGCCTCAGAGCCGTCTTCTTCACGACTGATTCTCACTCCACCTCAACCCACACAACCCACACCATTCGCCACACCGATCCTCACACACAACCTCATAAACCCGGCCACCATACCTATCAGCGACCTCCACTCCATCCTAGTCACCCGCCTACTTGAGCTGACTACTCGAACGCCGAAGAAAAAGACCTCTTCCGCCGTCTCGTCGATCGTCCTGGCCCGACCGACACTTGTCGTGGTCAAGGTTCCCACTCCAAACGCATACATGATGACCTCGATGATCAAGGTCGTCATGAGGGGGAGAGGAGACCTAGGATAATGACTAGAAGTCAAGGACGAAGCTCGGGCGCGACACAGACAAGCGCTGGAACCGCTGAAACCTCACAACCTACTACCCAAACAACCACCACGCACCGCACCACTCATACAACCCAAATCAACTCAAGTCCCTTGCTTCCGAAAGAAGAAGCAAGTGCCGCCATGCTCGTGGCTCTGGCACAGACTCAAGCTACTCCTTCAGCCGTTCAAGATCAATCGGGACATGGTGTCAATCCACACGAGTACCTCGACAAATATATATTCGAAGGACAGTGGATGACCTACTCCATGCCCGACGAGCATCAGAGACAACGGCTTAAGGACGTTCGGCATTTTCTACAAGCAGCTTCGGTGGATCTAGTTTTGATAGAAGACGAAGAACATCAGGAAGGCGAAGACCACGAACAGATTCCCCAAGGGCTTTCGGCTCCTGCTCCAAACACAGACATGACGACCCAGACGATCAAGGCCGTCGTGAGGGGTAGAAGAGGCCTAGGATACAGACTCGAAGTCAAGGACGAAGCTCAGGCACGACGCAGACAAGCGCTGGAGCCGCTGAAACCTCACAACCACTAGCCAAACAGCCACCACCACGGACCGCACCACTCTAACCCCAATCGACTAACCAACCTTTCATCTAAGGATGCATCCTCCCACACAACTACAGGCCCTTACAAGCCCCTTGCCTCCGGAAGAAGAAGCAAGCGCCGCTATGCTCGTAGCCCTGGCGCAGACTCAAGCAACTCCAAGCTTGTATGCTCGAGACCAATCGGGACCATCTGGACATGGAGTCAACCCACACGAGTTCCTCGACAAATATATATTCGAAGGACAGTGGATGACCCCAGTCTATTCCGAAGAGCATCAAAGACAAATGCCTCAAGGACGTTAGACACTTCCTGCAACAAGTCTCGATCGACTTAGTTCTGTTAGAAGACGAAGAACTTCAGGAAGGGGAAGACCATTAACAGATTCTCCAAGGGCTTCCATGTAGGACCCGAGACCCGCAAGCCAGGTCGACCAATAAATCATGTATATGACCCAAGTAGTTTCATGCTAATTAACGTACATGTTATATGTTTATGTGATTTTATGAATTTCATGCTCATGTTGTTATGAGAATTACGTGCAATTACGCACCGGTAAATATGTACTTATGACGACCCCTAAATTATGTAAGGGATTTTCGAAAATAATGCTAATGAGGGACAAGACACTGATAATAATAGTAAAAGAGAAAAGAGATAATGACAATAATAGATGGGAGTCGGGCTAGGATTTTCTTGGGCCATGAATTATTAAACTTGGGCCAAAACATGTAACACATGGCCCAAATCATGAGAGAGGACAAATTGGAGACAAACATCCCTAAAACTAGGAAAAACCCACGCCAACTCTAAACTCCACCCTCAAAACCTACGAAAATATCTTATCAAACAAACCCAAAAACTCCACAACCACACCCAAGAACCCACGAAAACGAAAGAAGAAGCAAGGAAGACATCGAAGGAAGCTCAAGATTTCACCCTCAAGATAGCCTGGAATTTCGGATTTAGTAAGTAAAGCTAATTCCCTAAGCTATTGCAATTCCTTTTACTAAGATCATTTAGTTAAACACTTGTAGGATTAGGAGAGTTATGAAATGAGATGTTACATAGACGGCAAAAAGCCCTAACCTTGGACGATAATCCATAGTTAAAGATTCCCTTGAGCTTAGCTAAGTGTTGGGTAGAAAAAGCTACGAATCTAGTTTCGATGGGATAAAGATGGAAGTTTATGATACATGTCGAGATTCATGTTGAATTTCATGTCGTCATTTTCCGTTTCAAATGTCGAAACACAATGTCGAGATGTTAAGGTAAATATCGAAATGTTAGATAGGATGTCGAGTCAACATATTGAGATTTACCTCAATAACTATGTCGAGATTTTCCACCCATGCCGGGATTTATTAACTGTCGAGGTTTATTAAATGCCGAGATTCATTTACAAGCTATGTCGAGATTCCTATTGTATAAATATCGAGTTCAATCCCTATATCAATGTACACTAGATATCGAGATTTACTTTATCAAAATCTATGTTGTCGACATCTGTATTGTTTAGTTGAATCTCGAGGTCCTTAAATATAATCAATGAAGGCATATCTCGAAATTATGTCGAGATTGAAGTGTAATGTCGAGTCTACCTCGAAATCCTTGTTTATAAAGTGATATACATCTCGACATCTACCTCATACCGAAAACAATGTTAATACCGAAATCCTTATGTAAATCTCGACATTTGTATAAAACGCTTAACATATATCTCGATATCTTGGATATGCAATGTCGAGATCTAATAATCATCTAGCTCGAGATCCACCTTAGAAACATATCGAAATCATGTTGAAATCCCACACATGCAAAGTCGGGCGAAACCTAGTAAATCAAACGACTCTCGCCGAGCCTTTCACAAAAGAAATTTAAATTCTCTAACTTAGAAATTTATTAAAGGGCCGAGAACTTTACTTTAATATAATACGGTATAGAAATCGACTGACTTGGGAAATTTAATAAGGCAAATCGAGAGATGTGAGGTCTAGGGAATTTATACACAGCCTAAATAACTAACTATGACGAAAATTATTATTCCGACGAATTAGCTGAGGAAAGCAAACGTACTAACATCATAACCCTTTTACTCCAAAAGGTCGTACATTAGGAGGTTCACGGGGCGGTACGCTAGGCTAGCTTGGACGACAGGTAAGTAGAAATTCAACTACGACACGTAACTTGCCTGCGTCTGATTATGTAATTAAGTGGCCATGAGATCTTATGTGAAAAGTGTATGTTACGGCATGATTTTTATATGCATGATAATGACAGCATGATCTGCATATCCTTATGAGCATGGCATGAGCATTTGCACGCATACATAGTATATAAGACGCGAGGTACGAGCGTGGATAAGATCGCCTGTGTGCGATGTATACTCGCCGATTTTGGCATTTGTGTCGACTCGAATGAAGAGTCACGGCTCCCCTATGCGACCATGGCGACTGAAGCCATAAGGCCTGTATAAGAGGCTGGGGAATACCCCGTATGCGGGAGATGCAACCTAGAGGATGCGGCCCGGGGCACACACTGAGTAAGGGAAGATCCCTTCAGGTGACCTTCTAGTGTGTAAAACACTAACCGGGAGGGTAGATTCCTTCGGGTGACCTCCGGGGTTAGTGGCCTCGGTGTTGGCTACCAGTGAGAAGCGTCCGCGTGGAGGCCACACTGAGTAAGGGAAGATTCCATCGGGTGACCTTCTAGCGTGTGAACCTCCGCATATGTACAAATCCTTAGTGGATTGACATCTCTATGATATGGCGCATAGTGGGATAGAAAGCCGAGGGCCCATATGATGTATGAGTATAAAAGAAAGAGTATGAGTCAGGAAAAAGAGTATGAGCATTAGTAAGCGACGGCGTGGATTGCCGATCGACAGGACACGTGCATACATACATAATTTCTGCTTACTGAGCCTCGGTGGCTCATTCTTTACGTTACGCGTTGTAGGTACTAGCGATCACGGCACGTGATCCGATTTTTATGCGAGGCCGATCTTTTAAAGCTACCCGGCTGCTTTTGAGGTGGGAGTGTGTATATGGATGACGACCTGTGAAGGCCGGGCATATAGGAAGCTTTTGCTGCACACACACACTTGTCTTCTGTGTAGATACGACTACGATGAATATTAGAGTGACATGTGAACATTCTTTTGACTTGTATGTATGACTTCCGCACGTATTTAAAAAGAAAAATTTTATTACTCCCTCCGTCCCGGTAACTTTATCACATAAGTTACCTGGTACGTAAATTAAGGTGGTATCATTATAATAATATAGTACAATGAAAAGGTAATAAAGTGTATATTTTGACACGTCTTTTAAGGATTTTTAATATTATTATATTGATTGTTAGTGATAGTTTTTTTGCTAAATAAGGAAAGGTGATAAAATTAGTGGGACACCCGAAATGGCAAAATGTGATAAAATTAGTGGGACGGAGGGAGTAGCATTTTTACGCTTTTGCACGATAACGGAGCATTAGGCACTTAGGATTAGAACGAATTACGAGGTCGGACGGCGGGTCCTGACATTCCAGAGCTGATTGCTCAACGAGCGAATTCTCCTACGAGACTAATGCCAGAATCCGTTCGAATCGCACGCCATGGGAATCCTTGAAGAAGTTCGGGAACATATATGGAGGTCACCGGACAAAGTCAAGAAGTTGAACGAGTTCTAGCTCAAAGGGATCTCTCACTGGGACCAGCAAAAGAGAATGACCTATCTCTGGATGCTAACCCATCTTGGACCAGATGTGAGGCTGTGGATGTCTAAAGGACAAGCAAAGAGCCATTACAAGAGTCTATCCCCCATATGTGAGCTACTAAGCGTCTTCTGTGCTAAAGGAGGTCTTCCAACACCATAGCACGCCATCGATCGAGTAGATAGAACTCGAGAAGAATTAAGCGAGAGCGACCTACCGTACCTCCCTGCCGAGGAGGTATACCATCTCTACTAGCTATATGTAGAGAAGTACAAGGGTCCTCAAGGCTTCATCTAGAAAAAAGGACTCGAGAAGTACAAGGGTCCTCAAGGCTTCTGGAGAGCAACATGAAGAAGGTCAGCATGACCGCTCTGCTCAACAAAGGACCTGAGATCGAAGGGCTTTCCACCAATCACGTGCACATCAGCTCAGTCCTAGGCATCACCTATTACAATACGATTCATAAATTCTATGATGGGACGCTCAAGGTCATCAGGAAGAACATAGAGGAGAGTTGGAAGAAATCAACAGAGAGACGATGCTGAAGCTTCATAGGATCGTGAGAGAACAACCGCTTCTGATGGAACATTCTTGAGGACATCGAGGAGCGATTGGAGCTGCGGAACAGCATCAGGAACTTTGAGCACGCGCTGGGCTTGCGCAGGTCTTACTTTGCCCGACGAGATAGATGGCTTGGAAAGGCATTCAAGTAGAAAGGGGAGAATGTAGAATACCTTTATTAATTGTGCTTTGATTTCATTAGCTGTCCTTGTAATTAGGGGCTTTATTTGTATTTGTCCTTAGTTTAGGACTTGGCTTGTTATTTATACCAAGTATGTTTGGTATAAATACTTGTACAAACATTGAGCTTAATAGAGAATTTTAGTCAATTGATCCGAAAGGCTTGCAAATCCAATATCTTTAAGATGCTTTGATCTAAGTCAACAAATAATTTTCCCCGACATGCGACTGATTAATTACTTAATTTTGTCAGTCTAAGTCGCATTCTTGTGTCTAAAGGTTATTAGTTTGCTCTACTAGACACAAAGTCACTTTACATACGTGAGGATTCTAGCCTTTTATTTGTTTCTACGGATATATTCTCGAGCGAGTCACGCATCAATTGCTTGTCTTAACTAGTGATTCTTGGCCTCATACTCGCCTTGCATTAGATCGTTAGGAAAATGATATAGGCACTAAGGAAATTCCTCACTGGGCCATATGTATATTTCAGTCCTTTGAAATAGCCTTTAGTCATCCACTTTGAGGCTTCTCCGATTTCCTTTTCTTCATTTGAATCCTATTCGAGCCTTCAACCGATGTTCACAATCTTCAGAGGGATAGTCAAACGAGAAAAGAAAGGAGAGACAAGAAGAATAGAAACGAAAAGATGACAAAAGAAGGTGGAAAACGCACACGAGGAATGCTCAATGCACAAAAGCAGTCCAAAAGGACATGCCTCTCGACTAATTCCAAATTAGAAGGAGCATGAATCTTGCTGTGAACTTCTCCCTTGACAATCTCGTACGTTCGTCATAACAACTGGAAAGAGGAGCACCACGAAGTGAACTTCTCCAATGATAATTCGATCTTAAATCGGGAAACGAGAAGAGGAGCACAGCCTTGGGTACGAACTCCATAACTGTGAACGTCTCCAAATTGATAACCTCTAAAACCTCTCTAGGGATTAAGAGAAGAGAACTAACAAGAAGAACTTCGCCTTAGATAATCTCTCAGCCTCGTAGAGAAACAGAGCTTCAGCTTGAGCAAGTGCAGACAACACAATAAAAAAAAGAGAAGAAGGATGAACAAAAAAGAAATTAAATAGGATATGCCAATGAATGAGAAAGACTAAGAAAAGGATGACGAAGACTCTAAGCTCATTTCTCAAATTTTTCCTTCCCTTCTAAGTCAGAGCCCAAATTAAAATCCCTCAAAGTCCCTTTGATTCCAAAACGACGATCTTTCGCATTTTTGAAATGATTAAACGTGCCTCGATCACAGGTAAATTGACTTATTATTACTTGTGTTGACATGAGTAATATAAATATAAAATCCCAAGCTAAAAATAATCGAGTGCTAGAGCGAACCTGATGAGAGTTGTCGAAATGTATTATTCTATGACTTAAGGACTTTAGTTTGACGACATGACTTGATGGCATAAGATCTCTCCACGCGTCTTGTGAAAACTTTAGGCGTGACATTGATCGAAAGAAAATAATCTTACCACCATACTATTAATAATAATTAGTATATATAAATAATATATATATAATATATGAAGTTCTTTTTCATATTTTTTCTTTCATAAGAAATAATAAGAATTCACATTATGTCATGCAATTAAATTTGCATATGTATTGAATTGATAAAATGCGAATATTTGTTTTGCTCATACCCTCGCGCGAAATTTGTTAATACATTATTAGGAGACCATGTATCTAGGCAAAACTGTCTCTATTGCGTCTTACATGTTTGGTACTTGAATTGATTTTCTATGATTGCATGTTAAATTAATTTAGGCGCATTATTTGAGGGGGAGCATCTACAAAATACTATGCTCTGAGCTCCAAACATTTTTTATGTTCTTTCTCGAAGTGTTGCAGAAATTTTTCGATCTCACAATCTTACAAAGCGTACAACGATGAGGAGGACTTCACGATTTTTCACGATCTGGAGCTAAACATTACTAACAAAATTCAGGGGGGGGGGGGGGGTCTTGTTTGAACAATTGCTTCTTAAGTAACTCTAACATTCTCGACATTTTGATCTAAGTCATGCAGACTTTCAAAAATTCAACTATGGAGCCAGATGTCAATGTTCGGAATTACAGGGAGTGAATTGCATTTATTTTAGTTCATAGGAGGAGCAACTATGTGGTTTTTAATTGATTTAGGGGTTCATCTGAAAACATAGAAAATTTACGATCGAGAAACCTGATAGAAAAGGTAATTTTCGATCCTAAGTTTCTCAAGCATAAATAGTATTGGGCCTGATTTCGCTTAGCAGCGAAAATGTCCCATCAGCCCAATAAGAAAAAGTTACCTTTTGCAGTCGAAAAAGTATATCTCACGCAAAAACCCTCGTTCGAGAAATTATAACTGTCGATTGAAATTCTCTCGCGAAAAACACTGTTACAAAGACGAACTCAAAATCCACTAAAATCTTTTTGTTTTCAACATATTTTTGTCTTTTTAAGGTAGAATCGACAACCTTTAGGAATTTGCGTGCTATTAAACTCCGACTGCATTCTGTGATTTTTCGCTTGATTATGCATTAGATTTTCGATTGTTCTTACTGTGCGAAAACCCAAATACCAGTTTGTAGTATTTTAGACGACTTTCAGTGTTTATCTGGTTCACTATCTGTGCTTGAAGATGGCTTTGGTGTTTTTGAACAAACTGATAGTATCGATTTTCGATTATCTACGTTTTAGAGTTGGAACCTAATTTTTGACCAAACTGGGTTTTTGAATGTTTGAAGCAGTTGAAGAACTTTCTCTATCGCAAACAACTTCAATTGAATTCCGATTCAATAAGATACTGTTTGCATCGAAAAAGTTTTTTGATCGTTAAATTTTGACTTGGTTGCTAAAATAGCTGACGTAGGTCGATAAATCACTTACCATCGAGAATTCAATTAGGATTTTATGCGAGTGAAAAATTAAAGAGAGGAATAGATAAAAAATATGAAAATTTATTTCGAGCGCAAAAACTTACCATCGTGAATAGTATTTCGATTTCATTTTATTTCAATCGTAAATTTTAGCAACGATAAAATTAAATTTTCGATGCTAATTTTCTCGATCGTAAAAATAACGCAGCGATGATTTTGTTCGATCGAAAATTTTCTCGGCAATTGACTTAGTTTTTCGTTGATTATTTTCTTGACGAACAAACTTCGCAGCGAAAATCTCTTTTAGAATCGAAAATCATTTCTCGCTCGACAAATTTCAAAACGAAAAATTTTATTCACTCGAGAAAAAATTCGACAACAAATTTTGAGAAAATTTTCTCGACTGCAAATTTACACGGCGAATGTTTCTTGATCGTAAACTTTCTCGACTACAGTAACGTGTATAACGTTCAATACTTATTTATATTTGTCTAAGTCATTTTCGCTGTAGACCATATAAGTGAATAACGTTTCTCGATCAAAAATTTAAACGGATACTTTATTTAGAAATCAGCACTTAGGACATTAAAATTGCAAACTCAATTTTCGAGGAAAAAATCTCACAGAGTGAACAGTGATATTCCCCCGTAACTTAGAAAAATTTTCGACATAACACTTATATGCCTTATATCAACTGTTCGAAATTTCATTAGATACCACTAAATTTCCTCACATCCGTATAACCTATGTGCCATTTACTTATGTCAATTAGAAATCTTATCAAACTTGCTATGAGTTGAAGACAATTATGGTTCGATACAATTAATTTTCGGCTCAATTTAAAATTGCTCTAATGAATGTATTATATTTCAGATGGATCACTATCCTACTTACAACCACATCTACGACAAGAACCTGCATCTAAAGGTTCAGGACACCAACTTTCAGCTCGACCTGTCCCCCTTTCGGTGTCCAGATGAGATCATAGTGTCCATCCTTCAAGGCCATCCCCTATGGCATGCGCTTACGGTGACTGAAGTGGTGCCTATGGTCTACCTCCAGCAATTTTGGGGACGCATTCAAGGACACGTGGATGATGGTGCTTACTCCTTCACCACGACACTCGGGACGCGACCTATATGTATGGACAAGAACCAACTCGGTTTGGTCTTGGACTTACCTTTCAGTGAAAACTACGACCCGATGCCTTCGGATGCAGAAATGGTGCAAGATTTTCTTCAAATGGGATACCGACCGCTGCTCACCAAACTTGCCCAAGTTCAGAGCAACGACATCCCTCATCCTTGGAAGACGCGTTTTGGGATTATCAACAAGTGTCTATCGCGAACGCACGCAGGATTTGACAAGGGCAACAACAACATCTTTCGCATCTTCTACGGCATCGCATTCTCACGAAATTACAATTTCGCACAGCTGATCTGGAATGATCTTGCAGAACAGATCAGACAAAAGGAGAACAAGCGATCGAAGAATGTGCCATATGCAAGGTGGTTTTCTGTGATCACCGCCCATCTCATGGAGCTCCAAGAGAATATTCCTGTCGGCCTCCAGGAGGAAACTATCAACCACCCCGTCTCAAATTCTTCCACACCCCAGGCTCACGGACGTTGATCAGCCATCGATGCCGTTCCCGTTCGAGCTACTCCGTCTCGCCGACCCGACAGGAGACGTGTATCGGTTATATTGTTGGGAAAATCATCTTACTGAAGCGATGATTCGAGGGCCCCCGACAGACTTCAATGTGAGCCCTCCCCAACAACAACAACAAAGCCCTGAGGCCGAGCTGATTGATGAGGTGGCCCAGGAGCTTGAAGTGAAGACTTCTACTCAGGACCTTGACGTCACGCTGATTGACGAAGTGACTCAAGAGTTAGAAGTCGAGGCTCCAGTTGATGAACTAGAAGCTGAAGTGCCCATCCATGTAGAAGTGCTTAAGGAGCCACTTGAGGAGGTTCCTGTCAATGAAGCACAACCCGAGGCAGGAATGGGGCACAACCCACTTCAACAGGCTACCGCGCCTGAGACAGAGGCTTTGATTTCAAAGATCACACCTGAAGAGCATCAACCGACAGCACAAGCCAATGAGGAAGCTGAACGTGATCCAACTCCTCACATGGCTACCTCGTCCGAATCCACGGACTCAGACGAGGAGGTTCAATTGGTCAGACGGGTTCCACGACTACAACTCCCATTCACTGAGCCTATCTTACATGCGGTCGCTACCACGCCAGACACAATGCCAGTAATTACTACAAGTGTTGCGGACCTTCCTTCGCTCAATCTTGAGTCGCAACACGACATTCATGCGTCTACAGAGATCGAGGCTCACACTCTTCCTACTACCGGCCTCGACACCCAAGTGTCGGATACACAGATTCTCACAGAATATATCACAACATCCATAGACGCGAACCTTTTAGATTCAAATCAAGGATTTGGTGGAAGTCTCGAAACGTCGCAAACTCAAGCGACAACGAGCCAACCCGTTGAGACGGTGTTGACTCAAGGGTTGACAACAAGCGACACCAGTCGTCCTGGTCCATCATCGACGGGGTGTTCTCGCCATTCGTGACCGAAGGACGACTGCGTCGATACGTGGAAGACGTTTTGCACCTGGGCTAATGAGTTTGGTAACTCTAGTTGATTCCTCGCCGACCTTTCTAATGATTCGAAACGTCCCTATGTACCAAGGGCTTAACTTTTCCTTTTTTCCCGAAACGTTTCACGCCTTTCATTGGCGACACCTTCACAAATACTAAATCATCTTCCTCAAATTCCAAGGGTCGGCATCTTTGGTCTGCATAACTCTTCTGCCTGCTTTGGGCTGCTTTCATTCTTTCTCGTATTTGAGCGATGGCTCCCGTCATTTCTTGTACCAAGTCTGGGCCTAATATTTCTCGTTCTCCAACCTCATCCCTATGGATGGGGGATCTACATCTGCGTCCGTATAAGGCCTCGTACGGAGCAACTCCAATCGTTGCATGGTAGCTGTTGTTGTACGAGAACTCGAATAGTGGAAGGTATCGACTCCAATTTCCTTTGAAGTCGAGGACGCATGCTCTGAGCATAACTTCCAGCGTCTGGATGGTTCGCTCAGATTGCCCGTCAGTCTAAGGATGATAGGCCGTGCTGAAAGATAATTTGGTTCTCATGGCCTTCTGTAGGCTCATCCAGAACTTGGATAAGAATCTGGAATCTCGGTCGGAAACGATCGAGATTGGAACTCCGTGAAGTGGAACAATCTCTTGGATATATTAACTCCGGGTATCGTTCTAACGAGAATGTCGAGTTGATCGGTAGAAAGTGAGCAGACTTGGTCAATCGATCCACGATGACCCATATTGCGTCGTGGCCTTTAGCGGTTTACGGCAGACCAACGACGAAGTCCATTGTGATGTGGTCCCACTCCATTCGGGCACTGGCAGGGATTGTAGCGTCCCTACCGGTCGCTGATGCTCGCCTTGTTGGCACATCAAGCATTGACTCATGAAAGTGGCGATCTCTCGCTTCATTCCTGGCCACCAATAAGCATTCTTCAGGTCTTGGTACATCTTTATAACCCATGGATGCACCGAATACGCCGTGGCGTGTGCTTCCGTCATTATGGTCCTTCGAAGCTCCGCTTCATTGGGGACATACAACCGATTCTTATAATACAGACTTCCGTCATTTCGTATTTGGAAGTCCGGTGGCCTCTCTTCCGTTTGTGTTCCCTTGAACTTCATATAAAATTCATCGTTTTCCTGAGTCCTCTCGCAACTTGTTCTATTATAGTCGGCCTGAGGGTTAACGTTGCTAGCTTCGCTTCGACTTCCCCCAACGGGGTACTATTTCCACTTCGAGCCTTTGTAGCTCTGTGCTTACAGCTTTGCGACTTAATGCATCAGCCACCGCTTTGCTTTTCCCGGGTGGTAGTTGATCACACAATCGTAATCCTTGACCAATTCGAGCCACCGTCGCTGCCGCATATTGAGCTCCTTCTGGGTGAAGAAGTACTTCAGGTTTTTGTGGTACGTATATAATTCACAACCCTCACCGTACAAGTAATGCCTCCATATCTTCAGGGCAAGGACTACGGCCGCGAGTTCTAAATCGTGTGTCGGGTAGTTCTTCTCATACTCTTTGAGTTGTCGTGATGCGTATGCAATCACGTTTCCATTTTGCATCAAAACACAGCCCAAGCCGTTCTTTGATGCATTACTGTATACGGAGAACCCTCCAGTCCCCGTAGGTAACGCCAATACTGGAGCTGTGGTAAGTCGTCGTTTCAGCTCCTGCAAACTTTGGTCGCATGCGTCGTTCCAGTGGAATGAGACATTTTTCTTGATCAACTTCGTCAAGGTGGATTCAATTTTTGAGAAGTCTTATGTATTTTCTATAGTAGCCTGCCAACCCAAGAAAACTTTGCACTTCAATTACGTTCGTCGGTTGGGGCCAGTTGTCGATAGTCTCGATCTTACTTGGGTCAACAGATATCCCGTCTCCTGAGATAACGTGTACAAGAAACGTGACTTGTTCTAAGCAGAACTCGCACTTTTTAAACTTTGCGTACAACTATTGTTCTCGTAACGTCTTGAGGACAGTTCTTAGGTGTTGCTCGTGTTACTCTTTTGTCTTTGAATAGACTAGAATGTCGTCGATGAAGACGATGACAAACTTATCTAAGAACGTCTTAAATACGCAGTTCATGAGGTCCATGAAAGCCGCTGGCGCGTTAGTCAGCCTGAAGGGCATGACCAGGAACTCATAATGTCCATAACGCGTGCTAAAGGCAGTCTTCGGGACATCTTCTTCCCGGATCTTTAGTTGGTGATATCCCGATCTTAAATCTATCTTAGAGAACACCGTTGTGCCTTGCAGCTGATCAAACAGATCGTCAATTCGAGGGAGGGGGTATTTGTTAGAAGGCGCACCGGTTTGCCTAGCTAGGCAAGTGCCTGAGATGAGACGTATAACGAGGTAAGAATTGATCGTAAGTAACTCAGTGCAGTTTTGCTTCTGATGTACCAGCTCTAGATCACTTGATTGTCTTAATAGTGCTCTTATTCAGCTCTCTATAGTCGATGCATAGGCGCATCGACCCATCCTTCTTCTTGACAAATAAAACGGGTGCTCCCCAGGGTGAGAAACTCGGCCGAATGAATCCCTTCTCTAGTAATTCATCCAGCTGCTCCTTTAGTTCCTTCAGTTCGGTTGGGGCTAATCGATACAAAGCTTTTGATATGGGTGCAGCTCATGGAATTAAATCGATCGTCAATTGGATTTCACGGTCGGGAGGAAGTTCGGGTAGATCTTCCGGAAATGCGTCTGGAAACTCTTGCACTACTGGGACGTCTTCCAATTTTGGACATGAACGTTCTTCTGAGGTCATCGTCAAGACTAGGTGTGCTTCGCATCCGGCCCTGATTAGGCGTTCTGCCTTCATTGCAGAGATCTTGGGAATATTGCCTTCATTGCATGTTCCCGTGAAGGAAAATGGTTCGCCTTCTTTTAAGTTGAAGGTAACTATTTTACGGTTGCAGTCGTGACTGCTCCGTGCTTCGATAACCAATCCATCCCAAGAATTACTTCGTAATCATTCATTGGGATGACGATTAGGTCAACGAGGAGAATTCTCTATCATTGAGCACGGGGTTATCTCTTAGGATCTGGTTGGTCCATACCGGAGTCTCATGCGGAATACTAACACTATACTCACAACTAGACTAGCTAGGACTAACTCCAATTTTCATTACGTAGGCATCAGATGCAAAGGAGTGGGGCCTCCGGAGTCAACCAGAATGCGTGTTGGAGTTTGATGGATAGTTAGGGTACCTATCACAACTGACGAGTTCCCTCTGCTTCCTCTGAGGTGATAGTGTACAGCCGAGCCGGCACTGTCTGGGGTCTTGGCGGTCCCCCGACTTAACTTCCTGATACTCCCTCCGGACATTGCCTCGCAAAGTGACCGGGTTTCCCGCATTTAAAGCCATTGTCGGTCGGTGCATAGCAGTTTCCACGGTGTGGTTTTCCGCATTTCGGGCAGCTGGGAATGGGTGCTGGGAATCCTCCCTGATTTGGGTTAAATGGTTTATTCGGTGGCCCTTGTGGGTGGGGTGGAGTAGGAAGGCAGCACACAGGACTTTTCTGCCTCAGGAACTCGACTGTACTGGAACATGTTTTCGATTGTTCTCAGCCAGTCCTTCGCCGACGTTGGGTCAGTTGCGTCCTCAAACATCGGTGGATTCAATCTACGGAATCTTCCTCCTACTAGCCCGGCCCTTTCAGCCAGAGAAGATCCATCATTCCTCTGCGTCGGTGGGTTCAATCTACGGAATCTTCCTCCTACTAGCCCGGCCCTTTCAGCCAGAGAAGATCCATCATTCCTCTGCCCTCAGGATTGTGCTGATGAATTAACTAATGGATTTTGGCCGATTGTTGGCGGACTAACTCCGTAAGCTGGAGAATAGTCGCATCCCGATTATCAGTAGGGGCTGCATCCCTATCCGGATCACCTCCCCGCTGGATTCACCCCCAGTTCTTACCATCCTTTCTCCCTACCCTGTCAGTCCCTATGGCCAAATAATTATACTACACACAAAGAGTTCTCCTATACGTAACACTTACTAGCACGGATACTTCCACGCTTTTGAAGAGCGTGTACATGGACAGTCTTCAGAACCTGTAACCGAAGCTCTGATACCAACCTGTAGCGCCCCGCCATCCACTAGCCTATTCTAACGTTATCTTACATGCCTAATGAAGTTATAAATTGGAGACATGTGAAAAATCCGTAATAACTTTTTCCATTTCGACATTAGAGTACGCTTTACATGTCAAAAGAATGCTTCCAATTCCATATACATAGGGGTGCGTCTAGAAGATGGAGAAGTAATCAGGAACAAAGCCAGATTAGTTACAAAGGGATACAACCAACAGGACGACATCGACTACGACGAAACGTATGCTTCTATTGCCCGAATTGAAGCCATCTGCCTTCTCTTGGCTTACGCGGCTCATAAGGACTTCAAAGTCTACCAAATGGACGTAAAAACTGCCTTTCTCAACGGCGTGTTAAAGAAGAAGTCTACGTCGCTCAACCAGAAGGCTTCGTCGTTCAAGAATATCCTGATACGTCTATCGATTGGATGAAGCTCTCTACGGACTAAAACAAGTCCCTCGCGCTTGGTATGAAGTTCAGAGCGAATTCCTCGTGATGTTTGGATTTATCCAAGGAACCATCGATACGACTCTCTTCATCAAATGGCAAGACAAAGATCTGATGGTCGTCCAAGTATACGTCGATGACATTATCTTCGGATCTACTAATCCCCGACTATGCCAGATATTCGGAGATCCATGAAGACCAAGTTCAAAATGAGTCACATGGGAGAAATGCAGTTCTTCTTAGGACTTCAGGTCAGACAGCTTGAAGATGGAATTTTCGTAAGTCAGACCAAGTACATCAGAGACATTTTGTAGGACCCGAGCCTCGTAGGCCAATTAGCCAAGAAATTTGAATGCACATTTTATGCATATGTGATTTCATAAAGTTGCATTGCACGTTTTCTGTAGCACCCGGGTCCACGTAAGCTAATACGGCCAATACAATTGCATAAATGATGAATGCAATCATGTGCATTCGTGCAGTTATTCTGTGCTCGTGTGAATTATGTGAAATTTGCATGAAAAAATGACTGCTTAAATTATTTGTGTGGAAAATTTCGTGCCCTATTAATTGTGAATTTTGGTGCGTTTAATTTGTGCTATGTGACATCCAATTTAAATAGGGATTTTCGAAAATTAGGTCAAAGGAAAGTTGGAGTAATAATACTAGAAATTGGATTATAAGTTAAAGAATGGACTATATTCACATTGGGCTAGAATTTACCCTTAGGCCCATGTTTGAAGTCAAACCTTAGAGACAATGTTCCTCAAATTAAGGGGACTCACGTTACCCACCCATACCTTGGGTAAAATATCTAAAAACCTTTCAATCTCTAAGAGCTCCTTTTTAAGAAACAATCGACAAGCAAGAGAGAGAAGGGAACGAAACATTTTTAGGAAAACACTTGGAGATCTTAAAGAAGGAACTCAAAAACGAATGAAGAGCGAGTTGAAGAAGCCAGTGAGAAAGAACAGAGATCGAAGTTTGAGTTTGAGTGAGCAGAGCCAATATTTGAAATTCTCTCTCTAGGAACTCTCTCTCCCAAACCATAAACTCACGTCCCTTCACTTTCCACCACAAACGACCGCACATCCCTTGCTACCGGCGCCCCCCACCGCTCTGCCCATCGCCGGGGCAACCCACGCCGCCCTCCATCGCCGGGATCATACGGCAACGGGAGAAGCCTAAGCTTCGACGCCGTTTTCTTCCTCCATCCCGTCTCGCGCCTTTTTCACCTTCTTCTTCTTGATCTCGACTGGTATGGGTTCTACAACAGTTTTGTTGGTTGATTCTCCTGTGTTGGATGTTGTAGCATCGGGCACTCTGGACCCGTGCCGGATTATGCTGTGTTGGATGTTGTAGCATCGAGCACTCTGGACCCGTGCCGGATTATGCCGCGCTGACGTGGACCATCTCGGAATTTTCGGACAGCTTTGATATGGAGGCTTTTGAAGCCCTCGCACGAGCGTCTGTGGATGCGCGGCCGACACTCAGCCACATCATGCGCCTCTTCAGCCACCTAATGCGCCTAATCCCCCGCCTGAGAATGGCTCGGCTGGCACTTCTGTCCGGCCTAATCCACTGAACAGGCCATTTCAGCCCAAACGTCCGCACCGTCGCCGTTTTACGACCTCCATCGTCCCGGTGCGTATCCCGCCGGAAGATCATTGGCCGCCTCTTCGCCGGGGGATGCCACCGCCGCCGCCTGGCGCAGGCCCGCTTGTGGATGATACCTCCGACGACTCCGACCAGCCACCGATGGAAAAGGCGGCGCGCCACACCCTCCCCGCGCCTAGGGCTTCTTGCTCTGATTTTGAGCCTAGGGTTTCCATGAAGGAGGCCCAATCCTCACCTGGGACCAATGTTAATGTGCCGGACAAGAATACTAGCCCATCTAGGGCTTCCCCTATTGGGCCTTTTGCTGATAAGTAGTTGGAGACTATTGGGCCCTGTACTGATAATGAGACGCCGGTCGACCACTGTGATGCCCCAATCATAGAAGATGCTTCTGAAGATGACCTACCACTGAGCGTTACCGTCACCCGCCACCCTTCACCTTGCCGGGCCACTACACTACAGCGCTCGGGCATAGGGCAGACAAGTTTCGCCCATGAGCCTGGGGCTTCAATGGGTAACGCCCCACAGTCACTCGTGACCGCCGGCACTACCGAAGCTGAACCGCACGCTACGCGGCCAGCGGAGGTCCCCCAGGCCGGACTTCTTAGCGCCGGACCGTCCTTCTCTGACGTTGTTCTTGGCGTCAAAACCAACCGGGAAGCGACTAATTGCGGAGGACCACCTAGCTCGGCACGACTGCCTTTATCGTACACGGTGCCTAGTGTTGTAGATGGAATCGCTGCAGCCCGGCCTCCTTGGGAAGTCGCTCAACAAGGCGTCGCACGATGGGGACATACGCTCGTTGGGTATTTCCCTGGGAAGCGACCGTATTTCACACATGTGGAACGCTATGCCCGATCTGTTTGGAAGAATCTTGTCGAAGTTAGATCGACGATTAACGGATTTTTCATGTTCCGTTTTTCCTCGGAGGCGGCGGCTACCACGGTCTTGGAAGGCGGACCGTGGCTCTTACAGGAACAACCTCTCATTCTCGAGAGGTGGCATACGGGCTTCTCTTTTGAAAAGAAAACGCACTCGGCTATTCCGCTTTGGGTTAGACTCCGAAAAGTCCCAACGGAACTTTGGACACAAGATGGCTTAGGAGTCGTTGCAAGTGTGCTCGAGAAGCCTCTTTTCGCGCAGGCAATGACGGCTCGTGTGGAACGCCTTGAGTATGCTAGGGTGTTTATTGAAATTGCCCTGGTTGAACCTTTTGTTGAGCAGTTCGATATTCACATCTCAACTAAGGATGGTGGCTCCTCGGGCATCGTACCCGTTAGCGTTGAATATGAGTGGCGGCCAAAAAAGTGCTCGTCATGTGCATCATGGGCCCATTATACCGCGACATGCCCCACAAATGGCCCGAAACCACCACCTCAGAAATCGGCCAAGAAACTCACGCAACCGCTTCCACGGCCGCCCACGGTGCCGCAATCGAGTCGTGAATGCAGTCGCATGGTCGACAAAGGGACGGCCGTTGTCACTACGGCGGCCAAAGTGGCTAGTTTTGCTAGGGATGGCAAGAAAAGCGCCTCTACCCGTAATCTCGAACATGGTAAGCGGTCGAGTAGACCTAGCACAGAGGCAGCCTCCACTAGCAAGGGTATTGGGACGCCCTACTCTCACGCCGATCGCAACATGTTTGAGGCTCTGGCTGATCTCGAAGCTACAACTGATGCCACCCAGGACCCTATAGTGAGCCTTCACGTTGATGTTGGATGACCCTATTTGGAATGTACGGTTGTCTTTGATTTCTGATGTTGCCTTTGGGGTCTTTGTTTTCCTTGGGGCTCCGTTTGTGCTTTTGGATGTGGGCTGGTAGCTTGTTATCAGTTGGTTTGTGCTCTTTGAGCGGATCCTCTGTACCTTTTGTTTTTTTTAGTGACCAATTTCCAAAAAAAAGAAGTTTGAGTTGAAGAAGGTATGCAACCTTTCTAAAAGTTCCTACGTTTTTAACTTACGATTTAAAATTCTAGGTGTTAATAAAACATGTTTACGGTAGTAACCCACGAAGGCCTTACATTAAGTCTTTGAAAAATGGTTAAATCAGTTCTTAGGGATTTGAAGTTCTTCGAGTCTTTGTTGTGTTCTTGAGAAAATAGAAGCTTTGATCGAAGATATAAATCCCGTCATAATCCTCTTAAAGCTCGACTTTAGGTCCTATGTGTTGAACTTAGCATCATTAGGAGGGTTAGCACGAAATAATTTGCCCTAAATTGATGTTTTAAACTAGGTCCGATTTTAGGGTTCATAATTCAACGCGTTCTTGAGGAAAATAGCTTTTTGATCCTTACAGTTAGTATTTCGCTAATTAGAAAGTGTTTTAGCATAGTTGAATTCGTGAAATAAGAATGGTTCGCGAACTCGTTCCGCGAATTATATGGTTGGCGAACCGAAGTTTGACGGGCTTGGAATTTCGCGAACTCAACAAGTTGGCGAACTCAACAAATCACGTGGCGTAGATACGCGAAATCATGTTCGCGAGTCTGCAAAAATTCACGAACCCATCGAGCTTCACGAACGGGACTTGGCGAATCGAGGTTTGCGAACTCATTGGAGTTTGGCGAATCCGAAATTAAGTATGGGACTTCAGATGTCGCAAACTCGAGCCATTTGGGAAATCCAGGGCCAACTTCGCGAATCCATGCAAGCCGCGAACTGAATTTGGCGAACCCATACATTGGCGAATTCATCAACTTCGCGAATTGAAGTTCAGCTACTTTGCGAATTGGGAGTATTTTGCGAACTCACACACACTCCACGGGCCGATCATATTTGGCGAATCCATGCAACGCTTCGCGGAATTATTTGGCGAACTCAAGCCATTTCGCGAACCCGATTGGCGAATCAAGAATTTACGGGCCATTTCGTGAGTTGTGCTATTTGGCGAACTCATGAGATTCACGAATCACACATCATGATAGTTCGCGAACATGTGACCCCAAGTTAAATGAGTTCGCGAAATATAGAATTGGCGGATTTATGGAGTTTCACGAACCCTAAGAAAATTCACGAACTTAGGATAAGTGATAAAAATAATTCACGAACCCTAGGAAGATTAGGTCTTTCGCGAATTAGTGTAATTCGTGAACAATATTAGCGAATTATGAGCTTCCACGAATTATACGCTAGCAAAGACATTTCAAGAATTAAAAGAGGTTCACGAGTCATTTAAGTTCACGACTCTCAAGTCTAAAAGCAGTTTACAAAGTTAGTATGTTTCAAGTGTCTTAGGTTTTTCACGAATTAATAGGAAACTCAAGACCTCTTAGTTAGTAAGTCAACTATGATAGTGTACTAACATTCGATTTTGGGCTTAAGGTCGGAGTTTAAACAATCCACGAGGCAGGTAGTTAGCTACGGACGACAGGTAAGTGGAAATCCAACTACAACACATAATATGTGTGTATGTGCCCAATTTATGTGATTACGTGATGAGGTGCTTACGTGCTTATGTGAAATTGTATGATATGGTTTCATGATTATGGTAAGCCTTATGGCATTAATGTATTATGCATATGCACGAGCACGCACGAAACACTTGGGGGTAATAAATGATGAGCGTGCATGATTATGTCGCAAATAGCGAAAGATAATTGCCTAGGTAGGCAATGAAGTCATTAGCGCTCTTTACGGTGTACGCCTGGGTAAAAGTCTGCCAAGGGCCCTTAGATAAAAGATATGAGATTGAGTTTAGTCTATGAGACGTAATATTCATTGGCGTGGATTGCCTTTGTGGGGGATTCTCACGTTGCATGATTTCTACTTACTGAGCATATCTCTCACCCCTTACGTTATGTGTTGTAGGTGCGAGCGACCACGGTACGTGATAGCTTAGATGGCAAGGCAATCTTTTGGCACTTCCAGCAGCATTTGGTGTGGTGTGCATGGATGACGACCTGTGGGGCCGGGCGCAAAGAGATTCTTTTGCTGTGCATGTATACACATCTTGTGTAATTAGGATTCGCATGAAGTTAGGAATCCATGTAATTCTTTTATCATGTGTAGAAACGATTAAAAATTTCATACGCATTTCCGCATTCCTTTTAAGTTGAAGCATCGTTAGGCACATATGATACGTTAGAATTAGGTAACGAGGACAACGGCACCTGACATTTTCTGTCTATGTGACTACATAAATTTTGCGAATTAATTTTGTGCATTGATTATGTGTCTAAGTGACTTTTTATGAAATTATGAACTTACGTGATTTTGATTATTTCGCGTATCTAAATTATGTGCTTAGATAATAGCTAACTTAGTAGGAATTTCGAAAATACATAATGAGGGGGGATTAAAAGTAGTAATATTAGTGAGGTTTAATTGGGCTATGAGTGTAAATGGGCTAGGATTTAAAAATCAAACTTAGGCCAAAATTACTAAAGAAAAATCTAGGAAACAAGCTTCCTCAAAATAGGAAAGTTCACGTCTATATGTACCTAAGTAACCATAATTTTGATAGCAAAAATATCTAGACTATTTCTCACACTAAGAACGAAAATAGAGAAAAGAAGGAGCAATCGAACTTCAACTTGGGAAGAAGGTATAATTACTATGTGTTTTACGTTATTAGCTTGTGGTTTAGGTTCTAGGTTCGGAGTTAACTAGCTTAAGATGATTAGCACACTTGATCCACCCAAACTCGTATTTTTACTAAGTCCTGATTTTAGGGTTTTAGTGTTCGTGTGAGGTTCATAGAGTTCGTGAGAAAAAAGGTGTGTTTAATCGATAAACTTAGAACCTCGCGAAAAAAAAAGGTGTTATAGGAATGACTGGATTCGTGAATGTGATTTTCACGACCCTAAGTCACGAAACCCTAAGCAAAATGAAGTTCGCGAATCCATCAAGTTGGCGAATCCAGGACACACTTCGCGAATCCATGAACTTCGCGAACTCGAAGCAAGAAATGACGGAAGCAATTTCAAAGATATGAGAACGGATGAAAACAGCCCAAAGTAGGCAGAAAAGCTACGCAGACCAAAAGCGTAGACCATTGGAGTTCCAAGTAGATGACTTCGTATTTTTGAAGGTATCCCCAATAAAAGGAGTAAAGCCGTTCGAAAAGAAAGGCAAGCTAAGCCCACGTTATATAGGACCGTTCCGAATCCTCAGAAAAGTTGGCGAAGTTGCCTACCAATTGGAATTACCTAATTCGCAAGCTCAAGTACATGATGTCTTTCACGTATCAACGCTACAAAAAGTACGTCGCTGACCCAAGCCATGTGTTGAGCACGGAAAATCTTCATCAACAACTCAAACCAGATTTGAGCTACGAAGAGAAGCCAGTGGAAATACTTATGTATGACATGAAACGATTACGAAATAAAGAAATTCCGTTGGTCAAGATATTGTGGCAGAATCAGTTCACGGAAGAGGCTACGTGGGAACGTGAAGATGATATGAGAAACCGCTACCCTGAGCTATTTCTCCCTACCTGATTTCGGGGGCGAAATCCCTTTTAAGGGGTGGGAGGATGTAATACCCGAGTTCCGTAGGTAAATCGGCCAATAAATATGCATACATATTATTTGACTTACGTGACTGCATGGGACATGTTTTACGATTTTATGTGTCAACGTGATTTCAACTTAAGTGCTATTAGGAGTAGAAAAGTTAATTGAATTTAGGTTAGTTATTGATTTTGGGGTTTTTAGTACATGGCATGTTAACCTAGAAGATTTTAAACATAGGGTTTTGTAAGGTTCGAACCCTTAGTCATAGAGTAAACGATTTTAATATTAGAATAGGTACACTAACTTAGGTATAGAGAGGTTTTCGAAAACTAAGATTTAAATTAATTAACTTTAACATCGAGGAAAGATTATAAGACTAAAATTATTACTTAAGAAATTTAGTCTCGATAATTTAGTGTTAGGGATTAGGACATAATATTTTTATATGACTTGATGACTTAACAAAAGAAGAAACACTCGAAATCCTAGGATATCGAAATCATTGAAGTCGAAATTATGAAACTCAAGATTTTTAAATGTCGAGACTTTAGAAGCCAAGATCCTTAGGAGTTCGAAGTATTAAAGCTCGAAATAGGTAAAACTCGAGATCATGGCATATTAAGAGGAATTCAAAAGAAGAGGTAAATCTAGATACCTTAGCTAGGAAGGAAAAATAAAATAATGATAGAATAATGATAAGGACTGAATAGATGTTGATGTCATTTGTTAATTCACACACGTTAACTTTACGATAAGAGCCCCAATACATTAACACAAACTCTCGAGAACTTAGAAGCAGAAGAGAAACGAGGAACAGATTGTTTTAAAGCTAGGAGTGGTACGAATCTCTATCATACCTTGTATATTTAAATTCATGTTTTATTCATGATTAAGCATGTTAGGACCTTTACTAATATAGCAGTTTACATAATTTTAGGTTTTAAAGTAGGGTTGTAACTATTTATTTTAGGGTTTTGATAAGGTTTATACAACCTTTAAACTGTTCTTGAAAAGTAGGGAAGTTCGATTGAAAGTTAGCTGATTTTATGAGGTGTTACGAATGAATATATGATTTTACAGAACATGGATCTCGAAGTGCTAATGATTTCGAGATCAAGGCTGAGAATAAGAGGAATTCGGAACAAAACTCGAAATGTATTTTGATGTTAGTTCGAAACTTTGTGAAGGATCTCGAGTTCATGTCGAGATCCATGTTGAGAATTACTCCGAAATTTACATGGATGAAGTCTTGAAATTCATGTAATATCTCGACCTCAATCTCGACATTCATCTTAGGATTTATGTCGAGATCTATCCATATCAAAATTCTTCAACAGAACTCGAGATCTTACTTAAGAATCTCGACATCTTTGTATATATTATGTTAAATCCTAAAGCTATAATTTCGAAGTCCCTTGTTCAATTAAGTCGAGATCCTTGTGTCGAGATCCACCTCATAACCATCTCGAGATTTAGGCCAAAGCTATGTCGAGGTCCCTTTCAAAATTGGTCTCGAAATTTATAAAAGTCAAAATTAGGGTTTTCTAAGTTAAGCCATTTTAATAAAATTATAATTAGACTAACAAACCCTAATTTTATATGTTTCTATACTTAGGGTTTGAAGGTTAGCGACTTACCGTACGATAAGCTAATAGCTAAGGATACCAGGTAAGTGGAAGTCCCAACTACAACACATAATTTATGTGTATGAAATTATGTGTTACGTGCTTTATGATTTTATGTGACTTCCATGATTTTATGTGATATGTGATGTAATTTATTTACCTTATATGATGGCATGACACGTATATTCATGACATGAGCATATGCACGCACGTTTAGTACAAAAGGAATGAAATGAGGGCGTGCATAAAATACGATTGCCTGAGAGCGACAAAGATTCGCCGATATGGGCGTCTGATGTCGACTCACAGTTTAGTCACGGCTCGTCTATGCTACCATGGTGACGTCGTATAGCGCTACCGCGAAGACATGACATGTACAAGACAAGACATGATTTTAGGGCTAATGCCCTCATGGCGGGTCGTGAAACCTGGAGGGTGCGAGCTGAGGGAGTAAGCGACACCGAGGGTACCTCTGGTGTCGACTACCTCAGATTAGGCTACCAGTGTGAAGCGTCCGCGTGGCGTATGAAACCACCTTGGGACAGAAAAGGCGTCCTAGGGTTAGCCTCCCTTAAGTGGGTATTGCCACTTATATTTATTTATCCCTTGTGGATTCGAGCTGCATGATGGTGCATAGCAAGATTGCCGAGGGCCCTATATGACAAAACAAGACAAGGGAAATATAAGGTCTAAGAAGCATTGGCGCGGATGCCTTTGCGAATGTAGGACACGTGCACGACATGCATGGCTTTCACTTACTGAGCTTTATAAGCTCATGTCACGTATTTATGTGTTGTAGGTTCGCGGGATCACGGTATGTGATCTTTACAATTGCGGGCCAATTTTTGGAGCTTTCAGAGGACATTTGAGGTAGCAGTGTGTACATGGATGCGACCTGAGTGGCGGGCCGTTAGATTATTTTGAACACGCATGCGCACTCACCTTGTATTTATGTCCTAGGAATATTTTGTATTTTAAAGAAAAGTTTCCTTTAAATAAAAGGAAAACTTTTATACGCATTTTCGTATATAAATTTCATTTATAATACATGCAGTCACATAAAATAGTAGTAAGAATGGGCGGTAGAACTCAGGGGCGCCGCACACACTGAGACTGAAAAGGTGCCTTTGGGTTAACCTCTCGCTGTGTGAACCTTCACATATGTAAATGCCACATTGGGGGGTTGAGCTCTAAGAAATGGTGAATAGTAAGGTGGAAGTGTGTACATGGATGCGACGTCGTGGAGGCCCAGTAGATAGATCATTTTGACACGCATGCGCACTTTCTTTTGTGGTTAGGACCCATGATGGCTTTGTAGGAACCTTTACGATTACTTTATATAAAAGGAAAAATTCTAAACGAAATTTCGCACCATCCCTTTCTTTACTTTGACAGTATTTACGTAAACTGGTTAAGAAAGTAGTGGTGGAAAACGAGGCGCCACAGTTGGAAAGAGGGGCACGAGGAAGTGAACTTCTGCAATGATAATCTAGTCTTATATCGAGAAACGAGAACAGGAGCACGGCCTTGGGTACGAATTCCACAACTGTGAACTTCTCCAAATCGATAATCTCTGAAACCTCTATAGGGATTAAGTGAAGAGAAGCACGGTATCGGCCCGAGAACCAACAAGAAGAACTTTGCCTTAGATATCTCTCAGCCTCGTAGAGAAGCTGAGCTTCAGCTTGAGCAAGTGCAGAAAAATACGAGAAAAAAGGATGAAAAAAAGAAAGAAAAATGCCTACGAAGAAGAGTGACTAAGAAATGAAGATGAAGATGTTAAGTCCACAACCCCAAAATTTTCCTTTCCTTAGTCAGAACCAAATTAAAATCCTTCAAAGTTCCTTTGATTTCAAAACGATAGTCTTTCGTTTAGGTGAAATGATTAAAAGCGCCTCGATCACAGGTAAACTGACTTAATACTGTTTGTGCTGACTTGAGTAATATAAATATAAAAATCCCAAGTTAAAAATAATTGAGCGCTAGAGCGAACCTAGTGAGAGTTGTCGAGATGGATCATTCTATGAACTTAGGACTTTAGTTTGACAACATGACTTGACAGCATATGATAAGTTTCTTGTGAAATTCTATGAGTGACGTTGATCGGAGCAAAATAATCTGACCCCATACTATTAATAATATTAATATATATAAGAAAGTTAAAAAATATATATACATATAATTGATAATATTTTTTCTGCATTTCTCTTTCTTATTTTTTACTTTTTTAAAATAAGAATACGCACATTATGTTATGCAATTTTATTTTGCATCTGCACTGAATTGTATAAATGAGATATTTTTTCATCTCATAATTCGCACATTTTGAATGCATATTTAGCTTGCATTGATAATGGATACATTAAATGCGAATATTTTTTCTTGTGCTCATACCCTCATGCAACATTTTGAATACATGTTTAGGGGACCATGTATCAAGGTTAAAATTGATTAATTGCGTGTTATATGCTTGATACTTGAATTGATTTTATATGTTTGCATGCTAAATCAATTTGGTGCATTATTTGAGGGGGAGCCCTTACGATTCATGCTATGAGTTCTAAATATTTTTGATGTTTTTCTTTAAGTGTTTCAGAATTTCTTTTCTCGAACGCTATTAAGGAGAGAGACGTCACACTTCGTCAAGTCAAGGAGCTCATTTACTCATTAACTAATTCAGGGGAACCTTAGTTTAATAACGCTTGTGGATTAACTCTAATAATTTTGGTGCTTTGTTCTAAGTGATACAGATTTTTCAAATCTCGTCAAAGGAGCCAGGCGATACAATTCAGTTTTTAGGGGGAGTAATTTCGTGGTTTTTATCTGAAATAGAGGTCCATCTAAAAATATAAACTTAGGATCAAAAAGGTAATTTTCGCTTCCAAGTTTCTCGAGCGAAATACTTGAAATGGGTCTGTCCAATCTGCGACCCAACATGTCATGTCAGCCCATTAATGTGAAATTACTTTTTGCAGTCGAAAAACTTTGACGCACGCATAAAGCCCCTAATCGAAAACCCTACAGTCGATTAAAATTCTCTCTTGCAAAACCTACATTAAAAGACGAACTTCAAAATCCACTATCAACTGATGTTTATCTTTTTTTTTTTTGGAAAAGGTCACTAAATAAAAACAAGAAGAGTAGTACATGAGATACGCTCAAGGAGCGAGAACCAACTGGTAACAAGCTACCAGTAGACACCCCACGACACGATCAAGGCCTCAAAAAACACCAATCAACCAACAAGCGAAAGGCGACAAAAAAAGCCAAGAAAAAAATAAACAAGCGGATCTCCAAGTCCGTCCAAGCAAGCCACCCGAGCACGCCCCATGGCACACATCCAAGAGGCGCGCGGGGTCAGGGGTCACCCACGTCGTGGCCAGCTTGTTGGCTGCAATTATTCGTCGCCTCATGGTTAGTCTCGAGGTCAGTGAGTGCCTCAAACATGTTACGGTCCGCGTGGTGGTAAGGCGTCCCAGCGCCTCTGGAGGTGGGTGCATCCGTCGTGCCAGAATGAGTAGACCGAGTATTGCGATAATGGGCATAGCTCCGTGGCTGGCGTTTCCTATCAAAGCCATTCTCGTCGGCCGCCATATGAACTCTACCTTTACCCTTGGTTTCCACAAGACTCCAAGCACGCTTTTGTGTCGGCCCCGTAGGAGGCCGTGGCGGCATTTTGGTAGGTTGCATGGTCGGGACGGCCGTGTGAGTCCTAGTCAAGCTGTTGAGCGGGGTCGTGGCCACGCTCTTAGGCGGTTGACTCGGCCGGGTTTTGGGGCAAGTCGCGGTACTATGGGCCCAAGAGTCACACGACGAGCATTTTCTCGGCCGCCACTCATAATCGACACTAACAGGTACGACACCCGAAGAGTTACCATCCTTAGTTGGAATGTGGATATTGAATCGCTCGACAAGAGATTCCTTCAATAGTATTTCAATACATACCCTAGCATACTCAAGGCGTTCCATACGAGCCGTCATAGCATCCGCAAAAAGGGGCTTCCCAAGGACACTAGCGATGATTCCAAGGCCGGCTTGTGTCCAGTATTCCGTTGGGACGTTTCGGAGCTTAACCCACAGGGGGATAGTTGGATGTTGTTTCTTTTCAAAGGAGAATCTCGTATGCCAAGCCTCGAGGAAGATCGGCTGACCCTGCAAGAGCCATGGTCCACCTTCCAAGGCCGCATCAGCCGCCTCTTTCGAGGTAAAATGGAACTTGAAGAATCCGTTAATCGTCGATCTAACTTCGACAAGGTTCTTCCAAATAGATCGGACAAAGCGTTCAACATGTGGGAAATACGGACGCTTACCAAGAAAATACCCGACGAGCGTATGTTCCCACCGAGCGGCACCTTGTTGAGCAACTTCCCACGAAGGCCGTGCGGCCGCAACACCATCGATGACACTAGGCGCTGTGTAGGATAAGGGGAGGCGTGCCGAACCAACCCTTTTTCGGTTGGCGTTGACGCCATGAACGACGTCGGAGAATGATGGACCCATCATAGGAACTCCGGGCAGCCCATCCGCGTCATGTGTAGGCCCATGAATGATGGTAAAAGGCCCAAAGGTGATAGGGTTTGTCGCCTCCAAATGTCCAGGCCCATTAGGGGAATTAGGCCCAACAGTATTAGGGTTTGCTTCCACCTCAAGTCCAGGTCCATTATTAGTCGCAGTAGGCCCAATAGAATTAGGGTTAGCAGCCATAGGTACCCTAATGCCGCCATCACAGGGCCCAGAGGTTATATGGGCCGGCCCAGTGGATTTGGCCCCAGGTGTTTGGGCCTCAGAAACCCTAGGCCCATTAGCGTTGTGCGTTGAAACCCTAGGGGATCCGGGGCAGTGATGCGCCGCCTCATCAGACGACGGCTGGTCGGAGTCGCTCTGGCTGGGATCGCTGGGATTAACTTCCCCGTGAGGACCTTTAGCAAAAGGCGGCGGCGTCCCCCGGCGCAGGGGCGGACGGTTATCCTCATGAGAGTTGCGCAGCGGCTCGATTAGGTTCGTGCAGTGTTTCCGACGGTGTGTCTTCGTAGGTGGAATCGGCGCGGTCGCTGGGGAAGGCCACGCGACCAAAGCGGCAGACTCATGCAACGCCGGCGTAGTAGCCGGTTTGGATAGCTGAGGAGCAGTGTCGTCACCCCGAACGCGCGATTCAAGGGCCTTAAAAGCCGCCATGTCAAACCTAGCCGAAAAGTCCGATATGTTCAACCTCAGCGCGGCATAATCTGGCTCAGGTCCCAGCGAAGTAGAAGAATCCATGGGAGGCGACATCAAGTAGAGAAGAAAAGATGAAGAAGACGAAAGTTTGTGGGGTGAAGAACACGCGAGCTTAAAGCCCTTCCATCGCCGTCTGAGCCCGGCGAGGGAGGGTGGTCAGAGGTTCGCCGACGACTGTCAAAGCGGCGGTGAAGTTTTCGGCGGCTGGTTGAGGATCTGGACGGTGGTGGAAGATGATGGGTCGTTTAGGGTTTTTAGGGAGCGTTTTTAGAGAGAGAGATTTCTATCTACATATATAACGCGAAAGTATGTACATAATGAGCAGAAGACGAGCTCCGCAATCAACCAGTAACAGACTACTGGGCACAAGCAAGAACTCTAACTACATGAGTCTAACAAGCGCCTACCAAGCCACACGCCAAAGTCGACGTATAGCCGCTCGCTGCAGATCGTACTTGGTGGACGTATCACCAATACGCATGATAACCAATGCAAGAACACAACCGACCAGCCTGTGAGGCAGAGTGATAATCCCTTCCTTCCATCGTCTGTTCTTTGCCTGCCAAATATGGTAAACAAGAGATGCAAGTACATGTCGATAAGCAGCCTGTAGAAGATGCTTCCCCCGCCACCGGGTGGCCGCCCAGTGAATACCAGTGCTCCAGGCCTGATAGGGCCAGATACACATAATCTGCCGTCTCAAGAGCCGCAGGCACTGCTGTGAGAACGGGCAATCAAAAAAGAGATGTTGGGACGTCTCAAAGTGTAGTTCCTCGCAAAGGCAACAAGCTGGAGTTCCCGCCCTCTGAGCAATCCATGGTTTATCTCTAGTCGAGAGCCGATCCTGCAGTCCCAAATAAAGAATGAACTCATGTCTAGGAACCTTTAAAGGCCCCCCAAACAGTGCAGCCCAGCAAATGGGTGGTCTCCTATGCCGCATCGCGTCCCTAGCCGACCAAGCCGTCATAGTCCCGTCGGGCGATCCCTTCCACGGTACCCCATCGCGAGGCCTGCGCGCAACGGTCGGGAGTAGACGACTGATCTCGATGTAATCGACCGCCCCTGCCCAGGCCAGTTCCACCCCTGAGCATCAATGACCATGCTAAGTCGTGCATCCTATGGTAGACCCATCGCAACAGGACCCCGAGGGAATCTCTCTAACAGTGGGGTAGGAAGCAGCCACGGATCCTTCCACAGCCAAATCGTGGACCCGTCACCAACACGGAACGTAATCATGGATCTAATCAATGGTCTTAACTGTAGCAGCTTCCTCCAACTCCAAGCATCGTTCGCTGACACCCGAAGATCCCAAATCAAGCGAGACAGCAGTCCCGTCCCATAAAGCCATTCAACCCATATCGACCTAATCCCGGTGATCTAGTAAGGACGCTCCACAAGTGCTTCAGCATTAACGCCTTGTTGTCGACAGCGATAGACCTAAGGCCCAGCCCCCCTTCTGCACGGGGAGACATAAAACGTCCCATGCCACCTCTGTTGAGCCCCCTCCCCACAAGAACTTTCTAAAGCGCATTTCCAAGGAGTTAACGACGCCTTTAGGAAGCAGGAACACTCCCGACAAATACGCATGAAGTGCCTGCAAAACCGACTTCACCAATTGCAGGCGGCCCGCGTAGGATAAGGAGCGGTTGAGCCATGACCCCAATCGCACCTTCTGAAACAGCGGGGCACAATCATCAATCGTCAATCGTGAAGTGATGAGTGGCACCCCCAAGTAGCGAACCGGCAAGTGGCCCACACGATATCCCATCAGGGCCTGAATCGATGCCGTCATACCCTCCACTCGTCGAGAAAGATACATCTCGCTCTTGTCAGGATTAGGCTGTAACCCTGACAACCTTCCGAACTCATCCAACGCGCGTTTCAGCACCCCAACCGACACCTCATCCGCATGACTGAAGAGAAGGAGCTCGTCCGCAAACGCTAACGAGACCAGCCTAAGTTCCTCGGATCTCCAATGATATCGAAAACGAGGTTCCTCCGAAACATATGCCATGAGGAGCCCATGAAGAACCTCCATGACCAATGTAAAAAGATAGGGCGAAATGGGATCCCCTTGTCGCAGACCCCTCTTTCCCTGAAAAAAGCCGACGACCTGTCCATTCAGGTTTAACGAGAAGGCCGTAGTCGTGAGGCAAGCTCGAATCCAACCAATGTACGTTGGATGAAAACCCATGGTGCGTAAAACCGTCAGTAAAAAGCCCCACTCAACCTTGTCGTAGGCCTTTTCCAAGTCAATTTTGAACATCGCCCGCGGCGGACGTCCCCTGGACTTATACCCAGGGCATAGCTCATGCGCCAGCGAGACATTATCGCTAATACGTCGGCCCGATATAAAAGCCGTCTGAGAGCTGTGCACCAATGAAGCCAGGTGTATCTTCAGTCGATTGGCCAGGATCTTGGAGATCACCTTGTAAAGGACATTGCAGCATGAGATGGGTCTGAAATCCGTTGCCCGCCTAGGTGCATCCCTCTTAGGGATCAACGTGATGAGGGTGTCGTTAAGTCCCTTAAGTAGCCTTCCCGTTACGAAGAAGTCCTGGACCGCCTCGACCACCGCATCTCCCACAATCCCCCACGCCGCGCGAAAGAAAGCGACCGTATACCCGTCAGGGTCGGGCGCTTTATCATCCCCCATAGAGAAAAGTGCCATCCGAACCTCCATATTAGTCACTACGCCAATCATGGAAGCCGCATCCGCTGGGGAAAGCGTCCGTACCATAGCACTCTGCACATCAAAAACCAAAATCGGCTCGAGTGCATAGACTGACCCAATAAGTCCTGATATAACCCAATCAACTCGCCCTCCACCTCGTCCGGCCCTCCAGCAGGTTTCCCGTGTCATTCTCCAAAGACCAGATTCAATTAGCAGCTCGCCGCATTGCGACCCTACGTAAGAAGTAGGACGTGCATTGATCGCCGTCCTTCTGCCAGGCAAGCTTATCCCGCTGCGATAATACCGACTGCTCAACCATCACTGCCTTCGCAAATAATGCCCTGCAAATCCGTTCAAGGTCATAAAAGGCATCCTCACTTGGATACCGTGTAGCGTAGTCCTGTGCAATATCCAGAAAATGTTTGGCCTCTGTGACATTCGCCGTCAAATCCCCTTTCGACCGTCTCAGTCCCAGTAGAGAGGACTTCAACATCTTCACCCGTCTCACCAACACGAACATAGGATACCCCGAAATAGGAATACTCCAGACATTCTGGACCAAATCCAAGAACCCCGGATCCGTTGCCAAGAAGTTGTCGAGACGAAAAGTCACCTTATGCTGCCGCAGTACAGTGGCCCCTAATAGGACAGGCGAATGATCCGATGTCGCAGGCAGGCCACATAGACAGAAAAAGTCCGTAATTCGGGTAAACCACTGCGGGTTACCCAATATCCGATCCAAACGCTGCCAGATCCCCGCACCAGCACGTTGTTGATTGTACCAAGTGAAGACCTGGCCCATCGTCGGCAACGTCAATAAATCCGCACTCACTAAGCACGCCCGAAAGTCCTCCATATCATGAGTAGAGGGAGATCCCCCTCGTCCCTCCTCTGGATGTAGGATAGCATTGATGTCCCCCATGACTATCCATGCATCCGCCACACGAACGGCAGACATAGCAATCAACTCCTCCCATAAGGACATTCTCTCCTCCCTCCTCGACTTCCCGTAAGCGAAGGAAATAAAAACTGTCTCCCTCGTCACCAACGACTCGACCCGACAGTGAATAGCCTGAGTCGAGGACCCAAGGACCCCCACCGTCAGAACAGAAGGATCCCATCCTACCCAGATACGCGACGCTGGGCCAGCATCATACTCAAAGAACCATCTCGAATGAGTCCTAATGCCAGTCGATATAAAAGCAGCATTAGGCGCTGAAACTCTCGTCTCAATCAGCCCAATCATACACAGCCCCTCTCGTGAAATCAACTCCCCCACCGCCCTCCTGTGGTCTTGCTTATTAAGACCACGTACATTCCATGAGCCGACGGCTAACATAAAGGCACCCCGTTGCGGGCTGCATCTGCTTTAGGGCCGGTATAGATAGTCAGGTCAGTAACTTCAGGCAAGGACTGAAGTACTTCGAAGCGATTTCGCTCGCCCGAGGTCGAGGGTACATCGGCATCTGGAGGCGGCATCATGCTCCCCTCCCCCTGCCCAACCACGGCCGATGGGCTATCACTTCTTCCCTTCGTGGCCGTGCCCAAGACCTCCTTGCCCTTGGGCCCCACGTGTTGCCATGCATCTTGCGATAATGTCCAACGAGGCACCTCCATCCGACCCGTTCGTCGTGGCCCAGACCTCTGTTCGGCCTGCCTACTACGATTCCGGCCCATCCTTTGATCCACGCCGGTGGAAGCGCGCGGTTTCCCTTTAGGCGCTGACTCGCCCCGGCGCATCGCTCGCCAAGATCGCTACCTCGGCCGGCTTGGCCGGTTGTTGTGGACAATGGGCTGCCCCATGTGCCCATGAATTACAGTGCGAGCACGGAGACGGTTTCCAGTCATACTCCACCTGGATCGGAACAATGGCATCTTCCTCCCCGCCTTCGCCTTGGATCAGAACCGCAAAAGTTTCGCTAAACGGCTCAGAAAGCGGTTTAATGACACAGATGCGTGCATAGTCCAATCGTTCCCCATTAGCCGTGATACCATCCGCAAACAGCGGGCGCCCAACAGCACTCGCTACCAAGCCAAGGCCTTCTTGCGTCCACAGCTCGCACGGCACATTCCGTAGCTTAACCCACAATGGCACCTCCACCAACTCCCTACGTGCAAACGACATACGGGGACGCCACGGTTCCAGGAATAAGGGTTGCCCTTGCATGAGCCATGGTCCCCCCTCTAAAACTCCAACTTTAGCATCATTGGATTCAAATCTAAAAATGAAGAACCCATTAATAGTTGTCCGCAATTCAACGAGGCCCTTCCAAATGGATCGAAACATGAGCTCAATTTTATTTTTTTCCTTCCTCCATAAAAATTAGTTTTTCGACGCTAAATTTCTTGATCGTAAAAATACACAGCAATAATTTTGTTCGATCGAAATTTTCTTGGCGATTGACTTTATTTCTCATTTACTAGTTTCTCGATCAACAAAATTCGCAGCGGAAGTCGTCTTTAGAATCGAAAAATCTTTCTCGGTCGACAAAATTAACGACGAAAAATTTTATTCACTCGCGAAAAATTTCTCGATCGTAAATTTACACAAAAGATTTTTCTCGATATTAAATTTACACGGAAATTTTTCTCGATCGTAAAATTTCTGGCCTACAGTCCCACACCTAACGTTCAACACTTAGAAAAATTTGTCTAAGTTCTTATCGCTGTATCGAACCTAGCGAATAAATTTTTCGATCGTAAAATGTAACGGAGATAACAATTTGAAGTATTCAGCATCTAGGGAATTAAATAGAGAATTTAGTTCTCGATCGATAGAAATAGCGGAGTGAACAGAGAGTGATATTTGCGATTTAACACTTAGTAAAAATTTTTCGGTAGATATGAATAACTCAAAATCACATATTCTCACAAATGTTCACTTTGAATGTCCTATGTGTTTAATTCAGTTTGCAATTATCAATTTATCAAACATGCTATGAAATGTTCGACAATTCTGGTTTGATAAAATCAGATTTCGACTCAATATTGACGTAGACGGCGTTTATACCTGGTCGGTGCATCAGCGACAAGGCACAGGAATTGTGTCTTGGTTATAAGTCGAAGGGAAGGACGCCACGAGCCATGTTCAAGATTGACCTTGCTAAGGCTTATGATAAGGTGGAGTGGACATTCTTATTGGCTGTTTTGGAGGCAATGGATTTCATCCAACCTTCATAGGGTGGATTCGAGCTTGTGTGACGACGACGGTTTTTTCACTTAACCTGAATGGCGAGGTGGTCGGTTTCTTTGAGGGGAAGCGGGGACTTCGACAGGGAGATCCCATATCTCCCTACCTGTTTACTGTGATAATGGAGGTGCTGCATGGGATGATCTCCTTATCTATTTCTGAGGAACCAAGATTTACTTATCATTGGAGATGTGGGTCGACGCGCTTGGCCTCTCTAGGGTTCGCGGATGATTTTCTGCTCTTCAGTCATGCGGATGTAGTGTCGATAGGGGTGCTGAAGGACGCTCTTGGGCGCTTTGCGGCTCTGTCAGGGTTATTCCCAAACCCAGACAAAAGCGAGATGTACTTGTCACGTCGGGCAGAAGGGGTGACATCTCATATTCAGGCACCGATGGGGTATCGAGTGGGGCAGCTTCCAGTCCGCTACCTGGGGGTACCGTTGGTTACTACACGTCCGTCGATTGCTGATTGTGTGCCTTTACTACATCGAGTTGACCGCCGCATTGGGTCTTGGCTTAATAGATCGTTGTCGTACGCCGGTCGACTCCAGCTGATTAAGTCGGTGCTGCAGGCACTTCATGCATACTGGTCGGGGGTTTTCCTCCTGCCTAAAGGTGTTGTTAGAGCTTTGGAGATGCGTTTCGGAAGTTCCTATGAGGGGATCGACGGCAAAGGTTGCGTGGGAGGTTGTTGGTCCCGATTGCACCAAACAAGGAATCAAAGAGGCTTTGATGGAATGAATAAGGGAGAGGTTCTCACCTTCAAGTGTGTGTATTGTGTGAAAAATAGGATAAGCCTTTTTATCTTTGATTACCTTTCAAATGGTGTTGGTAATACCTTATATACCACATTAACCCTAGGTATATTAAGGCCCAAACACCAAAAATTAAATAATTACATTCTTGTCCAAAGCCCAAAACCAAGGGATAATTACAATCTTAATCACAAGACTTAAACTATTGACACAATCTATAAATATCCTAACAATCTCCCCCTTTGTGTCAATTGTTGGGAGTCTTGGATCTTGGGCGTTGTGGTGGTGGATCAGCGAGTGTGTGTTTCGCGAAGTCCTAACTTGAACTCGAAGGCACGGAGATTCCTTCGAAGCACGATTCGATCAGCTATGGCGTCAATAAACTTCGCGAACTTGGAGCGGCAGTGTGGGTCTTCTTCCGAAAGTATGCGGCAAATTCTCATGAGCTTGTCTTGAATGATGGTGAGTGTTCCATCCGAGAATTTTGCCACTTCGGAGCAGCGTAGTAGCCTCATCTTTCCCTTGTAGTTCGAGTAGGCAACCGCTGGATCATCTCCGTCGATCACATCGCCCTCTCGGTAGTCGTCCGCGTTCTTGAAAGATGGGCGAGTCAGGTTCACCTTCTTCAGGTTGTGCTCTACCGCCATCTGCAGGTCGTGGGTGGCGTAGAATCTGACTTGTCGGAGCATGTGGCGCTTGAGAGCCACATAACCCATGGTGACCGGTTCAACCCGTACGAGATGTCCCGAACTTCTGAGGACGAGTCTGAACTGCTTCATAGATTCCAGCATGTTGTAAAGATCACCTAAGCGCAGATATTTGAAGTCCGCCTCGCTTACTTCACAGCAGCTCTCGTCCTGCCTCATCACCGTGAACACTGGATAGTGAACACATCCTTTCGATTATTGGCGAAGGTCAGTGACTTTGCAGATGGGGGCCCGACTCATTTCCAGAGCGAGGTTTTCTTCATCGGACATCGTCCTCTTTGTGCACTTGTGGCAAAGAAGGCTCCATCGATAGAGCTTCTTCTTTTCCTCGCTCCAGTTTTGAATGTTCATCAGCTCATATTCGTTGAAGGTCCTGATGATTTGCTCCTTGCGACGCCAGATCCTCTTCCGGATCTCCTCTTGAAATGGCGCGGTGATCTTCTTATTTTCCCACGGTGCTTCCGGTATATCCACCGTGGGCACATCCGTTTGAGCAGCAGGGGCCTCAGTTTGCTGCGCTTGGAATTGTAGGATTTTCTCGAGCTCGGCCGGTTCAGCGTCGTATTCCTCTCCGTTCTCGTCGTCTGCGGTGTTGATCAGCGTAAGCGAGGCTTCCATGAGCAGACGTCGAGCATTTTCCACCAACTTCCTAGCTGCTACTGCATCGGCGGGCGTGTATAGCCATTCATCGTTGAAAATGTAGGCTTCGATCTCGTTCTGTGCGCAGTAGACGCCCTCGGAAGCCAGGTTGGAATCGATGTTGAGAGGGGTATGGCTATGTGGTGGCGAGGGTGTAGCATCGGAGGAGTTTGAGGATTGTGGGGATGGTTGTGGTGGAGATTCTGGTGGTTCGGATGAGGTGATGGTTTTGGCTAGTATGATTTGGGCGTCGGTTAGTGTAGATGTGGTGGTTGTGGTCTCTAATGCCGATGTGACAGTTAGAGTTTCGAAGACGGTAGTAGGTGGAGGTGAGGGTGATTTGGCTGGTGACTCGGGGTTGATAGGGTGGGCTTTTTGGCTAGTGGGGTGTGAGGTTTCTGCGGGCGTTGTTTCAGGTGCAGAGGAGGAGGGCGGCGTCGATTGTATGGGCCCTTGAGTTTGTGAGGCTTGCGGCCTATTCTCCCCCTCGCGGCGATCTTGATCATCGTCTTGATCGTCGCGCCTGATCCCGCTCGACTCGCCTTGAGTGCGGCAAGTCATCGGTTGAGTCATTATCCTCTTCATTTGCTGTTCCTCCTCGTCGAGTTCCGTCATTGACTCGAATCTTGCTCGTAGGATGTAGAAGAGTTCCTTGGCGGAGATGGAGGAGAGAACAGCTTCAGCGTCCACATTTTGAGTTGGTGGTGGCGTCTCCGGGGCCACACCTTTGCCTTTGTCGATGGTGGACGCATCGAGACGCGCGTAGACTTTATCGAGGATAGACGTCTCAAGAGTCTTTGCAAACTCTTGAAGACGAGTCTCTAACGCGGTCTCTGTCACGAACTGGGGTAAGTATAACAAGTTGGAATCACGAAGAAATCCAACTGTCATCGAATCGGAGAAGATAGCCGAACGGCCGCCCGTTTGCACAGGACAGGAAAAGACGGGGTCACCTTCCCGTTGGCATCATCGATGAGACAGACTCAATCGAATGATGGCCTAGGCTCACGGTTGTTGTGATGTTGGCCGTGCTAGGTCTTCCGTTCTCAGTCACAGAGACATCACCGAGCGTTCTGACAGAGTCACGAAGGCTCTGTAGTGCGGTAGAATGTGTATGTGTCCTAGAAACGTATGAAACTATGGGGAGTGAGGGCACTATACTCGATGTGCATGAAGAGGATGCAGTCTGAGGCGAGGGACTGTTTGTTTCAACATCGATCATCTCCAAGTGGGATGTCGATGGTATACGTGGCTCCTCGTGGAATGAAATATCTTCCTGTAGAGAGGAAGATAAGTGGGTTGGTGGGGTTGTTTGCGTGGTTGAGCCAGATGCCACGACTTCTACTCGGGAGGTGAACACATCACCTCCTGTACCTATTGGTTTGGCTCGGCTTATTTGTGGCTGAAGAGGTCGATCGTGTTTTTGTTTCGATCGACGCTCCGTGGGGCGGCTTACGTCATCCTCACGCGACCGTTTTTTTCGGAACGCGGGTGGAAGAGGATGCGGCGCGACTCGATGACCTTTTGGAGGTGGTGGTGGGGTTTTGGCTAGTCCCGGGGTTAGGAGCAGGAGGGTTGGTCTGCTCCGTAGGGACAGTGGATAGTGGGTGAGGGCTTTGACGGAAAGAGGCTGTAGAGGCACGGTATTCTTGGACGTGCAGGTTAGTCGGGTCGGCGTAGGCGAGGACGTCGTCTGGGATTATCATTGCGTGTCGATCTTTCGCCGGAGTGTTTTTCTTGGCGAACTTCTCGACAGTGGGGATTTGGAAGTGTTCCGCTGCCGGGCGGAGGCGAATGTTGGTGGAGTGCAAGCGGAAATGTCTGATGAGAGCTGGGAGCCACCGCATGTAGGGGACGAAGCGGTTTGTGACTCCCTTGGCGATTTCCCGGTCGCGACGTTGGATCATGGAGATGAGATCCATCCATATGATGTCGGCGTAGTTGTACTTGCGGTTGTGGGCGATGCCGGTGAGGATAGTGAGGATTTGAGAGTTCCCGCGGTCCTGACCGGCATGCTTCCCTGACATGCATTTGTTTACCAGCAGGTACAACGTTCGCCACGGTTGAGGTAGATTGCGGGTGGTGACTTCACTGAGGACAAGTGGGCCCTTCTTCTTCTTGGTTTCTGGTTGATAGCCCAGCCGGTCTATGTCCTCGATGAGTTGTTCATGGGTTGGTAGCGGGTTGTATGGGGAGTAGACAGGGAGTTGAAGTACTTCTTGGAGTATCTTTCGAGTGAGGACCACCGTTTCTTGATCAATTATGGCGGATAAGTTTTTTGCAAGGTGGAGTGGTCCAGCTATCTGCAACGTGTGCCAAAATTGTTGAAGATACACTTGTGCTTCTGGCTCGCCATGAGTGAGGGCGTGTCGAAGCGGGTGCCCTTTGAGGATTTCTATAATGATTGGGGCATCGCATCGAAAGCTGTCTAAGTCCACCATGTAATTGTTGGGGATCAAGGCTGCCCATTGACTTGTTGGGAAGATCTGCTCGATTGGTGGGACATAGGTACGCGTGTTGAGCTCGATGCGAGCGATGTCCCTTTGGATTGCAGCCGCCTCAAGTACTTCAATTGTGCCTTGATCTTTGTTTGTCATATCTGTGCTTGACAGTAATTGTAATATGATTAGTACGGATTAAAGCGTGAGAACATGAACATGAAAGCAGCCTTAAATTGTAAACGAAAGCATTGACAAAAGGTTGATAAATGAGCTAGCCGAAGACAATTCTCGCATGTAGTGTAGAACTTCGCATGAAAAAAAAAAATTTCGCACGTTAAGAAGCTTCGCAATTTGTTCAAAATTTTGCACGCAATGCCGAGAAAATTTTCGCAGATAGAGTAGGTATGCGCATGTATTGGGAAATTTTCGCAAGTTATAGCACATAGACATATCATGAGAAATTTTTCGCAGATTGTGTAATGGAAAATTCGCATATCAAGGAAAAGTTTCGCAGATAGAGAAAATTTTCGCAAGTGATAGCACATAAACATGTTCGTGAGAAATTTTCGCAGATTGTGTAATGGAAAATTCGCATATCAAGGAAAAGTTTCGTAGATAGAGAAAATTTTCGCAAGTGACAGCACATAAACATGTTCGTGAGAAATTTTCGCAGACTGAGTAAAATTTCGCAAGTATGGAAAATTTTCGCAAGTTTAAGAAATCTCGCAAGTTGTCCAAAATTTTCGCATGTAATGAAAATTTTCGCACGTTCAAGTGTTTTCGTATTCAGAGTGAATTTTCGCATATAAGGAACATTTTCGCAAGTTATATGAAAGTTTCGCGGAAGGAAAAAGCTTTATGCATTGAGAAATTTTCACTGTGGTTGCGAAATAGTGAAGATGCGAAAATATGTAATATGAAGTGATGTGTTATGAGATTTTCGCGGGGTGACACTCACTGTAGCAGAAAAAAAGTTTTGGCGTGAGGAAGAAAAATTTTTCTCAGATAAACTTTTGCGGGACTTCACATACTGTATCAGCGAAAAAAAATTTTTAACTCATGTAAATTCTCGAATGAAAGTTTCGCATTTCCTTAGTCACTGTAGCAGCGAAAATTTTAACTTTTCTCGGATAAAATTTCGCGGGACCTCACTCACTGTAGTGCAAGAAATTTCTCGGATGAAATAAAAGTTTCGCGGGTCTTAGCTTACTGTAGCAGCGAAATTTATCGTTTAAAGCAATTTTTTCTGGGAATTTTTCTCGGTGAAGAACACAGTGCAAAAACTTGCGAAACTACGCAACGCCTTTCCCCGACCAGACCTGCGGACGCACTCGCTGCGCTTCCCCCCTCCATTTGATAACTCCTGCACTGAAGTTATCTTCCGCTGTGCCCTGGCACTTTTTTTCGCACATCAACCGACAGCCCTGCTGGCGCTACAACTGGTGCCAGGCTCCTGCTGATTGTTTATGGATTGTGACACCTCCTTTGCCTTTATCTTGTGTTGGTTTTCGTTGTATTTGGCTTGGTCTTGTAGGGACCTTGTTGGTGTCTGGGCTGTTTTGGTTTTGTTGTGCTGTCTGGTCGGTAGACTGTTACCGCTTGTTGCGTCGTGAGCGTTATCATGTACGCTGTCCATGTACTCCTGTTTCTTTCGTTTAGTGAATTCTTTCCAAAAAAAAAAAATTTTGCCTTAGACTTACTCAAATCTCAACCAAAATGCAACAATCTGGACTCAATCGACTCGTAATTGGATGGGCAATGCATATTTGGGGGGTTTAAACATTAAAAACCTAACATGCGTTCGATTCAGAGCCGAGAATAATTAATTCTAACCTAACAGATTTATCAAAACGGGGCAAAAATAGGATAAAACGAACGGAAATTGATTTATTTGAGGTGTATTCATACCGAAAAGCTGATTTTCGACAATGGAGTTAGTAGGAAACAGATTTTGAAAGCAGATTTGATGATGACGGCGATGCGAGGAGTTGCGAAATTTTTGAAATAGGGTTGCGAAATTTTTGAATTTTCTTGGGAATTTTAGGATTGTGAACAGCGTTAAGGGTTTTGGGGTTTTAGGGTTTTTTTAGTCACTGTTCATGCGAAATTTTGTGTAAATGGGCCGAAGTTCTTGGGCTTGGTCAAAGCTGGGTCCAGATCTGATTTTCGCGTGCTTGGTCAAAATTGGGTCCAATTGAAGTTCAATTGGTCCAATTTTGACCTAGTTTGACCAGAAAATTAAAACTTCAACCCAAAACATTTTAATCGGTCTAATTTTGACTCAGTTTGACCAAACTTTAAAATTTCAGCTCCAATTTTTTATTTTTAAATAGGCAAAATCAGATACTCCCCCTTAATCTAAAACTCTCCTTTTTAGCTAATGGAAAAATCAGAAGCTCCCCTTAATCGAAAACTTCCCTTTAAAAATAATAATGGAAAACTCAGACGCTCCCCCTTAATCGAAAACTCCCCCTCAAAAGACATAATTCAGAGGACACATAGACAATGGAGTGAAGTGGAGAAAGGAAATATGTACACTTTATCAAAGTCCATGTAGGGTCGATTGATCACAACTGAATATTCAACATGCCCAACATAGTCACTAGGTGTTGGAATCGTTTGACATCCAACGGTTTTGTGAAAATGTCGGCCAGTTGATCTTCGGTTGTGACGTAGTGCAATTCAATCGTCCCTTGTTCGACATGTTCTTTGATGAAGTGGTGACGAATATCTATGTGTTTCGTTCTCGAGTGATGTACCGGATTACTCGTCATCGCAATAGCACTTTTAGAGTCACAATAAATGGGAATTTTATCAACATGAAAATTAAAATCTCGTAGTTGGGTTCTCATCCACAAAAGCTGTGAACAGCAACTAGCGGCGGCGACATATTTGCCTCCGTCGACGAAGTTGAGACACAGTTTTGTTTTCGAGACGACCAACTTATGAGTTTACCGCCCAAGAAGTGTGCAGCTCTAGAGGTGCTTTTTCGGTCCATCTTGCATCCTGCGTAATCCGAGTCAGAGAATCCAACCAGCTTGAAGTCCGATCGAGTGGGGTACCACAAACCTAGATTGGGCGTTCCTTTGAGATAGCGGAGAATCCTTTTGACAGCAGTGAAATGGGATTCCTTCGGTGTTGCCTGAAACCGAGCGCAGATTCCTGTCGAGAGAACGATATCCGGTCGACTAGCAGTGAGGTACAAAAGAGAGCCTATTATCCCTCAATAGACGGTTTGGTCAACGGGAGCACCAGATGGGTCCGCGTCGGGTCGGCCAGAGGGTGACATAGGTGTAGCCGCTGTCTTAGCATCCTTCATTCCATATTTCTCGAGGATGTCATGGATGTATTTTGACTGATTGATGAAGATTCCGTCGGGGAGTACTTGAAGACCAAGAAAGAAATTCAGCTCGCCCATCGTACTCATTTCGAATTTCTCCTTCATCAATTCTGCGAACTCTTCACATAGTTGTGGTTCAGTCGATCCAAAAATGATGTCATCGACATAAATCTGTACAATCATGATGTCCGGGCCATTCCGCTTGGTGAAGAGAGTTGTATCCAGAGATCCTTTCTTAAATCCAGACTGTACAAGGAAGTCTGAAAGGACGTCATACCAAGCTCGGGGAGCCTGTTTTAGTCCGTAGAGGGCCTTGTAGAGTCGATATACATGATGAGGAAACTCTTCGCTCAAGAACCCTTCAGGTTGATCAACGTACACTTCTTCTTTGAGAAATCCATTCAGAAATGCAGTCTTCACATCCATTTGGTAGACTTTAATGTTCTTGTGAGCAGCAAAGGCAAGAAAAATTCGTATGGCTTCGATCCTGGCGACTGGGGCGAAAGTTTCATCGTAGTCGATGCCTTCTTGTTGGTTGTATCCCTTAGCCACAAGTCTTGCTTTATTGCGGATAACAACACCGTCTTCATCCTTTTTGTTCTTGAAGATCCATTTTGTGCCGATAATGGATCTATTGTGAGGTCATGGTACGAGTTCCCAAACTTGTAAACGTTCAAACTGATTTATTTCCTCCTGCATTGCAATCAGCCAATCAGGATCGTTGAGAGCTTCAGCTACTCGTGATGGTTCGACTTGACTGAGATAGCAAGCAAACAGACTTTCATTCATCGTAGCCGAACGTGTCGAGACACCAGAAGTGGGATCCCCAATAATCTGATCTGTAGGATGAGAGCGAGCCCAAAGTGGTACATTGGTCTGAGAGGAGCTGGCCGCATTTGTATCGGTTGGAGGTTCATTGGATTGGGGTCCGGTGTCCGAGGAAGAGATCTCAACCGTAGTAGATTGAGAGGGTTCAGCATCAGGATCAGCAACGTTCCCAGGGTTGGGTAAAATGTCGTCTTCGTTGAGATTGAGCGCATCCAAGTTTGGAGGGACGGCGTCATTGCCGATAACCGGTGGTGTAGATGGAGTGGGTGCAGCGGTAGGTTGAGTGGTGGCGGCGGGAGTCTTGGGGACTGGATAGAAGTACTCGAAAAGCAGGTCGAGGTCCAGTTCACCAGTATTGCCCTCATATGAGGAAGTTCCCGCCGTTGAAGGTTGACCTTTTGTCAACGACTGTAGAAGACCGAGTTCTGGTCTGTTATGAGCAGAAGCCATGAGATCGTCTTCGCTTTCGTCAAAGGTGACATTCGTGCTCTCTATTATTGATCGTCTCTCCCTAAGATAGACTCCGTATGCCTTCGAGTTCAGCGAATATCCAACAAAGATGCCTTTAAGTGCTTTTGGATCAAGCTTCCCAAGATGTTGGCGATCATTGGCCACAAAACATCGGCAACCGAAGACCCTTAGATAGGATATATCGGGGATACGACGGTTATTCAGTATCTCGTATGGGGTGCGGTTGAATCTCTTGTGGATGGAAGCCCGGTTCTGTGTGTAACAAGCCGTTTGAATAGCTTCGCCCCAAAGAGAATGAGGAAGTCCGGATTGGATGAGAAGAGTCCTGGCTGCTTCAACTAGTGTCTTGTTCTTACGCTCAACGACACCATTCTGTTCTGGTGTCTTCACAGCTGACAACTGCTGAGTGATGCCCTGAGTGGCATAGAAATCATTGAGCTTCTTGTTCTTAAACTCAGTTCCGTTGTCAGTTCTGATAATCCGAACCTTCTGCTGATGAAGAGTTTGGGACGTGACAACAAACTCGATGATTATATCAGGAACTTCATCCTTTGTACGAATGAGTTTCGTCCACGTGTAGTGTGAAAAATCGTCGACAATCACAAGAATATACCGTCTTCCTCCGAGTGTGGCCGTAGGCATTGGGCCACATAGATCCATGTGCAAGAGCTCGAGGATGAGCTTAGAGGACGGTGTTTCCTTGGAGACGTGAGATGATCGCTTCATCTTCCCCAATTCACAGGCAGAGCAGATGTGTTCCTTATGATATGTCAGTTGGGGTAGACCGCTGACGAGTTTGTTTTGACGCAGTTTGTTGATGGTCTTGAAATTGAGATGTGAAAGACGCCGGTGCCATAGATCGTTCAACTTGGGTGCAGCTCGAGAGAGAAGGCATATTGGTCGAGAGGTCTTAATATTGAGTACGTAAAGGTGAGACGTGCGCGTTCCAGAGAGAAGAGGTTGTCCCGAGGCATCTATAATGCTGCAGATGTCAGATTCGAAGAGAACCTTGTATCCTTTGTCGCAGAAACGACCAATGCTGAAGAGATTGTAGCTCAAACCCTCGACGTAAGAGATGCCCTTAATCGTCAGTTTGTCGTGGACGAGATCACCAGTTCCGAGAATTGGTGCCATTTGACTGTTTCCGAAGGAGACCCTTCCGAGATAGCGCTGGGAGAAGTTGCTCAACAGCTCCTTGTTCCCTGTCATGTGTGTGGAGCAACCCGAGTCTAGATACCACACATGACAGACCTGCAATTATCAGTAAACGTTGGGTCCCCGTTTACGGACGGGGCCTTCTTGTGATACAAGTAAAATTTTCATGTGCTTAATGGGAAATGTGGTTTCTAAATCAGATTGTGTCGGTTCTAATTTAGCTTTCCCTTTGTCATTTGTTTGATGAGGCGGGATTATGGTTTTTCTAACCCATATTTTCCTATCTTGTGCTTGCATGTATGGCGCCTTATACATGAATTGGCGTGGGGGATGTGGTTGTCATTTTCGTGCTTCGGTTTTGGTCGCCTTTGGCTTGCGAGCAGTCGGTGAGTTTGCGTTTGACAACGAGAGACGTTTACGCTTAACCTTTGGTTTAGGCGAGATGGGAGAATTCAAAGACGTCGTAGAGGAGGTTCGCTTGCGTGGTCGGAGTGTTGCGTGTTCATGTGTGTCATATTCATGAAAGCGTGGGAGAACAAAGTCATTGCAGCAGCACATAGACATAAGCTTGGTAAAAGAAAGATAAGTTTTAGCAACATAATTGTCTACCACCTTAGGATATTGGGATTTAGTACATAGAGAGGAAAGACGAATGTAGGATGGTCTTTTCTTCTTGTCATCGAAGAGCGGATTCTCCTTTATTTCATACGAACTCCCTTCCAGAAACGTCGAACTCACATTCCCTGTATCCATAAGAATACGAGAGTTAGTGTTAGAACATATGTCAGCTTCAGGAGACATCTTCGCCGTCCTCTTACATTTACATGTTCGAGAATCGGGTACTTGACTCGACGTAGAGGGATTGTTTGTACTGTGAAATTGTTCTAGTGTAGAGATTTTGCTAAGTAGTTCATCTCGCTCCTTTGCGAAGGTCTTCCGCTCTAATTCTAGTGTTCGTTCTAGTTCTGCTATGAGCAGTAGTTTCTCTGGGATATAGGTGCGAGAGATCGCTTCTTGGAAAGCAATTTCCTGTTCTTTGGTTGGGAGTGGAGTTTCGACATCCTCCGAAAGTGAAGGTATCTTAGTCTTATCCCTAGCATTCATTTCTGTGTAGTCATACGCGATTTCCGCCCAATGAATGTTCTGTACTCTTTTTTCTTCCGAGATGACAGCGGAGGATGATCTCACAAATGGCTTAAGTTGCGGGGGAGCACCATTTTTTGTTTGCAGGAACGTAGTGTTACACATGTTATACCTTTTAACTGTTAGCGGTGTTGGATTGCAATTGCTGGTCAGGCCAATTCCCTCCCGGGCGTTGTAGAATTCTGTTTCAACTGGTTGGTTCAATAGGCATAGGATGCGTGTGTTTTCGTTTCTAAGGTGAAGTTGCTCTTCAAGTTCTTTCACCTTTTGGTACAGCCTAACCCTTTCCTTTGTAAGCAGTTCGTATTGGGATGCCGTCAGAAGACGAGATGTTTCGCATGAACTGATGGCCAGTGTGGTTTCCTTCACCTTATTCTCACTTTGCTTATTCTCACCTTATTTGCACAAGCGAGCTCTTCTACTTTTAAGCTAAGTAATGTATAGTTGTTTTCAAATTTTAGCTTAAGTTCTTCATACTCCCTAGCGTCTACGGTGGGTTTCTTAATGGTGTGACGGTGATTGAACACATCATCGAGTTGCGAAATTCGTACCTCAGACTCGGCGTTGGTAGGAGTCTTAGCTGTGTTCTCTTCGGTGTTGGCCATCTCCTCGTCCTCACCATGTTCGACCAGCCTTGCCATGCAGCAATCTTCATCCTGAGGCTCCTCGTCTTCTGAAGTGTCGTTCACCCATTCAGCTTCTTCGGTAAGTAGAACTTTCCCACTTTCCATTTTGCGGGTCATTCTGGCCTTACGGTCGTAGTAGCCAGAGTCCGTCATGCGTGGGGCGTGGCATTCCTTGGCAAAGTGACCTGTCATTCCACACCGAAAGCACTTCACAGACTTTTGAGGTGCTGAGTCCTCCTCTTTCTTTATCGGCTTAGATTCTTCCATGGGAGTGGTCTTTTTGGTGCCGCTAAAGGTTCTTTGGCGATTGGAGGAGGATGAGGATTTTTTCCCGATCTTCTTTGTGACCATCTTTGTGAGCATTGCCAGTTGCTTGCGTAGATCACGAATATCTTCATCAGATTCTGTATCATCTTCGGATCCTGAAGAGGCGTCAGATACAACAGCTGGTAGCTTCCCTTTGTTTTGTTTGGCCTTAGCGATGGAAGATCGTTCGGTAGTTTTGTTTGAGAGGAGAGCCAGTGGGTCGACTCGAGTGTTGGTGGACTGAGGTTGCACGTAAGGAGCATATGCAGAGAGGCTGTCGTATAGAGCATGGATGGAGGTGTTGGAGAGGTCCTTACTCTGAATCATCATCACAGTTGCATTTCCCCAATGTGGTTTGAGGCTACCAAGGAAGCGGTTGTTGATGTCAAACTTGTCCCTCGTGATCTTGGCTTTCTTGAGTTCATTGATGACCTTCAAGTATCGGAGGTATGTGTCACGCAACTCCTCTCCTTCATAGGCTTGGAAGTGTTCATACTGCGAGAGACATGCTGATTTCCTCCCCTGAGCACTTTCAGTTGTGCCTGCCATGATTTCCACGAGCTCATCCCATATTTCCTTAGCAGTTGTGCAGCACTCGATGTGAGCGTAGACTTCGTTGCCCATAGCCTGGAAGAGGTATCCTTTGGCAGTCTCGTCGGCCTGTACGCGAGCTTCTTCATCCTCATTGATGGGACCTCTTGGAGTGCGGCGTTCATCCATGGGAGGGTTGGCGTTTGGCTGTGCAGGGATGATCGTCCAGAACTGTGCTGGACCATTGAAGATGGAGTCCAGAAGGTATTGAGAGAGTGGTGCGCCTTTGTTCCTGATGAACGTGAGGAATCGGTTTGTCCATATGCTGTAGTCGCCTTGTCGCAGCATCGGTGGCCTGGTGTCGGAGCCCACTGTTGAGATGTCATTCGTGGTAGACATGGTTGGTGCAGTCGAATCGTCCGTGGTTTTGATCTTGTATAGATAAGAAAGTTAGTAACGAACGAACGAGATGAGAAATATAAGTTTTGAGAAAAAAATCGTTTGAAGAATTTCTTAGAACTAAGTGAGCGTGTGTGATGGTCGATAATGTATGAAGGGAAAATATATCTTGAAATTAGGAGAAGTTCTAGAAATTTTAAAAACGAGATTTGAGGCGAAAAAAAAAATTTATGTCAAAAGTGGTCTAGGGTGATATGACTAAAGTGTAAGAATCAAATCTTAAATAAGTTTGAGAAAAATTTACCCCGAGAAAATTTTACCACGAGAAAAAATTTAACACGTCGGAAAAGAAAAATTCGCAGGTAGAGACGTGATTGTATGAAGGATTATCCGAGAAATTATGTGTTGAGAAATTTCGGTGTTCGTGAGTTTTAAAGAGAAATTCTCGGAGGAAACATTCTCAGTTGAAAAAATTTCTCGGATTTTGAAGTTTCGCATGTGAAAAGGATTCTTAGTTGAGAATTTTAAAGCTTCGCAAGAAAATTTCGCAAGTTATAAAGATTTTCGCAAGTTGAGAATTTTATAGCTTCGCAAAAAAAAAATTCGCAAGTTATAAAAATTTTCGTAAGTTGAGAATTTGAAAGCTTCGCAAGAAAATTTCGCAAGTTATAAAAATTTCGCGGTTTAAATAAATTCTTGAAATGAAATTTCTCGCATATAAAGTTTCTCGGATTTGAAAAAGGTGTCGCGTGTTGTAATGTGATTTGAGAAAGTTTCTTGAAAAAAAAAAAAAAATTCGCGGCTTAGAAAAATTCGCGGAATAAGCTTTCTCGGATATGGAATTTCTTGGATTATGAAGAGTGAGCAAATTTCACAGATGAAGGTTTCTGAGTAAGCAAATTTCGCGTGTTAGAAAAATTCTCGGAATCAAATTTCTCGTATATGAAATTTCTCGTATTTTAAAGGGTACGTGGTTGAGAAAAATGAAGCGACAGTGAGGTAAAAAACAGAGAAATTTTCGCGGATTAAGTATTCTCGGATTTTGAAAGTCGATAGTTGCGAAAAAATGCAGTATTGGTGAAAGTTTCGCGGTTTAAAAATTCTCGGGATCAACTTTCGCGGACATGAAAATTTCGCGGACTTGAACGATCAAGCACAAAATTTCGCGGTCAAGAACGAGTTAGTACTGTTCCATTGCTTTTTCGCGTTTTGCCAGAAATCGTCCCGTTCTTGCTCAAATCTCAACCAAAATCGCTCAAACTTGATCTTAAACTTCAGAAATTCTTCCCTAAACACATAATCGACCGATTTGTGAGCTAAAAACAACAAGAAATAGGTCAAATCGACCAAAAACAGAGAATGGCCGAGATGTCCTTTTCTGAAAAGTTTTTGCTTCTACCTTGCTCAAAACTCGTTAAAACTGATCCAAAAGTGTTTTAAAAACATCTTAGGCATAGAATCGATCTGGGGGAAGGTTTTAAACACAAAACAAAGCAAAAACACCCCAAAACGAGCTCAAAATGCCCGAAAGTGATTTTTATCCAAAAACACCTTTGATCTTTCTTGGAATCGAACGAAAATGGATTCAAATCTATGCAGATCGATCCACGTTTGCTCTGATACCACTTGTTGGTCCCGATTGCACCAAACAAGGAATCAAAGAGGCTTTGATGGAATGAATAAGGGAGAGGTTCTCACCTTCAAGTGTGTGTATTGTGTGAAAAATAGGATAAGCCTTTTTATCTTTGATTACCTTTCAAATGGTGTTGGTAATACCTTATATACCACATTAACCCTAGGTATATTAAGGCCCAAACACCAAAAATTAAATAATTACATTCTAGTCCAAAGCCCAAAACCAAGGGATAATTACAATCTTAATCACAAGACTTAAACTATTGACACAATCTATAAATATCCTAACAGAGGTACTTTGTCTCCCTGTGTCTGAGGGGGGAATGGGCATTCGCTCTATTTAGGTTGACAACAAGGCACTTCTCATGAAGCAACTGTGGAGTGTGCTCACAAGATCCCCTGACTCGATTTGGGTGGGTGGCTAAACAGAACGTGCCTACACTCTCGTCTGTGTGGGATCTCTCGATCTCACCAAATGATGCGTGGAGTTGGCGGAAGCTTATGCAACTGAGACCAGTGGTACGTCCACATATTACATTTAGGGTTGCTTATGGCCCGACTATATGGCTTTGGAAGGACCCTTGGCTGTTGCATATACCATTACTAGAGAGATTCCCTCGAGGACCTATTGCAATGGGTCTACCTGTTAATTCTCGCCTGAGTACGATTCTTAGTGACCAGGGATGGAACTGGCCAGGTTAGGGGTCGGTCGAATATATTGAGATTAGTCGCCTCCTTCCTCAGGTGATTCGAGCAGGATGGGATGATTTGGACACGCTCATCGACGGGTAACATGACGACTACAACGGCGAGGGATGCGATTCGGTTTAGGAGGGAGCCCACCTGTTGGTCTACACTTTTTGAGGGCCTTTGAGGATCCCACGCCATGAGTTCATCGTATGGCTAGGCATACAGGACCGTTTGTTGACTAGAGACAAGCCTTGGGTAGGTCAGAGGGCGGGAACGCCAGCGTGCGTGCTCTGCGATGAACTGCATGTGGAGACTGCCCAGCACCTTTTCTTTGATTGTGCATATTCCCGCCAGTGCCAGCGACTGCTGAAGCGATGTATTCGGTGGGCATGGCCATATCGGGAGTGGAGAATGGGAATTAGATGGGCGGCGACTAATGGCATGGGAGACATCTTCTTCCTTCGTTTGTATACCACATTTGGCAGGCTCGGAACAAACGTTGGAAGGAGGGGATCGTCACAACACCAGAGCGACTTGTTGGATGTGGGCTTGCTTTGGTCACCATGCGAATGAGTGGTACGTCCACTAAGTATACCTTCCAGCGATTGGGGATACGGCGACTTTGGAGGGTGGCATGGTAGTTGATTGAGCTACTTTTTTCTTTTTTCTGATGCTAGTAGCATGTTACTGGTTGACTGTGCGGAGTTATTCTCCCACTCATCATGTACTTTTCCGCCATATATATTTATACAAGGGACCTTACACCAAAAAAAACTAATAAAGTTTGTTTCTTGATTATTTTCAGATGGACTATCCCGAATACAACCATATCTATGCTAAGAATGTGTACATTAGTGTCTAGGACACAACTTCCAGCTCGATCTGACCACCGTTCGGTGTCCATACGACATTACGTGTCCTTACTGCAAGGCCATCCCCCGTGGCATGCGCTTACAACAACTGCATCAGTGCCGATGGTCTATCTCCAGCTGTTCTGGGGGTGCATTACAGGCCACGTAGATGATGGAGCTTACTACTTCGCCACGTTGCTCGGGACGAGGCACATAAGCTTGAACAAGAACGACCTTGGACTCATCCAGACTTACCTTTCAGCCATGAATACGATCCAATGCCGATAGATGCTGAAACGGTACGGAATGTTCTCCAAATGGGGTACAGACCTCCTCTTGCAAAGCTGGCGTAGTTCCAGAACAACGGAATTCCCCATCATTGGAAGACTCTCTTTCGGGTAGTCAACAAGTGCCTCTCACAGAAGCTGGGTTTGATAAGGGCAACGACAATAGTCTTCGGATATTCCACAGAATCGTGTTCTCAAGGAACTACGATGTGGCACAGCTGATCTGGAATTATCTAGCAGAACATATCAGGCAGAAGCAATCAGAAGTCGAAGAATCTACCGTACGCCAGGTGGTTCTCTGTGCTCATCGCTCATCAAATGGAGGTTTACGGGAACAATCCTCGACTGCCTCCTGTGGGAACCACCAATCACCCATGCTCAAGTTCTTCCACAATCCGAAGTTCACAGACCTCTGCCGGCCATCGATGTCTATTTCAACCGAGCTTCTCCGTCTCGCCGACCCCACGGGAGACGTATACCAACTCTACTGTCGGGAAAATCATCTCAGAGAGGTGATGATTCGAGGGCCCCTGACGGACTTCAATGAGCCCTCAGCAACATCAAAGCCCTGAAGCCGCATTGATTGATAATGTGGCTCAGGAGCTCGAAGTGGAAGACGCAACCCAAGGTCTTGATCACGCAATAATTGAATAAGTGACTCATGAACATGCGGTTGAGCAGCCCGTGAATGTCAGCGTGCTTCAAGTGCCTATTGAGGAGGTACTACTGTAGGGAGCATCGCTCGAAGCAGAATTGGGGCACAGTCCACTTCCCCAGGCAACTACGCCAGAAACCGAGGCTTTGAGCTCGACGATCATACCAACTGAGCCTTAAGAGACAGCACCAGCCAGTGAGGATGCAGCACGTGAATCGTCACCTCACATGGCTACCTCGTCTGCAGCCACGAATACAGACGAGGATGTTCCATTGGTCAGACGTGTTCCACGACTTCAACACCAATCCATTGAGCCCGTCGACATCGCTGTCACAACAACTCAAACACATTGCCATCGCATCAACAGAGGCCGAGACTCATGCTCTTATCATTACCGGTCCTGCTTCAAGTGTCTGATCCGCAAGTTCAAACAAAACTTGCAACAACAACCTCAAGCGACGACGAGCCATCCCACTGAGACGGTGTTAACTCATGGGTTGTCAACAGGCGACATCAGTCGTCCTGGTCCATCAGCCACTGAGGCGTCAGAACTCTTTGTGACCGAAGCTCGACTGAAAGCACACGGCTATCGAGACGTCCCGCCAAGACTAAGGGAAAACACCTATTTCAGAGGCACCTTCGTCACATCTGAACCTCACACCACACAACCCATACACACACACCCACCCATCCAATCACCTATCCTCATAAACCCCTATACTGTACCCATCAGCGACCTCCACTCCATTCTAGTCGCCCGACTATTTGAGCTAACCAATCGGACGCCAGAAGAAGATCTCTTCAAACATCTAGTGGATCGTCCTGACCCGCCTACTCAATCATGTCGAGGTCAAGGCTCCCGCTCAAAATGACGACATGACGACCCTAACGATCAGGATCCTCATGAGGGAGAGAAGAGGTCTAGGACTTCTACGAGCGGTCAAGGACAAGGCTCGGGCGCAGCACAGACAAGTACGGGAGCCGCTGAAACCTCACGACCCACAACACGCTCACAAACCCAAACCAAAACCACCACCACCACCACGCACCGTGTCGTGAACCCGTCCTAACTCCGCTACGTATTCCGTACTAAATGCCTACATGTGCGTTATTTTGAAGGAGATGTAAAATGTGCATAAAATTTTTCCATTTTTAACTTAGAACTCATACATACAAGTCAAAAGAATTTCTTAAGTCTTTCTACTTTCCTTCAAGTCCTATTTACAAGGCACGTGTGTACATGCACAGCAAAAACTCCTATGCACCCGGCCTACACAGGTCGTCATCCATACACACACTTCCACCTCAAAAGCAGCCGGAAGCTCCAAAAGATAGGCCTTGCACCATAACAGATCATGTACCGTGATCGCTAGTACCTACAACTCGTAACGTAAGGAATGAGCCACCGTGGCTCAGTAAGCAGAATTAATGCATGTATGCACGTGTCCTAACGATCGGCAATCCACGCCATCGCTTACTCGCTCATACTCTTTTAGACTCATACGTCATATGGGCCCTCAGCTTTCTATCTTACTATGCGCCATTCCATAGAGCTCTAATCCACAAGGGATTCTTACATATGTGGAGGTTCACACACTAGAAAGTCACCCGGAGGAATCTTCCCTTACTCAGTGTGGCCTCCACGCGGACGCTTCTCACTGGTAGCCAACACCATGGCCACTAACCCCAGAGGTTCCTTTTGTGTAGTGCATGCCTCAGGTCGCATCCTCCAGGTTGCATCTCCTGCATATGGGGTATTCCCCCTACCTATCATAACAGGTATATTGGCATCGTATCGCTGTGGTCGCATAGAAGAGCCGTGACTCTTCATTGAGTCGACAACAGGCGCCAATATCGGCGAATATCCATCGCACACAGGCGATCTTATGCACGCTCGTACCCCATGTCTTTCGTACTACTTATGCACGCAAATGCTCATGCCATGTTCATATAAATATGCATATCATGACTTCATGCATAATGCGTATCATATTGTACAAAGTTCACATAGAGTCACATAAGCACATATCACATAATCATGCGCAGGTAAGTTACGTGTCGTAGTTGAGTTCTACTTACATGTCGTCCAAGCTAAATTAGTGTACTCCCTAGTAAAGTTCCTTACGTACGACCTTTAGACATAAATATCATCGTATCAGTATTAGGCCTTTATTAATTAATTAGGTCGAACTAAATTATCTGGCTACATTAATTTTGCTAAAATCTCTGAGTCGCTTGATTCTAGTCTAGGCTAAGTCCCTGCCCAACAAATTTCTAAGTTATGTTAGTATTAAATTCAGACATAGGAGACACGACAGAAGTTAGTAGATTTTTGTGTTAAATTCTTCGATTGTCCAAATCGTCCGATTGTTGTTCATATCGAAATCGCCCGATTGGTTAGATTCGTTACTCATTTTCGCCCGATTTTGGCACGGCTTAAATATAACACGGTGAGAGTTCTATTTATACTTAGTTTCGGCCGATTTCTTATGCTATTTAATTTGAATCGCCCGATTTGTATAAGCATGGATTTGCCCGATTTCCCATTCATGCAACTCGCCCGATTTGATTTGCATGAAATCTTCCATCGGCCGATTTGTAAATCGCCGCGTGTTTTCATCATCATGACGTCATCATCGTTTCATTCGATTCCATGCATGCAATGAGGGTTTCGCCGCTCTTGAAATCGCCCGAGTTATTCAGCTTGAAATTGCCCGATTTCATGGTTTGGAGCACCTCAAATCACCGAGTTCTTTTAGTCCTTAAATCGCCCGATTGTGCATGGAGTCCTCCATTTGATCGCCCATTTTACGTACGCATAGGGAAATCGCCCGATTTGGGTTTGCATGGAATCGTCCGATTCCGTTTAATAGCATGTCACATTTCGCTCGATTCCCCATAGGTAACAAATCGCCCGATTCATGCTTGCGAGCTCTCCATCGGCCGATTTGTAAATCGCCGAGATCAATTCCATCCTTGGTAGTTCGCCCGATTTTCTACGGGGTGATGCTCGATTCGACTAAAAGTTCCTATCACTATTTAGCTTCGGTCGAATCTCTACGTTATTCAATTCAAAATTATATAAACCCCTTAGTCTCCTAATCGCCTGAAATCTTCATTCCGACTTTTGCCGAAAGCTTCAAATGCTCCTCTACCCGAAACTACATCCATAGTTAATTCTTCACAGGATTTTTATAAGTTCTAAGGTCTCGCTCCCTACTTTAAAATCGTTAGCTCCATCCCAAAAATAAAGTTTTAGCCCCTAAGATATGCATCCAACTACCCGAACATAATTTTTATACTAAGTAAAGTCCTAAATGCGAACTTATATCCTTCTCCTAGTGTTTCCGCCCCTTTCTTACACCTAAATACTTAATTTTCGCTGCTTCCATGAAATTAAATACCTAGAAAGTCCTAAGTTATGGAAATTTACAAGGCTTAGGGATGATATTCTACTTACTCGAATCCTAAGCCAGCTCGAGGGTGTCGTTTGGACTAAGCTCTTTGGATTTCTTCCTTTTTCTTCCTTGGGGCTTCGTTGCTTGTTTTAGAGGGATGGATAGTAAAGATAGATATTTTGTATTCATAGGCATGGGGTAGAACTAGACTTAACGTGGCCTCCCTTCTTTTAAGGAGATTTTGTCTCCAAGTATGACTTTAACTAATTTGGGCCTAAGTGTTTAAGCCAAGCCCAAATTTAATAATCCATAGTCCAATTTTATTCCAAACCCAAATCCTAATCTCCTTACCATCATTACCCCTTGTCCTTTATTCTCCTTATCATTGAAATTCTTAAATGGTTGGGTGTCACGTAATCACGTAATTAGTTGCACATAATTGCACGTGACTCATATAATCACATAAGCATGAAATTCACAAAATCTCGTAAATATAGATCGTGCACGTAAATTTGTCTATAGTCACATAGTTAGCATACGAAATTCACATAATCATATAGAACATATGCGCACATTTATTGGCCTACTAGTTTACGGGGACTCGGGTCCTACATCCTCCCCCCCTTAAGGACGATTTCGCCCCCGAAATCAGCCTGTCTGGAACAACTCAGGATAACGAACCCTCATTTTGTCCTCTCACTCCCATGTGGCTTCTTCCGTAGACTGATTCCGCCACAACACTTTCACAAAGGATCCTCTTTATTCCTGAGCCTCTTGGTTTCGTACATTAGTATCTGTACAGGAATTTCCTCGTAACTCAGATCTGGTTCCAATCGCTGATGTAGGAATTCGTTCTCTAGCACATGATTTGGGTCGGCTATGTATTTCTGTGTCGATACGTGGAATACATCATGCACCTGCGACAATGATGCTAGCAGGTCTAATTGGTACGCTACCTCGCCAACCCTTTTTACTATTCTAAATGGGCCAATACCTGGGGCTTAGTTTCCCTTTCTTTCCAAATATCTTAGCGCCCTTTATCAGCGATACTTTCACGAATACTTGATCATCTACTTCGAATCCTAGTGGTCGGCGTCTTTGGTCTGCGTAGCTCTTTTGCCTACTTTGCGCCGTTCGCATCCTTTCTCGTATCGTTGCTATAACTTCCGTCATCTCCCGTACCATATCTGGGCCTAATATTGTCCGTTCACCGATTTCATCCCAATGTACGAGGGATCTGCACTTATGTCCGTAGAGTGCTTCATACGGTGCCATCCCAATGGTAGCTTGATAGCTATTGGTATATGAGAACTCGACCAGTGGGAGGTACTTACTCCAATTTCCTTTGAAATCAAGTACACATGCTCGTAGCATCTCCTCCAATGTCTGGATCGTTCGCTCGGATTGACCGTCCGTCTGCGGATGGTAAGCAGTGCTAAAGGACAGCTTCGTTCCCATCGCCTTTGCAAACTCGTCCAAAATTTTGATAGAAATCTGGAGTCACGATCCAAGACTATAGATGATGGAATCCCGTGCAGTCGTACTACCTCCTGGATGTAAAGCTCTGCGTATCGTTCCATGGAGAACGTAGAGCTTATTGGTAGAAAAAGCCTGTCTGCCGTCAGGTGTCATACGAGTACTAACCTCGACTCCTCAACGAGTCAACAACAAAAATCACAAACATCTCATTCTACCCCGCTCGACAATATCTCAAATCAACTGTCTCAATACGGTGTAAATATCTCACCCCTGTGATATGATATGCATACGCCATGCATATAAATGTGATAATGTATAAAAGCATGATCCACATGAAACGTACGTAACATATGTATAACACGAAAATCACGTAAATCATTGAATCACATAGAAGCACATAAGATCAGATATGTGTTTACGCATTGTAGATGAATATTTCACCTACCTGTCCTCCTGGTAAAATTACCCACGAAATCTGGTAATTTTCCTACGCTTCGATCCTCTGAGTATTACAAAAATATTTTCATATCAATATATTTGTTGAGTCAGGTAAGTCTAAAATTCTTGAATCTTAATTATCAAAATATTAAAAATATCACAAACCCTAAAATAATGAAAACCCTAAAATTCCGAAAAATGCTAGATATTAAATATCGAAAACTATTATATTTCGAAATCTTTGTATGATAAAATTATCACATCTCGAAGTCTTTCTATAACAATGTCGAAACTTAGGAATATTATATATTAAATAGATACCGAGAACTTAAATGTCGAAATTTTTACTAACATGGTAATGTCGATATCTTTGGTTGAAAGGCCAATGTCGAGATTATTAAATAATGTCGAGTTCTTTTCATGAGTTTATCGAGATCTTTAATAATCTTGCCGAGATCCTTTGTTGGGAACAAATGTCGAGGTCATCAAATAATATCGAGTCTTATAAATGTCGAGACCTTCTTATTATATATACCTCGAAATCTATCTGCTTTACCTTTCGAAATCTTCCTATAATATATATGTCGAAATCTATATAAGAGACATCTCGAATTCTTTCTGTTATAAAGCTAGAATCTTCTCAATATACTTCTCGACATCTATCGGTGAGAAAGTTATTAAATATCTCGAGATCTAATTATAACATACACATCGAAATCTATTTATGGAGGAATGACCAAATATCGAAATATATATTCAAAACAAGCATTTAATCATATATCGACATCTAATTCTCCGAAGCCCTATCGAAATTCATCCCATCCTTAATATTCCATGTACCAAAAGTCATTAACATCCCTAGTTAGACATACCCACATGATCAGTAGTAAGTTTCTAATGTTAGGGTTTTCTAAACCTAATAACAGTCGAACCTCCTATGGTCAGTACGAGATTTCACGTAGCCAATTAGATATGGAAAATATACTAAGTGTACTGAAATGTTTTGAAAATCGGAAATTAGTCGCAAGCCATCCAAGCTCTTGTGGTAAGGACATCTTCACAGACAACTATGAATTACAATTGGGGAAAAACCCTAAACTTTCTTAACATGCAAGTTTTGACCATCTTCTTAAGAGTTCTGATGTAGTCATGTAATAATGTACATAGGTACCGAAAATGAGTTAAGTATTAAGTATAAGGAATTTGACCTTACTGGAGTTTTAACTTTCGATGTGTGAAGTGATCACGTTGTGTGTTTTATTTCTTGTCTCAATAGAGTTTCCTCTCCTTTGCCTATCTTAACAGACGCTATGAATTGGATGAGTATTATTCTTTCCCTTTGGTGGATTTAACTCCCAAATACTCTATCAAGATGTGGATATATATTGAAATGAGATTTTTTTGAAATTGGTGTTGATTAGACAACCTAGTTACCGATAGAACTTACCTTATGACTAAGCAATCTTATTTCATATTATTTATATATGTGAGTTTGGGCTTTGTTTTCGAAAGTTAGGAAATTAATAATAGCCCAAAGCTTAATGTTTTAGTTTCTGGATTCTTTTGGTTTCGTAATTATTGAAATTTATATCCTTACATTTTTGTCGCTTAGATTTCTTATCAAACTTTTGCAATTTACTAGATTACATATTTAATTACATCCAAATCCCGCATTTAAATTTACGGGTATTACAGTGCAACCTATCAACTTCCTGCTCAATCCTAGCATTTGGAAATTCCGCCCCGTAGGATAATTCTTTGTAAGGCGTGAATATGTTAAAAGAGCGGCGCTTAGAAGAAGTCACCCGAAATATCCACGCAAGAGCGAAATGTTTGGCGTCGATAACTCGAATCAAACCGCACACACACTCAAGCCGTATCAATAACGAGCTTGACCATAAATGTCTAAGGCACCCCAACTCTCTATGACAAGAGCCAACTATTTGGCGCCGATAACTCAGAACAAACCGCACACACACTCAAGCCGCAACAGTTTCGAGCTTGATAGAAGACAGGAACCTCCTTTTCTCACTTAGTATTTTGTCCAACGGGAGAATACGTCTCACAATGCAAGCACATAATTATGCACTTAACGTCAAACCTAGTTTGCCTATAAGACAATCAGTGCGGACTATTTCAACTCTACTATATTTATTTTACAAAAATACATCTCTTCATCTTCGCGGTAGCGCCATGTCTTCGAGCAACCTCCATGTCCTCGAATGATTCTTGCATTTTTGTCTCGTACTCGTACGGCCACCATACTTAAATTAATTTTCCAAAAGTTAATAAAAATACAAACGGGGGGAATCAACTATCCCAAACAACCCGTATGATAATAAAATAAAACTCGGGGGGGTGGGGGTGTAAGGAATCGGTGCACATAATCGAAGTATTATACGCAGCGGAAATTGAAATTTTTTATATCAACATATCAAATCGATTCCACCAAGATCCATGCGAAATAAACTTAACTCGTTCGTAAAGATCATACCTTATATTATTTTGTGATGACTACGTAGTTAAATACCAAACGTATGGTATCTCTTCCGATATCCACCAAGTACTCGATCAAAGAATCGTCCTTTCTCCGGTGAGAAAATACCCGAACGATGTATGTTAATTCACTAAAGCCCAAGAGCTCGTAAATATCAAAAAGAAAGACACTTTTGTAGGGTCTCGGCTCCCATATTTATACACCTATCATGCCATAGCATAAGATTTTCTAATATCTCTATTATATATCTATGTGATTAAACTGATAACTCGTAGAATATAACTATCATTTAATCCACACATTAATCTTAAACATGATAATTTTCATGCTAAAAATCAAGATTAAGGATAATTTAAAGTAAATATTATTTATTTCAGTATGGAATTCTACAATCTAACTCATCGACTTAAATGACCCATAAATAATTAATTTACTCAACGAACAAAATGATATAAATCATTCAATTAGTGAAAATAAAAAATGCAATAATATAATTATTGGCTTCTTGATCACAATACTAGCAATCTCCCACTTGATCTAAAGCCAAAACCAAGCATCTCGATGCACGTAGCTCTAAACAAGGGTCCTCAGAATAATCGTATAGTTCAAAGCCAATTTCCATCGTATCTAATTGCGATAAGGAAGCTGGCAACTCCAATTGATACGCGACATCACCGACTCATTTGATAATCCTGAATGGACCTATGTATCGGGGACTTAACTTGCCCTTCTTTCCAAAGCGCTTTACTCCCTTCATTGGGGAAATCTTTAGAAACACTTGGTCGTCCTCTGCGAATTATAATGGTCGTCGCCTGTGACCTGCGTAACTTTTCTGTCGACTTTGAGCAGTTCGCATCCTTTCCCGAATTTTTGTCACGGCTTCTGTCATTTCTCGTAGCATATCGGGTCCCAATAGCGCTCGTTCGCCAATTTCGTCCGAATGGACTGGGGATCGGCATTTTCACCCATATAAAGCCTCATATGGTGCCATCCCGATTGTAGCGTGGAAACTGTTATTGCAGGAAAACTCGATCAGCGATAGGTACTTGCTCCAGTTTCCCTTGAAGTCTAGTACGCACGCTCGTAACATGTCCTCAAGGGTTTGATCGTCCGTTCAGACTGCCCGTCGGTCTGGGGATGATATGCAGTACTGAACGAGAGCTTAGTACCCATCGCTTTCTGTAAGCTTTGCCAAAAGTTGGATAGAAATCTCGAATCTCGATCCGAGATGATAGAGATTGGAATTCCATGGAGTCGAACAATTTCCTGAATATACAATTCAGCATACCGTTCCATAGAAAAAATAGAGCTGATAGGAATGAAATGGGCTGATTTGGTTAGGCGATCAACAATCACCCAAATGGCATCGTGGCTTTTCGTCGTCTTAGGCAAACCAACGTCATACATCTACTTACGAACGTGGCGATATCCTTCTTCATTCCCGGCCACCAATATATGATTCGCAAATCTTGGTACATCTTTGTCGCGCCCGGGTGCACTGAGTACGTTGTTGCATGCGCTTCTGTCATTATTATTTGCCGTAATTCTTCATCATTGGGTACGTACAATCGATTCTTGTATAGCAACGTTTCATCTTCTCGGATTCCGAAGTCTTCAGGTAGCGCGTCCTTCACCTTCAGATAAATTTCGTCTTCTCCTTGTGCTTTTCTGATTCGCCCTAGCAATGAAGGTTGTAGAGTCGGCTGCTAGTTTCGTCTCGACTTCGCCTAAATTGACTATTTCCACTCCAAGTTTGTGCAATTCCGTACTCATCGCCTTTCGACTTAGGGCGTCGGCGACTACGTTCGCTTTGCCCGGATGATAATTGATAACGCAGTCGTAGTCTTTTACGATCTCCAGCCATCGTCGTTGTCTCATGTTTAACTCCTTCTGAGTGAAGAAGTACTTCAAGCTCTTGTGGTCTGTGAAGATCTCACACATTTCTCCGTAAAGGTAGTGTGTCTCCAGATTTTTAGAGCGAAAACTACTACTGCTAATTCGAGGTCATGGGTTTGGTAGTTATTCTCATATTCTTTTAGTTGTCGTGAAGCATAAGCGATCTCCTTCCCATTCTGCATCAGCACGCATCCCAGTCCGTTCTTTGAGGCATCACTATAGACCGAGAATCCTCCAGTTCCCAATGGTATTGACAATATCGGGGCAGAGGTAAGACGTTTCTTTAATTCTTAGAAGCTCTGCTCACGTGCTTCTGTCCACTAGAAGGGCACATTCTTTCTGGTCAAGTTCGTCAGAGTAGAGGCGATACTAGAGAAATCAGCTATGAACTTACGGTAATATCGCGCAAGTCCTAAGAAACTTCGAACCTCAGTTGGAGTATTCGGCCGTGGCCAATTGTTCACAGCTTCAATCTTACTCGGGTCCACAGAGATTCTATTCCCCGAAATCACGTGTCCCAAGAAAGCTACTTGCTCAAGCCAAAATTCGCATTTCTTGAATTTGGCGTAGAGCTGTGTCTCTCGTAGGATTCCTAAGACGATTCGTAAGTGATTCTCGTGTTCTTCCTTCATCTTAGAATAGATTAAGATATCATCAATAAAGACGATTAGAAAGCGGTCGAGATAGTTTTTAAAGACTCGGTTCATAAGATCCATAGACGCAGCTGGGGCATTTGTCAGTCCGAAGGGCATGACCAAAAATTCATAGTGGTCGTACCTTGTACTGAAAGCCGTTTTAGGAACATCTGTCTCCCTGATCTTTAATTGATGGTATTCCGAATAGAGATCGATTTTCGAGAATACCGTGACACCCTGTAACTGATCGAATAGATCGTCGATCCTAGGCAAGGGATATTTATTCTTGATAGTAATCTTGTTCAGTTCTCTAAAGTCGATACATAGTCGCATCGACCATCCTTCTTCTGTACAAATAGAACTGATGCTCTCCACGGTGAAAAACTGGGTTGGATAAACCCTTTCTGCCGTAAATATTCCAGTTGTTCCTTTAACTCCTTCAGTTCATTGGGCGCTAGGCGATATGGAGCTTTAGAGATAGGAGCAGACCCCGGCATCAGATCTATTTGTGAATTGTATTTCTCGATCAGGGGGTAACCCCGGGAGATCATCGGGAAGTACATCGGTATATTCGTTTACTACAGGTACGTCTTTTAGTTCCGGCTGAGGTGAGTCCTCGCCTTTACGGCATACACGAGATAAGACTCACAACCTGACCTCAAGAGTCGTTGAGCCTTTAGAGCTGATATTCTTGGAATACTATTCTTATCTGCTTTACCCGAAAAATGAATGCTTCTTCTTCGGGCAGTTGTAATTTAACGACCTTCTTGTTACAATCTATGATGGCTCCGTATCTCGAAAGCCAGTCCATCCCAAAGATAACATCGTAGTCGTTCATTGGGATCACAATCAGGTCGACGCTCAGATCTCTACACTCAATATTAACGGAGCATCCTTCCAGCACTTGGTTAGTGCGCGTCGGATCACCGTGTGGTAAAGTAACTACGTAATTGCATTCAGATAGGGTAGGAGAGATTCCCACCTTTTCCACATACTTGGCCGACACGAACGAAAGTGTGGCCCCAAAGTCAATTAACACAGAAGTGGGCACGTCATAGATATTTAACGTACCCGTTACTACAGATGGATTTACTTCGGCCTCCTCATTAGTCAGAGTAAAAACTCGTGCTGGCACTGGTGGGGGTCGAATCAACGGTCGGTTCGGAACTTGAGGGATACTCTCATTGCAATTCCTAGCATAGTGTCCGATCTTTCCACATCGGAAACATTGTGGAGTTTGGTTTGGTCTTGGCCCATAGCACATACCGGAATGGTAGCGTCCACACTGTCACCATTGAGTTGCAGCACCTGAGGGTCGGTTTGGAATGTTAACTGCTCCTGGATTCGGCCTTGGCCTCCAATTCTGCTGGCCCAGTTGATTCCCGCGGTTGTTCAGATTTTTACCAAAGAACGAGCGCTTTTGGTTTCCTCCTCCTTGCTGTCCTTCTGCTCTTCGCTTTGCATCTTGAGCCTTGGTAACTCTACTCTCTGTTTGCTCAGCTAATATTGCTCGTTCAGCGATACGAGCGTAAGTCTTTCCCTCGGTGTCGTACATACTTACGCTTCGGAAGATCTCGGGTTTGAGACCTTCCAAGAAACGTTCTATCTTTAGCTCGTCAGTGGCCACGATATGTGGTGCAAACCTAGACAATTGCTCGAATTTGCGGATGTAGTCTGCTACAGACATCCCTCCTTGTTTCAGATTGTTAAACTCGTTCAGTTTCTACGCTCGATCTGGCGCAGTGAAGTACTTCCCCGAAAGAGCGTTTTGAATCTATCCAAAGTCATAGTGTGGGATCCTCGAGCACCTGAATGGTATCCCATCAGTAGCCCGCGTTCCCACGTAACATGAAGGTGGCACATGTCACCTTTTCAAGATCAGGAGATGACTGACGCGGAACATATTTTCAATAGTTCTGAGCCAATCCTCCGCGTAGGTAGGATCGGCAGCCTCCTCGAACGAAGGGGGGTTTAACATTCGGAACTCTCCCCGGCAGCTTCTACACGTTCTAGGCCCGGGGACGAGTGATGCTCCGAGGAATTTTGACGGTGGATGAGGTCGTTAATCTGATCTGATTGTCGTCGGATCAGATCGGTTAATTGATGGATGGTAGAGCGGTCCTCATTCGGTGGCGATTCGGAACCCGCCCTACAACTAGTTTCGCCAACTTCTCTACGTGTCCTTGACATTTTTAACTAGTTCTACAATCATTCATAGAAAGCACATATATTAAATAACACAATCATATAATCAATCATTCAAACTTACATGCCAGGCTGGTTCTCCAAGCTTTTGAGCGGCAGTACATGGACAGCCTTCAGAACCTGAAGCCTAAGCTATGATACCACCTGTGGCGACCCTCATTTTCTAAGTACGATTAGTGGCGGATTTCCGCAACGTAAGCCGCGGAAGGCCCGTCTAATTAAAACTTTTTCCTAACATAATATATATTACTATAAAAATCCGTCTACATCGTCATCACTATACACGGGCCAAAGCCCCAAAATGTCAAAAGAACAAAAAGCCCTAATGTCGCTCCATAGGTCTTCATCCAGGTACCGCCCCGCCCTCTAAAGTCCGTGGAGCACCGCCACCAGCCGCCTCAGTCTTGACGCGTATTCGCGTCAGACTCAGTACCTACAACACGTAAACACTGAGCAATTTGCCCAGTAGGTGAATAAAATGCATGTATGCAAGTGTGCACTCAACCCCGATCCCGGTATCTCACTACATGATATAATGCACACTCTTTGTTTTCCCAATTCCTATTTCACACAACACAGGGCCCTAGGTCAGACTCGTCACCTCGCGCGCCCATAATAATGACATACGGAAGCTTACATAGCAGCGTTTTGACGATCACGCAACTGCCCTGCTAGGCCGCTCTTCCGTAAGCGGTAGCCTACGCCGACAGCGTTTTGACAATCACGCAACTGCCCTATCAGGTCGCCCCTCCGCTGAAAATATAATCACGACGATTTTGCACCTCGGGACGTTCACGCTTGAGTAGGCAAATCGATCACGCCTGTCTGCCGTCAAGTGTCATACGAGTGCTAACCTCGACTCTTCAACGAGTCAACAACAAAAATCACAAACATCTCATTCTACCCAGCTCGACAATATCTCAAATCAACCGTCTCAATACGGTGTAAATATCTCACCCCATGCATATGCCATGCATATAAACGTGATAATGTATAAAAGCATGATCCACATGAAACGTACGTAACATATGTATAACACTGAAATCACGTAAATGATGTAATCACATAGAATCACATAAGATCAGATATGTGTTTACGCATTGTAGATGAATATTTCACTACCTGTCCTCCTGGTAAAATTACCCACGAAATCTAGTAATTTTCCTATGCTTCGATCCTCTGACTATTACAAAAATATTTTCATATCAATATATTTGTAAGTCAGGTAAGTCTAAAATTCTTGTATCTTAATTATCAAAATATTAAAAACATTACAAACCCTAAAATAATGAAAACCCTAAAATTCCGAAAAATGCTAGAATTACTAATTATCGAAAACTATTATATTTCGAATTGTATGATAAAATTATCACATCTCGAAGTCTTTCTATAACAATGTCGAAACTTAGGAATATTATATATTAAATAGATATCGATAACTTAAATGTCGAAATCTTTACTAACATGGTAATGTCGAGATCTTTGGTTGAAAGGCCAATGTCGAGATTATTTGACAATGTCGAGTTCTTTTCATGAGTTTATCGAGATCTTTAATAATCTTGCCGCGATCCTTTGTTGGGAACAAATGTCGAGGTCATCAAATAATATGAGTCTTATAAATGTCGAGACCTTCTTATTATATATACCTCGAAATCTTCCTATAATATATATGTCGAAATCTATATAAGAGACATCTCGAATTCTTTCTGTTATAAAGCTCGAATCTTCTCATTATACTTCTCGACATCTATCTGTGAGAAGGTTATTAAAAATCTCGAGATCTAATTATAACATACACATCGAAATCTATTTATGGAGGAATGACCAAATCTCGAAATATATATTCAAAACAAGCATTTAATCATATATCGACATCTAATTCTCAGAAGCCCTAACGAAATTCATCCCATCCTTAATATTTCATGTACCAAAAGTCTTTAACATCCCTAGTTAGACATACCCACATGATCAGTAGTAAGCTTCTAAGGTTAGGGTTTTCTAAACCTAATAACTGTCGAACCTCCTATGGTCAGTATGAGATTTCACGTAGCCAATTAGATATGGATAATATATTAAGTGTACTGAAATGTTTTCAATCCGAAATTAGTCACAACCCATCGAAGCTCTTGTGGTCGTGACATCTTCACAGACAACTATGAATTACAATTGGGGAAAAAACCCTAAACTTTCTTAACATGCAAGTTTCGACCATCTTCTTAAGAGTTCTCATGTAGTCATGTAATAATGTACATAGGTACCGAAAATGAGTTAAGTATTAAGTATAAGGAATTTGACCTTACTTGGTGTTTTAACTTTCGATGTGTGAAGTAATCACGTTGTGTGTTTTACTTCTTGTCTCAACAGAGTTTCCTCTCCTTTCCCTATCTTAACAGACGCTATGAATTGGATGAGTATTTTTCTTTCCCTTTGGTGGATTTAACTCCCAAATACTCGATACATATCAAGATGTGGATATATATTGAAATGAGATTTTTTTGAAATTGGTGTTGATTAGACAACCTAGTTAACGATAGAACTTACCTTATGAATAAGCAATCTTATTTCATATTATTTATATATGTGAGTTTGGGCTTTGTTTTCGAAAGTTAAGAAATTAATAATAGCGTAAAGCTTAAATGTTTTAGTTTCTGGATTCTTTTGGTTTCGTAATTATTGAAATTTATATCCTTACATTTCTGTCGCTTAGATTTCTTATCAAACTTTTGCAATTTACTAGATTACATATTTAACTACATCCAAATCCCGCATTTAAATTTACGGGTATTACAGTGCAACCTATCAACTTCCTGCTCAATCCTAGCATTTGGAAATTCCGCCCGTAGGATAACACTTAGGCGTGAATATGTTAAAAGAGCGGCGTTTAGACGAAGTCACCCGAAATATCCACGCAAGAGCGAAATGTTTGGCGTCGATAACTCGAAACAAACCGCACACACTCAAGCCGTATCAATAACGAGCTTGACCATAAATGTCTTAACGCACCCCAACTCTCTATGACAAGAGCCAAATATTTGGCGCCGATAACTCAGAACAAACCGCACACAAACTCAAGCCGCAACAGTTTCGAGCTTGATAGAAGACAGGAACCTCCTTTTCTCACTTAGTATTTTGTCCAACGGGAGAATACGTCTCACAATGCAAGCACATAATTATGCACTTAACGTCAAACCTAGTTTGCCTATAAGACAATAAGTGCGGACTATTTCAACTCTACTATATTTATTTTACAAAAATACATCTCTTCATCTTCGGGGTAGCGCCATGTCTTCGAGCAACCTCCATGTCCTCGAATGATTATTGCATTTTCGTCTCGTACTCGTACGGCCACCATACTTAAATTAATTTTCTAAAGTTAATAAAAATACAAAACGGGGGGAATCAACTATCCCAAACAACCCGTATGCTATCAAATAAAATAAAACTCGGGGGGTGGGGGTGTTAGGAATCGGCGCATGTCAGGACCCGCCGTCCGACTTCGTAATTCATTCTAATCCTAAGTACCTAATGCTTCGTTATAGTGTAAAAGCGTAAAAATGCGAATAAAATTTTTCTTTTAAATGCGTGCGGAAGTCATACATACAAGTCAAAAGAATGTTCTCAAGTCATTGTGCGTGTGTGCAGCAAAAGCTTCCTATGCGCCCGGCCTTCACAGGTCGTCATCCATACACAAGCATGAAGTCGGATCACGTACCGTGATCGTCTGAACCTACAACACGTAACGTAAGGATGAGCCACCGAGGCTCAGTAAGCAGAAGTTATGCATGTATGCACGTGTCCTAACGATCGACAATCCACGCCGTCGTTTTTTAAGACTCATACTCTCTTTCTTACACTTGTACTCTTTTCGTGACTCATACTCTTTTTCTCATACTCATACATCATATGGGCCCTCGGCTTTCTATCCCACTATGCGCCATATCATAGAGATCTCAATCCACTTGGGATTTGTACATATGTGGAGGTTCACACACTAGAAGGTCACCCGAAGGAATCTTCCCTTGCTCAGTGTGGCCTCCACGCGGGCACTTCTCACTGGTAGCCAACACCGAGGCCACTAACCCTGGAGGTCACCCCCGAGGAATCTTCCCTCCCGGTTAGTGTTTACACACTAGAAGGTCACCCGAAGGAATCTTCCCCTACCCAGTGCGTGCCCGAGGCCGCATCCTCCAGGTTGCATCTTCCGCATACAGGGTATTCCCCCAGCCTCTTATACAGGCCCTATGGCTTCATTCGCCATGGTCGCGTAGGGGAGCCGTGACTCTTCATTCGAGTCGACACAAACGCCAAAATCGGCGAGTATACATCGCACACAGGCGATCTTATGCACGCTCGTACCTCGCGTCTTATATACTACGCATGCGTGCAAATGCTCATGCCATGCTTATGAAGATATGCAGATCATGCTATCATGCATAAAATTAAATCATGTCGTAACGTACACATTTCACATAAAATCACGTAAGCACGTAATCACATAATCAGACGCAGGCAAGTTACGTGTCGTAGTTGAATTTCTTCTTACCTGTCATCCAAGCTAATCTAGCGTACTGCCCCGTGAACCTCCTAAGGTACGACCTTTTAGAATAAAAGGGTTATGATGTTAGTACTTTGGTTTTCCCCAGCTAATTCGTCGAAATAATAATTTTCGTCATACTTAGTTATTTAGGTTTGTATAAATTCCCTAGTTTTAACTTATAAATTCCGAAATCCTGACATTCCGAATTTGACTCAAATTAAAAGTACCACCTTTAAATTTATACAGATCTCGAGCTAGGGTTTGGATGGATCTCGACATATCTTATAAGTGAATCTCGACATGATGGATAAATCTCGAGCTTGATCTCGAGATTTTTCACAAGGATTTCGATATATTTTCTTAAGTTCTATTTGTGGGATCTCGACATAGGTATTGTGTTAGATCTCGAGGCCTCATGGCTGATCTCGATAATTATACTAAATTGGATCTCGGTAGTAATATCAATGATAGAACATAGATCTCGGCAATTAATAAATCTCGACATGGCATATCCAAGGTAGATCTCGATATGGAATGGATTTCGGCATTATTTGTAAATCTCGAGCTACATTACTCTGACATGTACTTCGACATTTGAAACAAAATTTTGACATAATTTTAGCATGATTGTCGAACATAACTTTACCAAAATGTCGACAACATAGATTTTGATAAATCTCGGTATCTAGTGTAGGGTAAATCTCGACATGGAACATGTAAAGATTTCGAGATGTCACTTAGTTTTATTTTAATAATTTCGAAGTCGATATGTCTCATGGGTTAGTTGTCGATATGAATCTCGATGTAGTGTGTGTAAAGATCTCGATATAGTGTATATAAGGATTTCGAGTATTAAGAAATATGGATCTCGACATTGTAACGCTAGACCTCGACATTTCACATAAACTTCTAAATTATTATCGTAACGGATCTCGACATCTTTCCTAACAGTGTTTCGACATTTTACCTTAACATCTCGACATTTATCGTCAGCTTCAATCTTCATCCCATCGAAACTAACTCGGAATTTTGTCTTCCCAAATTTTTCTAATTTCTATGGTTTTCCTTAAGCTCACAACTTCGATTGTCTTTCTAGGGTCATCAAATGTCAAGGTTTCAAACCCTAGAACAAGTTTAACTAATTAAATCCTAGCAAGTCTTCAAGAAAACATATCGGCTATGACTTTCTACACAGATTTCCTGAAGTTCCTCAATCCTAAACGTGCTTTATACCATGAAATAAAAATCGAAATAGCTCGAGGAAGTAGTTTCCCTTACCAACTTCGGTTCTCAAGCTTCTTGGGTGCTTCTTGGTTCAAAATTCGTCTCAGCTCTTCCTCCTTCTCCTTTCTTTCTATTTTCGTGGGTTTTTGAGTGGGATTAGGAAGTTTAGATTATTTTTAGTTAAATATTCTCCTTAGCTTATGGTGGGTAAGGCATCGGGTGGCGTGGGCATTCCTTGTTTTAGGGGTGTTTGTCCCCCAAGTTGGTCTCTCTTTATGGATTGGGCCTAATTCTACTTTTAGCCCACTTGGTAATTCCCATCATAACAGGTTCATGGTCCAAAGTGACTTCCTAGCCCAAATTCGATGCTTCACAATAAAATCCTAGTCCGCATTTCTATATACCATTCTCGAGAATTTCCTCCTTGTTGGGAGTCATCGCAAAAATTAATGTCACATAATTTCACTTAATTCTCATAAAAATCACGAGCATGAAATTCGTAAGATCCCATAACCATATGACATATACGCATTTCACATGAAATCATTCTAACCGTAAACGAAATTTATTGGCCGACCGACTTTGCGGGACTTGGGTCCTACATCCTCCCCCCTTAAGGAGGATTTCGCCCCCGAAATCAACCCGTGTGAAACACCTCGGGGTAACGAATTCTCATTTCGTCTTCCCGTTCCCACGTGGCTTCTCCCGTAGTTTGGTTCCGCCACAACACTTTCACTAGAGGGATATCTTTATTCCTAAGTCTCTTGGTCTCGTACATCAATATCTCCACCGGAATCTCTTCGTAGCTTAGGTCCGGTTTCAATTGTTGATGTAGAGACTCGTTTCCTAGAACGTGGTTCGGGTCAGCTATGTACTTTTGTAGGGTTGACACGTGGAACACGTCATGCACTTGCGATAATGACACTGGCAGCTCTAGATGATAGGCTACCTCGCCAACCCTTTTTATTATTCTGAATGGTCCTATATACCTAGGACTCAGCTTCCCTTTCTTCGCAAATCTTTTCACGCCCTTCATCGGCGATACTTTTACGAACACCATATCACCTTCCTCGAATTCCAGTGGTCTCCGTCTTCGGTCCACATAGCTTTTCTGTCGACTCTGTGCCATTCGCATTCTTTCTCGTATGGTAGTAATGGCTTCCGTCATTTCTCGTACTATGTCGGGGCCTAACATTGCCCGTTCTCCGACCTCGTCTCAATGTACTGGGGACCTGCACCTATGCCAGTATAGCGCTTCGTATGGTGCCATCCCGATTGTAACATGGTAGCTATTATTGTACGAGAACTCGATCACTGGGAGGTACCTACTCCAATTTCATTTGAAATCGAGTACACACGCTCAGAGCATGTCCTCCAGCGTCTGAATCGTTCGCTCGGATTGACCGTCCGTCTGCGGATGGTAGGCGGTGCTAAAAGATAACTTCGTTCCCATGGCCTTTTGCAAGCTCGTCCAGAATTTCGACAGAAATCTGGAGTCGCGATCTGAGATTATTGATGATGGTACGCCATGCAGTCGTACTATCTCTTGAATGTAGAGCTCCGCGTACCGTTCCTTGGAAAACATCATGCTGATTGGTAGGAAATGGGCCGACTCAGGCATTGACCTACGAAAGTCGCAATATCTCATACCTGACCACAAGTAATTTTCCTTTAAGCCTCTGTACATCTTCGTTGCTCCGGGATGTACTGAGTATGCAGTGGCATGTGCTTCCACCATTATCGTTCTTCGTAGTTCAGCATCCTCTGGCACGTATAGTCGATCCTTGAAGTACAGCCTTCCATCTTTCCGTATTATGAAATCTCCTGTCAGTTGTTCCGGTTGCTCTTCTTTGATCTTCGTATAAAGCTCGTCTGCTTCCTGCGCCGTCTTAATTTGCTCTAGCAGCGTTGGTTGCAGAGTTAAAGCTGCTAGCTGCGCTTCAACTTCGCCTAGTTGTACAACTTCTACTTCCAGTAATTGCAACTCTGAACTTACTGCTTTTCGACTTAAGGCATCGGTTACTATGTTCGCCTTGCCTGGGTGGTAGTTGATTACGCAATCGTAATCCTAAACTAATTCTAACCTCCTCCTTTGCCTCATGTTCAGATCCTTTTGCGTGAAGAAATACTTGAGGCTCTTGTGGTCGGTGTAATCTCACCGCGCTCTCCATAGAGGTAATGCCTCCAGATCTTGAGAGCAAAGACCACTGCCGCGAGCTCTAGGTCGTGCATCGGGTAATTCTTCTCGTACTCCTTTAGTTGACGAGAAGCGTATGCTACTACATTCCCGTTCTGCATTAGCACACACCCTAACCCGTTCTTCGACGCATCACTATACACGGTGAACCCTCCAGTTCCCGAAGGTATTGTGAGAACTGGAGCCGCGTAAGCCGTTCTTTCAGCTCTTGAAAGCTCTGTTTGCATTCTGTGGTCCACTGAAATGGCGTATTCTTCCTGGCCAGCTTCGTCAGTGTAGACGCTATCTTTGAGAAATCCTTGATGAACTTCCTGTAGTAACCCGCCAGACCGAGGAAACTCCGTACTTCCGTTACATTGGTCGGTCTGGGCCAGTTTCTAATGGCTTCTATCTTGTTCGGGTCTACAGAAATCCCTTCTCCTGATACTATATGCCCTAAGAAGGCGACTTGATCGAGCCAAAATTTGCACTTCTTGAACTTGGCGTATAGTTACTTGTCCCGTAATATACTCAGAACTATCCTCAAGTGTTCTTCGTGCTCCTCCTTCGTCTTCGAGTAGATTAGGATGTCATCTATGAAGACGATGACAAACCTATCTAGGTAGGGTTTGAACACCCGGTTCATTAAATCCATAAAAGCTGCGGGCGCATTAGTTAACCCGAATGGCATCACTAGGAACTCGTAATGGCCATAATGGGTACTAAAGGCCGTCTTCGGGACGTCTCCCTTCCGAATCTTTAAATGATGATAGCCCGATCTTAAGTCGATATTGGAGAAAACCGTTGCGCCTTGTAGTTGATCGAACAGATCGTCTATCCTTGGGAGTGGGTACTTGTTCTTGATTGTTAATTTGTTCAACTCCCGGTAGTCAATGCATAATCGCATGGACCCATCCTTCTTCTTCACGAATAGCACCGGCGCTCCCCAGGGAGAGAAACTCGGCTGTATGAACTCCTTCTGCATGAGTTCGTCGAGTTGGTCCTTTAACTCCTTCATTTTTGTCGGTGCTAACCGATATGGGGTCTTAGATACTAGCGCCGCTCCAGGTACCAGATCTACGGCAAATTCTATTTCCCGCTCGGGTGGTAGTCCCGGTAATTCCTCGGGAAATACGTCGGGGAAGTCCTTAACTACCGGCACTTCCACGAACTTCGGAGAGGAGTTCTCCTCCGACTTGATAGCGAACACCAGATATGCTTCTTACCCTGATTTAATCATTCGTTGGGCTTTTAACGCTAATACCCTAGAGATCATAGTTCCCTTGCTAGTTCCTACGAACTTAAGGGGTTAATCCCCGTCCGTATTGAGCGTGACTATCTTGAGTGGCAGTCTATGACGGCTTCATACTTTGATAGCCAATCCATTCCGAGGATCACTTCATAATCATTCATGGGAATTATTATGAGGTCTATGGACAGTTCCTTATCCCCGATTACTATGGGGCAATCCGGCAAAACGTGGTTAGTTTGAGTCGACTAGGATGCATGTGGGGGTTTCATAGACGAGGAGGGTACCTCACGGCCGGGTTGTTTTCCGCTTCCTCGGACGTTAGAGTGTAAACCCGGGCCGGTACCCTTGGTGGTGCTGCCTGGTTTCCAGCTTGGCTTCCGGATCCACTTTCCGGACACGCCTTAAGATAGTGGCCCGTCTTGCCACATTTGAAGCAGATGGCGTTCTGGGAGTTGCAGACTCCCGTGTGCCTCCGTGCACACTTCGAGCATACGGGTAGGTCCAGCTGTGGTCTACCCTGGTTGGGGTTGAACTGTGGGGGTGGTCCTGGTCGATTCGGGAAATTCGGCTTTCAACCCTTGGTTACGAACTGCTACTTTGGGTTGCTTCCGCTCCCTTGCGGCCCTTGTACGAACTTGCGCTTCGCTTCCTGGGCGCGAGCAATTCTGGCCTCTGCCTGCTCTGCCACAAGCGCCCTCTCAGCCACTTGCGCATACGTGGCTCCTTGTGCTCCTGCCATACTCACATCCCGGTACAGCTCGGGCTTCAATCGTTCCATGAATTGCTCGATCTTGAGCGCGTTCGTACTGACCATGTGAGCAGCGAATCTTGATAGCTGCTCGAACTTCCTGATGTACTCCGCCACTGTCATCGCCCCTTGGCGGAGGTTGATGAACTCGTTCATCCTCTGGGCTCTGACGGGGGCGGTGTAGTACTTTCCTCTGAAGATCCCCTTAAACCGATCACAGCTCATCGTTAGTGGGTTCTCGATAGCTGAGTGGTGTCCCACCAGTGCCCAGCGCTCCCCCTCAATAGGTAGGCAGCGCACATAACCTTCTCCGCCTCAGGTGTGCGGCTGTGCTGGAACATGTTCTCCAGCGTCCTGAGCCAATCCTCGATTGAGGTGGGGTCCATGGCATCCTCAAACAAGGGAGGATTTAGTTTTCGGAACCTCTCCCCGATCATCTCAATTCGCTCGGGTGGGGGAGGTAAGCCAGCTGATTGTCCACCAGCGTTCTGCTGTTGGATCAGCTGCTAAATCTGGGCCGACTGTTGTCGGACCAGTTCGGTGAGTTGCAGGATGGTAGCATCCCGGCTATGGGGAGGGTTATTGGTATCCCTACCCTGATCTGATTCCCTACTCCCTTCTCCCCAAAGTCTTACCATTCTCAACCTATCCTGATAATTCCTAAGGCCAATAAATCAAATCTCACAAAGAGTTCACATAACATGGTACTTACAAGCAAGGCCGCTTCCGCGCTTTTGAGTGTGTGTGTATGGACAGTCTACAGGACCTGTGACCGAAGCTCTGATACCACTCTGTCAGGACCCGCCGTCCGACTTCGTAATTCGTTCTAATCCTAAGTGCCTAACCTAATGCTTCGTTATCATGCAAAAGCATAAAAATGCGAATAAAATTTTTCTTTTTAAATGCGTGCGGAAGTCATACATACAAGTCAAAAGAATGTTCTCAAGTCATTCTGAATTTCATCGTAGTCGTATCTACACAAATACAAGTGCGTGTGTGCAGCAAAAGCTTCCTATGCGCCCGGCCTTCACAGGTGGTCATCCATACACACACTCCCACCTCAAAAGCAGTCGGATAGCTTCAAAAGATCGACCTCGCATAAAAGTCGGATAACGTACTGTGATCGTCAGTACCTACAACACGTAACGTAAGGATGAGCCACCGAGGCTCAGTAAGCAGAAGTTATGCATGTATGCACGTGTCCTAACGATCGACAATCCACGCCGTCGTTTTCTAACACTCATACTCTCTTTCTTACACTCGTACTCTTTTCCTGACTCATACTCTTTTTCTCATACTCATACATCATATGGGCCCTCGGCTTTCTATCCCACTATGCGCCATATCATAGAGATCTCAATAAACTAGGGATTTGTACATATGTGGAGGTTCACACACTAGAAGGTCACCCGAATGAATCTTCCCTTGCTCAGTGTGGCCTCCACGCGGACGCTTCTCACTGGTAGCCAACACCGAGGCCACTAACCCCGGAGGTCAACTGGAGGAATCTTCCCTCCCGGTTAGTGTTTACACACTAGAAGGTCACCCGAAGGAATCTTCCCCTACCCAGTGCGTGCCCCAGGCCGCATCCTCCAGGTTGCATCTTCCGCATACAGGGTATTCCCCCAGCCTCTTATACAGGCCCTATGGCTTCATTCGCCATGGTCGCGTCGGGGAGTCGTGACTCTTCATTCGAGTCGACACAAACGCCAAAATCGACGAGTATACATCGCACACAGGCGATCTTATGCACGCTCGTACCTCGCGTCTTATATACTACGCATGCGTGCAAATGCTCATGCCATGCTTATGAAGATATGCAGATCATGCTATCATGCATAAAATTAAATCATGTCGTAACGTACACATTTCACATAAAATCACGTAAGCACGTAATCACATAATCAGACGCAGGCAAGTTACGTGTCGTAGTTGAATTTCTTCTTACCTGTCGTCCAAGCTAATCTAGCGTACTGCCCCGTGAACCTCCTAAAATACGACCTTTTAGAATAAAAGGGTTATGATGTTAGTACTTTGGTTTTCCCCAGCTAATTCGTCGAAATAATAATTTTCGTCATACTTAGTTATTTAGGTTTGTATAAATTCCCTAGTTTTAACTTATAAATTCCGAAATCCTGACATTCCGAATTTGACTCAAATTAAAAGTACCACCTTTAAATTTATACAGATCTCGAGCTAGGGTTTGGATGGATCTCGACATATCTTATAAATGAATCTTGACATGATGGATAAATCTCGAGCTTGATCTCGAGATTTTTCACAAGGATTTTGATATATATTCTTAAGTTCTATTTGTGGGATCTCGACATAGATATTGTGTTAGATCTCGAGACCTCATGGCTGATCTCGATAATTATACTAAATTGGATCTCGGTAATAATATCAATGATAGAACATAGATCTCGGCAATTAATAAATCTCGACATGGCATATCCAAGGTAGATCTCGATATGGAATGGATTTCGGCATTATTTGTAAATATGGGATAGATGTCGAGATTGATATCATATTATAGACAAAGATCTCGAGTTAGGGTTACATAGGTCTCGACATTCAAGAATAAATCTCGACATGTTTCTTACATGAGTTCGATATTTATCAACGCATAAAGATTTCGATATGATTTCCGACTTAAATCTCGAGATTTAAATCAACACACAACTCTAACATGTACTTCGACATTTGAAACAAAATTTCGACATAATTTTTAGCATGATTGTCGAACATAACTTTACCAAAATGTCGACAACATAGATTTTGATAAATCTCGGTATCTAGTGTAGGGTAAATCTCGACATGGAACATGTAAAGATTTCGAGATGTCACTTAGTTTTATTTTAATAATTTCGAAGTCGATATGTCTCATGGGTTAGTTGTCGATGTGAATCTCGATGTAGTGTGTGTAAAGATCTCGATATAGTGTATATAAGGATTTCGAGTATTAAGAAATATGGATCTCGATATAGTGTATATGTCAGTTGGGGTAGACCGCTGACGAGTTTGTTTTGACGCAGTTTGTTGATGGTCTTGAAATTGAGATGTGAAAGACGCCGGTGCCATAGATCGTTCAACTTGGGTGCAGCTCGAGAGAGAAGGCATATTGGTCGAGAGGTCTTAATATTGAGTACGTAAAGGTGAGACGTGCGCGTTCCAGAGAGAAGAGGTTGTCCCGAGGCATCTATAATGCTGCAGATGTCAGATTCGAAGAGAACCTTGTATCCTTTGTCGCAGAAACGACCAATGCTGAAGAGATTGTAGCTCAAACCCTCGACGTAAGAGATGCCCTTAATCGTCAGTTTGTCGTGGACGAGATCACCAGTTCCGAGAATTGGTGCCATTTGACTGTTTCCGAAGGAGACCCTTCCGAGATAGCGCTGGGAGAAGTTGCTCAACAGCTCCTTGTTCCCTGTCATGTGTGTGGAGCAACCCGAGTCTAGATACCACACATGACAGACCTGCAATTATCAGTAAACGTTGGGTCCCCGTTTACGGACGGGGCCTTCTTGTGATACAAGTAAAATTTTCATGTGCTTAATGGGAAATGTGGTTTCTAAATCAGATTGTGTCGGTTCTAATTTAGCTTTCCCTTTGTCATTTGTTTGATGAGGCGGGATTATGGTTTTTCTAACCCATATTTTCCTATCTTGTGCTTGCATGTATGGCGCCTTATACATGAATTGGCGTGGGGGATGTGGTTGTCATTTTCGTGCTTCGGTTTTGGTCGCCTTTGGCTTGCGAGCAGTCGGTGAGTTTGCGTTTGACAACGAGAGACGTTTACGCTTAACCTTTGGTTTAGGCGAGATGGGAGAATTCAAAGACGTCGTAGAGGAGGTTCGCTTGCGTGGTCGGAGTGTTGCGTGTTCATGTGTGTCATATTCATGAAAGCGTGGGAGAACAAAGTCATTGCAGCAGCACATAGACATAAGCTTGGTAAAAGAAAGATAAGTTTTAGCAACATAATTGTCTACCACCTTAGGATATTGGGATTTAGTACATAGAGAGGAAAGACGAATGTAGGATGGTCTTTTCTTCTTGTCATCGAAGAGCGGATTCTCCTTTATTTCATACGAACTCCCTTCCAGAAACGTCGAACTCACATTCCCTGTATCCATAAGAATACGAGAGTTAGTGTTAGAACATATGTCAGCTTCAGGAGACATCTTCGCCGTCCTCTTACATTTACATGTTCGAGAATCGGGTACTTGACTCGACGTAGAGGGATTGTTTGTACTGTGAAATTGTTCTAGTGTAGAGATTTTGCTAAGTAGTTCATCTCGCTCCTTTGCGAAGGTCTTCCGCTCTAATTCTAGTGTTCGTTCTAGTTCTGCTATGAGCAGTAGTTTCTCTGGGATATAGGTGCGAGAGATCGCTTCTTGGAAAGCAATTTCCTGTTCTTTGGTTGGGAGTGGAGTTTCGACATCCTCCGAAAGTGAAGGTATCTTAGTCTTATCCCTAGCATTCATTTCTGTGTAGTCATACGCGATTTCCGCCCAATGAATGTTCTGTACTCTTTTTTCTTCCGAGATGACAGCGGAGGATGATCTCACAAATGGCTTAAGTTGCGGGGGAGCACCATTTTTTGTTTGCAGGAACGTAGTGTTACACATGTTATACCTTTTAACTGTTAGCGGTGTTGGATTGCAATTGCTGGTCAGGCCAATTCCCTCCCGGGCGTTGTAGAATTCTGTTTCAACTGGTTGGTTCAATAGGCATAGGATGCGTGTGTTTTCGTTTCTAAGGTGAAGTTGCTCTTCAAGTTCTTTCACCTTTTGGTACAGCCTAACCCTTTCCTTTGTAAGCAGTTCGTATTGGGATGCCGTCAGAAGACGAGATGTTTCGCATGAACTGATGGCCAGTGTGGTTTCCTTCACCTTATTCTCACTTTGCTTATTCTCACCTTATTTGCACAAGCGAGCTCTTCTACTTTTAAGCTAAGTAATGTATAGTTGTTTTCAAATTTTAGCTTAAGTTCTTCATACTCCCTAGCGTCTACGGTGGGTTTCTTAATGGTGTGACGGTGATTGAACACATCATCGAGTTGCGAAATTCGTACCTCAGACTCGGCGTTGGTAGGAGTCTTAGCTGTGTTCTCTTCGGTGTTGGCCATCTCCTCGTCCTCACCATGTTCGACCAGCCTTGCCATGCAGCAATCTTCATCCTGGGGCTCCTCGTCTTCTGAAGTGTCGTTCACCCATTCAGCTTCTTCGGTAAGTAGAACTTTCCCACTTTCCATTTTGCGGGTCATTCTGGCCTTACGGTCGTAGTAGCCAGAGTCCGCCATGCGTGGGGCGTGGCATTCCTTGGCAAAGTGACCTGTCATTCCACACCGAAAGCACTTCACAGACTTTTGAGGTGCTGAGTCCTCCTCTTTCTTTATCGGCTTAGATTCTTCCGTGGGAGTGGTCTTTTTGGTGCCGCTAAAGGTTCTTTGGCGATTGGAGGAGGATGAGGATTTTTTCCCGATCTTCTTTGTGACCATCTTTGTGAGCATTGCCAGTTGCTTGCGTAGATCACGAATATCTTCATCAGATTCTGTATCATCTTCGGATCCTGAAGAGGCGTCAGATACAACAGCTGGCAGCTTCCCTTTGTTTTGTTTGGCCTTAGCGATGGAAGATCGTTCGGTAGTTTTGTTTGAGAGGAGAGCCAGTGGGTCGACTCGAGTGTTGGTGGACTGAGGTTGCACGTAAGGAGCATATGCAGAGAGGCTGTCGTATAGAGCATGGATGGAGGTGTTGGAGAGGTCCTTACTCTGAATCATCATCACAGTTGCATTTCCCCAATGTGGTTTGAGGCTACCAAGGAAGCGGTTGTTGATGTCAAACTTGTCCCTCGTGATCTTGGCTTTCTTGAGTTCATTGATGACCTTCAAGTATCGGAGGTATGTGTCACGCAACTCCTCTCCTTCATAGGCTTGGAAGTGTTCATACTGCGAGAGACATGCTGATTTCCTCCCCTGAGCACTTTCAGTTGTGCCTGCCATGATTTCCACGAGCTCATCCCATATTTCCTTAGCAGTTGTGCAGCACTCGATGTGAGCGTAGACTTCGTTGCCCATAGCCTGGAAGAGGTATCCTTTGGCAGTCTCGTCGGCCTGTACGCGAGCTTCTTCATCCTCATTGATGGGACCTCTTGGAGTGCGGCGTTCATCCATGGGAGGGTTGGCGTTTGGCTGTGCAGGGATGATCGTCCAGAACTGTGCTGGACCATTGAAGATGGAGTCCAGAAGGTATTGAGAGAGTGGTGCGCCTTTGTTCCTGATGAACGTGAGGAATCGGTTTGTCCATATGCTGTAGTCGCCTTGTCGCAGCATCGGTGGCCTGGTGTCGGAGCCCACTGTTGAGATGTCATTCGTGGTAGACATGGTTGGTGCAGTCGAATCGTCCGTGGTTTTGATCTTGTATAGATAAGAAAGTTAGTAACGAACGAACGAGATGAGAAATATAAGTTTTGAGAAAAAAATCGTTTGAAGAATTTCTTAGAACTAAGTGAGCGTGTGTGATGGTCGATAATGTATGAAGGGAAAATATATCTTGAAATTAGGAGAAGTTCTAGAAATTTTAAAAACGAGATTTGAGGCGAAAAAAAAAATTTATGTCAAAAGTGGTCTAGGGTGATATGACTAAAGTGTAAGAATCAAATCTTAAATAAGTTTGAGAAAAATTTACCCCGAGAAATTTTACCACGAGAAAAAATTTAACACGTCGGAAAAGAAAAATTCGCAGGTAGAGACGTGATTGTATGAAGGATTATCCGAGAAATTATGTGTTGAGAAATTTCGGTGTTCGTGAGTTTTAAAGAGAAATTCTCGGAGGAAACATTCTCAGTTGAAAAAATTTCTCGGATTTTGAAGTTTCGCATGTGAAAAGGATTCTTAGTTGAGAATTTTAAAGCTTCGCAAGAAAATTTCGCAAGTTATAAAGATTTTCGCAAGTTGAGAATTTTATAGCTTCGCAAAAAAAAAATTCGCAAGTTATAAAAATTTTCGTAAGTTGAGAATTTGAAAGCTTCGCAAGAAAATTTCGCAAGTTATAAAAATTTCGCGGTTTAAATAAATTCTTGAAATGAAATTTCTCGCATATAAAGTTTCTCGGATTGAAAAAGGTGTCGCGTGTTGTAATGTGATTTGAGAAAGTTTCTTGAAAAAAAAAAAAATTCGCGGCTTAGAAAAATTCGCGGAATAAGCTTTCTCGGATATGGAATTTCTCGGATTATGAAGAGTGAGCAAATTTCACAGATGAAGGTTTCTGAGTAAGCAAATTTCGCGTGTTAGAAAAATTCTCGGAATCAAATTTCTCGTATATGAAATTTCTCGTATTTTAAGGGTACGTGGTTGAGAAAAATGAAGCGACAGTGAGGTAAAAAACAGAGAAATTTTCGCGGATTAAGTATTCTCGGATTTTGAAAGTCGATAGTTGCGAAAAAATGCAGTATTGGTGAAAGTTTCGCGGTTTAAAAATTCTCGGGATCAACTTTCGCGGTTTAAAAATTCTCGGGATCAACTTTCGCGGACATGGAAATTTCGCGGACTTGAACGATCAAGCACAAAATTTCGCGGTCAAGAACGAGTTAGTACTGTTCCATTGCTTTTTCGCGTTTTGCCAGAAATCGTCCCGTTCTTGCTCAAATCTCAACCAAATCGCTCAAACTTGATCCTAAACTTCAGAAATTCTTCCCTAAACACATAATCGACCGATTTGTGAGCTAAAAACAACAAGAAATAGGTCAAATCGACCAAAAACAGAGAATGGCCGAGATGTCCTTTTCTGAAAAGTTTTTGCTTCTACCTTGCTCAAAACTCGTTAAAACTGATCCAAAAGTGTTTTAAAAACATCTTAGGCATAGAATCGATCTGGGGGAAGGTTTTAAACACAAAACAAAGCAAAAACACCCCAAAACGAGCTCAAAATGCCCGAAAGTGATTTTTATCCAAAAACACCTTTGATCTTTCTTGGAATCGAACGAAAATGGATTCAAATCTATGCAGATCGATCCACGTTTGCTCTGATACCACTTGTTGGTCCCGATTGCACCAAACAAGGAATCAAAGAGGCTTTGATGGAATGAATAAGGGAGAGGTTCTCACCTTCAAGTGTGTGTATTGTGTGAAAAATAGGATAAGCCTTTTTATCTTTGATTACCTTTCAAATGGTGTTGGTAATACCTTATATACCACATTAACCCTAGGTATATTAAGGCCCAAACACCAAAAATTAAATAATTACATTCTAGTCCAAAGCCCAAAACCAAGGGATAATTACAATCTTAATCACAAGACTTAAACTATTGACACAATCTATAAATATCCTAACAGAGGTACTTTGTCTCCCAGTGTCTGAGGGGGGAATGGGCATTCGCTCTATTTAGGTTGACAACAAGGCACTTCTCATGAAGCAACTGTGGAGTGTGCTCACAAGATCCCCTGACTCGATTTGGGTGGGTGGCTAAACAGAACGTGCCTACACTCTCGTTTGTGTGGGATCTCTCGATCTCACCAAATGATGCGTGGAGTTGGCGGAAGCTTATGCAACTGAGACCAGTGGTACGTCCACATATTACATTTAGGGTTGCTTATGGCCCGACTATATGGCTTTGGAAGGACCCTTGGCTGTTGCATATACCATTACTAGAGAGATTCCCTCGAGGACCTATTGCAATGGGTCTACCTGTTAATTCTCGCCTGAGTACGATTCTTAGTGACCAGGGATGGAACTGGCCAGGTTAGGGGTCGGTCGAATATATTGAGATTAGTCGCCTCCTTCCTCAGGTGATTCGAGCAGGATGGGATGATTTGGACACGCTCATCGACGGGTAACATGACGACTACAACGGCGAGGGATGCGATTCGGTTTAGGAGGGAGCCCACCTGTTGGTCTACACTTTTTGAGGGCCTTTGAGGATCCCACACCATGAGTTCATCGTATGGCTAGGCATACAGGACCGTTTGTTGACTAGAGACAAGCCTTGGGTAGGTCAGAGGGCGGGAACGCCAGCGTGCGTGCTCTGCGATGAACTGCATGTGGAGACTGCCCAGCACCTTTTCTTTGATTGTGCATATTCCCGCCAGTGCCAGCGACTGCTGAAGCGATGTATTCGGTGGGCATGGCCATATCGGGAGTGGAGAATGGGAATTAGATGGGCGGCGACTAATGGCATGGGAGACATCTTCTTCCTTCGTTTGTATACCACATTTGGCAGGCTCGAACAAACGTTGGAAGGAGGGGATCCTCACAACACCAGAGCGACTTGTTGGATGTGGGCTTGCTTTGGTCACCATGCGAATGAGTGGTACGTCCACTAAGTATGCCTTCCAGCGATTGGGGATACGGCGACTTTGGAGGGTGGCATGGTAGTTGATGAGCTACTTTTTTCTTTTTTCTGATGCTAGTAGCATGTTACTGGTTGACTGTGCGGAGTTATTCTCCCACTCATCATGTACTTTTCCGCCATATATTTATACAAGGGACCTTACACCAAAAAAAACTAATAAAGTTTGTTTCTTGATTATTTTCAGATGGACTATCCCGAATACAACCATATCTATGCTAAGAATGTGTACATTAGTGTCCAGGACACAACTTCCAGCTCGATCTGACCACCGTTCGGTGTCCATACGACATTACGTGTCCTTACTGCAAGGCCATCCCCCGTGGCATGCGCTTACAACAACTGCATCAGTGCCGATGGTCTATCTCCAGCTGTTCTGGGGGTGCATTACAGGCCACGTAGATGATGGAGCTTACTACTTCGCCACGTTGCTCGGGACGAGGCACATAAGCTTGAACAAGAACGACCTTGGACTCATCCAGACTTACCTTTCAGCCATGAATACGATCCAATGCCGATAGATGCTGAAACGGTACGGAATGTTCTCCAAATGGGGTACAGACCTCCTCTTGCAAAGCTGGCGTAGTTCCAGAACAACGGAGTTCCCCATCCTTGGAAGACTCTCTTTCGGGTAGTCAACAAGTGCCTCTCACAGAAGCTGGGTTTGATAAGGGCAACGACAATAGTCTTCGGATATTCCACAGAATCGTGTTCTCAAGGAACTACGATGTGGCACAGCTGATCTGGAATTATCTAGCAGAACATATCAGGCAGAAGCAATCAGAAGTCGAAGAATCTACCGTACGCCAGGTGGTTCTCTGTGCTCATCGCTCATCAAATGGAGGTTTACGGGAACAATCCTCGACTGCCTCCTGTGGGAACCACCAATCACCCATGCTCAAGTTCTTCCCACATCCGAAGTTCACAGACCTCTGCCGGCCATCGATGTCTATTTCAACCGAGCTTCTCCGTCTCGCCGACCCCACGGGAGACGTATACCAACTCTACTGTCGGGAAAATCATCTCAGAGAGGTGATGATTCGAGGCCCCTGACGGACTTCAATGAGCCCTCAGCAACATCAAAGCCCTGAAGCCGCATTGATTGATAATGTGGCTCAGGAGCTCGAAGTGGAAGACGCAACCCAAGGTCTTGATCACGCAATAATTGAATAAGTGACTCATGAACATGCGGTTGAGCAGCCCGTGAATGTCAGCGTGCTTCAAGTGCCTATTGAGGAGGTACTACTGTAGGGAGCATCGCTCGAAGCAGAATTGGGCACAGTCCACTTCCCCAGGCAACTACGCCAGAAACCGAGGCTTTGAGCTCGACGATCATACCAACTGAGCCTTAAGAGACAGCACCAGCCAGTGAGGATGCAGCACGTGAATCGTCACCTCACATGGCTACCTCGTCTGCAGCCACGAATACAGACGAGGATGTTCCATTGGTCAGACGTGTTCCACGACTTCAACACCAATCCATTGAGCCCGTCGACATCGCTGTCACAACAACTCAAACACATTGCCATCGCATCAACAGAGGCCGAGACTCATGCTCTTATCATTACCGTCCTGCTTCAAGTGTCTGATCCGCAAGTTCAAACAAAACTTGCAACAACAACCTCAAGCGACGACGAGCCATCCCACTGAGACGTGTTAACTCATGGGTTGTCAACAGGCGACATCAGTCGTCCTGGTCCATCAGCCACTGAGGCGTCAGAACTCTTTGTGACCGAAGCTCGACTGAAAGCACACGGCTATCGAGACGTCCGCCAAGACTAAGGGAAAACACCTATTTCAGAGGCACCTTCGTCACATCTGAACCTCACACCACACAACCCATACACACACACCCACCCATCCAATCACCTATCCTCATAAACCCCTATACTGTACCCATCAGCGACCTCCACTCCATTCTAGTCGCCCGACTATTTGAGCTAACCAATCGGACGCCAGAAGAAGATCTCTTCAAACATCTAGTGGATCGTCCTGACCCGCCTACTCAATCATGTCGAGGTCAAGGCTCCCGCTCAAAATGACGACATGACGACCCTAACGATCAGGATCCTCATGAGGGAGAGAAGAGGTCTAGGACTTCTACGAGCGGTCAAGACAAGGCTCGGGCGCAGCACAGACAAGTACGGGAGCCGCTGAAACCTCACGACCCACAACACGCTCACAACCCAAACCAAAACCACCACCACCACCACGCACCGTGTCGTGAACCCGTCCTAACTCCGCTACGTATTCCGTACTAAATGCCTCCATGTGCGTTATTTGAAGGAGATGTAAAATGTGCATAAAATTTTTCCATTTTTAACTTAGAACTCATACATACAAGTCAAAAGAATTTCTTAAGTCTTTCTACTTTCCTTCAAGTCCTATTTACAAGGCACGTGTGTACATGCACAGCAAAAACTCCTATGCACCCGGCCTACACAGGTCGTCATCCATACACACACTTCCACCTCAAAAGCAGCCGGAAGCTCCAAAAGATAGGCCTTGCACCATAACAGATCATGTACCGTGATCGCTAGTACCTACAACTCGTAACGTAAGGAATGAGCCACCGTGGCTCAGTAAGCAGAATTAATGCATGTATGCACGTGTCCTAACGATCGGCAATCCACGCCATCGCTTACTCGCTCATACTCTTTTAGACTCATACGTCATATGGGCCCTCAGCTTTCTATCTTACTATGCGCCATTCCATAGAGCTCTAATCCACAAGGGATTCTTACATATGTGGAGGTTCACACACTAGAAAGTCACCCGGAGGAATCTTCCCTTACTCAGTGTGGCCTCCATGCGGACGCTTCTCACTGGTAGCCAACACCATGGCCACTAACCCCAGAGGTTCCTTTTGTGTAGTGCATGCCTCAGGTCGCATCCTCCAGGTTGCATCTCCTGCATATGGGGTATTCCCCCTACCTATCATAACAGGTATATTGGCATCGTATCGCTGTGGTCGCATAGAAGAGCCGTGACTCTTCATTGAGTCGACAACAGGCGCCAATATCGGCGAATATCCATCGCACACAGGCGATCTTATGCACGCTCGTACCCCATGTCTTTCGTACTACTTATGCACGCAAATGCTCATGCCATGTTCATATAAATATGCATATCATGACTTCATGCATAATGCGTATCATATTGTACAAAGTTCACATAGAGTCACATAAGCACATATCACATAATCATGCGCAGGTAAGTTACGTGTCGTAGTTGAGTTCTACTTACATGTCGTCCAAGCTAAATTAGTGTACTCCCTAGTAAAGTTCCTTACGTACGACCTTTAGACATAAATATCATCGTATCAGTATTAGGCCTTTATTAATTAATTAGGTCGAACTAAATTATCTGGCTACATTAATTTTGCTAAAATCTCTGAGTCGCTTGATTCTAGTCTAGGCTAAGTCCCTGCCCAACAAATTTCTAAGTTATGTTAGTATTAAATTCAGACATAGGAGACACGACAGAAGTTAGTAGATTTTTGTGTTAACTCTCTTCGATTGTCCAAATCGTCCGATTGTTGTTCATATCGAAATCGCCCGTTTGGTTAGATTCGTTACTCATTTTCGCCCGATTTTGCGCACGGCTTAAATATAACACGGTCGGTTTGGAATGTTAACTGCTCCTGGATTCGGCCTTGGCCTCCAATTCTGCTGGCCCAGTTGATTCCCGCGGTTGTTCAGATTTTTACCAAAGAACGAGCGCTTTTGGTTTCCTCCTCCTTGCTGTCCTTCTGCTCTTCGCTTTGCATCTTGAGCCTTGGTAACTCTACTCTCTGTTTGCTCAGCTAATATGCTCGTTCAGCGATACGAGCGTAAGTCTTTCCCTCGGTGTCGTACATACTTACGCTTCGGAAGATCTCGGGTTTGAGACCTTCCAAGAAACGTTCTATCTTTAGCTCGTCAGTGGCCACGATATGTGGTGCAAACCTAGACAATTGCTCGAATTTGCGGATGTAGTCTGCTACAGACATCCCTCCTTGTTTCAGATTGTTAAACTCGTTCAGTTTCTACGCTCGATCTGGCGCAGTGAAGTACTTCCCCGAAAGAGCGTTTTGAATCTATCCAAAGTCATAGTGTGGGATCCTCGAGCACCTGAATGGTATCCCATCAGTAGCCCGCGTTCCCACGTAACATGAAGGTGGCACATGTCACCTTTTCAAGATCAGGAGATGACTGACGCGGAACATATTTTCAATAGTTCTGAGCCAATCCTCCACGTAGGTAGGATCGGCAGCCTCCTCGAACGAAGGGGGGTTTAACATTCGGAACTCTCCCCGGCAGCTTCTACACGTTCTAGGCCGGGGACGAGTGATGCTCCGAGGAATTTTGACGGTGGATGAGGTCGTTAATCTGATCTGATTGTCGTCGGATCAGATCGGTTAATTGATGGATGGTAGAGCGATCCTCATTCGGTGGCGATTCGGAACCCGCCCTACAACTATTTCGCCAACTTCTCTACGTGTCCTTGACATTTTTAACTAGTTCTACAATCATTCATAGAAAGCACATATATTAAATAACACAATCATATAATCAATCATTCAAACTTACATGCCAGGCTGGTTCTCCAAGCTTTTGAGCGGCAGTACATGGACAGCCTTCAGAACCTGAAGCCTAAGCTATGATACCACCTGTGGCGACCCTCATTTTCTAAGTACGATTAGTGGCGGATTTCCGCAACGTAAGCCGCGGAAGGCCCGTCTAATTAAAACTTTTTCCTAACATAATATATATTACTATAAAAATCCGTCTACATCGTCATCACTATACACGGGCCAAAGCCCCAAAATGTCAAAAGAACAAAAAGCCCTAATGTCGCTCCATAGGTCTTCATCCAGGTACCGCCCCGCCCTCTAAAGTCCGTGGAGCACCGCCACCAGCCGCCTCAGTCTTGACGCGTATTCGCGTCAGACTCAGTACCTACAACACGTAAACACTGAGCAATTTGCCCAGTAGGTGAATAAAATGCATGTATGCAAGTGTGCACTCAACCCCGATCCCGGTATCTCACTACATGATATAATGCACACTCTTTGTTTTCCCAATTCCTATTTCACACAACACAGGGCCCTAGGTCAGACTCGTCACCTCGCGCGCCCATAATAATGACATACGGAAGCTTACATAGCAGCGTTTTGACGATCACGCAACTGCCCTGCTAGGCCGCTCTTCCGTAAGCGGTAGCCTACGCCGACAGCGTTTTGACAATCACGCAACTGCCCTATCAGGTCGCCCCTCCGCTGAAAATATAATCACGACGATTTTGCACCTCGGGACGTTCACGCTTGAGTAGGCAAATCGATCACGCCTGTCTGCCGTCAAGTGTCATACGAGTGCTAACCTCGACTCTTCAACGAGTCAACAACAAAAATCACAAACATCTCATTCTACCCAGCTCGACAATATCTCAAATCAACCGTCTCAATACGGTGTAAATATCTCACCCCATGCATATGCCATGCATATAAACGTGATAATGTATAAAAGCATGATCCACATGAAACGTACGTAACATATGTATAACACTGAAATCACGTAAATGATGTAATCATATAGAATCACATAAGATCAGATATGTGTTTACGCATTGTAGATGAATATTTCACTACCTGTCCTCCTGGTAAAATTACCCACGAAATCTAGTAATTTTCCTACGCTTCGATCCTCTGACTATTACAAAAATATTTTCATATCAATATATTTGTAAGTCAGGTAAGTCTAAAATTCTTGTATCTTAATTATCAAAATATTAAAAACATTACAAACCCTAAAATAATGAAAACCCTAAAATTCCGAAAAATGCTAGAATTACTAATTATCGAAAACTATTATATTTCGAATTGTATGATAAAATTATCACATCTCGAAGTCTTTCTATAACAATGTCGAAACTTAGGAATATTATATATTAAATAGATATCGATAACTTAAATGTCGAAATCTTTACTAACATGGTAATGTCGAGATCTTTGGTTGAAAGGCCAATGTCGAGATTATTTGACAATGTCGAGTTCTTTTCATGAGTTTATCGAGATCTTTAATAATCTTGCCGCGATCCTTTGTTGGGAACAAATGTCGAGGTCATCAAATAATATGAGTCTTATAAATGTCGAGACCTTCTTATTATATATACCTCGAAATCTTCCTATAATATATATGTCGAAATCTATATAAGAGACATCTCGAATTCTTTCTGTTATAAAGCTCGAATCTTCTCATTATACTTCTCGACATCTATCTGTGAGAAGGTTATTAAAAATCTCGAGATCTAATTATAACATACACATCGAAATCTATTTATGGAGGAATGACCAAATCTCGAAATATATATTCAAAACAAGCATTTAATCATATATCGACATCTAATTCTCAGAAGCCCTAACGAAATTCATCCCATCCTTAATATTTCATGTACCAAAAGTCTTTAACATCCCTAGTTAGACATACCCACATGATCAGTAGTAAGCTTCTAAGGTTAGGGTTTTCTAAACCTAATAACTGTCGAACCTCCTATGGTCAGTATGAGATTTCACGTAGCCAATTAGATATGGATAATATATTAAGTGTACTGAAATGTTTTCAATCCGAAATTAGTCACAACCCATCGAAGCTCTTGTGGTCGTGACATCTTCACAGACAACTATGAATTACAATTGGGGAAAAACCCTAAACTTTCTTAACATGCAAGTTTCGACCATCTTCTTAAGAGTTCTCATGTAGTCATGTAATAATGTACATAGGTACCGAAAATGAGTTAAGTATTAAGTATAAGGAATTTGACCTTACTTGGTGTTTTAACTTTCGATGTGTGAAGTAATCACGTTGTGTGTTTTACTTCTTGTCTCAACAGAGTTTCCTCTCCTTTCCCTATCTTAACAGACGCTATGAATTGGATGAGTATTTTTCTTTCCCTTTGGTGGATTTAACTCCCAAATACTCGATACATATCAAGATGTGGATATATATTGAAATGAGATTTTTTTGAAATTGGTGTTGATTAGACAACCTAGTTAACGATAGAACTTACCTTATGAATAAGCAATCTTATTTCATATTATTTATATATGTGAGTTTGGGCTTTGTTTTCGAAAGTTAAGAAATTAATAATAGCGTAAAGCTTAAATGTTTTAGTTTCTGGATTCTTTTGGTTTCGTAATTATTGAAATTTATATCCTTACATTTCTGTCGCTTAGATTTCTTATCAAACTTTTGCAATTTACTAGATTACATATTTAACTACATCCAAATCCCGCATTTAAATTTACGGGTATTACAGTGCAACCTATCAACTTCCTGCTCAATCCTAGCATTTGGAAATTCCGCCCGTAGGATAACACTTAGGCGTGAATATGTTAAAAGAGCGGCGTTTAGACGAAGTCACCCGAAATATCCACGCAAGAGCGAAATGTTTGGCGTCGATAACTCGAAACAAACCGCACACACTCAAGCCGTATCAATAACGAGCTTGACCATAAATGTCTTAACGCACCCCAACTCTCTATGACAAGAGCCAAATATTTGGCGCCGATAACTCAGAACAAACCGCACACAAACTCAAGCCGCAACAGTTTCGAGCTTGATAGAAGACAGGAACCTCCTTTTCTCACTTAGTATTTTGTCCAACGGGAGAATACGTCTCACAATGCAAGCACATAATTATGCACTTAACGTCAAACCTAGTTTGCCTATAAGACAATCAGTGCGGACTATTTCAACTCTACTATATTTATTTTACAAAAATACATCTCTTCATCTTCGGGGTAGCGCCATGTCTTCGAGCAACCTCCATGTCCTCGAATGATTATTGCATTTTCGTCTCGTACTCGTACGGCCACCATACTTAAATTAATTTTCTAAAGTTAATAAAAATACAAAACGGGGGGAATCAACTATCCCAAACAACCCGTATGCTATCAAATAAAATAAAACTCGGGGGGTGGGGGTGTTAGGAATCGGCGCATGTCAGGACCCGCCGTCCGACTTCGTAATTCATTCTAATCCTAAGTACCTAATGCTTCGTTATAGTGTAAAAGCGTAAAAATGCGAATAAAATTTTTCTTTTTAAATGCGTGCGGAAGTCATACATACAAGTCAAAAGAATGTTCTCAAGTCATTGTGCGTGTGTGCAGCAAAAGCTTCCTATGCGCCCGGCCTTCACAGGTCGTCATCCATACACAAGCATGAAGTCGGATCACGTACCGTGATCGTCTGAACCTACAACACGTAACGTAAGGATGAGCCACCGAGGCTCAGTAAGCAGAAGTTATGCATGTATGCACGTGTCCTAACGATCGACAATCCACGCCGTCGTTTTTTAAGACTCATACTCTCTTTCTTACACTTGTACTCTTTTCGTGACTCATACTCTTTTTCTCATACTCATACATCATATGGGCCCTCGGCTTTCTATCCCACTATGCGCCATATCATAGAGATCTCAATCCACTTGGGATTTGTACATATGTGGAGGTTCACACACTAGAAGGTCACCCGAAGGAATCTTCCCTTGCTCAGTGTGGCCTCCACGCGGGCACTTCTCACTGGTAGCCAACACCGAGGCCACTAACCCTGGAGGTCACCCCCGAGGAATCTTCCCTCCCGGTTAGTGTTTACACACTAGAAGGTCACCCGAAGGAATCTTCCCCTACCCAGTGCGTGCCCGAGGCCGCATCCTCCAGGTTGCATCTTCCGCATACAGGGTATTCCCCCAGCCTCTTATACAGGCCCTATGGCTTCATTCGCCATGGTCGCGTAGGGGAGCCGTGACTCTTCATTCGAGTCGACACAAACGCCAAAATCGGCGAGTATACATCGCACACAGGCGATCTTATGCACGCTCGTACCTCGCGTCTTATATACTACGCATGCGTGCAAATGCTCATGCCATGCTTATGAAGATATGCAGATCATGCTATCATGCATAAAATTAAATCATGTCGTAACGTACACATTTCACATAAAATCACGTAAGCACGTAATCACATAATCAGACGCAGGCAAGTTACGTGTCGTAGTTGAATTTCTTCTTACCTGTCATCCAAGCTAATCTAGCGTACTGCCCCGTGAACCTCCTAAGGTACGACCTTTTAGAATAAAAGGGTTATGATGTTAGTACTTTGGTTTTCCCCAGCTAATTCGTCGAAATAATAATTTTCGTCATACTTAGTTATTTAGGTTTGTATAAATTCCCTAGTTTTAACTTATAAATTCCGAAATCCTGACATTCCGAATTTGACTCAAATTAAAAGTACCACCTTTAAATTTATACAGATCTCGAGCTAGGGTTTGGATGGATCTCGACATATCTTATAAGTGAATCTCGACATGATGGATAAATCTCGAGCTTGATCTCGAGATTTTTCACAAGGATTTCGATATATTTTCTTAAGTTCTATTTGTGGGATCTCGACATAGGTATTGTGTTAGATCTCGAGGCCTCATGGCTGATCTCGATAATTATACTAAATTGGATCTCGGTAGTAATATCAATGATAGAACATAGATCTCGGCAATTAATAAATCTCGACATGGCATATCCAAGGTAGATCTCGATATGGAATGGATTTCGGCATTATTTGTAAATCTCGAGCTACATTACTCTGACATGTACTTCGACATTTGAAACAAAATTTTGACATAATTTTAGCATGATTGTCGAACATAACTTTACCAAAATGTCGACAACATAGATTTTGATAAATCTCGGTATCTAGTGTAGGGTAAATCTCGACATGGAACATGTAAAGATTTCGAGATGTCACTTAGTTTTATTTTAATAATTTCGAAGTCGATATGTCTCATGGGTTAGTTGTCGATATGAATCTCGATGTAGTGTGTGTAAAGATCTCGATATAGTGTATATAAGGATTTCGAGTATTAAGAAATATGGATCTCGACATTGTAACGCTAGACCTCGACATTTCACATAAACTTCTAAATTATTATCGTAACGGATCTCGACATCTTTCCTAACAGTGTTTCGACATTTTACCTTAACATCTCGACATTTATCGTCAGCTTCAATCTTCATCCCATCGAAACTAACTCGGAATTTTGTCTTCCCAAATTTTTCTAATTTCTATGGTTTTCCTTAAGCTCACAACTTCGATTGTCTTTCTAGGGTCATCAAATGTCAAGGTTTCAAACCCTAGAACAAGTGTAACTAATTAAATCCTAGCAAGTCTTCAAGAAAACATATCGGCTATGACTTTCTACACAGATTTCCTGAAGTTCCTCAATCCTAAACGTGCTTTATACCATGAAATAAAAATCGAAATAGCTCGAGGAAGTAGTTTCCCTTACCAACTTCGGTTCTCAAGCTTCTTGGGTGCTTCTTGGTTCAAAATTCGTCTCAGCTCTTCCTCCTTCTCCTTTCTTTCTATTTTCGTGGGTTTTTGAGTGGGATTAGGAAGTTTAGATTATTTTTAGTTAAATATTCTCCTTAGCTTATGGTGGGTAAGGCATGGGGTGGCGTGGGCATTCCTTGTTTTAGGGGTGTTTGTCCCCCAAGTTGGTCTCTCTTTATGGATTGGGCCTAATTCTACTTTTAGCCCACATGGTAATTCCCATCATAACAGGTTCATGGTCCAAAGTGACTTCCTAGCCCAAATTCGATGCTTCACAATAAAATCCTAGTCCGCATTTCTATATACCATTCTCGAGAATTTCCTCCTTGTTGGGAGTCATCGCAAAAATTAATGTCACATAATTTCACTTAATTCTCATAAAAATCACGAGCATGAAATTCGTAAGATCCCATAACCATATGACATATACGCATTTCACATGAAATCATTCTAACCGTAAACGAAATTTATTGGCCGACCGACTTTGCGGGACTTGGGTCCTACATCCTCCCCCCTTAAGGAGGATTTCGCCCCCGAAATCAACCCGTGTGAAACACCTCGGGGTAACGAATTCTCATTTCGTCTTCCCGTTCCCACGTGGCTTCTCCCGTAGTTTGGTTCCGCCACAACACTTTCACTAGAGGGATATCTTTATTCCTAAGTCTCTTGGTCTCGTACATCAATATCTCCACCGGAATCTCTTCGTAGCTTAGGTCCGGTTTCAATTGTTGATGTAGAGACTCGTTTCCTAGAACGTGGTTCGGGTCAGCTATGTACTTTTGTAGGGTTGACACGTGGAACACGTCATGCACTTGCGATAATGACACTGGCAGCTCTAGATGATAGGCTACCTCGCCAACCCTTTTTATTATTCTGAATGGTCCTATATACCTAGGACTCAGCTTCCCTTTCTTCGCAAATCTTTTCACGCCCTTCATCGGCGATACTTTTACGAACACCATATCACCTTCCTCGAATTCCAGTGGTCTCCGTCTTCGGTCCACATAGCTTTTCTGTCGACTCTGTGCCATTCGCATTCTTTCTCGTATGGTAGTAATGGCTTCCGTCATTTCTCGTACTATGTCGGGGCCTAACATTGCCCGTTCTCCGACCTCGTCTCAATGTACTGGGGACCTGCACCTATGCCCGTATAGCGCTTCGTATGGTGCCATCCCGATTGTAACATGGTAGCTATTATTGTACGAGAACTCGATCACTGGGAGGTACCTACTCCAATTTCATTTGAAATCGAGTACACACGCTCAGAGCATGTCCTCCAGCGTCTGAATCGTTCGCTCGGATTGACCGTCCGTCTGCGGATGGTAGGCGGTGCTAAAAGATAACTTCGTTCCCATGGCCTTTTGCAAGCTCGTCCAGAATTTCGACAGAAATCTGGAGTCGCGATCTGAGATTATTGATGATGGTACGCCATGCAGTCGTACTATCTCTTGAATGTAGAGCTCCGCGTACCGTTCCTTGGAAAACATCATGCTGATTGGTAGGAAATGGGCCGACTCAGGCATTGACCTACGAAAGTCGCAATATCTCATACCTGACCACAAGTAATTTTCCTTTAAGCCTCTGTACATCTTCGTTGCTCCGGGATGTACTGAGTATGCAGTGGCATGTGCTTCCACCATTATCGTTCTTCGTAGTTCAGCATCCTCTGGCACGTATAGTCGATCCTTGAAGTACAGCCTTCCATCTTTCCGTATTATGAAATCTCCTGTCAGTTGTTCCGGTTGCTCTTCTTTGATCTTCGTATAAAGCTCGTCTGCTTCCTGCGCCGTCTTAATTTGCTCTAGCAGCGTTGGTTGCAGAGTTAAAGCTGCTAGCTGCGCTTCAACTTCGCCTAGTTGTACAACTTCTACTTCCAGTAATTGCAACTCTGAACTTACTGCTTTTCGACTTAAGGCATCGGTTACTATGTTCGCCTTGCCTGGGTGGTAGTTGATTACGCAATCGTAATCCTAAACTAATTCTAACCTCCTCCTTTGCCTCATGTTCAGATCCTTTTGCGTGAAGAAATACTTGAGGCTCTTGTGGTCGGTGTAATCTCACCGCGCTCTCCATAGAGGTAATGCCTCCAGATCTTGAGAGCAAAGACCACTGCCGCGAGCTCTAGGTCGTGCATCGGGTAATTCTTCTCGTACTCCTTTAGTTGACGAGAAGCGTATGCTACTACATTCCCGTTCTGCATTAGCACACACCCTAACCCGTTCTTCGACGCATCACTATACACGGTGAACCCTCCAGTTCCCGAAGGTATTGTGAGAACTGGAGCCGCGTAAGCCGTTCTTTCAGCTCTTGAAAGCTCTGTTTGCATTCTGTGGTCCACTGAAATGGCGTATTCTTCCTGGCCAGCTTCGTCAGTGTAGACGCTATCTTTGAGAAATCCTTGATGAACTTCCTGTAGTAACCCGCCAGACCGAGGAAACTCCGTACTTCCGTTACATTGGTCGGTCTGGGCCAGTTTCTAATGGCTTCTATCTTGTTCGGGTCTACAGAAATCCCTTCTCCTGATACTATATGCCCTAAGAAGGCGACTTGATCGAGCCAAAATTTGCACTTCTTGAACTTGGCGTATAGTTACTTGTCCCGTAATATACTCAGAACTATCCTCAAGTGTTCTTCGTGCTCCTCCTTCGTCTTCGAGTAGATTAGGATGTCATCTATGAAGACGATGACAAACCTATCTAGGTAGGGTTTGAACACCCGGTTCATTAAATCCATAAAAGCTGCGGGCGCATTAGTTAACCCGAATGGCATCACTAGGAACTCGTAATGGCCATAATGGGTACTAAAGGCCGTCTTCGGGACGTCTCCCTTCCGAATCTTTAAATGATGATAGCCCGATCTTAAGTCGATATTGGAGAAAACCGTTGCGCCTTGTAGTTGATCGAACAGATCGTCTATCCTTGGGAGTGGGTACTTGTTCTTGATTGTTAATTTGTTCAACTCCCGGTAGTCAATGCATAATCGCATGGACCCATCCTTCTTCTTCACGAATAGCACCGGCGCTCCCCAGGGAGAGAAACTCGGCTGTATGAACTCCTTCTGCATGAGTTCGTCGAGTTGGTCCTTTAACTCCTTCATTTTTGTCGGTGCTAACCGATATGGGGTCTTAGATACTAGCGCCGCTCCAGGTACCAGATCTACGGCAAATTCTATTTCCCGCTCGGGTGGTAGTCCCGGTAATTCCTCGGGAAATACGTCGGGGAAGTCCTTAACTACCGGCACTTCCACGAACTTCGGAGAGGAGTTCTCCTCCGACTTGATAGCGAACACCAGATATGCTTCTTACCCTGATTTAATCATTCGTTGGGCTTTTAACGCTAATACCCTAGAGATCATTGTTCCCTTGCTAGTTCCTACGAACTTAAGGGGTTAATCCCCGTCCGTATTGAGCGTGACTATCTTGAGTGGCAGTCTATGACGGCTTCATACTTTGATAGCCAATCCATTCCGAGGATCACTTCATAATCATTCATGGGAATTATTATGAGGTCTATGGGCAGTTCCTTATCCCCGATTAATGGGGCAATCCGGCAAAACGTGGTTAGTTTGAGTCGACTAGGATGCATGTGGGGGTTTCATAGACGAGGAGGGTACCTCACGGCCGGGTTGTTTTCCGCTTCCTCGGACGTTAGAGTGTAAACCCGGGCCGGTACCCTTGGTGGTGCTGCCTGGTTTCCAGCTTGGCTTCCGGATCCACTTTCCGGACACGCCTTAAGATAGTGGCCCGTCTTGCCACATTTGAAGCAGATGGCGTTCTGGGAGTTGCAGACTCCCGTGTGCCTCCGTGCACACTTCGAGCATACGGGTAGGTCCAGCTGTGGTCTACCCTGGTTGGGGTTGAACTGTGGGGGTGGTCCTGGTCGATTCGGGAAATTCGGCTTTCAACCCTTGGTTACGAACTGCTGCTTTGGGTTGCTTCCGCTCCCTTGCGGCCCTTGTACGAACTTGCGCTTCGCTTCCTGGGCGCGAGCAATTCTGGCCTCTGCCTGCTCTGCCACAAGCGCCCTCTCAGCCACTTGCGCATACGTGGCTCCTTGTGCTCCTGCCATACTCACATCCCGGTACAGCTCGGGCTTCAATCGATACATGAATTGCTCGATCTTGAGCGCGTTCGTACTGACCATGTGAGCAGCGAATCTTGATAGCTGCTCGAACTTCCTGATGTACTCCGCCACTGTCATCGCCCCTTGGCGGAGGTTGATGAACTCGTTCATCCTCTGGGCTCTGACGGGGGCGGTGTAGTACTTTCCTCTGAAGATCCCCTTAAACCGATCACAGCTCATCGTTAGTGGGTTCTCGATAGCTGAGTGGTGTCCCACCAGTGCCCAGCGCTCCCCCTCAATAGGTAGGCAGCGCACATAACCTTCTCCGCCTCAGGTGTGCGGCTGTGCTGGAACATGTTCTCCAGCGTCCTGAGCCAATCCTCGATTGAGGTGGGGTCCATGGCATCCTCAAACAAGGGAGGATTTAGTTTTCGGAACCTCTCCCCGATCATCTCAATTCGCTCGGGTGGGGGAGGTAAGCCAGCTGATTGTCCACCAGCGTTCTGCTGTTGGATCAGCTGCTAAATCTGGGCCGACTGTTGTCGGACCAGTTCGGTGAGTTGCAGGATGGTAGCATCCCGGCTATGGGGAGGGTTATTGGTATCCCTACCCTGATCTGATTCCCTACTCCCTTCTCCCCAAAGTCTTACCATTCTCAACCTATCCTGACAATTCCTAAGGCCAATAAATCAAATCTCACAAAGAGTTCACATAACATGGTACTTACAAGCAAGGCCGCTTCCGCGCTTTTGAGTGTGTGTGTATGGACAGTCTACAGGACCTGTGACCGAAGCTCTGATACCACTCTGTCAGGACCCGCCGTCCGACTTCGTAATTCGTTCTAATCCTAAGTGCCTAACCTAATGCTTCGTTATCATGCAAAAGCATAAAAATGCGAATAAAATTTTTCTTTTTAAATGCGTGCGGAAGTCATACATACAAGTCAAAAGAATGTTCTCAAGTCATTCTGTATTTCATCGTAGTCGTATCTACACAAATACAAGTGCGTGTGTGCAGCAAAAGCTTCCTATGCGCCCGGCCTTCACAGGTGGTCATCCATACACACACTCCCACCTCAAAAGCAGTCGGATAGCTTCAAAAGATCGACCTCGCATAAAAGTCGGATAACGTACTGTGATCGTCAGTACCTACAACACGTAACGTAAGGATGAGCCACCGAGGCTCAGTAAGCAGAAGTTATGCATGTATGCACGTGTCCTAACGATCGACAATCCACGCCGTCGTTTTCTAACACTCATACTCTCTTTCTTACACTCGTACTCTTTTCCTGACTCATACTCTTTTTCTCATACTCATACATCATATGGGCCCTCGGCTTTCTATCCCACTATGCGCCATATCATAGAGATCTCAATAAACTAGGGATTTGTACATATGTGGAGGTTCACACACTAGAAGGTCACCCGAATGAATCTTCCCTTGCTCAGTGTGGCCTCCACGCGGACGCTTCTCACTGGTAGCCAACACCGAGGCCACTAACCCCGGAGGTCAACTGGAGGAATCTTCCCTCCCGGTTAGTGTTTACACACTAGAAGGTCACCCGAAGGAATCTTCCCCTACCCAGTGCGTGCCCCAGGCCGCATCCTCCAGGTTGCATCTTCCGCATACAGGGTATTCCCCCAGCCTCTTATACAGGCCCTATGGCTTCATTCGCCATGGTCGCGTCGGGGAGTCGTGACTCTTCATTCGAGTCGACACAAACGCCAAAATCGACGAGTATACATCGCACACAGGCGATCTTATGCACGCTCGTACCTCGCGTCTTATATACTACGCATGCGTGCAAATGCTCATGCCATGCTTATGAAGATATGCAGATCATGCTATCATGCATAAAATTAAATCATGTCGTAACGTACACATTTCACATAAAATCACGTAAGCACGTAATCACATAATCAGACGCAGGCAAGTTACGTGTCGTAGTTGAATTTCTTCTTACCTGTCGTCCAAGCTAATCTAGCGTACTGCCCCGTGAACCTCCTAAGGTACGACCTTTTAGAATAAAAGGGTTATGATGTTAGTACTTTGGTTTTCCCCAGCTAATTCGTCGAAATAATAATTTTCGTCATACTTAGTTATTTAGGTTTGTATAAATTCCCTAGTTTTAACTTATAAATTCCGAAATCCTGACATTCCGAATTTGACTCAAATTAAAAGTACCACCTTTAAATTTATACAGATCTCGAGCTAGGGTTTGGATGGATCTCGACATATCTTATAAATGAATCTTGACATGATGGATAAATCTCGAGCTTGATCTCGAGATTTTTCACAAGGATTTTGATATATTTTCTTAAGTTCTATTTGTGGGATCTCGACATAGATATTGTGTTAGATCTCGAGACCTCATGGCTGATCTCGATAATTATACTAAATTGGATCTCGGTAATAATATCAATGATAGAACATAGATCTCGGCAATTAATAAATCTCGACATGGCATATCCAAGGTAGATCTCGATATGGAATGGATTTCGGCATTATTTGTAAATATGGGATAGATGTCGAGATTGATATCATATTATAGACAAAGATCTCGAGTTAGGGTTACATAGGTCTCGACATTCAAGAATAAATCTCGACATGTTTCTTACATGAGTTCGATATTTATCAACGCATAAAGATTTCGATATGATTTCCGACTTAAATCTCGAGATTTAAATCAACACACAACTCTAACATGTACTTCGACATTTGAAACAAAATTTCGACATAATTTTTAGCATGATTGTCGAACATAACTTTACCAAAATGTCGACAACATAGATTTTGATAAATCTCGGTATCTAGTGTAGGGTAAATCTCGACATGGAACATGTAAAGATTTCGAGATGTCACTTAGTTTTATTTTAATAATTTCGAAGTCGATATGTCTCATGGGTTAGTTGTCGATATGAATCTCGATGTAGTGTGTGTAAAGATCTCGATATAGTGTATATAAGGATTTCGAGTATTAAGAAATATGGATCTCGACATTGTAACGCTAGACCTCGACATTTCACATAAACTTCTAAATTATTATCGTAACGGATCTCGACATCTTTCCTAACAGTGTTTCGACATTTTACCTTAACATCTCGACATTTATCGTCAGCTTCAATCTTCATCCCATCGAAACTAACTCGGAATTTTGTCTTCCCAAATTTTTCTAATTTCTATGGTTTTCCTTAAGCTCACAACTTCGATTGTCTTTCTAGGGTCATCAAATGTCAAGGTTTCAAACCCTAGAACAAGTGTAACTAATTAAATCCTAGCAAGTCTTCAAGAAAACATATCGGCTATGACTTTCTACACAGATTTCCTGAAGTTCCTCAATCCTAAACGTGCTTTATACCATGAAATAAAAATCGAAATAGCTCGAGGAAGTAGTTTCCCTTACCAACTTCGGTTCTCAAGCTTCTTGGGTGCTTCTTGGTTCAAAATTCGTCTCAGCTCTTCCTCCTTCTCCTTTCTTTCTATTTTCGTGGGTTTTTGAGTGGGATTAGGAAGTTTAGATTATTTTTAGTTAAATATTCTCCTTAGCTTATGGTGGGTAAGGCATGGGGTGGCGTGGGCATTCCTTGGTTTAGGGGTGTTTGTCCCCCAAGTTGGTCTCTCTTTATGGATTGGGCCTAATTCTACTTTTAGCCCACTTGGTAATTCCCATCATAATAGGTTCATGGTCCAAAGTGACTTCCTAGCCCAAATTCGATGCTTCATGGTCCAATAAATCCTAGTCCGCATTTCTATATACCATTCACGAGAATTTCCTCCTTGTTGGGAGTCATCGCAAACACATAATTAATGTCACATAATTGCACTTAATTCTCATAAAAATCACGAGCATGAAATTCGTAAGATCCCATAACCATATGACATATACGCATTTCACATGAAATCATTCTACCATAAACGAAATTTATTGGCCGACATAGTTTGCGGGACTGGGGTCCTACAGCGCACATAATCGAAGTATTATACACAGCGGAAATTAAAAATTTTTATATCAACACATCAAATCGATTCCACCAAGATCCATGCGAATTAAACTTAACTCGTTCGTAGAGATCATACCTTATATTATTTTGTGATGACTACGTAGTTAAATACCAAACGTATGGTATCTCTTCCGATATCCACCAAGTACTCGATCAAAGAACCGTCCTTTCTCCGGCGAGAAAATACCCGCACGATGTATCTTAATTCACTAATGCCCAAGAGCTCGTAAATATCAAAAAGAAAAACACTTTTGTAGGGTCTCGGCTCCCATATTTATACACCTATCATGCCATAGCATAAGATTTTCTAATATCTCTATTATATATCTATGTGATTAAACTGATAACTCTTTATCAAATAGTTTGTAGAATATAACTATCATTTAATCCACACATTAATCTTAAACAAAATAATTAGTGTTTCATGCTAAAAATCACGATTAAGGATAATTTAAAGGAAATATTACTTATTACAGTATGGAATTCTACAATCTAAGTCATCGACATAAATGACCCATAAATAATTAATTTACTCAAGGAACAAAATGATATAAATCATTCAATTAGTGCAAATAAAAAATGCAATAATATAACTATTGGCTTCTTGATCACAATACTAGCAATCTCCCACTTGATCTAAAGCCAAAACCAAGCATCTTGATGCGCGTAGCTCTAAACAAGGGTACTCAGAATAATCATATATTTCAAAGCCAATTTCCATCGTATCTAATACCCATAGATTAATTATGAGAAGTGTGCTTGGCTTGAGGTAAAGGTTTTGCTAGTGGGTCAGCTGATTCCGACGGAATCAACTCTGCAAACCTTTACGTCACCTCAAATCAATGATTTCTCGTATTAAGTGATAACGGCGTAGAACATGTTTGTATCTTTGGTGTGATCTTGGCTCCTTTGTTGAGCAATGCCTCCATTGCTGTCATAATACAACTCAACTGCGCCAGCAATACTAGGGACTACACCAAGTTCTGTTATAAACTATCTTAACCAACATCCCTCTTTAGCCACTTCTGAAGCAGCTATGTATTCTGCCTCAGTAGTGGAATCGCCGTTGTGAGCAGACATAGTTATCCCGATTGCGATCACATATCATCATTAGGGGTGGGCAATCGGGGTCGGGTATCGGGTACCCGACCCGACCCGATCGGGTTTTACCCGATCGGAAGTTGAAAAGTCGGGTTTCGTCGGGTATCGGGTTTAAACCCGATACCCGATGTTATATTTCGGGTCGGGTTTCGGGTAGCATATTGCTACCCGAAAACCCGATCGGGTACCCGATCTACCCGATTATATGTTAGTAAAAAAAAAAATTATCTAGTCCATTAACATACCAACACACACCCACTCGCGACAATACACACACCAACCCCAACAACACACAACCCCATACACAATCACACATACCAAGACACACACACCCAACAAGACCACCCATACAACACATCGAGACACACACACACACTCGAGACACACACCAACACACACATTGCACGACACACCACACCACACACACCAACGTCCATACTGATCGATACACAATATCAAAAAAAAAAAAAAAAAAAACTTAAAACACACACAGACGCACGGCATAGCAGAAGGCCAAGCAGACCATGAGACCACCCACCTCACATCACCCTTCCTCCGCGCCGTCACAGTGCCATCACCGTGCCATCGCCCCTCGCCGTGCCTTTCACCACCGTGCGGCCCGTGCCCCTCAGCCTTGGATTTCTTCCCATCTTCGTAGTGGGTGTTGGGATTGTATGGGGCGGCGCAGCTCTGTAGACTCTTCTTCTTCGTATTCTTCTGTTGTTATGAACCTACGAGTTCTTCGATGTCTAACTTAAGTTTTCTTTTTATTCAATTAAGCATACTGTAAAAAAAAAAACAGAAACCCGAACCCGACCCGCGGGTACCCGACGGGTTTCGGGTACCCGATTGCCGGGTACCCGAAATTCGATCGGGTCGGGATCGGGTTTAAAAATTAATACCCGATTTTTTCGGGTACCCGACCCGAAGACCCCGATACCCGAAATACCCGACCCGATCCCACCCCTAATCATCATGGTCGGTTTGAAAACTAGCATCAGTGTAACCTTTTACAACGAGCTCAGGTTCACCACCATAAACAAGGAACATATCCTTAGTCCTCTTCAGGTACTTAAGGATATTTTTAACTGCACGCCAATGTGCTATGCCTGGAGTTGCCTGATATCTACTTGGCACACTAAGGGCGTATGACACGTCAGGACGAGTGCATACCATAACGTACATGATAGATCCAATTCCGAAGCATATGGAACCCTACTCATCTCATTCAACTCATTAGGTATGAAACCTTTCTTGCAATCTTACATAGAAAACCGTTTCAAGACCTTTTCGACATATGCACTTTGACTCAATCCTATGAGTCTCTTAGATCTATCCATATAGATCTTGATGCCCAAAATATAAGTAGCATCACCCAAATCCTTCATCGAGAACACTTTCATTAACGAAGATTTGACAAACTCTAGTGATGGAATATCATTTCATCTAGACCTTGATTTCGAAAAACACCTCCACTACGTGCGATGTTCACACACTAACACCAAGGTGACTTTACACCTTCTTGATCGACCGCCGCCCACCTAATTAGCCGCCGACGACGACCCCACCACTGCTGGTCGGACATCAACGAACCTCCGCCTCCTCCGCCGGGACCAGACGGCGATGGGAGGGCTGTGACCGCTCCCCTCCCCCACTTTTTCTTCCCTAACCATCGCGCGCCCTTTCGTCTTCCACTGTCATCTGCCCTCTTTTAGATTCACCGCTCGCATCTGATGGATGAGCTGGACTTTCTCGTGCCCCTGCCGGACTATGAACAGCTAAGGAACAACATCTCAGACTTTGATGATCGTTTTGATGTGGCGGCCTTCGAAGATTTTCTAAGCCGTGTCAGCATCCCGCACAAAAAGAGCCTTGAAACGGCGAGTGAGGCTGCTTCTTAAAGGCCGGCGATTACCTTTAATGCGGCCTTGGTTGATAACACCCAACAACTCGCAGCGCCCCTCCACCACCGCCGGAAGAAACGCTCCACGAGCCATCTCGTGCCAGTTCGTGACTCGAGTTTTGATCGTCGGCCTCCTTTACGCCGAGGAACCCCACCACCTACGTTGCATCACTTGCCGCCCATTGAGGAGGAAGGATATTCGCCGCCTTCGTTGGCTGAGACGGCTCAGAAAACTGCCCAAAACCCTAAGATTCTACAGCGAGACCCTTTGTCTTCCATGCCTTTTGAGAACGGGCCTAGGGTTTCTAATTTTGGATCACCTCAAGCGGCGGTCGATGCACCTAACAGGCACGTTATCATGCACCTGAGCTCAGGGACGAACATTGATACCACTACTATCGAGGGAAGCCGCCATGAAGCCGCGGCGGCAGCGATAGAAAGAGCCATAGATGGGTGTCCCCATACTAACCCTACTAGGTCTCGAAGTGGCACTCCACATGGTGCGAATGTCGCCCAGCCGGCGAGCCCTTGATACTGCCCCGCCGGTCGAAGATGCGTCGGACACCGAGCAGCCTTTGATCCCCAGTAATGATCGTCGTCTCCCTAACCACCGGTCCTCAACTGCACCAGCTGGTGGCTTAGGCCGATCATGGGGCAACCATCGCACTACAATCATAAGAGCATTAGTGGCAACTCGGCTAAATCACGATCCCCCCTGGAGGCAGCGGCGAAGACCAATAGCACCTCCTTTAAAGCCGTGGTCCAAGGTGCCATCGTTAACCGTAGTGAACCACGACGATCACCCTCGAAGCCTCTCAACTTATCATACATGGCGCCTTCTATAATTAATGGCAAAGCTAAGGCGTGCCTTCCTTGGGAAGTGGTCCAAAGAGGAACGTCTAAATGGGATCATACACTTGTTGGCTATTTTCTTGGAAAGAGACCGTATTTTCCACACGTCGAGCGCTTCGCTTGCTCCATGTGGCCAAACATTGCTGAGATTCGAGCCACGATCAATGGGGTTTTCAAATTCAGATTCGAAACGTCTGAAGACTTAACGGCGGCGTTGGAAGGAGGCCTATGGATTATGCAGGGGCAACCCCTCTTTCTTGAAACGTGGCGGGTGGGTATGTCGTTTGAAAGGAAGCAGCACACGGCCATACCACTTTGGATCAAATTGCGTAACGTTCCAACGGACCCAAGAAGGCCTAGGCATTGTGGCGAGTGTAATAGGAAACCGCTTTTTGCGGACGCTATGACAGCCGCTGCGGAGAGGCTCGAATATGCTAGAATTTGCGTCGAAAAGACGTTGGAGGAACCATTTGTAGAGCAATTCAATGCGATGATTCCTACCAATGAGAGTGGACAAACCAACATAATCCCCGTTCATGTTGAGGATGAGTGGAAGCCTAACAAATGTGAGGCGTGCAATAGTTGGAACCATGGAAGCCGAAACTGCCCCAAGAACAAGTCTGAACCGGCAAGACCTCAGCCGACCTAACCGAAGGTCAACACCACACACGGAACCGAGCAGCAAAGGACGCAAGCCCAACAGAAGGGCACACATAGAGCCACACGGCCAAACAACCAACCCACTAATGGAGTGCAAACCCGACATGAATGGCGCCACCTGACGAGAAAGGATAAAGGCAAAGCGGCGCTTGTGGAGTCCAACGTCTATACTAACTCAGTTTACAATGATCGGGACAGCCGTAGAACCCAAGAGTACCCAAAGATGGCACGACAATCTACTGAGGCTGCCTCGACAAGTACTGCCTCGGACAATATAGCTACCCCTGATAGTAATCCTTATGCGGTGCTCGCTGAGCTCGAATGGGAAAACAACACAAATGAGGGTCCTAGAGCAGCCCTTCTCACGGGTACTTCCTGATCCCTACGGCCGTATGGAATACTCGTGGTCTGAACAGGATTGACCACAGATGGGCTGTAAATGAGTTGGTGGGAAAAAACAATTTGAAAATTATGGGTCTTATTGAAACACGGGTTTCGGAGCAGAACGCTTCATCTGTTACCCAGTCGATTAATAATTGGAGCTGGTTTTACGAGTATGATAATGGACCCGCTTCTCGCATTTGGGTTGGATGGGATAATAGCTCTGTGGCGGTGACTATCGAAGCTTACAGCACTCAGGCCATCCACTGTATAATCCTAAAATTGGACGACAGGCAGGTATTCTATATCTCGTTTATCTATGGTCTCAATGCACGTGCGGATCACCGCAGTCTTTGGGCTGATCTTGTTGCGACTTCTCAGTCTCGAGTGGATTCCCCGTGGGTCGTTATGGGGGATTTTAAAGCGATCTTGGATAACTCGGAGGCACGTGGAGGCACCGGGGGGGGGGGGGGGGGGGGGCTGCCCTGATATGGCTGCTTGCTTTACTTCATCCGACCTCATAAATCTTCCACACGTGGGTCCAGGTTTACATGGTATAACCAACAAAGTGGCATGGCGGCCATCTGGCGTAAGTTGGATAGAATGATGGGAAACCCTGCTTGGTTTGCCCGCTTTGGTGATCTTACTTATCGTTGTGCGCTCCCCTTTACGTCAGATCACTCTCCACTCATTTTGGAGGCTAATAATCCTCCGAGGGCTATGGGGACCATTTTCAGATTTGATAACTTCCTGACTAAAGACCCGCTTCACAAAGTTGGTGGAAGACTCGTGGAAGAATCACGTGGATGGCTGCCCCATGTTTACTGTTGTGAAGAAGCTTAAAGGCGTCAAATTAGTCATGAAAAGACTTTGTAAGGAAAAGGGAAATCTGAACCAGAACACCCTCGAGGCCAAAAGGTTCCTAGACATCGTCCAAGACATGACCATCCAATACCCCCTGGAGCCGAATCTTCTCCTCCTGGAGAAACGTTGCCGCTTCACTTATGCCAAAGCCGTGGAAATGGAGTATCAAGCACTTACCCAACGTGCCAAAGTGGCGCTTAAGGATGGGGACCAGTGCACCTCTTTCTTCTTCACGAAAGTGACAACGCGACGTGCCATCAACAGGATATTCTACATGGAAAACGAGGCCGGGGAAACCTTTGAGGGCGACACGCGGGTTCGAGCTGAACTGTTACGCTACTACATGGACCTCCTAGGCCATTCTACACGTATGACCCCTATTTCAGCCACCGTAATTGCGCCTTTTTTGGAAAGAAAACTGAACATTGATGAGGCTTCTATAATGATCCAACCGGTGAGCGATAACGAGGTCAAGCATGCGCTGTTTTCCATGGGGGACAACAAATCCCCTGGCCCGGACGGATTCTCTGCTGCATTTTTCAAACACGCATGGGCCACGGTTGGGACTGAAATCACTTATGCCATCAAGGAATTTTTCAGAACGGGACTTCTCCTTAGGGAGCTTAACTCGACGCTTATTACGCTTATCCCTAAGAGTGACAACCCGCGATTTGCCAAGGACTTCAGACCTATATCGTGTTGCAATGTGATATACAAAATCATTTCAAAGGTTATTGCTAATCGTTTGAAGGGCTACCTAGGACGTCTCGTCCACCCTACGCAAACGGCGTTTATCCCCGGTAGGCGCATATCGGATAATATCCTCCTTGCACAAGAGGTTTGCCACGGGTATAATAGCATGGGCTTACCTGAACGGGTGGCCATCAAGGTTGACATTGCGAAGGCCTACGACCGTGTTGAATGGGACTTTATTCTCGGATGGAGGCTTTCAACTTTCATCGTACCTTTGTGGGATGGATTCGAGCTTGTCTCACATCTCCTTATTACTCGATTAACATTAATGGCAGACCTGAAGGATTCTTCCAGGGCCATCGTGGCCTCCGCCAGGGTGATCCTATCTCACCGTACTTGTTCACACTAGTGATGGAGGTCTTACATGGCATTATCACAGACGGGATCCGGCGCAATACCAACTTCCGATATCATTGGAAATGCAAGACCACAAAATTATTTATGCTCTCTTTTGCGGATGACATCTTGCTCTTCTCCCATGCAAATTCTGATTCGGTGTCTACCTTCAAAGGTTGCCTGGACCATTTCGCTACGTTATCAGGCCTGCAGACCAATCTTAATGAAAGCGAAATGTTCATATCTAGACGTGCCGACCGCCTCAAGGACCAGCTCCACATGGTGACGGGGATCCCTCTCGGCTCACTCCCTGTCCGTTATCTTGGGGTCCCTCTCATCACCTCGAGACTCAGTATTGCTGATTGTGCCCCCCTCCTCAGCAATATTGATCGACGCCTAGGATCTTGGACTAATCTCTCCTTATCGTACGCGGGACGGGTTCAACTTATTAAGTCCGTCCTGCTTGGGTTCCATACTTACTGGGCGAGTGTCTTCCTCCTTCCCAAAGGTGTCGTCAAGAGCATAGAGGCTAAAATGAGAGATTTCCTTTGGAATGGCTACTCTGCTAAAGTGGCTTGGGTCGATGTATGCCTACCAAAGGATGAAGGCGGCCTGGGGATTCGGGCTATAGAAACAGATAACAAGGCCCTACTATTGCGTCTTCTTTGGAACCTTCTCAACAGAGAGGACTCTTCGCTTTGGGCATCTTGGATCCGGCAGACTCATCTCCATAATACTTCGCTGTGGGTTATTAAACCTTCGGCTCGCACGTTGTGGACTTGGAGGAAGATCGTGAAGCTACGTGACCAGATCCGACCTCTCATCGGGTTCAGCATTGGGAATGGTACATCTATCAGAATGTGGGCCGACCCTTGGCTCCTTCCGGGTCCTTTCATTGACCGTTATCCTCGTGGCCCTTTGATAATGGGCCTGCCTTTTGACTCCAAGCTTAGCGAAGTGGTTCGCGAGGATGGCTAGTGTTGGCCCACACGCAACTCTACGGAATATCTGGACTTCGAACCTCTGCTACCACAGGTTCGACCTAATGAGGATGATAAGATTATTTGGACTGCGTCTCCGAATGGTATTTTCTCTACCCGCTCTGCAAGGGAGAATATTCGTATGAGGCGGCCTAAAGTTCCCTGGTACCATCTCTTTGGCGGCCCTCTCGCCATCCCTAGACACGAAATCATCTTATGGCTTGCTATCAGAGATAGACTAGCCACTAGGGACAAACCTTGGATTGCGGCTAAGGCGGGCAGCTCCACTTGTCTTCTTTGCGACACTCAGGAGGTGGAGACGATGAGACACTTGTTCTTCGACTGTCCTTTTTCCAGACGCTGTCTCCGCCTTCTTTGTCGTAAACTACGCATGGGATGGCCGATCGGGGATTGGAACGCTGGCATCAGGTGGGCGGCTCGACGATGGAGGGGCAAGCACTTAGCTCAGCTGGGCCCGCGACATGTGCTGATCTCGTTTGTCACCTTTGGATGGAGCGGAACAGACGATGGCACGATGGAAGGATACGCCAACCAGGTCACATTGTTGCTGATGTTGAATCGCTATTTTGTTTACGCCTCTCTACTCTCCCTTCTAAATAAGTATTACAAAGTTGTGCCCTTAAGCGGGTATGGCGTATAGCTTGGTAGATTGGGGCTCTTCTTTTTTGCTTGGTTTGTGTGGGGGTTTTTGCGTGGCTGTGTTTGTTTCGTGACTCACGGCCCCTGGTATCGTTCGCTCCTGTACGCTTGCTTGGTGGTTCGTTTGGGATGTTCTGGGCTTTGTCTTCTGGATCTTAGGGCAGTCCTCTCTTTTTTTCCTTTTTTCCATCCTGCCTACCCTTTGTGTTGGTCCTTCTCTCTCTTTTGTGTCTTCTGTCTTCTTGTCTCGTGCAGGCTTGGACTGCCGTGGTGCGGGGTTCGGCGACGGGTTCCTCCTGGCTTTGGAGGTGGTGCCTCACGTGGCGGTCCTTTGCTTTGCTCTGGTAAAGATACAGGAGTTGGCGCTAAATTGCTGCCCTTGCTCGACCTGACTTGCGGACTCTCCCCCCATCCGCTCGTTTTGTTCCTCTTTGAGATTCCTCGGCTGTGCGCTTGTGCCTCGCCCGCACGTCTCCCGGGCACCCTGCTGGCACTACATCTGGTGCCAAGATCCAGTTGATTGTTTATGGATTTGTACACCTGCATGCCTCTGCTTGTGTTGTAGTTGTTTGTTCATTGGATTTCGTAGTTTGGTTGGCTTGGGTCTTGTTGGGACCTTGTAGGTGTCTGGGCTGCGTCGGTCCTGTCGATGTGCTGTCAGGTCGTTTTCATTTCCGCTTGTTGCGTCCTGAGCGTCATCATGTATGCTCCCCCATGTACTACTGTTTCTTTTTACTTATAGTGAACATTTCCCAAAAAAAGTATGTCATCTACATACAGTACTAGAAAAACTATTGTACTCCCACTTCTCTTGTATACACAAGGTTCCTCTTCGCACTTGATAAAATCAAACATTTTGATCTCTTTATTGAAGCGTTTGTTCCAACTTCGGGATGCTTGCTTCAACCCATAAATAGATTTTTAAGCTTGCATACCTTCTTAGCATTCGATGGATCAATAAAACCCTCTGGTTGTGTCATGTACACATCTTCTTTTAAATCGCCATTTAGAAACACGGTTTTAACATCCATTTGCCATATTTCATGGTCGTAAAATGCGGCAATTGCTAAAAGTATCCGAATCGACTTAAACATAACTACAGGTGAGAAACTTCCGTCATAGTCAACTCCTTGAACTTGTTTGAAACCTTTCGCTACTAGTCGTGCCTTGTATGTAGTCAGATTACCGTCCATGTCTGTATTCATTTTGAAAACCCTTTTGTTTTCAATGGTTTTACACCATCAGAAAGGTCGACTAAGTTCCAAACTTGATTGTCGTACATGGACTACATCTCGGATTTCATGTCTCCGAGCCACTCATTAAAATCAGGTCTGTCTAATGCTTCTTTATAAGTCATTGGGTCCTCGATATATAATACCAATATCTCATGTAGTCCCATGAACCTCGTAGGCATTCGGACTATCCGTGTTGACCTATGACGTCAATCTCAATGATTCGCAGCGCCACTGGTATGTAAACCTCGGCTCCTCCGATATGCACAGCGATACCATCCCATGAAGGACCTCCATAACCAACGTAAAGAGATATGGCGATATCGGGTCTCCCTGTCTAAGTCCTCTCTTCCCCGCAAAGAACCCAACCACTTGAACATTCAGATTAAGTGAGAAAGACGTCGTCATCACGCATGCCTTAATCCACCCAATGAACGTCGGATGAAAGCTCATAGCCTCAAGGATGGCCACAAGGAAGCTCCACTCCGCCTTATCATATGCCTTAGCCAGATGGATCTTAAACATTGCTCGTGGCAGCCTTCCCTTCGACTTATAACCTAGGCAAAGTTCCTGGGCCAGCAATATATTATCGCTGATGCGACGTCCAGGTATAAACGCCGTCTGCGTCCCATGCACCAACCCAGGGAGAAAAGGCTTAAGTCTGTTCGCCAAAATCTTGGATATGACCTTATATAACACATTACAGCACGATATAGGCCTAAACTCCATCGCTCGACGAGGCGTCTCGACCTTCGTGATCAGTGTAATGAGAGTACTTTAATCCCCTTGAGTAGCCTACCCGTCACAAAGAAGTCGTGGATAGCCCTCACGACGTCTTCGCCATCAATATCCCATGCCGCCTTGAAAAAAGCGACTGTATACCCATCGGGGACCGACGCCTTTTCATCCCCCATAGAGAAAAGCACCTCTCATACCTCCCTACCGTCCACCTGATCGACCATGGATTGCGCATCCGCTGGGGTAAGCGTGCACATAACCGCCCTCTGTACATCCGCCACTGCAGTAGGTGCCGAGCGGTCCGATTTTACCTAACAGATCCCGGTAAAAACCTATCAGTTCAGCCTCAACCTGATGAGGTTGTTCCAACAATGCCACCATTGCATCTTCAAGAGAGGCAATACGATTGTGAGCTCGCGCATGGCCACCTTACGAAAGAAATAGGCCGAACATTGATCTCCATCCTTCAGCCAAGCAAGCTTAGCCCGTTGCGACAACGCCATATGTTCAATCTCTACTGCCTTAGTATAAAGCAGTCGGCACGGCCGTTCAAGGTCAAAGAATAGCCCCTCATGTGGATAACGTGACGAGAAATCCAGTGCTAGATCAAGGAATCGCTTCGCCTCAATAACATTAGCTGCTAGATCCCCTTTGGCTCGCTTCATCTGTTGAAAGACTCGCTTCAACAGCTTCAGTCGTTGTACTACGACAAACATGGGAAAACCAGCAAGAGTTATTCCCCAATGCGCTGCACCTGCTCCACGAAAGCCTCTTCCTTCGTCAAGAAATTTTCAAATCTGAACGTCCCCCTCCTCAATCGAGGCGTGCCTACAGCCAAAAGAATCGGCGAGTGGTCTGACGAAGATGGAAGCGCACATCGACAGCGTCCGGGAATTGGGCAAACCATTGAGGATTGCCTACCATACGATCGAGCCTCCTCCAAACTCCCGCAGCACTCCTCTGTTGATTGTACCACGTAAACACCTGACCCGTCGTAGGTATAGCCGTAAGATCCGCCCCCACCAGGCAAGCTTGAAACCCCTCCATATCCTGCCTAGCTAGAGCTCCCCCTCGGCCCTCACCCGTGTGCAATATAGCATTGAAGTCCCCCAGGACCATCCATGCATCCGCCACACATGCCTGGGACATAGTCATCAGTTCTTCCCACAAAGGAAGCCTCTCCTCCCTCCTGGACTTCCCATACACAAAAGAGGCAAACATCGACTCGCCCTTCTCCAGCGATAGCACTCGACAATGAACAGCCTGAAACGAGAACTTAAGGACATCCACTGTGACGGTCGAGGGATCCCACCCAATCCAAATCCTCGTAGATGGGCCCGCATCATAGTCAAAGAACCAACGCCATCGTGGTCTAATGCTATTCGAAATAAACCCCGCATTAGACATAGCCACTCGTGTTTCCAACAACCCTATCATACTCAACTTCTTCGTCGCTATTAGATCCCCCACCCCCGGCTGTGGTCTTGTTTATTAAGACAACGCACGTTCCATGCTCCCATAACTAACATATAGACACTCCATTTCGGGCTGCATCTACTTTAGGGCCCGTATGAAAGGTGTGGTCAGTGTTCTCAGAAATGTCGCGAAGTAGCGCGAACCTATTCTTGTCAGCAGCCGCCATAGGTGGTCCTCCATCATGTGGCTGAGACGTGCTACCCGACCCTTGCCCAACACCAGCAGGCTGCCTTGCCTCACTATCCGCCGCGGCTGATGCCAAATCCGTACCCTTGGCTCCTGCAGGCCGCTCAATCAGCGACGTTGTTGGTAGCCTGTAACCATCACAGCCTTACCACGAGCACCAACTTGGTGCCAATCAGTTTGTTTGCCCCCACCACGTCGTTGATCCCGACGGGATTGTCGGGGGGCATCCCGGGCCGGATTTCGCCCCATAGTAGCCACGGGCCTGTGCAAGGTAGGAGGGCCATGAGGCCCACTCATAGCTGACGCGGGTGCTGCCGGCTGTATCTTCCCTTTGGGCCGCGCCAGCCTTGTGGGGCAGTGTGCTTCCCCATGTGCCCATGTCGCACACACACCACATTTGGTCGGCTTCCACTCAAAATCCACCCTCACCGGTATAATGCCAGCTCTGGCCCCGGTCTCGCTCGGCATCTCAATATGGACCGTCTCAACGAATGGTGTAGATAGCGATTTCATGACGTACACCCGTGCATAATCAATACGTTCCCCTTTCGCCGTGATCCCATCGGCAAATAGCGGCCTCCCAACTCCACTAGCAACAACATCCAAACCCACTTGGTACGTTCCATAACTTCACCCATAAAGGAACCTCAACAATCTCTTTCCGTTCCAACGACATCCCCGGGCGCCAAACATCCAAGAATAACGGCTGCCCCTGAAATAGCCACGGCCCATCCTCCAATGCGGCATTCATGACTGTGGCCGACTCAAATCGAAACCGGAAGAACCCATTTGTAGTAGCACGGACCTCCACTAAGCCCCTCCATTGTGCCCTCGCATATCGTTCAACAAACGGGAAATATGGTTTACGTCCAAGGAAATACCCAACCAAAGTGTGTGACCATCGTGCGAAGCCTTGTTGCGCCACCTCCCATGTCGAGGAAACTATGGCAATTCCTTCAGGTGTTATCGCAGGAGCAACATAGTCAAGGATAAGCCGACGCTGGTCTCGCGCACCATTTCCCCGTTTTGGTCCAGCTAGCGCAGTTCCCCTGGCCGCATCAGCAAAGGACCCCGCCGAGTCGTTGGGCGCAGCCGCCGTGGTCTGAGCACCCGATTTTAATATAGGACCAAGACGCAAAAACGCCGACCCCCCGCCGTCGATCTACGTTGGTGGCAGCAGATCACCGGCCGACGTCGCGATGGTCGGAGTCGGCGGGATCTTGAAATCTTTTAAGTCTCGAGATCTATAATTTCCGAGTGAAGGTCGAAAGCTAACATGAATGTCGAAATAAAGAACTTTGATATGTGTAAGCAATTCGGAAAAAGAATACTAGAGTTCAGATGAGCCTTGATAACTTAGCTAAGAAGGAAAACAAAAATACTAATAAAATAAATAATGGAACTATTATTCAAAGGAACTAGCTATTCGATAACTTAGTACAAGAGGAAAAACCCTTATGCGATATTACTATAAAGAGTATTACATAAGGTAACGATAAATATGATTGGAAATTAACGTCATTTGTTTAGATCAACACGCCAACTAAGGGATAAGAGAGAAATAAAAGACTATTGTCTAGTGATACCACTAACTGAAAACCCTCGAAAAACTTAGGTAAAGAGAGGAAGAATTCGAAGGAAAGCTCGAGCTCATTATCAAGTTTGATAGGTATGCAGACTATAATTTATGCTTTTATCTAATTAGTAGCATGCTTTAAGAAGTATCAGATATGGAAATATACTTCCTAGACCTTATGTACGTTTTAGTGCCTCTAAAGGTTTATAGTTTCGAATGAAGCAGATTTGATCGAGGGATTAGTAATTTTTAAGACTAAGGATTACGCTTGTAGAAATTAGGGTAAACTAAGAGTAATTTTTGGCAGCTTAAAATATTTCGAGTTTTGATAAGGTTTATACGACCTTCAACTGTTCTTGAAAAAGTTGGAAGGTTTCGATCGAGAGTTAGATGATACCTACATGGTGTTTCGAAATCTTCATAATGGTATAAGAATGACGAGATCGAAAATGGGGATAGAAAAAAAATGTCGAGTTAAAACTCGAGACACAATCTCGAGATGAAGCTCGAAATATATATCGAAATTTGTGTGTTAGTTCGTTTAAATCTCGAAGTATATATATATATATATATATATATATATATATATATATATATACTCAAAAACTCATATCAAAATCCTTGAGTGTAATGTCGAATCATATTTCGAAGTCTTGTATAATTTCATGTCGAAATTGTACATTGTTAAATCTCAAGATCAAGCTCGAGATTCATCTTGAAAACCCTAGCTCGAGATCCATTTTGAAGTCTTGTCGAGATTTATGCCAAAACTTATGTCGAGATCCATTTTTTTAAGTTATGTCGAGACTCATGTAACCCTAGCTCGAGATCCATTTAACCCATGTCGAGATCTATTTCAAAACCCATCTCGTTAACCATGTCGAGATCCATGTCGAAGTTCCACAACCAAGCTCGAGATCCATTCTAGGATTCATCTCGAGATTCATACGTAAACTCATGCCGAGATTCATTTTGTTGTGTCTCGAAAATCTTTGTTTAAATATCGAATTATATCTCGAGATCCATCTTTCATTTATTGTGAAATCCCACAATCATGCTTGAAACCATGTCGAGATTCATATGAATCTCGAAATGTTATTCTTCATTTAAGACAAGGTTCGAAACTTTAGGGTTTCGAAAGTTATAGAGAGCAAAACTAAGGTTTTCAAACTAAGCCACTTTCGTATAATTGTAATTAGACTAACAAATCCTAATTTTATATGTTTCTATACTTAGGGTTCGGAGGTTAGCAATTTACGGTACGATAAGCTGAGGATACCAGGTAAGTGGAAGTCCCAACTACAACACAAAAATATATGTGCATGAAATTATATGTTATGTGCTTCCGTGATATTATGTGACTTCCTATGTGAATTAGTTGTGTTACATGACACGATCATATGTAATTTACATTATATGATGGCATGACACACATATTCATGACATGAGCATATGCATGCACGTTTAGTACAAAAGGCAGAATATGAGAGCCTGAGAGCGATAAAGATTCGCCGATATGGGCGTCTGATGTCGACTCACAGTTGAGTCACGCCTCTTCTATGCTACCATGGTGACGTCGTACGGTGTTACCGTCATGACATGACATGTACAAGGCAAGACATGATTTTAGGGCTAATGCCCTCATGGCGAATCGTGAAACCTAGAGGGTGCGAGCTGAGGGAGTAAGCGACACCGAGGGTACCTCTGGTGTTGACTACCTTAGATTAGGCTACCAGTGTGAAGCGTCCGCGGGGCGTATGAAACCACCTTGGGACAGAAAAGGCGCCTAGGGTTAGCCTCCCTTGAGTTGGTATTGCCACTTATATGATTATTTATCCCGTGTGGATTCGAGCTCCATGATGTGCATAGCAAGATAGCCGAGGGCCCTACATGACAAGACAAGGAGAATATGAGGTCTAGGGAGCATTGGCGTGGATGCCTTTGCGAATTTAGGACACGTGCATGGCATGCATGGCTTTCACTTACTGAGCTTTATAAGCTCACTCCACGAACTTATGTGTTGTAGGTTCACGGGATCACGATACGTGATCTTTGCGAAGGCGAGGCCAATTTTTGAAGCTTTCGGAGGACTTTTGAGGTGGCAGTGTGTACATGGATGCGACCTGAGTGGCGGGCCGTTAGATCATTTTTGAACACGCATGCGCACTCTACCTTGTATTTATGTCCTAGGAATATTTTGATTGTACAGAAGAGTTTCCTTTATATAAAAGGAAAAATTTTTTACGCATTTTCGTATATAGATTTCGTTTATATCACATGCAGTCACATAGAATAGTAGTAAGAATGAGCGGTAGAAGTCAGGGGCGCCGCATTAATTTTAATACTTCGAACTAATTTTAGGCCTATAACTCGTGACACTCGTGAATTGACTTAGCCACATAAGATTCGTGAACTTATGTAACTCACAAAATTCCCATGACTCGCGAACCTTGCACGGTTATTCCAATTGGTGAAGTTACTTCGCGAACTTATTTAGTTCGTGAAGTGTGGGTGAAATTCGTAAAGTCTTTCGTGTTCTAGTAATTCTTGGAACACCCTATGGATACGCTTCGCGAACTTATTTAGTACGCCAAGTCTAAGTTCGCTTTGATAAAATTCGGGAAGTTGCTGTTTCACGACTTCGTAAACCTGAGACTCGTGTCCTTGCATGATTCGTGAACTATGATTAACTCGTGAAATACCCTAGTTCGAAGACTAACATTTTACCTATTTGCTTCGCCAAGTAACTAGGGTTCTCAAACAAACTATGGTTCGTAAAGAAATTAAGATTCGCAAACTTCAATTTCCTACTTCACATTAGATTCATCCAATATATTAATCAATTAGGTTTTTGTTTAATATCTAATTTCGTTCTCTTTTTTTACCTTTTCAACCTCCTTTTCATGGTGTTTAAATTTTGATCATGCGCTTACATTACGATACACACCCTAGTTATAAAAATTTCCCCAAATTTTCAGCTATGGACCTCAAAGTCATAAATCACTTTCCGAATAAAAAAATTCCATATCAAATAAAATGGCTCAAATATGTGATCTTCACAAGACATTACTTGCGTTATTTCTCCTTTATTATCTTAATAGCATGACATGTTGTCATTATTCGAGCTTCGGCAAGGTTATCTCGATTTTCGGTTTTTTATATTGGTATATTTTGTGTGGTAATTGTATGAAATTTAGGATTTTTTTATAATCATGAATTCATATTTCGGTGGAAAATATATATTGAACTGAAAAATATTTTTAAAGAACGATAGAAAATGAATCATGCCCTCTACTTTTAAAAGATCTTGGTACGATACCGGATTGATGAATCAAAGAGAGAGTTCTTGCCGATGCGACATGGAATTCATCTCTCGAAAGCCATGTGTCCGCAAAGTGAGGATGACAGGTAAGGAGATGAGTGGAATCCCCTATACATCTGCCGTGGGTAGTTTGATGTACGCGATGCTATGCACGCGACCTGATGTCGCATAAGCTGTGAGCATAGTGAGTCGATACCAGTCTAACACTGGTAAGGAACATTGGAATGCAGTAAAGAAGATCCTCATGTACCTTAGACGGACTAAGGATATGATACTGATTTACGGAAACGGAGAAATAGAAGTGGATGGTTATATCGATTCGGATTCCAGTCGGACGTGAAGGACCGAAAATCTACTTCTGGATTAGTCTATACTCTGAATGGTTGAGCAGTGTCTTGGAAAAGTTCTATGCAAAGCACTACTGCCGATTCCACTACAGAATCAAAGTATATTGCAGCCTCTGAGGCAGCTAAGGATGGTGTTTGGATGAGAAAGTTCTTAGAGAAACTTAAAGTTGTTCCAGACAGAGCGGATCGCCCACTGCCATTGTGGTGCGACAATAGTGGGGCAATCGAAGCCAAGGAACCTAAGTCTCACAGTAAGTCCAAACATATAGAGAGAAAATACCACGTATTGCGTGGGTTCGATGAACTAGGCTACATAGCCGTGTAGAGGATAGGCACGCGGATAAAGTAGCAGACCCATTCATTAAGCCTCTTTCACAGGCAGTGCTTGATTGACACCTTCACAAGATCGGGTTGCGATATCATAGTGCATGGCATTGAGTGCAAGTGGGAAATTGATAGGGGTGTGCCCTCGCAATGCCATTCAAGGATAGAATGAATAGGGCATACCCGATGTATTATTCACCGTGTATATGAATATTGTATTTGAATATTTGATTATGGAATATATGTTTATGTGATTTTACATTATTCCTTTATAGGCTTATCATTTTTTTACCGTTAGTTCTTATTAGGCGTCCGGTAAGACGGTAGATAAATAAATCTCATATATACGAGTTTAGTCACCGATTCTCAATGGATGAGAGAGGGGCACCGATGAGCTATTATTCTCGAATATTAATTTAGTCCATAAGTCTTAGACTTCAGTAAGGTGACTGAATGTCGATTATGACGTTGATGACTCCTAAATGGTTGTCCCAACCATTTACTTGTGAAGTGGGAGGTCGTAACATTGATACAAGTTGAATCGGGGATTAACTTATATTTGGACACTGACTTGTAATCGACGATCACATGGCCTATTACTCTTGGGTGTGTCAATGATCGATTGATTGACTATAGTAGTGTACATGGACTTTAGAGCAAAGGGTCTTTGACGGAGTTGACTTCGAGGTCTCGACTTGTCACTAGTTTGCTAAGCCCGCATTGTTCGAGGTTGAAAATGGGTCGGCGGCGATATGCGGTTTTGATAAGAAAGGGTAACTGCTGGGCATAGACAGTCGTGAAGGATTCACTGACTCTTTAGTAATCGAGATACATGTTCGATGTATGTTCAGGGATGGGAAATTACAAAATCTCTGGGCAGAGTAATAAACTAATTCCTGTGGAACGCGGAGTGTAGTTAAGTAATTTCTCCGGTCACGAATTAATCATAAAGTCAAGTTTAATGAGTTTGACATAACATGACTCTCACTCAATCGGGACTTATGTGAAGGGTCTACATACGACGAAAATCTATAGTCGTTTTGTTAGAAACGATGAAGATCATTCTCAACACGTGTCAAATTAATTGAAATGTGAATTTAATTAACAAGCTTAGAGACTTTAATTCAATGTTAAATATGTGTTTAGAAACTATATTTACATGGACTAAGATTCTTGGAGTGAAAACGGTGAAATTTGGATCGAAAACGAGGTCGGGGAGTGGCTCGCCGAGCCACTGCCCCAGCCCCATGGCCGTGGGCTCTGGTTCATGGGGACGTGGGGCTAGGGCAGGCCTAGCCAAGGCTTGGTCTGTGCCTCCCACGGTCGTGGGCTCTCGTGAGCGTGGCCGTGGACCAACAGTCTTTTGGTTAAAACTGTCCAAATCTAGTCCAAATTCATCCATTGTTTTTTGTTAAATTTATGGGACAATATCTAGTCATTTGATGATTTAAAAACAAGGGAATCAAACAAAATTGAGCCATGTAGGACATGATTAAATTTTTTCAAACTTAAAGTCATTTTCATGGTTGAAAAATGGATTTAAGTTAGGGACTTGCATAATTTCGTGGCTCATTTGTTCAAGTTTATTTCTCACTCAAAACTAAGTGTTTTAGAGAGAGCTGGGAGAAAAAAGACTTGTTCTTTGAGAAAAGTCTTAGCGAGTTTGAGTTTAAAACTAAACATACACACACATCTCCATACACTTTCCACTACCTCTCTAGCCATCCTCAGGAGGTATTGGTCCGTGGCACATTTCAGAGTCGGCGTGACGATCTTCGATGCGGTTTGTGGAAGCTAGGGAGCTAAGGATATTCACTACGAGGGTTATTTCTTCTACTCTATTATGTGTCGTACATGCACGTTTTCTTTATCGTACCGAGCATGATCTTAGTAACGGTGGTGAGAAAATTTTTGAAATTCACTTGACACAACAATATTTCGAGGTATTGCTTTTTTTGTTTGGATATGTTGTTGTTCGTCTGATGTTATTATTGTCATGCTTCGTCCGACCAAAGATTGTCGAAAGGCTGTGTATAAATTGCATGTGAGGTCGTACACCTAAATGGTCGTCAGAAGTATTAATCCGAAAATATTTGAAGGTATTGCTTTTTTTGTTTAGATATGTTGTTGCTCATCTGACGTTATTATTGTCAAGCTTCGTCCGACCAAAGATTGTCAAAAGGATGTGTATAATTGCATAATTGTGAGGCTGCACATCTAAATGGTCGTAACTCCAACTATTGCATGACCACAACAAAAAATATGCCTTCAAGCGATACTCATGCATTCTGCAATAGGAAACCAATATAGGCACTTCTGCAGTAGTCAAGCATTCTGCCATTTCATGATTAGGGTTGCATGTTTAAATAATTGTAATTGTTTTATATTATTAATATAGTTATTATTATGTAGGAATCTCTACTTAAATACTACTTCTTCATCGAAGTCGTACGTAAACTACGAAGTGGACGCGATCTGAGGGTTCAGGAAGAGGTGCCAGAAATATTCTGTGCATTGCCTACCTTTGTACGCAGCCTGTGTTGATTTATTGGGTAGGATGAATGCATTTCATAGGCCAATATCGATATCATTAGTAGAAAGGAATGCTGATTTGATGTGATGTGTTACACGATTATACGAGGCTGTCATGCGTGTTGTTTTGGTATGTATTCTGTCATGAAGCATTTTCCTAACTGTCTTTTATGCTATATCTGCAAAATATATCTTCCTTTTGTAGTTTTGGGGATGTCTCCCTTACGGGTTGAGACGATAACGCGTCGGAGTTTTGCAAAGCGCTCCGTTATTCCGTCGGGAGAACATAGTTGTGGAATTCACGTGTATTAATCCGAAAATATTTGGAGGTATTGGTTTTTTTTGTTGGATATGTTGTTGTTCGTCTGATGTTATAATTGTCAAGCTTCGTCCGACCAAAGATTATCAAAAGGCTGTGTATAATTGCATAATTGTGAGGCTGTACAACTAAATAGTCGTAACTCCGACTGCTGCATGACCACAGAAAAATTATACCTTCAAGAAATTGCAATACTCATGCATTGTTCAATAGGAAACCCATATAGGCGCGTCTGCATTATTCATGCATTCTGCCAGTTAATGATTTGGGTTGCATGTTTGTATTATTGTGATTCTTTTCTATTATTATTGTTATTATTATGCAGGAAATCTCTACTTAAATACTACTTCTTCATCGAAGCTGTACATAAACTACGAAGTGGATGCTGTCTGAGGGTTCACGAGGAGGTGTCCGAATTATTTTGTGTATTGCTTATCTTTGTAAGCAATCTAATTGTATTGTTGATTTATTGGCAGGATGAATGCATTTCATAGGCATCTCGGTATCATTAGCAGAAAGGAATGTTGATTTGATGCCTTGCCGTGTTTCCGACATACACGATTTCTTGCAGCGGGAAAAGGAGCATGTATCCCACGCAACTTGCCCCCGCGATTGTCAACAATTTTGTTCTACATTGCATTAGTTGATTTTTTAAGCTGATATTGAAAATTTGTTTCATGTTAAGGAATTTGCATGTTTTGCTAAGATAAGTTAGGTATTGTCTAGGAGCGGTTGACATTATATATCATGTTCTAAGTGTTCAAGCAAGTTAGAAAAATCAGGCTCTGCGATAAATTGTAACTAAATGTTTGGATTCGAAGGCTGTGGCATTTACGCATTTAGACCATGCTCCATTCTATTGTGATCGCGTATATTTTATATCATCATTTTCCCGTCCTTTGTTACATGGTGTTTCGTTGTAGGTTTCAAATTGAAGTAATCATTGATGATGGAAGTCATACTGCGAGGTTTGTTATATTGATGGACCTTGGAGGAAGTGAACAAACACTACTGCTGAAGAAATAGTCAGCTCGTCGGTCGGTTTTTCTAAATGTTGGTGAATTACTATGGGGGTGCTGATTACTACTCTCTTCATTCCTTAACTATGTCTATGTATTTTGTAGTCTCGTGATGGCCTCTTGGGCAGCTTTGTTGACGATGCAATACCAAAATGCATACTAGATTTGGTTGGAAGGACCTTTATGTTCTAAGTAAGAGTGAAACTTTTGATAAAGTATGTATCGCAGCTTTTCTATGTCCCGTATGATAGAACAGGTGATCCAAAAAATTTTTGATTTTTTCTTTTACATTGGCGGTATATTTTTGACATTTTTATGTGGGAACACTGATCTTTTCTCTTTCAGATTCTAACAAAGTAGAATATCTTTACAACTCTTCCTTTTCTTCACAAAAGGTACATTCTATTGCAGAAAACGACATGGTTGGGAGCATTCTACATGTGTATACCTACAGGCGTTGCAGTGGGATGTGTTTATGGTGGAGAGGTATGTTTGTTCTGCAGGAACAATTCCTTGAGCTCGAGAAATTAAAAGATGGTAGTGCTAAATGAGATGTCATGGTGTTGTTTTGCAGGGGTATGTATACTTTAATGAAGCATCATCTCATGTTTCCTAACTGTCTTCTACGCTTTATTCCGTAAAATATGTTTTCCTTTTGTAGTTTTGGGGATGTCTCCCGTACGGTTTGGGACGATAAGGCAACAGAGTTTTGCAAAGCGATCAGTTCTTCCATCGGGCAGAATACAGTTGTGATAGTCACAAGTATTAATCCGAAATATTTGTAGGTATTTTTTTTGTTTGGATATGTTGTTGTTCGCCTGATGGTAATAATGTCAAGCTTTGTCCGATCAAAAAGGTGAATTAGTGAAGAAGTAAAAGAGGAAAACACCGTCAGTAGGTGCGAATTTCCCACAATAGTACGATTTTGAAATTTCTTCGCGTGGGTAATGTCTGTCGCCGTCGTTTCCGGTCTCTCTTGATCGGCCGACGACAGTGGTGTCCGGCTGCACCTCCCACGGGTGGGATTCTTACGGGTCTTGGAGAATTTTGCTTGATCGGGGCTAGGTTTTTGCTGACGGGATCTGATGGAAGCTTCATCAGATGGATTGACGAGGGTGATGATTGCGGGGACAAAGGTTGTGCCTGGGACGCTGACTGCTGTCGGGCTGAACGGAGCGGACCTTCGGGCTGAGGCGGATGGACAGCACAATGATGATTCAGAGGTGGCGGCATCTGACCTGATGAAAAGGACCATGACGCACCCAGTCCCGGATCTGGCGGTGATCTGCGAGGCATACCCGGTGTTTGCCGTGTGTTTTGATAGGGACAGATTCCGTGAATTGATGGGGCAGATTCAAGGATCTGACGAGAGCCGCACTGATGGGACGATGCGGCGGGCTGGCCAGCCAACTACAGAATTGAATTGGGGTTGATCTGATCGTGGTGGGGGACGGGATGAACCTAGGGTTTCCAGAGGATCACCGACACGCCAGGCAGGATATGTGCCGATCAGAGGTATTCTTCCCCATAATCTGCGGCCGAGACAATGGGGGAGGCCTGATACGCCACCGCCGACAAGGGCGTCGACGGTGAGAAGGTGCGTCAATATGGTCTTGGCATCGGATGCAGAAAGTGTCGACGAGGAGATCACAGCTGATGACCTGTGCGTCGCGGCAGTAGTGCAGACTGAAGATCGCTTTCCTAGGGTTTCTGATGCGTCGAAGACGATCTCTGATCAAGAGCGTCTGCCATCCCCAACAGCTGTGGCTTCGCCGATCCCACCAGCCGCGGCATCACCAAAGGGTCGGATGACGTCATCGCGGGGGGCCTTGGGCCTGGATGGGTCAGCAAACCCTACGGCCTCTGGGCTGAATGGAGATGGTGGGGGCAGCCATGGGCTGCTTAATGGATCGAACCACCGTAGGCCGGTTTTATCTCGCCTTGGGCCAATGCAACCAATGAACACTCTTACGTCCAAGGAGTCGTCTTTCGTGGCAGCAGTTAAGGGATCGAAGAGGCTGCATGGGCCCCTTTCTGATAATCGGGGAATGAAGCTAGATTGCACACCTCCTTCTATTGTAGATGGGGTTGGCGAGGCTCGACCCTCACGAGAGGTGGCGCTAAGTGGAGTAGATCGTTGGAAACATACGCTAGTGGGTTATTTTCTGGGAAAGAAGCCGTACTTCCCCTTTGTTGAGCGCTAATTACGTTCGATATGGAAGGGGCTGGTGGAGGTCCGATCAACCATTAATGGTTTTTTTAAATTCCGATTTGATTCGGAGGAGGCTTTCGTTGAGGTGTTGGAAGGGGGCCCGTGGTTGATGCAAGGTAAGCCATTATTCTTGGAACCATGGAAACCCAGGATGTTGTTCGAACGGAAGGAGGTGGTTGAGGTCCCATTATGGGTGAAATTGTGGAACATCCCAGGCGAGCTTTGGACACAAGAAGGTCTTGGGGTAGTAGGGAGCGTGGTGGGGGACCTTTGTATGCGGATGGCGTTACGACTAGGGGGAGCGAATTGATTATGCCCGCATTTGTATCATGAAAAAGATGGCCGACCTGTTTGCAGACGTGTTCAATGTTCGTTTACCTTCAGATGATGGTGAGCCTGACGAACTTATCCCTATTCGTGTTGATTACGATTGGAGGCCTTCCAAATGCTCTGCATGTGAGTCGTGGGGACACAAGAAGGCGCAATGTTCGAAGCGGGGGGGAAGGGCAAGATGGGCCGGTGCCACATCAGTCGCAACAAATGTTGGGCGCGGCACATCGACCAGCTGAGACTCAATCACGGTCGAACAGACAACGACGTAGCCCTCCACCAAAGTGCCGCCACCCTTGGTACAATCGAGGGACGAAACGGAATGGGGGAGGTCGAGGGCGCATGCTTGTAGGACGGTGGATCCAGGAGGAGTGGAGTCAGGTTGGTGCGAAGGGGAAGGCCATTAGGGTGGTGCCTTCACCGGATGGGGGGCCTCATATAGTGTCTACGCAAGGGGAACATGCCCGTGGGGAGACGGGTTTACCTAGGCGTAGTCCAGAGCCAGCGCACCAGAGGGGGCATTTGGCCCCTAATGTTGAGGGGCGGAATAGATTTGAAGGGTTAAGCGACATGACCGGCGAACAGGACAATATCACATCTCAACTGGGCCCTAAAGCAAAATCAGCCCATAATGGGGTGCATTTATGTTAGAATTGGGTGCATGGAACGTACGTGGTCTTAATAAGCAAGACCACAGGAGGGCGGTGGGGGATTTGATAGCACTTGAGCGATTGAGTTTGATAGGGCTGGGGAGACCCGAGCGGCAGAATCTAATGCGGGGATTGTATCGAGTGGCATTCGATCACAATGGAGATGGTTTTACGACTACGAGGAGGGTCCAGGTACGAGGATTTGGCTAGGATGGGACCCACTGGTTGTGACTGTGGACATCCTGGAGTTCTCGACCCAAGCAGTTCACTGTAGGGTGATATCGCCTGGCATGACTGACCCACTTTTTGTCTCGTTTGTGTATGGGAAGTCTAGGAGGGATGAACGGCTTCCTTTGTGGGAGGAGTTGATTACGGTGTCCCAAACTCGTGTGGCGGATGCATGGATGGTCCTGGGGGACTTCAATGCTATATTGCACACGGGGGGAACGCCTGCTACGCAGGATATGGAGGAGTTTCAAGCTTGCCTAGTTGGGGCGGATCGGGGACGGTACCAACGACGGGGCAGATGTTTACGTGGTACAACCAGCAGAGAATCTGGCTGGCATTTGGAGGAGGCTCGATCGTATAGTAGCCAACCCCAGTGGTTGCCCGGTTTCCTGACTTGACCTGTCAATGTGGGCTTCCGGCATCCTCAGATCACTCGCCCATTCTATTGGGAGATGTTGCGCCTAGCTAGTGCAAGGGGCCATTTCGATTTGAGAATCTATTGATCAAGGATGAAGCTTTTTTCGACCAGCTGGAGCGCATTTGGGGTATACCAATTCATGGGTTTCCTATGTTCGTTGTTGTGCAACGGTTGAAGCTGTTGAAACCGATTTTCTAACAGATGAGGAGGGCCAAGGGTCATTTAGCTACGAATGTCAGTGAGGCGAAGCGTTTCCTCGATCTTGCACAAGAATTCTCATCACGCTATCCACTGGAGATGGAACATACGGCGCTGTCGTTCGCTGTATTCTAAGGTAGTGGAGATGGAACATACGGCGCTGTCGCAACGAGCAAAGCTAGCTTGGCTAAAGGATGGTGACCAATGCTCCTCGTATTTCTTTCGTAGGGTGGCCATGGGCGCGCTACGAATCGTATCGTTGCTCTAGAAGATGCGACGAGGGTCTTGTTGGATGAACCGTACCAAATTGAGGGGGAGCTGATTGGGTTCCACCAGGAGCTTTTAGGACACTCCATCCATTCGACGCCGATAGCAGTGGCGGACGTGCAAGCTGCAGTCACGCGCATGCTTTCCCCAGCGGATGCGCAATCTATGATCGGCCCACTGGATGGTAAGGAAGTACGAGACGCGCTCTTCTCTATTGGGGACGAGAAGGCGCCTGGACCGGATGAGTATACAGCTGCCTTTTTCAAAGCGGCTTGGGAAACAGTGGGCGAGGAAGTGGTGAGGGCTGTACAGGATTTCTTTAGGACGGGCAAGCTTCTCAAGGTGCTTAATAGTACCCTTATCACGTTGATCCCGAAGATTGAGACGCCGCGACGGCCAACGGAGTTTATACCTGGTAGGCGCATCAGCGATAACATCCTATTGGCACAGGAGTTATGTCTGGGATATAAGTCGAAGGGAAGGCCGCCGCGAGCTATATTCAAGATTGATCTAGCTAAAGCTTACGACAAGGTGGAGTGGACGTTCTTAGTGGCTGTACTTGAGGCTATGAGGTTTCACCCAACTTTCATTGGGTGGATTCGAGCTTGTGTGACGACGACGGCATTTTCGCTGAACCTGAATGGGCAGGTGGTCGGATTCTTTGAGGGGAAGAGGGGAATACGGCAGGGAGATCCCATATCGCCCTATCTTTTTACTCTGGTTACGGAGGTGTTGTATGGGATGACCACCTTATGTATTGAGGAGGAAACCGAGGTTTACTTACCATTGGCGATGTGAGTCGATGCGATTGGCCTCGCTGACTTTTGCGGACGACCTACTGCTCTTCAGTCATGCGGATGTTGTATCGATTGGTGTGCTGAAGGATGCTCTGGGGCGCTTTGCGGCTCTATCAGGGTTATTCCCAAACCCGGACAAGAGCGAGATGTACTTGTCACGACGGGCGGAAGGGATGACATCGCAGATTCAGACACTGATGGGTTATAGAGAGGGACATCTTCCAGTCCGCTACCTGGGGGTACCGCTTATCACCACACGCCTGTCGCTTGCTGACTGTGCACCGTTATTATATAGAGTAGACCAACGCATAGGCTCCTGGCTTAACCGGACGCTGTCGTACGCCGGCCGACTCCAGCTGGTTAAGTCGGTGCTTCAAGCTTTACATGCATACTGGTCAGGGGTTTTCTTGCTTCCTAAAGGTGTTGTTCGAGCTTTGGAGACGCAATTTAGGAAGTTCCTTTGGGGGGATCGACGGCAAAGGTGGCGTGGGATGTCCTCTGTCTCCCAGTTTCTGAGGGGGGAATGGGCCTTCGATCCATTGGGGTTGATAGCAGGGCGCTGCTCATGAAGCAATTGTGGAGTGTGCTCACAAGATCTCCTGAATCGGATTGGGTGGAGTGGCTATACAGAACGCGTCTGCATTCTCGATCGGTGTGGGATCTCGCTATCTCGCCGAACGATGCGTGGAGTTGGCGGAAGTTGATGCAGCTGAGACCAGTGGTACGTTCACTTATTACATTTAGGGTAGCTGAGGGCTCGACTATATGGCTATGGAAGGACCCATGGCTGTTGAATGTACCGTTACTGGAGAGGTTTCGTCGAGGGCCTATTGCGATGGGTCTGCCTGCTGATTCACGCCTGAGCGCGGTTATTACGGACCACGGCTGGAATTGGCCAGGGCAAGGCTCGGTAGAGTATATTGAGATAAGTAGACTCCTACCTCAGGTTATTCGTGGTGATCAGGATGGGGTGATTTGGACATGCTCATTAACGGGAATCATGACGGCCACATCGGCAAGGGCTGCGATTTGGCCTAGGAGGGAACCCATGGGTTGGACCACAATATTTGGGGGGCCTTTGAAGATTCCACGCCATGAGTTCATTCTCTGGTTAGGCATTCAAGATAGGCTGTCGACTAGAGATAAGCCTTGGGTTGCTCAAAGGACAGGAACACCGGCGTGCGTCCTTTGTATTGAGTTGCACTTCGAGATGGCCCAGCACCTATTCTTCGAGTGTTCGTTTTCGCGCCAGTGCCAGCGCCTGCTGAGGAGACGTATTCGGTGGGCATGGCCATATCGGGAGTGGAGAGCGGGGATTCGATGGGCATCGGCTAAATGGCATGGGCGACATCTTCTTCATGCAGCTTAGAGGCATGTGCTTGCGTAGCTGGTCTATTACATCTGGGGGCGCGGAACAAGCTATGGAAGGAGGGGATCGTGACAACACCTAATCGACTTGTCGGATGTGTACTCGCTTTGGTCACCATGCGTATTAGTGGTCGGCCACTAAATATGCTCTCCAAAGATTGGCTATACGTCGACTGTGGAGGATTGCATGGTAGTTGGCTGAGATTGGATTTTATTATCGTCTTGTCTTGTGTTCCCAGTAGCATGTTACTGGTTGACTGTGCGGAGTTATTCTCCCACCCATCATGTACTTTTTCTTCATATTTATATTAGGAACCTTACACCAAAAAAATTGTCAAAAGGCTGCGACACTGCCCGGAATACCACAGTTGAACGGTGTGTCCGGATGCATAAATGGAACTATGTTGGATAAGGTTCGGTCTAAGCTGAGCTATACAGACCTTCCCCACATCGTTGTGGGATTATGCCTTGTTGACAACGGCACACAATAGATGTCCTACAAAGTCTGTCAATCGTATTCCGTATCAGATATGGACAAACGAGCTCGAATCACATTAGAATTTGGGGTTGCCCCGCATTTGTAATACCCCGTGAAATTAATACGTAATTAGTGCTTAAATATATTTGTGAGTGTTCGAAAAGAAGTTGATTTCGGACAAAACGGATTTTTCGGGACTGAGCGAAAATAATTACTAGGCCCGAAAATTAGATAAAATACTATGGGCTGAAAAGGCCCAAGAGATAAATAAGAAACGAATATATGAAAAGAAGTCAAAGAATTAATAAATGGCCCAAGTTAATTATTGAAGCCCATGTAACTGTTTTGCTTAACCCAAATGACTTGAGGATGAGAATGAGATTGCTTAGTGACAACGCAAAGTCAAGTTGGAATTCATCACCACCTTTACTTGATAAATGACACCCTTGATAATACTTATCCAAAACCAACGTGAGAAATACAAGGACAAAAGAAGGAGTCGAACAGAGAAGCAAATTTGGCAAAGCTCACATCAACGGGATTGTTTAAACGTAACTAAGGAGGTGAGAATCTCAACTAACAGCTTTTATATTTATTTATTTGCATGGGCTAGAGGATTAACTAAAGCGTAAGGTGTACTAGGTGACGATCAAGGCAATTGACGAGTTTTGATAAGCTTGAGCAGATTTCAACCTAGGAAATTAGTCCAAATTTAGCTTTGAAGTGAGGTAGGTGGTTTTAAACCCCTACAACCCGTATTATTTTCTGGAAAAGTATTAAAATTCGAGTGGAACGCCATTCGAATTTAAGGTTTCAAGTTTTATGATTTTGTAAATTTTGTGGCATTTCGCGGATTGTGAGATAGCGCCGGGCCAATTTTGGGTTTCGCGGGTCGATTCGAGTTCGCGGGGTGATTCCTGTGATAGAAATCGGGCGATTCGCGAGTTCACTCGGGCTTCGCGCGTCAAATTGGGCGATTCGCAGTTTCGACGAAAGCCTCGCAAATTCGAACGTTGACTCGAAAGTACACGGGTTGACCAATTGAAATCGGGCGATTCGCGCAACTCAGCGACTTATTTCGCGAAGTCGGGTGTTGATCCACAATTTTTGCGGGTCGACCAATTTTTAAAATGTGGAATCGGGCGAATCTTGGTTTGGGCTTTGACCAGAGTTGACTAGCGGATTTAATTTTGGGCGTTTGCCCTATTTCAGGCCCAATACCTTTAAATAAAATTATTTTCAGCCCAAATCAATATTAAAATAAAAAATATTTTCGTACTATGACTTATATTTTTGGGTCAACCCATTTTTTAAATATTTTAATATTATTTTTTAATTTAAAACGTTCGGCCTAGTTTAATAATTGTACGAGTTATGTGATACGTGTTATATGTGATCGAATATATGTGCATTTTCACGACATGCACGTGAGAGATTGTTGTACCGTATTTGTACGGTGACACCTTACGGTGTCGGATGAGTTGTGTAGAGTTACCATTATTGGTCGTCAAGTTTAGACTCGCGTGGCACCTAGTGGGAGATAGGGTTTGCGACACCTGTCTACTCGGGATTGAGCCACCCCAGGTGTATACCACCGGATATATTTGGCTCAGGGACGGCAGACAGACGTGAGATTCCTGTCTACCCGGGTTAGTGGTACACTACCCGAGGAAAAGCCGTCGGGTGGATATTGAGTGCGGAAGGAGCGACCTGGCACGGCTGACGTGGGCTACCGCATGGTTTATGGCGTACTTTTCCATTGCGGGCGTGGGTGCCGAGTCTAGCCGAGGGCCCTGCTATGTGTTGAGACGTGACGTAGAATCGTGCGTGCATTTTATTATATTGTAAGGTTTTAGGATTGGGTTGAGTGCACGCACGCATTGCATGTTTTTACTACCACCTACTGGGCAATTTTGCTCAGGGTTCTATTTTTGTAGATAATACCGAACCCGACACCGTGAGTGTTAGGGTGAGACGTAGAGCCGAATGGCGGCGGTGACTCGACGGGCCTTTGAGGGCGGCACAGTACATGGGATGCGACCTGTGGGGAGGCGTAGTGTAGCATAGTCGGGTTCAGATTTTTGGGGCTTCGGCCCGTTGTATCATAGTGACGTGTTTTGTAAACCCGACTTTAGATTATATATGTACATTATTTTCTTTAAAAAGTTTTGATAAACGTGTCCTCCGCGACTTTCGTTGCGGAAATCCGCCAATTATTCCAATTAAGAAGTAGGGTCTCCATAGGTAGTATCAGAGCTTAGGTTTAGATTCTGAAGACTGTCCATATGCCGCTCAGAAGTCGGGAGAATCAGCCTTGCCTGTAAGTGTTACGTGTTAATGTGATTATGTGTTCTTATGTTCTTGTTTATGTATTGTATAGTATTTGGAAATGTCGAGAGGACGACCGGGACGAGAGCTTTTAGGAGAATCAAGTCGTAGGGATGAACCTGAGTCCCCGACTCGTGAACGTGACACTATCCATCGTCTGACTGAACTGATTCAATGACAGTCAGACCAGATCAATGACCTGATCAATCATCGAAGCTCATCTGAACATCGTTCCTCCCGACAGCCTGATCGCGTGGAGATCATTGGAAGAGATTCTATAAACTAAACCCCCCAACTTTCGCCGAGGCCGCTAATCCTGCAGTGGCCGAAGATTGGATCGGCACCATCGAAGATCTCTTTATCTATAGTCGCGTGCCGAATAATGAAAAGGTGTTGTGTGTCGTTTCCCTGCTTCGGGGAAGCGCGCGCTTTTGGTGGAACACCGTAAAGGTGTTAGAAGACCCTGCTGCTACGACATGGGAGCGATTTAGAGAGCTTTTCTTCGATAAGTATTTCACTGCTCACGACCAGGAGCAGCGGATGTACGAATTTATGAACATGAAGCAAGGACGCATGCCAGTTACGGAGTACATTCGCATATTCGAGGAGCTATCCCGCTTCGCCCCACATCTCGTAGCAACTAATACTCTGAAAGTGACAAGATTCCTTCGGTGGCTAAAACCCGAGTTCTATTGAGATTTGAGTGTAGCGGGTGTACGACAGGTTTTCGCCAAGCAACGGAGCGAGCATTGATAGCGGAACAGGCAGAAGGAGTAGTGAAAGAGTCCTTGGAAGCAAGTCGAAAGAGAGAAGGACAGCGAGTAGGAGCGAGCCAGAAACGGCAATTCTTCGGCAAGGGCCTGAAGAATAAAGGCCATCGACCGGGTCAGCAAAATTGGCGCCCGAGCTTTAATCAGGGATCGACCAACGTCCCTAATCGACCCCCGATCCAGTGCCCCGCTGCCAACAGTGCGGCGAAACCATTTTGGCATCTTTAACAGACCACGACCGGTGCAGACTCTGCAATGTTTCCAGTGCGATGAGATCGAACACGTTGCACGGACTTGTACGAGAACTCAGCCTCTATTGCAAATCAGCCGCAGAATCTGATTCGACCTCCACCTGTACCTGCACGAGTTTTCACATCGACGAACGAAGAGGCGGAGGCGAACCCAGCCGTAGTTACGGTATGTTGAATATCTTTCACGTACCATCTTCGGTTCTGATTGACTCTGGAGCCACACATTCGTTTGTGTCGCCTACTTTCGTGACTAGGGCGGGAATCTATCCCACCCATTCTTCATGCAATTTCAGTGGTAGAAAATTGTCCCGTTAGTATTGAGAATGAAAAGGGATGTCGCTGCTTTCGTAAGCCGATGTCTGACCTGTCAGCAGATCAAAGCGGAACATCAAAGGTCGGCAGGAATGTTGCAACCATTGACGACACCCGAGTGGAAGTGGGACCACATAATAATAGATTTTGGTTGGGTTACCACAAACCGTAAAAGGTCACGACGCAATTTGAGTGATTGTCGACGGATTGACCAAGTCCGCCCATTTTCTGCCGATAAACCAAACATATTCCATGGAGAAGTACGCAGAGTTGTACATCCAAAAAATAGTGCGACTTCATGGAATCCCGAAGTCAATCGTTTCAGATCGAGATTCGAGATTTCTGTCTCAATTCTGGGTGAGTTCACAGAAAGCGACGAGGACTAAGTTGTCCTTTAGCTCAGCCTATCATCCCCAGACTGACGACAATCGGAACGGACAATCCAGACACTTGAAGACATGTTAAGGGCGTGTGTCCTGGACTTCCAATGAAGTTGGAGTAAGTGCCTCCCGCTGATCGAATATTCGTATAACAACAACTATCAAGTGACGATTGGGATGGTGCCGTACGAAGTCTTGTACGGGCGTAAATGTCGATCCCCAGTTCATTGGGATGAAAACGACGAGAAGGCGCTGTTAGGTCCCGAAATGGTTCTTGAAATGACTGAAGCTGTTGCAAAAATTTCGGGAGAGAATGCAAACGGCCCAAAGTCATCAGAAGAGTACGCAGACAAAAGACGAAGTGGAATTCGAGGAAGGTGATCAAGCCTTTTTGAAGATATCGCCTATGAAAGGTGTAACACGTTTCGGACGAAAAGGAAAGCTGAGTCCGAGGTATATAGGTCCTTTCAATATTTTTTTTGGAAAGTGTCACTAAAAACAAGGAAAACAGGGGTACAAAACAGCGTGCATGATATCGCTCATGACGCACCAAACGGTAACGAGACATCCGACCAGAAAGCACCAAGACAAGGAAACCCAGACAACCTACAGGTCCCAGCATAAGAGACCAAAGCCAAACAAGCAAAATACAATCCAAACAAAGGCAAAGTAGTTGTCCAAAAACCATAACCATCAACCGGTTCCTGACACCAGATGCAGTGTCAGCAGGGAAACCAAGCCAGGTGCCATGAACAGCGCCGAAGCACTCAAGAAGACAACACGCCTGGGGTTGGCACGGCGAAAGAGGTGGGGCAACTTTGCAAGAATATTGCAAAGCATTGCACATGCCAGGCTGGTCGGAAAGGGGGCGCATAAACGCCGACCCCAGTTTTCCAACGGGAGGGGGGAAACGCCGTAAGGCCCGGGCCACCGCACCATGACCGCAGCAGTCACATCGACAACCCAGAGAATAGCAACCCAAAACAGCCAGCCCTACATCACCAAAATAGAGAAAAAGGGAGGGGGGTAAACCCAAGGGAAACAGGTGAGGAGGACAGACGAAAGGAGGAAAGTTAAATATGCTCCCTTTCAAAGTCGGAAGCGATGGTCCATCCCAGCGAGACATCCGGTGTCATCCATCCCGCTAGTGACCTACCAGGAGATGTGCCACACGCGGCGAAGGGCCCTAGCTTGGAGTTGATACTTGGTCTTTATTGTAGACAATCGCAAGCAGAGTAGGGTTTCAATCTCAGCAGTAATTTGCTCCGGGGTGCGTCGTCGTCCATCATGCCATCTCATGTTTCGCTCCGTCCAAAGGTGATAGACAAGCGAGGCGATGACATGTCGAGGTCCCAACCAAGCGAGATGTCGCCCTTTCCAGCGATGAGCAGCCCAGTGAATCCCCTCGAACCAGTCCCTTCTCGGCCAGCTAAACCTAACCCTGCCACGCATGATAGAAAAGCAACGTCTAGTGAAGCTACACTCAAAAAATAAGTGTCTAGTCGTTTCCTCCAGTTGGTCGTCACACAATAGACATAACGGTGTCCCCGCGGCCGCCGCCACCCAAGCCTTATCGCGAGTAGCCAGTTTATCTCGAATCGCCATCCAGAGTATAAACTCGTGCTTCGGAATAGCCAGTGGCCCGCCAAACAGATTGCGCCAATGGACAATAGGTCTTCGCAGTCTCAAGCTATCCCTTGCCGATTTAGTCGTGAACTGTCCATCTACCGTGGCCGTCCAACGAACTCCATCACTCTCCGCCGGGTGAACCTGTGGAAGTAAAGGAGCAAATTCAATATATTCAACAGTAGTTAGACCAGGCCAATTCCAACCCTCTTCGTTGATGACAGCACTGAGCCTCGAGTCGATTGGAAGCCCCATTACCATGGGCCCACGGGGGAATCTATCGACCAACGGGGTTCTTTTTGAAAAGACACTGAAATACGTAATTTTTAGACTCTAATTCATCTTCTGGGCTGGGTTCCCGCCTGGCCGATTGATCCGATGAGATTCAGGAAGAAAGATGTTCCAATCGTGGGAACGCTTTCTGTAAACTGGAGTTAGAGCATGGTAGGAGATTGAGTATACATGCGTGTTTTTCTTTATACCGAGTTTGGTCTTGTGGCGGGAACAAGGAAATTTTTGAAATTCACTCGTTCCAACGGGGAACCTGGGAGACCATTTCAATACTTCCGCTGCGTCCGGGAAAGGCCTCGGTCACCCGGGGTTTCCCAACAGTGGGAGCCATGGGTCAGTCCAAAGAAACGTGTTCTCCCCATTCCCTATGTGGAAGTCAAGGAGAGGCCGGATTAGGTGTCGTAGTTTAAGCAGCTTCCTCCAACTCCAAGAAGCCCGAGCATTGGGTCTTATAGACCATAAGGAGGTATTATGCAATCTTGTGTTTCGGATCCAAGTTGCCCAGATGGACGCTTCTTCTCCACTAAGCAGGCTCCAAAGAAGACGCATCATTAAAGCTTTGTTGTCCGTCTCATAGATCTGATTCCAAGGCCACGTTCCTCCACAGGTAAGCAAATGTCTGCCCAGGTCACTTTAGCAGTGGATCCTCTCCAGAGAAACGCCCTGAATCGTGATTCGATAGCCTTGATGACTCCTTTGGGAAGCATGAAAACCCCAGCCCAATAAGTATGAAGCCCCAGGAGCACGGATTTAATCAGTTGGACTCGCCCAGCATAGGATAGTGAATGGTGAGTCCAGGAGCCTAACCGACGGTCAACCGCAGTGATAAGAGGCGCACAGTCAGCAATGGTCAACCGCGACGTGATCAGCGGTACACCAAGGTAGCGGACAGGGAGCGATCCCGTCGAGAACCCCATGATGGCTTGTAGCGTTCCCTTAATTCCCTCGCCACGCTTGGAGATGTACATCTCACTCTTGCTTGGATTAGTGCGCAGGCCCGATATAGTCGCAAAGTGATCGAGACTCTCCTTAAAGACACGCACGGAACCCTCGTCCGCATGGGAGAATAGAAGAAGGTCATCGGCGAAGGAGAGCATGAACATATTTGTGGGTTCACATCGCCAATGGTATCTAAAGCATCCACTTTGCCTAATCCGTTCCTGAATAATGCCATGCAAAACTTCCATAACCAAGGTGAAGAGATAAGGAGATATTGGGTCACCTTGGCGAAGACCACGGCGTCCTTTGAAGTATCCTGCGGGCCGCCCATTGATATTAATAGAAAAGTATGTAGTCGTAAGACAGGCTCGGATCCATCCTATGAATATGGGGTGGAAGTGGAGCGCCTCAAGTGTGATCAGTAGGAAGTCCCACTCGACCATGTCGTAAGCCTTGGCAAGATCCACTTTGAACGCCACTCTTTCGGGTAGCCCCACGCTGTTATACCCATGGCAGACTTCCTGGGCCAAAAGGATGTTGTCGGTGATACGGCGGCCAGGGATAAATGCCGTCTGTGTAGGGTTCACGAGCTTCCCCAAGCAGCCACGAAGCCGGTTAGCAATCACCTTCGAGATGATCTTGTAGAGGACATTGCAGCATGATATGGCCTGAAATCCCTCGCAGTCCAAGGATTCTCGCACTTTGGGATGAGGGTGATTAGGGTCGAATTTAGCTCACCAAGTAGATGACCGCTCCTGAAGAATTCCTTAATTGCATGTGTGACATCTGTTCCTACAATATCCCAAGCATGTTTGTAGAACTTAGCCGAGTAGCCATCCGGCCCAGGGGACTTGTTGTCGCCAATGGAGAACAAGGCCTTCCTAATCTCCGTATCGGTAAACGACCCGACCAGCGAATCCGCTTCAACTGAGGTAAGCATCCTGGCGAGGTAGGGAGCCACCTCAATGGGGCGAGATAGGCAACACGGCTAGAGTGGCCGAGAATGTCAGTGTAGTAGCGCACTATTTCAGCCCTGACAGGTTCATCCCCTTCAATGGTAGCACCAGCGTTATTTTCAATGGACAGCATGCGATTGATCACTCTACGTACCGCCACCTTCTTAAAGAAAAAGCGGTACACTGGTCGCCATCTTTCAACCAAGAAACCTTCGCACGTTGAACCAAAGCGGAGTGTTCCATATCCACAGCCTTAGCATAAGCAAATCTGCATCTTTTTTCAAGGAGTAGTAGTTGAGGCTCCATAGGGTATGCGATAGAAGTTCTTGGGCCACAGGAATTGCCTAGCTGCAACGACATTACGATTCAGCTCTCCCTTGTCACGCCGAAGTTTCTTTAATTTCTGTTTGAGCGCTTTAAGTCTCTTAACAACCCCATACATAGGGTACCCCGCCTCCTCGCGCATCCAGATCTCCTCCACTAATGGAATGAATCGCGGGTCCTGAGTGAGGAAATTATCGAAACGGAACGTATTTCCCCGCGCCCTTGGTGGAGATTCCGCTTCCAAAATAAGGGGGAGTGGTCGGAAGTGGCAGGCGCAGCACACCTGTAAGCTAGCTCTCCAATGCTAGCGACCGAAGAAGGGTTCCCGAGCATCCTATCCAATCGCCTCCAAATCCCTGAGTTCCTGCTCTGCTGATTATACCAGGTGAAGAAAGAGCCAAGTCGTGGCAGATTCACAAGATCCGAGGAGATCAAGCACTCATTCATCTCTTGGCAGCCTCGGGTAGCAATTCCCCCTCTCGCCTCCGTTTGGTCAATGATGGCATTGAAATCACCCATGACCACCCATGGGTGCGGTGCACGAATACTAGAGGTAGCCGTAAGGTCCTCCCAAAGCGCCCGTCGTTCCGTCCGAAGGTTATGGCCATAAACAAAGGTAGTATAGAATTCCAATCCCCCATCAAGGATGCAAATTTTGCAATGGACGGTCTGAGTGGTAGACGCTTCAATCGTAACTCCAATAGTATGTGGATCCCATCCCAACCAAATGCGTGCGGCCGGCCCTTCCTCGTAGTCATAGAACCAGTTCCAACTAGCCTTGATAGAAGTAGTAATGATGTTGCATTTTGCTCAGAAACCCTAGTCTCAATTAGCCCTAACAATTTAAGATTGTATCGTGTGATCATTTCCCCCACCGCCCATTTGTGGTCTAACCTGTTTAGACCATGTGTGTTCCAAACGGCGACTGGGATCATTTAGACCCGTCGTGAAGGGCTGCTGTAGGACCCTTATTCTCGGTGGTGTGCCATTCCAACTCCGCAAGGACTGCGAACTGGTTATGGTCTTCAGGTGCGTGCCCCGTAGTAGAGACTCTGCTTGTCGAGCATTCCACATTGGGTTGTCGTTCCCTTCCTCTGCTAGGTGTAGCTGCCTGGATACTAGCAACCCTGTCCCGCCTTTCCTCCGTGGGCATGTTCGCCTCCTCCAACACAGCCTTTCCTTTGTCCTCACTAGTCCCTACCAACCTCGCATGCGGTCGGATGTAGCGGGCAGCCCTGTGTGGGTCGTGTAGGCTCGGTTGCTCCCTGGGCCGTGTAGCACCTTGCTGGGCTGTTTTCCTAGGTTGTGGTCGAGTGGGTTGAGGAGGTCAGCCTTGGTTTTTGGGGCACGTCCCGGCTCCATGGGTCCACGAGGCGCATTTCTCGCACTTCTTGGGTCGTCATTCATACTCAGCCCGGATGGGCACCACATGGGATGCAGTCCCTTCCTTTGTCGGAATTCTAACATTGAATTGCTCCACAAAAGGTGTCTCTAGGGACTTCTCAACACATATGCGGGCGTACTCAAGCCACTCAGCTTTGGCCGTCATGGCGTCAGCGAAAGGTTTGCCAAGTACGCTTGCCACGATTCCAAGTCCCTCGCGGGTCCACAGCTCCGATGGGACATTACGTAATTTGACCCAAAGTGGGACAACCACATGTTGCTTCTTCTCAAAAGGCATGCCTATCCTCCAAGGCTCCAAGAATAGAGGTTGCCCTTGCATGATCCAAGGACCTCCTTCCAACACCGTCGTAGACGCATCAGTAGTCGCAAATCTGAATTTGAAGAATCCATTTATCGTCGTGCGCACTTCGACAAGGTCTCTCCAGGTAGAACGGGCAAATAGTTCAACATGAGGGAAGTATGGCCTCTTCCCCAGAAAATACCCCACAAGGGTATTATCACATCTAGCAGTCCCTTTTTGAATCACGTCCCATAAGAAGGGTTGTTATGGCCACACCATCGATCAATGTAGGTTCCGTATACGATAGGCTAAGGCGTGTCGGGCTAGCACGCAGCGGCGGAGATCGGTTCACAGTGGCGCCTTGGGTAATAGCCGCATAGGAAGGGTTGTTATGGACTCCTATCGATCCTTGGAATGTCGTCCCCGACCCGGTGGCGGTATTGGTTGTCTCAGCCGCAAAGGGAGGGTTTCCGACGTCGCTAGCACAAGTCCATGACGTCTTCCATGTATCCACGTTACGGAAGTACGTTCCGGACCAAAGTCAAGTGTCACGAAATGAAGCACTTCACCAGGAATTGAAACCGGACTTGAGTTACGAAGAAAGATCGGTAGAAATTTCAATGTACGAGGTGAAGCGACTTTGAAATAAGAGCATCCCCTAGTGAAGGTCCTGTGGCGGAACCAGATAATGGAGGAAGCCACTTGGGAACGAGAAGACGAAATGCGCGAGAAGTACCCCGAGTTGTTTTCGACGACTTAAATTCGGGGAGGAAATTTCATTAAAGGGGGAGGATGTAATACCCGTAAGATTAATATGGAATTAGTGCTTAAATATTTTTGTGAGTGTTCGAAATTAATGAAGATGATTTCGGACAACGGATTTTTTGGGATTGAGCGAAAATAATTACTAGGCCCGAAAATTAGATAAAATACTATGGGCTGAAAGGCATAGAAAGCCCATGAGATAAATAAGAAATGAATATATGAAAAGAAGTCAAAGGAATAAATAAATGGCCCAAGTTAATTATCGAAGCCCATGTAACTGTTTAGCTTGACCCAAATGACTTATGGATAAGATGAGATTGCTTACTGACAAGGCAAACTCACGTTGCAATTCATCACCACCTTGTCACTTGATAAATGAAACCCTTGATAATACTTATCCAAAACCAACGTGAGAAATACAAGGAGAATTTGGCAAAGGTCACATCAACGGGATTGTTTAAACGTAACTAAGGAGGTGAGAATCTCAACTAACAGCTAATATATTTATTTCTTTACATGGGCTAGAGGATTAACTAAAGCGTAAGGTGTACTAGGTGACGATCAAGGCAGTGGAGAAGTTTTGATAAGCTTGAGCAGATTTCAACCTAGGAAATTAGTCCAAGTGTATCTTGGAAGTGAGGTAGGTGGTTTTAAACCCCTACTGTAGGACCCGAGTCCCCGCAAACTAGGTCGGTCAATAAATTATGTTCATGACCTAAATGATTACGTGTTTATTTGCGCGCATGTTATATGTTTACGTGACTTTGCGACTTTTGTGCTCGTGATTGTTATGAGAATTACGTGCAAATATGTGCCCTTGACTATGTGCTTACGATGACCCCAAGCTCATGAGAGGGATTTTCGAAAATAATGAAGGAAAAAGGGATGATGAAAATAGTTAGTTAATGATAGTGGGCTAGAATGGAAATTAGACTACACCATTTTGGGCTATAATTTTTATACTTAGGCCCAACACATTGAAGTCAAACTTTAAAGGACAAAATTCCCTAATTTAGGGAAGAACGCCTACCCTATGCTTCACCCACCATATGTAACAAAATATCTAACGAAACAATCAGACTATCCTAATCACACCTAAGAAAACTCACGAAAATTAAAGAGAAAGAACAAGGAGCAAGAGGTCGAGAGGAGTTCAATCCAAGAACATTTCAAGTAGCCAAGGTCTCAAGTTGGTAAGCGAAATATCAACCCTAAACTTTGCAAATTCCGTAAATTAGAATTCCTTAGATGCGTAATCACATGATAGTCACAAAGCTTAGGAAAATTAGGTGTGACAAAGATGCGAAAACCCTAGGTGTGAAGTATAAACTCATATCAAGGTCTTTACTTTAGGCAAATTAGGATCGGATGGTTCATTGTATGACTTAGGACTTATAATTTTGCCCTTGAGTAGGAACCCCAGGATTCTAAGGTAAAAGAAAGGATGGGATTTAGGAGTTTCAACTGGATTAATGATATGAAAGTAGTTCGATGGGCAATGAACTTGAGTTTCGATCGAAAGTAACTAGCCAAAAGGGCTTTCGATCGAAAGTAGGGAAAAACCAATCTAGGGTTTTGGGCGATACTTGAACATAGTAAAACAAGTTTCGATCGATTTTCAGATTAGTAATTCGGGCGACCCATGAGTTTCGACCGAATCTCACCTTAACACCCTAGAATCCATCGAAACCCCACCCCAAGCCCATGCAATCGATCGAAAGTGGCCAACCACTATGCATGGCATCGAGCGAAACTTAGATGACGTCATGATGACGTCAGACACGGCGAAAACTCACTCGCACACACATGCAACGTCGGGCGAAACTGGGATGATGTCACGATGATGAAATCGCTCGGCGAAACTCACCTCTTCACTATGCGTGGTTTCAGGCGAAACCAAACCACGACACCCATCGATCGAAAGTGGGATTTGATGCACACCGATCGGGCGAAAGGCAGGTGACGTCATGGTGATGAAAGAGCACGGCGAAACCCCTCTCACATTTCATTCCATCAATGAAAGTGAGCACAATCGAGTGACCCACGAATTTCGACCGAAACTAACCCTAATGTGCTAGAATCGATCAAAACCTTATACCATGCCCCACCATATCGATCGAAAGTGATCTTTTAACCATACGTGGTTTCGATCGAAGCCCTGATGATGGCACACTGACGTTGGAACTCGACGAAACTAACCCTAAGTTTGAAGAATCGGGCGAAACTCATGCAAATTAGGAACTAAATTGGGCGAAATGCAGCACTAACAACTTCCAACTTTCGCCGAGCTTTTCATGAAAGGAATTGCAATGCTTTAACTTAGAATTTATTTAAGGGTAGCAACTTAGGTGTGATCGAGCAAATAGAAGTTTCGATCGAAACTAAATCCTAATTGATAAACCTTCGCCGAGATATATAAGTAAGGGTCGAAATTAAACTCTAACATAGTCTAGGATGGAAATCAAAGGACTTAGGAAATTTATTGAGACAAATCGAATGGCTTGGAATTTAGGGAATTAATGTAAGTCGAAATACTAGTATGACGAAAATTAGTTATTTCAACGAGTTAGCTAAGGAAGGCAATGTTACTAACATTCTAACCCTTTTTATTTAAAAGGGTCATACGTTAGGGACGTTACGAGGAAGTACGCTAGTTAAAGTTTGGACGACAGGTAAGTAGAAATTCAACTACGACACGTAACTTACTTGCGCATGATATACGTGCTTATGTGACTCTATGTGAACCTTGTACGATATGATACGCATTACGTATGAAGTCATGATATGCATATTTATATGAACATGACATGAACATTTGCACGCATAAGTTGTACGAAAGACATGAGGTACGAGCGTGCATAAGATCGCCTGTGTGCTATGGATATTCGCCGATATTGGCGTCTGTTGTCGACTCAATGAAGAGTCACGGCTCTTCTATGCGACCATGGCGATACGATGCCAATTTACCTGTTATGATAGGTAGGGGGAATACCCCATACGCGGGAGATGCAACCTGGAAGATGTGACCCGAGGCATGCACTACACAGAGGGAACCTCTGGGGTTAGTGACCTCGGTGTTGGCTACCAGTGAGAAGCGTCCGCGTGGAGGCCACACTGAGTAAGGGAAGATTCCTTCGGGTGACCTTCTAGTGTGTGAACCTCCACATATGTAAGAATCCCTTGTGGATTAGAGCTCTATGAAATGGCGCATAGTAAGATAGAAAGCTGAGGGCCCATATGACGTATGAGTCTAAAAGAGTATGATCGTTAGTAAGCGATGGCGTGGATTGTCGATCGTTAGGACACGTGCATACATGCATTATTTCTGCTTACTGAGCCACGGTGGCTCATTCCTTACGTTACGTGTTGTAGGTACTAGCGATCACGGTACGTGATCTGTTATGGTGCAAGGCCTATCTATGGAGCTTCCGGCTTTTGAATTGGAAGCGTGTGTATGAATGACGACCTATGAAGGCCGGGCGCATAGGAGTTTTTGCTATGCATGTACACACCTTCCTTGTAAATAGGACTTGAAGGAATGTTGAAAGACTTAAGAAATTTTTTTGACTTGTATGTATGACTTCTAGGTTAAAAATGGAAAAATTTTATGCACATTTTCACGTATCCTCCCAAATAAATGTACGTAAAACACTTAGGACTAATAGAAAGTACGGATCGGGGTTAGCGGGTCCCGACAGAGTGGTATCAAAGCTTCGGTCACAGGTCCTGTAGACTGTCCATACACACACACTCAAAAGCACGTAAGCGGCCTTGCTAGTAAGTATTATGCTATGTGAAGTTCTTTGTATGGTTTGATTTATTGGCTTAGGAAGTGTCAGGATAGGTCGAAACAATGGTAAGACTTAGGGGTGAGGGCAGTAGGGAAACAGATCAAAGTAGGGATACTACTAACCCTACCGATAGCCGGGATGCTACCATCCTGCAACTAACGGAATTGGTCCGGCAACAGTCGGCCCAAATCCAGCAGCTGATCCAACAGTAAAATGCTGGAGTACAATCAGCTAGCGGATCTCCCCCGCCTAAACGAATTGAGATGATCGGGGAAAGATTCCGAAAGCTTAACCCCCCATCATTCAAGGATGTCGTAGACCCTACTTCGGCAGAGGACTGGCTTAGGACGCTGGAAAATATGTTCCAGCACAGTCGTACCCCAGAAGCTGAAAAGGTCATGTGCGCTGCCTACCTACTGAGGGGGAGTGAGGGACACTGGTGGGACACCATCTCAGCCATCGAGAGTCGAGTTACGATGATCTGGGATCGGTTTAAGGAGCTTTTCCGAGGGAAGTACTACACCGCCCCCGTCCGAGTCTAGAGGATGAACGAGTTCATCAATCTTCGCCAAGGAGCAATGACAGTGGCGGAATACATCAAGAAATTCGAGCAACTATCAAGGTTCGCCGCTCATATGGTGAGCACGGACGCGCTCAAGATCGAGCGATTCATGGAGGGATTGAAGCCAGAGTTGTATAGAGATGTGAGCTGGCGGGAATTCAGGGAGCCACGTACACACAAGTGGCGGAGAGGGCATTAGTGGCGGAGCAAGCCGAGGCTAGAATTGCTCGCGCCCAAGAAGCAAAATGCAAATTCATACAAGGGCCACAAGAGAGCGGAGGCAACCAAAAGCTGCAGTTTATCGCCAAGGGTGGGAAGCAGAAATTTTAGAATCGACCAGGACCACCCCAACAGTCCAACCCAAATCAGGGTAGATCCTAACTAAACCTACCCGTATGTCCAAAGTGCGCACGAAGGCACACTGGAGTCTGCTAATCCCAGAACGCGACCTGCTTCAAATGTGGCAAGACGGGCCACTATCTCAAAGCATGCCCAGAGAATGGATCTGGAAGCCAAGCTGGGAACCAGGCAAAACAACTAATGGTACCGGCCCGGGTTTATACGATCACGTCCGAGGAAACAGAAAACAACCCGGCCGTAGTGACAGGTACCATCCTCTTTTTTTTGGAAAGAGTCGCTAAAAAAGGAAAACAGGAGTTACAAGCAGCGTGCATGAAATCGCTCATGATGCACCAAACTAGAATAAACACCGACCAGCCGGTACCAAAGACCGGGCGACCCAGACAACCTACAAGGTCCCAACATAACCCACACCAAAGAATACAACAATAAGGGGGAGTATTCATGACAAGACACGAGGTCATCCGTAACAAGGCAACATAGGTGTCGACAAACCGCATCCAACAACAGGCTCCTGGCACCAGGTGTAGTGCCAGCAGGGAGGCCCGGCTAAGTGCCAAAACAGCGCCAGAAGGCACAAAGACAGAAGACAGCATAACGCGTGATAGGCTCCAGGCGGGAAAGAGAGGCATCCGCAGGGTAGGTCGGTGAGTGGCGATGTCGCGCCACCTCCTGTTTTCCAAGCAGAAGTAGATGAACACCGAGAGAAGAGCGCCACGCCACAGTACGTCACACACACCGGAGACCATCACCACAAAGGCCGATCAAGAGCAAAGCAGCCATGGTAGAAGAGCCGCCCAACGAGGTCCACGCCGGCCGCTCCCTCCAGTCCTCACCAAGGGAAACTTCAACCTGCACACAACCAGCCCAAACAACGCAGAACCGAAGCACAAAAACAATAAAATGACCACAATCGAAAACATCATTAGGACCAAGCAATACGCCAAACCCTTTGCATCGCATTCAGCTGCAGGGTGTATTTCTGCTATATGGTGGAAAGTCGCAAGCAAAGCAAGGCCTCAACTTCAGACACAATATGGTCAGGTGTGCATCGCCTACCGTCGTGCCATCTCCTGTACGTTCAGCCAGCAGATGGTAAACTAAGGATGCAAGCGCATGTCATGGGCCCAGCCATGCAAGGTGCCCATTTCGCCAACGTTGGGCCGCCCAACGAATCCCCTCGAGAAAACGCAGTAGAAGAAAAGGTGCGTTATAGTCTCTGCAATGCCTTCATCGCACAGAAGCAATTAGAGTATCCCGCAGCCACCGCCACCCAATGCTTGTCTCGTGTAGCTAATCTGTCCCGAATAGCAAGCCATAAAATAATCTCGTGTAGGGGGACAGAAATGGGGCCCCCAAAAAGCGTATGCCAGTGGACGATAGGGCGTCTTAGTCGAAGGCTCTCCCTGGCAGAGTGGGTAGTGAACACTCTATTCCCGGCAGCGATCCATCTCACTGTATCCTCCTCCCCCGGGTGAAGAGGGGGAAGGAGGGGGCCAAACTCCAAGTATTCGGTAGTAGTTTGCGCAGGCCAATGCCAACCATCATCGTTAATAACGCAGCTAAGCCTCGAATCGATGGGCATCCCCATGACCTGGGGCCCACGGGGGAATCTCTCCACAAGGGGGCAGTGAAGGAGCCAGGGATCGGTCCACAACCGGGTCTCAGTGCCATTGCCGATGCGTAATTCAACGAGAGGCCGAAGGGACTGGCGAAGTTTTAACAGTTTTCTCCAGGTCCAAGAGGTCCTCGAGGAGGCTCTAGCAGTCCAAAGAGACTCGTTATGCAGTCTTGTCCGTCGAATCCATGTAGCCCATATAGAATCCTCATCCCCTTTTAAAATGCTCCAGATTAGTAGCATTAGTAGCGCCTTGTTGTCCGTCTCGATAGATCGGAGTCCTAGGCCTCCCTCCTCCCTAGGAACACAGATATCATCCTAAGCACCTTTGGCACTTGAACCCCTCCAAAGAAAAGATCTAAGCCTGCTCTCGATAGCTCGAATAACACCTTGGGGAGTAAGAACACACCAGCCTAATAAGTGTGAATGCCGAGAAGGACCGACCTAATCAATTGGTCATGACCAGCATAGGCGGCGATCAATGTTACACAACAGTGGCCCATGATCAGCAACCGAAAGTCTAGAGGTGATCAACGGGACGCCAAGATATCGCACCGGTAACGAGCCCGAGGGGAACCCATGATGCCCTGAATGGTGCCCTTGAGCCGGTCGGCCCTCTTAGAGATAAACATCTCGCTCTTCGTAAATTAGCGTGCAACCCAGCAAGTGAACCGAAGAGGTCTAACCTTTCCTTGAAGATACTCACCGAAAGGACGTCCGCATGCGAGAACAGAAGTAAGTCATCAGCGAAAGAGAGCATGAAGAGCGCCGTTGACTCACATCTCTAATGATACCGAAAGTACCCATTCTGACGAATCCTATTCTCGATAACGCCATGTGGAACCTCCATTACCAGGGTAAAGAGATAGGAGGAGATGGGGTCGCCTTGCCGTAGTCCCCATTGTCCCTTGAAGAAACCTTCGGGTCGCCCGTTTATGTTGATCGAGAAGCGAGGCGAAGTAAGATAAGCACGAATCCAACCCACAAAGGATCTAGGGAAGTTCAGCACCTCAAGAGTCAATAAGAGGAAGTCCCACTCGACCTTGTCATAAGCTTTTGCCAGGTCAACTTTAAATGTAACACGCTCAGGCAGGCCCACATTGTTGTAGCCATGGCAAACTTCCTGTGCCAGAAGGATGTTATCCGATATACGTCTTCCGGGGATAAAAGCTGTTTGGGATGGGTGAACGAGCTTTCCCAGGCATCCCCGCAGTCGGTTAGCAAGGACTTTCGATATGATCTTGTACAGTACATTACAACAGGATATCGGTTGATAGTCCGTCGCTTTGCGAGGGTTATCGCACTTGGGGATAAGGGTGATGAGTGTAGAGTTGAGCTCCCCTAATAAGAATCCCGTTCGGGTGAATTCTTTAATGGCGTGCGAAATATCAGGCCCAATAATATCCCAGGCGCTTTTATAGAAGGCGACTGTGAAACCGTCCGGGCCAGGCGACTTATTATCCCCAATAGAAAAGAGGGCATTCTTGATTTTAACATCCGTGAACGGTTGGGTCAGTAAATCTCCATCAGTAGGGCTGAGTTTCCGTGTGAGGAAATGAGTGATATCATCTCGGTGGATAGGCTCAAGACGGGTCGATTGGCCGAGGAGATCCGTATAAAATCGGACCAGTTCTGCCCGCACACTGGTGTCCCCTTCGATGGTCGTGCCAGCAGCATCTTCAAGTGAAAAGATACGGTTGATAGTCCGTCGAGTAGCCACTTTCTTGAAGAAGAACGCCGTGCATTGGTCTCCGTCCTTTAACCACGCCACTTTAGCACGCTGAGATAACGCCGAGTGCTCCATGTCGACCGCACGAGTATAAACCAAACGGCAGCGCTTCTCAAGGAGCAGCAGATTAGAGTCCATGGGATGTAGTTCTAATAGTTGTTGTGCAGCCTCGAGGAAGCGCCGAGCTTCGAGGGCACTCCTATTAAGGTCTCCCTTTCCCGTCGAAGAGATTTGAGCGAGTGTTTAATCGTTTTAAGCCGGCTCACAATGGAGAACATCAGATATCCGCTGATGCTTTGGTTCCACGCCCCTCCACCAATGGGATGAAACGGTGGCCCTTCACAAGGAAATTATCAAACCGAAATATGTCTCCTTTAATGGTCGAAGCAGGGCTAGCCTCCAAGATGAGTGGTGCAAGGTCTGAAGTGGTAGGCGTGGCGCATCTATAAGGCATGTACCCAAATCGTGCGAACCACGAGGGATTACCAAGCTCCTATCTAGTCGCCTCCAAACTCCCAAGGGGCCAGTTTGTTGGTTGTACCACGTAAAGACGCGGTAAGGCAAGCGGCCATGTCCCGGCAGCCCCCCGTAGGAGCCCCTCCTCTTGTTTCGGACCCATCCAAAATCGCGTTGAAATCCCCCATGACAACCCAGGGGACCAATGCCCGAGAACTAGATAGCGCCGGGGGATCAACCCAAAGATGAGATCGTTCCACTCGGGTATTGAAGCCATAAATGAAGCTTATGTAGAAGTCGAGACGTTCCTCTAAGATACTAACTTTGCAGTGAATAGCTTGGTTCGTGAATGCCTCGACGTTGACCGCAAGTAGGTCTCATCCCACCCCACCCATATACGTGAAGCAGGGCCATCTTCATAGTCGTAAAACCATTTCCATAGCCGTATCGAAGCTGCAACAGAAGAAGCATTTTGTTCTGACACTCTTGTCTCAATCAACACAACAATCCGCACATTATGTCTCGTGATCAGTTCCCTCGCCGCCCACTGGTGGTCTAACCTATTTAGACCACGCACGTTCCAAGATGCGACAGGGATCATAAGTCACCGGTCGAGAGGGCTGCTATAGGACCCTTAGTGCGTAGGTTAGATTCGTCGAGTTCGGCAAGGACATCAAACATGTTATGGTCAACGACGGGTTGTGATGTCGTAGTGCTAGTGCATCCACCCATGGTAGGTCCGAGCGACCACTCATCAGAGTTCGTGGACAGGGCAGATTCATCAAGGAGGCTGACTCGAACCTGTCCAACAGAGGTGATATTTTCTGTCACCTTTCCCTTACCTTTGTTATCAGCCAGTCGCCATGCACCACGTTGAGATGCGGTGGTGAAGGGCCTATTGGTAACCGTTGCAGGTGGTGGAATTCTACGTGGCTGCGTGGCGGCGGTGGTGGACTTTTGGAGTGTTGAATTGTCGGGTGTGGTGGGGGTTTCCGGGGCTGTGGCCGCGTCTTGGGGCAGCTCCCGGCTCCATGGTACCATGTCGCATGTGGCGCATTTCCTGGGACGCCATTCGTACTCGACCTGGACAGGAACAAGGCCCAAGAAGCCTCTAGCCTCACTTGGTAGTCTGATGTTGAATTGCTCAACGAAAGGTTCCGCTAGAGTCTTCTCAATGCACACACGTGCGTATTCTAGGCGTTCCCCGCTAGCAGTCATGGCATCCGCAAACAAAGGCTTCCCTATAACGCTAGCGACAATACTCAGCCCTTCTTTATTCCAAAACTCTGATGGGACATTGCGAAGCTTGACCCAAAGTGGGATGGTCATGTGATGTTTCTTCGCAAAAGACATACCAGGCCGCCAGTTCTTAAGAAAGAGCGGCTGCCCATTCATAATCCACGGCCCGGCTTCCATAACTGAGGCACAAGCAGCCGCCGTCGCAAATCTGAACTTAAAGAAGCCATTTAGAGCAGCCCGGACTTCAACGAGGTCCGCCCAGATGGACCTAACAAACCGCTCAAGGTGGGGGAAGTAAGGCCATTTCCCCAAGAAGTACCCGACAAGGGTGTGCTCCCAACGCGCCGAGCCCATACGAGCGACTTCCCAAGGTGGCCTAGCCTCTGCCACACCCTCAATAACCATCGGGGCCCTGTAAGATAGTTCCATTTTCTCCGGAGGGGTGCGTCGCTGGTTCTCCCATGCGACAATAGCGCCTTGAGTTACGGCGGCGAATGTGGGCCTAGAAGACTAAGCCCATATGAGGTATTGTCCCGTCCCTCCTTACGTGGCTGACTTGTCACAGGGAGCCCCTCCATGATCGGCCTCGATGCCGAGGTTGGGGTAGCACCCCATCGGGCAGGGAAACAGCGATCACTGGATAGACTCGGTGGAAGTTCGTCATCAGAAGCATCCTCAACAGTTGGTGCCAAGTCAGATTGAGGCAGGGGTGCAGTCTCATCCGCGGTAAGTCCATCGGCAGCCACCAACGGGGGAGAGACGACGTGTGTAGACGGCGTTGATAACTTCAGGTCCCCCTTTTTTGCTAGGGTCAGGAGGAGGTGTGCTTGTACAGCTCGATAGGCGGTTACCATTTCCCACGTCCGGCTGGGGCCCGTCACGAAAGTTCCCAGGCCCTTCAGTGTTCAGGGCCGATAACAGGGAAACCCTAGGCGCACCGTCGTTCCCCATGTTCGCAGAAACGACATTAGGACTCGGGCCGTCCTTGTTAGGGCCATGTTCCAATCGCCTAAGATTGCTGATGTGCGGCGGTGGTGTACCACTTCGAATTGGGCATCGTGTGCCGTTAGGTGGGTCGCGGATAGGGACGATGGTGGTGGTGGATCGTCGCTTGCGTCTCTGCGGGACCCAAGGCAGCTGAGGCGGGCTCGGCCTAGGGTTGGGACGAGAAGCAATCGTTTTAATTCCATTAGGGCGATCAGGTCTGGTCTCAGCTGACAAGACAACCGCCGGTGATGGTTGCTGGCCGAATTTACCATCAAAGACGCGCACCACAAACGCTTCGAAAGAAGCCACGTCGAAACGATTATCAAACCCAGCTATATTGCGTCTAAGTTCCTCATAATCTGGTAGGGGACCAAAGGAATCCATATCCGATCGTTGAACCTCCATGGAAGAAGACGAAAGGTCAGGCTGACCCAAAGACAAATAAAAAACTGATGCGAGAGAGGGCGAGCTGCGTGCCTTGAGGGCCACACCCACCGGCTGGTTTGACCAGAGACCGGTCGCACCAGAGACGGCGGTGGGGAGCGACCGGCGACGGGCAGAAATAATTCAAGGTGGGCAGATTTGTAGTGAGGGATACGAACAGTCACAGCTACAAACGATTGAATATGGAGCGGCTCTAGCAAGAAATCCACCCCAGACCACCGCCGTCTGATCCCGGCGGCGGGGGGTCGCCGAGTACCTCCGAGGTGAGTCCAAAACAGCCGGAGAAGACGTGGGTAGTGGTCGTAAAAGCAGAAATTTGAAAAAATCGCCTACTGTGTGAAAACGCACCTACTGACGGTGTTAGAGAGAAAGTCAACGAAAGTCAACGCGCGGCTATTCTCTTCTTTACACAGGTACCATCCTCATCCACCGAACTCCCACATGCATTCTAGTCGACTCAGGAGCAATGCACTCATTCGCATCCACTAAGTACGTCACGAGAGTAGGAGTTATGCCTCACCAAGCAGAGTGCGAGTATTGTGTAACCGTTCAAATGGGAACCCCACCCACGGGATTGCCCAGTATTAATCGAGGTAAGGAGCTACCCATAGACCTCATAATAATCCCCATGAATGATTACGAGGTAATTCTCGGAATGGACTGGCTATCCAAGTACGGAGCCGTTATAGACTGCCATCATAAGATAGTCACGTTCAACATGGATGGAAATGAACCCTCTAGGTTTGTAGGAACGAGTAAAGGGGCGAATATCACTGAGTACCAGCGTTAAAAGCTCAACGACTGATCAAAGCAGGGTGCGAAGCATATCTGGTATTCACCATCAAATCGGAACAAAACTTCTTTCCGAAATTCGAGGAAGTGCCAGTAGTTAAGAATTTCCCCGATGTATTCCCAGAGGAATTACCGGGACTACCACCCGATAGGGAAATAGAATTTGCTATAGACCTGGTACCTGGAGCGGCACCAGTATCTAAGACCCCTTATCGGCTAGCACCGACGGCGATGAAAGAATTAAAGGATCAACTCGATGAACTCATGCAGAAGGGCTTTATCCAGCCAAGCTTCTCCCCCTAGGGAGCGCCGGTGTTGTTCGTTAGAAAGAAGGACGGATCCATGCGATTTTGCATTCCGAGAATTGAACAAGCTAAAAATCAAGAACAAATACCCACTCCTGTCAGGACCCGTCGTCCTCATATCGTATTCTATCAAAATCCCGAGTGCCTAACGGCACGCTGTCGTGCTTAGGCGTAAAAATCCGGATAAAGTTTTTCCATTTAAAACTTGTAAGTCATACATACAAGTCGAAAGAATTTCCTTAAGTCGTTCTACATTCATTCAAGTCCTATTTACAAGGAAGACGTGTACATGCACATCAAAAACTCCTATGCGCCCGGCCTTCACAGGTCGTCATCCATAAACACACTTCCACCTCAAAAGCAGCCAGAAGCTTCAAAAGTTTGGCCTTGCACCCTAAACGGGTCACGTACTGTGTTCGCTGGTACCTACAACACGTAGAGTAAGGAATGAGCCACCGTGGCTCAGTAAGCAGAAATGATGCATGTATGCACGTGCCCTAGCGACGACAATCAACGACATCGCTTTCTAACGCTCATACCCATTTTAGACTCGTACGTCATATGGGCCATCGGCTTTCTATCTTACTATGCGCCAATTCATAGAGCTCTAATCCACAAGGGATTCGTACATATGTGAAGGTTCTCACACTAGAAGATCACCCGAAGGAATCTTCCCTTACTCAGTGTGGCCTCCACGCGGACGCTTCTCGCTGGTAGCCAACACCGAGGTCACTAACCCCAAAGGTTCCTTCTGTGTAGTGCATGCCTCAGGTCGCATCCTCCAGGTTGCATCTCCCGCAATTGGGGTATTCCCCATACCTATCATAACAGGCAAATCGTCATCATAACGCCATGGTCGCATAGAAGAGCCGTGACTCGTCATTGAGTCGACAACAGACGCCAAAATCGGCGAATATACATCGCACGTAGGCGATCTTATGCACGCTCGTACTTCATGCCTTTCGTACTACTCATGCATGCAAATGCTCATGCCATGTTCACATAAATATGCATCTCATCACTTCATGCATAATGTGTATCTTTACACACAAAGATCACCTAGGATCACATAAGCACGTTCCACAGAATCATGCACAGGTAAGTTACGTGTCGTAGTTGATTTCCACTTACATGTCGTCCAAGCTTTAATTAGCGTATTTTCTTCGTAATGTCTCTAACGTACGACCTTTTGCATAAAAATAGTTAGAGTATTAGTACTTTGCCTTCCTTGGCTAACTCGTCGCAATAATTAATTAGTATTCAACATTTGGACCTGTACTAATTTTCTAAACTTCAAGCCATTTGATGTGTCTTATTGACCTAAGTCACTTGATTTCTCTACTACGTTGTGGGAGTGTTTGTTTTGGGGTGATCTTCCAAAACATCACCGTGATCCTTCCATCGCTTCTTTATCACCACGTTTGTTTAGCGTAGGTGATGAATCATCACCGTGATGGAGGATCGCCGAGGTGATCAAAACGTGGTGATATTTAAGCTTTTGGATCACCCCCAAAAAGTGGCGTGATCCTCCATCACCGTGATGGGTGATATTTTCAATATTTCTTTGGACAGAATTATCCCTTATATTTTAACATTCATTCCTTATATACCGTTACTCCTATTTTAATTTACAAATCTTAAAAAAATTTCTATTTAATGCTTAAAAAATAAAAGAATAATGTTGAAGGATTATAGAAAATACTTATAATTAATAATTGATTAATCTATTAAAGCTTAAAAATAATTATATTGAAGAATTATATAAAATACTTATAATTAAGAATTGGTTAAAAATCTATGTTTGAAGTCTAAAGAATATAATAATTCTATTAATGTATTAACATGCTTATAAGTTTAACAATAATACTTAACTAGTCTAAATTACACACTCATATGCGTGTGCTACGTAATATAAAAGTCATTTATTAAATATTAAATAATAATTATTAAAAATAGAAGGGTACTATATATAAATAATGCAAGGTAGTGGGTGGTTTCTTATTTTATACTTTATGTTAATTATTAATTTGAGAAAAATTCTGATTGGCCGATTGATACACCAAATTTAGCAGTTTTTAACTCATGCTGAGCACTAACAAGAGTATAGATTTTTAAATATTAATAACCATCACGTTAAATATACCTCAAATGAACACATTAAAATACTTTTACCACATAATATACATAAGGTTAAATGTGACATTTACACAACGTCACCCCCGAAATCACTGCGATTGTACAAACACAATATTCCAATATCACATTGATATGCGAAATGAAATATCACCCTAAAACAGACACAGTGATGACATATCACCTTGATCCACATCACAGTGATATCTATATCACGGTGATGTGAGTATCACCATGATGTTGGATCACCGGATACAAACACCCCCTGTGTTAGAATTAAATTATTCTAACCTATATGTCTCGGCGAAAGTGTGCTAACTTAGGGTTAGGATTCGATCGAAACTTCTAATTGCTCAATCCCCTAAGTTCTTATTCCCACAAAAATTCTAAGTCCAAACACTAAAATTCCTAACATGAGAAGCTCGGCGAAGGTGATTAGCTACTAGAATTGGATTTGCCCGATTCAATTTCATTAAATTGATGTAACCTAAACCCTAGTTTCGATCGATGGGGTCACATAGTTTAGTTTCACCCGATTGAACGTGTGAATGGTTGGGTTTCGCCGTGTTATTAGGTCAGCATGACGTCGCCTAAGTTTCGCACGAAACCATGTATGGGGAAATCACTTTCGGCTGATTCAAGAGTTTCGCCGTGCTTGACGTCATCATGCCATCATTTAGGTTTCGATCGAAACCATGCAAAGTGGTTAGCCACTTTCGATCAATTGCATGGGCTTGCAGGGGGTTTCGATCGTTTCACGCATGTTGAGATGAGTTTCGGGCGAAACTCCTGAATTACTTAATTTGCTATCTCATGAATTACTTAATTTGCTACTTACAAATTGATTGGTCGAGACCTAAATCATTGCATCCAAGCATCGACCGAAACCATAAAATAATGTCCTACTTTCGATCGAGACTCAACATTCATCCCATCGAAACTAGCTTCATGTCATTATTCTAGTCGAAGCTCACAAGTCCCACCCTTTCTTCTTCCCTAAATCGTGTGGCTTCTACTCAAGGGCAAGATCATAAGTTCTAAAACATACATTAAACTATCCGATCCTATTTTGCCCATGTAACAATCCTTAATACAAATCTATGCTCCACACTTAGGATTTTTCGCACTCTCCTTAAGCTTAGTTGCTTTAATGAAATTAATACATCTAGAAATACCCAAAATTATGAATTTACAAGGCTTAGGGAAGGTACTTTCACTTACCAACTCAAGATCCTAAGCTAGTTGTATTGTTCTTGGTTCGAACTCCTTTAGACTCCTTGCTCTTCCTTTCTCTTTTAATTTCGTTGGTTTTCACGTGGGTTTGTGGAGTTTGGAAGAATTTGGCTAGATATTTTCTTACATTAGGATGGTTGAACATGGAATGGGCATGGGTATTCCTATGTTTTAAGGAATCATGTCTCCAAGTTGTTTTCTCATGGCTTGGGCCTATTATAAATTTCTAATCCAATTCCCATTCTTAAGTCAAGACCCAACTTTACTAATTCATGACTCCATGGCTTCCTAGTCCAAATTCTTATATGCTATTATCATGACGTCTCATTGTTATTAATCTTCGAAAGCTCCACACATAAGTTAAAGGTCATTATAAGCACATAATTCACATAGCATTCACAAGCATAAAATTCGTAAAGTCACGTAGCATATGACATATAGGCAATTAACACGTAAAGGTCATGTACGTAATTTATTGGCCGACCTAGTTTGCGGGGACTCGGGTCCTACAACTCCCTAGAATAGACGACCTGTTTGATCAATTACAAGGCACGACTGTCTTCTCTAAGATCGACTTACACTCGGGCTACCATCAGTTGAGAATTCGGAAGGAAGATGTCCCGAAGACGGCCTTTAGTACCCGTTATTGCCACTATGAGTTCTTGGTGATGCCATTCGGACTGACTATGCGCCGGCGGCTTTTATGGATTTAATGAACCGGATATTCAAGCCGTATCTAGATAGTTTGTCATCGTCTTTATCGATGACATCCTAATCTATTCGAAGACAAAAGAGGAACACGAAGAACACCTAGGGATAGTTCTGGGTATACTATGGGGAAAACAACTGTACGCCAAGTTCAAGAAGTGCGAATTCTGGCTGGACCAAGTCGCCTTCTTGGGGCATATAGTCTCCGGAGCAGGGATTTCCGTAGACCCGAACAAAATCGAAGCTATCAGCAATTGGTCCCGACCGACCAATGTGACGGAAGTACGAAGTTTCCTCGGTCTGGCAGGATATTATAGGAAATTCATAAAGGATTTCTCAAAAATAGCGTCGACACTAACAAGGCTGACCAGGAAGAATACGTCGTTTCAATGGACCACGGAATGTGAACAGAGCTTCCAAGAACTGAAGAAGTGGCTTACGACAGCCCCAGTTCTCACGATACCTTCGGGAACTTGAGGGTTTACCATTTATAGTGATGCGTCGAAGAATGGGTTAGGGTGTGTGCTAATGCAGAACGGGAATGTAGTAGCATACGCCTCTCGTCAACTAAAAGAGTACAAGAAGAATTACCCGACCCACGATCTAGAACTCGCGGCAGTGGTCTTTGCTCTCAAGATTTGGAGGGATTACCTCTACGGAGAGCGGTGTGAAATATACACGGACCACAAGAATTTAAAGTATTTCTTCACGCAGAAGGAGCTGAACATGAGGCAAAGGACTACGACTGCGTAATCAACTACCACCCCGGCAGGGCGAATGTAGTAGCCGACGCCTTAAGCTGAAAAGCAGTGAGTGCAGAACTGCAATTACTGGAACTCCTTTAGACTCCTTGCTCTTCCTTTCTCTTTTAATTTCGTTGGTTTTCACGTGGGTTTGTGGAGTTTGGAAGAATTTGGCTAGATATTTTCTTACATTAGGATGGTTGAACATGGAATGGGCGTGGGTATTCCTATGTTTTAAGGAATCATGTCTCCAAGTTGTTTTCTCATGGCTTGGGCCTATTATAAATTTCTAATCAAATTCCCATTCTTAAGTCAAGACCCAACTTTACTAATTCATGACTCCATGGCTTCCTAGTCCAAATTCTTATATGCTATTATCATGACCTCTCATTGTTATTAATCTTCGAAAGCTCCACACATAAGTTAAAGGTCATTATAAGCACATAATTCACATAGCATTCACAAGCATAAAATTCGTAAAGTCACGTAGCATATGACATATAGGCAATTAACACGTAAAGGTCATGTACGTAATTTATTGGCCGACCTAGTTTGCGGGGACTCAGGTCCTACATCCTCGCCCCCGAAATCAACCCATGTGGACAACTCAGGGTAACGAATTATCATTTCGTCCTCCCGTTCTCATGTGGCTTCTTCCGTAGATTGGTTCCGCCACAACACTTTCACTAAAGGAATATCTTTATTCCTAAGTCTCTTAGTTTCGTACATCAACATCTCCACCGGAGTCTCTTCGTAACTCTGATCCGGTTTCAATTGTTGATGTAGGGATTCGTTTCCTAGCACATGATTCGGGTCGGCTATGTACTTTCGTAGTGTCGAGACATGGAATACGTCATGCACTTGCGATAATGATGCTGGCAGCTCTAATTGGTATGCTACCTCACCAACCCTCTTCACTACTCTGAAGGGCCGATGTACCTAGGGCTTAGCTTCCCTTTCTTTCCGAACCGCTTTACACCCTTCATTGGCGATACCTTTACGAATACCAGGTCATCTTCTTCGAATTCCAGTGGTCGGCGCCTTTGGTCTGCATAGCTTTTCTGCCGACTCTGTGCCGCTCGCATCCTTTCTCGTACTGTGGTAATGGCCTCCGTCATTTCTCGTACTATGTTGGGGCCTAACATCGTTCGTTCCCAGACCTCGTCCCAATGTACTGGGGATTTGCACCTACGCCCGTATAGCGCTTCGTACGGTGCCATCCCAATAGTGACGTGGTAGCTGTTGTTGTACGAGAACTCGACTAGTGGGACGTATCTACTCCAATTTCCTTTGACATCGAGTACACATGCTTGCAGCATGTCCTCCAACGTCTGTATTGTTCGCTCGGATTGGCTGTCCGTCTGCGGATGGTAGGCGGTGCTAAAGGACAGCCTCGTTCCCATCGCCTTTTGCAAACTTGTCCAAAATTTCGATAGAAATCTGGAGTCGCGATTCGAGACTATCGATGATGGAATCCCGTGCAGTCGTACTGTCTCTTGGATGTAAAGCTCAGCATATCGCTCCATGGAGAACGTCGTTCTAACTGGTAATAAGTGAGCAGACTTGGTTAGTCGGTCAACGATCACCCAAATCGCGTCATGCCCTTTCATGTTCTTCGGTAGTCCGACGACGAAGTCCATGGTGATGTTATCCCATTTCCACTCTGGGATAGGTAGTGGTTGTAGCATCCCTGGCGGCCTTTGATGCTCGGCCTTTATTTGCTGACACGTCAGGCATTGACTTACGAAGGTTGCTATGTCTTTCTTCATGCCTGGCCACCAGTAGTTTTCCCGTAGGTCTCTGTACATCTTGGTCGCTCCTGGATGAACTGAGTATGCCGTGGCATGTGTTTCCATCATTATCGTCCTTCGGAGTTCGGCATCTTCTGGTACGTATAATCGGTTCTTGAAGTATAACCTTTCGTCTTCCTGTATTATGAGATCTCCTGTCGGTTGTTCCGGCTGCGCTTCTTTGATCTTCGTATAAAATTTGTCTGTTCCTTGCGCCGTCCTGATTCGCTCTAACAGTGTAGCCTGCAAGGTCAGAGCTGCTAGTTGCATCTCAACTTCGCCTAATCGTACGACTTCTACTTAAGGCATCGGCTACTACATTGGCAGCCTGGGTGGTAGTTGATTACGCAGTCGTAATCCTTGACTAGCTCTAACCACCTCCTTTGCCTCATGTTCAGCTCCTTTTGCGTGAAGAAATACTTTAAGCTCTTGTGGTCGGTGTATATCTCGCACCGCTCTCCATAGTGGTAATGCCTCCAAATCTTGAGAGCAAAGACCACCGCCGCGAGCTCTAGGTCGTGCGTCGGTAATTCTTCTCGTACTCTTTTAGTTGACGAGAAGCGTATGCTACTACATTTCCGTTCTGCATTAGCACACACCCCAACCCGTTCTTCGACGCATCACTATAAACAGTAAACCCTCCAGTTCCTGAGGGTATTGTGAGAACTGGGGCTGTCGTAAGCCGCTTCTTCAGTTCGTGGAAGCTCTGTTCACATTCACTGATCCATTGAAACGGCGTGTTCTTCCTGGTCAACCTTGTCAGTGTCGACGCTATTTTTGAGAAATCCTTGATGAACTTCCTGTAATATCCTGCCAGACCGAGGAGGCTTCATACTTCCATCACATTAGTCGGTCGGGACCAGTTGCTAATGGCTTCGATTTTGTTCGGGTCTACGGAAATCCCCGTTCCGAATACTATATGCCCCAAGAAGGCGACTTGGTCGAGCCAGAGTTCGCACTTCTTGAACTTGGCGTACAGTTGCTTGTCCCGTAGTATGCTCAGAATTATCCATAAGTGTTCTTCATTTTCCTCCCTTGAGATTAGGATGTCATCGATAAAGACGATGACGAACCTATCCAGATACGGCTTGAACACCCGGTTCATTAAATCCATAAAAGCCGCCGGCGCATTGGTCAATCCAAATAGCATCACCAAGAACTCATAGTAGCCATAACGGGTACTAAAGGCCGTCTTCGGGATATCTTCCTTCCGAATTCTCAACTGATGGTAGCCCGATCGTAAGTCGATCGTGGAGAAGACAGTTGCGCCTTGTAGTTGGTCAAACAGGTTATCTGTTCTAGGGAGTGGGTACTTATCTTGATGGTTAACTTGTTCAGTTCTCTGTAGTCAATGCACAATCGCATTGACCCGTCCTTCTTCTTTACGAACAATACCGACGCTCCCCAGGGGGAGAAGCTCGGCTGGATGAATCCCTTCTGCATGAGTTCATTGAGTTGATCCTTTAATTCCTTCATCTCCGTCGGTGCTAGCTGATAAGGGGTCTTAGATACTGGTGCCGCTCCAGGTACTAGGTCTATGGCGAATTCTATTTCCCTATCGGGAGGTAGTCCCGGTAATTCTTCGATAAATACGTCGAGGAAGTCCTTAACTACCGGCACTTCCTCGAATTTTGGGGAGGCGTTTTCCTCCGATTTGATGGCGAACACTGATATGCTTCGCACCCTGATTTGATCAGCCGTTGTGATTTTAACGCTGATATCCTAGAGACATTCGCCCCTTTGCTAGTTCCTACTAGGCTAAGGGATTCATTTCCACTAGGTTGATCGTGACTATCTTACGGTGGCAGTCTATAACGGCTCCGTACTTCGATAGCCAATCCATTCCGAGGATCACCTCATGATCATTCATGGGAATTATTATGAGGTCTATGGGTAGTTCCTTATCCCCGATTACTACTGAGCAATCACGTAGTATGTGGTTAGTTTGGGTGGGATTCCCGCTTGGAACGGTTACACTATACTCGCACTCTGCCTAATGAGGCGTTACTCCTATTCTCGTGACATATTTCGTAGATACAAAGGAATGCGTTGCTCCTGAATCAACCAGAATGCATGTGGGGGTCTGGTAGATGAGGATGGTACCTGTCCCTACCGCCGGGTTGTTTTCTGTTTCTTCGGACGTGATAGTATAAACCTGGGCCGGTACCATTGGAGGTCTTGCCTGGTTTTCGGCTTGGCTTCCAGATCCATTCTCTGGGCATGCCTTGAGGTAGTGGCCCATCTTGCCACATTTGAAGCAGGTCGCGTTCTGGGAGTAGCAGACCCCTGTGTGCCTTCGCGCATACTTTGGGCGGGTAGGTTCAGTTGGGTCTACCCTGATTTGGGTTGGTTTGTTGGGGTGGTCCTGGTCGATTCTGGAAGTTCGGCTTCCCACCCTTGGCAACGAACGGCCAGTTCGAAATCTGAATAAAGAGAAGCACAGGGGAGACACCCTAGTAACACAGGCACCTCCAGAGCCCTCGGTTGCCTCCGCTCCCTTGCGGTCCTTGTATGAACTTGTGCTTTGCTTCTTGGGCTCGAGCAATTCTAGCCTCGGCTTGCTCCGCCACTAGCGCCCTTTTCCACCACTTGTGCGTACGTGACTCCTTGAATTCCCGCCATGCTCACATCTCTATACAACTCGGGCTTTAATTCCACCATGAACCGCTCGATCTTGAGCGCATCCGTGCTAACCATGTGAGCGGCGAACCTTGAAAGTTGTTCAAACTTCTTGATGTACTCCGCTACTGTCATTGCCCCTTGGCGAAGGTTGATGAACTCATTCATCCTCTGGGCTCGGACAGGGGCGGTGTAGTACTTCCCTTGGAATAATTCCTTAAACCGATCTCAGCTCATCGTAAGCGGATTTTCGATGGCCGAGATGGTGTCCCACCAGTGTCCCGCGTTCCCCCTCAGTAGGTAGGCTGCGCACATTACTTTCTCTGCCTCAGGTGTACGGCTATGCTGGAACATATTCTCCAGAGTCCTGAGCCAATCCTCGGCTGAGGTAGGGTCTCCGGCATCCTCAAATAAGGGGGGTTAAGCTTTCGGAGTCTTTCCCCGATCATCTCAATTCGTTAAGGCGGGGGAGGTGCGCTAGCTGATTGTCCTCCAGCAATTTGCTGTTGGATCAGCTGCTGGATTTGGGCCGACTGTTGCCGGACCAATTCTGTAAGCTGCAGGATGGTAGCATCCCGCTATGGGTGGGGTTATTAGTGTCCCTACCTTGATCTGTCTCCCTACTACCCTCACCCCTAAGTCTTACCATCTTTTCGATCTATCTTGATAATTCTTAAAGCCAATAAATCATACCATACAAGGAATTCACGTAACGTAATACTTACAAGCAAGGCCGCTTCCGTGCTTTTGAGTGTGTGTGTGTATGGACAGTCTGCAGGACCTGTGACCGAAGCTCTGATACCACTCTGTCAGGACCCGTCGTCCTCATATCGTATTCTATCGAAATCCCGAGTGCCTAACGATGCGCTATCGTGCTTAGACGTAAAAATACGGATAAAACTTTTCCATTTAAAACTTGTAAGTCATACATACAAGTTTCCTTACGTCGTTCTACATTCATTCAAGTCCTATTTACAAGGAAGACGTGTACATGCACAGCAAAAACTCCTATGCGCCCGGCCTTCACATGTCGTCATCCATACACACACTTCCACCTTAAAAGCAGCCAGAAGCTTCAAAGGTTTGGCCTTGCACCCTAAACGGGTCACGTACTGTGATCGCTAGTACCTACAACACGTAACGTAAGGAATGAGCCACCGTGGCTCAGTAAGCAGAAATGATGCATGTATGCATGTGCCCTAGCGACGACAATCCACGCCATCGTTTTCTAACGCTCATACTCATTTTAGGCTCGTACGTCATATGGGCCCTGGGCTTTCTATCTTACTATGCGCCAATTCATAGAGCTCTAATACACAAGGGATTCGTACATATGTGAAGGTTCTCACACTAGAAGGTCACCCGAAGGAATCTTCCCATACTCAGTGTGGCCTCCACGCGGATGCTTCTCGCTGGTAGCCAACACTGAGGTCTCTAACCCCAGAGGTTCCTTCTGTGTAGTGCATGCCTCAGGTCGCATCCTCCAGGTTGCATCTCCCGCAATTGGGGTATTCTCCATGCCTATCATAACAGGCAAATCGGCATCATAACGCCATGGTCACATAGAAGAGTCGTGACTCGTCATTGAGTCGACAACAGACGCCAAAGTTGGCAAATATACATCGCACACAGGCGATCTTATGCACGATCGTACTTCATGCCTTTCGTACTACTCATGCATGCAAATGCTCGTGCCACGTTCACATAAATATGCATCTCATCACTTCATGCATAATGTGTATCTTCACACACAAAGATCACAAGGATCACATAAGCACGTTTCACAGAATCATGCACAGGTAAGTTACGTGTCGTAGTTGATTTCCACTTACCTGTCGTCCAAGCTTTAATTAGCGTATTTTCTTCGTAATGTCTCTAACGTACGACCTTTTGCATAAATAGTTAGAGTATTAGTACTTTGCCTTCCTTGGCTAACTCGTCGCAATAATTAATTAATATTCAACATACTAGTTATTTGGACCTGTACTAATTTTCTAGACTTCAAGCCATTTGATGTGTCTTATTGAATTTTCCTAAGTGACTGGATTTCTCTACTTCATTGTGTTAGAATTAAATTATTCTAACCTATATGTCTCGGCGAAAGTGTGCTAACTTAGGGTTAGGTTTTTCGCACTCTCCTTAAGCTTACTTGCTTTAATGAAATTAATACATCTAGAAATACCCAAAATTACGAATTTACAAGGCTTAGGGAAGGTACTTTCACTTAGCAACTCAAGGTCCTAAGCTAGTTGGATTGTTCTTGGTTCGAACTCCTTTAGACTCCTTGCTCTTCCTTTCTCTTTTAATTTCTTTGGTTTTCAAGTGGGTTTGTGGAGTTTGGAAGAATTTGGCTAGATATTTTCTTACATTAGGATGGTTGAACATGGATGGGCGTGGGTATTCCTTGTTTTAAAAATCATGTCTCCAAGTTGTTTTCTCATGGGCTTGGGCCTATTATAAATTTCTAATCCTATTCCCATTCTTAAGTCAAGACCCAACTTTACTAATTCATGACTCCATGGCTTCCTAGTCCAAATTATTATATGCTATTATCATGACCTCTCATTGTTATTAATCTTCGAAAGCTCCACACATAAGTTAAAGGTCATTATAAGCACATAATTCACATAGCATTCACAAGCATAAAATTCGTAAAGTCACGTAGCATATGACATATAGGCAATTAAACACGTAAAGGTCATGTACGTAATTTATTGGCCGACCTAGTTTGCGGGGACTCGGGTCCTACAACTCCCTAGAATAGACGACCTGTTTGATCAATTACAAGGCACGACTGTCTTCTCTAAGATCGACTTACACTCGGGCTACCATCAGTTGAGAATTCGGAAGGAAGATGTCCCGAAGACGGCCTTTAGTACCCGTTATTGCCACTATGAGTTCTTGGTGATGCCATTCGGACTGACTATGCGCCGGCGGCTTTTATGGATTTAATGAACCGGATATTCAAGCCGTATCTAGATAGTTTGTCATCGTCTTTATCGATGACATCCTAATCTATTAGAAGACAAAAGAGGAACACGAAGAACACCTAGGGATAGTTCTGGGTATACTATGGGGAAAACAACTGTACGCCAAGTTCAAGAAGTGCGAATTCTGGCTGGACCAAGTCGCCTTCTTGGGGCATATAGTCTCCGGAGCAGGGATTTCCGTAGACCCGAACAAAATCGAAGCTATCAGCAATTGGTCCCGACCGACCAATGTGACGGAAGTACGAAGTTTCCTCGGTCTGGCAGGATATTATAGGAAATTCATAAAGGATTTCTCAAAAATAGCGTCGACACTAACAAGGCTGACCAGGAAGAATACGTCGTTTCAATGGACCACGGAATGTGAACAGAGCTTCCAAGAACTGAAGAAGCGGCTTACGACAGCCCCAGTTCTCACGATACCTTCGGGAACTTGAGGGTTTACCATTTATAGTGATGCGTCGAAGAATGGGTTAGGGTGTGTGCTAATGCAGAACGGGAATGTAGTAGCATACGCCTCTCGTCAACTAAAAGAGTACAAGAAGAATTACCCGACCCACGATCTAGAACTCGCGGCAGTGGTCTTTGCTCTCAAGATTTGGAGGGATTACCTCTACGGAGAGCGGTGTGAAATATACACGGATCACAAGAATTTAAAGTATTTCTTCACGCAGAAGGAGCTGAACATGAGGCAAAGGACTACGACTGCGTAATCAACTACCACCCCGGCAGGGCGAATGTAGTAGCCGACGCCTTAAGCTGAAAAGCAGTGAATGCAGAACTGCAATTACTGGAACTAGAAGTTGTACGACTATGTGAAGTTGAGACGCAACTAGCAGCTCTAACTCTGCAGCCTACATTGCTAGAGCGAATTAAGACGGCGCAAGTAAAAGACGAACTTTATACGAAGATCAAAGAAGCGCAGCCGGAACATCCGACAGGGGACTTCATGATATGGAAGACGGAAGGTTGTACTTCAAGGATCGACTGTACGTGCCAGACGACGCCGAACTCCGAAGGACGATAATGATGGAAGCACATGCCACGGCATACTCAGTACATCCAGGAACCACCAAAATGTACAGAGACCTATGGGAAAACTATTGGTGGCCAGGCATGAAGAAGGATATAGCGACTTTCGTAAGTCGATGCCTGACGTGCCAGCAAATAAAAGCCGAGCTTCGAAGGCCGGCGGGGATGCTGCAACTGCTACCTATTCCCGAGTGGAAATGGGACAACATCACCATGGATTTCGTTGTCGGACTACCAAAGAGCGTGAAAGGGCACGACGCAATTTGGGTGATCGTCGACCGACTAACCAAGTCTGCCCACTTCCTACCAATTAGCACGACATTCTCTATAGAGCGCTACGCAGAGCTTTACATCCAGGAGATAGTACGACTGCACGGGATTCCATCATCTATAGTCTCGGATCGTGACTCCAGGTTTCTGTCGAAATTTTGGACGAGTTTGCAAAAGCCGATGGGAACGAAACTCTCCTTTAGCACCGCCTACCATCCGCAGACAGACGTGCGAACGATCCTTGGAGGACATGCTACGGGCATGCGTACTCGATTTCAAAGGGAATTGGAGTAGGTACCTCCCACTCGTTGAGTTCTCGTACAACAACAGTTACCACGTCACTATTAGGATGGCACCGTACGAAGCGCTATACGGGCGTAGGTGCAGATCCCCGGTGCATAGGGACGAGATCGGAGAACGGGCGATGTTAGGCCCAGACATTGTACGAGAAATGACGGAGGCCATTACTACAATAAGAGAAAGGATGCGAACGGCACAGAGTCTGCAGAAAAGCTATGCAGACCAAAGACGCCGACCACTGGAATTCGAAGAAGATGACCTGGTGTTCGTGAAAATATCGCCAATGAAAGGCGTAAAGCGGTTCGGAAAGAAAGGGAAATTAAGTCCTAGGTATATCGGCCCATCTAGAATAGTGCAAAGCTTGGTGAGGTAGCATACCAACTAGAGCTGCCAGCATCATTATCGCAAGTGCATGACGTATTCCATGTCTCGACACTACATAGCCGACCCGAATCACGTGCTAGGAAACGAATCCCTACATCAAAAATTAAAACCGGATCTGAGTTACGAAGAGACTCCGGTGGAAATATTGATGTATGAAACTAAAAGACATATGAATAAAGATATTCCTTTAGTGAAAGTGTTGTGGCGGAACCAGTCCACGAAAGAAGCCAAATGGGAACGGAAGGACGAAATGAGGGTCCGTTACCCTGAGTTGTTCCACACGGGTTGATTTCGGGGGCGAAATCCTCCTTAAGGGGGGATGTAGGACCCGAGTCCCCGCAAACTAGGTCGGTCAATAAATTATGTTCATGACCTAAATGATTACGTGTTTACTTGCGCGCATGTTATAGGTTTACGTGACTTCGCGACTTTTGTGCTTGTGATTGTTATGAGAATTACGTGCAAATATGTGCCCTTGACTATGTGCTTACTATGACCCCTAGCTCATGAGAGGGATTTTCGAAAATAATGAAGGAAAAAAGGCATGATGAAAATAGTTAGTTAATGATAGTGGGCTAGGATGGAAATTAGACTACACCATTTTGGGCTATAATTTTTAAACTTAGGCCCAACATATTGAAGTCAAACTTTAAAGGACAAAATTCCCTAATTTAGGGAAGAACCACGACTATCCTATGCTTCACCCACTATATGTAAGAAAATATCTAACGAAACAATCAGACTATCCTAATCACACCTAAGAAAACTCACGAAAATTAAAGAGAAAGAACAAGGAGCAAGAGGTCGAGAGGAGTTCAATCCAAGAACATTTCAAGTAGCCAAGGTCTCAAGTTGGTAAGCGAAATATCAACCCTAAACTTTGCAAATTCCGTAAATTAGAATTCCTTAGATGCTTAATCACTTGATAGTCACAAAGCTTAGGAAATTAGGTGTGAGAAAGATGCGAAAACCCTAGGTGTGAAGTATAAACTCATATCAAGGTCTTTACTTTAGGCAAATTAGGATCGGATGGTTCATTGTATGACTTAGGACTTATAATTTTGCCCTTGAGTAGGAACCCCACGATTCTAAGGTAAAAGAAAGGATGGGATTTAGGAGTTTCGACTGGATTAATGATATGAAAGTAGTTCGATGGGCAATGAACTTGAGTTTCGATCGAAAGTAGCTAGCCAAAAGGGTTTTCGATCGAAAGTAGGGAAAAACCAATCTAGGGTTTCGGGCGATACTTGAACATAGTAAAATAAGTTTCGATCGATTAATTTTCAGATTAGTAATTCGGGCGACCCATGAGTTTCGACCGAAACTCACCTTAACACCCAAGAATCCATCGAAACCCCACCCCAAGCCCATGCAATCGATCGAAAGTGGCTAACCACTACGCATGGCATCGAGCGAAACTTAGATGACGTCATGATGACGTCAAACACGGCGAAAACTCACTCACACACATGCAACGTCGGGCGAAATCGGGACGATGTCACGATGATGAAATCGCTCGGCGAAACTCACCTCTTCACTATGCGTGGTTTCGGGCGACCAAACCACGACACCCATCGTCGAAATTGGGATTTGATGCACACCAATCGGGCGAAAGGCAGATGACGTCATGGTGATGAAAGAGCACGGCGAAATCCCTCTCACATTTCATTCCATCGAACGAAAGTGAGCACAATCGAGTGACCCACGAGTTTCGACCGAAACTAACCCTAATGTGCTAGAATCGATCGAAACCTTGTCTCATGCCCCACCATATCGATCGAAAGTGATCTTTTAACGATACGTGGCTTCGATCGAAGCCCTGATGATGGCACACTGACGTCAGAACTCGGCGAAACTGACCCTAAGTTTGACGAATCGGGCGAAACTCATGTAAATTAGGAACAAAATTGGGCGAAATGCAGCACTAACAATTTCCAACTTTCGCCGAGCTTTTCATGAAAGGAATTGCAATGCTTTAACTTAGAATTTATTTAAGGGTAGCAACTTAGGTGGGATCGAGCAAATAGAAGTTTCGATCGAAACTAAATCCTAATTGATAAACCTTCGCCGAGATATATAAGTAAGGGTCGAAATGAAACTCTAGCATAGTCTAGGATTGAAATCACAGGACAAGACTTACTTCGCAACCCGCTCCACCTTCTCCAACGAACTCTTCTTCGAGAAAATGATCCTGAAGGGCTAAAACATTTCTTTGATCGTCATGGAAGTGTAAACTGGTATCTCATGGAATCCTCAGGATACCCGACAAAACGTCCTTTCACAATCTTCGATCCCAGTTTATTTGTCTTGAGATTTTTCACGAATGTTGTGGCGACCCTACTTCCTAATTGGAATAATTGGTGGATTTCCGCAACGAAAGTCGCGGAGGACCCGATTTATCAAAACTTTTTTAAAAAAAAGAATATACATATATAATCTAAAGTCGGGTTTACAAAACACGTCACTATGATACAACAGGCCGAATCCCCCAAATATGAACCCGACTATGCTACACTACGCCTCTCCACAGGTCGCGTCCCATATACTACGCCGCCCTCAAAAGCCCGTGGAGTCACCGCCGCCAGCCAGCCTACATCTCACCCCGACACTTAGGAGTGGGCATTCGGGGTCGGGTTTCGGGTACCCGACCCGACCCGGTTGGGTAAAACCCTATCGGGATGAAAAGTCGGGTTTAATCGTGTATCGGGTTTAAACCCAATACACGATGTAATACTTCGGGTCGGGTTTCGGGTAGCAAAATGCTACCCGATCGAGTTTATCAAGTACCCGACCCAATTTTAAAAAAATAATAATAATACAGCACTGTTATTAAAATTCGGCCCAATAGGAAAACAGCCCAATGAACAAATAAATAACAAAAACCTATAGCCCAACTCACAACCCACCACACACACTCATGATCCACATCCCACGTCCAAAAAACTACACCCGCACGGTCGCTCCTCAAATACGTCCCGGACATCAGAGTCAGAAGCACACACTCAGCTAACCTTATATCTCTTCCGCCGTGCCTTTCACCGTCGTGCCCCTCAGCAATCCAAACCAAAGGTATGGTTTTTAAAGAACCCTAATTTATTATTTTGGGAATTCATGTTTTCTTTCGAATTTCTTCATACCTCAGCCTCAGATTTCTTCCCACCTTCGTAGTGGGATTGTGTGGGGCGGCTGTAATGTTCTTCTTGCTGTTCCTCAACGTCGATCAGTTCTTCGATGTCTTATTTAAGCTTTTTTTATTTAAAAATTACAACCAATGAATTTTAAAAAAAAACTACCCGAACCCGACAATCGGGTTTCGGGTACCCGACTGTCGGGTACTCGATTTTTGTCGGGTCGGGGTCGGTTTTCAAAATTGAAACCCGCACATGTCGGGTACCCGACCCAAAAAACCCGATACCCGAAAAACCCGACCCGATCCCATCCCTACCGACACTCACCGGTGTCGGGTTTGGTATTACCTACAAAAATAAAACCCTGAGCAAAATTGCCCAGTAGGTGGTAGTAAAAACGAGCAATGCGTGCGTGCACTCAACCCAATCCCAAAACCTCACAATATAAAAATGCACGCTCGATTCTATGTCATGTCTCAACACATAACAGGGCCCTCGGCTAGAATCGGCACCTATGCGCGCAATGGCAAAGTACGCCATAAACCATGCAGTAGCCCACGCCGGCCGTGCCAGGTCGCTCCTTCCGCACTCAATATCATCCCGATGGCTTTTCTTCGAGTAGTGTACCACTAACGCGGGTAGACAGGAATCTCACGTCTGTTTGCCGTCCCTGGGCCAAATATATCCGGTGGTATACACCTCGGGTGGCTCAATCCCGAGTAGGCAGGTGTCGCAAACCCTATCTGCCACCAGGTGCCAGCGACTCTAAACCAGACGACCAATAATGGTCACTCTACCCAACTCATCCGACACCGTAAGCATCACCGTACAAATACGGTACAACAATCTCTCACGTGCAGGTCATGAAATGCACACATAATCGATCACATATAGCACGTATCACATAACTCGTACAATTATTAAACTAGGCCGAACGTTTTAAAATCCAAAAATAACATTAAAATATTTAAAATATGGGTTGACCCGAAAATATAAGTCATAGTACAAAAATATTTTATTTTAAAAATGGGCTGAAAATAATTTTATTTAAAGGTATTGGGCCTGAAATAGGGCAAAAGCCCAAACTTAAATCAGCTAGTCAACTCTGGTCAAAGCCCAAACCAAGATTCTCCCGATTCCACGTATTAAAAATTGGTCGACCCGTGAAAATTATGGATCAACGCCCGACTTCGCGAAATAACTCGCTGAGTTGCACGAATCGCCCCGATTTGAATTGGTCAACCCGTGTACTTTCGAGTCAACGTTCGAATTTGCGAAGCTTCCGTCGAATCCGCGAATCGCCCAATTTGACGTGCGAAGCCCGATTGAACTCGCGAATCGCCCGATTTCTCTCGCAGGAATTACCCCGCGAAATCGAGTCGGCCCGCAACCCCAAAATCGGGCCGGCGCTATCTCACAGTCCGCGAAATGCTTCATCCCGCGAAGCCCAAACTCGGGCCCTCAAAGGCCTGTTTTACCCACACACATCGAAAACCTTTGGGCCCATGAAACACTTTTGCGACCCGAAACTATATTCGAGCCGATTCTACTATTTAATTAAAAATCCCTTTTCACTCGATTCGTGAAATAAAAAGTGGCCCGTGAAACATAAAGTCGATCGAAAACCTAAAATCTCTCGAAATTATCAAATTCCTAGTTCGCGAACTAAGTCGCCCTACGAAACCTGAAATCGACCGATTCCACAAATCGCTCGATTTCTTCATACGAAATTCATATTACAAACCCTAAATTTTTCCCAGAATTCTTTACAAGATCATCACATCGAGTCACATAAGAACATCAATAAAATACAGAACTCATATATAGAGTTCGAAAAGCACATAATAGCACATCACAAAAATTTATAAAATCATTAAACTTGAAACCTTAAACTCGAATGGCCTTCCATTAGAATTTTAATACTTTTCGGGAAAATAATACGGGTCGTACGTGTCAGGACCCGCTAACCCCGATCTGTACTTTCTATTAGTCCTAAGTATTTTACGTACATTTATTTGGGAGGATACGTGAAAATCTGCATAAAAGTTTTTCATTTTTAACCTAGAAGTCATACATACAAGTCAAAAGAATTTCTTAAGTCTTTCTACATTCCTCAAGTCCTATTTACAAGGAACGTGTGTACATGCACAGCAAAAACTCCTATGCGCCCGGCCTTCACAGGTCGTTATCCATAGACACACTTCCACCTCAAAAGCAGCCGAAAGCTCCAAAAGATAGGCCTTGCACCATAACAGATCACGTACCGTGATCGCTAGTACCTACAACACCTAACGTAAGGAATGAGCCATCGTGGCTTAGTAAGCAGAAATAATGCATGTATGCACGTGTCCTAACGATCGGCAATCCACGCCATCGCTTACTAACACTCATACTCTTTTAGACTCATATGTTATATGGGCCCTCGGCTTTCTATCTTACTGTGCGCCATTTCATAGAGCTCTAATCCACAAGGGATTCTTACATATGTGGAGGTTCACACACTAGAAGGTCACCCGAAGGAATCTTCCCTTACTCAGTGTGGCCTCCACGCGGACGCTTCTCACTGGTAGCCAACACCGAGGTCACTAACCCCAGAGGTTCCCTCTGTGTAGTGCATGCATCGGGTCGCATCCTCCAGGTTGCATCTCCCGCATATGGGGTATTCCCCCTACCTATCATAACAGGTAAATTGGCATCGTATCACCATTGTCGCATAGAAGAGCCGTGACTCTTCATTGAGTCGACAACAGACGCCAATATCGGCGAATATCCATCGCACACAGGCGATCTATGCACACTCGTACCTCATGTCTTTCGTACTACTTATGCGTGCAAATGCTCATGTCATGTTCATATAAATATGCATATCATGACTTCATGCATAATGCGTACCATATCGTACAAGGTTCACATAGAGTCATCATAAGCACGTATCACATAATCATGCGCAGGTACGTTACGTGTCGTAGTTGAATTTCTACTTACCTGTCGTCCAAGCTTTAACTAGTGTACTTCCTCGTAACGTCCCTAACGTACGACCCTTTTAAGTAAAAAGGGTTAGAATGTTAGTACATTGCCTTCCTTAGCTAACTCGTCAAAATAACTAACTTTCGTCATACTAGTATTTAGACTTAATTCCCTAAATTCCAAGCCATTCGATTTGTCTCAATAAATTTCCTAAGGACAGTCGTCAGAAGCGCTTTCGCATACTCCAGTGTCGGATGACATCATAGAGCAGTTCGAGATGCAACCTGAGTTGTGTTGGTCATATAGGGTATCTCGCCAGCCTGAGAGATACGAGATGGTCCACATCGAGCACGAGGTTGCCCCGATGGAAGGGAATATCGGAGACGATCCCACTACCTATGACCAGGCAATCAGGGATAAAGATTGAGATGACTTAAGGCTATGCAAGACAAAATGATTCCTATGCACAAACAAACTGGTTGAACGTGCGGAACTGGGTTCGTAGCAAAAGGTTTCAGTCAAACTTAGGGCATTGACTGTGAGGAAAACCTTTCACCAGGTGCAATGATAAAATCGATTATAACCATACTTGCTATAGCAGCACACTATAAGTATGAGGTCTAACAGAATGGATGTCAAAACCTAGTTCCTAAACAAATACCTCAAGGAGGGAATATATGTGGAACAGCCCAACGGTTTTTCATCGCAAGGAGATGCTTATAGTGTGTGCAAATAAATACGAGCCTAACAAATCTGGAACCTTCGGTTTTGATGAAGTAAAAGACTACGGATTCATAAGGAACGAAGACCTTGCGTCGACAAAAAAAGCAGTGGGAGTTAAATATCATTCCTCGTATAGTACTTGGATGACGTCCTTTGGACACGATATGATACCGGGATACTCCCATAGGTGAAAGCGTGGCTTTCGTCCGATTCTCCATGAAAGACTAGGGAGAAGCTACCCACATTTTGGGAATTCACCTTTATAGAGATTCGAGCGAATCGTATGTTAGGACTCTCACAGACCCTTTACCTAGAAAAGGTCATGTAGCGATAAAGTATGGACAACTCTAAGAAAGGGTTCCTGCCTGTGCGACATGGGACTCACCTTTCCAAGGCTGTGAGTCGTCAAAGTGAGTTGAATTGGAAAGAGATGAGTGGAATCCCTATGCATTTGCAGTGGGTAGCTTGATGTACGCTATGCTTTGCACGAGACCTGACTTGGCATACGCTGTGAGCGTAGTCAGTCGGTTTCAGGCTAACCCTGGCAAGAAACATTGGACATCAGTCAAGACTATACCCAAGTACCTCAGACCGACTAAGGATATGATGATGGTCTATGGTAATGGAGGACTAGAAGTGAAAGGGTATACGGAGTCGGATTACCAGTCATACGTGGATGATCGAAAATCCACTTTAGGATTCGTCTTTACGCTCAACGGTGGAGGAATGTCTTGGAAAAGTTCCAAACAGAGCAATACTGTAGATTCCACCTGCGAAGCCGATATATAGCAGCCTCATAGGCAGCTAAGGAAAATGTTTGGATAACAAAGTTCTTGGAAGAACTTGGTGTCGTTTCTGTAGCAGATAGGTCATTGCCATTGTGGTGTGACAATATTGACGCTATTGCTCAGGTGAAAGAACCGAAATCTCACAGCAGGTCCAATCATATAGAAAGAAAGTACCACGTGTTACGTGGATTCGTTTAGAATGGCTACATGGCCTTTCAGAAGATTGCGCCCCGCGAAAGCGTGAGCGACCCATAGTCACCATTAGCCTTTGTTACATGCAAAGCTTGTTAGACATCTCGAGGAGAAAGGTATTAGATACCTTGGCGTATGGCATTGAGTGCAAGAGGGAGATTGTTAGGAATATGCCCTCGAATGCTATACGAGGATTGGATTGTATAAGGCAATAGCTTATTTATCATTCGACTTCTTATGTAATTTTCGTGTTTTAATAAAGGCTTTATTCGTTTATTGGATATATGAGTTCTTTACTTAGCATCCGGTAAAGCAATAAATGAACAAATCCAAATGTGTCGAGTTGAGTCACTGTTCTTGATGGGCACGAGAAAGGAAGGCACCAGTGGACTCTTAATCTCGAACATTAAAAGCCCGTAAGCCTAAGGCTCCAGTTGTGTGCTGGATAACCAATTACGGCTTATTTGTCGATGACCTATCGTGTGTCGATATCCCGCTTGAAAGCAGAGGTCATGACTTGTGATACGAATCGAATCAAGGGATTGAATCGTTTCATGGACACTCACGGGTCGTACGGTCGAACATGGCTTATTACTCAAGGAGTGTCAATGACCGACGACAACACTATAGTAGTATGCGTGAACCTTAGACCGAAATGGGCTTTGACGGAGTGGACTTCGAAGTCTCGACTGTCACTGGTTCTCCTCGACTCGATTTGCTGTTCTATGGGTGTAATACCCGAGTCCCGCGAGTAAGTTGGCCAATAAATTTTACACGCATATTATGTGTCTACGTGATTTCTTATTTCGTATTTATTTAATTGTGTGCTAATAGGATAATTGACTTGGTAGAAAATTTGAGTAGGACTTAGAATTAATTTTATATAGGATAGACTTTCGAAAAGTAGGAATGTCGAAATGTTTAATTTTCGATAAGAACTAGCTATAATAAATTACAAGTCTTCAAATATATAATTTCCAAAGGATAGAATAGATTGCAATACGAGTTGATAAAAGGAGACTTTTAAAGACTTGAAAGTCTATGTAGTACCGATGACTTTATTATGAAGGAAAACTCATATAACATTATTCTAATAGTATTACATGGAGCTAGTAATATTAAAGTAAGCAGTGACATCATTTGGTTAGTTGAACAAGCCAAATACAAGATAAGAAAGGAACGAGATTAATAATTCGGAGCCTAAGCAAATTATCGAAACACTTGATCAAGAAAGAAAGAGAAGGGAATGAAACAATTACTAAAGGAAAATCTCTTGAAAACCCTAGTATAGAGAGGAAAACTCAAGAACGAATTGAAGAAACTTGGAGAAGGTATAATTCTTTATATATAATCTTATGTTTTACTCGTACCTTAACATATTTTTGGATATATTAGGCATAAAAGTTACACATAAATAGAGTTTGTACAAATCATTTCTTTTGAAAAAGGGTTGAACTTTTTATGAAACTCATACTATTCTTAGAGAAGATAGTTTTGATTGGAGTTTTGAGAATTGTAAGAGTTGAAACTGTTTTAGGGTCGCAAGTGTAACTTCACGAACCATAAGAGGTTCACGAATTAGATGAGTCCATGAAATAAATGTGTTAAGTAATTCACGAAATAGAAGGTAGAAATGGAGTTCACGAAGTATAAATGAAAGGCACTTCACAAATCGAACTTCACGAATCGAGCTAGCTTGGCGAATCATAAGTTTTGAAGAGCAAGCGTCGCGAATCAGTGAAGTACTTTGCGAATTAAGAATGAGCTCGTGAAGTGTGTGAGGGTTTCACGAATTGAGCATGTCACGAATTAAGAAGTCTCAAGCGTTAGGGTTTGCGAAGATGAAGTTCACGAACCCATGGAACTTCGTGAAATTAGGGTCTTCTGCAGGCTTTCGCGAATCACACGAGAACCACACTTCGCGAGTCATAAACAGTTCGCGGGCCATACAATTTCACGAGTCCTAAGGAGTTCATGAAGCCAGAGAATAAGTTTATTTGCGAAATACATATGAGAAATTTAACTTCGCGAGTCAAGAGGGAATATTAATATTCTAACAAACCCTACTTTGCGAATTTAGAGAGAAGAAAGTATATTTCGCGAGGTGTTTGTAGGTGTTAGGTCTTTCACGAATTAGGGTCTTTCATGAACAACACTTTGCGAGTAGTGAGACATAGGAGCTTCACGAGTTAACCAAACTCCACGAATCATGGATTTAAATTAGTTCACGGGTCAGGTAAAATTAACAAGTTACGAGAGCTTTTCACGAGTTAAAGTTGGCGAATTCCTTTTAAGGATATCTATTTTGTCTAATGTTGTTCTATATCTATTATTTCAGTAATTAATAGTTAGGAAATTCAAGTACTTAGACGGTTAAGTAATTTAGATAGTACACTAGCATTGTAATTTTGTACTTAAGGTCAGGGATTAAGAATTTCACAAGGTCACTTGAAAATAATTTGCGGAGGACAAGTAAATGGAGATTACAACTACAACACATAATTTTTATGTGCATGAATTATATCTCTACTTGCTTCTATGATTTTACATGAATTCCTATGTAACGTGATTTATTTTATTACATGTGATGACATGACATGCATGTTCACACGATTCACGTGAGCATGATCATATGCACGCACAACTAGAATGAAAGTCAGGACATGAGAGCGTGCATGGTACAAGATCGCCTGAGAACGATGGATGTTTGCCGATATGGACATCTGGTGTCGACTCACAGTAAGTCACGGCTCTTCTATGTCACCATGGTGCCTTCCTATGTCGCCGATTTATGTACATGTGATTTGGGTAAATGCCCTATTTGCGTAAGGGGCGACCTGGAGGATTGCGACCTGAGGGAAGAAGCGACTCCGAGGGTTGGGATTGACCATGCACCTTAGGGATAAACGCAAATTGCGTACTAGGGATAGTCTCTCAGTGTGGGTATCGATCCCTAGTGAATTTGAGTTCCAAGATGGTGCATAGCAAGATTAGCCGAGGGCCCTACATGAAATGATAGTACAAGAATGGCGTGAGGTTAGAAAGCATTGGCGCGGATGCCTTTGCGTTTTACGGCACGTGCATAGCATGTATGATTTCCACTTATTGAGCATTACAGCTCACTCCACGTTTTTATGTGTTGTAGGTTCACGCGATCACGGTACGTGATTCTTATGATGGCGAGACCTGTTTTTGAAGCTTCCGGAGGACTTTTGAAGTAGAAGTGTGTACATGGACGCGACCTGTGTGACGGGCCGATAGTTTGCTTTTGATATGCATGCGCAGTCCTTCCTATGTATTTAGGATCCAAGGATATTTTGCATCGTACAGAATGACTTCCTTTATATAAAAGGAAAAATTTTATTTGTACTTTTCATGTTATATTCCTTTTATTTCAATAGCAGTCACGTAAGTTAGTAAAGAAATGAGTAGTAGATGGCGGAGCGCCATAATGGGTCAGCGGGCCAGATGCGATCTTGATGACGATTTGTGATTGCCGGGCTCAGACCGCCAAGTACGGATTCACAGTCTCGTAAGTAATCGAGACAAGTGTCCTCTGTGGACGATGATGGAAAATTACGAAATCATTGGCCAAGATATTGAATTGACTCATGTTAGACATGGAGGGTAGTTTGGTAATTTGCCTCGTCTCCGTTTATCGTAGAATTGAGTTCAGTGTGTTTGACATAGACCATGGTTCTCACTCGATTGGGACACAGCTGAAGGGTTTATACGTAGCACTATAATCTATAGTAAGGTTCTGGAATAAAGACTGAGTCGCGCATTCGTATCGGGTTACGGTCTGGTACTACGGGATTGACTAGGTAACTACCGGACTCTTGGATTCCTCCCTTGCCGATTGAGTCGAACCTAGAGAGCCGGCTTAAAAGGAACATCAACGTGTACCGATGAGGAGAAAAAGTGTTTTGGACCTTAACGGGCCTTGGGCCGTTGGGCTGCGCCTTAATGGGCCTCTGGGCATTTGTTGGACCGAAGTCGAACTTCGTATGATACTAACTTTAAGACTTGGGTTAGCCAAGTGCTTAATCGGCTTGAGGGTAAAATTAGATTTTCACATTAAGCTAACTTCGAAATATGTCTTTAAGGATATTTTTGCAATCTGCATATGTGATATAAATAAATATGGAATAAAAATATTCGTAATATTATTTAATTGGATTAGAAATTTCGAAATTTATATAGTATAAAATTCGAAATTTGATTCTACATTTAAAAAAAAAATTATTTGATTTAAATATCAAAGTTAGTAATCTATCTATAATATGTTTCCTTGATTGAATTTTGAATTCGAAAGAGAAAAATAAATATGGCAAAAATCTCTCATAATTCAAGGACGTAGAAATCGAAATCCAACCTTATAGACAGGCAAAATTTCGTGCTCCATGAAGGATAATAAGGCTGATTTTCGAAATCAAATAAGGCACAAAAACACACACCGAATCACACACCTTTCTCCCTCGCAACGGATCAGTTCTCTCTAGCCATCTTTAGAGAATTATTCCGTGGTACACTGCGAGTCAGCATGACGATATAGTGCCATCCACCACCATTAACGTAGTCTTGAAGAAAAAGGACGAGAAGTTGTTACTCGCTTCAACTGGGAAATCTCTACGAGCTTGACCCGCACTACTACGTGCAATATGTGTTACTATTCTGATCCGAGCAACGAAGGCAATCGGGTTACCCGGAAAATTTTTGTGCCGCACCGTATCCGGAGACGTGTCGTCTCCGGTACATACCGGGTAACCCAACATTCCAATCATCCCAGTAGACAAGAAATAAGAGACTTGGGTGCTCATGCGAATGTGTTCACATTAAGAATTTTCAATTAATTTCAATGAATCAACGGCTATGTCCCAACTCCCACGTTGGAGGGGGAAAAAAGACTTGCAGAAGGAAGGAGAATTTCAAACCAACAAGCTCACAAAGATCAAAATTAGTAACAAGGGAATGAATTATTCATATACACTGACTTATGATCCTTGCTGATAATATCAACATATACTTCTGTGTGTGAGTAAATACGAAGCCCAGCGGACAAGGAAATATCGAAATAATTTTAAAGAGCCGATAGTTCAACTTCTTGAGAGAAAGGTCGATAAACGGCGAAAGTGAAATCTTTAGAGAAAGGACCTGGGTTAAAGCAAGTTGTTCCAGTATAGTTGAATGCCTTTTGCTCGCTACAATCTCCCAATACTATCTGAAAATTATTCAAACCACCTTTTATATACTTACTATTCACAAAGATAATTTAATATTCAAGTCATGAAGAAGCTGAGATTGCTTACTGTATGTGGAGTTGGATATATGTGAAGGCAGTGATCAAAGTTCCAAATGATGGGCTGTACACTCAAGGGCAGTGGGCATATGTGACTTTGGTGCGTTATTGTAGCAACAAGCTGCAGAAACATAAGAAAAAAGGTTAGAAAGCAGTGAAATATGTAGAAAATCATGTTGGTTAAGCCATAGATGATTCATGACTCACATGCTGAAAAGGATCACTAGTTTCCTCTGATGAGGGAGGTATGAGACAAGACCTTCGCATTCTGTAAAGTAGATCTTGACGGAAGAACACTATTTCTTGGTTATAATACTTGACCCTGATTTCAAGAGATAATCAATCTTCTATGAGGAGTACACATAGCAATTACAGCCACATTTGGAATGGACGTGTAATTAAACTTATAATATGTGCTCCATAATATAAAATAGCAGCTAAACTCGGATGGTGCATCAATCATGCGTACATGGAGTAATCTCCTCAGCTCAGACTATAAAGAAAAACCCTATAGACCACACTTATGAGCAATTAGATAAAGAGACCTACCTGCAAGGGTTACTCGTGAATTCTGCTTTTGCTACCTGATCTTGGAGCTCTTCTGTAATATATTTGGGCAACGAAGGTCTGGGAAGAACATTCGATGGGCCTGAAGTAATACAAACAGCATTTTCAGATGCAAGACACGTATGGCAACTAATGCAATAAAACTCACCGACATCATCAGGGCCAGGAATGAAAAGAAATGTTCTGCATTCCTTTATAAGGCGTTGATGGGATGCAATCATTTTCCCTAGCTTCCCAAATTGTGATCTGCAAACAGCACACAATAACCCGAAAGTTTTAAAATATTTCTTTAATCATAATAAATTTGAGAAGTTAAAGATAACATCCTACCTGAGACTAGAGTAAGAATTGAAAGAAATGTTGCAAGGATGAGAACAGAAGTTTCCCATGAAAACAAAAAGTGATGGAACCACACTCTCATTCTCATAGGCACTGAGGATGGTTTCGAGATTTTTCATGGTCTGCCACAAAAGAAAAATAAGCACTTAGCAGCACACTACTGTAGTGAATCACAGAGATAATAACAAATACATGGAATTATGCCATTGTAGGAGAGACAAAAAACTCAATTACCACATCATCGTCCAGCAAAACATCAGAGAGTATTACAAACATGTCATTCACTGCTAAATTCTCCATCTCCGCAAGCCTAATCTGTAGAAAGTTAAGAACTTTTATGACCACGGTTTACTGTATAGCTAACGACCTTTAACTGTTTCATCGGTAAGGCTCATTAAGGTAAGGATACAGTCTGTTCTTTTGTAAGTGAACCAGAGCCAAAATAGTCAATTCCTGAGAATATTGACACTGACTTCTCTCGGTCCTCAAGGGGAGGAAATCCACATGTTTTAACCTGCATCACAATTTATGAGTTGCAAGAAATTTCACTTGATCCAAACTTGTCAATTACAGAATGCTTCTTCAATTGTAACTCCAGAATTACTAGAAGTAAATTTTAACCAGATAATGGAAACAATCATCAGATAGCCGATAAATATCATCAGACCACCAGATAATGTATATATATATTGATCGGTCGAGCGTCTTCCACGTCTCGAAACAGAGACAAACCTGGAAAATTCCATCCAAGAGCATCTCACCTTCTGCTAAGACTACTGTGTTCTCCACAAAAAATCCTGTCGTTATTCTGTATATTTCACGTTAAGGGAACTACAGAATTGCACAATTCAAAACGGCCAGGCTGTTCAGTCATATATCCTAAATGAAAAATTTTATTGGCCAGGACAGGATCTCTTGCAACCAACCACTTTGGTCCTCCATGATAGATAGACAATTCCAAGTTGTCTTACGATTTCACTTTCCATGCCAATGATGAACAAACATTACGAAATAAAAAGGAAAGCGTTTGAAGAAGGCTCTTCCAAGACATCAGATTTGGATGAAAAATCAACATCATAACAGTCAATCATATACTTATTTAAGATCCAGTGACTCCTACGTTAAAAGGTAACAAGAAAACAAAGGATATTGCATTAGATAGATCAACTTCAACAGCGGCAGTCAGGTCTTCCAAGTAGAAATGCCCATCCTCCATCTGAGATATAACACCCATAACCCATCTCTTTCCTGTCTGACCAACCAGAGATTGTATTGCAGATATCTGAAAATTTATATTGAAGTTTTAGTCACAGTGATAGGCTCGATTCTGACGCCCTAAAAAGTTGCACATTTCATTTTCGTAGCCGAGGGAATCTGACAATACCTGAGAGCTTCCATAATCAGATAGACCACTGTCAAAAATGGGCTTACAAAAATGAGGGTCCCGAGATAACCTTTGAGACAATAACAAGAACCTGTCCCTATATAAACTGGCTATTGCAGAAGCATCACCATGAATTGGAAGGTTCCCTGTTAATCTGGCAAGGTCGATTAGAAAATTATTAAGGAAAAGATAGAATATAATAAAGCCATAAAAACAATACGGTCTTGGATGCACATGTAAGGTTCAAATCCTGTCATTCAGTAACTCAAGTAACATAAATTATTTTTGAAAAATGAAACTAGCAACTTGATCAATAGCAAAGAAACATTTGTCCAGAACTCAAAGACAAACGTTGAAAAGATGCTCAGAACAGATTACTGAAACAGATTCTAACAGTAGAAGAAACATAATTCGACAGAAAGATAGTTAATATACTACAAATAACAAGCATAAAATAACATAACTATGAACATTGAAACCGTGAAATGTCGGACATACTCGTAAAATAATTTCTTAAGGGGATCATATCTCAATTTAGGGAAATGAAAAGCGCCAATTATCGCCATTGCAGATGCTGCGCTGACCGTGGGGCTCTCTTCAACTGCTACATCAGCTTCGAATAACTGATTTGCCACTCTTTGAACCGGCTCTTTATCCAGGATAGAGGACCTCACTGAGAACAAAAATTCAAAAAAACCAAGTCGTGGCAGGAACGAAGTTTAATGAACTCTAGAAAACAGAAAGAATTTCAATTTGTGTGGAAGGAATCGATTACGTGGGAGGCGGCTGATATCATCGATTAGTAAGTCTGCGGCTTCCAGTTCGGCGTCGGGGAATCGACTAATGAAGCTCATGACTTCAGCGAGCGCATCGATCTTCAGTGTGTAACCTCTCATCTTAAATCTCCTCTGAACTTTGTTTCTTATGGAAGTGTTCATCTTTTTTCCCTGAATCTTCTCGCAATTTGCGCTCCGTGACACTCACTTTGTTTAGAGTTTGCAGGCTGCGGTCACAGTGATGTATAATAAGAAGTGGCGGGAAATGAAATCTACGTATTGTTTGGGCTTTCGTATGGGTCTTAAAAACATGTGGCCCTTTTGTGGAGAAATATATGCCGTATATCTTATCATTAGAATAGAAATGTAGGAGAGTTGTAATGATGCCACGTGTTTTTTATATTTTTAATTTTTTAACTTCTAAAATTATTATTAAGTCAATCATGATGAGCATTGACTGTCTAAATCCTTCCGCTATGACTAGGGCTGGGAAAAAATATCGAAATACCGAAATACCGTCCTTATCGTATCGAATCGTATCGAAAATATCGAAAATTTTGGTATACCGAAGTTTTTGATAAGGTATGATACCGTTTTTCGGTACGGTAATGGTATGAAAATTTTAAAAATAAGGTATACCGATTATACCGAAATACCGAAATACTAATTTTTTTTAATATATTTTATATATATATATATATATACACACCTATATATATATTATATTATTTCAAAAAATATAAAATGAAAAATTAAGGATCTTCTCAAACTTATTTAGCCAATAAATTATTAACTTATACACAACTTTCTAATATTAGGCCCACCATATTTTAATTATGTAACTCAAGTAACGTTTAATTTTTGCCTTTTTCATGATTTTGAAAGCGTGAAGATGCAATGCAATCTTCACTAATTTTTTAAGGTTATGTAAAGTTTTTTGTCTTACTAAGAGACTGGCTAAAATATGTAAATTATTTAAGGTTAAAAATCTTTTTATTTTGAAAATTTTGGTATTAATAATCTATCTTATTGGGGCCTAAGTAGTTTGAATTGATTAAAAATTCCAACACATCGAATTAACGAGTTACGAGACATGCATGGTAAAAAACCCTCTGTGTGAATGGTATAGAAGGTATGATACCGATACCATACCGAAATTTCGGTATGATACCGTATCGTAATTTAAGGTATACCGAAATTTTGGTATGGTATTGGTATGATTTTTTTGGATACCGAAATTTCGATACGGTATACGGCATCACTGTTTTGGTACGGTATACCGTACCGAACCACCCCTAGCTATGACATACGAAACATGAAACCACCATCCATCGTCAATACCACGGAAAAATAAAAAATGGAGGTAACTGGTTATTTTTTAACTTGGCGTTTGCTTGTCGTTTTATATTGGGGACTTCCCTTGTTCCGCCTGTTAGGAATATGCCCTCGAATGCTATACGAGGATTAGATTGTATAGGGCATTAGCTTATTTATCATTCGCCTTCTTATGTACTAAGATATTTTCGTGTGTTTAATAAAGGCATTGTTCGTTTATTGGATATATGAGTTCTTTACTTAGCATCCTTTAAAGCAATAAATAAATAAATCCAAATCTGTCGAGTTGAGTCATTATTCTCGATGGGCACGAGAAGGCAACAGTGGACTCTTAACCTCAAACATTAAAAGTCCGTAAGCTTTAGGCTCCAGTTGGGTGCTGGATAATCAATTACGGCTTATTTTTTGACGACATATCGTGTGCCGATATCCCGCTTGGAAGTGGAGGTCATGACTTGTGATACGAGTCGAATCAAGGGATTGAATCGTTTCATGGACACTTACTCACGGGTCGTACGGTCGAACATGGCTTTTTACTTAAGGAGTGTCAATGACCGACTACAACACTATAGTAGTCTGCGTGAACCTTAGACCGAAAGGGGCGTTTTGACAGAGTTGACTTCGAAGTCTCGACTATCACTAGTCCCTCGACCCGTTTTGTTGTTGCATGAGTCAGCGGGCCAGATGCGGTCTTGATAAGATTTGTGATTGCCAGACTCAAACCGGTACGGATTCACACTCTCGTAAGTAATTGAGTCAAGTGTCATATTGGATGGCGACGGGAAATTATGAAATCCTTGGCCAAACTAACACATGTGAGACATGGAGGGTAGTTTGGCAATTTGTCTCGTCTACGTTTCATCATAAGTTCAATGAGTGACATAGACCATGGCTCTCACTCGATCGGGACACAACTGAAGGGTTTGTACGTAGTACTATAATCTATAATAAGGTTTTAGAATAAAGACTGGGTCAAAATTCGCACTCGAATCAGGTTACGGTCTGGTACTACGGAATTGGCTAGGTAACTACCGGACTCTTAGATTTCTCCATTGTCGATTGAGTCGAACCTAGAGAGTCGGGCTTAAAAAGGATCATCAACGCGTAATGATAAGGAGAGGAAGTGTTTTTGTGACGCCCGGGGCCGATGAGGGCGGGGAGTGATCGCCGGTGCCATAGAAGTGCACGTACAAGGAGCGGCTCCTGGCAGGCTTCTAGGCGAAGGGTTACGTGAACGAACCGATCCGACACCCGAATGAGAGGGGATCCTGAGACTGACAATGTATGGGCATGTCAGGCTAAGAATCTTACAAGGGAATTGATAGTACTACCCATATCACCAAGGTCGACCTACCTTTTCGGGAGTCCATCTATAGAAACTCCGAAGTTAAGCGTGCTTGACTTGGGGCAATCTAGGGATGGGTGACCCCCTGGGAAGTTTCTCAGGGTGCGTGTGAGCGAGTGCACGAAGCACGCTAAAAGGTTAAATGGTGGTACAGTGGGGCCAGACTATCAGTCGGAGTGTGGTGGGCCCAACCCCACTTGTCCCGTAGGGACCGATGCTGTAGTGACACCCGGTATGGGACGGGTCGTTACAGGTGGTATCAGAGCACAACCTCTCGCAGTACGGTGCTGGTTCGGGGACGAACCAGGCGGAAGCTGGTGGGCATGTGACGCCCGGGGCCGATGAGGGCGGGGAGTGATCGCCGGTGCCAGAGAAGTGCACGGACAAGGAGCGGCTCCTGGCAGGCTTCTAGGCGAAGGGGTACGTGAACGAACCGATCCGACACCCGAATGAGAGGCGATCCTGAGACTGACAATGTATGGGCATGTCAGGCTAAGAATCTTACAAGGGAATTGATAGTACTACCCATATCACCAAGGTCGACCTACCTTTTCGGGAGTCCATCTATAGAAACTCCGAAGTTAAGCGTGCTTGACTTGGGGCAATCTAGGGATGGGTGACCCCCTGGGAAGTTTCTCAGGGTGCGTGTGAGCGAGTGCACGAAGCACGCTAAAAGGTTAAATGGTGGTACAGTGGGGCCAGACTATCAGTCGGAGTGTGGTGGGCCCAACCCCACTTGTCCCGTAGGGACCGATGCTGTAGTGACACCCGGTATGGGACGGGTCGTTACAGTTTTGGGCCTTAACGGGCCTTGGACCGTTGGGCCGCGCCTTAGTGGGCCTTGGGCCGTTTAATGGACCGAAGTCGGACTTTGTGTGAAATTAAGTTTAAGACTTGGGCTTGGCCAAGCGTTTAAAAGGCTTGAGGGTAAAATTGAAATTTAACCCTAAGCTGATTTTCGAATTAGACCTTGAAAGTAAGTTCGAAAATTAAATATAAATATGGAACTATATGTTTGGAATATTATTTATTTTAAGTTGGAAATTTCGAAATTAATCTAGGATTAAGTTTCGAATTTTAATACCATATTTAAAGATACTTAGTTTGACTTGGTATTTAAGTTAGTTGTCTAATTATGGTAAGTATCCTTATATGAATTTTTAATTCAAAAGTGAGAATAAAAATGGCAAGGATATCTCAAATCTTTAGGAGAAAAAATCGAAATTTCAAACCTTTGGAGAGGATGAAAATTTCGAGCTCAACTAATATAAATAGGGCAGCCCTATTTCATATTTTGTCAGCTAATTCTCGAAATTGCTAAGGCACAAAACACACTTTGAACGCACACACCTTCTCTCACAAGCGACAAATCAATTATATCTAGCCATCTTAGAGAATTGACTCCGTGGTGCACCGCGAGGTCGGCGTGACAATCTAGTGCCATCCACCACCATCGCTGTAGCCTTGAAGAAAATGATGAGGAGCTGCCACTCGCTTCAACTGGTAAATCTCTACGGGTTTGACACGCCCTATTACGTGTTAATGTGAATTACTGTTCTGATCCGAGCAACGAGGGCAATAGGGAAACCCGAAAATTTTTGTTCCGCACCGTACCCGGGGATGTGGCGTCTCCGGGACACACCGGGTAACCCAACACCGCCCAGTCATCGCAAGGTAGAAGTTGATAAATCTAGATTCAACAGTAGACATCTCGCTTACAATAGCTTGCAGATTATTTATGTTTATTTTTTCTGAAAATGATGTAACACGCTGCATACATCGTCCATAGAGTGATAAAAGTTTGGGAGAGAATAATAATTTTGCTGTTAGTGTTGATTAGACATTTGTGTGAGAAAGACTATCTCTAGCGATGAATTTATTCCGCTCGTTTACGAGTGGTCTAATCGTTAGCCCCTCTTTCGAGCGTAGCTTACTATTTCCTAAAAATATATTGATCACATAGACATAATCAAAATAATAATATAAATCATAATCAAGGCATAACAATAGCAAAAAAACAACAATACTTAAAACATGCATACGATGTCGCTAGGGTTCATCTAGTCTCAAAATCGAGAGATTTAGCTACTCATAGGATGAATTAAACACAACGGAGAACAGATATAACACAGAGAAAACATCGTATCTTCCCTGAGTTGGCTGATTAGATCCTTATTCTTCGTTGAGGGATTTGATCGAACACCTGATAAGCGAGCTTAGAGCTGAGAGGAGTCTGCGTCGATGGCTAATCCTTTACTCTGCCTTGAGTAGCTTTCTTCAGCTAGGTAAGTGACTTGGTTTTTGGTGTGAGGTGAGCAACGTATGTGAATTGGGAGGTGGATGTTTGAGGTGTGAGGAGAGCAACAAGGTTACGAAGGTTCAGTTTAAGATTTTTAAGTACTCCCTATATCCCTATAGGGATATAGCGACTCCTTCTTAGCTCTGCTGTGAGTTATATATATATATATATATATATATATATATATCTTATATTAGAATGTAAATGTAGTTTCTTACTGGTTGCGACACGTGTCCTACTTTAGGATTAAATATTTTTAATATAAAATTAATATTATGAATGCTCCAGTACGTTCTCAGAACCAACCACTCCATGAATAAAAAAACTGCACAAATGATTATATCAGTTGCGTTCCAGTATCTATCTTTCTATTTGTTTTTCACTTTCACTAAACATCACAAACGCTACACGGTGAGAAAACTACAACAACGAGGGCAACCCTCCCAAAATCGAAGGAAGGTGATGACATTTTGGAATCTTCTTAATTACCTCGCTAGCAGTTTTTCTTTCCAGCGAGAGATTTATTAATTTCGTATTTTTTTTGGAAAGGGTCTTACCGCAAAAGCACTCGTAACTTTTTTATCCAAGCAATAGCTTACCAACCCGAACTATTCAATCTTAAACGTTCCAAATTATCAAATGACTTGAAATAAAACATATAATTTTCGACACTAAAACAACATAAATAAAACTAATTTCCATCATCTCACGATAACATAATTGAAATGGAGTAACTAAAATACGAAATTATACCAGGTGAAGAATTAATTTCGTATTTTAGTTACTATAATTTCGTATTTTAGTTACTCCATTTCATTTATGTTATCGTGAGATGATGGAAATTAGTTTATTTATGTTGTTTTAGTGTCGAAAATTATATGTTTTATTTCAAGTCATTTGATAATTTGGAACGTTTAAGATTGAATAGTTCGGGTTGGTAAGCGATTGCTTGGATAAAAAAGTTACGAGTGCTTTTGTGGTAAAATAAATTTTTGTCCTTCGCACTGGAAAACGATTGTCTCAAATGACTAGGGTCATAGTCGGTCGCATTCGGTACAATATCCTGATTGCCCCATTATTTGGAAGAAAATTGATCTTAGCCATCATCTGTGAGCGCCGATTGTTGGCCCTGCACATCCCTACGCTAAAGATATCCTTGCACAGTGTTTGAACAATCACAAATTGGGGTTCGTTGAGGAGACGCTTTTAAGAAGAAACTGTTGAGTCGGGTATGCATTATATATATGTCTTCCTGCTTCTTAATTTTAGTTTTTGTGGTTTATTTTCAGCTCTGTGTAAGTTGCCGATTTAGATTCTTATGCTCGGAAAAAACAGAGTTGCATTCATGTCGGTATGTAATCGAAACTTAAGCTTGCTTTCTTTATATGATATTTTTTATTCTGGGATTTATTGTTCTGTTACCTCTTTGCTCTCGATTGGTGTTGAATGAAATTGAGAAGACTTTTATGATAAAAGCTATGAAGTTGATTTTTTCATTCATTCATTCATTCATTATTCACTACGTTTGTTTGTATATGCTTGCACTCATACATATTTTTATCCTCGGCCAGCCTATTATCCCATGAGAAACACTATGACTTGACATTGGATCTATTTAATCGATGAAGTTTAGAGTTGGTCCATTGCTTTGTATCAATAAACATTTTTTTTCGTTGTGTTAATTTCATTACTGCTCAATTTTAAATCTTTTTGTTCTTGACTCATTCTGTAAAAGTTTTTGATTTTCCATGTCTTATTTTTATTCATATGACTTCTGATAATTAGGAAGTTTTATGACTTTGTAGTTGTAGTCTGCCTTTGTTCAGGAAGCTGTCTTTGCTCGCGGCAGTTACCTACGTTATGCTTTTACAAAGTTGCTAATCATGTTCTGCATACAAATTTCATACTCTCGAATTTGATTTCTTGATATTGATTTTAACATGATTAATATTTTCTTGTGTTGTGATAGATGCGCAAGGTTCACATCGTTGTATTATTTTTGGCAGCGTTGTTATTATCTTTCTCACAGTATTATCTCTTACAATGATGCTCGAGTAAACACATGGAATATTTCAGTCTTAAATCTTCTTTTGTTGTAGCTTTTTGGGTTTCTCCTCTGAAATGTCCCTGTGAGCGAGACAGGAAACTGTTGATCGAAAACATCATCACTCAATTCGCAGTCGTCACTCAATTGCCTTGACTCAACTACCTTAAGAAATAAGCAGTGTGTGGGAAGTACGAGCCACCTCTCGACCCTCACAGCCAAAGAATCCTTGCACAAGAGCTACACGTCCCCATTGAGACCTCATCTAGAACGATTGCTGCTTCGGTAATTTTTGCGGATTCATTCCCATTGTGTTCTCCGAAACCTGGTGATATTGCGATTTTCCTTTTTGTAATTTAAGACGAAAGGGTGTTGCTTTAGAGATCGGACTACGGCGACGCCACCTATAAGGCTTTTTGTTATTTATGGTCATTACAACCTGTTAATTGTCGATTTATAAATATCTTAATCCTCTACAATTTGGTGATTGTTTTGTGGCGTCTTTTGGTGTGTTTGCAGTCATATTTATTTATTTTTCTTTGTATGTAATAGTATGGGAAATTATTTTCAATCATCTTATAAACTTACAATCGAAGATAATGATGACAGAATAAACAATTAATACTTCAGTTTTTTTATGTTAAATAAATAATTTTATAACTCATACAATGCACGGGCAATAAACTTGTATATATATATATATAATATTATATATATATATATATTAGAGCAAATTGTGTAGTTGATTCCTTTGTCCGTGTGAAAGAGGTCGCCTGAAAACATGTTGCTCCTTTTCATCCTTTTTGCCTATTTCTTGTTTAAGGAAAGTGATTCCATCATCCCTAATTTATGCACTCATTTCACGTTAATGTCATGAAATATCAGCCAATTTGCATAGTTTTCCCCAATTTTTGCCATAATTACGCGAGACCCCCAAATAATCATAAATATAAACATATAAAATTATGTTTAAAATTTATAAGGAAATTGTAATTGCGAAGTGATTAATTCGTGAAGTTGGTTATATTGTGAAGTTGACTAATTAGTGAAGTTAGATGAGTAGTGAAGTTTGAGAATCAGTGATGTTTAAGGATTAGTGAAGTTTGAGGATTAGTGAAGTTTGGGAAGGAAAACTAGTCAAAAGGGGAAAACTATTTTAATACTAAAGTAATGATAATTATTACTAAAAGACAAGTAGACTGTCAATATTATTTGCTTATCATGACACGTAAATCATATATCTGAGAGATAAGATTAACACATCATTAAAGCAACTTTCGAGAGACCTAAGAATAGAGAGGAAATAAGGAAATCAAACCGTGAATTTCTAAGCTTCGAACGGGTACTTTACTATGATTTTTACTTATTAAAAATTTTAATTTAGCATATTAGGATGTTCATTAAACACAAAAGTCGCATAGATTCATGCTTTGTATAGTCTTTAATTTTCGGAAATTTGAAAAAGGACTTGAAGTTTAATGATGTTCGTTAGGTTATATGGAAATTAATTTTGATTGGAAGTGTTAAGGGTTTTGAAAGATATAAAATGTTTTCGAAGTTTAGAAGGTTTGAAGAAATGATTTGAAGTTTTCAAGAAATTTTTAATGTTTTGGGGATTTAGGATTTGATCGTATGCTGTTAGGATTTTTGGAAGAAAGTGTTTTTTCAAAAGGTTTGAGCGTTTGAGACATCAGGATTAGTGAAGAGGAAGGTTGAAATGAATAAGTGAAGTGGAAGGTTGAAATGAATAAGTGAAGTGGAAGGTTGAAGTGTGTTGGTCCCTATTCTATCCAACTAATATATCAAAGAACAATTTAACCACGATTTGTGAATGGGAAGAGGCGATTCAGCGTTGGGTGCGTGTTTGTGCTTGAAGGTTACGGCTTCACAAAAATTCTCTCTCTCTATTATTTCACACACAAGACACACCTAACTATGTGTTAAGGTTTTAGTATTTATACCACAAGTTGATATATAATACTTGAGCCCTTGTAAGCCCATTACAAGAGTAAGATCACTCGGCTCTAAAACATTAAGTTCACTTAAATTAATTACAAGATTAAGATAACCTAATCTCCCTCCTTGTGTTCAATTTGCAATTTAGCGCTTGTCTTGGTCTTGTCATTGTCTTGAGTCCTCAAACAACACGTATCAAAGTTGCTTGCCGAATCGTCTCTTTGTATTCGATCTCTCCTTTCAATAGTTACAAATCCTCCAACATTTGGTCAACCTTGAGTTGTGGCTGGGGAGATCTCTTAAATTTGGAGAGGCGTAACGGAGGCGGATCTTCTCTTTTTGTTTTCCAGCTCTCCATTCGAAAGTCGCGACTCCTCTACATTTGTTCAACCTTGTGTTGGGATTGGAGAGTTCTCTTTAAATGGGGAGAGCTGTACACAAAGGCGGCAACTTTGATCTTTGAAGTCTGTGGTGTTTGCTTGATTTTCTGACGGTGCTTGAGATTTAACGTTTTCTGATCTATCTTGCACTTTTGTCGTAGTAGTGCTCCTATTTTGCTTTAGTGCTACTCCCCCTCATGAAGATCGTGTTGGGGAGATCGTCGTGCGATGGACCAAAATGGGGTATCGTCTTTGGCAAGAAGATCATGTCGTCAGGGCAAGAAGTGGAGTTGATTAGTACTCATGGGAACTCTTCTCCTCGGCGCCAGATTGGTCTTCTTCGAAGGAAGTTGTCTGGTTCGGCCTCCAGGAAGCTTGTTTGGCTCCAGAAAAAGGTGCGTGGGATGTGTTTTCCAAAAATGTGTCTGGGCTCCTTCCGATTTTTATTCACCAATTGCATGAGAGCCCGTCTTCAGAGTGGTATGCGCGGCGGAAATGGTGGGTGCTCAGGTTGGTAATAACCTGACGAAGCAACAAAGGCAATCAGTCGACACGACTTCAGAGATAATCTCTGCGACGTGGCTTGTGAGGACATGGCTTTATAAATCGGGGCCACATAGGCGTCCTGTTAACATCAATCAAAAGCGTAGCTCGTAGGCGATGACCTGAAACCATTGTTGTTTTGATGTTGCAATGACACGACTTCCTTCCGATCATGGAAGCATGTCTTAGAATGACATGTCTACGGAAGGTCTGATGTGGCCACAAAGTCCAGATGAGAAAATGTGTATGTGTCCTAAAAAAATAAAACGTTTAGGTACTGAGGACACTTAGACTCGATGTGTTCAAGAAAGTTCAGTGGTGTGGGGCTGACTACCACTTAGTTCTATATCTCCTGCTTCCAAGTGAAGCGGTGATAATTTACGTGGCTCCCGTGGTTTTATCAAACATCAGTCTATTGGGAGATCAGTGAGTGGGGAAGGCTATTGGGAGATCAGTGAGTGGGGAAGACTCGGTTGTGCATGCGCCGTTGGACCAAATGAGTGGACTTCTACCCTGGAGCTGATAAAAATCAACTCCAGTACCTATATGGGAAGGTCCGAATGTTGTGTGAGGTAAGGGATTAGTGTATCATTCGCTTTGCGATCTTGGAAAGAATTTCCAAATAGGTGGGGCTTTTATGGACTTGAAATCTTCACTAACACTCGGCTACGTTTCAGGGTTAGGTTCAGTTTGGTCTGACTGAACCATGGGAACTTAGAATCCACGCGTCTGTCAATTTGATGAGTGTTGCTTGATCAGCGAGTTGGAGCAGGTCGGTTGAGATCATCTTCGTGTTTGTGTATGGATGTCACGCCTTTTGGAATTCTCGAACTCTTGAGGGATGAGTTTTCAGGTGAAGTCCGTCTTGGGAGGTGGAAGCGCCAGAGAGGGTTTTTCTTTTGTTTTTTTTTGCTTTACTTTCCCCTTTTTTTATATATATAGATATATACATATATGTATTATCGTAATAGTAATAGATATAGGTATTGTTAGGAATATGCCCTCGAATGCTATATGATGATTGGATTGTATAGGGCATTAGCTTATTTATCATTCGACCTTTTTGTGTAATAAAATATTTTCGTGTTTATCGAAAGGCATTGCTCGTTTATTGGATATAAAAGTTCTTTACTAAGCATCCAGTAAATGAACAAATTCAAATGAGTCGAGTTGAGTCACTGTTCTCGATGGGCACGAGAGAGGAAGGCACCAGTGGACTCTTAACCTCGAATTAAAAGTCCATAAGCTTTAGGCTCCAGTTGGGTGCTGAATAACCGATTACGGCTTACTTGAGTTGCCTCATCGGACGCCAGAAGAAGAAGATCTCTTCAGACGTCTCGTGGTCCATCCTGACCGATCTACTCAATCTTGCTGAGGTTAAGCCTCCCGCTCAAAACGTCGACATGACGACCCTGACGATCAGAATCGTCATGAGGGGGAGAAGCGACTTAGGACATCTACGAGCAGTCAAGGACAAAGCTCGGGCACGATAAGGACAAGAACAGGAGCCGCTGATACCTCACGACCCACAAACCGATCTCAAACTCAAACCCACAAAACCACCACGCACCACACCACTTAAAGTCTAAACAAGTGCACCAATGCTCATGGCCTTGGCAGAAACTCAAGCAACTCCCAGCTCGACTGCTCCGGATCAGTCGGGAACATCAAGAAGTGGAGTCAACCCACACGAGTTCCTCGATAAATACATCTTTGAAGGACAATGGATGACCCACACTATGCCCGATGACATTCAAAGATAGAGACTCAAGGACGTTCGACACTTCTTACAACAAGCTTCGGTTGACCTAGTCTTGATAGAAGACGAAGAACTTCAGGAAGGTGAAGATCATGAGCAAATTCCCCATTGGCTTCCAGAGCTGATTGCTCAACGAGCGGATTCCCCTACGAGACTAATGCCAGGGTCCGTTCGAATCGACACGCCGTGGGGGAATATTAGGATTGAAATCCCATTCCTTGAGGAAGTTCGTCAGCACATATGGAGGTCACCGGACAAAGTCAAGCAGTTGAATGAGTTCGAACTCAGAGGCATCTCTCACTGGGATCAGCAGAAAAGGATAACTTATCTTTGGATGCTAACCCATCTTGGACCTGATGTGAGGCTGGGGATTCCAAAAGGACAGTTGAAGAGTCATTTCAAGAGTCTATCCCCAATATGCCAGGTGCTAATTGTCTACTGTACAAAAGGCAATCTTCAACTCCATTCTACGTCATAGAACGGATAGACAGAACTCGAGAAGAGCTAAGCGAGAGCGACCTACCGTACCTCCCTGCCGAGGAGGTGTACCATCTCTACCAGCTATACATGGAGAAGTACAAGGGTCCTCAAGGCTTTATAAAGAAGGAAGGACTCGTGGGACTCTATCGGTTCATGTGCGCCAAGACAAATACTTTTCCGCACACGACCTTCAGATGGCTCTGGAGAGCAACATGAACAAGGTCAACATGACCGCTATGTTAAACAAAGGACCTGAGGTCGAAGGGCTTCCCAACAATCACGTGCACATAAGCTCAGTCTTAGGAATCACCTACCTCAATCCTATTGCTAAGAAGAATAGGTTGATGCTGAATACTGAAGTTCATAAATTCTGTGATGGGACGCTCAAGGTCATCGGTGGAATATAGAGAAGAGATTGGAAGAAATCAACAGAGAGACCATGCTGAAGCCTCAAAGGTTTGTGAGAGAACAACCGCTTCTGATGGAACTACTTGAAGTCATCGAGGAGCGATTGAAGCTGAGAGACACTCTAAGAAACTACGAGCATGCGCTGGGCTTGCATATGTCATACTATGCCCGACGAGGACAGTTAGCGCGGAAGGGCAACAAAGCACAAAGGGGGAAATGTAGAATACAACTTATTGTGCTTTGATTTAATTAGTTGTCCTTGTAATTAGGGGATTTTATTATATTTATTCGTAGATTAGGACTACCAAGTTGGTATAAATACCATGTAAACATTTGAGCTTAATACAGTAAATTATTGATTTGATCCGAAAGGCTGCCAATCCAAAGTCTAGAGAGAGAAACATCAGAATCTTTATCTTACTAAGCAAATTCTCTCTCGAGGTTTCAAACGAGTTTTTTTGAAACTTTGAATTTCATACAATTCTAATCGATCAACTAAGGATTGAAGTCTAGAATCATAGAGTTGATAATCTAGGGACCTAACAGGGTGTTTTTGCAGCTGCGAACTGTTGAGTGATTCCAAGCGACGCATAGAAGTCCCTGAGCTGTTTGTTCTTGAACTCGGTCCCCTTGTCAGTTCTAATGATTTGGATACTTAGTTGGTAGAGGTTTCGTGCGGTTTTGATGAACTCAATGATTAGACCTGGGGTTTCGTCCTTGGTTCTGAAAAATTTGGTCCATGTGTAGCGCGAGAAATGATCCACAATAACTAACACATATCTCTGTCCATTGATGGTCTGAGTGCGTATAGGTCCACACAGATCCATGTGAATGAGTTCAAGAGGTTTGGAGGTTGAAGCTATATGTTTAGTGCGGTGGGATGCTTTTTCATTTCACATGCCGAGCAGAGATGCTCTTTGTCATACCTAAACGAGGGAAGTCCTTTGACCAAATTTTCTGATCGCAGTTTGTTCTGGTCTTTGAAATTGTGATGAGAGAGTCGCTGATGCTAAGGTCGTTCTGATGTAGGGGGCAGGAGAGATGAGACACGTCGTGGACAGTCTTGAGGTCAATGGAGTAGAGATTCATCTTTCTGTAGCCAGTGAGTAGTTCTCTTCCGTTGTCATCGGTGGCGCTACATTTGTTAGTTTCGAAATTCACCTTGTAGCCTTTGTCACAGAAGCGTCCAATACTGAATAGATTGTAGCTCAGTCACTCCTTTGATGGTGAGTATGTCATGGATGAAATCGTCTGTCCCTAGCATGGGTGCGGATTGACCATTTCCAAAGTAGACCTTCCCGAGAAATCCCTCGGAAAAGTTTCTCAACAGCTCTTTACTTCAAGTAGCAACCTGAATCTAAGTACTACACATGACGGACCTGCAAAATAAATCAAGTAAGCTTAGGTACCCGTTTAAGAACGGGTCCTTCTTTAATCGCAGGTGATGAATCCAACGAATTTGTTGTATATTGAATTCATTGTCAGATTGTTGGAGAACTGACTTAAGAACTCAGACACGACAATTGCCTATAGGATACAGTTGGGATTTTGGAATCCAAATTTGTCTTTGATTTAACCTCTTTTGTGCTTGATTTTGGATGTGCTGTATTTCTTCATCTTGGTTTTGTGAGTATGATTGATTAGCTTGGGAGATACACCTTAGTAAATATCTAAAGTTAGTAAGGGTAATTATGGAGTATTTTCTTAATTGATTTGGAATCAAAAGGAAAGAGATATTTTGGGAGATACAGTGTGTTACTATTATAATCCGAGCTATGAGGGCAATCGGGGAACTTGAAAATTTTTTGTTCTGCACCGTATCCGGGGACCTGGAGTCTCCGATACACATCGGATAACCCAACAGTGGTATTAGAGCGGGCGCTAGTGATCGGATTCATAACGTGTTTAAAATGAAAAAAGGCGTGCGGAGACGATCAAAAGCCAACGCGGTTTGATTGGCGTGGGCCTGATCAATGCATCGTTTGACATCCCATGGCCACCACCTCGTGCGGCGTCGCCGACGAGGCAGCCACCGTCATGACCGGAACGCGGGCAGCCATGTGGGGCGTCGTAATTCGGCTGCCTGCGCTCTCGTACGATTAGGCTGCTCGGAGTAGGCCTGATCAGCCGTGATCCCTGGGTCTGGCACCGGCCATGGTGGCTCCGGCACCGTTCCAGGGTGGTGTCGTCGTGTCGAGCGACTGCGATGACAACCAATCAGCCGTGGTAAATTCTGCTGCAGGCTGCAATCACGCACGAAGCCGGGACTCCGTGCCGGTGGCCTACTTCGCCGTGGCTCTCCGACATGTTTTGACGGATAAACAATTTGAGTCGCGACGGCTACGCGCTCAAAGCCTTAATGGGCCTTTTAATGGGCTTGGTCCGTTTGAGACCTAATTTTCGTTTCTTTTTAAAATCATGTAACTGGTAACATACTCGTTATTAATGTGATTTAAGGCATACTTGCGGGTTTAGGAAATTGGTTTCCGAGTCATTTGTTAAGGGTTACATCTCCCGGGTTGTATTTGTTTTCTACGGGCAGTGTTGTAAAATACGGCCTAGGCGGCCGCCTAGGCGCCGCCTAGGCGCTAATCGGCGCCCGCCGCCGCGAATAAGGCCTAATCGCCCGTCTAAAATGGCCAGACCGCCTAGGCGCCGATCAGTCCGAGTAATCTAAAATGGCCTTTAATTTTTTTTTACACTGAAACGATTGATAGCTTTACAAAATAAAAAAAATTAAAAATTAGGAAGAAAAACTCAGACTAAAACACGCAATCCCTAAATCATATCATCAAACACTAACATTCCTATCCTCTCCACCCTATCAGTCGCCGCTGCCGCCCCTTCGCCTGCCGCCTCCGCCCCTTCGCCTTGCACAAGACGCCGTCAACCTCAGTCCACCATCCGCCATCTTCGATTAGAAGAGACCTAAGGTTAGATCTGATAAAAAAACTCTCTCTGCCTAGGATTTGTAATTTATTTGTGCTGTGCTGTAATGTAATGTATAGCTTAGCTTCTGTAATTCCATCTAAAATATGAACGTACAGTTCTCTTCAATGTAAGAGTTTAGAGCAGTGTATTAATATTATAAGTTTTATTCATGTAGTGTATGAATTGTTTTCTTTTTGCTGTAAAATGTTGCTTAGGCCTAGATTAATTTGTTGTGTTTTTTCTTTTCAAGATGGCAACACCAAGTGCGGCTTCTCAGAGTGTTTCCCAACCTTCCAATGCTCGATCAGCTCTTAAAAGGAATTCAAAAGATATCGGATGGGATTATGGCATGATAGTTGATGCTAATAATTTGGACAAAGTTCTATGCCTCAAATGTGGGAAGATGATAAGTGGGGGAGTTTATAGAATCAAGGAGCACATAGCACATATATCAGGGAATGTTGCTCCATGCTCAAAATCTTCAAAAGAAGATCAAGCCATTTGTAGAAATGCAATCAATGAAGCAAAACTTAAGAGGAAAAAGAAGAAGGAGGAAAGCGTAGAGTTGAGATCACAAGTTAATGTTCGCAATGACCCAACCGAAGAGGATATTCACGGAGATCAACTAGAAGAGTCTCTTGGGCAATTGAAAGCACCTCGCTCTCTTGGTCCAATGGATAAATTTGCTTGTGCTATCAGTCCGGAGACTTCTATGGTTTCGGGGAAAAACAAGTTACGGGATCAAAATCTGAACGAAGCACTTTTCAAACAAAGAACTGAGTCCGTGCGAGAGTATGTTGGTGATTGGGTTTATGAAGCCGGTATTCCATTTAATGCTATTGAGCTAGATAGCTTTAAATTGATGGTGGAAGCGATTGGTCAATTCGGACCCGGCTTTGTGCCACCGACAAGATACGAATTGACGGTACCAATTTTGAGGGAAGCAGTCGAGAAAACTAAGAATTTGTTGAAGACACACGAGGAAGAGTGGAAAATAAATGGATGCTCAATTATGACAGATGCTTGGAGTGATAGAAAAAGGAGGAGCATCATGAATCTCTGTGTCAATTCTCGTTTAGGTACTCTTTTTCTATCTTCTAATGACTTTTCAAATATTGCACACACAAGTGAAGTCATATTTGAATATGTTGGTAAGTGCATTGAGGAGGTTGGCCCAGAGAATGTTGTCCAAATTGTTACCGACAATGCATCGAACAATATTGGGGCCTCAAAGTTGTTGAAAAATAAGAGACCAAAGATCTTTTGTACTTCGTGTGCTGCTCACACAATGAATCTCATGCTTGAAGCTAGTGGAAAACAAACAAGGTTCAAGATAGTAATTGATCAAGCAAAGACATTGACGATTTTTCTCTATGCACAACACAAAGTCTTAGCAATGATGAGAGAGCACACGAAAAAGAAGGATATTGTGAGACCGGGGGTGACACGGTTTGCTTCGGGATTTCTTACTCTAGAAAGTTTGATGGAAAAGAAAACAGAATTGAAGATGATGTTTGGAAGCCGTGAAAGGGAAGGAAGCTTACACAATAGTAATGAGTTTAGGATTTTGGAATGGTGTGGCATCTTGTCTACAAGTGTTCTCTCCTTTAATCAAAGTACTTTGGAAGATGATGTTCTCTCCTTTAGAAAACCATCAATGGGCTTTTTATATGGTGAGATTATCCGGGCAAAGGAAGAGATCAATATTTCTCAAAATAATATTCCGAGCAATTATGAGTCGATAATTGATGTTATTGATGAGAAAATGAAAGGTAGACTTGATAGTCCTCTGCATTTGATGGTGTGTTAAATCCGTACGATGCTTTATTTCCTGGCGATGATATTATTCAATACAAGATCTTGTTGGATGAGGTGTCGATTGGTGTGATTGATTGCGTGGATGCTTTATTTCCTGGCGATGATATTATTCAATACAAGATCTTGTTGGATGAGCTTCCCATCTACAAGGAGAAAAGCTCAATTTTTGGAAGGTCAAATGTAGCATCGAGATGCCTCTCGAACGATGACAACTTTGATCCTGGTATTCTTTACATTGATTTTGTTATTTATATGACCAATTATTTACGTTTTTTATTGTTTTATGTAATTTATGTAGTGACGTGGTGGTCAACGTTTGGTTCGATAACCCCAAATCTTCGAAGCTTAGCCATGAGAATCCTCTCGTTGACAACTAGTTCATCCGGTTATGAAAGAAATTGGAGCGCCTTTGAAGGGGTTAGTATAATTGTAAAAAATAATGAGGTTACTTATTTGAGTTGAACATTTTTATTATATATTTTGTACTTGTCTTGTAGGTTCATACAAAGAAAAGGAATTGGCTCAATGCAAGTCTACTCAATAATCTTGTATTTATCCAATTTAATGCAAGGTTGTTGAGTAAACAAAAAAGAGAGAAAGATAGAAGAGATGTAGATGCGTTATCTTCCTGTGATGCATCTACTGCACAAGAATGGATTGTCGATGGAATTGAAGTTAGTGATGATGATGTTGGATGAAGAGGATGACGGAGTGGATAAGTTCAGAAGTGTGAAGTATCGAACTATAAGGGAATTGTATGATGATGATTTCGAATCTGAAGATGAGGTAACCGATGATTAAGTAGGAGGTAAGTGCAAATAATCAGATTTGATCTAATCTGTTTAAAGTTAAATTATTAAATATCATTGTTGTTTCTTGATTAATCAACTAGTTTTCGATTTCTCTCTATAAATTGCAGGTGAAATGTTGATTGGACAAGTGAAAATTTGGAGTTTATTTGATGTTTGTAGTATGGAACATTTGAAGACTATTGATCGTATGTATGCATTTGGTATTAGTTAGATGGTGTAATATGATATTTTGAGCGTTCCTCTTGATGTTGAACTTGTTATGAGTTAGTTTCTATGTATTTCCATCTCTGATTTGAGCTTTGAAGCAATGTGATATTTCAAGTGTTCAAATTTTTTGAAATATTGATGAAAATAGGTGAACCGTCTATTGCCACCTAGAAACCGCCTAGGCCCCGCCTAGACCGCCTAGGCGCTAGGCCCCCCGGGCGCCCGACTAGCGTATTTTACAACATTGTCTACGGGTTGTTCAAGTGGCGGACCCTAGCCATCGCTACTTATTCTATCATTAACTTAAGTGCCTAGCGATGCGTTATCTTAAAAGAGATGCGGAAATGAGTATGAATTTTTTACATTTATATAATGGAAGTCGTTTCTTTACATGACAAAAGAGTTACATAAATTCCTGAATTCATTCAAGTCCTAATTACACGGATGTGTATACATGCACAGTAAAAGGAACCTATGTGCCCGGCCTCACAGGTCGTCAACCATGCACACACCACCCCTAAAAGTTGCTTGGAAGCTTCAAAAAGTCGCCTTGCCATCTAAGCGATCACGTACCGTATTCGCTTGACCCTACAACACATAACGTAAGGGTGAGCGATAAGCTCAGTAAGTGGAAACTATCCTTGAAATGAGTGTGTCCTAATTTGCGAGGACATCTGCGTCAATGCTTTCTAGACTCCACTTTCCTTCTTATTCTCTCATTTCATTTTGGTCCCTCGGCTTTTCGATCTCGCTATGCACCATCATAGAGCTCAAATCCACTAGAGATATCCATATATGTGACAGTACTCACACTGCGAGGCTACCCTAGTTCGCAATTTGTACTTCACCTGGTGCCTTTTCAATCCCAATGCAGTCCACATTGAGAGGCTAACAGTGCCTTTTCATTCCCAATGTTGTCCACATTGAGAGGCAACCTGAGTACACAAATTACCCTTTTCCCTAAGGCGCCTTTTCGGTCCAGTGCAGACTGACACGCGGACGCTTCACGCTGGTAGCCCACCACGAGTTTGCCAACACCCGAGATTCCCTCGGCGTCGCTTGGTCCCTCGAGTTGCATCCTCCAGGTCGCACCTTCCGCCATGAGGGCATCAACCCAACGTAATCATTCATATAATCGACGACGCATCAACGCCGCCATGGTAGCATAGGAAGACCGTTATCGATAGTTGAGTCGACAATAGATGCTCATATCAGCAAATATGCATCGCTCTCAGCAATCTTGACTCATGCACGCTCTCATGTCCTGACATTATACTAGGTGTGCATGCATATGATCATGTAGTTGTAGAATATCATTTAAATTGTGTTTTGATTTATTATTTGTCCTTGTAATTAGGGGCTTTTATTGTATTTGTCCTTAGTTTAGGACTTTACTTGTTATTTATACCAAGTATGTTTGGTATAACGTGTACAAACATTAAGCTTAATAGAATATTTTAGAAATTTGATCCGAAGGGCTGCCAATCTAATTTCTAGAGAGAGAAAGTGAGAAAACATCATCTCACGACAAGGTTTCTCTCTCGACGTTCTTCAAAGAAGGTTTTCGATCGAAATTCAATTTCCATTTGCATCTATATTCTGTGATCTTTCGCATGATTCCGTAATAAATTCTCGTCTGTTCAAAATATAAAAAAGCTCGAGTGCTATTTTGCAGTGTTTATGACCATTTGTTTTGTATAATCTGGGTTAAAGTCTGCATTTGAAATAGTTTCGGAGTTTTTTTAATCATTCTAGGAGTATATTTATTCGTTTATCTGCATTCTTAAAGTTCGATTGAGAGTTAGAATAAACTGAGTTTTAAATGCTTGAAGGCGTCGAAGAACTTTCTCGCTCGGAAATAGTGTCAATTGAATTTCAATTTCATTGAGTTACTGTTTGCATCGTAAAAGATATTCAATTGCTAAAATTTTTACTTAATCGTTAAGATAGATAACGTAGATCTAAAAATAATTACAATCGAGAAATAGAAGTTTGATTTTATGCGAACAAAAAGATTACTGAACGGAATAGTTTAAATAGATGTCATTAAGTTTCGAGCGCAAAACTTACAATCGAAAACAATAATTTTGATTTGAATTTTGTTCTCTGTCGAAAATTTTAGCGGCAATAAAATTAATTTTTCGACGATAAAATTTCTCGATCGTAAAAATACGCAGCGATAATTTTGATCGATCGAAAATTTTCTCGATGATTAACCCAGTTTCGCGTTGTCAATTTTCTCAATCGATAAATGGTGCAGCGAAAAACCATTTTAAATCGAAATACTTTCTCGCTCGATAACTTTCAAAGCGAAAAATTTTATTCACGCGCGAAAATTTCTCGATCGTAATTTACACGAAAAATTTCACGATCGTAAATTTACACAAAAATTCTTCTCGATCGTAAAATTTTTCGGCTACAGTACCACGCGTATAACGTTCAATACTTAGTAAAATCTTCTAAGTCTTTTTCATTGTAGCAGATCTTAGCGAATAATTTTTTTAATCACAAATTAAAACAGAGAATTGCAATCAAAATTCGCATCAGCGACAATATCCTATTGGCACAGGAATTGTGTCTTGGTTATAAGTCAAAGGGAAGGCCGCCACGAGCCATGTTCAAGATTGACCTTGCTAAGGCTTATGATAAGGTGGAGTGGACATTCTTATTGGCTGTTTTGGAGGCAATGGAATTTCATCCAACCTTCATAGGGTGGATTCGCGCTTGTGTGACGACGACGGTTTTTTCACTTAACCTGAATGGCCAGGTGGTCGGTTTCTTTGAGGGGAAGCGGGGACTCCGACAGGGAGATCCCATATCTCCCTACCTGTTTACTCTGATAATGGAGGTGCTGCATGGGATGATCTCCTTATCTATTTCTGAGGAACCAAGATTTACTTATCATTGGAGATGTGAGTCGACGCGCTAGGCCTTTCTTGCGTTCGCGGATGATCTTCTGCTCTTCAGTCATGCGGATGTAGTGTCGATAGGGGTGCTGAAGGACGCTCTTGGGCGCTTTGCGGCTCTGTCAGGGTTATTCCCAAACCCGAACAAGAGCGAGATGTACTTGTCACGTCGGGCAGAAGTGCTGACATCACATATTCAGGCACTGCTGGGGTATCGAGTGGGACAGCTTCTAGTCCGCTTCCTGGGGGTACCGTTGATTACCACACGTCTGTCGATTGCTGATTTTGCACCTTTACTACATCGAGTTGACCGCCGCATTGGGTCTTGGCTTAATAGATCGCTGTCGTACGCCGACCGACTCCACCTGATTAAGTCGGTTCTGCAGGCACTTCATGCATACTGGTCGGGGGTTTTCCTCCTGCCTAAAGGTGTTGTTAGAGCTTTGGAGACGCATTTTCTGAAGTTCCTATGGGGGGATCGACGGCAAAGGTTGCGTGGGAGGTACTTTGTCTCCCTGTGTCTGAGGAGGGAATGAGCATTCGCTCTATTGAGGTTGACAACAAGGCACTTCTCATGAAGCAACTGTGGAGTGTGCTCACAAGATCCCCTGACTCGATTTGGGTGGAGTGGCTATACAGAAAGCGCCTACATTCTCGATCTGTGTGGGATCTCTCGATCTCACCAAATGATGCGTGGAGTTGGCGGAAGCTGATGCAACTGAGACCAGCGATACGTCCGCACATTACATTTAGGGTTGCTGATGGCTCGACTATATGGCTTTGGAAGGACCCTTGGCTGTTGCATATACCATTACTAGAGAGATTCCCTCGAGGACCTATTGCAATGGGTCTACCTGTTGATACTCGCCTGAGTACGGTTATTAGTGACCAGGGATGGAACTGGCCAGGTCAGGGGTCGGTCAAATATATTGAGATCAGTTGCCTCCCTCCTCAGGTGATTCGAGGAGAGCAGGATGGGATGATTTGGACACGCTCATCGACGGGTATCATGACGACTACAACGGCGAGGGATGCGATTCGGTTTAGGAGGGAACCCACCTGTTGGTCTACACTTTTTGGAGGGCCTTTGAAGATCCCACGCCATGAGTTCATCCTATGGCTAGGCATACAAGACCGCTTGTCGACTAGAGACAAGCCTTGGGTAGCTTAGAGGGCGGGAACGCCAGCGTGCGTGCTCTGCGATGAACTGCATGTGGAGACTGCCCAGCACCTTTTCTTTGATTGTGCGTATTCCCGCCAGTGCCAGCGACTGCTGAAGCGACGTATTCGGTTGGCATGGCCATATCGGGAGTGGATAATGGGAATTAGGTGGGCGGCGACTAAATGGCATGGGAGACATCTTCTTCACGCAGCTTATAGGCATGTGCTAGCTTCGTTTGTATACCATATTTGGCAGGCTCGGAACAAACGTTGGAAGGAGGGGATCGTCACAACACCAGAGCGACTTGTTGGATGTGTGCTTGCTTTGGTCACCATGCGGATCAGTGGTACGTCCACTAAGTATGCCTTCCAGCGATTGGGGATACGACGACTTTGGAGGGTGGCATGGTAGTTAATTGAGTTGCTTTTTCTTTTTTCTGATGCCAGTAGCATGTTACTGGTTGACTGTGCGGAGTTATTCTCCCACTCATCATGTACTTTTCCGCCATATATATATATATATGTATATATATATATACAAGGGACCTTACACAAAAAAAAATCGCACTTAGGCAATTTAATTGAGGGTTTCAATTCTCGAGCGATAAAAGGAACGGAGTGAACAACGCTAAATTTTAACACTTCAACACTTAGAATAATTTTCCAACGAAACTTTATATGCTTTATCTTCAAATTTCGAAAATTTCATTAATAAATATCAATTAAAATTAGTTCCTCTCGTATACCTATGTGCCGAATTATACATTCATCATACATGCCTTGACATGATAAATTCTTATAGTTTGATGAAACTAAATATCGACTCAATTTAAAATTCTTGAACTAATGACTTGTTTGTCTAAATTGATATTCAAATGGACCACTATCCTGTGTATAACCACATTTACGACAAGAACTTATATCTCAAGGTTCGGGACACCAACTTTCAGCTCGACCTGACTACCTTTAAGTGTCCGGACGAGATTATGTATCCATGTTCAAGGCCATCCCCTGTGGCACGCACTAACGGTGACAGCCTTGGTGCCAATGGTCTATCTCCAGCAGTCTTGGGGGATGATCAAGAGTCATGTTGTTGAAGGAGCATACTACTTTACTTCCGTGATCGGGACGTGACACATTAATATGAACAAGAATGACTTTGGGCTCGTCCTCGACCTTCCCTTCAGCCACAACTATGACCCCTTGCCAACAGATGCTGAGTTGGTTCAAGATTTCCTCCAAATGGGATACCGTCCGCCTCTCATCAAACTCGCGCAAATGCAGAGCAACGGGATTCCTCATCCATGGAAGACACTCTTCGGAATTATTAACAAGTATCTATCCCCGAAGCATGCGGGCTACGACAAAAGCAACAGCAACATTCTTCCGATATTTCATGGAATCATGTTCTCGCAGAATTACGATTTTGCCCAACCGATCTGGAACGATCTATCAGAGCAGATCAGACAAAGAGAGAACAATAGGTCGAAGAATGTGCCGTATGCGAGGTGGTTATCTGTTATCATCCAACTCATGGAGATACATGAGAACATTCCTCGCTTGCCTCCTGGAGGCAACTACCAACCGCCACGCCTAAAATTTTTCCACCATCCAAAGCTCACGGACTTAGATCAGCCATCGATGCTGATATCGTTCGAGCTGCTTCGTCTTGCCGACCCTCGGGAGACGAATATCAACGGTATTGTCGGGAACATCATTTAACAGAACAGATGATTCGAGGGCCCCCGACAGATTTCCATGTGAGCCCTCCCCAGCAACACACTTACCTAGCCCTGAGGCCGAGATGGTAGACCAGGTGGCCCAGGAACTAGAATAGGAGCCTCCAACTCAGGAAATACAACTACTTGACGAAGATGCCACGTTAATTGACGTTGTGGCGCAAGAGTTGGAACAAGAGGCTCCACCAGAACCACTCGGTGCCGAAGTGCCCATTGCTGTTGGCGTGTTCCAAGGCTATTGAGGAGATCCTACAACAGGAAACACAGCCCGAAGCAGAAACGGGGCACAACTCACCTCACTAGCTACAACACCAGAAACAGAGGCCTTGATCTCCACAATCACACCTCAAGAGCCTCTGGTGACAGAACAAGCACGTGAGGATGATGCACACGGACTTTCCCCTCAAACGGCTACCCCATCAGACACCGAGTCAGATGAGGAGATCCGACTGATAAGAAGGACTCCACGGCGACTGAGCTTTTCTTTCTAGTCTCTCTTTGTACCTGTCACCACCACATCAGACACGACGCCAGTTCTCACTCCAAGAGCTGCGGACCTTACAACGCTCAACCTTTCCGTGCTATATCGCAGGTTCAATCAGAGCCTACCCCCAACACCCATAGAGGAGAATCTCCATGATTCGACTCAAGGATTGGGTGGAAGTCTTGAACAGTCACAACCTCAAGTGACTACGAGCCAACCTGAGGAGCCAGTGTTAGCTCAAGGGTTGTCAACAGGCGACATCTGTCGACCTGGTCCTTCAACGATGGAGGCGCCCGTCCAGTTCGTGACTGAAGACCGACTTCAGGCCACTCTCTCCGAGGCATTAAGATCCTTTGAAGAGAAAATTATGGAGAGCGTGCGTCCAGCAATCGAGACGTCCCACCAAGATCATGGGAAATCACCCATCTCGGAGCCGTCTTCCTCACAACTTATCCGTACACCCTCTCAACCCACACAACCCTTCCCAATCGCCACACCCATCCTCACACACAACCTAATCAACCCCGAAATAGTACCTATCAGCGACCTCCAGTCAATCTTAGTCGCCTGCCTACTAGAGCTGACCACTAGAACACCGAAAGAAGAATACCTCTTCCGCCGTCTCGTCGACCGTCCTGACCCGACCGAAACTTGTCGAGGCCAAGGCTCTCGCTCCAAATGCCGACATGACGACCCAGATGACCGGGGACGTCATGAGGGGAGAAGAGGCCTCAAATACAAACATGTAGTCAAGGACGAAGCTCCGGCGCGACGCAGACAAGTGCCGGAGCCGCTGAAACCTCACAACCCACTTACCAGACAACCACCACCGCGCACCGCACCACTCATACAATCCAAATCGACCCAACCCACCAACCTTTCACCTAAGGATGCCTCCACCCACACCACAACCTTTACAAGCCCCTTGATTCTGGAAGAAGAAGTAAATGCCGCTATGCTCGTAGCCCTGGCGCAGACTCAAGCAACTCCAAGCTCTGGCGCTCCAGACCAATCGGGACCATCTGGACATGGAGTCAACCTACACGAGTTCCTCGACAATATATTCGAAGGACAGTGGATGACCCATTCTATGCCCGAGCATCAAAGACAATGACTCAAGGACGTTAGACACTTCTTGCAATAAGCCTCGGTCGGATTAGTTCTGTTAGAAGACGAAGAAATTCAGGAAGGGTAAGACCGTGAACAGATTCCCCAAGGGCTTCCAGAGTTAATTGCTCAACGAGCGGATTCTCCTATGAGACTAATACCAAGATCCGTTCGAATCGACATGCCGTGGGAAAATATCTGATTTGAAATTCCCTTCCTTGAAGAAGTTCGGGAACATATATGGAGGTCATCGAACAAAGTCAAGAAGTTGAACGAGTTCGAACTCAGAGGGTCTCTCACTGGGATCAGCAAAAGAGAATGTCCTATCTCTAGATGCTGACCCACCTTGGACCAGACATTAGGCTGGGGATGACCAAAGGACAAGGAAAGAGTCATTATAACAGTCTATCCTCAATATGCCAGCTTCTGAGTGTCTTCTGTGCTAAAGGAGGTCTTCCAATACCTTACTACGTCATCGAGCGAGTAGACAGAACTCGAGAAGAATTAAGCGAGAGCGACCTATCGTACCTCCCTGCCGTCGAGGTGTACAATCTCTACCAGCTATATGTAGAGTACAAGGGTCCTCAAGGCTTCATCAAGAAAGTAGGACTCGAGGGACTCTACCGGTTCATGGTGCGGCTAGTCAAGTACTTTGCCGCACACAATCTTCAGATGGATCTGGAGAGCAACATGAAAAAGGTTAACATGACCGCTCCGTTCAACAAAGGACCTGAGATCGAAGGGCTTCCCAACAATCACGGTCACGTCAACTCAGTCTTAGGCGTCACCTACCACAATCCGATTGCAAAGAAGACTAGGTTGATGGTAAAGACTGAGATTCATAAATTCTGTGATGGGATGCTCAAGGTCATCAGGAAGAACATAGAGCAGAGGTTGGAAGAAATCAACAGAGAGACGATGCTGAAGCTTCATAGGTTCGTGAGAGAACAACTGCTTCTGATGGAACTTCTTGGGGACATGGATGAGCGACTGGAGCTGCTGAACAGATTAGGAACTTCGAGCATGCGATGGGCTTGCGCAGGTCGTACTATGCCTGACGAGGATAGACAGCGGGAGAAGAGAAATCTAGCACAAAGGGGGAGAATGTAGAATATCATTTTTGTAGCACCCGGGGTCCACGTAAGCTAGTATGGCCAACAAATCTTGTGTGCATATTCTATGCCTATGTGGTCCACGAATCTAGCGATTATGCAACTGCATGAATTTGCATGTTTAGTATGTGTTTTATGTGACCTACACGAATTTCAGGGATAAAATACATGTCCGCATCATGTCATGAATTCCGTGCATGGAACTATGTGCCTAGGAGATTTTGTGAATAATTGCACGTTAATTTCGTGCTTACGTGATTTTATTAAATTCATGCGTTAATTATGGGCGTAGGAGGTTTTAGGTGAATTTTATGCACATTAGGTATATGATCATGTGCTACATGATAAAGGTGCTTTACGTGCGCTACGACCTCAGAGATGTTATTAGGACTTAGAAATAATCTCGTATAAAGTTTATAACATTGTAAGTCTTCGAATTGATAGAATTACTATTAGACCCAAACGATCATGGCCAACCCAATTAAATTTAGGTAAACTTAATTATGGAGCCCAACTAAATCAATACAATTGGCCCAAAGTAAGGATTGGTCCAACTTAATAGAAATTTAATAAAGTAATGAAATAAGATGGCCCAATTAAATAATTAGTCTTGGCCCAAACATATTAGAATAAGGGGAGACAAGGTTTCCTTGAACCATGGGAAACCCACGCCTAGAAAGGTCCCATCACCTACACAATTGTTCAAGTATCTACTTTCTATTCAAACCATCAAAAAGAAGGAGAAACCAGCGAACCTTTACAATTTACAAAACCCTCCATTTAAGAAGCTTTCGACGTGAAGAAAAAGAAAGGAGAAGGAGATGCGAAGACCTTAACCCAAGAACACTCCAAGTAGTTTAAGGTTTTCGAGTTGGTAAGTAAATATCCCTTATGGTCTCAGCAAAATTTGTACTAGCTTAGATTGTTAAACATCGAAATTCCGAGAATTAATGAAAAATGGTGGAACCAAGGTGTAAGATTGACGTGAAAACCCTAGTTAGGGGCGTTGTTCGGCATTTAAATGTTTCTTTGAGCTTAGCCAAGTTTTTGGGGGTAACCTCGTATGTTTTAGGGCTTATAACTTTACTATGAGGTAAGCTTTTGGGTAGTATGGAAGGTCTCAATGGCGAGGGAAATCATGTGAGGTTCGTAGATTGATAGAATATAATCCTTGGAATAGAACTAACGATCTCTAGGGTACAAAGAATTTTAGAACTCGTGGATTTTGGGTTAGATGACTTTAGGAATTAAGTTTCGGTTAGAATTGGAGTGTAGAATCAAACTAAGAAACCTATGTGGGGAGAAAATATGCTCGAGTGGGTTAAGACTTGTCTTAGGGTATATAACTCTAATCTCTGGCTAGAACTAACATGTTTAAAAGTCAATGAAACCTTAGATGACTTTAGGTTCGGGTAGAATGAGTGAAAGAATTAAATTTCGAGTGGATTGAACATTTGAAGATTTAAAGCTTTCGGATGATTTAGGGACTTAGATAAACTTAGTGATTTTGAAATCAAAAGATATAGGGTTTATTACCTTAACATAAGATGAACACTTGGACTTTCGACCGAATGTTGTTAAAATAAAATTGAGTTTCGACCAAATCAATTTCTATGTTACCAAATTTGTTCTTTAGAAAAAGGTACAGTTTGATCGGGAATTTAGTAGATTCGCAAATTGAAAGGTGTTTTTGATTCCGACGGGGCCGTGAAATAATGGCCCCGTGAACTGTGGTTCACGAATCCTTGGAAAAAAAGAAGTTCGCGAACTCAAAAAGGTGGATTTCGCTTGCATGGGATCGCGAAGTGAGAGTCGCGGACTCCACAAGCCGCGAACTCTGTGAAAATCGCGAAGCCATGCAAAGTCGAATTTGGCGAACCCTAGGTCGCAAACTATTAGTGAGATGTACTTGGCAAATGGAGTTTGCGAGTTCGCGAAACCGTGCAACAAAGAATTGGCGAATTCACATACAATTCGCGAAACCTCAGTTGATGAACTCAAACGAGTTTTGCGAATCCACATGCAATTCGCGAACCCGGCGAAGTTGGCGAATTAAAGACGTTTCACGGGCCGCGTCCATTTTGCGAACTCGACAGCTTTCACGGGCCGAATCATTTGGCGAATTGAAGATATTTTGCGATTCCACACAAGCCGCAAACCCACTTTGCGAACTGAAGTTTCGCGGGCCTAACGAGGGTTGCGAACCCACGCAAACCCTATTTCGCGAACTCCTCCATTTTCACGGGCCGAGCAACTTTGCGAACTCGACATGCTTCGCGAATTCGTGCACTTCAAGAATCAAGCGAACTTTGCGAATCCAATCAAGAACTTTGAGATAATTCGCGAACTATACTTAACCCTTTTTAGCTAAAGTTCACGAGATTATCGAAGTTGGCGAACTAAGCAACTTCGCGGGTCTTGTTTCACGAACCCATCACCTTTTACGAATCCGATCAAGTAGTGAACCCCCTAATCATTTAAAGGCCAATTCGCGAACCATACTTAGCAAAATTTAGCTAGACTTCACGAATTCAACTAGAATTCTTAGAACGCGTTTATAACTTGGGAAAAATATTTTTGCGAACTCTTTCCAATTAAATAATCCTTAGAAATGATAGTAGCTATAACATAGCGACGCTCAATTATTAATTTAGGTACTAACCTTCGTATTTTATGCCTAAGGGTTGGACTTAGGAAATTCGAGACTTTAGCCAGTTAAATAATCTAAATAAGGTACTAACTTAATTATTCTTATGCTAAGGTCGACACCTAGGAGTTACATCGGATCAGGTAGCAACTAGTCGACGGACGACAGGTAAGTAGAAATTCAACTACAACACATAACTTGTTTATGCGTGCTTAAATTGTATGACTAGGTGCTTCGATGCCTACCTGAATTGTGTATGCTTGATATTACGTGACTATGTGCCTCGATGATTACCTGATTTACGTGGACTAATTGATATGCTGTCTCTTGGTAAGTGCGTATGGCATTTGTTGCATTTTCATACTCACGTGCATACACGATCAAATGTGGGACGGTTGTATGAGTCGAGTATGTGTATATAAGGTATCGCTTGAAAGCGACTGATACATTGCCGATATGGGCATGTGTTGTCGACTCGCAGTTGAGTCAAGGGCTGTCCACTATGCTACCAGGGCGGTGTTTAGCGTCGTCGTAATATTATGTAAATATGTATATGTATATGAAGTATATTAGGGCGGAGACCCGTTGGCGAGAGGGCCGTATACATATATTACTATTAGTGTATATGCAATGAAATATAGTAAGGCGAAGACCTGTTGGCGAAAGGGCCGTATACATATATTATTATTATTATGAAGGTAATGAAATATATTAGGGCAATGCCCGTTGGCGAAAGGGCCGTGTATATGTAAGTTTATGATATGATTGGGCAATGCCCGTGGCGGTAGGGAGCGACCTGGAGGGTGCGACCTGAGGGTATAAGCGACACAGGGTGGAACCCTGGTGTAGGCAACCTCAGCGTGGGCTACCAGCGTGAGCGACCGGCGACAGTCGGGGACGACCGGGTACATATGGCAACTTAGGGGAACGGTGTGCATTCTAGGTATGGCCATCCGGCGTGGACCGCTGTCATATTTGTCCCTAGTGGACGTGAGCTCATTTGTGGTGCATAGTGAGATTAGCCGAGGGCCCTGAGTGAGGTTTACGAGTATGATGAGCATCGGCACGGATCGCCTTTGCGTAATAGTTTATGCATTGGCGTGGATTGCCTTTGCAGGGATGGGACACGTGCATACATGCATAGTTTATACTTACTGAGCCTCGGTGGCTCATTTCTTTATGTTATGTGTTGTAGGTGCATACGATCACTGTACGTGATCGCCTAGCTGGCAAGGCCGATCTTTTGAAGCTTCCGAGTGCTTTTGGGGGTGGACGTGTGTGTATGGATGACGACCTGTGAGGCCGGGCGCATAGGAGCTTTTGCTGTGCCATCGCAACCGCCCCGAGTAAATACAAATTAGGATTACTGTGTAATTAGAACTCTAAGAATTCCTTTTGACGCGGAAGCATTCTTTTGGCATGTATTGGGCAGAGTTCCGTCATGTAAATGAAAAATGAAAAATTTCATATGCATTTCCGCAGTTCCTTCATTTAAATACGCCGTTAGACACTTAGGATGACGTTAGAAATGGTGGCGATGGCTAGGGTCGCTACAATTTTAAGTTGTGCTTTGATTTATTAGCTGTCCTTGTAATTAGGGGCTTTTATTGTATTTGTCCTTAGTTTAGGGCTTTACTTGTTATTTATACCAAGTATCTTTGGTGTAAATACTTGTACAAACATTGAGCTTAATAGAAGATTTTAGAAATTTGATGTGAAGGACTGCCAATCTAATTTCTAGAGAGAGAAAGTAAGAAAACATCATCTCACTACAAGGTTTGTCTCTCGACGCTCTTCAAAGAAGTTTTTCGATCGAAATTCAATTCTCAATAATTCTAATCGATTTCCTTAGGATTGAAGCCTAGGATCTCAGAGTTGATAAAATAGGACTTACCAGTAGTGGATCGTATGAACACGCATGTTATGTCATCATGAATAGCAAGTAAGTCGTGTCACGTAATGTTTCACGTTCTGTCATAATCGCACGTAGTCACATAATCCGGTTGGGTTACCCGTTGTCTCCCGGAGACGCCACGTCTTTTTTTTTGGTAAATTTTCCGAAAATAAAAGACGAAGGAAAGTACAATGAAAAGGTGGACCAACCCACCCGCAAACCAGTAACAGGCTATTGGTCAAACAAGCACAAACAACACAGCAAGCCCAAACCCACACAAACACCAAACAAGAAAAACAGCCCAACCATCAACCAACATGCCACAGTCGCTTGATAGCTGCCACCTGGAACGCAAACCGCGTGTGAACCGTGTCAAGCTGCGAACAGCCGAACCGAGAACCAACGAGATCACCTTCTGAGGAGATGAGGAGATGTTCTCTTTCCAACGCCTATTCCGCTCCTTCCAGATGTGATAAACCAATGAGGCAACCAAGTGACGGAACATCACGTGAAGAAGATGTTGACCTCGCCATCTCCTAGCTGCCGAACGCACGCCCAAACTCCAAACACGAACCGGCTAGCTCCACTTAGTCCTATCTTCAAGCAACTGAACACATCTCAATGAGAATTCACATTCGAAGAAGAGATGGTTAGTAGTCTCCGGGAAAAGGCCGCACAAAGCACACAAATTAGAACCAGCCCATAACGCAATCCAAGGTTTATCCCGCGTGGAAAGCCGCTCACGAATAGCGAGCCAAAGGATGAACTCGAACCTTGGAACCCGCGCTGGTCCCCCAAACAGATCAACCCAAGACACATCCGGGCGACGGTACCTAATGGCATCACGGGCCCTCGCCGTAGAGAAGCGACCATCATTAGCGCCTTTCCATCGTAAAGAGTCCCTCTCCAAAGGGAAAATCACAGGGAGCAAAGGTTCCATATCCAAGTATTCAACCGAGTACCTGGCAGGCCAGTTCCACCCCTCCGCATTAATGACCGCAGACAGTCTAGTGTCAATAGGAAGACCCATCGCCATCGGACATCGAGGGAAGTGGTCCACAAGCGGGGAAGGGAGCAGCCACGGGTCTTTCCAAAGCCAAATAGAGTCACCATTACCCGCCGTAAAGTCAACAAGAGATCGAAAGACATCTCTAAGCTGAAGAACCTTCTTCCAGCTCCACGCATCATTAGACGACGGAAGGACAGCCCAAAAGGATCTCTGGCTAAGTCTCGTATGGAGGAGCCACTTAACCCAAATCGAAGAAAGATCTCTATTCCCAATAAGCCACAGAAGGCGCAGCATCATGGCCTTATTATCAGCCGTGATCGATCGAATACCAAGGCCTCCTTCATTAACCGGCAGGCACACCTCCTCCCACGCGACTTTGGGGGAAGAACCAGCCCACAGAAAATGCCTAAATCTCATCTCCAAAGCCTTGACCACACCCTTAGGCAGTAGGAACACACTGGACCAGTACAAATGAATCGACCCAAGGACGGACCGGATAAGTTGGACCCTTCCCGCGTAGGAGAGAGACCGGTTCAACCAAGACCCAACCCGCTTATCCACCGCGTGAAGAAGAGGGGCACAATCCACCAGCCGGAGCCTCGAGTGAAGAAGTGGAACGCCCAGATAACGAACCCGAAGCTTACCCAGCTGAAATCCCATGATGGTCAGGAGGGAGTTCGAAATATTCTCAGCCCTTAGAAAGAAACATCTCGCTCTTCCGGGGGTTGGGGCAGAGACCGGACAAAGAAGCAAAGGTATCCAGAGCATCCTTAAACACCTTGACCGAGCAAGGATCGGCATGGCAAAACAGCATAAGATCGTCCGCGAACGTGAGCATTGCCAATCGCATCGACTCACACCGCCAGTGGAACTGAAATCTACTATCAGCACGGATGCTCGAGTCAATAATACCATGGAGGACCTCCATGACAAGAGTAAAGAGATAGGGGGACAGCGGATCTCCTTGTCGCAAGCCTCTCTTCCCCTCGAAGAAACCCACAGGTGCTCCATTGAGATTAATGGAGAAAGAAGTCGAAGTCACACAAGCAGACACCCATCTAATAAAGAGAGGGGGAAACTTCATGGCCGACAGGACCGCCAACAAGAAGCTCCACTCAACCTTGTCGTAGGCCTTCGCCAAATCGACCTTGAACGCCACGCGCGCCGGCTTGCTCCGATTCTGATAAGCAAGGCAGATTTCCTGGGCCATCAGAATGTTGTCAGAGATGCGCCTCCCAGGGACAAAAGCAGTCTGTGAGGGATGCACGAGATCAGCAAGGCAGGGACGCAGCCGGTTAGCGAGGATATTCGAGATGACCTTGAAAATGACATTGCAACAAGAGATAGGGCGGAAGTCCGACGCATTCCTAGCAGCCTCACCTTTCGGAATAAGAGTAGTAAGTGTGCTGCTAAGGCCTTTCAGTAAGATGCCAGTGCTGAAGAAGTCTTGAACAACAACGGTAAGATCATCGCCAACAACCTCCCAAGCAGCTTTGAAGAAAGCTGCAGTGTAACCATCAGGCCCGGGGGCCTTCTCGCTGCCCATCTCGAAAATCACTGCCTTGATTTCAGCCCCCGTAACCGGACGAATCATCTCAGCCCCCACATCCGGATGAATGGAAGTAGTAACAAAGTTACGGAGATCATCCACACGAACCGGAGTGTCCCTAGCCGACTTCCCAAGGAGCTTCTTATAGAATCGGATCAATTCAGCCGCCACCTGCTGATCACCCTCAATAACCAGCCCATTATCGTCCTCCAACGAGATAATACGATTACGTGCACGTCTCAGGGTCACCTTCTTGAAGAAGAAAGAGGTACATTGGTCCCCATCCATAAGCCAAGCAAGTTTGGCCAGCTGAGAGAGGGCAGACTGTTCAATCTCCACAGCCTTGGAGTATAAACACCTGCACGTAGACTCGAAGTCAAGGAAAGGGGTTCCGAAGGGTACCTCTCAACGAAAGATTGACTCAGCTCAAGGAAGAGTTTGGCCTCAAGAACATTCCTAGCCAAGTCTCCCTTCAGGCTTCTGAGATCACGAATGTGTGGCTTGAGCATCTAAAGTCGGCGAACAAAAGAGAACATCGGGAAGCCATCCGAATGATCCAGCCAACCTCTCCTCACCACGTCAATGAACCTAGGATCAGAAACCAGAAAGTTATCGAACTTGAAGCAAGGACGCCTCCCACTTCCCCGGGCAGCCGCGAGAATAAGAGGAGAATGGTCGGAAGTAGCGGAAAATCGCAGTAGTAAGCCAAATCGGGGTGGGTAGCAAACCACGAGGGATTGCCAGCCATACGATCAAGCCGCCGCCAGATACCCGCCTCCGCACGCTGCTGGTTGAACCAAGTGAAGAACCTCCCCGTCGAAGGTAAGGTAGTCAGGTCGACATTGATCAAGCAATCCCTGAGCTCTGTCGCCTCCAAAACAGACGGATTACCACCCTTCGCCTCGGAAATATCAGTAACGGCATTGAAATCCCCGAGGATCAGCCACGGATCGTCGGCCGTATTCTCCGAAATCCGGATAATCTCATCCCAAAGATCAGCCCTCTCCTCCCTCCGATTCTTCCCATACACAAAGGAAATATAGCAGAGTTCCTGCGATGCAAGAGAACAAACTCTACAATGAACAGCTTGTATAGAGCATCCCACAATGGTGACATGAACAAAACTGTGGTCCCAACCAACCCAAATCCTCGTTCCCGGCCCATCACCATAATAAAAAAACCATAGCCAAGAGTCCCTAGTGCCTCCCGAGACAGAACTAGCGTTAATAGAAGAGACGCGAGTTTCCAATAGCCCGAAAAGTTTTAAATCAAACTTAGAGATAAGATCCATCGCCGCCCTCCCATGGTCTCTCTTATTGAGACCCCTCACGTTCCACGAAGCGAACGCAATCATGACAAACAGTCCGAAAGGGCTGCTTTAGGACCCTCAGAAGCGCACTCATCATCAACATCAGACAAAGCATGGAAGGGGTTACTCGCTTTACCCCAGAAAAGAGCATTACGCTCCGCCTTAGCCCGGAGATCATCATCACTAGTCTCAGCCGAGGAGCACAGAGGGTCAGTCCTACAAGAACTCGTAGTCGCATCCTTTGTAGAAGCCACCGGATGGACCGTAGCCGCCTGGTAAGAACCATCGGAAATCTTGCCCTCGGCCCAACCTGTCGCCAATCATCATCTCTAGGACTAGGAACCCGAATCACGTTACCCAAGGTGGGCTGCCTCTCCCGCTTCTCATCAGGATGAGCGGCCTTAACCGCAGTAGTCTTCTTGGCCATCGGGCAAAAACCATCCGAATGGGTCCACGTATCACACCTCGTACACTTAGAAGGCTTCCATTCGTACTCCACAGTAACCGGAACCATCCCACGTGGACTCCCATCCTCAGAGGGCAGCCTAATATTAAACTTCTCAATAAACTCCGTCTTTAGGTCCTTAATGATACAGACCCGAGCGTAGTCGATACGAGTAGCACTCATAGTGATGCTGTCGGCAAAAAGCGGCTCCCAACGGCACTAGCCACGATGCCCAAGCCCGCGGTGGTCCAAAATTCATTGGGGATATTCCTAAGCTTGACCCACAACGGAACCTCCGTATGTTCCTTACGCTCGAACGACATGCCGGGCCTCCAAGCTTCCAGGAAGAGGGGCTGCCCCTGCCATAACCAAGGACCTCCCTCGAGAGCCGCCATCATCGACTTATCCGAGTCAAACCTGAAAATGAAAAAGCCGTTGATCGTTGGCTGAACCTCTTCCACACCCGCCCAAGATGAGCGAACGAGCTTCTCCACGAACGGAAAATAAGGCCGCCGTCAAAGGAAATAACCCGCCAAAGTGTGGTTCCATCTATCCAGCCCTTGCTTAGCAACCTCCCACGTAGGACAGACAACCGTCACCCCATCAACAACAGTGGGAGGAGTGAAACTAAGCGCCGTTCGCTGTTGTGGTCGAATACGTCTCCCCGTTAGAACTTGCGCAAACGAAGAACCCACAGCTCCTCCATCGCCATTCTTAGGGGGTAAAGAAGCATCCGAGCCAGTCCTCGGGGCCATCCTTTGAGTACCCCCAGGGCCAACCGCTGAAGATAAACGCCCAGACTTACGCCCAGAAACAAACCCTGGCTGAGAGTTACGCCCAGAAACAGCCGTCCCAGAAACAGCCGTCCCACCAGCATGAACACGCGACGAAGAAACCCTAGTTGGAACCTCACTGTCACTAGATGCACGATCTTTCCCCGATCCCGCAGTCGAGATATCAGTAGTGATCACCGAAGAAGAGGAGCCCTTACCAGTCTGTTTTGCTTCCGAGTTCAACCCAATCGCCCCATGAGCCAAAGCACCATCAGAAACTCGGGCACCCCGACTTGAACCTGGAAAGCTATCCGTCGACGAAGACCTAGGTGGAATCAGCTCACCCGGCCTATTGGTACGCTTCAGAATACTCCGAATAGGCGCATTCCGAAGGGGCTGGGAAACCCCGGCAACATCGAGACCCCCGGACAAAACCCCATGCACCGGGTTCGGCGCACTCGTATCATACGAGCGAGAACGACCACCCAACCCTCCGAGAAGCTCGTCAGAAACCAAGGGAATCGAAGGGGCAATTTCCCCAGATGCTGAGCCGAGATTAACACCCAATAACCGATTCATGAGGGAGTTAAATTCCGAACGATTAAGAGCAGCCGCAAATTCCGGGTATTTAGCGGCCAAAGCATCGAGGTCCGGCAACTTCCTAGACGCACGAACAGGTTCCGATGATGAAGGAGAAGCCATATCCAATCAAATCGGTTCGTCGGGGAAGATGAAGGTTCGGGGAAGATGAAAGGTCACAGAGGAAAGAACGTGAAAGGGGGGAGCGGGGAAACCAGGCCCAGACCACCGCCGTCTGATCCCGGTGGTGGGACCGACGTGAGCCGCCGCGCCGCGTCCAAACCAGCCTGCGGTGTCGTCGGAAACGTCGAGGAAGACCAAGGGTTTTGAACGTTGGATTTTAGGGTTTAACGTGAATTAGAGAGCAAAAACGTAGAGAGAGAAACTAGAGAGAGAAAGCAATATAAGGCCAGTCGAAAATTTTTATCTCGCGAAAAACTCATCCGAAAGACAATCTCCGAGACGCCACGTCCCCGGGTACGGTGCGGAACAAAACTTTTCCAGGTTCCGCGATTGCCCTCGTTGCTCGGATCAGAATAGTAACACATAGACATGTAATAGGGCGGGTCAAACCCGTGAGAATTACCAGTTGAAGCGAGTGACAGCTCCTCGTCCTTTTCTTCAAGACATCGTCGATGGTGGTGGATGGCACTAGATCGTCACGCCCGACCCCGTAGTGTACCACGGAATCAGTTCTCTAAAGATGGCTAGAGAGAACCGAGCCGTCGCGTGGGAGAAAAGTTTGTACATTCGGTGTGTTTTGTGCCTTTAGTTGATTTCGAAAATCACTTATTTTCTCTACATATGGAGCACGAAATTTAGCCTATTTGAAAGGCTTGGATTTCGATTTCTAAGTCCTTAAAGTGTGAGAGATTTTTGCCAAATCTTACTATCTTTTGAATTTCAAATCCAAACTTAAGGAAACTTGCTATTACTAGAAAACTATCTTAAATACCAAGTTAAACTAAGTATATTTAAATATGGTATAGAATTCGAAACGTAATCCTATATTAATTTCGAAACTTAAATAAATAATATTCCAAATATTTTATTCCATATTTATCTATATCAAATATGCAAATTCCGAAAATACCATCAAAGGCATATTTCGAAATTAGTTTAAGGTGAAATCCAATTTTATCCTCAAGCCAATTAAGCACTTGGCCAAACCCAAGTCCTAAAGTTAGTTTCATAAGAAGTCCAACTTCGATCCAATAAATGGCTCGAGGACCATTAAGGCGTGGCCCAATGGCCCAAGGCCCGTTAAGGCTCAAAACACTTTCTCTCCTCATCAGTACACGTTGATGATCTTTTAAGCCCGTCTCTCTAGGTTCGACTCAATCGGCAAGGGAGGAATCCAAGAGTCAGGTAGTTACCTAGCCAATTCCGCAGTACCGGACCGTAACCCGATTCGAGTGCGAATTTCAACCCATTCTTTATTCCAGAACCTCACAATAGATAACACTGCTACGTAGTATAAACCCTTCAGTTGTGTCCCAATCAAGTGAGAGCCATGGTCTATGTCAAACTCACTAAACTCGATTCTATGATAAAACGGAGACGAGGCAAATTACCAAACTACTCTCCGTGTCTCACATGAGCTAGTTCAATACCTTGGCCAACGATTTCGTAATTTCTCGTCGCCATCCTCATAGGACACTTATCTCGATTACTTGCGAGACTGTGAATCCATACTTAGCGGTCTAAGCCCGACAATCACAAATCGTCATCAAGACCGCATCTGTCCCGCTGACACTTGCAACAGCAAATCGGATCGTGGGGAACCAATGACAGTCGAGACTTCGAAGTCAACTCCGTCAAAGCCCCTTTCGGTCCAAGGTTCACGTAGACTACTATAGTGTTGTCGTCGGTCATTGACACTCCTTGAGTAATAAGCCATGTTCGACCGTACGACCCGTGAGTCAGTTTCCATGAAACGATTCAATCCCTTGATTTGATTCGTATATCAATTCATGACCTCCGCTTCCAAGCGGGATATCGGCACACGATAGGTCATCGACAAATAAGCCGTGATCGGTTATCCAGCACCCAACTGGAGCCTCAGGCTTACGGACTTTTAATGTTTGAGGTTAAGAGTCTATTGGTGCATTCCTCTCTCATACCCATCGAGAACAGTGAGTCAACTCGACACATTTGGATCTGTTCATTTATTGCTTTACCGGATGCTAAGTAAAGAAACGAACAATGCCTTTCATTAAACACACGAAAATATCTTATTACACAAAATGTCGAATGATAAATAACCTAATGCCCCATACAATCTAATCATCGTATGGCATTTGAGGGCATATTCCTAACAATCTCCCACTTGCACTCAATGCCATGCGCTATAGTATCTAATACCCATGCTTTCGAGATGTCTAGCCAGCACTGCCTGTGATAGAGGCTTGGTGAACGGGTCGGCCTTCCGCGATCGCAATCTGCCCGGCTATGTAACCATTCTCAATGAATCCACGTAACACGTGGTACTTTCTTTCTATATGTTTGGACCAGCTGTGAGATCTTGGTTCTTTCGCCTGAGCAATAGCACTAGTATTGTCACACCACAATGGCAATGTCCTATCTGCTACAGAAACGACACCAAGTTCTTCCAAGAACTTTCTCGTCCAAACACCATCCTTAGCTGCCTCTGAGGCCGCTATATACTCTGCTTCGTAGGTGGAATCTGCAGTAGTGCTCTGTTTGAAACGTTTCCAAGACGCTGCTCCACCGTTGAGCGTAAAGACGAATCCTGAAGTTGATTTCGGTCATCCACGTCAGACTGGAGATTCAAATCCGTATACCCTTCCACTTCCAATTCTCCATTACCGTAGACCAGATCATATCCTTAGTCCGTCTGAGGTACTTGAGGATAGTCTTGACTATTGTCCAATGTTCCTTACCAGGGTCAGCCTGAAACCGACTGACTACACTCACAGCCTACGCCAAGTCAGGTCGCGTGGAAAGCATCACGTACATCAAGCTACCCACTGCGGATGCATAGGGAATTCCATTCATCTCTTTCCGCTCCAAATCACTTTGAGGGCTCATAGAAAGGTGAATCCCATGTCGCATAGGCAGGAACCCTTTCTTAGAGTTGTCCATATTATATCGCTTCAGGACCTTCTCTAAATAAAGGGCCTGGGAGAGTCCTAACATACGATTCGCTCGATCTCTATAAAGGTGAATACCCAAGATGTAGGTAGCTTCTCCCAAGTCTTTGATGGAGAATTCGGTCGAAAGCCACACTTTCACCATCGAAAGCATTCCAATATCATTTCCTATCAAAAGGATGTCGTGCACGTACAATACGAGGAAAGATATTTTGCTCCCACTACTTTTCTTATAGACGCTGTTGGTCCACTTGTTACCAAACAAGGATCAAAAGATCATTAGAAAGATTAAAGCGTATGAAGCACCTTTTAGTGTGTGCTCATGTGTGTGTTTAACGAGAGCGGCTTCAAAGACAAATTCTTTTGATAAACCCTAACAAGGGTAATTATGGGCTTTATATCCTAACAATCTCCCCCTTAGTGTCCTCGTCCTCTTGTTGATGTCTTCTGGGTCTTCCTCTTCTTGGGGCTCACAAGCACGTAGGGAGACTTTCCAAGTCCGAAGAAATGCTCGTACGGCTGCAAACTTCTTCGAAAGGATATTCTCTCAGAGATGGTTTCGATCAGTTTCTTGTACTTTGCTTGGACTTCGTGTTCTTCGTTTTTTAGCTGCTCGAGAATGCTTCTGAGTTTGTTTCGAATGATTAGAAGGGTTCCGTCACTTGTTAATCTCTGATGTCTTCATTAGCCTTTTCTCTCCCTTGTAGTTAATGTAGACCACTGACGGATCGTCGTCTTCATTGATATGTGACCGTCACCAAAACCTAGGTCTAGAACTTCAAAGGACGGCTTTGTGAGATTTTCCCTTTTCATGTTTCTTTCGACTGCCATTTGGAGGTCGTGGGTTGCGTTGAACTTGACTTGGCGCATCATAAATCGCTTAAGAGCGACGTATCCAACCTTGAGGTCTGGATTCTGACGTGTTCCAAGGAGCTTGTAGCTTCCACCATCTGATCAATGTCCGCACTTCTGATGTAGAAGAGATCGCCTTCAGTCAGTTCTTCGATCATTCCATCTTCTCGTCGTACCTTATAGATGGGGAATTCGTAGAAGTCAAGGCGAGCTCGTCGTACTCCCATGACTGCATTGGTTTTGACTGTTTCCTTCTCTTCTCTTCGAAGAGTATCAACATCAGCTCCTTTTCCTTTGAGCTTAAGTCCTTGCGGAGAGAGGGAAGATACCGAACGATGGTTTTGGTCTTGAGAGATGGGTTAGGCCCCTGTGTTCAAGCTCGTCTAACTTCTTGATCCTATCTTTCTTCCTCCAGATTCTCCTTCGTATCTCTTCTTGATATGGAGCAACCACTTTGGCATTTTCTCATGGCAGCTTCAGTTGTTCTCTTATCTTCGACTTCGAGGAGGCACTCCTCATCAACAACGGTGTGTTTGAGATGTTCGGGAAGTTCTGGAATCTCAGCTTCGTAATCTTCTCCTTCCTTGAGTTCATCATCGTCGATAAGAGCCAGGCTTATGTTTGCCTTCATCAAGAAGTATCTTGCATTCTCCATTAGGCCTTTGGCTATGGCTGGATCCATCGGCTTTGTTATCCAAATCATCGTTGAAGATGTACTTCTCAACGATAGTGCGAGGATTATAAAGCTCTTCGAGAGGTACGATTGGTTCATCTGTCTGGGGAGATAAGATTGGAGATGATGGAGGATTTAAGGGACTTCATAGATTAGTGGGACTAGGAAGGGAAAGGCTTATAGTGGCTACGTCGTGGGGTGGTGGAAGATGTAGTGTGGGCTGGTGAGAAGGCCTGTTGGGTTGTTTTGGTAGTAGTTCGGTTGGATTTTTTCGTTTGTGTAGGTGTTTGGGTTCGAGTTGTCTTCTGCAGTTGAGGCTGAGGTTCTAGTATCTTCTCCCCCCTCGGGACAGCCCTCATTTTCAGGGTCGTCACGAGGCTGACCAGATGACTGGCCTCACCTCGGCAGGTGAATGGAAGCTCGAGACGTCGAAGGACCTTCGCTTCATATTCGGTGAGTTTCGGTGCAGAGCTGAGTCTGGCAATTACGACATCAATGAGTTCCATTACTGGAACGTTCCATGGTCCTCCGTCGGGATCAGCGGACGGAGCAGGTTGAGGACGTTCTTCCTCGGTGACGGGGGCTTTGCCTTTGTCGCGCGTTGAGGTGCCAATTGCATCGTACATGCAGGTCATAATGGAATCTTCGAGGCCTTTTACAAACTTGGTGAGTCGAGCATCAAGCGTCGCATTGAGAGTAGCCACCGTCACGAATGAAGAAAATAACGGGATGGAGTCACGAAGACGTTCCGCCGTCACAACATCAGAAGAAAGTGTTCCTGATGTGCCGCTTGTTTGCACAGGACTTCAGAAACCGGGGCCATTAAGGCTTAGCTTTGACATCGGTGTTGAGACAGACTCATATCGATGGCCCAAGTCAGTAGCTGTTGTGGTGTTGACTACTTTGGATCTTCCGCTCTGGTCCGTACTATCTTCTAGTATGAAGACATTGTGGAGCGTTCTGTCCAGATCATTAAGATCTAGAGGTGCAGCAAAAGGTGTTTGTGTCCTAGTAAATGGAAAAATATAGGTGGTAAGGGCACTAAACTCGATGTGGTCAAAGAAAGTGCAGTCTGAGGTTGAGGACTGCTTGATGCAACATCGACCTCCTTTGAGCGAGGTGGTGATGGTTGAGTTGACGTGGCTCCTCGTGCGTATGTGAAACAACCATCTTTTTTTTTTGGAAAGTGTTCACTAAACGAAAGAAACAGGAGTACAGGGACAGCGTACATGATAATGCTCACGATGCAACAAGCGATAACAATCTACCGACCAGACAGCACAACAAAACCAAAACAGCCCAGACACCAACAAGGTCCCTACAAGACCAAGCCAAATGCAGAGAAGACCAACACAAGGAACAAAGTCTAAGAAGGTGTCACAATCCATAACAATCCACAGGAGCCTGGCACCAGGTGTAGTGCCAGCAGGGCAGTCGGTTGATGTGCGAACAAAGTGCCAGAGCACAGCGGAAGATTACGTCAGTGCGGAAGATATCAAGCCGAGAGGAGGAAGCGCAGCAGTGCGACCGCAGGTCTAGTCGGGGAAAGGCGTAGACGCCAACTCCTGTTTCTTTCTGCCATGGAGGAGCGATCAGCAAGTGAGGCCTGCCAGCGACACGGCCAAGCAGGTAGGCCACCCAAGAAACAGCACCAGCCAGGCCAACCTGCAGAAAACAACAAAGCGGAGCACTGTACGAGAGCGGAGAGAGAAGGCGCAAAAGAAGGGGGAAGATAGGGCAAGAGATGGAGAAAGGGAGAGATGGGGGAGGGGGTGTCACTCTCGAGCTCCTTCCAACACATCCCATCAGCACCACCAAACCATGAAGTGTAGCGTGACCAGTCCCAAGCACCCTAGGTAGTCCAGTCTAAACACCATGTCCGGCGCATAGCGTTCAATTGCAGATTGTACTTGTGAGGGAGAGTGGAGATTCGAACAATTAAGAGAGCCTCAATTTCAGCAACGATACGTTCCGGCGATCGACGAATCCCATCGTGCCATCTTCTATTGCGCTCCGACCAAAGATGGTAGACCAGCGAAGCAAGGGCATGCCGAGGCCCCATCAAGGCAAGGTGCTTGCCCCGCCACCATCTGGCGGCCCAAAGCAAGCCCTCAGACCAATCCCTGTAAGGGCAACCAAAGTGCAGATGATTACGAATAAGGTTAAGGCAGCAATTAGAGTAGGTACACAAAGAATAAATGTCGCGTAGTCTCCATAATATCTGCGTCGCAAAGAAGGCAGACAGAGGTTCCCGCCGCAGAAGCGATCCAAGGCTTGTCTCTAGTCGCTAGTTTGTCCCTTATCGCAAGCCAGAGCATGAAGTCATGTCGAGGGATGGCTAAGGGGCCGCCGAGGAGGGTATTCCAGGGGACAATCGGTTGCCGTTGGCGGATGCTCTCCCTTGCGGAGGAAGTAGTGAAGCGACCATTAGCGTTGGGGGCCCATCTAAACGTGTCTCGTTTACCCGGGTGAGTGGGTGGCAGAAGAGGAGCGAAGTCGAGGTATTCCACCGAAGTTTGAGCAGGCCAGCACCATCCTCCCTCGTTGATAACCTCACTAAGTTTCGAGTCCCTGGGTAAGCCCATGATCATAGGTCCTCGAGGGTAGTGTTCCACTAGGGGTCCTTCGAGTAGCCAAGGGTCAGTCCAGAGGAGTGTGTTGGCCCCATCGCCGATGCGGAATTGAATGAGTCCTAAATTCGACACGCAGCTTCAATATCTTCCTCCAGCTCCACGAAGTCCGTGTCCCAGGTCGGATGGACCATAAGGAATTATTGTGCAGCCTCGTTCGTCTAATCCATGTGGCCCAAATCGAGGTATCCTCGTCCGTCAGAATGTTCCAAAGAAGGCGCATGAGTAGTGCCTTATTATCAGTCTCGATCGAGCGAATGCCGAGTCCACTTTCAACTTTAGGCAAGCAAATATCAGTCCAAGCAACCTTTGCACTCGTACCTTTCCAAAGAAAGGCTCTAAGCCTCGCTTCGATGCTCCGGATAACGCCCTTCGGGAGGAGGAATACTCCAGCCCAGTAGGTATGCAGTCCAAGGAGGACCGATTTGATCAATTGGGTGCGACCAGCATACGATAGGGAGAGATTGGTCCATGAGCCCAGTCGTTTGTCCACGCTGGTCAGAAGTGGGGTACAATACAGCAATCGTAAGTCTAGATGAAATAAAGGGTACACCGAGATAGCGTACGGGGAGTGATCCCAGCGAGAAACCCATAATATCTTGGAGGGCGTTCTTCAACCGGTCGGCACGCTTAGATACGAACATTGCACTTTTATTGATGTTAGCCTTTAGGCCCGATAGTTTAGCAAAGAGATCGAGGCTGCGCTTGAAGACCCCAACGGAATCGACATCCGCATGAGAGAAGAGGAGTAGGTCATCTGAACGTAAGCATGAAGAGCGAGGTCGACTCACAGTTCCAGTGGTACTTGAAGTTAGGGCTTTGCCTGATCCCGTCTTCAATGATGCCGTGAAGTACTTCCATAACCAGCGTGAAAAGGTAGAGTGAGGCCGGGTCGCCTTGCCAAAGGCCCCTCCTCCCTTTAAAATATCCCGTCGGAGTACCATTGATGTTAATCGAGAAGGATGGAGTGGTCAAGCAGGCCCGGATCCATCCAATGAAAACCCAATGAAAGCCCATTGCATCAAGCGCGGCCAAAATAAAGTCCCATTCCACCATGTCATACGCTTTCGCGATCCACCTTGAAGGCCACGCGGTCAGGCAGCCCCATACTATTATATCCATGACAAATTTCCTGCGCTAATAAGATGTTATCCGTGATTCGGCGGCCAGGAATGAAGGTAGTTTGGGTGTGGTGGACGAGTTGCCCAAGGCTGGCCCGTAGTCGATTGGCAATAATCTTGGATATGATCTTGTAGAGTACGTTGCAGCAGGATATCGGCCTGAAGTCCTTAGCCATCCGGGGGTTAGGGTTCTTTGGAATAAGTGTTATGAGCGTAGAGTTCAGTTCCCCCAAGAGATATCCCGTCCGAAAGAATTCCTTTATAGCGTGGGTGATGTCCCGTCCAATGGTGTCCCACGCGTCTTTAAAGAAAGCCGCAGAGAAGCCATCCGGCCCGGGAGATTTGTTGTCCCCAATGGAGAACAACGCTCTCTTGATCTCCACATCTGTGATCGGTAGTATCATGGCCTCGGGCTCCGTGGATCGCAGCTTTTGGGCCATATAAGGTGAGAGAGTGGCAGCGTGCAGGGGCACCGTCCGACTAGATATTCCGAGCAGCTCAGTATAGTACCGAATTAGCTCGTCACAAACTTGATCATGTCCCTCGAAGGTGGTCCTTGCTTCATCTTCAAGGGTGTATATTCGGTTACAAGCGTGACGCATGGCGACCTTCTTGAAAAAGAAAGAGGTACATTGGTCCCCGTCCTTTAGCCAAGCCACTTTGGCGCGTTGTACAAGCGCCGAATACTCCATCTCAACCACTTTAGCATAGGCTAAGCGACATCGCCTCAAGAACCAACAATTGCGGCTCCATAGGGTGCTGAATAGCAAGCTCCTGTGCGATATACAGGAACCCCCGAGCGTCGAGAACATTGCGGTTGAGATCGCCTTTGTCACGACGGAGACGCTTCAGCTGTAGTTTGATGTCCTTGAGTTTCTTCGTGACGGCGTACATGGGGTAGCCAACAACATCTCGACTCCAAGCAGCCTTGACTATCGGGAGAAAACGGGGGTCTTTAATCAAGAAGTTGTCAAACCGGAATGCTTTATTTTTGTTCCTTGGCTGGGACGTGTCTTCCAAAATCAGGGGTGAGTGGTCAGAAGTGGAGGGGAGCCCACAGCGATAGGCTAGGTCCCCAAAATGAGCGAACCACGAGGGGTTGCCAACAATTCTATCAAGGCAGCGCCAAACTCCTGCCGTGCCACTCTGTTGGTTATACCACGTGAAGATAGGGCCAACTCGGGGTAGACCAATTAGGTCAGAGGCGGTGAAGCAGTCTGCCATGTCGTACAGCCTCCTCCAGGTGATCCGCCTCTCGCCTCAGAATTATCCAGAATAGCGTTAAAATCTCCCATAACAATCCATGGCCTGTTTCCCGCACGTTCGAAGTGGCCAGAATATCATTCCAGAGAGCACGTCTTTCCACCCGCTGGTTATGGCCATAAACAAAGGTGATATAGATTTCTTTCCGCTCCTCTAAGATATGAACCTTGCAGTGGACCGCCTGTGGTGTGGCAGCCTCAATCGTCACAGTCACGAAGCAAGCATCCCATCCAACCCAAATACGTGATGCCGGTCCATCCTCGTACTCGTAGAATGCGCGATTGGACCTGATGTCGCGACTTCTACTCGGGGGAAGACAAAGTCGTGCCCTGCACTATTGGCTCGGTCCAGCTTATTTGTGGACTAGAGGGCTGAGAAATACGGTCGTGTTTTTATTTTGTACGTCGTTCCTATTTGCTGCTTCCGCCCTCCCTGTCGATTTCTCTTTTCTTTTCGTTATGGGGATGCGGGTCGTCCCAGACCTAGACTAGGATGGGGGTGTTGGCTGATCCCGAGGTTAGGTTCAACTGGGCTGTGTTGAACCATGGGGATGTCCTCGAGGTTATTTGCTCGTAGGTAGGATTGAGGTACGGGATCTGTTTTCTCGAGAAGTTGTAGAAGATGTTCACCCAAAAGCATGGCCTCCTGATCAAATTTGATTTGGTCTTCATCAATTGTATTTTGCCTAGCTTTGGGATTGGGTAGCCTTGCTCGGGGTCGGCGCTGGATATCGGGGTGGAGAGCCACGAAATGCTGAACTAAAACCGGAAGACAGCAAAGGTACGAAAGTACCTTCTTTGACATCTGAGTCCTCGTCTTCTTAACTGGTCATGAAGGTCTGACCAGATGAGTTGTGCGACATCGTAGTTTTTGTTGAACACGATGCCGTGGAAAATTAACATTATGTGGCAGTTGCAGCGGTCTGACCTGGTGTGCTTTGGAGATAGGCACTTGTTGACCATGAGGAACAGGGTCCGCCATGGTTGGGGCATGTCTTTTGCAGAAAAGTCAGGGAGATGGATAGTCTTTTGTGGGTTCAGTTTGTATCCCATGAAAAGGAAGTCAGCGATTAGATTTTTATCAGTAGGATGTGGGTCGTAAGTTATTGCTTATGGGAGATTGAGTTGGGAGCGAATGATTGTTGGGGTCAAAACTACAATTGTATTGTCAATTTTGGCTGATAGGCGGGTTGTTTTTGGGTTATCAGTTGGATTTTGAAGAGTGGTCCAAAATTGTTGTACGTAAACTTCTGGGACGCACTCGGTAACATTTAGGGCAGTTTTGAGAGGATGGTTTTGTAGGATTTTGGGTATAATGAGATCTGGGCATGGTATTGTCGAAGTCCAACTGTATGTTGTTTGGTAATCGTTCGGCCCACTCTTTAGTTGGAAAATCTTCATCGATTCTCGAATCATATTGAACAATCTGTAAAGAAAATATTAAAATATCAGTAAGCATTAGCTGAGTAATCCAATGAGCACGATACGTAGAAATAAAATTTCTAAGTTCAGCAAAGTAATAAACACAGTTAGTGTGTACTGATTGAGTAAAAAGTCTCACTATTGCACATTTTATATGTTACATGACTTAGAAAATTTTTAGCAAATTGATTGTGATGACAATCGGGCGATGAAGTGGGATTTGCGGTGAAGTAAGAATCGGGTGAATTTGCATAAATCGGGCGATTCTAAATTTGAGGTGGGAATTGGGTAAATTCAATCGTAAGAATATGAGGCGGAATCGGGCGATAGACTTAAAGAACTATTGATGAAATCGGCCGATAGACTTTAAGAACTATTGATGAAATCGGCCGATTAAAGCAGAAGTCAAAATCGGACGTTGATTGTAAGTAAAGTTGATGAAATCGTGCGATTCAAGGGGTAGAATCGGGCGATTGAGAATTAATGTTCAGTTCAGTTAAAATCGACAAAATCAAGGGACCTTACACCAAAAAAACATTGAGGTTTTCCTTAAAGCGATGAAATCAGGCGATTGATCAGAAAGTATCGGGCGATTGAAAATTAGTGTTTCAGTCAAATTCGCTGACTGTAGGGAAATCGACAAATGAGTTTTAAAATTCAAATTCAATGAACATCAAATCGGGCGAATGAGAATAGGGTTTTCTAAAACAAATCATTAAAAGTCTGCAAACAAATTTGCGAACCGTAAGTATTTGAATACGGTTTTCGACGATTTAAAGCAGTTAACCGTAAGTATTTGACTATTAAAGCAAAACAGATAAGAAATTTGCGAACGAAATGATCGCATGGGCCCGAAACAACGAATCCTGCAAACAACGAGTGGAAATTAGTTAATATTTGTAGATGCAGTGATATTCCTTACCGAAGAGGAGTTGGAATTTGCAGAAAGACGCATATATAGGGAATTTGAGAGCGAAAGTGACGAAGGTTGTTTGAAGTTTTAGAGAGCTTTGAAATTGTAAATCGCGTGAAGTTGGGTAAAGTGATGAGAAATCGGGCGATTTTTGATTTATATGAGGGAGATGTATTGTAGCTCTTTCGATCGATTGCGGAATCAGGAGATTTGTAGAATCGCCGAGAAATATATATTTTAAAGAAGGCATATGGTTTGATCGATTCGGAATAGGGTAATTCAATGAATCGGGCGATTTGAAGAATGGCCGAGATGTATTTGAAATAGAGTCATTGTGTCGTTCCAGAATCGGAGGATTCTTGGATTTGCCGAGATTAAGTTGTAATCGGGCAATTTAGCCTTGAAATAGTTTAAGATTTCTAACTTAAGAATTTGGACCCAAAAATCGCTTAAAGGAAAATTGAAGAGAATCACCCAAAGTTGTCATATGCAAAATTTTCAACAATCTATGATCAACAGAATTAAAAAATTAGCCCTCAAGATTAATGTCAAATCAACGAGTTTTTCTAAATTGATTTGTGTGAGCCAAAATCCGATATCGACAAAGAAACCATCGCTTTCGTTCGCGGCGCTGAACCTCAAGTAAAAAATTCGTCTGTATAATTAATTATGTTTTCGGGACTGACAATTTCGTTGTTCGATTTTTTTACCTATAAATAGACATGATTGGAACAACACGGTAATACCGCAAATCAATCATAAAACGAATCGAGTTCACAGAGATGAGCTGGAATCAACAACAAGCCAAGAAGAGAACAAGGAAGACGCAGAGTTAATGTGTCGTTTTAATCGCAACTTGGATATGTTAGTGCTCGAGATTTAGCTTCTTATGTGCTTGTTCGTCGTTTTAATGGCTGTTCTGCTTTGGGTTCTTACTATTCGTACTGGCTTTTGAGGCTGCGTGACGTATTTTTGAAATGATTTTCATGGTTTTTCGTTGTTGAAGTGTTTTGGTATGTTGAAGATGTTTTGCGTATTAGAGTTGTAAGAGTGTTTTTCGTATTTGGAAGGATGTACGCTCTTTTAAAGATTAGTTTGCGAAAAATAACTACTCCCCCTCAACTTATGCATATCATTCTAAGGCTCCCCTTAGATTAGAGTAAGACTTTGCTAAAACTCCCCCTCAACTTAAGCATATATATTATCAAGCTCCCCCTTAATTTAGGCAGAGAAACTTCCCCCCCAAAAAAAACATAAGTATGACACCAAATATGTACACTTTACAAAGGACTTCGCGGGTGAGATTGCCTAAGGTTCGCGATTCAGCATGCCTAACTCGGATACAAGGAAATGGAACCGTGTTTCATCCAAGGCCTTGGTAAATAAGTCAGCTAACTGAACCTCAGTATTTACGAAGTACATGGCAATTGTGCCCTTCTCCATATGGTCTTTTATAAAGTGATACCTAAGATCTATATGCTTTGTGCGAGAATGGTGAACAGGGTTACAAGTGATAGCTATGTCGCTCTTTGAGTCGCTATATATAGGAATATTATTGAAATCAAACCCGTAATCCTGTAGTTGTGTTCGCAACCACAGGATTTGAGAGCAGCAACTGGCCGCAGCAACGTACTCCGCCTCTGCAGTGGAGGTGGAAACACAGTTTTGCTTCTTAGATGACCAATTTACTAGTTTCTCACCTAAGAATTGTAGGCCTCCAGATGTGCTTTTCTTGTCCATCTTACATCCTCAAAGTCTGCGTCAGTATAACCAAGTAATTGAAAATTTGAGTTCTTAGGATACCATAGGCCAAGTGTCGAGGTTCCTTTGAGATACTTCATTATTCTTTTCACAGCTAGCATGCATGACTCCTTTGGATTGGCTTGGAATCGAGCACATAAGCAAGTGGAGAACACGATGTCAGGTCTGCTGGATGTGAGATACATGAACGGTCCGATGATTCCTCGATATGTGGTTGGATTGACCGCCTTTCCATATGGGTCCGAGTCAAGCTTGTAGGAAGGGGACATTGGAGTGTTCTTCGTAGTAGAATTATCCAAGTTGTACTTCTTGAGTATGTCGTGGGTGTATTTTTATTGACTAATGAAGATGCCTTCTGGAAGTTGTTTAACTTGAAGTCCAAGAAAGAAGTAGAGTTCTCCCATCATGCTCATTTCGAACTTTGTCTTCATTAGATCACCAAATTCTTTGCACAATTTAGGATTTGGAGATCCAAAAATAATGTCATCAACATATATCTGAACGAGGAGAATTCCTGATTATGTCTTTCGATGAAGAGGGTTGTGTCGATCTTCCCTTCTGTGAACTCTGACTTAATCAAAAAATCAGAGAGTGCCTCGTACCAAGCTCGTGGGCTTCTTTAAGTCCCTAGAGAGCCTTCTCTAGGAAGTACACATAGTCAGGTGAGTTTCGATCACGAAGCCTACTGCCACGTAGACTTCTTCTTTCAAGACCCCGTTTAGGAAGGCTGTCTTGACGTCCATTTCGTAAACAGTGAAGTTTTTGTGAGCAGCATAAGCTAGAAAGAGTCGGATGGCGTCAATTCGAGCAACAGGGGCAAAGGTTTTATCGTAGTCGATTCCTTCTTGTTGATTGTAGCCCTTTCCCACCAATCGAGCCTTGTTCCGAATGACAATTCCATCTTCATCTCTTTTGTTCTTGAAGACCCACTTTGTTCCTACAATTGTTTTGCCCGGTGGTCTTGGGACTTATTTTCATACTTTGAGTCGCTCAAATTGATTGATTTCTTCTTGCATGGCTTGTATCCAGTCTGGATCTGCTAATGCATCTTCTATCTTACTTGGTTCGTTTTGACTCAGAAAACAGGCAAATATATTCTCATTAATTCTTGAGGAGCAGGTGCTTGTTCCTGATTGGATCTCCGATAATTTGAGACATTGGGTGAGCTCTTGTCCATTTCCTTGTATGGGGAAGTGGTTGAATCGATTCCACATTGTTAAGTTTCTCACTTGCTTCAGTCTCGTTGGTGCTAGAGATCTCAATGGGGGTTTGAGCTTCGTGTCCTGAATTATTTGTTGGAGTACTCTCTATGTCTTCATTGTCAATTGGTTGGGAAGTCATGGTAACTTGAGGTTGGCTACTTGAAGGCATCCCGTCAGTCCCAGTTGAACTGTGTACAGATGGATCTGATGTGTTGCTACTTTCGTTGTGTTAAGGAAGATTCGATCTAGCTCGTCCTCATTGAATGTCTGAGAAGTAGATGGTCTGTCTTTGGGTGGAGAACTGTGTTGATCGTCTGTCAACACTCTTATGAATCTGGGTTCGGGGCTTATCAGTCCAGAAGTGTTAGATGGCGCTTCATCGAACGTCACATTTGCACTTTCCATGACAGTTTGCTTTTGTGGTAGGTAAACTCTGTATGCCTTGGACTCAGCAGAATATCCAATGAATACCACTTCGACTGCTTTAGGATCAAATTTTCCTCGATCTTCTCTATCATTTAAAACGAAGCATTTGCAGCCAAAAACTCGAAGAAAACGATATTTGGTATTCTTCTGTTGATGAGCTCATATGGATGGAGTCTTCCCAAATCTTTTGTGAATACTAGTTCTGTTCTGAGTGAAACATCCTGTGTTGACTGCTTCGGCACAGAGAAAATGAGGACGTTTTGATTGTATTAGCATTGTACGAGCTGCTCCAACCAGGCTACGATTCCTTCTTTCCACGACCACATTCTGTTGGGGTGTCCTAGCTGCTGAGAATTGCTGAGAGATTCCAAGTGATGAGTAGAAGTTGTCAAGCAGTTGATTCTTGAACTCTGTGCCGTTGTCAATTCGAATCACTTGAACATTGCATTCTAGTGAGTTCTGAGTTTCTTCACAAAATCTATGATCAAGTCGGGCGTCTCATCTTTCGTCCTAACGTATCTTGTCCACGTATATCGAGAATAATCATCCACGACCACCAGAATGTATTTTCGTCCGTTGATGCTTTGTACTCTCATGGGTCCACACAGATCCATGTGTAGTAGTTCTAGTGGTCGAGACGTTGAAGCTACAAGCTTTGTCTTATGTGATGCTCTTTTCATTTTCCCCATTTCATAAGCACTGTAGAGGTGTTCCTTGATACTTCAAGGCTGGTAATCCACTAACTACTTTGTAGTGTGTAGTCTATTCAGCGTTTTGAAGTTGAGGGGGGATAGTCTTTGATGCCAAAGGTCACTTTGTTGAGTTGAGTTCTTTGTCACGAGACACAGTTTGGACGAGGGTTGAGTAGTCTTCAAATTGATGGAATAGAGATTTGTCTTCCTTGTTTCAGTTAGGAGTTCTCGACCACCTTCATCAGTAATACTGCAACCTTCAGCATGAAATTGAACCTTTATCTATCTGTTGCAAAATTAACCGATGCTGAAGAGATTGTGACTGAGACCCTCGACGTATGAAACCTCCTTGATTAGGTTGTCATGAATTAGGTCGCCATGTTCTAAGATATTGGCCGTGTGATTGTCCCCAAAGCGCACATTTCCACCGAAGCGTTAGGTGTAGTTGCTCAATAGCTCTTTTTTTTTCCAGTCATGTGTGTGGAGCAACCAGAATCAAGTATCCACATATGACGAATCTGCAAAACGAATTAATAGGATTTAGGTACCCATTTAAGGACGGGTCCTCCCTTATTAGTTTTATAGTCTACGTATTCCTTTCTTATGGGTCTATTTCTAAGGTCAGCGCTAGATTTATTTATGACTCTAGAAGGTTGCTTAGGGACTCAGATCTTCCTAATTCCTAGAGGATGACAAAGATTTGTCCATGCTCTAAGTTCTTGTTTTGTAACCCATATGCTACGCATTCCTATAGCTTTGGCTTTCGTTTCAGTTTTATGTGACTTTGTTTTGTCAACATGTCCTTTTCTTTTGTCAAGTTTGAATCCTGAATTGAGAGACGGTGGTGATGCTCCCTTGTTCATGCTGGCATTTGCTGATTGATATTGAGCATTTAAGATAAAAGCATTATTATGGCAGTAATAGAAGTTACGATACTTAGTAGTCGTTACAGGCTTAAGAATGATAGATGGAGGTTCAACAAGATAATTCTTAGCACACACTTGATGCCCATTACACCAATTAGAACTAGACACTTAACGGGCTGCTTCTCTCTAAGCGAGTAAGCGACATCGTTCTTTGTAGGCTGTCTCATGTGGCTTTCTTCTTCCTTTTCTTATTTAGAGAATTGTGTGTGAGTACATGCAACGATGAATTAGTAAGCTTGGATTTGCTAGATGCAATCTGCTTTCTTTCGTTCTATTTTTGGTAGGGATGTTTATTTGGGAGTCGACTAAAGAAGTTTGCCGATAGGCTGAAGCTAAGCTGGTGTGGATTTGGTTTCAAGTGAGGAAATTTTACTTAATTATACTTCATTCTCTACTTGGAAAGTTATCCTCTCAGACTCTAGAGTTGAGACTGTAGTTCTCCTTGTGTCGATTTGTTTTTCTAGTGAGGAAATTATACTAAGCAGTATTTCATTCTCTATCTGGAACGTTATCCTTTCGGACTCCAGATTTGATCGCAAGTCAGATATTTCTCTGATTTATAGCTGGTATATATGCATTGGAGGTATTTGGTTTTTTGACACCTACTCGTTCAGACGAGGGCGTATAGTTAGGTAAATAGTCATCAGGATCAAACAACGGTATCTTCCTTGTCTTGTAACTATTATTCAGTTCTTCATAGTCAAGAGAGATTTCGGCCCGATCCTCTCCATTTCTCTTTTTCTTTTCTAGCGCATCGAGTGCAGATGAGCTCGTAAAAGGCATCAGACAAGGCAAATTTAATCCGGAGAAACTAACATTATAAAGAGGTAGAGGTTTCTTTACTATTGGGATAGAGTCTGGATTGAAACCTAATCCTTCAGGTGGGTCATAAGTCTCTAGGCTTATTCAAGAAGATCGTCCTATCTGTTTGTCCTCTCTTAGTAAGTAAGTCCTCTAGCTTCTTAATCTTAGCATATAATTTTACGCGCTCTTTGCTTAAAATTTTGAATTCGCGTCTTTTAGTAATTCGCTCGTCTTCGCTCGTTGTCCATTTGGCCTTTAGCTCACTAAGCTGTGTTTTCAAACCTTCTATTTCTAAGTCACGACTATCAATTTTCGACTGTGCTACTTCTAGCAGACAATCTAGGTTGCTATTATCTCGTAATTGCTTAAGTAGACATGCATAATTATTGTCAAAACGACCTTGTAAGTCATTGACTTTTGTCTCAGATTCAGCTCAGTTGGCTCTCGATAAGCAAGTTTCTAATCTACTTACTTCTTCACGGGTCATATTTAGAATCTCTAATGTATTAGCTAACTTCAGTTCTGTTGACCTGAAGTATTTAAGTTCATTTTGAAGTATCCCATATTTTTCTTGAAGTTCAGAGTATAGTCTATGGTTAAGAGATTCTACCTCCTTTCCTGAAGACTCCTCAGTATCAGCATTAGCTTCCAGGTCCTAAGTTGGCAGATGATGATGACTTCTTGAAGTACTGTTTGGCCATTTTTTCTGTTACCTAAGCCACATGCTTCTCGAAGTCCTTGAATTTGAGATCTGATTCTGATTCGGAGTCTTCACTGTCTAATGGACTAGATGACTTAACAGACTTATTCTTTGCATATTTTGTGCTTGTCTTAAGAGTGGTATCTGTTACTAGGGCAATAGGGTCTATCATTGCCTTACCCTTCTTATCTCCGATTTCTTCAAGAACATCGTCACTATGCTGCTCGAGCCTTTCGTAAACGCTGTGAATGTCAATTTGGTCAAGGTCCTTGTTAAGCCTGAAGTGTGTGGTGACTCTCTTCCATTCTGGATGCAGTGAGGTGAGGAATTTGATGTTGAGTTCCATGTTCGTTTTAATGATGCTTATCTTCCTTAGTTCGTTCACAAGGACATGAACCTGTTGTAGGTCTCACCAATTTGTTCATCGGGCTTGGCCTTGAAGGAATCATATGCTGCTAGGGTATTGGCTTTCTTATCTCTTAGTCCACTCTCTGTTCCTTGCATCAATTTCGCGACTTCATCCCACATTGTTTTAGCAGTTGGAATGATGTCGACTTGGATCAGTATGTCATTCGGCAACACTTGCATCAGATAGTTTCTTGCCAGAAGATCTGCTTTAGCTCGTTTCTTTTCTGCATCACTGTACTGCGAAGGAGATTTGAGCAATTCTGCCTCCTTGAACTACTAGGGTGACTGTATCATCACCACGGACTGTGACCCAGACTTCTTGTGGTCCTTTCTCAAGAGACTCGATGATGTCCTCGCTGTTGTCCTTTATCTCAAGAAAGTTGAGGAATCTGCTTCTCCAAACTCCGAAGTCACCACGTCTCAGAACTGGTACACGAACATCACTTCCCATGGCTAAGGAGTCCATTTGTTGTTTGGTAGTGATCGTTACGTGGATGTGATCTGCAAAATGAAATGTTAGCTTTGAACAATTATAGTCAAGTTTGAAAAAAATTTTAAAAAATTTTTTGGTTTGGGTGATGCAATTCTAAAGTGATCAAAATCAGTAGACTCTAGTAACATAATTTCAGATTCGCGCGACTTTACTTAGATAGACTGATGATCGGACGATTTAAAGTTTTAAATTAATAGGATGAGTCAACTACTTAAATCGGGCGATAGGAACTTTCAAATAGAATCAGTCGAATCGAGGTTGAAATCGGGTAAGAGGATTTTGTGCGATTGGTCCTTAAACTTTAAATTGATCAAAAGCGTAATCGGGCGACATAAGCTTTTCGGACGATTGAAAATTAATAGGTTTCATTCGTGCGACTTTGGTTCGAAGGATGAATCGGACGATTTGATGGACTTAACCTAGAACCTGAAATCGGGCAATTTGCAGTTAAATAAATTGAGTCAATCGGGTGATTGATGCGAAATCGAGCGTATTTTAATCGGACATTTTTCCAATCCGGCGATTTGCCTGTAATTGATGCTTGGTGATTTGAAGAAATTTTCGTGTTAGCTACAGTGCAATCGGACGATTTTGTGAAATCGAACGATTCTAAGGAAAGAAAGTCGGGCAATTTAGTCTTACGGACTGAAATTCGCCGAGCCTTTAATCGGGCGATCCCTGCAAAACCAAAGCATTTCCGTAGAATCCTTCAAATTATGAAAAGCTGTGTGATAATTTCACCCGAAACTGAAGAACAGACTCAGAATTAAAATTTGAGACTCGATTTTTTGGTTCAAATCCAACTCAAACTTGACTGAAATCGATGTAAAAGAACAGAAATACACTCATTGAGGATTTTTCTTTCCAAAATGCAGTTAAAAAGAATGATTTAAAACATCTAAAAACTCATGAAAAATCGATGTTTTTTTTTGGAAAACGGTCACTAAAATAACAAAAGAGAGTCTGCACAAAGAGGGCATGCAAACATGCACAAAACCAACTGGTAACAGGGTACCAGCTCACAGCAAAGAAATCAACCAATGACCAAAGGAAAAGGAAAATAGCCCTAGTACCAAGCGATGTGCCAAACCCGACGCATGGCACACAATTGAATCTCGTACTTGTGCGATAGGGTGGAAAGTCGCACGCCAAGTAGAGCCTCAATCTCAGACACACTATTCGGGTCTCCGTCATCTTCCATCGTGCCATCTCCTATTCCGTTCAGCCCACAGATGGTAACCAAGGAGGCAAGCGCATGGCGAGGGCTCAAGCATGCCAAGTGCCCACTCCGCCATCGACGTGCCACCCACCGAATCCCCGCAAGCCAGTCCCTTAGAGGCCATCGAAACCGCATATGGTCCCGAAGCAGCAATAGGCACTGACGTGATCTAGAGCAGTCAAAGAACAGATGTCGAGTCGTTTCCACCAGATCCTTATCGCAAAGAAGACAAGTAGAGATGCTCACCGGCGCCATACAAGGCCCGGCGTCGCCAATCTGTCCCGGATAGCCATCGATAAGATGATCACATGCCGTGGGATGGAAATTGGACCCCCAAAAAGCGTATGCCAATGGACTTTTGGTCGCCACAGTCGAAGCCTCTCCCTAGCCGAATGAGTCGAGAAGAGTCCGTTCTCAGAAGCAATCCATCTCACCGTATCCTCCTCCCTTGGATGAATCGGAGGAAGGAGCGGGCCGATCTCCAAGTACTCAGTCGTAGTTTGCGTAGGCCAGAGCCAACGATCGTCATCAATGACAGAGCTAAGCCTCGAGTCGAGAGGCAGCCCCATAACCATAGGCCCGGAGGGAGTCTCTCCACCATTGGACAAGGGAAACCCCAAGGATCAGTCCAGATACGAGTATTAGCCCATTGCCGATGTGGAACTCTATAAGAGGACGAACAGCTTGGCGAAGCTTCAAAATTTTCCTCCAACTCCACGAAGTCCTCGAGGTGGCTCTAGTAGTCCAAAGGGAGTCGTTGTGCAACCTAGTCCTTCGAATCCAAGTAGCCCAACAGGCTTGTCATCACCATTGAGTAAGCTCCAAATAAGTCTCATTAGAAGCGCCTTGTTGTCCGTCTCGATCGCTCGTAGCCCTACGCCACCCTCCTTTGTAGGTGTCCAGATGTTGGCCATGCGACTTTGGTGCTCGAGCCCCTCCAGAGAAACATCCTACGCTGAGTCTCGATAGCCTGAACAACGCCCTTGGGGAGTAAGAAGACCCCAGCCCAATACGTATGTGCTGAGAAGGACAGATCTAATCAATTGGACTCGACCGGCATAAGACAAAGACATGTGAGTCCAAGAGCCAAGTCGACGGTCAATGTTACGGAGAAGAGGGTCGCAGTTCGCAATCGAAAGCCGTGAAGTAATCAAGGGAACTCCAAGGTATCGCACTGGTAAAGACCCCGTAGGGAACCCCATGATGCCCTGAATCGTGGTCTTTAGACGTTCGGCTTTCATGGAAATGAACATCTCGCTCTTCGTGATGTTCGCTCTAAGACCAAAAAGGGCAGCGAAGAGGTCTAAGCTGTCCCTAAAAATGCTAACCGAAGTGACATCAGCGTGGGAGAATAAGAGCAGGTCGTCAGCGAATGTAAGCATGAAGAGGGTCGTAGGCTCACACCTCCAATGATACTGAAAGCACCCATTATGGCGGACGCTATCCTCAATAATGCCGTGTAAAACCTCCATCACCAAGGTAAAAAGGTAGGGGGATACGGGGTTGCCCTGGCGTAGTCCCCGTTGTCCCTTGAAGAATCCTTCAGGCTGCCCATTAATATTGATCGAGATGCAAGGCGATGTGAGGCAAGAGCGTACCCATCCCACAAAGGTATTAGGGAAATTCAGCGCCTCAAGTGTCAATAGAAGGAAGTCCCATTCAACCTTGTCATAAGCCTTCGCCAGGTCCACTTTGAACGTCACGCGCTCGGGTAGTCCCGCACTGTTGTAGCCGTGACAGATCTCCTGTGCCAAGAGAATGTTATGCGATATACGTCGTCCAGGAATGAAGGCCCTCTGGGTCTGGTGAACAAGCATCCCAAAACAGCCCCGTAAGCGATTGGCGAGGACTTTCGAAATGACCTTGTAAAGGACATTGCAACACAAGATCGGCCTAAAGTCCTTAGCCATGCGAGGGGTCTCACACATAGGAATAAGGGTGATAAGGGCCGAGTTAAGCTCCCCTAGTAGGAATCCCGTGCGGAAGAATTCCTTTATGGCTAGCGTAACGTCCGGTCCAATAATGTCCCAAGCTCTTCTGTAGAAGGCGGCCGAAAAACCGTCCGGGCCAGGTGATTTTTTATCCCCTATAGAGAAGAGCGCCTTTCTAATTTCCACGTCTGTGATCAGTTGAATGAGCAGCTCGGCATCGGCGGTGCTGAGTTTCCGTGTAAGGAAAGAGAAATATCAGACCGATGAATAGGCTCGTCTCGGCTAGATTGTCCAAGCAGCTCTGTGTAAAACCGAATGAGTTCTGCCCGCACGTTGCTATCACCTTGAAGGTCACACCAACTTCATTTTCAAGTGAGAAGATGCGGTTGATAGACCGGCGTGTTGCCACGTTCTTGAAGAAGAACGCCGTACATTGATCCCCATCTTTTAACCGCGCCATTTTTACACGTTGAGCTAACGTCGAGTGTTCCATGTCCACTGCACGGGATAGGCGATACGACAGTGTTTCTCGAGAAGTAGAAGATTAGAGTCCATGGGGTGCTGCTCTAATAGTTCTTGAGCGGTTTCGAGAAAACGCCGAGCTTCGAGTACGTTCCTATTGAGATCACCCTTGTCCCGCCGAGTGGATTTAAGCGCTTGTTCGATCGACTTCAGCCGGCGTACAACAGAGAACATGGGATAACCACTCACGCTTTGGTGCCATGCCTCCTCCGCCAAAGGAATGAAGCGTGGGTCCTGCGTCAAAAAATTATCGAATCGAAAAGTGTCGCCGTTAGTCCTCGGTTGTGGTTCAGCCTTCAAAGTAAGTGGGGAATGGTCTGAAGTGGCAGGGGTGGCGCATCGATATGCCACGTCCCCAAAAGCGCGCAAACCAGGGAGGGTTGCCAAGCATCCTATCCAGCCGTCGCCAAACTCCCGACGTGCCGCTTTGCTGATTATACCATGTGAAAAAAGACCAGTCCGTGGCAAATTTATAAGATTTGATGCAATGAGACAAGCTGCTATGTCGCGGCAGCCCCCAGTGGGTGCCCTACCTTGTGCTTCCGAGTCGTCAACAATCGCGTTGAAGTCCCCCATGATGAACCAAGGTACCGCTGCCCGAGAACGTGACATAGTCGTAAGATCGGCCCAAAGGTGAGAACGTTCCACACGGGTGTTGAGACCATATACAAAGGAGACGTAGAATTCCAGCCTGTTTTCTAAGGTGCAAATCTTACAATGAACAGCTTGCTTCGTGAATGCCTCCACTATAAGTGCAAGATAAGTCGAATCCCAACCAATCCAAATACACGATGCAGGACCAGCGTCGTAATCATAAAGCCAGTTCCATTGTCGTATCGAGGCAACAAGTGTTGGCTCTGATACCACTTGTTGGTCACTTGTTACCAAACAAGGATCAAAAGATCATTAGAAAGATTAAAGCGTATGAAGCACCTTTTAGTGTGTATTCGTGTGTGTGTTTAACGAGAGCGGCTTTAAAGACAAATTCTTTTGATAAACCCTAACAAGGGTAACTATGGGCTTTATATACCACAACTCTTTGGTATATTAAAGCCCAAGTACCAAACTTCTACATATTACAAATTGTCTCCCCAAACTACTACAACCCATAAATATAGAAATATAAACACAAGACACAAATAATTAGAGGACACTACAAATAATTCCTAACAGACGCAAGGTTCGTCTTCGTTCTTCAAGAATCCGTGGCCCTTGACCACTTCATCGACCCGAAGATTCCAGCTTTTGGAGGCTTGTTTAAGTCCATAAATGGGCTTGTTCAATTTGCACACCTTATGAGCATCTCCTTACGATGTAAAACCCTTGGGCTGCTCCATATATATTTCCTGAGGTATCCATTAAGGAACGCAGTTTTCACATCCATCTGCCAGATCTCATAGTCATAATGCGCAGCTATCGCAAGCAATGTTCGAATGGACTTCATCATAGTGACAGGCGAAAATGTCTCCTCATAGTCAATGCCCTCTTTTCTGTACCCTTTCGCCACAAGCCTAGCTTTCTATGTGTCAACCAATCCGTCAGATCCAATCTTTCTCTTGTAGATTCATTTACACCCAATGGGTCTAAAACCATCTGGGAGGTCTACTAGAGTCCAAACTTTGTTTTCGTCCATAGAATCCATTTCGGCTTGCATGGTTATAATCCATTTTTCCGAATCTCTATCCCTGATTGTCTGGTCATAGGTAGTGGGATCATCTCCGACGTTCCCTTACATCGCAGCAACCTCGTGCTCGATGTGGACCATCTCGTATCTCTCAGGCTGGCGAGATACACTACCTGACCTGCGCAACTCAGGATGCATCTCGCACTGCTCTACGGTGTCATCTGCCACTGGAGACTGTGAAAGCGCTTCTGACGACTCTCGAAGAGTTACTTTGCGACCGCTCCACCTTCTCGAACGAACTCTTCTTGGAGAAGTGAGCCTGACGGGCTACAACGATTCTCTGATCGTCGTGGAAGTAAAATTGGTATCAACCATGGAATCCTCAGGATACCCGAAAAATGTCCTTTCACAGCCTTCGATTCTAGTTTATCTGTTTTGAGCTTTTTCACGAATGCGGGGCAACCCCAAACTCTAATGTGATTCAAGCTCGGTCTTCGTCCTGTCCATATCTGATACGATAGACAGACTTTGTAGGACATCTATTTAGAATGTGTGCCGCTGTCAACAGGGCATGACCCCACAACGATATGGGCAGGTCTGTATAGCTCAGCATAGATCGAACCTATCCAACAGAGTTCGATTTCTGCATTCGGACACACCGTTCAACTACAGTGTTTCGGGCGGTGTCATCTGTGAAATGATCCCGTTCTCTTTCAGGAACTCGTCAAACTCGAGGCTCATGTACTCGCCGGCTCGATCTTATCGAACGGCTTTGATGCTCTTTCCAGTCTGATTTTCCACCAAAGCCTTGTACTCTTTGAACCATTCAAAAGTATCAGACTTGTGCTTCATGAGATACACCTAGTCGAAGCGAGAGTGATCATAAGTGAAGGTAATGAAATACTGGAAGTTACCGCGAGCCGCTACCCCGAACGGTCCGCAAACATCCGTGTGGATCAAACCGAGAAGTTCTGCAGCTCTCGCAAAAGTCCCTGTGAAGCGCGACTTGGTCATCTTTCCAAGGATACAAGATTCGCAAGTCGGATAGGGATCAGACCCTAGCTTTGAGCAATCGCGCTTCCAATGGCCAAACTCATTGCAGTGAAGGTATTTGTCCGTCGGCTTGGCGCCTTTGAACACGTTCTTCATGGCCTTGCCTTTCGAAATTCGTCCTTTGGGCTTAGTGGGCTTGTCCGACTTTTTCTTTCTACTCGACCCTCGAGTATTAGCATTCGCGACAAGAACAACTTCCTTTCCTTTCACCTTCTTCGTCTGAGTTTGCGCCGCCGACAACAACCCAGTCAACGTCATCTCGGCCTTGTTCAGATTAAAGTTCACAATGAACCAATTGAAGGAAGGTGGGAGCGACTGATGTATCAGATCGTTCTGGAGCTCATTATCCATGATAAAGTCCAGTGCCTCGAGTCTTCTGATCCAGTCGATCATCATGAGCACATGCTCTCCGACGTCACTACCCTCAGCCATTTTGCAATGGAATAGTTCCTCCGTAAGGGAATAGCGAGCACTCCTGGAATGTTCGCCAAAAAGCTCCTTCAAATGAAGCAAAATGGCGCCCACTTCCATTTCCGAGTGAGTACGCTGCAACTCATTGCTCATGGAAAGAAGTATATAGCCCTTGACCTTTGGCTCGTCAATCTGCCACTTGGCATACGCAGCCCGGTCTTCTCGCATCAGCCCCTGAGACTTGCGGTATGGGGGAATCAAGGACATAAGTTAACGACTCCATACCTAGGACTATCCTCAGGTTACGAAGCCAGTCCACGTAGTCTGGTCCAACAAAACAATTTATCTCAAGCAGCATAGTAGTAATGTTCGTCATCGTAGTAAATAGAAAGAAACGTAAAGTTGCAGAAAATAAAGATCTAATTAGATTTGTCCTATCATTCATCAAGCGCAAACAAGGACTTTTCGTTTCGCTTGACTCCCACTATTTTTCTCGAAAACACTATCCTCCCGAGAAGAGTTTAGGAAACCTAGTTGAAAGTTTCATAGTGGAGTTGATGTCCCGGACTCAACTAGATTCGCCTCAGCCTTTAACGCAATATTTGGCTCATCTAATCTTATCGAAGTCACGTCAAACGTGAACTTATCCAATAAGAGTTTATCTTTGTCTCAGTCATTGACCCTCACGGCTAACCCTGCTTATTGGGTAATGCCTAAGTGTGACCTATCAACTTATGCTCAAATCGCACAGAACGTACCGCTCCTTGCTGCGATACGCTTCGTGGTGGCGAACTGGTATGACGAGCGGCGTTCAAGACGCACCCGAGAGCTAACGTTGGGCGGGATATACGACGCCAACTTACTCAGGACAAATTGCAAAACTCTCCAACGCTAGACATCTCGAGCATGATAGAAGACAGGAATCGAACTCCTTTACCCACTTAGTATTTATCAAACGGGAGAATAAATCATCTCACATAAGAGCACATTGAACATGCATATCACTTCAAAAACCAACACGCACGTAGGTAGTAAATTAACCCTAGGAAAATAAACTACAAGACAACACAAGCGGGTTATTTCTAGTCTATCCCTATTACAGGCTTGAAGTTGCACGGGTCTTGAAGTCGTCAAACGTCCACCACCTTGTCACTGCCGGGGGGTTGTCAACCATCAAATAGGCCCTCGTGTTCGTATTTAAGCTAATCTAATAAAACGGTAAATTACAACACGGGGGATCAAAAGTCCCGAACAACCTGTATAAAACAAATACAAGCCGGGGGGACGTAACCCTTAACAAATGACTCGGAAACCAAATTCCTAAACCCGCAAGTGTGCCTTAAATCACATTCATAACGAGCATGTTGACAATTACGTGATTTAAAAAAACAAAAATTGGGCCTTAAACGGGCCCAGCCCACTAAAAGTCCCGTTAAGGCTTTGAGCATGAAGCCCTAACGCAGTTGCCGCGACTCAAATCGCTCAGCCGTCAAAACACGCCGGAGAGCCTCGACGGAGCATGCCACCGGCGTGGAGCCCCGGGCGAAGCTTGAACCACCGGCGGCGACGGCGAAGCACCGCACGCAACGCGATTTCAGCCTGCGCAGAATTTTGTCGCGGCTGATCTGTTGCCGTTGCTGCCGCTCGGTGCGGCAGCACCACCTTGTTACGGTATCGGAGCCACCTCGATGGTACGAGCGCGCAGCCGCGGTCGGATTGCGCAGCCGCACATGGCTGCCCGTGTTTCGGTCTTGTCGGTGGCTGCCTCGTCGGCTACGACGCACGATGTGGTGGCCATGGGATGGCAAACGACGCATCAATCAGCCCAACGTCACTCAAACCGCGTTGGCTTTCGATCGTCTCCCACGCGCCTCATTTCAATTTAAACACGTTATGATTCTGATCATGAGCGCCCGCTCTGATACCACTGTTGGGTTACCCGGTGTCTCCCGAAGATGCCACATCCCTGGGTACGGTGCGGAAGTTTTTCGGGTTCCCCGATTGCCCTCGTTGCTCGGATCAGAATAGTAACACATAAACATGTAATAGGGCGGGTCAAATCCGTAGAGAATTACCAGTTGAAGCAAGTGGTAGCTCCTCGTCCTTTTCTTGACTTCGCCGGTGGTGGTGGATGGCACTAGATCGTCACGCCGATCTCGCAGTGTACCACGAAATCAATTCTCAAAGATGGCTAGAGAGAACCGAGCCGTCGCATGGGAGAAAAGTGTGTACGTTCGGTGCGTGTTTGTGCCTTTAGTTGATTTCGAAAATCACTTATTTTCTCTGAGATTTAGCTTATTTTAAAGGCTTGGATTTCAATTTCTAAGTCCTTAAAGTGTGAGAGATTTTTGCCAAATCTTACTCTCTTTTGAATTCCAAATCCAAACTTAAGGAAACTTGCTATTACTAGAAAACTGACTTAAATACCCAGTCAAACTAAGTATATTTAAATATGGTATAGAATTCGAAACTTAATTCTAGATTAATTTCGAAACTTAAATAAATAATATTCCAAATATTTTATTCCATATTTATTTATATCAAATATGCAAATTTCGAAAATACCCTCAAAGGCATATTTCGAAATTAGCTTAAGGTGAAATCCAATTTTATCCTCAAGCCCATTAAGCACTTGGCCAAGCCCAACTCTTAAAGTTAGTTTCATAAGAAGTCCAACTTCGATCCAATAAATGGTCCGAGGCCCATTAAGGCGTGGCCCAACGGCCCAAGGCCCAAAACACTTTCTCTCCTTATCAGTACACGTTGATGGTCCTTTTTAAGCCCGACTCTCTAGGTTCAACTCAATCGGCAAGGGAGGAATCCAGGAGTTCGATAGTTACCTAGCCAATCCCGCAGTGCCGTACTGTACCCAGACTTTATTCCAGAACCTCACTATAGATAACAGTGCTACGTAACCCTTCCGCCGTGTCCCAATCAAGTGAGAGTCATGGTCTATGTCAAACTCACTAAACTCGATCATATGATAAAACGAAGACGAGGCAAATTACCAAACTACCCTCCATGTCTCAATGAGTTTGTTCAATAACTTAGCCAAGGATTTCGTAATTTCTCGTTTCCGTCCTCATAGGACATTTATCTCGATTACTTGCGAGACTGTGAATCCGTACTCGGCGGTCTAAGCCCGGCAATCACAAATCGTCATGAAGGTCGCATCTGGCCCGCTGACCCATGCAAAAGCAAATCGGGTCGAGGGGAACCAGTGACAGTTGAGACTTCGAAGTCAACTCCATCAAAGCCCCTTTCGGTCTAAGGTTCACGTAGCTACTATAGTGTTGTCTTCGGTCATTGAAACTCCTTGAGTAATAAGCCATGTTCGACCATACGACCCGTGAGTCAGTGTCCATGAACCTATTCAATCCCTTGATTCGATTCGTATCACAACTCATGACCTCCGCTTCCAAGCGGGATATCGGCACACGACAAGTCATCGACAAATAAGCCGTGATCGGTTATCGAGCACCCAACTGGAGCCTCAGGCTTACGGACTTTTAATGTCGAGGTTAAGAGTCCACTAGTGTCTTCCTCTCTCGTACCCATCGAGAACGGTGACTCAACTCGACACATTTGGATTTGTTCATTTACTGATTTACCGAATGCTAAGTAAAGAACTCTTATCCGATAAACGAACAATATTTCATTAAACACACGAAAATATCTTATTACACAAAAGGTCGAATGATAAATAATCTAATGCCGTGTACAATCTAATCCTCGTATAGCGTTCGATGGCATATTCCTAACAAATTCATGCACATAGAAGTAACGTGTTGTAGTTGAAGTGAAAAGTCTCCACTTACCTGTCGTCTGTAGTATACCTGCTACTGGTTCGGTGAAGTTCCTAATTCTCGACCTCAATCATAAAATTAGTATATCAGTATACTGTCTAAATTACTCGATCATTTAAATTCTTGAATTTCCTAGGTATTGAAATATTAGCTGCCGACTTATCTTTAAACAAGTGACTTCTTAAAATAATTTGGCTAAGTCAAGTTGACTCTCAAACTATACATAACTCACGAATTAATTTAAGCTTATAATTAGTGAAGTATGACTCGTGAACTAGCCTACCCTTTTGTAATTCGCGAACTTATATAACTCGCGAACCTTTCGATTGTAAAGTCACTTGCAAAATTATTTAATTTTGTGAACATTATGAGTTCGCGACATGCTCAAATTGTGAAACCCTAATTCGCCAAATTTACACGTACGAATTGTCTAACTCTTGGACTACCTAGGATTCATGAACTCTCATGGCATACCTAAAGTGCTAAGTTAATCTAGTTCGTGGCCCTATATAGTTCGCAAACTGCTAAGACCTAATTCGCGAAGTTTATTTCTCGGATCTTAGTCCTGGTCCGTTCGCATTGTTTTGCGTATTATCGCCCTGACCTCTGTCACCTCTCGCTCCAAGTTTGGACTTAATATTGCCCGTTCGCCGATCTTGTCCTAATCAATACTGAACAGTCTAGCAATGTTTGGTTGGTTCTAATTGGAGTCCCGTTTGGAACAGTCACGTCATACCCGCTCTCGGACCGACTAGGTGTGACGTCGAGTCTAATCATATGCTTAATGGATACAAATGCGTTCGTGGCTCCTGATCTACTGACATGCATGTTGAGGTTTGGTGTGTAGGTAGGATACCTGTCTCCCAGGTGGGTTATCCTCTGCTTCCTCCGATGTGATTGCGTATACCCTAGCTGGCGCGGTCGGTGGTCTTGTTTGACTCCCGGCTTGACTTCATAATGCGTTATCGGGGCATGCTTTGGAAAAGTGGCCCGTCTTGCCACATTTGAAGCAGGTCGCATTCTGTGAGAAGCAAATACCCAGATGTCGTCGTGTACATCCTGGGCACATTGGTATATTTGGTTGGGGACTTCCCTGATTTGGATTGGGTTGTTGAGGTGGTCCGGGCCTATTCTGTTCATTCTGTTTCACGACCTGACCACAAATTGATGCTTCTGACTACTCTCTCTGCACTGTGGTCCCTGTGTAAACTTTCGGTTCGCTTCTTGGGCACGAGCAATTCTGGCTTCGGCCTGCTCCGCCACTAATGCTCTTTCAGCCACTTGTGCGTTTGTGGCTCCTTGCAGTTCGGCCATGCTTACATCCCGATCCAGATCCGGTTTTAGGCCCTTGAGAAAATGCTCGATCTTCAGAGCATCCGTGCTCACCATGTGTGGTGCAAACCTCGACAGTTGCTCGAACTTCCTAATGTACTCGGCAACAGTCATTGCTCCCTGCTTGAGATTGATGAAGTCGTTCATACATTGGGCCCGAACTCCAATGGTGTCCCACCAAACCCCGTGCTCCCCTAAGTAGAATTGTGGCACAGAGCACCTTATTCGCCTCTGGGACCTGACTGTACTGGAACATACTTTCAATTTTCCTTATCCAGTCAACAGCTGAAGTCGAATCAGTCGTGTCCTCAAAGGTCGGTGGGTTCAACCTGCGGAACCTTTCTCCCACTAATTCAGCTCTTTCAGCCTGGGGAAGGTCTATCATTCCTCTGCCATTCAGTGTGGCGCTGTTGAATTAGCTGTTGGATCTGGGCGGATTGCTGACGGACTAGTTCAGTCAGCTGAAGTGTCTCGGTTATCAGTAGGGAATGGGTTTTCCTTATCTTAGTAAGTAACCCCACTACTCTCACCCCTAGTTGTTACCATTGTTTCGATTCTACCCTGACAGTCCGTATAGCCAATAATTTCATGCAACACAAGAAATATCATGATATCAAAGAACTTACTGACAGGGTTGCTTCCACGCTTTTGGGTGTGTGCGTATGGACAGTCTACAGAACCTGTGACCGAATGCCAAGCCCAATTTCCAAAACAAACTTGCGCCACCTCCACGGCCCAATACTAATCAAGGGAGACCGCCAACAACCGTATCCCCATGCCCACAATGTACACGAAGACATCTCGGCATCAGTTATTCTCAGAATGCCACCTACTATAAGTGTGGCAAGACAGGCCACATCTCCAAGGCATGCCCGGAGACTGCATCCGGGAGTCCGGCACCGGTTCAAGCTAGGCCACCCATGGTACATGCTCGAGCATATACGTCAACATCGGAGGAGGCGGAGAACAACCCGTCTGTGGTGGCAGGTACTCTCCTTTCCATTCAACCCGACATGCATACTAGTTGACTTAGGAGCCACACATTCATTTTCATCTACTAACTACGTGGCGAGACTCGGGGTTACACCTGACCTAGTTAGCTACGAATACAATGTTACCATCCCTCATGGAGCTCCGGCACGAACCAATCAGGTCTTACGAAATAGCCCAGTACTAGTTGACGATAGAACCCTAACTGCTGACCTGATAGTCATTCCAACGAACGATTATGAAGTATTTCTGGAATGGACTGGCTATCAAAGTACGGAGCGGTTATTGACTGCAACCGTAAGAAAGTGACCTTCAATCTAGTAGATAATGAACACAGGAATTAGCAAAAGCAAACTTTCTAAAATCTTCGCGATGAAGGCACAACGCCTGATTAGGGCAGATGTGAAGCATACCTCATATTTGCAATGACCTCAGAAGAATATTCACCCCGAAGTTGGAATAAGTCCCAGTAGTACAAAAATTTCCCGATGTATTCCCTGAAGATTTGCTAGGACTTCCACCAGATCGTGAGATTCAGTTCACAAACCCGGAGCTACACCAATTTCCAAAGCACCATATCGATTAGCTTCAGCAGAGTTGAAAGAGTTGAAGGATCAACTGGATGAATTGATACAGAAGGGATTCATTCAGCGAAGCTTCTCACCCTGGGAGCACCCGTTCTATTCGTTAAGAAGAATGACGGGTCGATGCGGCTCTGCATCGATTATAGGGAGTTGAGCAAGATCACGATCAGAACAAGTACCATCTTCCACGAATTAATGACTTATTTGATCAACTGCAAGGAGCTATGGTGTTTGCGAAAATAGATCTGAGATCACGATATCACCAGTGAAGATCCGAGAAGAAGACATACCGAAGACGGCCTTCGGTACCTATTATGGGCATTTGGAATTCCTAGGCATGCCTTTTGGACTAACTAATGCACCAGCGGCATTTATGGATATGATGAACCGAGTGTTCAAATCATACCTAGACAAATGTGTCATCGTATTTATCGATGACATCCTCATTTACTCACACAAGAAGAGCATGAGCAACATCTAAGGATTGTCTTGGAAATATTGCGAGAAAAACAACTGTATGCGAAATTCAAGAAATGCGAGTTCTGGCTCGATCAAGTCGCATTTCTTGGGCACGTGATCTCAGGAGCCGGAATTTCTGTCGATTCTAGCAAGATCGAGGCTATCAACAATTGGCCTCAACCAACGAACGTAACTGAAGTTAGGAGTTTTCTCGGCTTAGCTGGATACTACAGGAAGTTCATCAAAGATTTCTCGAAGATCGCGTCAACCATAATGAAGCTGATGAAGAAAAATACTCCATTCAAGTGGGACGATGCTTGCGAGCAAAGTTTCCATGAACTAAAGAAATGCCTCTCTTCAACCCCTGTTCTTACAATACCCACGGGGGCCGAAGGATTTTCGGTATATAGCGACGCATCGAAGAATGGCTTAGGATGCATCTTGATGCAAAATGGAAATATAGTCGCGTAGGCCTCACGACAACTCAATGAATATGAAAAGAATTACCCAACGCACGACTTGGAGCTTGCGGCTGTGGTTTTCGCTCTTAAGATCTGGAGGCACTACCTATACTGTGAGAAGTGCGAGATCTTCACAGATCATAAGAGTCTGAAATACTTCTTCACCCAGAAAGAGTTGAACATGCGACAACGGCGATGGCTAGAATTGGTTAAAGATTATGATTGTGTGATTAACTACCATCCTGGAAAGGCGAATGTAGTCGTAGATGCGTTAAGCCGCAAAACTACAAGTACGGAACTACAAAGACTTGAAGTGGAAGTTATACGAATGGGCGAGATTGAAACAAGGCTAGCGGCGCTAACACTTCGACCTACATTGATCGAACAGATCACAAAGGTGCAGGAGAAGGATGAACTATATTTGAAAATCAAAGAAACGTCAATAGAGCAAAGATCAGCAGACTTTACCATACGAGACGACGGGAGCTTATACTACAGACGTCGTTTATACGTTCCCAACAACGCCGAACTTCGTAAGACTGTCATGACAGAAGCCCATACCACCGTTTACTCCATCCATCTTGGAGCGACGAAGATGTATAGAGATTTACGGTATAATTATTGGTTGCAAGAGACGAAAAGAGAAATAGCAACGTTTGTAAGCCAGTGTTTGACGTGCCAGCAAGTTAATGCGGAACATCAACGACCAGCAGGAACCCTACAATCCCTGTCAGTACCCGAATGGAAGTGGGATCACATTATGATGGACTTTGTCGTCGGCTTGCCTAAGACAGTAAAGGGCCACGACGCTATATGGGGTGGATCGACTGACCAAATCTGCCCATTTTCTACCGATCACCACAATGTTTGCCTTGGACCGTTATGCCGAATTATATATCCAGGAAATAGTACGACTTCATGGAGTACCCTCGTCAATCATCTCCGACGAAGACTCCAGATTTCTATCTAAATTCTGGATGAGTCTGTAGTACTGCCTACCATCCTCAAACCGACGGGCAGTCTGAACAAACAATCCAATAGTTAGAAGACATGTTGAGGGCTTGTGTACTCTATTTTAAAGGGAATTGGAGCCGATATCTCCCTTTGAACGAATTCTCCTACAACAAGAGTTACCACGCAACGATTGGACTGGCCCCATATGAAGCCTTATACGGGCGAACGTGTAGATCTCCAATTCATTAGGATGAGGTTGAAGAATGAGCAATACTAGGCCCTGATCTAGTACAAGAAATGACCGAAGTCATTGCTCAGATACGAGAACGGATGAAAACGGCTCAAAGCAAGAAGAAAAGCTGCGCAGACAAAAAACGTAGACCATTGGAATTTCAAGTAGACGATTATGTATTCTTGAAAGTATCTCCGATGAAAGGCGTTAAACGATTCGGGAAGAAGGGCAAGCTTAGCCCAAGATACATAGGACCGTTCCGAATTCTTAGGAAAGTTGGCGAAGTGGTGTATCAGCTCGAATTACCGGCTTTGCTAGCTCAAGTACATGACGTTTTTTCATATCTCAACGTTACGGAAGTACGTCGCAGACCCAAGCCATGTGATTAGTGGTTAAAATATGCATCTACATCTCAAACCATATTTACGTTACGAGGAGAGGCCAGTAAAAATCCTAATGTATGAGGTAGAAAGACTACGGAATAAAGAAATTTTATTAGTGAAAGTTCTATGGCAAAATCAAACCACGGAGGAAGCCACGTGGGAACGCGAAGATGATATGAGAACTCGCTACCCTGAGTCATTTCTCCCTGCCTGATTTCGGGGGCGAAATCCGTTTTAAGGGGGTGATGTAATACCCGAGTCCCTAGTAAGCCGGCCAATAAATTGCATACGTATTATGTTATTAAATGACTGCATATTATGTGTCTATGTGATTTCATACCACGTGCTTTACCATTTTGTATGTGCAAATGTGTTAATTGAGTGGTAGGACTAATTTTAAGAAACTCAAGGGCCTTGGGTTGGCTAGATCATAAATGAGGCCAAATAGTTAACCAAGAATAAACCCATATAATCGAAATTGGGCCATATTTAGTCATGTTAAGAGAAGCCACTATTGTTACTTAGCAATGACGAAAGATACTTTGTATTAGTATAATAGCTATCACACGAAAATAGGATAAGCACTATTAAAGCAAATAGATGACATCACTTGGTTAGTAGAACAAGCAACATATGAGATAAGAAATTAAATAACGTAGCACATAACATAAGAAAACCCTTTCGATGGTATAACTCATTCAGTAAGAAACCCTAAACCAAGGAATAGGAGTCGAGCAAGAAGATCAAAGGGAACAAGGTGTTAACCAAAGACAGGAATTTTAATCGAAGGTATAGCTCTACTTATCATTGGTAAATTACCTCTAAGATCTTTATATCTAACATTTCATGTAACTTAAGAGTAGGGGAGAGATTTGAGACTGAATTAGGGTGTACTATTTTTCATGCATAGTTTTTAAAAAGAATCACGTATTGATGCTAGTAGTTGATTTTAGAATTTCAAGTGTAAATCATTTTAACATAAGATTTAGATTGGTATGTCACGTTTGGTAAGATTAGTAAGGTGATAGAAGAAATTTATATCGTATTTTATATCGGACGATTTGAGTATCCACCAATCAATTGACTTAGTGATGAGAAACTCGGTGATTTATCTCCAATCGGGAGAAGCTATCTAGCTGTGCAAGAAATCGGGCGATCTTGAGCCTTGGAAGAAGTAGGGTGATAAAAGAAATTTGTATCGTATTTTATACCTCGTAAAAGTATATTAGCGGTTGGTATTTACCGAAATTTCCTTGAATATCATAAATTTACGTTTTCGACAATTTTGGAGAAATAACTACGACCGACGAACTTGAAAAGAATCGAGGATCTTCGAGACAAAAATCGGCCCAAAAACCAATTGGGCCCAAGAATAAAAATCAGCCCAAAAGTCCCAAGCCCAAGCCCAATTGTTTCAAAAATAAAAAAATAAAAACATAAATAATAAACACACCCACATGATCGATCACTAGAGCACACCAAAGAAGAAAAATAAAATGAAAAGATACAAAGGAGATTACGATGGAGACTTGCAAGGAAAAAGGATATCTACACACGGCTCAAGAAAGAAAATTACAACGAAATCTCACGTGCATGCTTGAGCTGCAATTGAAGGATATGAGGTTACATCTACTTGTCTATATAAATGGAGCTGTGAGCTTGAGGAGGTCCTCACTTAAGCTGGCATCGACGTGAAGAGAAAAGATAGGAAGTTGGTGATCTATGTGGAGAGCAGCGACAACGAGCAAGGCAGCGTGTGTACGCGAGATTGGGCTGTGTGCGTGTTAGGAGTCAGCAAAGGGGCAACAAACGTGATTATCTTGAGCATCCCCAACTTGTCGACCACCTGTTCGATAGAAGTCCTCAACGAAGGTCTAACCGCGGAGCCTAAATTCAGGGAAGAAACATGTATTTTTATTTGTTATTTATGCTCCTCGTCGTGTTAATGTTTCATATGAGTGGCTAAATCCTGTAGCATTTGGGATTAGATGAACCCTAGCGATATCATACGTGTGTTTTAAGTATCGTCGACATTGGGTATTATTTATTGTTTTGATTATGTCTATGTGATTAAGATAATTATTGGGAAATCATAAGCTACGCTCGAGAGAGGGGCTAACGATTAGATCACTCGTAAACGAGCGGAATAAACTCATCGCTAGAGATAGGTTGAACTACCCTGCCGGATTAGAGTTAAATCTAATAGTGGGACTCGTCGTATAAATTCGTACGCATGTTCTATGAATCCTCACGGTCTAATAATTAGCTAAAATATTTAACTTGTTCGACGTTCGATTGAGCTAGGTGGATTCGAATTCTCAAATACATTTTCTTCAAAAAGTCGCCGCGTTTATTATTTTTATCAGCTTTTATTTAAGTGTATTGTATTTTTTTTATTTTCATAAACAAAAAAATATATACTAGGATATTTAAACGACGTTTTCTAAAGCATATAGTTCCTTTGGGTTCGATACTCGAATATTTGTCAATTCTATACTATTTTGATAGGTACACTTGCCTGTTGAGCGTAGAATAATTCGTCGATATTCATTTTATTTTATTACTCGATCCGCTCGATCAAGTTTTTGACGCTCTTGCCGGGGAGCTACTGATATTTGGAAAACTTTTGTTTATTATTATTATTATTATTATTACTATTATTATTATTATTATTATTATTATTATTTCTTCAAACTATCTCTATATTTATTTTATCATCATTATTACAAAAAAAAAATATATTATTTTAGTGATTATTATTTTCTTTATTATTTTGTCCTTAAAATTATTAGCATCGCTTGCTTTATTTTATTTTTCTTTTTTTTAGCAAAATATTTTGTTTTATTGGTTTTTACTTCTAATCTCTTATTGTTATTGTTTTTCTATTTTGTTTGTCTAGGTACGTGAACGCTTGTGCATGACCCGAAGAACCAGTTCGCTACCAATCGTTGAAGGAGACCCGGAGATCGAAAGAACGTTCCGACACAACCTACGAGTAAATGCAAGGCGAGTCGAAATGGCGACGCAAAATCCTGACGACATGCCTCTAGAAGCTAGAGAACCTCCGATGAGAGAACTGTGGAGAAACAACGCCGTAGGGTCGGTCGGCTCAGTGATAGTCCTTCCTCAACTCCAAACAACTTTGAGCTGAAACATCACTGGCTTCAAATGCTACAGACGACAGCTCAATATGATGGACTCTCCGAGGAAGACTCTTATCAACACATCCGAGACTTCCTGTCCGTCACCGACACAATACGAGTACAAGGAGTAAGCACTGAAACGATCCGGCTCTACTTATTTCCGTTCTCCTAAGAGGTAACGCCAAGGAGTGGTATAATCTACTACCCCAACGATCCATCACCACTTGGACGAGATGCATGCCACCTTCATCACGCACTTCTTTCCACCGTCGAAGGTGCAAACAAAAAATGGACCTTACGGCATTCAAACAAAAGGAGGGCGAGAATTTATACGACGTATGGACACGTTTCAAGACGCTTCTGAATCGCTTCCCACAACATGGTATGACGAAGAGCGAATTGATTCAGCGGTTCCATGAATCGTTGAATGATATTACCGTGCAACTGCTTGACGGGGGCATGCAATGGAGGCTTATGCAATTTAAGCGCAACGGAAGGATGGAATCTAGTCGAAGAATATAGCGCAAATAGCTTCCGGCGCGGGAGTTCCAGCAATAGAGGTAAACCACCTGGGATCTACGATGTCGATAATGCAACAGCGATAAATGCCAAGTTCGACACACTCCAACAACAAATCGCAGCTAACAACCTCCAAATGCAAACGTTGACGAATACACACTATTACCCATGCTAACAACAAAGCCGGTTGTTAATATTGTGCAGGTACAATCTATCCCGAGGACTTCCGCAGCTGCTCCACCTCCTCACGCATACCCAAATTATACTCCGCCATGCGCTACATGCGGCGGAAGTCACGACGCAACCCGTTGTCATCCACTATTCCGATGGAGCAAGTCGACTACATGGGTAACTACTAAGGCCAACGAAGCTACGCCCGAACCGAGTTCATCCAAACTTGGCCTACAGTAATCAACAACAAGCTCCACCAGGATTTCAAAACCAAAGAATGCAAGGATACCATAGTGCGAATGCTGAGCCCACCTCGTATAGTTGCGTTGATAAGCTCGAGGGAATGCTCGAGAAGCTAATGGGAAAGCTGGACTCTCGCTTGGATAATCAAGAAGCATGGTTGCAAAACACCGAGTCTTCCCTACGGGCGTTAGAGAAGCAAGTTGGGTAGATTGCCGAATCAATCCAACAATGTCCTTCCGGATCGTTGCCAAGTCGAGACCAATCCGAAGGACCACCATGTAAAGGCGGTGACACTTCGTAACGGGAGAGAGCTCGAGGAAGTGCAGAAAATGAAGAAGAACGTTGAACCCACACAACCGAGCAGCGAGGCCGACAAACAAGAGGAGACTGTGTCTAAGCCACCTGTCAAGGCGTATCAACCAAAAAGTCCATACCCAACAAGGCTTAAATGGGAAATCGTTGGTGATCTTTTTAATTTGGTAAAATTCTCGCTATTTTTAAACAATTACATATTAATTTACCACTTGTTGATGCCCTTGAGCAGATGCCTCACTGGGCAACGTTTTTGAAGGATCTTATCACGAACAAGCGCAAGCTTGAAGACGTTTCCACCATTGAGTTGCGAGGAGAGTGCTCTGCCATTCTACAGAACAAGCTACTGAAAAAGCTTAAGGACCCAGGGAGTTTTACTATACCATGTTTAATAGGCGATTTAGTCGTAAGTAAGGCATTGGCCAATTTAGGAGCTAGTATTAATTTGATGCCTTATTCTATGTTTAAACGACTTGGTTTAGGAGAGTTCAAACCCACAAGGATGAGTTTACAATTAGCGAATAGATCTGTTAAGTATCGGGTATCATCGAAGATGTGCTGGTTAAGATCGATAAATTTATAATTCCTGCAGACTTTGTTATTCTCGATATGGAGGAGGATGGATATATTTCTCTAATATTGGGTAGGCCATTTCTCGCTACTGGAGGAACCATGGTCGATGTTCGTAACGGAACATTGACGGTAACTATAGATGGCTAAAAAGTCACATTCGATATAACCGAATCCATGAAAAATTCCGAGAAATTAGACGATAAGTGATTTTACATTGATGCATGGAATGACTTTTTATCATTGCAGGGACTATCACAACCAGAAACGTTTGCTTTGATGTCAGGACTAGCAGAGATTGAAGAGCCAAGCCATGAACGATCTTTTGAGGTTGACCAAATAGATGCAAACGAAGACGGGGCGGAACCTAGCATCGGAGTGCACCCGAACAAAGAAGAAGAAAAAGAAAAATGTTCAATTAAAGATCCGCCAAAACTCGAACTCAAACAATTGCCCGATCACTTGGAGTACGCATTTCTGGAGGACGATTCAAAACTTCCAGTGATCATAGCATCAAATGGAGAAGGAACAGAAAATCATGCTCATAGACCTGTTACGGGAGCATAAGAAGGCACTCGCATGGAAGATATCAGATATTCGAGGAATCAGCCCGACCTTCTGCATGCATAGGATCCTGATGGAAAACGAGTTAAAGCCTGTGGTACAACAACAAAGGCGTCTAAACCCGAGCATGAAGGAGGTAGTAAAAGCTGGGGTAATAAAGCTACTTGATGCGGGAGTCATATACCCGATCTCAGATAGCGCATGGGTAAGCCCAGTTCAAGTGGTGCCGAAGAAGGGAGGAATGACGGTGGTATCCAACGAGAAGAACGAACTCATTCCAACGAAGACCGTTACAGGGTGGCGAGTGTGCATTGATTACCGAAAATTAAATGACGCGACGCAAAAAGATCACTTTCCATTACCGTTCATTGATCAAATGCTTGAGCATTTATCTGGTCATGAATTTTATTGCTTTTCTGATTGTCTTGCAGGTTACTTGCAGATCCCAATCGCACCAGAAGATCAAGAGAATACGACTTTTCGGATGCCTTTCGGACTGTGTAATGCCCCGGCTACCTTCCAACGGTGCATGATGGCCATTATCGACAAATTAATCGGTAAAGGAATGAAGGTATTCATGGATGACTTTTCGATTTTTGGTAACTCATTTGAAGTATGTCTTTCCAATCTTAAGGCGGTACTTAAACGATGCGAGGAAACGAACCTTGTGCTAAACTGTGAGAAATGTCATTTTATGGTTAGGGAAGGTATCGTTTTAGGTCATAAGATATAGAGGAATCGAGGTAGATAGAGCAAAAATAGAAACTATTGAACAATTACCTCCACCGTCGTCGGTAAAAGCAATTAGAAGTTTCTTAGGACAAGTTGGTTTTTATCGTAGATTTATTAAAGATTTCTCTAAAATTGCTAGACCTTTAACTCGCTTGCTAGAGAAAGATGTACCTTATAAGTTTACGACCGATTGTATGAATGCTTTTACTCTACTCAAGGATAAGCTTATTAATGCTCCTGTCACGGTAGCCCCGGATTGGAGGCTACCATTTGATCTAATGTGCGATGCCAGTGATTTTGCAATAGGTGCAGTTTTGGGGCAGCGATGGGAAAACTATTTCCAGCCGATACACTATGCAAGCAAGACTTTAAATGAGGCGCAATCGAATTATACTACCACTGAGAAGGAATTGCTTGCAGTCATGTTTGCAATCGACAAGTTCCGTCGATATCTTATTCTATCGAATGTCATCATCTACACGGATCATTCAGCCATTAAGCATCTCTTTGCGAAGCTGGATGCAAAGCCAAGGCTGATCCGATGGATTCTGCTACTCCAAGAGTTCGACATAGAGTTTCGCGACCAAAACGGAACGGAGAATCTTGCCGCAGACCACTTGTCGAGACTGAAAGAGACATCCAGCGAGGATACAAAAGAGGAAACAATCCGAGACTTATTTCCCAACGAACACCTTTACGCTATACATGAGGTATCTGAGGAACTTCCATGGTCTGATATCGCTAAATTATATTCTGGCCAAGATCTTACCAAAGGGATACACAAGTCACCAGAAAAAGAAATTCTTCTCAGACTTGAAGTATTACTTTGGGACAATCCATATTTATTTCGTGTGCAGATAATATAATTCGACGGTGTGTTTCCTACCCCGAAACAATCAACATCATGGGGCATTGTCATACGGGACCATGTGGAGGCCATTATGGAGGCAATCGAACTGCACAAAAGATATTTGAATGTGGGTTTTATTGGCCCACAATTTTCAAGGACGCTCAAAGGTATGTAGACATGTGCGATAGGTGCCAACGGACAAGTAATATCTCTAAGCGACATGAAATGCCTCAGAATTTCATTCTTGTATGTGAAATCTTTGACGTATGGGCAATTGATTTTGTGGGTCCGTTTCCGACATCTTTTAAAAATTGATATATCCTAGTAGCAGTCGATTATGTGTCAAAATGGGTGGAAGCGCAAGCGCTGCCCACTAATGATGCTAGGGTAGTCGTTAAATTTTTAAAAGCTTTATTTTCACATTTTGGCTCACCTCGTTGCATTATCAGTGATAAAGGCACGCATTTTTGTAACATCCAATTTGCAAGGACGCTCGAAAAATATGGTGTTAAACATAACGTTACCACTGCGTACCATCCGCAAGCGAGCGGCCAAGCAGATCGTAAACAGGGAGCTCAAGCACATACTAGAAAAGATCGTGGAACACCACAGGCGGGATTGGCCGAACAAGCTGAACGATGCTTTATGGGCATACCGGATAGCATAGACGCCTATTGGATCCACGCCATATAGACTTGTTTACGGGAAATCTTGCCATTTACCCGTCGAGCTAGATCACAAAGCGTATTGGGCTCTAAAAAAGCTAAATTTTGATTTGAATCTTGAAGGTGAAAAGCGAAACTCGCAGATCAACGAGCTTGACAAGTGGAGGCAAATGGCTTATGAGAATATCCGCCTCTACAAGGAGCGTACGAAACAATATCATGATCGAAAAATCATGATGCGGGAATTCCAAGAAGGCGACTTAGTCTTGTTGTACAATTCGCTACTGCAATTATTCCCAGGAAAGCTGAAATCGAGGTGGTCTGGCCCATTCGCGGTAACTGAAGTATTTCCTTATGGAACCGTCGAGATAACACATCCAGAAAAAGGGACTTTCAAGGTGAACGGGCAGCATATCAAGCATTACTATGGCGGTGACATCGAGGCGCTTGGAAAAGAAACGATTCACCTTCTCAACACCACCCAATGCTAAAAATCACCGAACAATGTCTAGCTAAAAGACATTAAAGAAAGCGCTACTTTGGAGGCACCCCAAGACTATCCTATGTTTTCTTTTATTTCTATGTGCATTTTTAGTTTTTATGATTTTATTTTTCAATGATTGCAAGGATTTCAAAAGCTCAAGTGTAGGGAGGAGCCGTACAAAGCATGCATATCGGACTATTCAGGGAAGTTCTCTTATGTTTCTATTTCCTCTTCCGTATGTTATATGATTGTTACGTTGAGGACAACGTAAATCTTAAGTGTGGGGAGGGGAATTTCTGTGAAATTTAGGCGAACATGTTATATGTGCATGCTTGATTTTTGGTGTAATTTTTTTTCGGAAATTTGGCTTAAAACTTTTTACCCAAAATTATGTTTCTTAATATGAAGGGATGACTTTATGTTAGGAATTTTGTGAATAATTAGGATACATATGCGTAGTCTACTTGTTCCTTACATGATGAACTTGGCGATACTTGAGAGATTCGTACACATAACCCGATTTTTGTGAGATTTTTGAGCCTGCGAGCTTTTTGCTCATTTTTTTGGTTGTGTGAATCATGCTTAGTTTAATTCTCTTCAGAACTTGCTTGTGTATTATGTTTTGAAACTACTTAAAGTGTGATTGCGTGAAAATGAGGAAGGCATTAGGAATTCAGTCCATAGCCAAAGTATCCAACCACGACTGGCCTCCGTAGTTAACCACTTTGAGTCTGAGCCTTTTATTTTAAAAAACCCGATTATAATTGCCGCACTGATTAAGCCTTCAGACATAAACCCATTGGAGTGATAGTGGAGGTGAGTGCCTGACTTAAGAAGCGCAACCCCTACTAAATGTCCGAGCTGATGTCAAAGAAGAAGAGGAAGAAGAAGTAGAAGAAGAAATAGAAGAGAAAAAGAAAAAAAAAGAGGAAAATATTTATTGGCTAAGAACCCTTCTCCGATAATCTTTCACTCTCAAAAGCATATTACATATTCCCTAGATCGAGGAGTTGAGAGAAGAAGTGCTTGGTGGAAAGAAAAAAAAAAGAAGAAAAAAAGACGAATGCAAAAGAAAGGAAGTGATGAACAAGAACGACGGATTTTGGCGTATTCGAGATGATGGCATGATTCCGACACGACTACATCTCATATCCTTTTTATGCTTATTCCTTGCATATCTTACATATCTCAGCCTTATTATAACCCTGTAAAGACCTTCCTCTTCACGCTTGATCATTGAAAGTGGTAGATTTACGAATTGCTTGCAAGCTTATGGTAGAGACTAGATATGTGCAGTACCCGAACGATTTTGCTGACCTCTTAACCTATACACTGAGTAATTTGAGCGAATCCTTGTGAGGTACGGATTTTGATAGGTGTTGCTAAGGAAATCGTGTGGTTAGTTTTTTGACTTAGATATGCTTTCCAACTTTACTTGCATTATCTCCTGCGTGATTTCGTTCTTGATTGATACGTTGCATGATTTTATCCTTTTATATGCATTTGCATTTATTTGCTTGAGGGCAAGCAAACGCTTAAGTGTGGGGATATTTGATAAAAAAAAATGTATATCGTATTTTATACCTCGTAAAAGCATATTAGCAGTTGGTATTTACCAAAATTTCTTTGAATATCATAAATTATGTTTTCGACAGATATTGGAGAACATAACTACAACCGACGAACTTGAAAAGAATCGAGGATCTTCGAGACAAATATCGGTCCAAAAACCAATTGGGCCCAAGAATAAAAATCAGCCTAAAAGTCCCAAGCCCAATTGTTTCAATAATAAAAAAAATAAAAAAATAAATAATAAACACACCCACATGCTAGAGCACACAAAAGAAGAAAAATAAAATGAAAAGAGACAAAGGAGATTACGATGGAGACTTGCAAGGAAAAGAGGAAATCTGCACACGGCTCAAGAAAGAAAATTACAACGAAATCTCACGCGCATGCTTGAGCTGCAATTGAAGGATATGATGTTACATCTACTTGTTTATATAAATGGAGCTGTGAGCTTGCGGAGATCCTCACTTAAGCTGGCATCGACGTGAAGAGAAGAAATAGGAAGTTGGTGATCTACGTGGAGAGCAGCGACAGCGAGCAAGGCAGCGTGTGTAGGCGAGATTGGGTTGTGTGCGTGTTAGGAGTCAGCAAAAGGGCAAGAAACGTGATTATCTTGAGCACACCACCTATTCGATAGAAGTCCTCAACGAAGGTCTAACCGCGGAGCCTAATTCAGGGAAGAAACATGTATTTTTCTTTGTTATTTATGCTCCTCGTCGTGTTAATGTTTCATATGAGTGGCTAAATCCTGTAGTATTTGGGATTAGATGACCCTAGCGATACGTGTGTTTTAAGTATCCTCGACATTGGCTATTATTACGATTCGGTTACGAATTACGATATTGTGTTGATTATGTCTATGTGATTAAGATAATTTTTGGGAAATCATAAGCTACGCTCGAGAGGGGGGCTAACGATTAGACCACTCGTAAACGAGCGGAATAAACTCATCGCTAGAGATAGGTTGAACTACCCTGACGAATTAGAGTCAAATCTAATAGTGGGATTCATCTTTTTTAATGCAATCAGTGGTTGACTAGTTAGGGAAGCTTGCCCAGCTTTTTAATTCATAGATTAGTTGTTTACGATTCTTATGTGATAAGGCGCAGTTTCGTCAGTCGTATAAATTCGTTCGCATGTTCTAGGAATCCTCACGGTCTAATAATTAGCTAAAATATTTAACTTGTTCGCCGTTCGATTGAGCTAGGGGGATTCGAATTCTCAAATACGTTTTCTTTGAAGAAGTCGCTGCATTTACTATTTTTATCAGCTTTTATTTAAGTGTATTGTATTTTTTTATTTTCCCAAACAAAAAAATATTAACTAGGATATTTAAATGACAATTTCTAAAGTATATAGTTCCTGTGCATTCGATACTCGAATTTTTGCCAATTCTATACTATTTCGATAGGTACACTTGCCTGTTGAGCGTAAGATAGTTCGTCGATATTCGTTTTATTTTATTACTCGATCCGCTCGATCATCGGGCGAAACTAGGTTAAATGGAGAACAAATTGAGTGATGAGGTGATGACGTAAATATGCGGCAAAAGTGGACTTCAATCGGCCGATTTGGAGGCTAGATGAAATCGGGCGATTATGCTTACACTAACGGGCGATTTGAAATAAAAAGCACAACCCATGTCTAATTGGGCAGCCACATAACTCATACAATCGGGCGATCCTTCATAAAGCCATGCTAGGGTTTGATCCAGATTTAGAACATAACTAATAAATGATTGGATAAAGATTAGATGACCCTAACTCCGACTTAACCTAGATTAGAAATTGGAACCTAGGATTGTAGTAATTTACTAGAGACAAAATAAATTAGTTCGACGTAAGTACCTAATTGAGACATGAAACTAACACTATGATGTCTTTGTCTAAGGGTCGAGAATTAAGGACGTTTCAAGGCAGTGAATTATGTAAGCTTGGACGACAGCACTAGCAGAAAATGATATATAGGCGACGGCACCTTCAGCGACGGTTCCTCGAAAATCGTCGCCTATAGTGGAAGTGGTGGCACTTCCGTAATTTTCTTTAGTTTTGGTTCGTCATAGGCGACGGTTTCTTTGTCAACCGTCGCCTATAATTTGACGAAACCCTCCGGCGACGGTTTCCTCACCAATAACCGACGACTATACAATATTTAATTTAATTTTTTTAAAATAAACATGGGCGACGGTTTCCTAACTAATAACCGTCGCCCATGTGTTTCTATTTTTTCTTAATTTCTTTTTTTTTTATTTTTTTTAAGACGAGCTTGGGCGACTCTTGCTGTCGTGTGTTTCTATCTATTTTTTTTTTAAATTTCGTTTTTTTATTTTTTTTAAAGATGAGCTTTGGGCGACTGTTGCTGTGTAGCAACAGTGGCCCATATGTTTTCATTTTTTTTTTAAATTTTGTTTTTTATTTTTTAAGGATGAACTTGGGCAACAATGTGTTTTATTTTTATTTCAATTTCGTTTTTTTTATATTTTAAAGATGAGCTTGGGCGACTGTTGCTGTGTAGCAACAGTCGCCCATGTGTTTTTATTTTTTTTTTTATAAATTTCGTTTTTTTATTTTGTTTAAAGATGAGCTTGGACTGTTGCTATGTAGCAACCGTCGCCCATGTGTTATTATTTTTTTTAAGTTTCGTTTTTCTTAAAGATGAGCTTGGGCGACTGTTGCTGTGCAACAACCGTCGCTCATGTGTTTCTAGTTTTTTTTTAATTTCATTTTTTATTGGTTTTTTTATTTTTTTTTAAATGTGTTTGGGCAACGGTTATGTAATTTTTTTGCTAACACGGTCACCCATGCATTTTGCGAAAAAAGGGGTGGGATTCTGAAATTTTACAACCCCTCCCCAAATTACTTTTTATCCCCTTCTCTCTTTTCATTCCACCATACAAACAAAAACTGAAGCAAGAAGAGGCGAAATCCCAGGTATCGAAGGACGAAGAACTAAAGCTGAAGAACACCGAGCTCACCCAGCTAAGGGTCGAAGAATTAGGCAAGGAAGACGGCGGCCGTGAATAAAGCTGAGGTCCTCTAACACTCCTCTCTCTCTCTCTCCTTTTGTCTCGTCCGTTCTTTTCCTTTCTTCTTTTCTCGGTTGCTCAGATCTGGTAGATGTTGTGGCGGTCGGATGTTGTAGCTGCGGATCTGGGAGTGGTGGTGTTGGGCGGCGATAGATTGGTGGTGTTGGGCTGCGTCAGATTGGGTGTCTGGGGTGGACGGCGGAGCTGCTATGGGGGTGGCCGGTGCGGTGACGGACTACGACATGGCGGCGCCACATCTGGTCTCGGTGGTGTCGGCCTGCGACGACGACGGCCAGATCTGGTCTTGGGCGTTGTTGGGCTGCTATGTGGGTGGCCGGCGACGGCGGATCTGGACGTGGCGGTGCTGGGCGGCGATGACGGCTGCTTTTTTTATTTTCAATTCATGTTTTGGGCGACGGTTGTTGGGACAGAAACCATCGCCCATTCGTTCATAAAATGCACACTACGGGGGTACTTTGGGCGACGGTTGTGCGTAGCAACCGTCGCCCCTAACCTATCTGCGGCGACGGGTGCACACCCATCGCCCAAAATCTCGCACATGGGCGACGGGGCTTTGGGCGATGCATAGAAACCGTCGCCCATGTGTATTTCTATACTAGTGCAGGTAAGTGGAAGTCCCAACTACAACCTAATTATATGTGCATGAATTATGTGTTATGTGCTTCTATGATATATGTGAATTCCTACGTGAATTATTTACGTTAAATGACATGCATATTCATGACATGATCATATGCACGCATGTCTAGTACCAAAGGCAGGATACGAGAGCGTGCATAATATACGATCGCCTGAGAGCGATAGATATTCGCCGATATGGACGTCTGATGTCGACTCATAGTTGAGTCACGCTCTTCTATGCTACCATGGTGATGTCGTATGTCGTTACCGTCAAGACATGACATGTTCAAGACGAAACATGATTTTAGGGCAAATGCCCTCATGACGAAACGTGAAACCTGGAGGATGCGAGCTGAGGGAGTAAGCGACACCGAGGGTACCTCTGGTGTTGCCTACTTCAGAATAGGCTATCAGTGGAAAGCGTCCGTGTGGCGTATGAAACCACATTGGGACAGAAAAGGCGCCCTGGGGTTAGCCTCCCATGAGTGGATATTGCCACTTATATATTTATATATCCCTCGTGGATTCGAGCTCCGTGATGGTGCATAGCAAGATAGCCGACAAGACAAGGCTAGAAAAATATGAGGTCTAGGAAGCATTGGCGCGGACGCCTTTGCAAATTAGGACACATGCATGGCATGCATGGCTTTCACTTACTGGGCTTTATAAGCTCATTCCACATATTTATGTGTCGTTGGTTCACGGGATCACGATATGTGATCTTTAGGATGGCGAGGCCTATTTTTGAAGCTTCCGGAGGACTTTTGAGATGGCGGTCTGTACATGGATGCGACCTGAGTGGTGGGCCGTTAGATCAATTTTGAACGCATGCACACTGACCTATATATTTACGTCCTATGAATAGTTTGTAATGTGTAGAACGCTTCCTTTTTGTAAAAGGAAAGATTTTGTACGCATTTTCATAGTCGTTACTTCCTTAAATCCCATGCAATCATTTAAATTAGTAGTAAGAATGGGTGGTAGAAGTCAGGGGCGCCACGCTTGCTCTATAGATATTACTTAACGTGTGCAGCTAAAAGGTATAAATAATTAGTGTGGGAAGATTACTTTTCTGCTGAAAGATGAATAAATCTGTATTCAAATGATTTTTTAAATACTGCTGAGAAATTTACTTTTACAGTTTTGTCTTTATATGATTTCCAACGAAATCATAAAAACAAAAGAAGTAGATTGGAAAGAATACACCGGAAAAACTTAAACGGAATTCCCCGGAGAATAAACTCCGGGAAGGTGGAGTCAAAATTACTACACGTTCAATAGACTTTTTTCCGATTCTTTTTTTTTCTTACGACACGATAATAAAATATGGATTCTCATATTTATCGACCAAACCACCAATCTACGTTTGAGTTCGGATTGGAATTATGATTCAAGTTAACAAAGAATAAGCCTATTTCATTCGGGTTCTCAGACTAGTAATTCGGGCGGTTGAGTCGGTTCTTTCAAATTGCTTCTCATTAGTCAAAAAGGGTAACAAAGATACTAGTACAACATTTCCTATTCATCGACCTGCGCCTGCCTTTATACAGTTAGCTACAAAATTATCGATTTTTGAAACAGGAATTAAAGTAGTAGATCTTTTAGCCCCTTATCGCCGTGGGGGAAAAATCGGACTATTTGGGGGGGCTGGGGTTGGTAAAACGGTACTCATTATGGAATTGATTAAGAATATTGCCAAAGCCCACGGGGGTGTATCCGTATTTGGTGGGTGGGTGAACGTACTCGTGAAGGAAATGATCTTTACATGGAAATGAAAGAATCTGGAGTGATTAATGAAGAAAATCTTTCGGAATCGAAAGTAGCTCTAGTTTATGGCCAGATGAATGAACCACCGGGAGCTCGTATGAGAGTTGGTTTGACTGCCCTAACGATGGCGGAATATTTCGGAGATGTTAATGAACAAGACGTACTTCTATTTATCGACAATATCTTCCGTTTCGTCCAAGCAGGATCCGAAGTATCGGCCTTGTTGGGTAGAATGCCTTCCGCTGTTGGTTATCAACCTACCCTGAGTACCGAAATGGGCTCTTTACAAGAAAGAATTACTTCCACCAAAGAATGGTCCATAACTTCTATTCAAGCAGTTTATGTACCTACAGACGATTTGACCGATCCTGCTCCTGCTACGACATTTGCACATTTAGATGCTACTACTGTACTATCAAGAGGATTAGCTGCCAAAGGTATCTATCCAGCAGTAGATCCTTTAGACTCAACTTCAACCATGCTTCAACCTCGTATCGTTGGTGAGGAACATTATGAAACGGCGCAAAGAGTTAAGCAAACTTTACAACGTTATAAAGAACTTCAGGACATTATAGCTATCCTTGGGTTGGACGAATTATCCGAAGAGGATCGTTTAACCGTCGCAAGAGCGCGAAAAATTGAGCGTTTCTTATCACAACCTTTTTTTGTAGCCGAAGTATTTACCGGTTCTCCAGGGAAATATGTTGGTCTAGCAAAAACTATTAGAGATTTTCAATTGATCCTTTCCGGAGAATTAGATGGTCTTCCCGAACAGGCCTTTTATTTAGTAGGTAATATCGACGAAGCTACCGAGAAGGCTATGAACTTAGAAATGGAGAGCAATTTGAAGAAATGACCTTAAATCTTTGTGTACTGACCCCTAATCGAATTGTTTGGGACTCGGAAGTGAAAGAAATAATTTTATCTACAAATAGTGGTCAAATTGGCGTATTACCAAATCATGCCTCTATTGCTACAGCAGTAGATATAGGGATTTTGAGAATACGCCTTAAGGACCAATGGTTGGCGATGGCTCTGATGGGTGGTTTTGCTAGAATAGGCAATAATGAGATCACTGTTTTAGTAAATGATGCGGAAAGGGGTAGTGATATTGATCCACAAGAAGCTCAGCAAACTCTTGAAATAGCCGAAGCTAATTTGAGAAAAGCTGAAGGAAAGAGACAAATAATTGAGGCAAATCTAGCTCTCCGACGAGCTAGGACAAGAGTGGAGGCTGTCAATGCGATTTCATAACTAGTTGGGACGTTGAAATAATCAAAAGCAATTCTCTTTCAGCAATAAACCCTATTTGGATTCTGTTGAGTGAATCCAATCAAGCAGAATACTATTTTGATACAACACAATTCAAAAAATAGAATCAAAATAAATTTAGAATAGAAATAAAGAAAAATACAAAATCAATAACAATAAAGTGGGGCAAAAAACTTATTAGATACCGAACTCGATGGTATCTAATAAGTTTTACCTACTATTGGATTTGAACCAATGACTCCTGCCGTATGAAAGCAATACTCTAACCACTGAGTTAAGTAGGTAATTTATCATTCCAAAGAGAACGAAAAGGAACCCATCCCAACGATGGATTATAAATAGCATAATACTTATAAGCAATAATATTCTATAAGCAATAATATTCTAAAGAATACCACTCAAAAATTTAGGATGTTGGATTATAGAATATTCGCCTTGACAAGAAATTATATACATGATAAAATATGCATCACAAGCACTAAGGGCTATAGCTCAGTTGGTAGAGCGCCTCGTTTACACGCGCGCCAATGTTTTTCAGGGGGGTCCATCATACAATCCAAAAATCTGGATCTGATTGACAAGTCAACGTCTTACTCTAGAACTTTGAGGGAACAATAGCCTGACAAATGATTCGGTCAGATTGAGGTGCCCATTTAGGTACCAAACAGACCCCATCATTGATTTGAGATATTGATAAGGTGAATACCAGTACATTCAATGCTAGGCATAAGGAGTCTAAGGTCCTTAAAAAATCTCTTTTCGTCCTATGAACTTTAAGGTGTATGAAGTTTCATATTTGATTTTTTAAACCAAACGATAGAGACTTCATTTAACTTAAAATGATCTAGTCCAGAGCCAGACCTACGTCAAGACAACCCCACCTTTGAAACGCTTTGATAGTGCTCCTGGATCAGAATTCAAAATAATGAATCAGAGCACATGGAGCCATCTCCTTATCTTATTTTTCTGTTAAGAAAAATATGGTGGATTAACTGATATTTCTTTCAGTTAATGAAAGAGCCCAATGCCAAAAAAAATGCATGTTGGGTCTTTGAAACAGTTCACATCATTTTGATAATAATAAGTTTGATCTGTTTTACCGAGAAGGTCTACGGTTCGAGTCCGTATAGCCCTATAAAATGAATAAATTAAAATGAATAAGTCTAAATTATAGAATTTTTTAGTTCCAATTTTCATGTATTTATTCTTGTTTGTTGCTTGTAACTGATCCATTAGTTCATCGAAACCTCAATTTATCCTAGAAACTCACTCACTGGAAGCGTTTAAAGCATAAAACTGAAAGAAAACACAATTCAAGGGATCGAGTCGATACTTTTCCAATCGCGAATAAACAAACCAAGCTTTAGTGATTCGTCTTGGTAGGGAAATTCCATATTGATTTTCCTATCCACAATCAAGGAGTTAAGTTAAGAATACTCCTGTTCTTTGGTATACCTAGTCTTAATAAATTTAAGAAGTCAAAATCATGACACAAGTCTAGTTAAAAACTCCAAAAGTTATTCACATAGCTTTAGGGAATAACTTGATCTATTTGTCGACAAGCTAAAGTTTGTTCAAAAACAAATCCCTTTGGTAGTTTCATTGTCAACAATGGAAAATACGTTTTTTCTTCATATACCTTACCTAGACCTAGCGAAGCACAACAAAAAAGGGAAAGGTATGGTCTTCTTTTTCTGTATTCAATCAAGAGAAAATCCCACCCAAATTTGACTTAACGGAATATACCAACACTAAAATTAAGAGATTTGAAATCCTGAAATGCAAATATCTACCCATTCTCTTACATTTGAATACTTGTTAGATTCGAAATCACTACAAAAAAACAACAATCCTAGGCGAAACCAAGATAATTTGTCTAAGCGTAACATATAGAGTTATACTAATTAAAGAGATTTAAGAAAATCGAAAAATAGGATCCCCGTCAAGTGAGTCGATCAATCTTGAAATGAGATATGCTCCACAATACAAAAAGGAAACTAGATGGTTTGATCAAAATGAATTCTTGTTTTGACTAAACAGTTATGGATAACTTTACAACTTCAATTCAAATGGACCAATCGGTATATTTTCCACGTTCATAGGAGTGTGTCTATGTTTTTACTTTACGAATATGATATTTTTTGGGCATTTCTAATAATATCAAGTTTTATTCCTATTTTGACATTTTTAATTGCCGGTATTTTAGCCCCGATTAGGAAAGGACCGGAGAAACTTTCTAGTTATGAATCGGGTATCGAACCAATGGGCGACGCTTGGTTACAATTTCGAATCCGTTATTATATGTTTGCTCTAGTTTTTGTTGTTTTTGATGTTGAAACGGTTTTTCTTTATCCATGGGCAATGAGTTTTGATGTATTGGGTGTATCTGTATTTATAGAAGCTTTAATTTTCGTGCTTATCTTAATTGTTGGTTTAGTTTATGCATGGCGAAAGGGAGCATTGGAATGGTCGTAGCTCCTTTCAGACAATACAAAGAAAAGGTAAAAAAAGATTGAAAAAGTTATGAATTCCATTCAGTTTCATCGAACAGCCGAAAATTCAGTTATTTCAACTACATTAAATGATCTTTCAAATTGGTCAAGACTCTCTAGCTTATGGCCACTTCTCTATGGTACCAGTTGTTGTTTTATTGAATTTGCTTCACTAATAGGATCGATCGGTTTGACTTTGATCGTTATGGACTAGTACCAAGATCAAGTCCTAGACAAGCGGATCTCATTTTAACAGCCGGAACAGTAACAATGAAAATGGCCCCTTCTTTAGTAAGATTATATGAGCAAATGCCCGAAGCAAAATATGTTATTGCTATGGGAGCCTGTACAATTACAGGAGGGATGTTCAGTACCGATTCTTATAGTACTGTTCGGGGAGTCGATAAGCTAATCCCTGTGGATGTCTATTTGCCAGGTTGTCCTCCTAAACCGGAAGCAGTTATACATGCTATAACAAAACTTCGTAAGGAAATATCTCGAGAAATCTATGAAGATAGAATTCTATTTCAACAAGCAAATCGGTGTTTTACGACTAATCACAAGTTTCATGTTGGACGCAGTATGAATACTGGAAATTATGATCAAAGATTCCTATATCAACCTACATCTTCTTCAGAGATCCCTACTGAAACCTTTTTCGAATATAAAAGAAGTTCAGTATCTTCTCACGAATTAATGAATTAGGTGGAACTCCTTTGTACAGAATAACAAATAGTAGGTCAATCTTCATAAATTTGATCGAAAATTTAAAATATTCTAAAAAAAAATTGCGGGAGATAAAACAAATGCAGGGTCGTTTGTCTGCTTGGCTAGTCAAGCATGGGATAATTCATAGGTCTTTGGGCTTTGATTATCAAGGAATAGAGACTTTACAAATAAAGCCCGAGGATTGGCATTCCATTGCTGTCATTTTATATGTATATGGTTACAATTATCTACGTTCCCAATGTGCGTATGATGTAGCACCTGGTGGACTCTTAGCTAGTGTATATCATCTTACCAGAATAGAGTATGGTGTGGATCAACCAGAAGAGGTATGCATAAAGGTATTTGCCTCAAGAAGTAATCCTAGAATTTCGTCTGTTTTCTGGGTTTGGAAAAGCGTGGATTTTCAAGAACGAGAATCTTATGATATGATGGGAATCTCTTATGATAATCATCCGCGCTTGAAAGTATCTTAATGCCCGAAAGTTGGATAGGATGGCCCTTACGTAAGGATTATATTGCCCCCAATTTTTATGAAATACAAGATGCTTATTGAATGATAAGAAAGTGATTTCCACTTATATAATTCAGATATTTAAGGATTGTAGTTTCTGTTCGAGATTAACCAAAATAATTGAAATCTCATTTGGATTAGGGAATTATGGATAGGTTAAAAAGGTAGAATTAGGCATTCGTTGTGATTCTTACATTTCTTTGTAAGATACTTATTTCGTAGGAACCGAACCAATAGGATGAATCAAACGAGTTCTGCATCATGAATTTTGTACTTCGCCTATTGCGGTTCTAGAAAATCATGCCGGGACACAGTAAGAAATTGAATAGAAAATAAAAAAAAAATACAATGAAAGGATATCGAATTCAATTTGTTTGTATTGTATCTGAAATGAATCTTGTCTATTTGAACTTCTACTTTTTATCCTGTCAACTAACTAATTTAACCCTTTAAATCAAATTCAAATATAAAATATAAATAGATATGAAAATATCTGAAGTATTCACATTCTTTTTGAACAAAAGAAAAAAAAAGAGAAAATCTAATTTCATTTTCGATACTTTATTTAATTTAAAAATTTAGAAGAATTTAAAAAACTCTACCCATCTATAAAATAGATGGGGTATATCTCGCCAAGATATATAAAAGTATACATTTTGATGCATATTCCAAATCAATAGGTATTCACTTCATATCACTGAATTTTTAAAAGACCTCATAAAAATGAACCATGTGCCAGGAACCAGACTTGAACTGGTGACACGAGGATTTTCAGTCCTCTGCTCTACCAACTGAGCTATCCCGACCATTCCCAATGTAGCATCCCCTCCTCATTTTATTAGATGACTGGGGTCTATGTCAATGAAACCACTAAGAGGGGTTACAAAGTTTTCTGAAGTCCTGTAATTTCTTGGATTTTCCAAAACAAAAGACGACTTTGTAAGTTTCAATATGAATAATGTTATTGATTGTGAATCATTTAAACGGGGATTCCTTGCTTAATTTAGATGTTTATTCTAAATTACATGTTCGAAGAGAAAGTCGTTTCATTTACCCCAAATATGTTTGTCAAAGAATAAGAAAGATAAAAGAATTTGGAACCCCTAACGAAAAGGGGGGATAGAATAAATATTTTGTGAGTCAGATAGGCTTTTTTGGGGATAGAGGGACTTGAACCCTCACGATTTTAAAAGTCGACGGATTTTCCTCTTACTATAAATTTCATTGTTGCCAGTATTGACATGTAGAATGGGACTCTATCTTTATTCTCGTCCGATTAATTGGTTCTTTAAAAGAACTATCAGACTATGGAGTGAATGGTTTGATGAATGAATATTCGATTCTTTCTTCAATGTGGAATCAATTCACACCAATTATTTCATTTTTCATAGAAACAAATATAGATACAGATTCGGGCCATCATTAATCGTTTTATTTTTATTTTGATATAGTATTCACTAGATACGTTTATCCTTCATCCTTTCTGAAGTTTCGATGAAAAAATTCATCTACCAACGCAGTCAACTCCATTTTATTTGTTAGAACAGCTTCCATTGAGTCTCTGCACCTATCCTTATCCTTTTTTTTCTGAACCTTTGTTTTGAGAAAACAGGATTTGGCTCAGGATTACCCAGTTTTATTAATTCCAGAGTTTCTCTGAATTTGAAAGTTATCACTTAGTAGGTTTCCATACCAAGGCTCAATCCAATTAAGTCCGTAGCGTCTACCGATTTCGCCATATCCCCCTTCCTTTTGTTTTGAAATTAGGATCTCATGATGATATTATTCCTTTTTCTTTCATTTATACTCGAACCTTTGAATTTATTAGATAGGTATTATTATCTAGAAAAAGGTAGTGTCTTTCTTACTAAGAGGAAACCCATATCTGATCCAATCAAATTGGATTTTATCATTTCTGTATCGGCAATTCAATATAGATTGATATATATCCCATATATATGTTTAGATTCCTTCTATTTATCCCATGAAATTTGGTATACTTGAAGGGTCGATTTTTTTTATTAATATCCCTTTTTCCCAATGAAATACCAATGAACGACGAGGAATGTCTGATTAATTATAACTAATTAACTAATTCGAAAGAAATAAAGAAATATAGAATTAGAAATATAGAATAGAGAAGTCTAACAAAAAGAATTTTAAATGTCATGGGAATTTAAAATACAAAGAAAAAACAAAATAAAATTTAATTATCTAAAAATAGTTAAGATTTGCTATCGAATAGAATAATATTCGAATTTCGAATTGTAATAAATAAATCGTAAATTCTATATCGCTATCAAAATTGTTATGTTCTATAATTTCCAATTAATTGGAAATTATAGATTCTTTTATATAGTTCTAGAGACACTATACTATAGTGTATTGAATTCCTATGCACAGAAACTTTTTATTATGTGAGCCCGCTTAGCTCGGAGATTGATTGATGAACAAAATATTCATTTTGTCGATACACCTATAGCACAGAGTCTTACGTTTATGTGAATTACGTTACCGAGCATGATACCATTGTTACAAATTTTTATGAAGAAATACGATATTAATTATCTCCGTCAGACAAATAAGTTTACCCTGTGCATCATACAGGGCAACACCTAGTACCTGGTATAATTGCTGTAGTTGAACAAGTCTGAGACTTGGAGCATACCTAAAATTTGGCACCATACCCCTTTTAAGTAATTTCTTTTCTCAACAAAATACGTAATATAGCATACATTTAGGCTGTAAATGTAATTACCCATCTTTTAATCTCGACCTATTCTGCTTATCTCACTTTTCTAACATACGTTAATCCAATTTCTCATATCCTCCAAATCGTAATTTCTCAGATAAAAACAGAAAAAGAACCGACCATCTTCTCGGTTGATTATCAGATATAAACTAAAACGAAAAACAAAACACCACAGAGCAACAAAATTCAAGCTTTCCTCAAAGGATATGCCATTAAATGCTGGAGCTTAAGCCTCACCAACGGCAATAGCCTCTAAATTAAATTCCAGGAAAACGAAACTGAGCTACAAACATTATATTGTCTATGTAAGTAACTAAAAGACGAAAACATGTACATACATAATTACCAAAATGCTCATCATATTCATCATCAGTGGTATGCCGAATGGCGGGACATGGCTGAATGCCAAAAAACCGCCATATATCCATGGCGTGGTGGGAGTATGGGGCATTATGGCGGAAAGCCAAAAAAAGGCTATGTCATACTGCCATGGCGAAGCATCATAGATCTGAAGAAGCACATACATAACTGGTAACTAAGGAGGAAAATTGACAATTCGAATTCAACAGACGTATTATTATCCGTTAACTTAGCTTCCTTAACATTCTTGGCCGAGATAGCCGCAGCTCGACAGTGATTTAACTCCAACGCTCGGAAGCTCTGTATACCAGCGAGCCCAATGGGGGATTTCCCTAAGCTCATCACAGTGCCTAAGGTCAAGCTTTTCAAGAACGGGAAAACTAAGAGGCGAAGCTTTCCAAACAACTAAATCCGTTCGCCCAATAAGCAACACTTTGAGACACGAAAAGCCACCACCAATCGTGTCCCAGTAATTACCCATAAACGCCTTCTCCTTCAGCTTCAACACCTGAAGCTTTCCAAGCGATCCAAGCAATCCCATTTGACTCCATTCGAGGAAAGTTTCAGACAACGTTAAGATCCTCATATTCATCGAAAACTTGTCCGTCGAAGGAAGACGGTGTAATTTGCTTTCGGAGAAGGTAAAGGGAACATGTCGTTCTTAAGTTTCAATCTTTCGAGCGCGCCCAACTTCGCTAGGCTTTCGAATGATCCTTCGCTGCTTGTCTTATTAATCTCTTCTTCTAGAAGCTCGTGGAGGGGCCCACGGATGCTTATGCTACTCAGATTTCGTAACTTTTCGATCACATTCTCCGTACAGCTCTGCGTAGATATGATGGAGAGTATCTCTATGTTTCCACCACCTTCAACATCCGACGTGGGCTCGGGCAAAACAGCAATAGCGTTTGTCTTGAGATGCCTCCTGCTTCATCTTATATATATATATATATATATATATATATATATATATATATATATCTGCTTTGATGAGAAGGCTCCTATGCATCGTATAGATGAAAAGGGTCTGCAAGTTTGAGAACTTGGAAAACGGTGGGGGAAGAATTGATAGGTTCAACGACAGGCGGAGGTATCTCAAGTGAATAAGATAGAACATATCGGAAGAAAGTTTCGGGAATTTGACGGGCTTAAAGTCTAAAACCCTAAGCAGCTTGAAGCCCGAAGGAATGGTTGACATGTATTCGGAAGGCAAGGTGATATCCTCATTCGAGAAAGAAAAGAGCGAACGTAAGCGAAGCCTGAGGGTTGAGAAGCTGCAAAACCCATAATTTTGGATTTAATGCAGGGACGGCGGTGAGTCACATCATTTTGTATCAATGGAAATTCTCGGAAAATGTTTTCTCCATCTTCTCCAGCTTTCGTTTTGCAGAAGTCCATGATGGAGTCGTGAAGGCGAAACGTCTTTACTTTACCTTCGCAATTTCGTTTATCAACTCCCAACAGATTTCGGTTGATGAGAATGTTCAAGTAACTCTCTGCGGTTTCCTCCGTATTGAGACTGTTCTTTTCCTGAATGAACCCTTCTGTGATCCACATACGAATCAACTTCCACGCCAGGATGTTGAAGTCTCTTGGGAAGATCCCTAAGTAAAGAAAACAAGCTTTCAAATGGTAAGGCAACTCATCATAACTCAGTGAGATGATATGATTCATCATTGTTCCTTCTGAACCATTGGCAGGATATTACTGACACAGTCTTCGATGAACCTTCTGCCAAGCATCTCTTGCTGAACTCTTAAGGATTCCGCCAACGACCATTATAGCAAGTGGATGCCCACCGCATTTACGAGCAATTGCTCTCCCGTAACTCCCCACTTCATTCGGACAGTTGGAATGGCCTAAAACTTCTATTCGGAGAAGCTCCAACTCTCGTTCGGGTCCAAGAACCGAATTTCGTGCGGATTGCTAGTAAAATTACCATGCAGACCAACGCATATGTCACGACTCGTGATTAAGACTTTACCTAATTGGTAGAGCTCGGCAGAGCAACGCACAGTTTATCCCATTCCTTGGGGGACAACACATCGTTCGCAACCAATAGGAATCTTCCTTTCTCCAAATATTCCAAAACTCTCCGTGCCAATTCGTGGTCGGCCATGCCAAGGATGCCCTCGGAGATCCCCGTGAACTCTTTCAAAATGTTGAGGTATACGTTCCTCGGAGGTTCAGAAACATTCACCCATATGCGAGTGGGAAACTCATATTGGATCAAAGGGTTGCGAAGAACTTTCTTTGCCAGTGTCGTTTTTCCGAGGTCATGACTGTCGACAATCGAGATAACATCGAGGCTCGGGCTGTGAATTTGTGGTGTGAGATACCTTACTAGCTTAGCTTCGTCTTCATGATTACCAGTGTTTTTAATCTAAACAAGGAAACAACATTTACTTATTAAATAATCACAATAAAAATCAAAATTGAGAAAATTTGATCTTGTACTGGAGAGAACTAAGGTTTCATTTAGGGCAAGAATCACCCCAAAAAAGAAAACAAAGGAAATTAAGGTACCTGATGCCTCTCAGGTGGTTCCTCTAATTCGACGCCGATGATCTCAGGCATATGAGAGTCGATTTCCATCATATCCCCAAATGGATCCCCAATCTCATCCCTAACCTCCTGTAATCTCCGTGCAATTCCATCAAGTTCCACCTTTTCAAGGAAAAATCGACCAATCCAGATCTTTGACTTGGCCGCAACGGCTTGGGTGACGTAAGCTTCCACGGCGTCCTCATCCTCGTACACGGCGTCGCGTATCTTCCGCCATACTTCTTTCTCCTCATCGACTTTCTCAATTAAGGTGTTTAAGTAACTAAGGATATCGATCAATTGTTTGACTAATAGGTCGTCAACATCGGCAATCACGGCGAGGTGGTGGCCGTCGAGTTGTTTAATGTTGCCGATGAGGATTTGAATGGAGGCTGTTGTACCTGCCATTTGTTTTTTCTTCTTTTCCTTATTATCCGTTATCAATGGATTTATACTTCTATCACAACGTTACAATATTGTAGGTATATATAGATACATACGGGTTCCTTAATTTAAAGGGGCGATTGGGGTTAAGGCCCCTTATAATTTTAAATCAGGGTCCCGCCCCATGTCAGATGAAAAATAGTTTAAAGGACTCATTTCAGAATTTAAGTTAGAATTAAGGTTGTTGACGAAAATACCCTTATAAAAGAGTAGTTATGAAGTGGTATCCAGCGCTCCATTTCTGTTATCAAATTCCAGTATATGGTTATCAGTTATCACATAACAGGAAGTGTTACTCAGCACAAATATTGTGCTATTATATGGCTAACAAGTGTTATTAACAGAGTAAAATGAGCATTTATTCTGGTAAAAAAAATCGAATTAAAAATTATTTTTATTTTTTTACTCGAATTAATTATTCGAATTAAAAATAATTATTCTAATTGTTCGAATTTTTTAATCGAAAAACCTGTACCACTTCTATGTTCAACACTACCACTTCATGGGTCTACACTGTACCACTTCTCTGTTCAACAGTACCACTTCATGGGTCTACAATACAACTTCTTCTATGTTCAACATTACCACTTCATGGGTCTACAATGTTGTACAACTTCTCTGTTCAATAGTACAACTTCACTGTTCACCATAACCACTTCATGGGTCTACAGTAACACTTCACTATTCACCGGTACCACTTCATGGGTCTACAATCACTTCATCGATCTACAATACCACTTCATATATAGTGTATACTTCTTCATGGTTGCTCGTTTTAAGAAGGCGGTGACAGTGATTTGTAATTTTTTGTTTATTATGGGCAAATATGTCTTTTTTCACGGATCAGGTCCTTATTTCTAAATGAAACTTCAATTTAGGTAGCTCTATCTGTATGAAACATAAGTAGGGTTTGAAATCAAAAGAAAAACTACTAAATGGGCCTGATATGTAATTACCTTTAATTTAAAGGGGCGATTGCGGTTCAGTATTTTTAAGTGCAACTTACGAGTCAGACCCCAATTCATATTTGATAAGGACCCATGTAAGTTTCATTTATAAATAAGGACCCAATTTAAGTTTCATTTAGAGAAAATGAGTCATGTGTTACCACAGACCCATGAAGTGTTACGACAGACCCATGAAGTGGTACCACAGACTCGTGAAGTGTCACCACAGACCCTTGAAGTGTCACCACAGACCCATGAAGTGGTATTGAAAAACCATGAATTATTTTTGAAAAAATTGGGTCCTTAAAACTATGAATTTTCTGACATGGGTCTGAACTCTAATTGAAACATATATCCTGAAACGTAAATGCCCTATTTTAAAATAGGGCCCAGACCCCATTTCGGAACAAATATCGGCCCCCGTTTCATAATTTAAATTATGGTAAAGGTTGTGTGATGAAAATACCCTTATAAAAGAGTAGTTATGAAGTGGTATTCAGCGCCCATGTTCTGCTACCAAATTGCACTATATTTTTATCAGTTGTCACATAACATGAAGTGTTACTCAGCACAAATATTGCATTATTATATGCCTAATAAGTGTTATTAACAGACTAAAATGAGTTTCGACAGTCAAAATAAGCATTCGTTGCAAATATAGGAGTTTATTTTGATATTACATCGTCAAATATAAGATTTGAAAGGGTATGCTTCGTATCTAATTGACGCAAATACGAAAAAAAAGTAAATCGATCCATATTTTCGGCTATAATTGCACCTAAATGTATAAATTCGAGAGACCCATACCTTGGATATTACGTCGCGCCACTGTGTCGGATCCATCGTTCGTCGTTCAAGGTTAATGAAGCTGAAAATGAAATTGCTTGAAAATTTTGGCATAAATAAATGTTTCTTGAAGTGGTACCAATTTCAAATGATTTGTCTTTGCGAAACAAATAAGAGGTATCTCACGTGAAACATGTAGAACTATATTTCTTTTAAGAAGGGGTACCGAAACAGATTTAAGTGTTACCTGTTGTCCTCTATTTGGTACAGTTGAGTTAGAAACTTTCTGGGAAACACTCCATCCTTTTCTGGATAACACTTCCTTATTTCTAGATAACACTTGAGCTATTCCCACACGAACATGTTATTTCGTTTGAATTAAGTGTTAGTGTTTTGGCAACATTCGTTAAAAGCATTGTAGAAAGTGTTACTGGATATGCATAAATGGTTATCCGAAAAAATTTTTAATTTCCAAACGTTTCAATTTTGGATCGCGTCAAAATATTTACCCGATTTCTGCAGAAACACTTAAGGTGTCTGCTGTACCACTTCTTCTCTGTTCAACAGTACCACTTCATGGGTCTACAAATGCCGTACCACTACACTGTTCCCTAGTACCATTTCATGGGTCTACAGTACCACTTCACTGTTCACCAGTACCACTTCATGGTTCTACAGTGCCACTTCACTGTTCACCAGTACCACTTCATGGGTCTACAGTACCGCTTCATAGATCTACAGTACCACTTCATATACACTCTATACCACTTCTTCGTGGTTGCTTTGCTCGTTTGAAGGAGACCATGGCAATGATTCGTAATTCTTTTGTTTATTATGGGCAATGTCTTTTATCATGGATCATGTCCTTATTTCTAAATGAAACTTCAATTTAGGTACATCTATCTATTTGAAATATAAATAGGGCCTGAAACATAAAGCAAACTTATTATTTGGGCTTGAAATGTAATTACCTCTAATGTAAATTCTATTCACACCCCCTACACCCCTATACCACTCTTTACACCCCTGTTCGAGGCATTTTGCGCTAGGCGGCTGATTAATCGGTGGAACCGATTCAATGGCGCAGGCGGACGATTAGGCGGCCGACTAGGCGGTCTTAGTTTTTTTTTGTATTTTTTTGAAAAAAATTAAAAACAATTTTTTTTGCTAAATGTTTTATAACTACAAAAAAAACATTATTAGGATTGACATTATTTATTTAAATAGACAAATTTGATATAGCTTTACTAGCATATAAATAAAATTTCAAAAAATAGGTATACCGATTAATTTCCGCGTAGAAACCGCCTAGGCCCTGCCTAGCCCGCCTAGGCGCTAGGCCGCCCTCAGGCACCCGACTAGCGCGTAGCAAATTTTACAACATTGGGTATATATATACATACGGGCTCCTTAATTTAAATTAGGGTCCTACTATTCACACCCCTTACCCCCTATACCACTCTTTACACCTCAAACACTTGATTTTTATAATAATAATTTTAAATATCACATGATTCAACAAAAAATATTTTTTTTAAATTATTGTCCATTAAATCAATAATATTAATTACATGGACTATTCTAAAATTGATTAAGTCATTAATCAATGAAACATTTAGAACTAGCAAAACTGATCGTGGCCCTCGGGCCGGCTTACCCCGCTCTGCCACTAGTACGGTCAAATGCGTGGCCCCCCAAAGTGGCGGGGCGGGCTGCCATTTCTCAGGCCCGCCAGATGGCGGGTCTATGCGGGTAAGCCCGCGCGCGCCGTGTGCAGGCCCGCCAAATATCGTAAAATATATTTTTAAAAAATAATATATAAATGAATTATATAGGTTTTTTATATTTTCTGAGATCCAATTTATAATTTAATCGAATTTAATAACATAAACAAATTTTATTAAAGAATTTGAATATGATTAGGAGTAATTCAACTTCATTAGTTTATTTTAATATTTTTTCTTTTTTATATATTTTTTTCGTTTTTATTTTTTTTGGACGGGACGACCCACCAGGTCCGCTACCCGCCAGTAGGTCGTGGCGGACCTTCATTTACCATGCCCGCCAGATGGAAAAAATTGTCTTTCTTAATTGGCAAGTATTTATTTAATATTACTTTACATATTACTTAAATTATTAACACTAAACTCATTTTTTTCCTTTTTATATGGGTTATGTAAATGGTAAATAATTAATGTTTACTCTACATATTAATTGTGGCGATGCAAATAGAAAAAATGAATGCCAATAGAATTACCCTTTATAGTGGGAATCAATTCATTAGTGGAGACTAGACCACGTATACTTTTCCTCTTGAGTGAAGTTCCTTTTTAATATATTGTTAGAGGACAGATGCGAACACTATAAATAACACCTTCCTTGGTAATATATTTTAGAGATCGTCTCTAATAAATAAATATATATGCTATTTTCCTTCAAAGACAAGTAAAGTTTTCCTTCGCTATTGTTCTTACGTGTTTTTTTTTTTTTTTATATGTATGAATGTTATTGTGAATACATCTTTATTCTCAACATTTTGAAATTATTTTTTCACCTTTTTTCTTCGATATAATATTTTTTACCTTATCGAGCTCATCGGGAATATTTTCGAAAGACGAATCACAATGATAAAGCTATACAATAAAAAAAATGAACAGGTTAGGTTGGATATGAATCTAATATGAATTGAAATAGATATAAGCCATGAATTATTTTGAGGATTAATTTATTAAAAAGCAAGCATCAAGCTTTTAGGTAACGAAAGCAACGAACCCATGTCAAAAGCGGTTTGCTAAATTACCATCATATATTATTATATTGTAATTATTATTGTTATTATTGTTATTAATGTATAAATCATTAAATACTTTAGGTAAAAAAAATTTAGACCAGTCACCTGTCAAACTTTTTAATATGAATTATATAGAGAATAACGTTTTTACACACATGTACTTGTTTTAACGACATTATATAAAAAATTTAGGTACTGTAGAAACGTATGGTGGTCCATAGTAGAGTGAAAAAAGATAGATAAATAGCATAAAATCCACATGTGTAAACTAAGCACGAAAACCCCCTTGATTTTGGGAATATGCTAAAACCCCTTTATTTAATCATGCACACGCACCCTGTGTGGTCAAATATGGTCTTACGGTCTGATAAAATCCTAAATTCCCGTTATACCTTTGATAATATTACTTTGTGAAACGATGTCTATTTCGCAGACACAATGAAAACCCGATTCCATCCCTATTTTGATTAATTTGCTCCAAATTTTGAGATCCTCATCTCTCCAAACTTTAACACTGAAGACAATTTTTAAGCTTGAATCTCCCCAAATTTCAGAAGTTTTTGACATCCAATTTCCCCTACCTAAGGTGTTACTGAATACTCTCAACCATATGGAGAAATGACTAATTCCTATTGCAATATTTTCTTGTGGGTCGACGGAAGGATTGAATGGCTACCAGATGAGTGAGCTTTCCCTCTTCAACAAGCCGATGGTGATCTCATTCCCCTAAATTGTTGATCTCATTTACTGCATCTCCTAAGAGCTGATGACGGAATGGACCACTCACCTTTCTTCCTTGACCTCATATTGATATGTATAATTGACAGAAACCACTTGTTTCTTATTTTGGGGGAATGAAGTACTATTTAGAGGTTTCGATGAGGATAGACTATTTCTCGGGACTTGGCATGGTTTTTACTCATACGCAGGGGAAAATAGTGTTGTTCAACTTTATATTGCGTACCATATCAAAATATGGACACTAGTCTTAGAGTGATAAAATATTAGGGATTTTATCAATGAAAATAGGAATGAGAAGGACATCACATTTATGTTGAAAATATTGGTAGTTTACTGAGGCTACAAACAAGCGTGGTAGTAGATTATAAGATGTTTGCTCAAACGTTCCTTTACTTACTTATCCAATCCAATGGAGGGTGTATTTGCCGTTGCTAATGAGAGTATGGTTGCTTGTTTCTTACTTATCCAAGGTGAGATGAAGTTGATGAGCATATCTAATAGCCTGTTTTTAGTGTGCCTATTTGGATGTGATTTTATTCACGTATCGGAAGTGACTTGAAGTTGTGCGTATTGGTTTGTTTCGAGACAAGTTTAGCCATATTCTCTGCTTTAAGACAAGTTCCGTATGTTATTATCTCTATCAAATTCTGGTTTGATATGTAACTTAGCCTTATGAAAAGACGAATGAGGTTCAAAATACACTTAAGCAAATGACATTGAAAACAACCAAGCGCTTACACTGTTCTCACACATCCAAAACGAGGTTCAAATCACTTAAGCAAACATCACAAACACATGTCCTACTTGAAAATCATGACAAATTATCCAAATCACACTTATAACAAAGCAATAATTCAACACTTTTACATTGTTTTGCAGCGCTGCAACTCTTATCTCCAACTTGTCGCATGTATTAATTAGGTCTCCAAATGCTCTCTGTTGAGGTTACAACTTCTTGATTGCGCATATTCAATGTTTGAGATATCATCGTCAACTGAAAAATCACACTATTAGTAGATGAATAGTCCATAATATGTCTATTTTAAACACACTTGAGGCAATCATATATAGGACGTTACAACGGCTAATTGGTCGGATTAAACTAACGAGATTGCACATTTCAAGATCGGTATATCAACTTTTCCAAACGAGTGGAACTACTCCACATTATTCAGAAAAGTATGGATACTTTTCATGATTTCTCACTAGGTAGAAACTAGAGGAGGTATACTATAACGACCCTACTCTTCTAATTAAGGTATTTGGCGGATTTCCGCAACGAAAGCCACGGAAAGCCCATTTAATAAAAACTTTTGAAAGGAATAATATATATAAATAAAGATATTGTTTTACAAAAGTGTCTTTACACGGGCCTTAGCCCCAAAATATCAAAAATACTAAAGCCGCTCCACAGGTTGCATCCATGTATCGCTCTCGCCCTCAAAAGCCCGTGGAGTCACCGCCACCAGCCGCTAACCTAGTCCTGACGTTCGCCGACGTCGAACTCATCATTACCTACAACACATAAAGGCCTGAGCAATACGCTCAATAGGTGAATTCATGCAAATGCAGCGTGCACTCAATCCCAATCCCGACACCTCACCGCATGATAAAATGCAATGCACGCTCGTTCCCACATTCTACTCTATCTCAATATCAGGGCCCTAGGCTAAACTCGGTACCAACGCGCGCAAATGGCATCAAGCCATGTCCAGAGGTAGTATACGCTGACAGCATTTTGACGATCAAGCAACTGCCTTGTCAGGTCGCTTCCTCAATCACATAACCCGCGGTAGCATACCCTGACATCGTTTTGACGACTACGCAACTGCCCTATCAGGTCGCTATGATTCCGCAATCACAATCTCAATCACATACTTTACCACATGAAGATCACCGTTTTAAAATTCTGAAAGTATTCCTTTCAATTTATATTAGGCAAATTGAAGGAATGGGCCTAAATTTAAACTAAAGCCCAAAATACCTAAATTAAGTCAACGCACTAGGACAGTCAAGGCTCCAAATTCGATTCGCCAAACTTAAAGGAATAAGGTTGGTCAATTCGTGAAACTACCTAACCACTACGTGAAGTTAATCGGCCCGCAAAGTATACACTTCGCGAACTTTTAGAATTCGCGAAATGAACTTCGACCCGCGAAGGAAGTTTGCGACAAGCGCTCTCTCTCTCAATCGAAATTTCAGCAGGCTGCGAGAAGCCCGATCTGAATTTGGCTAGAATCGCCTGATTTGGGAAAGGGCATTGCCCGATTTGAATTTGGCTAGAATCGCCCGATTTGAATTTGGCTAGAATCACCCGATTTGGGAAAGGGCATCGCCCGATTTGAATTTGGCTAGAATCGCCCGATTGAATTGGCTAGAATTGCCCGATTTGGGAAAAAGGGCATTCACCCGATTTTTGATGCAAAGCTCGGCGAATCTACTTTCGCCCGAAAAGCGATTTAAATAAAATCGCCCGATTCAGTTCCCAAATGAATCGGCCGATTCATTCAACTTAGAGGTTTCGTCCGAAAGTAAGTCAACGCGTGAAACCCTTTGGTCAAATCACTAAGTAAAATAGCCTGACTTTACTTTCGCCCGATTACACCTATAACTTGGGAATGTTATTTGAAAAGAAAATCCTAACTAAGGATTCGCCTGATTCCAAGTTTCGCCCGATTCTACATAAACTAATATTTTAAACACCAACTTTCACTAGGATTCGCCCGATTCAAAGCACCATTCGAAGTAAAATGTTAGTAATTCGCCCGCGCCTAGTTCATCCCGAACTAATTCATGCATCCAAATTATCTCCTAAGCATTTAAATATGTATATTCATCCAAAAACCTATAGATTGGGCTCGAACTTAACACATAACATCAAGCGCATAACGAGTAACAAAATCGCATAGACCAAAGTTCATCGGTTCGAACTTGAATTGTCGAAACACCCAAGTCCGAAACTTTTGAGCTTATTTATGTATTGTAGGTGAAGAAATCCACCTACCTCACTTCCTAAGCTTGTTTCGATGATTGGGCCGTTATGAACTTGCCGAAAGTCCCGAGCTCCTACTTGTTTCCTTTGTTTCTTCTTCTTCTTCGACTCTTCTTTCTTTTATTTTCCTCCCCTTTGCTCTCTTTCTATTTTCGTTTTCAATGTGGCTAATGAATTCTTTTGTTGCTTCAACGTGGTTGTGTGGGTATGGGTTTTGGTATGAGATTTTAAATGGTGATCAAGCACCTCACGTGATTTGCCTTGGACATAAATAAAGTCCCACAATTTTGGGGTTACAAATGATTATATCACATAGGGTTAGCCTAGGGTAATGGAGCCCATGCATTACTTCCCTTAAAATAAGGATAATATCTTTGTTTTGTTTGGGCCAATTGGAATCATTTAGTTGAGCCTTGTTATTTAGTCATTCTCACTCCATTAATTCTTATTAAATTGGGTCTTTTCCATTTCATTCACTAGCTATTTCAACTTGGGCGCAAGATTTCTTTAGTTGGCCTCAAATATTTAGATTATTTGTTAGATTTTATTGAGTTGGGCCAAGTTCCTTTTGGGTCGAATATGATCTGAGCCGAATTCTCGTCCGATTCCCGACCCGCTCGAATGCCAATTTCACTAATTCAAAATTGTACAAAATTTGTTATATCGCAATCCCGTATTAAAATTACGGGTGTTACGTCCTCCCCCTTATACAAATTTCGTCCCCAAAATTTATATCGTCGGGAACAACTCGGGGTAACGATATGGTCCTCTTGCTCCCACGTCGCTTCTACGACCGATTGGTTTCGCTATAGTACATTGACTGACGGAATATTTTTATTCCGAAGTCGATTCACTTCTCGCATCAAGATCTCCACAGGTTGCTCTTCGTAGCTCAGATCTAGTTTCATTAGTTGATGAAGCCCTTCACTTCTTAGCACGTGACTTGGGTCCGCGACGTATTTCCGTAACGTTGACACGCGGAAAAACGTCGTGGACTTGTTCTAAGGACGCTGGAAGTTCTAGTCGTTACGCAACTTCGCCAACTCGTTTGAAAATTTGAAGAGGGCCTATATATCTCGGACTCAACTTTCCTTTCAGTCCGTTTCTCTCCACGCACTTCATGGGTGATATCCTCAAAGTACCAAATCGTCTTTTGCAAATTCTAACGATCTTCGTCGTTTGATCGGCGTAACTTCTCTGACGACTTTGGGCTGCTTGCATCCTCTTCCGACCATTGGTTGATGATGACGACCCACTCTTAGGTATTGTAGACACTACATCTCTTTCTCTCCCCCTTTTGATAGTACATCCAGGTCTTATGATTATCAACAAGAAGGAATCTGTCGTCGGTCGGGTTACAGTTTTATCTCGCCTAAATAGATTAGGTAGAATTTCAACGCGAGGGAGGAAGCTTATAGATAATCAAATCTTTATCTCTAAAGCTTGGAAGGAAGTGTCCATATAGTGATTGGAGCTCAAGAAGAACATACTTCCTGTTGAAGTGAAAAGAAGGGTAGTAAGATCATAGAGGCCAAGGTAAGGTCTTTCTACTTTTCGCAGGTTTAGACGATTGATTCCGGATAGGGCACGTATGACGATCACCTAAGTTGGTCGAACTCATATCGGCTTGAGGTTGAGCTATGGAGAATAGCTATAGTTTTGATTCAGGCAAGCATTGGGAATCATGAGCGTTCACCACGCTTACGCTGCGCCACTCTGATGCTGGATATATACGACTACCGATGATCAAAAAAATTCGTGGCGTAGGGTTGTACTCCGATGCTATAGGTTTTAGACTTATTGTGCTGCGAGAAATGGAGTGTAGTTCCATCATTATATTTCGGGATGAATGAGTACTTAGTGATGAAGGAACATGCCTTCGATCGCAATTAGATCAGGGTGTAACTTCGGAATGTTATCGCGAAGTATATCGACGCTTTTCTTAATTACTAACACAGTTTTCGGTTAAGACCGAGGTAACTCTCTCGTCTATCCACGGAGGCGAGAATTGAGCAACTATATTTCTGCTAGCTTTTCCCGAGAATACAAACTCGTCTCCCTCGGGTAATAGAAATCTCGCTAGTTTCTTAGAGCAATCGATCATGATTGAAGTAGGCATGTGAAGGATCTTCAACGTACCTGTCACCACTGCCGGGTTGGCTTCCACCTCCTCGTTCGTCAGGGTAAATACTCGAGCTGGCACTGGTGAAGGTCGGATAAGTGGTTGATTCGGGACTTGGGGCACGCACTGCTGGACTTTCCTAGCCAAATGCCCCACCTTCCCGCACTGGAAGCATTGCGGCGCGAAATTTGGTCTTGCTTCAAAACACGCCCCATGGTGGTAACGTCCGCATTGCTGACATTGGGGCGCGACGTTGGGGGTCGGTTTGGGATATTCCCCGGCCCTGGTTCGGACTCAGCCGCCAATTCTTCTGGCCTTGTTGCTCGGTTGTTCACGTCTTTGCCAAAGAATTGACCCTTCTGGCTCCCTCCTCCTTGTTGCCCTCAACTCTTCTCTTTGCTTCCCGCGCCTTCGCAATCCTGATCTCTGCCTGTTCTGCCAGGATTGCTCGCTCCGCAGTACGAGCAAAAGTCTTCCCCTCCGTGTCATACATGCTCACGTTCCGAAAGATCTCGGGTTTGAGACCTTCCAAGAAATGCTCAATCTTCAGCTCCTCGGTAGCCACCATATGTGGAGCAAACCTTGATAACTGTTCGAACTTGCGGATGTAATCCGCCACCGTCGTTCCTCCTTGTTTGAGGTTTATGAATTCATTCATCTTCTGTGCTCGATCTGGCACTGTGAAATACTTTCCCCGGACGAGCGTCTTAAACCTCTCACAGGTCATGGTGGCTGGGTCTTCGAGCGCTTGCACGGTGTCCCACCAATATCCCGCATCTCCACGTAGCATGAATGTGGTGCACGTCACCTTCTCGACATCAGGCAGATGGCTTACGCGAAACATGCTCTCTATTGTCCTAAGCCAATCCTCCGCCATGGTAGGATCGGCGGCTCTCTCGAAAGTTGGAGGATTTAACCTTCGAAATCTTTGCACGACAGCTCCACAGGCTCTACTCTTGGGGATGCATGACGCTCGGTCGAGCTCTGACGATGAATGAGCTCGTGAATTTGTTCCGACTGTCGTCGGATAAGGTCGGTCAATTGGGAGATTGTGGAACGGTCGTTGTTCGATGGGGACTCTTGTTGGGAAACCCTGGGTGACCCGAGGCCTCTCCCCGGACACAACGGAAGTATTGAATGGGTCTCCCAGGTTCCCGTTGGAACGAGTGAATTTAAAAAATTTCCTCGTTCCCGCCACAAGACCAAACTCGGTATAAAGAAAAACACGCATGTATACACGTATTAAGGTTTAGAACATTACCCTCGTCGCGAAGATCCTTAGCTCCCTAGCTCACGAACTGCACCGAAGAGAGTCACGCCGACCCCGTGAAGTACCACTACACCACCCCAAGGATGGCTAGAGATGGTGTGGAGCGTTGTGTAGAGATGTATATGTATGTGTGTGATTTCTAAAACTCACAAACAATTAGGGATTTCTCAAAGATCACCCTAAATGCTCTCACTTCTCTCTAAAACTCAAAGATAGAGTGAGAAAGAGCTTAATTCAAGTTATAGACGAAATTCTCTAAGAAAATATATTAAAAGTCCATTTCCAAACCAAGAAAATGACTTTAATTTAATCCAAATGAGATCATGTCCTACATGACTCAAAAGGTGTTAGATTCCCTTTTATTATGTCACTAAATGACCAAATAATGTCCCATATGTCTAACATAAGAACAAGGATCGAAATTGGATTAGGTTTGGCCAAGAAATGATGTTTTGATGCGCATTCACGGCCTCAAACAAGCTTGTCACGGCCGTGACTCATCATTGGACATGTTCTGCCACTCGTCACGGCCATTGTCATGTCCATGACCATTGCTTTGAGGCCTTCACGTCCTTGGCAATGAGTGTCACGGCCGTGACACAGTCGGGCACCACTTTTGGTCGCCACTGCCGGTCGTCACGGCCACGCGCAATGTGTTCACGGCCGTGACTCTTTGACAGCTTTGCGGCAGTTTTGTATTTCGATCCGATCGAGGGGTAAATGATGTCCGATTGACCTGAAGTTTTAACCATTGTTAAAAGACTCATCAATCTTGATTCTGACCAAGGGGATTCTTAATCCGAGGTCTAGATTGTGAGATATGAATTTTTGAAGCTACTGCAACTTTGCAAATGGGCTTCACAACCGTGACAAGCCTTGCTTGTCATTGTGAACCCTATTTACGCTTCAACTATTACCATTTTCGTTCCATAAATATCCGTCCATGTAAATATAGTTTCTAAAACATATATTTAATATTTTATTAACGTCTCTAAGTCCGTTAAATTAATTTACATCTCATATTAGTTAGGCACTATCACAGTGATCATTTTTAAGCCCGACTCTCTTGGTTCGTCTCAACCCGGCAAGGGAGGAATCCAAGAATATGGTAAGCGCCTAGCCAATCCCGCGGAACCAAATAGATCCCGTGTTGAGTACGATCTTCGATCTACGAACCGACTACAGATTATTGTCGTACGTATAGACCCTTCACAAATGTTCCGATCGAGTGAGAGTCATGGTTACGTCAAACTCACTAGACTCGACTCTATGACTAATTCGTGACTGGCGAAATTACTAAACTGCCCTTACGTTCCACGTAAGTCAGTTTATAGCTTCGGCCGAAGACTTCGTAATTTGCCGTCCCCGAATATGCATAGGACATATATTTCACTTACTAACGAGATAGTGAATCCCTAACGTTAGTCTAAGCACGGCAGTTACCCTTTGTTGTCAAGACCGCATGTCGCCGCCGACCCATGTTCGTTCCCGAACAAGGTGGGCCTAGCAAACTAGTGACATTTCAAGTCCCCAAAGTCAACTCCGTCAAAAACCCTTCGGTCTAAGGTCCACGCACACTACTATAGTCAATCGGTCGATCATTGACGCTACCCAGAGTAACGATAAGGCCCATGTGATCGTCGATTGAGAGTCGTGTCCAAGTACAAGTTAATCCCCTGATTCAACTTATACCAATGTTACGACCTCCCGCTTCCCAAGTGAATGACTGGCACAACCATATAAGAGTCGTCAACAAATAAGTCGTAATTGACGCTCAGTCACCCTACTGAGGTCTAAGACTTATGGACTAATTTAATATCGGAGAATAATAGCTCACCGGTGCCCCTCTCTCATCCCATGAGAATCGGTGAATAAACTCACGATATATGGGATTTATTTATTTACCGTCTCACCGGATGCCTAGTAAGACTTTATAGGTAAATAAATAATATGCCTTTTTGAAGAATAAATTATAAAGTATAAATTCCATTAATACGTATAAGAATACATTATTCAAATACATAACGAATAATACATCGATTATTAAATACATGCCCTATTCATTACATCCTCGAATGGCATTCCGAGGGCACATCCCCAACAATCTCCCACTTGCACTCAATGCCATGCGCTATGATATCGTAACCCCATTTTACGGAGGTGTCGATCAAGCACTGGCTGTGAGAGAGGCTTGGTGAACGGGTCCGCCACGTTATCCGCGGTGGCTATTTTCTGCACAGCTATGTAGCCATTCTCAGCGAACCCACGCAGCACGTGGTATTTTCTTTCTATGTGTTTGGACTTTGAATGAGATCTAGGTTCCTTGGCTTGTGCGACTGCCCCACTATTGTCGCACCACAATGGTAGCGGGCGATCCATTATGCCTGGAACAACTTGGAGTTCTTCTAAGAACTTCCTCATCCAAACACCTTCCCTTGCTGCCTCAGAGGCTGCAATATACACCGCCTCAGTGGTGGAATCGGCAGTAGTGCTTTGCTTGGAACTTTTCCAAGACACTGCTCCACCATTGAGCGTATAGACGAAACCAGAAGTAGATTTTCGGTCATCCACGTCTGACTGGAAATCCGAATCGGTATAACCATCCACCTCTAATTCTCCATTCCCATAAATCAATATCATATCTTTAGTCCTTCTAAGGTACTTAAAGATATTCTTTACTGCATTCCAATGTTCTTTACCAGGATTAGACTGGTACCGACTTACTATGCTCAAAGCATACGCAATGTCAGGCCGCGTACATAGCATCGCATACATTAGGCTACCTATTGCTGATGCATAAGGAATTTTACTCATTTCCTTCCTTGCTTCCTCATTTTGAAGACACATGGATTTCGAGAGATGAATCCCATGTCGAATTGGCAAGAACCCTTTCTTAGATTCATCCATTCGAAACCGTTTCAGAATCTTTTCTAAGTAAAGGGCCTGAGATAAACCTATCATTCGATTCGCTCGATCTCTAAAAAGGCGAATTCCAAGAATATAGGTTGCTTCTCCCAGGTCTTTCATGGAGAATTCGGTTGAAAGCCAAGCTTTCACCTCCGAGAGCATCCCGATATCGTTTCCCATCAAAAGGATGTCATCCACGTACAATACGAGGAACGATATCTTACTCCCACTGACCTTCTTGTAAACGCAAGGCTCATCTTCATTCTTTAAGAATCCGTAGTTCCTAACTACTTCATCAAATCGAAGATTCCAGCTCCTAGACGCTTGCTTAAGTCCATAAATAGACTTGTTAAGCTTGCACACTTTCTGAACATCTGCTTGCGATGTAAAACCCTTGGGCTGCTCCATATAGATTTCCTCCTGGAGGAATCCATTTAGGAAAGCGGTTTTCACATCCATCTGCCAGATCTCGTAATCATAGTATGCTGCTATAGCAAGCAGAATACGGATAGACTTAATCATTGCAACAGGTGAAAAGGTTTCCTCATAATCGATGCCCTCTTTTTGATTATACCCTTTCGCTACTAGCCTAGCTTTGTAGGTTTCAACCTGCCCATTAGATCCAATCTTTCTCTTATAGATCCATTTACACCCTATAGGTCTAAAACCTTTGGGCAGATCTACTAGAGTCCATACTTGGTTGGTATGCATCGAGTCCATCTCTGCTTTCATAGCATCGACCCATTTCTTAGAGTCAACATCCATCATTGCCTGGTCATAGGTAGCGGGGTCGTCACCAACGATCCCCTCAATCGCAGCACCTCCGTGCTCGACATGTATCATACCATATCTCTCAGGCATGCGAGACATTCTACCCGACCTGCGCAATTCTCGGCGCGTTTCGGACTGCTCATCTGTGCCTTCAGGCACTGATGTCTCTGGAGGAGCTTCGATTAACTCTCCAAGAGTCACTTCTCTGCCAGCTCCACCTTCTCGAACGAACTGTTCCTCAAGAAAGTGAGCATGAATAGCTACGACGATCCTTTGATCATCATGGAAGTAAAAATAATATCCCATGCTGTCATCGGGATATCCAACGAAACGTCCTTTCATGGACCTAGATTCGAGTTTGTCTGCTACTTGCTTTTTCACATAGGCGGGGCATCCCCAAACCCTTAAGTGATTCAAGTTGGGCTTCTTACCATTCCAAATTTCGTAATGTACCCTATCTACAGACTTCGAAGGGGTTCTGTTCAAAACATAAACAGCAGTTTGCAAAGCATATCCCCATAACGATATGGGTAGATCTGTATAGCTTAACATAGATCGAACTTTATCTAATAATGTTCGATTCCTTCGTTCGGCAACACCATTCAGTTGTGGTGTCCCGGGCAGTGTAAACTGCGAAATAATTCCATTTTCTTTCAAGAAATCATCGAACTCGAGACTCATATACTCGCCGCCTCGATCTGATCGTACGACTTTAATTTGTCTCCCAGTTTGATTTTCCACTAAAGTCTTGAATTCCTTGAACTTTTCAAGCGTTTCAGACTTGTGCTTCAGCAGATACACCAAACCGTAGCGAGAATGATCATCTGTGAAAGTCACGAAATAATGGAAATTACCTCGGGCCGCTACACTAAACGGTCCACAAACGTCTGTATGGATCAAATCCAAAAGATTAGTGGCTCTTTGAAAAGTCCCTGTAAAAGGAGACTTAGTCATTTTGCCGAGAATACAAGACTCGCACGTTGGATAGGAATCTGATTCCATAGGCTTAATAATGCCGTGTTTCTCCAACTCTTGAATCTTTCGAACTCCGGCATGACCAAGTCTAAGATGCCACAAATACTTTTTATTTAACTCTAAGTTACGTTTGTCGGTAATTACATTCGCATGTTCCTGGACATTAACGTAATATAAACCATTTATTAACGTTGCATTTCCGACGCATTTATTTCCAAAATAAATCTCACAAATATTATTATTGAATCAAAATTCATAACCATTCTTACTCAAAGCAGGAATAGAAATAATATTCTTCAGCCCCTTGGGCAATACAAGTACATCGGATAAATATAATACATGTCCAGAACTTAATACAAGAGTTTTCGATCCAACATGACTAGCAGGTACACTATGTCCGCTACCAACGTTGATCAAGACTTCTCGTTCCGCTAGCTTCCTACTTCGTTCCAGACCCTGGTTCAAAACACAAATGTGAGCACTAGCTCCCGAGTCAAGAATCCACGAAGTGGAAAATACAGTAAATGAACAATAAGTTTCCAAAACTTTACCTGAAGCCCAGAAGCTCGAAGCTTGGGGCAATCTCTTTTCCAGTGACCCAGCTCTTGGCAGTGAAGGCACCTATCAGTGGCCTTCGGAACTTTAGGCACGTTCATTTTAGCCTTTCCTTTTTTCTTAATCCCTCCTTTTGGCTTATTAGGCTTGGACTTGGGCTTGTTCGACTTAGATCTCTTAGACCTTGTAGTCACAACAAGCGCAACCTCTTTTTCCTTTCCTTTCTTTAGCTCACACTGAGTCTGAACCAGCGTGTTCATGAGTTCAGGAAGCAAAAATTGCCTATCGCTCAGATTATAATTTATAATAAACTGAGCAAATGAAGCTGGGAGTGACTGAAGGATCAGGTCAATCTGAAGCTCATTATGAATGGGACAACCGAGAGAACTTAGTTCCTCGATGTACCCAATGAGCTTACCACATGTGCCACAACATCTGCACCCTCAGGCATCTTGGTATGAAAGAGATTGTCGGCAACGCGGTATCGAGACGATCTCGACTGCTCGCCGTACAACTCCTTCAGATGAATCAATATCTCGCGCATTTGCATACCCTCATGCTGGCGCTGCAGATCATTATTCATCCCAGCTAACATATAAGCCTTGACACGGTCACTATCAGCCATCCATTTGGCATAATATTCCTTGTCAGCATCACTCGCACCCACTTGGGGCTCGAGTGGTATGGGTCCCTCAAGGACATACTCTAGGCGTTCCAGAGTGAGGACTATCCTCAAGTTACGGAGCCAGTGCGCAAGGTTTGGACCCTCCAAACGATTTTGCGTGATCAGTAAATTGAATGGTGACGTCATTTTGTATACAGACAATAAAGAAAACAATCTGCAAAAAATAAAGCATTGAAGGGGTCAACGTATTATTCTACAAGTACAAATAAGGACTTTAACGGTTTGGCTTGACTCCCACTATTTTTCTCAAAATCCCATTCTCCCGATAGAGATTTCGGAAACCTCGTTGATCGTTTCATAGTGGAGTTGATTTCCCCGCTCCGCATAAATGAACCTCAACCTAACAGTTTATTGGCCCATTACTCGGACGGCGCCGTGTCCCACACGAACCCATAGATGATCCCGTGTCCCACACGAGTCCATCTCATGAGTGTTTCAACAACTTTGTCTCCGGTTAGGAACCCTCACCCTAACAGGAATAATTGGGAAATAACCGTCTAAGTGTGACCTATCAACGTCTGGCTCAATCCTAACATTTAGAAATTCCTGCTCATAGGATAACTCTTTATAAGGCGTGAATATGTTTCGGAGAGCGACATTTAGACAGTCACCCAAAATATCCACGTCAAGAGTAAAATGTTGGGCGCCGATAAATCGGAACAAACCGCACATACACTCAAGTCGTTTCAATAATGAGCTTGACTTTATTGTCTTAACGCACCCGGACCAACTACGACAAGAGTGAAATGATTGGCGCCGATAACTCGGAACAAACCGCACACGACACTCAAGCCGCAATGGTTTCGAGCTTGATAGAAGACAGGACCCAGTCCTTTACCCACTTAGTATTTTGTCCAACCGGGAGAATACGTCTCACACACAAAAACACTTAAATACACGCACGTAACGTCAAACAAACATGCACGTAATTGCAGTAAACCTAGTTTGCCTATAAGACCGTCTGCGTGGACTATTTCTACTCTACTACATTTACATTGATAAAAATACACATCTCTACACCTTCGGCTTCAAACCGTGTTTTCGAACGACCTCCAAGGCTTCAAACGGCCATCTCATGATTCCTCCTCATTCTCATACATCCATCGTGCTAAACTAATTTTCTAAAAATTAATAAGGTACAAGAGGGGGGATCAGCTGTCCCAAACAACCCGTATATTAACGAATAAATTACAAACCGGGGGGAACCTTGTCACCCTTAACATATCACCCGGAAATAGAGCCTAAGTCCACGCCGACGTCTTAATACGTGTCATACATATATATACATACAACATAAACACGTTCACGACAACAAAACGCTCAAAGAAACCAAAACGAAATTTGGGCTAGTCCTAGACTTACGGACCCATTGTCAATTACGAACCGTGAGGAGGCTCCCACTAGGGTTTTATCTCCACGTTGCTACGCTACGTCGGACCGCTCACAACTAGGCGACCTCCGACCAAGCGAGCGCTCGGTTTACAAACTCGAACTAAGTACAAATCATGCTACGACGCTCGAGTGACTTAGTGACTTGCACGACCGAGTTCGTTTCGGACTCGTTTATGTCATTTCTTAGAACCGAGCCTATGGCTCTGATACCACTGTTGGGGAACCTAGGAGACCCATTCAATACTTCGGCTGTGTCCGGGGAGAGGCCTCGGGTCACCCAGGGTTTCCCAACAACTCTGACCCCGACCTATGACTAGGTTCGCCTAACTCTCTATGCGTTCTCGGCATCCTTTACTAAGCAAATAGGAATATCAACCACTTGCGCATTTCGATCAACTGTCCGACCTTACAGGCAGGCTGGTTCTCCCAGCTTTTGAGCGACGGTACATGGACAGTCTTCAGAATCTACAGCCGAAGCTCTGATACCACCTGTAACGACCCTACTTTTCTAATTAAGGTATTTGGCGGATTCCGCAACGAAAGCCGTGGAAAGTCCATTTAATAAAATTTTTTGAAAGGAATAATATACATAAATAAAAAGATTGTTTTACAAAAGTGTTTCTACACGGGCCTTAGGCCCAAAATATCAAAAATACTAAAGCTGCTCCACAAGTCGCATCCATGTACCGCTCTAGCCCTCAAAAGCCCATGGAGTCACCGTCATCAGCCGCTAACCTAGTCCTGACGTTCGCCGACGTCGAACTCATCATTACCTACAACACGTAAAGGCTTGAGCAATACGCTCAGTAGGTGAATTCATACAAATGCAGCGTGCACTCAATCCAAATCCCGACACCTCACCGCATGATAAAATGCAATGCACGCTCGTTCCCACATTCTACTCTATCTCAATATCAAGGCCCTAGGCTAGACTCGGCACCAACGCGCGCAAATGGCATCAAGCCATGTCTAGATGTAGCATACACTGACAGCGTTTTGACGATCACGGAATTGCCCTGTCAGGTCGCTATGATTCCTCAATCACATAACCTGTGGTAGCATACCCTAGCAGCATTTTGACGATCACGCAACTGCCCTGTCAGGTCGCTATGATTCCGCAATCACAATCTCAATCACATCACTGACGGTTTTGCACCCCGAGTAGTACCACTAACCCGGGTAGACATGTGTCGCGAACCCTATCTGCCGTCCCTGAGCCAGACCATAAATCCGGTGGTGTGCACCTCGGGTGGCTCAATCCCGAGTAGACAGGTGTCGCTAACCATATCTCCCACCAAGTGCCCTGTGAGTCTAACCTCAACTCCACTCGAGTCTGACTGCCATAAATCGGCACACTCTACCCCACTCAATCGACACCTTAAGGTGTCACCGCACACGCGGTCATCATCTCTCACATGTTGATATGTTGTGACGTGAAATGCACACACACATACATACATATATATATATATATATATATATATATATATATATATATATAAGTCACATAAAGTAATAGTAATCACCTACTTTACCGCATGAAGATTCTGACACAATTTTAAAATTCTGGAAGTATTCCTTTCAATTTATATTAGGCAAATTGAAGGATTGTGCCTAAATTTAAACTAAAGCCCAAAATACCTAAATTTAAGTCAACGCACTAGGACAGTCAACGCTCTAAATTGGATTCGCCAAACTTAAGCGAAAAAGGTTGGTCAATTCGTGAAACTACCTAATCGGCCGGCGAAGTACACTTCGCGAACTTTTAGAATTCGCGAAATGAACTTCGACCCGCGAAGGAAGTTTGCGACAAGTGCTCCCTCTTGAAATTTCAGCAGCCGGGAGAAGCCCGATCTAAATTTGGCTAGAATCGCCCGATTTGGGAAAGGGCATCGCCCGATTGGAATTTGGCTAGAATCGCCCGATTTGAATTTGGCTAGAATCGCCCGATTGGGGAAAGGGCATCGCCTGATTGAATTTGGCTAGAATCGCCTGATTTGAATTGGCTAGAATCGCCCGATTTGGGAAAAGGGCACCCGATTTTGGATGCAAAGCTCGGCGAATCTGGTTTCGCCCGAAACGCGATTCAATTAGAATCGCCCGATTCATTCACTAATCAAATAAAATCGCCCGATTCAGTTCCCAAATGAAATCGGCCGATTAATTCAACTTAGAGATTTCGTCCGAAAGTAAGTCAACGCGCGTAACCCTTTGGTCAAAATTCACTCACTAATCAAGTAAAATAGCCTGACTTTACTTTCGCCCGATTACACCTATAACTTGGGAATGTTATTTCAAAATAAAATCCTAACTAAGGATTTGTCTGATTCCAAGTTTCGCCCGATTCTGCATAATACTAAAATTTTAAACACCAACTTTCACTAGGATTGGCTCGATTCCAACAAAGCACTATCCGAAGTAAAATGTTAGTAATTCGCCCGCGCCTAGTTCATCTACCCGAACTAATTCATGCATCCAAATTATCTCGTAAGCATTTAAATACGTATATTCATCCGAAAACCTATAGATTGGGCTCGAAACTTAACACATAACACCAAGCGCACGAATAACATCCGAAAACCTATAGATTGGGCTCGAAACTTGAATTGTCGAAACACCCAAGTTTGAAACTTTTGAGCTTTTATGTGTTGTAGGTGAAGAGATCCACCTACCTCACTTCCTAAGCTTGTTTCGATGATTGGGCCATTATGAACTTGCCGAAAGTCCCGAGCTCCTACTCGTCTCCTTCGTTTCTTCTTCTTCGACTCTTCGTTCTTTTATTTCCTCCCCTTTGCTCTCTTTCTATTTTCGTTTTCAATGTGGCTAATGAATTCTTTTGTTGCTTGAACGTGGTTGTCTGAGTATGGGTTTTGGTATGAGATTTTAAATGGTGATCAAGCACCTCACGTGATTGGCCTTGGACATAAATAAAGTCCCACACTTTTGGGGTCACAAATGATTATATCACATAGGGTTAGCCTAGGGTAATGGAGCCCATGCATTACTTCCCTTAAAATAAGGATAATATCTTTGTTTTCTTTGGGCCAATTGGAATCATTTATTTGGGCCTTGTTATTTAGTTATTCTCTCTCCATTAATTCTTATTAAATTGTGCCTTTTCCATTTCATTCACTAGCTATTTCAACTTGGGCAGAAGATTTCTTTAGTTGGCCTCAAATATTTATTTAACTTAGATTATTTGTTAGATTTTATTGAGCTGGGCCAAGTTCCTTTTGGGTCGAATATGATCTGATCTGAGCCAAATTTCTCGCCCGGTTCCCGACCCGCTTGAATTCCAATTTCACTAATTCAAACTTGTACAAAATTGTTATGTCCTAATCCCGTACTAAATTACGGGTGTTACACATACCCTTTAGTGCTTCGGAGACGTGGTCTTTCTCGTATATGTGGTCATTCATTTATGATGTAACCCGGTGTAATGTATTGAGTACCATCATCGAGCATGGATTCTTAGGGACAATTAAGCAAAAAAACAAATTCAAAGTGGTTTGCTCGAGTACAGGTTCAACTTCGTTCCATTTAGGTTTACGTTTTGAAAAATCTGTTGGAATGAGGTGCTTGGATGGAAACTTGCATGTTAAGCCACTAGGTCAATTTATATTGATTCTCATGGTTAGTCATATGTCTCACATGTGAGCATGTGCACCTCTTGTGCTCACATTCAACTCAATAGAGAAAAACTCTTCTGGATGATGGAAACCTCATCATTTTCTTAAAGATCTTCTTAGTTGACCATATTGTGTTAGGCCATACTTAATTAAGACTTTACTTAATTAACTCGCATGAACTATTTGTATAAGTCAAAATAGGTTAACTAGCTCAATTAAGTCCACACCAAAGAAAAAAAAAAGCATTTTTACCAATAAAATCTGTATCATGCCCGGTCACATGACACGACCCGAGCCTCGACTCTTAGTTGGCTAAATCTAATACTTCTTCTCCCGATATTATGTTGATGATCCTTTTCATGTCCGACTCCTATATTTATCACAAGTGGATCCGAGATACATCCGAAAGTCCACTATTTACCTAGCCAATTCTGGAGGTACCAGTCACACTCGTTTCAGAACGAACATGATCCAACGACATGTTTCTAATCAAGTTACTGTGTTTTATATACCATAAGGAATCTCAAAGAAGATTCACAATACTAAAAAAAATTCTAACCGAAAGCCTAGTGAAGGTTGAAGGAATACCAAAGTTGACCATAGTTTGCAATTAGACGATAACATGCCTTGATGTTCAGCACTCCAGCCATCATTTGGCATCCGATCTTTCTATAAGAGAGGCGTGACATCTAGCTACGAGCTGTCAGATACAAATGTGGATGTCCTTGCGGGTTCAAGGAGTGACTAAAGATATTTGCTACGAATGTGTAATGCACATAAGGGCCTCGACCCTTTCCTTTATGTACGCGTATATTTCGGGGTTGTTACACAACCACGAGACCCTCCTAATTTCCCTCTCGGTCTGATTTTCCAGTAGTGGTTTCAAAGCCATTCCAAGGTTGGGTTAATCACATGTAACTTTCACACTGAAATAATAGAATAACGGAAACAAGGAGGCAAGCCTTGATGCGCATGGCTAGGCTGTGGCTAGGCCATGCCTACGCTTAGGATCACTTATTAAGGGCGGGACTAGGTTCGACAACTAAGACTCGGTTTCATGTATGCTAGTGCTTAATTTTACCTTAATTTATTACTTTTCGTTATAGTGATATTTGATAAGAATGGGGAAAGCTCCCTTGTATTAAAACGCTTATTGGTAAGATGAACAAGTGGCACCACAACCAGAACTGGTGAAATGGCTGCGGCCAGACGCCGATGGTTGCGTCAACAATGAAGGTGTGGCCAAAGGCCTAAAGATGGTTACATTAGGGACGTTGATGGAAGGCGAGGGTTGGGTCGGGGTTTGACGTGCCTTGTATCATCATGCAACTTATATTATTTGGAGACAATTTCCCCCAAACAATACATGTAAGTTATAATCATGAACTAGAAGAATCAATAACACCTGAAAAGAAAGTACAAAAAGCATAGCATAGGTCATATAATTTGTGCAATACCCATTGACCCGAAGTGTAACGTTCCGTTTTCTATTACTTTATTTGCGCAGCTATTATAATTTCACATAAAATTTTTCGCCTTTCCATCTACTCCATACAACCAGACTTTTATACATAAACGGGCGTACATCTGGTCTCATCATCTTCACGCATATTATACATATATATGCACATATCATATTTATTATACATCACACAAAAGTCACTAACCGTTCTTATACTACATCCACACGATGAATATAGGGGAGTAGGTGCAAGTGCGTAGCCAGCCAACCTTGAATCCATGCTTTCGTACGAAGATGCTCCCTAAATTGCCCGCTAGATATCTACAGCAACTGTGGAAACAATTACTCAGAGTATGATCGCAACATTTATTCCATTATTTATATAAAATAAACTTGAACCGTAACAAAATAATTAATTTCTTCCTTTCTTTGCTTCCATAAACATTTCTTTAGAATATACCATCGTTCGTAGAATCCGTAGATTCTCAATACTTGTGCTGTAAACATTTTAAATCACATAACCATCACATAATTAGCCACTAATCTCTTTACATAACCATATAATCATTCATATGACCGTAGATCGAGTGCAATTCTATATGATTTTTTAATTTCGATACTCCCGTTATGAACCTGCTAGACACGTACTATTGACCCGTATGGGCCCATGCATGAGACTCTGTAACCATAAATATATTTTTGTGTGCCTGTACAGGACTGTAATTCCCCGATTTGTAGGAATGTAACTGTAACCTTTCGTCTGATGCCGTGGCAGTCATAACGGTTTCTCTATTTATTATTATCCGAATGCAATACTATACTTTCACCTTATATGACATATAAATTACATACACCATCAAATCACATATATATTGCATAATAGCATATTATGGCCACATATTTCACGTTAATTTCATATGATACATATACCAGAAATTCATCCGTCAATCAATTCACATAAAACACATAGGAACAGAACACATGTTGCATATCATACTCACAATATGTTTTAATACTGCGTTCCTTATTCAACCTTGTCCTTGCCCTTATTAGAATCCTGACCTATAATAGTATTTAAGCTTGATAAGCCTAAAATATCTAAGATGCCATGTATGCCGTGCTATGTATGCATGATTGGATTCTTATTTATCATTCTCATTTTCCATTGTTCATATGCTTAGAAAATTTATGTTTCGACAATAATGATACCCTAGATGTACAAATTCGAAATCTCCTAATTATTGAAATCTCGTTGCTTATTACAATCCACCCCAAAAGTTATATGTCGAAATTCTATTAAATTCAACTTCCTCATTGTTTCGAACTTTAAATTTTGGTTTTTGTTTTTATTTTTAATTTTGCGAAAAATTTTGCGAAATGAATTTCGAACAATGCATTTTAGTTTCGTAAAACAATGTCCCATTCAAACATGTAATATAACTATTGATTATGACATCTACCTAACATTAATCCTTTCCTAATAAGTTCAAAATTTGTCTCGGACATCTTGTTCGAATTTCTTATTGCCAATCAACATGTAATAGTCTCTACTGATTATGACATTTACCTAACATTAATCCTTTTCTAATTCTTCTTTAGCCCATTAAAATAGTTCGAAACTAATTTCGAACCCGATTTCGAAAATTTTGTTCGAAAATCTAACCCTTAAGTACTTCCAAATTCCCATATAATAAGATTAAATCTTACAAAACACTATTTCATCTCAACATCTAAAATTCGTACGTCAAAAATCAATTTTCTTAAGAACATGATGAACTTTACCCAGACTCTAAACGTGTTCATCCTATCAAAGTCAAACTATACATAACAGGAGCTGATACGAGTTTTTCATGTACGTTAACCCTAAGCATGATAAAGCTTAACTTAAAAACATGAAATTCAGAACAAATTCATACCCCTTCCTAGCTTGCTTTTGTTGACTGTTCGAACTTTCTCTACTTAGCTTAATGTCGAAGTTTTGCTTATGAAATGAATTATTGATATAATTGTTCTTAATTCTCTATTCTTCCGTATACTATACTACAAATAGATCATTCCAATGTCTTCTAACCTAACCTTATCATTCATTCACCCTCTATTTTCTTTATTTTTATCACTTGCTAATTTTCATTATTAAGCTTAAAGTTAGTACGAAACCCTCCAAATAAATTTTGAACCCTTTCTAAAATTTCGAAGCCTTGTCCAAAGAAGTTCTAAACTATGACTTTAGGGTTTCAAACTTTGCTTTATTCATTTCGATATTTATCTCTTTGCTTAAATTATGTATTAAGCATTTCCTTGATATTATTTAAGCGTTTCACTTCATTATAGAATTTCGAACTCCATCAGTAAGGAATTCGAAACCCATTAAAATTTCGAAACTCCTTGGCAAAAGAATTTCGAAACTATACTTAAGTGTTTCGAATTTCTCCTTCACACCCTTTGGAAATTCATTTCTTATTTTATATTAGCCATAACTTAATATTATTTAAATATTCCTCCACTTTAGAGAATTTCGAAATCCCTTTTTAAGGAATTTCTTTGAAGAATTTCAAAACCTATTCGAAATTCTATCCAGGTCCATTTCAAAATTCTCCAAAATATAAAATTCTCCATTTCGAAATTCATTTCTTGACCATTTTGAAATTCATACTCTAACTAAATTTCAAATTGCTCTTATCTTAACTTTTCTAGTTTCTTGAAATTTCGAAACTTTTCATACAAACCCTAATATTTTCGAAAGTCTTTTTTCTTCAGTATCGAATTTCTTTCCATACACAATTTGAGATTTTCGAAACCCTCCAATTGAGTTTCGAAATTAGTCTTATTCCCTTTCGCATTTCAATTTCGAAACCCTAAGGTTTCCAAATTCTTAACCTCATACAACTTTCGAATTCCATTATTCACAACTTACCCTATTTAGAAATTCCATTCACTATCACCAGTTGCTTTTCGGCAATAATCTTTCAAGAATTCCTAATTTTCATAACACACTCTATCGAATCTTACTTCACACAAATCATAACAATTCCTTTATCACTCACTATTACTATACCATCTAAGTTATATCATAAAATTCATTATGTGTAAACTCATATAATGCATGAACTCATATAATGCTTTGGTTTGAGGTCCTGACACGAAGAGTTGCGAACGGCATGAAAATGGATGGAAGCCTCTGACAGACGAAGCTCCCCTTGCATGGATAAATTCAGATGCACCAAAAAATTTCGAAAAAGGTACAATGAGAATACAGTTGTCGATGAGTTTGGTAACGTTAGCTACAGACGAAGAAATGATGAATCAAGATTCGTCGTGAAAAGGGATGTTATCATGTTCAACAACTACGTCGTGCCTCACAATATCTTGCTGCTCAAAAAATATAAGGCGCATATCAATGTTGAGTGGTGCAACAGATCAAAGGCTATCAAATATCTTTTCAAGTATATTACAAAGGGTGTGGACAAGGCAACAATGGTCATTGAGGACACACAGGGGGCAATAGACGATCACAACAATCTGAAAGACATTCATACCAAGGAGATGAGATAAAAAGATACCTAGATTGTAGGTATCTTTCGGCGTCTGAGGCAATGTGGAGGATATTCTCCTTCGACATCCACTACAGAATTCCTGCCATACAACGACTGCCGCTTCACCTTGAAGGTCAGCAAAGCTTGGTATTCAATGATTTAGCTGATTTGCAAAACATAATCTTGGCAGCCGGAATTCAAAAAACAATGCTAACGGAATGGATGGAAACAAACAAAATCAGTCGCGAAGCAAGAGAGTTAACATATGTTCAGTTCCCAACAAAATTTGTATGGCAGGACAAAGAGAAGTGCTGGACCCCGCGTCAGAAAGGAACTGCGCTTGGAAGAGTCGTTAATATACACCCAACAGCCGGTGAGATATATTATATGAAAATGCTGCTTACAATAGTAAAAGGGCCGACGTCATACCAGGATATTCGTACTGTGAATGGGGAGGTCATGGATACGTTCAAAGACACATGCCATAAAAGAGGGTTGTTGGACGGAGATTCTGAATGGCATGAAGCAATGGAAGAGTCGTCCCACTGGGCTACACCAAATCAGTTGCGTCGCCTCTTTGCAACATAACTCCTTTATTGCGAGATAGGTGACCCACTGAGTCTTTGGAACAAATTTTGGAAGAGTCTTTTAGAAGACATTACAATTAGGCAACAAATGCTTTTTCGCCACGCAGAACTTCAGCTGAGTGACGATGTATTACAAAACTATGCTCTAATGGACATCGAGAAGATACTAATGCAGAGCTCAAAATCATTAACAGATAACCTGGAATGCCAGTTCCAACAGCAAGTGTGATGAGAGAGCTAACCAACAGCCTGCTGATGGAGGAAAATGGATACAACATGGCGGATAATTACATTGAGCATCTTCAACTAAATTCTACACTCAATCAAGAACAGCGACAGGTTTTCGATGCAGTCATTGCGTCTATAGAAAGTGATGACGGACGTCTCTTTTTCCTTTACGGGCCAGGGGGAACAGGAAAAACATATGTTTACAAGACCATAATAACAAAACTCAGATCAGACAAAAAAATTGTCATTCCAGTCGCTTCGTCAGGCGTTGCAGCACTACTTCTACCAGGCGGAAGGACAGCGCATTCACGATTCAAGATACCGATAACTATTCAAGAAAATTCAATGTGTGACATCAAACAAGGCAGTTCCTGATTCATGCCTCCACGATCACATCCACAGAACCTGAACGCGAACCATCACCTCGCATGGCTACCTCATCGGAAGCTACGGAATCTGACGAGGAGGTCCACAAGGTCAGACGGGTTCCCCAGCATCAACTCCCATCCACGGAGCCCGTGGACACAGCTGTTATCGCTACACCTTCAGACACTATGCAGCGTATAACTCCACGTGCTGAGCATATCTCTTCGCTCAATCTTGAGCGGTAGCATGACTCCATCGCGTCCACCAAGGCCGAGATTCAGACTCCGATCACTACCGGCCCGGAACCACACGTGTCTGATTCGTCGATTTCATCTGAGCTTGCAACAACATCCATAGAGATGACTACAGAGATGACTCCTTGGATTTATCTCGAGGATTGGATGGAAGTCTCAAACCGTCACAACCTCAAGTGACGACGAGCCAACCTAGTGAGACGGTGTTCACTCCTGGGTTGTCAACAGGCGACATCAGTCGAACTGGTCTTCCAAGTTCTACTCAAAGCGGCACGTCAGTGACCTACTCACCATTTGTTACATAAACGCGTCTACAAGCTGCCCTCTCCATCGCTCTTACCTCTTTCGAAGACAAATTAATGGGGAGAGTTCAATCCGCAATCGAGATGTCCCGCCGCGACACAGGGAGAGCACCCGTCTCAAAGGCAACTTTGTCATAACTCAACCTCATACCCACACAACCCACTCTGGCACCATCTATCCAATCACGCATCTTTATCAACCCTTACACCGTACCCATCAGTGAGCTCCACACCATTCTGGTAGCCGTTTCTTCGACCTTCCCAACTGGACCCCACATAAAGAAGATCTCTTCCGGCGTCTAGTTGATCCACCTAGACCCACCACCACAGACCTGCCGTGATGAATGCCCAAACGCCGACATGACGATCCTGACGATCAGGATCACCTGAGGGGGAGAAGCAGCAGAGGACGTCTACGAGTAGTCAAGGTCAAGGACGAGGATGAGGCTCGGCTTAGACAAGTAAAACAACTGGAGCTGCTGGAACCTTATCAAACCCACCACCACAAATCAACAGACCCAAAACACGCTCACAAACCCAAACCACCACCACGCCCGCACCCAAACTCAAATCACAACCCAAACAACCCAATCACCTATCCTAAGAACACCTTCCACACCTCCAAAAACGACAATTGCAAGCCCGATGCTTCCACTAGAAGAACCAGAAGTGCTCTTAGCCTTAGAAGAAACAGAAGCACCTTCAAGCTCAACTTCTCCGGACGAAGGTGGATGACAGTGGATGACTCACCATCTACCAACACGATAGCAAAGCGAAGGCTCGCAGATGTTCGCCACTTTTTGCGACAAGCTTCGGGCGACCTAGTACTCATCGAAGACGAAGAACTTTGAGAAGGCGAGGACTACAATTTAGATCCTCCACGGCTTTTAGAGTTGAAAGCACACCGAGCGGACACCCTTCCAACGTTGACTGCAGGGACCGTTCGAGTCGACTCATCGTGGAAGAACATACGGATAGAAGTCCCGTTCCTCGAAGAAGTAAGGTGAACGAGTTCAAACTCAGAGGCATCTCTCATTGGGATCAGCAAAGGCGAATGGAACTTCTATATTTGCTGACCCACTTTGTCCATAGGAGAGACTTGGAATTACCAAAGATCAGCTGAGGAAACACTTCAAGAGTCTTTCACCAATTTTTCAGCTACTGGGAGTTTCCCATACTATTGGTCGATTGCCAACACCAATCTACAAAATCGATCGGATGAATAAAACTCGTGACGAGCTGAATGAGAGTGATATACCATTCCTTCTAGCTGACGAGGTCTACCACCTTTTTCAAATGTACGTGGAAAAGTACAAGGACCCTCAGAGCTATATAATAAGGAAGGGCTCGAGGGAATCAACAGGTTCATGGTGCGCCAATGAAAGTACTATGCCGCACACGACCTTCAGATGGCTTTTGAAAGCAACACGAAGAAGGTCAACATGACACAGCCGCTCATGGAAGCTTCCGAGATCGAAGAGCACCTCGCCAACTACATCTTCGTTCATCCAGTCTTGGCCATCGCCTACTACAACCCAATTGCTAATGAAATCCGTGTGATGATGAAGATTGAGGTCAACAAATTCTATGACGGGACGCTCAAGTTGATCAGGAACAACATTAAAAGGAGATTGGACGAAATCGACCAGACAACCATGCTGCCTGATCAAAGACTAAGGGAACAACCGCTTCTGAGTATCGAATCAAGCTGAGGGACAAAGCTGAGGGACACCATTGAGGATGGAATCAAGCTGAGGGACACCATCAGAAACTAGAAGCACGCGCTGCATGTTATTTTATGCCCGACAAAGATAGACATAGCAGAAGGGCAATCAAGCACAAATGGGGAGATTGTAGAATATACTTTAGAATTGTGCTTTGATTTTGAACAATAGAGAAAGTTTTGAATTTCGATCCTAAGAGCTGCCAATTCACTTTCTAGAGAGAGAAACCTAAGTAACTTTCTCACACTGACCAAACTCTCTCTCAAGTTCATCAACGAAAAGTTATTTGGCCAAGAGCTAATTGAATCAGTTTTGATCGATACTTAGAATTAATGCCTAGGATCATCTGAGTTGATAATCAGGGACCTAACAATTATCACAAACCTTAGATAATACTGAAATCCTTGGATCTCTAACGAAAACTTTCATTGTTAGGTTTGCCGAAAACTCTTTGGACTATAATACCGAAAACTCAGTTGTAAAGACTTAATGTCGAAAACTTTCATATATACCGAAAATCTCAAGTATGTCGAACAGTTCATGCATACCGAACACTTTCCAAGTAGTTTTGAAAACTTTGTGACTTCGGAAACTTTATGGTCTTACATGAATACCGAAAATTTGATGGTGAAAACTTAATGCCAAAAACTTTGGAAACCTTGGTAAATATCAAGAACTTCTTTCGATTCAAACATGCCCAAAACTTAGTGACACTGAAATCTTTATACGTGCCGAAATGTCCTTAGTGAGTGAGTAACGAAAACCTTTCTAGTGTTTTACCGAAAACTTTGCTATAATATTTAATGTCGAAAGCTCTTGGGATTTCAAATATACCGAAAAGTTTCTGATATCGAAAAGTTCTATTTTCATGCGGATAACTTTGTAGTACTTCGAAAACTTTCTTGTGTTTGTCGAAAACTTGATAAAAATACTTCGTCGAAACCTTAATGACAACGAAAACTTTCTCTGATTTAAGTCATGTCGAAAACACTAAAAAACACCTAAGCATTGAATTATCAAGAATGTTCATAAACCGAAAACTTTCAAAACACTTATATCATTGAAGAACCTTAAAACTTCAGATCAAAATCATAATTCCTAAGAACTTGAAGAACTTCATAGAAAATTTAAACACCTTATTTCTTTTCGAAGCTTCCTAACCTTAAAACATACTAAATCATAAACTGAAAACATAAAGACCATCATAAAATTTCATACCCTTCCAAAGTTTAGTTCGACCTCTCCCTTCTCTCTCTTCCAAGTTTTCGTTGATTGACCAAATGAGATATTTTCTTTCTTCTTCTTGGTTCTTATCCCATATTAGCGTGTGATAATAGTTAAATTACATCGACATCTACTTTGTCCTATCCTTATTAATCATTCACCGTATTATTATTATTATATTCGTTTTCCCTTAATGTTAAGTTTTCATTATTTGACTTAGGAAAAACCTCATGAGTTGCGAAAAGTTGTACTACTTAATGTCTTTTGACATTATAAATTACATATATATATTCACAACGGGCTTTAAAAATTACATATATATATTCACTACTTGCGAAAAACCTCATGACATTCATTCCAAGTCTTTATTTCTTTATGTTCTAGTTAATATGTTTTATTCTATTTAGATGGGTTGTAGTTGTAATGGGCTTGTTAGGGGTCCAACGGGCTTAATACATTTCAAAGGTATTTAAGCCTAAGCCCTAACCCTTTGCAATCTAAGTTTTCCATTTTACAAACTTCATGTATTCAACACTCTCTAAGCACTATTAACTAATATCAATCGAAGGTTGATCTGTTGACGTGTTCTTGGATATTTTGGACTTACAAGTGGTTCAGAGCAAGCGTGTGTTAGGAATATGCCTTCGAATGCTATACGAGGATTAGATTGTATAGGGCATTAGATTATTTATCATTCGACCATTTAATGAAAGGCGTTGTTCGTTTATTGGATATAAGAGTTCTTTACTTAGCATCCGGTAAAGCAATAAATGAACAATATCCAAATGTGTCGAGTTGAGTCACTCTCGATGGGTACTAGAGAGGAAGGCACCAGCGGACTCTTAACCTCGAACATTAAAAATCCGTAATCCTGAGGCTCCAGTTGGGTGCTGGATAACCGATCACGGCTTATTTGTCGATGACCTATCGTGTGCCGATATCCCGCTTGGAAGCGGAGGTCATGACTTGTGATACAATCGAATCAAGGGATTAAATCGTTTCATGGACACTGACTCACGGGTCGTACGATCGAACATGGCTTATTACTCAAGGAGTGTCAATGACCGACGACAACACTATATTAGTCTACGTGAACCTTAGACCGAAAGGGGCTTTGGCGGAGTTGACTTCGAAGTCTCGACTGTCACTGGTTCCCCTCGACCCGATTTGCTGTTGCATGGGTCAGCGGGCCATATGCGGTCTTGATGACGATTTGTGATTGCCGGGCTTAGATCGCCGAGTGCGGATTCACAGTCTCGCAAGTAATCGAGATAAATGTCCTACGAGGACGGCGACGAGAAATTGCGAAATCCTTGGCCAAGGAATTGAACTAACTCATGTGAGACATGGAGGGTAGTTTGGTAATTTGCCTCGTCTCCGTTTTATCATAGAATCAAGTTTAGTGAGTTTGACATAGACCATGGCTCTCACTTGATTGGGACACAGCTGAAGGGTTTATTTTTTTTTGGGAAATGTTCACTATAAGTAAAAAGAAACAGGAGTACATGGGGAGCGTACATGATGACGCTCAGGACGCGACAAGCGGAAATGAAAAACGACCTGACAGCACGTCGACAGGACCGACGCAGCCCAGACACCTACAAGGTCCCAACAAAACCCAAGCCAACCAAACTACGAAATCCAATGAACAAACAACTACAACACAAGCAGAGGCACGTAGGTGTACAAATCCAAAAACAATCAACTGGATCCTGGCACCAGATGTAGTGCCAGCATGGCGCCCGGGAGACGTGCAGGCGAGGCACAAGCGCACAGTCGAGGAATCTCAAAGAGAAACAAAAACGAGCGGATGGGGGGAGAGTCCGCAAGTCAGGTCGAGCAAGGGCAGCAATTTAGCGCCAACTCCTGTTTCTTTACCAGAGCAAAGCAAAGGACCGCCACGTGAGGCACCACCTCCAAAGCTAGGATGAACCTGTCGCCGAACCCCGCACCACGGCCGCCCAAGCCTGCACGAGACAAGAAAACAGAAGACACAAAAGAGAGAGAAGGACCAACACAAAGGGTAGGCGGGATGAAAAAAGGAAAGAGGACTGCCCTAAGATCCAGAAGACAAAGCCCAGAACATCCCAAACGAACCACCAAGCAAGTGTACAGGATCGAACGATACCAGGGGCCTGTGAGTCAAGAAACAAACACAGCCACGCAAAAACCCCCACACAAACCAAGCAAAAAAAGAAGAGCCCCAATCTACCAAGCTATACGCCATACCCGCTTAAGGGCACAGCTTTGTAATGCATATTTAGAAGGGAGAGTAGAGAGGCGTAAACAAAATAGCGATTCAACATCAGCAACAATGTGACCTGGTTGGCGTATCCTTCCATCGTGCCATCGTCTGTTCTGCTCCATCCAAAGGTGATACACCAACGAGATCAGCACATGTCGCGGGCCCAGCTGAGCTAAGTGCTTGCCCCTCCATCGTCGAGCCGCCCACCTGATGCAAGCGTTCCAATCCCCGATCGGCCATCCCATGCGTGAATCCATGCTTATGAAGATGCATTCTACACAGCCTGCTAATTACCTTCACAACTGTGAAGACAATAATTCAGAGTATGATCGCAACATGTTAACTAATAAAATCCAGGAATAAATAAGCACTAATCCACCCATTTCCGTAAATATCATAGCCATTTTAAATCAAGTAATCATCGTTCACATAACCGTCATTCATAAGATCCGTAGATCACATGCCGTTCTATATGTCCATTTATATTGATACTCCCGTTATAGACTAGCTAGACTGACTGTACGCCCAGTCGGCGCCCATGCATGGGACTCTGTAACTATTTCGTAATCCCCCGATTTGTAGGGATACGTATTGCCTGTACAGGACTCTGTAAAATTCCCCGATTTGTAGGGATATATGTCGTAGCATCCGTATTATACCATCTGTAGTCGTAGCAGTCATAGCGGTTTCTCTCTTCGTTTTATATGTATGCAATGCTATATAAAATACCTAGATGACACATAGATCATATTTAGGCACTTTACGGTCACATAGTTCACGTCGATTCATAAATAACACATATATCACGTATTAATCAGTTAATCCATATAAACATATAAGCACATAAGGCACATAAGTTACATGTTGCAAATCATACTCACAAGTTCCGCCTATTTTCCCGTCCTTTACTCGGCTTTATCCTTGCCCTTATCAGTCTCCTGACCTATACAATTATTTTATCCGGTAAATACGAAATTCCTATAATGAATGATATGCGTAGATGACATGCATGCTTTGTTTCGAAATTAACCTTGACCTGCGAACTCTATACTTCGTGAAATCAATTTTAGTTCGTGAAATCATTTCACTTCGCAAACCTTATTTGACCCGTGAGATTTTTACTTCGCGAAATCCTTTAGAGGGTTCGCGAAATTATTTAGCCCGCGAAAACAATTTGCGGCCCGACCTTTTCCTTAGTTTGAAAATCGTTTGGCCCGCGAGAACTTGGTTTTGGCCTGAGTCTCATCTCACAATTTGCAAAACCAATCGGCCCGCGAAATCGTTTGGCACGCGAGAACTCTTTTTGGCGAAATCAACTTCGAAAACTTTTACTAATCCTTTTGCGAATCAGTCTTTTGAAATTCCTTCGCAATTCTTACCGCTTTCGAATTTCATAACTCCAATCTTTCGAAAACCTTTAAAATATTATTAACTTAATCTTTCGAAATTCATAACTTCTAATCATTCGAAAATTATCAATTCCTTAAGAAAATTATAGAAATCCATATTACTAAAATCTCCTTCAAAAATTAATCTTAACCCGGAATATCGTACACCTAAGAAACATTTTCTTTCGAAAACCTTAAGTACCGAGAAGTCCACACCTATCGAAAACTTAGTGGCACATGTCGAGAACTTCAATATGACATCGAAAACTTTAAACGACATAATGATGTCGAGAATTTTATTTTAACATTACTGAAAACCTTTCGAAATCTATATCGAAAACTTTGTACATGAAATAAAGTGTCGAAAACTTTATTATAATGCATGTTGACACTTCACATATGAGGTGAAGTATCGAAAACTCTAAGATACTTATCCATCCCAAAACGCTAAGAGGCCATATCTCGAAATTTATCTGTTTAACCACAATACTTAAAACAACTAGGACATTTTATTTTTAGATGACTCGAACATTCAACATACTAACATGTTCTTACCGATAACATATATGAAATCCATTTTCTTCTTTTTTTTTTAAAATCTAGAAACCCTAAAATCTTTGCGAAGAAGTCTCCCACAATTATCAATACCAAAGACTTCCTTGAACTATTTAATAACATAATACTATTTCTAGATTCAAATCTATAGATCTATTGAAACTTTAAATATCTAAATCATCTATATGTGTCGAAAGTTGCCTGCCTATTCAAAAAAAATTACTTAAACCATCTAAGCGTATTTATATAAAAAACACTGAGATCTTCTTAAACATGGTAGGTCCTAATACCGGAAACCCTTCTAACAATACCAACATACACTTAACATCATTGCTAATTCTAACATGTATTTTAATTTATGAAAGCACAATTTAATTTCATTACCTTACAAAAGATTTGCGTAGCCTTAATCGAAAATGTTCTCTGCCGAAATTTCCTTTTGCTCCCTTTTACTATGCTTTCTTTCTTTCAGTCGGTTTTTTTCCTTTCTTAGAATATTTTCACTCTTTCATAAGGGTTTTTATTAATCACTTAAGGATATACATTAGAATTTCGAACTTTGTGTTTGACATGACAAGAAGGTGACGAATATTTCCCTATCACTTAAGTAAGATGTTTCCCTATTAATTAAGTTATACTTGTCGAAAACTTGGTCTACTTGGCCTTTATATCGAAAATTAATTCCTCCACTTTGTTACCACTTAGTTTTCCACCAGTCATATTCATTCTCATGTGATGATTACACAAAAGCTTTCTTTCGCCTAGTCCTAATGCCGAAATGTTTGTCTTACTTAATTATTTACATCAAAAACATTCATCAACCTAAATACTTCCGTCAAATATTAATATCATCTATATACATATCTATAAAAGTAATTATATACATAAATGCATAAATTTATGAATGCATGAAATGATATGAGAATTTAGTTTCGGTTCCTCACAATTCTCCCCACCTTTAAAAACTTCGACCTCGATATTTCATACTTGGCTCAGTCAACAACCTTGGGTACTTGGTCTTTATACTTTCTATTGTTTCCCACGTAGCCTCACGAGTCGAATTATTTTTCCACCGTATCTTTACCATCGAAATCGTTTTGTTCCGTAATTGTTTATCAGCATATTCTAGGACTTTCGTCGGTTCTTATATATAACTAAGATCCTCTGAAATGTTTATCAGTACGTAGACACATGAGTTGGGTCTGATCTATATCGTCGTAACATACTAACATGGAAAACGTTGGGTATCTGTGATAATTCAGGTGCAGCGCCATTCGGTATGCCAATGGTCCGATCCTCTCAAGTATCTCATACGGTCCGATATATCACGGACTCAATTTTCCTTTTCTTCCAAATCGTAACACACCTTTCCAAGGATGTACTCGTAAAAATACTTTCTCTCCAACCTCATATTCCATTTCTCGTCGGTGTTGATCGATATAACTTTTCTGTCTATCATGGGCTGCTTTTAGTCGACTATTGACTACTTTAATTTTTTCCATTGTATCTTGAATCAAATTCGGTCCTTCTAATACCTTCTCTCCTTCCATGTCCCAACAGATTGGGTTTCGACACTTTCGATCATATAAAGCTCCGTACGGTGCCATTCCGGTACTTGAATGGCAGTGATTATTATAAGCAAATTCCATTAATGCTATATAATCATCCCATGAGCCCTTGAGCTCAACTACGCATGCTCGAAGCATGTCTTCTAATATCTGTATCGGTCATTCTGATTGTCCGTCCGTCTGCGGATGAAACGCCATTTAGTTCCGAGCGCTTCTTGTAAACTTCCCCAAAATCTGGAAGAAAATCGGGGATCACGATCAGACACGATAGAGATGGGTACCCCATGCAATCGAACTATTTCATTGACGTATCTTTTCGCCAGATATTCCAGCGTAGAACCCCATCGAAATGGCAAGAAGTGTGCCGACTTCGTAAGTCTGTCAACAATTACCCACACAACGTCATTTTGCTTAGCCGTTGGAGGAAGACCATATAAGAAATCCATCGTTATACGTTCCCACTTCCAAACAGGTATAGGTAAAGGATATAATTTACCCACTGGCGCTTGGTGTTCAGCTTTGATTTGTTGACATGTTAAACATTTCAGGACGTACTCAGTTACGTCCTTCTTCATTCTTGGCCACCAATAGTGGGATTTAAGGGTTCGATACATTTTTGACCTGTCTGGATGCATGGCATAAGGAGCGGTGTATTCCTCTTCCTTTATTTCTTGTCGAAGATTATCAATATCGGGAACACATATACGACGATTTATCGTCAAAGTTACCTTCTCGTCTATCACAAAACTTCCCCAATCCTTGTTTCAATTTATGCAATCCTAACTAGGTTTTCGTCCTTAAACTGTACTAGTCTAATTCGATCTATCGTAATAGATCGAATTACAATTGAGGCACAGGTATCACCAATATTGTCTATTGTCATCTCCGTATTCATATTTCTGAGATCAATATACTGGAGAAAGAACATACTGATAAATAAGAGATGGTACCATACGATTTCCGACTTAAAGCATCAGCAACGATGTTAGCCTTTCCAAGATGATACTCTATAGTACAGTCGTAATCCTTTAACAGCTCAATCCACCGCCTCTGTCTCATATTCAATTCTTTCTGGCTTAATAGATATTTAAGGCTCTTGTTATCAGTTAATATTTGAAATGTTGCTCTGTATAAATAGTGTCGCCATATTTTTAGTGCGAACACCACAGCCGCTAGCTCTATGTCGTGAGTTGGGTAGGATATTTCGTATGGCTTCAGATGTCGAGATGCCTATGCCACTACTTTCCATGTTGCATTAGCACGCACACCAATCCTTTGATAGGACGCATCACTATAGATCATAAAACCGTCTGTTCCTGATTGACAGGAGCTGTCGTTAGTCATTCCTTTAATTTTTCAAAACTCCTATGGCATTCATCAGTCCATTCAAATATAACTCATTTACGTTGAAACTTCGTCATTAGAGCTGCTATTAGTGAGAAATTCCCCACGAAACGCTTATAATATCCGGCTAATCCCAGAAAACTACGAACTTCTGCTACATTTGTAGGACTTTCCCACTTGATTACTGCTTCGCTTTTACTGGGATCGACTTGGATACCTTTGCCTGAAACTACGTGCCCCAGAAACACCACTTGGTCTAACCAAAATTCGCACTTAGAAAGTTTGGCATACAATTTCTTCTCTCGCAACGTTTGAAGTACAATCCTCAAATGTTGTTCGTGTTCCTTTTTGACTTGGAATATATCAATATATCGTCAATAAAGACAATCACGAACTGGTCTAAATAGGGTCGGAAGACATCGTTCATCAATGTCATAAAGACTGCAGGAGCATTCGTCATTCCAAAGGGCATAACTAGGAATTCGTAGTGCCCATACCTTGTTCTAAAGGCCGTCTTTGGGATATCACCCTCTGCAATCTTCATGTGATGGTATCTTGATCTCGGACCGATTTTTAAAAAGACCCTAGAACCTTGCAACTGGTCAAATAAATCATCGATCCGAGGTAACGGGTATTTATTTTTCACCATTACATTATTCAATTGTCGGTAGTCTATGCATAATCTGAGTGTCCCATCTTTTTTTTAACGAAAAGAACGGGTGCTCTCCAAGGTGATACACTTGGTCGTATATAACCTTTATCGAGTAATTCCTTCAACTGTACTTTCAACTCATTCAATTCGATCGGAGCCATTCGATATGGTGGAATAGATATTGGCACCGTGCCTGGTTGATGTTCAATAGTGAATTCCGTATCGGGTGGTAACCCCGGTAACTCTTCAGGAAAGACATCAGGATATTCCCTGACTACCGAAATATCTTCTAATTTTAGTCCATTTAACTGCACATCTATAATATAGGCTATATACCCTTCGCATCTTTTACTAACCATCTTAGAAGCTTTTAAGCTTGATATATGATGCATTGCCCGTATATTCTTTCTCCTTGAATACTATATTTGTCTGATTCAAAGAAGTCAACTCAGTTTCCTTTCTGAAACAGTCAAGCTTTGCCGGATACCTTGACAACCAGTACATGCCTAATATTACATCAAAATCCATTAAAGGAATGACGAATAGGGTTGCTCGCATCTCTATCCCTTCACTGACCATTTTGCATTCTGAGTATACTGCATTTACTATCACTATTTCTCCCGTGGGAAGTCGAACGTACAATTCCTTTTCTAGGGGATCGGGCTTATCAGGTAATAAAGATGCAAATGTCCGTGATATGAATGAATGTGTAGCACCTGGATCGAGTAAAACATATGTATCAATATTACATATAGACAATTTACCCGTAATTACATGTGATCCTTCTTTGGCCTCCTCACGAGTCATAGTGAAAATCCTAGTCTGTGCTGGCGGCCTAAAAGCTTGGCCTCCCGAGCCTCCTCTTCCAGAACTTGTGCTAAACGGTCATCGGCCCCTTCATTTTCCATGATTTGTATAAGTTCCACTAACCATTGATTGTTCAACTATGGGTTCCGCTTGTAATGTTGGGCAATTTCTAGCTAAATGCCCGGGTTGACCACATCTGAAAGATTCACCTGTAAGCCATCTGCAGACGCCTAGATGGTTCTTTCCACAATGTTCGCATGCCGGTATTGGTTGAGAAATTCCTCGTCCAACAGATCTCATTCCACCTGTGCTGCCCCTTGCGGAACTACTTTGTGTACTCATCGGTCGAGGTGAACTATATGTCTTTTTCATCTTCCCACTTGAAGATTCTTCTCCTGACCTTCTTTTACTGCTTTGAAAATTTCCTGATTCTGTCTCCAATCTTTCGGCGCGAATGGCTCTGCCCTCAACTTTCCATATGAGTCCATATCTTAGGGTGTCATACGATTTCTAATCGTATAATGAAGTCCTGCTTCGAATCTTTGACACTTATTTCTTTCAGAGGCAACCATGTGCGGGGCGGAGCATATCGAGATAGTTGATTGAACAGCACTTCATATTCGCCCACGGACTTATTTCCCTGTTTAAGTTCTAAATATTCCTTTTCTTTTTGATCTTTATAGACCTCGGGCATATACCTATCATTAAATTCCCTCAGAAAATATTCCAGGTCAGCACTGGGGGTTTAGTCATACTATCTGGGACAGTCTTCCACCATTCATATGCATGTCCCTGAAGGAGCGAGACTGCATAATCGAACTTTACTTCTAGGGTGCATTGCATCATATTAAATACACTTTCCGTTCTTTTCAACCATGTCTTTGCTTCTGCAGGATCGGTCGTGCCCGTAAAATCCACGGCACCCATTTTCCTTAATTTATTGTATCTTCGCTCTCGGGGGATTGTCAGGGGGTTTTCGAGGTCATGCTGTCTGATGAGTGGGATTCAGGTACGGTCGTTCTTCCTCCTCCCTCTACTGTTGGTTCATCGCGTTCTATAAGTATCGATTCACCTATTTCCCTTTGCCTATATATATGCAAAAGAAGTTTAACGACAATCCATAATATACACATAATAACAAATGTCTACAGAAGCTAAAACCTCTGATACCACTACATGTAGCGCCCCGTTTCCTCTTACCCTTTTTACGCCTCTATAAAATATTCATATAAAATTTTTTGCGATTCCCATAACTATTTCCTTTAACATAAACGGGTGCGTACATTCGGTCTAGTTCCTTTCACAATAATGTACATATATGTACCTATCATATGAGTCACAAAATGCAACAGTCTAAATCATTTCTATTCTATATGCTAACGATGAACAGAAGGGAGCAGGAGGAGAGCGTAGCCGGCCAACCTTGAATCCATGCTTATGAAGATGCGTTCTACGCAGCTACCTAATTATCTACACAACAGTGAAGACAATAATTCAGAGTATTATCGCAACATGTTAACTAATAACATACAAGAATAAATAAGCAGTAATCCATCCATTTCCGTAAATATCATATCCATTTTAAATCAAGTAATCATCGTTCACATAACCGTCATTCATAAGATCCGTAGATCACATGCCGTTCTATATGTCCATTTATATTGATACTCCCGTTATAGACTGGCTAGACTGTACTGTACGCACACTCGGCGCCCATGCATGGGACTCTGTAACCATTTCGTAATCCCCCGATTTGTAGGAATACGTATTGCCTGTACAGGACTCTGTAAAATCCCCCGATAGGGATATATGCCAAAGCATCCGTATCATACCATCTGTAGTCGTAGCAGTCATAACGTTTCTCCCTTCCACAATCAAATCTATAGATCCATTGAAACTTTAAATATCTAAATCATCTATATGTGTCGAAAGTTGTTTGCCTATTAAAAAAAATTACTTGAACCCATCTAAGCGTATTTATATAAAAATACACTAAGATCTTCTTAAACATGTTTGGTCCTAATACCGAAAACCCTTCTAACAACTACCAACATACACTTAACATCATTGCTAATTCTAACATGTATTTTAATTTATGAAAGCACAATTTAATTTCATTACCTTGCAAAAGATTTGCTTAGCCTTAATTGAAAATGTTCTCTGCCGAAATTTCCTTTTGTTCCCTTTTTACTATGCTTCTTTCTTTCAGTCGGTTTTTTCCTTTCTTAGAATATTTTCACTCTTTCATAAGGGTTTTTATTAATCACTCGGGGATATTTATTAGAATTTCGAACTTTGTGTTTGACATGACAAGAAGGTGACGAATATTTCCCTATGTGTTAAGTAAGATGTTTCCCTATTAATTAAGTTATACTTGTCGAAAACTTGGTCTACTTGGCCTTTATATCGAAAATTAATTCCTCCACTTTGTTACCACTTAGTTTTCCACCAATCATATTCATTCTCAACTGATGATTACACCAAAACTTTCTTTTGCCAAGTCCTAATGCCGAAATGTTTGTCTTACTTAATTATTTATATCGAAAACTTTCATCAACGTAAATACCATACCATTAACTTATGATACTTCCGACAAATATTAATATCATCTATATGTATATCTATGAAAGTAATTATATACATAAATGCATAAATTTATGAATGCGTTGAAAATGATATGAGATTTTGGTTTCAGTTCCTGATAATTATAAGCTGCATTAGACAAAGAAAATGAGAAATTTGAAACAGAAAAGAATAGATTTCTAAAAGCAATCGAAGAGACTCCCTAATCTCACAAACCACTTCTCACGCATCTCCCTTAAAAGATAACATCGTTCTGACAAGCGTGCAGAAAGAAAAATCGCCTTCAGAAAAAGGAAACTGTAAAAATAATGTTCTTAAAAATCCTATCTCTAACCCGATTTTCACTACGTCTACAGGGAGCGTAGTCAAGGAGCTAGGGAAACCAAAGGCGATAGTGTCTTGCTTAGAAATAAAGAAGGAGTCTCCAGACGTTAAAATTCCAAGATTATCACCTCCTTCTGTAAAAATAAATGACACTCACAGAAATAAAAGAGCTGTTTCTTCTCTCAAAATAATTGCTTCTACTTGCTCCTTAAAGCCTACCACATTTAGAAGTACTAACTTAGAAATAGGCTCTTCTTCTACAATACAAAATAATCATTCTAAAGCAAATGCCTCTAAGAAGACCTGTAGGAAACAAGATCCAACCATTAATGTAGCGACCCTCACTTTCTAATACTAATTGTGGCGGATTTTCGCAACGTAAGTCGTGGAAGACCCGTCTAACAAAAACTTTTTCTTTAAAATATAATATAGTACAACGAAAGTCGTTCTACATCGTCATCACTATACATGGGCCGTAGCCGCAAAATGACAAAACATCGAAACCCTAACGTCGCTCCACATGTCACATCCATGTACTGCCCCGCCCTCAAAAGTCTGTGGAGCACCGCCGTCAGCCCGCCTAGTCGCGACGCTCATTAGCGCCGGACTCGATACCTACAACACGTAAAACCCTGAGCTATTGCTCAGTAGGTGAAAATATGCGTGACATGCAACGTGCACTCAACCCCGATACCAACACTTCCATATCTCATATGAAAGTGTTCTATCCTCACCATGCAATGCACGCTCGTCCTAACTATTAGACCTTGTCTCATCCTAAATCTCATCTCAACCACAGGTCTCACCTCAACCACTGGGCCCACAGGCTAGAACAAGGCACCTCGCGCAACCCATTTAAGGAAGGAGTCAGGAGATCATCAGGCAGCCCGCGGCTTTCTCCCAAGACGTCTACTTGCCCCGACGATGCCTACGCTGGTAGCATTCTCCCTGAGCTAACACTACCAGGTCGCTACTTTCGCCAAACAGACCCTCCCGTATCTCATACGAAAGCGGCCTCGACAATAATGTCAGGTGCTCTAGTACTACCCTCAGACTCCACTACAAGTCGACGACCAAAATCGGTCACATCTACCCCCACGCACCTCGCGCCGACACCGTAAGGTGTCACCGTGCCAACACGGTCAACATCTCTCATACTGATGCATCGTGCACATGCTATGTCTTGCAAATAAAATACATCATCACATAAATAATTAAAGGTTTCCTCGAAAATATTTGAGCTCACCCCGTAATTCACTAACGGTAACTCCTCAAAATTCTCTAAAGAATATTTCGCAAAAAATAATAATAATCCGAAAATTCTAACTAAGTTCTCAAATAAATCTATCTACCCGTAATTTATTTATCTGGCCGAGGATTTATTTTTCTGAAAACTATTAAATCTCGAATATCCGAAAACGTCTAAAACCCTAAGAAACCCCAAAAGCTCCTCAAATACCGAAGATATAATCCCACCGAAAACTTCTATTTGGATGTCAACAACCCTATATTGCCAAAAACCTAGAGCACCGAAAATTATGTATATATATATATATATATATATATATATATATATATATATATATATATGTGTGCCGACCTATTTCCATCATGATCACAATCGTAACAGCAATTCAAACCCTTAAATATTTCAGTAATTCTACTCTTAGAGTTGAAAACTTATCTCGTAAGTACAAATCGTCCCTTTTACGTAGATATTTTAATACTTTAGGCTTTAGCTCTAGCATATACACACCATGAGAATATCACATCACTGTTAACACACGTCAATATTATATAAATCACCTAAATAGCGAACATATAATCTTCTAACGAGCATAACGTAAACTCCATGAAAATATATTACACACATTCACATATCGAGAACCTGAGAAACCCCAACACAGAAGACTTTATATTATAACACTCTTTTGTTTTGCTTATGTTAACTCAAATCCCAAAAACTCTTAGTGCCTAAAAGATGTGAACTCACGTATCTATTTCAGAGTTTAACTCTAACTTCAACCTAACTACGACAACTTTCTTTCCTAATACTCACGAAAGCTTCTTATCAATATATATATATATATATATATATATATATATATATATATATATATATATATATATATATATATATATTTTATATATATATTTATCACACTAACCAATCATGAACATCCCGACAAGTATTATGTGCTTAACAAAGTATCCCTAACTTCGATAGCAATATTATAGCACCTCCTTAGGTATTCCAACCCTAGTTCTAGTACCGAATATTATTTACTCAAGCACTCGTACATACTTAACCTAGTCATTTCGAATTCTGGATTTAATCATAACACTTAAATCACGGAAACAGCATATAACTCACCCTAAACATACGTATACAATCTCCTAACTCCAAAATTCAACCTAAACGAATAAAGGTCATACCCGATAACTCACTGTAACCACATCAAGCATATGAAATCCACGTAAGCCACATAGAACATATTTTAAATTAAACACAACAACATTTACGTGTTGTAGGTGAGGATTTCACCTACCTAACATTCAAAATCTCGAGATTATTAGAGTTCTAAGCTTGTCGACTCCTTTTGTTCGTAATGAAGTTTTCCTCTTTTCTTCAGTGTTATTCTCCTTCTTTCTCCTTTCGCCAACAATTGAGAGATTTCGTAGATTGATATGTGATATGTGTATCATTTAGACTTATTGGGAAGTGGAATGACAAGGTAAGTAGGTGACGTTAACTTCTTTTTTGCTAAGTAAGGTTCTCATATTAATCCTTAATTAAGCCACTCGAAAATTTAGTCTTATCAATCATCCAAAATTCCCAAGTATGTTGGCTGGGAATTAACCTTACCCAAGAATTTCCCAAGTCTTAGCTTAACATTATATTTCTAAGCGAATTCTCAATAATAGGATTATTCTCATTTTTGGGTATTATT